>OX336882.1:28040138-30875972 GCA_946959425.1 Argyrosomus regius
GTGTGCATTTTGAGGGCTGCAGCAATTTCTGTCCACTTTTTTTCCTCCTCCACTCTATCATAATACAGATGGGAGGACGCGTCAAACAGACACTCTCCTACACTGCACAGCTCCACTGATTTCTCCTCCTTTTCTACAGTCCAACAGAACTGAGACATTCTTGCGCCTCCCCAGAGTGAGCAGACAACTGGCAACACAGTGCTAAACATCGTCATATTGCCTGCTTCCTGAAGGTGCTAGAGAGAGCACGTCTATTGATAGTTGGAGAAGACTTCAGATGGCTTGGATTGAGTTTTTATGACCATCTCACACCAAACCATCAATATGATGGGAGCTGGGAGGGTTGGGATGGGGGTGCAACTTGGGCAAAACTTTCAGGATTTTATACAGAAATTGGAAATTTGTCTGCAATAGTGAAATCATTTGAAAAGTTGTTTAGTCTAAACAACACAAACATTACTCATCAGGTACATGTCCCACAATAGCTTCCACATCAATGGCCTCTCTTATAATCAATTCAAAGAAGTTCTCGAAGTTACACCATTGAGTTTTACAGTGACCAAAAAGTGTGTCCTTACTTGGTCTGACTTTGTACTGACCGACTGTGTAAAACTGAAAAGGCCGCACCAGGCTGCCTCTCCTGCATGTGGCCATCCATCATACTCTGGCTGGGTTTGTTTAAATCTCCACCAATCAACTGACACAACAAATTACAGTACAATTTGTAAGCGACAGAAAAAAACTTCAACTCGAATAAATGTTTACATTCTTCAGAATGAGAGGTAGACCATTTTAATACTCCCTCAATTGCTTTTCCACAATGTGGGTTTTCTGCAACCTTTGATTTACAATCTGAAACCATTAATTCTCTTTTTATGTTTGAGTCTGATGCCAGCTTTGATAATACTCCCCTAATACTGAGCTCAGCAGGGCATGACTGCAACCTGGCAAGAGGTGAATAGACATTGCACTTTTGGCAAAACCTTGAAAGCCTTTGTGGAGATTCTCTAAATTGATTTTGAGTGATTCATGAGGCAAAATTATTGCACTTTTTCAACAGTAATAGGTTTGTTCAAATATACTGTTTGCACCCTTTCTCCCATTTTTGTGCTGTAAAACATTGAAGGGAGAATGTTAAAGTTTTATCCCAAAAAAATGAGGAGGTATTAACTGTAATATTTCTGTCTTCTTCAATCATAAGTCAGTTTGGCTGTGCATCCCTGTTTGGATCCAACCCTGCTCCACAAACGTGTGAATTTTCAGATCCATATGGTGCTAAAATAACTAAAATAATTATCCATTAAAATGTGATTAAAGCCTCCAAGTCAGTTGGCAATTATTTCATTCATCTTGGCTCAGATAGCATAGGTTTCAAAATATTAGACACCGGTGAACACAAATTATAAGATCTAATTTAATATCACCTGAAGAAGGAGCCAACCTTTTTCGTTGAAACACAAGCAAGCTTAAATATTTATCCACAAAGTAAGAAAAGACCAAAGCTAGCTTGACAGCTGAGGGTAAGGATTGGATGAATCCCGCAGTGAGGACTGACAACAGAATAAAGATCACAAATAATTGTCTCTTGTCATGGGTGGCTGGCTTGGAGACTTTTATGGATAGGACTCAACTAATGATTGCACCTCAATCTCAATGGAGTTGAACGAAGTTGACTCTTTTGACAGAAGAGGACAATATGAGGAATACAAATACAAGACAGGACAATTAAAAGTATCTATCTATCTATCTATCTATCTATCTATCTATCTATCTATCTATCTATCTATCTATCTATCTATCTATCTATCTATCTATCTATCTATCTATCTATCTATCTATCTATCTATCTATCTATCTAATAAACTCACTTTTGAGACACCAGCAGCAGCTGAATGTCCTGCAGTTTCATGTCAGGCTCAAGGTCAGGACAACCTGGAGTGTAATATTAATATCTAAAAGACTAACTAACCAATTAGATAAATCCTGAAGACCTCAAGAAACCTGAGAGTAAAAAAGTGGAAATAAATCAACATTTTATATTTTAGATTCTTCAAAGCAGCCACCTTTTTTGCTTTGATGGCAGTTTTGCACACTGGTTTCCTCAGCCAGTTTAATGAGGTCGTCACCTGGCTTTCAATTAACAGGTGTGCCTTGTCAAGAGTTAATTAGCGGGGTTTCTTGCCTTCTTAATGTCTGAGATCATCAGTTGTGTTGTTCAGAGGTAGTGTAAGGTCGGTTACTCTTTATGCATAAACTATAAACTTGACTGTTTACTGAATTAAATTACTTTCTGACTGTATGTAAAGCAGGGACATCTTCCTCTATGTAACTTGGTCACTGTTCGCTTCAACCATAGGACAACTGAACACTGTTTTACACTCCGCAAACTTAACCATCACTGAGATTACAGGCAATGTGTACCATGTTATTGCTGTTGTTCTAAATTAAGAACAGCAAGTACAAGTAGTTACCATTAATTCAATAATGCCAACAGACCTTTTTCACAGCAGCCATTTCGTCATAACTTGGGTCAAAGCAGGTCCCTTTCTATTTATAGAAACAGAGCCTTTCCATGTACTAAAAGCAGCACCCTGACTCTGTTTGACCTGAATGGAACCTTAATTAGTATCATTGGTAACACCTGCGTTCACCCTACTTTTTCATGTCCAAATGGCTGCTGTGAAAAAGGTCTATTATCTCACTAAACCGAAAAGAAAAATAAGGTAATCTACAAAATAAATGTTCAACTGGTAAACATGTACGAAAGGCTGAGTCCTTATTGCAGCAACTGCAGCCTGTGGTCCTTTGCTGCTGTCTTCAACTGTCCTATCAAATAAAAGCAAAAGAACCCCACATTCTTCTGTCTATTCAAATAAAATGTTCTCATTTCAAAGGTTACAAAAAGATATATCTCACAATATATTCAATACATATACAAAAAAGGCTACCTAGCTGTACTTAGCTAATTAACCAGTGTTAACATGCTAAGAAGACGAGCATGGTGATGTGAAGGGTTAAATCGGGAGCAGCTGGACTTGGTTGTAGACCCGTGAAGATGTTTCACCTCTCATCCAAGAGGCTCCTTCACTTCTGACTGACTGGTGGGGATACTGACATATTTAGGTGGGATCGTTGAATTCACACTTCCACACTGGAGCTCTTGTGACCTTAACAACTGTCATTCACACCACACCTCGGGAGACTTCAGTGACCCAGACGACACTCATCACAACCACAAGGAGCACTAATGATCTAGGCTAAATACGCGTGTCTCCTCGCGGGTCAATCAGAACTGAGAAGCCTCTTGGATGAGAGGTGAAACGTCTTCACGGATCTGCAACCAAGCCCGGCTGCTCCAGATTTAACCCTTCTCAACAAGTGCAAGCACAGCCTCACAGAGCCACTAGCATGGCTGCAGACACTTTTGTTTCTAAATTTTAGCAGACATAATTTAATTTAGAGGACAGTTTTGACCATTACAATGATTTCAAACCAAACACCACAGACAAAAACATGCTTCATCCTAAACTCTAAGGTCTTTTTGTTGTCAGCAAGAGCACTTCTATCTTCATATTGTAATTACAAAATGCCAGAAAATGTCTAGGTTCTCCCTCTGCAGCATTAGCCTATATGTTTGGACAACCAGATTACTATCTCAACATGGCTATCAGAGAAAGGCTGTTACCAGACACTCGCCTCCAGTGTGCTTAAAAAAAAAAAAAAAAAATCATTAATGTAGGGCAACTCGATTTGAATATTTCATGCAGTATACCCGAGCATCAAAACCAATCCCATTTTACGTTGGGCTAATGTGATTAGAGGCACTACATACTACATTATTAACACAATTGGGTGGGAATGATTCCAACGAGTGTGTGTTAGTGATCTCATGAACAGTTTTCCATCAAATTTTATCTTCACAATGATTTCATGGAGTAAGTTTTGGTCATGTCTGTCTTTAAATTTATAGAGAGATGGCTGCTCTTATCACGAGCACACAGAGGAGCCCTCAGCTTCTTTTTTTTGTTGGACCATCGTGTGTTTTATGCCTTTGAGTCAACCCTGAAATCTCCACATCACTGTGTCAGCGCTCACATCTTCCTCCTCCTGTGTTATTATGGACAATTGTGGGATTGGTGAGGCAGTAGAGACAATCTTTAAGAAAAGCAACCCTGCAATCTTCTTGTAATTCAATTCCACAATAGTTCTGCAGGGTGTTAAAGTCTAAACATATTACTGCAGATATTTTTTTTGTCATCTGCAGAGTGAATAATTATTTTAATATTTCAACACTCAGTCAGAAGTGGAAGGAATTCATTTCATAACATAAGAGACACAAAATGCTGCAAACAACACCAAAACCAGAGAGAATGTAGTCTCAAGATGGAAAAACAAAAGAAAAAACAAACAACCAGGACCAGATTTACTTTAGCTGGATCATAGACTTGCAGAAGGGTACAGCAACCGGGGCAAGACTCCCCTTTCAGCTGCTGCAGGACGGGGAATGGCAGTAACAAATTATGTGCCAGAAAGTGGGGGCCCCCTGCCAGGGCCGAATGCATTAACCATGCTGTTTAGACTCCATAAAATAGTCCACTTCTGTCCTCAGGGGAAAATACGGAGTTCATCCAGGGACAATGTGGAGTTTCACTCACTTGAATCGATGACAAAAAGCTGAGGCTTTTTTTGAATTAAGTCCAGTGAAACACTCAAACACACTTGTGGAGTGGTCGACCTCTGAATGACTCGTTTTCATATGAAATTTGAATTGAAATAGCTTTTTTGGGGTCTACAGGACTTAATGTAGTGCAGTGGTTTCAAGTCTGAGGAGGTCTTAAGATAAAGCTGAGGGGGGGATCGATTAATAGGACAACAAGAAATATGAAATGTAAACACTTGTTTATTCTTACTAATCGCTTTTTTTCTTTAACTAGTTTGTCGTGAAATATTGGATAATGCTGTTAGCTAATGTTAGCTCAGTTTGTCAGCTGGGCTGCCATGACTGTGAGCCCAAGGCACCGATGGAGTGTTAGTATTTGTACCATAGGTGTTCTGGACTACCGGGAAGAAGAAGAGGTTTACAGGCCCGTGGAGTCGGGGAATGCTGACAGGGAGCAGAGCTGGTGTCGTGCCAGAACCGGAGCTGGGCACACGGGCAATGTAACTGGGCTCAGCAGCCTCTATGGACACAATGACAGAGGTGAAATCATAAATGATCATAAGTAATGTAATCATAACAAATACACGTGTGCAGCTGTTCATATTTATGACAGTGGTATTGGACTCTGAAAAGGAGTTCAATCACAAAAATAAATTTTCTACGCAGTGTTGCTTTAATCAGTATTGAGTAGCCAAAGCCTGATTCCTCTGTCTCATAGAGCTCATGCATTACCATGAATACAGTCTCTGTACTTTCTGAGTAAACTCTGAGGCCTCCTATTGGCTTTATTTGTTTTTTATTGCAGTTATATTTGGGTTGTTTTGTTTCGAGTTACATGCATTATCCTATGTTTGATAATATTATGTTGGCTTTAATTGGCTTGGCACCCGGAGGATGGCCAGTTTAAGTCCTGCGTGGACCAGTCGATACAGAAGTGGACTGATAGCTGGAGAGGCACTTCAGCTACCCCCGAGGCGCTACTGAGGTGCCCTTGAGCAAGACACCTAACCCCTAACTGCTCAGGGTGCTGTGCAGCGGCGATCCATCACTCTGACATCTCTCCACATTAATTGCATGTGTAGACCTGTGTGAGTGGAAAATACTACTTTCCCCAAGGCAACAATAAAGTAATTATCATCATTATTATTTCTAATGATTTGCATCTCCAGTACGAAGAAATTAATTTGGGACCAAGTGCCACAGACAGGGTGGGAAAAAACAGAAAGCATTGCGAGACAGACTAACATGGTTTGGTCTTTTCACAGTGTTGTGGAAAATTCTATTCATCAATGGTCACTTCAGTCAGTGCACAGGAGTCCAAGATGTCTTATGCTGAAAGGTTTATTGAAGCTTGTCCAAGGAGAATGGAGGATTTATCGATACGCTTGTCATCACATGATGCCGCCTCAATTCTGAAGAAGCTGTCGTCTCCGGCTCGTCTAAATGCCCTCAGAATGCAGAGCCACCACTACTATATTTCATGTTACATTGACATGATAGTATATACAGTACATGTTCTGTTTTTTTCTGCTCTGTATATTTTTTGCACAGTTACGTGAGCAGAAAACAATCCCCATTTATCCCTGCCAAAACACAGGGACAAGACACAACACAATGACAAGGATTGAACAGGGACAAAGTAATTCATAAATTAACAGATTAAAATAGTATGATAAAGTAGAAAATGAAACACTTGGGATTAAAAGTAATCCTTGGGACATCATACTAATAGTAAGCAGTAGGACAGTTGTGGCCGATCAATCGAAAGTCTTTTTAGCTTTTTGAGTTTTGAGTTGCCACTTGACAATAAATTTCAACTTGATTTTCTCAAGTTTGAGAAAAAAACATTATGTCCCCCAACCAGGAAGATGCTAATAGAGGGCTAAACGATTTCCACAACAGCAAAATAGTCGTTTTGTACCAAGAGGGAAGAAAATGCAATAACTTAGCTTCCTTCGCATGCATGCTTGGGGTCTCAACAGGGACCCAGAAAATGGAAATACAGGCAGATTGCTGCAGAACCATTTTTAGGATGTCAGATAATGTTTTAAAAATGATGCCACAAAAAGTTTGAAATTTTGGACAAAAATAAAACACATGGCAACACATCTGCTGGATATATTTCTGCTAATTTGACTTTGGAATAATGAATCCTATGGAGGACCTTATATTGTCTTCTATAGTCGGACGTTGTTACTTGACTCTAAAGAGTCTTCCACATTATGTACCTATCTGTTGTATCAAGTGAGACAGTCCAATGCCCTGACCTCGGTTACCATTGTAATGATCAGAATAATGGCTGCTGTCCTGAACCCAAACATACCTCTGCTATATATCTCAAGGAGAAGATGTCAGAGTCCCCATAACGATCTAAGATTCAACACTGTCCCTACAGTGACCTCAACACATACGCTTGACCCTGTGTAAACCCCATATGTAGCAGGCTAGAACAGTTCGTTGACAAAAAGTCAAAGGTAGAGTTATCCTTTAATCCTCCTGGAAAGGTTGGAAATCACTGAGGTGTGTCAAGCCTGCTGAGCAGTGTCCATTTATCTGGAAAAGTTTCAGTGACATTAGAAACTTGAAATGTTTCTGTAGACCCAAATTTAGGAGAACCTGATTCTCTTTTTGATTCTCTCTTGTTTTTAGACAATGTGGCCTCGATCCAGACACTTGTACTAATGAGATTAATGAATATTAATGATTAATGAAAACAATACAGCAAAGTGCCTGATTAACACTGAACATATACACAATTAAACTCCCAGAAACTGATTCAGCAGGAATGATATTAATAAAAGTGTGTTCTAGAAATTTAATCAAAATATTAAACCTACTTTGGATTGCTGAAGCTCTTGGGGCCGGGGTGTTTTAGAGCTTTAGGGTCCCAACATCAAAGTCGTTTTTGGTGCTGGGAACGGCCAAGAAGGCCCTCTGGCTTCAGCTCAGTGAGATTAAAAGATGTGAGATGTAGCTGGAAGCCACACCAGATTGAGGTGCAAAAAAAAAAAAAAAGAAGTGAAAACCGGCCAAGGCTAGCATGACTCCCTGACACCTGTTTAGACTCAGTAGATAACCGCACGTCAAACAATCTGAAGTGAAATGATTTGCTTCATCCTCCCAGCTGCTCCAGTGAAGCTGCTTGGTCCAATCATCACGAGACAGTGGTTTTACCGGACATTTCCCAGTGGTGGTTCGACATGGGTGACCTTCCTTTCCCCCCTTTAAAGTGAAATCCAGCCTGAGAGCCTGCTACATGGGAAGATATCGCCCTTGTGATTTTGGTGCCCTGCAGGAGTTATTTATTTTATTTGTTTCGCGGTGTGTCCAGCCCGAATAAACCCCACCTTCTTTGATTTGACCGCTTCTTCACTTAATGATTTGCCAAGTTTCCTGAGCAGCCAGAGAAAAGACCTGGACTTGTGTCCAGCTGTGGGTTATACACAGTGTGTGTAGGTGGAAACAGCTAATAAGTCACACTCCTCGCACCACGTGCACGTTTTTTGTTGGGTGTACTGTACATAGTGTCATTATAATTTGAGTTCACATGCAGGTCTTCTACATGGAAACTTTGTGTTGTATTCGTCCGACAAGAGACAACTGGGAAGACACAAACACACAAACGATGCTCACACATTAAGAATCTGAATCCTTGAAGAACAAACTGATTTAGAAAAAACTCATTTTAAAACTTAAAATCAATATTTCCTGAGTCTGAAGGTGATCCTGTTTGACAGAACATTAATCCTCTGTGTCTTTTTTACGTCAAACATTTTAACATGTCAAAGCACAAGAATCACAGGTGTAAATAATCACACTTATCAATTTAATTGCCAATTATTTATCAATTTAATTGCCATTTCCGGGACCCACTCAGCCTTCGTTAATGTGATTAGTTCCACCTGTTTATCCTGCTATGACAAGTCAAAGTGACTCCTGTGAATCTATTAGCACAAACCATCATATGTTTGAATGTGGAAAACCTCATCAGGGTCACGGGGGGGCTGGAGACTATCCCAAGGCAACTACTGGGGCCGGATTCAACAGGCAACTTCTGAATGTTAGGATCACCGCCATCACTGTATCACTGGTTCCACTAACAGACCAGACAGCAGCTATTTTGACATTAATAGGATAAACACAGGTGTAACTAATGATACTAATTAAGGTTCAGTTCCATTCAGGTCAAACAGAGTCAGGGTGCTGCTGGGCTGCATGCTGACTCACTGGAAAGTCTCTGCTGCACTAAATGGAAGGGAACCTTAATTAGTATAGTTGGGAAACACCTGCGCTGACCCTACTGCTTCATGTCAAAATGGCTGCTGTGAAAAAAAGTCTATTAGCAAGACAGGATGTTGGTATTTATACAACAGTTAGTTCTGACCAAGTTATTTGATTAGGCAAGAGTCGTTCCATCAGCGCCATCTTGTATCACTCCGTGTCACAGATGTTCTAACGGACGTTACATTAACAGTTCTCAGCTATCTTAGATTGTAACAAACTTTGCACCACAAAGATGAACAGATTTCTACAATTAGTTTAAAAACACACACATGGATCAACTATTTACTGCATGCTGCCATTAGAAACTGAATACGGTTGGCTGATAATGAACCTGATCAGACACAGTCAATGTCAGACAACCTTATCATACTTAACAGTTACCCAGTGTTTCTGTAGCGTTGACAAAACGTCTTAAAAAAACACTGACAGTTTGAATTGAACTAAACCTCCCTGAACCAAACTCCCTTTAACAAATATGACTTTTAACAATTCATTACGTGTCCGTAAGTCACTCTAGAAACATGACATAAAGGATGTCATATGTCCACAGTCTTCTTGTCAATTTCTTATCAACATAATCAATAAAATTAAAGTGTAAAATTAAACTGACTCTCCGTCCGAACTTGACATTTTAGATTTTGTCACCTCAACAACACAAGAACTCGCTACCAGCATGATTTTAGTTAGAGACAACCAAAGGAAGATTTCTCACTAAAAGAAGATGGTGGATCTGATTCATGACAAATTAAACACCATCTCAAAACACTGTTAATTTGGGGCGGTGTTTAGCTCAGTTGGTAGAGCAGCCGCCCCATGTGCGAAGGCTCAGTCCTTGCTGCGGAAGCCCAGGGTTCGAATCTGATCTGTGGCTCTTTCCCGCATGTCATTCCCCGTCACTCTCTCCCCTCATTCCTGTCACTCTTCAGCTGTTATATCAGAAATAAAGCTTGAAAAGGCCAAAAAATAATCTTTAAAAAAAACAAAAAACACTGTTAATTCATTGTCTATCGTGTTGGGAGGGCCTACGACCGAATCACGGCCATGCAAAATGGGACCAAGAGCAAAAGCAATAGCAAAAGGCAAGATAAGGTAGCCATCTTGAAATCATCCAGGTTATAAAGGCTGCAAACAGGTGACGATGATCAATCAATGAGGTGGGAGAGGCCAAACTGCCAGAGAGACCTAAAAGAAACCGAGGCAGGTCAGCACAACACGCTTCAGTCTTCAGGCCCAGGGCCGTGACAACCATCTTTTCAGATTAGTAATCTATGAACTACTTTAGACTTTTAGAATTCTATTAATATTAATATTATTCATGGAACTTTGAAGCTGAATCTGAAAACTTTCCACGGAGCCCCTGGAAAAGTTCCAAGGACACTTAGAGAATCGCTGCATCAAACCACAGCAACACAGTACTGACGAAGAATGATGCTCAAAACTCAAATAATACACAGGGATGCGCTTTTTCTTGAACTTTAAGTTTGATTTATTTAGTCATGAATATTTAATGCTATAGAGAAATGTTTAAAAGTTGAAACTACGCTTTTAGGGGCTTCACCAGAAAACATAAAATCTTGTTTTTATCTAACATTAAAGTCTGATTACGTAAAGATCAATTAGGGAGCAACATACAGATATAATCCTGTGACACTGTGAAACTTTAGTTCTGATGTGTGAAACCGAGATCGAGCAAAATAATGGGTCAAGGTACGTGAACCTAAAACTTGTTATTTTTAATGATGAATCAGATCTCTCGGCAACTTTTGCCTGGAAGCACAAGTGTTTAATTTTTTACATCTTGCTGCGTCAACATCAAGAATAAATGCTGTTCTAAATATGGTTGCAAACAGTCCCATCACTGCATCCTGTTTTTCTGGCGTGCCCTTGCTTGAAGCATCGCTGCAGAGTGTGCATAGACACAAGGGAGTTACCGCATTTAGTTCTCATAAATCCTTAATAATACTAATAATAATAATAAATCTCGGTAGCATGATTTTGCTTATTAGTTTCAATAATAGAATGGCTCAAATTGAATCTTACATCAATGAAAAGAGGAAGAGTTGTATAATATTTGAGGGAAAATGAACTAATTTCATATTAATTTATTCTGTCAGTCAAGTCACATTTATTGTTTATTCAATTTAGTCCTTTCAGTCTTTATAAGAACAATATCTTTACAGGACAGAATGCATGCCTGCTCTGTATATAGAAGTTTGTTTTTTTTATTTAAAATAAGAAAAGAAATGTAAATGTGAGGAAGGAGGGTGAGGATGCAAACAATTTAGAGTGAATGGGGAATCGGGTGAAGACACACCAGAGCAAAACAAAGGCCTGTATGCCTCAGGATGGTGACAGGAGGACAGAAATAGCTCAGGAGAACTGGCAGAGGACATCCACTGCCATTTCCTGTCCAGTTTGCCTCAAACCCTCAGTAAAAAAAAAAAAAGAGGCAAAGGTGTAGAGAATTGCCCTGCCACCCTGCCAGTACTCCAGTCTGTGATACCTTTGATGACTGAAAAGAGCTGGTATCTTCCAATTTGACAGTGTTTACTGCAGATGAAAAAGAAATATGCACAAAACAGAAATTAATGAGGCGCTTGAGAAAAGAATGCAGAGTAATATTCTGCATTTTCAGCAGCAGGTCTCACAAATAAACAAGAAGCGAAGCCTGCCTGTTTAGTATGCACACAAACTGATCTACTGACACAGAGAGATGGAGACCTTTCTCTCTTTTCTTTTTTTTTCTTTCCGTTTCTCGTTTGCATGCTGAACATTCATTAAAGCTGCGTGGGCTCCAGCCAGCAAGGCTGCATTAACTGCAACGCAGACCAGAGATGTTGTTTTAATTTGATGATGAAGGTCAACATCAGTGATTGTGGAGGGCAACTGTTAAGTGTATTCAAGTGGTTGTATATAAAAGTAGAGAATGACTGAATGCAAACAGTTCACCTTGAAGAGTTGTTTTTCATCAAACTATGCTGATAATTATTTTTTGATTTTTGTCCATAAAATGTCACAGTTAAAAAAAAGGCAATTAAGAATTCCCAAAGCTGAAGATGACATATTCATGTTGTTTGTCCAAAATCTAAATATATTCAGTTCACTAACTCAGAAGACTACCAGCAAATATTCACATTAAAAAGCCAAAGAGTGTCTCACTGACATGTACTTTACACTTCAAAACGGACATTATCTACAATGTGGAGCCAGGTACGATCACCCGCAATGTACGTAACGCTATATGTCACACACCACCAACTATTTCACTGATTTTGCTGAAATTAGATCATATTTTATAGAGAAAATGTTTTCTGGCTTTCCATCTCAGCTCCTCCAGCTGCTCCACATCAACTCTCTGAGTTTCCTGATGGACAGTAAAGTAAAACTGATTGCTAACTGTAGCTGCTGTTAGTTAATATTAACCCAGTTTGTAAGCTGGGCTGCCCGGACTGTGAGCTCAGAGCACCGTGTTATTGTCTGCACCACAGGCGTTTTGGACCACTGGGAGGAAGAGGAGGCTTTCAGGCCCAGAGAGCAGGCAAATGCTAAAACAAGTCTAAGTCTGCAGCCATCCTACACGCTCATTTGCTAATTAGCACTAAACACAAAGTACAGCTGAGGCTAATGGGAATTTTGCAGAGATTTCATTATAAATTAAAGTATTGTAAAACCCCGATGATGGTGTTAGGTCAAAGGTATCATGAACATGTATACACCAAACAGAAATAAATCCAATAATCACAGGGACATTTCTTTAATGAGCAGAAACGTTAACCTCGTTGTGGCGCTAAAGGAAAAATCATAGGATCATCCAAGTTACGAGGATATGCATTATTAATATCTGTACATAATTTTGTGCCAATCCATAAAGATGTTGAGATATTTAACAGCATAACTGAAAACTTAAACCTGCTGTTGGTGCTAGAGGAAAAGTGAGGATGACCAAAGAATCTATCCTCGAGACCTTAAAATATATATTTAAAGCAGCATTTCATGGTGATCCATTAATAGCTCTTGAGATATTGCAGTCTGGACCAAAGCCTTAAGCTATAAATGCTACAAATGTCATAGATTAATGGATTATCACAATAGTTTCCAGCAGTAGAGTTTGATTTTCAGGATAATGAAGGTCAGAATAGAGACAAACTGAGACACGAGTGTTAACAGTACTAAAGCAAAGTTTATTAGAATAAACAAAGAAAACATCACAAAGACAAAATAGCTATAAATCTATCATTTTCCTCATTTTATTTTTCGTACAGCGTGTTTACTTCCAGACTTCAATAATAAACTTGAAAAGTGTAAATCGGTCAGATTTAACCTGTCGGGTGTTTGAGGATCTGCAAACCTTCAACCTGCCTGAAACTGTCACAAATGATCCCAGAGGATGTTTTTGGTGATGAAAATCTCTGGGTGTTTGTTCTATTTATAGTCCACACATTATTCCACACAGACGCAATCACACATGCGCACACACACTCAAACACACTCAGACCATTATCTTTACTTTGGTCTTTTTATTTGTCCAAACAGGGCGCTTCGCTCAGAGACTTGTCTAAAAGAAGAGTGTTACACTCATCATGTAGAACCTTCAGGGCCTCAACGGTCGTCAAATCATTGAAGTCTGAAGGACGAACATGCACACGCTGTTTATTTATAACTATTTACAAATCTGCAAAGCCGACTTCGCTTCTACACCGTTTTGCCCATCGTTCCTCCTCGGGACCCCTCCACTCGCTGAGCGGGGGGTCCGGATGACGTTTGAGGTTAGTGGATCCTCGTCAGCTCCTCGACAATCTTAATGACCTCGTCCACTGTGGCCTCACGCTTCATGCCGCTGCCGTCATCGATCTGAAATTTAACGAGACAAAACGGTGAGCCTTCACTGCTGAGACAAACTCCATCAGTGCCAGGAGATGAAGGAATAATAAACAGGTACGGAGAGAGAGGCACGAGTTTCAGAGGCTTTTTATTCAGTCTCTGTTCGTTGAAGATGATTTTAAGCTCCTGGGAATCTTTCATCTTGCCTGTGCTCATTATTGATTGCAGCATTTCCCCCTATTGTCTTTTTGAATGACTACGTTTTTTTTATTTCTGTCACTTTTCTTCTTGATATTATAAACCCAAAATCCTGAGCACTCCATTTTTCACGTGTTAAACTGTACTCATTCTTCATCTTCCTCATCACCACTCTGTACTAAACGCATATAATCTGACAGAACGCTGGTTCATTTGTTTTGGTTCTGTACCACACACAAAGTTCTTTCTTGCTACTCGGATGTTTAACAGCATACCAGATCTTCCTCCTGACCCAGAAACGCCCATTCTAGGCTGGTCTCGACAGCTTGGATTTATGGGTCACTGGAGGGCTTTGTTGATCCAATATGAAATAGTCATTACAAAAAAAAAAAAGTAATTCTTAAGATCTGGAACAAAGAGCTCACCCCCCTTGTTTTGAAGTCTGGCTCACAGTTGTCTAGCTCCTTATACGTGGAGAAGATCTGAAGATATAAGTTGTTGGCTAAGGCAAGCAGGTTTAAACAGATGGCAGTTCTTCAGTTCAACATTTGTTTGTTTAATTATACATTTTGTAACTGTGTATATTGATGACCATAGAAACCTATGTAGAAAAGTACCCCAACGGTTTGGTTTTTTGTTTCTTTTCTTCAGTTTAAGCAGTTTTTATGCATAAATGACAAAAGATTTGACAGTTCAAAGTTATCAGATGTGACTTTCAGCTGCTTTCTCGATAGTAAACTGGATATCTTTGGATTTTGGGCTCTTAAGTTGGACAAAAAGTGAAGAAGCCTCTTTGATGAAAAGTGAAACATCTTCATGGATCTACAACCAAGTCCAGCTGCCCCAGATTTAACCCTTCTCAAAGAAAGATGACCTGGACGACTGAGAACCTTCACAGACTTCTTAAGACATTTGACAGCGTCTCCTTGGTCTTCATGAAACTAACGGGCTATATTTCACTGCATCTGCCCCCTCTCAACCATGAGCTGGGTTCTGCTCGAGGGTTTGTGCATCTTAAAAGGAAGTTTTTCCTTGCCACTGTTGCCAAGCGCTTGCTCATGGTGGGAAATGTCGTGTTTCATGTAGGTGACAGTCTAGACCTGCTCTACACAGTTTCCTGAGATAACTTGTTATAATTTGGCGCTGTATAAATAAAACTGAAAATGTTTTCTGATGTTTTATCGACCAAATCAAGCTGAGAGTTAAATTTGTTGTTTTTGAAAATACTCACAATCCTCTAATAAGATTACAGATCATTATTTTAATGCAATGCACACACCAAGTGAGCAACTGATGCTGAACCACATTTTATTCTCAGAGCAATTTCCAAACTTCATTAGGATCTTGGCTTCAAACAGTTTCCTGGCAAAGAAACGCTCCACATATATTTTGGAGTGTTTTCATCAGCTGGACGTGAGAGGCGATCGGGGAGCAGCCTTTGTTTATGAGCTTATGAGTGTGATTTTTCTCTTAACATGACAGTGAAGAGAGACACAAAGCAGAATATGTTTATTTGTTCTGCCAAAAGTGATTTTGCCACCTGTTCTGCCGTAAAAAAGTTATTCCCAGTTCTTACTCACGCAGCACAGAAGCATAATGAAACCGCTTAGAGGATCGCTGAAGGTTCAACATCGCTGCGAGTCAAATACCCAACTGGCAGCAGAGTATTAATTTGCTTCTTCACCAGATGTTTCTATGAGAGCACAATAAGCTTGTTATCAGAGTAGAGGTCCATGCTTTAATAACAAGCTTATGTCTCACTATTATTAATTTCACTTTGATATTTGTGTTCATTACAGGTCACCACAAGCTGTGCCAACAACCTGAGAGAGTTGTTCAGGAAGCTTAATGCCTCAGTGCTTAATCCCCTTTTAGAGTATGAAGCAACTCTCAAATAACTGACAGCTGAGATTTTGATTTATGAATACAGGACACACAAAAAAAGAATCTGGTTCCTACCTGTAGAGTACTGACGACCTCCTGCATCTTGGCTCTGCCGAGGTCCAAGAAGCTCTCGATGAGATCCCCGTCGATGAATCCCGTGGCCTGCTCTGTCTTTCGCTCTGTGTGGAAGGACCTCCAGGTGCGGCGGAGTCAAGGAAAATCAATACAAGGATGCTGCTTCGCCTGAGGTTCACACTTTAGGTACAGTATCACGAATTTCACTTCAGGCACAGTCGACAAATGTTCAGTGTGCCGTGTAGGAAGTCCAATAAAAAACAGCACCGTTCAGAGGAAGAAGCAGCTGGTGTCTTATCAGGATCCAGTATTACTTCTTTTAACTCGCTGAGAACTGATGATTAAACTAAAGCTTAAAAATAATCTTAATACAGACAGAATATGACAGAGATGAAATATAATATGCATGACCAAGTTTTCATTAGTGTATAATCACCTGAAAATAAGAATTGTCATGTTTTTGCTCCTTAGAATGAACCTTATATATCTACAGTTGCCGTGGGTCCTCGTTCACGGAGTCCACCATGTTGAACTGGAATATTTCTACAGTAGCTCAGAATGGACAAACTAAACACGGACTCTAGACAGGCCCTTTCACGCGTTTTGCGACAAAGGTAGTTTCTCATTTACGTTAGGAAGAGGAAGACGAGACAATCTGGTTGCAGTCTGCAACTACACCACTAGATGGCACTAAATCGAACACACTGGTTCTTTAATTTTCCAATTAATTCTCAAAATTTCTTCTTTTTTCATATTTTAATATAGAACAATAATTTAATTAGACAAAAATTAACTAAAGCATCACCACTTCACCACTAGTTTTTTAGTAGATTGTTTTTTTGCATTAAATTACTGAATCGATCATCAAAATTGTTACCGATTATATTTCTGTTTCATCTCTGTATTCGAATCATATCTTCAGATGGCAGGGGAGTCACAAACAAACCATTTCATGCTAGACTTGTCTAGATGTCAAGACCGCTCCAAGCCAATTAGAGCAACTATTATCATTTTGTCACTTTGCTCTCCGAAGACAACCACAGCAGTCAGTGCAGGTCGTGTCTGTCCTTGTGACAGTCTGAATGTAAGAAGGATATAAGCTGTGCTCGATCTTGCCCACGCTCTTGATGACCTTGTTGAGGCGGGTCTGCAGATCCAGGAGGAGGCTGTACCAACCCTCGGACAGGGACGTCACCAGACCTAACACACAGACATGAAGACACGTCAGTCAACAACACAATACTTGCAAATATTTAGCTGCAGCTGATTGTAAATACTTTCTGATCAACAAGAAGGAAAAAGACGTTTTAAGACTTGATTCATGAAGAACTCCAAAAAGCTTCACAATGAATAAATTAACATAATTTGTGTGACTGAAATCCTCCTAATGCAAGTTTCATGCTTGTACGCTGGGACAATGTTCGGTGTAACGTAGTACGATTTCAATATTTCAATAATTCAAGACCATTCTGAAATGTTTCATTTTGAACACGACTTCCCTGTAAATGTTAGAGCCACACGACTTTCAAAAAGTATCATGTTTTTTTTCCCCTCTATGCTAAAAATTCAGGTTATGTGACAGTGTGTGCGTTGTTGTGATGCTCTGGGGAAATAATCTACACTTAAATTGACACACACACAAAAAAAAACAAGGCAAACTTGTGAATAAGCGGTTGCAGCGACTTGTCATGCAGAGCTGGTGTCTCTTACACATGAATGTGTTTCTCTGCATATGAAATAAAGGTGTTGAAGTTTTGTGACAAACTGCCAGGGGCAGTTTGGAGGACAGACAGGCTGCAACAAACAATTATTTTCATTATCAATCAATCTGCCGCCGCGCTTCCTCGATTCATGGATTTAATTGTTTTGTCTATAAAATGTCGGAAAATAATGAAAAGTGCCCGTCACAAATGCTGGATGTTTTATATTACACCTGTGTTTAATGTGAATTCTTTTGTTTTTTTGAGTGTCAACATAAAAACACCTCGTTTACATATTTGCTTTTCTATTATCACTACCTTTTTTTGTTGCAACTGTCAAGGCTGCAAAGTCTTATTACATTAAATGTGTTTCCATCCACCTGTTTTATGTGCATTTATAATCTGTGAATTAAAAAAAAGGGTGAAAATGGCAGAAAAAACACTCAAAATACCTCAAAAAAGCTTTTAATTTGGATGAGATAGACTTAGGTTAGGATATTGATCAAAGCAAAATGTGCCAAAGAGGAATGGAAACCTCTAATTTTGCTTTAGTCATTATGCACAAACGTCTACTGAAGCTTCACTGAAGGCACTAAAAATAGCCGCTGATGAAAATATCACATCTGTGTGAACAATAAGGAGACTGTACTATTGCTCAAATCAACATATGTCCCTCTTCCTCTGCACCGACTTCTAATATCCTCCAAACAGTAGCGGATAGACACACTTCTTTCTTTTGCAGCTTTCAAATTCGGTTAAAATTTATAAATTTGGTTGGAAACTAATGACTCGATTAGTCATGTATTTGTATATCGTCTTAGTATATCCAAATTATAAGAGAATCTCGAAAAAGACATTTTCCAGACGTCCAGTTCGAAAAAAGCAGAAACCCATCGCAGGGAGTTTTAAATTTAAAAAACAATTCTTTTAATTCAGATTGTGATTGTGTTCTCGATGACAGTAAGGGTACATTCAGACAGGATCTGGCTGATCAACGCTCCACGGTCAGCCTGAAATGTCTCTGAAATCGAGACTATCCAGGTGGATTCATGGACTTAACTACCTGATACTGTACCTGTTGTGTTCTGGCTTTGTTTATTTCATGTACCCAGCCTCTAAATCTCAGTCTGGCTCACAACGCAAACGCTGCTGTTGTTTTAAAAAGACCGTAACAAAAAACAAACTCTTTTTCCAGACCATTTCTCTCTTTTTTTTTACTGTGACATCAGTCCTACTGCATGTTGCAAACTAACAGGTGAATCAATTACCTGAACAAAGATGCATATCATGGTTAAATTTTTTTGAAGTCTTGAGAACTAAAATTTACCAGCAGCAAGTCCTTTTCTAAAACACTGAGTGTGGATAAAAAAGATCAGACATTTCCCTCAGACGTCATGGCCTCTAACATTGACGTGATCACTCAGTTTCTGTTTTCAAGAGCAGACCAAAAAAAGAAGGTTATTATACATTTGTACAATTGTTGATTGCTCTATAATAGAGAATAATCGCATGGCCTGCACTTCTTTCAAGAAACATCCAACATATCACAGCATCTTGCGGTGCGATAACACCAGCGGTGGTATTTTTTCTTCATTACACACTCAAGACCTTTGCAGTTCATGGGCTGATGTGCACAGTTTTTACCGGAATGAACAATGGTTGTCAGTTCCTGTAAAAGTTTCTTCTGGGACTTTTTTTTTTAAAATATCACAAAAGGTGTTGAGGGGAGGTGAGGTGTAATGCCGTGGGAGCTCATGGTGTAAATTAGTGCTGCGTTCAAACGATGTGCACTTCCTATTTTCTCATCTGTGTCGAAATTATTGTCAGACTGAAAGTTACTAGTTTAAA
Organism: Argyrosomus regius; assembly: GCA_946959425.1. Taxonomy (NCBI): domain Eukaryota; kingdom Metazoa; phylum Chordata; class Actinopteri; family Sciaenidae; genus Argyrosomus; species Argyrosomus regius. Next base: position 28,059,609 of record OX336882.1, read on the forward strand.
TTAGAGTAATGAGGTGCAAAACTATGATTCGTCTCTCTTCTCTCTGTCTCAAATGGAAACATTCATTCTGAATAAGTGATTTTGACAAACGTTTGTGTACTGCCTAATTGGTCTGAGAACTTCTTACTGCAGTCAGCTGAGCTGTTGTCCTGCTGTGCACTGTCGCAGTCGCTAAATGACTGCTCATGCTGCAGAAAGTTTCTTCTGTGGATTTTACTTTCAAATATAAAATAAATACTTAAAAATGTTCACTGGGATATTCCTTTTACGATATTTTGTTATTTTTCTAGCAAAAGTTAAACTGTCCACAGAGATGTCTGGGGATTATCCGGAGCAACACGGGCAGTGTTTCTGAAAAGATATGCTGCTGCTGACATTTAAAAAAAAAAATTCCTCCACACCGCAGTGGAACCACAAAACCTCAGAAAATAAACAGCTATCTGTGTGACTGGACAGTGGACAAGAGATAAGTGGGAAAATCTGTTATTTTTGTTTCCTTTAGGAGAAAATTCAACGGTAAAAATCAAGAATTTAAAGAAATAGTCTTGGTTGATTGAAGAGCAGCAGTTAACAGCTGTTATCAGCTGCCACATCCCATAAACAGTTAACGGATAATTACTCTCGCTGTTCCACACTGTCTGCACCTTCCAACAACTGTTAAAAATGGATGTGGGGTGAGTGAGTGAGTGAGTGAGCTCTCTGAAACTACAGCAGTTCCTATTGACTTAAAGCCACAATGATGAGCACCTCTGTGTGTCTCTGTCTGTGTGGTCGGACACAACTAGAAATTTGGTGAAAATTAAAGGGTAACAATCAAGAATTTAAAAGGAATAGTTTGGCTCTCACAGAATCAGCACCTAAATTGTTTTTATGATCGGAAGTTTGCACAGTTTGTGCTTTATTTTGAAAATCGACCAGAAAATCGACGTGGGCTGCTTGTGGCTTCTACAGTGCTTCTGAAACGGACCACGCCGATTTCGGTGGGTTTGAAACATTGACTAGAACGGCCGTGGCGCACACGTAACACATCACATCCGTGCCCGGAGAAACTTAAGACTTAAAGTTTACCAAAGCTCTCATTAGTTTAACGTGCACAAAAACTAAAGTTATTGCTTCCAGCCAAGAGATAGTCCAGAATGTAACGTCACGAAAAATCCCAAATTCTCATTTTTACACTTCGGTTACACATGAGAGTGTTATCGGCTAAATTATCGATCTTCTCACCTAACGTTCGACAACAAAGCAAATCAATGCATTCACAAAATGTTGAAATATTCCTTTAAAAGGTTGATGTGAACACTCGAGGTCTAATGATGCATGGTAACATGTTTTTGTGGTTTGTGAAAAAGTTATATTTAATACAGCAGGGGGTTCTAAAGCATAGATGCTTGTGTGCCGAGTGTGAAATTGTCCGTGCACCTACCAATCATGCCGTTAACGGTGCCGAAGAGGACAGAGCCCTGGGTGGGCGTGGAGCTCTCGCCGAGGTTCTGCAGCACCAACGAGCCGTGGCAGAAGACATTGACAAACTCCCCGAGGTGGAAGGCCCCCACCTCCTGCAGGTGCTGCCGCTCCTCGTCTGTGGTGGCAGCACTGACGGCGGGGAGGACGGTGGGAGAGAAACACAAAGAGGGGATTTAGAGGGGTCGAGACAAGAGCAACGAGAAAAAGAAGACACCAAAACATGGTGTAAAAATAAAAATAAAAAGATCAAAGTAAGAAATGTTTGAGGACATGAGTTATAGGAAGCGTTGGAAAAGGTCAGAGAGTGATCGAGAGGTGATTTTAAAAAAAAGAGGGGGTGAGGAAAAGTGGAGCGCCCAACAGGAAAAGAGATGTGGTACAAAAATAAAGGTCAAAAGCATCGAGTGGTCCGGCCTGATGTATTAGATGGATAATAAACAGTGGCATAAATGTAACACACTCATTTTCAGACCACATCTTTCTTCCTTTTCCCTGAAATAAACACTCGTCTAACGGATAATGTCTGAAGTGAGAAATGCAGCCGAGCACATAAAAGCTCATTGGCGAGATGAATCATAATTCCCAAAACAAATGCAAGGACAACACCGTTAAAGTACATTCGCATCGATGATGCTGCTCTAAAAATGCATCATGGGATTCGGTGTAGACAGAGCAGCCTCCTAATGACATAACGTTGATTTCAGTAGATAAATATTGGAGGTGATTTAGAAACTTTTGGCTATCGAGGTGCAGCCCAGGGGACTTTAATGTTTACAGAGAAAAGTTGAAATCCATGTGCATAAAATCTTAATGCACTTCACCATTTATACACAATGAGATTTTATGTTTCCCTCACCTGTCCTTCTGGCAGACAAACAGATTGAAGGCGTTCTCTGCCCCCAAGAAGTTGTCGTCGTCCAGGATCTCGATTGCACTCATCCAGTTAGGATTGAAGTCACGAGCAATCTGCCCCCGAAGAACAAAACAACAGCAACATGAGGCACGTTGGATAAAACAAAAAAACAACACAGAGGTGATGGGCAAAAACTAGGGTGGTTCCTTTCTCCAGGTAAATACTGCATTATCTATGAGCAAAGAAGGACTCCACGTACTGAATAGACTCTTTAAATACCCAAGGTTCTTACACCTTCTTAAACATCAAATTCAAGGACTTTCCAGGACAAATTCCCTCAAATTCAAGGATTCAACGCAGCAAAGTTTGAGACACAGATCAAGGTTAATCACTGTTACTCACTCATTATTAAAATGAGAAGTAGCAGGCTGCACAGACAACAACTTGCTTAAATGTGTGAGCAAGCTTTGCTTGTTTGTTGCTTTGTTGTTGCTGGCAGACTAAGTTAAAAATAAATAAATAATTCAACTTTTAAGGCCTTCATCTTGAATTCCCAGTTCAATTCACAAACTTTAAAGGATTTCAAGGACCTGTGTCAACCATAAATACCCTTGAAGACATCACAGATGTTAGAAGAGGAGGAGGATGTGACAGCTTCCCATTAGTGCCACTTGATGTTAAAAGAGCCTGTGTGATTGGGGCTACAGGCTCTCTATACTGTAAGGCCGATGCAGAAAGTGGTACCGACCGTTGTTACCTAACACCACCCCGTCAAGTGGATCCAACCTTAGTTTTTGGTGGACGATCATTGATGTGCAAGACACTTGTCAAGGACGTAAAAAGACCTCAAGGCACTTTTTGACAAAAATGTTGATACCGCTCAGAAAGTAAATTATATATACAGACAGAAACGACAGCTCCACCACTGTGTATACTGACAGTATATATCGTATAGCCTTTTTTTGGTTCACATGCATGATGATGCTGTTTTTTTATGCGTTAACTATGAAGCTGGGGCCAGGTGATAATTAGCTGAGCATGTAACATTTCTTCAAACTTTTGAGGCACTCTGACATGTGCTCTGTTTCTCAATAAAATCAAGTTTTTTTCCAAAACTTCTTCTACTCATTACACTGAGCAGAGATGTGTTCAACAGTGCGCGTGACTCGCTGTCAAATCTCTCCATCTTCCTACCACAAAACAACGTGAACACAGCACTCATCCAAAGGCTGCAAGAAAAGAGAAGTTAAAACACAAAAGTGTGGACCGGCCACCACATATTTGTTTGTGATGGCATTTGAGGACGTCGCAGTGTTCGCTGAAAGTGAAAACTCTGATTTGTGTTTTCACAGACCTTTCTGGTACAAAGCTACGATCTGCAATGCTTGTCGTGCCCTTTAAGAGCTCTTGTGTTATTTTCTCAGAAACCTCTTCACGTCACCTCTTCAAAGTTGCCCTCCATGGGTTTGTACGCCAGCAGCAGGACGGACCTCATCAGGTCTCCCACCAGGATGAAATCTCCTTTGGTCTTCAAGTAAAGGGCCATGATGTTGTTGTAGTGGTTACACTCGGTCCTCAGCTCCTTCTCAGCCGTCCACTCGTACAGACGGACCTGGAACAAAAATTAATTCAAGTAATTGTTTATTGTTATTCAAGCTGTCAAAGGTGGAAGATCAAGCAATTAGCTTCAGCCGCACTTGATGAACCGGCTGACACTTTAATTCCACGTTGCTATCACTCTGGATAAGATGGGCTTCAGTGAGCGTGAGGTTGAAGTGCTGATTAACAGTCTGAGTTATCAGCTGCCACATCCCATAAACAGTTAACGGCTAATTAAACTCACCGTTTCACACTGTCTGCACCTTCCAACAATTGTTAAAAATGGATGTGGGGTGAGTGATGGGAGGCAACTACAGTAAATCCTATTGACATAATGTCACAATGATGAGAATGTCCAAGACTGAGACATCAAAAATTCAGACCGTGATGTCAGACTTCAGAGATAAGCGGTGTTGAAATAATAGCACGGACAAATCTGCTTTAAAGTGTACGAAAGAAGAAAAAATGAGAAGTTCAGTCGGTATTTTTTTTAGAGGAAATCAAAAGCGCAGTCGTATTTTCATATGTTATATTTTGTTCATATGTCTTTCATATTTATATTCTTTGATTTTCTTGCCCCTTTTCTAAATTTTACACACTTTGTTTTACTTTTGTTTCCATTTTTTGTTCTATACGTTTCTTCCATTTTTTACATTTTATTCAGTTTTTATTCGACTAAACAGAAAACAACAAATTAAAACAGAAAAATGAGAAAGATATATTCTCCTTTTAAGAACCTTTGATACATTCTTGTTGGACCAGCTGAGAACATAACTCATCTTTTCTCTTGCATGCAGTCCATTTTTCCCAGCACTGTGCGGGGGTCACTGCTTTAGTCCTTAGATAATGAGTCCATTTTTCCATGGGGTACATTTTCTCAATGTTCATCCAATGTCCTGATGTCCTTTTCACATGCAAGTATCAGGACTTTGAAGAGATGGATGTCCTTTTTTTGAATTATCGTTCACATCCTTTGGAGTCTTTCAGCATAAAATCTCCTCAAGAAACTGAAAAACACTGTCCTAGCATGTTTGTGTTTTTATACATGACCAGAAAATATGGGAGTGATTGGCATCCGTCTGCAGCATAACTGCTGTTTACACATTTCTTCATTTTAATCCTTTTATGTGAAGAACCTTTGGGCTGAATCTTTGCATGAAAGAACACAAAAACTGTTTTTTTTAATACATCAAAAGGGAAAAATCCTATTTTCACTGACTATTTATATCAATAAATATCATCCAGTGACCTGCATCTTCTTTATTTTATTATGTTGGCTGCACAGCAGGACACCTAAAGGGTCTAAAAGGAAGCAAAAAAAATGTGTACTCTTATTCATTCTGCTCAGATCCAGATCTCTGAAATCACAGTTTGTTTTCCCTTTAAATGTAACTGTTGTAAATGTTTTTTAAATGTTGGGCAATTCCCCACATTTCCAGAGAAAACATTTCACAACCCTCAGATGAACGGTTTCTGACATGAACGTGACAGTGATTGAGAGTTCACCGATTTCAGCCCAGAAAATGTCAAAAGCTTGCGGTGTGCTGTGTCCAGTTGATGAAATTATTACAAAAGTAATTTAAAAAGGCATTTCACCAGCAACTTATGTCAGATCTTGTCACCATGTTGTATTATGTTCTACTGAGGCTGCTGCCAAAGTGGAAAATTAATCACTTCTATGATGGATTAGTCCTTAATGATTGTTTGACTTTGGTGTGTAATCGTGAGTTTAGGAGCAAACGTTTGCTCTTTAATTCAAAGAATAAAAACGAAAGTTTGTGACTGATGTTTGAATATTGTGTTAAACGTTGTCATTGCGTGATTAGTTCCAGGAATATGAAACCCATGACTATTTGATTCTCGATATCTTAAAATAAAGCTGCCTTTTCAAGCTTTTAATCCTTTTAATCTATGTATAGCTCAGTGTGGATGAGCCTGGTATTACAGGACAGTGGGGGGAAAGATGTTTCTTTCACACTGTAAGTCAAGTGATTTCACACAGCAATCTATAAGGGATGAATCTGTTCAGATATTGGAATTTATAATGGCAGAGGAGGCACTTTTCTTTCCTGAACAGAGGACATGCTTCTTAAACAGTCAAAGAAAACACACAAGTGAGTCATCCAGAGGTCGACTTTCTGGTGCGGAAAAAGTCTCAAAAAAAGTGAGGTATTCAAATGATCATAGTCAAGGTCTTATGGGACAAAAAGTTAGATAGAAAATGCCAGAAATAACCGACAATAAGAGAATAAACTGTCTGGATTCTGGTGAAAATTACATCATCCGAACATTCAAATAAACCCCATGCAGACTGTGATATCAAACAACACTTCAACCTAAATATGGCATCAAATGCTCGGTTAGATTCTCGATCTTATGTAGTTATTATCCGATGAGATATTTTCATAACTTTTAGGGCGTTATCACACACAGCGTGTCATTGCTAGTCTTCACCTACGCCCGTGTTACGTAAGGCGTCGGTGCATTTGCATCCCAGTTCTCTATCTCTAACTATTCTACGTGTACCACCGGCGGTATGCGACGTCCCTCTAGTGGTACGAGGAGGAATCTCTGAAACGTTTTTTTTAAAATGACATTTTTCATTTTTAAAGTTTTGCATTTCCTGTAATGTTATGTTTCAATATCAGCCTGCTACTTCGTAGTTATGTCCGTGCACGTAGCCCGGAAATACATCCGTGAGTAGTCACGAGCTAAAGTGACCGCAACTTAATAAGCGGAGGTAAAATGAATGGTCCAAAAACACTGCAATCATGGCTCCAAACGGGGACAAGTGCGGATCAGGAGTCACCCTTTTCCACCAAATTAGCTCTGCTTCTTGAACCGGTTCTGTTCAGGATTCAACAGCAGTTAACGATAAGTAACCTTTTTATTATAAATAAACACGTCTCCTGGATAAACTGTCCATAGCTGAATATGGTCGGCCTACGCTGCTGTATTTTCACGTCTGTCATGATGGTGGTACTCTGAGAGTCTAATATTTTCTGAGGTGGTACACGGTCACAATTCGAGAAACGCTGCTCTGTGATTTGTGGTCAGAGTTTTTATTTTTACATGGTATCAAATGTGGAGCAGCAGAGGCAGAAGAAATGTGTTGTTGCACATAAGCAGACAGGTCATGGATGTATTTCAAGACCAGTAAAGTTATTTTTACAGTGAGAGAGTGATTGTTGCAGCTCTCGCCAGTGTTTCACACTTTTCTCCATCTTTATGCACAGAGAACTGTCCACAGACACAAACTCTTTGCTACTTTGCGCACAGATTTTGCACCGTTTAATGAGAAAAAGTGGACTTGAACACACCTAAATGCACTTTTGCACATGCACTTTAGACCATGCAGTATAGATCCCTTAAACTTTTATTTTTCTTAGAGAGTCTGAGTCTGGCTAGTGATTTGTATCAACCTGCAATCACTTTACAGCTGACAGTTCTCCTGACATACGGGCAAAAAGCAGAAGCAGTATTGAGAGATGCTGGATTTAATCCCCGGACCAGATGGTAAATTAAGATGTGGGAAGTGAATAAGCGACTACTAGAGAAGTGCACTTGGTCAGCACCTTTCCAAGGAGTGACACTGAAGATTTTGATTGCCTTACAAAATCTTTCTGATGGTGAATCTGAGAGAAAAATATTTCAAAGTGTACCATGAACGTTCAAGCTAAACTCTTTTTCCCATCTTTGAAAATACTGCACCTAAACATAACTGCAGTTGGAAAAAGTCAAGTATTTTCTATGTCTGACCGAAAACTGTAGCACCACTTACTGTGCTATTGATGCTGGCCAGCAGTTTGCCATTGAACTCCACCATAGAATAGACGGCACCTTTCACCTCCTTCTCAGCCACAGTTTGCAGTTTACCTGCAATAAAGAGCACAGTGCCTGTCAGCCTGTCTGTTCAGTTAACATTCAAAGTGTTATGAGCTCGACATCAAACTAAACTTGCACCTACAAGATCTTCATGAGGCAGAGAATAAGGACAGAGGTAGAATGAGAAGTTAAAAAGGAGAATAAGTGAAAGGCAAGCAATGCACCTTGAAAAGGACGGAGCGTGAAAGAATATGAAGGAGATCGGTAGTCGCGAGAGGAGAAAAGTCTGATAAGAAGTGATAAGAAAATGATTAAGTGAGGAGGGGAAGAAAGAGCACGGTAGGACAGAGTGTCCGTGAGAGAGAGAAGAAAAAAAAACAGGACACAGGGCGGGGAAGAGAAAATGAAACCGGGTGAAGGATAAAGAGATCAGAGCAGAATGAGTTGGATGAGGAGACAAACAGGATAAAGTCGATGAACAAGACAAGGAACTGAACGTGAGTTTGAGAGCTGGCTACTGACCGTCAGTGTAGTGGAAGACGATGATGCGTCCCTGCTTGGGCTCGGCCTCCTCTGGGTACACCATGGCGGTGCCGACGATAAAGTACACTGACGGGTCTTTTCCCAGACGACATGACACCATGCTGAGGGCGTACTCGCAAGGGAGGAACTGATGGGCATGGAGGACTGATAACAAAACACACAACACACACAGTGAGTGTAAGAGCAGCACAAGATGTTTCCGTAAATACATTACATGCATCTGTTCCTTTTTCATGGCTGCAGCTTTAGAAGATGATTCTGGTTTATTATGACTGAAATCTTATTTTCTGGGAACACGCCAACGTCGAGTTTTAAAAAAGACAACAGTTTGACCACCTCGTTTGGAGGTAAAACAGTGAGCACAACTGACCAAAGCTGGCAAGTATGCTTATGTCAAAGTAAAATAGAAGAGGACACAGTCTGGGTAACAATTTGACACAATTCCCTCTTCATAATTGGAGTTTGTTTACAAGTTGTTACACGATTTGTGGCTTGTTTTCTGGCCCCATTCACGTCTTTTTGGTGGTATTTGCCACATTCCAACATCAGGGCAGTTAGGCCCGATTGAGACAAAATCCAGGGCTGCGGCGAAAACACAGGTTTTCCCATTAACCTGAGTTTGGGTGCTGTGTTTTGGCTCTGACTGTGTGAACCTCAGGGGGTGGGGGTGCTCGACAACCGTACCGATAGTCAGATCAGACCGGTCAAACTGCTCCACAGTCAGCCTAAAATATTTCTGAAACCGAGCGCTACGCAGGCAGAGTTCATGGACTAAACTCTGATTCTCTACCTGTTGTGCTCGGGCATTGTTTATTTCATGAACCAGCTTCTATGTATGCACCTGCTGCACAACCCTCCAGCAACTGCAGCAACGCCTGATTCGACCTGAACGATGCACAGTAACAGACTGAAATTATCCATGTAAAACATCCATGGTGCATGGACACACGTGTTTCCAGTTACTGGATTTTACCTAATTAGATCTGCACGGTCATTATTTATGTATTTATCACTGGCACTGAGGCACTTGGGTCTTGACCTAGGCAGAGTACGTGGATCTAATAAAATTAAGCAGTTAAAGGTAAAGCAATGGGTCACATGCATCCATTAAGACACATAAGACACTGCCAATATTGATGACAGTGGTGTAGCTCTCGGTAGAGACAAACCTGATAAGAAATAACTGCAGTGAAGCAGTAACTGAATAACTTTGAACAGGCGCCTTTAGTTCACGTAGCAGATGCCACGCGGCTGCATAATCTTCACGTCTGATTGATGAAAATCTCCCAACATGTAAGTGTGCCGTTATCTGATCGCACATTGATAGATTGAAGTCAGCTGCGGACACGACACGCTGAACCGGGCCCCTCATTTACATATCATTAACATATACACTATCCTAATTTATGCGGGTGTGGATTTTTAAAAGGAAATCTTGGCGCAGCGAAATCTGCATTGCAAAACAGACCGAAGCAAAAAAAGATCCTACCACGTTCACGCGGGCTTCACCATGGAAATGATCTGCATGATGCCCAAAGTGTTCAATTATTCAGTTACTACATAAAGAGCCCGTGTGAGTTTTAGATATTGACTAATAGTGATAACAAAACACAACATTTTATGGAGCACCAAGTACCAGAAATATAACAAATATTCAAATAGTACAAGAGATTCAATTAAAGGATGCTGACACAGATAATGAGTGTGCACCCATTTTAAGATATGAGCAGCGGCTTGGTGAGGGAGCGTCGGGACCGGGCTGTGGAAAGCGTTTTTCTGCATTGACCTGGTTATTCTCCGAGCTGAGCGAAATATTTTACCACCAGACGCTCCATATGAAAGCACCAGCTCCGTGAGAGATCAAATGGAAATGTACATCCGGTTGTCTAACCTTCAAAGGTGTGCTGATCCACGACGAGCAGACTGTGAACCTCCACCTCTTCACCGAAGGAGGTCTCGTGGGGAGAAGTGCTGCTGGGGAAGAGCTTGCTGGAGCTCACGCTGCTGGAGAGAGCCTGGAAAAACGGATGTAGATTTTATGAGACAGGACAGGAGGAGAGGTAGAGACAAAGAGAAACTTTAAAAAAAAAAAAAGAGTATAAAACAATTCAAATCTCTATTCCTGCGTGAGCTCAACAGCACAGTGCGCCATCTGTAGCACCAGATGTGCAGCATTTAAAATCAGGTAAACATCTTTCTGGTCATCACGTGTGAGAGGATCCGGCTTTGTTATCCCAGGAAGGTGTGCGCTGGAGCAGTAAATACAAACACAGATAAAAGTACAGACATATTCCCCATGGGGAAACTTTAGAGCCAAGATGAGTGGACACAACACATGCCGTCACTGTAATTCTGGCTGAAAGGACTTTTTGATTAGCTCTCCAGGTACAAATCCCTTTTAAACGTCGGTCCTACCATTTTTTCTTGGCAGCTGAAACTTGTCAGTATTCTTTGACGACAAATCAAAGATGCTTATTTTTAATGTAATTTGAACTCAGCTAAATTTAGCTTAGAGTAAATGTACCAAATGTCCAACTGTGAAACAAAAAAAGAGAAAATTTATTGCAGATTTTGATTATAATTACACTTTTTATAACAAATAAATATCTTAGGAGGTCAGTTATAAAGACAAAACATTAAAAACTAGTCAGTAACAGTTTTAACTATACTGAAATGATATTATATATGAAAGTCTGCTGCTAGTCTAAGACTAACAGGCCCAGACATTTGTTGTCCTGACAAGCTCACAGTTAATGTTACACGTAATGTTCTTAGTCAGCTCGCCTGGTTATATAAGAGTGCAAAACAAACAAGCCTTTGGGTGTTTATTTTCCAAACACAACATGAAGCTACAGTACCTGAGTGCTCGCGCTGGGGCGAACGGCAGATGTGGTGCCGCTCACATCCTGAATCTCCACCCTGCTGGACAACACCCCGAAACACTGGGAAACCTCCTGGTAGCAGATCCGCCTGGCAGGGTGTGATCAGAGGGAGAGCGAGAGATGAGAGGAAAAGCAAAGGGAAGACGATGTTAAACATAAAACAGCTGAACAAAAAGAAGATACCATGGGATACGGCGCTGTTTTCTGACTGTATAACACAGTGGTTAACTCCTAATAACTTATTTAAGAACACTGAGAAATGGTTGTCCCTTAAACATTTAAACACAAAATGACAGCTGATGTCTAACAGAATCGACAGGAGACAGTCCCACGAATCAGAGCAAACAGGAAAAAATCACTGCAAACATGAAGAACATGCAGCATATTTGTACAGATGACGGGTCTGAAAATGTTAATTTAAAAAGGTCAATTTGAACTCTGTGTTTGACAAAGGGACTGACCTGGGAGACTCGTAGAGGGGAACAGTGCGAATGTGGAGTTTCTGAATCTCGTCAATGGTGCCGATGGTCAGAGTGCTGTTGTTTGCCAGAGCCAGACTGTAAAAATATTAGGATGCAGCGTTAGTAAGGGGCATAAAGAAGACAAAATTATTGCATGCACTCTTCAAAGCACAAAATAAGAGATCATAAAACAGAGAGAGTTCCTTTCGGTGCTGCAGATGATAAAATGCACAGGTAGTCAAAAAAAAGTTCTGCGGCTGACCTGTCAGGATAGCCCTCAGAGTTGAGCGGGCACATATAATTGACCTCCTTGAGGTTGACGTTGGAGAACACCAGCTTGTGGTTGGAGGAATAGATGACGGTGGGTCGGTCGGAGCAGGCGAAGACGTTGGAAGTGGACAGGGATCTGAAGGTTCTCAGCACGGTGGGCTGGGTGCCGAGGGTGACTTTCTTGCGCTCGCTCAGGGCGCCTGGAGGAAGGAAATAAGATCAAAACACAAACGAGATTAAGTCCGGTTTGAAAGGTGGGTGTACTAATCATTGTTTGGGTCAAAACAGCCATTTGCCGAGCGCCTTTAGCCAATAAAGTTTGTCCTTGTGTGCAGAATATCCGTCTCTCTTTTTAAAACCCTTCAAACCTGAATGCTTTCTTGCACCCTTGAGCCCTGTATGGAAGTGTTTGCTTTGTTATGTTTCTCTGCTCATTTATTCAAAGTTCTCCTTTAATTTGTGGAGCTAATGGCCTTAATAACAGTGCACATACTGTGCACTAGCTTTGGCTTTTGATGTCAGCACTGTGTATGGTGGATGAGTATTTGTACGCAAACTAATATGCTGGTTGAGAGTCATATTTCATTTTGATTATATTCAGGATGTTTACAAGGAACATAGAACTACCTAATTATATTCATACCCTCGTGTTTGGGCAGGAGTTTCTTTGACTGACTGGATGATAATTAATCACACAACACAAACAATAACTGAAACGGTTCATTAATTATCTTTGGGTTTCGGACTCATGATTGGACCAAACAACTGAAGACGTCACCTTTCAGGTTAAGAAATTGTAATGAGCATTTTCTGACACTTGTTATGTAAGGTGAGGCCGTAGATCATGCTTCTTTAGTCTTAATTTGAAAATGTGAAGTTGTGAAGCTCAGACTGAGGCGTCTGGCCATCGCCTTGCCAGTCCTGCCTCTGCCCAGCTAATCTAAAAATTGGCAAAGACGTGGATCATCTGAGGTGGGCTGAATGAAGCCTGGGTGCTCAAATAAAGTGCCTGTAACGGCACTTAACTGTCAATCAAAGCAGCAAAGCTATGCATAACTTTAAGCCTTCATATAATTTGAATAGGTGAGTTAGAAAATAAAATTAGACTCAGTACAGTTGTCATGAACGGAGAAATTATCTATAGAGACTAAAACTGTTTTTTGTACCAGGCTGTGAACATGTTTATTTCTGCTGTAAAGTTGGACATTTTAACATGGGGACTTATGGAGACTGACTCGTTCTGTAGCCAGCCTCAAGTGGACGTTTGAGGAACTGCAGTTTTTGGCATTAGCTCCACTGCACAGCCACGGAGGTTACCTCTTGGTAATGATAAAGAATTCCAAGGATAAGGAAGTCAGTGTGACAAAATCCTGCTTGTGGCTAATTTCCTAGTTATTCCTCAAACATGCAAGTAATAAAAAATAGATATTGCTGGAACATATGGCCCCATAAGGTTGGATAAACGAGAGGTTTTCCATCCAGGCATCTATTTAAAAAGGTCAAAAGAGAGACTGTAAAGTCAGTTTTTTTTTAAAGATATTTTTTTAGCCTTTTTTGAGCTTTATTTTGATAGGGACAGCTGAAGAGTGACAGGAACGTGGGGAGAGAGAAACATGAAACATGCAGGAAAGAGCCACAGGTCAGATTCGAACCCTGGGCTGCCGCGGCAAGGACTGAGCCTTTGTACATGGGGCGAATGCTCTACCAACTGAGCTAAACGACACTCCAGTAAAGTCAGTTTTAATTAGAACAGACAGCCATTCAATAACGCAGCAATTAAAAAGGTCCAGTGTGTAAGATTTAAGGGGATTATTGGAAAAAATTCATAAGTATGTTTTCATCAGTGTATAATCACCTGAAAATATGATTGTTACCTTAAATTACCTTAATACGAACCTTTTATATCTGCAGGGGAAAGGAGGGTGAGGCAACCTCATAGCTACATGCCACTAGATCCTACAGTGGACCTTTAAAGGGAGGGTGTGAGTACTACACAGCCTGTAAAAACAGTTGTATAATTTTTTCTGTGGCTTTTAATTGACTTTTTTTATTACTTGAAATGACATCACCCAGTCTTGGGCTTGGAGACTAAACAGAAAGCCTTTATCCTTAGCCTTATTAATTGGGAATGTTGCGTTTGAAAGACTTACGCATTCAGCAGGCAGGGAGCATCGAACAAAAGGCACTATTGAGCTGATATTACAGAAAGTGTAGGATCAAGTGTTTTGGAGCTTGACGAAATGTCAGGATATATCAGCCTCTGTTGCTTCCACTTTGATGAGCACAAATAATACCACATTTTTGCGAGCATGGCTAAACCCTTGTAGCACTCCTTCAATCTAACAGGGTTGGATTTATTCGATCTGATTTAAGATGCAATGTTCTGAAAGAAACTGACATCACTGGTTCCCTCTTACTCCTCTCAGCACTGTTTTCAGGCTATGCAGGCAGTTGTTTTCAGAGATCGACTATAAAAGGTCACTGTACACTACCTGTCTGACACCAAACAGCGGACAGACACAGTCAGTGACCAGCTGGTGAACATAGTGGAGCTGAGCTTTTAAGAGCCAATTTAGGGCGATATTTTCCTCAAGGGTTGGTAGAGACCATAAATAGAACTAAAACAGCAAAAACACAGGACTATCACTCATCAGATGGGCAGAAACATGACTCCAAATGAAGGATAATGTTGTTTTTTAACTGCTGGATGTTTAAGTAGCTGCTGTGATATGTCTGTGCTGTGTTCACAACTTATTTCTGCTACCCCCAAGTGGCCAAAAAAGGCCAGGTATTGCAGGTTGAAAGAGGGGATTGGCTGCTAATCATTACTTGCCAATATTCAGTAAAGATGTATAATAACGCAGATTGTATTTGTTTACTAGGGGATCTTGAACCCTCTAATATGGCGACCAAGCAGACGCAGAGTACCAACACACAGCAGGCTCCCTTCAAGACAAAAACGTGGCAAATCTAACAGGAACAGGGATTTATTCATCTTGTATCAGGTCTAACTTTAGCGTGCTCGGTATCAAGTTCATTTGCAGATGCTCTAGTTCAAGGTGAGGCCAAATCTTTCAATGCATGTCTTGTTTCTGAGCCACAACAAAGGCCAAAATGTGTCTTACAACAGACTAAGTAAGCTTTGTTTTTAGCCTCACAGTTGTTGATCACTTGTGGTGCCTATCGGGCCAGTTAGGGTAAGTCGGTATAAAACAGAGCAGTCAAAAGTCACATGTGTGACAAGTGTGTTTAAATCCATCAAAAAGAAAAACATGAAATAAAGAGACAAAGGCACGCATGTATGAGGATGTGTTTGAATCAACAATGTGTATTTTGTCAGTCAAAACTATCCCTGGTATGGGGCAGCGTTTAGCTCAGTTGGTAGAGCAGCCGCCCCATGTGCAAGGCTCAGTCCTTGCTGTGGAAGCCCAGGGTTTGAATCCGACCTGCGGCTCTTTCCCGCATGTCATTCCCCGTCTCTCTCTCCCCGCATTCCTGTCACTCTTCAGCTGTCTCTATCAGTAATAAAGCTTGAAAAGGCCAAAAAAATAATCTTTAAAAAAAAAATCCCTGGTAGTTTTCACCTCTCTTTGTGAGAGCTCCTTGATGGACTCAGGTATTCTGTCAGTGAAATCGCAGCGTTTCATAACGTCATGAAATCTCTTTCTTTTAGTCAAACGGCAGACTTCCAGTCAAACTCACAACATCAGTTTCTTCAGGCTGCAAAGTTTCTCCGCCATTACATCCAAATATAGTTCTAGCAGTTACGCAATTCTCCATGAAATAATTTTCTAAAAATGAAAGTGTTTTCAGACAGCTCCCTGTGGCACTGCCTGAAGGCTCTCATCAGTCTGAGAAGTTTGAGAATCTCTCATCTTACGGGTGCAGTGATAGCAGTGTGAAGGACCTACCGGTCTGCAGGTCCAGACCAAAGTAGAAGAGCGCTCCGTCTCCCAGCGCACACAGCAGGTAGTAGCTGCCTTCAAAGGTGGTCATTAGGATTGAACGAGGGATGATCTCTGTGGACACAGACAAACAGTAAAATGATTTATCTTCCCTGTATACTCTGGAGTCACGGGTTCATGGATGAACACTAAAGTGATAAATGTCCGCAAAAATGTCTCTGTCAGAAAAATCAATAAGAGTTATCGGGCCAGGCTGGCCAGTAACTTTTGGAAAAAAAATAAACAAATAAAAACATTTGAATTCTGCAGGGTAAATATAAAGTCTTCTGTCTTCCATTTCCCAAACCTTGTTTTCTCTCACTGCGAGCCAGTTATATCAGAACAACATTGGCTCTGATTAAATGCTTGTTGGCTGACTCTCCACAAAGCTGCAGAACTCTGCAAAACATAGCACCTTTAAAAGGCTGCACATTTCCATTGTAACGTCAATCATATATTTTGAATAAGCAAGCCTAACACAGACGTAACTTTACACATTTCTATTAAAATACTGGCAGAAAAGTTAATAAAAATATCATTTATAATTCATAACAAAACTAACTTTGTGCAGAGTTAAAATTCTTCCAATGAGCTAAAAATAACAACAATTAGAAAAAAAAGCATATTAGCTTTTAATTTGAAAGTTTCCTGTTTTTAACAGTATGCAGTCAAACTGTCCTTGTTAGGGGGAGTGAGCCACAGAGCACAGTTTGCAGAGTTTTAGCATTGAGCAGCTGTCAATCAAACGCACTTTGAAAATTATATGTGACACTTTTGGAAACTGTGTGGAAATTCTAATTGGGAAAGGAAGGAAGAGTCCTTCCTGTGCCGGTTCACCATGTTGTGAAACTTTGTCTCCAGTGACTGCTGACTTTTTCATAAGTTTAACCAAAAAAAAAAAAAAACGTAGTCAAATGCACTGTTGAATATTTTAACACGAGTTTAAATACTTTTCATGCGTCTAAATGATGCACTGAATGCATTTGGGCTGGCAGCACAGTTAATGTTAATGTTCGAGTACTAAAAAAACGAGGTACGTAATGAGAGGGTCCATTTACATCCATTAATGAAACTGGAGATGCAATCCATTTTAGCTACTGACACACTATTACAGAGCCTATTGGACTTCCTTATGGAATTCCACATCCTGTCCACTCCAAAGATAACACAGTCAAGCAGAAAGGGTTATTGATCTTCTCGTCCGATTCACAGCGAGAAAATGAAATGTTTAATTATTCCTTTATTACCGTATTTACTACATTTGTTACTTGTTACAACCATCTGTTTATTTTTCAGCCATTTGAGGAGAAGGGAGCTCTATTAAAAATGTTATTATTTTGCTGTGTTTGGTGCGTTTCTGGGCGTCAACCTTTGGGTAGTGCTCCGTAGTCTGCTGCAGACAGAGCTAAGAATATTGTAACGACCACCCACTCGAGGGTTGACATCACTGAGAGCTGATTTTTCTCTTTTAAAGTCACCACAATGGATCATAATGTCGGTTCAATCAGTTTGCACAAAATCACACAATGGCTGGCTGGAGGACTGTTCATTACAGGGTTTGGCAACTATGTCAATCTAGCTTAAAAGTTCAGCACACTTGATGGACATAGACAGAGCACATAGTGTGGCCACGTTTATTTGAACTTTAAAATGTAGAAATTTTACATAATCAGCATTTTAGTACTCTGATTAACTGCTTTATTCTTGTCAACGCTGCTCCCTCTCTTCATTCATTCTCTAGGACACTCAAGCACTGCTTTCCTGCTACATTTCTATTAGACTAGTTGCTGACTTATTATGTTTTCCACTTGTTACAACCATCTGTTTATTTTTCAGCCATCTGAGGAGAGGGAATCTCTTTTAAAAATATTCTAAAATATTTTTTTGGCTCATTATAATGATCACGATCTTTTAAAAAAAGTAACTCTTTGGAATCAAGAAAATCAGAATTAAGTGTAGGTGATAATAAAAACCAAATTTATAGAGGTAAAAACATGGTAAAAATATAATCTGGCCTTTTCTGTGTTGCTTTAAAAATGTTACTCTTCAGTTATTCCTGCATTTGTGTTACCAAATTAACAACTTGTCACCGTGATAGTTCAACTAGTCACAGATTTTTTCCCCCTTAAAGTGTGAAGATGTTTTGGGGAGTAATTTCTTCCTTGGTTAGGTTGTGGGTCTGTGAAGCCCACTGAGAAATCATATGTTCAATTGGGCTGTAGAAATAAACTTGACTTGACATTATCTGCATCTAACAATCTCTCTCCACAAATAACAGCTCTCTCCTGTCGGTGCACCCAGCCTCTCTTTTTCTCTCACCTCCGCCCAGCATTTCCTTGTGCAGGGCCGTGAAGCAGGGCAGTTTGAGCACACGGGCAGAGATGTCGGTCCAGAGTCCCACAGCGCAGAGCGGTGACTCACCGCCACCCTCCCCGAGAGGTGTGATGTCCAGGCAGGCCACCTCATGCTCCATCTCTGTGGTACTGAGGGAGGTGTAGAGGATGTGAGAAACACGTTAGCAAGACGTCCTGTACATTGTGTGAAAGTGGACTGTGTGCGGCAAAGTCTGACACACAGCGGCAGAAAAAAGACTGATAAATGTTGTAGTGACACGGAGTATGTAGTGTTTTTCTCATGTGAGATGCAAATTGAGCAATGTTTCACAGCTACCTGGTGAGCTGAACCGCAAGTTCTCACCAGCTAAACTTGCCAGACAGCCGCCCATTTAACATCTGTAAAGCTGTGGAACATTCTCAACCAATGTGGAGACATGTGAGGTTTTTTTTTTGTCTACGACTAGACTTTTTTGAATCATTTCCCATTAAGAGCTAATCAGCTCTTCCTCGTTTAAGCACTGCTGTGATTTATTTCCTGAATAACAACAGCTCCCTCTGACAAATGCTAAAATGATTAGCGGCTGATCAGTCATTTCCCCGGGGCCTGTTCTCGACGAGGACTGCAGGAAAATGTAGCATTAGTAACAATTTGTGGACAGACGGTCGCATCCGTCAATAGGTCAATTTTTGAGCAGAGCGATAATATTTAACTTCACATTTTGCCAAAGTTGTCACTTGACCTCACTGCACTCGGCTGAATTCTCTGCATTGTTGTAGAACAACTCAATAATGAAACTAGAATGCATGGACAATCACCGTATAGTCTGTTTGAGTACTATAGAAGAGCATTTAAACACCTTTAATCCAGCCATGACTATCTAGTACTTAGAGACAGGGAACCAGCAGCTTATTGATGTAGGCCGAACTTTAATTCACAGCTCTGCTGAGACTCTTCACTTAGTCTCCACTGTTCCATCGTCTACAAACACTCTCATGGCTGCAAATAAACACTTAGTGCTTCAAGCAGCCCTGGTGGTCATTTTTACAAGCTGTGTGTCTCTCTCTGGAAGAAGAAAAAACTTTTTTTTTTTTTACACCCCTGTAAAAACAGTGGCTCCAAGCAGTTTTATTGCAATACTTGCACAAAGACAGCCACAAGGGTAGACCACAGCAGCGACATGACAAGAAATATAATAAAATAGAAGACTCTTGAGTTCTGCTGCGCCGTTCACTTCAGGCTGAAAAATGAGATGTAGATCCCTCATTTCAAACTTTACCGCAAATCACGGAAGAAGATATTAAAATGAAGGTGAGACGGTGCAGGATAATTACAACTCTGAGTCAGACACAAAGTTGTTGAACTTTTGGGAATATAGAAAATTAATGTTTGATTAATTAAATGTTCATGCAATAGTTCTGTTGGGCATTGTTTTTTGCAGTCATATGTAAGAATGTTGCCTGCTGTTGGTTCTTATTACTATTTAATTAAGCTGCGATTCTATTAGTTAAAGTTGTTGTTTAAAAAGCCAGAGTGAGTAGGATTTCTCTGCCTGTGTGTTTCTGCCTGGGGCGTTTCTGGGCGTCAACCTTTGGGTAGTGGTGCGTAGTGTGCTGCAGACAGAGCTAAGTATATTGTAGCGACCACCCACTCGAGCGTTGACATCGCTGAGAGCTGATTTTTTTTCTTTTTAAGTTGCCAAAATGGCTCGTTCAGTCCGTCTGCACAAAATCTGACCAGTTTGTGCACCGGCTGGCAAAACTGGAAACCAACCGAACTCTATGTGACGTGGTCATTACATGGTTTGGCTACACTCACGCACACACAGAGAACACAAGGATGAATCATGGTGTGCTCTTCCGCTGTCTACTCACAAAATCCAGTAATGCTGCACCTTCCCACAGAGCTGTGTGGAGGTGTGGCCATGTTTATTTGTGTTGTGTTTATTCTCTGATTAACTGATTTATTCTCGTTGACGCTGCTCCTTCTCTTCATTCATTCTCTAGCTCACTAAACCACCACTTCTCTCTCACTCACTTGTTGAACTAACAACCAACAAATCCTACTCATACTACCTTTAACAAAAGTAAATTTACATACAATATCTCTTGATTGTTTTTGTTTCCTGACAAGGCTTGAGTCTCTGCAGTGGATTTAGCTATGCAGCTATCAAGCTCAAGGCGAACCTTTACAAAGAACACATCCAGAGGATGACAGAGGAGTCATTGGGCACAGGCTTTTTTGCTTTTCTTGCCAAGACTTGGGTAAGAAGGTTGATATGACTCTCGTGTCTGTACGTTAAATATGTAGCTGGAGCCCGGCTCTGTCCAAATGTGACAAAATCTGCAGAGCAGTGCCTCTCTGTTGATCGCTATTTAACATTTTATATTTTGTTTGTTTAATCTGGACAGAGTCAGGCTAGCAGTGTCTTCACATTTCCAGTCTTTGTGCCAAGCTAAGCGGCTTCTGGTTGTAGCTTCTTATTTACCATAGAAACACGAGAAAGGTCTCACCAAGAAAGTGAATAAATGTATTTCCTAAAATGTCAAACTATCCCTTTAAAGCACACACGGCTGATGTGTATCCGCTCATTCTGTGGATATTCTAATCATTTTAAATGTCATACCACGAGATATATCTATAGTTATTCACATATAGTTATATCTACAGTTATTTATAGATATGGTAGTGTGGATATTACAAACAAGAACTGCATGATACTTGATTCAAAGTGCTTCTAGCATTTCCTTGATAAGCCATGTTTGCAGTCGAAGAGGAAGTCAAAAATTGCCTGAAAATATCAGTAAACTGACAATGGATGTGTCCCTTGTGTGTGTCTGTACCTGATCTGTTTGAGCTCCCCGGCCAGGATCTGCAGGTAATAGAGGGCTCGTCCCACGGCAAGCACCACCTGAGTGTGGTTGCAGGCAGCCACGCTGATGTTCCTGCCCTGTGGCTCCTTCCATTCACTCACTAATGCCTTGCTGTCCTGGAGCACCAGGCGCACAGAGCCTGACGTTATCTGGAAGTACACACAGGTTTTTTTTTAAATATTATTTTTCACAGTATGTCAGGGAAGTGACAGAGAGGATGATGTGGAGACTGGAAGTTAAAATACAAAGTAGTTTCAAAGCAGAACTCATTATTGTTTATATGTGGTCCAGTGCCAGGACTGTTGTTGCACTTTAAAGAAATTATGATTAATTGCACACACACAAGATTTGTAATTTTGTGTAATAAAAATAAAAATATGATGACGCTGTGTTTTTGATGGTGGAAAGAAGATAAATTACTTTGGATTTAATCCACTCCAGCTATTTCTTATATCATAAACGTACCGAACCCTTGACTCCTGAGATTTATTTTTTAAAAAACAACAAGGACACCTCAGCAATCCTGAGAGAGCTAATTCTGATGTTTAAGAGCAAGTTAAATTTGGAGAATTTGAGAAGACAAACTTTCAAAAAAGAAAGTTTGCTCACTAGAAGTAGACATTAGGTAATTATAATGCAATATATGACACAGTGCTTTGTTTGATCACAGAGATGTCTTTTATGATTCATCAAAACAAGATGTTTGTGTCATCTTGCATGTAGAGAGGAGGTGTGTGAATACCCATTATCTCAAGATAAAAGAGAATATAATAATGTGATACAGCATTAAACATACAACATATGGCATTATTAACAGACCACAGCAGGTGCAAACAGTCCGACTATAAATGGACGTGTTGCACTATTAGGAAGCTCACGTAATCCGTATATTCAATATATAGTATAGGGTCCCTGGAAGCAGCCATTGTGCGGTTTCTGCAGTCTGCTGACATTTGTTGAGAATGTTATCAAGGACATCTTTTCTTCATGCGTTTTATGTGAGAACACAGTGTGGGGAAACAGCAAGTGTCCAAACAACTGGGGAGCACAGCGAAGTGGAGTGAAGTGGTGAGCATTTCCGCTCTTCCTTTTCTTCCGCTCTCCCACTCACCGTCTACCATTGTGTCCTTTTTGACAAAGAGATTGTTTACTCGAGCTCTGGTGCTAGTGGCTATGACGTTTATTATTTGAAGTGACTTTCTCTTCCGCAGGAAAGCAAGGGTCGTGTAAAAACTAGGGAGGGGCATGGAATATGGCAAGTTCTCGCATCAAATAGTTATATATGGAGAACTTGCAAAAACACAAAGACAAAAAAAACAAAACAAAAAATGAACAAATGAACAATCAAGTGCAAACAAGTACATTCAGACAGGATCAGGCAAATCGCCAGAGGGTTGTCCAGCAGTGTGTGGGGGCTGCCTCGGGGTGTGTTTGTTTGTGCTGAACAAAAACAGAAAATAACTTTTTTTTTTTCTTCGCTGATTAACGGGCTTTCTCCAGCGCTCCCTCACTCTCATTCACTGTCTATGTCTCTCAAACCAATGCTCTCTCAAACCACTGGACACAAACCAAAGGAGACTTCATGTCACTATTCGTAAATTGTGAGTCAGACACAGATTTAGAAGCTGGCTACAAGAAATAAACAAAGTCAGAACACAACAAAATATCAGAGTTTAGTCCATGAATCCACCTGGACAGTTTTAGAGACATTTCAGGCGGAGGGTTCGCCCAATCTGAGCGTCTGATTGTCAGCCGTAGCGTGATGTCGGGCTGTGTTTTTCCAAAAGTCGGATCTGGCTCAACTTCTCTGTTACATGTTTTGGTGGACACCCCTGCAGCCTGCACCACCACAGCCAAAACGACTACCTCTACCCTGCGTTTTGGCCGCAGCGCCAGATTCTTCAGATCGGAATGCGGCCTTACAGTATGGCCTACCTTCCTGCATAGACTGTAGCAATTTACCGCAACAGTAGCTTGTTTGCAGACTCAACAAGCACCATGAGCTTAAGCTTCTCCTTCTACGAAGCTGAGCATACCATATCTCCAGTCACACTTCACATGTCGAATGGCAAATCTTCTTCGCCCTGTGGGCATCACGACAGTGCATGCTAATAGTTCTAGTAAATGAGGTGATAAGAGATTGCCAGTTATCCGTCTTCGCTGTATTCTCCTTGCACTTAGTGCGCCAATGGTTAATCATCAAACTAGTTGTTGTATTCTGTCCAAACATCACTCTCATGCCTGGTCGACATTCTGCCTGTAGTGGTCTATCTATTATTTTTACTCTATAGAAAAACACAATTACTTTACATGCTGAATGAATACTGGCATCCAAATCACGCACTCAAGGATGCCCACCTCTGCTAACAAGAAGTCACATTAGTGAGAATGTAAAAATGTATTCAGTGCAAAAATACCAACTCTGACAGGGAAGATAGTTGCAGCCTTAAAAACACAAGCAATGTTGTCATAACAACAAACATTTACGGTTGAGGGTCGGCCTGAGGGTCGGCAGAATTCCCAGCAGGTTTCATCCTCGTTTCACGAAAAAGGCAGGCTAAACTTGAATTTAAATGAAGTGCAACATTCATCTTAACCAGATTTAAAATACATGAAGTCCTTTTGCGCCCCTCACAGTCACAACCGGCCCTCTCAATCATGTATGACTCAGCTCCAGCAAAGTATATCTTATTAAACGGAGAAAGGCCACAGCTGAATAATTAATTTCGATTAATTAATGTTGAATTTGTGGAATTTCTGCTTTGAACATGAGATTTAGACTGTAAAGTTAGCTAATGCTAGGAGGGCAGGTTCAGCATCAAATCAGTGTCAGTGATAAAGTAACCAGAGCATGCTCTGATGAAGGACACTGACAGCACGTGTACCTTGTACATATAACAGAAGTGTGTGCACGTACTTGAATGAGCTGTTGGTGCGCCACGTTTCCGCAGTAAAACGTCTGCTGGTTGTCCACAAAGCCTGGAAGTTCGGTCTCCTCGACTTCCTCGCCGCTCAGCATCAACACTCTGAGGGGGGAAAAGACACTCTTATAAGATAAGATAACGGCATTCAGAATTGACTCGACACTTATCTGGCATGCTGCACAGAAAACACACTCACCGTGTTTGACCCACAAACGACAGCACCAGCATGTCATCCGTCTCTCTGCCTGCCTCGGAGCGGAGCGGCCACAAACCTTGAAGGGAATTCACGAGAGGGTGTTAGAAAGAAAAGTTACTTTCCGCACTAATCTGCAGAGCAGCAGAAACACAATATACAGCCAGTATCCAAGCCGATCTTTAACTATTCCATCTGTCAAATGTTAACATGCTGGAAGATGTACAGGTTGCAATTCCCTCTCACAGAGCCATTGATTGGGTAAGTGAATAATTGCCTCTCATCAAGAGGCCAGGGGAAGGAGGCAGCAGCAGACACTTTTAGGGCAGAGATGGTCAATAAATAGTTGAAGCCTAACAAGTGCAAGCAGACCTTTCCTGGCCTGCGTGTCTCATTTAAGCATCAGAGAACAGTCTTGGGAGAGGAACCTAATTTTCTGAGATTAAGAGGTGCCTGCCATTGTTAAACCTGATGTGATTCTTCAACTTGATAGTTTACTATTGCAGACATTGCAGCGCAGGTTGCTGTACTAAATGAAAACAAATGTTTCCAAACCATCCCTTGGCATTTCTCCAGTTCTTTTTGAAAGTACCCAGCTAAGACCTATGACATGTGAGCCAGCTGCTCGCACTTACGTGCTGAGCATGGACGAGCAACAGCTGGCACCTTGGCAAGGTCAGGTGCGCAGATGTGCAGGTTTAAGCGGCTCTGGTGTCAAGTCGGTAAAAGATTAAGGTTCAGATAAAGTCGAGACTCGAGAGGGAGGTGGTGGAAGAGACACAGACATGCACAGGACACGACACACGAACCTTTGATTCCCGGGAGGTCAATGCTGGCGTGCTCATGAATCCCAATGCCGTTGCGGATGATACGGAGAGAGCCCTCCTTGAATGCACCGGAGCATGTTACCAGCTGAAAGCGGGAAAAAAAAGACATAAAGACATTGACTTACATTGATCCTGTTAATTTGACTGTTTTCTCATCATCTTTGTAATATGGGTCTTATTTTGTATTTACAGAAAATGGCAAAACTCTTTAGCACATTTAGTGACTTCTGGACTTCCTCCTTTACACTAGGAATGCGTGGCTCAACATCAGGACTAGATTCTGCAGTTTTCTTTCACCTTACGGACAAGGGACACTCTTTTAGTGACAATGATGTTCACATTTTGGACATGCAAGACTAACCCAAAAACTGTAATTCCACGAGCATCCACTTGAGGCTGGCTACAGAACATTTCAACCTCCATACGCCCCCATGTTAAAATGACCAATTTCACAGCAGAGACGTGACATATTGACATATTTCCAGTTCCAAAACACCGCTTCAGAAACCTATGGGTGACGTCAATCAAGCGCTGACCATTGTTTATACTGTCTATACTTATCCTTATCCCTCACCTATTGTGCTGTCCTTTCATCCCTTCCCATGAGCAGCTATCCACACTTGGCTTCGTGTGACTCCAACAACCATCGTTCATACTGGAGCTCAGGTAACCCGAACGACTGTCGTTCACACCAGACTTCAGGTGACTGTAACTTCTCTAACGACAGTCATCATAACAATGCTAATGAACCAAGTGAAAGCTATAGTCGGGTCTACTATCCTGCCTAGACTAAATACTCAGATCGACCCACCGGTCTATCAGAACCGGAGAAGCTTCTTTTATGAGAGGCAAAACATCTTCACAGATCTGCAACTAAGTCCAGTTGCCCCAGATTTAATCCTTCCTCAAGAAAGATGACCTGGATGACTGAAAACCTCCACAGACTAGAACGGAGAGGGTGAAACAAGGAGGTTGCAATCCACACCTGGAACCCTCTATGCCACTAAATTCACAATACAGACTGCTCCTTTAAACAACATTAAAATTCAAAGTTGTAAACGTAATCCAAAGTACAAGTTTTGGTGGAAGTAGTGGCAGAAGTTAGTGTGAGTGCAGCAGCGACAGATTTTTAGAAAAGCACTTCTCCCAGTTCAAACATGGCAACCGTGTTGAGTTCCAACACCCTGAAGGGAAATAATTCTGGTGTCTGTACGGTCTGACTGGAGAGCATCAGAATGTTATTCATTCATTCAGTCATGGTACACTAACAGGATTAATGCCAGAGCCCGTATAATCTCAGCCGCCACCACCTGCCATCCAACAGCTTCATCCTAATGGAAATAACCATTGTGAACCTGGCAGCTCACCTAACTCCCCCGAGCATGTTCTCAAATGCCCTCACACACTCAGACAGACTCTCACGGCACAGACAGGAAACCTTGTTATCTGCACATAATATATTACGCTTGTGTATTTGTTATTTACGCAGGTTTTATTCTAAATAAAAAAGCAATGTTTGTTGCAAATCTGTGTCAATTTCAGTTGTGCTTCTTCTGTTTGCTGTCCGGCAGCTTCGAGTGTGTCCTCCACAATTAACCAGGTCGTATGCTCTGTGGATTCACGGCAAATTAAAACAATTGTGATTGGTTTTTTGGTCCTCAACAGACTGAAATGAACTTGAGTGTGTGGAATGAATATTGTCGGTGGCTGATTGTGTGCTAGTGTGTGTACCCAGACAGTGGCTCAGTGCTCTAGTGGACTGTTGCCTTTGGAACCACATCAAGTACCCCTGAGGCCTGGAGTCAAACCCTGCCAACAAAACCTTCTGTACTGTATCTTTCCCTCTCTCTCTCTCTTGTTACTTCACTGTTTAATTCCCCTCTGCGTCTCTGACAGACGGACAATTGTTCAAATCAAAAAGTGCTTTTGTTAAATGCCGAAGAATGAGCCAAAAACAAACAGATGAATTCAGCATCTGGTTTCATTTCAGATAAACAGCATCCATACTTTGATATAAAGAAATAAACACATTCCTTTACTGGTTTGAAACTGTGTCTTGTTGCTTTTTAAATTTGACATTAACCTTCAATATGGGTTATATCACTGTGTTCACAGATTGAGCCCTGTAGGGTCAGGCACCAGCGTCACCATCTCTGCCCTCCTCCAACCTTATATCACCTGTAGGTCACTCAGATCTGCTGGTTGTCCTTGTGTATGACTGAAAACAAAAAGTGATTGTGCTTTTGAAGTGGTTCCTATAGACTTACATCCCGCTGTCTCTGTTGAAGCTTTTAAAAGCAGTCCGAAGACCAATTTATTCAAACTGGCCTCTGTCTTTGCCTCCTGCTGTTTCGTGTTTTCATATTCTGTTGTTGCTTATGTTTTATTGTTTGTTTTTTTGCCGCTCTTTGGTTTTATGCTTAACAATTTTCTCTTGTAAAGCACTTCGTGACCTTGCTCCGTGAAAGATGTTGTGCTAAATAAACTTGTGTACCAAAGATGCATTTTAGCATCAGGTGTGACTGCACTCACAGTTAAATCATATCTAGATGCCACTGGGATACAAGGCGCATGCTAATGCCAGGTGTACGGGGACGACGGCAACAAAAAAATAGACCAGACAAAAGAAAAAAAAAAATCAACACTGACTATAAAAAGGTGCAGGAAGACATGTATTTGGTGTCTGCAAGAATCTCCTGAATATTTGTACCCGGCTATTCTGGCCAGTGGCAGGTTTGTGCTGTAGTATGTTGCATGCTTAATCTTGCTGACAAAAAACACTGTTAACACGACTCAGGAATGTGGCGGCATTGGTTGTAGCAGAACAGACTCCCTGAAGGCTGTGATAAAGAGGATGATAAAGATGAAAACACAGATGGAGGCTCACCATAAGCTGTAAAGTGTATCCAGTGACTGCTTCCTTTCAGTAATCACCATGTCACACATCCTCTGGCGAACACCTCCAAAAATCTTTTATTCTATCTGAATGCTTTGTTGTGTTATTGTGTCGTTTCTGTTTCGCTGGTGGCAAAAGATTAGACGTATTTTTCACTTTTCATCAGCTTTTGGTCATTACCTGGCCCTGGCCTTGTCTCTCCAGGTCTACCACACACATGTCCACAATGGGGCCCAGATTGGTGAACGTCTCCATCACTGCCACATACGAGCCCTGGTCATTGCTGTCCACGTTGAGCTGCAGAGAAACAAACAAGAACCCTTTTTAGAAAAGTATGAGAAAGAGTTCACCCCTACCACTCATTCTTTTCTTGAAATTCTCAGACTACCTCTGGATTCAAAGCAGCTAGTATCAAAATTTGTGAACTGCTTTACTTCTACGGTTTCTTCAGATCACATTACAGATACCTGAACCAGTGACCTGAATTCAGAGATATCAGCAGAGTTCTGGGAAGAGGCAATGTCCCTTACTCAAAATGCATCTTCCCATCAGTGTGTCCTGAATGCGACAAGTGTTTATGATCATTAGCGCATCTATTTTGCTTTTGTCCTACATTTTACAGCTTTTGGACTCCGATTTTTGAGTTCTCGTGAGCTTATTCTAGAGACATTCAGCCTAACCATGACCTGGCCATCTCTGGATGCGAGAGACTTTTCAGCTACCGTACAACAGGCAGACTGCTTTGCAATTAGAAATGATAGTTGCTAAGAAACTTATTCTCCTGACCTGCAGGTCTACCACTCCAACCTGCTTTGCTTTGCGCATTGGCTCAAGGAAATGTTGTCGATAATACAGAAAAAAACTGAGAAAACTGAGAAAAAATGCATCTGCACAAACCCAATTCACGGAATAGATTTGAGAGAACATGGGGTAATTTTCTTGGCACAGTGTCACATCATGCCACAACCGCAGGGACTCTGCCTGGCTATATAATGGAGTATGGTGTTTGATTTGATTCATTTATTCATGAAATGTTACCTTACTCCTGAGACATTGAGACATTTTTGGACAGAATATCTTGTGAACTGTCTGGCAGCCTTTTTGTCCTGTTCTGTTTTGTCCTTTTTAAACATACTTTGTCTATGTGAAAATCTGAAAACTATAAATTAAGTAGCTACTTCAAGAAATGTCAAGGTACAGATCATCACACTTTACAAAATTATTTCATTACTTGCAGTAAAGAATTATGCTCAGCATAACATAACTTGCAAAGTTTAAGTGTTCAGACAGGATGTAAAAAGAAAAACACACACACACACACACACACACACACACACACACACACAGGAAACATTGAAGATGTGAGAAACTATGTCTTGCTGCTCACCTTCACCAGCTGGGAGTCGCCCAGTCTGGAGCCCACAAAGACCACGCCGTTATCCAAGTAGGTCAAACACTCAGCGATGGATGTCTGTCATTGGAGAGAAGACACAAGAACAGTTCAATCTCTTCACATCCACAACAGGGCTGCGACTGAATTATTTAGCGGCGTGGTTATGGGGATGACAATGTCGACGTGTCAGCCGGTCCAACGCTTTAATGTCTCCTCCCAACTTTGATGATCGGCTGACTTCCTTCCTCTAGCATCAGCATGATCTTGACATGCAGTTTTGACTGAAATGTCTCAAACTGTTTGATGGACTGCTGTGAAATATGGTACACAATGTTTCTTATAATCTAGCGCCAACATCCGGGCAAATTTTGAATTTGTTCATGAGCAAACACCTTGAAAACTAACCCTCAGCTGTACTTTGTATTTATTAGGAACGCTAACACACTAAACATAGTAAACATTATACCTGTTTAACAGCATGTTAGCATTGTCATTGTGAGCATGTTAGTATGCTGATCAATTTAGCTTTTTGTCTTGTTGATCAATATATATCTATCTTTTTTTATTCATTATTTTGCCTTTAAAATGTCAGAAAGTAGTGATAAAACGAGTTTCCCCAGAGCCCAAAGAGGTCTTCAAATTGCTTGTTTTGTCCAACCAACACACTTTTTCCTATCATCATTATCTCAATATCTTTTCAGAGAAGCTGGAACCAGCAAATATTTTGCATGTTTGTATATATATATATATATATATATATATATATATATATATATATATATATATATATATATATATATATATATATATAAAAAAAATAATAATCAAAATAGTTTCTTATTATTTTTTTGTCAAAGTTAATCCTGTCCTCTCTTCACTTCGACCTTCGTTTCACTTAAAATCAGCTTTTTCAGTCATTAGATTTATTTTTGTTTTTACGTTTCGCCAAACAAAATGAGACATCACATCAGCCTTTGGTAATTTCAGATGGGAAATCATTACTGTTTTTGACCTTTTACATACTAAACCATTATTCAAAGAAAAAATAATTGGCAGATTACTTGATAATGAAAATAATTATTTGCAGCCAAACTTGTGCAATCGTCTGACAGCAGCAGCACAAAGGCCACGGAGAACAACTCAGAATGCCGTTCGGCTATATTGAAACACAAAAAGTCATAAATTACGGCAGATAACTGTTAATGCACAGATGTAAGAGAAGGGAGATGGAACTTTTCCTAACCTTTTGGGCAGATGTGATATAAAATCAGACCATTTGACACATAAATGATGTTTTCAAATTGACCCTTGTCAGTATGAACATGGTCTTACACCCTGAGGTATTATTGATACACATTAAAGATAGGTCTTTCTGTCTGTGACATTTTAATGTTGAGCTGCCGCTGCTGCCATCGACTGAGCACACTGCTCCTCACAGTAAAGTTAAGAATGATTTGAAAAGCAATCTGTCTATAGCTCAGCAGTCCTACTACTGCTCGATTGTTTCTTGTTTCAGCATCACTCAGCTGGACTAGCAAGAAAGCTTTTAACCTTCCTAAACTCTTTGGCAAGTCATTAGAGAAAGGTGCCACGAGCCAAAAGCTGCGTGTCTTTAACATAAGATTTAGCTTCGAGCACAGTATTGACATACGATCGTTGTCTAAATCAACTTAAAAAGGGATAAGCGACGAGCTGGCAAGCAGGCAACAAAGAGGTGTGATCATGTGTTCACATCTTCTGTACAAGTGTGGACTGATCCATTAGCTCCTGTCAGAGCCATAAACCATTAAAAAGTCAATCGTAACAAAGGGGGTGCTGAAAGGAAAAGGCAGCAGGAGGAAAAATCAAGAAGCAACAGAAAGGGTGGTCAAGCCAGGTAGAGAGAAAGAGATGAAAGGCAGGTGGATATGCACAGTGAGGACAGACGGAGGAGATAAACAGACATAGAAAATCAGATAAATAGAGGACCTCTCCGAGCAGCTCCACATGCAGGTCTTTGAGTGCCACCGTGCCGTCCATTAGCTCCTCCTTCTCCAGCAGCAGCATGAATAAACGTCCCTCCATGTCGCCCAGCAGGTAGCGGGATCCGTTGGGATCAACACGGTTGTGACAGACAATGGTGCTTTGCTGCAAATGAGATTGGAGCACAAACAAATCATTAAAATGACGCTCGCAGAAGAGGCAAAGCCTGCAAGAGCTCCTCGAATGACATACTCACCTCATGAATTATATATATATTTATATATGAGCATGTCAAAGCACAGCCACAGATACCTGTCTTCTTCTTTGGTGTTTGTTTTGTTCTCTCTGGTAATGAAAACATACTCTGAGGAGCCTCCAGACGTACATCTTAAATTTGACTCGGAGCTACAGACTTTAAATCTCACCAAGACAAGAAAAGTAAAGATTAAACGAGTCTGGCTGCTGTCCCCTCAGGTACCGGTGTACACTACAGCAGGAGTAATACAAAAGGTTCATGCTTGAGGATAAGGGTTCTACGTTATATTCTACGTCTACAGAATCTTTGCTCCACGTCTGAGAAACTACAATATGAAAGTTGATTAGAAATATAATGTGACAGAGAGCTATTAATATTAAATCATTTTGTACAACACAATTAGAGCCTGACTGATACTGGACTTTTGAGTATGACACTATCATATTTGAGTATTAAAATATATGATGCTACATTGGCAGATCCATGAGCATGTCACATAAACAAACATTTTGTTGTGAGCATCGTTATATTTTAAATAAGTAAAATATGAGGGACATTTTACAGGTGAAAAGTAACTTGTCAGCGCTCTCTGGAGGAGAAATGATGCAATAGCAGCTTATCAATTGCTACACCGATACATGTGTGACAAGATGATATGAGCTGATAATATGAATCTG
Organism: Argyrosomus regius; assembly: GCA_946959425.1. NCBI lineage: Eukaryota > Metazoa > Chordata > Actinopteri > Sciaenidae > Argyrosomus > Argyrosomus regius. The sequence goes on from OX336882.1 coordinate 28,091,785, forward strand.
GCTGAGATTTATGAGCTCTGTTTATATTTATATGATTTCCAATGCATGTTGACATTTTATAAAAGATATGTTCCCCAAATTAAACTGCAGAGCGACTCACACAGAGGGAAGCTAAGAGAGGTTACAAAACTCTGATGCAGCCTGTAACAGGAGGATGTCGGGACATGCTGGTATTGACGATAAACGTGATAAGTCACGACGTGACAAGTCAACAGTTGCGATAATATCATTACTGTGAATGATCTTGGCCGCAGTAATCGTGTAGTGATTATCTGATATCATGATATCTTCTTTTACTTTCCACTTGAACAAATCTCCCTTCAGATTCGCCCTCAGCTTTTAGTCCTGGTTAGATTTGGGCGACCTCACACAACACGACATGGGCCTAACCTGACACCATGTTTGAGGAAAACTTTAAGCTTTAAACTGAAGCTGCTGTATAAAAATCTCCTGTCTCCACTACAACTACAAGATACGCAGGCGAGAATAGTAGCCATGATTGGAGGTGGCATTAAAATCACAAAGTGTGACTGAGCTCGCTGTACTTTTCTTTCAGCACCATGTATTATTTATTGTTGTCGTCTACTGCAAAAGCTAAGTCAATTTCTCACTTGATCGAACCTTCAGAAAATTCATTTTCACACTCCTCCCGCCTATGATGTTCCTTACATCTTCAGTCAACTCGTAGATTCACTGCTCCCCCCCCCACAAACCTCTCGAATGAATGGCAGGTAATTAGCTTGTTCGATTCTTCAAGTTAAACCAGTGCAGGCTCGATACAAAAAAGTATTATGCAAGCACAGACACATTCAGAGATGTGTCTGAGCAGAGTCTTTGGTGTCTCGCATTAGTTTTTTACTTCTATGCTCAAGAGCGACAATTTATTAATTAGCCAAAAATGTTGTTATACATCAAAGGATGTGCGCCTGTGTTTTCTTGACACTGCTGAAAGGTGTGTTTCTTTCAGATGAATGCTAATGTTGCGTCAGGTGTGGAAAATTTTAAAAAAAAAAATAAAATAAAAACTTTCAAGGTTTCATTAGTCACACAGTAACAACAGATGCTCCCCTCAAACATCTGCTAAGCAATGCTGGGCAATGCTAATGTGGACACACGGATATGACAGCTTTCGAGACGACTGTGAGCTGGGTAAGCGTCCACGCTGTTTGAGGCTTTTAAAGACAGAAGCAATCAGCGGGACACAGATATGAGCTGCAGCCCGTGATGAGACAACAGCAGGCGTGGAAGCTTGAAGCTGCTTTTATCATTTGTGATGATGGGGTCATGCTAAAGACATCTTTGTGGTGCCGCTAAACAACACCTGACAAAAGTATACAGGAACATGCACGGCATATTAAAAATGTTCATTTCTGACTTGATATAACTTTATTTTGTTGTCTGGTACCCAAACATCTATAAAAACAATGACTTATGAGACTCTATTACTTAAAACTATACAAAACTAGAACTGTATTTGAAGTCCAAACAGCAGGTCCTGTTGCAGCCCTCAATGCCCAAGAAAATTATGATTCTGTTACATTTAGTCATTTAGCTGATGCTTTGATCCAAAGTGACTTAAAAAAAGGGAAACAATCATGGCACAGTGTGACGAGGACATGTTAGTGCAGCAATAAGTGCTACTTGCAAAAAATCAAGGGACAGTTCAAGAGGGAGGATAGATTTAACATGTCCAGTTGTTGGTAGTGTTTGAGTGGAGGTACTCTCTGAAGAGCTGGATCTTTAAAAGGTAGCGAGGGACGCCCCTGATCTGGTAGGAACTGGTAGGACGTTCCACCAACGGGGAACAACAGACGAGAAAAGTTTGGATTGCCCTGAGCGTACAGGTGGCAGAGCCAGGCGTCGTTCATTACAGGTAGCCAGATTGTGTTGTGAGAGAGATCCCAACCTTGCATAGTGGTAAGCGACAAAGACATTGTGAGTTCAAGTGTTCACATCACATAATCACCACCAGTAAACAGCGGGATTTACCCGACTCTCACTGCTGTTTTCCGGGGGCGATTCACTGAAGGGTCAGCAGGGAGCACTAACTGGGTCGCGCCGAATTTTCCACGTAAATTCAAAGATCGCTTCTCATATAAGTCGCCAAAGACACTACCTACTACCACAATGTGGGTTGCTCAAAATTTCATCACACAGATAAACAGCAGGACTTAACCGGCTCTCACTGCCGAGATGAAGGCTGGTTTTCTGGGGGAAGGTTCACCAAAGAGTTGGCAAGGACGACCGACCGGGTCGCGGTGACTTTTACACAAATAAATTGGGCAATTTCATCTCTTGCAGCTGTACTGTTGTTTGTTCTTATACAGAAAAATAACTTTTTGACCTCAGTTTTAGTGCTATTGTTTTCTTCTTTGTGATGTTTTCTGTAAGTTTTGAATCAAACCCAGTTTAAAAGCTACAAATTACACATATCTGGCATAATGGAAAATGAAATCAACTTGTCAACATTAATTTATTTTCTGTTTTTGAGAACATAAATATTTTAGCATAACAATTTCTCCACATTCCTTTCCAAAATGGCAAAGTTAATCAGAAAGCCAGTGTTAACAAACACAGTACCATCACCCCTATAATAAGACTGATCTGTGAGTTATCAGCACCCAATTTTCTTCTATCATGAAGACTAAACAAAGCTATGCAACTCAAAATTAGAAGCTCCAACATCTGAACAATTTAAAACACTTGCTCCAAAATGTATGAGGCCACGTTACCAAAATACAGCAAGACAGAGAGAGAGAACATTCTCTAAATATAGCGGCAGAATGTTGTTGAAGAGCTCCTTTGGGCCTTGAGCTTTGTTAAATATGAGAAGAGGAGTACAGACTGTAACTTAATCTTGATAAGATAACACTAAAAGCGGCGGTGTGCGGGGAGCTAAAGACGTCATCGCGGCAGTTATTAAATCGCCTTAAAATGCAACTTCAACATCGATCACAAGATTCATCAGAAATAAACTCTAACATGTACACCTCAGGGTGCCCTAAAAGTAGCAAAATATTACTAAGTTCATACTGTTGTGGAGAAATTGCTGGAATCAATGGTCAATGGTGAGGTCAGGAGTGAAGAAGTGTTCAGAAGCCTTTGATGTCTTATGCTGTAGTATTTATTGTCGCTTGATCAAGGAGAATTAGAGACACTCTCATAGTGCATCAGAAGTGCCTGAGTCGGTCTCACATTCTGCCGAACTCGTGCTGGTGGATAGACTTTAAACCTCGAGATAACACCAACACTATACACCCCAAATGAGACAAAGAGAATGTTTTTACCAAGGACGGTGTTATTGTCAACATAGATGTCTGTTTATGTCAACGGCAAGCTTTCTATTATGTCTAAGCAGGCAGCAAGAGTCTCTTCAACCCTGGCCACCACAGTGTTGAGATAGACTGGCACCTACTGCTCCCAGTCAAAGCCAAACAATTAGTACTGCCAAGGACCTCAAGGCCCACACGTGACCTCGTGTAACCTAAGGATAGAAAATTCCATAACACATACAATACAGATGCTACTGACACTTTTACGAACACTTTTTTTCATTTTACTTCATTATATGAAAGAACTGGGACTCTACTTCTCACAAAAACTGTTTAACTTGGCATCAATGCATTGGAGCCTCGCCTACTCTCTCTGAACTGAACTTTGCTTTTGTAATAAAATGATACCAGTCGAATTCCATTGACTCTTATGATGCAGCTGTGAAATATGGCCACATAGATGAGGGTAGAAACCTACAAATCACTTAACATAACTTTATTTTGGGTGTCCTTGACACAGATAAGTTAACCTGTGTGCATGATGTTGTAGGACGCTCTGTTTTAAATGAAGGTCATGTACTTCTCTCTCTCTCTCTGCAGCCTTCCCTGCAGAGCTCGTAGCTTCACATGAGAGAGGACCGAAGATCTATCATTTGTTTTATAAGTGCTCACATTACAACTTCATAACACTGAGAAAACAACATCATTACTGGTGTGTTAGACACTTTGATATACTGCAACTGACTGCCGAATGGTGAAATATCGAAACGTGAACAATATTTAATCTACTTTTTAATGAGGCAGATGACAAAAACAGAGCACTATCAAAGCTTATTATTTGAAGTCTTTACCTTGATGGTAGGCGGTGCGATGGCCAAGTATTTGTCTCCATTGTGGTAGGTGATTGACTCTTGTCCTATGATTATAGCTCCACCAAATGGCTCTGGCACTATAATACAAAGCACATGGGCAAGAAAGTCAGTGTTACATTTGTACAATTACGGACTGTTCTGAACAAGTTTGAAACAGTCTTGTGTGGCAGAAATGGAATATAATATGCAGAACTATGTTTTCATTCACGTATAAGCACCTGACAGTAAGAATCATAATGGTTTTGTTACATTTTATATCTACAGACACCATAAACACTTCACAAAGTCAGCCACAATTCTACAGTAGCCCAGAACGAACAAATTGAACTCCTGGCTTTCATGTTTTTTGTGCATTTTGTGGCCAACGTAGTTTCTCCTTAACATTAGTGAGAAGAGTAAAGCGAGGGTGTTGCAGTCAGCAACTATACTGCTAGACGCCATTAAATCCTAGACACTGGTCCTTTAAAATATTAATAATATTTTCATAGTCACTTACCTCCATTTTCAATTAATTCTTTAAATAATTAATTGCATCCACTCAGACTGTGTGGTACTATAGCAAAGTCTAATATACTGTACATTACAGATGGTTTCTGCTGTGGATCACTGCTGTGCTGTGGTTTGACGTGTCGGCTTTTGCCATTCTTCATTTCTGTCTGACAAGCTGCTGACTTGACAGAACTTTTCCAACCACATGATGTATAAGCCCGAGCTCATGTCCACACACTGGTGCCACCGCCAATTAATAACTCAACCCATCTTCTGTCAAACAATCTGAACCATCCCGTTAAAACTGATGGTGTTTGTTTGATTAATGGGTAGAGCTCAAGTTTTTAAAATTAGATAGAAAACTATTTTACTACTAAATTCAGATCCAAATAAAATGTATATAATTTAATATAAGTGGTTTTTTTTTGCTGTTGATTTACTCAAATTTACTGACTTATAATTTCAGAAATGTATCCAGTGTTCGCTCAGATTACCTGGGATGACCATTGATGCCTCAGCCTCCACGTTCTCCTGTTTCCAGGGACCCTTGTTGAACTCCTTCTCCCTCAGAGAAACTTCATAGGTCTTCACATGGCGCCCCTGAGGGTCCTACGATACACGACAAGAAACCAGAATGCGTTACATTTTTTAAAAATGTCTTGAATGAGGACAATATGACAACAAAATTATAAGACTCCCTATGAAGTCTCAGACCTCCACTAGCTATAAAGCTGTTTTTCTACAAGTGGGTCCCTGTTTTGTTTATCATGTAGGTGATATTTTACACAGTCCTACCAAAGGTGTTACACTGTTCTACTGGTGAACAGGTGGTGGGAACACAGCGACATATGCTGCAACGCTCAGCAATGGCAAGAAAAAGGAAGGCTGCAGAATAGTAAACATGGACGCAAACAAAGTTGGATTTCAAATACTTTATTCATACTATTTATTCTATTATATTGAATGTTAGCTTCGTAGATGTTTTATGAGGAAAAAAATGAATGTAACACATTTGTTAGATACACACAGTGTGTTTTTGTAAGTAATTCCAGGGTCAGACTACACGATATTTTTGTCTGTCTGTTAAGATTGTCCTTGTGTGTTTCATAAATTCTTGCCATGTTGTGGCCAAAAGACATGACAAACTACACGTTGCTCCCCGACCAATCATCGCTTGATGTCACCGGGAAGGAGGTGCTGACCTCTGGGAATAACAAAGTAAACAAACAGTGGCGGTGTGTATGACACTGGCTAAGCCTACACCTAAGAAAAAAAAGGGGATGGTGACCGTTCCTCTGTTTCACAGTCCTCCTGTCAGCAGCAATAACATTCCTCTTTCGTTTGTTTACAGCTGTGCACATCGGAGCACTCCTACTGGAACACACCGTGGAGGACAAGAAATTCTAACATGCTAGTGTTTCTATCAGGACGTCTTGAGGCATCACAGGCGTGACATTGGTTGTCATACACTAAGACACACTACACGAGATCAAACGAGTAACGGCCTGTTCCCGAACAGACTCCAGACACGCTATGTCTGCCAGATGTAGTCTGACATAACACTGAATGTAAACATAACTTTTGGTTGTTTAAAGGGCCCCTTTAAACGTCACCATCAAACCTGCTGTTAACTGCTGTCACACAATACTACAATAAAATATTTTTACTATCACTCTGGTCTTCATATAACACTTGAAAAATGTGCACAATAAACGCGAGAGTCCCGCCTGTATAAATTTACCAACACAGTCTTTCCTATTCTCTCATGTACACACTCCCCCCTCCAGGCACCCCCTCCACCTACAGTACCTGGTAGATGAAGCAGACGGTTGGAGCCTGGCAGCCATACAGGAAGTGAACATCGATGACCTGCAGCTCCTCCAGTCTGATGTTGAAGGCCTTGAGCTCGCGGTTGTCCCGGTCTAACGGGATCACCTTAAACAAACCGTCGTACAGCCGCAGGCCAATCATGCGGCATTCTGGGTCTACAATACCGATAATACCTGTCTCTGATGGACGCCCGATACGATCCTGCAAGCAGAAGAGCATGTGGTGAGTAAATGTTTAAAAGCAGCAGCACACCTCAGACAAAATTCATATTTAATGTGTTCTCAGGCTGCTGTTATATAGAGTACAAGTTTCATTCAGGTAGATCTAATATTATATTGATTAACTTAAAGGTTAATGAGAGAACACACTCTTCTTTATATGAACAAACCATAAAAAACTGAATTGTCTGAAATCCATGCTTATTGATATTACAATACAGTGAGCTTCAAGAATCTCACCCACCTGAACGTTGCCGTGGGCACGGGTGATGATGTCAATGCTCTCCCCATTCTGTTTGTATTCGAGGATGCAGGCGTTGTACTTGGATGTGAGAATGAACAGCAGGTCTTTGCTCTCACCCTGAACAAACGGAGAAAAAAAAAGACACCCATGTCATCAAAGGCCAACTTTCCAATTTAATGAAACTAGCTCAATACAACAGGCAGTGGGTGCTACCAAGTCTATTTTTTAAGCTTTCTTTGCCTTGCTGATGTGCATTCTGTCTCAAATAAAAATGTTTATTATAGAATCAGCCAAGAATCTTGTCCAAGTGCAACCACAAATACACACAATGGAGATCTTCAGTGAGGCCAACTAGCTGACAAGTTGTTCCAACACAACGCCCACAGCGCTCAGTGTTTCAAGTGTTGCGAGACTGTGGTGGGTGGACCTCAGATCCTCTGAGGATGTCCAGGAGGCTTGCTACCCCCCAAAGAAAATGATGTAAAGTTAAATGTGTCTCTTGGTTATTGGGAGCTGTTAGATCTTAACAACTTACCTTTGGCCTGAAGAGCTCCATGACGGCAATCTTTCCATACATGCCCACCTCCTTGACGGGCCTCAGCCCCTCTGCTGTGACCACATAGATCTCCAACCGTGTGTTTTTAGCTATGAGCAGATTGAGGTCCTCTGCAGAGGTGAAGTGACCTGTGGATGCACAAACATTCATGTTAATTACACCGTTGCCTAGGTGAGAGTAGCAGAGAAAAAGATGACTGAGAAAGGCAGACAAATATCAGCAGTGGGGCTGGAGAGCTATTTTTATTGAGTGCGTGGCAACATTTATGGCATGATCATTGTTATTTCTAACAGATATTGACTCAAATTTGTTCAGTTAATCTATGAAGAGTCAAAAATAAACTCCCATCACAACGTACCTACAAATTGCGTATTAAAATAATGTTTTTGGTACATGACATATTCCATTTAATGTAATATTATACTAATAATCTGAATAAATAAATGAAATAATTAAATTAATATCATTGTTACGCAGGCTCAACCACAACAATCAGTTAAGTATATAAACATATCGACGTTATCACTGATTAAAACATTTGCTTGGTATTAAAATGTGTAAATTTAATGTTTCTTGACTGTTGGTCAAATAAAAGAGCTAATTTCACGTTGGGCTTTAATGACTAGTGTGAACTGTGTGACTCTACTTTAATGTATAAGCACCTGAAAATAAGAACTGTTATGTTTTTTTGTTACCTTTTATATCTGTGGGCCACGTTTCTACAGTAACCTAATACTAACTAAACTAAACTCTGGCTCTAGGTCAGGACTTTCACAGTTTATGCACATATGGTGGCCACCGTAGATTCTCCTTCATGTTAGAGAGAAGAGGGTGATGCAACTGAACTCTACACATTGGTCACTAAACATCATTTTGGGTGTTACTGACTCGTGATCTCAACATTTAATTTGCTCTAATTTCATATATAAGCACCGGAAAATAATAACTGTTATGTTTTTGTTACCTTTTATGACTATGGACACCGTAGACACTCCTCGGAGTGTGCCATGTTTCTACAGTAGCCCTGAATGGACAATCTGAACTCTACATAGATTTTTTTTTTTGCACATTTTGTGTCTAACATCTGAACTGTCCCTTTAAATGGACATTCAATAAACTAAGCAGCACATGTTGTTGTTGTTTTTTTATTATTTGTTTTTAATAAATAAATGAAACTATTCAATTCAGATCCCTGTCAACCAGGCTAGGCTAGAACAATCAGTGAAGTATATAAACCTAAATCAAAGTTATTACTGTGTAAACAATTAGTTGAAACATTAATGTATAAATCCAATCAATGCAACCACTTTGGGCTTTAATGACTAATCAACTTATTATTTCTTCAAATAAATAAAACATATTTAAACATTCAAATCATGAAAAAGTTGTACATGTGTAGATTTAATATGTAAAAGTATGTGAGCCAGAAGGAGAGCTAACATTTTAATACAGATATATGGGAATATACAGAGTTAGTGCAAGCCATGACCTCTTTAAAATCATATTAATACTATTAAATAATAAAATAATGACTTAGCATTATATATGCAATGAGCTCTGAGGGGATAATACCACCTTAAGGCTTTGGTTTCAGTATCAGTATTTTGTGGCCCATGCACGTTAGCTCAAACACCAGACGACACCAGATGTTTATGTAATGGTCAAATGTAGCTTTTTTTAAAAAATGCTCTGTCTGTTTGTTTCACATGGTTTTCATTAGTTGTTGGCTGGCATGATGTTTATCAGCCAACACCAGACGCAGCTAACGTTATAACCCAAATATGATCCAACGAAACGTTTACGGGATCGTAGGCGCGTTAAAACACACATGACACGAACACACACGAAACTCGTGTGACACGACTTGCACACAGTTAATAGAGTACGGCCTTTGTCTACGCAAGTAAACATTTGACTTGAGCAAAACAAAAGCTAGCAGCTACAGCAGGCCCCAGTCTGGAGCAGTTTACTCGCAGCAGCGCGGGAGCTGCAGTTAGCACGCAGGTGGCTGCTGCTGCCAAACTGCAGAAAAACACACAACAAACGGCGGGTATTTACCTGTGATGCAGGCGTTAACGGCCGTGGGTTTCTGCGCTGTTACCACGTAGTTGTACGACATTTTTTTAACGACAACAAAAGACAAACACCAGAGTAGTGTTTTAATCTCACAAAAGTGACAAAATCATTGATAATAAAACTCCCGGAAGTAGTTAGCTGAGCCGTTTTAGGGCATGTAGCATAGCGGAGTGAGGGCAACTGACTCTGCGGTGCAGCGCCGCCAGTGTCGCGGAGGCTGAGGGGGACTACTTCTTCTTCTTCTTCTTCTTCTTCTTCTTCTTCTTCTTTACGCCGGACCAGATGCTGCCTCTCACAGGCCGTAGAAAGGTTGCAGTCCATTGCAGCTAAAACTACTCATTGGCGAAAAGTAACTAAGAACCTTTACTCATGTACTATGTTTAAGTACAATTTTAAGATACTACTACTACTGCTGCTACCGTTGAGGTTGTAGTTTGCAGTAGTCTTTTTTTTTTTGTAATTATCTTTTTATTAGGAAATCCATATTGTTTCACATCTATTGACGAGTACAAATGGATTTACAGTTATTATATATATATATATATATATATATATATATATATATATATATATATAAGAAAGAAAAACATACAGTTGAACTTTTTGCATCCAGAGGGGTATAGAAGCAAAAAGTAAATACATAAAATGAATAAATAAATAAATAAATAGAAATGTCTGTGGCAGTTTGGCATCATTCAGTTGTGTTCACATCACTGAGATACAGTGGGAAACCCAAAAGAAAAGAAATTAAATAAAAAGTGGACGTTCCTTCAGCTTGTTATCTTGACAAAATCTGCTCTTAAAGGTCTGATGAACTGTACCCATCTTTCCCAGTTCTTTCTTTATCTGTATCTATCTATTTATATCTGTACATACCTGACCAATAAAACTGATTTTGGCCTTTATGTTTTAAATTTAAATTAAAAAAATAAATATATATTTTTTTATTCTTTACTCTATTTTCTGTAACTTTATTACTTCTGTTCTTATAATTACGCCACTACTATTCAGCAGGGAACATTCTACATTGTACACCACATTTATTGGCACTGACAGCTTTAGTTTCTAGTTATTTTGAAGATTTACATTTGAATACAAAATATAATTCTAATTAATTAATTAACAAATGAATTATGATGTATCATTTTAGATTATGATATCCAGCAGCATATAAAGTAGTAAGAATTAGCCCCACTTTTACCTGTTGTATTCAAGTGATACTTAATAATTGTAATGCAATAATATATTCTTTACATTCTGCCTCATAACTACTTTATATGTACTGTACATGTACTTTAAGGATATTTATAGGACGGATTTATATTAAGGATATGTTAATACTTTTACTAAAGGAGAATTTTAAACAGTTTTCCTGTAGAATTGACCATATATTAAACATAAAGCCAAAGGTAAATGCTTTCGTCGCAATCTTAAAAGAAAATTAGTGACACATTTTCGTACTGCGCTAAAAGTTATGAGAGGCCATCCTGCTCAGAAGCTATTAACATTACTTCATGAACTGAATATAGCTTGGCTATAAATAATCGGAAAGGATCTTTCCAAATGTGCAATTTTTGTCTAATAAAGGAAATTATGTTCGCCACTATAGCCTCGGGTGGTGAATAAATGTCTTAATCACCTCATGAAGGGCTGACTGAGACATCCTGCTTTGCATGAAGTTGTAGCAGACTACAATTCTGGCTGTGTGTACTGTATGTATACTGCTTGCAATGTAATGTTGACTTTACTGTTTATTGTTTTTCTTTTTAAGTTTATTTATTTTACCTTTCTCTCTATTTATCTGCACTAATTTCTGTCCTCATGCTGTTGCACCGCCTAAATTTCTCCTCTGGGGATCAATAAAGGCTTATCTTATTAATGGATACACCAGCAGTAGGCAACACAGCGTGCTGAGGTTTGTCAAAATTGTAAGACATCACCTTTTTTCACCTGAGCCCTGCCCACTTCAAACCAGTGAGACTCCACACAGACTTAAATATCCCAATTGAAATAAACAACTGTGCACTGACTTTGGAAGAAAATGTTTTTCTGTGCATGGTAAGACAACATCACTCATACTGAGAGAACAGGTTACACAATAGCTACTGTTAACTGTTTCCTTTGAAAGCAGTGACCCCTGCTGCCCCAGTCACACTATGACAGAGAACAGGAGAAACAGTGCTGTGCATTTAGTGAATATATACTAAAATGAGTACGACAGACCTCTATTTCTTTACTCTGATCCAATGTTTAAAAGCTAAAATTACTGAAAGCAAAGAATAGTTTAGAAACTTCCACTGTGAATAAGTGTTAAAAGCATAAAATAATGTATAACGTTATTTAGTTTGTTGTTATTTTGTCTTGCTCCTGTGAGTAAAACACTCTTGTTTTGTTTATCTATTTTTATGTTATCCTGAAAAGCCTTTTGTTAATTGTTTTGCAGATATTACTGGTCGCTCAGTCTCACAGCTGATATTTCAGATTTTACTTGAACTCACCGCCGTGTGTAGCAACAACGTTGCCGTGGCAACGGGTAACTGCGTAGCCAAGGGGAGAGCAAACAGGGGCTAACGGCTAACGTTAGTTATCATTTGTCTAATTTATAAGATGGAGACACCTGGAAACACTGCTATAGAAATAACTGTCATCTGTGGAAATAACCTGGTGAGCTCATTCAACGTTAATTAGAGTCACAAAAAAGTGATGAACGTTACTACTTTATACACGCTAACGAGCCAGCTAGTCTAGTTAATTCATTTAAATGACGTACAAACCAACGGCTAAAGCAGCATAACAACGTAACATACAACTGTTATCAAACTAACTTTACTATTTGGGAAAAGAAACTGTGTTTATCACTCAAGACAACTGCTGTGTTAAGTTTACCAATCCTGTTGACCAAAAGTTTCAGTGACCTTCAACTAGTGGTTCAGTTTTGAGCTATTAATCACTAATTATCACAAGACTGTGTCAGTGTTTTACAGTAAAAGATATAATGCAAGTACTCAAAGTGGATAATCCAGAGACAAACAAGGACCAGCGTAAATACACAGGAATAGAAAATGAAATAAATAAAATACAAAACAGAAAACCAAACTTACTAAGCAGAACCAGAGTGTGACTTCATAATACTTGAATCACTTTATAAGAGAGAGGGACAAACAACGACCAAAAACAGATGAAGAAAAGACAAAAACTCATATTATGATTAACTATAATGGATGCATAATTTCACTCTCCCCATTTATTCATATCAATGCACATTTGCACAAGTTATTGCTATCTATCTATCTATCTATCTATCTATCTATCTATCTATCTATCTATCTATCTATCTATCTATCTATATTAAACAAATGACGGTCATAAAGGTGTTTTGTACACAATCCAACTTTCCCATCTTTTCAGAATAACAGGTACTTTTGAAATGAATGTTCTCCTTATAATTGGATTTAAGTGGATTAGAAATTATAATATTTATTAATGAACCAGTATATTCACACCTACATTTTTGTGCAGCAAATAGTATTTGCATCCAGTTTTCAGGAGTCACTTCACATTTCCATTACTTTTACTTTTCACAGGCATCAAACAAGATAACTGTTCAAAGAGCCACACCTCGTGAGGGTTTGGCTGAGACTCGTGATATGCTTTTGACATAATGTCAAATATTATATCACTTGAACTGGATTGGTTTTAACTTGGTTTTATTGGTTTTGACTGGTATCGGGATCAGCGATCTGCGTTTGAAGAGCAGCTGAGGCTGAGAAGGTGTGCAGATGACACTATGCACCTAAAGTTACATATTCTGTTTCTTCTCTTTTCAGCTTGGAAAAAAGTCCGACAGCTTCCTGAGTTTTCTGCAAGTTGATTTGGATGGAGCTGTGCTGGGAGAATCAGACAAGAAGCAGTCCGACCCTGCGGAGCAGCGTGTTGACTACGACTTTACCTGCAGTTTACAATACCCCAACGACGCTCAGACTCTCAGTGACATAGCTCATAAACCGATCATATGTAAGCTGAGTTTGAAAATGTTCTGAAATCTGGCACATTTAGTTTCACTGTCTCTTCTTTCTACTTGTGCCAATGCTTGTTGTCGATTTGACTCCCTGCAAATTGGCAGGCAGCCATCCTTAAACAATGGAAGAATATTTCCATTATTTATAGGATGTGTAGGCTGTAGCAGGGGAGTATTACAAATGGAGACATTTAGATTTTAACTATATAATTTCTAATGCTGATATCTTACAAACTGTTTCATATTGCTGGCCTGTGACCTTTTCCAGCTTGTAAGTTTCAAATTTGGACCACTGTAATTTGTACTAAGCTGAGAGTAAAGTTTAGTTAGTAGTTACTTAATATTTATACCATCGGTAGATGTAACTGATGCAGTTTTGAGCATGATGACAAATTAACTGCAGCTTAAACAAAAATAAATGATCACCGATTGTTGTAATAACACTAGTGATAACTGGGAGTGTCTGTACAACCCCTCAGTTTTCACAGCACTGTTTAATGGCGTTGTTGTCCTCAGTGACGGTGATAGAGGTCCTGCCTGAGGAGAAGAAAGCTGAGGCAAAGACATCGGTGCTGGGCCAAGCTGTGGTCGACTTACTGCCGCTGCTACAAGGTATGGCTGTACCTGTACCTGCGTTTTTATGGTGTAATAAAACAAAGCCGTTTATCTCCACTAATGTCAGTTGCTTTATGTGGAGGTCAGAACAGCAGACTTCCCTTACAGGGCAGGGAGCAGTGCTCAAATGATTTTCTCTTCTGTCTTCAGGTCAGTGCAGCTTTTCGTCCACAGTCCCGCTGAACCCAGTGACCAGCTCCCCAACCAAAGAGTTCCAGGACAAGGTTGGTTGGGTTAGATCTACTTTATCTCTTAATAAAGTTACCTGAATATGAGCCCATCAGCAAATCTTTGTCCCTTGGCTTCCTAACAGGTTGTGCCAGACGTCACAAATTTAAAAATAGCTCCTTTTTCCTGCTGGAAAGGACTTTAAAAACATTTTGCTGAGAGGTGAAATCTAGTGTAGTTTCAAGTTGGGAAATATGACAATATTGAGAGTGAGAAAATAGAGATTTGTCAAGCTGTAGACATTTTGCTATACAAAATGAGGTACTGTTGCTATTCCTTTAATATCGCTGGAATTTCATTTAGTGGATAAGCCTTAACAGATATTGTTATTTTATCTATTATTTAAGTTTCCAGAACAGAAAATTTGTTTACGTATCCTGTGGTATAAGATTTTATCCACATCTCCCACTCCTGTTACAGTTCACCCGGAGAGCTGGTGGATGAGACCTTGAATAGATAAATAGATGCTAGTTGTTTCTTCCAGATTCCTCTTTCAGTGAATGTTTTACAGTCACAGGGCAGCCGGAATGTGGAGACAGCGGTTAGGGCCAGACAGAAGTCGGTGATCAGCATTTTAAGGAGTAAGGTAATTTCATCTGAACTCACCAAGGCTGGAACAGTTAGAGTTTAAGAGAATATTAAACGTGCACCGTGTCACCAAGAGACGACTTTCACTATCGGATGGAAAAGCTTTTCCCATGTCATGGTCCCTAATCATAGTAGGCTTCAGTACAGCTATATCAACCATATCTAAAATTTACATATAAGGGACCAATTGTAGTCACTGTTTCAATATTCGGATTGCTATGTGGTTATGTAAATAATATTTACATACTTAAACCTTTGTTATGTCTGAGGTGAGAGAAGATCAGTACCGTCACACTAAAACTCGCTGTGCACAGTATGGTTGCAATGTTTTTATATTTATTGGCTGGTAGTTGGAGGGTGATAAACCAGCACAAGTGACCAATAAGAGTCAGAGCGGTACTTCACTCACATGATTCAACAACACAATGAAAACTTGCATGTTTTGCTCGCTATTTCAGTTGCATCTCACTGTCTCACCTCCACGGAAGCAGAGAATGGTCGTGCTTGAAGTTTTTTTTTTTTTAACTTATGTTAATTATCCTGTTATCTCAAGATAACAAAGCTCATTTTCTCAAGATAATGAGATAATTCATCAAGTCTTTTGTCATTGAAGTGCAGTTGCCTGTGAAGTTGCAACCGATAGTCTTCTCCTCAAATGACGAGGACTGATCTGAATGTTATCCATCTACTATCTAAGCACACTGGACAACAAGGTGATGTTAAACTAAACAAAATTCAACAAAACTGTCATCACAAACAAAGCATTCACAGTTATCACTCAAAATCAACAGGGGGGGCGCGTGTAGAAAACAGAACATACGACTGCACTTCAGTGACTAAAGATTTGATCAATTATCTTGTTATCTCAAGGAAACACCCTTTTGTTTTCTGGAGATAACAAGATATATTATATCGTTATCGCAAGAAATTAAGCTGTGTTATCTCAAGACAACGGAATGATGAGAATCATTAATTTAATTTCTTTGCACAATAAAATGGAACTTGATAAATAGGCCACTTCAGAAACAAAGTGTATTAAATAGTTATTTATAAGATTGAATTGAGATTGCTCATAGTGTTGAAGTAGTCATTTGATTTTCCTGAAAGGTTTCTGGGTCTCAACAAGGCTCAGTGAATTGATTCTTATATGTCACTGCCAGATGTTTCACCACTTTGTGTCAAATCTGCGTTCCAACTTTTCATGTTGGTAATAAAAAAAATGTTACTAGAGGCCAGTATCTTTAAATGTGGTCAGTTTTTTTATGCCAAAACGTACTCGATATTTTCCCACCAGGATTTGGAAAAGCACTTAAAACCTCTGGAAGGAAACATCTGGCACATTTTACCAGCTTTTAACATGATGATGGCATTTGCAGGCAATGTGATTGAACAGAAAAATAAAACGTGAATGTGCTCCGTGATTTGACCCCTTTAGCAGCCGACCCTGGATGTGTGTGTCAGTGTGTCGGATCCAGTGCTGTCTGAGGCTGAACTCTCAGCCTCCAACCTGCTGAAGGTAACTGTGGAGACAGCCTACTCCGTCCCTGAGGCATGGATGCAGTCTGCCCCTGCCCCCTCTACATACACTGCTGCCCTGAAGGTCCCACTTACTGCAGAGGTAAATGTTACATGCTTCTCATGTAGTTTCTTTATACTATTTCACTAAACAAAACAAAGACAGTCATATAACATTTTGTTTTACTGTTTAAGGCAAGTGTAGCCCTCCAAAAAAGTAATATAGGGACATTAGGCCTTTGTGTTTTGAAGATTGTCATGCTGCACAATGATACAAGCAGTGTTAAATCTGAATCTTTCCAGCGTGAAAGATTTTAACACTGTTTCTCTGACTCCCAGAAAGATCAGGTGCTGGTGTTCTGTGAAGGGCAGCTGAAGGCTGGAGGGCAGAGGGAGGAAAATGGCCGACAGAGAAAGAGGCCACATCGGGCCACGCTGGTCCCGGGGAACCATTTCCTCCTGCCTGCTGCCTTTTTCCAGGCAGAGCCCGTCGAACAGGAGGATGGAGAGCTGACTGGCTTAGAGGTAACTGCAGATGTGGCCTGCACCTGCTGGAAATTTTGTTAGCAATGGTGCGTTGATAGATTTTGCAGTATGCCACATGACTGTCACTCAAGCCATGAAAGTGAGGGATGTCATATAAAGGCATTTATAGACTTTGTGGAGACGGCACTAATGTGAAACACAGGCTTAGCTAGTGACTAATGGTGAGAGAAGTGCCTTAAAAAACATTACAAGTAGGAAAAGCAAATTGACCTGAAACCATATAAAAAATTAAATAAGCCTGAAGGTCTAAATGTTCCTACAGGACCTGGAGTTTCGCAATGAGGCAGAAACCATGAAGAACAGGGTGAGCTGGGATACAGAGATGCGCTGCTTCCTTGAAGCAGGAGGAACTACAAGGTCAGTTACACACACAACTCATCCCTGCTATCTGACCATCATGCGACCTGTCAGCCATGACTTTAAAGAGATTATTCTACAAAGCGAAGTCATCAGTTTCTAGGACTTGACCTTTAAATAAAATAACCACATTTCAGGATTATAGCAGAGAGTACTTGAACTTCCAAATGGAAAGGAAATCAGGAAGTCATGGAAGAGTTGTTTGATCTTTTTACTCCTTTAACCTCAGGGCGTTGCAATGAACCTGTGATTCTGTGAGCGCTGAAGTTAACATGTTTAATGCTTAGAATAAAATCAACAACAATAAATAATTTCTTGGGTAATAAAATAAAATAAAATAAGAACAAGAAGAACATCAAAATGCATGTGAGAGAATTGTAGCATTCGGTTTGGAAACAACAGTAGAAGAAAATACAGAAAGACACATACAGAGACAGAAAACCATGTGAAAATGTGTGTATGAATGTTGACTCTAATTTCAGGCTGCAGCAGAAGATCACTGAGAGCAGACTCTGGCCGGTGGAGATAATGAGGTCGGTGGCTCCGCTGACAAAGGCAGCAGAAACCAAGATGGTGAGACGGCTTTGTAAGCCGAGACGGCGAGGTTCAGAAAACGCCATGTTTCGTGGTTTGAAAACCTGAAGCAAAGATCAGTGACAGACCAGTAAGTTCATCCAGTGTGTGTGTGTGTGTGTGTGTGTGTGTGTGTGTAGTTGGCTGAGGAGAACCCAGAGATCCCCTTCCATGGTGTGGTGTTTGTGGACATGGGGAGGCTGCTGTATCCTGGAGTCAGTCGCATCCGAGGAGCATACAGTATTCAGCCCTTCTCTGAGGCTGAGTTGCTGAAAAAGGTCACACAAATACACACATATATGTCCTGTGCTTTATTTATTTATAGATCTTGATCTAGGTCTGGATCAAACATTATATAGTGTCTACCAGGAACACCTTTTCTTCACCAGAGTCTGATGAAGCAATCAATATCAGTTTCATCTCTGTGAGTCCAGTATAGAGATAACTCATAAGAAGTACACTGCACAGGCCTGCTGTGTCATGTGCAATAAATAGTCTGCTAGATAACACTACGATGTGTCCCTGTGTACTGTTAACCCTCTATTAAAGTGACTTTGTCATTGATCTTGTACTTAAAGGCCAAGCGGAGTGTCAGTGTGTTAAAGGAGCACGTCAAGGCTGCAGCCATCCTGGCCAGAGCCCGTGCTGGCTCAGCTGCAGGCTCTCACAGGGGTAAAGCAGGCAAGGACGGAGGCAACAAGGGCCAAACCAAGGAGGCAGCCAAAAAGGTCAGCAAGGTCCTGATGGTCAGAAGAGATTCATTTTTATGTGATAGTTAAATTAACAGAACTTCCAGAAGAGATACACTATAAAACAAGTCCTTAAAAGTTTTGAAAAGCTCTTTACGTGAGCGTAACCCAGCGCTTTATTTTTGTTTTTACCTCTCAAACAAATGATTTCATCAGGATTTCAGCCGTAAAAATCACACCATTTTTTTTTGTTTTGTTTCACCAAATGGTAACTTTGGAAGTTTCAGCTTGTGTTTGTGAAGGTTGGACTCTAATGTCACCTGTTTTCTTTGTGTCAGCAGCCTGGCAGTCATAGCAGGATTAGTGTAACCGGCAGCGTAACTGGCAGCCCGACCGAAACTGAGCCGCTGCATGTCAATCCGGAGGGAAATGTAAGCTTCCGTTAAACAGTAACAGTCTGTGATTACAGTTTTCACAGATGCAACGAGATCACCAGCAATATCAGCCTAAACTCTCACTGTACATCCTTAATACTGTAATATACTATACATATAAACCACATTTACTTGTTATGCAATATCTTGTAAAGCGTTCAGCATGTTAACATCTCATTCCTGTTAATGACAGATGTATTTGGAGGCCAGAACTTATATTATCATTGAGATAGCCTTGGAGAAACCTCTAGTACCCAAAACATCTCCAGAAGAGCTGGCCAGAAGGTAAAGTGTTGTATGAATCCTCTAAGTGTGTTGTGGTCACTGAGTTTGACCTAGTTTGCTACATTGTGACTCAGAGCTATCAGAAAATGTTCCCTTCTGGAGTCAAGTGGTTATTAAAAAGGTACAAGTTCTAATAGTGACAGATTTACATCCACTAGCACTCCAGGGTATTACATTTAGTCGTTGTCTCTTGGGTTTCTGACATGAATGAGTGAGACTGTACTAAAATGTGTCTCTGTTTCCTGCAGGGTGAAGGAGTTGATCCCACCCAGACCTCCACTTCCAGCGGGTCCTAGCCGAGCAGAAAGAGTAAAATACAGACACATTTATATATGCATACACAAATACACACAGACCAGTGGAGAGTTGCTTAGTTGCTAAAGTCTCTTCATCGGTATGTGCTCTTGCAGGCAGTGCTGGACTTCCACAGGCAAGTAGGCAACGTGGTGACCCATGTTTCGGAGCAGTATAAGGAGTTATTTGGAACGAGATGCAAGCCGTCGAAAGACTTCAGCCTTGAGCAAATGAAGGTTCAGCTGATGGGAACACTCAATGTCACTCCGAGATACTTCGCCTTCAAGGAGCAGATGAAGGTCAGAACAAGTGAACGCGTCCCTGGTGGATGGATAAAACTTGCAGGAACCTTGAAACTAGTTTTTTGGAGAAGATGCTGCTGTAGCTCATCAGATTTAACTTAATAAGTGTGTGTGTTTCTGGTGTGTAGCATGCTGTGGTGAGGATTGTACGTGACACCATGCAGCGGACAGAGCCGTTCACTGACCCTCAGGAGCTAAAAGTTTTTGTCAGCAAGCTCTATGTTTACCTGGTGGACGAGATGCACAAAGCTCTCAACAAGGTAACACACACACACACACACAAACATATATATATTTATATATTGCATATTAATGTTCATTTTTATCCTCTCCTCCTCAACAGATTTATTCAGATGACGTTGATGATGACTCTCTGGATGAGATCCAGTTGAGTTCTTCTCAGCTCAGACATTTTGCCAGAGAGGCTCAGCTTACGGGGGATTATCAGCAGGCTGTTCAGTACTACCAAGAGGTACAATAACACGCTCGCCTTTCCTAATACCTCTGCTCTTCACCCAAAATAAACAATGAAAGAACTTTATAAAAAACTTTTTTGTCATAACTATACAGCAGCCAATTACAGACTTCCATTTATTCACTCTTTTCAGACCTAAGAATAAAAATCCATGCCTGATGCATGATTTGATGTCACATATATGACATATGTGCATACTGGCTTCTCACTGTTATCCTTTAAGCATATCAGTGTTTTTGTGTGTTTGTTGTAGCAGTGATGAATGATAATCCCTGTGTAGATGACGACTCTGGCTGGTAAAATACCTAAAGTGGCCACTGCATGTTGTATTTTTTTCCCTGCAGCTGGTGGTGAGGCACCCTAATGAGCCCTCCCACAAGTTTGAGTGGGGAAGCCTCTACATGCTGACCGGAGACTACATGAAGGCTAAAGAGTGTTTCCACGACGCCGTGTCTGTCCAGCAGGCACACCAACCCAGGTTAGAAATGTTATACTAAAAACATAAAATACCTACAGAATATCAACCTGTACTAGAGATACAGTGATCCTGTTCAGTAACATAGCAACAAAATTAACACTGGATAAACACTCAAACTCTACTTCTTGTGTGTGAACTGGTAAGTTAAGACCTGTGTGTTCGTCTCCTCTTGTTTCTCCAGCCTGATGATGTGTGGGGTCTTGGCAGCGATGTTTGAGCATTACGAGGAGGCCAAGACCTTCCTGGAGCGGGCCACCGGCATAGATCCGCCCAGTGTGGTTGCCTGGACGCTGCTGGGTGAGATGAAAGTCTGTATTCCGGTTCACTGCTATTTAACCTGTGAACCAGCTGCAAACACAAAAACACACACGGACTGCTACTACTGACATTGTCAAATATCAACAAGCCAGTGGATCACATGATGATGTATGTGAGGCTACAGTTACACAAGGCATTTGGAATGACATGGTCTATGTGTTTTCTAATAGATGAGTTCTTTGATCCATTTTTTCTTCTATTCTTATATTAAAGGCAGTAACGTGTCCCTGAGTTTAACTTCTTTTGGTAGGTGGTAAATCTGTCTTTAAAAGCTGATAGCTTTAAATTCATTAGTCTGGTGAGTTTTAGTCTTTAAAATGTTGTCTCAGAGGACTTTTTAAAGCTAAAAGTGGAAAATTGAAAGAAATCTGATAATGAAAATACACCAAAATTGTAAATTTCAAAGAATCAACATTTAGAAACTTTGGTTGAATAACATTTATATCAGCCCTCACAAACTCTGACCCTGAATGGCCTTGAGCAGTAGAGCAGCAGATGCTGGGAAATGTGTGGTCTCATTTATGTTTTTGGTTCTGCTGTCCAGGTTTGCTCCATGAGAGTCAGAACGAGTCCATCCTGGTTGAGAGGGCTTTTCTAGAGGCCGGAAGGGAGCTGAGGGCAAAGGAAGCAAAGAAGCAAACACAGGTGGAGGAGGAGAAGAAAGATGGGGAGGAGAACATTGAGAAGGAGAAAGACCAGGAGGAGATGACCACGCCTGCATGTCAGTCTCCCACTGTTAAGCAAGGTGAGAAGGCAGTGTGAGTAAAAGTAGCCAGAGAAGAAGAGTGTACCGTCTCCTCTTGTAATGATGTGTTCATTTTCTCCTGTCACATGAGGGCCAACCAGGCAGCCGGAATAAATGCCATTGTTGGAGAGATAAGCAGAAATGCTAGAGGTCATATCTGTGCCAGTGGTGTTTTAGTCCCAGTTCTTCTTTGTTCTAATGGATCTGCAATGCTAATCAATATAAATCCATAATCCATCAGGACAGAAAACTAAAATGTAGAAAAAATGTTCACCAACCTGTACACAGTTTAGACGAACTATGTCATAAACGTATTGCCTGAAGGCCTGTAGCAGTAAATTTGGTTTCCTGGAGCATTCCAAGCTACCTGACAATGTTACCGTCACTTTCTCCTAGACCCAGAGGGTGTGGACCAGGACTCAGAGGCACAAGATGAACCTCCAGCACAGAGTGTCAGTTCCAGATCAGCACCTCCGAAACTCTCCTCCAATATTTACACAGAGACGGTTCAGTTCCTGCTGCAGAACGCCGCCCTGCAGGTAAAAATGCACTGCAATGTAAAGTACTGTTGTAGCGACCCTCAGTTTAGTGGGGGCAAAAGAGATTTATGGCAATAATTGATCCAACATCTGGAAAATGACAGTTGACTGTAGAAAAGATATATTCTGAAAATCTATTAGCAAAAAGTCAAAACACATTGTGACCAAAATAAAGATAATATGAATCTGTTTGGTGAATGAATGGTTTGTTTCTTATCCATGTTGTGGATGTCAAAACTTATCAACAGTCCCTGTTTTCCTGTTGTCAGATGGCAGAGCATGCTCTGTCTCAGGAGCTGCTGTGGTCAAACGGCGGTCGCAGTGTCTCCTATTTGCTTCACCTGGCCCAGTTGCAGATTCTCAGAGCTGACTATTGCAGTGCTGAAGCCAGCCTCAAGGAGGCACTCTTTCACAGCAACCAGGTACTCAGACACTGACTACTGGCTGCAACAATGAGTAAAGCCTGGGTGGAAAATGTGACATGTACGATGCACCGCTCCTGCACTGCTCTGTTAGTCCACAGTCTGTAATTTATCACGTTTACACTGCAGCAAAGAATCACTTTTAATTTTAAATGTGAACTTCTGAATAATGAACTTCTTTTTGCATGCAGCATAACCTGATGACATGACTTTAAATATATTACGTATTTACTCAAACTATGATGTAAATTAGCACTGGTATCATCAACTGGAGGAGAGCTAACTGTCAAGCAGGGTTAATATTTCTCATTAGTAGAGTATGGATAGTGTTTGCCTACATGTATAATGTATAATAAATATAATACTTATACACACACACACACACACACACACACATATATATATATATATATATATATATATATAACTTCACGGAGGATGCAGAACTAGCATCTCTTCTGAACCCTGACCAGAGAAGTGTTGTCCACCCTGTGAACAGGATGCGGATGCGTGGGCTCTGAATGGTCACTGTCACTACCTGCTTGGGGCATTCAGTGATGCCCGGGAGAGCTACGAGTGGAGCCTGAGATTCATACAGCAGCCGTCAGATACTCAACTCGTCCTGCTCCGTCTGGGATCCATCTGCCTCCAGCAGGGAAAGGTCAGATATTGAGACAAGCTT
Organism: Argyrosomus regius; assembly: GCA_946959425.1. Taxonomy (NCBI): domain Eukaryota; kingdom Metazoa; phylum Chordata; class Actinopteri; family Sciaenidae; genus Argyrosomus; species Argyrosomus regius. Next base: position 28,115,445 of record OX336882.1, read on the forward strand.
CAGTTCTGTCTTATCAGCCAGACAGTTTACTCATGTGTGGGCATATCTGCTGATGAGTCAGGGGATTCTACCTGGTGCATTTCCAGGAAATTTCACCAGTCATTCTTAAAATACAGGTGGGGCTCCCACGCACCACCTAGTCATAGTAAGTCTTTCTAAAATTGCTATTTTACAGTGTGTGTCAAGTGTAACTAAATCTCTTATTGTTGTGTTTTTAACTTTCAGTTTGAGCAAGCCAAAGTTGTCTACCTGCAGGCTTGTGAGCAGTCTCCCTCCTGCCTCACCTGGCTGGGCCTGGGCACTGCCTGTTACCGGGTAAAACTCCGCCTCCACCTTTAGAACAATCATGAAAACAATGGCAACCTTAAAATATATCTAAATCCAGTTTAATTCTGGTTTTGAAAGGCTCCAAAGCAGTAGACACGTTGTTTCTTGTGACTTTATGGTGTTAGAGGAAGTTAACGTTGGGGGGTATTACCTCACCTAAATTGATGGGCTCACTGATTTCACAGTAACTGAGGTTACTCTTGGATGTACTGAATAGTTAGCCATCAAGTTTCATGTAAACAGCACAGCTGTGAAGTCATTGGAAGCCATATTTGGGTGTGTTTGTGTGTGTCTGTCTTTGTAGCTGGAGGAGCTGTGTGTAGCTGAGGAAGCTTTGACTGAAGCCAACCATTTGAACAACCAGAATGCAGAGGTGTGGGCTTACCTGTCTCTGGTCTGCCTCAGGGTGAGTGATGACGATGCTCTGAAAACAAACACGCCGCTCTGCCTCCTTTTTACGTCTATTTTAAGGATATGACACAATGGGCTGATGTGACCCTGTCGTATTGTTCAGTAAGACTCGACCACTTTATTTGAGCAGGAATATCAAGTTTTTAACCCTCAGGTCCAGCGAAGGGCACACCTTTGTGACCCTTCAGGAATGTAGCCTCTGAACTGGGACACTTTCCACTGTCTGCAACTGTAACCATGTTATGAACCTTTTGTTTTCAGTCTGGCAGACGAGAGGAAGCAGAGCAGTTTTATAAATATGCAACAAGGGTGAGTTACTTTGGTGTTTTGTTACGATATATTCATTTGACTAGAAATGTCTCTGTCATCCAAGAGCTCTATGAAAGTCTCAGTTTTCATTTCACATAAAGAAAACTTTTTCTCTTTTCTTGTATTACAGTTCAACCTGCAGAAGGAGTCACTCCTCAAAGAGTTCAGCGAGCTGAAAAATCAGCAGCGCTTCAGTCATCTAGTATCTTGCTTTGGAACAACCCCCGAAGCCGGGGTTTAAATCATATACAGTACATTTCACACACACACATAGGCACACACACTTTATTTTTTTTTAAGCATTTATTAACATTTTGTGAAAACAAACACAGCCAGCTCAGATACACATGAAGGGTCAGATCATACCGACAGCTGAGATCATAAAAAAGTTAATATAGCTATTCAAGACAAACTCAACAGCAACACAAATAGTCTCAAATGTATATAAAACAACTGCAATATAATCTTTAAAAAAAATGTACAGCATTAACAAAAGAAAAGAAAAAGAAAGGACATGTGGTGACTGTTATCAACAGAATATTAAAAAGTAAAACAAGCATGATGACGTTCTGGCCTTGTTGTTCTAAAACTCTTTTTGGCACAATCATCCCTGAGCTGGAAGGAAATGTTATGTGGAATATATTATACTTTATATTTGATCTGGCTTTAATTCCTGTCAGATACATTGATAATTAAAATTTCTTATTTTAAATTTGGAAATTAGCATTCCCAAAATGTAATTGTAATGTAAATATAATTTCCTGTACCAATAAAATACATCACATTGAAGTGGCCAGTTTCTTCCCATTGCGTGGATTTTCCAGTGCAGGCTTTATTGTCACATATTTGCTTTCCACACAGGCATTTTTTCTTATTGTGCCATTTTTATTCTAGTCCTGGCCTCTGCAGCATCATGTGCTCTGTTGCAGTGGGATCACTGTCTGACCCGAGCAAAGACTTCTCGCAGCCACGGCGAATCCTCATAGAGGCGAGGGTCACCCAGGTACTCTGAGGTCCTCTTGTACAAGTAGTAGTACAGCACGGAAGCTGTGAAAAGGAAAATATGAAATCATATTTTAAGATCCAAAAGGAAAAAAACGTACAGAAAATACACTTGTTTCCACTTTTTTCAATTTCAAGGCACTCTGAGTCAGACTGTCACCGTCCCATAGCACAAAAATTACTAAGGGGATTTAAAAAGTTGATAAATACTGATTAATCAGGGGTTACTTTATTACAGATGCTAAAATATTTGCCTTCTTAGCTATTTTCTGTCCTGGACTCTCGTCCGTTTGTATTAAAAAGAAACTCACCCATCCCATTACTAGTCCAATTTTCAACAAATGCTTCAAATAAGCAGTCTGCAGCACATCCAATGAAAAACAACTAATGGAAAATATTTGCTTCTTTAATTCAATTACTTATTTAAAAGATAAATACATAAAAACATGTCATTAGTGTAAATTACATTACATACATTAATGGCCCCTTTTTGTTTGCATAATTTATCAGCCATTTCCGAGTGAGTGGCTCCTGTATATTGTTATGACTTTGCACAATGATTAAGGTTAGTTGAGAGATAATATGTGATTGTACATGAGCATTAGCTTTTCAGAGAAATGGGAAATCCCCACTAGCATTTATAAATACGTACAGTATGAGATCAGCCCAGCAGAGTTTACTCGTGTCTTAATGTTGGTTCATAATGAAAGAGACTTTGTGAAGTGGTGATGCAACACTGAATCACACCCTGAGTAACCGTCTGGGTGGGTCTTAAGTAGCAGACAAAACAGAGAGATAAATAAAACATGGCTACACTCCGTCCTCATACTTAATAAAGGATCACCTGCAGAGAACAACAACGAGACAATAAATCCTTTTATCCACTTATGAGCTTATACGTGTATGAAAGTCACACCCACATGGCAATGTGAGATCACTAACTGGAGCCTGTTGGTGGAGAGGAGGGACTAACACACTCACAGTAACCTTTCTGTCGGCGACCTTCTTCAGATCATAAAAACCAGAGTGATAATCACACTGGAAGGCCGTGTCGTTCTGAATCATTTACAGAATTAGAGATGTGCAGCTCCGAGCACACGTTTGTGTGATTTATTCTGGTGACATTGTGACACCATAAGAAGTGAAAAAAATGGGGGGTTTAGTTTGTCCTTCAAATAAGAATTATGTTTAGACATTGTACTAAAAATCAGCTTTCATTCTCATCTGCATTTCTGCACTCAGAGAAAATTTGTCTTCTTATTATAGTCAACTAAGAGAAAACACAAAAGCTCTGCTGTATTCTGACTCTGACTGAGCATTTCTCCGATCTTAAATATAATTTATATCAATAGTTACACCTTGATTGCTTCTCTTGTTTCGTGTTTGTGAATACAATTAAAACATCCTTAACAAAACTCTAGAGACAGCAGTAATTTAAGAGGCAGGCTTCTGTGTTTAGATGAGATGAAAACATTCAAAACAAATGCATTTGGAGGCATTAAAAAAGAATGTGTATGAGCCAAAACATGTATATAGCTTGACTAATAGCTTGTTTATTTGTTTAGATTACACACATTCTCTGTAATTTCCAGTAATTGGCACAGGGGGTGTGGTTGTAGTACCTTATTTACCTGTTCACTTGGTGGTGGGTGAAGCTTCAATATTTTCTGATGACCGTATCATCTCATTACGTCTCGTATAGTTTTGTCTAATCTACTTTTGTGACGTTATGCCAATTTAAGTCGTTTGCTATTCTTTTCTCATTAACAAATCTGCAAATCTGATGTGACTGTGGACTTTTCTTTGAATTTGAATGAGTCACAGTGAAAAGCCAGCTTAGCCTCTTAGTGGCCTTTTTAATTGATAGTGGTCACTACAGAGTGTATTAACATGTCATCTTACCTGTTCTTTGGAAGACAAACAACACCTGAAGGCCGTCTGTCCAAACATATCTGTTGGTATTGAGCCATCGCAGATTCTGGAAAGATTATACATACATATTAATTATATTAATTATATTAATGAGGGTTAGATTAAGATTTTAAAAAAGGATCCAAAACACAACATGTATTCCAATTTACTTTGATTGACTGATGGACAAGATTTGCTTTCCCAGTTACATAATGTTATTCTATCTGTCAGATTTTAACCTCATTTTATGTCATTTGTAGGATTTTACCCCCTTCATGCATCTTTATAAATCTGGCCTAAATCTATGGGAAGAGAAATTCAGTGTGCGTTGTCTTTGGTTCATCATGTAATAAACAAAATAACATTCATCAGGACTTATCTCTGCATATTTGTGCACATACAGCACGTACCATGAGCCAGGAATGGAGTATGATACTGAAGGTCAGATAGAGAGCAGAGAGCATTAACAGAGCTCTAAACCGCTCCAGCAATATGGCGACCAGGCCGACCTGGAACACGAAGGTGTTAAACAGCATCAACAGAACGATGATCAGGTTGAACAGGATGGCAATGTCCTGGATACTGTTGGAGAAAAGCATGCAGGAAAAGAGAAGACACAAAGGGACGGGAAGAAAAGGATTACTGTCTTTGTACAGTGCTTTTCATTTCATTCCAGCATCCCTTATGACTCAGTAAAGACAACTAAAGCGCACTATTTTTAGTTCAGGATTGTTTTCCCCTCGAGTCAAAGATAATTCTTGGCAGCTGAAACAATGAAGAACTCTTACTTACATGAAAAGTACCAGCTGGACAGCCGGTTCAGCCCTCAGCAGCTCGCTGAAGGAGTTGACGAACAGGTCGAAAGAGAGTAGGCTGAGCTGAATCAGTAATACCAGAGAGTAGTTGCTGGTTTGGAGCGTCTCCGGCCCGAAGGCTTGGCGCCCGGGCGGATTGTGGTTCCACTGTGGATCCAAGGTTGCACTGCACTCGCACACACACTATATAGAAACATCAATCCACACACAACAGTCCTGACTGCTCTGAGGTTTTATTGAGGCGTTCAGATGGCTCCACTCCAAGTGTGATGGATACAACATTAGAGCTCCATTTTCTGTCGTTGAAATGAGTCCTGTTTACTTGAGAAAAACTGAGCTCCTTTCCAAATGGGAACCAGAGTCCGGTTTTGGGATGAACTGCCTGGAAGTCACAGACGTCAACATGTCCCAATGGTTGATTTTTACAGGTCCAACATGAACAGTTTCAGTCGCACGGGACAGTCTATGGTGTGGTGAAAACCTCCAGCATTGGAAAGATGTGATCGCAAAGGTTTTCTTGAACCTTTTTAGCAAAACTGATGAAATATCAGCACCAGCTCTGTGGAAGGAGAAAGGAGAGATTAGTCAATTATGTGCACTTAAAGCAGAGACTTGATTTAATAAGCTAAAACCACATATTGTTATGTTTCTACCAAACGTAACCAGACACATTATACAAACTGTCAAACTGTTAAATCCATTTAACTGTCTAATGTTGATACTTCTCTAAGAGGCTAAACCTTCAACCTTTTTGACTTCAAAACTGACAAAGACTTCAAAAAGCATCAAATATTTAGTCATCTGCAAAAGGATTAAGAGGAACTGGATGCCCAAATAAACCTTCAACTGGTGAATCAGACTTTTGAAAGGGAGCGACCCAATGCTTCCAATGGCAACTCGTACAACAGTGACTGAAGTATGAGTAACAAAGAACGGTTTTGTGGAGTTAAACATGGACCGGCATGTTGATGACTGAATACACTTCACACAATGTCAATACATAAATTGCTGAGGAAATGCCGTACCTGCCAAATGATTGGGCATGGCCTGCTTGATCATTTTAAGGTCAGTAGTGTCTAGTAGTTCAGATTGTTTGGGTTCTAGTATTTTCTCATTTTAAGATATCCATTGGAGATTTCTGCCTTTCCCTTGCTGTGATTAGTTTTTGTTGGAGTCCTGTGGTTGTTTTGTTTTTTTTGGATGGAGAGCACCAAAAATAATATTCACCTCCATTGTACTGGCATGAATCTTGGCCTCTAGGATATCCCAAAACCTGGACAAGTGAATCCAAAACTATCAGCTAGATGCCAAAAGAGGCAAGTGAGTGTTCTTCTATAAATTAAGTCCCGACACTAAATTACACCACACTACCTCTCATCAAGTCATTTTCACTTCAATTACAGTTTACCGTGTAAGTAGAAAAGCAGCTTCTCTCTGAAAACAGCATCCTTTTCCGATGGCACAAACAAATCTTGAGGTATTCCTTCGGGCTACTTCTCACCCACTCCATCAAAACAAACTATTTCTTCACTCACTTGTTGTAGATTGAGAAAACAGGTCCTCCTTTCACTACGGTTACACCACTGAGAGTTTAGCTAAGTACTGTAAATCTTTGTGCCTTGGTTCCTCTGGCCTATTGTGAGCCAACAGGCTCCCTCGCATTGACACTAGGTGGATCCTCTTATGACCCCACGTATTTATAGCTTGGCCCGGCCATGGCAGGTGTGAGGAAGATTAGGACTACTTCCAAACAGTGCCGCGTCGACCAGAAGACTACTTATTCTTGAAAACTGTCCCAGTGAGATACTGGGTTAGCCGCCCTACTGGCTCCTTGGCAAAAACTACTACTACTGAATAATACTCTAGACTCTTAAAGGAGAAACATTTTGTTCAAGGTTTTCCAATGTTGTTGATACATATCATCAATTTCCATCCTAAACTGTAATCAAAAATATATCGGTTTGTCACATATTTAATTTTACTTTAACAACAATGTAGCAGTGTCATTTAAAAAAGCCTTTGTTGTTGTTTATGCGCTCCAACTTGCAGTTCTTAGTCCTGCACCATTTAATCTTCTTAGGAAACTCCCTAACAGCTTGCTGCTTCACACATGATATATCCTTCGTTTTACTATCTCACAAATATTAATTACTGCCGTCAAGCTGCTGCCAAGAGAAACAAAACAAAACAAAAGCGTGTGTACCTTTAAATGAAGGTTGATTTCAGAGGGTGTAGTAGCATCAGTCCAAATGATGAATGCGGCCTCGACAACACTGTGCGGTGCAGATTGACAGCTTGTGTCTGTCTTCGTAACAGGGTTAATCCCCAACACTCCTCTAATAGACAGGCACAAGATTTTTGTCATGGCATGCTCTGGTTGGTTTGTTTACATACACCCTATAGATACTGTATGTTGCTATAGATATGTTGTAAATTCCTGACTGAGGAATGATGGTAGAGTTTGCAACCTATAATGCTCAATGGATTTAAAATGTAGTTCGGAAGGTGGGTTTTGCTTTTGGGACTCTGTTTAAATTAGCCAAAACTTTTTTTTAAAATTTATTGTGAACTCAATTCGTTACTTATGTATGTGCTACTCATTTTTATTCATTTAACTTATCTTTTACTTCTCACATGATGCCTAGCGTTTACTCCTGTAACTGAAGTGATATAAAGTTTTTATTATTTTACATGTACCCACCTTTGGGTTATTAATGGTTGCTGTCTGAGCTTTTTCAGTCCCATTTCCATTCAAGATTACGGTAATGCTTCTAGGAAGGATACTTGGAGTTGATCCAGAAGATAAACATGTGTCATCTAGTGGTGAATGTGCCTTATTACACACACATGCACACTATGCTGCATCTTTTACCTGTGCAGGAAACTGCATCTAACTTTTTTAGTGTGTTTAGTGAAATCCTGATTTACAAAGCTGTATTAACATTATTAGATTAAATGCAATGTTGTTTGAAGATAGGAAGGATGGAATCAACTGAAATGGTCCCTCTTAATGGCCCATGGGTCTTAAATGACTGTCAATTAGGCTACATAATACGGGGTCACCAGTTCAATGGAGCCATGCTTTACATCTTACGTAATTAAACATCCTTACATAATGAATTTAAACACAAATGAGATGTTGCACATTATTTTCCACTGTACTTACTGTTGTTAAAGTTTGAGTTAACTGAAATAAGAAGCTGATTTTCCTGCAGTAGCTCAAATTAAACAAAATATACTTCAACAAAATCTTTACAGGATGAAGCAGAGAAATGTTTTACATTTTATATTTGAAATAATCTGTCTGCTAAAATCAGACTAACCTGACAGAATGACCACGTTATTTAATTTTGTATGGCTTAATTTATTAATGTTTACTTACTACTTTACTCATTTTTTTAATCTTGTGTTTAACTTCAACTGTTTGTGAATTGCTTTAATAAAATGAGAATTATTTGACAGCAAATCAGAAGTCTCAAACCAGACAGGCAGTGAAAAAAGTACTCAAATAATGTACTTAAGTGAATACACAATGTAGTGGCAAACAAACAACAAAAAAGCCACTTAAGAGAACTCAAAGACATTCCCACCACGTAGTGGTGCAAAAAACGAGGTCTTTCATTAAGTATGCATTTAGCATTTTATTTTTATGCAGATTAAAAAACACCTACAAAAGCCAGGTGTACTGAATAAATGTATGACAAAAAAAAAAAAAAACCCTGCACAGACACACACATATGGTTGAAAAACAGTGTGGCTTCCTCCGTTCTCAACTCCTTGCAGCTGTTCACCTGTGACTCCCCTGTGTGGCCTGTGTGTTACCTTCTTATGTGATCAGGTGCGCAGGTGACATAGCCAAAACTACATTCACCCAACTTACCACACACGGACACACACTAGTTCTGCATTCAAAATACAAGAACAAAATTATGATTTAGTATTCTTTAATATATATTTTAATTGTACAGGTGGAGTTATAGGAGTTCATTTTAACTACTTTATATACTTCTGTTCCGGTAGTTTAATCTTCCTGTATAACACAGCTTCACATTTAATAAGACTGTCAAACTGTAAAATCTTAAACTGAAAAGTCTCTTTTGACAATAGCTGTCAGGATTTTGGTAGTTTCTTTCTTGTAATTGGTTTATGTTCTAACTCTGCTCTCATTTCAGACCCAGGCACTCCCTCAAGCTGGTTTTGAATGATCTCACCTGCTCATCCTCATTACTCACCTGTTTGTCATTCCCCTCATTACTTCCTAGTATATAAACATACCGGTCCATGGCCATTAGAGCTCTGCCAGATTGTCTATGTGCCATGAGCCTTAGCTTTTGAGTGCCCAGATATCTCTTTGCCTGTTTTTGATCCTGTTTTTTTGACCAAGCCTTGACTGTTTGGATTCTGCCACAGCTCTTTGTACTTTGTTTGCCTGCCTGGAGATGTTATGAGTAAAGACTTTACCTGAGTTGTTGTCTCCAGAGCTGTGCATTTGCCTTCTGTGCTTTGAACTGTGACAAGAGCTGTCAGATAAATGTAGTGGAGAAGTATGAAGTAGCATGAAAGGGAAACAGTCGAGTAAAATTGTGCTCAAATATACTTAGTTACAGTCTACCACTGCAGGAAGAATCTAACTTTTAATACTTAGATATATATATAACTTCTAATTTCATACCTCATTAGATCGGTTTGTCTTAAGGAGACACTTTCATGGTTCAAACTTGTCTTGATCTGATTCATGAAGGCCCAAAAGGCAGTATTTGATTATTCAGTAAGAAACTCTGCCTCGAGAAATGTTAAGTTGATGTTAAATAAGTAAATAATAAGTAATTTTTGTACAGCACTTTTCAAAACCAAAGCTACAGTAATGAATCGTGGCAGTTCAGTGAAAGTAAAGTCACACCACAAAAGCTACAGCTAATATATTACTGCCTAAAAAAATCACAGTGATTCTGCTGTTTTCTATACCCCTTAGCATCGGTTCTGCATTAATGTCTCAAAGTACAGTTATGCCCAGTCATCTATAATATAAATATTAAAGTGGAAACCTCAACTGTTCTCCTTTATTATTATGTAACAGCCATTATAAGCTCATTGTTGAGTCTGCTGTTTCACTACAGCTTCTTCAGGGAAAAATTAACCTCCTTAACCAAAATGAATAAAACTTTTTCAGCAGTAATAAAAGAGGGATGGTTTATATCTCAGTCGTTTGAAAATGTTAATTAGGCTTTTCACATTATTAAATCCTCTTGATCAAATTATTACAATGGTGAAGAAGTATTCAGATCTTTTACATATAAAAGTAGCAAAACCACGAATGGTTGAGAATGGTGACGGACATATATATGATGGAGCTGTTAACTCATAACATAAGAACTCAGGAGGAGAGGTGTCAGGAGAAATAGACAATGTTTGCATGTTGGCAACAAGATGTTTGTGTGTATGTTGTGTTTGTATACTAATGGAAAATCTATTTAAAAAAAGTGTTAAAAGCACTAAAAACACTCAAAATTCAAAAGATTTAGTGTCAAAATATACTTAAAAGTACCAAAAATAAAGGTGTCATTAGGCAAAATGTTAATTTAATGCAAATTTTAACTACTTAAGTAGCTTGTGAATTTCTTGTCTTATCTTAATATATAAAAATACATCATAATATAATTTGATTATATTTTTTAGTAATAATCTGACTCTATAACATGTAACTAAAGCTATCAAATGAATTTAATTTAGTAAAATCTGTGCCATTAAATGGAAATACAAGTCCTGCATTCAAAATTCAAAAGCATGAGCATCAAAATATACTTAAAGTACCAAAAGTAAAAGTACTCTTTATGCAAAACACCCATTAGAGCTTTGCTATTAAAAGCAGATTTCTCAGTAAAGAAGTGAAATCCCTATCTGTCATCAGGAGGTATACTCAGTACGTAAAGTGCTGGATCTAAAGTAAAGTTCATACCCAAAACCTGTTTAATTTCATTTGGCAAATCGAAAATATGAGTCCCCACAATCCCTTCAACATAGATCAGAGGTATAACTGTTTTTTCCAATCAAATTCCCTCCATGATGAGATGTTAGTTACTTTTTGTCAAGCTTTGAACAGATGGCTGCAAAGAAGATTTGCACTTGCAACAACCAACTGGCAGAACATCTGCAAAATCCTGCTGCACGCATTAAACCACATTACCTGAGCTTCCTCAAGAAGTCTGCTCCGTCCTGTCCTGTAGACAGCATCAGTGTTGCACCTTCAGTCCAGTGAGTCTGTTGTCCAGGTGCACATCCAAGTACCTGTAGTCCTCCACCTCCTCACACTGGATGATGGATATTGTGCTCAGGTCAGGCCCTGTCCTCCTCCATGACCACCTCAACCAGATCCCTTTTCTTCATTTGATATATTTAATAAAAAACAGACTCAAGCTATCAGATAAATATAGTTTAGTCAAATATACAATATTTCCCTCTGATCTGTAGGTGAGGTAAAAGTATAAAGTTGCATTGAATGGAAGTAAAGTAGCTCAAATTTGTATTTACACCTGGATTATTAATCAATATTATTGTTAACAGACATATTTGATGAATGTAAATCTCTAAAATCATGCATACTTGTGCAGGCCCTGTCTGTCTGCCTGCCTGCTTCACATAACCATCGCTCCGGGACAGTAAAAAAAAAAAAAATCCCAAGAAACATGCAAGGTGGCCCGGGGTGGAGTCAGGCAGCAGCAGCCTCTCTCAGTCACTACGTGAGCTCAGCATTTTGATTTTCTTAGCCTCCAGCTTCACTCGGCTGTCGGAGAGGCCTTTATGTGAAGAAAGTGGAATGAAAACAGAGCATATCTAGGGATATTTCCAGACATATTTCATCGCTTTTAACCGGAGAAGATCAGACAAACGGCAGGTAAGAGAAAGCAGGAAGTGTGTCCAACTCGATGCTGTGTTAGCTCATACTGCGGTGTCGCATTGGCCGAGACAAGGCAGGGATTTGTCGTAATTTGCGATGCATTTTTACATTTTTAAAGCTTTCTATGAAAGCTAAGCTACCAGGCAAGTTTCCACCGTGTTATTTATATATTTAAAAGTAGGTTATTTTGCTAAAATAGCTCGTTTTAGTCACAGTTTCGTGAGAGAGGGGCAGCCGAAGACACAGAACTTTAGCGTTAGCTTTGACGAAGGGGATGCGCTTGTAACGTTAGTTGAAAATTACCGAGAAAACGTACAAAACTTTACATTTTTAATCAATGTGTGTATCCTGTAAATGAATACACGATGGGGTTGACCTGTGTAGGTGGTTATTGTGAGCACAAACCGCCTTTAAAACCCACAAGAGGACGTTACTTTCCTGTGGTTTTTCCAGCTCAGCCGTTGCTCGGACAGTTGTGATTTGTAACGTTAATGTTTAGCTAGCGTAACTTCTCCTTGTCCTCAGTGCCAGCCAGGTAATAAACCGACTATTAATCGTCTTAACTTCATATTTAGTTAGTTTACCTTGTCAAACAAACTGGTTTCTATGCTGCTGGGGGGTTTTTTTCAGTCGGTTAAACGAGCTCACAGGTCACAGGTGTGATTTAATATGGTTTCTTAATGTGACTCACTGGAAACAGAAGCTGGTGTGTTCAGATCATCCCAGGTGTGTTCAGACTGGTTGGACACATTCAAATCAAATGACTAGTTTCCTCCAAGTTCCTGTGAACTCTTAAAATAAATCATTAATCTTAAAGGAAATGATCTGAGTGGCTTATCACCTCAAATTGATATGGAAGTTCTTGTTGCATGCAGGATGTAACTTTTCACTAGGCTGGATATCTAAGGCACTTGTCTCCTCAACACTTCAGTGCACATCAGATTATCCACTTGTAGATGTAGTGAGAAGGTCAAATCAAATGAAAGTTTGAGCCTTGTGTCTCCATGTAGCCGCTGGAATCAGCAACTTGCTGCTTTCATCGTTCATCCTTTATTTAATGTCATTAATAAGTGCTGAGGCAACAAAATGCAGTTTAGCATCTAACCACAAGTGGGAAAAGCAATGAAGTCCAGAGTAACATACATATGTATACATTTATATAAATAACAGTGCAGATATATACAGCGTGAAAAGAATACACTAAGATATATACAGCCTGTGCAGCAGCAACAGTTGCAGGTTTAAGTGTGATTATAGGTGTGATTATACAGTGCGGGTTAATTAAGCTCAGGTATGTACGGTATGTACAGTATGAACAGTAATTAAACAGCAGGATATGATTGAAAATATGTGATTTGTTTGTAGTCATCAAGCCATTCAGATGATCTAAAATAGAGCTGCAACTAGCAATTAACCTTATTATTGATTGATATTATCTTGAATAATTTTCTTGATTAATTGATATGACGTTCATGAAATCTAAGAAGACAGTTCAAAATGTCCATCACAGTTTCCTAGAGTCTAACCTCACATCTTCTTATGTCTTGTTTTGTCCAACCAACAGTCCAAACATCAAAAATATTCAGTTTACAATTAAAGATGAGCAAGAAAAGAAACAAATAATCACATTGCAGAAGCCACAATTTTGATTAAATTATTCTCTGTTAATCGATTAATCTACTTATTATCACAGCTCTAAACTGCAAGTGAACAGTAGTGTTACCTCTGCATGTTAGCCAGAATCCAAATGATTTGTGTACACATTTATGTGCTCACAGCATGCTTTAGAAGTCATGATTATGTAATAATTATAGATTTTTGATATCAAAACCTCAAGAGACCTGAGAACAAAGCTAGAATTATTATTATTGCCCAAAGCACCACAGCTGTGTTAAAACCACATACTTTCATTTTTCCTTAAAACAATGACGTTTTCATTTACAGTGTGTAGTGACTGTTTTACCACAAGCCCCAAGGCCACTTAGTTTGCAGAATGCATCTTATTTTGACTCATGTCCTTAAACTTAATCCATCTTTTTTGTGAAACCCCTCTGTAAACACAGTGCAATGGGGAAGGTAAACTTGAAAGATGATTTATTAAACACTAGCAACTAACAGCGTTATTTAAGGTGTTCCAAAAATGTTCCCACACATCAACGTGGTCCATTACCGACTTGATACTGTCTTCACATAGATATACGGTCAAAAGCTCCATGACTCAGCTGACTTCTTAGCATATTATATTACCATGCTTATCTACACATTTTTCCGCGCCCCTTAGGGCATCACCCAACCCGTCGCAAACTGCAATAAACTGCAGTACAATGATAACACCCACTATTCAACATATGCGTTGTCTTTACACATAAATACAAGCAGAACATAAATAACATGTCATAACATTTTTAGCAGTAAAAAAAGATTCTTGTCTTTGTTGAAATATTCATAAATCTAAGTTGTGGCATTGCACAGTAGTTTCTATTGTAGTTAGAATATTCAGCAGAGGAAACCAAATCGAGATACACAGAGAAATGCTACATTTGCTCTCCTGAGCATGCAGAACTAACGATGACAACTTGTGGATGAAAATAAGTTTTGGTTAAATCTGTGTTTGATCACATAATCGCCTAAAACTGTCGGAGTGTTCAACACTGCAGTTATTTATTTAGCAATTGTGTTTTTTCACACAAATCTGGAAACACCTCATCTACCTCCATTAACCTGCAACATTTGTAACACTTCAATAAATCTGTTTGCTTATTCAGATAATAAAAAAACATTTCTGGACATGCTCCAGGTGTTTCTCCACTATAATCTCCATGGGGTGGATGAGGCGGCCATTAGCTTACTAAATGGGATTTGTGGTGAGAGTGTCAAACAGGTGGCACTTCTCAGCTTTATTTACCGTCTCGTTTAATGTGCCCTTGAGAAAAGATGTCACGTACCGAATAAAACCAAAGCTAATAATTGTTGTTCTCCGAAGTTAAACCCTCGTTTCCAAAGCAACACTTCTCCTGTTGTGTCTTTCCATGTTTAAAAGAATGCTTATAAAGATTCTAAGCGGGACGCTTCCTTTCTTGACTCAGCTGTTTCCTAAAGTAAAATGAGGAGTTGTCAATTAAGTCTTGTTTGAATTTAATTAACACAATCACGCTAAGAGGACCCCCACCATAACAGATGGTCAACAGACGAGAGGCCAGACACACACACACACTCATTCATTCATGCGGCGCTCACATCTGAATTGACAGTAGTGTAATGTGGAGGGGTGGAGGAGCAGCAGCAGACGGTGGGAGGCAGGCAGAGGAGGGCGAGTCTGGGCTTGACTGGCAAGTGAGCTAGGAAAATTGTGGGGGGGGTAAAAAGAGGATGTGAGAGTTGGGGAACAAAGACGACATGAAGGCAGCAAGTGTTGTTCCGTGATGTGATCTATAAATCTTACAAGCTTCCAACTCAAACAGTCGTGTTTGGGATTGTTGCGGTGAAAACACCGTCAGATTTTAAATCGGTAGCAATTACTGCGGTTTAAACATTAAGATTGTCGGGATAAGCTTCACTTTTAACCATTTAATGTAAGTGCAACTAATCATTTTTAACTTTTAACTAATAAAAGATGATTTTTTTTTTTTCTAAACTCCTCGCAGCGTTGGATGTTGCCGCCAGGCACCAGAGCAAAGCGGGGTGGTTATAACTTCTAGCCTTTGGCTACCTCTCAGCTCCTACTCAGTGCTTAGTCATGGATCTCTCTGCATACACATGTAATAACTCAACTCGCTGACTCTGCCTACACTGCTGATCTGATGCTCACTCCCCCACCTTCTGCATTAGCACTGTAACATCTCATTTGTTAAAAGCACCTCAAAATATAAAAAAAGGCTCTCCCCTCCGTGCCAGCTACCGGGCTGCATTGCACTTATTTAGCTTGTTTGTGTTGTTTTAAATGGCTATTCAATCATTGAGGGTATCATTCAGCGTAGAGCTGCAGCGTTTTTGGTTGTTTATTAATTATTTTAGCTACTTTTCTAAGTAAAAATGCCAAATATTGTCTGGTTTTGACCTCTCACGTGTGATGGTTTTCTGCTTTCTTTGTCACATATGAAAGTAAATTGCATATATTTGAGTTTTGGACTGTCGTTGAGTTGATTTAGCATTTTTGTGCAGCTGTTTGTGATCAAAAAAGTATGGGTTCAGCACTGGCATCAAAACGTGGGTGACGTATTGGCACTAATACGACTCCTGCTATCAGAAAGGAGTTTTTATAAGCTGAACAAACATTGTACAAGTCACCACAAGAGTCACCTTTATCTTCACCAACACATTTCCTCGTGAGAAAGCTCCTGATCACAAGCTGAGTGTACCGACTGTGTCGAAGGAACTTAAAATGACTCCTGCTGTATAACGTTGTTATATCTGACCTGAAATCTGCCGTCTTTTGCAGCATGGGGGGCTACGAGGAGAAAAAGGAAACATGTGGAACCATCTGCCTGAAATACGTCCTGTTTACCTTCAACTTTCTCTTTTGGGTAAGTTTCCATTCTGGCATTGTCAAGCCTGCACAGAGGGTTTAATTGCCAAGCGCTCGTGTTGGTCTTGCCTGCTTCTCAAGCACGTGCATGCTTTGGGCAGAGCTTTCCCAACATGCAGGCGTGTCTAAAGTGAGCTTTCATACAACCTCGCTCTTTTGTCTGTTAGTTTGGAAGAGAAAACAAAGGAGGATCAAATGATCTACCAAACTCTCTGCTGTAAGAATGCATCGCACTTTTCAGACCTGGTTCAACTTTGACCTTCTGTACTTGCTGTAGTGACACTATTTTGCAGCCTAAATTGTGAGCCAGACTCAGATTTCGAAGCTGGGCACATGAAATAAACAAAGTCAGAACACAACAGGTAGAGTACAGTTTAGTCCATGAATCCACCTGGATAGTCTCAGTTTCAGTGACATTTCAGGCTGACTGTGGAGGTTTGTCCAGTCTGATTGGCCACCACAGTGTGACGTCGGGCTGTGTTTTTCCAAAGGTTGTATCCGGCTCAACTTCTCCGTTGCAGGTTGCTGCGTTTTTTGGCACCCCTGAACTGAAGTGATGGCCAAAACGTTAAACTGTACATCTGCCATCAGGATGGATGCAGGAAAGAACCAGGACCTTTTTAAAAAATCAATCAAAATGGTTGTAAAACAACGGGACTCTCATATGATTGGTTTGCTGTTATGAACCACTCAGGCACTTTTTACATTTCCATTCACATGATTTCAAAATGACCTAACCCATCAAATTTTATGAACGTAGACTGTCCACACTGGCTCAGATATTTAGTTTAACTGCAGGTTAAAAGTGTGTCAGATTTAGGGGACAGAATATGGCAGAAATTTGATATAATATGTGTAACCATGGTTTTATTAGTGTAGAATCACCTGAAAATAAGATTTTTTCTGTTTTTTGTTACCTTAGATTGAACCATCCATGGAGTCAGCCATGTTGAACTGCCATACTTCTACTGTAGGACAAGCTAAACACTGACTCTAGATAGGGCACACTTGGAATGAGAGGGTGAGTGCAGGAGGTGCCATCTTCAACCACACCTCTAGATGCCACTAAATTCGACACACTGATCATTTAATTCAATTCAGAAAATCCAGCCCAATTCCTGATAAATAAGGACATGATATTTCAAGTTTGAACAACCAAAGCTGTAAAATTGTTGTCTTTCACAACAAAAGAACAGCAACACACACATGCACAGCCTGTTTTCATATTAATATGAATAATTAGCTTTTTACATGCCATAAATAGGAAAGATTATCTGATGAACCCTCAACAAAGCCTTTTTTATTCAGGCCGGCTGCTATTCCAGTTCATAGAATCAGAGCCAAGTTGCATACCATTACAGAGGACACAGAAGATGCATTCAAAGCCCCCAAAACTTTCCAGTGTCGAGAACGTGGCGTTCCAGGGTGGAAAATATACAAATAACCGATTTCATAATGTGAATGTGCGGAGTGTAAAATAAGAGTCAAACATGAGTGCGGCTGCCTCGGTGTCAGCAAAGGAAAGGTGTGTGTCTCATCCTCACTCGTCCTCACTTGTTCTCAGTGTGAAATCGCACTCGCAGCTCTGCCCATATGTGATAATCATCTGTGTGCCAAAGAATCAGATCTCTCTGAAACTGGCAGACAAACAGCGCTGAGTCTTTTTGGTGCCAGATGCCAGAGTTACAACCATATGGATGTTTCAGGACCAAATCAAATCTTTTGACTAAATATGACTTCATATTTTTTCAAATACTTCAGTGTAACAACATGCATTACAAGCTAGTGAAAGTACAAAGTATGTCTGTCTTTTTTGGCCCTCGTAGACTTTACAAGGGATGTTTTTTTGAGATTATTTTTTGGCCTTTTGAACCTTTATTTTGATAGTGACAGGGAGGTAGAGCAGCAAAGAGGGGGGATATCATCCAGCAAAGGGCCACTGGTGCCACTGCGGCAAGGCCTGAGCCTTTGTACATGGGGTGCATGCTCTACCAGGTGAAGTAGCAGGGAGCCCTCTGAAATATTAATCGACCTGGTGATGTGTTTAAAGCTACAAGTATTGGTTTGGCCGTGTCGACTTAAAGTGACTAAAAGTCAGTTTGGGTTTTACACATTCGTCCTTTTCAGGTTTTAGGTTGAACTTATTCACAATTTTGACATTAATGAAACATTTTTAGGACACTATCTGATTCAAAATGCACAAAAGTTAGATTTTCAGAAATATTATGGTCCAACAGCTACACTTTAGACACACACAGTGCTGTGTTTGTGAATATAAACAAACCTTGTAATCTTGAAGGCCAGGGCTGTAATTTTGAATGAACAGAGCAGAGCGTGGCCTTCAAGGCATTCACTGTGGCAGTAATGTCTTTAATAATTAATATTATTGCACTGACACTGCATTAAAGATTAGACTCAAATGCAGAAACAGGAAATACGTTTGATCATGAAAGAAAGTGTCATCCAGCTAACAGACTCTTTATTAAGTTCAGGTTATATTAGTTATGATTACTCGCTATTTGTTTTTGTTTTTCTGACATGATTTTATTATTATAGAGCAAAATCCAGTCCCCAGTAACAATTTTGTCTGCTAAGCAAGATAAATTACCTGTTGGCCTCATAAGTGGACAAATGCAGTGACATAACATCCCTGTGGGATCCTTTCAGACTTTTAAATGTTCCAGTTTATACCGCTCGCTGCCACTGGAGGTCACCAAAGTTTGAATTTCCCCTTGTTCAGCTTTCAATTAGAAAATATTTAATTCCTGTGGTTCATTGAGTTTTAACAGCAGATAAAGCCACAGCAAGCAACATGTTCACCACATGGAGTGATTACTGCAAAGACTGAACCCCAGTCTGATTCTTGACGCTGTCAGGGCCGGGGGTCTGTCTGTGGGGTGCAATGTTTGTAGACTTGTGAGATGCTTTATGCAATAAATAAAAAACAAAAAAAACAAATTTTATTATGCGTTTTTATTATGAAACATCTCTGAAGAATCAATCTGTAAGTAATAAATTGAAAACATCTTAAAGGGAAACACATGTTTTTGATTGAACTGTTCATTTATCACTTGCAGCTGGTGACAGGGGTCATGTGTAGTTATTACATAGTAGTAGAATACAAAAACATTGAGTTAGTGGGCTTGTGTACACTGTTCTGACCTGAAAGATACTATAATTGTGTTGTAACAGCAGCTAATCTCCCCTCTGGTTAGTGTTAATTAGTAATAAGCAGAGCACTGTGGTTACTTTTCAACATAGATTGAACTATTTCTACTATTGAACTATTATAGTGTTGAGCTCAACACTATTGTCCTGTGTGTTTTCCAACCACACTGTCTCTGGGCGTGGTACAGTCTGACTCAGTGTCTCACTTCTGTAGCCATCGTCTTCCATTATGAATTAAATCTAAATTAGGCAGCCTGTTAGATTGATGGCTTTGGCACGATGACAGATTTCTGTTGCAGTGCCGCACCATCTGCTGACTCGTCATTGTGATATCTTATTTAATTTTCCTCGTATCCTTTTTAACTGTTGGCTTAGATAATGCTGAGGGCGTCGGACTACGTTACACGCCGGTACGAGGCACTGACTTTTATGCTTGTTTGTGATTAAGGTTAGTCTCTCCCATGGGCTTAAGGATTCACTTTTATGCTTTGTAACTCCTCTGACTTTAATCCACATGATTGCTCTGTTTGGTTAGAGTCAAAACATTTTAAAAATGCTCATTACACAACCAGCAATTGTGGAAAAAAGAGCAGGGTTTAGGGCTGCAACTAATAATTATTTAAACTGTCGATGGATCTGGAACTTTTTTACTTGAATAATTGTTTAGTCTATAACGATGATGTCTTCAATTTGCTTGTTATTTTCCAACCAACAGTCCAAACCCCAGAGATATTAAATTTACTGTCATTTATAAACCTACTACACACCGTGACATCAACATCAAAATTGACTCCCTATGTCTTCCCCCGACTAGGGTAGCAAGAAACTTACGGGTCATGATCGATGAGCATCATGCTGCTTGGTACTTTACAACATAAGAAATATCAGGTCTTACCTGACTCAGCGTGCTACCCAACTCCTCATACAGGTTGTGGTCATCTCACGACTCAGTGACTGTAACATCGTCCTGACGGGTCTCCCAGAAACCCTTTCAGATGATGCATAACACGATGGTGCGCCTGATCTTCAATTATCCCAAAAGGGCACATTACCCTGCTGCTCAGTGAGCCCGCATTAAATAAAAATCCCTAATGGTTGTCTACAAAGTAGTCTCCGGTTCTTCAATGCCCCTATACAGGTGTATGTTGCCACCTCCAGTGAACAACGACATTCAATTCATTCAATTTAATTCATTGGAAAATAATTGAAACATTTCATAATTTTTCAGTTTTTTTGACTAATTGATTAATTGACTATTCCCTCCTGTTGTAGCTGAGTTTATATTTTTATTATTGCGGTCACAGACACATTAACAGCCCTGTATTACTGACCTCAGCAGTCGAGTCATTCACAATTATCTTACAGCATAAACTGATTTAAGATTAGATTATCTTTTATGGCAGCAGTGGGTCGTTTTATCAGATCACATTCAACCATTAAAAGTCTTCTCCTTCATCACCTTGAAGCCAACTTGGCTGATAAATATTTTAAACCTGTCTCACTCTCAGTTTTTGTCTCCTCTGTGTTGTTCGGCGTTGCTGCTTTGGGGACCAGAGTCTCACTGGCAGACTTACTTATCATGTGCTCTCCTCCCAGTTGGCAGGGGGCGTCGTAATGGCGGTGGGCGTTTGGACCTTGGTTGAGAAGAGCGACTACATCAGCCTTCTCTCCTCCAAGACCTACGCTGCCTCCGCCTACATACTGGTCCTGGCTGGAGCCATCGTCATGGTAACAGGCGTGCTGGGCTGCTGTGCCACCTTCAAGGAGCAGAGGAGGCTACTGCGAGTGGTAAGAGATCACGTCAGGATAGAGAGATAGCAGGAGCTGCACACGGCACGCATGTGAAAATATGTCTGAGACAGAAATCAATTCATCTGTGCAAGATAAAGAAAATCAAACCAAATTGTGGCATAGTAAGGATTTAAACAATAAATAAATAGTGCATGTAAAGGAGACTAAAAATGCACAAATGTATCCGTATGTATGTAAAATAAAGTATTAGGAAAAGATGAGGAAATAAACTAGAATAAATACAAATAAAAATAGATTAATTATAAACTAAAAGTAGCAGTAGTGATGATTTTGAAGATTGAAGATTTTGCAATATTCTCATATTTTTAAAATTTTAGGAAAGGTTTCCATATTTTAATAAATTGTTTCATTATCCCTCTAAAAATAGTCTTAGTAAAGCAAAGCATGTTTGTTCAACCATATCTTCACAGAGGGCATTTGTAAATTTTTTCCAGAAGACAACAATCATTCTCTGAGCTGGAAAAAGTCCAGAATCTATCAACACTGACTGAAGTTTTCTGGCTGTATACACAGAATGCATAGCTTCACTTGCAGGATAACATTCTTACCCACCATCCAGGAAACTCCCCGCATTATATTTTCATACTTATATTTTGTACTTTTTTTTCACAGTGGAACAGTGCTCCCTTTTCCTCTAAACACTTATATTATGTCAGGATCTCTTAAGTTTGCATTAGCCATTTATATTGCGACAGTCATTGTTGTATTAATTATATTTCACTCTGCCTTTAAGCATGCTATTTTTATGCTATGTCTTCTTCATGTATATCTTCTCCAATATCTTAAATTCACCTCATTTCACTGCACCCTAATTCTGAAGAAAAGCTATCAGAGGTTATAAAGATATATCAACCAAAGTCATGCTCACTTTTAATCATGAACAATTCACAGCAGTGTTTTATGTTTGACTATGCTAAGTGAATTTTGTTGCCATTATAATATACAGGATTGTTAGTAACTTGCCTTGGTGAGAATGTAATGTAACAATAAATAAGACATTTTAAAATACTCAAAATACCAAACAAAACATACTTTTTAAAGTCCAAAGGTTTACTATTCAGCAGTCAAAGAGCCTCCCTGAATTCTTTGAAGGGATTGTGCTTTTCTCAAACTTAATCCCTGCCGGTCACCACAGGCCAACAAAACAAAGGCAAACACTGATTCTGTATCACGCAGGCGTTTTATTTATTCTTTTTCGCACAAAAAGTTTCTGTCCTGTTTTAATCCAGATGGCTAACTAGCACATTGTTGGAAGAAACAAAACTTTTTTTTTTTTTATGTGGTGATACTAAGCAGATGTGAAGCCACAGAAGTCTCACAAATTAACATCCATTGTAGAAGTAAATGACGTACTCAGACTGATTCTGTGAACATAATATCTGTGAAAAGCGACAGGATTGTTCTCCAGCAGAATGCATGTACAGTACATTAGGTTACTGTTACTACATATAGTTTGTTTGATCACTGAGGTCATTCTGGATTTTGCTTCTACTCGAGAAGAAGCTTTAAGAAGTAGTAGTTTTTTAGAAGGACATTGTGGTGCCACAATAACGTGCACCAAGGCCGTGATGTCAGCCTCGATAGCGCTCAGGGTCAAACAAAACTTGATACAGTAGGAGCGTGTATGCCCATATTTGATTTGGCACACTCTGTACACAGCACTGGGGTTTTGCCAACAGAGACACCTGCATGGCGCCAACACCAGCTCAAAATACAAACACACAGAAACACTGTACTGTTCACACACTCATGCTAAAAACACACACAGCTCGGGCCCTCGTCTACACATGTGAACACGGTGAATTTATGCACGCACACCGCTGTGGGCGCAGCTCAAATGTTTGTGTCGTACAAGTTTTGCAGGAACATGCGTCATCTTTCTTCTCACCAGAGACAAGTCTACAAGAATTTGGCACAGCCAGACATTTTCAAAGATAAAGCAGATGCCAAAACATAGCCAGTTCCCACCAGGTGTATTTATAACTAGCATTAATGAAGTAGCAAGAGGATGATGGCATCTAGAACAAAGTTAGGCTCATGTATTTAATTAGTTTTTAACTTTTCACATAAATAGTGACACAAACAATTGTGTGTATTTTTGGTCGGTTCAATTCGACTTACGCAACAAGCAGTGTTGTTGTTCTCCGAGAGGCCGAGATCAAGACCACTTTTTAAAAGCCCCGGCCTCATCTCAGTCTCAGACAAAGACCGGTCAAGACCACAATTGCGGGGTTGTCACTTAATGGCCTGATTTATTTGTCAGTTGTCTTGGAGGAGACGGCTGTATACTGTCAGGTCTTGGTCTTGACTCAGTCTTGCAATACCTTGGTCTTGGTCTTGACTTGGTTTCAACTCCTCAGAGTCTTGGTCTTGTCTTGATGCACTCTGGTCTGGGTCATGGCTTGATCTCGGTTTAGTTGGTCTTGACTACAACGCTGGCAACAACTGCCTGCCTCATACGTCAATGCTCATTTCATTGTGACAGATGTCATATTTGTAGCACAGGTGCACCACACGTACATGGATTCAGCAGTTTACAGTAGTCAGAAAATATTGAAATATTCAGTAACGGGCAAGAGGAGTTTCTGGTTTATTATTCATATAAATATTTATTTAATTCCTTTCAAGAGTAAAACAGCAAAAACTATTATATAGTGTATTTGACTTAAACTAGATATCCCACTTTCTGAATGAGTG
This sequence comes from Argyrosomus regius, assembly GCA_946959425.1. NCBI lineage: Eukaryota > Metazoa > Chordata > Actinopteri > Sciaenidae > Argyrosomus > Argyrosomus regius. Next base: position 28,139,317 of record OX336882.1, read on the forward strand.
TGAATCTTGAAACACAAAAATATAAATGTCTGTATTTTGTGTGGGATAGAAATCATTTTTGTCCAGATTGAATATTGAGCAAAAAAACACTCCGATGTGGGTGTTGACTGCAGATTCCCAGGGCAGCCACTGTGCTTCTATGTGGCTTTAAAACATAATTGAAAAGTCTGTAGAATTGTGCTCAATAAATGAAGTCTCCCACCATGTCCAGATTATTTGATTTATAACTCAGGACTTATGTGTAAATCGAGATGTGTGCTCCACCTCCCCTCCCGCCTGTTGTGTAATTTTCAAACGCTCGGTGCATCCCGAAGAGTTGAGATTAGGTCGATGAATCACGGGGAAGAAATGAACTTGTCGACAAGGAGAGGTGCTATTGAGATTGTTAAAGAGGGCGAACATAAGGCCCGGGATGGCGGTGGTGGGAGGAGAGGTAAAGTAATTGTTTTTCTGTATGTGGAGAGTGCCTCCACCTGCTGCGAGTACACGAGGGCTGCTGTGATTGGCGACACTGTCCCCGTAACCTAAAGGTCACAGCTTTCGAACCACAAAAAAAGCTGATGCAGCCGCAGCATCTCCGGGATGCTCTGCAGCACAAAGACTTAATAAACTCGCTGCAGCTGATTAAAGAGAAGGCCGTGTCAGGCTTTCTGCAGGGCTGTTAGTGATGTTGGTGCCATACAAAGTGTAAGAGAGGTCAGCGAGACAAAGAGAGAACGAGGAAAACTCTCCCACGGGATGAAGGGCGTGGTGTGCGTCTGCAAACACACAGCTTCATTGTTTTGTAGGAGAAAAGCGACAGAACAGTGTAATGATTCAGGGAGGGGAGGGAAGAACTTTCCCCTTCCAAATGACAGAGCCAAATGGAAAGCAGTCCTAACAGAGGCTGGCTCCACCTGCGGAGAAACTGACTTCATGCAGTTTGACCGGACATATTAGAAGTCTGAGTGTGTCTCAGTCTCCTCTCTGCTTTTCTATGCACTTCTCTCACTTTACATATCCGACTTTCTGTCTTTCTTTTTGTCTCTTTATATTCCTCTTTGCTTCCCTCTCTGTCTCTGTCTCTCTTATTGGCAATAAAGATTAGATTTATTATGATTCTAACTTCTGGTTTTTATTTAGAGTACAGCTGCTTGATTCATTAATCATTTTGTCAAAGAAACATCAAAACATTTTCTGTAACCGCTTATCCCCATCAGGGTCGCAGTTGCAGCCAATCCCAGCTGACTTAGGGCGAGAGGCAGGTTACACCCTGGACAAGTCGCCAGTTCTTCACAGGGCACATAGAGACCGTGCCACCCAAACATCAAAACATCTTTGAGAAGATGTTCATCATATTTTCCTGTTCCAAGTTTACAGTTAATTCAAAAAATGAGGAAAGCACTGGGGCGCCCTGGTGGTTTAAGGCTGAGTCCATGCTTCAGCAACCCCGGTTTGACTCCAGCCTGTGGTCCTTTACTGCATGTCGTTCCCCCTCCTGGCCTGCTTTCCTGTCAAATAAAGGCAAAAAAAATGCACAATTGGGCAACCTGTTAGAGCGTGCACCCCATGTACGAAAGACTCCTTGCTGCAGCGGTCCATGGTTTGAGTCCCCTTCTCTCTTGCCCTACCTTCCTGTCACTCTTCAGCCCAAAAATAACATCAATGTCAACATAAATAGGGTTTATACAAATGATCAAAGACACAGTGGAGCACTTACTACCACATATGAGGAAAATGCTCAGCTGGAGTACTCATTCCACTTCCTCCCTCTCTCTCTGTCTTTCTCAGCATCTATTTTTCTTTTCTTCTTATCTAACCATATTTGTTGCTTCACTTTCTTTTTTTGAATTGTATTCATATGAGACAGACTGGCAGAGCTGGCAGAGACAAAGGTTAAAAAGATCTCTTCTTCATTGTTCAGTTTCTGTCAGGCTTTGCAGCTCGCCGCCCGCCTGTTCTGCAACCTGATGAGTCTTTCATGACTAAGTTATGATCATCGCTCATGTGCGGCGAGCATTTATTCAGCCGTTCGGCAGACTTTCTGAGGACGAATTTTTAGGCTTCAACAAGGGCAGAAAGATCTGTGAAAAATGACATTAGAACTCATTGCTGCCCATTTTAAATGAATTTCTATATCATGTTGAGTAACATAAGTATAACCAGGTTGCATATGTTTTTGTTTTGGTGGGTAAATAACCATGTGGAGAAAAATAAATGGTCGACTGCAAAGTGGCAGGCTTTTGCTTTTTTGAAGAGTTGAGATCACAGCCATGAATCACAGAGAAGGAATGAACTTGTCGGGAGGGAGGGAGGATCGGAAGAGATTGCCAAAGATGGAGAACATAATGGAGTTCTGTGTGTGTGTGTGTGTGTGTGTGTGTGTGTGTGTGTGTGTGTGTGTGTGTGTGTGTGTGTGTGCGCACACTGCTGACTTTATGTCACACATCAAATAGAAGGACATCTTCTCGGTACATCTTAGAGGTATTAACATTTTTAACTCGTTAAAACTCTTGAAACTCTTTCGTCTCCATCCAAAATCTTTTATTTAGGAATTACAAATCGTCCATAAAACAACAATAGCGGACATCTCTTGCTTTTATTCTATAATAAATCTGACTAATCATCATTATTTATATATTTATCTATTGTTATCATCCTACATTTGCTGCAACTGGTGAATTATGTGCACTCATATCACACCTACTCGTATTGGCTGCCAGCAGGCTGACGTGAGCAGTGGTATACAATATATTATAGGCAAATTCACATTAATATAATTATTATTGTTATTAATGTAATGAAGAAAAAAGCACATCTGGTAATGTCAGTAGAAACTTGCTAGCAGCAGTCATGTAGTCAAGACCAACTAAACTGAGACCAAGTCAAGACCAAGACCATCGTGTATCAAGACAGACAGACCAGTAGTTTAAGGGATTGAGACGAAGTCAAGACCAAGAACTTGCAGTATTTACAAAAATTAAGTGACATCCCTGCAGTTGTGGTCTTCACCGGTCTTGATCTAGAGTCCTGTTTTTCTGAGACTGAGATGAGACTGAGTACAAAAAGCATCACTGCAGCATGCTACTCTGTTACGCTGTAACACAGAGTAGCATGCTGCAGTGATGCTTTTTGTTTTTACACTTTTACACTCAAAAACGTGCTTCACTGCCAGTCAGACACAAGGCTGAGGTTAGTTTAATAACCACCATCTGTTGGACACAGTTTAATAAAGTCTGCATTGAGTTAAAGACGGTTAAAAGTTCTAAATGATGAGCTGTATAAGGTCAGAGAGTCCACCGTAGAGCCAAAAGGTCGCTGGATGACTCCTTTGAAAAAAACACCACGTGTTCAAGCGTTATCTATCTGATTAAAGTCACCTTCAGTGTGACTCTGAACCACTCACCCAGTAATTGTAAAAGCAGCAGTACACTTCTAATGAAGTCTGAAATAGAAACACAGTGATACACAGAGCTGCATACAAATGCGTGTATCCTCTCTGCAGTTGCGCGCCGTTCCTTTTTATGTACACTGGATGCTGGTGGAAGTGCATGAAGGTGAAGGAGGAAAGAGGTTAGAAAACCTCTGGAGAAAAACAGCTGCTGTGAAAGAGAGACACAAAAGGCCAAAGGAACTGTTCAGATATTTTTGAACAACCTCAGCGAGATGAGTTTACCATGCGATATTTCAGCCAGGAAGCCACTGCAGAGCTTTTTTTTTTTTTTTTTTTTTTTTTTTTTTTTTTTTTTTTAAAATTTTTTTTACATACAAGAGTCATTTTGGCAGTAATTACACTGTGCCCTTAAGTCGCCCGGGAGAAGAATGGCAGCTCAGACCTAAAATGAGTGTGTCTGTCAGAGAGTGTGTGTGCGCGCGCCTGAGATCATGAGGAGTCCTCTGGAGTCAGTAATTCAGCCGCCCCAGTCTCTACAGCCAACAACAGGTCCTCTGTCACACTCTGTACACATCACATCTGTCTGGGAAGTGTGTGTCTGTTTGGGTGTGTGTGTGAGAGAGAGAAAACAAAGACACGCCTTCCTTTCACTCCATGTTTTCAGCTACACCTGTAGCTACCTCACTGGGAGATCAAATCCTGCTCTGCATGGGTGAAATTATTAGAAATGAATATTCATTTCAGTCATTTTGAAAGTGGGGGGTTTTATTTTTTATTATATAGTACTACAGACACTCAGCCACCATTTTCTGCCTGACAGATACTGCAGTTTTCAAATACGGATCTACAGCGAAGTCCAGTTGCCCAAGAGTTAGCTCTTCTCCAAGCAGAATGAGTAGAATGTGTCGGTTCCTGTTTCTGAAAACACAGTTCAAAGTTAGACTCTTTACATGGCCGCTACATTACAAATAAACACAGCAACACCTCCTCAAAACAGCCGAGGCCACGCTTCATCCTGCTCGCTGTGCTTGCATGTGTTTAGCTCAGCCCAGACCAAGACAGACCTGCAGCCCTTTATAGAGACGGAGAGCAGAGGAGAGAGATGTGACAGCGATGTAACCTGGTCGCTATGTTTTTATAGAGTCCTGACCTCACACCCTGCACGCTGCCAAATAAGTACACATGCAAAACAATAAAAGAAAGAAGTGCTGCAGGGAGGGCGGCTGCTGACACTTCAGAGTCCCCAAGTAACGCTTCAGGATCAGTATTATGTATGGAACAGTTATCATTTGGGGCAGAGATGGAACAACGCCTGCGAGTTGGTTTAGGCAGTCAACTCTAGCTGCACTGCCTCACACCAAACACATCCTCCCAATTTGGTGGTCTATTTAAGCTGCAGAAATTTGACATCATTCCCTTTGCTCTGTCAGTGCCCCTGCTGCCCTGCATCAGTATCATTTTCAGCCCCAGCACCACCCCAACATCCACCTGCAGGCTCTGGGAGGGTTAAGATATTTGCCCATGGCTCCTGAATATCTTTATCTGAGCGGAGAGATGAGTTTGTAGCCTAGACGCCAAAGTCTAACTATATTCTGCATTTCAAATGTGAGGTTTATGACTGAACTGAAGGTAATATGTATTTAATTACTGTATAATCAGTTGCTTAGCGTTAAAGTATTGAAGTATCAAAATTATTAATAGTGGGAGGAGTGTGAGATTTTGAAATACACCAAATCTTAACATGAAGGATGTGATCTTCACACACTTGTTTTTGCTGTCGTAGGTTTGATTCTTTGAATCTGACGTTCTTTAATGTTTGGGGTGTCTGTATCTGTTGCCATACTCTTCAAACCATCAACACAACATCAAAATGCATCCGCTTAGCATTCAGGCTCAGAGCCCCTCAGAGATCTAATCAGCCCAGGCCATCAACCAGGCCCGATTTTCTCTTTCTGATAGCAGCAGGCCAGAGGAATTTGGGTCAAGGATTTGGTCTGATAGTATCTCGTCTTGTCTTTAATTCTGAAGAAACTTGGCATGAAAAGCAGACCTTCCCTCTAACTCCCATGGGCCTTGTCACGAATCAGATACCGACGATAAACTCGGAACAACAAACCCTTACTTAAAGGCCACTGTGCAGTGACTCAAAGTTTGGCAGTTTCGAGCTTTAATAAACCAACTTTGAGCGAAAGAGAAATGAGAAAGCTTTGCTGAACTTTAAGTTTTGTCATCTGTTGTGAGGCTTCGTTTTATGAGCTGGCACAGTCGTACATGCAATATGCACTACTATTACCAGTTTATTAGTTACACCTGTACAATGAAATGCAATCCAGAACTTCAGCCCTCCAATAAAACCGTTCTCCGTGAAGCTTTTTTAGGCTGTACTTGTAGTGCAGTTGTATTCGTTGCACTATAGTCACATGTATGATGGCGAAAGAACATCAGGTGGACACAAACATGACTCCAAGTGATGATACGTTTCTCCATAAATGCAAAAAGTGTAAATAAGCAGCTATTAATAAACTAGTTTGCCATTATCAGCTTAAAAGGTGGTGATCTGTTAATGTTCATAACTTGTTTCTGCTGCTTTCAAGTGCCCCAAAAATTAGTTATAGCAGGTTTTTGTTTCTAATTAATAGCTCAATAGACTGTGACCGCATCTTAGCTGCTACATGTTTCTATTCGGCTTAAACAACCTTTCTAGCAGTGCTGCATGTGTGACTTTAAACGCTCCCACATCCAATTTTCAAGCCAACTGTCGCTTCATGAAATTACCATCCACTAACTGTATTTTCTTCTTCTCCTCTCCAGTACTTTGTCCTGCTGCTGTGCATCTTCCTGTTGGAGATCCTGGCTGGTGTCCTGGCTTATATCTACTACCAGCAGGTAATCCCCCTTGGCCAAATTCACTTACTTTAAAAAGTTAAAAAAGTTCCTTTCAAATATATTTTACAATGCACCCCGGGATTTATATGTTGTTAGGTTGTGAGGAATGACGGAGGAGCTGGCAGCTGACAGATATGGGAGGACTTTATATTTTTTTTTCAAATGACAAAAAAAAGTTATTTAAAATGTGTCACAGAGGTTAGGATTCGTTTTAAGTAATAATACAGTCTTAACTGGATTGTGCAGGGCTCAACACTTACTTCAAAGAATGGTTGCCAGGTTGACATCCAGGCATCAGCTTCTGGTTGCCGAAATTGAAAATATGGTTTCCATTTTTAGTTACTATTTTCATCATGTTGATAATGAAAATGTGACATGGAAATTAACCTAACCGAACATATATATGATTATATTAGCTAATATTAATTACTAGGGCCGAAAGCAAAAAGCCCAGTTCTGCGTCTGTTCACGAAGCTCTTGTCAACGTCAAAGTCAGTCCTAGATTTACTCTTGTCCAGCAGCGTCTTGCCTGGTCACTCTTCGTTTTACCCTTCTTAGCTTCCTCTGTCAACGTCCTCTTCAGTTTCTTCGCCTCTGCCATACTCTGCCTCTGCTTAGCCCGGTTACGTAGCCCACTCGCCCAACTCCAGTTCTGGAGCAGACTCCTTCCCACCCCAGACCTGAAAACCTTTTCCTTTTCCCGATGGTCTAAAATGCCTGCGGTAAAAACACTAACACTCACCCAGTGTTCTGAGCTCACAGTCCAAGCAGCTTGGCTAACAAAGTGAGCTAAAATTGGCTAGCAGCAGCTATAGTTCACAGAAGTTTACTCTAGTGCAGAAACAGGCATACAAGGGTCAAAATGGGACACTCCCACATTCAACTGATTATACCTCAATGTAGCATCAGAATGATGCATTTAAATCTGTTGTTTTATGGTAGAAAAGTTACACAATGTTGCTTTAAAAAGTCGAAGAATTATTTTGCCATTTACTCAAAATCGTTGCCAATTGGCAATCCTTACTGTCAAGCCCTGTTTTGTTGGCAGTTTAGCGAAGTACGTTTTTGTATCTTGATCCACATATATTTGATAAATCATTTGGTTTATTGTCACTGAATAAAAAAAACAAACTCTAACACTCATCCTCTGATGTTAAAACCTGGTGTCTGTGTGCAGCAGTCATCATATACTCTGCTAAAACGCCAATAGCGCATTCCTGGCACATCTTCGGTGCCTCTTAATCTGAGCACGTAGTCTAAAAGGTTGTAATAAAACACAGACGACTGTCTCGGTTCCCACGTGGCGTGTGCTGCGCTGTAATTATAACCACCGCAAAAAAAACGGCATGATGAATGAGATTGCAGAAAGAGAATATAAGACGACCCATTAAAAATACAAATATCAGACTAACCGTATTACTCGTGGTACATTTAGTCCAAGTGGAATGAAAAATGCCTCCAGTAGTACACATAACAAGGCTAAGTGCACTGTGTCAGAGTGCTTTTAAAGCATTTTGTTATGATTTTGAACGACTACACACTTAAAATGATACACGAAGAAATTATTAAATATCCAAAGATGGTTAAAAAACTGCTTAGCTCTACAAAATGTGTTTTAAATGCACACGTTTCTGCTTACAAGTGATTATTTTTTATCTCATGCTCTGTAGTTAATGTAAAAACTGACAGCCTCCCTTGGCACATTTCAGCTCTAACACTGTAGAGTTATAATGACTCTACTGCGAGCAGTCACAGATGAGATTTCTTTTTTTTTTTTTCTTACCTTGTGTAATATTAACATGACTTTGCTCTCCACCGGCATCAGTCCCACCCTGACTAGTCTTAAAGCCTGGTGGCTTGTAGCTCAGCAACAGGACTTTTCTCAGTCTAGAGGTGCTCTGATATCATTATAACTGCCTCATTCATAATACACAACTCGTCTGAACACGAGCAGTCGCTGAGCTCTCTCCTGCTTCCCAAAGCTCGGTCTCCTTCACTCGCTTCAAAAGATTCTTGCATTCTCGTCTTCTCTCCCTACGTTTTTCCTCATTTTTCTCTCTGGTAATTAGTTGTGAGAACTGTGAGAACACCTCATGAAACCTGTTCCACACAAACACTATCATCTATATTTATTACTGACAGTATCAAGAATAGACAGCATATTTGTGACGAAGAGCCATTTTGAAGCTCAAAATCTGTGGCACTGGCCGCCGCCATGTTGGCTGTCCTGCCTCTTCCGCCTCATGGCTAATTGTAAAAATCGGCAAAGACGTGGATCATCTGCGGACCTGAGGTTGGCTGAATGACGCCTGAGTGCTCAAACAAGCCATCTTTAATAGCACCCACCTGTCAATCAAAGCGGTCCAGCTGTTAATTATGCATAAATCTAAGCCTTAATATAATTTGAACAGGTGAGTTATATACAAATTCAGACTCAGCACAGTTGTCATGAACGGGGAAATTAGCTATAGAGACCAAAACTTTTTGTTTTTGTACCAGGCTGTGAACATGTTTATTTCTGCTGTGAAGTTGGACATTTTAACATGGCAGCTTATGGAGATTGACTCGTTCTGTAGCCAGCCTCAAGTGGACGTTTGAGGAACTGCATTTTTGGCACTTTGGCATTGGCTTCACTTCACAGCCACGGAGACCGATTGGTGTAAACATGTCAGGATTGAAAGAAAGTTATAACTGCAGCAACAAGCATGGCTGAAAGCAGAAATAGCATTGCTTCATGGTGGAGGAGTTCCGATAGTGTAGAAGTAGTTTGGTTACAAACCAGATGAACCACAATGATATGTAAGAAAAAAAGGAGACTGTAACAAAGAAAAGGGGCAAAATAATTTCATGACCTGAAGCAACAGCACCCAGTTGAACGCGAGGAGAGCCCAATAGCCCTTAAACAACCAAACCAACTAAATATTTGTCTTGCAGAAATTTTGTTATATTAATTTAGGGCCATCTGGCCCACCCCTAATCAGCAGAAAACATCCCCTTTAATAAACAAGATTAAAATGTAGATGACCTTCTGGTGACACTGTTGTCTAAACAGCAGACCTTTGTCTGCAGACGCCGACATCTGCACCTGTAAACTGCTGCTGTTGGTGTCTTGTGAGCAGGCGGTCCAGGTTGGACTTGAACAGCAGGGTTCACACCTGTGGCTCTGCAGTCGGATAATACTGACATACATCACCCGAATACATGCACGAACTCACGTCTGCTCTTATTTGTATGTGGCTACATATGCAATGCTGTTCACTCACACTGCCTCTTTCTACCTACTGAGCCATCTTGAGTTGCTGTTTTCTCTTCAGTGCCGCAGTGTTTTCCAAACTGTCAACAGGTAAAATGAAACGCCAGCCCACCCCCACCTCCTCCCCTCCACGTCCCTCCTGTTTCCTCCTCTCCTCTTTGTCTTCACCTCCCGTCTCTCATCTTCCTCTGCCCTCCCTTCCTCTCTTCATCATTCATTCCCTTGATATCTCCTTCATGCTTTGATTTACAGTGGTTTCCCAGCTGGCTTGTTGCCATAGAAACTGAGCCCCCCAGACCTCCGTGCTCCTCCAGCAAGCGTTTTCTGCCACTGGTCTAGAGAACAAAAAAAAAAAAAACAAAACCCCAAAACACCGACTTCCTTTCTGCCTTTCGCCCCGGTTTCATCTGCTCCTCTGTTGTTAGAGCCGCTGTCCATGACGTGTATCGCCAGGAGAGCGTTTAAAGCCCGCGTGCCATAAATCTCGTCAGTAGCAGAGTCAACAATTGCAGCTAATTTATCACTCGGTCATGCTCTATGCTGGCCTGCAGATTTTTTGTGTTGCTATGTAAGTGCACTGCTTGTGCATTTATATCTGTGTCTGTGTGTCTGAACAGTTAAATGAGGAGCTGAAGCAGAATCTGAGGGAGACCATGACCCAGAAGTATCAACAGAACACCCATGAGCAAATCACCAGGGCTGTAGACAAGCTGCAGCAGGAGGTAAGTGTCTGCATAAAGGGATGGATTCCAGTTTTCTAAGATGGAGGTTAATGTAATCTCACAAACTGTGAAATGACAGCTGATGTTAAAGCCCACAGGATGCATTTAGGCAGTTGTTTGCATCCAACACTGTCACATTATAAGTGAACCAGAGCTCCTAAGCAGAAGTCACGTGGACTCACACGTGGCTCGTTGATTGGACAGTGTTTAGTAACCTATCATCCCATCAGATTAGAGATTTTGGTGATGAGGGCGAGTCAAAACAAATCCGATCCAAGTCCCTTCCCTGACTTGAGCTAAGGATGATGGACTCATCTGCACCCTCTGCTCTAATTTCCCCTCTCTTTTTGCTTATAGCAGTTGACAGCACATGAAGGAACGGATAAATCTGAGCTGCTTCAGTCGGTTCATTTTTTTTATTTTTTTTATGCTCAGTGTTTTTAAGTACGAGACGCCCCGGGCTGTCAGATGTCAACATTTATTCTTTGTTCTTTCCTCTAAACTTTTTATTTTCTATCATTCCCAATAATTTGTTTGGACTTCTCACATTTTGGGGAAATACACTCATTTCTTGCCAAGAGTTCCTTGAGAGGACTTACACCACTCTTATGTCTGTCAGGGGTAATAGGGGTAACAAAATCAGCCGACCACAGCACCTCTTAAGCTCGCTAATTTACACTTATCTCATTTATTCAAAAGCAAACTGTAAAAATGGCACGTTGCCGTTGTGTGCTGGACTATTTAAGGATTGGGAGTTGTTGCCAGGCAGCCAACGGAGACTCCAGTAAGTTTACTGCCGCTGTCAAAGGAAAAAGCTAAGCTAAGCTAATGACCACTCGCTGTAGCTTCATATTTACCGTACAGATATCAGAGGTCTATTTCCCAAAATATAAAACTATCCTTCAACAGATTACATTTTGCTCGTCTTTGCTGGAGTGCAGTATTAAATTTTATACTTCTTTGCTACCATCAAAGTTTCACTCTCAACATGTCTCTTTCAGTTCAAGTGCTGTGGCAGCAACAGCTCATCCGACTGGGCTGAGAGCGTCTGGATCCGCTCCCAAGACGCGAAGCGCCGAATGGTCCCTGACAGCTGCTGTAAGACTCCCACCGAGCTCTGCGGCCTCAGGGACCACCCATCCAACATCTACAAGGTGGAGGTGAGAGGATGAAGGGCGCTTGTGGGCTCGATCAGTATTTCCGTCATGTCTCCCGAGTGTGTCGGCGCTGAGATTGTGCGGCGTACGAGTAGCAGAGGAAGAAGAGCTGTCATATCCGAACCGTATACATAACATTTGTTTGCAGTGAGACTTCAGTAACACTCCCACGCCAGCTGATGCGACATAAAGACGTGCTTTGTTTTTCATTTAGGGCGGCTGCATCACCAAACTGGAGAACTTCATCCTGGACCATCTGAAGATCATCGGAGCAGTGGGTGTTGGGATTGCCTGTGTACAGGTGAGCAAAGAACTTTTTGCAGCACATAAACAGAGATTAAACAAACGTACGTCAGTGGAGATTGCTAAACTGTGTTTTCCTTCCCCTCCATCCAATCTCCAGATCATAGGGATGGTGTTTACATGCTGCCTATATCGAAGTCTGAAGGCAGAGCCGTACTAAGAGAAGCAGAAGAAGAAAAAGTGTGTGGGTGACGGAGGTAACTTCATCACCACATGTCATACTCAAATAGCCCATAGGTTCTTTTCTTTGCCTTGCACATAGGGGAAGAAAAATTTGGCAAGGGATCAAATTGCACATCTGAGGATCTCATTTTGGTAAACAAAGGGTGGAAAAACACTACAAGGTATCTTGAAGTAATTAGGCACTCAAATTGCAGTCTCAGCTACATCTTCGAGATTACAGCGCTGTGAGAGAAAAAAGCCTCTGAGAGCAACTGATGGGGAGTTTTAACACAGATCGTGTAGGATACTAAATAGTCTCTGGGACCAAAGCATTGTAGTTTTCTTCCACTCGGAGTCCCTCGATGTACATTTATGTTTGTAGACCAGGTGCTGCACCCGGGAGTGGTGTAAAGATCGGTGGAGTAAAACTGGTACTTTGCAGAAAATGTTAATCCTGGTCGCAGCAGCTTCCCTATCCCCAGCAGCACGGTTTAACAAGCCTACCTCTGGGGCCTCCTTCATCTGCAAGAGCATTTTGTTTCCACGCTAAGTACTCAGTCATGCATTTCAAATATTCGTTCGATAGTGGCCTTTTTAAACTCTTGAACTGTTAGGTTTTATATCTTATAAATGAATATTTTCTGTAACACTTGAGGGGCTTTCTTTTGAGCTGTAAGGCTTTATCGCCGAGTGTGTCTTCATAGTGACATGTCGGTGTTTTAATCATGTTTTTAAATCAACTTTAAAGATCTGCTGAGCAGAACACAGTATCCGTTAATGCCTTGTTCAAAAACAGAAGGGTACATTCAGACAGGATCCAGCACTGTGGCGAAAACACAGGTTGTTACATTCATTTGGGTTGGGGTAGTGCGTTTTGGCTGGGGCGGTGTGGGTCGCAGGGGTGTCCGCCAAAAAACGCAGCAACCTGCGACAGAGAAGTTGAGCCGGATCTAACTTTTAGAAAAGGTCGCCTGACATCACACTGTGGTGGCCAAATCTCCACAAATGTCACTGAAACTGAGACTCTCCAGGTGGATTCATGGACTAAACTCTGATACTCTACCTGTGGTGTTTTGGCTTTGTCACAATTACGCTGCAAAATAGTGACACAAAGAAGTTTAATTTGGTTTGTGTCCGCTGGTTTGAGAGGGCATTGGTCGAGTGACATAGACAGTGAATGAGAGTGAGGGAGCGCCGGCATCGATAAAGCCGGTTAATCAGCGAAATAAAGAGTAGTTTCCTGATTGTTTCACAGCGGTTACGTTCCCGTCAACCCAACACACCGCCGGACAACCCTGCAGCGATTCGCCGCAGCACCTGATCTTTTCTGAATGTACCCGACCTGTGCCATTTGATACAATAACGCCAGTATTTTAACCAATGTGTAACGTCTGATGTTAATGAAGTTTGTGTTTATGATTCATACAAGCAGTGCCACATATATCGCTCATAAGAAAGTGCCTCATGTTTTCTTTTGTATACAAGGGATTTCTCCACTGATGCCAAAGTTGTCCAGCGTAACTTTGTGTAAGGACCTACTGTATCCAGCCTTATTCACTTATCTACTGATGTCACTCTTTTTAGATTGTTTTTTTCATAAATGAAGATTTTGTTTACTTTTCTATAGACCATGAATATATTGTATTTAACGAGACACGTGGTATGAAATGATATTCACTCACTGTTAGCGTTGATCTTTTTTCGTGCCTCAGAGACAAACACTGAATTAATCTGCTGTATTTCTGTCTTTGTGATAATGCGATAATTTTATGTGATAATTTTAGGTTGAATAAACGTTCATCAACAACACACCTTCTGCTTTGTTTGCTTTCTCAGGTGACAAACGGTGTATCAATTAGCATTTTTTTACATTCAGTGTGACAGATTATGATTTGTAAAAACATCAAACTGACAACTTTAAACAACGGTACTGCACAAATACAGAGCGGAGTCCTTCACGTTACAGTTATCAGGTCATGTCATCCCAAAAACTGCCAAAAAAACTGTGTAAAGACAAAACCACATCCCGGGAACCAGTGGCCCTTACACAATTGGCACCAGCTTACAGGTGCATTAGTGTATTAACCCAAAGTCAATTCCCCTAATGTCATCGTACTGCGGTGATGTAGATTTGGGACGTGAGCCATATTCCTGACAGCAGCTGCTGCTCGGAGTTTATTACCTATACAATGGCAGCTGTATGGCCCGTAATGGGAGTTATTCTGCTGTTCAGTGCGAGGCCGAGCTCATCTGACCTCTTGTATTGTCGAGAGTGACTGTGCATCAGTGTCATTGGTGCGAACGGCAGCAGTTACCGCGTGCAAACACAGGGAGGCAGCACCTGCCAGGCTTTCACTGCCACACACACACACACACACACACACACACACACACAACACCACACTGATGAAAACAGCTGGTGAGAGTGTGTGCATAACACCCGGAGGCTGTTGAGGATTACCCCTCCCCGAACACGTTCACACTCTTTCCTAATTCAGAATGGCAGAAAAGCTTTAATATGGCTTTTTTTTAAGTGTTCATGAGGGGTAAAAACTGTTTTTTAAACATGCACACAATCACAAATATCACCTGGATATTTAACTTCACCTTTAGTGAAAAACATACAACTCATTCATCCAAGAAATTTGCCTCTCAGTGCGTGCGATAGAACAAGCCGAAAGAAAATCAAATGGCAATCGGTCAGCTCACAGCTACAGACTACTAATTGGATTCCATCGGGACTGCTAACAATGCAAATGAAGCCATTTTTCAGTTAGTGAAGCTGGCGGTGTAAAAACATTTCCCCCTCTGTGTAACAGGCGCACATGGTGAAATGAAACAACAAGAGATCCATGTGTATTGTCACAATACCCCTCGAAGGTGCTCTCACAGCACACACCTCGTGAAAGCTGAGTCATCCCTGGCAAAATGAGCCTGTGAGGATTTTTTTTTTTTTTTTTTCTCGTCATAGGAGGCGGGAGGGGATTCAGCCGTTAACGTTTCCATTGGAGTGAAAGTAGTTCAGCACATGGCAATTTTAACAGGGCGCTTTTCCAAGGAGCAGACATCTGTGGAATGCAAGTCGTCTGCCCTGCTCTTGACACAGTCGTTGCCTCTTGCTTGTTGCCTGCGTTTGACTTAAAATACATGACAGAAATTACTAGCCTTTTGAACGACCAGTGTGTCCCCACCCTGCTGATGAAAACCCATAATAAATCTGCCCTCCCTGCGTGTTCTGCTTGCTTACCGTGACAGCAAGCTAACACAAGGGGTATGTTAATAATGCCGGTGCATGACATTTCCAAAATATCTCCTCCAATACTTTAAGCAGTTGTCCATTCAGTGCCCATGTCACCCACTGCACTTTGGCCCTTTCAGGAGAGAGGTATGCTATTTTCAGCCTGGTGGAGCAGAAGGTTGTAGACTCTTCTCCCTCCACCTTTTTTTTTTATTTCCTGAGAGGTGATGTGATTTCTGCTCCTACAGGATAAAACAGACAACAGGGGAGCTGTGTTACAGTTTGTCTGCAGCTGGTGACAGGAGGAGGAACTCTGTTTCCCAGGGTCACCCAAGGGTACAGAAAAACCTCTGTGTGTGTGTGTGTGTGTGTGTGTGTGTGTGTGTGTGTGTGTCTAATTTTAGATATAGTTTGTATAATTTCCCTAAACCTAGTCGACTGGGGACGGATTGTCTGCTGAGGTTAACATTTTGTTATTTCGGTTTCGCGTCGGTTACATTAATCACGAGCTAAAACAGGCCCTGTCTTCGCTTAGGGTCGGCTAAAGGTTAAGCTGAGGTAAGTATCAGCCATGGTTAAGTTTAGCGTTACCTACAAGGAAGTGAAACCCCAGAGACAAACATCGAGGTGGTTCCAAACCTGTGGGTCAGGACCACGAATAGAGGTCGCATGAGGGGTTGTGATGCTTAACAGCAAAAGATAGAAGAAACCATAACTAGACAACTTAAAATGATGATTATCTGCTCTAATTGTTGCTTTATTTCATGCAAATTACTCATTTTTACCTTCATAGAGCCTAAAACTACTCTTTAGCTTTGGGTACAGATATGCAACCTTTGACACAAGCCTGCAAATAGATGTTGCATTGTTTTAGGAGGTCACAAACGAATCTCCTGAGCGACCGCATGTCAACATCTGTGTGTGTACGCGACATAGAAAGCGGTGTCAGGGAGGCGCTGCACTTAAGACAGAATATTTTATGAAGCCTCTGAACCTTTTTACAGCTGTGAGCTGTCAGCCAGCTAACCCTGTGCTGTTACTCCAGGACGTGAATACAAGCGATCAGAAACATAATATTCTCTTATGTCTCGCTGTATGTGCATCCTGAACGTCTCTGCAGCGGGCACAGACGTGTAAGGTCATTTCATTTTCATTCCAAGGCCTCTGGTGTTTACATTGTGTATGTATGTATGTATGTATGTGTGTGAGAGAGAAAAGGGGAGGGGGTACAAATGTAATCTTGAGTCTGTAGATGGCAGCAACACTCTTGGCCAATCTGTTTCAATAAAATGGAGGCGAAAGAAAATGCTTTTGTCTTGGCGGTCAAGGGCTGCCAACTGAAATTGAAATTAATTGGAACAATCCAACCTGAAGAAGGAAAATACAAAAATAAAAATCCACTGTAATTGTGAAATAAATGCGCTCGCTGCCAAGAAGAGTTGTCCTCCCTTTGTATACCTGTGCATGCATGCATGCATGCATAGTGACACTCTGGGCACGGCCATATGGATGTTTATTAACATGCAGAAACGTATTAATAAAATGTGATTAATGCAGAGTAACAGCTTCTACTTCACCCACATGATGATCATGACTCTGGGTCAAGGATAAGCCTCATTATGCAGCAGAAGAAGCCAAATAAAATGTTTTATTCTGCTCACTTGGTCATGCTGTAAATTGACTTTGCTGAACATGATTATATTTGGCTATTTTTTACACAGTTAACAGTCTTATTAAGCGCTGACTTCACATATTTTTGGGGGTGTGGGTGTGTGAGGAGGGTGCTGATTATGTAAGTCATTTACATTTCCTCCAATTTGGAGAGTGACTGGCTCAGCGAAGTGAGAGACTTTGAGCCTCGGTTTCGCTTTCAAGCTCCCCTCAGACTTATACTGAAGAGCTGTGTGAAATAAAACCTCTCGCTGAGCTGCCGCTCGGCTTTTAGGAGATGTCACCGGTGCATCTGTTGTAAAGAAGGAGCGACTATGAGAGGACGCACATCAGGGTAAAGCTCCTGTGTGCTGACAAGAGCCTCACATGTGGCTCTTATCCCTCCGCATGCAGATACAGTACCGTACACCACACACGTCACTCCGTCTGCCACTCACTTGCTCACTCAGGCTTACTTCAGCCCTCGCATGCTCCCCGAGGCGTAGCGCCTTAACATCTGGCTCTCCCATCCTTTTCTCTCTTCTGGGTCACATCTCATTCAGGCAGAGGAGATTCGGAGTCCTTAGGTGTTTAGATCCTCTCCAAGGTGGTTTGACCAGCTGGCTTTTGATCCTCTAGGGTGTTGGAGTGTATCTGTTTGACAGCGGTGGGGGGGTTGTGTATCCCAAAGGATGGCAACAGGGTTACAGCTGTACATGTGGAATCAGGAGGAGTTGTGGAAGCCATGATACTACAATAAAAAAACTATTTTGACAGTATAGTGGATGTTGTATATTGCATAGGTTTCTGAAGAGCCGTTTTGAAGCTCAAAATCTGTGGCCCTGGCTCAAGTCCTGGCTCTTCCATTTGTTTCGGCACCCACCTGTCAATCAAAGGCAGCCACACTGTTAATTACGCATAACTTTAAGCCTTAATATAATTTGAACAGGTGAGTTCTATAAAAATTCACCCTCAGTACAGTTGTCATGAACGGTGAAATTAGCTATAGAGACCAAAACTGTTTTTTGTACCAGGCTGCAAACATGTTTATTTCTGCTGTGAAGTTGGACATTTTAACATGGGGACTTATGGAGATGTACTCATTCTGTAGCCAGTCTCAAGTGGACGTTCAAGGAACTGCTGATTTTGGCACTTCCACTTCCACTGGCTTCATTTCACAGTCACGGAGGTTACAGCTTGGTTTTGCCAGCCCGCTCATGTGAACGCAATAACCTAAGAAACAGTTAATATTCATACAACTTACAGTGCAGAGTAAATACGAATATTGTCCATGTATTATGTTTGGGAAGGATGTGCGCAGACACATTTTACGGTAGATGCTATTAAAAATGGTTTGAGAAACAAATCTCTACACGAGAAAGGCCATGAATTAAAAAGGCAACATGGTTTTGTCTAATTTACGACTGAAACCTGACTATATGTTCATTTTAAACCTTTATTTTACTTTATTAAAACAAATTTTACCATCAGATTAGGTTTCTTTGCATAAGGTCTGAAAATTAAGGCCAGGAACTGAATGAAATCTTGACAAAAGAGAGCTTCTGTTCAGTTTGAACTCCTTTGCTGAGATAATGTTAATTTGACCGTCATATTAGATTAAGCTGTGACTTCTTTGCAGAAATAAGAAAGGCCGTGAATTAAAAAGACGACATGGCTTTATTTGATTTCTCACTGAAACCTAGACAGGAGGGAGATTATGTTCATTTTCAGCTTCTTTTCCTAAAGCTAATTCAAACTGTCATTTCTCTGCAGAAAGGCTGACAAAACAGATTTCTCTATTAAAATAGTGTAAAAGGTAATAAATTAAAGGGGAAACATCGTTTTCATTAGTAGTGTAGGAAGTATCCAGATCATTTTAAAAGTTAAAGTTGTAATACCGCACTTTTTACTTTTGAATTTTACTTGTCATGCAGGATGACCGTCAGTGCTGTATTATGATGATCATTATAGTTTAGTTTATTTCAGAGCTCTGAGCTTCCAGTCTGGACAGAGTCACCTAGAGGACCGCTAGCTGCATAGTTCTAGGTAACGAGAGCTACAGTTGGCAGCAGTTTCTGGGACTCTTTTAGCCCGAACACCCTGGTGAGGCGACACCCTGAACACAAGCATTACACCTTATAATATTGCACAATAAAGACCAACACTTTGGTGTAATTTAACACAATAAGCACATTACGTTAAAGCACAATACCACTGTCCTAAATGTGGAATTTTTGTTTGATCTCTTCTCTGCTTCAACATCCTCTTTGGTCTTTTTACTTCTGTCATTATGTCCTTATTATTATTATTATGTCATTTACATTGCCCACTTGCCCAGCTCCGGTTCTGGCACAACACCAGCCCCACTCCCTGCCAGTATTCGCCCGCGCCCTGGGCCTGAAAACCTCCTCTTCGTGGTGGTCCAAAACACCTGTGGTACAAACACTTACACTGCCCCGATGCAAAAAAAGCTCACAGTCTGGATAGCCCCGCTAAAAAAAACTGAGCTAACGTTACCTAACAGCAGCTATAGTTAGCAGCAGTTTACTGTCTATCAGGACTCTGTAAATCAAGAGTTGATACGAAGCAGCAGGAGGACATCAAAGGGAAAACCAGAAAACATTTTCTCCATAAAATATGATCCAGTTTTTATGAAATAGTTGGCGGTGTGTGACGCAAAGTTACATAGTGCAGAAACAGACGTTCATGCCACAGAGAGGGAATGACAGAGACACCATTCACCTGATTATATTTTGCTAGAAAAGTTACACAATGATGCTTTAAGGTCACCAAACTGAGTGCATGTTTGTCTTTTCAGGGCCGGCCTTCAATCATTCCCAGCGGACAGTAAAATAATGTGCAGTGTTTTTCCATTTTATTCTTTAACGTGGACAGAGAGTGAAGAACTGGATTCAGTTCAGTCCTTCGAAAATTATTAATTTTAATATGATGTAATGTTTGTTTTGTTTGAGGGAAACTTCCTGGAAGCCAGCAAGTATTGGACTGGAAGAGACTCAGTTTGGCCTTAAGTTTTTACATTTTTGTCCAAGTATTATTGGAAGTGGACATGTGTGCACAGATGATGGTATAAAAATTGTTCATGTTTAAAATAAACTGTTGGACATAAAGAGTTTTATAAAAAAAAAAAAAAAAAGCTCAAACAAAACGCTGTGTGTTATTCAGTCTGACTTAAGTGAAATAAATGACTAAAACTCTAATTAAAATTGCAAATTAACACTTTGCATGGACATTTTTGTGTAGGATAAAAGTTAAATGATAGTCTCCCCCCTTTTGGCAGTGAGAGTAATTACCAAACACTGTCAACGCGTGCTTATGACGTCCGTACTTCTTGTTGCTGAGGCCTACTCCATCCAACAGTTGCACCCTCTCCAGCTCTGGAAAACCAATTATTACTGGTTGATGTAACCACATTTAAAAACTTTGGTTTCTTGCAAATTATGAAGAGATTTACTTGGCAGTTATAGGCTTAATCAGCATTGTGTGAACTCATTTTGCAAGCAGTTGAATGTAACAGATGTTCATTTCTATATAGCTGCACTCCAGCTTAAATTAAATAATTTAACTGCTTAATATCACTCCAGCAAGTTGGTTCAGCTGAATACATCTTTTAGAGGTCAAACCCATTCGTGTTTTTGGCCTCAATTCTACAAAGAAGTGTACTATGTACTTTTTGATGTAGTGCGCCAATTTAGAATTTTTTCTGCCAAAATATAAATATAAAGCATATGTACACCTAAAATTTGTATATTGCGGTATTCTTTGCAGCTGCCTCAGCTCCAGCTTCCACTACGAAGCCAAAATGGCCACTTGAGGCTGGCTATAGAACCAGTCAATCTCCATAAGTCCCCATGTTCACTTCAACTTCACGGCAAGACTTAAAGTTATGCATAATTAACAACGCGGCCACTTTCCTTGACAGGTAAGTGCTGTTACAGATGGCTTGTTTGCACACCCTGGTGATATTCAGCTCGCCTCAGGTCCATCGATGCTCCACGTTTTTGTCCTTTTTTAGATTAGCCGGGAGGCAGAAGAGGCTGGACTACCAACATGGCGACAGCCAGAAGAGCCGCCACACTCTGAGCTTCACAACGTCTCTTCAGAAACCTGTGGGTGACGTCACGGATACGCCATCCATTCTTTATACTGTCAGTGGTGTGAACACACTTGTGAACTCAAAATAGCAAGAGTGAGTATGAAATTGAGACAGCTTATTAAAATAATTCAACTGAGCCAGTATATTCTTTTTTTAAGGCGATAATGGCATGGCATTAGTCAGCACAGTCTCCTTTTGTGTGTGTGTGTGTGTGTGTGTGTGTGTGTGGTTATATATAAATATATAATAGTTTTAAATATTTTAAATGCTGTAGGTGCACTTGATTTATCTATTTGATAGCATCTCGACAGTGTTGAGGGTCAATGACTCTGAGCCACACCTGATCAGAGCCACCAGGGGCATTAAATGTGCATTAAAAGATTTTCTAAAGTGGATAATAAAATGCTTATCGACATGCTAGGATTAGACCACGGGGTGAGATGGGGATGTAGATTTATTTTTTAATATCTCTAACTTTCAATCAGAAAATGTGCTCGTGCGGGTAAAATCATAATTAAAGGTAAGATCACAGGCGCAGAAAAATACAGAGCATGTAACACGAGCTATTGTGTTATTATTGGAGCTTTGAGCTCTGGGTGCACCTGCACTCAGCGGGTGCTTGAAGGAAGAGGAGATACATGCTGACTCCTGCTTGTAGAGAAGGGGGATTCATATAGATCCATTGCACGTTTTTGCTCACTAGCAGGTTATCATCTGTTCCACCTTGATTAGTTTTACCTGTCCACGATTAGTCTTGCCAGGGTTAGGCCTTCACTGAGAGCGGATCGTCCACTAATCAGATGATCGGTTGTTCGATCCCCGGCTGCTGCAGTCTGCATGTCGTAGTGTCCTTGAGCAAGATACTAAACTCCAAACTGCTCCCAAAGGCTGCGCCATCAGTGTGTGAATGATTAGCTCCCAAAAGCTGATGAACAGTTGGCACTTTGCATGGCAGCCAATGCGGCAGTAGCTCCGTCCATAGGGACTTGGCTTGTGAACCAGAGGGTGGCCTGTTCAAATCCAGCATGGACCAAAGTATGGAGGGTGAACTGGTAGCTGGAGAGGAGCCAGGGCATTGCCGAGGTGCCCTTGAGCAAGGTACCAAACCCCTAACTGCTCCCAGGGTGGTGCTGCTACGTGGCTGCTCATCACTCCACCATCTCTCTACATTTGCATGTCTATAGGACTTTGTGTTGTTGCTGTATATATATGTAAAAAGTGATTTTCTTGTGTATTTAATCCCTGTGTTCCTTGTTTTCAACGTCAGTTCGTCTTTGTTTCACGTTCAAGCATCCAAGCCTTTCCAGTCTGGTTTTGACTACTTCTTTGTTATGTTGGCCCTTTCCTGTTTCATGGATTTTGGATATAACTTGCTCCTTTGCAGATTTGTTTGCCTGTTTGGACTGTCCTTCTTGGTTTTTGACTGAGCCTGCCTGACTATCTGTGAACTTTGTACATTCACTTTTGCATTAAACCGTCCTTCTGCACCAGTTATACCTCTGTAGTCTGTGTGTGGGTCCTATTCTTTGTATTCCTGGTTACCCTGCTTGAACTTTAGCACATTTTCTCTTTGATTTTTCTAACCGATGAGTAATAAAGTCAAGTTTTTCTACTCTTCAGGAGGTAACTGCATTCGAATTAGGAAATTCTGATGACTATCTTATTGGGAGGGACTCTCAGGCACACAGACTAAAGATGAGTATCTAATCCCTGCTCATTCACAGATCAACATAAACTGAACTCATACGACACTCACTGTGCACATGTACAGTATGAACTCTGATTAAGGTAGTTAAAGTATTACAAGTAACCCAATGTGTCCTCCTTTGTAAGTAAAAGTACTTAAGCTGCTGTAATTAATAATTTTACAACATAAGTATTAAATGACAATGTGAAAGGAGTCACTCGTAGTGATGAACCTACAGAAAATTATCACCTGAACCTGCAGCTCTTCTGTACTTTACGGAGCATTAAATTGAGTCTCAGATCATTGTTTGGCCGTCCAGCCACAACTTTACTGTGTTGGTTTGTTCTGGCTGCTCTCACACTTTGTTTTCAGCACTGCAGGCAGCTGTTTTCAGAGGCAAAGCTCTAAAAACCCGCTGTACACTCCCTGTTCTGTTAGCTGGTGAACATAGTGGAGCATTTTAAAGAGCCGGATATTTCCCTCGGGAGTTGGGAAAGATCAAAAAGAGAGTGAATATTAGACTAACATGATAATGTTGCTCCGGAACTGCGGGATGTGTAAATAAGCAAGTGTCCACCAGATCAGCTTAAAATGTGATAATACAGTAAGTCAGTGTTGTATTTCATGGTTGTTGCCCCAAAGTGTACAAAAAAGTGCAGTTTTATTGCAGTTTGAGTAAAAATATAGAAATATTATCAGCTAAATGTACTCAGCTGTACCCAGTATTTCCCATCACTGTCAGTGGTAAGATTATCAGTGCTCTGCTTGGTCAGTAGGATCCCAGCAGACGGGAAGAGACTGGACAAGGGCGGCCCAGCTCTGCCCTGGACGATCTTTGGACTCCATAAAGGAGTGAAAGAGAAGGATGATGGCCAAACTACCAGACAACACCTCCCACTGTAGTACATGAAAACCTGGGAGCACTGGGCAGCTCATGCGGGGACTGAACTGCTCCACCCACAGCGTGTGAAGAAGCACTGGCAGATTCGCCACTGTTCTCAGCAGACCAAAAGAACTACCAGAGTGCAAATCAACCATACAACTCAACTGTTAACATCTCTGCACATGGATCCGAATCGTGCCATTGTCCCCAGTTCAGACATTTGTCCACAGCTGTTATCCACTTAGGTCCAGATTAACTCCCAGAGAGTCTAATGGTTTTTCCATGTCTGCAGAAAAAGATCAGTCCATCCACATAGTATCCTAATTTTTCAGAGTCAGAACCTCAGAGATCAGAGATTTCCACATAGATATAGATGGAGCGTCTTCCCTCACCCGCTTCCCCATAATGGCTTAAATTGCCAAAGCGATTGACCCACTTCTTTATGTTGTTTAAGAGAGTCAGGGACATTTCCAAACAGACACAAAAGTGGATTAGCTGATACCTGTTGACCTGTTGCTGTGCTGATGTTTACACATACTGCTCTCTAGAATAATGTTGCATTCTCACAGGCAGTGCAGACTAGTACCTACATGAGTTTCTGCATATATTTTGATGCCAATAATTTTGTGCTTTTACTTAATAAAAATTTTAATGCATGATTTATACACAGTGATATTATTGTTTTTCCTATTTCTGTAATGATATCCTAGCATTGACAGTATATAATTAGTGGACAGAGGATCCTGATTTAAAAAGTGAACCCAACATGGAAGTGTCTTGAACCTGCATTGTTTCTACCGGTCAG
Source organism: Argyrosomus regius (assembly GCA_946959425.1). NCBI lineage: Eukaryota > Metazoa > Chordata > Actinopteri > Sciaenidae > Argyrosomus > Argyrosomus regius. The sequence continues at coordinate 28,163,550 of OX336882.1, forward strand.
CAGGGGGCAGCACCACTGGCTGGGACAAGTTTATAAGAAAATGACTTCTCAGTTGATTTATTACCTCAGTGAACAGTTTCCTCATGAGTTTATGATCTCGATCACTAGTTTTAAGCTTCATTCCAAACAGCATGGTGTTCATTTTGTACGTTATAGTCCCATTCAGACTAAAATAGACAATGGCACACTTTCGGGCGTGGCTACCTTCACTACCAACCCAACACACCTTTTTCAAAATGGCGGTTAGTTTGGAGTTTGAGCTGCCTACATTTCACTCTGCTGCTCTCCTGTAGCATTTGATTTATGAGCTAACCTGTCAACAGCTTGACATGTTGTTAATTGGTTTATTAAAATGTTAAAAAAAAACATCATTTCAAGGTGGAGATTTTCTTTGCACTTTGACTCTGACAGCAGTCTGGAACTACAGAAACTCTCCATAAAGGTAAGCAGCTACTGATTGTGTTGGAAGACATCTGCTTTGGCGGTTGGTAATTTTAGCTGATGTGTTGTTCGTATTATTGCTGGCTTTTTTTTATTGGCATCTGTTGTCTGCTAAATTCAGCTTTTTTGCTGTCTACCTATGTAAATGCATTTACATTGGTCTTAATTTGCATTTCCTATAGAGGCTGAATTCATGTTGGTTGATGTTTGGTATTTACAATGCTGTCATGCTGCTGTGAAACATGAATACTCATAAAGACTGTATTGTGAGTGTTAGGGGTTGAACTGATGTTTTAGGGAGTTTCTTAGCCCTGCAATTAAAACCTTACTTCAGTAAACACATGTACCGAATGTAAATACTCAATATGGTCTTTGTGTTGCATTTTACTGCTGCAGATGTTTAGAGATCATTTTAACTACTTTATCTGTAATTTAATCCAGTGAGGATTGCATGGAGGTTGCCAAATGGTTGTGGCATATATAATATATCACATATTGTGGCAAGCAGTACAGAATGAGACAGACAAGAGGCAGCTCTCAGCGATGCCAGTCCTTTAATGACATTCAATACAAGGTATTGAGTACGTGGAGACAACCCATGAGGAAGGGTTTGAACCGGAAACCTGTTGTGAGTCGACAGCGATGACTATAACTATGTTAGCAGGCCCAGTTACCTCAGTAATATGTTACCTATATAGGTAATATGATCACATAAAGTATTTTTATTTTAATTTGTATACCTTAATAATTATTGAGCTAATGTGTGTCATCCTGCTGCGGGTGCATATCAAGTGGACTGTCTGATTTTGATTTATTCATGTGAGTTTATTAGTTTGTATGTGCCCAGCAGGATAATGGCCACATGTGGATGGTGATGGATGGATGCTGGTTGGTGCTTATCAGTCCACACATGGTAGTTTCCACTGAATAGATGGCATTGAGCTCAAAAGTGAAAGTAGTAAAATAATTAAGTGGATGTCAACAAATCGACACAAATCAGATGAAGTTTTCTGGGTTTGCTAATCAAGTTATAATTTTGATTACGATGGGATTTAATGATTTGAAGATAAGGTGTTAAAGTGGCAGCTTTGCTAATGTGACCCTTGTTTTAATCTGATTCATATTATTCGAGCGTGTAAGTGTAAAAATGTAGAGAGCCTTGTAAATGCTCAGTATATTGCCTCACCTGGTTGTGCCTCCCTGAGACTTTCCTCCTCCCTCAGATTCAGTCAGGGTGGAATATGACAGTGCATAATATTTCTGCAGTTCTTGCTTTTTCTTTTTTTGTTGTTGTTGCTTTATTTTTTTCTCATTCCCTGCACGAGAAGCCAAAAACTGTTGATGGGCTGCGCCTCCAATCTCTGGGTATGTGTCATTGTTGGGGAAAAGAGATAGAGGTGGAGGTGCTGAGGGTGTTTGTGTGTGTGTGTGTGTGTTTGCTGGAGGTGGGGGGTTGTGAGTTGCTGGGGCGTAAAAAGTCCACTACGATTTGTCACCGTCGACTCTGTGCCTGGCTGTCAGTGGCAACCCGCCTGCATGCTGCACCAAAGGCCTCTGGGAGCCCAGCGCGTGCATCTGCTAAGCAGGAACCTGAACGCCTGTTGCTCCCTCTGCATGGGAGTGTGTGTTTTTGTGACAGGGAGAGTTCAGTAGAGGAAGCTTTGCCTTAACCATTTACCCGTGGCAGCCCAGGGGGCTCTCGATGGACTGCTACGATCTGCAAAGTGAGAGCAAGCTAATCTGCGAGCTACTGTTGGCTGACCACTATTAGCTGTATAGCCAATATAGTGTATGTTATTTAAGTGACAACACTGACTGTGGGTGTGACAGTAGGAGTTTTTTATTTGAAAACAGTCCATAATAGACACATTTCAGCAGGAACTGATTAATAAAAATTGGCTGTGCCTTCTTCATTATCATATTTCTCAATATTTCATGAACAGAGCTGATACTGAATGACATTAATTAAGCAATATCACATGAAAGGGAGTGATGTTGTACTGAATATCAGTTGTAGGTAGCCGGAGATAATCACAGTGTGCCGATATTCAGTAGAGCAGCACGCCTTGAAGTGTGATATTGCTTATATACAACAGTTCTACATGCAGCAATTATTGGTTTACAGTAATAAGTATAAACAGATTATGATTCGTTTGTTTGTTAAGAGTCTGTTTTCGCTTTGGTGGACACATCAGTCTTTTTCGTCTTGACGTTCTGATAAAAATGTTTAATATTATCGGAAGGTAGGTTCACTCTTTTTAGCACCAAACAGGAAGCAGGAAATCACTTATACACTTTATCTTTATGGATTACGTTGAAGCCGAATTAACAAAAAGTCTGTTGGTATGTGACGTCCGTTATCTTGTATTTCTAGAGTGATGTGATTTAACAGACATTTAATGGATTGTTAAAATGTCATATTTCTTAAAGGGAGTTTGGTGCAGGGAGCTTTAGTTTAATTCAAAGTGCAAACGTTCGTTTTTGAACATTTCGACAACACTATGGAAACATTAGCCAACTGTTAAGTATGGTAAGGTTGTCTGACGTTGACTGCTGTTAGTTATTGGTTTGAATAATGGTTATGTATGGATTACTGATGGTGGCTGATCAGATTTATTATCAGCATTCAATTACTAATGGCAGTTTGCAGTAAATGGTTGATCCTTGTGTGTTTAAACTACTTGTAATCTATTTGTAAACTACTTTAAATCTTTGTTGTGCAAAGTTTGTTACAGTCAGCGATAGATGATGACCACTAAACGGTTGTTAGGTCTATAAAGCATGCAGTTAAAAGTCTCAGTGCTGTTATGCTTTATATCAGCACTCATTGAACTCCAGTCAAATTACTTGGTTGGAGCTAACTGTATAAATCTAAATAAAGGCTTTACTACGCTTTTTCCATTCACTGTAGAGAGTTTGACACATTTTCCATGCAGAGACGTTCAGTGGGCTTCCTCACTGTTCACCTTCTTCTCATTCTTCTTCTGTTGTTTTGGAGGAAAAGAACTAAAAAAAATAAAATAAAAAAAAAAAAACTCACCTACCGATGCCACAGTTGTCTCCGTCGGTCATGTGACAGATGCCTTGCAGGTTCTTGCAGTTGATTTGAGAAGATTTGTGGATTCACTTTATGTAAAACAGCAGGCAGGAATGGAGACGGGCATCAACATTTCCTCTCTTCCAAAAAACACACACACACACACACACACACACACACACACACACTGGTCCTCTCCTAGGCCAGTGCTTCCTTTCCACATGATTCATCTCTCTTGACACACAGGTCATCAGCTCAACATGGTAATGAATGAATGAATTCCCCAGCATGCCGAAGTAAACGGCGATCACAAGATGGGCCCAGGATGTCTTAGTCAAGCTGTCTCTTGCATTAAGGTTATATAACTGAGGGAGTTGAAAAGGACGTTTGCTCGCTCGCTCGCTCGCGCGTGTATGTATGTGTGTGTGTGTGTGTGTGTGTGTGTGTGTGTGTGTGTGTGTGTATTTGGGTCGAGTGTGTATGTGTGGGTGCGAGCTCGGTTCCTTTTATTCACAATTGCATTCTGACTTCGCTCTTTTGAGGATTATGGAGGTGGCAGATAGCTTCAAAGAGTATCGTTTCCAAAGGTCATTATGAGTTATTCTCTCTCTCTCAGTTTTTTGATCTCACAGAAAATAAAAGACCTTTTTCTGAGTCACAAAATCTTTATCAAACCTACAGATTCTACTATGTTTCTGCTGAAAGCTTTGTTATTAATTGTCAGCCACCTAAACCATCCGCACCACAGATCGAATTGCTCGATCAGTAACTGCCTCTCCAGTACGGTTGCACCTAACCCCATTATGGCTTTATTTAGAATTTTTTGTATCAATCCATTCATGTTTTTGTTTTATAAAAGTCTTTAGTTTGTAGATCTTAAAGGGCCCAGGCCAGATGGGCTATGTAGTCCCTCTATTGAGTTCTGGGTCTGCCCCGGGGTTCTCCTCCCAGTTGGACGTGCCCGGACCACCTTTCAACTCGAAGGAACAACGGCTCTACTCCAAGCTCCCTCCGGATGTCCGAGTTCCTAACCCTATTTCTAAGGCTGAACCAGGCCACCTGGTGGAGGATTTTGGCCGCTTGTATCCTCAGCTCCCACTTCCCGTACTACAATACTGCAAACACTGTATATACAAAAGTGTTTTTGTATATATTTTTGCAGCTGTCTATTTATCAGAGTCATTCAGAGTCTGCTGTATTGTATTTATGTTAAATTTGTTGGACATATTGGACCAATTGTTTAGATTTTGGTCGTGATCCACAGCTGGGACTCCCGCCATTTTTCCAACTTGATTGCTTGATCCCGTGGGTGTCTTTGTACTGTAGGAACATAAAGATCAATTTAACTTAAAAATGCGACTGAAAAGACTGATATTGTATTCTCTTGACAGAAAACTGGAGAATTGTTCTGCACTTGTGAAGTCCTTGTCACTTCGTAGGTCAGCTTGAGGTTCCCCAATGTGTCAGACTGTGTTCACGTCCCATTAACTCTCTGTTAAAGTGCCTCAAACCTACAACAACACCTCCTGTGTCCTGTTTATTTTGACTTTAAAGTGCGACATGCAGTTTTTTATTACAAAATGTATACTTACTTTGTCTGAAAATTACATGTTTTTTTCTTTTTTTAATATCTTGTCATATTACGTAAAAAACAGGAGTCTTTGTCTGTGAGTCTGCCTCAGCTCAGCATGCAGTAGTAGGTGGTAAAGAGTTTGACCTGCTGTAATTTAGTGAGTCTGCCTTTTTTCTGTTTAACATTACATTTCACTATTTTACATCATGATGTATTCGTGCAGATTGCACAAGCACAGCCTGCTAGCTCTGGAGCACTGACAGTATAAATATGGACATCATATCTGTGACATCAGCCACAGGTTTCTGAAGAGCCATTTTGAAGCTCAGAATATGTGGCTCTGGCCTCCAGCTTATCTAAAAAGCTGCAAAGATTATCAGCACACTTGAGGCGGGCCAAATAATGCTTGGGTGCTCAAACAAGCCACCTGTAACATCATCACCAGTTTTAGGAGCTAACCATTCATACGCATTCACAATTTGGGGTTGAGTATCTGCAGACTGGAGGAGTCGGGGGTCAAACAGAGGTTGAAGCTAAGTTGCTTATTACATAAGCCAATGCAATGCTTCCTTCCATCTCTTTCTCTCTTGGTCATTTTCATTCTGTTTTGTAGCTCAACGCCGCTCGGTCGCTATCTGATAGGAAGCTCTTGAGTCACGTGACTGCGTGTGAATGCAGTCAGCGTGTGCAGCCGGGGAGGGCGTTTGCTTGCATGTGCATGTTTGTTTGCTGCCCCGGTCACTTCACTAGCTGGGGGGTTCGAAGCTGCCAGCTTTCATTGCATGTAGGAGGTGTGTGAGTGAGAGTGATGTTGAGGGGGAAAAAACCCATAACAGAGGTTTGTGTTCAAGTGTTTGTGTGTGTGTATGTGTGTGTGAGAGAGAGAGAGAGAGAGAGAGAGAGAGAGAGAGAGAGAGAGAGAGAGAGAGAGAGAGAGAGAGAGAGAGAGAGAGAGAGAGAGAGAGAGAGAGAGAGAGAGAGAGAGAGAGAGAGAGAGAGAGAGAGAGAGAGAGAGGATCTAGTGTTAGACTAGTGTTTGGTGGCTCTGTGGAAACATGATCACAGTTTCCCCAAATTCAATTTTACTTCATTCCTGGACTCCTAACGTGTATTCTGGCTCTGTCCAAACTACAGCAGCTGTATCGAGTCCAATTCTAGTGTTTCAGACAAATCTGCGGTGAAAGCAGCTTTCAGAAGGTTGCACACGATGGGTCTGCGTCGCCCACTTTCTTTTTTTTTTTTCATCCCAAAACCGTCACTCTGTCAGTCACGCTCACTTTCTGCAACGATTCCTGTTCCTGCTTCCACTACTGTTTATGTTCACTTCACTCCATCATTCTCTGAGTTGGCAGCGATGGAGACAGTGTGCTTTTAGAGAAGAGACAGGAAGGAGTGTGACCGAAAGCTGGATTGGCAGATATGAGCCAATAGTCGGATTCTCTTATCCCTCCGCTCCACATTTTTAAATTAAACTCTCACCAGGTGGCATGAAGGGATCAGTTTTTTTTTCTTTTTGAACAATTGGCACACGACCACGTGTCTGTAGATTTGTCCTCCATCTCTCTAAGAAGGGATGTCTTTTTCCCGACCAGTATGTAGCCACCAGTAACTCTTTCATGATGATGATACAGGGTTCTTATTCTCTGTAGCTGTTTGTTGGTCTGATGTAACAGGGCTCAGAGATGATGTGACTTTTTCACAGCAAACATTTTAACTCGTCATAGCAGGAGAAGCACAGGCGTTACTAATAACATTAACAATGTTTCAGTAAGCCATGCCACTGTGACAGTGACCCAGCATGCACAATGCAAGGACCTACAGTCATGATTTAGTCCAAATTAAGATATGATAAGATAAGATAGACTTTAATGATCCCACACCGGGGAAATTCACATGTCACAGCGGCTCGTATACACAAGGTCGATAAGAAAATACCGCAAATAAGAAATGTAGAGAAGAAAGTGATGAAGTCACGCTGATGTTAAAGAGTCTGACAGCTGTTGGAATGAAGGACCTGTGGTAGCGCTCCTTCTTACAGGTGGGAGTAGCAGTCTGTTGCTGAAGGAGCTGTTTAAGGCCTCCACAGTGTCATGCAGGAGGTGAGAGGAGTTGTGGATGTCAGCTTTGCTAACATCCTCCTCTCCGCTGCTTCCTCTGTGGAGTCAGAATGATACAGAATGATTCAAATGATACAAAGGAAGGTGTAATTAACAACGAAAAGGTGTTACTCGTGAAGAGTGAACATCAATTAGATTATTTTGTTATTCTTATTGATACAAGGAATGCCCTAGTCTGACTAGACTGATACTGATTGATTTTTGTTTTGTTACAGCAGTAAATCAAAAAATCAAGTACTGGAATACGTTGAAAAAAATCTTTCTTTTTAAACAAAGTGCCGAGAAAGTCCTTGTAGTTGAAATGAACAGCGTGGCACTGTTTTACACTTGTTCATCAAGTCATTCAATTGCTTAAAATCAGAAATCGCTCAGCTCTCTCTGTTTTTTTTTTTTCTTCCTTCTGTGGCTCAGGAGGTAGAGCGGGTCGTCCACTAATCAGATGATGTCAAAGTGCCCGTGAGCAAGATACTGAACCCCAAATTGCTCCTGAAGGTTAGGTCCTGAAGTTAGCTCCCAAAGAACTGAGGAGCGATTGGCACCTTGCATGGCAGCCAATGCCATCAGTGTGTGAATGAGATATGTAGAGTGAAAGCGCCTTGAGTGGTTGAAAGACTAGAAAGGCGTTATATAAGCACAGTCCATTTAGCATTTACTGTCCTTTCTTCCTCACCTTGATGAACACATTACCCAAAACATAATATGCCAGGGAAGTCTAAATTTCATCCAGCATGACTGGAAATGAATATTTATAGCAACTGGGTTTTGACTGATCTGCTTATGCTGTTTATTTGTTAGCCTCAAGCTGTCTTGACTCTGCATGTGAATCAAGACTCAAAAGCATTTTTCTTGAATATTCGACCACATATTTTTACAAAATGATCGGTGGCCGATCTGGGCATCCGTAGCCGATATTAAAGTGATATTAAAAGTCCAGTGTGTCAAATGTAGGCAGCTCTATTTAGAAAATATGGCAGAAATTTAATATAATTTTCATAACTATGTCCTCACTTGTGTATAATCACCTGAAAATAAGAATCGCTACCTTAGAATGAGCCTTTTATATCTTCAGGCACTGTGGGTCCTCTTCCACAGAGTCTATCATGTTTTCTACAAGAGTCCAGAAAGGACAAACTAAAAACTGGCGTAAGATGGGCTTTTTTTTAGGGCCTTTCACACATTTCATGCTCACTTCATGCTAGGAAGGAGAGGGTCAACACCACTAGATGCCGCTAAGGCCTACACACTGGTCCAGGATTTAATTAATTCCCTACAATGATTACCAGCTTCTCACTGTCAAATGAAGCAGCTCTAAAAACAACTTCCAGGTTTTATCTGACCTCCTTTTTGAAATTGCTTTTTTTTTTACTGCCTTAATATTCGTGTGTAATTTGTTGTTGTTGTATCTTGGGTCTTCTGAGAGCGGCCTCCTCCCCCATGTTGAGCAAGAAAATGACTTTCTGGAGTGCACATTGCACCGAATCATTCAGTCATCAGTAAAGCGGACTCACACGAAGACATGCGATGTATGTATGTACACAGCGCCTCGGGGAGGCTTGCAACAGCATGTTTGTCGTACATACACATCGACATCCATGGACTGCTCATTATGATAATTCATTGGTCCTGAAATGAGAATGTGCTGCTCAGATCCTGAGGCTGAGGCTTAGCGTGCCTCTCTCAGCAGTTTAATGTAAGTTTTTCTGACTCCTTGTAAAACATTATGCGCTGAAGAACCAGCGGGTCAACCACTATGATATTTTTAGGTTGAGTCAGTCTGGAAGTTGTGACTTGTTTTCTGCTTTCGAATCAGCTAAAAATCCACTTTCTGAGAGTCGTTCTTGGGTTTCATGTGAGTTTGATTTAAAACCAGAAAGATGAATTGATTTGAGAGTTTTTAAGAAAAGGCCAAGGCATCAAATTAAAAGAAAAAATGTTATCACAAGTAACATTTCCTTTCACGATTCAGCACTCAGGATATGAGGACGGGAAAGAGAAAGACATTTTTCACTTCTTTGAAATTAGAAGCTGCCAGATGAATACACTTTGACATTTAGAGGTGAATCAGATTTCTACTGCAGCCTTCAAACTCACTGAGGAGCGCCGCGATCGACCAAAAACACACAAAAAAAACCACATTTACATGCAAACATCCAGCAGCTTTATGTGCACAAACAATCACTCATCCCTAATTCAACAGAAGCCTCCCTGAAAGAGCGGTAGGCTATTAAATGACTGTAATTCAGAACAAGCGGATGGGAGCTGCCAACTAATGATATCTATTTAATTTTCTCCAAGCCTGGGTGCTCAGATGTAGGTCAAATGGTGATTCATCGTGGAATCATGCTTGCAAAAACAAAAAAAACCCGACAACATGGAGATGTTAAGTGTGTGGGAGCTGCATAAGCCAATGCAATGCCTGCTTCCATCTCTTTCTCTTTCTCTCTCTCTCTCTGTATCTCCCTCTGTCTCTCTTGGTCATTTTCATTCTGTTTGCAGCTCAACGCCCTCACCATTTGTCCACACGACTCAGCGCAGTCATCCTATCTGCCTTGACAAGGAGGGTCTTGCCAGACGCTCATTTGGAAATGGGTTAGGGCTGCATCAGTGACTCAATTGAGATGCATCTGAGGATGTTAGTCTCGCTCTGGGTCGCTGCAGTTGTGGCTGACGCGGCTGCGGCTTCGATCTGAACGGAGGCTGTTTTCTTTTTTCGTTCAGACGTGCTCATTAACGTCGACGCGACGTGACAGCGAGGATAATTTGCGGTACTATTTTCTACACACTTTGTTCCCTGTTGTGCTGCGCTGTCAAACAAGTATTTATAATCAAAGTAGTTGTGACAGCTGAACTTTTCTGAACAGTAACATTCGTTGTGTGTTTTACGCACAACCTTTGACCAACGTTAATATCCGTGAAGCTTTAGGTAAAGGTCTTGGTGATGTGAGATGTTTGAAGTGTAAACCCCCTTTTTTTTTTAAATCTCGTCACACGATACAGTACGTACGTACCCACACTTCTAGTCGACTGGACCGATTTAGTTCCAGGGCAGTTTTATCAGGTTGAGTGCCAAGCAGTGATGTAACTAGGAGCTGACCTCACTAACTCTCAGTGGCAGGGAGGGAAGCCTACACAAAAAAACCACTGAGCTGGATGGGACTTGACATCATTGTATGAACCTGTCAAAGCGAACTCTGTACATTTTCAAGGTTTTCAGTCAGTTCTCACCATAAAAACATGATTCAGGGTGGATATTTGGAGTATCCACCAAACCCATACTGTACAATTCTTCTTAGGGCTGTTTTCGACTAAGGAGTTTCATAGTCGAATCTGATTTGTCAGATTTTGCCGTAGTCGACTGATCGTGGAACCCGTTTTTTTTTTTTTTTTAGATAGCAGCTAGATCTTATTTGCAACTTTTTTCCGTTTCAAACAAAAGAGCTAAAACACTCATGGTAGGTGTGAAACAAATACCTTTATTTATTTAAAGCCAGATGAACAAAACTGGGCATATCAAACATCAGTGTAGTCTTAGCTTCTTACTACGTATTAATAAATCACCCACTGCAGTTGCACAATCCAATGAGCGGAGGTGAGCAGCACACTACAGGACCGTTAGCATTTACGGATTTATTGGCTCACGATGGCTACTAAAAAATCTTCCAAACTACACTGTAGTGTGCTGCTCACCTCCGCTCATTGGATTGTGCAACTGCAGTGGGTGATTTATTAATACGTAGTAAGAAGCTAACCCCTCCGAAAATACACTGCAGCGGAACGGCTCCGGAACGGCTCTGCTCCGGAACGACAGCGTACTCCGCCGTCCGCCAAACGCACACATAATTTTGAACTCTTTGTTAACAGAAAGTAGGCGGATTTTGTATCAAAATAGGCTTTAATATAACGAAAAAAAGACATTCTATGTCACAATTTATGCTCAGCAGCCGTGGGCACCCCCATATAGTCAGAATGGTTTTCCGACGATTCGACTACGAGGTTCATAGTTGAATCAGACCTCTCCGAATCGAATCGTCGAATAGTCGACTATTGGAGGTCAGCCCTAATTCTTCTGTATTAAGAGTGTGCAGAGAAGGCCAAGATAATGGATTACAAGCTGCACTAACATATGAAACCGTACACACTTCCTGTCTCTGAAGTAGGTTTGGTCTCCTCTCTCCTGATCTCCAGTGCAGTGAACGTCGTCTAGATGGATGAAAGCAGTTTGTGTTCAGCCAGAAACAGTTCAGAAAGTTATTTAAGTTTTAGTCACGTTGTTTTAGATCATCCTTGGTAAAACACGCCGACGATTAAGCACCGACAGAAAGACGTGTAGATCTGTCTTAGTAGATCTCGCAGTGTGTTGCCATGACAAAAACAGATCTTGAACAAAAAAAATGTAATTTTAGCGTCACGTTCACTTCAACTCATATCCTGATGCCGCTGGTCTCCTAAAGGGGTGCTGCAGTGGTCAAACTCTCGTGACACAGATACAGGAAACTGATCAAGGTCACTGTGACTTCACACACATATTTGGACATAAGGCAAGAATTCATACACTAACTCTGACTACATTTCACACAAATGTCTAATAGGATAAAATGATGACATTTTATATCCCAGAGGTCATGTGTGCTGCTAAAGATGTTGAAGATGGTGGCAATCAAATGATTTATATTTCTGGATTTCTTCTTCACGACATTTATTAGTCTTGACAGACATGGGCGTAAAATGCAATCTGACTGGTTGGTGGAGACACAACCACGAGGTGGTAATTCTAGTTTTTCTGTTGGCCTGTGTTAGAGGATTGATGCTTGTTTATATCGATATGAATAGGTTATGCCTGTTTTAAAATATATGGTATCTGTATTTGTAACCCGAGAAAAAGAAGAAGTGTCAAAGTTAAAGAAATCCAGCATTGTGCTTTAATTCCTTTTAAATCACATCTGTGGTTTTGTACAAGTACAGACAGAAGTAGCAACTTCCAGTTATCGATTTTCTTCATTGCAACGAGGAGAAACCTGAACCGAAAAGTCACAGCATATTCAGAGCTCGAGTTGAGCCATCAAAGTGCACAGGGGGGAAGCTTGACCTTATTGCGCACATCAGTGACAAGAGTTTTTTCATGTCAGGCGGTGCCTACGCAAAGATGTATCACTCATTGTTTCACCACCAGCAGACATCATGGATGAGCAGTACTGATGAAGCCTGGTGAGCATGACTTTCATTGTTTTGTTAAACTGCTGTGTGGATGCAGTAGGATTTGCTTTGTGTTTAAGACAGGTGTTTTAAGGTACAATGGGACTCTTTTACTTCTTGTATTTGTGAACTTATACTACTTATTAAATAAAGCAGAAACGCTAAGAGAAATGTCTGTGAAAGAAATGCCAGCAACTCAAAGAGCATGATGATCTCCAGGGAAAGATGTTGTTAAAATATGCTTGAAGAATTAATTTCTGGTGACTTTACTTTGTTATCTGTAACAGTGGCATGCCATGCTGTTTACAAAAAGAAGTGCAGTGATGTGTTCAATGCCTTGAAAGCTGTTTGAAACTCTGCCACCAAGAAAATCTTAAAAAAATGGAACAAACAATTGCAAAATCTTATTTTTTAATCATCGGGATTCATCTATCAATTGACTGTATAAAGAGAAAACGCTACTCAGAAGCGACTGTAGTCTGTGTTAAATTAAATGCAGCTAATTTAATTTGATCTGGTGTTGGATGAACGATTGAATGTCAGAAAGTATTAACACCTTTAGCTAAGATTTAACGTGAAGCAGGTCTACCTGATGACATAATGTTGGCGCACACCCTCTTTGTTTTTTCTATAATATGAAAATTGAAGTTTTTCCTTACACATTCTTTACAGAACGTAGTTTTGTAATTGATTACTCATTACAATCTAAAGTTTTTAAGCTCTCCTCCTCTTCTCCTCTTTGTTCTGATGGTCTTGTCATGTCAAACCGTAGAGCTGCATGCCTGCTACTCCATAAGATTAATATACGATCCAATGAAAGATGACAGGTATCAAATGAAATGCTGCATGATGATATATGAATTAAATGCAGTGTGAAATTGAACAACTTCAAACAGAAATGACTGTAGTTGTTAATCAAGATGGATTTAAAGAACCATAACAAAGTCTTTGAATATCTTTAGCCTTGTTAAATGAAATAATTAGAATTTACATTTCCACTCTTGACTCCGAGTCTTCCAGGTTCTCCCTGGTTTCCATTTATTTCTGTGCAATATGAAAAACAACTTTCACACTCTTGAAAATAGCTCGAGGCAATCCATCAAAGTGAATATCACGTCTGCTGTTCTTGTTGTCAAAGTTCTTGCTGTGTGATAAAATAACTGCACTTGGTGTTGCAACTGCAACATCATGTAATAATAATGAAACGTTGACAACAATGAAGGCAGACTTAAGGCCGCACTGTGCTAGAAAATAACTAGTATGTCTCATGTGATGTCAGCACAACAATCAGAATTCAAACTAGGGCTGTGCAATGTAATAATAACTATTTATATAGCACCTTTAAAAAAAATGAGTTTACCAAGTGGTTTGACAGACAGGCACAAAGAGGCAAAATGACAACAGAGAGCTAGACACTGAGGCCAAACAACTGCAGGACAAAAAATTAAAATGTAGGAACAAGTTAGCGGTAAGACATTGAAAGAGTGTTTCAAAAGCAATAGCCGTTAAGAAACGTGACAATAAAGGTCGTTCAACTCTTTGTGTCTTTACTACAATATCTTTGGTCATTTGTTGCAAAAGACAACACATGGAGGAGATTGAGCGTGACACAGAACAGGTGATCCTGAACAGGAGAAGGACTCCGACCATTCGAGACAAAACTTATATCTAAAAGGAACGCTGCATCTGTCACAATGACGTGATTTAGGTATGAAAAGTCTGAAACCAGGAAGCGGTACTTTGCAAAGTACTAACCTCTTTTAACACCTACTGTATGTAAGAATCATGCCTGGAAGAGTGAGCGCCCCATGGACTGCAGAGGCCCAGCTTCAATTCAATGATATGTATTGTGATTTGGATATGAAATATCCATGTATCTAAATATGAGATTTCGGACCTATTACACTGCCCTAAAGAAATCTGTTCAATTTGTTTGTCACATATAATCACAAAAGAACAATTAGAGGAAAATGTATTCCAGTGAGCTCTTACTACACATTCTTGATTAAACTAAAAAAATAACATATATGAAGACAAACAAGACGGAAGACGAAGAAGACAACGACCAAGAAGAAGATGATGAAGAACAAGACTACGAAGAAGATGGCAAAGAAGAAACAGTGCAACAACAACAACAATAACAATACTGGACTACTGGAAAAGCTTGTTATTGGACCTTGAGTTTGGAAGATTGTATTCACAAAATACAGTCAAGGATGAACTCATGCTTCACCTTCAAAGACACGGTGAATTGACAAAAATGTATCTGTATTAAATGTTGAGTTATCACAAAGTATCTAAGCTTATAGTATACATAGTCAGATATATGTAAAATAATCTGATTGTTTTTATATGAAACTCCCACTCTGTTCTCTTCCTGTTGGTGTTTCTGATGACTCACCCTGAACTCGGCGATACACACAAACTCCAATAAAATGTGATTTGGGGCGACCAGCTCAGCCCATCCATCAACTGCACTTGACTATTAGCTCGAGGGTTGTAGCAGTCGGCAGAGCGAAATCATGAGTTGGAAAGTGTGTGTCGGGAAAAACGTTATTTAAAGGAAGCGTGGTTATGCTCTAATTTATTTGTTTCTCCGTCGTGCTTAATCTACTGATCTATTACAGTAAAGAGGGTGTGGGAGATTTGGGTAAATGCCAACAGTCCTCTAAAGCTCCATATCGTGTGAAGGCCACACACAGATCCTGTTACTTTTGTAACTTTTTTGTACTTTTGTAACCCGCTCGCATGTTGTATTTGACATCACAGAATATAAAGACGCTGCAACTGTTGTTTTACTTTGGCATTAAGGCAACATGGATGTGAAGTCCTGCAGTAGTCACTGTACAATATGGATGAAATCGTAACGGCTGATTGAATTGCTGATTAACACTGTGTGATGTGTCTGTAAATTGAGGACCAAGAGGCCAGGAGGAGAACCAAGAGACCGGGAGGAGAACCAGGATGACCAAGAAGCCAGGAGGAGGACCAGGAGGCCAGGAGAAGGACCAGGAGGACCACCAGACCAGAAGGAAGAGGAAGATCAGGAAGACCAAGAGGCCAGGCTCCAGCTACCAGTTCACCCTCCATACTGTGATCCGTACTGGACCTAAACCGGCCACCCTGCACTTCCCCAATCCAAACAGAGTCGCACTGTATGTGTCTCAGGATAGTTTGGTTATCGAGTGAAGCTGAACCAAAAACACCTTGTTGCCTTCAGGAGTTACAGATCAATCTGTTCAGAGTTTTACTTCTGCTGAGGAACTGTGAGATTCATTTTATTGATCACCTGGCGTGCTTCTTTCCTGAAAAGCAATCGGACCATTGTATGAAAATGGACGAGTGAACTACAGTAGATTAGATCAAATATCACTCTATTTTTCCATCATGAGGAGGAGGAGGATGAAGATATTTTTCTGTCCATATTTGGAAATCTGGGATAAAAACAGCAGCACACTGTGTGTCTCGTGTTTCAGATCACACTTCAGCAGCGTTCAGTTGAATCAAATCTCCACATTGTTGTCAGCTTTAAGACAATCTGTGTTGGTTTTTTGAGATGCTGTCAGAGAACACTACTGATTGATGAAACTTCTCACTGCTGGACATCTGCCTCCTGTCACTTCAGCGTCCACTCCTCGCTGTTTTTTTTTTTGTGGGGTTGGAACATCATGTCACACGCAATATTACAGCTACATTACAGCCTGATTGACCGTTTTTTATCCTGCTGTGATCAGATTAATCTGGATGGGTCTGAAACAATGAATGATGATATAACCATCTGGGCGCCGGCCACTTGTCGTTCCAAAAATCAATTGGTGTTTGGCCAGGACTAAACGCCTGCACAGAGAATCCAATGTGGTGTGATGGGACACTTCTGAGTTAACAGGCTACTGAGGCAGCACTGCAGAGAAAATTGTGTCAGTTAATGGGCAGCTCTGCATTTTTAAATGGATAACAGTATTTGCCTATATTTCATATGTGTAGTATACGTGTTGACATTATTCTGTGTTACTTCAGTAAAACATGAGCAAAAAATGCTATATTCAACTCAACCTTTCACTGACCAGTACATTTAATTTACAGTTTTACAAAATTTACACAACTTTTATTTATTTATTCACCTTTATCTAATCAGATAAGTCAGTTAAGAACCATTTCACATTGATCAGCCACTTGGGAGCAGAGAAACAAGCTGTAAGCACAACTATTGACACGTTAGCATAACCTTGTTACTAGTGCTGTACTACAGTTGCCTATTTATACACATGGCATATATGGAGTAACATTAACATTTATTGGGGTTGTGTTCAAGTGGCAACCTCCATCAAAAACTGCAGTTCCTCAAGCGTCCACTTGAGGCTGGCTACAGAATGAGTCAATCTCCATAAGCCCCCATATTAAAATGTCCAACTTCACAAAAATAAACATGTTTACAGCCTGGTATAAAAGACAGTTTCGGTCTCTATAGCTAATTTCCCCCTTCATGACAACTGTGGATGCTGTTACCGATGGCTTATGAGAGCACCCATGCGTCATTCCGCCCAGATCCGCCCCTGATCCACCTCTTCGCTGACTTATAGATCAGCTGGGTGGCGGGTGGCGGCTGCCAACATGGTGGCGGCCAGAGCCATCACAAAACAGCTCTTCGGAAACCTGTCTGTGACGTCACAAATAAGCCATTCATTCTGTATACCGTCAATGGTTATGTCTCTGTCCATTTAAATAATATAAGACTCTTTATTTACCTCTGTTTACTGCTAGCTCCTCTGCTATGTTCACCAGCTGGTTGCTGACTGTGTCTGCTTGCCATTTGATGCTGAACACGTACAAAACAGCTGCCTGCTGCTGGAAACAACACTGATGAAAACAAACAAACAAACAAAAAATAGCTGAAAGATGCTAAAATGTTCTGGAGAGCTGAGTCGGGTTATATTTCTCTTGGTTTCTTCTGGTTTCTCTCAGAAGTTTGCTAAGTTGAGTGTAACGACTTAATAAATCAGATTTGGACCCAAATATTCAGCTTTACTTTAGCAAACAGGCAAGGATCAATAGCAGGCAGACAGAGTGTTAAATCTTTTATTTAACATTTCCTCACGTCGTTCTGGTCTGCCATCTTTCCGGGCGGCCCAAAGCTCTTCAAAGCTCTTCTGCTCTGAAGGGTCGAGGAGGGATCTCTGAGGAGCTATGAGCGAGGATACATGAGAGCAGCCGCCTTATTGGATATCAGTTATCGACTGGATGCTGACCGATCTGACACATCACATCATCACTTAAACTCAAGAGCATCACTCCCAAGGTTCATATGTTATTTGCTTTCTGATTTACCATCTAGTTAAATTATTTTAAAATTGTAGCTCAACAACAAAAGGACCACAAACAACTTTAGTCATTTATGTGGTTTTCTTTTCATCATCTGAAATTTCCATCATTAACTTTTATTATGGATACAATTAAAGTCAGAGAGTCTGTCAGCAAGAAGCAGTTATAATATCATTATTTCCATTCAGTCACATGTGACGCTGATAATTCCTGAGCGTCGGGTTTAATATGAGTTACATAATTTCAATTTTCCCTGAAACATTTAGCCTAATAAATAATTTTCCATCTTAAAAAGACATCATAATCATATTCTGGGTTATTCAGTAATAAATTCAAAATCAGAATATCAATAAATACAGATGAAGATAATGAATAAATACACGCACCTGCCATCCAAAGTGATTATGTGCTACTGAGCGGAATGCATGTTGTTCCTGATGTGCAGGTGTTAAAAGGCTACAGAGAGAAAACACTGCTGCTCTGCATTTATTAGTTTTAACACAGCGCACATATGTGCAGACACAAACACAGTCAGAAAGGACGTCTCATTTCTTTAAACGTTTTCCGATTTCTTCTCTCCTTGCATAGTTTCCTCGTCTCTCCATGCAGCCCCAGTGGGAGGGAGAAGACACAATGAAAATATGCAAGTGAGAGAAACATGCATGCTACACCCTTGGAAGAGAAGGCAAAGAAGAGAAGGCAGCAGCCCAAAAGAGGAAGCAAGGGTCCAAAAAGGTGGAGAGTGAATGGGAATAGGCCGGTATATATATATACTGCAAGGATAATAAATAAGTGGGAACAGGTGGGCAGGGAAGGACAGGTGATGTGAATGGTGGGTCCACAGGGATTACTGCACGGCAGGAGGGAGTAGCAGATCAGAAATAACATCTTTCCATATCATCTTTTTGTACCTTCAACAATGACGTCCAAGCTAGCAAGACAGATCCCGAGGTCCTGTGTTAGAGCAGGAAGTGATCTCCACTCCACTAGTAGAGCGGAGTAGTGCCTCTGTTTTTGTGGGAATTAAAACAAGTGTAACTAACTCTCATCTGGTTGTCGCTCGGGTCAGAGGACATTTACATAAAGCTGAGCTTTCCTCAACTTTCCCCTGTAGTGTCGCCTGAGGCCTTTTTTAAGTGTCTGTAGCAGAGCAGGCGGCATCAGGCTGCTACTCCAGGTCCCATTCACAATGAATAACTAATCCCAGCTTTATCCATAATTGTGAATGGCTTGTAGGTGAAAGCATCATTGTTCAGAAGTGATTCTGGTCTTTGGTTTAGTAGTACGTTTAGTTTGCTGCTGGTTCAAGCTGCTCAGTACAAAACTAGCTCTGTTTATGAAGTGAAGCTCGACTGTTTGTTTTTTAATAGGCTTTTAATGAGGAAGTAACATATTGTTTATCACGGCTCAGTCACCAGCGAGGGAAACTTCACTGCTGCTGGTCAGTGATGATGGTGATTCAGTATAGTCAGTTCACTTTGAAGATCGAGTTCCTACATGTACATGAATACTTCCAGTAGTACTCAGATAGAGATCATACCACTCCCTCCAGTACTGTTTGACTGTGGTGTGTTCATGCGGTGTGGTAAACTGCAACATCCCAAAGGTTTTAAATGCAAAGTTATCAATTTGACAGTATCCGCTTGTTGAAGTTGTCGGAGTGAAGTACATGAGTTAGAAGGCCCAAACTGTGAAGGCTGACTTTGAGACAGCTGGAGGTGGCTGCGTGACCGTGATGTGGGGAATTGTCCATCCTCATTGTGCGACACTTGGGCGGACTCTGACTGATGAATGACCGGACGTGATTAACAGCTTGTCATGCTGATTCTGGGGCGTGTGGGGCACCTTCAGCGCCTCCAGGACGACTTGCTGCACAGCTGGAGATTTCAACGATACACATCGTGCTCGGATGTGACACAAGTTGGCTCCAGAGAATCATTTCACATGAACATTTTAAATATGACCACCATAGGAAGGGAACCAGTTGATTTCATGAACTGCAAACACATAAAGGCACTGGGTGCTGGGCATCTTTTGACCTATACAGAAGCTGTTAACCCAGATCTGAACTCAGATCTTTAAAGGATCAGTCTGTAGGATTTAGTGGCGTCTCGTTTTGTAGTTGTGGATTGCAATCTCCTCGCCACACCTTCTCCTTCTTTGCTTGAAGCAGAAACTATGGTGGCCACGAATTGCGAGAATCTAACCTCAGTCTTTAGTTTGTCCCTTCTGGGCTACTGTAGAAATCTATGTATCTATACATATAAAACTTGGTAACTCACACTAAAACAGCCTAGATGGATAAAAAGGACTAAAGGTATAAAATGCATGTATTTCCTTGTGTGGATGCTAGTTTGGATCAATATCATTATCAGTGCATTTATACTTTTTGTTTAGGACCTCATTAATCCAGATTTCATTAAATATTTAGCTATACTTCAGGCTTTAACATCATCATCTCTCATTCATTGCAGTTAATGAACCATGTGCATATTAGCTGTCAGCTCTCCGGCTGGTTGTTCCATTTTTCTTACCTTGCGGTCTAAGTGTTAAAAATTATCGGCTGAATTTAAAAATGTGCAACCAGATAAAACAAGATCAGACTCAGGTGCCAAACTGAGCAAAACTTAAGAGCCCTGTCAAATTTCATTGTTTATACAAGCTATTTATATGATTTTATTGCCAGCAGTGCATTCATCTGTCAGCTGCCAGTTTGCACACCTCTCTTTTACAACTAGAACTCACTAAGAAGTGTGAAAACTATATTTGGGGTCGTTTCAGATCGTGATTTCAGCTGTTTGTCTGTCTATTCTGTCCGGTGGAGTTTTCCTCAGGCTTGAACGATGACGGGGCCGCTATACCACGTCACCACTGGGTTTAATGAGCTGCTGGTCCTCTTAAGGCAGTGTAGGAAAAACAGCAATAGTGGGAAAGAGGGATGCGGGAATGATCTCTCTCTTATCTCAAGAAAACGGGTGGTCCGTATCTTCCTTCTGCAGGTAGATAGGGATGATTGGCGGCTGCACCACAATCTCACCCAGGATGCAACGGCAAAAACAAAACAAAACAAAAAGAATAAAAGAAAACAGCTGATTGTCCAGCGAGTTGGAGACTGTTACCTGGGCTAGTTACAACCAAACGTTTGTTGTAGCAACTTTAATGTGGAAAGGTGATGATTAAAAGTGCACATCCTTGATGACTTCTCATAAATTCCTCAAGTTCATGCGCATTTTATTCAGTGGGAATCCAGGATTTAGATTCAAACCAGATTTCACACCTAGGTGTGAAGCCTAATGGGGATTGGCACTGTTACATCGTCTTCTTCTTCTTCTTGGGGTTGTTCAGACTTTTATTCTTACATGTAGGCCTTTCTTTGCTCTCCCACATGGTGAAGGCCCAACATTCGTCTGTTTGCTGATTTTGTTTGACCCCAAACTTTTATTTTAAACAGTTTTATTTGTTAAATGGTCGTACAAATGAAGACATCCGACCTGCCACACGCAGAACAGATTGGATATTTGTCATCTCTGGGACTTTCTACCAGCAGGGTCTGTCTATTTTAAGAGCTTTGGTTTTCCATATCGCGCACGTAGAGAGACAAAAAAAATCAAACTCTACACATGGAGGCAACCACCCGCAAGTGATCCACAGATCATCACACTGTCACTATGCACCAGTTTGCCCTCTCTGGTTTGTCTGTTTGTTCAAAACAGCAAACGAACGCTGTTATTGTTGTAGTTGGGGGAAGAAATAACAGGGACTTAGTCACGCTGCAGAAAAAGTACCTAAGGGGAATCCACTTCAACCAACAGGCAGCTCAGTTTCAGTGTATTAAGAGATGAGGAGGATGAGTAAGTTTGACGGGCTTTCACAGAAAATTCCCCTTAGTTCTCTTCCTTCAAAGATATTCTCAAACCTGTTTTGAGGGAAAATATTTTCTAACTGCATTTTTTTTTTTTTTTTTTTTTTTTTAGATCCATAAGCCTTTACAGCTTTGTGGCAGAAACCTGGCAGTTCAACATGTTATAGACGGCGGGATGTGCAACCGAAACATTCAGGGTTGTGTTCCAGAAGTAAGAAAACCACAGTTAACATCTGTAACTTTGCTCATAACTAAAAATTCAGCCTTGGAACAGAGCCTTTTCCCACTTACCACACTAGTTTGAGTCACTTCATATGTTTATCTAAAGATCTGTTTTTTTTGGGGTTGATTTAATATTGTTATTTTTTATCAGCCTTTGATAAAACCATATTAAAATAAATATCTTGTGTGGAAAAGAGATAAGGAGGAAGAACTCCTTAATGACTTAAGATGATTTTGTCAGTCATTCTCAGTGAGTCTGTCCAGCACAACCACTGACAGTATAAAGAATGGATAGCGTATTCGTGACATCACCCACAGGTTTCTAAAGAGTCGCTTTGAAACTTAAAATCTGTGGCACTGGCAGCCGCCATGTTAGCAGTCCGTGATGTAATTTTGCATAAATATTCAAATTAATATTGTGATAATTATTTATGTGGCCAACAGTCCATACAGTCAAGTCAAATTTAAATTAATGAGCACAAACTGAATTTTTACCCCAATCATCATTATAGATTTTGTTTTTTCCACGTTGAATACGACGTTACCAAATGGTGGACATTTGCAGAGTTGTTTTGCTCTGAGAATTTCCTGTCAGGCGTACCGGTGTTGGACAGTGAGCCAGCCAACATCATATTGAACAGAGTAGGCAGGTCCATTCATCACTGGCTGCTGCAGTTCGCTCAGCAAATGATACGTTGGCAACTGACAGATGTGGGTCAGTTTTATCGGCCAGAATGATAATCATGGTCTGTTTCACTGTGAGCCTGATGTTGGAGGACTGGAGAAGCGGCTCCAAAGTTGCTGAGGTTCTGGTGTAGGCCTGTATCACACTGTAGGCCTATATATACTAACTAAGGAGTCATTTCATGTCATGTATCAGGACATTTTGACATATTATAGTAGAAAAAGTTCACTGTCGCACTGCCATGACTTACTGGTACCCTTGAAAAGAACACAGTGAATATTATTGATAACACTTTTCCTACTACAAGAAGTCAAAATGTCCAATCATTTCTCAGGCAGGGGTTCCTAAAACATCCGCCAGTGCTCGTCATTTTAAAATCATACCCAGTGTATCAAAACACATAAAATAAAGTCCTGAGCTTTCTACAGTAGATAGTTTAAGTTGTCATCAATAACCAGAACTGTTGTTATCCATGATTTTTATTTATTTATTTATTTTTGTGGCTTTCCACTGTAAATCTAAAAATAGCTCTGCCGACAAAGCATCCTCGGGTTTAAAATCTTATGGAAGCTGTAAGATTATGTTGTGAGGGAGACCCACCGGGGCATAGTGGAAAGAGACCAAGACATTGTGAGTTCAAGTGTTCAAGTGCAGGATTTACCTGGCTCTCACTGCCGGAGACGGAGGGGCAGTTCACAGAAGAGTCTGCAATAAACACACTTATTATTGTCGACTTTTTTTCTTCTTCTTTTTGAGGTAGAGCTGTTTGAGCTGCAGAAACATTCAAGAATTGTACTAAAGGGTTAATATTATATAATTTTTATGTTGTTGAGATCGACTCCAACTGTGATCCATGTTTGAAACGGAGCATCAAATTGCTGCAATTTTAGCGGCACAATACAATTTCTGCATTTCTATGAAAAGCCCTTGTTGCCTCATGTAACTTTTAAGGTGCTTCATGTATCTTTTTGTCACAAAGAGGATGTTGATGTTACTCATACATCAGTTTGAAAGCATACCTCTGTAACATTAAAGTCATTGATTTATTTGTCATGTTCTGCTACATCAAATGACATCGACTCTGTGTGGGAAAGCCAGGCAGCTGTGAACCCGTTCAAACACAAACTCAAAGCCTATTAATGACGTTGAACTCCCCATTGACGCGTTTTGGCTTTTGTTAACTGCAACTAATTCATCTTTTGTGTGCAGGCAAAGGACATGCAAAGTACACAATCTACACAATGCAAGCCTGCAGATTATCCCTCATTTCAACAGGATGACAACTGTCTCTTTACAAGAACCACTATGACAAACAAAGCATAAAATACCCCCACGAATGCCTTTGCTGACTGATTTGATGGATAAATATTCAGCTTTTCACGTCTTACTATATTCAGCTTCAGATGAAGTGTACTGTTATAACCCTTGTTTTAAGTAAAAACCAATCAGGAACCAACAAAACAAAAAGAAACAGGTTGATCCATGTGCAAATCAACCAGCACCCTTTACAAAGCTGATGAACCATCAAAAATACAATACCCTCTTTTCATCTGCAGCCAAACCTCAGCACACAAAGGTATGTGAGGTGAGGTGTAACTCAGTCTGGACTATTTACCGAGCAGCTTCATGGCAGGATTGCTAAGCCTGCCTGTATTGTAGGGGTGGAGAAGGTTGTTCAGATACAGAAGAATTTATAGACACAACTTTGAAACTACACTTCAGTTTGTATGTCCTCTGGAAAAAGCTACCAAGGCTTTTGAATGTTGTCCATGATACATAAGATCATGCTCCAGTGTAATTTTGTGAATCTGCAATTCTTCTAAATAAGCTTGATGTTGCAGTTTCCAAAGAATCGTTTGTGTTCAGGTGCTCGCTGCAGTCTTGTGGGACTTGAGAGTCCTTGCTACGTATACCTTTTCTGGTTTGAATGTGACCTAGTATTATGGGAAAGGAAATATATATACACTGATGATAAAGGAGCTGAATGTTGAAATACATACCGCACCAACGTCAAAACCATTTTAACAATACATTTCCAGCTGAGTTGTTTATGCTGTGTCCTGTTACATCTTTGCACTCATGCTTGGCGATGCTGGGAGTAGCAGTGGGCGTTCATGTCACTGAGGCTGAGTCCATGAGTGGAGAGTCATTCGGCACTTCACTCCAGCACTGTGCCATAAAATACAATGGAGATAATCATTTGACGTTTTTTTTTAAACCACAAAACAGCATCAGGAGAGACTTCAGTCACACTGTGTGATGTTGCCTGCAATAAGATTAGTTAGTTAGTTAACATGTTATAACTGAGGGGTGAGTCTGGTGTCACTAGTTATCTACTATAGATAATAAAGGTTTTGTGAACAATGTGCATCACGTAACTATGGCACACAGTTCATTTAGTATGTATTCAGATCACAAGAAAAGCCTGCAGGACACGGCCCTCTTGATTTGAGCTCTTCTGCTCTCTGAGTACACCTTTAAAAAGAAGGATTTATTTGTTTATAACTGCCTTTTTTCATCTGTGACAACCAAAATGCTTATTTCTGTTGTTGTTTTTTAAGCGGGGTGATGGCTTCTCAATAAAAGCTAGGGGAAAAAAGATACTATTTGAGGTAATTGGCACATTTTAGAGCTACTGTACCACTCAGCACAATCCATGCAAAGCCATGGGGTAGTTTAGGTTGTGCAGGAAGTGTTGTCTGTTGTCTGACTGTATAAAACATGGACGTAGAATCTGTGATGTCACCCGCAGGTTTTTTGAAGAGCCGTTGTGAAGCCCGTTGTGTGGTGGCCACCGCCATCTTGGCAGTCCTGCCTCCATCGGCTCGAGGCTAATCCAAAAATCGGGAAAAAGGTGTATCGAAGTTTTACATTTTTACATGGGAGCTTATGGAGACTGACTAACTCTGTAGCCAGCCTCAAGTGGCTGTTCGAAGAAGTGCAGTTTTTGGCACTTCCACATTGGCTTCACTTCACATTCATAGAGGTTGCTGCTTGGTGTTAACACTTACTTTCACCCCAAAATACTTAACATGTACCATAAAGCAGGCATGAGGGAATAAATACCATTTCCTACCCGGCTAACAGTGATGTAATCTTTGTCTGAGATCCACCTTTGAACACAGCGGCCGGGTGCTTGTCCTTAATGTGGTGAGTCACGACATACTAGTGCTAGTACCGCTACTTAACTGAAGAGTAAAATAACACAGTTTACATTTTGACTTTATTGCCATTTCAGAGAAAATGTTCCCACACCAAGTTTTGTTTAGTGCGCTATTTTTAACGTCTGTTTATCGGCATTACCTCATACTGCTAGCTGGTGTCTATGAAGAGACAACAGAGGAAAAAGCTGAAGCTTTAAAGACATACCTTTAACTAGAATCCATCCAGAACTCATTAGAGGGTCCATGCATAAAGCAGGAGAGACATTAATTCTTCCGTAGAGCCGGTCTGGGGATCTGGACCAGCACCGCATCACTACATCCTGCCAGTCTGTCTCCTGTGATGATCAATAGCAGTGAACAGAAGGCAGCTGGAAGCTTGCTTCTCAAAAGTCTTGTAGAGTGCCAACTCATTTTGGTTGGCAGTCCCCGATTAGTCTTTAGTCTCACTGGCCTTTGCTAAATCCTATTCATCACTGATAAAATAAACCGTCAGCTGAGAAATCGTAAAAAAGAGGGAACATTTTGGATACCTCTGCAGATTCTATATTTACTTAGAATGGAAACAGAACTCACGGACTTGAAAACAATTAGGGTGCTATTTGGCCAGATTTAAAGCATTCATCATGAGATGGATTGTAGTGCATTATACACTATACAGGCACATTATTTTTGTTTAGTGTTTTTAAAAGCAGTCTGAATTGATTAGTGTTTATTCAGTGTTAAAACTGGATGGAAAAAGTCAACAATACAAAATTCCATGTGAACAAATCTGTTATTTTTTGTAATTTAAACCATTTAATCTTTTTTTATTTACTTTTGAGGGAACATTTTCTTTCCCATGTTTTTTTTCTTGAATTGCCACAAACATTGTACTAATGACAGGAGCGCTTTCACTGTAAACAGCAGTTATCAGTTAGTATGCTCACGTTGCTGAGTTGTGCTTGGATGCTGGAGTATTGCTTTGACGCAAAGTTGAGCGAAATGTCCTAAAATGGTCACCGCACAGACGCTAAAAAGTTTCTTTATGGTAACAACATGTCCTTCCCTCTAGTGATAAACTGTATTTTTCATTCCCTTACTTGCAATCATAGCAGAGCAAAGCAATCTCCCCATTTTTCAACCATCCAACCATATTATTGTATGATAAAAGCAACATTACGAGGCCTCTGAGGCTGCCTGTGTGTGGCCTTTAGTCCTGTTTCTATGTAATGGACGATGATAATGTGCATTTCAGCGGCACTCACTGTCAATTCAAGATAAGTGGTTTAGCTAACAGGAGCAAACTGTGGATTTGCTAACAATTTATGTAATCACTGAACGCTTATGTTGGTGTTGTGCTTGAGTGGAGTGTTGAGTAAAATGTTACCATAACAGGTAGGAATGATGATGGGTTTTAGGTGGTTTACCTAAGATTGCAGCAGCTTCAGTTACCTGATTTAACCATATTTTAGCCACCTTCTTCACTGATATTATTAACGTATATAAATATAAAGCACAGGACATAAGGTTGCAGTGGTCACCTCTCTGTTCCTGACTTCACACTCACTGTCTCTTTTATGTTACTGAGGGTTTTGCCCTTGTGCACGGATTCATAAAAGATAAGATGAGATGAAACTTTATTGATCCCTGTGGGGAAATTCTGTCACCGCAACGGCGAAGAAATTGGTTTTAACAGGGGGGGGAAGGAAACCGAATACAAAAACACAACTAGAATATAAAAATAAGCAATTTATAAAGAATGAAAACATTTGTGGGGTTATGCAAACATAATATGCAATTTTAGGAGTAGGCTGTCAAAGTGTGAACTATGTCTTCTAAAGTTAATAGATCTTAAATGTCTTGACTGCTTACATAAATATTGATTTGTTGGTTTGAAATAAAAGTAAGGTATAAAAACAACATATCTTTAAATGTTTTGTCACATTGTTAAATCAAGTATTTCCACATAAAGGGCATTTAATAGGGAATAAGCCTCGAAGATGAAAAAAGGCCACGAATGCAGAAAGAACTAAACAATAATAAAAGAAAAGGTAAATGTGCACGCAGCAAGAAGAGTTTATCATTGCCAAACAACCAGTGAATTTCTGCATTTGTTTATGTGCATGATTTAAAGCTTCCAGCCAGCAGGGACTTGGTGTGTGTTGGTGTTTGGTTTAGTCTAGACGGGGAGGGTCATGTTCGCTGCAGGCGTACAGCACACTGCAACACCCCCCTCCCTGTTCTCTCTCTCTATCTTTGTCTCACCACCTCTGTCTTTCTTTTGTCCGTCTATCTCTCTCTCTATCGCCACATTCTGTCCGAACAAGAGGATGATGACTGAGTATGTCATCCTCTCTCTGCGTGGTGGCAGGTGTCGGTATGAACAGGAGGCCTTCACAGGGCCTGAGCTGGTGGAGTTTGACACTTCGATACAGCTTTCTCTCCAATGGTGTCAAACGTTTGCTCCATGAGAGATTTGAAGGGAGTCGAAGTGGTCTGAGTGTATTTTCCATGAGATTGCTGATGGTTGACCTTCTTCTATTTTTATTCTGACCAAGTGGGAATGTCGAGGCACCTCATGATTCGATTCTGATTCAGAGGGCTACGATGTGATGATAAAAGGATGGAAAGGAACATTTTTGATTTTTGATTTAAACATAGCATATTTGTAATGATCCATTATTAAAATAATCCATTATCTTTAAAGGTCCAGTGTGTAACAGCCAGATTACACCACGACATGCGCCATGTTCCATGTACGCCATGTTTCAAAACCCCACCAGAAGCACCGTGGTCCATTTCAGAAGCGGGTCTCCGCTCTGCTCTGTTCTGCCGAGAATATGTGGCTGCTCTGTTTTTTACGGACAGCCCGCGTCAATCACACACAGAACAGCTCGAGCTGGCCGGATGTCAGACACACCATGTACACACATGTACACACCCTGTACAAACTTCCAACCCTAAGAACGGCCAAAAGAAAACAATTGAATGTAGCATATGTAGCATATTTACATATTCAGAAGCACATAAATCAGGAAAAATTACCAAATCTGAACAAGTCTGGTGCGCAAAATGCTCCACTTCTGAAATTCTCCAGGTGGGCGTTGAAGTCGCGTGTACAGTAGAATGGACCAAACCAGCATTACGGCCATGATGTGACGGAGACATGCAAGTGGGGTTCCACTGTAAGACTTAGAGAGCTTTCTAATAATAGGAATCATTATGTTTTTGTTACCTAGAGTCCTAGGTATATATACTTTTCTACAGTGTCAGCCATGTTGCACCTCCATGTTTCTACAGTAGCCCAGAATAGACCAACCAAACACTGGATACGGCTTTTCACATTTCTTGCAAGTTTCAACAGCCGCCATGCTTTCTTCTTCATGTTTGTAATGGGACAGCTAGATGTCACTAAATTCTATGCACTGGTCCTTTAAGTTTAGTTACCCACCTCTACAAAGCAAAATCATCTTGTCAGTGCTCTCTAGTGGACAAACTGTGTAAGGGTGGCTTCTAAAAACCTTGATCCTAATTTGGAATTTGTTTTTACTTATTGTTTGACATATGCATGGATACCAATATATCTGCATTAATAATAATACTAATATTGGTCTGGCCAAGTTATCAGTCTCGCTCTAGTTGGGAGGGATGTTAACACTTGATTTATCATTGGAGTTGTTTATTTTCTGACGTAAGTACAGTCCAAAGAAAAAGACCACTCCATGTGCTGATTACATAGCTGTCTTTGTTGTTTCTTCATCCCTCTCTCTCTCTTTTCTCTCTCCCAGAAACCTCTCAGCATTCATACATTTCACTGTCAGCCTTTCATCTACACTGCAGCACCTTCTGCATTAGCAATTCAGTACACAGTAGATCATTTATAAACATTAAAATTTCAGTACCTCCAACTTTTTTGGCCAAGTTGTTTTTGACAAATATTTGCATGCATGTAACACGGGAGAAAATCCTGTGTGAAGTGTTACAGCACACCGAGTGATAGGAATCAGATGTCAAGACTGTTGAGACACTCTTGCATGAAAACAGACAAAGACTTAGCAGTTGTGTATTTTCATACTGATCACATTCTGGCTGAACTAGTTGCTTTTACCTCAGTAATTCATCAAAATGTATCATATTTAGCCTACATGTCTGCATGAATTAAACTACATCACATCTTTAACTCCGATCTGTGGCCCTCTGCTGCATGACATCCCCCCTCTCTCTCTCCACGTTCCTCTAGTGGCTGTAGTTATTATGACGGTAGCAAAGGAGAAAGTCAGGTGACAAAGTCTGCATAGGGAGGAGGTCGGAGTGGTCGGATGGGTCAATAAAACATCCGACTTTAATCAACCAATATGAAGAAAATATTCACATTTGAGAAGCTGAGATAAGAAAATTTAGATATTTTCTTTTCTTAAAAATAGTTGATGATTGATTTAATAGTTGACAACTAATCGATTAATTGACTAATTGCTGCAGTTCTACTTTGAAGACTCATCTTTCTCATCATTCTCAACATCTTTATGTAGACTTTAGTGTGGTAGCAGAAAGAAGAATCACCTTTTGTACTGATGATTCAACAGTTTCATGCCTATCCAAACCACGGAAGTACTGTCACCTACCCGTCTAAGCACAAAAATTAAAGGGACACCCAAAAATAACTCTCAATCTCAGTGGAGGAAATGCCACTCCTCACCTCCATCTGCTCTGTTAATTTTGTATATCAAGACACCTTGCCACAAATTATCGCTTACTTAACCTGCTCAATCTCTTGAGTCTGATCTGTCTTTCACTCCATATATTTCTAGATGTGTGTCGTAGCTACATGTCTCTGAGTGGCAGTATACCTTTTTTGCTTTTAAGAGAGGAAGCGATGTTAAAAGTGCTTCTTTATTAGCCCTGTACCTTAACTATTAAATTAATCCATGAAAACTGTGTTATTTGATCAACCACTTGAACCGTGTAAACATCATTATTGATAAAAGCTGATTTAGGTGATTACTCCTGGTGGTCGGTGCTGTGGTGTGCATATGAATATTCGTGTCGAAAAGAACGCTCCTTTGAAATTCAAACCACCTTAAGTGTTTCAGGGAAAGGCCTGTTGACATTTTATATTTGCAAGAGCAATGTGATAACAGGAGAAGAGTTGGACCTGATGACAGTAAGTGCAAATGGGACGTTAACCGTGCATCCACGGTGTAAAGCTGATACCGAAGTGTTCATTTAAATTCTCTCCGTCGACTACATGCAGGGAGTAAACAGAGCAAAGGCCACCTCGTGTCGTTTGGAAACAGCATCTGTGGAAGCCAGAGGTCAAGAGTCTAACGTACCCAAACATGTGGTGAAAAATAGCTGGGGGACGGGATTTTAACATCACATATCATTAGACCTTAATTAGTAAAGTGGGCTTTAGGGACTGGGCCTCCCATCTGCCTCGGTTTGACATAGCTCGTCCTTCACATTTCATCGAGAAGATGAAAGTTTGAGCGGGTTGCTTCTCGCTGCATTACTGCAAGAAATCAAGTTTATCTGGCACATCGGGAGTTTGTGAGTGTATTAATAACGCAATTTGTGTTAACGACACAACATCTGTCCCAGGTTGCTGTAGCTCCAGATGCACCTGCTGTCTCTCATCATTTATACTCCTGATCAGTCCTGCTGACGTCAGAGTTTAGACGTCGAGAGGGAAAGACGCACTGTTCTCTTTAAAAAAGAGTTAATGTGTTTATTTGAAATGTATACCGCAGTAGATGCTTTTGACATCTTGTGCTAAAATAATGGTATTCAACTAATATTGAACTGATTTGCCTAATTTATGACTTGCTTGTAGAGCTGGGCCTTTTTTCAACTTTGTGGTTTTTCAACCATATCGCCCAGCCCTGGTTATGTTGATCAATTAGCCATTTAATCAATAAAATATCCAAATATATGGAAAAATACCCATCACAACTTTCCAGAGACAAAGGCTATGTCTTCAGATTGCATTGTATTGTCTGAACAACGGTCCGAAACTCTAATGTATTCAGTTTACAATGATATAAAACAGAAGGTAGTTGACATGAATTGGAAACCGCAAATGTTTTGCATATTTGCTTAATAACTACTGTCACGATGACAGATGAAAGGAGATCTACCGGTGGCCTGGGGGTTTCTTAATGCACGGTAGTTGCTTGAATGGCAGAACGGTCACTAAGAAACTTACTCCTTTTACCTTAAACAATACTCTCCTTCCACAAAAAATAAAAAGTTATTTTCACCAGGAACAAGACAGCTGTGAGATTGTCCCCAGTCTCTATTGAGCAAAGCGTTTAGAGACTGACTTGACTTATCTTAATAACTGACTTTAATACTTATTTGATTTTCTTTGTAATAGTAATTTCCTTTTGTAGTAATAATGTAGCAATTTCCTTTTTACAGACTAATATATTAATCCGCTAATTGTTCCAGCACTGCACTCAATGTATTCAAAGATTATAGCTGGTTAAAAACTGACAGACATACCACATATCTCCTCAGGCTTCCTGTCTGCCTTTCAATTATATGTAATAATAATAAAAGATATAATTGGCCAAAAATGGAGTATCAAGCGTGTAGCATCATGTGCCTCACAGAGGAACTCACTTCAGACTTGCTGCTAACTCTGGACGGCTTTCAACTTGTGAGAGCGGACAGGAGAGCAAAGTGCTTCTTGTGCTCTTACACGAGCTGCTGTAACAGGTGAATTTCCCCAGTGTGGGATCAATAAAGTCTATCTTATCTTACTCTTATAAACTATACTGTCCTGCTGTATGAAGTAATAAAGTAGATACCCATCAGTCAATCAATCAATCATACTTTATTTGTGTAGCACTTTTCATCGAAACAGAATGTAACACAAAGTGCTTCACTCAATAAAACAACCACAGCCGCCCTCCCAACCCCCTGTCTGTAAACAAAAACATGAACTCCAGGAACCGAGGAAACACTATCTCATCATTTTGCAATGAGGAAACCCCGGAGGCAGCATTAGAAAG
The DNA here is from genome assembly GCA_946959425.1 of Argyrosomus regius. Classification (NCBI taxonomy): domain Eukaryota; kingdom Metazoa; phylum Chordata; class Actinopteri; family Sciaenidae; genus Argyrosomus; species Argyrosomus regius. The sequence goes on from OX336882.1 coordinate 28,196,155, forward strand.
AGATAGAAAGGATATACCCAGTAATAAAACAGAAAACAAAAAACGGGTGTGGCTACAAACAGCAGTTCAACAGTATAGTTGTTACACACTGTGTAACAAGCGGCCCCTGAAGGTCTAACTTCAGCCTGTGAAAGACGGTGTTTCATGTAACCAGAATCGACAAATACAACCCAGAATATTAAATCGTTTTCCTGCTAAAATCTTCTCTGCAGCTTGAAGAACAGAGCTCCACTTTGCTGCTGCACTGCTCTGTTGCATCATCAGAAGTATAGCGGTGGAGAAACTGCTCTCTCCACCTAGTGCTCGTCGGGGCCCGCAACCATCACAGTGTCTGCTCATGTTGAACAAAATGGACAGAGGAGTATCTAAAGGCTTATCACTGGCATTGTATTACCCAGAATTCCTTTTGCCTGTGTTATGCTCATCTCTCTCTCTCACTCTCTTTCTCCCGCGTGCTCCTGATCCACATTTGGCATGGCTGGATGGTCATTTTGCCAGGGGAGAATTGGAAGAGATTGTGTGCAGCCCTTCAGTATGTTCTCCCCTTCAAGTCTCTGGATGTTTCCGTGCAGCAGAGAAGCGGCTAAGCAACAGTCTAGAGAGAGGTAATTGCTTCCTGGTGATGAGATGAATTGACAGTCGCTTTGCAGCCGTGCTGTTTATTTCTCACGTCTGCCCCTCTCCACCGAAGCCCAAGTCAGGAGTGTGTGTGTGTGTGTGTGTGTGTGTGAGATTGAAATGCATCACCTGATTGTCGAATTAATACAATATACGGGCCTGTGACTGCGGGTGTCTACAACGCTATTCAGATTGATACAGAATTGTCCTTCCAAACTGAAGGAGAGTGGTTTCTCCTCGGCTATCGCACTCTTTGATGGGTATCTCTTACCATCGTGCCTCAGTGCGTCTGAGTGTTTCTTGCCTTCGAACGCAGTCAAGAGAAAAGAACACATCCTGCACAACTGACAGGGTTTATTCTTTATAGTGTTAGAGCTATTTGTAAAACAACTATTCTTTGATTAACACTTCATTTTCTTATTTATTTATTTTTTAATCTCCACCAGAAGGTTTTACTCGAATTTAAACCAAGGTAACACAAAAAAAAAAACAGATAGCTTCTCTGGGGTTTATGGATATTCTGTGGAGGCTGTAGGTTAGGCAGGAGGGAGGTTAACTCCTGACAAACACTTCTACAACATTACCTTCACAGCGTGGCATTCATCAGCTTAGTGACTCCCCGTGCCTGCTCCTTGTCAAGCGCCGCTGTCACCGCCGCTGCATACTTGCGGCTTTACCGCAAAAATTCATTCACCAGAGGGCGAAGCTGAAATGAAATAAACGTCTTTTTCTGCCTCATCAGTAAGATTCAAACTGAGTGTGAGTTACGTAAGCACGGCTAAATTTATCAATGCTCATTTTATGCAAAGCCTGAGCTCCCAGGCGCAGACTGTGTGATGTTCAGAATGAGAAGGTGGTGGGGGGGTTGGGGATGAGGCGTTTGTTTCCCTGCAAGCCATTTGATTTCTATTTTTGTGCCTGGAAAAACAAGATTTTAAAAAGGTCATGCTAATTTTAGCCGTGTTTTCTTGAAGGAAAAGGGAGACTTGTGGCTTTTCTGCTCAAACGCGCACAGACAATAAAAGCAGACTTCTGACAGTTCACAGCTGTGGTTGCGAAGGGGATTACAGTCGAGAGTGAATGGCAGGCACATGCAACGTCTGCATATGCTGCTTTCTTCAGTCACTCACTCTCCTCTTCTGTGTGTGTGTGTGTGTGAATGAAGCAGATGAGAAGAGTGCGTTTCGTTCTGGTGTGTATCTTGAAGGAAAAAGGTGTGATTTGTGCAAGGATCTCTGTCTCTCTCTTTGTTACATTCACAGTGAAGTCTGAAAGTTGGCAGATCCAGAACTGGAGTGTCCCAGATCTCACACAGGATCTTTGTAGACAAACAAGACGGCTTTCCTGCTTTTTGATGTGCTGTCTCTTTCTCCTCTGCGACACACTCACACACACAAACGCACACATTTGTCTTCCTACGTTTCTGACGACCTCCATTTACAACATTCACTCTTTGAACCGTAACTTAAACCCCTGTCTATTCCTAATTCCACATTTTTAATCCCCATCCTAACCTACACCTAATCCTAATGCTGTCAGTTGGCAGGTTATTTTCCATTTACAGTCCTAAACTTCAAGAATTTATATTTGTCGCTCGTTTGAGGTTGTGGGGAGTGTATCCTGGCTCACACTGGGCAAGAGGTCGGGTAATCCATGGATGGCCTGATATAACAAATGCATATGGAGCTACAGTGTGCAACACTTTTTCCCTACTAGTCAGTAACCTGAGATTGCTAGACCAATTTGCAAATGTGACAGAAATAAATTACTACTACTACTCGGTTCTACATCATCACCAGCTATCTTGGATGTGGATGTAAAATGAAAAATGCCTTAATGGCGCTCCTCTGTACAGTCATCATATCAAACCTGCCCCGTTGTGACCAAGCAGCAACCTCTGTGGCTGTGAAGTGAAGCCAATGCGGCAATGTGCCAAAAACTGCAGTTCCTCGAATGACCACTTGAGGCTGGCTGCAGAAGCCTCAGGTCCGCTGACGATCCATGTGTTTGCCCATTTTTAGAGTAGACGGGAGGCGGAAGAGGCAGGACGGCCAACATGGCGTTCTTCAGAAACCTATGGGTGACGCTGTCCATACTTTATATTGTCAGTGGTTGTGACTTACCTGGCCCAGGCTGGCTTGAAATCTGTCTGAACAGAAGGGGGACCAGACACATCAGCCAGAACAAATAAAACATGAACTCACAGATTTGTCTGGTTCCGAGGCTGGATGGCAAGTCAATTACAGAGCTAAAACAAATAGACAAACAATCATTCACACCACTGAACGATTTAGAGGTTACTTAACCATCATGTCTTTGAGATGTTGGTGGAATCGTGGAAGAAAGCCACACAAACAAGGGAACATTCTTCACATTAACTTCCCCAGCAGATCTGAACCCTTGACTTTGGTACTAACCACTGTTCCGCTGTATCGCCCTGAATTTCATTTACTTCTATTTAAAAGTGAAAATACTAAATAAAAATATTTTAATTCATCAGCGTTAAACGGATAATAATTTTAATAATTCATCTTTGAAGTGCATTTTGTTCAAACAGGATGCTGGCAGCAAAAGTCCAGCAGCCAAAATCATTTTAAACATCATTAAATGACAGATGGGAAGTTCTATTTGTGGCATTATTGAAAAATTGAATTTTTGGCCTAAGAGAATAAATATTTTGCACATTTTTGAAAATGTATCCACGCGAAAGTCTCTCATAAGTTATTGTTTTTCATGGCATTTCAGCATCACTGAAGAGGAAAATGAAATAATGTCATCAAGATTAGGAGTTTCTCCAACTGTTTGATGTATTATGAATATTGCACTCAAATAATTCTCTATTATTTTCTTACATATGTCCTTACATATTATCCTCACAGTTCAGGTTACAGGACCCTGCATTAAGTCAGAAAGAATAAGCAGGATAAGGGTCTCGATCCTGCTGAATTTAGTCCTGCAGGAATATTAAAATGCATCGAGCCCTGCAGAGATGGCTTGTTTTATTCTGCACAATGGCCCAAATCTGGCAGCACATCTCAAAATGCCTTTCACTGCCACTGTTCAAACGACCACAGGAAGAGTATCTCTAATCAGAATGCATAATTTGCTGGTAACATGACAAGTCAGTGAAAATATTCGGGTGCCACACAACAGTGTTTATCATCATATTTATGTGGTTTTATTCTTCACATCATCAGGTGATCTTTACACCCGATGAGTTATTAAAATCTTACATTGTTCTGTATCACGCTTACAGTAAACGTTACTGTGACTGACATTTTTTTTTCTCGCCTTCATGCATGGCTGCGTTAAAATCCCACACATCATAAAGAAAAACATCTTTCTCACAGCGCTCCCCACAACAATTCAGTGACTCACCTCCCATTTACGAAGCCTACATCCACCCTGATAGTACTACAGCCGAGTTTTACACATGAAACACCCCCCACCATCACCACCACGGCCACCACCACCCTTCGTTCCTCTTCAGCTCTGCTGATCTGTGTTTCTCGTATGATTCAGAGCATCGCGGATCATTAAACATTTGCAACACAATCAGCGTTCCCACGTTCAAAATGGAGGAGGGGAAGATGTGCTGCGAGGAGCCGCTGGATCCTGATCACGCTTCTATGCTAGGGATATGTTTTTGCTACAGACCACACTGCCTGTTACCATGACAACAAACAGAAATTTCCCTTCACACACTTCACCCAAGTGCTTTTCAACACAGAAAAACCATCCTCCCCTCCCCTCCCCTCTCCTCTCCTCTCCTTCCCCTCCCGAAGTTACTACCCGCTTCTCTGCTCCCAGCATCCTCTGGAGTTTGGGGAATACACTTCAATTGATCTCCTGCAGATGAGTGGAGCGAGACTGGTCACATGACTAATTCAGATGTCAGTGAGACCACTACCTCGTTTATTCTCTCTTTTCAAGCGGTATAAATTTGAGAGCGAGCTTCAACTCTGGCGGTGACCTGATCGCACACGTCTGCGACAGAATGAGCTGCTATTCACGAACGTGTCGGAGCGGCAAGGTGCTCAGCGGTGACCCAGCTGCGCGACCACTTCGGGCTATCATGCATCACCGTCGGAGGAAGCTGTGTTGGGAAACGCTCTGTCTGGCCTGCAGTGGAGGGATGGTCGAGGTGGAAAAGGACACTCTCAGTCACCTGTTTGGTCTTTTCCACTACATGAGCAGAGAAAACACTTTTTTTTAATTTTTGGTCTCCAAACAAAAATAGACTCACCTCCACCTTACCTTGGAGACAGTAGCGATGATTGGCAGCGAGGATACACTTACACATCGTGGGAGGCCCCCCACCCCCACCCCCCCGACACCGAGATGCCAGACCTGCTAAGTACAGATGCCAAACCAGACGTGGGCCTGTTTTGGACACTTTGACCTTTGAACTCTTTCCATTCTCACACCTTGAAGTGTCAGAGATGGATGAAGATCTGTCAGAGGCTCTATTCTGGGTCTGTGAGCGCAGCTCTGAGCATCTGAGATTTGACTTTTTGACAACGGATGGCACTTTGTGTCTTTTGAAAACGTTCAACCCCAGAAGGAAAAAAACAAGTAGAAAGCATAAACATTCAAACACCATGAAAATATGGACAATACAGTTCTTATTAAACAAACAAAAAAAAAACATCTGACAGTATCCATTTCCTGTTTGTAAGGAAGCTGCGAGAAGTGAAACACATTTTGGATTGAATCTACATTTTAGAGCAGTCTTATCAGAGTAATAACACCTTATCCTGACAACCCAAACTGTGATTTCTTCTCACTTTGTGTGCAGAAAGATTTGAAACCTAACAAGCTGCTTAAGCTTCTCAACTTCAAAGCAGCTGTTGGGCTGTGAGATAAATCCAATAGAAATCACTGATGGTTTGATGTAACTCGGTTCATTTGGGATTGCACTGCTGTTTCTTGTCTCTTTCCTCCAGCTCTCACTTTATGAGAATTGATCTTATAACGCAGTTTGTCAGGATGTTTGCATTCAGTGAACTTTGCTATATTAATATTAGTCTAAATGTCTATCCATTCATCTCTGTCCTGCACCTTTGTCCAGCTGTCCCAATCTCTATTTTTCTATGTCTATGTAAATTTATCATCAAAGACATAGATAAATATGACAGCAATGCTGTAAATCTATCCCTTGCAACACATCTATCCAATGTCATTGACTGTCAAATTTAATAAATTGAGAGTGAAAGGAGGTTGCCGGGGGAGTAAGTCCAAGGTCAGCGCCACTGGATCTAAGTGCAGAAGCTGGTAAATGTTCCCCTGGGGAGGTCACTGGCCTGAGTCATGCTGTATTTGTCTGGCAGAAGGCCTACTGACATTTTCTGGATGTAAAAGAGCAGTTTGTCTATTGCAGCAAGCACAATTGTTGCTGACAACTTTTCCATCCGCAGCCCTGCGACAGTAGCGTTGTTTTGTAAAGGAACGGGGCAGGTACCTTTTGGGATTTGGTCGATTGGGTTTCAAGGGGCCAGCAGCAGCATGCAGCGCAGCGGCGTTGGGTTTCCATGCAGAGGGGAAACGGTGAACGCCAAATTCACTGGCATGAATGTATGAGAGCACCCTCCAACCATGTGCCGAGATATTGTTTCCTGTCAGGTGTTGCCTTACACCTCTGAGTGATGGAGTCTCTTCCTGGAAGACATTAGCTGAAACTGACAGAAGCTATGACCAGTTTGAAGTTGAGAAGTGCTGTGGCAGCACTCTGACTTGTTTTCTTCTGTCTGTATATAATGCTTCTAATTAAATTAAGAATATTACGCTTTGTGCTCGGCCCCAAAGACACTAAAACAATTTTAACCTCGACTCATCTAAAATTAACGTAATAATTCACACATAATTGCATTCTTCACACTGAACTTAAGCATTGTATTTTCACATTACCATGCTTCACAAACTTCAGTCAGCTTCCTGACTGAGAATAACAGTAACAGCCTTTGGATTCGTGGCTAATATACTCTAAAATCCTAGACAGCAAACTATATTATTGTGCACACAACACTACTTAAGGTCTATTCCAGTGTTTCTCAAACTTTTTACACCGTGTACCACCTCAGAAAATATTCCGCCATCCAAGTACCACCAGTAAAACAGACGTTAAAATAATATAGGTCGACCCTATTCAGCTATACAGACATTTCACGCAGGAGTGTTGACGGTACGAAACCAGTTCAAGTACCTGACTTACTTGGGTGGAAAAGAGGTACTCCTGATCCGCACTCCTCCTCCTTATAGTTCCTGTTTGGAGTCACTCCTGCTGTGTTTTTGAAACGTTAATCTCACCTCCACTCGCTTTCTCCAATCACATTTTAGTTCGTCACTAATCACGGATGTATGCGTGCTACGTGCTACTTGCATGAATGTGACGTGACTATGGAGCAGGGTATGAAAGAAAACATGACAGGATCTCATAGTCAAAGTGTTTTCATTTAAATATTGTAGTATTGATGTTATTAAATGTTTCTAAATTAATATATTTTATTAAAAAATATAATATAGCGTACCACGCAAGGGGGCTCACGTGCCACCAGTGGTACTTGTAGGATCTAAAACACGTGTATAGCTTTTGTTGTTTATTTGTATATTTTGTTGTGTATTTGTATATATGTTCCATCATTTCCGGTAATTGGCACAGGGGGTGCGGTTGTGTCCTCTCACCTTATTTCACCTGTTCACTTTGTGGCGGTATTCAGACAAGGAGGGGTGAGCAGGGCTCGGATATGTTCTGTCTGGCCGTCTCGTCTAGTTTTGTCGAGTCACAGTAAGAGCCTGCTTAGCCTCTTAGTGGCATTTTTTAATTGATAGTGGTCACAACAGTACTTCTTCCAAAGTTTGAGAGTGGTCTATTCTAAATATAGAAGCCATAAATAATGAAAAAGTGGAAACAATCCAGAACACCATGTGAATGACAACAACTTTAACAATGTACAACACACATTGTTTCCCCAGTGCACGTTAGAAATAATACTTTGTTAGTGATGTTATTTTTCAGTATATGTAGAGTTGCAAAAAACAAATAAGAAGTCCAAGAAGTTGCAAATATTTTGCAAAGATCTCAGACTGATTAATGTGTTTATTATTTGTTTAGTCTATGTAAGCACAAACACAAGAGCAAAAAAAAATAAGTCAATGACATGTTCTGCACCGCTGCTTTTTTAGGCTGGCTCACAATGACGAAGCAGACGTCTGAATGAGTTTGTCTGGGTGTGTGGCAAACATTTAGTGCTTGTCGGTGTTTGTGGTTGTCTTTTTTTAAGTGTTTGTGTGTGTGTGATTGTGTAGGGTAGACCTTGTTTTGTGGAGACAGCTGTAAAGGGTGAGCTACTATATATATCTTCAACCTCACCATGACCTGATCCCAGAGTCATACATCGACCTTTCAGGGTCGCTGTCATGCACAACAAGTTCATGACAAACACGTTTAGTGTCTTTATGTCTGTGGAGCATTAAAAGTATTAATAAAGTTTAGTTTTTGTTGCTTTTCTGTGGATCTGTGAAGGTTTTGTTGAAGGTGAACTGGCTGCATCCTCGCAGGCAAATTGCAGCACGGCCGCAGTGTGTCCATCAACCAGCTTGATGGATGAACTGGTGTTTGTCCAAGAGTCAAGTAATTGCACCACAACGGACCCATTTAAAATATTTAAACAGTGTCGAACATGAATGGCTCGGGCATCGAGTTTCAAAAGCAACCACCGTAAAAGGCCGCTGTGGATGAAAACGTTCTGTCACCGTGAGCTCAGGCCCTGCTGACAGAGCTGATTCTGTGTGATGTACATAAACATCCCAACAGTTCAGCCAACAGCAAACAAAACTGTTACAGTCAGGGAGGGAGACGTGCTGAGCTTTAGCAAGTTGGCTTCTCTCTGTGTCGACACCAAGCGTTGGATTGCATAACATTATCATCAACACTGAGAATAGAGTAGATCAGGGGTGTCGAACTCATTTTCAACGAGGTGTCAGTTGTAACTTTAAGACTGTAGAAATGTAACAACTCCTTAACGTATTGTTGATTTGATCATTATTTATTCAAGTTACAAATAATCTATGTATTGTGGATGTAAAAATATATATAAGCACATTGCTATGTGTTATTATAACATAAATCCTTTTAATGTATCAGGTTAAGAAACCCACATTACTCCATCAAAGATCAAACTTTTCAATTAAATAACAACAGATCAAACACAAGTTATTAAATTAACTTCATTGGTCCAACCAAGCCTGTTTTTTCAAAACACAAGTGTGCCATCGGTAGCCACCCCGACTTCTCCCAGGTTAATTTATTTTGACTTACAGACTTCTCCGTTGTCGTCCCATTGCATGGCAGCTACATCCAAGAGCTCCTCAGTGACAGAGATGGGCTGTATCCGTGTTTTCCGTGCTTTCATCAACTAAGGCTAATGAAAAAGCCAGATCATTGCGTGAATCTTCGGCCAGCTGTGTTGTCAGATTTCCTACTAGTTCCTGAACTCAGGTCTGCACGATGGCGTTTCTTGACAAACTGACATTTTTAAGAGTCGATATCTGGTCACATCTGATCACACACCTTTCGCAGGCACTATTCAAAAATTCAGCTTCTGGAAAAAATACTTTCTTCAGCCACAATAAAGCTAGCTGTCACTGCTGCATCATTTTTGGCTGTAGCTTATATGAACATATCCTGCTACGATTGCAGTCTGCCTTTTAAATCTTGGACAATTTGTTTTTCTCGGAGGCTAAATTTAGCATACAACGTACAACATATATCATTAAATTGCCTTCCTTCTGCATCAGTTTTTCTCTTCTTGGACATTTTGGAAATTATTTCATAGACATTTCTCAACTCCACTTGTTGGAAAACCACCTTAGTGAACGCTGATGTGGAAACACTGCAATCTAGTAGCAGGATGCCATCACTTCGCGCGTCACAAAAAAGACAATCATACGCCTTTTAAGCCCTCACGGGCCACATAAGATTCAGTCTGTGGGCCTTGAGTTTGACATGTGGAGTACATTGATTGGTTTGTATTTGATTGAAAAGATGTTTCTATTAAACATCTATCAATTTCTTTAAATTATAATGTTGTGGTCTTCCTGTGGTGCTGAAGTAGTGGTTGAGCAAAAGGATTGTGAAATACTTGTCTGAAGCCACGACATGACCGGAGAAAAGAATTACCTGCTTCACTCTGTCTTTCCAGATTATAATCACACCATGATCACAACTTTGACTTTGTGAAATCAGAATAGAGAAAGTTCAAATAGATTTCCATTTCCTCCTTTTTATGACGGCCCATTTTGACTACTAATAAAGCTGCTGACACCACTCAGGCCTGGAGGTTAAACAGTGTTGTATTTTATTGGAAACTCCTGTGAGTGAACTGATTCGTCGCCTAATTTATGTGTTGAGCTCTGTAGCGACAGCAGCATTACTGCAGTGAACACATTTAAACTGACAAGTGAAAGCAGCAGGGATGCACCCCTAAACGTAGAAGATTTGAATCATCAGTCGAGCACAGAGAGCAATGCACGATAACAGCATGGTGGGATATAAACTTTTAACACACTGAATCTTGTCTCAGAATTACCTAAGTGGGCCGGTTGCACAGCAGACGTTTTGACTTGTCAAAGCAGGAAAAACACAGGTGGGGACAGCGGCTCAGTTCCATTAAGTGTCCCACTAACAGTGACCGTGAATCAGCACTCACAATAGCAGGACCTCCTCTAAGTGGAACTTAGCTATCATTAATAAAGCTGTGAGTTTCCAGCTATGACATGTCAAAATATCTGCAGTGCAACCAGCCCATTACCTGACTACAAAGCTAACTGTGACGCAAACAGAGGGTAGGATGATGCAGAACAGTGCAACACATTTGTTTGATTCTCTCAGCTCTGTTTGGACCATCCATGACGTCACAAATATGTTTCTGAAGAGGTGGAGCGTCAATGGAGCTGAGGCGGGCTGAATAAAGCCTGGCCACTCTGTTAATTCTGCATAACTTTAAGCCTTAATATAATTTGAACAGGTGAGTTATATAAAAATTCAGACTCAGTACAGTTGTCATGAACGGGGAAATTAGCTATAGAGACCAAAACTGTTTTTTGTACCAGGCTGTAAACATGTTTATTTCTGCTGTGAAGTTGGACATTTTAACATGGGGACTTATGGAGACTGACTCGTTCCATAGGCAGCCTCGTTTGAGGAACTGCATGCCGCTTCTGCATTGGCTTCATTTCACAGTGTAATTGACTCTCCAGCTGATAGTGCTGTCAGATGAGGAGAGAGGCTCTGTGGCGCTCTGAATTATGACCAGGAAGCTCACTTTTTATTTATCTTGCAGGTAAAACATGAGACGTGTTATTGAAGCTGAGTGTGGTGCAGATGCTGGGCAGGTGCACTGAACTGTACTGTAACCGAGCAGAGGATTGAATAATATATTTCTCAAGGTTACAAGTCAGGTGTTGCTGTAGGAAATACTCCAGAAAAACATATTCTGTGTTACAAATTACAGGGTGACACAAGATTGTGTTGTACTGTTAGACTGTGTGCTGCATAGTGTGAGAGAACATAAATATATCAAGTGTGTTACAAACCATAAAGTGTGCTTTAAAATGTACATATATCAAAGATTACTTTATTATTCAAACTCAAAGTTTAATCTTACTTTGTATTCACTATAGTACCTTGGGAACAATAAATGTAGTCTGCAAACTCAGTCGGAGGAATGAAAACCCTCAAAAAGATCCACTGAGCCAAAATGGCGGCATCAGGCTTTGAAACAGAGACTCACAGTGCTGAGAATTTGTGTGAAGGCCTTGAACTTGGGCCTAAGAGGTACTGCAGGATTATAAAAAGTCCTGAATCAGGCTCCATGGTGCTGATAACGGTATAGAGGCGAATGGAAATTACCCTTCGAGGGTGGAGACTGAGATTGTAATATGGCAATTAGAAAATTTGGAGGAACCAAAAAAGTAAAAGTAAAAGTAAAAAGTGCTGACACCATCATTTCTAGGAGTGGGCGTAGGGGTGAGCCTCTTTGTCCTCAGTTCAACTCGGGTTTATCTCTTGCGAAAGAATAAACTCTATTGCCTAAACTCTGTTCCTGATTTCTTTTTTCTCAACACATTCAGTCTTTTTTGGACCTTTCGGAAATTGTGAGGTCTCATTTTGGACCATTTGGACCTTCGGTAGCTTTTCTCTTTCGCTGTAGAGGCCTGGATTTCCGATTCTGGCCTTGACAAGGACTTCTAATCTCAAACGGTGTGTTGACATTCATGTAGGTTCACGTTTTTCCTCACCACCGTCGCCAAAGTGCTTGCTCATGGTGGAATGGTCTCTGTAAATAATATTATAAAGAGTACGGTCTAGACCTGCTCTGTATGGAAAGTGTCGTGAGATAACTTTTGTTATGATATGGTGCTATATAAATAAAATTTAATTGAATTGAATGTACATGTGCAAACATCAGTAAAAAAATGAGTGTTTCTGAAAATAAAAAATATCCATAGATGAACCACAAGTACATTACAAATAAGCAAACATTACAGCGTTAGTGTGCGTATATGTACATGAGATGGTGTTGTAGTAATGGCCTTCAACCTGGATTTGTTGATGTATATGTATAACAGCAAAAGCAGTTCACCTCTGACAAAAAAAGCTCATCATAAAACACTTTTTGTTTTCTGAATTTTTATTGAATATATTATATTTTTCTTTAATCAACATTGCACATATTCCATTTTCAATCACATCTCATATTGCTGTCTACAAAATGTTATGAATGTAGAAAATCCAGAAGTTTGAAGGTTTTACCAAAAAATAAAACAAAGAAGGAAACAAAAAGGGACAATTAAGGTCAGAAGTGACAAGCTCCAAAGATACAGAGAGAGAGAGGGAGAGACAGAGAGAGAGAGGAAGAGAAGGAGAGGAGCACCCTCAAGAAAAGAATACAAACATACCTTGGGTTAGGATGCATTTTTCTCAAAACAAAGCATCATGCAGAATAAAAGCAAGGCTGGCCAAAACTCACATGGATATTTCTCAACACCTGAACTGTAGAAATATTTTACATGTTCGTTAATAGTTACTGTCAGTTTTCCTTTGCTTGACTGATAATGAGTTCCCTCCTTTTGTTATGAATGACAAGGCAGATGAACAGTTTTGAATATTAAGCATACACATAGCAGTAACATTAAAACAAATGCACCACCGTCGTCCCTAAAGGCAATCACGTAGCCGCAGTTACTGACATCTATCCGTCTACACTGCATCGGTACAGCACAGCAGCAGTGCAGCAGCATCTCTGCTGGCTGCATGTCGATAGTTTACCTCTCTGCAGGTGAGATGATTGTGAGAATCATAATGACTAATGTCGATCTACTGGATTGTAACCACCATAGAAATGTGACTGTGGCCTTGGCTGACCAAACTGCACCAGCTTGCATAGACACCAGATTTTTTTATGGGTTTGAACCCCATCCTTGTACTGTCAAACTCACATGTGAATATATTTTTCATCTGTATATTCTTCATATATTGTTTGTGTAATTCATTCTTTTATTTAACAAACAGTAGCCCTCCTTCATCAAGCTCTTAGAACTACAAACAATGATCCAAAGACACATGTCTGATTTCTGCGCCTAAATTATATCATAGATTGATCAATCAGAGACATCATGTGTACATCAAGATTATGTATTTCTGCTAACTAGGTAGCTAATCTGTATATTAATCAGTTGTTACTGATGTAGATTAGCTACCTAGTTAGCTATCTAACCTGATCCAACAGGTGTGTCATGAATTCTACTGTTATGAAGCTTATAATTTTTTGTTTGGGAGGCTGGAACCAGAGAAGGTTTGGCATTTTTGCTTGATAATAATCAAAATAGTTGCCAATTTATTTTCTGTATCCACAAGCAAAGAGACATCTCTTTGATTTCACCGACTGTATGTCCAAAAGCTTGATGAACGAGGGCTGATGTTAGTATTAAGACACCTGGAGAGGACAGCAGCAGTCCTAAACTTACTCTCCAGATATGAGAACAGGTGCTCTAACAACAAGGTGTGTGTGTGTGGCTGTGTGTGTGTGTGTGTGTGTGTGTGTGGGTTAGTAATTGTTTTTGTATTCAAACCACACCCTACCTAATTTCCTTCTCCATTTAGCATACTCTGTCTCATCACTGCTCTGGTACACTATGAGCCAGGAAATGAAAGGTGTTCCAAAAATAACAAAGATAAATTTGTGTGATATTTAAGCTAATGAAAGGCTGTTATCAGTTAATCAACGTCATAATCTCCGCAAGAATGAGTCTAATTATTACTCAAATGACAACTTTATATAGTGACCATTAAGTATTTCTCAGATCAAGTGTGGTAACTCTGTTATTAACTCTGTAATTTGAACGATACGCTCACATTTGCTGTCTATTCCACTAACACGCATGAAATCAGCAAAGCCTTTTTATTTGCCTCATATTTGAGACGATTTCCTAAATACAGATGTGACCGGGCAAACACTGTAATCATTGTTTTTGCAGCAAAGAGCACTAATACTGTTCTGCAGGAGGCAGATGGTGCAAAAACAACCTGAAATCCAGTCAGTCACGTAACAGCATGAGTGCTAAACAAATACAAACTGTTAAACAGTTCTCACAGTGCTCCTCATAAGCCACCTTGTTTATAAGGAGATTAAGACATAAATCGAGTTCCCGGTGTTGAATCGAACGCTGTGGATGTTACAGTAAACACTCTAGTTTTTATCCTCAGACTAATGCATTACTTTTATTTGTGTATGTGTCCGTAATATCAAACTGAGCCGGAGTACAGAGACGTCTGCAGTGCTGCCTGGGTGCAGTGTGAAGATATTGGGCTTAGTCACTTTGCCTTTTTTAAAAATATATCCCTCAGCTCTTGGAGACAAAACAAACCAAAAAAACATTTAAAAGTCAGACTTTTAAACCAAATTTAGTTCATAGTCTCACATCCATCCTGATCATTATGGGCAGAAGCAGTCAGTGTTGCCAGATTGAGCTGTTTTCCATCCAGTTTGGCGGCTTTTTATTTGATTGTTTGTGATAAAAATGGTTTTGGGCAGCTATTTTTCAGTTTTCATTTTTCTCTTCTGAATAGTTTGATTTAGTTGACAGGGCGCTGACTTCAGTAGGCTGATACCCGATCAATAAAAATAAAATAAGATTTCAGGTTATTACAGCTGGGGTGAAACTTTTTTTTTACCTGTCAATTATAGCTCACCTGTTGTTACAAGTGAATACTTTAACGTTTAATTGCCATCAAGACTTTATTGAGATTCTTTTTAATTACTGTTTGTTTGCTTGCTTTGTGTGCTTTGGAGTAAAACCACTGACAGTATAAAGAATGGACAGTGTATGCATGACGTCACCCACAGGTTTCTGAAGGCCCGTTGTGAAGCTCAAAATCTGTGGTGCTGGCCGCCGCCATGTTGGCTGTACTGCCTCTTCCGGCTAATCTAAAAATCAGCAAACACGTGGATCATCAGTGGACCTGAGGTGAGCTGAACGACGCCTGGGTGACCAAACAAGCCACCTGTAAAGGCACCCACATGCAAATCAAGGCAGCCACACTGTTAATTATGCATAACTTTAAGCCTTAATATAATTTGAACATGTGAGTTATAAATTCAGCCTCAGTACAGTTGTCATGAACGGGGAAATTAGCTATAGAGACCAAAACTGTTTTTTGTACCAGGCTGTAAACATGTTTATTTCTGCTGTGAAGTTGGACATTTTAACATGGGGGCTTATGGAGACTGACTCACTTCTGTAGCCAGCCTCAAGTGGCCGTTTGAGGAACTGCAGTTTTTGGTGTTTCTTCATAGGCTTCACTTCACAGCCACTGAGGTTGCCACTTGAGTTCAACTAGCTGCCCAAATAAAACAGGATGAAATATATTTATGTGTAAACGAAAAATTGGTCTTCAGGATCTAATTGGGCTGCTTTGTGTCGGCCAAATCTGGCAACACTGAGAGCATTTTACATTTTAGTGCATCCCTAAATCTTAACACTGTGCTGTTGTTTTGCATCGGTTTAAATTTGTGGTCAATTGTTAGTTTTTCAGAAGAAATCCTTTTGTTATTGATTCGTGCAGGCATTCATCTTAAAGTTAATCTTGCCCAGTTCTGTGGAAAGCACAGAGGATTTGAAGGAGTCTCAGAGATATTTAGGCCTCAGAAATATGTGAGCTTGAACAGAAAAGCAGTTTCTCACACCGAGATAGCCCTTCTTAATGTGAAATCAATCCCCAACAAGAATCTTCTTTCTAATGAGTTGCCGGGTTGTTTGTTGTTTAGTATGATAAGTGAAAATAAGTTAAACTGTGTTGGATGTATCTCCTCCTCTTCCTCTTCTGACCAGTAGCTCGTGTTCGGAATCAGAATTATAAATGTGGCTGCAGTGAGGAGGTGATCGTAATTAAAATTTTCTCATCTCACCTTATTCTGTGTGCTATTTAACGTCCCCACACAGACTAACTGTTAACTTCCCCCTAACAGCTTATCACAAAAAGTTATTACTGCAGGTCATTTTCACATCCACAGGAATATATAACTGTAGCAAGTCTAAGAACAATCTGAGTATTCCCTTTTTTTACTCCTGATATGACCTGGATGACATCTTGATAAATATCCACGTGGATAACTGAGGGTTATGACCTTTTTTATTCAGTGCACGAGTCTCGTTCAGCTCTCAAACGAGGATAAATGATTTTTCTATCTGAATCTGCTTCAAAATCGACCTTTATTATCTCCTTATAGTATGCTGCCCTTCTCTGGGCTACTACTGATCCTCTCCCCGATGACAACAGATTTAAGTGAGGGGCGCTGCATCAGTGCAACTTGACATAATTGCAGCCTCTAACCGAATAAATTGTTTTAATTCATAGATCGAGGAAATGGGTTGGAGACGGTCCTGTTAAACAGATTTCTTTGTCTCCTTTGGTGCTCGTTTGTTCCGCTTGATTGGATGTGGTGGCCTCGAGGATCAATTCTCAGGCTGATCCTGCCTCTTGTTCTCTCTTTTAACCTGTGGGCATATGACTCTTTGGCTTAGCGTCTTATGTGCTGCTTTGTGATAATACCAAACTGTTGCCGAGTATATCACTAGATATATTAATTTGTCTCTCACAAATGTATCTGTATTGTTGCAGCGCAGCTTCTGGCCACTGTTGGCTGTGTTGGTATGATAGTTCCACATCAGGCCAGAACCGAGGCCTCGGGTTTGGAACAGCTTGTGCTTTGAGGCTCGTAATCTGACAAGATTAGTGTAATAAAATCACTCCTGAAAATATATTTCTGCAGACAGGTTCTGTTTTCATTTAATTTACCTCTGAAAGGAATAGTTTCCGATGTTTTTGTGGAAGTGTGCTCTCTCTTATGAAGAAGATCTGTGCCGCTCTCATGTCTGTACAGTAAATGTGTACCTTCAGCCAGCAGCTGTTATCTTAGCTTAGCATAAAAGCTCTTTAAAGCTTGTTATATTACAAGTTGTGGTTTTACCAGGGATTATGTGCCGACCTGTTTCTTGGTTGGCTGCCTCAATTTCTTGGAAATTTGGAAATTAGGTGCTCAAACACACCATCTGTAACGGCACCTAACCCTAACCTGTCAATCAAAGCGTCCACACTGTTAATTCTGCATAACTTTATAATTTAAACAGATGAGATGTATAAAAATTCAGACTCAGTACAGTTGTCATGAACGGGGAAATTAGCTATAGAGACCAAAACTGTTTTTTGTACCAGGCTGTAAACATGTTTATTTCTGCTGTGAAGTTGGACATTTTAACATGGGGACTTATGGAGACTGACTCGTTCTGCAGCCGGCCTCAAGTGGACGTTTGAGGATGTGCAGTTTTTGGCATTTCTGCATTGGCTTCACTTCACAGTCACAGAGGTTGCCGCTTGTCCACTACTTGATCCAAACGCTGAAGGTCCTGAGTGCCTTTATGCTAAGCTAATGGGTTGCTGGCTGCTAGCTTTATGGTTATTGTGCCCACATTAGAGTCATGATCTTGTCGATCTTCTCCTCTAACTCTTAGCATTGTATTTAATTACTTTACTTAAATCATCATATTATCACGTTTTCTGTTGCAGTTTGCTGATTCATTCTCAAATATTTAGATTTTAAAATGTCGTTGTGGGAGCAGCACTACATGTACATGAATAGTTTGTTTTTATAGCACTGATACTTCGTCTTTACATGAACTTGTGATGGCTACAACCTGATATTTGAATCCACTGTCATTCATTTCTTTCATGTTCAGTCAGTTTTATTTCTCTTCCTTTTCTTACTCAACTTTTTAAAGAAGCAACACATTTGCAGATTTTACAGTCCCTAAAATTTGCTGTAGTATTCTGGTATTCCCGGTAAAACTTTTGGTATGTATGACAAACTTAATTTGGATCTACTGCTTCCCAATAAAAGCATCTTTGTAAGCAATTCACAACTATTGACATCTATTTTAAAACTATTGTGACTATTGGAATATCTGGAACATCCAGTACACAGCTTTTCTGAGGAATACTAGGGATAGGCATATTGAGGTAATTACAGACACGAATGTTCAGAAAAAGGGCAAAAACTTTGGATTTTCTGGGGAAAGACACTAAGATCAAGAGCACTAAAGTCAAGCTGTGCCATTATAGTTGACACAGTATTTCTAAAGGATGTTTTTTTGAGGAAAATATAGGAAAATAAAACACTTTCTTCATTAAAATATGTGATATAACTTACTACTACGTCCAAAAATGAAAATAAAACCAGCATGTCAGTAGACGTTTCTAATCATTAAATTCACGGGCAACATTGCAGGTCTAAGAGAGGTAACAAAATCCAACGCTTCTTTGACAAAACTGCACTAACGACATCACCAACCTCATCACCACCAACCACCAAGTTTTTTGTATGCCAAATCAATTAGTGGGTGGATTTTTAACGGGCAGTATGTAAAAGGAAAACAAAAATAAAACATATGACAATGAAGAATGTTGGAGCAGCATTCGCAACAATATGAGGAACATGATTGTTTCAGCGAGGACAAACCAAACAGGTGATTATGGTTGATGGTCATAACAGTCAACGAAAGTAAAAAGTCTCAAATTACTCTATCTGCAACACATCTTAGGACACACAAGTATAAATGTCTGCTATTTACATTTTTTTTCCTATTCAGTGTGCATCTATATCACAACATTTTCCAGAAGTCCACAACATACAATAAATTCAGGGTTTCACCTTTGGTTATGTAATTATCAAGGCTAGGTTTAAAAAAATATATAACACACGTCCATGTTACTTTTGCATACAGTTAAATTCAAAGTGAAAACATATCAACAAAGCAGCTGGTCAGCTCTAAATTTGCATCTGAGAAAAAAACCTAAGGTATTTCATCTTTACGCTGATGATTCTCGGGGCGGTTGAAAGCCCCGGCGAGTTTCATCCGCTGTTTTTCTGTGATAGAAAGTGAGTGTGGCAGATATTTATGACGGTGTTTATGTGCCTGACATCTTTGCTTTAGTGTAAGTGGATCTTAATGTAAGAGGATATTCATCTGATGTATTTCAGTGTGTTGCATTGAGCCAGTCAATATATGTCGCGTATTTATCTCCCCCGACCCCTCTATACGCTTTCTGAATGAGGATTTTCATGTGTTATGACACGATGTGAATTAAGAGTTTGTTGCCAGCGTTTGAGTGAGCAACTCAGGCCAGCCTTGTTTGGTTGACAATATGAAACAAGATAAAAATAGATTAAGTCGTACTGCTGACTGCACATAAGCAGAGAGCAAACTCACCATTTAGTAACCAATGACACCTACGAAGCCGACCCAACTAAAACATTATGTCGACGTTACAACCAAACATTATCTCTATCATATTAAAATATTCACATCTGTTCCTTACAAGACACTTTTTTTCACATGTAAAGAAAACATCTTTGAACTTTTTATAAGTCTCTTAGTTTCATCACTTCATACATCTGTATATGTGTAGTAATTAAGGCAATCATTTTGGGCCACGACTTACTCATTTGCCAACTCAACCCGCGAGGGGGTTTGTTTACTGATGCCGCACAGTAACTCCCGTCCCCACTTGTCCAAACGCCGAGTCCCGTTCAGTTTGTTGTTGCTTTTCAGTCTCCCCTCGTGCTCAAGATGACCAGTCACAATGTTTTGCTTGTTCTCTGCAATTTTCCAGAGATGTGGGGGGGGGGGGATACTCCCTCTCCTTGTATCTGGCAGCGCTGCAACAGAGAAAGACAGAGAGAGAGAAACAGGAAACGGATATGAATCTATCATCATTTCTGAGAAAATGGCACCCTGAATGCCAAATACTGATACTGCACATATTTTCCTTTCCCACCCTGAGGTTGGGCAAGATGCATCCCACTAAAGATAATCATCAGGGTCATTAAGCAGTAATTCCTTCTGAAGCACTCGGGAAGGGGAAAGGTCTGAGGTTTGTTGGGCACATTAACAGTAGAATACTACTTACATGCCAGCTTAGTTAACGGACATAAATAAATTTATCAATGTTTACCTCTTAACATAGCAAAAGTTTCCCTTTTAAAGGTCCAGTGTGTAAGATTTAAGGGAATTAGGGGAAAGTACAACTGGACTTGGTTGTAGATCTGGTTGTAGATCTGTGGGTCTTCTTCTACCCTCTACCGCCATGTTGCACCACCAAGTTTCTACAGTAGACCAGAATGGACAAACCAAACACTGGCACTTTTTCGTGAGTTTCGTCTCTATGAAGGAATGGGTGATGCAAGGTTGTTGCAATCAGCAACTCCACTGCTAGATGCCAATAAAGCCGACACACCGGACCTTTAAGTAGCTCAAAGGTTGTTAAAATCATCTCATTTCACTTTGTCTGACAGATTCATATTGATTTGCTCTCAGCTTCTTCAAGTTCTTTATTGCAGATATATAATGTTTGCATGGAGTGAAATATTCAAGCTGAAGGCTCTGTGTTGTGATGGCTGCACTGTTCCATCAAATGTAAATGTCCAAATGTCGAAGCATTCGTATAGCAGCAATTTTTGATGAAATCTGTCTTGTTCCTGTGGAGGTTTGAGTGCAGTTGTTGTAAATCATTTTGGACAAAGTGAGTGTGTCGTGAATTTAATGTAAAAAGAAAAAGTCATCATTTCATACATATATTTGGTGTTTTCAGGAACTTTGGGATGCCCACTGGAAATAAAATGTTTGTTTTTACCGCAGTTTCATCGAGTTTGTAATGAGGTGAACTAGTAACTGGTGTAACTAGTCTACTGACGGGCAATTTACCTTAATACAACTTTATTTATCTCTGTAATGACTCATCAGGTTAAAACTATTGGTAATAAATACCCACACAAAGTGAAAGACAACATACACTTTCCTCCAACAAACAATGACAGCATCAGTTTCAGGAAGTGCCCAAAACATCTGTTTAGCCCTCTGTAGTAATTACGACGGGAGTAAAGGAGGAAACGATAATGGACGAGTCAACATTACATCAGACTCTAAGCGACTATCAGATTTTTCTTTCGAGCATGACCATGATTGCTTCATAACCGTGTGTTTATTATTGTAACCATGACAACAAAGGTCCCCAAACATGGTCTTTAGCCACAGTGTTACCAAAGTGTTAACACCACTGACAGTATAAAGAATGGACAGCGTATGGACACCTGTAGGTTTCTAAAGAGCCGTTTTGAAGCTCAGTTTTATATTTTAACATGGGGACTTATCGAGATGGATTCATTCTGGAGACGGCCTCAAGCGGTCATTTAAGGAACTGCTGCATTGGCTTCACTTCACAGCCACGCAGGTTGCTGCTTGGTTAACACATCATAAAACAGTTTTGGAAGACACAAGCGATGTCAACCTGTCGATTGGGGCATCGGACGATTCTTTGTGTCGATTTAGTTACAAATAACGTATTTTGTCGTTTAATTTGGAGGACTTCAAATCAATAAGAATTCACTTTCAACTTGGTGAGGTAGATTCAGTGTGCTTAGACATTTCCTTATGATTTTGAAATGTTTATGTTTACAGAACAAGCCTAAAAAATGACTTTTAATTTTAGGTTGGTAATGACAGGTGTAATCACTGCTACACGGGTATATTTATACTACAAATTAGCTGCATATGTCTCCAAGTGGACCAAATCATCTGTCCTCAAACTGCAGGTGTATTGGTAAATCCTTGAAAATTATGGCAATCTATAACAAACACAAATGAACCAAGAAAAACAGTGGCCACAAGCTGGTTCACACACAACACAAAAAGGTTAACGGCTGCTTAGTGGCCTTCAACCTAATATTACCCTCCTCTGTAGCTGTGTTTGTAATGTTGATTTAGCTCAAATGTAAATTCCTTCTTCATGAGGTGTTTATGTTATTCTGGCTACCCCCTGTAGGGCGAAACATTTCACAGAATAACTGTTCTGTGTCATAGCTATTTGTGCTTATTAAGATGCAGACTATTAGAGACAAGCGTCCTCTTTTAACAGAGCAGCTGTTGTATAATTCTCCACCTCAATAATTTCAGGATTTCCACATAGTCTCCCCGGAGTTGCAGACATTCTGTATGCAATCATAGCTGCAGCAGGCACAAGGCAATTACAGCAAACATACTGAGTGTTTTTATCTAATTCCCTTATTAAGACTTTCAAGCTAAACCTGTGGTTGTTTACATTTCAGGTTTTGTTTGTTTGCAGAGTATTTAAATACACACAGGTAGTGTGTCCTTGTATTTACTCTCAAATACCGTGTACGTGTAATGATAAGAAGACATACAGTACCAGTCAAAAGTTTGGACACACCTTCTCATTCAATGTTTTTTCTTTATTTTATTACTTTCCACATTGTAGACTAATACTGAAGACATCAAAACTATGAAAGAACCACTCAACTAAGTGAAGAGAAATGACAGTCCATCATTACATGAAGGTCAGTCAGTCCAGAAAATTACAATAACTTTGAATGTGTCGCAAGTGTAGTCGCAAAAACCATCAAGCGCTATGATGAAACTGGATCTCATGAGGACTGGCCCAGTAAAGGAAGACCAAGAGTTCATCAGCCACAGAAATCACAAATTAACGGCACCTCAGATTAAAGACCACATAGATCCTTAATAGAATTCAAGTAGCACATCTCTACATCAACTGTTGGGAGGAGACTGTCAATCCAACCTTCATGATGGAATTGCTGCAAAGAAACCACGGCTGATGAAGACCAAGAAGAAGAAGAGAACTGCTTGGACCACGAAACAGAGATTAGTGTTCAGTAAAGATTTCCACTGGTCCCTAGTGAAAATCTGTGCTTCAGTCTGATTAGTCCAGATTTGAGATTTTTGGTTCCACATGTGTGGTTCCCGCCATAAGGCATAGAGGAGGAGGTGTGATGGTGTGGGGATGTATAGCTGATGACACTGTTGGTGATTTACTAAAAATTCAAGGCACACTTAAGCAGCATAGTTACTACAGCACTCTGTTTTCACATGGCACCCCATCTGGTTTGCGCTCAGTGGGAACATCATTTCTTTTTTTAAGATGACAGTGACCCCAAACACACCTCCTCCAGACTCTGCAAGGGCTATTTGAGTGATGGGAGGGCTGCGTCAGATGACCTGGCCTCCACAATCACCCGACCTGAACCCAATTGAGATGGTTTGGGATGAGTTGGACCGCAGAGTGAAGAGAAAAGCAGCCAACAAGTGCTCAGCAGAAAATCATTCCAGGTGACGACCTCATGAAGCTGATTGAGAGAAAGCCAAGAGTGTGCAAAGCTGTCATCAAAGAGAAAGTGGCTACTATGAAGAATCTAAAATATAAAACACATTCTGGTCTGTGTACACTTTTTTTTGTTTACTGCATAATTCCATATGTGTTATTTCATAGTTTTGATGTCTTCAATATTACTCTACAATGTAGAAAATAATAAAAGTCAGTATAAACACCGAATATATAGTGTGCTAGAAAGTGCAGCAATGAGGTGAATTCATGTGAGATCAGAGGATATCCTTAATATTATTCAGTGTTTGTTACCTCACTCTTATTTAACTTCTCCATCTGAGAGAAGAAAATGAATAAAGTTGTTTACAATAGAGGACAGTGATGTTCTGCACTCAAGTCCTTTTTCTCAAGTGTCGAAATAAAAGCAGCTCCTGTGTGTGTGTACACTTTAAAGTAGGCAACCTACAGCTAGAGGGAAACAGGGCCTTACCGGTACTTCCTACTACAACACCAAAATAAACCCTGAATGGAAATGTAAGTATGTTTTTGCTCTTGCCACATGAGGTCAGGTGACCCATGCTGTGATCAGAGGGTTCAAAGCCGTTATTACGGCGCAGTTGATTGTCTAACAACATAAAAGCACACCTTCCTGTGATTTTTATGAGCTGATATCATGGCAACAAATTAAGCTTAATTTCTTTCTAATGGGAGGCTATAATATTAGAGTGAGTCATTTGTTGGTGTGTGGAGCTTTGTTGCAAAGAGTTTACATAAGATGATTAATGGAAAATGAGCGTGCTCTGACAGCCCCAGGAGTTTTACAAGTGGTTGCCAGAATTGCAAATTTTGGTTGCCAAAGTTTACAGAATAGTTTATAACCACAGGATTAATTGCTCTGTGTAATATTCCCCCTTTCAATAACAAAGAAAAGCTATTAAAATCTCATATAAATATCCTATTATCATTAGGAATTACGTCCACATTGAACACTCTTTGATTTACTCCAGTTCTGCTCTGATATATGTAGTGAGGCTGACTTTCATGCAGGAGTTTGCGTGCCGTCCCAGACCTGCAATTGATGTTTGAATTTTTTAGAGCTGTGCCCGACGAATTTTGTCAATCGAAGCAGATTTGGCTGTTTTAATACGACGATTCAACTATTCATTCTTCTTTCAAGTTTTGATGCCTTTCTTCATCTTCTTTGATGTGAAAACATCAGATTTCCACACAGTCAGAGAAAGTAAAAGTGTGTGTCCTGCTCATAGTTCAGTTCTAAAAATCCCAGCTCACCACAGAGCTTCTCTCCTGCCAGGCTGCTGACAGCGCTGGTGTCAGCCCAAGAGTCAATCACAGTGGACGGCAGAAGATAGCTGTACCACCGTGTGGTTCAAAAGTGGCTTGGCCGACTTCACTGACAGTCACCAGAGCAGAGAGAGTCAGAGCAGCCGCTGCCATGTCCAGCTGTCGAGCGCCATGATGTTGCTCCTGCATTGTGTGATGTGTTCAATGACACAGCTTAAAAACAAAAGTGAATAGATTTGACTGAGGAAATGTGAGTTGACTCATCTCGGGGTCTTCTTGACTTATAACTTGAATCATCAGGTTTTCAAGGGCAACCCTGGAACTTAAACACAACCATGATCTTTCCCTGACCTTCAACTGTTTCAGTTGCTGAAGTTGATCGAGCTTCCTGTGAGACACTGATTCAAAACACACCCTGGCATTATACCCAAATATTATACCCATTATAGCCACACTAAATGTCACTTTTTTGACATTCACTTAGACAGAAGTTTTTACACTGAGTGATAAAGGTCTAGAAAGGTCTCCTCAGAGATCTTCTCTTGACATGTTGGACACCTCAAACTTCATGTCTGATTCTGAATAACTCAGTCCTGGAAATACTGATGGAGACTTCTAGTGAGGCTAGATGTTCAGACGACACAGAGAAAAAGCATTTCATTTACTGGGCTCCTGAGACTGAAAGTGGAGACTACAATGGGATAATCACTTGTACCATAACTCTCTATCTGTATGTCATGTACCTGGCCCACCGGCTGCGTGCACACCTGGATGCTTTCACTTCTGTGGCCTAGCAGGAGGCAGGATTGTTTTCAGTGACACATGCAGAACTCCATTCATCCCACAGCCCGTCACTTTAGGGCACTGCCTCCTCAAGGCTGAGCCAAGAGCGCTAGGTTAAACCTGTTCAGATCTACAAAACCACCTGCTGCCCAGAAGCCATCTCCATCCATAATTTAAAAGCCCAGGGGCTGTTTTTTCCATGGCACTGAATCTCAAATCATTATGGTGTTTGCAGAAAGCAGCCAGTTGAGACTGGAAGAGACAGAACCTGCAGGTATGATATTATGTGGGGGTAGATTAAAGCCCCAAAACACGAAATGATATTAACATAACTGCAGGGGGTTGATGGAGTTAATAAATCCAAATGACTCAACCGTTATTTCACCTGATTTCTGAAACTCACTTTACTGTTGTGGAACAAACACTTTGCTTCTTGAAATTTCAATTAAAACACCTTCTAACTAACTAACCCCCACGTATTGTCTCCTCCATGCTGTCTGACTTTAGTCTCATCCACACAGCTGAACTAGAGTTGCTCCAGTACTGATCAGAAATGCCTGTGATACTGCTTAAAATGCAGGATCAGGTATCGGCAAGTACGCACTGCACACCTATCCAATACCACCGATTTATTTATTTGCCCAAGGGCAGTGTCGGATTCTTCTTTTTTTTCCCCCAGTATGGCAAAGTCATAATCGCCCCTATACTCTGATTGGCTCACCTTGATATTTAGGCTATACAGGCATTACAACAATGACAGCAATCATACAGTGTTAGTCATATATTTTTTTACCACACTTGTATCAGAATCATACTCTCTGTTGGCCCATATGCAGAGTTTAGGTACATGAATCAGCAATGAATCTTGCTATTCCAGTCATTAACCATGAGCTGTTTCTCTCTTTAACCATGAGCCATGCTTGCTCCATCTATTGGTCAAATTGCTCCTTGATTACTGGAATGGTTGATGTTCTGGAGAAGGTGTGTAGGCAACGATAACCACAACCCTCAGATGGAGGTTTAGCTGTCTTTTCTAAGAAATCCCCAATGGTCCTCAGACTCAGTGGGTCTTGGGTTTAGTAAACTTTGAAGGTCCTCCATCTTCTTACTTCAGTCTAGGCAACTCTTTCAAATTGCTATTGAAGTCTTCAGCTACAGGAGAATGAAGAATAAACTATGGGCTATGGCTCTCCTCCCTCAGAGGGCTACACACAAAGAAGTACATGCACTTTGCTTAAAACTTCTCTAGTTAGTTAGACACAAGACCCTAAGCTTGCCAAGTCTTGTATTGAACAACCTCCCTCGGACACGCACACAGCCTGTGCAGTTTATGGTAGCAAGGGTTTATTTATTTTGAGATAACACGGCATGATCTCTATCTGGACCCTCACCATGGCTCCAATTAGTAAGCTCTGCCACAAAGTTAAGTCTTGTCAGCCATTTTCAATGTGTATCCTTTTCAACATTTGCTTATTTCTGTTGTTTTTAGATCTACACTGTATTTGCCAGAAAGTCAAGATCTCAGCGGTGCTTTTATTTTATGCAGTGCTTCTACCCTCTACAAAAGAAGTGTGGGCAGGGCCCTGAGTTTAGAATAAAGTCCCTTAAATATTAACCCTGAAACCAGCAACAGAAAAACTGTGCAAACTGTGTGGGTTGCATGGGTGAGATCAATGCAGCTGTTCAACTTGTGAGTCTATTTACAAAAATAACAACTCTTAAATCGACATATTTCCTCGATAGTTAACTGCTCCCAACAACAGACACTTCTGTATCAACTGAAAATTGTATTGATGGGGCTAATTGATGAGGGCAAAACCAAACCAAAGGACACCACCTCCTGAGAAGAACTTGGCTAACGTGAACAATGTTAAACTGAATGAGTGGTTCGGTTCCAACACATGGTTACCTTTGCTGCATGCTATCACCCCACCTCTCTCTCCACTTTCTATCTATCTTGAGCTGCTGTTATCTAATAAAGGCAATAAAAGGCCCAAAAATTAAAAAAAAGATTACCAGATTACTTTATTGCTCATTCATAGTGAACATGTAACAGTTGAGAATAAAAGACACTAGAAGGAATAGAGAAAATATTAAGAGCGGACTGCAGACTTCTTTGGACTGAAGCTGGACCTTTTTGACTTTTCATGGTGATGATTAAAGGATCCAATGTCTTGGATTTAGAGGTACTTATTGGCAGAAATGTAATATTCATAAGTGTGTTTTCATTAGTGTATAATTACCTGGAAATAAGGATTGTTGTGTTTTCACAGAGGGAGTGAGTCCATGTTCCACCACCAGACAAACCAAACGCTGGCTCTCATAGGGCCCTTTGCATTTTTCGTGAGTTACCGTAAAATTATGTTTGTTTTGAATGCTGTAGGAAGCTCCTGCAGTTTGACCCCATGTTAAGAAAATTATTCAATAACCCTCAGGATGCCGTCAGACTTTTTAAGATAGATCATTTAACTTGCAGCAAGGGAACAACTTACAGACTTTGTGGTTCAGTAAATGTTCAAAGGTTCAAGGGTTCAACACAGCATATATAGCATATATATCACTTACTTAAAGACAAGAGTGACACCCATAACCTGTCTATCACATAGTTTCAATCTTGGGCAATTTTAACCATGTATGGTCATAGGACATTAAGCATTAAAAGGGAAATTACAACTGTTTGTTAATACACTAATGTTGCGACTTCCCTAAAACTAAGCAGACATCAGTTATTTCTTTGTACGCCCCTGCAGGGTCATACTGGGTCATCTCAAAATGGAAAAATACTGAAAGCATAAAGGATAATAACATTTTTCCAACACCCCATATCTGTTGTTTTGCATGAGTCCTCGTTTTTTAGAACAACTACAAAAGTAGATAGCAAGTGCAAAGCTGGCACTACTCATAGAGCCACAAAAGCCATGAGAAATATGATTTAAATTCTAAATCTGAATTATCCTTTAAAGTATGGTCAGGGTTAGGCAACTGAAACACTTGAAGGTCAGGGAAAGATGATGGTTGTGTTTAAATTCCAGGGCTGCCCCTGAAAACCTGATGATTCAAGTCATCATTGGAGAAGACCCCGAATTGACCCACGACTCATTTTGTCAGTCGAATTTTTGCACCGTCATTGTAGACATTACACAATGCAGGAGCAACAACATGGAAGGCTGTAAACCTTATGAACCGAGTGTTAAAATGACCACAACAGGCCACCGTACTCTCCTACACATGCTTGGGTCAGGCAAGGGGTATTCGGTTGCTTGCAATCTGCAACCTCACCGCTAGGTGCCACTAAATCCCACACACTGGGCCTTTTAATATATCACTACTGATGATGGTACATGTGATAAACGAATAGCAATATAGCTGCTATAAATAGCCACAGCTATGCATAATATCATCTGCTCAGGTGTTCTTGGAAGACCTCAGCGATGCAACACAAACAATAGATCAAACTGTGCTACTTTTTGGTCGTCCCAATGTCAGGACCGAGTAATCAATATACTGTATGGTTGAGTGTGAGGGGAAATCAGGCTCATGCATACTTTTACAATGACTGAGATTTATTCAAGTTTTAGTCACAAACCTACACAGATTTTTTTTTTTTTCCACCTGGCCCCTGCAGACACGTGTGAAGCCAAAACATGTTTTCCGCATGGACAGAGCAATAATGTCTGCACCTCAGACTGGAACAAACTCCTCAAGAGGGCAAATAGGTGAGGACATTGGCTGTAAATACTATTACTGCTGAATCAAGCTGGGAAATGAGACATAACAGCTTCTCATTACTCATTACCGTTGCCTGCACATCAACCCTGCAGCCTTCTGAAACCTCGGAGGTGGTAAATCTTTCCTAAAAGGCAGTTAAAGGACAGGTTTTTTTTTTTGTTTATATATTTTAACATAATCTCTGAGCAGTGTGTGTGGTGTTTAATGAGTTGTTGTCTAGTAAACAACTTTCCCGTGACAGGGTTGTTCAAGAAATTATATTTTTTGTACAATAAATATCGCTGTGTAATGGGATGTTTCGGTTGGTCGGTTTTAACAGAGCGTGGAATGTACTTCCAGTGGCAACATGGTAATTGGTGCTACTTGTCAGCCAATTATAATACAGTTATAACATTTTAATTTTAAAACTTCTGGACAAACCGAGACACTAACAACAAAGACATGAAGAATAGCAGCGTAAACTCTGAAAATAGTTCTCGAGTTGTACGTTTGTTTTAACAAGAGAGGAAAACTGAATTTCCCTTCTAGATGTTCCGGTGCAGTGAGGCATGGTCTGTGTCAGTGGTCCCCCCTAAGAGCTCATCATTTCAGTACTTTGTCCTTTGTGCTCTTTCACTTTCACATACAAGGTCTGGTCATGGTCTGCTACAGCTAGAAAACTGTCAACTCACCCTTCACCCTAAAACTGCACAATTGTGACATATTACACTTAAGCTCTCCGTCCCTTGACAACATGCTCTCTGACACTGAAGTGTTTTTGTTAATACTCGTGTCTAAATCTTCGTCTGATCTGTGTGTCACGAATGCTCCAAACTATCATTATCAAAGCACCAGAGAGCGTTTCAATGCCCCAGAGAGGCAGGTCACCTGTTAACAGTTTTCAAAAGGACGCCTCAGTGCAGTCAGTCACACCATTTGGACTGTCCTTTACACGTATTTCAGACGTTATTTGTTATTATGGCCGTGTTTGTGTGGTTTGTTGGAGACCGACAGGTCAGAGGATGAACAATCATGACCCACAAAAGCTGTATGTGCTGCTCTTAGGTCAGCAACAGCGAGACACAAATGTTTACAGGCCTCTAGGGAAGTTTTAAAATCACAGGATGGACTTTCTTTTTGTTTTTGCATGATTAACAAATGCATGTTATACAGTATGTCTACCACAAAAGGCAAGGACAGCAATCACAAATGTTAAATAATATGATTCAGTCAATCTTTTTTTATATAGCACCTTTCAAACACATTTAATATAATTTTGATGCTACACTGATGTGTAATCAGGTGAATGGTGTCTCTGTCTTTCCAACTCTGACGGCCCATACATCTGTTTCTACACTATGTAACTTTGGGCTCTGGGTACGATCACCTGTGAGAAGTACGTAACGCTTTAGAGCACTAGGTCACACACCTCCAAATATTTCACTGATTTTGGTGAAACTAGATCATATTTTATGGAGAAAATGTTTTCTGGTTTTCCCTCTGATGTCCTCCTGCTGCTCTGAATTTACAGAGTTTCCTGATGGACAGTGAAGTAAACTGCTGTGAACCATAGTAGGTGCTGTTAGCTACTGCTAGCTCAGTTTGTAAGCCGGGCTGCCTGGACTGTGAGCTCAGAGCACCGGAGCAGTGTTAGTGTTTGAACCACAGGCGTTTTAGACCACCGGGAAGAAGAGGAGGAATGAGGATGAGGAAATCGTTGGCGTTGCTATGTCTTGTGTTTTTGCACTTGCTTGATGTTTGGCTGTTAGTTGTCGACCGAGTTTTTGATCATAAGTAATGTAATCATAACAAATCCACATGTACAGCTGTCCATATTTATGACAGTGGAATTGCACTCTGGGGGCATTAAATCTCAAAAATACCAATGCAGTGTTGCTTTAAGATAAAAGATAATATAAAAAATAAAAATGCCACGCTAAATAGATGGGAGTTTGGTTTATGTTTAAACATATCAATACATTCAGTTGCCTCTAAATGAAGGCGGTTATGTTCCAAACCTGGACAGAAAACTGAAATAAGATAATCCTGCAGGCGGTGACTTTAGGAGAGTGCACATGCACATGTAGCACGGTGCCTGGCTTCCTGCTTGCTGACACTAATCCAAAGGCAGCGGGGATTTTCTGCCTCTTGCTGCTTCTTGCCTCACACCCCTGCAGGGCTCTCAGATCCACACTGGCTTTCCCAGTCACACACACGCATACAAACATACACAGATGAACACACGACGGACTATAAATATTCAGGCCAGGATCGGCGGTATGTGCAGCACAGTGTACGCTGGGGACATAACACACACTGTGCTCATTTCAACCCCGCCACCGAGCTCTCTGTCAGCACTTTTCTGTGGGAAAAAACTCGCACATCTGCTCATGTGATGCTGTTCATTTAGGCTGACTTGTCCATGAACGCGCTCTGCGGAGCCCCAAAACTCGAGTGATCCCCATCGCTGTATTCTTGTCGACTATAGCACAGCACTCATTAGATGTGTTAGCTGCCGCATGGCAAGCCAAGCTTCAGGTGTTGTGTGTTTGTTTATGTTTGTGTCGGAGGGTGAGAGGTGCAGTTTGGAAAGCACATGTGCAACACAGCGAGTCACATTACACCATGACAGGCTGTCACGGTGAATTAAAGGCGGGACACAAACGGAGGCAGTGGTCAGGAAACATCCTTAATGCCACGAGGCTCAGGTCCACTGTGAACGACACATGTAGGCCACAAAACCAGCAGGATGAGACGATACCGAACAGGCTACAACAAAACTATATTTTCCTAGTTATTGTTGTTTTCTAACATTCCCTGAATGGGAAATTCATCGTAGTCCAAATGTACTGTTCCATGAGTTACATAATGTACAGTATATGTAGCATGATATGAGACAGTGGAAGCAGCTGAAAACTGGGTTAGCGCCAATTACTTCAATGCCAGCAGCCAAATAATCTATAAGTTTAGATGTTGTTTTTTTTTCCTTTTTCTGTGACACTGATAAAATGAGACAGCAGCTCTTATCTAATCTTTTAGCCTCACAACTTCCTGGCAGAAAAAAATATTTAGAGTCCAAAAAGTCAAAGTTTGGACTGTTTGCAGTCTTGGAAACACATCTTGACTGCTGAGATTAATAGGCTGGAAATGGAGATCAAGAAAATGCAAATGCAACGGAAATACAAAGCTGGTTGCAGATTTGTTTTTCTTTTTTTTATAAGAGATGTTCATAGTGTGCCTGAGTAACTGCCTGGGCCAATCGCCCTGTATCTGCAGTACTTATAAAGTATTTTTGGCCATGATTTAGTCTCTATGGGACTTTGGACAGACATTCATGGTTCCCAGAGGATGCACTATTATTACCAAAAATGTTCACATCACATCATCAGGTCTCCAATACGTGCAAAACATAGACATTCATCAGCCTCAGCTGTACTTGTGTTTTATGTTAATTCACAAATGTTAGCTAAACTAAGATAGTGAACATTGTACCTACTAAAAATTGGCATGTTAGCATTGTCAGATCCTTTTAATGCATCTTTAAAGGTCCAGTGAGTCAGATTTAGGACCTGAGGCAGGCCAAATGATGCCTGGATGCTCAAATAAGCCATCTGTAACGGCACATACCTGTCAATCAAAGTGGCCATGCTGTTAATTCTGCATAACATTTAAGCCTTAATATAATTTGAACTGGTGAGTTTTAGAAAAATTCAGACTCAGTACAGTTGTCATGAACGGGGAAATTAGCTATAGAGACCAAAACTGTTTTTTGTACCTGGCTGCTGTGAAGCTGGACATTTTAATATGGGGACTTATGGAGACTGACTTGTTCTGTCACCAGCCTCAAGTGGCTGTTCGCCACTACTTCACAGTCACGGAGGTTGCTGCTTGGTTCCGCTATGTTGAACTGCCATGTTTCTACAGTAGTCCAGAGCGGGCAAACTAATGCGAGGGGTTGCAATCAGCAGCTACACCACAGATGCCACTAAATTCTACACATTGGAGCTTTAAACCACACAGAGTGGCAGAAGCCTTTCATCCATTACTTTAAGCTGACTGTTTAAACCTTTCTTCTAGCTTGTTAACTCGTTTTCAAACACTCTGTCACAACACATGGTGTTCAGGTGTTGCAGCTGACTCAATAAGTGAATATACGTTTTAATCACATTATATTTAATTAGATTTTTTCCCCCAATCTGTACAATCTACAATCTCCCCTACAGTATGAGTACCCCGGCTGTTATTTCCCGTGATACAAATGCATTAATTTAATCTATCACACCTTGTCTGTTATTTATTTCATGTATAGATTTTAACTGTGGTCGTGGTACATTAAGCACAATTTCATAATTTGTGTGAACAAAAGCACCGAGCCGTTTACCCAAAATGAAAACTGTCATTATCTGCTCATCCCCGTCAGTCACGTCGTACCACCTCCAAACCAGCCCCCTCTATCTCATGCCCCCGCAGGCATTTCTCACATGTGCTGTTCAACAGTGACTTAATGAAACGCCTACAATCACTTACCAACAGCAGATGTAGATGCCTGCCAGTCGTGCTGCCAAGCATAAAAATTGCCATGTTGTTTCCCTTGATAATGGTAGCTGGAAATACATTCCCCAACTTGCAAAACTAAATTACAAACTAGAACTCATTTTGCACAACTGACCCACTGGAATTGTGTTTCTTTTTATGTTGCATGCAACTGCCATGTATGAGGTGATGGGCAAAATCTTCCGTCTTTTAAAAGATAATTTGAAATTTGAACAAGGTTAACAACTAGAAGGAGAAGCTAATTTCAACATAACAACTGGAAACCTACAAATGTTGGAAAATGGTCTTACAAAAAAGCAGATTTATCATATTTCTCATGTTTATGTGGAAAATACTTTGATTTTTAGATATTTTTTCAAGTGAAATGTGAGCCATCACATGTAAAAGCAACAATGTCACATGTGATATCACGCATGAAACACAAAGGTATATATAGGCTTGTGATTTTCTAACATTTAACATGAAAAAATGCTGTAGGATCTTTACACAGGTAAAACATGATTACGTTACCATTCTAGTGAACTCAAGAAAAGCACAAGTACAGACACAAATCCCAACAAAAGAGCAAAATCTACTGTATACCTCACCACAGGTATCATGTATCTGTTTAGTCTGTATAATTTTAGAGGGCTGAGGAGGTAAAACTACCAACATTTAACCAAAAAGCAAATAATACAGAATAAGAACCAAACAAACTAGGTTTTGTGCAGCACAATTGCTGGACGGCTTCCAGCACGGCCTATTGCTGGAAGTCTTTGAGGTTTTTTTGTTGTCTCCTCCTGAGATGATTTGTTGGATTAATTAAATCCATGACTTCTTCTAGGTTCGATAGTTAATTCTTCATTCCTTATTCCAGTTCAGCTCTAAATTAGTTTGTTGCTCTGATCAGACAGAGCAACACTTAACTGCTCATCTCGCTGGATTAAATTTAATCCAAACTTTTGAACCAAGAACTTGATTGTATTTTGTCAGAGGTTTGGCCAATATACCAGTAACAAGCAATTAGTTTGAAAACTGCTGCTGAACAGCGTGTTTTTCAACAGACTGTCTGATCAGTTTGATTTATCAAGCATGGCCGACAGCCTGAAATCTACTGCAGGGGAGAGAGAAATCTGTCTTATTACTATAGTGTGTGTGATTGAATTGAAAAACGTATGATCCAAGCATCAAGATGAATTGTCAAGCAGGTTTTAACACTTTTATGAGGTGATATTTTGTTTAAATTTAGTGCTGCTTTATTTGATTTTTTGATTTGATTTCCGTGCCCAACCCTCGTCGATTTACAAGGCAGCAAAAGTACAGTTCCAGCAGTCAAACACTTAATTTCATTACAAATGTACAGAAAAGTTTACAGCTGCATCTAAAGGTACAGAGTGCAGCTGCAGTGAAAACACAGGTTTTTCATTCATTTGAGTGGGGGTGGTGCGTTTCGGGTGCGTCAGTGCGGGCCGCAGGGGTGTTCGCCAAAAAACGCAAACTCAAACTTGAGTTGGATCCAAATTTTACCCTATTTATCCTCTATAGACTTCAATGGAGCAGTCATGTTGCTGGTCACAATAGCTACCAAGCAACCTCTATTCCGTGACCACCATTTGTACCCTGCGAAAATAGTTTTCTATCCATTTCCCTCCAAATCTAGTTGTTTTTTTGTCACTGCCCCTGGGGAGGATGGACCACCATGTGCCTCCTCCCAAACACATGGAGCTGCCAGCCGCCTACCGGCATGAACTGCCAAAAAGGCAACACAGACACAATCCTCAAACATCATCCTACCTGCAAACACTGCCAAATGTGTTTGTTGTAGGGTCGGAGGAGTTGGAATGATTAAAGTAGTGTATTCATGTATGGTGAACTGTAGGAGTGGAAATCATGTTTGCCCACGTCTGATCACTTTCACAATGATTGAGAAAATCTGAAGTATACACATAGTTTCAGTTCTAAAGTTACAGACACCCTTGTGTCACAAGAAGTCATCCTTTCCTCTAGCTGGCATTGCTCACTCATGATTAGTCTGTAATGAATTGATCACCAGTGCTGAGCTTTGCCTAAACACGATTTGGTTTTGCCCTCTGTGCCCTTTTGTAACTAACCTCCCAATCTTGGCATGTGCAGAGGTGTGGCTTTATGAGACCAGACATCACATTACTACCCACTCATCATCTGCTCTTGCAGAGTCAGGGGAAGACATTTTTGAGAGGCGTGCAGCAGCTCAATTAAACAAATAAACACACACCAAAAAAATAGTGCAGAAGGACACTTAAGCCAAAAAAAATGGGCAAAGGGGGAAGTGGCCTGAGCCAATATAGACACTCAACTCTTTCACTGACTTCCTGATAATTACCAACCATCAGCAATAACAGCAGTTGATTTGACTGTTTTTTACAGGCTTAAACTGCTGTAATGACCCTAACTACTCACTCAGCAGTTAAGAAACCACATTTTATCCACAATTGTTATTATCCAATATGTTCAAAAGCAACAGGTAATTGGCTGAAATGGCCCACATGAGTTGGAACAAACTGTATAATCCAAAGTAAACTCGGCCTCTGAAGCTGCATTAGTATGGGTGTAAACCTGACCACAAAGGCTCGACCTCTACACAATAAACCAGGAGAAGTTGGAAGTTCCAAGTAACTAGGACCAGCCTGCGATGTTGGAAAAAGGGCACCCAGTTTCCCGCCTTTGCCTGCCACTAGGCTGACAAAGCACCTGATGCCTTTCCCCGCAGATGGTGGGCCCACAGGTCGTCAGCTCTACGTTGTTTTTACGTTGTTGTTTGTGAATCACATTTCGTCTGAGCCCTCCCCTGGGACCAAGTTGCGTTCGGAGACCCTACCAGGAGCTATTGCACTGGACAAGACAGCTCCAAGGATCACAGAGATACACAAACCTCACCACCACTTTAAGGTAGCGTTTCTTTGGGGGATACAAGCTGCCGAAATGATCTTCCTCTGCTGGGTGGCTGGGTCAACCTTAGAAATAGGGTAAGGACCTCGGGCAACCTGGAGGGAGCTCAACCCAGATGGAAGTTGATGATAAGCAACTTTCACTTGGTTACATTGGTATTGAAGGCATGTTTTATCTCTTGTCTGTGAGTCTTCCCATGGCTGGACCACAATACAGAGTCTTGTCAAACTGCTGAATTAATTTGTCTGTTACATCTCACACAGCGTCTCCTGTCTACCCTAAATCACGTCGTCCTCAGACATCTTTATTTACCAGTTTTCATAAAAAATATCTTAATGAGAGATGTCACTCTGAAGTCTTAACTTAATAGTACATTTCTCTCTGTGTCTCTTCATTTTTGTAAATGGAAAATGGAAAAAAACACGCTCTGACTTTTGAGAGAAAACATCACAATCCTCATCTTTTTCTAGAGAATTCTTTACACAAGTCTTTCCCACAAGTACAGGCTCTTTCCCAAATGGCTATCTTCTTAGTGTCTCCTCTCCAACTGGCTACTTTTGTGTTTGTGAATAATGTTTTTCTAAATGGGAAATTGTGGTCATGCTTCAGACAGAGCTGTCCATCCCTAGCACTGGGTTGTTGCAGAAAAACGGGAATATTTACTGTTTCCTAATCCTCCCAGTTTAAAAACATGTGCGAAAATACTACAGTAATTTACACACAAAGCTGTAACTTGACATATTTTAGTTATTACAAATCTGTAAACCTGCCCAACATGAACATGAGTGGTGCAGTGACTCACACATTGGCCCCTGTTCACCTGTTTGGGTTGACTCAGCTCACCTCAACGCTGCACTTGGCAATTTGCAAGAGTGAATAATGAAGCAATAATCCGCAGCAGGCCGCAGTACAGTGATATTAAATCTGTGGTAGTGTGACATGCACACAGTGAATTGTTGCATATTGTGTTACAGTCGCACATTGAAGCTAAAATTATCGTCGGTCACATCAGTAACCTCGGGAAGTAGGATTTTATTCATCTGTAAGTGATTATGGCGGAGATTTCAAGGCTTTTTCGACCTCTCCTCACACATTATAATCTCATAGTAGACATGAGCTGTGAGCAGTTAAAAAAAACAGACATATTTCCTCACAGATTATCCCATTTGAAGATTTTTTAGTCTCCTAAGTATCCAGTATTTCACAAAAAAGCTGAATTCAGAGAAATGTCATAGAAAATAAACATATTTTGCCGTGATGCAGCAGTTTTAGGGATGCACCAATCTAACTCATTTGTGTGATTTATTCACTCCCTGTCAACAATGGATATAATAATAATGATAATAATAATGATGCTGTGCTTATACACATTTTTTACAGTAGTGATCTGTTTCTGCCCACAACAGCAGAAACACTTATCACCATAACAAAAAGATGAACTGGATAAATAAACGGTGCAGTTTTTGAGTCTTTGGCTGAACACTTTTATAACTGTTCAGCATTTCGTGAATCAAGTGACGAGCTGAGATTTTGGTAATCGCTTTTTTTTGTTGTTGCTAAAAAAGTTCAAATAAGGACACTCTATTGTGTCAGCTGGGAACAGGTCCTGCATTGTGTGTGTAGAGGACAATCAATTATCCTGGAGTTTTTCCATCACTCTCTTTCAACCTCAAACCTCCTTTCTGTTTCCAGTTGCCTTTTTCACACAATCCTTTCACGGTTTAAAGAAAGAATAGTATTTTTCTGACTTTTCGTGCACAGAGCACATACTGTATTTGCACTTAAGGCATTGTGCTTCTTTCATAGAATTGAGGAAGATACAGCTCCTCGCAAACTCCTCACTCTCTTTGAACTGTTCCATTGTAGATCTCCTTCTGCTCTCATTTCAAAAAGCCTCTTTGATTTGAATGTTCAGGTTTATTTTCCTCACAACCACTCCTGCCTCTTTTACTACTCCTTCTACTCATAGACAGTATAAAACATAGACGTCGTATCCATGGCGGCACGCACAGGTCTCTGAAGAGCCTGAAGAGCTCAGAGTGCGGTGGCTCTCGCTATCGTTATCTTGGCAGCCCTTCCTCTGCCGCCTCCCGCCTAATCTAAAATTGGACAAAGACGTGGCTCGTCTGCGGACCTGAGGCGAGCTGAATGATGTCTGGTTGCTCAAATAAGCCACCTGTGACAGCACCCACCTGTCAATCAAAGCGGCCACGCTCTTAATTATTCATAACTTTAAGACTTAATATAATTTGAACAGGTGAGCAGTTAACTCTAGAGACCAAAACTGTTTTTTGTACCAGGCTGTAAACATGTTTATTTCAGCTGTGAAGTTGGACATTTTAACATGGGGGCTTATAGAAATTGACTGTACCCGGCCTCAAGTGGCCGTTTTAAGAACTGCAGGTTTTGGCACTTCCGCACTGACTTCACTTCAGAGCCACAGAGGGTGACACTTGCTTCTACCTCTTTTCTCTACACTCTAGTATTGCTACTACTCCTTCAAGTGACTGACTACCTGCATCATTAAACCAGACTATTATAATCCAATAATTTGAATGTGTACTACTACTAATACTCAGCACCTCTGTTCATGTAATTGTTAAGGAAAGTTCTAAGCTAATAAAAAAAACCTGCGTTTACACTTTATTTGCTTTTCTCCAATCAGAAAGAAATGTAGATTTCTCTCTGCCCTTTTAATGTCATAATCATTTAGCCATTTGATGTATTTACATCCTGTACAAGAGTTTTCATTGTTAGTAGTGTAATCCACCATTCCCAAGCCTTCACACACATTAGGAATTCACAAGAAACAATGCAAACGTGTAATCCAGCACTTGTTTTTTTAATTTAATCTCACTGACATCAGCTGCACTCTTTAT
This sequence comes from Argyrosomus regius, assembly GCA_946959425.1. Classification (NCBI taxonomy): domain Eukaryota; kingdom Metazoa; phylum Chordata; class Actinopteri; family Sciaenidae; genus Argyrosomus; species Argyrosomus regius. The sequence continues at coordinate 28,235,659 of OX336882.1, forward strand.
TGTTCAGTAATATCTGAGATTCTTCACGTTAAAAGTGTTCAACCAGGGACACATGAGGTGTTTTTTATCGTGAAGCTGTTACAAGAAACGTTGTGTATTTGTCACAGAGGTTAGCACTGACACTAACCCAATGCTGTTTCACATGTACGGAAAAGATCAACAAAACAAAACAACAGCAATTCCTTTTCCATTCATCATCCCTAAATCAGTTTTAAATATTGCAGGCAGTAATGGAACAAGGAGAAGCCATGGTGAGATGTTAGATGCAGAGCTACAGGCAACAGGCTGCACACCTCCAACAGCAACGTAACAACTTCACTGTGTCCTGTTGTTGTGTGGAAAACTACTCGCGCTGTGCGCAGCATGGACTCAGGTTTGTGGTTGCTCATGGCATGATGGAAAAAAGCCAATTATTGACTGACTCTTTATTAAAACAACGTGAGTTTGTTTGGTTTGGTTTGGGGCGACAGTAGCTCAGTCCGTGGGGATTCATCTTGGGAACCAGAGGGTCTCCGGTTCAAGTCCAGCTCGGACCAAATGCGGAGCGACGACTGGTGGCTGGAGAGGTGCCAGTTCGCCTCTTGGGCACAACAGAGGTGCCCTTGAACCCCCAACCGCTCGGCTGCCATCCTATGAGGCCCTCGCTCTGACATCTTTCCATACATTAATGCATGTGTAGGTCCTGTTTGTGTGTGTGTGTGACTATATATATAACAACAGGGTGGAAAATTTCCCCTCGAGGGATTAATAAAGTATACCTTCTTTCTCCCTCTTCTGGTTGCAGTGCAAACAGCTGCTCCTCTGTTGTATTTCTGTCAAACAAACGGCTCAGCGGGTGTTTGCTGCCACGAGAACTATGAGATCTGTAGTAAGTCACAGTGGCTGTTGCCACTGTTAACCACAGGTGTCACAGAATCAACTAAATTTTGAGGATTATAACTTTTAAGATAGGGACATCTGTTTCATTGCTGTTGCATTTAAGTTAGTGAAACCACAAACCATGAATGTAGAGCAAACTTAACATGCTTCTACTTGTCAGAATAGTTTATCAGCATCAATTCGTATATGCATTCACAGCAGCCATCTCCTCTATCCTCCTTTATTGGTTATGTACATACACAATGCACTATGCTGGATTGAGAAAGAAAGAAATGAATGTGATCATTTTCTTTCACCGTGAAAGCAGAAATGGAAGAATTGCTTGGCGTCCGGTCAGGGCAGCTGATTCAAACATTTGGACTTCATTAACAAGAGAGAAAAGGTGAAAGAGGCGGAAGGGAAAGACGGTCTCTGCAAACAGCTGATGAGGACGGCTGAAAAGAAGGTCTTTTTCTCCGTGCTCCAATATTGCTTGATTAGAACACTTGAGGTTAATTGCTGTGGTATAAAGGTAAGCATGATTACTGGATTGATTATGGGCCAGCTTCCCGGACTGTCATTAAGCCTCATTCTGGACTCAAAAGTGAATCCTTCAGTGGAGAATTTCTCTTAAAAGCAAATCATCTCTATATCTCAGAGTTTACATGAAAGGGGAGATCTATAGGGACTTAGTTGTTGTGCCTTGAATACACGCAGGTGCTAACGTGTTTAAACATGTTTGTTGAGATCCAGAAATATCGAATGTAAGGTATTTGTTTGAATGTGCTCTATGGAGGAATGTGAAATTAAATTTGCTGAAGCTTCAAAAGCCTATCAGTGCCCCGTCTATAGCTGCCAGCTAATAATCTCTATGAACAGATGTCAGCATAGAATATCTGTATACAAGGGACCGACATTTTGGCACTGGAAGTGTTCTGGTTCCCATTTGTAGTCCGAGTAGTATTGGCTAGTCACACTTTAGTGGGCATCAGGCTGTGCAGAGAACAAAAAAAGAGGAACCCATCGGCTATTGTCTAATTCTTATGCATTCACATGCAGATATCTGTTTACAGAATGCTTCTTCCTCGTCATTCTCATTTGTCAATTTGCTAATCGAACTGTAGAGGAAGCCCGGATATCCGCTGGCTACACCGGAAGACGAGAAACATCAGAGGCTAAATTGCCGTCAGTCGACAGCTGATGGGTTCTGACATTGCATGTATGTAGCCATTGTTTCCTTTCCTTTCCATGTATTTATATTTTATAAACTGATATTGATTTCCTTCAGGGCAAATACAAAAACACCCTCACCAAGAACAAGACAGATTACACAACTGTCCTATTTCCAGTGTCAATGCATGTCGTCTCTCCAGAAGAGCAACAATTTTGTCACAGTGCCGTTATTTCTAATGAACAGAGTTTAATTAAACCTAATTGAACTTTGATCCCAAATATTCTAACCTCCACAACCCGTGTCCAATCGGATTATAACTGGACGTTATGGTAGCGAGAATTTGACTGTAAAAGCGTTACTTTTGTTTGTTTGTTTGCACCTGAATTCGGCCCTGACTGGGACTTTGGTAAATAAAAAATCTCAATCTTGGCAGAAAATATCATTGGATGAGGAGACATGCCAAGAAAATCAGTGTTGTAATTCTGTACATTCTGATTTAGTCGGTAGCATCTTTATTTAGCTCCCTTGCCGACGCTCATCCTGCCCACTACCTTGTGGAAACTATTCAATTTAATCAAATTTGGTTTAAGGCACGTGCAGTGTGTGCATCAAATAACATAATACACATCTGTGTGTGTGTGTTACACTATAATGTGGTCTGGGTGAGGCTCTTAATTTTGAGCAGAAATTCATAGCCACTCAAATCCACGTCCTTCAGTTTCCCGGACCAATCAGTAGAAGACACATTTTTACATAACTGAACCAGCTGATTTCTGTCTGGTTACAGACATAAATGTGATCTGTAACTGGATAACTTTTCAGATAAACACCTCCAATTACAGTACACAAACAGGGCCAGACAGTGACTCTGAGTTCTTGTTATCTGCCTTCTGTGTACATGTAATCAAACCTCACCATGTGGAATTGAAGTAGATCAGTCAGCAGGCTTGATGACGTCAGCTGTCAAACGTTACAAATGATCTGAAACAGTTTCCAACTCGGGACACTACTGACATGATGCTAATTACAAGCTGCACAGAGCAACGGTGTCTAGAAATATGCAGTACCAACTTACAATGAAAGATGTTTACATCTCGAGTTGATTTATACATAGTCTTGACTAAAACAGTGAAGATTTGGATGGTGAGAGAAAGACGGGCCTATTTTCTAGTGCTGCTCACCCAGCATCGAGTCATTGGTCATTAAATTAAATGCATGACCACAAAGAGCACGCGGACCTGGAAGTATGAAACGAGGAGTGAATAAATAAAACTGACAGAATCTGGGCAACCAGAAAGTCTACAAAATATGTACAACATTCCGCAAACAACCTACGAATAAAGAGAGTACAGCACATTATTATTAACACACAGTAAAAACTCACTATGAAAACAGAGAGAAGAATCTGCTGTATTTTTACAGTAGCTGTTTTTTTTTTCTTCCTTTTCTGCACATTCTGCCTCTTCATGTGGCATCTACCGCTGAGTAGCTGCAGAAACAGTGTAGACCGAGAAGACAGGACAAGCACTGCATTTAAATAGACATGGTGTAATATTCACAGTGTAATGCATAATTCAGCCCCGCACTGTGGATTAAACCCTGCTCCCCAGCTGTTACAGAGAGCCACTTAAAAACAGCATGTAGCACGACAGCCAAAGACCCTGAACTGTTACTGATATCATGAGGTTATATCTTGCCGTCGAATTTCACTCCAGAATGTGCGGCAGATTGAGTCGCATAAGAAAATCATTCATATATTATCTTTTTTTTTTTTTTTTTTTTTTTCAAACTCCTCCTGTTTGCCAAATGCTCTGTTTGGGAAAGAAACACACATTTTCCAAACTGAGGGTGAGACATGGAAAAAAGAAAAGTACAGAATGACAGAAATGTTCACACACACAGATGTTTTTTTGTTTTTTTTTACACTTAGCAAACTCAAACACATGGCTACACACACACATAAATTGAGGATAGTGTTTTCCATAGACAAATAGCCTCTATCAAAGATTCCAGTCCTCGTTGCCATGACAATGATTACATTTACCCCAAACACGGGTTTCTTTCTTATGACTTACGGTGCCTTCCACCCCATCTTCTGGGAGAGTGTTTTCAACATAGTACATGGGGAATACAACTCAGGAACAACATTACATGGAGCCAGTTGATCAAGTCTGACACACACAGGAGAGCGGTTTGATAACAATAGGCCGAAAAACAAACAAAAAAAAGTAAAAAAAACTTCTGGCAACTCTGAACAGTTTCTCACAGTGAAGAGTTCCTGAACTTGCATGCAGATTTAAAACAGGTTTTTTTTCTGTCTATTAGTTTGATATGTTTGTAATTGAACACCTCAATTATCCAGATCTCCACTAAAACAGCTCAAAGCAACAGAAGAAAAAGAAAGCCTGTCCACATTTAAAGGAAATCAGTGCTGTTCTTTTCAGATATGCTGCTCTTAGTCAAATAAACTGACTAAGGCAACTGACACATAACAGCACGCTGGATGCCAATGCAGAAAAGTTGAACCTGGTTTAACACAGCGTGATCCTTCCCTGTGATATTATAAACCATTGTTAGTGTTCTGGCATCTGATGGGTCTTTTAACTCTAGAACATGAGTCCAAACTGGACTTTCTGGATTGTATTTTATCATCTCAGCAGTACAAGAGGCAACATAAAAAAACAACACTTCCCTTTGCAATCTTTTCAAGAGTTTTAAGTAGTGACGTTCGCAGCTCAAAAGCATAACCTCCTGGATCAAAGTCAAAATAATTCCTTATTTTGAAGATATTTATCTAAAAAATATACACTATAAGCACAGGATTAAAGGGTAACTTTGATATTTTTCAGCCTGGACCAAGCAATAACCTCCGTGGCTGTGAAGTAACGCCTATGCGCCTGTGCCAAGAACGGCATTTCCTCGGACGGCCACTTGAGGCTGGCTACAGAACAAGTCAATCTCCATAAACCCCCATATTAAAATGTCAAACTTCACAGCAGAAATAAACATGTTTACAGACTGGTACAAAAAACGGTTTTGGTCTCTATAGCTAATTTTCCTGTTCATAGGAGTAGTAGGTGCTGTTACAGGTGGTTTGTTTGAGCACAAGGTGTCATTCAGTCCACCGACGATCCACGTTCTTGCTGATTTTTAGATTAGCCGGGAGGTGGAATAGGCAGGACTACCAACATGGCGGTCGCCAGTGCAACAGATTTTGAGCTTCACAACAGCTCTTCAGAAACCTGTGGGTAACGTCACACATGCACTGTCCATTCTTTATACTGCCAGTAGCCTGGACCTTATTCCCTCATGTCTTTGTGTCAAAGTGACTAATGGGGACAACGAGGTTTGAATTTGGTCCAGTTTTCAGGGAGAGTGCTGCACCCTGCAGCCGCTAAACAGGCTACAACTTAATCCTTGCTAATAATTGCACACCGTCAAAATACGTCCATTAAAAGTGTGAAGTCTGACAACATTATAGAAAGGACCCTACAGAAAAATGAAACGTTTCGCTTGATCCACTCTGCGAGATCTTAATACTACACTTACATTTCTACTGTTGACTTCCTTCACCTCTCCCGAGACTGTAGAACAAGACTTCTTCTTGAGTGAGACACACAGCGTATCAAGCCAAAGGAATAGAAAACGTTTCATTTCTCTGCAGGGTCCACATTCAAAATAACAATCTGAGCCTTTCAGCAGCAAAAACAAGCACTTTTAATGGATGTATATTGATGGTTTGCAATTACCTGCAAGGATTATGTTGTAGCCTGTGTAATAGCTGTAGCGCTCCATACTGGACCAAATTCAAAATTGTTATCCCTATTGGCTGCCCTCATTGGGCGACTATGGCTCAGGAGGTAGAACCCCTAATCGGAAGATCAGTCATTCAATCCCCGGTCTGCTAGTGTGCATGTCTAAGTGTTCTTGGGGAAGCCAGTGCTGTCAGTGTATGAATGGGTGAATGTGATGTGTAGCGTAAACGCACCTTGAATGGTCAGCGGACCAGAAAGGCGCTAAGAAAGTACAGTCCATTCACCATTTAGTCATTTAGACACAAAAACATGGTAAAATAAGATTGAAAAGTTTAACCCTTAGACACAGATTTAGAAGCTGGGTACATGAAATAAACAAAGCCAGAACCCAACAGGTAGAGTATCAGAGTTTAGTCCATGAATCCACCTGGATAGCCTCAGTTTCAGAGACATTTCAGGTTGACTGTGAGCATCTGATCGGTGCCCGCAGCGTGACGCTGAGCTGCGTTTTTCCAAAAGTTGGATCCGGCTCAACTACTCCGCCACAGGTCGCTGCATTTTATGCGCAACTGACAACCTTTGTCAAAATATACATGATTAACATGTAGCTTGTTGACAAATTTCAATTGCGTCTGGAAGGGAAAGCAAAGGGAACCAAAATCAAATCACCTGCATCGGAAAAGCTTAAATCGGTGGTTCACATCTGCTCAGTCAGAGTGCCCGACTGCATTTTAAACAGACAGCTACATTTCCCAGCAATATGTAGAATACCTCCAATCACAGAAAATATGCTAGTTTACATGTACCAGCCTTCACACAGATGCTAATGTTATGCTATTTTAATTTAAAATAGACATTTTAAACCAATCTCTGTTTGGTTATAGTTGCCCGTAACGATAACAGACACGATAACAGACATTACATCTGGTAAAATGTTGCTCATGATACCATGTGGCAGGTGCATTACTTAGTGATATAGTGTAAAAAACAAAAAACATGCTGTTTAAAGTCTGATTTATTACTCATTGTCATTTTTCAGCTTCCAAACACTACGTTAAGTCCCAGTGTTGCATTGCTGGAATGATAATACCTCCCCTTTTTTTTGTGTGTAACATTTCAGCACATAATGTACTTTGTTCACATTTTGTACACGGTTGCACTAGATGCACCACTAGTATTAACAAGCAGAACCAAGGTGGGGTCTTTTTGGAAACAAATCCCCGTCCCTGGCACAGCAGGAAATGCTGCACCTATTTTTAACCACAAACATGCAGTTTTTCAGCTGGGACACATGGGAGGGCTCCAATTAGCTCACAGGAAACCCACAGAGGCAAACACTGAGATAACTAATAATGTGTCTTTCCCCGCATGCTGACACACTGCACCAGAAGGAGAGAGAAAAAAACACACAAGTCAACATGTCTTGAAAGAGCTCAGGCTGAGAGGAAGAATCTGATTCTGATTATAAGATGTTTAGTGAACGTGAACGTTTCATATATTTTTATACGTGATAGCATTATTATGTGTTACATACAGTGTGCAGAGTGATTTAAGCATTCATGTGTATTTAGAAGATAGTCGAGGCCTTCACTGGTTTTTTAAAAGTAACAGTTTGACAGAAAAAAGTGACTTCTTGTTGAATTAATTGATTTAATTTGAATAATTTTGTTCTCAAACTTTTATAGATGCATAAATACATCAAGTCTCATATTTTCTTTCATCCATTGTTCGACTTGTCTTTCTCATTTATTTATCCGCCCTTTATCTCATTCACACACTCACTGACTCTAATCCGTTCATTCATTGACTCCTTTCTTTCATCTCCTGACTGACCCACTGATTCATTCACTTATCCCTTCATTCCTCTCCACGGATGAATTCTGTAAATCTTTCATTCACTAGCTGATCTTTTGAAACCAAGTCATTCATTCATTCACTATTTATTTTTTTGTTTTTCTTCCATACACACATTCATTCATCCATTAATTCTTCAGCTTTGTTTATTCATTCATTCAATCAGTCAGTTATTCCCTGGTGGACAGATTCATGCATTTAATATTTCCTTCTTACTTTCATACACAGACTCAATATTCATTCATTCATTCTTAAGTTATTTTCATTTATACATTCACACATTTAGTCATTCATTCATTCACATTCTCTCTCACACACACACACACACACACACACACACACACACACACACACACATTTAAATGCACATAATATACCAAACTGCACCCTCATCAAATACTTGGGCTGAATGAAGCCTGGGTGCTCAAACAAGCCACCTGTAACAGCATCCACCTGTCAGTCAAAGTGGCCATGGTCTTAATTATGCATAACTTTAAGCCTTAATATAATTTGAACAGGTGAGTTATATAAAAATTCAGACTCAGCACAGTTGTCATGAGCGAGGAAATTAGCTACAGAGACCAAAACTGTTTTTTGTACCAGGCTGTAAACATGTTTACTTCTGCTGTGAAGTTGGACATTTTAACATGGGGACTTATGGAGACTAGCCAGCCTCAAGTGGACGTTTGAGGAACTGCAGTTTTTGACACTTTGACATTGGCTTCACTTCACAGCCTTGGAGGTTTCTGCTTGACTCCCGTGGTTAAAATAAAAGACTGAACTTGAGACCACACCTTAGAGAGGTTAATCCTCCTATTTAACTGCTGTGAGCAAATCTACTGACTGCTGCAGTCCCAATCACAAGAAACTGATGAAAAATACCACTGTCATAAACAAGGTAAGACAGCTAGGATTATTAATAATTAACAAGAATGATCTGAAAGAAGAGATTAAAGTGAAGGCGTGATATTATCTGCACTGATGACAGATTTACTTAATTGTCTCAGTCACAGTTAAAGAGGCTGTAAGAAGGCGTTTCACACCTCGAACCGTTAAAGGCAATAAAATTCAGTCTTATCTCAAGTATAGAATAAAAAGATGGGCTTGTGGGCACATCTGAATATTAAAATGAGAGTAGTGATCTTCTAGAAATCTTACTCCCTTTAAACTTGTTCTTTCTGATTATTAAAGTGTATTTTCACTCAGTCTAAGTCTGAAGCTTAATTTCAAGACACTTTCTATGTTTTTTTTTGTACACTAGATAGTGTTTGCAGAAGATCTCCAGCCCACACAAAGAAATACTGTGGCTGCAGGAAAAATCAACAAATCAACCATTTGTTAACAGTAAAAATTAAATGGAATTTTCCATCAGTGCTGTGGTAGCAATTTAAATCTGCCAACTGCAGAGTCTAACGTCTAATGAAGAGGCAGAAAACCATGACTGTATAAAACCAGGAGTTGGCTGCAGGGAGAAAGGATTTACTGTTAGTGGCCTGAGAAGTAAAACAAAAATCCTAAAAGAGGACGTTGTGGTTTTTCTGCATAATCCAACAGACGTCAGTGAAAGCCTTCCAAAATAGCTGCGTGGACCTGGCCCAAGGAAAATGAAACCGCAAAGTCCCTCAAACATAAAGATGTTTTTCACCCTCTGAGGTACGAGCGAAGCCAAAACTGGTAACAGTTGTCCACTGGGAGAATTATTTCCACATCCTGTTTTTAATAACACGTCGTAGCGTTTAAAAAATCAACTGCCAAATATATGAAAACATAACTCTTTACACAAGCAGTCCTAGAAGTTCTGTATTGGCGCGCTGCCTTATCATTAACTGATGTCAGATCCATGAAAGAATAACCAAACAAACCAAATGAGAGTTCAGTAAGTCATGATTTAAGCCGCTGATGATGAAATGAGCCGAGCTGTTTATCCTTCTACTTTCATAACTCCATCATAATGTTTGTCAAAGTGCAAAGGTCACGACTATTTACCTAAGACTTGCAGAGATTTCACAGCGAAGCACGACACCAGACACCACACTCATACACTTAAAGATAACATGTAACAAAAGCCACAGAAAGCTAAATTTAACCATAGTTCTCACCTCGAAAGAAGCCATCAAGAACACACTAATTGGAGCCAAATTGGATAGGATCAGCAGAGAGAGACAAGAAGCAGAAAGGCATGATAACAGATTATCTGAATGAGAGGTAAAGCAGCATAAATAAATTAAAAGCGACCTGCTGCAGTAAATGAAATCAAAAGGAAAACACAAACTGTGGAAGCCGGTGGGAGGGTGTGTGTGTGTTGTGTGTAAGTGTGTGTGATCAAAGAGGGGAACGGAGAGGAAGGAAGGCTGCGATGTGCAGCGGAGGGAAACAGTCGAGTAATTTGGTTAATCGCACAGGTCTCAAGTTCACATTCGGCAGATATTTTGCAGAAGACAGAAGTTGTTTGAGCAAACTTGGCAGCTCATGTGAAACTTCAGAGACATGTAGTGTAAAATAAAGTTTTTACTGGACCAATCTATATTTACATTTACCATAGAGACATGAGGGTAGTCTCAGTCTCCTCATGTAATTCTCTGCAAGAACACAAATAAACATATTTTGCGAAAAGTCAAACCTTTCCTTTAATATTTGCTTTGGTACATACGTTTAGGCACTCACAGCACTTCAGGATAGGTACAGATTTTGGATTAATTCAGAAAAACTGAACGACTTGAAGCATGGGACAAAAGTCTTTTTTTTTGTTGCCTAAATCTAACCACTCACAGGACTCACGACTCGGGACGGGAGTCAAAATGTTGCGCTTTGTACTCCTTTCTATGATTTCTGTGCAAAAATGTAGCCAAAAACAAAAGTAATTGAACATAATCCAGGCAGCAATTACTTTCCCTATCACATTATTCAGAAAACAAATTAGTAGAGTACAAACATCATTTCTTGGAGACAGACATGGAGAGAAACACTTGCTGGAGATAAAGTGTGTAAGAACTGGTTGGTAGATATTTCAGTCGCAATGATTCACCCGTTGGCCAGCTGCTGCTTTGAATTAATTTCTATAAAACGCTCTTCCTTCCCCTCAGCTCCCTATTTCTGTTTACAGTGACAGTGCCCTGTAGAGAGAAGCGACAGAGACAATGTGTAACACCCGCTGTGATGTTTCTTTTATAACGCTACTCAGCTAACCAGTGAACAATTACATTATTAAGGTGTTATGCAAATATGAGGTCCAAGATATCAAATGCAAAATGACGAAATCAGCGAGAAACACATTACAAAGACAGTTAACCCTCTAGTTCACTGAGAACTATCACTCAAATGAGCATTTTACTCAACCTACTCAATCAACACACAGCTCTATCTCAAAAACTGAAAGAAACTGACGATGACAAGCTGTTTTCGTTTTAAAAAACACAACCTCCTCTTAAATTTAATGCCAAATATGTGTCATTTGTAGCTTTTTAAACAGAGTTTGATTCAATATTTGCAAAAAAAACATCAGAAAGAAAAAACAAATGGCACTAAAGCTGTCGTAAATTGCTTTTTCGTTTATAAGAAGAAACAACAGCACAGCTACATGAGAAAAAATACAACACCCAATTTATATGTGGAAAAGTCAACACGACCCCGCCGACTCTTCTGTGAACCTTCCCCCAGAAAACAGCCTCCGTCTCAGCAGTGACAGCCGGTTAAGTCCCGCTCTGAACTGATAGTAATTATGTGATGAAATTTCAAGCAACCCACATTGTTGTGGGTGATGTGGTAATGTGTCTTTGTGTCTTTGGCAACTTTTATGAGAAAAGACCTGGTCAGTTCTCTCTGCCGACTCTTTGGTGAACCCAGGTTATTGATGAAAACTTAAACTATCTACAGTACAAACCTCAAAAAGAATCTCCTGGTTTCAACCAGAACAACGTGGACCAGCTAACGACCTGTGGATGCAGATTTGGGAGACGACACAAGGGCTCGGGTACTTGGATGTAAATAACAGCTGCACCACTGGATCTCAGAGCACGTCGAGCCTGAAAGCGACCGTCAACGGAGCGTCAGGAGCCGTCCTCACCAGCAGAAACGGGGCACTCAAACACTGGTAGCAGTGAAGCTAGGACTCAGGGGATGTCGAACTCAATGGGGAACGGAGAGTTACGGGAACGGCGGGACTTTATACCACTGGAAACTAATAGCAACCACAATAACCTTTCAGAACTTTATTTTCAGTGTTTTAATACTCTGATGATACTCTATGATTTTAAAAAGACGAGCGCTCCCTCGCGCTATAAAGAAATATAGAATGGGCGCTCTGAGGGTTAAAACACATGACCACAAAACCAACACGAAAACACAGTCACCATGCTGCTTCAGGCAAACCACTAACTGCTGAGTAAATCACCCACATAAGCAGTCCATCCATTCATTATCTACACCCAAACCAAAGACCTTCTTGCTGTGAGATAATAGCGATAAACACTGAGCCACTGTGCCTTCCCACGTACATAATGATAGCTACATCACACACAAAGAAGATGTACTGAGACGAACTGTGACACTGAAGGTGAGCATCATGAACAGGTGCTTCTTAAAATTACACTAACAGAAGCAACAGCAACAATAAAGCCAATAATCTTTGTAATAATTACAATTAATTTATCTTGTCCAGAAGGGAACAAAGCCAAAGATGGCTTCACTGTGCCACTGCACTCTGCATCTTTCATCATTACTGTGCACACAAACATCATGATTCTCTGACTCTTTCAGTGTAAAACAGGCGCACGGTGAATGTTATTGTTTGTGGCACTCATCAGTCTCACCTCCAACCTCCTGCCCTCTCTGTAACTCCCATCGGAGCGTGTGAATCGGCACTAAAGCGTTATGGTACACAGTCACTCTTGTGCACAATTACAAATCAAACTATTTGCATGAATCGAGATGAAGTGTGTGTGGGGGTGATCTCGGGTCTTAGCAGGCCATGAAACTGACTCATCTTCATGTAAGCGAGTCAAGCTCCAGCGTGCTCATTGGTTACATACAGCACTGGCGTGTGCACACACAAATGCACATCCCCGCACACGTGCACACACTGTGAGATACACACCCCAGGCCCTTTTAGAGCGAGCATTAGTCACTCCACATAAAAGCACCGAGTCACAGCAATACAGGAGAGCAGAGAGAGAACGAGTGGGAGACGAGGTCTGTAGAGGTCTGGTCGTGGCAGCCATTTTCCAACACGCACAATCGCTGCTCGACCAGGACAAAAGCTGAGAAAGCTTTAACGTTCGAGGGCCGGCTTCAAGTTTACATAACGGTGATCGATACAAGAGGAGACGCCCCCTGATCCAGGCTCATCTAGGATTTGTGTTTTCCATGTCCACGCCGGCCTAGACTGACCATGGGGTGAAACTTGAGGTCGTCTGACTGTAATAGATGTTGACTGCGCACGTGGCACTTACATAACTGGATATTACCTATCAGCGTTTAACATTAACAGTTGTCAGACTGTGTAGAACTAGCGAGGAGAAATGCGTTGTGTTCAGCTGTACATTACACTGAATAATGCTCTGATTTTATCTGAATTCAAGCCAAAGTTGTCTTTTGTCGAACAGCACAATAAGTGAATAATATACCATGCGTCTGTAATGTCTGTTAGATAATGGTGATATACTGTGCACTGACGGTGCTATCAAAGTGTGCAAGATTGTAATCGTGGAAACGTTTTGTCGAGCTGCTGATATCTGACAGAGCAAGAAAAAAAAATGGAAGAAAAACAAACAGATTTTGGATAAAGGCAGAAGAGGGATTGTCCCGAGTGTTCTCGACTTTGCTGCATGATATTGTGTGTGACGAAGAATCAATGTAGTTCAGTGCGCTGGGACTGAACTGCAGACAGAGGTTTTGCAGAAAAAGTCAGTAAGCTATAGCAAACAGAGTACAAAGATTTCCAGTTAAAGCACAGTATGTAAATGTATAAGCGCACTCTACTCTTTCATTAACTAGCAAACCTACGTTTAAAGTGGTTTGATAACTATTAAAAATAAATATGTAGCTCAATGCAAGTTACAAGTCGAGCTGGTGTGAGTGAAGTTGATCCCACACTGCACCACAACAGTTAAACAGATTTCTGGGAAGATCCTCAGTGGATAATTAGTTTGATGAGTATGAAAAGTGGTTAAAAATAGTTTGTCTCGTGTCCATCATCTTGCATGAATCGCTCAGTCAAAAAGAGATTATGTGCGCTGACAGCAAGCACTGCACGTCACTATCCCGACTGCTCAACTGTTGAATCTTTTAGGAGGAACTTAAAGCTGCAGTAATCGATTTGTGCATTAACATTTAGTCATTTAGCTGACGCTTTTTATGCAAAGCGACTTACACAAAGGGAAACAAACAAGGATATCTTAGTGCAGCAATAAGTATTACTCGCATAAAATCAAGTGATAGTTCGAGAAGTCCAGTTGTTGGTAGTGTTAGGAGAGGAGGTACTCTGACGAGCTGGGTCTTCAGGAGGTTTTTAAAAGTAGAGAGGGACTTAATGTAACATATGCCTGCATAATGGGAATATTATCATCCAACTGGAGTCATGTATCTGTGCAGCTGATGAAATTGAGTCCATTGTTTGCTATCCTCCACTAACTCCAGAGAAATATCTGGCTCTGCTGTTTGTTGTAGGACAGATAGTGTACAGTGGGTTCATTAGAGCTTGTTTGCTGTAAATAGGATTGATGGGAGCAGTCAATTTGCAGCCCAGAACTCTCCACAGAGATGGTCATAATCTTGTGCAATAAATACACATTGCATTAATCATCATTAAATGAAATAGTCTAAAAGGTGATGGTCCCTTCCACATTGCTGCTGCGACACTTTCCAGCCCGAACAAAAATCAAATTTTCTACAGGAAGTTATGTTGCTTAAGTTAAGGCTGCATGAGATGTATGCTGTAGCCTAATATAGCAGAACTACATTAATAATGTAATTTGACTCATCATTAATTAGAGCCTCTCTAAAGGCTACTCCTGGGTTGTATTATTCAGCAGAATTTTACAGTTTTTATAAAACTTCAAGTATATGATGCTCAACTTAAGGCCTGCGGGCCAAAACTGGTGGAACCAGGTGGCCGTCCAACCTAAATTTAAAATGAAAATAATTTGACTCACACTAGGATTAGTAAATGTTCAATAATGTCCCGTCTACTCTGGAAGTTGTGTATCAGCCTATCAGCGAGTGAAAGCAGTGAACACGTATACCTGACCTGTGGATTTGTCTCTTGGCAAAGATGAGTGAGGACAGAAAACATCAAAAGGTTGACAATGAAAACGGACAATGGAAATGAAAAATGGACTGATGAATGTGCCTTTATTTTGGCAACCTCATATCAATCTAAACCACTGTGTAATATGCAGATGAAAGTGTTTGTATGTAAGGTTGCTAATATCAGCCGTCATCACAAGTTAAGAGCAAGCAGTAACCTCCGATGGCTGTGAGTGAAGCCAGAAGTGCCAAAAACTGCAACTACCCAAACTTCTACTTGAGGCTGGCTGCAGAACGAGTCAGTCTCCATAAGTCCCCATGTTAAAATGTCCAACTTCACAGCAGAAATAAACATGTTTACAGCCTGGTACAAAAAACAGTTTTGGTCTCTATGGGTAATTTCTCCATTCATGACAACTGTACTGAGGCAGACAAGCCACGTCTTTGCCGATTTGTAGATTAGGCAGGACTGCCAACATGGTGGCAAACAGAGAGAGTATATTAGTATTTGTTTATTAACTGGCCCCTGGCCTAATGTCTTATTTCAAATGTGGCCCCCAAGCTGTACATATATTTATATATACAGTATGCACACCTACTACTTGTATGTATACACAGTAATAATTTTATCTGTTTACTTTTACCTGCCTTTGTTCAGATTTGTTGTTTGTAGCTGTATGGCTTTTTATATTTCCATTTCTTTTAGAACTCTGTGTGACATTGAGAGGAACCAAAAACCAGACTCAAACCCCTTGTTTGTGTGCCTGTTCTGTTTATGTAATATAATGTAGACAATGACAGCACATTAATGTGACACCATCCCCATGTCATCAGGTCTTGTTTGTCCTACACGAGTCCTTGGTGCGCAGGAAAAGGAGAATTTGCCTGTTGTCTAATCTAATCGTGGCGTAGCTTCGGGTATTTTTAGACAAACTGTTTTAAGAGCACGCTGTCTGCATCTAATTGCTGTTCCGACCGCCACCGATCCAACAAGAGATTATGGAAACAAACACTGAAATCAAATGAATCGATAACTGATCGATCCTTTTGTCAGGCGAAGACGCTGACTTAAGGTTTGAGAAAGGCAAAAGTAACTTTACCAACAGTCAGAAGACATAAAGTTATGCACACTACAAAGTAATTTCAGACAAACTGATGTGACCTTAATGTGCCTAATGTGACATTACGTAAGCAGGAACAGGATATGGCTGCATTCTTTCCAAACAAAATGAGTTTGTGCGTGTACAATGTCATGCCTAAACCCACTATTTGTCTTCCATTTAGTTCATGTCACTGCTACAACTAGCAAACTCTTTCCAAATAAGAGCGATTATATGTACATCAAACAAATCTGATAAACAGGACCGTACGGCCTGCATGTTTGGTGTGTAAATTATGCTTATTCAGAGAGCAGCAGAGATTTGGACACACATATTTCAGTTTGTGAGACAATCAGAATACAAATACAAATACAATGAAACTTTATTTATTTATTTATGTGTTTATGTATTTATTTGTTTGTTTTCTCATCTGTTCTCAAAGCCAATTGTTTTTTTCCGGATCGTAATGGTCAAGCTGTCCTCCAGTGGTCTTCAGGTCATATTTTGTGAATTTGAACATAAGACAGCGGCACCTTAAGACCGTTTAATCAACTTAATTCTGTTTCACAAACATGGTGACATAATCCATAAACACCATCTGCTTTTCTCTGCACTCTTTATCACCTGCAGCGACCAATATCACAGTCAGTGAAGCTGCAGTGTTGATTTTTAATTCTTGCTTTGCCATTTTCTGTAATCCTTTTTTCGAAACACTTTATTTTTATTCAGTTGAAACACTGACAGTATAAAAAATGGAACAGCGTATGCATGACGTCACCCGTAGCTTTCTGAGATCTGTGGCTCTGGCTGCCACCATGTTGGCAGTCCTCCCTCTTCAGCCTCTCGGCCTCTAAAGATGCAAAGATGTGGATCATCAGCGGACCGGAGGCGGCCCGAACGATGCCTTGGTGCTCAAACAAGCCACCTGTAACATCACTATTCTATCTGCTATGCATAACTTAAAGCCTTAATATAATTTGAAGGGGTGAGTTATATAGAAATTCAGCCTCAGTACAGTTGTCATGAACGGGCAAATTAGCTATAGAGACCAAAACTGT
Source organism: Argyrosomus regius (assembly GCA_946959425.1). Classification (NCBI taxonomy): domain Eukaryota; kingdom Metazoa; phylum Chordata; class Actinopteri; family Sciaenidae; genus Argyrosomus; species Argyrosomus regius. The sequence continues at coordinate 28,252,700 of OX336882.1, forward strand.
TTTTGTACCAGGCTGTAAACATGTTTATTTCTGCTATGAAGTTGCACATTTTAACATGGGGACTTATAGAGACTGACTCGTCCTGTAGCCAGCCTCAAGTGGACGTTTGAGGAACTGCAGTTTTTGGCACGTCCGCATTGGCTTCATGTTTCAGCCACGGAGGTTGCAAACCACTTATGCTTGTTCAGATCAAACTCAACCAAAAACCTTATTTAAAAACTGTATTAGTCTTTACAAGCTAGATGTTTGCCTTACATTTTACAATCGATGAAGAGCATGCATGGCTATCAAGTTCACTCTGATGTACTGATGTATGCGTGTGTGTGTTTTTTTTTGATTCCCACAGCGCATTACTGCATCAGCATCTGCGGCCCCTCAAAAGTTTACAGGACCAGCAGGACGCCTGTCGTCCTCTGCTCACCAGCTCATCTTCACGGGGAGCGGAGCAGAGAAAACTTTTTTATGGTTGAGCAACAGCTCCATTTAATCAAATCTCAAGCTTGTTCATAAAAAGCTGCAGCGCTGTGGGGTTTTAGGTAGCACTCTGGAAAATGAGAATGTTGGGGCGGGGGGGGGAAAGCCAAAACTTGATATGACAAATCTTTGAAATGCTTACCTTTCCTAATGCCATAACAAATCTATAATCCTCTGTTGCCCCAGATTGTCAGTGTGACAGCAAACTTAATCAACATTTTGACCACACAGACCTCTGTGTACACTAACAAAGAAGGATAGCATATTATATGGAAAATATTGATTCTATAATCTATATTTTATTTTAGATTTGCCATCATTTTGGAACCTATAGATCAGCATTTCTCTTTTAAATGCAACATCTGCTGGGGTTTTTTTTAAGCTTACAAAAGCAGCTGATTTTTTATGTGGGTGGAGAAACCCAACACAGACACATATGTGTAATTAGCAATTCAATCTACACGTCTAGAATGAAGTAACACAATAAAGCCTGGGATACTGTCAGATTAATGCAGCCAATTAGAAAGCGCGGATACAGTGGAGGGTGCAAAGAAGAATCAGGTTGCTGTTCCTTCAATAGAGGGACATTATGTAACTGCTGCGTGGAAACCGCGAGCTGGTTTAAACTTACACCGGGGCTGTAATCCCAAGAGTGCTTTATTAACTGCTCTCGTCAGAGCGCTGTGAACATTTTGTTTACGTGGAAAATGGGAGGTGACAAACAGCCTCTGTCAAGTACATGATAGCCTGGAGCAAGTAAGATGTTACCGTGTGGGGAGTTAATTGGTCAATGAAAGGGCAAGTTGTCCAACTGACGGTTTGTTAAACAGCACATATGCAGTTTGCAATGATAATGATAATAAATTCAACCTCCTTGATCTCAGACAGAAGTAGAGAAAACCAGGTTTCTTGTTTCTGTTCGGTAACTGTTCACTGAAATGGCATCTGTCTCTGGCAGGTTTTATCACCTGTAGCTCGCTTGTTAATTAAACCAACGTTAGCTCCAAACGCTGCCTCAGGCTGACTTTTAATGTTTCCAGCTGACTTGTTTTAAAATGGTGAAAAGATAATTTTACCATAATAAAAATAATTTTATCTGCAAGTAGTTTAAAAACACACAAGGGGCGACCGTTTACTGCATACTGCTCTTAGAAACTGAATACGATAAGCTGATAATAAACCTGATCAGCCACCGTTGGTAATCAACACACAACCATTAATTGAACCAATAACTAACAGCAGTCAGCGTCAGACAACCTTATCATACTTTAGCAGTTACCTAGTGTGTTGTAGTGTTGATGAAACATTCATTCATTCGTTTTACTTAAACTAAAGCTCCCTGTACCAAACACCCTTTAAGAAATGTGACAGTTTAATAATTCATGACGTGTCCGTAAAAACAGAAAACACAAGATGAAGAACCTCATATGTCGATTGTTCATTCAGAATCAATATAATCCATAAAAAATAAATGTATTTCTGTACAAACTTTACATTTTGGATTTTGTTGCCTCAACAAATCAAGAACTTGCTATATTATTTTAGTGGGAGATGAGTGCAAGAATGAGGCAAAAATTAAGATTTCTCACTAAAATAAGAGCTGGTTGGAGGATCAGATACACGCTGAATTAAACACTGACTGAAAACACTGTAAATTCACTGTCTGTCGTGTGTGTGATGGTATTTTAGGAGGATTTTTTTTTGCTCGTTGCCAAAATAGCTACCTAGTTTCCTGCTTCCTGTCTGCCTACGTACCTTCTGATAATTTTAAACAGGTTTGATTTTATCAGAGCGTTGAGACACGATACAAAGCAGCTGGCCTGTGGTAACATGTAGACCTACACAAAGTAGCTCAAATAAATGTTTAAATAAACAAACAAATCATAATCTGTTGTCGCTTATTACTGTTAACTAATAAATGGCACTTGTAGAACTGTTGTATAAAAGCAATATCACACAAGAGAGAGCGTTGTTATACTCAATATTAGCACGGCTGTGATTATCTCCGCAGAGAGCGTTATATTAGTACAACAGCACTCCCTCTTGTGTGATATCTGCTTTATTGTCCAAACTCTTTGAATCCAAAGCTTGACAGGCCTGCAGTGCCTAACTTTGCTCAAGGGAGAGGTTTAGTGACTGGTCAACTGTCCCAACAGAAACAAAGCAAAAAAAAAAAAAAAAGGTCATGTTTTCTCACCTGGTTTTAAAAGCCTGTTATCTTTCTCTCAGTACTCACTGCCTGGCCTGGACAGCAGCTCATCAATAATCAGAGTCAACAGCCTTCTTGAGTTGAAATTGATGATTTAGTCCCGTCCCCTTTGAAGCATTTGTTAATGATTTTACAAGAAGGTAGCTCGAACCGGCTCATTTTTGTTTAAAGAGGCGACAATTATCGTAAATACTCACATGATGACAACAGCTGGGATTGTGTGTTGTGAGTGTTGGCAGCACAGCTAGCTGACAGCCCTTTATCAGGCCTGATTAATGTATTGGCGAGACAGATGAATGTAGACACATTCCAGCCTCATGAAATTCCACTCTGTTTTTTTTTTTATTGCTTTCTTTTCATGTCGCTTTGGTTACTTCCAAGGAAAAGATTTTTATCACTGAGGCATGATGGCTCATCTATGAGTAGATTATTTACCATAATTACTTAAAATACTGTTTACATGTAGGATTATCTTTCCAAACAATCAGGAATATATTCCAGTCTATGTAGTTTTGCTTGATTAATGATTTTTCCACAGAATAATTATAATTATGAGAAAATGGCCAGCTGGATCAGTGGAAACACTGTGAGAGCAAGAAGAACTTTCCTTTACCTTTTATTTTTGGCTGATTAGACCTGTCCTCAGGACTGTACACATCGTCTCATCTCCATTACACCTTGATAATACTGCTAAATATTGAGGTAATGCATATTAAACAACACTTATACAACAGTTTGATTGGACAAAAGCAATCCATGAGTGCTGCCAGATAATCTTGTGGGCTCCTGAGTTACATTACTGGGTTGTAGCACATGTAGCAGCTGAGGATCGAACGCCAGTCTGCAAGTGGAAGTGTCCTTGGGCGAGATACTGAACCCCAAATTGCTCCCAAAGGCTGCACCATCAGCGTGTGTGAATGTGTATGAATGATTAACTGATGAGCAGTTGGCACCTTGCATGGCAGCCAACACCATCAGTGTTTGAGGGTGAATGAGATATGTAGTGTAAAAACGCCTTGACTGGTCGGAAGACGAGGAAGGTGCTATATAAGTACAGTCTGTTTGATATAGACTCTGGGACTTTTAACTTAATGTTAACAAACTTTGCACTACAAAGATGAACATATTTCTAGTTTTAAGTTTAAACACACTTACTTTACTGCATACCGCGATTAGAAACTGAATAAACCTGATCAGCCACTGTCAGTAATCAATACACACCCATTAATCAAACCAATAACTAACAGTAGTCAGTGTCAGACAACCTTATCATACTTAACAATTACCTCATGTTTCTGTAGCGTTGACAAAACGTTCAAAAATAAACATATTAGCAGTTTAAATTCAACTAAAGCTCCCTGCACCAAACTCCCTCTAAGAAATACAATATTTAACAATTCCATAAAAACACATCACTCTAGAAACACGAGATAAAGGACGCCGCATGTCGACAGTCTTCTCGTCAGTTCAGCATAAAGATAAACTGTATTTCCGTCCAAACTTTACATTTTGGATTTTGTCTCCTCAACAGCTCAAGAACTCTCCACCAGCGTTATTTTAGTGCGACTATTGGAATGAAGTTCAAAAGATTTCTCACTAAAATAAGAGCTGGTTGGTGGATCAGATTCACGCTAAATTAAACACTGACTCAAAACACTGTTAATCCGCCGTCTGTCATGTCTGTGACGGTATAGTTTTTTTTTCGCCCGTTACCAAAATAACTCCCCGGTTTTCTAACTTACCACTCTCCCTTGAGTGGCAATCACACAACACAACATTGCCTAATGCATTCACTTGAAAAAAAACAAGAAAAACACAGCAGAAGTGGTAAAGTGCTGTTGTTCAGTTGCCTGGGGAAACAAATTAAATTACAATACTCATTCATAGACGCAATAGTGGGTTTGTTATTCTCCTTCTTTTAAAATATCCTGCTGAAATTTTTTTTCGACCACTATGGATCAGTGTTTTTATGACGCGAGTGCACAAGCATGCAAGTCACACAATACACATTCCTTCCATTGGTTTCAATCCACTGAATTCTGGGTGGTGGTGATGTGGCAAGAAAACTACCAGCAAGCTAGCGAACATGTAGGTTTCAGATTTCTAAATAACAAAAAAGATGAGGATGGAAATTCATTCAGCACGTTTGTGTTGAGATCTAATCAGCCATAATAACTAGGAATCAAACACTGAGTCAGCCCACGATGCACTATAGGTGATAGCAACCCATCCAGGTAGTTTGCCCTTGTGTCATGCCCCTGCCTCCAGCGGTAAATGTAAATTCTGACGTCTTTACTGTTTAAAAGCAATAAAACCATACCATATTGTTTTTTAGCTATTATGAGTCAATATTTACGATGAATGTGAATTATAAAGTTTGAAATTAGTTTATTTTATTGTTTGACTTGTAAAACTGAAACAACAGCTTTAGGCAAGTTGTTTTCATTTTGGTGGAGACGGTGCAGACAGGAAAGTGATGTATACCTGCTCTCGTTAATTATAGTTATATAAGATAAGTTAGATAATTATTACAGTGACAACCTGGCACTAAATTTCACTGTATGTTTCATCACTTCTGGTACCATACTCATGATTATTGGACACTGCTGCATACACATTTCCAACAATTGCACCAAAAATGTGGTTTGAAAAAAAAAGCCTTAAAGTTTGCAAAGGAGCATCAACAATCAAGTTTATGTCATGGCTGTTTATTAAGTACACCTCGCTAAAACTAATGCAACAATGTCTGATACTATAGATATGCATTAAATCCTAAAGTTATAGAGCTGTTGTATGTGTAAAGATTGTAAAAATCTAAGGCCAATTTGTGATTTTGACTATAAAAATAACATTTTTTTGACTTAAATGTTCAGAATTTGGCTTAAAAATGTTTTAAAGAGGTGTTGATTCAACGTTATGTTCATTTTGGAGGCTGTAGTTTAGTTGTATTGTCTTATACTGACAGGTGTTTCTAATATTTACTGATCTGCCAAAATGGGATAGACAAAATATTAGAAACAACTCTCTAAACAACATATTTCAACAGGGCAACAAACTCCAGCCTTCAAAGTAAAAGTTCTCCACTGCAGTTTCATCAAAAGCTGAACATTACAACCTTCGCGAAGGTCAGATCTGTTGCAGGGCTGTTGCAATAGACCGCATTAATTAGTTTCAGCTCGCCATTTAGGGGTTGATGTGATGTCATAGCTATAATCGAACACTGTAGGGTTGTCATATATGGTAGAGTATTGATTGTGCACTCCATGCATGTTCTCCTTGTCTTTGTGTGCGTTACCTTTGGGTGCTTTAGTCCAAAGACATTCAGGTCAGGTAATCTGTAAACTTCAAATTCCCCTAAGGAGTGTAAATGTGTGTGTCTGCGTTTATGGCTGCTCTGTAAATAACTCGCAGCCTGTCCAGAGTGTTCCCTGCCTCTCACCCAGTGTATGCTGGGATGGGCTCCAGCCCCCTGTGACCCTAAACAGGTATTGGAGGATGTAGAAGATGGATGGATGTCTTGGCTGCAGGTAGAAGTCACTTTCCGAGGAGCTAAATTAGCCATTTGTCAGCAGGGTCAGACGTGACTCCGACCTATGGTTGTCAGCACAATTTGGCTTCTGTTATACAGAGCAGCTTGCTTCAGTCTAGACGAGTCGTCCGCCACATAAAATGTGGAGTGTGAGGAGCCTGATTCAATGAAACATTTGTAAATGTAGATGCCAGTGTGATAATCCCACAATGGGAAACCTGGATACTGTTCTGTTTAATCGGCAGAGTTTGAAAAGAGCTTATTAACACTGAGACATGTCGGACATTTTAGCTCCGGAGCTTCTTTTTAGTCGTTGAGCTTTTTGTCAGCTTATGACCATTACAGCTGAGTGAAAGGGTGAACGACATACAGGTGTATGCGCTCCTGTAAAACTGAACACAGTGCAGTCGAAGAATATTGATTCATTTTGATTGATTGATTGATTGATTGAATGATTGATTGATTGATTGTAGGAGCCCGGTCATGTGTAGATGGTAACCCTAGATTTGCAAAACTCTTGTGAGATTTATACATGTTTTCACTTCAAAATAAAGACTGAATTTGTTAAATTTGTTGTTTTAAAGAGCAACAAAGTTTGACAAAGCATTTAAAGCCTTTAGCTAGTCAGGTGACGTACTATAAATAGTGAAAAAAGACCATTTAAAGTCCCATTGTGTAACTTTTCTACCATAAAATATCGGGTTTTAAATTATTTTGAAGCTACACTGACGTGTAATCAGGTTATTTCCTACTCTGCACCCTAGTACGTGTGTTTCTTGCACTATGTAACTCTGTGCTCTGGGTACGATCACCCGTGAGAAGTTTGTAACGCGTTACGGGACTAGTGTTACGATTTTGGTGAAACTGGATCATATTTTAGAGAAAACGATGTCCTACAGCTGCTCCGCCTCAACTCTCTGTGATTTACAGAGTTTCCCGATGGACAGTGAAGTAAACTGCTGTGATCTGTCGCTGCTGTTAGTTAATGTTGGCCCAGTTTGTTAGCCGGGCTGCCTGGACTGTGAGCTCAGAGCGTTAGTGTTTGTACCACAGGCATTTTGGACCACCAGGATGAGGAGGTTTTCAGGCCCGGAGCACAGGGGACTGCTGACGGGAAGCGGAGCCGATGTCGTGCCAGCTTCTTTGGATACTACTTTATTGCACTCTGAAAATTAAGGGCACTAATTCTTAAACATATCAACTTCTACGCAATGTTGCTTTAATCAGATGGCTACTTTAACTACTCTCTGCTGCCATTTTGGCCAGGACTCTCTCATAAAGGAGGGAATATAAATAAATCCATTCATTTTCATTCATCTTCCATAACTGCTTATTGTTATCAGGGTCACGAGGGCCTGGAGCCGATCCCAACTGACTTTGGGCGAGAGGCTGGGTACACCCTGGACAAGTCGCCAGTACATTACAGGGGTGACACATTCGCACACTCACATTCACACCTACGGGTAATTTAGAGTCACCAATTAACCTGCATATGTCTTTGGACTGTGGGAGGAAGCCTGGAGAGAATCCACACAGATGCGGGGGAACACGCAAACTCCACACAGAAAAGTCTAACAACCTTCTTACTGTGACGCAACCGCACCACTGTGCCGCCCAGGTTAAATAAAACAAGAATAAATTTTGACTGTTAATTGGGTAAAATGTAGGAGCTACTTCAGGGTCCTTACCTTGTTAGTTTAGAACTGCACTGAGTTATTTATTACCAAGCAAATTTGTAATTAATTAAAGTACAACAAACTAATTGCTACACAGAAAACTTGAAGCTTTTTTGGGGACCCAGAAAGTCTGGCATTCTGTGTGGATACAAACGTGACCCTGAGCAGTCGAGTTCACTTGACAAGAAAACCTGAATCACTGTGGTTCACTACTGTCTGTACTAGACTGGAGCACTAGAGTAGTCGACATTTATCAATGAAGAGTCCATCCACAAGAGTATAATACTGTAGCTGTGTTGAAACCTCTGAGAGCTGTGTCTTTATTTATGTAATGGTTAATCAGTTAATCACTGAGTCTAAATGAGACATAAAGTGATGTCTTCAGCTGTTTATTTTGTCTGACCAACAGGCCAAAACTCAGAAGTCAAACAGCAAAACCGTCACACTGGAGAACGAGCAAACATTTGATGTCTTTAACAGATGAGGAACTCAAGCTAATAACTGATTAACAAACCAGGCGATTAACTTCCTGACGACCAGCTCGACTCGTTTGCACTCTGTTCTTCGTATTATTACATAACCCAGTCTGACACTATGTACCGCACACTCACTTTCTTTCTTTCCACCTCTCCTTCTATGTCCTTTGACAGGCGTGGAATACTTTTTTAAAGAAATAACCATAAATAACTCTCCCTTTGTCACATGGCGCGGCCATATGTTCTAAATCTGCACTACAAAGACTCACCGTGCACGTGACGCCGGGACGCTACGAGCAGTCAAAACCATTCAGATCTGCTCAGGATGATACAGGCTGTTTTCACAGATCAGCTCAGCAGCTACAGGCCTAAGAATATGCCTGACCCACACACTTTGCTTGAAAAATGTTTTGGATTGCGCCTCTTGCCATAAGTCACATTATGTAAGTGCGAAGTGTGAGGTATCAAGAGGAGCTGGCTGTGTGCCAGGATGGTGCCTTGTGTGTGTGTGTGTGTGTGTGTGTGTGGTTGTGGGTGCAGGTGTTGAAAATATCGTGTATGAATAGGTCTTCTGAGGATATAAACACACAGTGCGATAAATTATTTGGCTGATGCAGTGATTATGTGCTGATGAACGCTGAGAAGCACTGATGGAGTGACAGTGTGTGAGTGGGTCTACTGCTAAAGCTGATAAATGTGAAAGTGCAGTATATAGTACATATAGTAGTATATAGTAGTTTTATGAGTACACAAAAACACTGCAAAGTACTGCAAAGTTATATACTGACTTTTCAGAGGGCAACAATTATGTTTTCTCAACTTTTTTCCAACATATGACACAGGTTTTTGCGTATAAAAAAAATGCTGACATATTTTAAGATTATAATTTTATTTTCTTGTCTTTGTTGATTTATTGAACGTATTCTGTATCTATAAACCAGGTGACCCCATGTGGGACCAAATTTGCACAACCTAAAGACCCTCCACACCTGTTTTAAGACTCAAAAATACTCAGTTTTCAATAATAATTAATTATTTATGTATGGTATGTTTTTACCACAGAAATTTCATTTTTAGCATGTAGCTTATTAGCTATAAAGGCCAGAAAGGACAGAGGGAGAGCCAGAGGGAGGTGGATGAGTACTTTCTGGCAGATGGTGGGAGCACCCCATAACCCAAATGGCACTGGCAAAGTTCAATTACCTCATTAAGAATTCCTAAATTTACATCTGCTCCTTTCTCATTGAAAAATCCAGAATCTTTGAAGGTGCAAATATTTAAAATTTCACAAATTTAACTGCTGGACACAAAGATGTCTCCTTCTTTACTGGAAAGTCCATTCTCAGAGTTTGTGTACTTTTTTTTATTTGTGCAAGTTGCATATTTGACCACAGATGGCTGCTCATGTTGTATGTGCACGTCTCAAACTGAGATTTAAGGTGAGCACAGATCAACTGACGCATGTGAAAACAGCCTTCTGGTGTCAAACTGGGAACTGAAGCTCAAACATCCAAAAAGCAGAACACATTTTTGAATGGAGGAGGCTTTAAGTTTTTCCTGGATGCCTGTAGAACAACATGTTTTGATAGATTTGATAGTACAAGTCATGGTTTAGGATGATAAATGTGTGAAACAATATTTTCTGGCTTCATGTGTCACAGTGTCTTCTTGCTACACCTGCTGTGGAAAGTGAGAATACTATCATTAAGACGACTGGGCAGCAGAAGAAAGACTAAAAACAAATCAATTATATTTTCAATTATGATTTGAGACTGTCCACCAAAGAAGGGAGTAAACTCTGAGGCGCTTTAACAGATAAAAATAACTACTGTCCTCAGGTTTTGGCGTTTGTAAACTTTTTTAGACACTCTGTCCTCAGCAGACTGACCTGATGTCACCTCACATGACATAATTACAGCTATTACGAATAAGAAGCTGCTTGTAATGTGATTGGATGTTAAATCTGAGCGTAGCATAAACAGGAGAAACATTAACTGACCACGTGATGGCTGGAATGTGCGTCATATTCGGCCAGCGTCCATCCACACAGGATTTTACGCACTGTTACGCACGCGTAATCATGCGTCATTCTTTGGTGTTGAGAATAAAAGTCAGGGTGTGATTTTATTAAATATGCTGTGCGTCTTAATAAGGTATGTAGTCAGTGTTGTCGTTATTATCTTTGGGATATTCCTCCAAAACTCCCATGACACTGCGCTGTAAACACTGTCACACACGAACTGTAGGGCTACATACCTTGGAAGACATCCACATCCTGGAGATCCTCTGAGCTCGGAGATAATCATAGTCCTCTTGGGAAAAAGAAAAAATTTTGTGCACGAAGTCCAGCGGACAGGAGAGGAAGTTCCTCACAAGCTCCTCTCTTGAGGAGTTTTCCACAACAAGAGTCATTTTTGCTATAGCTTTCCATCTGCGTCCGTGTAAAGGGATATTGTCATTTTGAGGTGGTTTGAAATGAAAAGTGGGGAAACTTTTTGTCGCCAAGGCCCCCGAGCCTGTCCATAGAAAAAACAAAAAAAACAAAACAAAACAAAAAACAACCTGGGAAGTCCAGCCATTTTTATTTATTTATTTATTTTTTAACTCTGATGATTCCTGTGCTTAGCTCTCGTGGTGGCTCAACGACACAAGGCTTCTTTTGGCCTGTTGTGGAAAAGCATATAGATGCAAATGTCGTAGAAATAACTCTAGCCCTGGTTTATTTGATGACTGCTAAATGTTATGTCTTATCAATGAGCTTTTTTTTGTTAATATTAATTGTTGGAACAATCACAAAAAGTCTTTTCATCTTTTATCTTCAGCTTTTCCCTTTAATGGAGTCCAATTTTTATTGGCAGCGTATGAAAGAGGTTATTAATATCCTTAGTTTGCTCTCTTTGAGGAACATTCTTCAGCTAAGTGGTCAGAGGATGACTAAAATATTGCCATTTGCATGGCCTACAGTTTCTGTCTCTAAAATAAAAATCAGCCAAACCCAGCGCAAATTCTACATTAGTGCAAACAAATTTTTTAACTTTATTGCATAACAGCAAAAACGATCAAACCCTAACCCTTTCTGTTATTGACAGATGAAACTCATAAAGTGCGAATGCATAGCCTGTCTTGTCACGAATTTCCTAATTGTAATGTCTAGATTTTTGAAGCCCGCACAGGTTGGATGAATCCATTAAACAACCCAATTTAAATATTTGTTCCTGAAGGCATGGAGAGGATTTTTTTTATTATTATTATTGGAGACTTCTGAGATGGAGAGGATGAAATATTTTAACATGCCAATTGATGTGTGTTTGTGCGTGTGTGTTTGTGCGGGTGTGTGTGTGTAGGGGGACGGGGGGGGGGGGCTCTGATGCGTGCGTAAAACTTGTGTAAGGGGGGGCCACCTGCTCTTGGGCGTACAGTATCTTTATAGGGCGAATTCTTCCTTAGAAAAAAACGAAAAAAAACGAACCTCTACTTGTAATCACACGTCAGTCTGAATGGATTTTGAGTTAGTACTGTTTTTCCTGCCTATGTCTGTGCCGTTTCCTTTACTTGGGCTCTTGTCCAGCCCGCAAAGCGACTCCGTCACCCCTTCCTCCATCTCCATATACTCCGCTTTGTCACCCAGCGAGGAGCCAGAGGGCGAGCCTTTGAATTTCCTTAGAAAGTCCGGGAAATACGGGCACCCCGGGGGCATGCTCTCCACCACCGGCGTCTGGTCTTCGTTATCGGTCTCCCTGTGGTAAAAGTAGTTGAAGTTGGACACTATGACCGGCACCGGGAGCGCGATGGTTAACACGCCCGCTATCGCGCAGAGGGAGCCCACTATCTTCCCACCGACGGTGATGGGCTTCATGTCACCGTAGCCCACCGTCGTCATGGTCACCACGGCCCACCAGAAAGCGTCGGGGATGCTCGTGAACTGAGATGTGGGCTCGTCCGCCTCGGCGAAGTACACCGCGCTGGAGAACAGGATGACACCTATGACCAGGAAGAAAATGAGGAGGGCCAGCTCCCTCATGCTGGCGCGCAGGGTATGACCCAGGATCTGCAGCCCCTTGGAGTGTCTGGACAGTTTGAAGATGCGAAACACCCTGACAAGGCGGATTATTCTCAGGATGGCAAAGCTCATCGCTTGTTGCCCGTTGCCTTGGTGTTGCGCCAGGTCCGTGCCGAGAGTTATGAAATAAGGCAAAATGGATACAATGTCTATTGAGTTCATAATGTTTTTAAAGAAAGCCGGCTTGCTCGGACTCGCAAAGAAGCGGACTATAATCTCAAAGGAGAACCAGATGATGCAAACCGTCTCCACGATGAAAAACGGGTCGTTGAAAGGAGTAAATCCGTGGTCAGGTTGAGTGGAGTTTTGTCGTGGCTGTAGATACTCTTTTTCATCCCTGAACTCCGGCAGCGTCTCCAGGCAGAAAATGACAATAGAAATAACTATGACCAGGACGGACACGACTGCTATCCCCCTGGCGGGACTCGAGCTCTCCGGATACTCAAAAAGCAGCCAAATTTGGCGCTTGAACTCGTCCTCTGGAAGAGGTTTTTCCTCCTCTTTGACAAAACCCTCATCCTCCCGAAACTTGAGTATAGCCTCTTCCCCGAGTTCATAAAACTTCACCTCCTCGGAGAAGATGTCAAACGGGACGTTGACTGGTCTTTTCAAACGCCCCCCTGACTGGTAATAGTAAAGAATGGCGTCAAAGCTCGGTCGGTTCCGGTCGAAGAAGTATTCGTTCCTCAGCGGGTCGAAGTACCTGATTCGCTTGTCGGGGTCTCCCAGGAGAGTGTCCGGGAACTGAGTGAGAGTCTTGAGCTGAGTTTCAAACTTCAGACCCGACACGTTGATGACAACTCTCTCGCAGCAGCCGCACTCGCTGTAAACATTTTCGTATCCGGACTGAGGGCGCCTGTCAGTGAGCGAGACGGTCTCCTCCTCATCATCCATGTTACACAGAAAACTCGACCTCTTGCTTCCTCTGCCCCCCTCCTCCTCCCCCTCCTCCTCTTCCTCGGCTCCCTCGGCCTCTTCCTCCTCTATCATGATGTCTTCCTCGGATCCGAGCAGCGCCAGCTCCGAGTGGCGCAGGTCTCCGCCGAGAGTCGTCCGGCTGCGTCTCCACCGTCCGACGCCGCGCTGCTTTTTCCGCTCTCTGAGAACTCTCTGCTGCTGCTGCTGCTGCTGCTGCTGCTGCTGCTGCTCGGGCTCCTGCTGGTGCTGTGGCGGCTGCGAGGAGGAGGTGGTGGTGGAGGAGGAGGAGGGGCGCGAGGCGGTACCGCCGCTGCTGATGTTGGCGTTTGTGGAGGAGGAGGCGGCGCGAGACTGATGCTGGCGGTTGTTAAGGAGATGAGCGCTCGAGGAGGTGGAGGAGGAGGAGGAGGAGGACGAGGAGGAGGAGGTGGACCCCCCAACGCCGCCGCTGTTGCCGCCACCACCACCACCATGCCGCCGCCACCGCCTCCCTCCGCACCGGACCCACCTTCGGCTGCAGCCGCCGCGGCCGCCGCCGCCGCCGCTCTTGACTGGGCAACCTGGCGCTCCCTCTCGCGCTCTCTCTCCCGTGCGCGAGCTTGGGCATATCCGTAAGGCAGGTGACTATTGCACCCGCCGTCCGCACCCACCATGGCAAACTCCATTTTAAGTCAATGAGCGGTTCGGTCCGTGAGCGCTACAGTAACCGCCTCAGGGCGATGTGGATGCAGGCCAGAGGATAAAAGTTGCAGCTCAGAGCGCGCAGAGAGAGAAAATGAGGCATCAACCGGGTTCGACCAATCAGTTGTGAATATGTCAGAATAACAAACACACCTCAGTTAGGTCCATGTTGAAGTGCAGTCCATGTGGCTACTTACATGATAGGAGATATTGATCAGCCTGTCTTCCCCTTTTAGGCACAGGCCTCCCCAATATTTTATGACATCATTACCATAACCAAAATGTGTGTAAGGGCCGGTGTCATAGCCTGTTACGCAGACGCTCTCTGTCAAAAAAACTTGCAGCGCCCCTTTTTTGTTGTTGTTGTTGTTATTATTATTATTTGTTCAGCATTATAAATCACCAAGTCAACAAGCGACACCAAAACAGTCTCTCCTCGGTTTCTCCGGTGCCCATCAGGTGGTTTAATTTCTCCACGGCCGCGGTTTGCGCCCAAATGCGTCTTTTGATCCACCGTGGTCACTCCTGGTTGCCATTTTATGTGATGAGATTTAAAAAAAAAAAAAAAAAAAGCTGGATCTTTGCTGTTATATTATGGGAGCTCCGGTGAATGTGAAATGACTTTATTCCTCTGACGCTCTCTGGAGCTGCGAGAAAAGACAAGAGAAAACAGCAGTTGGTTTAGGCGAGAGAGAGAGAAAAATAAATTATGTATTCATATTGATGTGCGTTGTTTTGGCGACTGCATAGTCCAGGATACCACGCATCCTTTGCAATATAAGGGCGGTAAAACTTGATTAGCACATCATTCTTATCATTCTTATTGTTTTTATTATGATTATTATTGAGGGTAGGCTCTCTGAGATGAACGCATGGAAGACATTCATGTTTAAAACAGACATTACGCACGAAATTTTGCCCAATAAAACATCCTCCCTTCATTCTGACATTCATACTTACATGTGAAAAGGGGGCCAAACGAAATCGCCTCAGCCCCCCTACAAACAAATCTGCTGAAAGAAGAAGAAGAAGAGGAGGTGGTGGTGGAGGAGGAGGAGGAGGAGGATGTGGAGGGAGGCTACGTGAGGATGCAGTTCTGTTGCCCAAATTGCCTCTTGATTTTGGGGGGTAATATCACAAATCCCTCGTCGTATCCAAGCAGCGACCATATCATCCACTATATACATCCGTGCTCTGACGCACTCTGAGGAGGACACTTTTTTGGCTGCGTCTCGACGTCTTGTCTCAATTCAACAGGATCTATTGCCACTTCAGCCCCTGTTTCTGCTGCATCGCTCCTGATATCAACCCGGCAGCAATGATCATTGAGGGGAAAAAAGAGGAAATAAAGAAGAAGCAGGTGTGCAAACAGCGAGTTGGCATCAATGACAGCTCCACACGATCACGGCGAAAAGAGGCGAGGGTGGGTAAAAGTTTACCTTCACGCAGGCGAGGGGAAATGGCCCCATGGTTGAGTCTGAGCATCACACATCTGTCTGTCTGCCGCTGTAGCCCTACCTATACTCCGGTATCCTTCCCATTGTATGTATGTGTGTGAGTGTGTGTGTGTGTGATGATGGAGAGTCTCGGTGAGAAAGTCGTTCATGTACTGCAGCGCATGCAGGCGGTGCTCGGTCCTCCCCCAGTGGATGCAGCCGGTCACTGCGCACCGTGCTGCAGTCTCACACCCGAGCCTCCTCTGCCCTTCATCATTACTGCTGGGTGGCAACCGGTGTCCTTACCTAAAAAAAAAAAAGAAAAAAAAAAAGTAATGCATTACTCTCCATTCATTCTAAAGTAACGTCGGTACTTGTAACGCACAGGGAGTGGAGCGTAAAATGCCAAAGTGTTCAGTTAAACCCATCCACCCAAACACACCCAAACAATGGCTGTTTCACCTTTGAGAAATGATTCTAGAAGAAGCTGCCTGCACATTATAGTAATGCTGAACACATTATTCTTTTCTACACCAGAACCTGCACAAACGTGTGTCCAAAATCAGATTTCACACTGAAAATGTGTGTATTTAAGGCTTCATCCAGCCCCATTTCTCTATAGTTAAACACAGATTTAGCATGAGGCCTCTCCATTCATTATCATATTTACAAAATAGATGTTTAGCTCCTTGTATACCTGCCCATCTGCAGTTTCCCTTGTGAGTAAACATCATTAATGTGCACTGTTTCTGCCCCAGCTTTAATATTTGTGCGTCACCCATTTTAGAAGTGAATCCATTTATTGGTTCATTATCTT
The DNA here is from genome assembly GCA_946959425.1 of Argyrosomus regius. Taxonomy (NCBI): domain Eukaryota; kingdom Metazoa; phylum Chordata; class Actinopteri; family Sciaenidae; genus Argyrosomus; species Argyrosomus regius. Next base: position 28,268,976 of record OX336882.1, read on the forward strand.
TTTACTGTGTCAGAACAATTCAGTCAATAGAAACCAGAAAGAAAACTACTGAATCTGTGTCAACGCTGCAGATGTAAAATCAACAGTAACAGTACAAATACGACTTCATTATGCAACATAGTGGACATCCTCAGCCGTGTAAAACATGACAACAAGTTCAATAAGACATGAATGACATCAGATCTACGTGTACAGTCAAATGTTACACCAAGAATTAAGGGCTTATAAATAAAAATGGAAGGAACATTAATGCTATAAACTAAAAGGAAGTACCCTTTTTATGATGTTTCTCTCTTAAAGGTAAATTCCTGAACCTCCATATAAACAAGACTTCACCCACACACACCTCCACACCAACAACAACAACTTTCAGTTTAACATTCATCACTAAAATCAAATTAATTCTAATTTCTAATCTGTTAAAGGTTTGTTTACATCATTAATGTTTGCAAACAAGCAGCAACATCGTCTTATATTTGTTAAATTATCAGCTGACAAATACAAAAAAATGCAGATTATTAATCATTTATACAAACACTTTAATTACTTATGTAAATTTAGATTAAAATTAATATCTGTGTGGAAAACAAATTAAGGTGGGGTCAAAGAAATGTTGTTTTGTTGGTAACTGATGAACATAGGAAACACAATACAAATATAACATCACAACGTTTGCAACGTGAGGGCGACATTTCACAACCGTTTCAGGTGCGCAGCCAAAAGTTATGAGCTTTTTCAACTATTCCCTGTTTTCCTCTCGTTAAGTTTCAAACGTTTGCAGGTGTGTAGATTTCAACCAAATTTAACCATTTGTTTCAAAACACACACAATTTTACTGTAATAAATATGGTATAACTTTTTCTCATGTTACGGTAAAAGGATGTTAGTACTGCTGATTTCATGTTTAAGGTTCCATAATTTACTGTATAAATACTTTTTTCAAAAGAAGCATATTATTGACATGAAAATACCATATGAATGTCATATAAAGGTTTTGCCATGACATATGACAGTGTTTTACTGTACAATTAACAGCCTCTAATATAAAGAAAATACTTTATTCTGTATAAATTCCCTTAAAATGCCACATAAATAAAAGTTTTTGCCAGGAAATATGACCGTGTTTTACTGCAAGTGGTGGGAAATAAACATATCAAACATTCATTAATCCATACTTGAGGATAACAACAAGCCTTTAAGTGTCTAGACACTTCAGCAGCCCTCTGCTCGGCCAACATCAGGTCTCTGGTAAAACCCCCACAGCAAAAACAACAAAGTCTGTGTATAACCAAAAACCCCATAGTGTAACTATGTAACTATGCATAGTGTAACTATGCTGTACATCAGTCTACAGCAGCTTCACACACACTATAGTACACCATATACTGAATAATTCAAGGTCACCTTCTCACCATAAACTACTTTATAATAGAAACAGTTCTTTATCTTTCATACGAGACCTGAGCTAACCTGAGTTTCTGAGTGTAGGTGAGAATGCAGTCATCAATTTGAAGACTGTAACACAACAAGCAGTCTAACAAATTAGGTATCAGGTATTAATTAGTCAAACAATGCATTACTATTGAAAAAGCAATTAAGAATGCATTACTTTTTTGAGTAATGAGTATGGAAAACAACGGACAAGTCACTATATTCAGTGTCATGGCGATTTTTCATTAGCCACATTAGCTCTTATTCATGTGCAGGTATATGCCACAGTTTTGTGGATATCTGACAGATGGAAGAACACAATAAACAATATGATGATTAGTGGCCAAGCAATTACAACATGGGCTGAAGCCTGCAACTGGCAAAAATATAATGAATTGTCACAGTCTTTTATAATTATGGGGGGAAAAAAAGATTTTATTGATGTCCTAACCCTCTGCTTATAGGTCAGCTTCTTAATGCAACTGTTTTATTATCTCTGAGCCTGAATACAGTGTAGAAGCAGAGTATAAAAAGAGGCATTCATGTGACTCCTGTTTTATTCTCCCTCCTTGTGCAGCAAGTGTGAAAGGGTTGTGCTGATTGGGAGCTCATGAGCGAGTCAAGGTGGCTGTAGCCTGAGAACTAGCCGTTTGTCATCATCTAAAATGGATGAAATGAGAGAATATTTGTACAGCATCAGTTTCATCTCGAGTTTCTCAGTCCAAAAACCTAGGGCTCTAATGTTATTATAACAAGACTTGCTGCTCATTTTGGAAGCAGTGTTAGGGTCAAATACATGATATTCCTGGAATACATGTCCATGTTGCGTAGAAAGTTATTGAAGCATATTGCATATTGTTTCCACCAAGCATCAACCTCCGTGGCTGTGAAGTGAAGCCTATGTGGAAGTGCCAGAAAATGCAGTTCCTCAAACGGCCACTTGAGGCTGGCTACAGTATAAGTCAGTCTCCATAAGTCCCCATGTTAAAACTGCCAACTTCACAGCAGAAATAAACATGTTTACGGCCTGGTACAAAAAACAGTTTTGGAGTATGAATTTCTAGATAATTCACCGGTTGCCAGGTGGGTTACAAGTCTTTGCCCATTTTTAGATTAGTCTGAAAATGACAGAGGCAGGACTGCCAAGATGGCAATGGCCAGAGCCACCATAATCTGAGCTTCAAAACGGCTCTTCAGAAACCTGTGGGTGATGCTATGGATGCAACGTCCATTCTTTACATACTGTCTATGGTTTCCACCCTTGTAATGATCATTTAATTCAATCTCAGTTCAATTCAAATTTATTTTTTAGTGCCAATTCATAACAAAAGTTATCTCATGACACTCTCCATATAGAGCAGGTCTAGACCATACTCTTCATGATATTATCTACAGAGACCCTATTTCCAACAATTCCACCAGGAGCAAGCACTTGGCGACAATGATTTAACAGAAATTGCAACTAGCACTGTTGTCATCTTTGAGAAATGAAGCCACGCTTTGAATCGGACAATTTTGGAACCGGTTCTCGATCCTCATCCTTAGTCTTATATCGTCATTACAGGTAAAGCAGAGATCTAACAGTATTGTCAGTTAAGCAGATGTGGTAATAAGGTATATTATCATATAATATTCTGTGAAATTAGCTTTGCTTTATCATTTTGTAGCTTGGAACGCAGATGTTTGTGCTGCTGGTCGTTCTCTGAGAATTCAAAAGTGCACATATCCTTTTAAAAACTCCATTAAAAAAACAGACATTTCAGTATCTGGTGAGGTAACTGTTGAGTCACCGTTATTGATCACCTTATTGCCACTACAGATTTATTTGGATCATTTTGCGCTATGGGACAGTAAAGGTCTTATTCATTGCACCTTTGAAACCTCCCAGGTTTAATTTGATTGTGCAGATAATTGGCTTTTTCTGCAGGTAACACTGCAGGCTTCGTGTGGGGATACACAGCAATCAGTAGCTATAGCCCATTCAGTCCAGTTCATTAGATTCAAACTATCCATTTGACTCAAAAACTCTAATTAGGACAAGAACATCCTGTTATTCCAGAAAAGAAAACTGAAGCCTCTAGAGTCCCAATCGCTCCCTGAGGTATTTTTTAAATCTCTAGTTGTAATATTCCTGCAGGGATATTTTTGGTCGCTTGTTGCTGTCTAAAATGAGAGATGAAATCTGAAACAATCTTTAGAGAGTTCATCCTCACACTTGTCTTCTCTGTGTACATCACATACTTACCTTAGAGGAGCTCTTTTCTTGTCTGCACAACATGTAGGCAACCTTCCGCCCACCACACACACACACACACACACACACACACACACATCATGCACACTCACCTCTTGCACTTCATTGAACATCCACCTCAGTCAGCACCAGGGGGAGTTCTGAGGTCAGTAATAATAAGAGGTGATAGAGTGAAGCTGCATTATAAAAAACAAGTTTAGATGAACTTCAAACTGATGCCAGAGCTGTCCTCCTGCATCTTATTCAAACATATATTTATTTACAGTTCACTTATTTGTTCATCATGACGGGAATTTTAACCCAAAGACAAACCCTGCGTTCAAAAGTAATTATGAATACTGTAAAAAATAGTTTCTTTTGTGTTATTTTTACATTAAAAACTGGCTGATGAAGTCAGAAAAGTTTGACACTTTTGACACTGAAGAGTAAGAGTTAATGATGCGGTGATAACCTTTAACCTTGTCATCATGATGGAACGTCGAGTTTTGCATCAGTGAATTGCAGGAAAGGTTCATTTATTCGGGTACAGACTCCTGAGAATCACATAATACTGCATGAAAAATAAAAAAATAAAAAAACAGATAAAATATTCAGTTCAATATCATGACAGAAGGAATATCTATTCTATATTATATATATCATGGTATGACAAATAGCAAAAATTATTATCACATATGTCTAGTGCTATTTGTCACCTGTCTGGCCCAACAAGGTCAAAAATGTTGTTTTTTTTTAGACATGTTTGGGTATTCATATTAATATTTTAGAGTTATTTACTGATAAATGATAAAAAGTTGTTGATGATTCATCCTGAAGGGGGAACAATAAGAATAAAACAGAGTAATAACCCCTTATTAGGTCACCAACAACTGAGGTCATGTCCTGCATCATATTTCTTGGAATTCGGTGGGGCTTACATCATATAAAAAGGATTTTACATTCTATTAAAGTTAGCTTAAAGTTTGACTGTCCATAAGGCCAAAATTTAAGAGATTAAGTGCCAGAATTACCAGAATTACATACCTGACAGTGTAGAGAAGCAACAGAACTACTGTAGGGAGATATAATGGTTAAATGAATAAATCAAATGTTGGATTTTCTGATTTTTATGTAAAAATATTGGCCAGAATTCTTTTAGTAGGTAGTCAGAAATGTCTGAGTGAGTGACGTTGTGTTGGGGACAAATTTAGACAAATTCCCTCTGTGTTTTTTAAATCTTGGCTCTTATTATGGATGTTTAACAGACAGACAAAGGAGCACAGACATGCTCATAAGAGAAATAAAACAGACAACAGATGAACAATAGTCATGAGATGAGATTGGATATAGAAATGGAAAAGGAACAGAGAAAGTCGAGAACAGTGAGGAATCATCAGCAGTCCATACACATAAACACACCTACCACCTACGTCCACACTCAGCCTGCACACAGAAACATCCAGCACAGTCACCAAACAAAAGTCTTGTCCTTGGCAGAGCTGTGGAGGCGTTTTGTTTAGACCTGATGGAAGGAGGGTGACAACGTGAGTGTGGGGTGATGCGGTGCGTTCAGGGTCTCGGTGAGTGTTTTTTTTCTTTCTTTTTTTTTCATGCGACAACATGATTTAAAAGGAGTCTGTTTCTGTCAGTGACTGTGATCACGAACTCGTACAGTAGCAGATGGAAACAGCAGAGGAGGCGAGGCTCTGCAGAGAGGGGGAGCAAGTTGTGACTGAGTGAGTTTGTGGAGGCTGTCAGTCCTGTTATGGCAGTATTTACGGTGTGTTGATAAAAAAAAAGTGAGAGGAGCTCAAATACAATGACCCATGACTCAAATCTGTGATGTCAGTAAGATGTACAGCTCTGAGCTGTTTTATGTGTGGCTTCATATAACGCTTGTTTGAGCTGCTACACCCAAATGAGCTTTTTCTTTATTGTAGTGCTTCAAGTTATGAACCAGAAAATCATCCTAGGCACTGAAACCATCACCTCGTCCATCATTTCCAAATTGATTCTCAGTGGACATTACAGAGAAGGCCTTCTCTTCTTTTGGCTGTAGGGAAGATAAATAAGATGCTCACTCGAATATCTATAATGCCTCTTTAGTTTTGTTTTCTTCCAACTTGCTGCAGCACAAATTGGCTATTTTTAGGACCATGATATTGCTGTGTACTTACCTGCCCTCTCCAGTTTCCAGGTTGGCGTAAATGTAATTAGCATATCAATGCAGCGCATTTGTGGATGTAATAGTTTCAGCTCCACGCTTAATAAATCAACTTTCAGTGCAGATGCACTCATTTTAAGAGGAATTACCAGCTGTTACCAGACTAGTCAGAAAATGACTGATGATGTGTTCTACTCTGAATACAAGATTAATCAACTATGACTGCTGTTCATTAAGGACAAAAAATGCATGCTAACAATGATGTATTTCAGCTGAGGTTTTCCTAAGGGTAGTAGTGCCTTAGAGGACGAGGGCGACACTATAAAAGTCCTTGTTAGGCAGGTATGGCAGTTCGACAGGATGCTGGGGATACCTGAGTCCCTGGTGGCTGCAAGGGCAGACGGAGCAGCAGTTGGATGAACCGTGGCTGCTGCCCAAGTACTTATATTCTACTGTCACTGCAGACTGTCCAGCTTCGTGGTGCAGTGCTAACTTTTTAGTGAATGCAGCAGACTACAGAATTTTCTCAAAAACACACGCCGCAGGCGCTTCAGCTGTATGAAACAAAAGAGAGGCAGCATTTACTCAAGTACAATTTTGAAGCACTATTTCAAGTAGTTTCATTGTATGTTACTAGCAGTGGTGGAGGAAGTATTCAGATCCTGTACATAAGTAAAAGAACTAATACCACACTGCAAAAGTACTCTGTTACAAGTAGAAGCCCTGCAGTGAAAATATTACTTAAAGGTCCAGTTTGTCAGATTTAGGGGGCTCTATTTACATGCTAAACCTATCCCCTCTAGATCTATCACAGTACTTATTGATGCACTAAAATGTCCTAGGCACACTGTACCTTGATTGTTTAAAGCGTCAAATAAATTATTTAATGTAAATATAAATGCCATATTTCTACAGTAGCCCAGAACAGACAGACAAACAAACAAACAGTAACACTCCCCTGGTACTCTGAGCTTACAGCCTGGCTAACACACTGAGCTAACATTATCTAACAGCAGCTATAGTTTGCAGCAGTTCACTTTACTATCAATCAGGAAACATTTCATGGATTAAAGTAACCATCAGTTTAGAAACTTAGCTACACCTTGACTAGCTACAACGTGCATGCATTAATGATAATGATCCAGGATGATGCAGTGTCTAATAATATAATACTCTGAAAGGGGTTCATTCTACATAACAAGTTGGCTTTTGATACTTTCTTTTTACTTTAATGCAGAACTTTTACATGAAACAGAGTGTTTGTTCAGTGTGGGGACGCTGCTTCCTGCTAGAACTAAACTGCACCTCATTAATAAAAGAAAATGTTTTGGAGAAAGCCTGGAGTTAAATCTAAGTAAATTTATGATTCATACAGACAGATTATTCATACCGATTGAGAGTGCCGATGAGGTTCCCTGCAGTTGTAGACGTTGATATATCAGTTTTAGATTCTGCACAGAAAAATACTTAAAGCCACTGCAGGAAACTTTCTTGGGTTGGCATCCCATAGTGGTGGGATCAAAAAAGATGCTCTGGCAGTGTTTTTTTATTTCTTTTTTTTCTCCAAAACTACAGTTTTATATCTGACTCAACATAAGCAACATAACAGACTGTTCCAATATTCACTGGGATGGTCTCATTTTTCAACAAACAAAAATCAATGCTAGAATAATTTGAAATATGCAGTAATTGCAGAAAAAAAAGTATCTTAAGATATAAAACACAGATTTTCAAATGTTTTATTTTTTTTGGTCAATCTTTGTCTTCCAACAGTCTCACATGACTCACTCTGTTGACATAATTCAGTTGACCATGAAGTTTATTTGATGGATGTTCAGTAGAAAGTGGCAAAAATATGAAAAGTCACAAAGCTTCTTCTTTCATGACTTGTAGGATAACTTTTACTCCAGTAAAAGAAAGATCACTTCAAATAAGTGTGGATATTGTGTATATAATGATCACTGGCATATGAAGTGAATAACACTGATTATCTCGTTACCATGGCACCTGTCCATCAGTGGGATATACTAGGTAGCAAGTGGACATTTTGTCCTCAAAGCTGACGTGTTAAAAGAAGGAAGAATTGGAAAGTGTACTGATTTGAACGACCATGACAAATTGTGATGGCTAGACGACACGTCAGTGCATCTCAAAAATTGCAACTCTTGTCGGGTGTTCCCAGTCTGCAGTGATATCAAAAGTGAAGTGAACCAGCAACAGGGTTATGCATGGGCAGCCATGGCTCATTGATGCATAGTATGTGGGGAATGAAGGCTGACCCATGTGGTCTGATCCAAAAGACAAGCTTGTTGTAGCTCAAACTGATGAAAAAGTAGAAAGAAAGGTGTCACACACAGTGTTGCATTGGCCAGGTTGCCCATGCTGACTCCTGTCCCCTGCCAAAATCGCTAAAACAATGGGCATGTGAGCATTAGAACTTGACAACCAAGCAATGGAAGAAGGTGACCTGATCTGATGAATCATGTGGATGTCTGGGTGCATGTGCGTTGCGGGGAACATACAGAACCAGGATGCACTGGGAAGAAGGCAAGCTGGTGAAGGCAGTGTGATGCTTTGGGCAATGTTCTGCCGGGAAACGTTGGGTCCTGCCATTCATGTTGATGTTACTTTGAGACATCCTATCTAAGCATTGCTGCAGACCATAAACACCCTTTCATGGAAACAATATTCCCTGAAGGCAGTGGCCTCTTTCAGCAGGATAATGCGCCCTGCCACGAAGCAAGCATAGTTCACGAATAGTTTGAGGAACACAACAACAAGTTCAAGGTGTTGACTTGGTCTCCAAATTCCCCAGATCTAAATCCAATCGAGCATCTGTGGGATGTTCTTGACAAACGTGGAGGCCCCAACTCGCAACTTAAAGGATCTGTTGCTAACAACTTGGTGCCAGAAACCACAGCACACCTTCAGAGGTCTAGTGGAGTCCATCCCTCGACGGGCTGTTTTGGCGGCAAAAGGGGGTCCTAGACAATATTAGGCAGGTGGTCATAATGTTATGGCTGATTGGCGTAGACAACTTGGACTGGAAAAATGACACACGAAGCAATGAAGATTGAGTGTGGCAAATTAATCACTGATGCTTGTGTTAGTGTTTTCCATCTCACTGTGGGGGCTGATTGTGGTCCATCTAAGCCTTTCGCTCATGTAGCCTAAACAAGATTTTTGTAGATAGCATCTCATTCATCCTCATGTGTGGAAGGAAAGGCCTTGAAACACGGGCCATCCGTGAACTGTTGAGAGAAAGGGGCGAGGATTTACTTGTATGTCCAAACAGGTTGGAAATACAGCACCGAGCCCAAGGTTGAATAGATTAAAAGGATTTACGAGCAGCACTATTTAAGTAACGGAGAGGGACCATAGGGCCACAGGTTGTAAGCTGGTACAGATGTTCAGAGAGTGACAGAAGAAACAAGGTTCAAAGCAACAAACAAGCAATACAGGTATGTTTTCAGTTCAAGATTCATTACATGCAAACTGCTGAAAATGTATAAATAACTCTGAATAATCTAAATATTTATGTAGACATATGCAGCTGATTTTAATTTTTACTTTTCTCTGAAGTTTGTACGAAAAACAAAACAGTTGCAGCACTACTTGTGAAGACATTAAATCACTCGTAATACAGTAGTTTGAATATCTTTGTGTATATTCTGAGTATGTAAAGGAAGTTTAAAGGTATGCTACTATATTAACGTTTTTTTTTTGTTGTTGACCCTGTCAGAGAGGTATTACTTTAAGGTATTACTGTAGGTTAAGCTTTGTAAAAGTAGAATTCATAGCAGAGGTGTTGTATTTGATCACACTGGATTGTACAAGTGTACCTAAAGAAGTTGGAGGTCGGTTTATGTCAGCAATTATAATTCTATCACAGGTTGGTAGATGTATTTAAAGTCTCCTCATCCCTCTTTTATCCCTGATCACCTTTGTTCTTACGATGTTGTTCAAGGTTATTGAATATGTCTTAATAACAGTCGTATGAGGTGAATGCAGCATATTAACACTGTAAGATTTATATTTTTAAAAATGTTTCTGAGAACTCACAAAGGAAGAACAGAGAATGACATTGTTTCAAAAAGACTTTGTTGAAGTCTTGAAATGCCCAGCTGCTCCGGATGGTGTTTGACGTTAACCAGTGATGATTCATTTTGTCCATGTAACAGAAGAGCTGGTTGAAGTAAATGCAAATTTAATGAGGCACAAAAGTGAAACATAAATATCTCCTGTGGATCTAAAACCACCATTAACCCACAAGCCCCCGATTGGATTTAATCACCATAATGCTTGCAAAAGTCACATAGAGATGATGACACAGCGCCTCACTTTAAACCACATTAACTTGTTGGGGCCAAAGAGTCCGATCTGACCCACTGGATGACTTTCTGAAGTGTGAAGATAGCAGAGAAGTCATTCATTTCAAATTTTCAATAAAATGTGCTGCTATTTCTGATTTGTTGAATGGACAAAGAAATAAAGAAAGTACCATTTTCAGTTCTAAAATACACGTGACCAAACTTTTTGTACCTTTGTAGCTACACAGTGATCTGTAAATTGTAATGACAGTGGTCTGAATGTGGGAAAACTGAGACATATTGTTGAACTTACTCTCTTTAAGACATCTCAGACTGTTCATCTGTTTTTTATTTATAACATAACATTCTTGGTTTTACTGGTTCTGTGTGGCCTCTGATTCAAAGTATCCGACGTGAGACCTGATCCCCTCTTGTGGCAGACGTCTGTGCTGCACCCGGCAGAGGATGCAGCTGGTTGTCATGGCAGCAGTGTTGGCAGTGGCGGGGGCGTGGCAGGGCTGCGGCTTCGACTGTCATCCAACCAACATCAGCATCCCCGTGGAGAGCTGTGGCAACACCGAGTTCATCGAGACCACCATATGTGCAGGACAGTGCTACCACGAGGTAACGGCTGATTCAGACTCTGATCACACTGCCTCTAATTTATTCCGCTTATATGCATGAATATGTTAAGCTCCAATCTGCCAGCTGATCTTGCTCCAGTGTGTAAAGCAGGCACAATGTGAATATTTTCTATGTTAGAGCAGCTTGAGGGAGTTTTTCCATTTAACTGATTTCACCTCAGTTGAACTTACATAAATATAACTTAATTATGACTAACAATTAAACAACATAGTGTGTATGCCTGTTGGCTGAGCAAAGTATAGAAAAATATAGATATATAGAATACATAATCTCAGGTCTGGACTGGACTGGATCTGCTTCTTAAAAAATAATCTCTATGCACAGATATCTGCAAATGAATGCAGAATCTTCGTTAGTTAGTTCATATTTTATTTCAAACACAAGAAAACAAGACAAACCTATACACAAATTTGATGATAAAGTTCTCTTAAACCGTGCTAATTAAATCTTATTTTGAAAAGGAGTAGGAGGAAGTATACACTTATTTATTCCTACCCCTTCTCTGCTACTTATCTGTAGTGGACTAAGATTTTGGCATTGGAAGCATGTTGTGGTTTTTGTCTGTTGTAGTAGTATTGACCAATTAAGTTTGCGTGGGCTTTGGTTGAGACAGAACGCATTGCCCGAAATGCAATCTCAGAATCCATCAGCTATCATCTGACACTGATTTATCTTTTTGTTAGCCTGTTTTTTTAAATTATCTGCAGTCATATGCAGATATCTGTTTATAAAGATTAGCAGTGGGCGGCACGGTGGTGCAGTGGTTAGCACCGTCGCGAGAAGGTTCCTGGTTCGAACCTCGGCTGGGGCCTTTCTGTGCAGAGCTTCGCCTGTTCTCCCCGTGTCTGCGTGGGTTCTCTCTGGGTACTCCAGCTTCCGCCCACAGTCCAAAGACATGAGCTTAATAAGTTAATTGGTGACTCTAGGTGAACGTAGGTGTGAACGGTTGTTTGTCTCTATGTGTCCTGTGAAGAACTGACGACTTGTCCGGGGTGTACCTCGCCTCTCGCCCTGAGTCAGCTAGGATAGGCTCCAGCCCACTGCAACATCCCCTGATGAGAATAAGTGATTATAGAAAATGGATGGATGAATATTAGCAGAAATGCGTGTTTCTCATCATTCAATTGACTCATATCAATTTGCTAATTAGACTGCAGAGGAGGTCTTGGTCATTATCCGTTTTCCAGTTATCTGCTGGCTGCACTAGAAGCCCAGAAACAATGGCTGAGATTGTTTGAAATGGCCTCTAGGTTTATAGTTGTGTGGAGTTATGGTTGCATTTAACTGGTTGACATTTACTGATGTGAACAAACCTCTTTCAGGATCTATTCAATTTAGATGTGGTCAAGTTTTAATTCTATTATTAAAAGGCCTGTCAATCAATTACACATTATAGCAGGTGACAGTTCTATGTTTTAAGTTTTAGTAGTTAGACAGCCCTTTTGTCTTCACTTGAATCATGCTTCTTCTCTAAATGTTTGTCCCTGTGACAAAGACAAAGTGTTAAAGATCACAAATCACCTATTGCATTCCATGTTTTTCATTCATACACTGTTGTCTGTTGGTGTCGATGACAGGATCCAGTCTACATCGGCCACGACGACTGGGTTGAACAGCGGACCTGTAATGGGGACTGGTCCTACGAGGTGAAACACATTAAAGGGTGTCCAGTAGGTGTCACCTACCCAGTGGCCAGAAACTGCAAGTGTACCGCATGCAACGCAGGAAGCACGTACTGCGGTCGCTTTCCTGGAGACGTATCCAGCTGTCTGTCCTTTTAAAGAAACTGATCATCTATCCTGCATTTACTTTTGCTCTTTGTGTCACTAAAATAAATAGGTATGACTTAAATGTTTAAGTTTGTCTTTTATTCATACTGTCTGCAGATGCCAGAGCGACTTTAAAGTTATGAAGCACAACTGTGATTAAATGTCCCACCAATAGTTTTCCCTTTGGCCCTGACCAAAATCACTGACCCCGGTCATTCAATAGTCCTGAGATTCAAGTTTTCCTGCTGAGAACCGGAGGTCATCCTATAACAAAAAGAGCAGGTCTCACCTCTTTTTTGACAGGTGGAAATGAAAATAAAGAGTTTGCAGTATATCCGAAAGCTCCGCCAAAGTGCCTGCTGATCAGTGGCTCTCTTCAGTACGATACACTAAATTTAGAAGTGACTCGGTAGGCAAAATCGTCCTCTCGCGTAGCAGATACAATGTCAGGAAGAAGATGTTTAGGACATAATGTTACGCAGCATGAGTAATGAATATGAATATCAACAAAGTTCTGCACCGTGTTGATGATGATCTGCACTGTTGTTAAAGGAAGAGTTCGTCATTCTGTGAAATGTGCTTTATCACTTTGTAGCTGAATGTTACACGAGAGGATCTGTGCCAGTTTTATCCGTCCATCAAATATGAAGCCATGAGATGGTTAGCGTAGCTTAGCACAAAGGGTGGAAACATTGGGGAGCGGCACATAACCTCCTAAAACTATTTTTATTCTTCAGTTTTTGTACGCATCAAACAAACAAGATATAAGATGTGAGTGAACAGCTAGCTGTTTCCATCTGTTTCCATTCTTTATGCTAAGCTAAGCTAAATATCTGTAGGTTCATATTTGATAATCAGATGGTGGTATCAGTGATTTCGTCTAACTTTAGGTGATAAAGCGTCTTTCCCAAAATGTTGAATTATTACACAGTACATTCTGTATCTCGATACACTATATCACCTCCGACAAAAACTTATATATCAGCTGTTCTGCCCTCATTAACAGTTTTCAGACAGTATGCGATTGGCCCTGAGATACAGACTTATCCTTGGATAAGGGAGGTGACTGCTCATTAAGTTGTCTTATACAACAGGACACGCTACCAGGCTTTATTGTGTGTTTTGGCTTTAAGAAGACAAAAATCTTAAATATTCCTTTACTTGGTGCAAAAGTCAGACCACAGTGTGTGCTTTTGCTTCACTTGCTTCAGGGCTGCATTGTTTTTTTTTTCTCTTAAACTGAGGATTTTTCCCTTAAAGCTTCTCTATATAACAACCAGGAAACCCTTAATGACACCTCTGGGCATTAAATGAACTACACTCAACATCCTATTACTCCAAAGACATGAACCAGCATCATCCTGGGCATCAGCCAAAAGTGATGATCGTTATCATTGGCTCTACTAACCAGCTTGCCATTTGTAAATCACCCCATCAGCCAACACCATGAAGGAAACTGACACCAGACCCACACCGGACAGCCAAGCTACAGCCAACCCCAACTTAGCTTTGGTTACAGTCAGCTAGTTGGCTTTACATCACTCCTAACAAAACAATTATTACACCTTTGTTTTGTATCATTATAGAATTTATTATTGGCTAAAAACTATTTATACATAAGTTACTATCATGGACTACATTAGCTGGTGAAGTAATCTTAGCTCAAGCTATAAATAACATATTAACTCAGATAGTGTTTTGCTAGTGATAAAAGCCAAGACAGGAGCCAATTTACCAGCCAGATCAGCCCAATTGCTACATAAGTTAACTAGCAATTTGTCCACAGTATGTTGTCTACAACATTAGCCCAGAAAACCACAATATCATAATATATTTGGCTTTGAAGTAATGTAAACTTAATTTCTAAGCTAAAGTTAGCTAGTGTTGCACACTGTCAGAAAGCAGAGAGCACATAAATGTCACATCCTTTTGATTTTCCTTAAATCTATTGTATCTATTATCTATTATATACGAGAGAGAGCTCATTTTTTAAAGTTACGTAACAACTCCATTAGCACTAAAAATTGATTAAAACGTAAAATGAATACGTAAAATATCTCACAATCTTACAAATGGCACCTTTTAAAATTCAGTAGAATCCAAAACTCAACAAAGGCAGAACTTGTGAACATCTTTGCAGAGAAATGAGAGGAATAATAAATCATCGCTGTACCCTGTCATTGTTTCTACGATACAGCATCGAAAAAAGGCTTGTTTTTGCCAAAAGCAGCACCTTCTGAGTCTGCAGATTGTTAACAGTAACATTTTAATAATCCAGAGACACGGACAAACCTGAGGCCCCTGTTAATGGCAGCGAACTCACTCATTAACGAGACAAGCTGCTAATTACTACCTTCAGTGTTGTGCCTTGGCAACTCACCAGCTTTCGCCTAAAAATGATCTTATTAGTGTGGACTGCATCTAATTCAGTACAACAGTATCATGTGTTGTCAGCATTATTGCAGTGAAGGAACGTCATTGAGAAAATCATCATGTTATGATTTATTTTAGGATTTAATGTTTGCTCTGAGGCTTAACAGCTATGGCCCCGGTGGGAGGGAGCAGGACTAGTTATTTCTCAGTAACATCTCTTTTTCTGAAATGAGTGAAAAAGAGCAGCTCCAAATCATGAAATATTTATTTTTATTGTTTGTAAAATGTAATATTAAAGCTCAGACATGGTGAGATATTGATAGAGTAGTGATATTGCACAAGCAAGCGGCTTGTCGTGACAGCTAAGAAACTTTTTAAGGACTGTGAAATTGTTCTACCACCATGTTAGACAAGGTTTTCTCATAAACAGATACTTCAGTAATTCAGTATTGTAATTCCATACAGTTTGGGGACTCACAAGAGATAGATTAAACTGAACTTAAAACTGTTGGATTGCCCCTAATTACTGTTTGTCAGAAGGAAGGTGTGGATAAAAACAACTTTATCAGCATGGTTAATTAGAAATCAGTGCGGTTTTTAACGTTAGACATTTTACATTAGTGCAACTGTGGAAAACTTGTATTTAAAGGGTATTAATATTTCAGCCAACCAGCAGTGCCATGGTCAATGCCCTGAGTGAGATGAATGAAATACAACATAGACAAAGTAAACGTCATATTTGTGAGTGCAATACCACTGTTGTAAATATGGACAGTTGTACAAGTGTTTTTGTTTATAGTTGTTTATATTACTTATAATAATTAAAAAATTTGCGAGTTGACAGCTTTGCTAACAGTCAAACATCAAGTAAGGTCAACAACACAAGACATAGCGCCAGCTAATATTACTTACTGGTCCAACAGCAAGAAGCCCAGTTCGGCGTCTGTCTTTCAGCATTTTATTTACCAACGAATAAAAGTCAGTCCCAGATTTACTCTTGTTCAGCGACTTCTTGCTCGGTCACTCTCATTTTCTCTTCTTAGCTTCCTCCATCAATGAACCCTTCTGTGTTTTTGCCTCTGTCATTATGTCCATAGAAGCTGCTGAGCCCGGTTACATTGTCCGCTTGCCCAGCTCCGGTTCTGGCACAACACTGGCTTCCCTGTTAGCATGCCTCCTTGCCCCAGGCCTGAAAACCTCCTCTTCCAGGTGGTCCAAAACTCCTGCGGCACTCTGAGCTCACAGTCTGGATGAGCCTGGATAACAAACTGAGCTAACAGCAGCTACAGTTTGCAAAAGTTTACTTTTCTATCCATCAGGAAACTTTGTAAATCATAGAGAGTTGATCTGGAGCAGCCAGAGGGCATCAGAGGGAAAACCAGCAAATATTTTCTCCATAAAATATGATCCAGTTTCACCAAAATCAGTGAATTAGTTGGTGGTGTGTGACCTAGTGCTGTGAAGCGTTACATACTTCTTGTGGGTGATCATACCGGGAGCACAAAGTTACATCGACAGAGGCACCACTCAACTGTTTATACATCAGTGTAGCATCAAATTGATTTTAAACCTGTTATTTCATGGTAGAAAAGTTCCATAATGTTGTTTTAATGATGGAACATAATAGAGCAGAATGATCAATAACAGAACAAGAGGTTGGACAAGAATGTGGGAAGGCTACAGGTATTTTTACACTTTAAGACAGCAGCATATTGAGGCAAGCTCAGGAAGAAAATATATGAGAGAGGGAGCTGAACTATTTATTTGACAGACAAGTGTTCAGCTTGTTCAGAGGCTGAAAAGAGTTGAGACTAGATGGAGCGATGACCGACCCTGCAGGCGAGGCTGATCTAAGCTGCTTGCAGTGGAGGAGTAGATCTGAACTATGGCCTGAAGTTTACTGTGTGAGGGTGCTGCTCTCTTAGCTTGTACTATATCACAACATCAACATTTTTTTTTATTTCAACACAAGCACCCTGAGGCCAACAGCCAGCAGAGGGAGTGCAGGATATATGTGACATGAAGCAATCTTAGGAAGATGGAGATAAAGTAGTTCTTCTGTAGAAATACTGGCAAATAAAAAAGTATTAGAAGGGCACAAACCTCCACCAGGGCTGAATATTTCCCCAAAGACATAATTTCTACACTTAAATTGAATTAATTGATGCCAAACCCTAGCGCTAATGTTTGAAATCGATCTTTCTTTTCTTTGTTATGGCTAAAAAAAGGACAATAATATCATTTCTTACTTGATACCAACTTCTAATTAATCATTCTTTGGCCAGAGGCTGACCAGTAATTTTCAAGGATCTGACCAGCAAACTTACATGTGAAAACATCAACTTCTTGTGTGGCCCCTCAATGTGACATGAAATGCATGAATTATATTTTCATGTTCGTATCACAGGTGGTCCATTTCAATACTTTCAATTGCAATAGCCTACATTTAATACACTGCGGATATTTTGTCAAACTGCGCCCCACGAGCAAGCACCTGTCAAGTTAGGAATGACAGAGCTTGTAGAAAGGTAGTTGCATGGCAACTAGTGGCACCTTGTGATTGTTGCAGGAATTACTTGCTGTTAGCTTAAGTTAGTGACTTAGGTTGAAAGCTCAGCAGTTTAAGTTTAAGAAATTTTATATCGAATGCCATTATGCAACAAATTACAAATCCTCCAACAAGTTGTTTCATCGTCAATGAAAGAACCCCCGAAATAAAGTAACATCTTTGGATTAGGAGACAGGCTTAGAATAACGGTCCAAACCCCAACTATTGGATGAATTGTCATGACATTTTGTAGACATTCATATTCCCTTCAGGATGAATTGTAATAACGTTGACGTCCCTTAACTTGTTGTGTAGCTTCAAATGTTCAAGATTTTTTTATTAATGAATACCTGCAAAATTAATGACATCCCCTTTAGCCTTATCTATACAAAGATTGTGAACATGATACTTGGTAACAATCAGCATGTGAGAATTGCCAATGTGAGCATGTTAGCATGGCAAAGTTAGCGTTTAGCTCATAGCATAGCTATGCCTAAGCAGAGTTTCAATTTCAGCAGCGTAGCGTTGTCTCAATTCAAGTACGGCCATTGTACACTTACCGGAAATGACAATCGCAACCATGCGGAGCATTAACGCCAATATTTGACTGCCAAAATATGAATATAAAACATATTCACAACTTACATTTGTATTATAACAACTTATATTGCGGCATAAGCTCCAGCAGCTTCCTTTGCTGCTGTTTTCACAATGCCGGTGGTCCCTCCACTTTCCCTATGTAGCCAAAATGGCGACCATTGAGGGCGTTCTACACTTTTGCAGTCAAGATATCAAGTGTAAGTATCGGAGTACGCAAATTGAGGCACAGCATTGATGTTTGATAAATAAATGAAATGACTAATTGATTATCAAAATTTTCCATTTTGACATGTTGTTTCAGCACCACTGAATTTATTAAAGCAAGAAATCTATCCCGTTTGTGATAGTGTAGACTTAACTGCACACACACATAAAGGAGTGGAAAATGGGACAGCCCCATTACTTCATCCTCTGTCAACATCCAAGCGGACCTTCAACCTACTCATCCTCATGTTCATAGATTTTGTTTCAGCCTTTGACTCCGCACACTCACAGACTGTTCTGTCACATCTCCAGTTCAGCGTGAACACTGCAGGCTGGATATCCGCTGACAGATTTCAGTCCGTTCAGGTCATTGGTGTCCTTTAATAGCTGCTTGTTTTTATCCAGCAGCTCCCTGGAGGTCTGTGCTCTCCTCTCACTAATGACTGCCACAGCCAATATTTAGATAGACATTTTATCAAGTTTATAGACGAGTCTGTCACCGTCTGTCTGCTAGAGGGAGGAAATGGACGTGGTAATGTTGTGGATGGTTTTGTGTCGGGCTATGATGGATTTTTCCTTGAGTAGAATTTTCTAAAATCTAAGGACAATAGATCTTTATATAAGGTTATATACAGTCCAGAGCACACTGTTACCACTACTATCTACTACTTTATTAACGTCTGTTAAAAGCACACAGGGCTCTGAATGGGCTCATGAATATACCTAATATGAATTTGCAGGGGAAAACTGTTACTGTAGTTTGGATGGAAGTTACTTTGCTTGAATTTAATTAATATGTGATTTAGGCCAGTGACAGTACCGAACTGAAATGTTTAAGAATCAGAGCCGCAGCCCTTCCTCTGACACAACCAGTAATTTATTCATTCCCACAGCAACTGAGCTGCTTTGTGTTAGCAAATGAGATGATGTAGTCTATTAACAAGACTAAGAATCTACAACCATGCTAGTGGCTCTGTGAGGCTCTGCTAAGGCACAGAGGTGCTTTACGCTGATATCAATACGCTAACATTCTATCATTAGTGGACAAATTAAAATTTCAACCTGGTGATGGTGTTATTACAGTTCATCCTGAGGGGAGCATGAATGCATGTATCAAATCTCAAGGTAATCCATCAAATAGTTGACAAGAAATGTCACTAAAATCTACAAATGTCAACCTCATGGTGGCACTAGAGCAAAAGTATGGAAAACACCAAAGTCATTAGAATTCATCCTCTGGGGAGCATGACTGTCTGGACCAAATTTCATAACAATGCTTCCAGTATTTGTTGAGATATTTCACGGAAAAATAAAAATGTCACCCTCATGATGGCACTAGAGGAAAAGTCAGGGGATCACCAAAATCATTAGGTTCATCCTCTGGGGAGCAGTTAACCGAAAACCTAGTTAGCTTGATCAGTGCTGCCTGGGCTGGGACCTTTTTTTATTTACACTGCTAGCAAAGGAGCAAGGAGGAAGACATTTTCAGGCCAGGAACCAGAGAAGAATACTGACGGGAGGCGGAGCCAGAACCAGAGCTGGGCTCAACAGCCTCTGCGGACATGGGATAAGAGACCCAAGAGGACACTGGACACTCTGAAACTGAGGCCTCCAAATCACAAAGAATACCAAATCTTGCATAATGTTGCTTTAATATTCCTGCTGTTAGCTGTCGTTTTCATTTAAAAGGTGGATATCTGGTGTATCTCCCGTACTTGAAGCGGCTGCAACACGAATTGTCCCGCTGAGAAAACATTTTGACTTGAACTTAAATCAGAGTTCGGAGCAAAACTTCAGCTGCTTTGATGAATGGCTTGTTTGCATCGACTCGCTCTCTGCTCTCATCGACTAGATTTTTATAAATATTAATAAGCTTCATTTATAAGTAGCCCTTTAAAAAGAAGAGCTATGAAGTGCATCACGGAGAGAGTGGCAATGAAAAGAAATAACAGAACAGCACACTTTCATTAGATTTATTCAAACATGGTTTTTGTGATGTTATTGTAAGCTGGCTGCGCCCCCACGTTTCCCCTACAAGAAAATGAGGACTACATTTCATTTACACCATTGTAATTCCTCAAAGTTCAAATTTGGCAGGACTGTGTTTTCCAGCATTCACTGCCAATGTTTCCTGGAAATAAGCAGAGGATATGGAAGCAAAGCAACCCTGGACTGTGTGACACTTGACCTAGAGCTGAGCTCAAGGACAGCAGGATGTGTATAAATGAGACATTACTGTCTGAGCTGCTCTGCAACTCTTTCTTTAGCCAGCGTGATGAACTGCTGTGTCATGCTGCTCGCCTGCTGCCTTCGGTCAGTGTATAGGGGGGAAGTTAAAAAGACGGGTCCTCTAGTGTCCAGTCTGCGATAATCTGGTGAAAATTAATTTCCTAATGGAAATAAAAATTAATTACATTTTGAACAGGTGGATTACTGAGATGGCTCACACAGACAGACACATTAATGAATGTCTTTACTTGTAACAAGGGCTTCATATAACATCACACACAATGGTATTATGACTTTTAGCTGTCAAAAAAGGAGAGTATGCTATGATTTAGTAAGAATAACTACACCTTTGACTGAACACTGGACTGTGAGACTTAAGATTCAGTTTTTTTCCACTTAAGAGCAGCTCCTGAAGAACTGGTCATCATGGTTTACAGCTATGCTGCTGAGCTTAAGTCATGTCTTCACATTTTTGCATCTTGATCTCAGCTGCCCATTTTTTTTATTTTAAACAAAACTATACATGAACATATTTCACTCATTCATAAAGGTCACAGGATTAAACCAACTGCCCTCCAGATTAAGTCATGTCTTCACATTTTTGCATCTTGATCTCAGCTGCCCATTTCAGGTGTAACGTGATTTCTTTCTTCTGGAAATAATTCACATAGCAAAGAAATTCAACATGTCTTAGTGTACATTCAATTACATCAAATTAAGCAACTGACTTGGGCAAAGTGGGATTTCACTTGAGACAAGTTAAGTTATTCCCACCTCTGCAGATGTTACAGCAATTCAACATCGCAGATAACATTGTGAAAAGATTTTATTGACACACGTAAGACACATTTTTAATGCAGAACACAACAGGAAAAAATTTTTTTAGAGGAAACAGGAGCAACAAAATAAACATCCAAGATTTATTCATCATTCAAATACTTAAATTGTTCTTCATACTTCACTACCAGGGGCAGTAGCTTTGTGATAAATATCATAACAACACCATTGTGGATGATTCCTTTAAAACAAAAAACATCAGTTGTGAAAGGTCCATGACTTTGCAGCCGAGTTCAGGGAAACAGCACATTTTGATTCCCACAAGTTGATAGCAAAAGTCGCTGCTAACTAAATAGCAAACTTGTTCCGGATGATCTCTCCACCCTCCACCTCCACCTGCTCGTAAAGCCACTTCCTGTCGCAGCGGCACTCCACTCCACATTTGCGCGAGCCGCATTCGGGGCACGGATAGAAGCAGCCCATGCAATCCACATCCAGACAGTCACACATGTCCTTGCTGTTGGAGAGCAGTCGGCCTTTACTGTCGTACACTCTGCTCTTGGCTCCCATGCTCTGTCTGTGTAATGAGATGAAAGGATGACATGGCTGAGTTTTCTTTTTTTGCCCCTCACTTTAATTACTGTTTCAGTTTTATTTATATTGACAGGATAAAATGATCGCAGCTGAATATGAACTCTCTGTATAAATTTACATCTTAATGGTTCAGCGCAGTCAGCACACACCAGTGTTGCAATGACAATTAATATTATGAAACATCCACTGTGGGGTGAAAACCTGCAGATAGTTTTGTCTTTTACATCATTATTATCAAACAATGATCAAATCCACATTCAGATTTAATTAATCTCAATAACGAGCACGGTGCCTGAAGGAAAACCAAAACCTCTGAAAACTACTGTAGGTTTGATACAGTCAGACTGGGATGTTCAACGATTGATTCACTACATATGTCATAATTAGTTAATTACAACTCACACACTAATTGTTTCTAAATGACAGTGGAAGCCGTCTACATTGACACAGTTTAACTGGACGGGCCACCTCTTTCCTCCTTACTGCGCCCCCCTATGGTCAGCTGTGGTACTGGACAAACAAGCGAGGGGGTTACGGCTAAATTCCACCGGGCACGGATGCGACGCGTTCCATGTGCGTTGCAGCTGCTGGAGCTAGACACAGCCGTTCTAGTCAATGTTTCAAACCACACCAGAAGCTCCACATCCTGTCCCAGAAGCGAGTGTTCGCTCTGCTCCGCATAAAACACACTGCTTTTTTTGACGGACGCCCCAAGCAGCCCGAAAGTCAGAAACAGCATCGAAAATCCGGACAATTTTCAAAATATAACTCCACGTGCAAACTGCAGATTGTAAAAACAGCCAAAAGGGAAACAATTTTACTATGTAGAAACATAAAAACCAAGGAGAAATGACCAAATCTGAGCAAGTTAACAAAGTCTGGTGAGCAAAACGCTCTGCTTCTCAAATACTCTTGGTGGGGTTTGAAGTCGCATGGAGAAACAGTGTTGTGGCTGTGACGTAATAGAGATGTGCCCAGTAGGGTTCTAGTAGAAAAAAATGACTTTCCATAACATCCTAGCATCAGATAAAATACTGCCCGGAGAAAATAATAATTACCTAGTAGTCTTTTAAAACAGATTACTCGTGATTTTATTATCTTCTTCTGGTATCTCTTGACAATTTATTTGACAATGGTTGTTCACAGCAGCCAAATGCACTAGTTACAAGTGTAAGCTGTGTATTTAGCCATAATTTGGCAAAAATATGAGCTGTATGAGTTCAAGAGTTCAAGTTTGGTCAGGTAATATATGTATCACAACGTTATAACCCCAGAAATATGAGATATGTCAGCTGTTTTTACTTTATACTTTCTGGTCTGGTGACGGCTACGTTACAAACAGAGTCAGAAAGAGAGGCTCTGCAAACATTCCCACACAAACCTGCCTTAATGCCCGAGAGAAACGGCAGCAGGTTTATCTGGGATGGGCTACGTGATGAAAAGAGCTCGGTGTTTCAAAGGACACTCATTCAGTTCAGTGAATAGCAGAGATAAAGAGATGAAAAGTGGAAAGACATCCGTCTATTAGACAAGTCATTATACACCCACACGCCGTCTCACCTGTCAGACATTTGTTTTCCTCCACGGCTTCCTCGTCCACCCTGTGACAACAAATAAATACACTTTATGACGCGGTAAATTATCCACAGTAGTTTATGTATATTTGATATAGTTGATCATAAAAAGAAGAGAGACATATGAAAATATGAAGAAGTGTGGTCCACTCCAGCCCTCCCTATAATAAACATATTTTTGTCCTTTTTAGGGAGACAGCAGGTCAACAGTATGTACCACATAGAAGTGGTACACGTTGTCTGAAAGTTTCGGACCTGAAGAGTCATTTGAGCTCAACGCTGTGTGTCACGTTTTTATACTTTAAATATGAAATAAACATTTTGTTTAGGCACATATTTAAATATTGAAAGTGCATCTTCATGCTCTGTTATGTCTCATAAGTTGTTGCTCCGCAAAAGTTAATTGATAAACATCAAGCTAAATTTCCAGAACTTTGGAACTTTGTAAGAAACTTTGTGAACTGTTATTATCATCGTCACTACTTTAACTATCATCACTATTATTATTAATGTTGTTAGTAGTAGACGTAGCAGCAGTAACAGCAGCGTGAAGTTGTGACTGTGGCTTCAGCAACAGTTTGTTGTATTTGTGTTCAAATCATGACAATGAAGGAAGCTGAGGATTTAAGGTGTTTTTGCAGGTTTTGGCCCATTTACTATTTAAGACTGTCCGTAATGTATACGCAATTTAAAGTGAATGAGCTATCTCGTAACATTAAAAAGTAAACACAACTTTATCTACAAACAGCAGTTTCAGAGCACTCACCCTCATCCCTCCTCTTTTCTCCCTCCGTACACTGATGGCCTCTCTCGGTCGCTCTCTGTCTGCTGGTGTTACCATTGGAGTCACGACGGGTGTCTCCTTCGGTATCACCCCTCGTTTACGAAGTTCGATCTGTGAAATTTTCATGATTATCTACTGAAAGTCAAGCTTCAAAAGATGAAGAACTGTCTGTTTTATGCTGCGAACCCACACCTTTGATGAATCCTGCCCATGGGTGAATATGGTGGGCACCGCATCCTCTCTCAGAAACTGTTTGCCGTTGTAGTCCCTGAAGCAGTCGGTACGGAAATGCTCAGAGCAGAGGCAGGTGTTGGGGGTGGGGATGAAGTTTTTCATCCCCAGGCTGTTCACCCATTTGCTGGCAAGCTGGGGCTTGCTGAGTGGGAACCTGATACACAGGAGACAGAAGAGACGACTTTAAATCATGCTGCACACCTGTTAAGATACTGACTACCAACCTGATGGGTAACTGTCTGCAAAGTAGATGATAAATCTTAAAACACTGTACTATTCTGTGACTGGACACAGTTATAGTGAGGGAAATCATGCTTTATCATATACACAAAGAACATTTATCTCTGTGTGACAGATATGGCCACTATCACACTTGTTCTGGCACTATCCAGTAGTAAGTAACATATATGCTGTATTTCCAAACACTGTAAAAAAAAAAAAAAAGGACTGCCTTTCTGTGTGTTTTGCTGCTATGTCTGAGCATTCTCTGGTCTTGTACTCTTTTGATTTTTGTATTTATTTGCTTGTGTTTTTGTTTTATTTTCTCTAAAAATCTAAAAAAGTATGCAGTCTTTTCTGTATGTTGGAAATATTCAAAATCATCATCAGCTTATGCCGCGTACACTGCGTTTTTAAAAAGGATTGAAAAAATATTGCAATTAATCAGAATCAGAATCAGAATCGCTTTATTGGCCAGGTGTGTGTACACACACGAGGAATTTGACTCTGGTTCACTGTGCTCTCAGTTGTACATACAGGTATAGACATACAGTTTAACAAGGAACATGACAAGTAGGCGCAGATATAAACATAAAACATAAAAAATAAGTATACATATATTTAAAAGGTATTTGCATAAATACAGATATATATGGACATGTGTATCTATCTACAGACATTTGTAAACTGGGTAAACGACTGGTGATAGTGCAATGGTGCAGGTGGAGGAATAAATGTGGTTTCTACAAACGGTTGTGTTCTGTAAATATTAATTTTCAAGCTCGGATATAGTTCAGCCCCGTTTGGACTCAAGAATAGTGCAAAATAATACCAGAACCGATGCCACATGAGGTAACTGTTTGATTTTAATTCATTCAGGGTGTTGTTGTTACACCATGCTAACCTTCGTTAAAGCAGCATTCTATTGTTTTAAAGTTGCTTCAAATCTTTCAGTTGCCTGGGGGATAAATCATGAATAAGACACGTGCAGGTTAATTTAAAGTAGAGTTGTCCGTGTGTCTGTGTCTATGTAGTAACCGCTGTAGGTGAAAACTTACCTGTAAAATCGTATTTCCGACCCCTTCACGAACTTGTTGTTGCACCCTATTGCCGCACAGATAACGGGCATGGTGTCCGCTGTGTCCAAACTTCACAATAATGCAGAAAACTGAGCAAAAAACAACGTGAATAAATAAATAAATAAAATAAAATGAAGAACAACAAACTCCTCCGATGTGATTGTTTTCTTTCCGCTCCTTCTTCTTCTTCTTCTTCGGCGGAGATAAAAAATGTAGCTACCTCCGCTTCAACGTCCGGTTTCGCCTTGGACGAGTACGCCCTCTAGCGGCGGCTCAGGTAATCTATCAGAAGAAGAACTACAGGTGAGTCTGTGGATAACTGTGAGCTTTACGGCTCTATGACAGAGCTATGAACAACAACACACATATATATTTTTTTTTATTAAACCTTTATTTACCCAGGAAAGGTCCCATTGAGATTAAAAATCTCTTTTTCAAGGGAGTCCTGGCCAATATTTATATATACATTTATATAAAACGTTATATAAATGTTGTGTGATTGTTGCTGGAACAGGCAAAATTACATTTTTGTCTGTGCAGATTAGAATTAAAACGATACAGAGGACTTCTAATGGAAAGTATTCAACTGCATTTACTAAATGCTGTGAGCAATAAATGCTTGAGCACATAATGGGGGAACTTACACTTTTTTTTTTTTTTTTACTATTTTTACTCTCCTTTTCTTACTATGCTTTTATTTTATATTGTTTTTTGCCCTTTTTCAAGCTTTTTATTTGACAGAGACAGCTGAAGAAGTGACAGGAATGTGGGGAGAGAGATAAGGGAATGACATGCAGCAAAGGACCACAGGTCGGATTCGAACCCTGCGCCGCTGCAGCAAGGACTGAGCCTTTGTACATGGGGCGGATGCTCTACCAACAGAGCAAACCAACACCCCTTACTATGCTTTTTGCTCCACTACATTCATTTTACAGATGTAGTCACTACCATACACAGTAATATTTTTCATAGAAAACATTAGATATATTGTTACAGATTAAACAACCCAAACTATGACAGTAATAATCCAGTAATATAATATGATGTATAAGAATACTAACAGATAAAAACTACATACAATTAAATTAGACTATAGAGGATGAATGAAAGTCACAGCATTGTCTGTACAGAGGTAGTGCAAACTGAATCATGACTTATTAATGGTATGGTATTGGTCATGCTACATATAATCAATCACTTTTACAACAGTGTAAACAGTGAAAATAATAATTGATGATTATATATTTGTATAATTAATACTAATTATACATAATTTTATATTTTATAATTGTATAATTATAATTAACCTAAACTTCCTTCTCCCTCTACCTGACTTTATTTGAGGATCTATAATAATGTACAATATCTTCATGTAGCACCTTTTTCTTATTCTGCTTATTTATTTATTATCTGACTCTTTTAAAATTTATACTGTGGTGTTTTAATCTGTGTTGCTCATAATTTCGTTTTACAGTGCACTGTGAAATGACAATAAAGAAATCTTAAATCTTGAATCTTCCTGGGACTTTGCACATTCAGGCTG
The DNA here is from genome assembly GCA_946959425.1 of Argyrosomus regius. NCBI lineage: Eukaryota > Metazoa > Chordata > Actinopteri > Sciaenidae > Argyrosomus > Argyrosomus regius. The sequence goes on from OX336882.1 coordinate 28,296,286, forward strand.
CCTGTAAGACCAAACCCTGGGCCCTTATCTGTGGCTCTATATGAAAAATAAAAAAAATATAAATATTTTATTTTTTATAGAAATAGAATTAGAAATAGAAATAGAGATAAAAACCTATATACAATTCAATTAGACTGCTGAAAATGAATGAAAGTCACAGCATTGTCTGTACAGAGGTAGTGCAAATTGAATCATGACTTTGGTAATGTTGGTGTATAATATATATAATAGTTTACTTTTATATAATAATAATAATAATAACTTTATTTATATAGCACCTTTTAAAAACAGCGTTTACAAAGTGCTTTGACAGACAGGCGCGAACAAGATACTCAGGCAAAATAGCAGCAGATGAACCAACAACATTTAAAAGACAATATAAAACAATTAAAAATTTAAAAAATAAATTACATAACACAACAATATTACACAACAAATATAAAACAACAATATTTTTTATTTTCTTTATATTTTTAATGTAGTTTTCTATTTGTATAAAACATTTTTATTTCTATGGTCACTTTCTATTTTATGTATAGTTTTCTATTTGTATAGATGCTTAGCATCTTCTATGCAAATGTTTAACTCCTCTGCACATTTTTAATTCCTCTGTTAGGTCCTGATCATTCCCTGTTACTTTTATCTCTGATGCTTATTTACTGTACAGGTCTTATCTACTTTTACCGCAACTGTTCTTAAATTGTGCTTTGTACCCTATAGGTTTTAATTTACTTCTTATTTGTTTCGTTGTTGTAGTTTTATGCTTTTTACTTTTGTTCTAATTTCTAATTTTCTTGCAACTGTGCTGTTGCCTTAAGAACTGTTAGTTGTTGTCTATTTCTGTTTTTACTCTGCTCTGTGAAGCACTTTGGGCTACAATTCTGTATGAAAGGTGCTATATAAATAAATAAAGTTGAGTTGAGTTGAGTTGTACATATTTAAATTTAGATCTATCTATCTATCTATCTATCTATCTATCTATCTATCTATCTATCTATCTATCTATAAAATAAAATAATATAAAATAAAATAAATAAAAAATAATAAATAAATAAATTAAAAAGTTAAAAAGACGACATCACATAAAGGTAAGTCTATAAAAATGTGTTTTAAGAAGTGATTTATAACCTGTAGTTTCTTCCTGACTTGATTTGCTGGGACTTTACGCACAACTCAGGCTGCCTGTCAGACCAAACCCTGGGCAGTAAACCTCAGGTAGCCGCAGCCTGAGCGGAGCTACTCGGGGCCGCACAAGTCACATGATACGACACAACTACGCTGTGTGCTAGTAGCGAGCTAACTATGCTAGCTTCGGTTGTCAAATCCGCTGTCATTAGCCACGAACGGACGGAGAGAGTATAGCCTAACCCTGACTCACAAGTGGCCGCAAACTCGTTAAGTCTCCGGCAAGTGAAACATTTTTTACCATTTTGTTATTTCTTGTGGTGAAGTTAAGCTGAGTTGAACTTGTTTTAAAGGGAGTTGCTTTCGTGTGCGGGGGTGTCAGGCTAACGATACTGGCCTTGTTTGGATTGACTGTGAAGCTAATCTCACCTACACATCCTCTTGTAACGTATCATTAGCGACGTTTAACGGCCAGCGAGAGACGTTATTAACGTTATCTTGTGTCCACTAGCCGAACTTAGGTAGTTGGAGTTAACCAACTGGGTTAACTAACTAACTGACTAACTTGGCTAATGTTAGCAGCAAAGTCTGTGGGGGCAAAACAGCCACGACACAGCAGTATAAACACACAACTTGTGTCAAATGTGTTGTAAGTTACGACTTGCTTGCTCTTTCAGGTGTTTACATGACACCATTGCGTAACAACGCAAATGGCAGGATACTCATGTCAGTTAGTGTCACTTGACTAGTTGCGAGTAACCCAGAGGCTAAATGCAAATGAGCTAATTCAGCTTAACAAAGGCTGTGACGGCTATTATTGCTGCTAGTGTGTGTGTGTGCGTGTGTTTAAACATCCTTGGTGAACCCACACATGTGGTTTCACTTATTGTCTGATCAGCCCCTCTCTGTCTCTGTGTGTGTGTGTGTGTGTGTGTGTGTGTGTGTGTGTGACTGTACTTGACATCTGTTGCACCTGCTGACTTACATCTTTATCATTGTTTTATTGACCTCACTTAATTACCAGCACCAGCGCCACCCTGTGTTAACCTGAGCAGTGAGAAGAAGTGAAAACATCTGGGTGGGTCTGGATGCACTTCTTCTTCTTCTTCTTCTTCTTCTTCATCAGTGTGTCGGTGGGGAGCCTGAGACTCCCTAAAAAAAGCACTGACTCTTTGCTTTCACACCACGTTGTTGCTGAGTGTGGTAGTCCGGTGGAGACGGTTACATCCGTTGGTACTCTGAGACTTTGAGAAAGTAGGGTTTCCCACTCACATGTCCTGCTGACTGTATTTGTACGCCGATGTTTGGTTTACAGACTGGGAGGCATGCATGAAGACGGCTTTCTCACAGTGGCTCTGTAGGTCACCAACAGCAACGCTGACAGCAACTTTTTCAGGCTTTGTTAATGTAATAAGACAGATTGGGTTTATTATTGATCAAGTTGTTGTTTGGTCAGTAATATGGGGATTATAGATTCCTAACATGTATGTTTACGTATTAAAATAGCCTATTTTATCCAACCAGTAGTCCAAAACCTGACTGTGTTTGGTTAACAATCTTAGAGGACAAAAAAACCCAGCAACTCTCATTTGAGGAGCTGGAATTGGCACCTTAGTTTTTTTTTTTGCTTTGTACCTGACAAAACAAGTAACCGACTGTCTAACCAGTGGCTGATTCATTTGCCAGTAATTGAATAACTCATCAACCGAGCAACTGTGCCAGCGCTGGTTGCTAAATAATCTCAAGAAGAGCTGCTAAAATATGCTTTGATGTGGCTGGTATGTTTACTTTTGTGGTAATCTGTGGAGTGACTGGTGAAATGTTCACTAGCTCTTTGGCCAGTGAACAAAATGCTAATTTAGCATCCCGAAAGTCAAGTCAGATATTTAGACCTGCTTGTCTAATTTGGGGTGTCAGCCACATGTTGTCTAGTTGAATTATAAAGTAGTTTATCATGGAGCAAACTGGAGTTTAGTTGACATGTGTAAGATTAAAGCTGTTCCTGTCTCTTAAGTTAGAAGCTGAGCTATGATATTGACTCGTGAGTTATAATTTGCCATACAAAGTTATAATGCCTAAACGGCCATTTAGGTTTTATTCAGTGCTTTATTGATTTTTGTTGGCGCGTCCATTTAATTTCCAGGAGTCTATGAAAACATGCACATGGACAAAGGTGGCTGGCTGATAAGATGCAGGGGACATTGGACTTGGAACACAGAGATCGGGGTGGGGATGACACAGGCAGAGTAGAAATGTTTTACAACCAAAGAATGTGAATTCACCCAATAAAAGCTGATACCTTTTGATTACTGGGCTCGTCGTGTGTAAAAACCAGATTTCAGAGCTTGTTCTAAGGAAGTCAAACAAGCTCAGAGTTTTGTTGCGATGACATTTGGCACATTGATTTGTAGTTTCTCTAAATGAGTGTTAGACCTGTTCTGAATCTCAGTACTCAGATTAGAGTCTTTCTTTTTCAGTTGGCACTTTCAAACTAGGTGTGATAGGTATGATATTGTTTGTTTGTGTGGCAACATTTGGATCTCACGCAGTGAACGGTGATACTAGTTCATAAAAGAACTGGATCATCCTGAGGTGTCTGTTCAGCATGAGACTGGTTGATTAAACTCTCAAAGAGGGAAAAGACTGGAGCTCCACAGTCGTGTAGGGATTTAAGAGCCATGCACATGACCAATAGTAACCTCTTGTGTTCCCTCTTTCACCCTCCCTCCCTCTCTCTCTCCCTCCCTCTCTCTCTCTCTCTCTCTCTCTATGTGTTTTCCCTCCTATCTCCCATTGGGTATTGTAGAAAGGGACTTCTTTCCTACTCACTCTCTTCAAGATATTGAGTCATTAGACTTCCGCCCAATAAGCCACCGGGGTTTTGGCATCCTCAAGGCTCCTCAGGCAGACAAGCGAGTCCTCCATCAGCGCTGAGATATCGACAGACTCCGTTCGTGGACTCACATGACGAGATGGATAGGCGATAAATAAGACATCAACTTCAGAGGTAAGGTCAGTCCAACACCTGCCAGAGAGTCACTGGGGCAGGTTAATGTGGGTTAAACAGGGCTTTGTATTAAAACGTTGTCGATTGGTGTTATTTAGAGTGATTGTCAGCGGAAATGTTTAAGTTGTTTAGCAGAGAAATATTGTTTATTATTGAGTTTTATTCTGTTTTTTTGTGACGTTGCTGCTTCATGCTGACATGGATATTTTAAAGGCAAACACCGTCTTAGTCACTGTCATACTTTGCCTCACTTCAGTGTGATATTAGCCAACATGAACAGTCACAACTCACATTATTAAAAAGTCACCTTTTCATACCAGCAGGTGTTGCCTTAATTATTACCTCCTGTGTGAAAGCTTTTATTTTGGACAGCTGCAACAAAAACAACTTTACTGCTTTACTATGGTATTTAGAAGCTCATCGGTGGAGCTTGGAAAATTACTTCCATCTCCACTATAATGGCTCTTTCATGTGTTCTGTTGTATTTTGGTTTCCCCCTTCATTTTCTGAGGAACATAACATGACTAGAGTTATTTACTTTGAGACAGTGTTTGTTCTTTTGTTCTCTTTTTTCTGTCTAGTGTTGAAGTTACCGACCTTTCTGTCTAGTGTTGAAGTTACCGACCTTTTATGATTTTAGTTGTGACTTTATTGAGGAGTGTCATGGGTAACTTATAATAATATTGTATTGAAGGGCCCGAGAGTAAGTTTTAGAAATCACTACCAGGCTGGTAGTTTGCAGTGTAATTGTATCTCATATTTTATTGAACAAAAAGCGACATCACAGACAGGTTACATAACGCAAACTTTGTTTTTTCACACGCACACAATTAATGGAACACATCAACTTTACTTATTAGGTTATATAGGCAGTTAGATTAATGGTGAAACCCCACTGGGCAACGTCTTCGTCACATCGCGGCCACAACATCGGCTCTCCAGGCTACGAACCTCACCAAGAGCGTTTCTAAAGCGGAGCCTCTTACCAGCCAGCCAGACTTTAACTTGCTCAGATTTGGTCATTTTTCCTTTGTTTATGTGCGTCTATCATGAATAAATATGCTATGCACTTAAATAGTTTCCCTTTGGCTTTTTCCTGTTGACCATTAGAAGATTAAACATTGAACAGGTTTGAAAATCGACTGGATTCTTCACGCCGTTACTGCGTCTGATGTCCAGCCAGCGCGAGCTACTCGCCGCGTCCGTCAAAAGTGGTACAGCTGCGTATTCTCGGCTTCTGGGACGCTTCTGAAACGGACCATGGTGCTTCTGGTGGAGTTTGAAACATTGAGTTGAACGGCCGCAATTAGTTTGGGTGGCCACAGTGCACACTGAACGCATCGCATCCGTGCCCGGTGAAATATAGTATTCATAGAATTTACTAGAATTTATGTATGTATATCAAGTAGGTTGGTATATGATGTTTGCATCAGTGTGATTAAGTACCTTTTTTTTTTTGGTATTTATTTAACTTTTAATTCACAGTCCCACCTGGTTACTTAATCCACCCCATGTCTATTAAAGAAACATCCCTGAGTTTAATGCAACATTTCAACAGCACCACCAGCTACAGCCTCTGAAATGACCATCAAGTTGAATCAGCACCTCTAAAACAGCAGGACTGCATTAGTTTTATTTACCTGATAAACTTGGCAGTTGATATAACAGAGTCAAAGTCGAAGAGTGGCTAAACATATTGAATGGTTTTCATAATTTCTGTGTTACAACAGATTACAAAATCTATATTTTTAAACTAGGGTTTCCTTTTTTCAGGCTGGTTAAGAATAGCTAAACATCATGCCTGCGTATCTGCTGAATCAGCTTCCTGAAATGCATCCATACATGGCACATGACAAACTCTCATTTCTGCTTTTACAGCCTGTCTGCTTTCCTGTACGCTCGTCCTTAGAGGCACATATTTGAGTCCATTCCAGCACTTGTCAAATTTTGGATCTTTCTAAGAAGTGAATTATGCTGTGTAAGATCGCGATCGCCCTGCCATTGATGTAATTTAACTACATCCCTGTTTTGAATGTGTACACACCCTGCACCAAAGAGTATTTATACAGAAACTACCTCAGTGTCAGCAGCTTTCAGCAGAAATGCTGCAGGGAATTTTCTTTTTGCTTCAGAGTTATGCCTTGATTTGGTGTATAATAAAACAAAGTTTGCTTTATATTTGCCGTCATATGACCGTTATTTTTATCACACAGGTAGGCGTTGATTTCGTTATGACAAGCTGCTGTGCAGAAGATGTCCACGCTGTCTGTGACTGATATCCCAGATGTTGGTCATGGTAAGAGGAAGCACCTCTGTGTTAGTTCAACTGAGCAGGGATCAGTTCTCTCAGTACATCTGTTTGTTTTATAATGCCACAAAGTATGCATACTGTTGTTGTTACATGCTCTAGGAGTGGCCATCAAATCTGGACTGTTTAATCTCATAAAATCAAGTTTGATTAAGTCTGATGAATCAGTTTGAAGTGTGTCCATATGTGGCATATGACTGCTTTGATTTCTGTCGTCTCGAACAAAACAGAAATGCACAATAAGCTTCACAAAAGTAGTATTTATGTTGTTAAATATCGTATGTGTGTTTCTGTTGTGTACCAGCTTTTGGCTGATGAACGTCAGCGTTTATTTTGGACGCCTGTCACCATGGCTCACGGAGGTTGGTGCTTGTCTTGACTTTTGTTTCCTCTCCATCAGATGAGAGTAAGGTGTTTGATGGGGCCTCTGAGCTGCAGCTGGACTGCATGGTTGAGGAGAGCAGTGGAAGCGCCACAATGAAGCACGACGGCCTGCTGTCGCTGGCCGACCTGTCCCACCCAGACGACTTCCCCCCCGTCCCCCCTCATAATGGCCCTTCACTGACCGAGATGAGCAGCCCTCTGCTGATAGAGCCAAGCGACATAAAGCTGGATCCAGCTGCAGGTGACACATCTGCCAGCACAGGTGAGAGATAAGTAGTTCAGCTTCAGGACACAATTTTAATATTTTCTCTCCAAAACAGACATTACATTTAAATCTTTGTTGTGTTGCAGGCATGCATCCTATTCATAAGGTTTGTCTGGTTGTGAATAACAATAGACAATATCTGTAAATGTTGCTGCATTAGTCAACATTAGTCATTGTTGAGGGGAAACAGGCTATCACTGTGTGAGTGATTCACCATTCTGAAAATGAAAACATGAAGACAGCCATCTTCAAGAAGCAGTGAAAGGATGATCTTTAATATTTTATGGAAGTATATTTTCACACATTCAGTCAGATCTTAATATACCAGTATGAAATCTGTAATGTAATATAGTGGTCGTGTTTATGCTCAACCTTTTTTCTTTTTTTAAATCTAGAACAACTACCGGACACATGATTTGAATAGCCATGTATGGTGCCGCATTCAAAAAGCAGTAAAACACAAACGCTATGACCCAAATACATAACTGTGACAGAAACAGAGGGATGCAAAGCGACTGCGTTTCAGACTCTGACGCTCGCAGCTCCGTCGTTACATTACAGTCGGCTGTTTAAGCAGACATATAACATTGTCTCTACGTCTCCTCCTCCACCTGTGCTGTGTGATCGAGTCTTCAGCTCTGAGCAGCCAGCAGGAGAAACGAGTGCCATGATGCCACGCCCTACTACTGCACAGTTTAGCGCTGTTTAGTTGTTTATTCAAAGTCAATTAATATTGAACGCGTTGTGTGTCTAAATTCACCACTGGAATTCCCCGGGTCTGCAGAAATACACCCGCCAGGAGTGAAGTTGATTGGATGAGCGATTATTGAGAGGTTATAATTTAACTTTAGGTTAAAGTTGTCTTGGCAACATATCTTACAGGTCACACATTGTTAGACTATTTATATGCTATTAAGGAATTTATTCATCATTTGGCATATTTTTCAACTGACAACTTCATGTAATACTGGTCAAAACTCAGCACATGCTGGCTAATGTAAACCCTGGGTGTATGTTCATGTATGCTTGCGTGTGTAATTGGACTTGTATATTATAAGTATAAGTATTATGTCCTTTATAGTATAAGTATTTTTTCTTCTCTTAATCTTGGACATTTCTTGACCCTTTTTATGCCGTGATTGTGGCCGTGTTTATTTCAGTTTAAAAGGTTCTTTGCAGAGTAAGCTTTTTAAATGAATAGTTTGTTGGGCACGCCTGTACAACCTAACGCAGTCCTTTACAGGAACCCTGCACTTATTCTTGTTTTTATGAAACTAGTGTATATTAATAGGGGTGTGAATGACGCTAATGCAGCTCACCCTAAGTTACAGCCTTAAAAATAAATATGCATTTGAATTAATGATTACACACAGTGCGTTATGGGGACATGTTTCATGACTACACTCATAAACACACACGATGCTTTCTGAGGCACTACATGAACAGTTATAAAATATTATAGATGTGACTTGTAATGAAATTTACCGAACAAGAGGCTGGCTGGTGGGCCTTATAACAGATTATGACGACTTATACTCACCTATACACTCACCTTAATAATCAACTGTAGTATGGACTCATAGTGTGCTATAACAGTCCATACAGTGTCATTGGTAGGCAGACACATTTTGTCTTTGTCTTGTAATTGTCTTCCCACTTAATAATCACTTAAGATGCAGCATACATTATTTTAAATGCGTGAATATACATCACACTTTACACCAACAATGAAACGAAGTATATGAAGTATGCATTACTACAGATGCATCAATATGTACCTCACTTTACTTCACACATACAATGATAAATTAGGACACTGTCTGGACAGTAAGCCTCTAGTTTATAGGTAGTCAAGAGCATCCACAGGTCACATTTGTAATGTTTTATGACTTTTGATATCATGCATCAGAAAGCATTTTATGTGTTTATGTCATGAAGTTTAGTTATAAAGCATTATGAATGCCTCCATAACACTCTAGAGATGTGTGAAGAATTAACGTATCTTACACAACACAATGAAAGCCTTTGAATTGGATCAGATTGTGAAAGATTGTACAGTTGATTGCAAAATAATAAATACACTGAATGTATTTTATTGTTTATTAGATACAAACTTAACTCAGAGCTTCTCAAAGGTTCACAAAACTCTTTAACTCTTTTTCATTTTTCTCAAAATATGCAAATGATGTGAACTTGCACGACATTTGACAGGATGTGCGTGACTCTGAATTTCCATTGTCTATCTTACATTATGTACTTGCACATTTTGCATACAGAGCTCTCTGACTTATCTCTGTTGAGATAGGGTACCTAGAAGTACTCATCTTTTCTGGTAGACAGACGTTACCGATCCTCCAGCACACAGCAAATCTCTTGAAACCTTCTGCATACAAGCTGCTGCCTCAGAGAATTTCCTTGACTGAAATCGTTGTATTGTTAATGCGGTTTATCCCTTTTCATTTGTGTATAGATGGCCAGCCAGTGAAGAGAAAGAAGGGGCCTGCTCCGAAGATGCTTGGCAACGAGGTGTGCAGTGTATGCGGTGACAAGGCCTCCGGTTTTCATTACAATGTGTTGAGCTGCGAGGGCTGCAAGGGCTTCTTTCGACGCAGCGTCATTAAAAGTGCCCAGTACTCTTGCAAGAACAACGGCCGCTGTGAAATGGACATGTACATGCGCCGCAAGTGCCAGCAGTGTCGTCTGCGCAAGTGTCGGGAGGCAGGCATGCTGGAGCAGTGTGAGTGTCTGTATGACAAATAAATCAGAGATAGAGAAAAGTTATTTCCACTGCAAATTGTCATGTGGGAATTCAGCCAGAGTGAAAATGAAATGGAACATATTAAGTCAGACATTGAACTTTTGGTCAAGATGTGCGTCCCTTTTTGGCCTGTAGGTGTGCTGTCAGAGGAACAAATCAGACTGAAGAAGATGAAGAAGCAGCACGAGGAGGAAACGGCCCGCACGTCCACAGTGGTCACCCCCACCCCTCTACAGGAAACAGCCGCACTGGATCCACAGCAGCAGGAGATGATTGAGAAGCTGGTGGCCATGCAAAAGCAATGCAACAAGAGGTCTTTCCTCGACCGACCAAAAGTGACAGTAAGTGAGCGTCTCAGAGGATCGATTCGGGTTATTTTTGACCACTGTACTTGTCTCTTATCTAACATTAACCATATAGCAGCCAGTGGTTGGATTGCTGAATTCAGTAGGACTACTTAACCACTGACAGTAGAAAGAATGGGCATTAATGGAGTTCCTGTGGCTGCTGATGTGTGGTAGGTTTATTGAGATTGAGACATTCTTAATCCATCTCTGGGCAAAATGTATTTGATCTGAGTGTTTCGGCTGTTCAGGTTTAACCTCAAATATTCTGTGTCTGCCGCTTCGCTGTGTTGAAAACATATTGGTGAAATGTTTACTCCGTGCTAACCAGTTCATACATTTGTGTTTGCATCCAACAGCCGTGGCCACAGAGTCAGGACTTGCAGAATCGTGAAGTGCGTCAGCAGCGGTTCGCCCATTTCACTGAACTAGCAATCATGTCGGTCCAGGAGATTGTGGATTTTGCGAAGCAGCTTCCTGGTTTCCTCGAGCTCACGAGGGAGGACCAGATCGCTCTACTGAAGACTTCTACCATTGAGGTTTGTCACAATGTATCTCTGTATTGTTTCTTGTAGCTGTAGCTTTAATTTTGAAATGTTTACAAGTGAACTAAATACAGGAACTTTTGAAAATAAATAACAGTGGACTTGTTTTATAAAAATATGGCAGTAAGGACATAATTCTTCTGCAGTTTTAGCAGACAAGAAGAGACGGGGAGTAGACATTTTACTTTTCAGTAGTTGCTACAATATAATATCATTTTGACAGCTTCTTTGAATATTTCTGCGTCAGTTTGGCAGTTTGGCTGTATATTTAATATTCCACTCACCCTGATGTGTTTCTCTCCCTCAGATTATGTTGCTCGAGACATCTCGGCGGTACAATCCCGCTATCGATAGCATAACATTTTTGAAGGATTTCAGCTATAATAAGGAGGATTTCGCCAAAGCAGGTGCACTTTCTCTTTTTCTGCCTGTCAAGTGTTTATGGAAGATATGAATATTCAATGTCATTTGAGCAGATTTCCTGTATTCCATTAAGTTTAAATGCTGTTTTAAAAAGTATAAGCAGACTTTCAGAGTGTTAGATGTTTTGTCTCAATGTAAATAGATTTTTTTGTTACCCATCGATACCTTAAACTATTGCAACACCTAGACAGACCATCAGATATAAATTACAACATATGAAACTCATAAATTATGTGTATAGTTGTGACAAAAAGGTATATAAAAATCAACATTTGCTGCTTTTTCTTCACTGTTTCCAATAATTGCACTCCTGCTGAAGAAACCCTAAGGCTCACAGTGTATTTGCACCACATTCTTTAAAGTAACTTTTGTTTCCTTGTCCCTCTCTCACCTCTCTCCTCAGGTCTTCAGTTTGAGTTCATTAATCCCATCTTTGAGTTCTCAAAAGGAATGAACGACCTGCATCTGGACGAGGCTGAATACGCCCTGCTCATTGCCATCAACATCTTTTCTGCAGGTCAGATTTCAAAGTGAATGCTCAGCATACAGAGCTCAAAGTGAAAATGTAAAGAGATTAACAGTTTTGTGTTTGTTTCGTTTTGGTGAACTCTGTTTAGATCGGCCAAATGTGCAGGATCATGATCTGGTTGAGAGGCTACAGCAACCTTATGTGGACGCACTGCGCTCTTATATCATGATAAAGAGACCAAATGTAAGTGCCCGACAGTTTGTCAGCATAACCTGGTTGTCGTCATCACAACAAGCACATTGGGTCAAGAGCAGTTACAAGAACAAGAACTAGATTAGAAAAGCCATTAAAGTTTTTACTTTCACGCAGCCTCTAAATGTGAGCCACATAACTTTAGCTACAGTTTGACATTATAAATCATTCCAGACATGTTGCAGAAGCTCCTCACCTAGTACTATTTATAAAAATGTTTCAATGGTTTCCTCAGGATCACTTGATGTTTCCCCGTATGCTGATGAAGCTGGTGAGCCTTCGTACACTAAGTAGTGTCCACTCGGAGCAGGTTTTTGCGCTTCGCCTCCAGGACAAGAAGCTTCCCCCGCTGCTCTCGGAAATCTGGGATGTCAACGAGTGACTGCAAACCTGATGTCACGCACCGGTGGCTTTATGAAGCCCGAGACAGACACGGCATCGAGCAGGGACACTGACTCCTTTTCTGCCCATCTGGTCAGGGATTGGTTAAAGCGTTGAGATTTTTTTGTTTGTTTGTTTGTTTGTTTGTTCCTGGTGGGAGGAGAGCGTCATTGCTCTTTGCTCTCAGACAGACTGCTAAATGGTTTCGTGTTCATAAGGAGAAACATGAACACCTAGTTTTCTTTGAGCATTTTTGTTCTTTTCGTGTAGATGCTGACATGATTATGGCGATATTAAATACCAGCATCAGGCTCTTTAGCCGGTTATCTCTGATTTAATATTAGTTATAGTTATGTCAATCTCTAGTGCGGTTCTATACTCATCCTCTTAAGAATTATAATGAGAAATTTCTGTGCAGGTCTTGTCTGCGGCTGTGTCAAACATCAGGATTACAGCTGCATATTGAGTTGAAATAGTGATTTTTGCAGTCATGCAACAGGAGATGGATAAGCATGAGTGGACCCATATTCACTTTATTGATGTTAGGGGTAAGACGGTAGGCCATCTGGTTTGTATTGTGCATTGTGGTATGGCAACACATAGTTTGTGTTCCTTGTTGGAATAAGTGCAGAAAAGGTTGGTGTAGTCGCTCAGGTAAAGTAATGTGAAGTAGACCTCTGGGAATTGGAGGCTTCTTTAATTTCTATTAGATTACTTCTTCCATTTTGCATAAGGGACCCTTTTGGTCATTTATAGATGCCCATTAACGTTCATGTAAATTGTATATTTATTTTCACGAGAAATCTGTATAGCGTGCACACATGAAGCGTATCCACAAGATTGTACAATCACATACTAACGCACAAGAAAGTGAACCTCTGCAGGTGACTGGCAGACTGCGCCCTCATTTACAGGAAATGGTGATGTGACTAAATATCTTTTTTTTTTTTGTTTGTTTTATTTTTTATTTACTGGCTGGCACTGGTACCTTTTTGAAATAGGTGGTACTACGGTGTCTTCAAATTCCATGTAAAGATTGAACTATCATCTGTGCCCCTCCTTTCGAATGAATAAAAACCCATCCAGACAAAGTTGTACTCTTAAATCAAATTAGAAAGATTGTCTCAGTCACATCTTATCCGTCTTCGTCCATGTGACATGTCCTTTGTATTCATTTCATTTCAAAGCAGCACAGTTATTTTCATATTTTTTGTTCTTTAACAAACATTTTAAAGGTGACAGATATGTATAAGTAACATACATGTAGAGATATCACAGCCTTTTATTTTTGATAATATACTGTATGAATGATAACTGAGGAAAAGCTGTATAGATGAATATCCGGTGGAAAACTTAACTTGATCTAAAAGTCCACCATAGTCCAGAGTATCCTCCTTTTTAACAACAACAACAGCTTTAACTGGTCAGACTCTGGAAAGCCTCACTAAAAAAAAAACTGTACCAAAATCTTTATTAACAGGGAGCAGAGAACAACAGGAAACGAGTAAACACATTAACATTGTACGTTATGACAAACTTAAGAGATTTAGATGTTTGTATTCATGTTGTGTTTTCCATGCATTGTGCAGTGTAAACTTTGAAATGCGTTAATGGATGATAAAGTAATGTCGATGCAAATTCAGAATTGTGACGTTTATTCTCTCTTCATACTCTGAGGGCTGAAAACTGGACGACACAATGCCACTGCAGCCCTGTTTTGTTTTTTAAATTAAGAAATTAAAATCAGGCATTTATACATGATTGTAATTCTTTTAACCATTCTCAGCTGCAATTTCTGGCTTTTAATTAATAAAATTTTATTTAACAGCTTACATGTTACATGATTCTTCACATAAACACAGATATACTTCCTTCAGATTTAGATGAAAGCACTCACTCAGTGATGGATCTAATGTGTTTTTGAATTTCTGTGTTGCACTTGGGTTCTTTTTTTTTTTCATACTTCATCCACCATCATGTCTGTATTGCGTAATGTTTTTGTTAAAATGAATCACCTGCTATGGATCTCCCAGATGGTCGAACCATGTTTTTTAAAAACAAGTCTTGTTTCACAGCAGACATTTTGACTTGTCACAGTAGGAAAAGCACAGTAACACCTAACACTTTCAGTGTGTAAGATTTAAGAGGCTTTCTTTTTCAGACCTTTACTGGATTATGTTTTCATTATAATCCCCTGAAAATGAAACTTTTTACAGTAGCTAATAACGGATAAACCACTAGCTCCAATATATCTCTTATGTTTGTTTTTTTTATTTTTTGTGCTTCGCATGTAGTTTCTCCCTCACGCTTGGAAGGGGAGCGTGAGGTGACCGGCATTCAATTGATTGTAATCTGCAACCTCACAGATAGATGTCACTAAATCCTACACACTGGACCTTTAAATGTCTCGATTGCATTCTAGTGTCACAGTAAGACGTGGAGGCAGTTAGCCACCATGCACAACAGCAGAAACATTATTATCAATTGTATTATTTACACGTGCTTTTCCTATTGTGACATGTTAAACTGTCTTACATGATTGCACAGAAGAAGGGGTACAACAGTACTAATGGTAAAATTATAAACTTGTGAGTTTAATACTGAGGCTGTATTTGCCATTCAATTCATGATGTATTGATGAAATTTTTTTTATGTTTCATTGTGTTGATTAAATGATCTAATGGTGAACTGGAGCAGCAGACTATAATTTACAGCTCCTGCCTAGTGCATCTTTGACCTAGCTCGATAAACACTGGTGTGACCTCTTACACCGTAAGATAAAAGACTGTAAACCGACAACACGCAGTGAGCTCCACCTGTTGGTTGGTTGAATGAATACAAACAAATGGATGTTTTCCTTCCACCTTCTTCATTGTATTAACAGTGGTACAGTATGTTCTTGAGTCTGCAGGATCATCACAGAAACAATAGCAACCAGAGTGTTTTTCTTCCTCTCCCCCAACAAAACAAAACAGAAAACCCCCTGACAAATAGCTCCTGTTATGTAATTGTTTTCTACTACTGGAAGCAGTGGTGGTCCAGTTATACAAGACAACATGAAGAGTGCACTCCCATCTTTAGCTGTATTGTGTTGCGATGCTGATTTCAAACTTAATTTACACTCAAATTAAACATTTCCTGACCACGTTCTGTATCAAGCCTTTTCCCCTTCCCTCTCAAAATTTGATTTACTTTTTATTCATGCTCTAAAAGTGGGAACATTTCTTAGTGATTTTCTTCCAACCCTTTAGTAATGTATTTAATGCTTTTCTTTTTGACAGATGGATCAATATTAAAAAGAAGCAGATTAATGAGGGAGTGTGCAGAGGTTTGAAACCATACCAGTCATTTATTTCAGGTGCAAAACTTTCTTTTGGGTCCCTTTTGCAATGAAATGTGAGGTTTGCTTTTGATATTTTTTGGCTTGCTGCTTGTAGGATATCTTTAGCCAAAGGCTAACCATCGAGTTTGAACGTTGCCTCTGTAATATTGGGGTGAATTTTTACCGAATCCTCGGTCAACTGACAGATACTGGAATGTGCCGAATGAGCAATCAGTTGTTGGCTCTTAAATCTTTGTTTCTTAGTGTACATGTCATGTTAATGCTGTAGGTATCAAGTTTAATTGTATTGTATATATGGTAGCCGTCATCTCTGATCTCACTTAATTTCTCAAAGGGTGACACTGTAAACATTATTGATATATAGAAATGCAAACCTATTTTAATACTTGTAACTCCTGAAGACCTTCTGTTTTGTATGTACAGTATAAATTAAAGCTATGCTGTAGTGCTGACATGTTTGGAATGAAACTCACTTGTTTGCTGGCCGTGTTTTTTATGTGTTGATGTTCAGGGACCTCAGTGATTGTCTACACTCTCTCTCAGATTTATTCGATATTTAAATGGAACACCTTCCAGCCTTGGTTTATTTGTTGGAGAGTGAAACATTTCTATTACTGATTCAGGTCACTTTTCTTATTGAGGCTTTTAAACTATCAATATATACATATTTTATAAGCTAAAATAATATGTATGCCTAAGTGTTTGGTAGATTTTCATAGATGATGAGTTCAAGTTGCCCCTTGAAGATATAGTAAGAGTTCATAGAGGATGATGATCGAAACATATGAGATACTAACACCATATACACAATATATAGCTTTGAATTGGTATAAAATGGTCATAATAATGTTAGATAAAACACAGAAACATCTGTATAGACCACATTTTACAACATGTATACAAAAAAAAAAAAAAAAATTCGGTTGGCTGCATAGTGTCTCCTAACCACTACAATGCAGCAGAATCAATAACACATCTGGTATTTTATTCCACGCTTTCTTCTTCCTTGTCAAAATGTGGAGCCTACAATACCCACAATGCAAATCGACCTGTCAGAGATCAAAGCGTGTATGCTAGTAGTGGCTAATATAGTCTCAAACTGCTAGCCTAAAACAGAGATGAGAAGTGGGCTATAAAGTCATTTCATTTCATTTTTAAACTTCAAACTAGTCTTGAGTCCTAAAAGATGTCATGCGGCTTCCTCTGGAGTGACAACAGGCTATTTCACATTATTATGCAGCAAGGGTGCATGCCCTGACTTTAATGTGCAAGATCAGTGGAGATTAACCTCTAAATTTCCTCTGTTACTTTTTTTTTTTTTTCATCATTTGAGCACTGGATTGAACTAATGTCCAACGTAGTTAGCTCTGAATGAGTCAGCACACCAAGACTTACTGATGAAAACATGGAGTCCTTTCCTGGACCAGATCAACAACAGACATTGTCCAAGAACTGATCTCATATTACATACTGCAATTACCAACTGATAGAGCCCAGTATGTGTATTATATATATATATATATATGTCAGTATCTATGTACTCTTTTTGTCTTATTATTTTCATTATTTTAAATATTTACTTATTTATTTAGTGCGTCACAAAAACCAAATATCAAAAAAAAAAAAAACAAACAAACAAAAACCGTAAAGAGGACCATAATAAAACATAATGAATAACCAGACCAAACCAATTTTGTTATATTTTTTAAGTCTCACAAAGGATTTTGGTGAAAATTGTCAATTATTATGACAAAAATTGACGGACCCCCTGCAGTACCTCTGCGGACCCCCTGGGGGTCACGGACCCCTGGTTGAAGACCCCTGGTCTATGGTGTGTACAAATATTAGTCATAATATTAATCTCTGTTGTTTTCTCTTTTAAAATTGTTGTTGTTCTTAATCTCTGTGAGGCACCTTGTGCTACATCTTGTATGAAAGGTGCCATATAAATAAAGTTTGATTGATTGATTGATAATATACATACCAAATATATATCAATATATACCAAATTTCAATTATTTTAGGTAATTTTAAATGTCATAAATTAGAAGAATAAAGGTAGTATTGATATTTAATTTTGACAGGGCTGTTTTCCTTTTAGAAATTTTAATGAATTAATAATTGCACAGTTTTGGGGTGGTGGTGAGGTGGCTATCAGATCATACCTATGGGCCCCCAAAAGGCTTTGTACGGCCCTGTTAGGTAATTTTGAATGTCATGAATTAGAAGAGTAAATGTAGTATTGATATCTAATTTTGACAGGGCTTGTTTTCCTTTCAGAAATTTTAATTCATTAATAATTGCACCGTTTTGGGGTGGTAGTGAGGTGGCTATCAGATCATGCCCATGGGCCCCCAAATCTGTTTTGTACGGCCCTGTTAGGCGATAAAACACCGTCAAATACTGCAAACAGTTCAGCCTGATTATTGAATGAACTACTAGCACCACAGACGCACTGACAGTAGTCCCTGTAGGCAGCATTAAGTGGTTTTCGTCAGGCTTGTTGTCTTTTTTTTGGCCGCTTCCGTCAGCTCGGGCTCCGAGTATGCGGAACTCCCTGCAGACGGATGATGATGAAGAGGATGTTGTGAAGGCAGGTTGTAACTGACCGAGCCACCCGTTCATCGAGCACGGAGAGAGAGAGAGGCGGACGAACATTTCGCATCATTTATTTATGAACCTGCGAACCAGTTAGACGGAGAAGCAAAGCAAGCGAAACCTTTTTCCAGCCGTCGTCCTCCGTTGTCTAACGTTTCCAATGATAACACCGTAATCTCAGAGAAAGAAGGCAGATAAACACCGCTGCCTCCCTTCCTCTGTGACCGAAGCGGGCACCCACCACCCAGGCCGTCATCATCAGCTGCTGCTGGCTGACGGTTAGCGGCTAATCGGCTAATGCAAAAGCAGGTAAGGATGTTATCACTTCGCACGCTTGTGCTATCATATAATATAAACCCATCCACCTTCACTTGTGAGTGTGTGTTTTTAACTGTTTACCCGCGTCGCCGCCGCCTGTTAACATTTGGCGGGTTACTATTTGTGAGATAAAACGGTCAAGCTGCTGTTAGCAGCTAGCCGGCTAGGTAGCTAACAGTAGCTAATCCAACCGTGACGTAGGAAACCGTGAAGCTAGCACAGAGTGGAGGTGAGAGAGGATGCATCGTTTAGGGTGAACATGTAAGACGAGTCACGGCCTGACAGCTTGTCATAAATATAAAATATGATAACACATCCATAAGATAGACGACCAGCTCCTTTTTGGGAGCTACCAGGAGGCGTTGGCATCGCCTTATCACATGTTAACACCGTGAATGTTATCCTCTAATCTCCTCTGTGAGCTCGTCAGATAGTAAAATTCCCTCCTTCACCTTCGTTAGCTCATATGGGGGGGGGGGATTTGTGCTCTGCTAAGTGACACCTATACCGTTAAAATCATTGTAAACCCATCACTCATCCTCACCCTCACGCCTTTAGCATCAGGTTTGCAGTTGTATTAGCTCACACAATGTCAGAAGCACGACTCATGAGATAAGGCAGCTAATTTAATTGTGCATGGGTTGAATGACGTTGAAGGGGGTGAATACAGAGATGGTCGTCCATGTCAGCAAGGTGAAGGGACATGAGTAGTATTGAATGAATGAACCCTACATCATCCTGCTGCCAAATGTTGTAATGAATCAGCTATATATGCATGTTTATGCAAATTAAACATGCACCTTAGTGTAATGCTGTTTTAACTATATGAGAAAGGTCTACCACATGACTCAAGACAAGATGAAATCAATTTAATTGAGCCTGAAGTAAAATTTTATATGTATATACATACCATTAATTCAATGACAAATAGTCACACAGGACAAATACATCATCTACCGTGATTTTACTATTAAACGTGGTTTAAAATGTCCGTAAAGGCCCAGCTACACCCAGTGTTCCTGTCACTTACAGTCAAAAAAGTAGCGGTGAGTTTGGAGTTGAGCTTTCAGAGCAACGTAAACCAATATACTCTAAAAATACTCTTGATTCAATGAACCTGAAGCCAAATCTGACGTGTATAAACAGCCCAATAAAACCATGACAAATGACCAAACAGGACAAATATGTCATCTACCGTGCACTGGAGTTTCTTTGCCGTGGTTCAGGATTACAGATGCACAGATTTCACTATTAAACATGATTTAAAATGTCTGTAAGAGCTCGACTACACCCAGTGTTTCTGTCAAAAGTAGCGGTTTAGTTTAGAGTTGGGCTTTCAGTGCAGCGTAAACCATTATACTCTAAAAGTACTCTAGGTTCACATTGTTTCAGGTATATCTAAAAACAACACCGACAGTCACACATATACATTTAAGTAATCTCATGTGTTTGAATCACATAATGACCGCAACAAAGCAGAAGAAGGAGTATGGGACTGTTTATAAATGTAACACTCACCAAAACTGCATGTAATCCTCTCAAGGGCATGCCACCTGCATAACAGATGTTCCCAGTTTTGTTATTTCTTTTTTTTACTAATGTGATTTTATACACACGGGCATCATGTTGTGAAATTAATTATAATTGTGAAGCCGGGACTGAAATCCTCCTATGAAAATCTATAATCGTTGCATCCTTAATCAGGATCTCCTGAGGCATATTATAAGATAAATATGATTGCATATGATTTTATAAAACATAAACAAGGTGATGAATATCAGTCTTGTTGTGTCAGGTAATACACATTGTGCAGAGCTACCACACTCAGTGTGATGTGACAGCCTGCGTCATGGCACATGACCCGAATGCAACCTGTCATCACACCACCACACCCAACCATGCAAGTCAAGTGGAAAGTAAACCGATGGGAATGAATGCAAATTATAACATACAGTTATAGACAGCAAAACATTAGAAGTGTTTTTGTTTTGTGAAGCAAAAATGGAGGTCACAGACTGGTCTAGAAACCTCACCATGCACCAAGTGTCTGTTTTTAGGCATTAAAATAGAGAGAAGAGTACTGTACTTGGTCAGTGTAGGCCAGGAGAGTTTCAGGCTATATTTTTGTGCTGATTAGTTTTATTGACGAGCCCAAAATAGTTCTTATATCTGTTGTACGTTGTACCATTGATCAGCAAGAAAGATTGTAATCTCAAAGTGAGAATGCGATGATCGATGCTTTCTTAATCTACGCCGCTTGCTGAACACAGTCGTCTCCATCGCTGGTTAACACTGTTTGGTTGTGACTGGCAAGAAACGCTGTCCATGTTGGAGGTCTGTGAATCATATCTATCTCCTCTCCGCGCTTATGTAACCAGTGAGTGCTGCCTGCAGACCACTCTGACCAGATTCATCTGTTGTGTTAACCTACATCATTACCCAGCCTTTTAAGATTACACAGTGTTGTGGCAGAGAGAGAGAGAGAGAGAGAGAGAAACAAGGTTCAATACGAAGCTCACTCATTAAACACAGTCAGTGAAGTGGCGTAGTCCTCTCCATCGTTATCTGAAAATAATGCTGTGGTCCTCGTATCTTTGTGCGGGATGAGATGAGTCTGCCTCCAGCTCTGCGTTCGGCTCTGCTACTTCATAAAATAGCCATTTTGGCGTTGCACCAGGAAGCATTGATGTTGCCAGACCTGCACGTTGATTCATTGTCCTGATGGTTTTGTAAGATAAATAGATCTGACTTCTGCACACAGCAAGCACTCACTGGTGGAATATATCTCACTGAAATCGTTTCCTCTCTGTAATTATCCATTGCTATGAGGAAGTCATGTGCCATGTGTGTAGAAACAGGGAGAATTGTGTAAAGACCCGGCTTTAAAAATGCATTGTTTCAACACAAGGGTGGGTGTGTATTCTTACCTGTCTCTCAGATACTTATTAATGTTAAGCGACCGTTAACTCTGGTCTTCTTGTTCATTAGCATGCAGAAGCATGTAGGAGACTGTCAGACTCGCAGTGTATTTGAATAATTTTACCAAATGGTGATGAGTGCTGACACTAAGCTGACTCAACAAGACACGTTTCAGCCCACTGCGTAGTGCTGTTTTGAACCGAGTCGTCTTATGGCACCGCTACCCATTCGTTATGTTAACTCCGTCCAGTCCGGAGCATAAAAAACACAATAAGAACGTATCCTGTAAGAGGTGACAAGGTCAGTGACAATTTTGACCATCGTGCTCCATCAACACGTCCCTCTGCGAATGGCTGTTCTACTCACAATTAGAGCTATTAGACATAATTAGACCCGTAGTTCTTCTGAAGCCTATTTTCCACTGGATACAGCTGCTGGGCTTAATGACAGTCCGTGTCAGGATGTGTGACTGTAGTGCCGCACTCATGACTTACTGTACACGCCAGTCCATTTGTCCGCCCTGTTTTCTTTGTGTGCCTGGTCTGCTTTTACCAGATGATTTTTTTTTTCATTTATTTGTGGGGGCAGTCCTTTTTAGCTGCGGCAGTGAGCTGGATCCAACTTTTGGGGGAAAAAAAGCAGCCCGATGTCACACTGTGGCTACCAATCGGACAATCAGACCTCCACAGTCAGCCTGAAATGTCACTGAAACTGAGACTATCCGGGTGGATTCATGGACTAAGCTCTGATACTCTACCTGTTGTGTTCTGGCTTTGTTTACTTGATGTACCTAGCTTCTAAATCTGAGTCTGGCTCGCAATTTACACTGCAAAATATAGACTGATCGTTTGAGAGAGTGAGCATTGGTCAAGGGACAGAAACAGTGAATGAAAGTGAGTGAGCACCGGCATCTCGAGAGACTGTTAATCAGCGAAATGAAAAGTTATTTTCTGATTGTTTCACAGCGGTTACGTTCAGCACAAATAGACACGTTTTCACATCACATTAAAGGTTGTTGTGGTTTTGATGCTAATGTAACAGTTTTTTCCTGCTGATATGATTGAGCATATGAAACGGGCTGTAGCTGACTCAGAATTTTGTCTTAGTCTTATGTTTTACATCTGTGATGTGAAAACATGGTGATGCGTTTTATTTAAGTAGTACTTAAAGACACTTTACAAGTAAATAATCCTCAATACATCAAAACAGCACACAAAACATATAAAACATAAGATAAACATTCAAAGCAGTTTTAAAAAGTTGTGTTTTTGTCAGTGATTTGAAGGTGGGTAGGGCAGTTTGTTTCAGTCAGACAAAGTAAAAGAATGTGTCCTGCTCAAAGTCGGTTAAAAAATCCTGAGCGTCTCCCGCCGGGGCTGCTGACAGCGCTGTCAGCCCACGACTCAGTCGCAGTAGAGGAGGTTTTACCACCGTCTGGTTCACTGACAGGCATCACTGGAATAGAAAGTGCCGGAGCAGCTAACAGACAAGAGTCACTCTGCCCTCCATTTCTGTCACTTTACTCCACTTTGTCACAGTTAGTTTTTGTGGTTAGAGACTCAAACAGCCAGCCTTTATCAGTGTTTTGAAGAGAGTCGTACATAACACACCACTGGGTGTTAATGAGCAGTGTTTTTTTGTCTTTAGGGGTAACTTATAATGTGGTATTTAAAGCGGAGGCTAATGAGACAGAAACATATCGGCAACACAAGTTCAAAAACTGTGGAAAATGTACAAAATGACAAAATCTTTCAGGCTGCGTTAAGATCCTCTGAAATGAGTCCAGTGGACATCGACACCGCTGTGGAAACGTGATGCTGACACCGGGTCCATTCAAAAAGCTCCCGTAACAGCACTGAAACAGGACAGTTGGACTGCAGTTATTCATTACACTTGTTTTTGTGTTTTATGTCAAGATAATTACAAACCTATAAATCTTTCTTTTTAACGAGCTGTGGCTTTTTGAAGTGAGTAAATTCACAAATAACTAAATTGAACTGGAAGCCGTTTTCTCCACCACAGGGCTGTGGAATGCATAAATGGTATGAAGTATGTATTCATGAATCACTGGCTGCATTATAGATCCATTAGCTTATCAGTGCAGGGATAACAGCCTTTAAGAAACACTGAAAACTGCTCTGTGTGAGGTGTTTGTGTTTCAGGGTGGAGCTTCTGAATCTGCCATTGGTTGGTGTTGGAGTAAAGGCTCTAATGGCATGACGCTCTGTCACTGTAGATTTTCTTTTGCAGCACATATGTATGTTGCTAATGTCGGCTCAGCCTGTCACATATGTTTTAACACCTTGGAAGCTTTTTTCATTATCCCTGCTTCACTGTGATAGATGGTGCAATGTATATAGAAGGCTATATAATATAATCATGATAATATCATATAATCATGAGTTCGACAGGTTCTGATGCTCGTCCCTCAGAATGAAACACCAAAGGCTTCTTTGTAGAGCCGCCATTTTGTAACAACATTTAACAATCATGCTGGGAGAAATCTGTTGTGGAAGAGGCAGAGATACCAAGTTCTCCTCTGACTGTAGTCTCCACTGCAGCCACAAGCTGTTCTTTGTAATTAAAATGCCCATTATGCTCTTTAGATGCTGTTTGTATCACTGTAGATGTAAAACACAACAGTAGTTAACTGACAGACGTAGATGTGAATGAAACCGGGTGAGTTTGACCCTGAACTCCTCGTGTGGGAGGAGTGGTAAATTCTTTTTACATATCATTGACATATCACATTATAGCAGCAAGTGACATGACATGAAATATCTGTGAGAAAGTGATCACACGTAAGTTCACAACGTCTAGTGTAATAAATAAACTAATAGACTGCAAAGAAAGGACGTATTCTTACCTATGTTCCTTATTAGAGAGAAAAATCCAATCATACACCTTCTGAGTTTCTCTCTTTGAATGAACTAACACTTCAATGCCTCTTAACTCATCATAAAACACACAATTGTGACAGAAACAAAATAAAACTCACTAAAACTTGTGAACTTGATTAGTCTTTCCACTCCTCCAAGAATCATCAACTCTGCTTTGGTCTAAATAAATCCTCAGTTAGAGAAAAAAATATCGCTGGTTATTTATTTATTTTTATTCAGAAAAGGCAAGTATACAAAATATTAAGCATCACTTGCTGCTGTTCTTACAAAACAAAAGCCGTTTTCCAGTTTTTACATACATACACGTACGTATGCATATATACAGAAAAGTATTGCATCGAACAGATCCTGTGGGCCTTAACTCAGTCCATAAAAGAAAATTAAAAAAGATATGTATCGTAAATATCCAAGTATATCCTTGTATATTTATCCCAGTGTACTTCTGCTTAAAACCCACCCACAGCTTTGTGTTTCTCACATATGTCCGTCTCCTGGTAAATTACAAATAAACTATATACAATAGAATGAAGGGAGCTTATATTTCTGTTATTCACATCAAAGAAAGGGAAGAAGCACTAGGCCTCAGTGGAGTCATTCAAAGTCTGCTCGCTTTGGGGTTATAAATTTGATCCATTTATTCCACATTTGGTAGAATTTGTCCTTTTGAATCTGCAAAGAATAAGTCAAGTTTTCCAAAAATTGCTGTTTTTGTCAAAGGAGTCTGGACTGGTGGATTCAAAGAGTGCATAGATGAATATAATTGCCTCAGTTCCCTGTCATAAATGGCTGTCTGACGGCAAAGTGAAGTGGTGAAAATGTTTTAAGGTGGTTAAAATACATTTTACTGCTGCTTCGGTCCACAGCAGTACATCACTTAACTTCTAGATGTAACTATATGTCAATCAAAATGTGATCTGCCACGTCTACACACTAGGCTTTCTGATAGTTACTTCTTGTGGATGCTCAACTTTGATATCATATATACATTTTTACTATTTCAAGCCACATTACCAGAGGCGAGCAGAATCCCTCCCCTCTCCTGGTTGTTTGTTTTTTAAATGGAGTTGTTTATGCATTATTATCTTACCTTCATTGTTCCTGTATTGTTGGCGTAGCTTTGTTTGACTTACACACAGCCTGCTCGCACGTGATGTCTCATGACGAAGCAGCATCAATATGTTTTTTTTGTATAGCTGTTGAGGTGTAGACATGAGCTTTCTGTTGCCATGTAAGCCTCGTTTTTTTTATTCTGCTGTTTTAAATTCATAATTTGAAGATTACATTATGTTGAGAAGATGCCAGATTAGAGCTGTATGTGGCTCCATGGTTGGGAACAGCCATCTGTTGAGGTGCTGCTTTATTTTGCTGCAATTACCTGTCAGTCACCGAGCTATGAAGGGTGTTTATTCCACCAAGGCCCCTAAGCTGCTTACTATATGAGCAGGCCTCTACTGGAAAATCTTTATCCTCTCACAAAAAACAGCCAGCTGACATAATTGTGATAACAGAAAAATCAATGCAGAAACATTTATTTACAACATTGTTAAGGTTCTATAGGAAATATACCATTCATTTTTGAGTCCACGTGGACGTTTAGAGAGATGCTTTGGGGCAAGCTGTAGGAAACGTTGTTTTACACTGGAGATGCTGATGTAGGCTTGTCACGTCTGACATCTTTTGTGCTCCTTCTCCAGCTTTGTCTTATTGTCTGCCGTGTACCCTGTCTGCTAGAGATGATCACACAGTAAAAAATGTGAATTTGTAATGTCAACATGTAATAATTGTTGTCTTTCATTTCCTGCAAAGTAAAGTGTAGACGTGACATTTCCAGCAGAGCGACGACGCCGTTTGACAGCAAGAAAACATCTTTACAAAATTAACTATCGCTGTCATGTTCAAGAGCCTTTTTCTCTCCCCCAGATTCAGATTTTATTTTTTTCATAAATGATGAACTGCCAAACAAAAAGGAAATGAGTTTTAGAAGTGGGAAAGATTTCTAGTTTCTTCAGTGGCAGTAGCCTCAATAAACCAGAATGCAGTGCAACTACACTCAGGGATGAGGCAGGTACGGGAAGTACGAGACTACTGCAAACTCGAGTAGACACTGCAAAACTTCTTTATAGTCCTTGACTATAAATCATGATCCCATATTTAGCCTAACTCTGAAATCACATGGCCGGTCTGTGTTATGCAGTGGTGGTGAACCAGATTTCTTCATAATGCATCCTCATTGTTTCTCGTTGGTGTTTATTTGACTGTGCCCATAGAAACACATAACCTAAAATATTTGTTTCATCTGCTTCTTGTGTTACAGGTTTGACTCCGTGTTTTTGTTTTTGCACCATCACGATGATAATCGAGGAGCTGTGTTTCGACTTTACGCCCGAACTTTCCCATTTGTGATGGAAAGGCTCCACTGACTCAAGAGGGAACATAAATCCTGTATGCCGTGACATACAGGACGCCGTCAATCCAAAATGGAGAAAAAGAAAGCGTGCCCTCGCCTTCTCGACTACCTAGTGGTGGTCGGAGCAAGGTAGGAAGTTCGCCCGACTTTATGTAGTGTTGGTTTTAAGGAATATCTGAGTCAACATGTCGTAAAGGGAGGCTTTAAAATTCAAAGTTTAGTGATGCCAGTTCAAGAAATCTTTACTGTTTAACAACAATTAATTTTCCTGACAGGCCAAGACATTTTGGCACTGTCAGACCAACAACTATACTGTGCCAGAAATTGCAAAAACTCATTCATTTCAGTGACAGCATGCATTGCTTCCAGCAGAATAATGAACTTGCAGAAAATTTTGTCCCAGCTCTACTTTTTGCCACAGTACAAGGCGATGTTATCAGTCACAATCACAACATCAAATACTGCATGTAGAAAGCACACATAGCGCTCTCCCACGTGATTTTTAGCATGCATAATGAAGCATAGTAGCACATTGTTTGAAGCACAGTAGCCACGGGGGGAAAAGGATGATTCACATGAACACAGTGAAATTAGAGAACGGTCCAGTCTGCCGAGTTAGCAACGGAGTATCTCGACTGCAACGTTAAAGGATTTAAGAGTTGTGCTTGAGGGTAATTTCAGAGTTGTGCGGTTGGATAGGTGTTACTTGTTTACTTCCCCTGACCAGATTTTTAAAAGGTTTTTAGATTTAAAGAGCTAAACATAGTTATAAATTTTCTTCTGTAACCGCCAGACTCCTGTCAGGGCTTTGTTAACCATTGCGTTGTACAATCAAGTGATCGAACGCTTTGGTTTCTCCTTTATGAAATGCTTCTCTCTTCACTTAACCACCCTTTCAAATTAAATTTATGTTTCTACATGAAGGGAAATGGATTTTCAGGCTCATTAGATACATAACTCATACAGTAGAAGTAACGATTGGCTGACCACTTTGCTGCTTTAAAATCAAAACAAATGTTTGTCCGTCTCCCCTCCAGGCAACCAAGTAGTGACAGCGTGGCCCAGACGCCTCAGCTCCTCCGCCGCTACCCGCTCGAAGACCACCACGACTTCCCGCTCCCACCAGATGTTGTGTTTTTCTGCCAACCAGAGGGCTGCCTGAGCATACGCCAGCGTCGGGTTAGCCTTCGTGACGACTCCTCGTTTGTGTTCACGCTGACCGACAAAGACTCAGGAATCACCCGCTACGGAATCTGCGTCAACTTCTACCGCTCTTTCCAGCGAGGACATCACCGTGCCCGCGGGGAAAAGAGCGGCCACGCGGGAGAGGCGGCAGCGCAGGCGGCAGAGTCTGCCAGCGAAGGGTCAGACGGCAGCAGCGGAGGCCCGGCCTCCACGTTATCTGCGCCTAACAATGCCGAGTCGGCGCCTCCTCCGTCCTCCGGAGAAGAGAGCGGACAACCGGGCGCCGAGCTAAACGCCGGCAAGTCCCCACAGCACAGACGGAGCGCCGCTAAGATGGCAGCCAGGAACCGCAACAGCACGCTGACCTCGCTGTGCATACTCAGCCACTACCCTTTCTTCTCCACCTTCAGGGAATGCTTGTATATTCTCAAGAGGCTGGTGGATTGCTGCAGTCAGAGGCTAACTCAACGAGCCGGGCTCCCTCGTGCCACCCAGAGGTGAGGCATCTACGACTGTTTTATTTTGGTTTGAAGGTGGTACTAGTGAGTTCTTTGGGCCACTATCAAATCATCAAACCAATATCTGATTGATTGCATGTTTGCCAGATGACAAACACTTATTGCTTTTGACACCGTGACCTTTTTTGTCGTGTCACCCTTCGGCCAAATGTCAACTTTGATCACGAGATCTCGTTATCTAACTGGCAGATCGCCATGAAATTTGCTGAGTACATTAATAGTACCAAGGGGATAAAACCTTTTGATTTTAATGAACCCATGACATTTACTTTAACAGTATGAATTGTTAGTTCTCGACTTGGTCAGTACAATGTTCGTCCCTTACAAAATGATTATATTGTGAAACATAATGAACTTTACAGCCGGAGATTTGAACATGCACGGCTCAAATTAATTTAAGAATGAAGAGCACTACTTAAAAACACTTTGTAAGCTGTCTTTATCATCTATAAGCTGTTGAACACCATCAGTGCGTTCATGCTCACTTGCCGTCGCTTGCAAATTATTAACCACACAAACACAGAGTTGACAGTTTCTTAAAATCCTTTTTTTTTGCCTTTAGTTTAACCTTCTCAAGGCTAGTTGACAAAGATTGCAGAAAACGTGTCTTCCTGCTGATGTTTTCTGCAATGCCCACTGCTTTTCTTTCTCTCCCCATCTGCTTCTCTCATTGTCCACCTGTTCTGTGTATGTTTGTGTTGCAGAATTAACACAAGAGCCTTTGTCTGTGGCTCCATGGATTTTTTTGCAGGCCATCTGCAGCTTGTGTCATGTTTTCACAGTGTGGGTTTATGCTATCACACTCCACCTTAATAATAAATAATGGCAACCAAAACATGCAGCTCCTTATAGGATTGTTTTGAATGATTTTATATTACAGTAAATGTAATTTTATCCAGTGTTCCGGTTTCATCTGAGGTGCAAAGACGTTTTTTAAGAATGATAAATGTCATTTCTTATATTAGACATGACCAAAGTGATGTAGTCAGGGTAGTGCTCTTTGGCTGCGGCGGTGCGAGCCACAAGGGTGTCCGCCAAAGTACGCAGCAACCTGCAGCGGAAAAAAACGTCCAGTCAGCCGCCACTCAGAATGGTCACACACTCCACAGTCAGCCTGAAATGTCTCTGAAACTGAGGCTATCCAGGTGGATTTCTTTGATGGACAAAACTGCAAAATTGTGACACGAAGAAGTTTAATTTGTTCTGTGTCCGATGGTTTGAGAGAGAGAGAGAGAGGGAGAGAGAGAGAGGGAGAAAGCGAGTCCTGGTTGAGCGATATAGACAGTGAATGAGAGTGAGCGAGCGCCAGCATCGATGAAGTCGGTTAATCAGCGATATAAAAAGTTATTTCCTGACTGTTTCACAGCGGTTACATTCAGCACAAATAGACGCACCCCCGGCAGCTCTCCCTCACCCTCACACACAGCCGGACATCCCTGCGGCTGAATGCACCCTTAGACTTGAAGCAAGGAGTTGTATTTTTCTTAATAAACCACCAGGTGTGTTGGATTCATATTTTATTTAAGTTGTGGAAAAACACCCACAGCCGTCCACTGCATCTTGTTGTGACATTGTGTAGGTCTTTTGGTTATTCTGTTGCCATGGGTGACACAATAGATTACAATTTTGGAGTGACAAAGTGCTAATTAGGCTGTCACTTCACACTGGCTTAGGCCCAGTATGGTTGTTGCTCACCCAAGGTGCACATGTTTTCCCCACAGTCGTCTATTTATAGCCGAGGAACCAGTGCAGCTTTCCCCCCTTCCCATCACTACAGGGGATTGTAGGAATGTCTAATGCACAGTTAATCTCACACCTTGACATTATTTTTAAAAACATACCGCAGTGCATCCACATTTATCAGTAAAGAACTGTGGGTTCTCTGACAACCTTGAAAAAAGGCCATTCTAGCCAAGGGCTCGAAAAAAACTGCTACCTTCCTGACGTGGTTGGTTGAAATGCAGTGTGGCAATGACAGAGAAGGAGGAGAGCCATTGCATAATGGCTGCGAGCTTTGTGCTATGGCGGCTCTGACAGATTGAGGTCTCGGGCTGCCTTTGGGTAGCAGCTGCAGTTGGTGGGAGGGCTCCAAAGGACTAATGATTTATCTGCCTCCTTGCTGCACACACACTGAGTATACACTCCAGAAAGGGTTTAATGGCACCACGTGCGTGTCGAGTCGAGGGTTTTCACGTCAATATTTAGGCAATCGCTTAAGCAGCTCTCCTGTGTTTTCAATCTCATTTGCTCATCATATTAGCGATTTCACCGTGTGTTTGCAGAGGTGTCACAGTTTGCAGCAATAAAATGAGCAAATGATTTACTTGTTATATATGTGTTCAACCAATTGATGCACATTATTTGTTACATAACATTTCTGATTATGTCATTGCTAATAAGAGTCACTTTGTGTAATGTCAGGATGTAATCATGCTGTTACACAATGTGCAGTGTTTTCTTTCCCACAGTTTTTTCCGGTAACTGTTCAGTAATTTTAAGCTTGACATTTGAGACACAATCAGTTCCAACGAGGTGTTGATATTTCTAAAACATTTTGTATTATTTGCGCTATTTCTGTGCATCCTTTCAGGTTTGTTTTTGGAGATATTTTTGGGATGTGTGAGAGGAGTTATAATAAGACCAAACTGTTTTATTCCTTCTGTGTTTTATGTTTATGTTTTGTTAAATATAATATCTTTTTGTTTTTGTACGGAAGCCCAAAGCAGTCATACAATTTATTTCCTCTGTGGCAGTGAGTTAATTTCATTTGTTTTCTCGAGATTTTGAGTTGTGTCATTATCTTGTAATAACAAATGTCATTATCCTGATAATTTTCTCGAGATCTCAAGATAACGAAACTTTATTTTCCCGAGATAACGACATAATTATTTTGAAATCTCAAGATAATGAATCATACGGAAGCCCTAAGCAGCCATGCATTCATGCTATGCATTTTATTTCCTCCATTTTCTCGTGATGACAAGATAATTTCATTTGTATTCTCAAGATCTCCAGTTATTAATGTCGTTCTCTTGAAATAACAAATGTTGTTATCCTGAGCTAACGATAATTTTCTCAAGATCTCATGATAACCAAACTTTTCTTGAGATAGTTACATAATTAATTTGAGATCTTGAGAATCTTGAGAAGAAAATTTACTTGTTTTCACAAGAAAACTGAGGAAATAAAGTTTATGAATGCATGGCCACTTCGGGCTTCTGTAGTTTTGGACTTGTGGTCGGACATCTTGAAATTGCTTGAAGATGTCATTATGTTGGACAGAAAAAACAAGCAATTTGGAGACATCACATCATCATATTTGGTCATTTTGCATTTTTCTTTTGACATTTAACAGATCAAGTATTCATTAAACAGAATCTATAATTAAAATAATAAAGGGGAGTAAAGGAAACAGTTGTGTGTGTGCTGTGAGTTCTGAATATACACTCTGTTTGTGTCCTTTCTAGGGACACCATGTGGCGAGTATTCACTGGGGCGTTGTCGGTGGACGAGAAAGGCAGCCAGCTGCTGGCTGACCTGCGGGAGATCGAGTCCTGGGTGTACCGGTTGCTGCGTTCGCCGGTACCGGTGGCGGGACAGAGGCGCGTGGATGTGGAAGTCTTGCCTCATGAACTCAAACGAGCGCTCACCTTTGCCCTGCCTGATAACTCTCGCTTCTCCATGGTCGACTTCCCCTTGCACCTGCCCTTAGAGCTGCTGGGTGTGGACGCCTGCCTTCAGGTCCTCAGCTGTGTCCTGCTAGAGCACAAGGTAAGAATAGGCACAGCGAATCATCGCTTGGGCCCGCTCTTTGTATTTTTTTAATTTAAAGTCCGTGAGTAGATGTGTTCATGTCTTTGAATGTATTTTATTAAAGACCCAACTGAGGAGAAATAACAAGCAAAGCTATATTTAGTATGTTGTGATTGGTCAGTGGTTTTTCTGGAGTGCAGCTGCGTGTCCCCGTCTGGACAAAGAACTTTTTTCAAAGACCTCCTGAGAAATGCCCTGAGTGACCTTCATCAGACATTTTCTGTTAGATGTAGGCTCCCTGAGGCCATTTTACTGCAGCGTGGACAAAGCATGATGGGTAAAAAGAAGACACCGTGTGACTGAAAGGAAAGACTCTTCATCTGTGTCTCTCCTATCATGAACACTAGAAGCATTAGTAAGGGATGTAATAGAAATCCTTGTTTGGCTGCTGCTGGTGTAGTGTTCCGTTGTTGCTCTTGGTTTACAGTGACATCAATACACAGGCTCGTTTGCAGCCATCGCAAATCAAACCTGAGCTTCACAGCTTCAGTCACACTGCAGAAAGACCACTGTGTTCCTCTCAAATACAGAATTATCTGGGCCACCGTCCTAAAATAACATTCTCTTCATTCAGATTCAGATTGATTGAAGCATCTTCGTGAATGGTGCAGTCATTAGTTTAGCTTTAGTGTTATTTGCGCCCCAATCCCAACCTTCTCCTCCTCCGTGTCGGCCAACGCAAATTCATTCTCCACCTGTATGAAATGCTACCATCCTGTATTCATCCATTTTTGAAGCTGAATTCAATACGTCATTAAATTCAGTCAGGCTGAACTAAGTGCTGCCTGAAAGCTTTCAGAGCGACTTCCTTTCAAGGACTTTGTGCTGCCAAATGAATTTTTCATAACAGTTCAGTTTTTAATACTGCAGTTATGAATCCAAGGCGAATATCTCGGACGTTTATATTACACACAAAAAGAAGGAAATGTGGATTGATCAGACAGATGATTGTGAGAGAGAGAGCACCAGAGCAAGAAGCCAACTATGTGACGTCTATTTAAATATGACATGCACCAAGTTTTGCATTGAAATATGCAGTAAAATCAAAGTTTACAATGCCTGCCGTATAAAACATTTTTTGTTTTTCTCAGGTCATTCTTCAATCCAGAGATTACAATGCTCTGTCGATGAGTGTCATGGCCTTTGTGGCTATGATCTACCCTCTGGAGTACATGTTCCCCGTCATCCCCTTACTGCCAACATGCATGGCCTCTGCTGAACAGGTGAAACATGTCATTTATTTTAAACATATTTCAAGTAAGTGGATGCAGTTCTTAATTTAACACGCTGTCCATTGTGGTAACATTTCTTTTCTCCTCTCCACAGCTCCTTCTTGCCCCCACTCCCTACATTATAGGAGTACCGGCCAGCTTCTTCCTCTACAAAGCCGATTTCAAAATGCCAGATGACGTGTGGCTTGTGGACCTTGACAGCAGCAAGGTCGGTACAGATAACAGATGATGACAGATAAAGTCTGATTCATCTATCTATTAGATTAACAATGTTTTTTTTCTTTCTTATCTAAATTCAGATTGTTGTGTCTTTGTCTCCAGGTTATAGCTCCGACCAATGCGGAGATTCTACCACCTCTTCCAGAGCCCGAAGCAGGCGAGCTTAAGAAACATCTGAAACAGGTACTGCATGTCTTTGTCTGATTTCCTCTTAAATTCCTGTCAGTGTAATCTTTTATTATTCTGCTGCACTGTCGCAGCTCAGGGCTCGGCCCAAAGCCAGTGAGACCACTGGCACAATTTTCAGAGATGTTTCTGGAATCCAGGTACCGGTCTGGAGCCCGACCTTTTGATGTTTGTTCCTGTGACGTTTAGTTAAATGAACTTTTATGTGAATGTAAAACTTCTCTTTCAGCAGTGTGAAGAGTAAGGGCTTCCTTCTTCAACACAGTTGTATGTATTGTAGATGAAGTGTGAGAGCATTTGAAATGGGTTTTGTGGTGCACTAACATAAACAAATGTTTTTCTTTTCTTTTTTTGTTTCCTGTTTTCGTTGCATGCTGTAGCTCTTGGAGGTAAAATCAGATACTAGGACCCTGCTATCAAAGCAAAACCTTTAGTAATACTGGTAGTAACTAACTTGCCCCCCCTAACCTGATTATCTAACTTAACTTTAGAATCTGGTTCTGATTCATGGACACACCTTTCTTTTTTCGTACTTGCA
Source organism: Argyrosomus regius (assembly GCA_946959425.1). NCBI lineage: Eukaryota > Metazoa > Chordata > Actinopteri > Sciaenidae > Argyrosomus > Argyrosomus regius. Next base: position 28,330,723 of record OX336882.1, read on the forward strand.
CACTGCAAGCAACACTTATCACACATCACACAAGTCCCTTTAGCTGTGGCTAAACTTTCAGCCGTCATTGGCTGTTAGTAGTCAGTTAGATTGCATCTTCCACAGTACTTCTGAAACCGTAATTACTGTCATTTCATGTTTGTTTATGCACAGTAATGGCACATTCAGACAGAATTCGATGCTGCAATCAGGAAATGACTTTTTATATCGCTGCTTTATCGATGCAGGCTCTCATTCACTGTCTATGTCTCTCAACCAACGTCATGTCACTGTCTTGCAGCGTAAATTGCGAGTCAGACACAGATTTAGATGTTTGGTACATAAAATAAACAAAGCCAGACTACCCACACTCAAATGAATGGAAAAATCTGTTTTCTCTGCAGCGCCGGATCCTGTCTGAATTCGCCCTAATGCTCACACATGGCATCAGTCAATTTTTCTTCACTGTGAAACACTATAAAAGACTATCATACTAAAACTAACATTCACTTTTTATCATACATTTAATTTATGGAGTTTTTTATGGAGTAGGGGTGGGCAATTTGAAAATTTTAGGCGTCCACAATCTACTTTTCAGGTGCATAATAGAGATCGTGGTATTTAATATCTTCTTGCTTCTGTTTCCAAACTTCACATTAACTAATTGACTAGCAGATTTGCACTTCATGAACAAACCAATAGAGTGATGCTGATTGGACCACGTATTGTAAACAATGCAATTGAGTAGGAAAGTGATATTTTATTTATGTATCTTTTGGCTTCTATTTAGAACGGTAAATTAAATGAATTCAGGATTTAATTGCCGTTTTGAAACCTGTGTAGTATATTTAATGCAATACTGTGTAGCTATATATGATGGACAGAATTAAGCAAAGGTTGCACAAAGGAAATCATGGATCGCAATTGTGGTTCAATATGTCATGATATTTATTTGCCACATTGCCCACCCCTAATACTAAGGACTTCTTAGGCATGCAAGATCAAATCTTCATAAGTTATGAAGTCGATACAAACACTGAAGTTAATTCTCACATTGAATACATCCAACATAAACCTTTGTTCATATGTTTCGTTAAAACTTTACATCATGCTTTTTAAACAGTTTTTAGGTCCTTACATCTTTTCAAATCCATCCATCCATTTTGATTAACATGCCTTGAATCAGAGCCAGTTCGTTAGCCGTGTGTGATTTGCAGCTCTCTCTCTCTCTCTCTCTCTCTCTCTCTCTCCCTCCCTGTGTGCAGATGTGTGACTGAGAGGCTGGTGTGCAGAAGTGTGCAAACCCTCAGATTAGCAGTTGTGTATTTGGAAAACAAGCACACAATATTGATATCTGTGAATGTAAAAAAAAAAAAAATGTTTAGCTGATTATATGAAGACTGTGATGCCAAAGCAAAATGCTGCTGATGTGAGAGTCACTGAAAATACTTGCACTTAACACTGAATCACTCAAATAAATCGGTCCCGAAGGAGCGACTGATTTATTTACTTTCACAAAATTGTGTTAGGTTAATTAGACGTTAGGTAGATTTTATTTAGCTTTATTGTGCAAGTATTTTATCTATGTTTTTGAAAAGATCTGCTGTTTTTGTATCTATCATCACCACTCCATCGTAACCACTGGTTTGTCCCAGTTGGTCACCATGGATGGTCTTCATGTGTCTTTTAGTGGCTGGATTCTGGAGGTGAAGTCTGGTTTTTGGTCACATGGTTGCATTGTCTGTGTTTCTCACTGTCTTTCATGTTGAGCATCTCTTTTCTCCTCATATTCCTCTTTTCTCTCTCGGTCTCTTATCTTCACTCTCAGTCAGTCTTGCAAATTCTCTTGCACGACTGGCCGCCCATCACCTTGTCAAGACGAACACAAATGTATCTTTTTTTTAATCTCCTTTCTTCAGTAAAATGCAGAATTGAAAATGAAAATGATAAAGCAGCAAGGAGCCTCCTTTATTGCACAAACAGATATTACATCAGCATATTTTTTCACATAGTTAGATCTTTTTTGGGTGGCACCAATATGTGCTTTATAAAGCCGTCAGCGAAATTGGACAAAGAGGGAAGTACTGTTGAAAGGAGACAAAGAAAAGAAAGGGAAAGGGCCACGGTGGTGACCCTTCCGTCATGTGCTGTTCCAGTGTCAGTCACAAAGTTATCATCCCAGGCCTTCATGTGATTCTCCTCGCATCTCTCTTATCCCCTTCCTAGTGTCTGGTTAGGTTGACCGTGATCACCCAAAAGCAGATCTTCTCCTCTGAAAATAAGGTTACTCATTTCTCCTCCTGTGGAATGTGTAATGCCCCTGCACGGATATCTTCTCTCTCACATTATTTTGCTTGTCACTACTACTTGTCTCCTGTTCTTCAAGACTTTATGAATAAAAAAATGCATAAACAGTGTCACAGAATGTTGCGGATCAGTTTTTTGATACACTGCTTAGCTCTGGCTTGAGCATGACTGAATGTGCGTGCATCTATCTTGGCATCAGTGAGTGTTCTCGTAACCAAAACAAGATATGATGAAGCTAAAATCACTTTGACAAAGTTAACATTCATCCAGACCCAGCAACTAAATGTTCCATTATGCTAAGCTAAACACTGACACTCGAGTCTGCAGCAGTTCCCTCCAAGCAAACCATGCATAGTGACTTACTTCCCTTGTGCTCCTCCTCTCCAAAATGACACACCCACCACAGGCATCAACATGCACAAATCTGCAGCTGCAGCTTTATTTATTTGAAGAGTAAAAATGGGTGAAAACCTGTGTTAGAAACCTGTTGTTTATCATCTCTTTCCTCCCTCTCAACATGCTGCTGTGTAGCAGAGATGCTTAGTAGTAAGAGGGATTACTATTTAAATCAATTTAGCAATTTGGATCATCCCATGAAATCCCTTTTAAACCAGATTCAAGCAGTCAGTCACTCTGGAACTGAATGTTTTCTCTCCACAGAGAGGGCAAACATTTATATACTGTCCCATTTAAATGTAGAAATTGATATCATTCACCTAAATGTTGATGCCAATCGTGGGAGTGGTCCATCACAACGCTGTGTTGTTGTCTTTAGATCCACCACTGTGTTTGTAATTTGTGTCACCGTCACCTGTTCCAGGCCTTGGCCAGTATGAGCTTGAACACCCAACCCATCCTGAACCTGGAGAAGTTCCAGGAAGGTCAGGAGATGCCCCTGCTCCCGCCTGGACGAGATAAGGCGTCGCCATCCTCCACAGAGTTCAACCCCCTGATTTATGGCAATGATGTTGATTCTGTGGATGTAGCCACCAGGCAAGCCATAAATGTTTCTTTGTCCATTTGTCATGTTTCATTCTATGTATGGAACTCCGAAAAGGGGGAAAAATAGCTCAAGAATTATATTTAGAGATGCACTGATGTGGAATTTCAGGGCTAATAACGATAAGATAAGATAAGGTAGACTTTATTGATCCCACACGGGGAAAAAAACTTGTTACAGCGGCTCACAATGTACAAGGTAGATAAGAAAAATAGTGTCTGTCTTCAGCTGTCCGCTCTCACGAGTTGAAAGCTGTCCAGAGTTACCAGCGAGTCTCTGTGATGCTGCTCTCTCCAAACTCCCTCTGTAGCCTGGTTAGCACTGTTAGCTTCTCCATCTTATTAGAGAGAGAGAGAGATCTCACATTTCCTGTGATAACAGATGGTACGCATGGTTCGTACCGTCTTTTCCACTCTGGGCACTTAGATCCAGCTCTGCGTCCCTGTCATCTTCTCCTCACTTCAGCATGGATCTCCGGTCTTTCCACAGAGAGTGTGCTAGCCTTGCCTAGTGCTAACAGCTGTTCTCGAGTGTAAACTAGAGAGCTGTAGGTTTTTTATCACCCGTTGTATGCACGAAGTTGTCAGAAATATAACTGTAGATTTTGTAAATATGTAGACAGAAATATTAAGCTAAACTAACTTTTTTTTTCCTCATTCAGGGTCGCCATGGTGCGGTTCTTCAACTCCCCAAATGTCCTCCAGGGGTTCCAGATGCACACTCGCACCTTGCGCCTCTTCCCCCGGCCCGTGGTGGCTTTTCAGTCCACCTCTTTTCTCGCATCTCGGCCACGACGCTCCAGCTTCGCAGATAAACTTTCTCACACCCAGGCAGTGGAGTTTTACGGAGAATGGGCTCTCAATCCTACAAACCTCGCCTTTCAGAGGATACACAACAGTAAGACTCATTTAAAATGATGGTAGTCTCTATCTTGATCTATATACACTATAAGAAATGTGTGAAAGTCTGTATGCTTCTGTTTCAGATGTGTTTGATCCCTCTCTAATCGGTGACAAGCCCAAGTGGTATGCTCACCAGCTACAGCCAGTGCTCTACAGAGTGTATGATGGAAGCTCCCAGCTGGTTGAAGCTATGGCTGGTCCCTTGGACGATGAGGGCAATGAGTCAGACCCCACAGACAGGTGAGACATTCCAGCCTAACAATCCAGTTTAATCTGTTTAGTTGAGTTCTTGGTTTATTTTAGTACTTACTGCAGGTAGGCAGCTTGATAATACATTTGATTTGTTGCAGTGGTAGTGACAGCGAGGCATACGACGACTCCAGCTCGTCCTATTCCTCACTTGGAGACCTTGTCAGTGAGATGATCCAAGGCGACATCCAGGGAGACACACCAAGTAAGTCGTTGGTTCATTACAAAATGTGCGTTGATCACATTCGTACACTTTCCTTCTTTGTAATCTTCTGCATTGATGTGTTAGGCTTGGACCCGCCTACACACGCTGCACTGGGAGACGCCAGTGAGGTTGAGTTTCAAGACTTTGAGGACTTCAGGGAAGGTCATGGCTCGGAGGGTCCGCCAAGCGGGGACGGACCTGCCGAACCCTCCGATGGACAACCGCTTCGATCAAGCTCCAGCACAACCGCGAGCTCGAGTCCCAGTACAGTCATCCAGGGAGTCAACCATGTGTGTGATCATTCTAATGAGTGGAAAACTTAATTTTGTAGAAACTTTTAAGGAGACATTTACATATTTTCCTTTAACCTGTGTGTTCATTTGTCTAGGATCAGGGTGAAGCTCCTGAAATTGAAGCATCAGCAAGTGCCGCTTTACAGAACCCTGTCCCCGCTTTGGGCAGTCAGCCATTCCTCAGACCTCCAGCTGATACTGGCCTGGTGGACCCAGTCAACAAAAAGCAAGAGTATGACAACCCATACTTTGAGCCTCAGTACGGCTTCCCCTCAGAGGATGACCCCGATGCAGAAGAGCAAGTGGAGTCATACACGCCTCGATTCAACCAGAACCTCAATGGCAACAAGTGTGTTAAACTTGTTATCACTTGAATGAATGCGTTATCATCATTCAAATGGGCTCTCTGACCAAACCATGCAATGTTCTCTGTCATAACCCAGCATGTCCAATTAATCTCTCCATTCATGGTGGTCTTGAATCTTTGGTGTTGTGATGTGGTATGAATGTTGAGAGTTTCCCATACAGTATACATATCTTCCTGTGGCTACCGCGAATAATGTCTTTTCGTTATTTTACTTTAGGGCACAGCGTCCTTTACGTCCCAGCAGCCTGAGGCTCCCAGGAGAGTCTGACGGAGAGGGAGACTCTCGTAACAGCTCGCCAAACTCCACCATTTCCAACAGCAGCAATGATGGATTCGGAGGACTAATGTCCTTTGCCAGTGAGAATATTTGAATTTCATTTGGTTTCTTTTCAGTTAAGTCAAAACTGTAAAACATGGAAAGTGGGCAGATTATGTGGGTGATGATGAATTGGAGCACCAAAAGCACTTGTCAGGCCCAATTCACCCATTCTTGAAGACTTTACGCCCAATTTAAGCTTGAATATGCCCACTCATGCATTCAAATCCACAGTGTACAGAGTGTGGAGTTGCCTAGATGAGAATGAACATGGTGTTGCCTTTTCATGGAGTGTAGAGGACAAAATTACTTGATCTGCAACAAAGAGCTGCCATAGACTGTGACTAAAATCAGTGGATCGTGTTATAAACACATAAAAACAGATTTAGTTTTAGCTTGCGCTTTACGACAGATACTTGTGTGACAAACATATAGAGAGTTGTGTGCTGATTTAGTTCCACTAAGTTACTGTGGAGGGTTTTAGTGTCTTTTAGCTTGTTGTTTTGGTTCATTCTAACCACCGTCAGTGTTGTTTAGGCAACTGTTTTCTTTAGCAAACAAACAGCAAACAGGCTCTTTAGCTGCTAATAGCTTCACTAGCTGGTGAACATAGTGAAGCCATTAGCAGCTAAAGAGCCAAATATACTGTATAGTATACACACCAAATATAAAATACATATACAGTACTCAGGAGTTAGTAGATTACGACTAAAAGGAGAGTGAATGTTGGAACATCAGGTGTTAGTGATACACTTAGTTTCCACTGTCCAAAGTTGCAAAAAAAATCAGGTTTAAGTCAGAGGTTAGGTGTTGTTTAATATGAAATCTTCTATTATAACGACTGAGTCTGCTCTTATTGGCCATCTACATATTTAATATTGGTTAGTTAAACGACTTATTTTTCTATAGCTCAGTCAGTTGACTCTTGTCACCAGAGGGCAGTTCTATCACTGTTTTGATGAGAATAAACCTGTTTCTCTAAAATCATGCGAACTGTGATTAATATTAGACATAATGCCTTTTTTTTATTATTATTGCTTGATAGTCTAAATTTCATTTTTGTTTTTTTCAGGCAATCTTTACAAGAACCACGGCACCAGTTTCAGTCTGTCCAATCTTGCCCTTCCCAACAAGGCGGCGAGGGACAAAGCAACGCCTTTCCCCAGCCTAAAAGGTAGAACAGCACAGCTAACCCGATCACTTTCACAAGACTGTACGTTCAACGTCTTCATGTGGTGTTTTTGTTTGTCTGTCTCAGCTGTTCAGTGTTTCAAAGGTAATGAGAAAAAAAAAAGTTAAATGTTTTGTTGATGACATACAGGTACAGTAGTGAGAGGAGGACGATACCTCTGACCCACTCATTCAATATATTTTGTTTAAATCATTCATGTTTGCAGTCATGTACCTTCTTATTAAGTATTCTTTATTTCATTTTAACATACTAATTTACATTATACACCAATACCATTTTGAATCCCTTCTTTTAATATGCTTTCTAATAAAATTCTAATAATTAATAACCCCTAACTCGTCATAATCACGCTTTTGGCCGGCACTGCTTACCAACTAACAAAACCGTAATTAATGTTCACTAAACAGAAAAGCGTAGTATTTTTATTAACTTTATTCTGACTTCATTCATTTACTGACTGTCCCTTTCTGCCTTTTTGTTGTCATTTCTTTTTCTAAATGTTTCTTTGGGGTAAAAAAAAAAGAATATTTCAATATTGATATTGAGGAGGAAGTGGAGCAAGCAGGTTTGTAGAGCTGTTTTTTTTATATAGCCTGACTTCTTCCCACTGGACTGCCAAACAGATATGGCACTATTTTAAAGGAGAATATTGAGGATGTATGAAACGACGTTTTTCTCTCACGAGTAACGGGAAAATCCACCCGAAAACAGACTTCACATTTGTTGTTGCCATGGTCACAGTTTGCTCTTCGTTTGCAGAGATGAGCAACTCTTTCTCTTGTGCAGTTTTTCTCAGACTATTGATAAATTTGCCCTTCACACCCTTTTCTACTTTTATCATTAGCTGACGGTGTAGAATGTGTTCATATTAAGCATGTTTGGGGTGGTTTACACGTCACATGTGCACCCTGGTGTTGTTTGAAATGTGGTACGGCAGGTCTTTTTCCAAACAGAACAAAGAAAGAGGAAGCAATTCAAACCAGCTGCGCGATATAAGGTTTCATGGGTAGTTGCACAGTTACACATGAATGGAGACCTAAACATAACAAAATTATTCCAAGCACAGTCGCAGCTGATGCTCTTATTCGGCTGTTTATCAAAGTCTTAACTGTTAGAAGATTGCACTTGGAATAGAGTTATTAAACTGGCTAATAATGTAATATGAATTCTGTTTGGGCTGGATTTTCACTTTAGCTGAGAGAAAAACCAGGTGAAGCATGGTTATTTAACTCAATAGCTCCACTCCACGTGGAATAGCTGCCATAGAAAATGTTCTGTTCCTTTTGATTATGATGTGTTTTGTCTTTGTCGTTCAGATGACCCCGACAGCCCGGGTATGTTCATGTGTGGTGTGATAGTTTGTTTTAGCCCCCCTGACTAGGCTTTACCCTTGAAGTGACCTTTACCTACCTATCTTACACCCTGTTCCTCAGCGTAGGACTAAGATAGAAGACACACCTTTTTAAAGTCATTCGTGTATCTCCATGCCTCCCCCTTCGTTCCTTTGCCATTCCTCTATGTGTGACTGGTGGGAGTCTTTTTGATGCACTATGATGCGCACATTTTCTTCCCGTGACTACAGACTGCACATCCTTACTACTACAAGAAGTAATGTTTTGATGCTAGTTACATTCCTATCTCTGGGTGACGTCCTCAGTGAATGGACTTTATTTCCTGCCTCCCGACTCTCATGTGTGTTTTTTGCCTTGCTTGCTTGTGTGGTGGCTCCCATTGTCGAGTGTTTCCTTCCCCTTTTTGAGGTCACTCACTGAAGGTCACAGGTTTTCTTACGAAGTATTTTACTGTGTGTCATGATTATCTTTTGTGTTTTTGTGCTCAAAACAAGATTTCTGCCTCACATCATGCACAAATTGTAAAGAAACGACTCCATCCATTGGTCTAGATTTGCATTTTTCATTGTCGGACTAGCATTATTCACATGGCCCTTCAGTATATACAACAAAGTATGAGCTACACACAGCTCCTACTTGGTACAGTAAATGTTGAATGTGTTGACAAACACATGGCATATTATCGAACACTTCCAGGGTTGACACCATCATCAGTACATATTGTCTTCTTCTCTTTTCTGTCTGCCCTTTTCTCTTTTACTTTTGATTTTCTTTGTTTTGACGCCATGTTGAGTGTGCATGTCTGTTGTGTTATGGGTTGATGTTCAGACTGGTTGTGTCTGGGCCGGTGTCCCTCTCTCGGTCCACCTTTTTCGCGGCACTAATTCTGGGTTTTGTGTGCAGTATTTGGGCTAAATTCTCTAATGGAGATTATAACAGAGGCCGGCCCGGGGAGCGGAGAAGGTGGGTTCTGCCCTTTTTAATCGAGTGAGCTGCATGCTTCTCCAAGCCAGTCAACTACATCTCCCAGCATTCTCCCCTCTTTGTCTATCCTCATTTCAGTCACCGTGTGTGTCATCAAAGATCCAGTGGAGCATTGAGTCTGTTGTCTTATCACACCACCATTCATAGTGACTGTTCTCCTTCCTCAGACTAACTCTTATTTCACTCCACAGTATGATTAGCTTTCTTTATTAAACTAGCCTCATCACAAGCGAGTTTCAAAGGTCTTAGGAGAAAAAGTAAATCTAGATTTAATGCAGGAAACAATACAGTACACAACAGGGAATCAAATAAAGTGACACAGAACAGGATGCTGGAGATACAGAATAACAACAAAACAGACTGAGCTAATCTACCAGCATCCATTGTTTGTCATTGTTTTCTCGTCCTTTATGCTCCCACAGAGTACAAACGGGGTTGGGCTCAATCATACTGTAATCGTGTTGCGCACAAAAAGCAGTGACTACAGTAAAATTATGATGATTTCAACCTAACTGGTGAAACGTTAACTAAATTTAGGCTTTTATGAGGTTGTCTATATTGTTGTCTTCCATCTTGATAAGTACAACCTGGCAGATAAGTAAAGTTTGTGCCAACATTACTGGGTTTTTTCCACGGCTGTCACTGTTGAACTGTCTCAAGAGGCTTTGAATATTTGTTGGTTTAATAGTTAATAATTAGTTAGTCAAAAGCAATGGGAAGTATAACATATGAGAGATTAAACTGCAAACATTAATCTTTTTTTTAATTAAAGTAAATTTCATCTTTTCAATCTCCTTTGAATTGTCCCTTCACTTATACTGTGAGGTTTGTCTGGTGGTGTAATATTCATGAGGCAGTTGACCATTTTTTATGTCCTTCTGTTTAAACAGAAAGATTTCATTAATACCCTGAGTGGACAACAACAAACGATGAGTCAGACAGCTCAAGACTTAATAGCACAACAGTAGTAACACCAACACATAAACTAAAACATATTCCAAGAGGGCATTAGCGGAGCTCAGGAGGCCGCCTAGGCACTAAATTTAAAAACAGGATATTAATACAATCAGTCACTTAATGAATAAATAAACCATTAGTGATTCACCTAAAAACAGGAGACAGGCTGTAAATGTTAAATAAATCCTTAAAATGAACAAAGGCAAATATAAAATGCATAAAAGAAGATCTTACAAATGATGTGGAAAACACAGCCCGTATCTCAGTATCGCGTTATTGAAATGTTTCACAGCTGTGGGCACAGAAGACGTGAGGCATCTTGGCATCCTAAATCAGACACTGTGCAGATAAGCGTATCTGAAATCCATCTGACAAACATGCATCAAAACTAGTCATCCAGTCCTCGTCTGTGGTGGTGTTTTGGGGGGGGGTCCATCTGCAGAGCTGCCATCGTGTCATAACGCAGAATCATAAATGACGACAGCCCCATTAAAAAATCTTAAATCACTTCATTAAGCTGGCCAGACTTAATAGAAAACTTACACATCATAACAGTTCATTTACTGAGTTTGCCAGCTCCGTCTCCCTGAAGGCTTTTCAGCTTTTTCTTTCTTTGTACCTGCAGGATTCCAATTAGGTTTGTGTTTCGGCGTAAATGGTTTCCTATCCATCAAGTTGACCAAACAATCTTCAGTTGTGCCGGTGTGCAGAGCAACAACAGAAATGATTAGGTTTTAGTCCATTAGAGAACTTAATTAGGCTCGCTCCATCCAGACAGGTATTTGAAGCCACAGGCAATACTGGAATTACATACAAGCTCTCTGGCTTCTAAAACGTTCTAATCCCCTTAAACAATGTATGTCTGTTAACATTAAACTACATTATGAAGTTGTATTTGTGATATTTCATCTTCATAACTGTGACTGTGAATAACTGTGTCTAATTGTCTGCTGGATTTATTAATGTCAGTTTCAACCTGGCCACATAAAAGGAGACTGTTGTCGACTCGTGTGCTGGTGATCTGTTGCAGTTTGGATAATTTAACAGCGTTTTCTAACTTTGTTTGCACACTGACCTGTTTGTGCGGTTGCATTTAAGCGTTTGTTGGCTCAGACATTCAGGCTTCACTACAATCTCTCCCTTGTTACTCAGGTCGAAAAATCTTTTGACCCCTAAGGTCAAGGACCATTTAAAATACAAAAGCTGCAGCCTCAAAGTATCCTCCACTGACATGCCTCCAGGCACTTCTAGCCACTGTAAAAAGCCATAGTTGGTCTGAAGTCTGGCCAAGACCTGCAGGCAGTCTGGCAAAACATATTAACGAAAGCATCCAGCCAAAGACTCCACTGGAGTTACCAACAAACTTTTTCATTTAACCTGAGATATATGTGGCTGTATTCACAGTGCATAAAATCCATAAGCTGTCTCTGCTGTCTTCCTGCAGTATTTTTTTTTTTTTATCATACTCATAAAAAGTCTTCGGGTTCCAAGTGCTGTTTCTATTGCGATCACTTTTAGAATAAATCTTAAAGAAAACCAAAAGCAAGCTGAAAGATTCTGCTTGTGCAATCAATGTAAAAGCTGATTTCTTGTCCCCACGACACCCCAGCAACGATAATAAACAATAGATCCCCGCTGTCACAGAGCAGTGACAGTAAAGCAGCCTGTAATGACAGATGTCAGATCAGAAAAGCTTTCTGTCCTCGTCTTGTTGGAGAGCGCTCCACCCCCGTCCTTTCATGGCGTTTAGAAACAGAATCAGCAAGTCACGAAATGAAGAAATTTGGAGCTCATTATTCATTAGATTTGTCTTTATATCTGTGTTTTTCTTTTCTAGCTCATTACAGTGTAGATCCGTAGAGCTGGGGATTAGTGTATTGTGCTGCAATGAAAGTGAAATTGTTGTCAGACTTGCTGAAGCTTGTTGGGCATGCTCTCTAACTGTGACTCGACTTGAACCTGATTATCAGAATCACTTTTAATCGCCAGGGTTGTGTACACATACGGAAATTTGACTCCGGTGTGAGTGCAAAGGATGCTGGAATACACATGATTCATGTAGTTTGTTTTATGTAAATGAGGTAGGTGGATGTGGATGTCTGAGACTCAGGGTTACTGCACAGGATTGTTCCTGACACTGTTTGCTTGTTTTACTATTAATCAGCTGAATGATGGTGGTATAAAATTGGATCAGGAGCTACTCAGGAAGGAGCCATATTAGGCTGACTAAAGGAGTTTCAGCCTGTTCAGCCTGTAATTCATCTCAGAGTTTAATCAGGTACCAATGCACTACGTCTACAAGTGCAAGTGACTTTGGCAGACACCGTACAGACATCAGATTTCTGCCAGATCGATTGTCGTTTGTCGTGCAGTCGGATGGGGAACACCTGATTAATTGCCTGAATGATCAACGACCTGGCTGTTGGGTTTCCGGCATGTCGGAAATTTCGCTCGGCTGTCTTAAAGTTCCAGATTTCCTGATTACCTCATGGCTGCCAAACTGTTACAAACACTAGTGAGCTTAGTTTAATATGACTGGAGGAGTATTTTACACGATGTGTGACATACAGTATCTGTGATACAGACTCCATTCTGTCTGCATCTTCTCACTGTCTGTGGCTCCACGTCTTTTTAATGTTTGTCCTCTTACTTTCCATTTATTAGAAAGTAATGCTGCCTTTCTCTTTGTCAATGTTGTCGAGTAAACAGTGGTCTTACTTTAATAAACTCACTAAGGGTTCTGGGTTTACACTGAGTGTTAGCACCATGTTGTGGCCGTACGATGTGAGTCTAAGAGGTTGCAGGTTGCAGAAAGGCAGATCAAAACTTGCATCATTAATAAAAATCCACATTGTCTGCCCAGCTTCAGATGGAATAAAAAGATCCACATCAGGGGAATTTATTTTGTCTGGGATGGGTGCAACATCTTTGAGATTATTCAGAGCAGTGTGAAAAATCTCAGACATCTATCAAGTATAAAAACGGGGACGCTCATTAATGACCAGCATCCAAACCTCAGTGGTTTGGACTCAAATGGATGAAGTCTGGGTCATATATTTTCATTTGAGTCAGTTGAATGACTTGCCTAAATATTTGAAGTATCATTTAATGTTTATATTATAACATAATGATAAAATGATTGACCCAACCCCCACAAGTGGTTCACTCGCAGATGCCAAGCATCACATCACATCACAGCACTGCAGCGACATTTTAAAATGAGTCAGCTTGTGATGCCGTAGTGTAGCTCACTCTCCTTGCCATCCACTTTATTTTCTCTCATGCATGAGATCACCGATGTAGTTGCCGTACACACTGTCCTCCATCTGACCTCACATTTCTATGCTGCTAATGTGTGATGCCACCACCAAGAGCACCATTTGGACTCCTGTGTGTGTGTGTGTGTGCGTGCGTGTGTGTGTGCGTGTGCGCACCACGTCCCTGTTTGATTTGTCCTTCACCTCTCTTGTTGTAATAATAGATTCTAGCAGCTCCAGTAATTTGTCTGTTCAGCTGTAGATAACCTTCAGTAGATTCCAGGTGTGTCTGTCCTCTCCACAAAGTGATGTAAACTTCTTTCTTTTCTACTTGATGTCGTAGTAGTTTGAAGACTAGTTCCCGGTGAGCAAGTGCCCTTTGTGTGTGCCCAGTCCACTTCTACTGAGTGCTCTTCTGTCTAGTAGTTTGCACTTTTTGTTTTGTTATTTTGGTTCTCTTGCTCTGTGGTGTTCAGATAACTTCATTGTTTCGGTTCTTCTTCCAGGCGCACGTGCACCGCGAGCACTTGTGGACCAGAAGTCTTCGGTAATCAAGCACAGTCCAACGGTGAAGAGAGAGTCGCCCTCTCCTCAGGGTCGAGTCAACAACACGAGGTGATGAATCCTTTGAAATGCACAGTCATACTATGACTTGCATCAAGTGTTGTCAGGGTGACTGAAAGTGTGTCGTTCTGATTCAGTGAGAACCAGCAGTTCTTGAAGGAGGTGGTGCAGAGTGTTCTGGATGGTCAGGGAGTCGGCTGGCTCAACATGAAAAAAGTGCGCCGCCTGTTGGAGAACGAGCAGCTCCGCGTCTTCGTGCTGAGTAAGCTGAACAGAGCCATCCAGTCGGAGGAGGATGCCAGACAGGAGATCATACGCGATGTGGTGAGACACACTGTGACAACAAAACCAATGAGATAATGATGATTATTATCATTTTTAGTATTCTCTCCATTAATCTGATTAATCATTTTGTATATAACATGTCAGAAAATACTAAAAGTTGTCTGTTATAATATTCGACAGCCCACGTTTATTCAGTTTACTCTTATGTGACAAAGAAAAGCATCAAATCCTCAAACCTGACATGTTGAACCAAGTGAACAACACATTAAAGAACTTGGACCCTGAGTTTAATTCAAGAAATATCAAGTTAACTTTTTTTATTTAGCTCATACATTTGTCTCTGATTATAGTCTGTGCAGCATATGACACCCTCTATCTTTAAACCATGGGGCATAGCTTGTATTTTTCTGTCTTGTTGAACTCATTATAAACCTTGTTTCTGTGTTTTGTTTCCAGGAGGTGAGCAGGAAGGTGTACAAAGGCATGCTGGACATCTTGAAGTGCACAGTTTCCAGTCTGGAGCACTCGTACACTAACGCAGGCCTCGGAGGAATGGCCAGTGTCTTCAGCTTGTTGGAAATAGCACGCACACATTATCAAACCAAAGGTACGTCCACTTGTTCGGCACGGGGGGATGCTGGATTATCTGATTTATATAACGTAGATTTTAAAAATCCTGTCAGCTCATTTTTCTTGAGACTTTTTGTGCTTAGATGCATAACAGCAGTAAGCTACTAACACTTGTCCGTGTTCATGTTTATGTGAAGCTTTAAGCTGCATGCTTGACTGTAATTTTAAAGTTTAGATCTTTTCACTGTCTTTCCGTCTTTGTCTGATACTGTTACTCCTCTCCCACTTTAAACCCCCACCTTTCTTCTTTCCTGTAATTTTGATGAACTCTGTCTTTGGCCCCTTAATTTTGGTAACTTGGTAGACCCAGAAAAACGCAAGCGAAGCCCTACAGACAGTGCTGGCAGCCCGGGGAGTAAAGAGAGTCCTTCTGGTCGTATGGAGACTGCCAGACCTCAGGGCCTCCTGAATGTTCCCCACCTGCAGCTGCCGCACCACCCAACAACAACAACGGGCAAAGGAGCCCGCCATTTTGATACCCGGAGTCTGAACGAGGAGAACTTTATTGCCTCGATTGGTGTGTACACCACTCCAACCCCGGTTGCATGTGCACTGTGAGATCCCCCCCCCTACCCCGTCCCCCTACAAGCTCATCAACCTTAAATACCAGCCTCCCACCCCCCCCCCTCCTCCAACCGTCTCAAAGAAAGATCCCTTCACTTGTCCCAGACAGATTCATACAGGTGTTATAATATTCCACACACTTTGACCTGAACTAGTGGTGATAATCACTGGGGTGGGCTTTGTGAAAACCAACATTTTAGTGGCGTTTCTGTGTATGGTAATGAAAATCTAAATTCAGAAATTGGTTCAAATATTCCTATTGAAGATATGAAGTAGCCTTGAAAAGTGTCTGGAATATTTCCCTGTATTCCAGGCTGGACTGCGTGTGTTTGTCTCCCCCTTCCTTAAACATCTGTGCCCCTGTTTGCCTCCTCTCTGGAGTTCTGTTGTCAGCCTCTTAGCACCTTGAATGCATGTCTTTCTTTTGGTCTTCCAATACCTAAAATCTGCAGTAGTGGACGAGGGTAAACGAGAGGTATGCGCATCGATAGTCAAATCGGTGCTCGTCTTTGCCTTTACTGCAGGTTTCTGCGAGGCGTGCTGTATAGAAAATGGCAGCTCCCTTTGCTCTCAGCATGGAGGGTGGAAGCAACACTCCCCAGTAAACAGTCCCAGTAAAGAGACAAATTGCACTGCAGAAAGTGTTTTCTATTGGTCATCAAAACTGACTCAGAAAATCTCTTATTAATCTTAATTTTCCACTTAATTCTCTGAGAATCATTCTGGGTCTGTATACGGGGGACACTTTCAGTCGACCACCCTGACACCTCTCCTACCTGCACCCCTTCTTTTCCTGTTAGAAGTTGCACCTTCAATTCTACAGTATGCTGTGAGACTTGCATCCCGGCTTCTGCAACTGCTCCATTCCACCTGCTGGCTAGTCGGCCTCTCAACCCCCATCCCATGCTCTTTTTTTCCCCCCTCGAGTCAACCATCTCTCTAATCTCACCTTTTGCTCTGGAGAGCCAGACAAACGTAGTCAGTGGCCCGTGGTCAGAGCCAAAGCTCATTCTGACGTCACTGTGTGGCTCTCCAGGACTTTGGGTTAGCAGCTATGGGTGTGTTGTAATGTTACCTTAGTAGCTGTCACACACTGTGGATCCAACTTGACAACAAAATACTTGTTTTCTTCCGTTTTGTCCAAGATTGAAGCGCAGCTACATGCAAACACTACAAAACACCTTCATTCAATAATGACAAGATTCTCAATGCTTATTTTGTTTTTGTTTTGATTTTAATGCTCATCCACCATACATGCCTTTTCAACCAGCTCTCTGACTCTCTCTCTGTCTTTCTCTCCTTGCTTGCAATGCATCTTGGGTAGAATTGTGGAGCAAGCACCAGGATAAGCAAAAAGCTATGGAAAAACCACAGAGTAAGAGACTTTTCACACACCAAAAAAAAAAAAAAAAATAAAGAAAAAGGATCGGGGTGTTCAGCTGTTGACCTTTTTCCACCCCCTTGTCTCCACCTTTTTTTCAAACTCACCAGCGTGTTTACACATGAATAAATGACAAGGAGTGCTCCTAATAACAATGTCAGAATACATAGGTATAAGAGTCTTGATGTGTCATCAAGATTTTGACATTGGATTGACTATGTACTACAAATAAGACGTGGATCAGGGTGATTACAGCTTCTCAGATGACTCTGGAATCTTATATGCAGTAGCATTGGTATCCTATAGTGTTATTAAATTCACTGTATTTGTTATATGCCAACATCTCTCACAGATATATCACTGTGAGAGATTACACCCTTTTTTTTTTAGTTGTGTGTTTAATCAAGATTTGAGATGGCAGCCAGTCTTTTGGTAAGTTTCCCAGCAGGCTTTATGACAGTGTGTGCTAGTTTTACTGTAACACAGTATGTAATGACCTTAACTTCGTATGCCTAGTAGCTGTAGCTCATAAGGTGAGATACAAAACATACACATATGGGAATGTAGTGCTGTATTTTATTATCTTATTAACTTAAAATCACAAATGTTTATCTGGAACAAGGTCTTGTGGACTGTTTTAGGGTCCTTGATTTTTTTTTTTTTTTTATGTTCTAGTCACTGGCTTAAGCTCAAGCAATGTGTCATTTTGTTTTCAAGTGTTTATTGTTTTCCTCTTGACACCACCATGCATCAAGATGAGAAGAAATGAATACCTGCTGCCCTTGTCCTGCTCTTTTAACTGTATTTTTTCCAGTTTCAAGTGGCTTGCTGTAAAATTGTATCTACAACATTCTCCACATCTTAAGGCTTTACTAAACGGTTCTGCAAACGTTCAGTGACGTTAAAAAAAAAAAAAAACTGCAAAAGGAGGAAGTGTCAGGATCTACTTGTCACCACGTCTGCACCTACTGAGATGATAAAATAATTAAGTCCAAATCACACTTGAAACAGAAAATGTCTTCCTTTTACCGTCCATCAAGTTTGTCTGCATGCCTAACTGCCTGTGTCTGTTTGTTGGTTTTGGTGTAACTTGGGCCACATTTGCAGCATTTTTCTGACAACTACTGTCGTGCTCTTGCAGTTTTGTTTTCTTTTGTAACTTTTCCCCCAATTTTATGGCACTTCCTGCTTGTCCCCTTTGTGACTTCTTTGTCTGATCTATTATTATTCAGTTACACATCAATATTTTATACAGAAATGAAGCAAGTTTTCTTACCTCTTTAGATTAGATGTGTCATAGTCGCCCTGTATTTTTAACTAGAGACAGTTTAAGGCTCTTAAACTAAGGCTCTAAGGTAGTGTTACACTGTATGCTTTGCTGTGTAATGCAGTGTTTAAATGGAGGCTTTGGCACTTTAGATGAACGTAGCGTCAGTGTTGCTGTGCTGTGTTGGCTTTGAGTGAGGCGACTCTCAGTAAGGCAAGAAGATACTGTCGCCCTGTTCATGAAAAAACGTGCTCATAATCATGTCTGTCCTTCAGGGTCTGAAGGAGCAAAGCAACAGCGCCCCCAGGTGACCGATGCAGAGGAGAAGAAATCACAGATCAGTGCCGATAGTGGCCTCAGTGTCACGTCTGGATCTCAGGTTTGTTTGTGGAAAAAAAAACCTGCGAATGGTGTGCAGCACAGGTTTTACTGTGTAGCACTGAGTTCTCATCTTTTTGTGTTCACAGAAAAGCGACACAGAGTCTGTAACGAGCTCGGAGCCACCGATCCTGACGAGAAGCACCAGCCAGGACTCGGAGGCTAGCACAGTGGTAGGGCACAGCCAACTCAGATATTATGCACTCTGTTCCTTTCTGTTCCAGCTACTCAGCGTTTCACAACATTAACTGCAGATTCCAGGACGATGTTTGTGGTTCAAACCATTTTGAGTCTGTTTTCTTGTCATCCAGTCAAAAACTGAAAGGAAAATAGGAAAACGGGTGGTGTGTTGCATATTGTTATCAGTGTGTTCATGGATTGTAGACGGCTTCGGCTCAGGTAGGACGGCTCGTCCACTAGACTGCAGAAGATCGGTTGTTTGATTCCCGGCTCCTCCGCATGTTGAAGTGTCCTCGGGCAAGATCTAAATTTCTCCAGATGGACCGCAGTGCCTTCGGTGTGATTGTGTGTGTGTATGAATGAGAATTACTTTCTGATGAGCAGTTGGCAGCTTGCATGGCTTTCTCTGCCATCAGCACGTGAATCTGTGTGTGAACGGGTGAACGTGTCATGAAGTGTGCCAGTCATGACAAATAATGGTGTGTTTTGCTCAAAACCATAAAATTTTAATTAGAAGTTTAAATTTTAAAACTAAAAGATCTAAAATGAGTCAGGATGAATTTAGAGGAATTGTGTAAAGAAGCAGTCCTGCACACTGTCACACATCACTTATTCTCCCTTTTATTTATGTCAGTTTGGTCCTCAGACCTTCATCAGGTGAAGTTGATGCAGACAAAGAGGATTGTAGTCAAAATGATGCACATATACATGTGTGTCGCTGTCAGACTGTGTGAAATAAGATGATTTCAAACTATCACATTTGTTTATTAACCATGAATATGAAAACCAAAAGCTGCTTTTGTACCTTCTGCCACCACTTTTGTATTCTTCTTACACCTGGACTCTTGTTGTTTTAGATAAGCAATAGCTCCGGAGAGACTCTCGGCGCTGACAGTGACCTGAGCAGCACAGCAGGAGACGGCCTCGGTGGGAGAATCGCCCCTCACTTAAATCAGTCCAGAGGGACTCTGTCTGACAGCGAGATTGAAACCAATCCAGCCACCAGCACAGTGTTTGTAAGTATACAACTCCCTTACAGTGAAATATGGAAATGATATAGTTCTTACTTTAGATAATAGCCAACATAAAATGAGATGATTTAATTACGAACTCTCCAACCCATGAATTACTTAAAAAGCTCCACAGAAGGTTCCGGGAGTTTTCAGGGTGGGGGCGGAATTTTAAATGAACAACAGTTGTTTACATTTCAAAACACTGCAAATGCACCGTGGGTCTGGAAAACTTTAAGTATGGAAAATCTCGTCCCACTCCAACCTTCCCCGACCTGGTCTTACGACAGAAAGACGTTTTATTGTCTGTTCTACAGGCGATTTCATGTGTTCTGTGAGACCTCTGAAGCAGCTTATGGCTCTGTTACATATTTGAGAGCCGTGAACGGGCAGGTTCATGTCTCGTTTGTCAAGGCACCAATATGCCAACTCGCTGTTTCCCACCTAGAGTTGTGTGCTGCTCAAGCTACCGAGGATGCTACAGACAGTGCCAGACTATCGTTGGGATAACAGAGTTATAATCTACAGTACACATGATTTTAACATTTAAAAACAGATTTCCTCTTATTTTTGTCATTGCTGTTGGCTCACACACATCGACCTTTTCCTGTCTCCGCAGGGAAAGACTCACACTCTGAAACCAAGTGCAAAAGATCATGTACTCGCTATGGCAAAGGGGCCGCCTGCTCAGCCCATGGAGGACATCAGTATGAGGATCTACCTTTGCGAAGGCCTCCTGGGTACGTCCTGCTGTTCTAGTTTCTACTTCCTCTTACAGTTTTGTCAAACAGCTGACTTTTCTAACTTAAAGGTGTCCTCCCTCTGCTTATGAGGGTTTAACTTTGTCTGTCACTAGATTGTCCTGCGTTGCTTCACTAACGTTGTCTTTGTTTGTCGAAGAAAAACTACTTTAGATATGAAAAGATACTTCCGCTTAATGCTGTGACCTTTCACTCTCTACAACTTGTGCAAGCTCTCACTTTTGGTCGCACATTAATGTAACTGCAGTGAACTTTAAACTGATAGTGAAACAAGTTATTTTTAAAGGGCAAAAACAGAAGTGAAACACGTGATTACCTAGAAGTGAAAGGTTATACCCTGTTGCTCCTTTTCTGATGTAACTTTACGTAATGTAACTGTCCGATGAATTAACACTGCTGAGTGAAGCGGGAATCGTTCACTGCTGTTTGAGAGGTTTGATTTAAAAATATGTAATTAAGGTGCATGTGAAGCAGCGTTAACATTAAAGTTAAACTTAACTTGTATGTTTGACAAAACAAAATCAATCGATAATCAACCTTGTAAGTTAAACTACAGTTTTTTAAAAGGTAAAAACAATAACAAATCAATATTATATTAAAAAAGTAACAATGTTATTGCTCATCTACTTGACTGTTGACTTGAATGTTTTAACCTTCTTATAAGTTCAAGCTATAGATTATAAATTAGTGATGGAATGAGCATCATGTGTCGTTGTTTGTCCTTGTTTTTGTTCCTCTGGTGTGGTTCTCGGCTCGCTCTGCTCTTGTTTTTGCCATTAAACCTACTCACCTCTTCGCCTAACCCCCCCCCTCCTGCTCTCTCGCTGCTTCTCGTCCCTCCTGCTGCTCCTCTTGGGAAATTCTTCCAGGCCGCGATAAGAGCTCCGTATGGGATCAACTAGAGGATGCTGCCATGGAAACCTTTTCTCTAAGTAGGGCTAATCTCTTGCCTTTGCCCCTTTTTTTCCTATGTATATATGTGTGTGTGTGGGGGTGGTTGGACGGGGTGTATCCATTGTTCACACAGATGAGTCTGTGTTTAATCTCTGATGTGATGTGGGTTTTTCCTGTCCGTTGGTGAGCTGTGTGTTTCCGAACATGAGATAGGGGTGGAAAAAGTCCTGCAGAATCTGGTCACAGTTTCCCCTCACAGGGAGTTCAAAGACAGCAACATGTGTGTGATTTCCGCTGCTCTAACTTTTAACATTAACTTTAATTTCTGCTCACTTTACATTTTAACCAGTTTTCTGACTAACTTCCACATTGACCCTAAAAGCTTAACGTTTCATGGGTTTGCATATATTTGTTGCCTTCAAGTGCTGTCAGAAATGTAATTATGTGTTGAGCACACTCATGAGAGTCACCAGCTGGTGAATAAGATTGAAATGTCAAGATACCCAGTGAGTTACTGCAAAGTGAACGAGGCGGGGAAACAGAAAGTGAAATATTTTATTCCTCTTCCGCAGTGAAAATGATTTGTGTGATTGCTTTTATCCTTTACGTTGTCGTGCGTTTTTGTTTTATCGTTTTATTAATTTTGTGGCTGTTTGAAACTTTATTTCTCGATTAGAATAAGAAGAAAATGTTATTTATTACTTCCATATCAACTCAGGTTTGATCTGATTTCAGGATGGTTACAAAGAATAGCACTTAAAGGCAGCATCAGATGCCAGCCCAATATTATTAATGCAAAAACTGATAATTCAAGTAAAGGTTTTGTTAGATCTGTTGGATGTGAGCCTCATCACAGACCTCTTACCCTCCTGTATCCCACTGGGCACTGATGCATCGCGTTCCGTGTACGCCACGGCCACCCAAGCTAATCGCGACTGTTCTGGAATTTCAAAATAAAATACCCTAAAACACCTAAAAGGGAAATAGTTATGCAACTATGTAGCATATTTACTCATGATAGAAGCACATAAACCAGGAAAAATGACCAAAATCTGAGCAAATTAATTAAGTCTTGCAGACAAAACATTGTGCGTCTGAAACCATCTGGTGGGGTTTGAAGTTGCACTGGAGAAGGGATCAAAACTGTGACAGAGCCATGCGTGGTGGGATTTTGTCGTGATGCTAGAAGTGTTATAATGTGTAATTGCAATTGGTCTAATTGGCTCTTACAGGTGGTTTAATGTAGACCTGTGAACTGCTTGATCATTTTCTAAAAGCAGATTTGATTGAAATCCATCTGAAATTTTGTAATAAGTTAAAACCAAACTGTAGAAAGCCACATGAACAATAAGAACACTATATTAGTTGGTTTGTATCTTTTTAAAATAACGTACAGGAGTCATTTTGTTTAATAGAAATCTGTTTAAATTAGCTGCTATGAAAGAACGTGTGCTTGTGGCTGTATTGGTGCGGTTGTGTTTGAATGAATGAAGTGTCAGAGCTTTCCACATGTTAGGAGCTACATGTGTGCTGTCTCCATGTGTTCAGGTAAGGAGCGCTCCACACTGTGGGACCAGCTTCAGTTCTGGGAGGACGCTTACTTAGATGCTGTGATGTTGGAGCGTGAGGGCATGGGAATGGACCAGGGACCCCAGGAGATGATCGAAAGGTTGGCTTGATGATTCAGATATTAGTTTTGTCACTGCAACTTTGTGATTCTGGTTCTGGATTATTAAAACTTGCTTTTCTATGTTTAGATACTTGTCTTTAGGAGACCATGACCGCAAGCGTCTGGAGGACGATGAAGACAGACTTCTGGCCACCTTGCTGCACAACATGATCGCATACATGCTGATGATGAAAGTACGGAGGCCTGTTTGTCATAAACATAACTTGTTTATGTCGTGTTTACCTCCAGATATCCTAACGTCTGTTCCCTGTGGATGTTTTTGTTTGTTTAGTTGAGCAAAAATGACATCAGGAAGAAAGTGAGACGTTTGATGGGGAAGTCCCACATCGGCCTCACGTACAGCCAAGAGATCAACGAGATACTGGACAAACTGGCCAACATGGTGAATATCTGTCCTTATTTGAACTCAGTTCAGCTTTATTTATTATTTGTTCTTTGTAAGTATTTATACGAAATTATATTTTCAGAACGGCCGTGAGCTCGCCATCAGGCCCAGTGGAAGCCGTCACATCAAGAAGCAAACTTTTGTTGTACACGCCGGCACTGATACCACAGGAGACATCTTCTTCATGGAGGTACGCAAAGTTTAGTTCCTTATTCTACATCTGTACCTGTGCAGCGTGTAGAAGGCGTGTTGTCGCTTTTTTTACTGATATAACTCATCATTGTTTCAGGTTTGTGACGACTGCATAGTCCTGCGCAGCAACATCGGCACGGTCTACGAGCGCTGGTGGTACGAGAAGCTCATCAACATGACTTACTGCCCCAAGACCAAGGTGCTGTGTCTGTGGAGACGCAACGGCCAAGAGACGCAGCTCAACAAGTTCTATACCAAAAAGGTGAGAGACGGCACCTCTGTGCATCCTGAGATTTAATCCACTGCAGGAGAACGTCGATTAGAAATTCAAGTAACTTTCCTCTTTGCTTTTCAGTGTCGTGAACTCTACTACTGTGTTAAAGACAGTATGGAGAGAGCTGCAGCAAGACAGCAAAGCATAAAACCAGGTTTGTGTTTCTGTGCCCTTTCTTTCTTTTTTAACCGTCTTTCTTTCTTTCTTTCTTTCTTTCTTTCTTTCTTTCTTTCTTGATGGACTTTTGCTCATTGTTTACGGGTTTAGTTTCGGGTAAAAAAGGGGGAAAAAATGCATTGTATATTTTGAAAAATTGACTCAATATGTCAGTAATACAAAATAGTTTTAACTAATTGCCATATTCTCAAATATAATGTATGGAGTAGACTCTGTTTGAGTGTGATTACACAAAAATGGACCTGAACATGCTGTAACAAACAAGCCTGGGACGAATACAAGGACATCTCGTCTATCAAGTGGCTGCAGTGTTGTGATTATATTATTATTACAGTTTATTGGAGTCGTGGACTTTGTGTTTAAGACAAACATAACATTTTACAAGCAGGACAGGCTTAAACATTTCTGTCCCACATGGCAGCAGTGTGTGAAGTTTCTGTCTGCACGCACTCAGCCTGTTAAATTATGGATTTATTATCCGTACTCGCTGTAAACTCAACGTGTGGGTCTCCTTCAGGTCCAGAGCTGGGCGGAGAGTTCCCGGTCCAGGACATGAAAACTGGTGAAGGTGGACTGCTGCAGGTCACGCTGGAAGGAATCAACCTTAAATTCATGCACAGCCAGGTAAGAGGCCAGTAACCAAGAGCAGAGACAACTGCTTCTCATCTCACACGAGGGCATGAAAATAAAAACTCACTCATGATGGTTCATCCCCATCCTTCTGTCCACCTTTCTGCTCATCTCTCCTGTTTGCATCATTTCCTTTCATCTCGTGACGTCTTCCTCTATCGTCAGTAAAACTCGATCCTGGCAGGCAAAATGTTAGCGACGACTGACAACACGTTTGATTGGCTTTTACTCGATCCTGATGTTTAACCCTTAGAGGAAGAATTCCTGTTTGTGCTTTTGCTTTTTTGGATTTGCTTTTTTCAGTTTGTGTTTGTTTGTTTGTGTACGTGTGTGTGTGTTTGTGTGTGTGTGTGTGTGTGTTCATATGCATGCTTTTCCCAAAAAAAAAAACAATATTAACACATCCTTCCACACAAGCTTCTTTTGACATCCGTGGTGCTCAAACCTCATTGTTCATTTACTGTGTGGGAGGAGATGAAGTGTTAATGTGTGTGTGTATGTGCGTGTGTGTGTTGTGCATCAGTGGTAAGACGGATGACCTTGAGCAAAGACTTTTCATTAATAATTGGCTATTTAATAGCAACTTTAACATTTTTAAGTTTGGACCCTCGAACATCGTCATGTGTTGTCTTCACATCTGCGCAGGTAGTCGTAGTCGGGGTTAGTATTTCTTCTTCAGGTTTATGAGAATGTGAAAGCTGCGATTGAACAACGTGCTGTAGGTGAATAGTCCAAGAAGTGACCACGTTTGAAAGATGAGGGACCCACAGCAGCTGACAGACGCTTCAGACATCCTTAAAAACAAGAAAACGAAACACAGAAAGAGGTGTTGTATTCCTCATCAGCCGTCCTTCATCTTTAAACTGATACCTCAACGACAGAAGAAGAGTCAGTTCAGACAAATTACAAGAAAGAAAACAAGTCTCACGTCACCTTTAGTGGCGTGGTTATGCAGACAGTTGTTGAGGTTTGTCGAGAGATGTTTGGCTATTTGAGTTTGCCTTCAATCCGGTACAGTGCAGTGAATGGAATCTCATTTGTGATGCTCACAATATTTCAATGTCCCGATAATCCACCTCGACCTCGCTACTTCAAACTGGAGTTAAAGAGCTTTTTACCTTTTGAGGAAAAATATCAAAAAAAAAAAAAAAAAAAGCAGTAAAATTTGCACGGACCAATCACAGTGCAGTTGGTTGTCTGTGATAATGTCTGTTAAATTAGGCCTGCAACTAATCTGCCAATGAAACCTTTAGTCCATAAAATGTCAGAAAATAGAAAAAAACAGATCACAGTTTCCTGAGTTCAAGTTGACACGTTCAGGTTGTTTGTTTTGTCCGACCGACTGTCCAGAACTTAAAGATATTTAGTTTATTATCATATAAAACAAAGAAAACTAGCAAATAATTCACATTTCAGAATCTGAAATCAGTGAATTTTTGACATTTGTGCTTAAAATGGATTAAATGATTAATTATTTTAGCTCTGTTTTGAACTGAAATTGCATTGAGCAGTGATAACACCACTGAAGCTAACAGTTGACACAGACATCGTCCACATCGGTCAGTTTAGATGCTAAATAATCTGATTTGTGTTATTCTTCACTTGTAAAATACAGTTCAGATGTAACATAAAAACATTTCTCACCTTAAGTAATAAAATTATTCACAATAAATCATTAAAGCTGGAATCAAATAACTAATGTGAAAGGAGTTAGTGACGAACCCACAGATTCAGTTTGTCTCAGCTCTACGGAGCCCTTTAGTGTCTTTCAGCTCTTTGTTTCCTGCCTCTAAAACTGCCCGTCCAGCACCAAATGTCAGACAGACAAAGTTAGCAAATAGCTAGTGCACATTGTGGAGCATTTGGCAGCTGAAGAGATATTTCCATCCGGAGTGGGCTGAGAGAACAGAACAGAGCTGAGTGAATATCGGATTCATCTCGTGGAGAGAAACTCCAAATGTGTGTGCTGGATGTGCAAATAAGCAGCTGTTATCAAATTAAGACGTGATTAAGTTTGTAGCTTATTTCTTTGTCCCCCCCCAAGTGTCAGTCAACGCAGGTTTAAACAAATTTTCACGCCGTGAGCATCACAAATAAAATTCCATTAATCTCGACTGTAAAACCGAAACCGATCCTCTAACTTGGATGTTGCTACACTGAGTCACTGTTTATGATTACTTC
Organism: Argyrosomus regius; assembly: GCA_946959425.1. Classification (NCBI taxonomy): domain Eukaryota; kingdom Metazoa; phylum Chordata; class Actinopteri; family Sciaenidae; genus Argyrosomus; species Argyrosomus regius. The sequence continues at coordinate 28,357,526 of OX336882.1, forward strand.
CTGTTTTTTTGTCGCTGCTTCTGCTTTTTCAGGTTCTTTGAGTTCAAGTTGAGTTTTTGCGCTTCGTATTGCAAGGGGTAGAGAGTAACAATTAACCCACGAGATGCTCAATGTAGAGCACCACTTTTCTAGAATCATCTTCATTAGCGACTTCGCTACAGTTGTTAGATTTGGGAGCGTTTGTAGATCAGCTCATGGCGGAGAGTTTCTGACTTAAAACAGTTTCGCCCAACTCCTCAGCGCTGGATGTCAAAATTCTTTAGTACTTTCAGCGAGTGAGCGCTGGGTCGGGCCCTTTTTGGCAGCTCCTGCAGTGAGATGGTGTCGGAGGTGACATTTTACACGCCGTAGCGGGGATTTCCTGTCCGTCAGTGACTTTGCCCCTCATTTATCTGTTCTGCTGTGTGAGCAAGTGGTGTTGGTGCCAGCCCTTGTTGCTGGAGGAGGAGGCATGGAGGGCTCTGGGGGACTGAGATGTTTTAAAGTCCAGGAAAACAAAGGTGAATCCAGCTCTCAATATAGTCAAACTTTCTAGTCCTCTTTTTTTTTTTTATTTCCTCTCCTATTCCTCCAGTTTTTTTGGGGGGGTTGATTCCTCTTGTGACGGGTTTTTTTCTTCCATATTGGCTCTGGTAACTTCTCAGCTTAGATTCTTGATTTGAATACCGTACGAGGCTCCTGTGGATAGCGCCCTCTCGGAGTGTCGTCGAGTGTTTGTGCTCTTCTGTCCGATAATAATCCAAACCATTTCTCTCCCATGCTCTCTCCCCCTGCAAGGAGCGGAAGGTACACAACCTCTGCTGTGTTTGCTTATTAGCAGTTACATCTTATTGGGTTTCCTTTTTTTTTTGTTTTTTGTATTTGTTCTTCTCTGTCTTTTCTTTTAACTGTTGTAGCTGTATGGCAAATCTAATTTTGTGTCCTTGTCTACATTTTTCTATGGAACTTCCATGTATGCATCATATGGGCCATATTGTATCTCTGAGCATAAAAAGAAATGTGTTTCTCCTTTTTTCTTTTTTTAATCTACCTCTGCTGTTTTACACCCAAATATGACTCTAAATGATCCACTTCATTGATGAAACAAAGTCATGTCGAATTAGTTTTTTGAGCTCTGAGCAGACTAAATGCATTTCTACCCTCATTTAACCGTCGCCCATGTATGCGTTTGATCATGGAAACTTCTCATAATGTGCTTTTCTTTTCTTTCGTTAGCTGTTAAAAGCTTGCATTCCATGTGTAGTTGTTTTATTTTTACCTTTCATACTGAATAAAACAAGTTTAAAACATGGTTAATTTTGTTAAATATGAAGTGTTTACTTTTCATCCAGTGTTGTTGAGTTAATAATGTTCTGTCTTGTTTTGTTTGTTTTTTGTTTGTTTTTAGGTTTTCATAGAGCTGAGTCACATTAAAAAGTGCAATACAGTGAAGGGAGTCTTTGTCCTGGAGGAATTTGGTAATTACACCATCTATTGATTCTAGGCCTGTACTCGGCACGGCAGTAACTCAGCTTCATGGCAAATGTATTGACAAGAGCTAATAAGGGTTCACTGAATTGGATGCTGGTTCTCCTCGAGGAGCGCCGAGACGCTGACGTCTCGTACGTGATTAAAGGAGTGATTAATTCTTCAGAGGGACGTGCTTTTCTTTAAATCACGTGGTGGAGGTGAAGTTTAGAGCAAGTGACATTTCATTCAGCTGGTAAAGAGAGACGGAGCTGGAGAGAGAAATAATAAGTCTGTACGATGTGAAGATAGAAAGGCGAGGACGGAAAGTCTCGCTGCTTTTATCCCCAAATATATTTTAGTATTTTAAAAAAGGCACAAGTAGAAATAAAAACTAAAATGTTGCATCTTTGTCAGTTCTTGTGGAAGCATCACTTGATGTATAATAAATAAAAGTCATATTTCAGATGAAACAGGGCTTGATCACATCTACAAGTTGCAGTTTTAGAGAAAACAAAATAGATTATCGTGTGTCTAATGTTAAGAAATATAATATAAAAGGAAAGATAAACCTTTAAGGATAAGTTTGCTGATATTCTATATTTTTCATATTGTTGACCAATCCCATTAAAAAAGACCCAAATCAATAAAAAATATTGTCTGCGCATCCAGAGCCTGATATTTATGATTCCTCTGTGCCGTAGAGCTCTGTTAGTGTCCGAAAATATTAAAAACACATCAGTGAGTCACACTGCAGTGACTTCATTACTGTGAATACACACACACACACCGACCCACACTGTAGTTTGTTTGGACTCAATCCCACAAACACTGTCAACAGTGCACCAAATGTGTATTAATCCACAGCTGAAAATAGTCCCCGACTAATGCACTGTTCACTCCTGTTTGAGTAATGTTTGCTAAAAAACTACAGCGCCCAGCTGTTTTAGAAAAATTCATTAGCCTTTAAAAAAAAAATAAAACTACATATTTATGACTTGTTCTTAAAGATTTACATCTTCTATAGGAGGAGTGGGGAAGTCAAAGTATTGAGGCAGATCACCTTATTGATGATTTTGGCCTTTTCTTTAAGTTCTTGCATGATCAGTACAAGTTACAGACACAATATCAACACTTTTACTTAAATAAATCAATAACTAACTGTATGATAACTTCCGTTGAAAAATGAAAATCACTAATTGTACCTCTCATTGCTCTGTTCAAATCAGAAAAACACCTGATTTATCAACATCGACAGTCGACAGCCGTTACAAATATTTAACCTAGCTGTACGTAACTTGCGTTCAAGTTTTCCTTAAACTAATTTATAACTTTTATGATTTGTACATCTCATTGCTTCGATAGAATCAGAAGAAAAAACATCTGATTTATCAACATTGAAAAAAATCTATTAGAGGCAGACACACATTTCACAAAGGAAAAGTAAAAGCAATGTTTGAAGACTGACTGAAAGCCAGCAGTATTGACAGCCCCAGTTTCAGTTTATTTCACGGGGGAAACTGTTGAGACATTTATTAAATCCATAAATTAAAAACAGATACATCAGCTAGCTGTTAGCAGTAGTTGTTCTGTCGTTCAGCCTTGATATTTCAGTCTGTAGTGAGCAGCAGTTTGAGGCGTTAGTCCACTTTCAAGTCAAACACTCACGTCAGAGGTTGGAGTTGAGAGCCAGGCTTGGGTTACTGCCGTGTCTCTGTGCTGCTTTTGTAATGTTGCCCTCATCTTTGCCACTATGAAAACCTTCATTCTCCAGCAGGTAAAGTGTTGTCACCTTTCTCCTTCCTTACTCAAACTAATTGCGTGCAGAGTATTTCCACACTCGATCCTTTTCATCCATTCATACTTTTTGATTTCCCTTTTTCTTGTACCATGAGTTTTCCCTCTGCTTCCTCACTCCCATCACTTGCTTTTCATTTTCGGAGATCACCCCCCTCAGACTCCATCTCTCATGTGCTCTATCATTATCTGATAGTCTGCCTCTGTATCTCAGCAAGTGGAGATCTTTGGTGGCACTGTTGTTTTCGGGGTGGGCGGAGGGATTTAACATCTCCCAGCCCTTTCATCACGTCCAGATCTCAGCCTTCCCATCTCTGCTATGGGTTCACAGTTACTAATGAAAAGTCAGTCTGTCCTGTGGACAGTGACGCGGTCCTGGGTCAAAGGATTTTGGCCTCTCGTAGCTGCTTTTCTGTGATGTCTTTTAACTTTCAGTTCTCTGGGGTGGAAGGGGGTTTGGGAGGGGAGTTTGTCCCCCCCCTTCTTTTTCTTGTGTTTATTGTTTTTCATATTTGAAACTTTACGACCTTTGCAGTCTGTTGTTATATGACATCTGTGTTTTTATTTGTCCATTTCGTGGGCCATGAATGTCTCCCCAACAGTTCAGATTTAATACTTTGCCTCCTATAAACAGTTGAATCATTACACAGTCAGAATATTAACAGATTTCAGCCCCTCTTGCCTCTTTGTCTTCACCTTACTCTCCTCTCCTGACTGTTGAGGTGGACTCTTCGTGGCCCACATCCCATTTTACACCTTGTTGAAAGTCTCCACCCCTGTAACCCCCCCTCCCCCCCAAAAAAAGCTCTCAAACAGTAACTCATTGAGGTTCCTGCTGCCTTTGAATTGTTTGTTTTGTCTCTTGCACCGGCATAGTTCCTGAAACTAAAGAAGTGGTGATCCACAAGTACAAGACCCCCATGGTGAGTCCTCGCTTCTTCTGTCACAGTCAGTACGTTTTAACAATGTATGTAGAGTTCTAGTTCATCATAAGGTGTGTACAGCAGAAATGTGACTATCTGTTAACTGTGAAGGAGTCCTCCCTCCTCCTCCTCTCTGGGAAAACTAACATGAACTTGAATCTGTAAACCACGAGGTCGACAGTGAAGATTCGGTGGAGGGGCAGAGGTTAAAAGATGGTAGCACCTTTAGAGAATTTGCCCACGTTAAGCCACGTTTCCACCAAAATGTTTCGGTATCGTACCCTTAAAACTCGTACGTAACCCCTCAGATCCCCCCAGTTTCCACCACAGACCGTACAGGAGACGATACTTAAACGTTGGAGGATAGCTTCCTTCACTTTTCCTGCAGTTAGGAAACAACAGATGAGACTTTTCCTGGTCTTAAGCAGCATTTATCAGCTGACACACTGTACATTTACTGCCATCCTTTCACTCCACTCCATTTGTATTCACCGTCACTTTTCTGGCTCCCTCTGTCTCACTCTTCTCCTCGCCGCGCACAACATGTGGATGTTTATTAGCCTTCCGACGAGGACACGCAGCTCTATTTGCAAAAAAAAAAAGGCCGCAGGCAGCGAGTCAAAGGACTGATGTAGGATTTCCAGCAATCTCCTGTTTCTTTTCCAGCAGAGTGCATGAGATGATGAGACGACGTAGTCTGCAGTGTTTGTAGATCAACCTCGCCGTCCCGGTTCAGTGTGCTCGGTACCTCGAGGGGTAACGGAAAAAACAGGACAGAATAAAACTTTCCACAGCTGTAGACGTCTGTCTCGTAGTTTTATAAACCATTTTGTCCTCTTGTCTGTCTGAGAATGATCTCCACTTGATACTCCAATTTAGCTCTAATTTAACTTTTTCTAAATGAGAAAATGAAGACGTTTTAGTAGCTGTGAGACTGGATAGTTAATGAACAAGCATTATTCTGTTGTCAGCACTAACTGGAGCTAATAGGTTACGTCACAAAGCACCAGTCAATCATTAGATTTTAAGCAAATGTGCAACTAAAAGGACAGATTAGAGCCTTCCTTCAAACAAACCTGTTTACACTGAGCGTTACTCACCATCCTCGAGGTCTAACAAACATGTTGAATGCATTTCCTTCCTCGTGAAGTATTCACAGAGACGATTTTTGAGGAATTTAAATTGCGCGTCGTTCACATCCGTGTTTACTCAATAGCAGTCTTTGGGAAATTGCTTCACGTCTCGGCATTTTAACTGCCACCAACTGTCGATCAGCGGAAAGACGGGAAGCTGCAGGAATGTGTGTGAAGATGCCAGCGTGCACGATACAAACACAACAGGGAGTCACTCATAGAAAGATCGCTCCAGATTAGTGATCAGGAAACTCTGAAGTATTTAAACCGAGGGGAAATTTAGGAGTCATGATCAACGCCCAGCTGACCTTCTCTGGTCACGTTGCCTCGAAAAATCAGGCGTAACCTGACTGAACGTGCTACCAGACTCCTGATACAGGCTGTGGTCATCTCGCAGCTTGATTATTGTAACGCCGTCCTGACGGGCCTCCAAGCCTGCACAGTGAAACCCTTTCAGATGATCCAGAATGCGGCCCTCCTCCAATGAACGACGGCCTGGCTCTGCCACCCGTACCCTCAGGGCAATCCAAACTTTTCTCGTCTGTTGTTCCCCGTTGGTGGAACGTCCTGCCAGTTCCTACCAGATCAGGGGCGTCCCTCTCTACCTTCAAAAACCTCCCAGCTCTTCAGAGAGTACCTCCTCTCCAACACTACCAACAACTGGACATGCTAAATCTATCCCCCCCTCTACTTATTGCTGCACTAACACGTCCTCGTCACGCTGTACCTTGATTGTTTTTGGATAAAAGCTAAATGACTGAGTGTGAATGTAACTGTGCTCCTGGTTCTTTCGTCCTCCTGCAGGCACATCAGATCTGTTACTCGGTCCTCTGCCTTTTCTCCTACGTGGCGGCAGTGAAGGGGAAGGAGGCGGAAGGAAAACCCAAGATTCTGTCACCGAGACCCCTTCCTAGCTAGTCTACACCTCCCCCGTCTTCTCCTCTCTCTCCTCCCTCCTCCTCCCCCCCTCTGTCCTCGGTGTGCCTCTCTACTTGAAATGGCATCTCAGCTCTAAAACCAGACTTCTGACAATCCCTAACTTTACTCTAAGCACACAGTCCCCGCTCCCTCCTCCTGTATATACAAGCCTAAGACCCCTATCGTGTAGACGTGTTTGGTCTGTGATGTCGTGTAAATACTCCCCCCCCTCATCGCTGTCGTCCTGATGATCATACCGACTTAGCTAAATGTTTGCCTGCTCCTTAACTCGGGAGAAGCGACCCCCACTCCACCCACCTCCCCTCGAGCGCAAGTCTTCTATTGTTCCTGCTGCCAACTGTTTTTACCGATATGAGGGAGATATGAGGCACAGAGTGCATGCAGGTCCCGTGCACAGCCTTGACAATCCACTACATAGTAGCTCCGACGCCCCCCCTGACCCGACCCAACCCTTCCTACCTGTCTCCATACGACTGTGTGAGTTATCTTGTGATATGTGGTTACTGTAAAGTTCCAAGTCTGTCCAAGTTTAAAGCTGGTGAAACATCCAGAGACCCTCTCGTAGTGCAGGACGTCCCATGCTGAAAACGCTACTGTATACTGCACCGGAGCACCGCATGTAAACGCTTCTTCAAAGTGTTTGAGCCCTAAAATAATGTGAGTGTTCTCAGATGTGTTCTCTTTGCCCTATATTGGCCCGCCAGGCTGAATTACTGTTCTAGTTCTACTGTAAAATCTCTCGTCTGTGGTCTGCTGTTATCAATTGCATGTTACTATGAGGATGAAAAATAAATATTATATATATTTCTATATATAGTATTTATTTAATATATACATATATTGACTGTACATTTCTCTGGAAAAAAAAAACAAAAATGTTACAAATTGTTGATTTGCTAGATGTGCAATACTTAATAAGTAGTTAGCCATTGCCAGAGCCGGGTTTTCTTCAGTTCACTGGCATTCACAGGGTGAAGAACGTGAGGAAGAACTTTTTTTCTATAGTACGTATTGAATGAATATGATGACACCACTGTTTAAAGTTTGTCTTCTGAACTCGCACGATGAAAAAAAACAAAAAAAACAAAACGGCTGCTGCGTTGCTTAACGGAGGATTTTGCACTCGGTGATGTCACAGCAGGTGTTTCTAAAGCGCAGCAGGTGATCGGAGGTGAAGGCTGACTTTTTTATTTGTTAGTGAAAGGTGAAACGAGTCCTTGAAGAGTTAAAATGAGGTGAAAACCAAACCCGACTCGCGCTGCAGGGGGGCGCTGTGGTATGGTTGTTATCGATGTTATTCAGCTTTAAATTTCCATGTACAGGTTTCGGATTTCGTCAGCTTGTTGAGCTCTGCCTGGAAATGTAAAACAAATTGCAGCTTCTACCTTATGCACACTTCTCCCACTTTCATGTCAGCCTCTAAGTTGTAGATATTGGAAATTTTCCATAATTCCCCATGAAAAATGTTGACAGACTGGTGGTAAAATGGCTGCACAGCCACTGTTAACGGCAGTTATCAAAATAAAAGCAACATCAACACAAAGTCAGTCAGTCCAGCGAGTTTAAAAGTCGCTTTTTTGGTCTGGTTTGACTTGTTAACAAACCTCCAACACACGAGGCTGAGAGGTCATTTATATGACTCGACTACAAGGTTAGCTCGTGTGTTCTATCTTTAAAAACAGGTCAGCGATTTTCTTTTTTAATTTCCAGGTACAGCGTTACATTTTCTGCTGTCAGTAATAGTGACTTGTCTTCTGCTGTGCCTCTGTGGACCTGCACCTGGAAATAAAAAAAAAAAAAATCCTCATGGGTTGTAAAGACTGAATAACATCCATCCATGTTCCGTAACCGCTTATCCACATCCTGACCTAAGGTTAGAGGTGTTGTACACCCCGTACAAGTTACCAGTTCATCACACTCACACCTACGTGCAATTTTAGAGTCACCAGTTAACCCATTAAGTGATTTGGACTGTGCATTTGGGAACCTTTTAGCTTTGAGGTGACAGTGCAAAAAAATAAAGAAAGACAACTGGTGCATTTTGGCTGTCACCATAGAATATTGTGCAGCCCCGGCGTTGTTCGGTCCAGTTTTCGAGTGCACAGCCAAGACAAAACACACACCTGCTTTCACATCACGGATCACGTTGTGACAAAAGTACGAAATCCTCCAAACTCTCAGCAGCAGTTTTGCGTCGTGTGGTCGATCTTTCAGATGTGTTGAAGCCTCCGGCTGTGGTCATCTGCTCCCCGAGGAGATCATCGAGTCTTAATGTTGTTTCTGTTCTGTGGTAGTAAAAGAACGGTCCAATCCGGTCCTATCGCTGGCCCATTAACTTTCACAGTGACGAGTGTGTGTGTGTGTGTGTGAGTTTGTTTGTGTGTGTGTGTGTGTGCACACGTGGTGAACAGTTTCAACAGATCAGCAATATAATCGGTACAGCTATATCACTGGAAGATGTTTCTTTATGATTCAGACATGCTTGTATTTTTAGTAATTTAACTGTGCAAAGGAAAATAATCCATAGGATGTTCAGAAGATGCTGTTAACGATTAACACCACACGTGACGGTGTAAATAAGACCGGAGTCGATCTGAAGCATCTCTAAAATTTGGTTTTGGTTGGTGGGAATGGGACACGGCTCTTTCTGCTTCAGTTAAAAATAAAAATAAAAAAAGAGGACGTTTTTTTAAACTGGATTATTACAACTCATCTCTGTCATTGTACTAGCCAGCTGCTGTAATGAGAGGGAATAAATGAAATGAGATGCCAGGTGTAAGTATTCCAGTATTTGAGAAAATATTTATAGAACATGTACAGCTTTGGCAATATAATAAAGTTGTCGCAAAACAAAGCTCGGTGTCCTTTTCTGAAGAAACATGTGCATCAAAGATCGTGCGATCATCGTGCGGTGTGCGCCCCATGTGCAGGGCCTTGAATTTCATGACACTCTTCAGCTGTCACGATTAGGGATGTCCCGAGTCCGAGGCATTTGATTTTGAGTATCTGCCGATACCGAGTCCCGATCCAATACTTCTACAGTACATTAAAAAAATGAACAGCGAAGAAACAGATCCAGGATGTCCCTGATTTTTTATTTTATTCACCTTATTTTATCATTTAATGTCATCCACTTTAAAATACCTCCACACAGCAGACATTTGCGCCCCCAGCTTCAAGCTGCGTGCCGTGTCGTCATGCCGCATGCGTTGTTTCTGTGGAGTTGAGACGGCCTGACTCTGTACCACCACATAACAGTAAATACTAAGCTGTTATTTTTTCCCATTTGTTTTGAAATATTATAGTTCTGATTAAAAAAAAAATAATGAGAATAAATATACATATATACATATATAGATATATATCCGCTCCCTGATCGGGATGTAATGTCCGATTCCGATGGAGTCTGAAACCACGTGATCGACCCCGATGTCCGATCACTTGATCGGATCGGGACATCCCTAGTCACGATACATTAAAAAGTTCAAAAAGCCCCAAAAAATAATCTTAAAAAGGTGTGAACAGAGTCAGAATTTGCAAGTTTGCCTCCATATCGAACAAAAGTATCGAGATTAAAGGTTTCGATCAGCCACAGAGGATGAACTGTTACATAAACATGGAGTGAAGTGAGTTGTTGTAGATCGTAGACTAGCAGTGACTCAGCGTCATATCTGAAGAATAAACAGACACAAACTGGCCGTATTCAAACATGAAGCACACTGTGCTTTTTAATAACATCATAAAAACAGCTGACGGGTCTTCATAAGATCAGTTTTTCCTATTTTACATAATGTATTTCATCACATGACCCTGGTGGTCATGCAGACAGTTTTGGATCTTAGATCTTTCACAGCAGCCACTTAGACATGAAACAGTCATCACAGGTGATGCTGACGAAGGTTGTGTTCCATTTACCGCTGCAGACTGAGAGACAGTGAGCCAACGTTCACCACAGCAGCACCTTGACTGTCTGACCTGAACCTTCATGAGTATCACTGGTAACACCTGCGTTAACTTCTATTCCATGTCAAAATGGCGGCTGTGAAAAAGGTCTGTTACACTTCTAGATAATCCACTGACCTCCCCATCGAAGGTTTTCACAGGAACTATTTCAACCGAGAGATCTGTGGATTATTCAGATGAACCTAACAGTTACTGTTGAGTTAAACATGATTTTTCAATGCTTTGAGCACCGTGAACAAAAATCTACCCACCTGATCACATTCAGGCACTAGCAGGAGGTTTAACGGCGTACCGTCCTCCAAAAACTACGACTTCTATGAACTAAAATAAACAGGACAGTTTTCAGCCTTGTGATGATGCATGTATCAGATACTCTGATGTGGTTTTAAGTGGTTTATCTAAAGAATTTTCAAATCCTTAAAGAGGTAAAAGCACTGTGGTTTTCCAATGGTTTCACGTGGACAGCAATAGCACACTGCCTTAACTAGCTACTAAGGCTAAGTGCAGTTGTACTGTCAAATTCATGCTGTCACTTCTAGTACAGCTGTGGCTTGAGGCCATTTTAAATTCAGACTTCAGCTCGAGGGAAAGTCAAGGACATCGCGTCCTTTGTGTAGGCACAGGATTTAAAGGAAGAGGTAGCGAGACAGCAGGTGGTATGAAGGGAAATAAGATGAAGTAGAAGAACAGAAAGAACAGAATTTACATCAGGGCTGAGTCTGAAATCACTCCATCATCCATCACTCCCTACATACAGTAATAAACACTGTACACTGTAGTGAGCATTAAGTACAGATTTCTGACTGATTAAACAACATGGTGGGCTGTAAATAATGTATAATTACAGTGAGAACTGGGAATGATGAAGCAGCTTAGAAAACTTCAAAATGACAGTATCGTGATCATAATGTGGCGTACCCAGCACAACGTATAAAACCTCTTAAGTTTAAGCTTATAAAAACGTCTCTGACACTAGTCTCCATGACTACAAAAAAATGTATCTTTGCATTGAAGCGTTGCTCTAAGGTTCATATGTGAGAAGTTGCTGTCGTCATTTAAACCTTGCGCCAATCAAAAGCAACTCGATCGTTGTATGATTAAAATAATTCCATGATTTAAAGCTTGACAGCTTCAGAGTCAGAGATTTAGCTCTTGACCCTTCGTCAGATTATTTATTTTTTTTGCACTTTGCCCTCCTTTGTCGTCTCAGCGTTTTTTTTAGCTTAACTTTGTACTTTAACTTTTTGCCCGCCCGACATCGTTTAGATCCTCGACAAAGGCTGTAAAGCTACACATTTAAATTTGTCTGTTTTTTTTTTAACGGAGCTCACACGTCCTCATTGACCGAGCTGCGGAGTATCCGGAGGCGAGACATGACTTCGTCCCAGTCCAGGTAGGCACCCTCCAGGTGTCGCAACCTGTCTGGCCTGCTGATGTAGCTCCTCCGCCCGTGCAGCAGACGCCAGTTATCGAAGGTCACTATGTCACCTGAAATAAAACAACACCCACAATAAGAAACAGTCTGACGTATGTTTCATTTGATCTTAGTAATGCCGGGGTCAAACTACACGGTATTCTTGTCTGTTAAGATTGTCACTGTGTTGGATTAAGTGAAAAAAAAATTATGATTTCCAGGCATAAAATTACTCGGATCTTCCACAATCAACTTCTGGTCTAACCCTCCTCTAGCTTGAATGGGGACAAAGTGATTTAATCATGCAGTTCTTCTAGACTGCCAAATGTCATCAGGCCAAACGGATTAAACTTTATAAGTCTCGAAAACTCTTCATGCTTCACGTGACGGACACAATTTCTGTCACGATTGAGCCACTAAGATTGTCTTCAAAGCTCGTCCTGGAGGTTTGGTTGTGGCCAAGAGACATGTCAGAATGCATTTTGCTTCCAGACCAATCACTGCTGTGTGTGATTTCACTGGGAAGGAGGTGCAAAGGGCCGACTTCTGGGAAGGAGTTGGAAAAGCCATCATTGTCGTTCACGAACAGATCAGACACTCTACGCCTGCCAGATCGGGATATAATCAGGCTGATATCAGGAAGTCTGAATTTCATTTTGTCAGTGGCCCTCCCTCACTGACACAGAGGTCAAAGGTGAAATAAAAACTGTAATTACCTGGCTGATTAAGGCTGATTACGGCTGGCTAGTTTAAAGCTTACATAAATATGAACTTGATGACTACATCAATGACTTTATTCTCAAAGAATGACGCTCCAGCTGCTCGTCCTGGTCAAAAAGTCAGCAGCCCTACATGGAAACACTTCAGACTAACAGGTTTGTTTGGAGCACGGTGAAGGACGCGGAATCAAGACGGATGCTTTCTAATATGGAGGCTTGAACCCTTCCTGCCGTCCGTACGCCGTCTCCCTACTAATGGCACCGTCCTGCTTCCACTTTGATGTCCTGAGTGTCTCGTACAATATCGTTACTCCATCTCTGTCACTTGATGCTGCAGACTCTTTGCTGAGCGGTGATTATTTAGAGGGGGACTCTGGTGGGTAATTAGATTTAGTCTAGGTTGACTCCGATGTCACCGTGACCTTGATGAAGATGAAGATGTTGTACATCGTTGTGCGAGGTCATGTTCTGTTTGCTACAATCCTCAATGACGTTTTTTATGTTTGTTTTTTGTCCTTTCTTCTGTCGTATTTTCATTTTTCATCCATTGGATCAAAACGTTTGTCCCGTAAAGCCTTTTAAGCTCAGCGTGTCCTTGCACTTAAATTGAGTTGTGAGAGCTGCACACTGACCTGGCTCCATCCTGTAGGTGACCACGTTCTCCGGTCGGTTCATGATGTCCACGTACGCCCTCAGTGCTCTGTAGAAGGGCTGGACCTGATGCAAGGGGAGGTCCAGCACTGAGTCTCTGGTGGCGTTGTTGTAGTTTATCCTCACCACACGGCCTTCACCATCGACGCTGGGATGAAGGACGAACTTAATTAAACAGTGTTGATGATTGATTGAAGTCAAATATCAAACAAATGTGAAGTATACATTTTTATAAATATTAGGATCATTGATGGCAGAATAAGAAGATCTAAAAGTCGTAATCTTTTCTTTTCTTTTGGTGCTACCAGCTGGGAACTCATCTGTGCTTTTCTTTATTAAATGTTTGCTGTCCTCACTCATCTTTGCAACAAATCCAGTCACAGGCATACGTGAACTTTTAACAGAGATCGCTTCTGTGCAAATCAATAACCAAAACTAACTTTCCAAATAGCAGCCAGGAGATAATATTGAACATTTACTAGAAAATGGTTGAAAATGGTATGAAATTTTAGAAAACGCTGTAAAATGAACCCAAAATGATGTCTTCAAATCTTGTTTGGACCGACCAGGAGTATTCATACGAGGAGTTTTACAACAACAAACAAACTTCGGGACGCCCTGCTGCATGTCATCCCCTCTCTTTCTGTCCACACCTTCCTGTCACTCTTCAGCTGCTTCCATCAAAATGTTGAAAAGCTCAATAATAATAATAATAATAAAAACTTCATCAGTTGTTGCAGATTATTTTTCTGTTGATCAATCAAATATTTGTTTCATCTCATCGTCTTCTCCAGTGTGACAATTTGCTACATTTGTCACAGTCGTGAATTAAATATCTTTGCATCTGTTCTTTTTGGACTGTTCAATCTAAACATGTGATCTTTGAGTCATTTTTAAACTATTTTCGGACATTTTATAGATTTGAGGATTCATCGATTAGTCAAGAAAATAATCAACAGAGTCATCGATTCTGAAAATAATCACTGGTTCCAGTCGTTTTAACCAGAGAGGATTTGAAATGCCTCATTTATTACTTGGACGTGTGATTAATTATCATCTTTACAGCTGATCGCATCAGTTTTTTTACACTAAATATCTAAAAGTATGTGGAGAGATAAACGTTAGACTCAAATGTGGTTGTTGCTCGCTCTTCTGTGAAGTTTCCATGTGCGTTTGGAGGCCATATTTGGACGTAATATATCTGAACAGCAGATGGCAGTGTCCCATTTCAAATCACACAAACTCTCACACACACTGGAGAGCTGAACCTCTGCATCTTATTTTGAGTCATTTCAATCTCTGCTTCACACACAGATAGTGTGTTGTGTGTGTGTGTGTGTGTGTGTGTGTGGTAATAAAAACAGATTACAGGTGATCCGGCAGTCTCCACTTACTCGATGATGCATTTCTTGGACTGCAGCATGAAGTCGCAGTAGTCCGTCCCCGTGTCGGTGAAGTCGACGTGGAGCGAGGCGAGCGTCCGGAAGGCCTCCGGGTCTTCTCTCCGCAGCTGCTCGGCCATGTGGAAGCCGTCCACCACCTCGCTCTCCCCTCCTTCCACCGCCTGGTTGATGCAGTGCAAAAACTGCACCTACAGCGCGCACACATGCCGCACAAATGCTGGTTTTTACAACTCAAAGACGACGTAACAGCCGAATGCCAGCAGTTGAAACAAACTTATAAAAAGCAGCACGTGAATTCATTAAGTCATAGCATGTCTGTTTAGTGCAGTTTCATCCTCTAAATGGACCATACAAATCAGATTTTACTCACTCCAGGTGCAAAGTGTAAGGCAGGGTAGTCAGTATGGAGGCTCAGCCTTCCTGAGGTGTAGGCTACATTGTTTGCCAGGTATTTGTCCTGGACCTGCCACGTGTGCCTGAGGACAAAGATAACATTCATTAATAAACTCCATGTTAATTATTTCACTTTGACTTTAGAAGATAAGCAGGGACAATTAGACTGTGCAGAGAGCAAAAAAAGGAAAAGATGAACTTTGCAGGGATCCCCGAGGGCAAACGGGGCAGCTTCACAGGAATGCGTAGACGGAAACCTCTGAAGTAGACACTTCATTGAGATGCAGCAGGAATCGGGACACTAATGAGGTAAAGTTATCTTCCATGTTCTGTTTGCATGCCTCGTTTGGATGCCCGACTCGTAAAACAGTCTAGTTTCTCTGATGGCAGGCCTTCAAGCTTTAGTCTGCAGTTTCTTTTCTTCCAGCGGTATGAGCTCATTCACTGGCAGTGGAAAAAGCTTCATGCTCCAAACCTCTGTTCTGACTGAGTGCACCAGGTAATTCCTCTGGCTTAAAAAAAAAAAGCTGGAATGCTTTAAGGTTGTTTTCCTCGTCTCTGTCCTCAAATAATCAGCGCCGCACTAAGTCAAAGTGAGGAGGGGGGGCTAACAGACACTCTCTAAACGTTTCCATGGAACCGAAATTAAATCGAAGCCACAGATAATTGACCGGTGGACACATTTTCCTAAACATTAATGTTGCAAAGTGAGACTCTGAGAACTTCTTTCATCAAAATATCTCGCTGCTTTTCTACAGACTCCCTGGAAAAGGGACGGGGATGTAAATAAAAAGGTCTTTCAGATTTAATTCTTACTAATAACACTCCCCGGGCTGCGCTCCAGCTTAAATATGATCAGTGGAAAAATCAGCACTTCGAGATTTAGAGGGGAGTCCGATTATTAAACAGTGGCTTTGGCTCGGGATGACTGGAGCGAAATGGATGAACGTCACAGAGTCTTACCCGTAGAAAGTCAGCCTGAGATAGCCAATCCTCTCGGCGAGCCTGGCGACTTGGCCTTGCTCTACCGGAGCCCCCTTCAGGTACACGATGCCAACACGACGCAGGGCCAAGAGCCAGGCCAGAGCAGCTTTATCATCGTGGAGGACTTCCTGGTAGTCTGCTGTGGGAATGCGCAGCTTGGAGTCCCAATAATATCTCTCTGGAAGAGGAAAGAGAGCATGGAAGGAATGTTATTTCATCTTAGTGGAGATTTACATCCACACAGTTGGTTTCTTTTTAGGGTTCTCTGTGTCTGACAAGAAATAAGCTGCGTCTGCAGTGCGCCACCATGAAGCTTTTCCACCCGACAGTGAGTCTTTGTCCTGTGCTGTAGCTGCTCCGTTTAACAAACAAACACCGTCCAACAAGAACAGAACCGGCAACTCTTATCAGATGTTATATTCATTGATCTTCCTCCCTCCTGCTCCCTCGTTATCGTCTCTGATATCACTGTGTCAGCTTCTGCTCGAGTGAGAATCTGCATGTTCCTCTATGTTGCAGAGATAAATCCCAACAACTGGTTTACTGGCGGAAATAACAGCCTCCATTCGGAGTTTACTGACGTGAGCTTGCGTTCATAAAGATGCTTAATGCTTCCATTAAAGACACCTGTGCAGACATTATCCCGTTCTGTGTTTTAGCTGATGAACACGGAGCAGAAGCATCCAGGTGTGCGGCTGGGATGAGCAACAGCGCATTAACATTCCTTGATACTTTCCATCAACACACATCGCTACCTTTAGGACATGTTTTCATTCCAAGAAAATCAAATAAACGTGTGGAAAGTATTGTCCCGTGCGTTCCGGGCAAAGAAAATGTCACAAACAAGTATGAACACACACTTCCTGTCATATAAAATACGTTTTCAGTGTATAGCTGCATTTGTTCAGGCTGAAACTTGAGGAAGCGTCTGGCAGCGTTGCAGTTTGTCTTGTTACAAAAAGGAACCTATTAATTATGAACTTAATTATCGCTCTCCGTTCGAAAAGCGTTGCAGCCTGCCGCTACATGCGACACTTCCAAGATGAATAGCACGCTGAGAAAAAAACCAAAAGAAAACAAAAAAAACAGCCTGTCTCTGTCGGACAGACAGAAGTGGAAAAAATCCTCCCACAGCTCTCTCCACCCAGCTGGCTCGACTCCTTTTTCCATGCAGCCTCTCTCCAGCGACTTTCACAGAAACAGCTGCTAAGTACATTTGCGGGAGGAGGAGGAGGGTTTAGCTGAGGAGATTGTGTACCTGTCTGATGTTTGTGACTCCTCCTAATGTCTCTTTTCACTGCCCACCACCCTCAAAACAACTTTTCCGAACGGCTGCATCGCAAACACACTGCGAGGCTATAAAAGCCTTTTGGGAGATGGACACACAGAAGGCGAGCTCGCTGAACTTTATGCATAATTTATTGTCCTCTAAAAGTGTCTGAAACATTAAATGACAATGCGACTGTTGGCTCTGAAGGCCGTAAAGCTTTACAACGCGCAGACTCTCACCGGTGATGAGGAATTTCAGCGAGAAAGGCGCACAGGAGATGCAACATCAATCAGAAACACAGTGATCATCATGACTCGCAGACCACCCCCCGGGCTGTTGTCACAAATAATCAGCTTCTGGCCACACAGTTCAAAGGGTCAGGAACCCCCCGCCTGTTAAAACTTGTCAAGAAGGCCGAGGGAAACAAAGGCCAAGAATGAGGAACTGGGGCAAAGGTCAAGCCTGAATGCAACAATTCCTCTTGTGAAACTGGACCTGGATGTCTTGTACGGGGCGTGGAGGTGTTTCAACTCCACGGTTTAGGGTGTCACCTGTGACAAAGAGGCTACAGCGCTAGTCGCAGTGTGCATATACATCAGCTGTGCACAGTCCTGGCCGCGGTTCAACCACACTCTCATTGTGAACGCTCGCCACGCTCGCTGCTGTCGAGCCGGTTCACGCTGAGGCGGCCCGGGTCGAAACAAAAGATGAGAGCTTTGCATGAATATCTGCCTTCTCATCGGTGTAATGAGATCCACACATGGGCTTGTTTTTAACTGGGGGAGTCACAAATCTGAGATGGGAAAGATCACAAGGAGGGTCTTTTATTTTGGTCTCTCACGTTGGCTGCAGACTGAAGAGAACAAATAAGTGCCTTGTCACCGGAGCTCGCTGTAGATACAAATCTGGTCAAATTTGAGCTTCAATGGTGGAAAATACATTTATTTAAGTAGTTGTGCTTATTAAAAGGTTTTGAATTACTTGAGTGCTTCTAATTCACCTTATTTCAAAAGGAAAACACTTTCAGCTACAGTTACTGGTTTAACTTGTTTAGATTAAAATAGTCTATTTACAGAACACAATGTATTACAGAGTTACGGCTGCCACAGTCACACTTTCGTATAATGTTGTGTCAAGTGTTCATTATGTATGCAAAGATAGGTGTGCGCTCGCCGGACCCTGATTGGCCCCAGCTGACAAGGTGTGGTCACCTCCATCACCGCTTCCTGGAGTCCTGGAGAACAATGATTGGACACCCACCGATCCCCAGTCACCAATCTGAAGATCTCATTTAATCTAGAAGAGTCCGGCAGTCATGGCGGCTTGTGTTTTTGTGTTCTGAGGTTCTGATCGATGATTCCCTGATTTTTAAACCACATGTACAGTGTTTGGTGATAAATCACCAAAAGTTTCAAAGTAAAGAAAGTATTTCATTTACTTCCTGGGGACTGGGCCAGGTTAGTTGATTCATAGTCACTAGAGTGGGTTTTTGGTTAATAAATAATAGTTTCGATAGCGAGGTTTTTCCTTTCTCGTTTCATCTGCATCTGCTTGCCCTGTTATCCTTGTAGATTACCTCACCTCTTTTTGTCATATTGATAATCTGAATTTCAAGTGATGAACTTTGCTTTTACCAAAAACAAAAGGTTTATGTTACCTTCCTTTCCCGACACGAGCTGGGACGTAACAACTGCATCAGTATTTGCTTGTTAAACTAGTTTTTTGATCCTTTGTGATCTTAAATCTTGTCAGTTGTTGTAACCTGGGGGTCAGGACCCACAGGGGGACGGCAATATATTTTAGCTATAGGATATATACTCTGTCTTTATATATGTTCACAGACCCAGTTACCTCAGTAATATGAGATATGTAATATATGTTCTGTCATGTTTTTAATAGGTTTCCTTTCATTGATGCAGATCTTACATGTGATTTATATATCTTGCTCCTTACATTTTAATGCATAAATAGTAATACTCCAGTAATTTAATACATATTAATAAACTAGGAACTTTTATTTTGACACTTCAGTACATCTGATTGATATTTCTGTACTCTGTACTCTGTGTTGCGCCGCTCCACTCATCTTACCAGTGAGTTTCAGCTCATAGTTTAGCTGTCCTGCTGCAACTTTGGTGTTCTGGTTCATGCTATGTCACTCTCATAGCACAGGTTTCCAGAAAAACACATTGTACACTACCTGCTCAGCACTAAACAGCACATAGTGGAGCATTCAGCAGCACAGAGCCAGGTATTTTTCTCTGGAGTTGATAGAGACAAAAAGCAGAGCTATGAGAGAGAGAATCAGACTTGCATTCACAAGGTGGCCAGAAAAACAACTCCAAATTATGACTGTGTTGCTCTGTACTGTTTGCTAAGTTTATCAACTTATAAGATGATGGATTACAATGATTCATTTTGCGTTTACAGCTCGTTTCCGCAGCCCCCAAGTGGCCAAACAAAATCAGAAAATTTGCTCATTTGTGTAAAATCGCTTTTCATGGGAAGGATTTAGCTGGCATGCGCTCGCAGGACACCACCGACAGCCTGACAAGACAGTATATGTGCATAATCCCCTCTCCTGTTTCCCCTTGGTCGTGGTCTGCTACAGTGGCTTTTCCAGATGAGGAAACCTGAAGCCGTGGCTCCTGTGGCTGTCAGGCAGCTCATGGCAGTTTGGCTCTCCCCTCTACTGTTCTCTGTTGAAGCTCAGAGGGCTGCGTCGCTCTCCTCTGCAGCTGGGAGCGCCTTCAAAGCTCTGTTTGAATCGCTGCAGCTATCCGGAGAGTTTTGTTTTGACTTGGTTAAGTTTTATCACAGAGCTCGGATCAGCTCACTTCAATGGGCCGTCTGTGGAATGCACAGTGGAGGGCTCAGAGCCAGATGGGCATAAACGACCTCTTTAGAAAGTATAAGCGTTATAAATTAGATTCAAGCTGTTGTTCTTAACTAAAAGCGCATTTTACTGAAACAAAACAGAACAAGACTGTATTATTTCAGCTGCAGTTTGATCTAAATATTCCATTTATTTCATTTTAGTCATGTGTCATCAAGAAAGCCAGTGGTACAACTTCATTTACTCATCTTACACTTCTACTTGACTACAACTCAGAGAGAAATATTGTACTTTTTACTCCACTACCTATATTTGACAGCTGTTAGCTCTTAGAAGATATGATGCATTTGTATAGATTAAACAATCAAACAGCAGCTAAATAAAGACAAATATATAAAATACCACCTTGATCAACTATGATGCATCTGTAATAATAATAATCCAATAATCATACAACAGCAAAACACTAAGAGAGCCGTTGTTCTGCATTATTTACCTCATAAGTTAATTTTTTTTTTTTTTTTTTTTTTTTTTTTTTTTTTTTTTTTTTTTTTTTTTTTTTTTTTTTTTTTTTTTTTTTTTTTTTTTTTTTTTTTTTTTTTTTTTTTTTTTTTTTTTTTTTTTTTTTTAAAATTTTTTTTTTTTTTTTTTTTTTTTATTTTTTTTTTTTTTTTTTTTTTTTTTTTTTTTTCCCCTTTTCCCCTCCTTTTTTTTTTTTTTCTTTTCCCCCCTTTCCCCCCCTTTCTTTTTTTTTTCCCTCTTTTTTCCCCCTTTTTTTTTTTTTTTTTTTTTTTTTTTTTTTTTTTTTTCCCCCCCCCCCCCCCCATATTTTTTTTTTTTTTTTTTTTTTTTTTTTTTTTTTCCCCTTTTTTTTTTTTTTTTTTTTTTTTTTTTTTTTTTTTTTTTTTTTTTTTTTTTTTTTTTTTTTTTTTTTTTTTTTTTTTTTTTTTTTTTAATGGGTTTTTTTTTTTTTTCCCCTCTAATTTTTTTTTTAATTTTTTAAATTTTTTTTTTTTTTTTTTTTTTTTTTTTTTTTGTTTTTTTTTTTCCCCCCTTTTTTTTTTTTTTTTCCCGGCCCCCTCCAAAAGTTTTAATCCCCCTTCCGGAAAAGGTTAAATAAAAATGTTATGTATGTACTTTATAATGTGACATTTTCAATGCTTGGATTTCATTTTTAAAATGCAGTGTCGCTACCTCTACTGAAGCAAAAGATCTGAATACTTCCTGCACCACTGAATAAAGAATCATGTGACTGACTTCCTCATTAATCACAGTGAGTAATAAATCATTAACATTGATCCATCTCTGTTATGTCTAAGTGAATACGACTGTAATTTAAACCTGGTTTGTGCCCCCAGTTTGGCTTGTAAACAGCTGCACGGACAAAATCTGCTAAATGATTGATTAGAGTTTCTTGGGAAGACGTAGCACCCGTTACATTACCATACTGGAAACACGAGCGTTCATTTGTTATTATTAAATTAGCATGACAATTTAAACCAATTAAGTTATTTGTTTTAAAAAGGGATGTTTGGCAGATTTGGTAAAATGTTAAAAAGATGAAATGTTTCCTTCTCAGCCAAAACCCGCAAATATATATTCATAGACTTTGTTTCTTTTGGTAGACAGTGTATCAAAGTAAATGAATAAGCTGGCAAAGAATAAACAGGTTTCACAATTTTACAAGTTTCAAAAAAATGATCCGAGACACGAGTCCAGACGTTTGAAACACTAATTATATTCCAGCCAACAATTAGCACGTTTGTTTGTTTTCACAGCGTACACAATGCGTGTCTGTATATCAATGGAGCTGCACTCCACCCTCCACTAATTCAACAAACACACCTTTATCTATGAAACATGCCGGGAAGACAGAGCAGCCAACCTCTGCATTCCCACTTTTGGAGAAGACAGACTGAGCAGTGTTTTCTCACTGGAGAGCTGCAGGCCCTCCACACACTAATCCAAACTCAACTCTTTTCTCCATCAGCAAGTTCGGGTTCCCAAAATTCTACTGAGCCTTGCAGTAGTTTGTCAAATTATGTCTTCTTTTTTTTTTGCCAACTTATGCTCAATGCTTTCAGTATTATTAAAAGTGCCAAGCGGGAGGTCTGGCTTGCCAGAGAAATGAAAAATCCAATCATTGTAATCACCAAGCTTTCTGTGCAGTCTGGTGTTAAGGTGTTGAATTTTCAAAAGAGATGACAAAGAAAAGGGGATTTAACCCAAATATAGTTGATCCGTGAAGGAATTACAGGAATAGACCGTGAAAAACAAACCGTGTGTGGGTGAAAAATAGTGAAATTCGTTGAAAGGGAGCCTAACTTCTCTCAAAAGAGGCGTCCAAAATGTGTAAGATTTGGCTGACCACCAGTGTTTTCTGACAAATCGGAGTTGCTAAGACACTCAGCAGTCTATAACAGCAACACTGCACGATGACAAAAAAACTAATTCTGACAAATTAAAACACTCAAGTCATAGTTTACAGTTCAGATTCCTCACATTCTTTGCAGGTTGATAACACAGCATGTACACGTGTATGTAAGCACGTGTTTGAGGAGTCAATTCTGCTGAAGCTGTAAACGGTATGTGAAGTGACGGTCAGGTTTGGAAAAACACAAGTTTTTCCATGGATGGACCTCCACAGCTATGTTTCCAGGAGCCTTTCTGTCAACTGACGAGTGATGACACAGAAGACTAAATTCAGACCAGATGGCAAAGGGGGGAAACACTAGCCAGACAGGGAAATGACAAATCAGCTGCTACTTGGCTGAGTTATAGGATCAGTCAGTAGACTTAATGGAAGAACGTCCAAACTCAGCTGAATCCGTTTAGGAGGGCGTCAGACCAGTTGGTCAGGAACTTTACAATAACTGTCCAATCCCAATGGAACGTAATTGACGTACAGTGTAAGTATTCAAAATGGGAAATGAGAGCACAAACTTACACAGCAATCTACTGCCAAGATAATCTCTATAAACAGATATCTGCATATGAATGTAGAATCGGTAGGCGAGGGACCAGGAATTTGGCACTCTGGTTTGTGTTCTGGTTTCCGTTTGTAGTCCTAGTAGTATTGACCAGTCACATTTGAGCAAGTTTCAACAGTCTGTGGGGAGAAAATAATGCAATCTTGGAACCCATCAACTATCGTCTGATGCCAATTTAGTTATTTGCATTCATATTGAGAAATCTGTTTATAGCAGAAATGTATCGTCATTCTTGTGTATCAAGTTCCTAATTGGACTGCAGAGAAACTCTTGGCACGGATATCCGTTATCCGAATATCTGCTGACTACACTGGACCCCCAGGGACTAAATCGCTCTTGTACAATAGCCGATGGGTTTCCAGATTGCTGTCAAAGGAACTGCAGATAAAACGTATACGTCTAAAGCATTATTGATAACGGTCATGTGCAGAACAATGTGTTTCAATTTTTACATTTTTTTATAGGCCAGTGGAAATGTAAGCAGTAAAGTACTACTACTCTGAAATAAATTGCAGAACTCACTATGTAAGTAAGTAAAAAAAAAATCTGTTTAGACATTAATAAGAATAATGGTATAAAAATGCATCAAAAGATTTTTAAAAATCGACTAAGCAAAAGTCTTAAAAGTTTAAAGTGGTACGTGTATAGTCAAGGATGTGAAGATGGTTCCCCGATGCGGAGTACATCTAACGTTGCATAGCTAATGTAACATGCGTTTCATAGCTGAGAGGGTGAGGGGTTTAATTAAAAAGGCTTGTTTTCCATATATTTTTAGTAAAACCTGTACAAAAACAAGCAACAGAACAATGCCTTTGAAATGGTCGTGGTTTGCTCTTCTTCTGGTCTTAATCAGCAGAGTACTGGATCAAATTTAATTGATTTAAGATGTTATTTGATCAACAGGATAAAAGCATTACTCACGCCTGATAAAGATCATCTGCCTGTATTGGTATCTAAATGTTAGTACTACAAATACTGTCAGTCTAGAATAAAGTACACACTGCTGAGGAATATTTTTCACCTTGTACATACAGTAGGGGATGTATGGCCTTTGTCAGATGTTTGACAGCTTCACAGATATTTTCATAATGCTGCAAAAAGGCTGATTAAGACCAGACAGCTGAAGCAAAGACATGATGAAGTGCCAGGGACTTGTTGACAGCTTAAGGTTAAAGATTTTTCACATTTTTGGCTAAGACTAGTAACTAGGGATGTTTTTTTCTTTGGCAGGCCAAACACAGAGGATCCTTTATAACAGATACAGCTGTTTTGGTGAAGACACACCTAATCATTTTCTATGGAGAGCAGGAGACCGGCCATGCGGAGCATGATGGATACGCCATGTCGACTTGACTGACTGTTTGACTTCTCTAAATGTGCATAAACACGACTCGCCTTCAATTTTATGTAAATGAAGTCTGTCCAGTGCAACGGGCACAAAAAAAACTTAGAACAAACCATCAAACTCAGCGGCGCTGATCAAATATGAATCTGTTTGCATGTTTTCATAAACATATCTTCTTGTACTGTTTAGCTGTTACATGTGAAAGCACCACCCAGGTCGCAGTTACGTCAACCCATCATCCGGAGCATTCAGAGATCCGGTGCTTCCAGATGTGATCTCGCCGGATACTAAGTGGATCTCATCGCACCTTTAGTGTCGTCATTGTTTTCTGTCAACCACTCCTGAGAAATGTTGCTACATTAAGTTTCACAGCATTTTTCCAGCACACTTCCTTCGATGTTTCCCAAAGTTTGAAACACTTATGACTGTCTGTATTCATTTATGGAATATAACCACATGCTGTGACCTTTAGTTTAGAAACGTCTGTACAGTGTTCGACTTTCTAATGTGTTATTGCACAATACATTGAAGTAAACTATACTGTAAGGTATCATACTGATCCCTTTTCACTTGTGGCTTCATCAACAGTAGCTGCATTGATCAGTACAAGTGTTGAAGCACCAAACATAAGGACAGAGTTAATTAAAAAGCCCAAATTTAACTAAATGAAACAGAATAAGGATAAAATAAAGACTAAGTTTGATCAGAAACACTGAGCTCACTCACTCTTTAGGATAAACTTACAGCGTGTCGACTCTGCTTTTGTTCTGCTACTAAAATATAAAATTAGCAAATGAACTGGAGGAACAAGAGAAACAAAGGATTATAGTAAATTGAGGCGAAAATTTTTCTTTTGTTTCTCAGCTCCATGTGGTCAAACTACCATTCAACCATCGCTGCTTGATGTGTAAAACCACATCAAACTTCGAAGTGCAGAGCAGCAAGAAATGCGAAAGGAAGGCTGGCAAGAGACGGCCAGGCAGTGGTACTTACTTTTATTAGTACAACTTGATGCAGTTATTCTGAGTGATCAAAGCAAATGACTCAACTTTACGCGACATTATAAAAATGACATGCCATTATGGCTTGTTGAGGGCGAGCAATTCAAACAGTTTAGTGAATTAGAGAATGGCTGTAAAGGCATCTTGGACAGAAGACAGAGTCTTTTTTTTTTACAAACAGCCGATGTGAGTGGATTATTGTGAGAAAAAGGGGCTGTGAGCTGCGTATTGGCATATTTTTACATTTCTAAAAATCCATTTAACCAATGTCATATCCATCTTTTAAATACAAGTGACATAAAATTAGTCATGATTCCCACACCGACTAAATAAACATGACAAGCGAAAAATGGGAGGCCTGAGACGATGACATGGTTCAAATATTAAAAGCATCTGGCAGGCGTTTGAGTAAATCAGTGACAGATTTTATCAGTGCGAGGAAGCGTCACTACAGATAAGGTTGTGAGTGACATCAGCTTTTGGTGTTCCCGAGAGCAATTCGACATCATCACTCTCCTTTAGGTGACGTGAAGGGTTCAAAGTGCACGTGGCGGCAAGAAAACGGCACGTGTGAACTCCAAAGGTCATGAACACATGGATGAATGAGATGTAATACATGTGTTGAAGATTAAAGAGATGGTGTTGGATGAATACAAGACAAATACAAAAGGCAATTAAATATGACAACAAATAGTAGATGCCAACTACTCAGTGGCCCATGAAGAAGTTTGTCCAAGGAAAGGAAACTTTAACTATACAGTCTGTTGGCATATTAGAGATTCAGTGAGAAAATGTCTTCTCAGTCTCACACACCGGGGTTTGAGTTTGAATTCCTGGTTGCACATACCTACAGGCTCAGGGATTTCTTCGTTCCCAAGGAAGGAA
The DNA here is from genome assembly GCA_946959425.1 of Argyrosomus regius. NCBI lineage: Eukaryota > Metazoa > Chordata > Actinopteri > Sciaenidae > Argyrosomus > Argyrosomus regius. Next base: position 28,383,618 of record OX336882.1, read on the forward strand.
ATACTGACAACGGTGAGCTTGTGTTTGGTAAGAACATGCAGCTCTTTTCTTGACCCTCACTCTAAATCAGTTTTCCATATGGCAGAGACAGAAGGGGGTCTGAATGAGGCTCACAGTTTCACAGACACCAGCCTTTCAGAAGCTGCATCTTGGTTCAGTTTCGTCTGGGGCAGACATAAATACATTAAACTACAGATGCTGACAAAACACACGTGCATCCAATATGCTACAGTAGAGATTTGAAAATAAAGACCTAGAACAGTTACGATGCACAGAGAGCCATTTAGAAAGGAAAATGAACCGCCTAAGATTGATGGAAACTGGGAATTTGCTCACTTATTAACACTCAATTGTAAAGTTGCCCTGAACATTCGCCATCGGAAACTATTCTAAAATGTGTGAGAAGCTCAAATTCAACACGTTCCAGTTGATTGATGTATTTGGGATGGTTTAATAAACACATTAAAAAGTGCCCTTGAGTAGTACTAGTTCCATGTCTCCCCTTCAATAATAGCTCCTGCTGAACTACATACTGCGGTTTGAGTTGCACAGCTCCATAGAAACAGTAAAAGCAGAAGACAAAAACATTACAGAAGACATAAAAGCAGGAGGTATAGTACAGGGTGAATAATATCCCCAGAGCTCCAATTTTCATATTGACCTCGCAGTGTCCCGTGTGCGCTAAAAACTTTCACTGTTGAGAACATTTTAACAGGCATACGTGGGCCTGTAAAATCTGGGTGCACTGCATGAAAAGGGAAACAGAAATTCAAACTGTGGACTACGCTTCAGTGAGTTAATGTCACGAAGAAGTAAGAGAGTGACTGTTCATGATCCATCTTTTGACAACTTGGTCCTTTACAGTATTTTTGGCATTAGGGAATTTCAGGCTGGTGCTCATGAGGAAATAATTAAACCCAGAAAGTGTGTGTGTGTGTGTGTGTGTGTGTGTGTGTGTGTGTGTGTGTGCGTGTGTGTGTGTGTGTGCGTGTGTACGTCATCTTGTGTTTTGGTGTATGAGTTAAGCAGTGTCTTCCAGGAGCGCTCCTGACTCTGCGCTGAGAATGACTGAAAAGAATCCACACTACAAAATGACTATCTGTGTGTAAATTGCTATGAGGGGGGATCTGTTTACACTTCAACATGAATGGAGGAGTTCTCCAACACACACACACACACACACACACACACACACACATATAACCTTAATCAGTCTGGAACAGAGCAGGAGCCACTCAGCCCTGTGGGTCCTTCAGGACCACGTGTGTGTACACAAACCGACTGCAGTCCATCCCCCGCTCCACTGAAATGCAGCTACCTTGTTCCACAGCTAAACTTTCTCCTCTGCTGTCTGGCAGACTGTAAAGTGTATTGGGCCATTGTAAATGTACTGTAAAATGACTTCTCTTTCCAGTCTTTAGAAAAACCTTCCTTCCTTAACAACCCTGTTATGTTACCGAGGAAAAAAAAAATGTGTGGAAAGAAGAGTTTAAATCAGGGGCATCTTTTTCCCCCTAAGGAAAGGTTAGCGGAGAAAGTCCACCAATTTATATTGTAACAGCTGCACACACACACACACACACACAAGAGAGATGCTGCTTAACTACATAATGAACGTGAACAAGCATTTTGTTCACAACCACTCAGTTCCTGCTGTTGCCACATGCCAAGTGTTAAATAGTAAGTGTTAAACACACCTAATTTAGGCAATTCTGATATTCTTCTTTGCAAGTAAAGCTTACTGCTGTCAGAAAAAAGCATCAATTTAACTAACTAAAAATAACTAATAATGTATTATAATAAATTAATAATTATGAAAACAATGGAAAGTGTCTAAAAATGCTGTAATTACTGTGTTTATTTGTAACACTGCTAAAGCAAAAACTGCCAGGCTCTAAGGCTCTATTCTAGAGCAAGTTTTTAATTTGTCCTTTCTGGGCTGTGGTAAAAACATTGCGTTTCGACGTGGCAGGCTCTGTGGAAGAGGACCCATAGTATCTGTAGATATAAATGGCTCATTCAAACACAGCAATTCTTATTTTCAAGTGATTTTACATCAATGAAAACATAGTTATTCATATTATATTCCATTTCTGCCACATTCTGTGAATAGAGACCTGTAAATCTGACGCACTGGACCTTTAAATGTCATGCAGGAAAGTACACAATTACACACTTTCCAATGTGGAAGGAAAATATGAAAATAAATTTGCAACAAATTACAGTAAACGTGTTACCAGTTTGATAAAAAGTAAAAAAAAAATCAATGATACTGACTAATCACATGTCTATAAAGTGTGAATATGATTCTATCATTGAGAATTTAAACTGTTTGGGGGGGACTTTGTACTGAGCTATGCAGAAAATACTTTTAATGTTGATGATAAAAGTGTGTATTCAAGTTAAATATGGATTTCACAATGGCACAGAGTTGCAGTGTGGAAAATGTCACCCATGATGAGCTTCGTCTGGCCAGCTGGATTGTTATTCATGTACAATCAGGTAACACTCGCTGCTTGGCAAGCAGACAAATTGCTGCTCTCAGTCACCGCTTTGTAAATGCAGTAATTCATGCAGTGTTTTGTTCGACAGGTGTGTTGTGATTTATGGCCTCCTTTAAAAATCATCTCTTTGACCATTACATCAACCACTGGGTAATCAATTAGAAAGTAATCATTAGTTGCAGACCAGTGCAGTTCAATCAGTACAGGCCTTTGTTCATTGTTTGTAGTTTGTATTCATCATGTGTATATTTTTTATCTTATCACCGAGTTCATGCATGCATACACATGGTAAATACATTAGGGAAGAGATGAGCGCCTTCTAGTTGTCATGTATATCACAAATTGAACTCAAAGTTCTACATGAAAAGCTAGACTTCAAAAATACACTCTATACACATTGTATTAGTTGGACCAGGCTGCAATAAATCTTCATTTCAAGAAGGCTATAATGTTCAGTTTTTGTTGAAACTGTTTCAGAGAGAGGTTTATTCAACTGCATGATCATTTTGAAAGTAGAGTTTGTGCTGCTGTCGAAATCTAATGCACTGGGGGTAGGCTTTGTAGCAAATCAGGGCGTGATCAGACAAATTCAGCTGCCTCACAAGCAGTGACTGAGAGCAGCAATTTGTCTGCTAGCAGCGAGTGTTACCTGATTGTACATGAATACCCAGCTGGCCAGACGAAGCTCATCATGGGTGACATTTTCCACACTGCAACTCTGTGCCATTGTGAAACCCATATTTAACATTGAATACACACTTTTATCATCAACATTAAAAGTATTTTCTGCATATCTCAGTACAAAGTCCCCCCAAAACTGTTTAAATTTTCAATGATAGAATCATATTCACACTTTATAGACATGTGATTAGTCAGTATCATTGATTTTTTAAAATTTTTTATCAAACTGGTAACACGTTTACTGTAATTTGTTGCAAAAAAAAGATCTAATTTTCATATTTTCCTTCCACATTGGAAAGTGTGTAATTGTGTACTTTCCTGCATGACATTTAAAGGTCCAGTGAGTCAGATTTACAGGTCTCTATTTACAGAATGTGGCAGAAATGGAATATAATATGAATAACTATGTTTTCATTGATGTAAAATCACTTGAAAATAAGAATTGCTGTGTTTGAATGAGCCATTTATATCTACAGATACTATGGGGGCGGCAGTAGCTCAGTCCATAGAGACTTGGCTTGGGAACTGGAGGGTGGCCGGTTCAAGTCCACCAAAAATATGGAAGGTGGACTGGTAGCTGGAGAGGTGCCAGTTCACCTCCTGGGCACTGCCGAGGTGCCCTTGAGGAAGGCACCGAACCCCTCCAACTGCTCGCAGGGCGCTCCTCAGGGGGGTTGCCCATCACTCCACCATCTCTCTCCACATTGCATGTTTATGAGCTCTTGTACTGTATGTGTGTTCAGGGTTGGAATGCATGTAAATAAAACTGAGTGAAAAAAGAATTTCCCCGTTGTGGGATTAATAAAGTATCTCTTCTTCTTCTTCTTCTTCTTCTTCTTCGTAACATGATTTGGCTAACAGTAAACTGCAACAGTCTCCACAGGAGAAAAGAGTGACAAGAAAACATGGAGGGAATTCAATTGTAAGTACAGAGAAGGAGGCATCCCAACCAACCCAAGATGAAGAAGAAGTAGTAATTGTTAGGCCAGGATCCAGCGCTGCGGCAAAAAGGCCAGTCAAACCCTCCACAGTCAGCCTGAAATGTCTCCGAAAACTGAGACTGTCCAGGTGGATTCATAGACTAAACTATGATACTCTACCTGTTGTGCTCTGGCTTTGTTTATTTCACGTATCCAGCTTCTAAATCTGTGTCTAGCTCGCAATTCATGCTGCAATATGGTGACACAAAGGCTCTGTATGTGTAAAATATAAAACCTTGACTCACCGTTGAGGAAAAGCTCTTCTCGCATTGCTTGTCTGGCAGCAGTAGAGAAACAGCGTTTCTTCAGCCACTCTGCGTCAAACACGCTGGTGTGCTGGTCGGGCCACACAATGGACACCTGTGGAGAGCAAAAAAAGCTTATTGATCCTGACCGGACAAAATATTTGAGATCTTTTTCCCGACCCTTTGTTGTGATAAACCATCGAACCATTGTGCACTGACTCTCTATCTAGTAAACAGTAAACAACAACCTTTTTATTGACTAGCAAAGATGTGGTTAAACATACCGAGTGATTTTAAAATCATATGTGATCCAGAAAATAAGACTAGCATGCTCCTTGAAGGTTAAGCTTCGAAGATGCTCTTTGGGTTCATAAAAGTGAAAAAGAATGGAGGATTTCCTGTGTTTCCCATCTGTTTTTTTAATACTTGTGGGGCCTTTTGCCAGTGCCTCATCTATCCATCTTTTCTTTAGCCAGAGGCAAGCATGAAATCATGGTTGTTGTACTCAAAACACGTGTTTACTATAATAGGCTACTCAGTAAATCTTGGTGCAGCAAACAAAAACAATACAAGAAACTTACTGTTTTTGATTTTTACAACAAAAACAAATAACACACGGTAGCTTGGCAGCACTGTCATGTAAAGCAATCTGTTCAGGGCTCTAGGGCTGAATCCAGAAGGACACAAAGCTAACAAAGGTGGTTCCTTTGGAGGACTTAAAGGTCAAGCTGAACGTGTGCGTCTGCCAAAATTAGATTGTCTTACTGCGCAGTTTATCACCTGGCAGTTGCCGTCAAACAATAAATAAAGTTTAGATGCCGTTCATTCCCCATAATGTGTAGGTAAGAATAGTAACATGAAAGGAGAGGTTGTGCTAACCGAATATTTTCTGTGGCAATGACGGAAAAAATCTGAAGGCCGTCCATCATTTTGACAGATTAAGGTTGCAGAGAATCGCCGCAGGGTTGTACAGTGGGGTGTGGTGGTAACTTTTCCTTTTGCTGATTAACCGGTTTTCTCGATGCCAGTGCTTCCTCACTCTTATTCACTGTCTATGTCTCTCTCTCAAACCACTGTACACAAACCAAACCAACTATTTTGCAGCTTAATTGAGAGGCAGACACAGATTTAGAAGTAAACAAAGCTAGAACACAACCGGTCGAGTAACATAGTTTAGTCCATGAATCCAGCTGACTGTGGAGGGATTACACGATCTGAGCATCTGATTGCCTGCTGCAGTGTGACGTTGGGCTGTTTCCAAAAGTTGAGCTCAACTTCTCCATTGCAGGTCGCTGCATTTTTTGGCGGATACCCCTGCTGAATATGGCCTAACAAGTACTTCTTCTTCATCTCTGGTTGGTTGGGATGCCTTCTTCTCTGTACTTACAATTAAACTCCCCTCCATGTTTTCTTGTCTGCAGTACTGGATCCTGTCTGAATGTGCCCTAACCATATGTAGACCCCCTTTGCTGTAGAGCTCTGGTGTGCAGATTAATTAGCCATTATGTAGCAGTCTTGTCTCACATGCACAACCTCATTGTATAGCTAGCTTTAGCACTGGTAGACTATATCACTACATAGCGTAGCTCACAAAACATCACAGCTGAGCGTCCGAAGTTCCTTTAGAAAGCCTAATAACTGATGTGGTTGATAAACGAGGTCAGCCAGTGGCAGGTAAAATTATAGGGGAAGCAAGGAGGTCAAGGTGAATTACTGGGTTCAGTAGGAGGCTATGATTTATATGACAGGTTTTAATAGATTATGACAGAGTTTTATGGTCCTGTCTGCTAAAATGATGGACGAGAAAGTCTAATGCAACCTCTGCATGGAAGTATCATATAGTATAGTGTAATGTAATGTACGGTTTTAGGTTTTACGAGATTAACCGTGAGTGAGAATGAAACTTAATGCACCCAAAATGTCCATTACTACCATCCAGTGGAATTGTAAAACTGTGGTAATAAGACTGCAGCAGTACTGAAAGGAAGTTCATGTTGAACCAGGATGTAGGCTCTGTAAAATTTATTGGACATTTACATATCCAGTTTGGGTAATAATAATAGTAATTTTTCCCCTGATATAAAACATTCATACTGAGTGTGTGAACCCTGAAAACCATAAGTCAGATAATGGCAGCAGCATACCTTGTTGTCATTGGTGACCTCCACGACATCGACCCCCGTGTGGACATCAAGATCGGACATCAACAGCTTCCGGGCCTGAGCTGACTCCAGGGTACACAGCGGACACTGGCAGTTGTCTCTCAGCCAGGTGAATGGGTACAGACTGTGGCCTCCATCCTCCCACTCCACCTCCATTAGCCTGTCCTCGTCCAGAGCCCGGACGTGCCTCACCGAGTGGCGAGCCAGTGGGAGGGAAGCTGACCCCAGTGTCTGATGACCACGAAGCTGCGCTGAAGTCAGACAAGAGGGTAGTGGACCTGCAGCCTTTGACGGTCTACGGCAAGCCCTCAGAGCTTGGCAGGCCATGGCAGAGGTGCTCCTCTGCAGGGCGGGCAGGGCGAAACGTGAAAATGTACTCATCCACATTTTTGAATGGTTTCTTCTAGGCAACTACGTCTCTAGATCAAAAAGGGACTCCAACTCTGTAGATAATGAAAATGAGAGGATAGAGAATCATGCATCAGTCTTCATCAGTTGATGTGTTTACAAGCTAGGGGTGCAAAATAAACCAAATTTATCAAGTTACATCAGAGTCTCCTACCTCCTTGTATTGTGTTGTGATAATGTGTGGATTTTCTGCTGTTATGTATGCATTTGTGCTGCAGAGTAGAACATACTGTACCAAATACAAATTCCACCAGCCTCTATCTAATCTATCCATCTCACACACCCAATTTAAGAAGCAGAGCCACTGCACTACATTTGTGTTTGAACAAAACTAATCAGGCACAGTTCAAAATGAGTGTTCAAAAGGGACCTGGATGTATCAGAAATGAAAAACAGCAACAGTATTTTAAGAAAACACACTTTAACATGTGTTGCAGTCCAAAATCCTGCACCTGTATGCTGTTTTGTTGAGCCGTTTTCCCGTGCCAGACACATTAGTGGCCTCAGATTATTTAACTAGGGGCTGCAATTGCTACTTATTTTCGTTGTTGATCAATCTGCTGATTATTTCCCTCAAATTATTGATTGATAATTTGGGTAACAAAAACAAACAAGCCAAAAAACGAAAGAGGGAAACCGGTGAAACACTCAAAGACGAGGAAAAGTGGCTCATTTTTACAGTGGCCATTTTGACGTGAAATAGTAGCAGGTGTTTCCAATGAACTAATTAAGGAGCCTTTCCAGTGAGCCAACACGCACCCAAACAGCACTCTGACTCTGTTTGACCTGATGGGAAGGGATCTTAATTAGTATCATTGGTAACACCTGCGTTTACCTACTATTTCATGTCAAAATGGAACTATTGTCACATTTGAGAACATGGAAAATGTCAAATGTTTGTCAATGTATAGAGTTTATGCATATATCCCTTTGTATATTTCTTACATGGATAGAACAATATATTCTTCCCTCCCTTATACTATGATTATACGCCTTCATTTTATCTACCTCATGTCTTTTCGTACATATCGTGTGCCTGTTTTGTGTTTGTAAAACTTGTAACTGTTATGGAATTTTCTATCCTTCGGTTACACGGGGTTACGTGTGGGCCTTGAGGTCCTTTGCAGTAGTAGTTGTTTGGCTTTGCTTGAGAACAGCAGGTGCCAGTCTATCTCAACACTGTGGAGACCTTATGTTGCCTTCCTAGACATAATAGATAGCTTGCTAACGTAAACAGACATCTGCGTCTCCAGACTAGAATGTGCTGACAGTAACACCAACATGGGTAAAAACATTCTCTTTGACTAATTCTGGGCGTATAGTATTTGTGGTGTTATCTGTAGGAGTTTATAGTCTGACCACCAGCATGAGTTCGGCAGAATGTGAGACTGACTCAGGCACTTCTGATGTACTTTGAGAGTGTCTCTATTTCTCCTTGGCCAAGCGTCAATAAATACTACAGCATAAGGCATCAGAGGCTCCTGAACACTTTCTTCCCTCCTGACGTGGCAACAGAAGGCAAAACAAGTTCATTAAAATGAATTAAAAACTGATTATTCTTCGATTTATAAACGCTTAGAAATCAGAGATAGACGTATAAATGGGAAAAACATTAAAAAGGCAGGTATGGGGTTCAAGGTAAAAAAGATGATACAAAGACAGAAACATCACAAATATAGTTGATTTGATTCTGTCTTTTGTTTGTCTTTCTGCTCTACAGACGAGATTAAATGTCTTTCTTCCTCTCTTGCATCAGTGTGGGTGTGTTTGTTTGTTTGTTTGTTTGTTTGTTTGTTTGCACAGGCTTGAGGACAAATATACTGCAGCTACCTCCAGCTACATCTCATTTAAAACTACTTAACTCGAGCTTTACCTTTTTCTACCAAAGTTATTTAAACTGGCATCACTATCAGCAGCAGGTGGATTTGACTAGCACTGAATACAACTAGATAGACTAGAAAAGAGTGTGTATGTGTGTGTGTGTGTGTGTGTGTGTGTGACCAAAGCTAGCTATACGTGCTATTACTTGTGTTCACTTCCGTTGTTGTTGTTGTTCCTTTTAGCCTAACGGCTAAATTACCGTTTAGCCGTTAAATGACCGTTTGGCCGTTAGCCGTTGAAGAGACAGACCTCGCTCACCGGTTGTTAGCTACAATTACACAGCTGCTAACGCTTCATCCTTGTTTCAGTTTCTGAGCTAACAACAGAGGCTAACGAGTCTACTTCCATTCACAGCTTCTTTGCCGGGTTTGCTTTGAAGTTTATGAATTAAAGTGCCACGAAAATGCACAGCAACAACTTGAAAAAAGTCAAGTTACAGACGTTACCTGTTAATGTTTAGCCGTCGTTCCCTCCTCTCCTCCTCTCCTCGCCTCCGTCAACACAAATAGCAGCTGTCAGTGTGTGTGAGAGAGAGAAAGTAGGTGAAAGGTTGACCGGCAGAGACTGTACAGGATGACATAATCAGTGCAAGTGAAGTGCATGAACGTTGCCCTACTTTTTCAGTCCCAACTGATAAAGATCCTGATCCAACACGGTTTTTGTGTTAAGCGATAGTGATAAAGTGTTAGTAGCCCCACCCTAGGAAGGGAGCATTTCTCCTACCCTAATTGCTTTGAATGAGGCTGAATCTCAACCACCACCAATTGTCTCTGAATGGGTGGAGGTACAATGGTTTTATGGGATCTGAGGGCTCCCTATTGGTGATTTAACAGCTGTGCTAAAGCCCTATGAGACTGTAGACACAGTGGTGCTTTGAGCTAAATGCTAACATCAGCATGATGCTGACATGCACATGTTCAGCCGGTATAATATTTCACCACAATTCAGCCTTTTAGCATGCTTAAATTTGCTAAATAGCACTAAGCACACAGCTGAGGTAACCCTAACCGCAAATAAGTAAAAACTCTGACCTGCTCTAGATGAAAAGTCTTTGAATATCTTTAGCAAATGCAGCGTTCACACCATGTTGGATGCATGAGATGGGAGAGATTCCCATATTAAAGCAAAACCGTTTAACTATTCTACCATAAATTTGATGCTACACTGACATATAATCAGGTGAATGGTGTCTCTGTCATTCCCACTTTGTGCTTTCTCACCTGCGAGAAGTACATAATGCTTTACGGGACTAAGTCACACACCACCAACTGATTTTGGTGAAACTGGATCATATACTATGGAGAAAATGTTACCTTTGATTTCCTCTAACTGTTGCACATGAACTCTCTGTGATTTACAGAGTTTCCTGATGGACAGTAAAGTAAACTGCTGCAAACTGTAGCTGCTGTTAGCTAATATTTGCTCAGTTTGTTAACCAGGCTTCCTGAACTGTGAGCTCTGAGTGTTAGTGTTTGTACCACAGGTGTTTTGGACCAATGGGAAAAGCTAGTTTTCAGGCCCAAGGTGCAGGCAAATGTTAATGTGGAGTCGAGCTGGTGTCGTGCCAGAACCGGAGCTGGGTATGCGAACAATGTAACCTGGCTCAGCAGCCTCTATGGACATAATAACAGAAACTAAAATATTGAAGAGGACGTTCACGGAGGAAGCTAAGAAGAGAAAATGAGAGAGTGCAAGCAGGAAGCTGCCGGACAAGAGTAAATCTGGGACTGACTTTTAGTCGTTGGTGAGAGCTTTTTGAAATAAAAGGATGAAAGACGCCGAGCTGGGCTTCTTGCCGTTGGACTAGTAAGTAATATCAGCTGGCTGCTTAACTTGTGTTGTTACACTTGCTTGATGTTTGGCTGTTAGCAGATGCTACATAATTTAAATAGATATTTACCTGTGAATCAAAAATGTCAGCCTGATGGTGGCACAAGAGAAAAAGTCAAGGAATCACCAATCAGTAGGGTCCCCTTTGGGGAGCACAAATGTTAGTACAAAAATTTCATGGCAATCCAACTAATAGTTGTTGACATATTTTAGTCTGGGCATCCCTGGAGCCATGTTGTTAGCATGGCTAAGATAATTATCTCTGCCCTCAGTAATACCCACAGCTGAGTGCGCACACAGATGCACAGAAATGAGGCTCTTCAACTGCACCAGAGCTGATGAAGATTACTTGATGATCAGTGAATTGTTTTTGTTATTCATCTGGCATGAATCCCAAACATTTGCTGCTCCCAGCTCCTAGAATGTGACAATTTACTGCTTTACTTTGTGATATATGACAGTAAATTAAATCTCTTTTTAATTTGAACTGATGGATGAATTAAAAAAAAATTTAAGAGCGCCACAACAAACACATGCTGCTGAACAGTGTTGCACTGACAGTGGCCATGTGTCAACACTCAAAAGATGCTTCCTTCCTCTTTTTAATGGGCATTTCATTAGACCAAACAATTACTCATTTAATCAAGAAACCCACTGACACCATCAATAATAAAAGTATTTTTCTGTGTTCAGTCATACCTCCTTCAGTTTACTTACTTACTTCCTAGGTTTATTAGCCAGTTCAGGGGTGATGAGCAGTGGACGTGCAGTACAGCGTTCAATCCAAATGAGACCTGCCGACATCTGAGTTCACATTTTAAAAGCTTCATTTTGCAATTATTAACCCAGGATTACACACGGCCACTGAATTTACAACCTAACAGAGTTATGTTGAGTTTCAAAGGGTAAGTTGATGATTGTGATCAGTCACCTTTGCAACTGACGTTAGTGCACACGTGTCACAACAACAACAGTAACAGTAAGTTGTATCGTGTAATGGACTATGGTCAAATGTCAGTATATTATATATACACATATACATTATATATACATTTTTATATTACAAATAAAATCTATGTCTATATATAGAGAGAGATATGAAGCTATAACCTGTATCTGTCAATGTCTGTAACTATATAAATTAATTTAAATTCATGATTTGTGTTTATGTAATGATACATGTATGCAAATACTGAACATTGCTGGATTCTAGCTTTGAAGAAATGCAGTATTTTTACATTGTTTTTGCTGCACAATAAAATATGCAAGATGCGGCACAAATATCTACATTTGTGGCAGTGCACTGATTTTCCATTTGTCAGACTTTGTTAATAAAGGCAAAGCAGACTTTTAATTTAATAATATTTAGTCTTATAGTCAGCTCTATCTGGGAAACTGACCTAGTAAACCTTCCTCAGTGACAAGGTACATGCTGCTCTGTTCAAGGTTAGTATGTAAATAATACGTGAACTTGCATAATAAATTCACTGAAATGATTTATGCAAAATAAACCAAAGGTTAACATTTGGGTTGAATAGTGTTAACGTTACGCAAGTCTGTATTTGATACGAGGAAGTAAAATGCAATATAAAATACATGTATTTCCTCTAAGGATGACGGATTAAGTCTCATGATAACCAATAATCTGGAAATCATGTGCTTTACCCTTCCATGGAAACATACAATGTAGGCTAAAGGTTTTTAGTCCTTTATGCTGCCTCATCATGAGCGTAATCGTTGGGCTCAAAGTTTCTATTGACTGTGTGAATACGTCAGGCTGTCATACTCTTACTGTACTTTGCAATGTTACATAATTTACATCCGTTGGCACTTTTCTATACGGAGCTGTGGGTACTCGTGACATTTTAAAATTCCTTTGAATCAAAAGCCTGAAACGGTTTACTAAACCTCGTTTACGACCTTAGAAGGCTGAAGTATTACCAAAAAAATTTTGTTTTCAGCAGGTCGAAGGCAGAATGCAGGAAAAAACAAGTTGTTTGTGAGTCCCACCGCACCACTCAAAGCACCATCAACACAACTTCCTTACATCTCTGGTCCTCATAAATACCAACAACCAGCGCTCTTCCTTCAAAGCGCTCGTAGGGGGGTCACAGCCTGTGTGTATAATTAACAGCAGACCTCAAACCGTTGTAAACCAAACACAGAGAGGAACTTTGTAATTTTGAAGCACGTGGCAATATAGTATGCAGTCTAATTATTATAGTGCTACTGCCACATTGTGAGGTCTGCTGGATACAACAAAAAACAGGGGACCTCCTGGATGCAGCTCAACGGGGACTCCGAGCAACATAAGGAATGGGTTAATCTCACTTTAACTACCAATAATAAGGGGGAAAGATGAATGTTTCGACCCCATAAGCACTCATAAGATTGATTATTTCTGCCATAAAGAACATGTTCTTGCAACAACACCATATTCCAAACACAAACTCTTTATTCGAGAAGACACAACACAATCTGTTAAGAATGTCATCACACAGATTTATGCTTGACACTGAAGTCCACGAGTGCTGCCTGCAGTCTTATCTGTCAAAGTATTACATCTCGCCACATATCTTTAATTAAAAAGGTAAACAACACATATATGCTGCTCTATTTCAAAACTTTATATAAACAATGAATACATATTAAGGTGTTCTGTAATAAAGATATTGGCACTCACAGTATTTACTTATCTCTAATAATACACTGTACATTTTACAAGATTATACTGCCTGTGCAAAACAGCACAGCGAAAAAGGCCTTAAACCATGTCACAACCTTTAGCACCACAACAGTGAGGAAAAAGTGTGCAAAGTGTGCTAGCCTATGAAGCAAAAATATATATAAAAAAATACAACAGATAGGTGTTCATATGTAAACATTCTTTGGTATAACATTCATCTGGAGTGTCAGAGAAGAGCAACGGTAGCGTTGCTCATGTTAGGAGCTTTCAACCAGGCTACAACATCCGAGGTCAGCCTTGTCAACAGCTATGTGAAGAGTTTTCCCAACACTCAAATCAGAGCAAACACAGCATTCACGAGTGAATATGGACGCTGACACACAAGCTTAAAATTTGACTTCATCCTTCCTCGAGTGGATCTGCTAAAATCACTCCTCACTCCCTTTTTTTGTGCTCACAGAGGACCGAAAAACACAAGTACTGTCGTCAGATAAAGGGTTTTCCAAAAACTGGAAAACCCTTCATCTGACGACAGTACTTGTGTTTTGAAAACTGATAGTTCCTGTTCTCACTTTTCTGATTGGCTGACTCATGTTTTACACACCACACACACACACACACATACACACACACACACACACACAAACCTGTCAATGCAATAACCAAAAATGACCATATACCAAGAAAAGAGGCAGTTTGAGGTTTATTGACTGGCGGATGGATAAAAGCCCATACATTATTTATTGGAAAATATTACTGTAATTTGTATTTCTATTTTTAAATATAGTGATGTAACCACCTTTTATTTGACTATTACAATGGAGTGGGCAATATGACAGTTTACGCAGTCAGATATATAGCTGTCTAGAGATTTATACCGTGGTATCTATCTCTTTAACGTCTCTAGGTGAATTGCAAATCATTGAGCGGGAAGACTTTATGGCAATATTGGATTTTTATATGAGCTTTTGCATCAATATGATGAAGTCATTTGATTTATTAGGTATTTAGGTTTGCTGGATCAGCCCAAAGCGGACATTTCTTGTTGGCTTTCTTCCAGAAAACGTATCACAATATTGTCATATAAAATTGCAAATGGGGTATTATCCGTATTGCCCAACCCGCGTGGTTTTTCGATCGAAAGTGAGATTGTTGGGAGTCAAATACAGTCCAACAGACTGCTTTAACGACACATTTTGTGATAGCAGTAGCAGTACCTAGCAATGGTTTTATATGCCCAGGTTTTTATATATCCCTGTCGGAGATTTATTGCAATGCATTTAAATGGCTAAAGTAATTCATAATAGACTAATTTAAAATTTAGGTCTTAAAACAGATTCTGACACATGCCCCCTCTATAAAACAGGGCCATGAGCTTGAGATTGTACTTTAGTCGTGCAAATTTCCAACATTATTTGCAATTAATTAACCAAGTCACCTAAAGAGAATGAATGGGAACTTTTGGGGGCCCCTGGGGGTCTGGGGGTCGTGGGAAAGTTGCCTCCTCTCCGCCCTTTCGTCAATCCAGATTCGGAGATCACAAAACCTGGGCAAATTCAACCAAACCTCGAGGTTCGCTGCCTCTAAAAAGGAAGTTTTTCCTTGCTACCGTTGCAAAGTGCTTGCTCATGGTTGGAATTGTTGAGTTTATGTAAATAATATTATGAATTGTACGGTCTAGACCTGCTCTATATGGAAAGTGTGATGTGATAACGTCTTATGATTTGGCGCTGTATAAATAAAATTGAATTGGCTACATGTAAAGCGTTGGTTTCCAAACTTTTATCTCTCATATCTTTGAGTTGTGAGCAACCAAATTTTTCATTCATTTAATTCATTTTCAGCAACAGCAACAACAACAAAAAAAAGATGAGATGTTATGAGAAAAAATGTCAAATAAAAATGAATAATTGTGGGTTTTTTGTGTCTTTTAATTAAAGTTTTAGTTTCATCCCTGATATAATTGCTCAAATTTGTCACCCCTGCCTATGCCTCATGATCACACTCCACCATAAGAATTAAAATAATAATAAAAATAGTACTGTAATGAGACGTGTAGGGACTACTTTCTCTCAGAACTTCATGTATTCATTCTTCAGTCTGCTCAGTCTTGTGCCGTGGCTGCGGATGATCAGAGACAGGAGCTCGTGTTTGTCCTTCAGTCCCAGAGAAATGTCCAACGTCTCCTTCAGGACGTCCCGTGTGTGCACTATCATGTTCAGAAAGTCGTCGTTGAGCCGGTGCTCCTCTTTCAGCTCGCTCTCCTGGCTCTGTTTGAATTTCACCTCCAGCTCCAGCAGAGATTTCTCCGAGTTTGTAAACGCCTCGCTTATCTGCGCCGTCTCCCTCCGCAAATATTTCCCGTAGCTGTCCTCTCCGTCCAGGTCGTACGAGATGCTTTTACCGATACCCTCCAGCACCCTAGCCGAGTCCTCTATCTGCCTCTTGATGATGGTGAAATCATCCCGTATGACGGCGTCCTGGTCCTCGTCGAGACCACACTTTCTCTCGTCGGTCATTTTAAAAAGCATCTGACATTTCTCCGGGTCGTCGTTTTCCTCGTAGTCGCCGTCCGGCACGAAGTAATGATGAAAAGTGCCGTTAGACATCTCCGGATGCAACGGTCCTGCGAAAAAACCTCCACACGTCGGCAGTGATAACATCCCGGCACACAGGAGCAAGTGAAGAAAAGCCATGATGCTTCTACACACTTGTCCCCCTCCCAGAAAAACACACTCACAATTAAGAAATAGTAGTTTTAAACGTTAATTCAGCTAAAATATCAACCTGGTGGACTATTTAACTCCAATTCGGCGTACGAACAGAAACATTTCAGTCAGGTTTTAACGTCCAAACTGCGTAGTTAGTAGTTCAAGCTCTGCTGTAGCGTTCACGTCCCACTCAATATCCTCTTTGTCCAGACATAAAAGTGGCGTGAAAAATGTCCAAACAGCCCAAACTTCTTCTCCCTTTTTTTTTTAACCGAGCCTGTCAACCTTCCATCACTTGTTAGTGGACAGTAAAAAAGCAATGTATGAGACGTTCAAGTTTCAGCGTGGTAACGGTTGTACACCCGACTTCACTCGGTGCCTCAAACGCAACATCTGGATGTCTCAAGTGCCGCGCTTCGGAGTTTTTTTTTTTTTTTTTGGCTAATAATACCTCAGTGCTACTCTCAAATTACAAGCCCCCTCCCGTCATTTAAAAGGCTGCATTCAGGCTGGAGGAGGACGGCTGCCAGCCCTGGCCAGAGCTGTTAGAGCACCTCACTTTTAGACCGGGAAAGACCGAGTTTGTGTTAATATATAACCGTGACAAGCTGGAAAAAAGTTATTAGACTCTACTGAGAAATACACAAGTGACCACATGTTAAACCTGAAACCAGTGCTGGAATGTAAACATTTACTTCAAGTGCTGTATTTACTCTTTATTCTATTTATTTTGCAGATTCAGATTATTTATACCAATTAGTTTTCTACAAGTTGAAATCAGTCCTCGCCTTTGCCAGCCGCAACATTAAAGTTATCACTTTAATACTCTGAAATTGACAATTTTTGGTGCTTCAAGTACATTTTGTACTTTCGCATGCAGGATGTATTTCCACACTGTGGTAAAACTACTTTTCCTTAAGTAAATTATCTCAGCGGCCTTCTTTCCCCACCACCGCTAGAAACGTAAATCCAGCACCAAAATCCTGTAATTATAGCCTGGTGCTTTTCTAAAATGTATAATTTTTTATCCTATCTTGGTGACAGAAATGTGGATTCAACTATTTTTTTTAGGTTTTCTGATTGTTTTATCGAATTATACTGTGATGACTGAAGATGAGGTGGGCAAAATATTACAACACAGCTCTGAATGTAATGTAGTCAGTATACAGTATGATACACAATTAACATCCTCAATCATCAAAAATGATAAATGATACAAATTACAAATAAAGAATCTATTATAGGATTTATATATTGAATTATAGTTGTGCAGGATGTTTCTTATGCCTGCTGTCACTGGGTCCATAATAAGTACACTTACTCAAGTTAATTTATACTTTTTCTAGTCTACATTTATCGGTCAGCTATGGTTACTAGTTACTTTACAGATGAAGATTTTACTACAAAACATGAGCTGAGCTTGCAAACTAATGCACTTGTATAGATTGAACTGCTTAACAGTTTATGATTTAGTTAAAGGACCAGTATGTAGGATTTAGTGCCATCCAGTGACTTAGTTTGCTGATTGCGTCCCCCTTGTTTCACCCTCTATTTACAAGCGTGAAGGAGAAACTATGGTGGCTGCGAAACGTGCAAAAAAAAAAGAGAACAGCTGTCAGCGCTCAGCAGTGCTAGCAAAATCTCTGTGGAAACACTGGTGATCCCTGCCGATGTGAGGAGAAGAAGACGGGAATGCAGAGCTAGATCTAAGCGCCAGGAACGCTCATCATGGGGAACATAAGATCTCATCATAATAAGATGGAGGAGCTAACAGCTAACCATGCTACAGAGGGAATATCGAGAGTGTAGCATCGCAGACATTTGGCTGATTGAACCCATTTGGGCTCACGGGTAACTCTGAGTCCAGTGGCTTTCAGCTTGTGAGTGTGACAGCTGAAGACAGACAGGAAAGCAGGAAGAGAGAAAAGGGGAATGACACACAGCAAAGAAAATGTCCGAGGACCACAGGCCGGAGTCGGAACCGGGTCGCTGTAGGAAGGACTCAGCCTTTCGAAAGTGGGGGTTTCTTATCCAGCTTGTATACTGTGAGCCACTGTAACAAATGAATTCCCCATTGTGGGATCAATAAACAATCTTATCTTATCTAGAGCCAGTGTTTGGTTTCTGTGTTCTCGACTACAGTTGAAACATAGTGGTTCAACACGGCGGACTCATGACACATGGAAGAGGAACTACAGTGTCTATAGATATAAGGCTCACTCCAAGGTAACAAAAACATAACGATTCATATTTTCAGGTGATTATACATCAATGAAAACTAAGTTATGCAGATTATATTCAATTTCTGTCATATTCTGTAAACAGAGCCCCCTAAATCTGACACACTGGGCCTTTAAATTTTGTTCCACCTCAACCTGCTACAACATTCAAATGCTGTTTACAGGGTTACGCATCAGTAACTGATAATGATATAACTGGAGGACTCGTAATTGAGTGTTTTCACTGTGTGGTATAACCATATTTACTGAAGTAAAGAGTCCAAAAGAGTACAAAAGCATGCTGCACGAGTCATTTACGTCAGCTAGTTTTTGCCCACTTTATTCCCATTGAAACATATCAAAAGAATACAGGTTAAATTGAATTTAAAAGGCGTTATATCCAATTGTTGTGTGTTTTAACTGTTAACAAAGTGTTACCCAATTCCAGAAGTAAAGGATACGTCTGGCCCGTGTAGCTGGCAGCACAAAAGCTACACGCTGAATTCAGGAGGCATAAAGACATGTTTACTGAGCTTCCTTTAATAGTGACCACCTGTTTTTTAGTCGCCTGCTGGCATCAAATGACAGGTCTGTTTTAGTTCAAAGGGAATAAACACACATGCTATGCTCACCTGTTGGGTAATGAGAGCTGAAAAGCTTTGTTACAGCTTAGACCTCTAATTTGCTGAGATTTTTTTACTACACTGATTATAACTGTACTTATTTAGAAAATAAAAGACATGTTGTGAGAGATATTCCAGTACTGAAACAGAACACCACGAGTGTTTGCAGCTGAAGGCACATTTTAAATGTGTGAATCCAAGAAATGCCATTCAAATATAATGATGGCGCTTTTTCCAGTGAGCTGTAGCTGCTACAGTCACAAAGGCAATGCCCCATGGGTAGAAAAATTGTGATCTTATATCTCAAGAACTAACATGTTAGGAGTGATCTAATTTGCTAAACCCACAATTCCACTCACTCAATGTGTGTGTGTGTGTGTGTGTGTGTGTGTGTGTGTGTGTGTGTGTATATCTTTCCAGTGGAAACAGCCGACGTTACACCATCACTCCGAGGAGTCCGGTTCTCATTTTTCCGCTGCACGAGTGATTATTCAGGGTTGTGACCTGTATAAATGAAGTTAGAGCAGAACAAGATTTAAGTGGTAAACTCATTGTTAAAAGTAGGTTTATAGCTCCAGTTTATATATAAAATAGAATATCCTATTATAATACAAAAACAGAGCGACTATGTTACATAAGCCTTACATAAACCGAGGTCTGCAGTGTGCATCAGTCTGCTTTATGACACGGAGAAATGCTTCACTGCTCATCGTGTCTGTATCTCACCTCAATAATAACACAGACAAATTGAAGGAACATAATTTGATGTGTGTCACCGAGTTCTTGTTTCAGTGTCACTGTAGCTCCTCCGAAAGTTTTCTGAAGATTTCTCCAATTACAAATTTTATCCTCCTGCTCCAACAGTAATAAGATGCATCGGCATGTGTGCACCTCCAGTTTTATTATAAACCTGCAGTGCTAACTCCACTATAAAAAAAAGGGAATACAACTGTCAGAGACACATGGAGAGTAGCAGCCTGCAGAAGCACAACAGTGGCTGCCCTGTTACATTATTCTGCAGAAGGAATTTCAATGTGGTGTCAGACAAAATGGAAAATGAAGTCATGTTATGGTTTTAGGGCGTGTCACTCTGTTTTGATTCAAAGTCTTTTGTGGCACACTTAGATTAAATCATTTTGAAGAGAACTCCACCTACTCACATAGGGACTCATAAAAAAAAAAAAAGAAGTCCAGCAAGGGGTTGTTGTTGGTGACCTCCCTTTTATTGCACTTAAGCTGGAACGCACAACACAATCCAGACATTTTCTTTCTCTTACCAGTTCTCTGCTGTGCGAGCTGCTGAGGCATCTGTTTTTACCCTCAGTCTGGATATTGGATGAAATTTGAATTTAACAATACAATTTACCAACATTTAGGAACCTAATTTGTGATAAAGTGCATCCGACTTTGAGCTGAAATTGATCACGTTCGGATTAGATTTCAGTTTGGCAAAAAAAAAAAAAACTCTCTCTCTCTCAAAGCTGAGCTTAACTCAAAGTGATTTGACAATCAGGCACAAACAGTTGCTTCCTGTGATTGCAGAAAAAGGGTTGATTTATTTGACATTTCTGGGGGCCAACTGAGACTGACTTCTGCGCTGAACTGTATTATGTTATTGGAAATCTTGTTACTGGCTTCAGACAGTGTATTTAAAGCAGCATGATCATTAATGGATCCAGTTAGTAAGTGAGGCAGAGTAGGGGAAATAAAAGAGGGATTTATTTGATCTATTTTCAGGACAGAAGTTGATAGTCAGCAAAGGAAAACAAAGACCAAATGGGAGCGAGCAGGCAATAAAAGAAGCAAAGCTAACTTACAAACAAGCAAGCAGAACAGGAAAAAAGATGGCTGAAGCTCAATGACGTAAAGCTGCACTGAATGATCTTGCAAAGGGTCAGTGTTTGTGGGCTTACAGGGAATGAGGGACAGGTGTGCTGGCAGGTGATGATCAGGTGACTGACTGAGGACTACTGCTGGTCAGACAGGGAATGACAAGACTGGTAAAAAGTGGCAGGCAAGGTGCAAACTACAGGTGGACTTTGGCTTTACCTGAGCTCCCCTTAAAGGTCCAATGTTTAGAATTTAGTTGCATCTAGTGGTGTAATCGCTGCATTGCAATCTCCTCACCTTCCTATTGTAAAGGAGAAACAACACTTGAAAAGTCGTGTCTTGAATCAGTATTTAGTTTTTCTGTTCTGGGCAACTATAGAAACATGGCCTCCATTAAAGAGGACCTGCTCCCACTGTAGATATAAAAGGATAATTTTTAAGTAACAAAAATAAAAAAAGATTCTTATTTTCTTATTATATGAATATTAAATTCCATGTCTGCCTTATTCTGAAAATAAAGGCCTCAAATCTTACACACTGCACCTTTAACCCTAAACACTCAATATGCTATTTTGCCATGCATTTCAATTCTTCTGTATCGTTATCATCATGGATCATGTGTTATTATCATTACCATTGAAATGTGGTGCCGCAATATCATAAGGTTTGATACGTGACCCTCACATCTTAACAGACCTTTTTCACAGCAGCCATTTTGACATGAATAATAGTCAACGCAGGTGTTTCCAATGATACTAATTAAGGTTCTGTTCCATTTATTGCGGCAGAGACTTTCCAGAGAGCCAACATGCACCACAGCAGCACTGTCTCTGTTTGACTTGAATGGAACCTTAATTAGTATCATTGGTAACACCTGTGTGTTTACCCTACTATTTCCTGTCAACATGGCTGCTGTGAAAAAGGTTCTATTGTACCGAGAAATGAGTGTGCTCATCTGTATGTGATGGATAACGGTGTTGATGGGGACTCAAACCAGGGGTGTAAATATAGATAATAGTAGCCCTGGGCCAGGGGGTGTCTGTAGAGAGAACAGGTCCTCCCAACAATGTGTTGGATGGAGAACAGACTGTTTCCAGGGATTCAGATAGCCACCTGTGAAATGCTGATGTATTGAAAGCAGTGATAATGGTTAAAGGAGTAAAATAGTAACAATCTGTAACAAAATCATATGCTTATTCTACATACACCATAAAAACTATTTAATAAAGCGAATAATCTTTGGTATTTTTGTCATATACATATACTGTATGCAATAATGACTGTTGGGTAATATGTATGTTGATGTTGTCCAGTGTCACTGGGGCCTGTTGTAACCTTCGATTTGATCCCTTATAGGCAACCTGACATGCTCTGTTTCTGATTTAATGCTCATACATTTGTTTGTTTATCGGCTGTTTTGCTTTTGAGACTTTAGAACCACAAACTATGGCCTCCAAACGTAACTTTACCATACAACTAACACCTAAAGTTGGCTACTATAAGCTTCACAAAGGTGATATTTAGTGAATTTCATTGTACAGGTGCTTCTTTCACCTACTCAGGCCAAAGTACTGGTTCCTGGTTTAACACGAGGTTGGTGACATGGTTCTGGTGAAAATACAATCTATAACAATATAAAGTAAAGGAATTGTACTTGACAGCTGTAAAAGCATGAATGATTTTTTACACAATTCCTGTACATAAAATATAGAATCTACTGAATCTCACATTGGATTTGCAACTCGCTCATGATTAATCCAACACAGTAAAACTGAACTTAGTAATGTTGTAGTCTGAGTAAGACACATTTGCAACACATACTACAGTTTCATGATCATAAGATTTTCTTTTAATATATGATACCGGTCCTGTTTCAAATAATTTGGTATGACATCAAACTAAAGTATTAAAATTATGAGAATGAAATGACATTTTATAAATAAATGTGTCATGTGTTTAGTTACCAACTTATGCCATCACCATATTGTCAAATGTCTGCTGAAATTTCTGCCACACTCTCCCAGTCTCACTCAATTAGACATAACTCCTATGAAAATGTTTTTGGCCGCACTTCTTGTCTTGCTTACTTTGAGTCCTTATGTCACAATTGGCGTCAAATTATATCCAAACACCACCGTGCTTTGTAATGCTCTCCCAAAACTTTCTGGCTGTCTGTCGTGCAGCTGCAAGCCAAAGACATGATGGCCCAGCGTACCCAGTGACTAAAGGCGGTGACATCATACATGATGTGGACTTTTAGGAGTCTGTTTGTGCAGCGACTCAGACCAGACACAAAGAGAGAAATTCCAATATTCATTCTTATCCTATTTCATTATCAGTCGTTTCTCCTAGTCAGCAAATCTATTGTATTTCCTGGCAGATTGTGGGCCAAGGAGGATTTAGATAATACAGTGGGGACGACAGCCAATGCTGAAGATGCATGGCCCTGTCTGGTGAGCCTCAAACTATGTATCTGTAAAGCCAGTTGTCTTTTGTATCTGTAAAGACGACTCTCCTATTATTTTTTGTGTATAAAACTGTCTCTCAGTTCGGGTAAGACAAGGCATAAGTGTGAAGTTCTCTCCTCTTACAGCTGTGATAAATGTAGGCCATCCTGTTGGTTTAGTCTTTTTATGCGAGTGTAACTAACCGAATCCCTGGACCATTTCCAGCCTTCACACCAGGTTTATGTAACTGTAGCAGTATGCAGAACAAATCGTATACCTTATTCCCATATTAACAGATGTGTTGGATCATGGTCCAGATTTCTTTAGAGCAATCCAGCGATGCAGATGTGGGTGGACCTCCGAGACTGTGCAGCAATTTTACCAGTGTCTACAATGTGATAAGCTGCACAGTCTTTTTTAGCCATCTCCCTGCTCAGCTAACTAGAAAAACACTTTGGCGGAGCATGTGCACTGCAACAAATGTAATGTTTTAACCATGCTAGTAACGTGACTCTTGGGATGGTGTGTCTATCAGCCAGTCCACCACTTTGGTCCACTAGTTCCAGTAGTTATTGGATGATTTGCCATGATTTGCACTGAGAAGTGTAACCATCAGAGGATGAATCCTACTGACTTTGGTGATTCCCTGAACAATACTTTTGGTTTCTGACCAAATACCTTCAGAGCTAATGATATTTCCACCAGGCGCAGCTGTACTCTGTGTTCTGTGATAATTAGCAAATGTTATGCATGCTAAACAGGCTTAAAGGATCAGTGTGTAAGATTTAGTGGCATCTAGCAGTGTAGTTGCTGATTGCAACCACCTTGAAAGGCCATATCTAGAGCCAGAGTTTAGTTTGGCATTTTTGGCAAAAACATGGCAGACTCCAAGGCAACAAAAACATCATTCTTATTTTGAGGTGATTATACACTAATGTATCTGTATATAGAGCCCCCTAACTCTTACACACTAGACCTTTAACTAAGATAGTAAACATTATACTTGCTAAACATCACAATGATAGCCTTGTCATTGTTAGCATGTTAGCATGCCGACTTTAGCATATACTACATCTCACTTGGATACTTCTGTTAGTACACTTCTTTGTAGTACACTGTGTACACTATGTACTTCCTGGCGTAGTGTACTAATTTCGGCAGCTTAGTGTTGTCTCAATTTGAGTACGGCTGCAACATTGGAGTGCTTTTCTTCTTTCAACATTCAACATAAAACATATGTACAACATACATTTTTATATTGTGGTGTACACCACAATCGCCTCAGCTTCCTTGGCTGCCATTTTCACAATGCTGGTGGTCCCTCTTCTTGCGCTCTGTAGTCAAAATGGCGAGAAGTGGTGAGAAGTTTTCAGCATTCCACACTCAACTTTTTGATCTTTATGATTGCACCATCTGGGTATTCATAGTACACTACATTTTGCCATAATTGACAATATGAACGTACTTATGTATTTAAAATAGCAAGTATAAGTATGGAAGTATGCAAATTAAGGAAGAAAGGCAGTATATTTTCTCGATAGTGTGCTCTGTTAGTTTGCACACACACAGCAAAGTCTCCACGTAGTTCCTGTTTCTAATTCCTGTAATTCAAACATATTTTTTTTTACAAATGTAATTGCTGTTTGTGTTATATTTACTTCTGCCATTTTTTCCATCCATATTCATATTATTTTCTTCCTTTCTTTTCTTTGTGTATATCTTCTCCTGCTCCAGCAACCCAGGCACACAGTAACTCTAATGAAGTTATTTCATTCCAGTCTGAGATAATGGCCCAAGAACAAATCCATTTGTCTGCACACTCCAATGTCCGTGTCATTACAAAAGACATTTCAGAATGGCTGGTAATTCGGTTTTACTCTGGAAAATTGTGTAATATTTGTAATGTGTTCTTCTTGCTGTGATTCTACTACGTATGAGCCTCATGTGAACTTCTGTCCTAATGTGGATCCACTTTTGATTTCTTCCTCGGTGATGTTTAGAAGCCAATTTCAACTCTTGTAAGCAAAGCCGCGCCAGGGTAAGGCTTGGTTGGGCTATAGCCCCATCAAGAATTGTGTTAGCCCTATCGTTAGCCCTACCGTTAGCCCTACCATAAAACCAAGAGAAGTGCGGAGTCCAACAGCGCCTCCACGTCGTAACGGCATTCAGGCAGCTGCGATGACAACTGTCATGAGTGACCTACGTACGTTGCCTAATTAGCATACTTAATTTGTTGGAGATGTGTTTTGACTCTTGGCTGTTGTGTGGTAGACTATATATGGCTTTAGGACAACGTAACTATTAACTATACCGTCTCTCTGTGTGTGTGTGTGTGTGTGTGTGTGTGTGTGTGTGGCGTGTTTCTAGCTGTAGGAGGGTGTTGTTTTATTGAATATATATTCACATTGAAATTATGGCATTGATTTGAGCCCCACCGCTGTATGGGTTAGCCCCACCGTAGTTGAACCAGAAAAAATACACTGGTGCCGCCACTGCTTGTAAGAATAACTTTAACTATATTTTTGAGTCTTTTAGCAGGTCTGTTTTTTTCCAAACATTACCTACTGTCCCTGAGAGAGATGCGCAGGATTAAAATAAGATGTTTCTTAGTATGTCATTTAGTTTTGGCGTTCATTAATTTGAACACAACATCATTAATTAAATAATCATGGTTTGTGAGTGGTAATTGGATGTCCCTGACAGCTGTGAAGAAAGTTCTCCTCCCGTGATATGATGCCAGCTCCATTTGGGTTTTTTTTAAGCATTATTAAATTTAATTAAGTTTTTATTCTGATTTGTGCACATGTTGACGTTTTATTAAATGTTATTAAATCCTGATGTGGTCAAAGTTTTTTTTGACAGGTGAGGTCAAAGTTATTATTATTATTAAAATAGTGATGCTCATACTATGATGACTTGATGGTACTTGAACATTTTATTTCCAGTCTGTTTCAGACCTTCTTGATTTTTTTTCATGTCCTGAGGTCAGGATCAACTGAGCCTTTTAACCATCCGTCCAAAACTTTTACTCAAGGTGTTATCTATCAGGCGTTTTATGAATCAAAAGATGAAAAGAGTGTTGCTATTCACAGACATTTGTCTTGATGTCAGATATTTGGATTTTTATTTGAAATCTTTAAAAAAACAGCCCACAAGTGCTATTGAGTGCCTTGACTGAGAGTTTCCAAGTTCTTGTCTGTTTCAAATCATTGTCTTCTTCCCTATGGCCACTGGCAGACTCCAGCTGTTACTTTTCAAGCTAGCTCATATCCTTTGACTCACTGTGTAAAATAGAGACAGTTCTGACTAATAGACAGCAAAGCACGGACTTGTACTGGCACTGTGTCCGTGCACATGTGTGGTTTGATTGATCTTTGAGAAACAGGGAATACTTCACCGCAGTGAACCTCATGTGAACTTGTTCTTACTCCAGAAAAGAACTGGATTTAGGACAGTGGGTGTTTCGTCATTATTTCTGTGGAGACCAATAAGAAATTAAATGCATTCATGATTTCAACATTTTCAGGGAAAATCGAGCTTTCTGTTTGTGTCACTATCTTTCCAAGTTCTGTATAACATTTATTTGCAAATTCTCAGATGCCAAAAATGATTCATTCCACATAAAACTGCAATGAAACGCAGCCACTGGACTTCAGTCTTAACACACGATTGCATATTTTGTTCTTTATGAGATCAATCTTTAAACACTTACATGTGGCTGCTAGCTTAGCATTAAAGCAGAACTTTGAGTTTAGTTTAGGTAAATGTGCTTGTTTGCTTTCTGGTGGAGAATTAGACGAGAAGATTGATACCACTTTTGTGTCTGTACCGGTAAATATGAAGCTACCACCAGCAGCCAGTTAGCTTAGCTTAGCACAAAGACTGGAAACAAGGGGAAACAGGTAGCCTGGCTTTATGAAAATCCACCACCCAGCACATCTAAAGCTCACTAATCAACACTTTATATCTTGTTTGTTTAATTCTTACAAAAATCCAGCGTAAAAACAACAATTCATGGTTTTACAGAGGGTTTTGTACGGGGCAGTTGCGGAGCCTTCAGGAAGTTACTGCTCTTAGCTTCAATTTCACAATGTGAAAACTTGTATTTCTGTTGAGGCTTTGACATGAGTTTGACAAGCAGCTTATGATAAAAGACGCCGTGCTTTAACCCTCATAAAATCTTTATCTCAATTATTAAGCCTTTTTTCGGATAACATGATTTATTTATTTTTTTGTACTATCTATTATGTTATACCACAGCTTACTCATATTCCAAGTCCAGAAACAAGACCAATCTAAAGGCAATTACAAGGCATAACGCATAATTTATATCATATCACCAGTTACATTACTTACATTATTAAAAATAATTAATTTAATTTGCATTTTCATTACATCCCAATCTGTACTTCAGCAGGGCCGCAGTTTTATCTGCGGGTGACACTGGGTTGTTTTTAGGAGAGAATATATATCACACTAAAATGAACTTGGGGAGGGGGGGAAACCGGATGCTTGTTGATAGCTCCTGGAGTGCTCAGCACACTGCACTATAAATCTAACAAGACTACAGCAGTTTGCAAAGACAAATCTACTCAATTAACAGAGCTGCGGTATAGAAGAAATATCAGGAGAGCAAAAACCCCACAAACCTCTTTATTAAGAGATTTTGAAGCTTGGCTGCAGTCACAGTAGTCCTGCGTCACTCGTCTCCCTCTGAGTGATCAGAGACATAATGCGCCTTGTACTGCGTCCAACGATGACTTAAACCATTTAACTACACAATTACAGCCATAAAAGACACAACAATGACTGAAGGGACCTTTACTGGGACTTTGTATGGAGGAACTTTTGAAGTTAAATTGGTAGCAGCTCTGAGATAAATCCCTGGTAACCAAATGGACGTCTTAATTTTAATAGAGTGCATTTGTAGCATGATATCCTCGCCTTATCTAATGAGTCTTGCTATTGTAAAGGGATGCCACTGAAGAATGCGTGCACTGGAAGTCCTTTAGCAAATATAGTAAGGAGTAATAGACAAATTTGTTTCCAAGTATAAACGAAAAGGTAAGGTTGTGTACAGAATGAATATGTACTCTAAAGGGAATAAAATATACCATTAATGATACAAGGTTCCCTCAAAGCATAGAGGAGACCTGAGATGTGACCTCTTTCCATCTCAAAGCCACAGCCTATAACGTCAGTAGAACTATAATCATAAAATGATAATGTCTTGCATATGCAGTCAGAGGTGGCGTCATTTGGTATATGTCTCATTCAGTAGATAATGACTTCAGGGACTGTGTGGTATTTGAACTCGGGAAGCATAAATAATGCAATACTTCATTCATCGCACAGGAAATTTGGAAAAATAAACATACAAAGCATCCAGTTAATTCTGCACAACTCAATTTTATGATGCAGTTCTGATGAAAACAGTTACCAGCAAGTCTCAGGAGCCAAATTTGCTGATTGCGGTTTTATGTGCACCAGCAGGGACTGGCAAGGGTCTAACTTCGGAAAAGCCACTAAGAGGAGTTGTTTTTAAAGTAAATGTTGAGTGTGCGTGTCTGTATTAAGTAAGTGCATTAACTGTGTCTGTGATTAGTTTGCCTGTCACGAAAGGTAAACATTTTTATTGATTCATTATCTCGCAGACTCTCCATCAGGAACGTTTTGAGGTTTGGAGAACTAAAGAACCAGCAGAGGTTTTAATGTAGATCTGATACTTGTGAAAGTTTATGTCAATACCAGGCAAAACTGCAGTTCCTTAAACGTCCACTTGAGGCTGGCTACAGAATGAGTACATTTCCATAAGTACCCATAAAATTTTCAACTTCACAGCAGAAATAAACATGTTTACAGCCTGGTACAAAACACAGTTTTGGTCTCTATAGCTAATTTCCCCGTTCATGACAACTGTACTAAGAGTAAATTTCTATAGAACTCGCTCGTTCAAATTATATGAAGTCTTATAGTTATGCATAATTAACAGCGTGGTCATTTTGACAGGTGAGAGCAGTCACAGGTGGCTTGTTTGACCAACCAGGCTTCATACAGCCCGCCTCAGGTCCATCCACGATCAACATCTTTGCACATTTTTTGATAAGCCAGGAGGCGGCAGAGGCAGGACTGCCAAGACGGCGGTGTCCAGAGTCATTGCACTCTGACCTTCTCAACGACTTTTTAGAAACCTACCTACAGATATGGCAATGTTTTATACTGTCTATGGTCACTGCACTGGGTTGAGAACAGTTAATAAAAACGGCTGAATGATTCCTCCAGAACAACAGACATCGTAAATCTCTTAAGTTCCCATGAATGCTTGGGGATTGTCATGTTATCTGACATGTCCTCTCATAAAAAACAGGATGTTATGCTTAAGGCTTAGCATCCAGAGGGAGTTTGTGTGAGAGCTACAAAGGAGGAGTGAAACAGTGCAAAAAAGGACAATGATGTTAGCCAGTGGGGAACGTTTGTCACCTTTACCATCTTCCTTGGTTGAAGACAAGTTGCCTTTATCCCTCGCGTCTGGGTATTGAGTCTCCTGAGGCGTAGTTGCTGATTATTTTGACTGTCGTTTCAAAATGCACACCTCTGCTCCATGCCACTGCTGCTTGTTTTGCTAGACCCACTGGTTCTACATATTATATATTCGTTTTGGTTGGCTGCATATCACCTCGGTGTCATATCTCATCTGGCTTCTTCTGCCAGGTTCCCCTCAAAATAAAAGAAACCATGCACTAAAAGTCATTGGAAGAGATACTTTTCTACATTTATGCAAATTGTTTGTGACATGTGATTACAAGACATATCTTTGGTGTCACATTGTAACATCTGGAGATGCTGTTTCAGACGTTTTATTAATTTCCTGCACTGGCAGTACAGCACTGTATGTCCTCTCCAGTTCTTTCATCGCCAATGTGCAAGACAGTCTGAGGGACAGCAGCCTGTCCAAGAGCATATCCTCAAGCTTCAAGTCTTCAAGCCAATAAGTGGACCGAGACAACAAATCACGGATTAGTGAGGTGCGTTCAAAATAATACTGTCATTCTGCACTTGCTGCTGACAGGACTACAGTGTGGTCATAGTGTAGTGTATGATTATAGTTGTGCCAGTGAAGCTTTCTCCGTTTGACCTGATAAGAGTCGGGTTGTGGTGATTTCTCTCAGTCTATATACAGTATGATGCCCCCCTGCCCTTCGAAGTTAAGAAGTTAATGGAAAATCGAATCTTTGAACCAACACAATTCTTTCAGGCTCTGCCAAGGCCGCATTACCAAGCAGAGAAAGTGGGCAACTGCCCCAAGGCTCCAGATCCTCAGGGGGGATCTGAGAGGGGCAGGTTCACTGCGTGCCAATTGGTTTGTGGTTTTATGTTTATGAATACACCATAAAGGTGTAATATCCCCTAAAATAATAAGGGCCTCAAGCTGGTTCCTGCATTTTTAGTTTTTTAATCGATTTTGCACTTAAATGTGTATTGAATCCATTTACATCCATTTAACTGACACATAGCAAATTTGGAGGCAGGTAGCAGAGCCCTAAGGCAAAACATAACGAAGCTGCTGTGTATTCCTGCTGTGTGTTCTGTGTGTGGGCATTTCAGGGCAACAGGGAACATCTGCAATACAAAGAGTAGGAGGAAGGGGCCTGGGGTCAACAAGAACATTACAATATTAATGCAAATATATACACATATGCTTTTATTTTTTAGTATTACTATGTTTTCACAAATCATAAAAAGGCACATATTTGTGTGCTAAATGAAGTTTTATGAATAGGTTTGGGAACAAAGGCCATGCCTTGAACTGGTCTTGAACTATTTCTGCACCTCAAGTACTTAAGCACACCTTTTCCGTTCACTTCCTTTTTGACTAAGTTTTCATATCCCTCCTATCCAAACCCCCCCTTTTCTTTTTCTTCTCCCCTTCTCTCTCTTTTGTTTAAATACAAGAACCACTGGGGCTCTAGTCCCGTAGGGCAATGAAGAGATGGTTCCTCAACTCCCTCCTGGATCCCTCCTGCGTACCTGCAACCAGCCAACACTGGTCCATCTCTGTGTCTGCACAGGTAAGTATAAAGCTACCACCAGCAGCTGTTTAGCTTAGCTTAGCACCAAGACTGGAAACAAAGGGAAACAGGTAGCCTGGCTCTATGAAAATTCATCAAAAAGCACCTCTAAAGCTCACTAATTAGCGCTTTATATATTGTTCGTTTAATTCTTACAAAAACCTGGGGGAAAAATGACAATTCATGGTTTTACAGGGAGTTTTGTACAGGGCTATCTCTTCTCTCCCATCAACGGTTGCTTGGTAACCAACGGAGTCCCCAGGAAGTTACTGGTCTTAGTTACTTGTATTTCTAACTGCTGAGGCATGAACTACTTTGACATGAGTTTGACAAGCAGTGTCTCTACAGCTTGTCATAAATTATGCTGTGCCTTAACCAGCATGAATCTATCTCAATTATTATATGACAGAGAGTCGTAGAGCTCCCCCACTCAGAGTCTTAACTCCCTTGTGGGTCCCTCCCGTCTTCCCGCCACCAACTGAAGCCAGTCGATCTCTGAACTCCTCCATCCATTTAAGACCCCGATTTCTCCTCATTTCATCCCTTACCCCTTCATCCCTCAACCCTCCTACAGTAGATCATCTTGGTTCGCCTCCATCCACAATATGCAATAAACCTGGCTTAATCTATATCCACATTTCTGTGGTCTTGTTAGTGAAATACCATTTGCAAAGTGGGATGAAAAGTAAAAAACATGAATTGTAAAAGCCCCCTCTCTGCTCTCCAAGTGTGTAGAGACATAAATAACAAAACTGAGAGAGAGAGAAGCAAAGAAAAAGAAACTACCTAAGTTAATAACACTGTTAAGATAAACAGTTTTCCACCATGCCCTGTGCAGCACTGACTGAGTGGGCATTAGCAGTAGCAAAGACCGCAGTGCTTGTTCCAAATTGGGAGAAAAATGGGTAAAAATGCAAAATAAAAACCACATACTGGTGTTGTGTCATCTTCTAAACAATGGCCAAGCTTCGACAAATGCTTTCAAGAGGTTTGGAATGTGTATCCCTGATGACACGCAAATTGATTTTATTCAGAAAAACAAATGAAGCTCTACATGTGCTTGGAGTATGAAGAGGAAGATGACAAAATATAAGAGAGACACAGCAGTGATTGAGAATGAATCCAAGCACAGAAGTTGGATCCATACACTCATACTCGTTTGTATAAAACATAAGTGTTTATGAACATGAGTGTTTATGAACAACACTCAGCCGTCTTTGCAAACAGTTGGATTATTCCAAAGCGTTTGGCAGATGTGCATTTTTCACAATGCATTGGGTGAAAATGAAGAGATGAGTCAGACACAGAGAGTTTCAAAGAGGAGAATGGAATAAGAATCGGTCTAACTGAGAGATGATTCATTTAACCACAGTGAATCAGTCTGGCAGTGTGTTGGGAGAATTGATACGGACCATAGAATCACTTGGACACAAACAGAAATGACTCATAAGACCATATTGCATCGAGGACTGTGTGTAAATCACAGGCTGTGATACAGACAAGCGTGAAAATCTCCAAAGCTGCAGTATGTGCAGAATGGCAGCCCGAATTTGAGCCAAGCGGCTTTCATCGAGGGTTGGTGTTGAAAAAAAAAGAAAATAGAAACACATGGTTATTAATTTTTCCCAACCCTACTCATAGATAATTGAAAACCAATTCACATGAAAGTACAGGTGTGTCTTAGTTTATAATCAAAATGGTCTTCATACAACTTGTGACGCATGTTGATACCAAACCCGGAGTGCAATTAGACTGCAGTATGAAACATGTCTGCATATCAACATCCTCTGTCCTCGCTGATTCCGCCTGATGTGACCAAGGAGTTAAAACGGCGCGACTAAATGCTCTGGCCTCGAATGCAGGAGGATACATCTGTATTCCTCATCTAGCCTGCAGCTTTCTGTTTTGGTTTTATTTATTAGCATACTGTGCACATGCACTCTTGCTTGTCGCCATAGCAACAGCTGCAGACAGGTTAATGATGCCTGGACCCAGAAAAAATGGACACAATCACTTACAAATAACAGCAAGCTCCGAAGGTTAAATTTGATTTTTTGTAAAATCAAATTTGTCTACCGATTGACCGTGTAGTGTAACATCCACAGGAGTGCTAAGAGAGATAGTGTGGGCATGCTATCTGAGACTTAAGTCTTAATCTGTTTTGCCAGTTAAATTGTGTGCAAGGTGGACAGGACCTGGAGCAGTAGCTCATCCTGTCCTCATGTCAGAACAAACACAAAAAGGATGTTGTTTTTAGCATAGCTCTCAACCCACCCCCTAAATTAAAATGATCTTAAATTGAAATCTTAGAGCAATAAGGCAATTTGGTGCCCCTAGTTTCAGAGTACCATACCCTGCTAACAGCCACATCAAGCAAGTACAACACAATACATAGCAGCCAGCTAAGATAACTTACTAGTCCAACAGTAAGAAGCCCAGCTTGGCATCTGTCTTTCAGCCTTTTATTTTTACGAAGATCTCGTCAACGAGTCCAAGCCAGGAGAGGGCAGTACCAGTCTGTGGTTTACTCTTGTCTGGCAGCCTCTTGCTTGGTTAATCTCTCTTTTCCTCAGTTTCCTCTGTAGTCCTCTCATTCTCTTTGCCTCTGCCATGCCTGGTTTACATTACTCTGGTTCTGGTGTCCATTCTAGTATCACACCCTGTCTTCATTCCCACCCTCCCAAGGCCTGAAAACCTCCTTTAAAAGTCCAAAATACCTGTGGTAAAAACACCAACACCCCCCCCTCGGTGCTCTGAGCTCACAGTCCAGGGCGCATGGCTAACAGACTGAGCTGACAGCAGCTACAGTTCACAGCAGTTTACTTTACTGTGCATCAGGAAACTCTGTAAATTAAAAAGGCGAGTTGAGGTGGAGCAGCTGGAGGACATCAGAGGGAAAACCAGAAAACATTTTCTTCATAAAATATGATCCAGTTTCACCTAATAAATGAAACAGTTGGTGGTGTGTGACTGATCGTACCCAGAGCACAAAGTTACATAGTGAAGGACAGGCAGTCTGTTTTATTATTATTGGTGGGAAAGTTAAAGTCAAAGTAATGTTGCTTTAAAATAACTCCAGTCAAAGTATCCTGAAGTCAAAAACCTGCAGAGTGAACATTTGTCTCAACAGTTTGGTTTTACTGTACCAGGTCTCTTTCAGCAGTGTAGCCTCCGTCTTCAAAACTCTGAACACAGACCCTTCTGTTATATAGACAATTCATTTCCAGCACCACAAGTCCAATAACAATGCTCCAGATCAATTACACTGTTCCCCAGAGCACACACCTCCAAATTCCCCATCATTACCAAAAGGCTCCATCGGGGAGAGCTGTTCACCTGGTGAGTGGAGACTTCTCAACCTCCAGCATTCTTTCTTTTACCTCCGAGAGCTTATCTTCCATGTTCAATTCATGCTTGAATCTGTTCTACATGGACAAGGATTGTCTCTGACTGTGTCCACCTCTTTTCAGGCGGTGACCTTAGCTTTTATGGGGCTATGTACAGCCTTGCTGTGAGGTCACAAGGCCAGCAGGTGCTGAACTGCAAGCCTGCCCTCCGGAGTTGGCTGTAGTCTGAGCACAGTCCATTTCAGTCCCTGAAAAGAAACTAATGGTGTGATTTTTAAACTTGGAAGTAGTTGTTGTAGCAACTACATGCACCTTCTAGTGAGATTGTTTTGTCAAAATGACTCTTTTAATCAACTTTTAAGCTAAATGGGTCGTAAATGAGTCCTCAGAAAAATGAAAAATGTGAAAAAGTAAGCAAACACCATCTGCTGATGAAGATAACATGATATGACTAAAAGCTCCAGAACAGCTGTAAAATGCTATTAAGTTATTAACCTCGTGTTGTGTGTGATTTTCCTGTCAAACGATCTGAACAGTTGCTTTGGGTTTTTTTTTTTGTTTGCTGTCAGGATCTCTGAGGAAAATAAACACCTCCACCATGATGAGAATATGATTGTGATTAGTTCGACCTTTCATCTCGTTGTTTTCTCAATAAGCAGAGTTTGCAGCACTTCTTGGAAGTTCTGACTCAGATCTCGTTTCTGAAACTGCATGCATATGGAAATGAGGTTCAGTTCCAGGGTAAAGGTAGATCTGGTCCACAGAAAAATTTAATACCAGGGTTTGGGAAGAGCTTGATCTCTGCAAAGCTAAACAAGAACGACTTTGTGACCCAATAAGGGCACAAATTAAGTAATTAATGCAGGATGTGTCATGAATTCCTGTTTCTCACCACTAACAAATGATTAAGTCACTGTGACTTTATGTGATTGGTTCACGCTTAAAAGATTATCATTCAAGGGATGTAAGAGAGGAATTTCAGTTGCATAAATGTTTATGTAAGTATCTGATGACCAATAAAGCTCCACATTTCTATGAGAACTGTGTCTGAAACAGACCTTCATGTAACTCTAAAGCATGCGTGTTAGGATGTACCAATATTACTGAAGAAATGTGGAGCTTTGAACTTTTATTTCCTTGAATACAATGCTCCTGCTGACTGATAATGAGGTCTGGTAATCATCTGCGAATCTGTACGACTACCAAACTGAATTAGATCATTAAAGAACCTTGATAATAACAACTGTTAGTCCGCCCCTTTTATATTGTGCATTTACATATTTGCTGAAATATGGGATTAACTGTTGGCAAAAACAAAAGCTTACTTTGGAAACTGTCAAAGGAATCATTGTCTGGCCGGCATTACTGGAAGGAAGGAAACTGCGGCTGCCCTTTAAAGGATCCTATGCTTTTATTGCTGCGGCGCAGTAGTCTGCAGCATGTAATTACACAAGAACACTTATTAGCTCCAGGTAAAGGTCACGGAAAGTGGGGGTCTGTGCGAAGAGCTTAAATGTAACTGTTAACACTTCTGGCTAGTTAACTTACACATGTGTGAGGGTGCACTTGCGGCTTGCATTGCTAATTGAGGTGACTCCATAATTTATGACCAAACACTCATTAAGATGTGAAAGAAAAAGAAAATTATGAACCGCTCATGTTTGTTTTTAATAGAATTGACTCAAAGCCTTTTTACAGCTTGAAGAGGTGATTTAGAGATTGCTCTGACCCCAGATCAGAATCTTTTAGAGAAATAGTTATACACCAGGTGTAAGTGGAATTATTGTAGACCTACTAATAAAACACTGCAGCTACTGGAGCACTTTGATTATAGATGTTTATGTTGTGCATATATACACACAATGTATATAATGCAGATTTTAAAACTTCCATTCAAACACAGCACAATGCAGTTGTTGAGTGCCTCTTGAAACTCTGCCACGTGGTCACTTATTTTAGCTCAGTGTGCTTGCATGCTTTCCACATGCTGTAAGCAATTTGTGTGGTAGTTGGCAAGACGGCCGAACCAGTGCGGTAATCTTTGGATCGTGCTGCAACATGAATGGTGGCTGAGGCTCTGTGAGTATCCTGACTGTCTGCCCTGGTGCCAGGCCGCGGGAATGAGCCCATCCCTGCCGCAGTCTGCCTGCCTGTGAACGGCACCGTTAATGCTCACGTTGTATTTGACAGAGACAGAAATTTCTACTGTGAGAAAGACTCTGCTTTTCCCGAATGTGATTCTTGTTTACAGAACTAATTTGCAGGTCAGGGAGGGTGTGTTGCACATGTCTCCAAAGGGACTCTAGGTGGCATTGTTTCTGCCAGCATCATTTTGAAACCCCCTTTGCTTTTCTATATCTGAGTCCAGTCCCCCCCGTAGTTACTGCTTAAAACTCTGTCAGACTTTTCTGGTCTCACGAGGCGCAACACATACAGTTTGTAATGATAAAGATTTGAGATTTACCATTAGAATTAGTAGTCATTTTTTAAACAGCAGGCCTGAGTCTTGATCTGAGACAGAAAAAAAATCAAAAGCAGGCTTCAGATTTTGAAGGCTGAAACAACAATTGTAGGAGATTTTATTGGCTATGTTGTTCGCTAATTAAATTCCACAAGTTGGCTGAAAATGTTGGCTGTTTTAATGTTTGCAGCTGTAGCTTGTTTTAAAATGAGAAACTTGTGTGAAAGGGTTTTTTAATATGCACTTATGGGTACATATATCGCGCTAAAAGACTAAGGCTGAAGCTATAGGCAAAAAGTCAGCATCTTCACCAACTGACGTTGAAATAGAAGTTGATTCATGTGTTTCAGTGTAGACTAGTGAGTTCTGTAAAGAAAAAAAGGAAGACCACTCTGTCATTTTGTCCTTTTTGGCTGTTGTACAAGTACCGAGGATAGATTTATGCTTTACCAGTTGTGTTTATGTTTGAATTAGTATTTTATGCATTTTGGTACCCACAGTTTCAGAGTGCAGTTGCCCTCTTCAGTTTCTTCGCCTCTGCCATGCACTGCCTCTGCTGACCCTGGTTACGTTGCCCCTGCTCACCCTGCTTCGGTGTCACTATCTGCCTTATTTTTAAAGAAAAGTTTGAACTGAAAGTTTGAAACTTAAGGCTCTTTCTGGTAATGTTGTCTGGAGTTGCTGGAATGTAAATTTACCCAAATGCAATAAAGACCAGGACAGAGCTGCTTAGCTTAAAGTCTGACACCGTCAATGACTGGTTTCCACACAGTGGATGCACTAGTTGTGAATGGGACTTTGTGTAATCTGTAACCCTACAAACTAACGTAGATTAGGAGGTTCCTTCCTTGGAGAAATCCAAGCTTTGCAGACCTGCATTGCCTACAGCAGTCATGGAAGCTAACATATGATTGGAGCTACTCTGAGCACGTGGTTAAAGGAGCACCGACTGCTTTTCCATCCTATAGTTACATAAGACTTGTGTGTAAAGGCTGCCTTTGACCATCTGTGACCAACCAGTAGTGTCATTTTCTAAACGTCTCAGGATTTAGCTCCATCTGGACATTTGGCCATTAAATGTTAAACACCGTCTTTAACATCTGTGTCGCAGCTCGCAAACGTTTTCTCAGAGCACGCTTCAGAAATGTGCCCACTGTGACCACACCTTATTAAACTCGTGTTTATTGAACGGTCATTCAGTAATTTTATTTTAAGCTCCGTACCTCATTCTTCATGTTATTTTATGTACTTTGCATGTTAAAGTTTTATATATTATGGTTTGCTTTATTGATAGTGTGGTTGTCTATGGTTATGAATTTTATATATTTTTTCAAATTCACGGATGTAATTTTCCCAGTATTGTAAATAACTGAAAGAAAAAATACCCCTTCAACATTGTAAACACTTCTTTTTGTGACGCACAGCACAGCTAAATGATGTGGACTATTTCCAAGGTTACCATAAAAAGGAGCAGATGAGGTAAGCCCTGTGGTTTTGGTGTCATGAAACAAAGCTTTTCCAATTATGTTCTCCCACAATGAACTAGAAGAGGTGCTGAATACGCAACTCTTTCCATTTGTCACCAAAAAAAACCAAAAAAAAAAAACTGAATGAATCCAGATTTTAAAATGAAACTGAGCCTTTGAGACATTTCCTGGACACGTCTGGTTCTAGCTGGGCATGTCAAACGGACATTTATGGAGAATGATCTAATCATGCTTGAGGTGAACACTGAGGTATTGTAGAGGATGATCAAAGATTGTGGCGAGGTTAGCCAGTGGCCTTTTGTTCCACGTCGCTGTAAATCTACAAAAAACTGGCAGCAGCTTTAATCCTGACTTCTAACACCTATTAAATACTAATGTCGGCTCAAACTTACAAAAATGATGAACATCTCTAACGGGGCAAATGTTGCTGAAGGCAAGTGACAGATTTTCCGTAACACCAAAAGTAGTAAATTTAACCGAGAGCAAACACAGTGAACCACAGGCACCTTTTATTATAGTATTATAGTATTATAGTACTATTATTGGGGTTATTTAAATAAACATATCAAAGTGCTGACTGTATTTAAAACAGCTAAAACTATTTTTTTTTTTATCCATATTGGCTCAATTAAATGGAAACATATTTTTTTATAAATAGGAATTTTATCGAGTTTTATTTGAGGTCTGCTTTTGATTATATTTGTATTTATTGGATGAAATTGTATCTGTCAAATTTAGAGGCCTTTATTTACAGAATATGGCAGAGATGAAATATAATATTGAATGAATTACTATGTTTTCATGAGTGTATAATCACCTGAAAAAAAGAATCGTTATGCTTTTGTTACCTTAGGATGAACCTTTCATATCTACAGACACAACTGTTCCTCTTCCACAGAGTCCTCCAACTGACAATATAAAGAATTTGAACAGGTGACTTAAAACAGTACAGTTGTCATGAAAGGGGAAATTAGCTATAGAGACTAAAACAGTTTTTTGTACCAGGCTGTAGACATGTTTATTTCTGCTGTGAAGTTGGACATTTTAACATGGGGGCTTATAGAGATTGACTTGTTCTGTAGCCAGCCTCAAGTGGCTGAACTGCAGTTTTTGGCACTTCCTCAAAGGGTTCAATTCATGTTGCACCTCCATGTTTCTACAGTAGCCCAGAATGAACTGAACTTCAAAATGGCGGAGACTATGGACATGTTTTATACAGTCCATGATTTTAAGTCTCCTTCCATACAACAATCATGGTCCCATTTAGAGTAAAATAGACAGTAAAGGAGGGTATGCTTTTGGGCATTGCTACCAAGTCACCATGATGGCCTGTCATATCCGCGTAGCAGAAAATGGTTAAATAAATACTGCATACTTTTAAAATTGGTTCAAAGCTTTTTTGGTGTGTGGTAAGCCATTTTCATTTCAGCCTGAAACTCTGACACTCTCTGACAGTAATTGCATTTGGCACCGGGCCTTCTGTCCAGATTTGCATGTGCACCAATTCTGCATTACTTTATATTAATAACAAATGTGACAGGCTTTTGTGCTCTTGAATTCACAAAAGGTATGTCTAACCAAGATAAACAGTACCATCTCATGCCTACACACTCAGAAAAAAGTTTGTTTGTTTGTATTTGATTTCAAACATGTAAAAAAAAAAGGAAGATATAAAACGGAAAAGTAATAGAGGATCTGTAAAAGGTTATAAAAGTAAAAAAATATGACATGAATGTTGTGATGGGACCATCTTCAGCACAATTTACGGACCATGTAATTGGTGTCTTTCTGCAAATCAAATGTCAGTGCAGTCAGTGCAGTCAGCCAATACGATTTTCACATACTTATTTACAGGAAATAGAAACTGGTTCATTCTACTGAAGGTTCTGTTGCACAGAGAAAAACAGACAGTGACGTCTGTGAAAAAAATCTCACGGATTACATCAAGAACCTCATTCAAGTCAACCGTTTCCAACGCGGATTGGACACGCCGAGCATCCATGAAATGTCAAAGGAACAATAAAAATGAAATCCATTGAATTCCTTTGTGCATCTTTCGAGATACTTTCTCATAGATTTGATGATTGTTGTGTGATGTGTGTTATTTTCTGTGCCTGTTTCCTTTATCTGTGTCACCGTCTGTGCGAGTCTGGATTTCGGGTCGGCAGA
The DNA here is from genome assembly GCA_946959425.1 of Argyrosomus regius. Classification (NCBI taxonomy): domain Eukaryota; kingdom Metazoa; phylum Chordata; class Actinopteri; family Sciaenidae; genus Argyrosomus; species Argyrosomus regius. The sequence goes on from OX336882.1 coordinate 28,424,358, forward strand.
CGTTTCAGCTCATGACTGGATGGTGATGTAATCTCATGTGGAAGGATTCACTTTTTCTCTATTCCTGTGAGGACCGAGCAGAGAAGTTTTATTGAAAAAAGTTGGTGCACAAACAGAAACTTATCGTCTATTTTAATCATCATTTATAACTCATTACTTATCTTATTAGTAACTTATTAATATTCACAGCACTAGGCAGCAAAGATTATATGCCATTTATCAATTAATAACATTAAGAAACCGGATGATTTAATGAATGTTAGCTTTCATGTCAAACAGATTTGGCTGCTGACGAAATGTTAAAAAATTTAATTATCCATTTCATTTATGGCATCATAAATACTTTTTCTCTCCCTCTATTAAAGTATTTCCCAAAGAGCAGCCAAAATACGACAAGATTTAATTTGAAGATATCAAGGGAACCTTTTGTTCTTGTTCCACTCTGACTTGTTGTATTTATGTGGTTTTACCTCATAGCACAGTCATGCTCCAAACATCCTGTTCCACCTTTGGTGAAATGTGTTTTATTAGGGCAGGATCTGGGACCTTGCTGCTCACCGGAGTAAACTTAACGTGCTGTAATGTTCCCGGAGTCATTTGGAGAATCGTAGCGCGCACTCGTGTCAAAAAGTATGAAGCCGCTGCACAAAGAGACGTTGTTACAAGAGGTGTTGGCAGATCCTGCTTGTCATCTCTTTGCACAGGACAAACTTAGAGGAATCATCGACCCCTGTCATGCAGTATTCATAACATCGTAACACTATCTTGTCCTTGGAGCCGTCCCAAACATGAACAAACAGAATTTATGAAGAGGTCTCTGTTGGCAGGAGGCACCAAACTGGTTGGAAAAAAAATGTTATCATTATTATTTTTTTTGCAATAGATTACTAGAGGGATTCTTACACTTTAAGAGTGTGATTGTTTTGACTGCAGATTTCACCTTGGTGATTTTTTTTCTCTCACTGTGCAACATGCTGTTAATGTTTCTTTCACTGTGTGTGCACACACTGAGCATTATAAAGGTTATATGGCTCATTGTGACAGCACTGACAACCAATTATCATTTCCACGTTTCCTTTTTTTTCTCTTCCATATAATGATTTATTGTAATGAAAACAAAGGGAAAAATATTATGTATCCATTAGACAGCGTGCCCTAAGGTAGCAGTATGTACAATGAACCACTTCAGTATGTACCGTATAAAACGCTTTTCTGATTTTAGAACTATTATTTCACATAGGCCGTATATTGTCATTCATTAGATTCACTTAGATGTTATGTTGCTAGCAGAAAATTATGCTTATAAAGCTACATAGCAGTTACAATTTAACTGACAATGTTACATCAAGAGGAAACCGTGGCTGTGAAGTGAAGCCAACCTGGAAGTGGCAAAAACTGCAGTTCCTCAAACAGCCTCTTGAGGCTGGCTCCAAAATGAGTCAGTCTCCATGAGTCCCCATGTTAAAATGTCCAACTTCACAGCAGAAATAAACATGTTTACAGCCTGGTACAAAAAACAGTTTTGGTCTCTATAGCTGATTTCCCCGTTCATGACAACTGTACTGAGGGTGAATTTTTATAGAACTCGCCTGTTCAAATTATATTAAGGCTTAAGAAAGTTATGCTGCTTTGATTGACAGATGGGTGCCGTTCGAGGTGGCTTATTTGAGGAACCAGGTGTCATTCAGCCCACCTCAGCTCCACCCACGTTCCATGACTGACCATTTTTGGATGACACCAGGGTCGGCGAAGGCAGGACTGCCAAGATGGCGACGGCCAGAGCCACCACATCCCAAAACTTCAGAAACTTGTGGGAGATGTCACAGATACTAGGTCCATGTATTATACAGTCTTCTTTCATACAGCATGATGTTAATTATTTTTTTTTAAATAAATGATGGTTCCATTTAGAGTAAAATAGACAATAAAGGAGGGCATGCTTTAGGACGACCAAATCGCTGCCATGGCCTGTCAGATCCACTGAAGACATTCACTTACTGAAGCTATTTCTTATATGTTTGTAATTTATTATGTTAAATTAGTTTTTCTGCAATCAGTTTTGTGCAAAACAAGGTAGATATTATGTTAGGCTGCTGCATTAGCAACACATTGGCCTCAGACAGCTAAGTAGACGTTAATTTACTGTTGGGGTTGGTGTTGGTTGCTCTCTTGAGATTTGCTACTGTTGTACTGTGTATATGTTTACCAGATTGATTGCTCTGTTGGACTTACTATGGGGACTTAATGTTGTTGTCTCTGTGGTGATGCAATGTTTGTTCCTGGCATGAGGAACAACATAACTACAAAATTTAGTCAATACCCTTTTCTTGTTACTCAGAATACAACTACATACTCACAGCAGGCTCTCAGCTCTGCCCGCCTGAATCCCCAATGCTGAGTCAATTTCTGTTTTTAAATCTGGACTCTTTTGGCAAAAACTTTTATTAATCTGGAGTTTTGGTTGTTTTCTTTATGTTAAGTGTCCTTTGGTTACGTGAAAATGTACTTTAAATATGCTATCAAAAGTCATAAATGGTCCATGGTCGATGTTTTACTGTTACGTGTATATGTATGTTTTTAATTGATATTACTGCTGCATTAATTTATATTTGCATTTTACTGCTGTAGATGTTTAAGGTTGAGCTATTTTTAACTACTTTGTACTGTTGGGTAGTTTAATCTATAGCAATAATATTATATAAGATCATTATGTTTGCAGTGTCGCTGTGCTCTAATGTATCTCTGAAAGGTCAACTTTTAATGGCTGCAGAAAAGTTTAGTTTTTAGAGTTTATTAGTCTCAGAAAGAAGGAGAATCTTCTCAACCCACGAAGGAATACTTAACCCATTAATGACGGACGACTTTATTTGGTATGTTCAAGAAAAGCAGCACAGATTTCTGCTTTCTGTTCAAGGCGGAAACACAAACTTTGATGTGGAAACACGACACATAACTACACGAAACTTTTTTATTTCTCATATTCATCGTGCCTTGTTTGGTAGACAAATTTGATTTGCACAGAAATAAGTTTAAACATTCATTACCCATATTACTGAAGTGAAGTTGTTTTGAATCCAGTGGTACCAAGCATATGATATAACTCCTTATATAAATACTATATTTAGTCATCAGTTACTAGGGGTTGCTCATTTCATCTTATAGGAATGTTATACTGTACCATGAAAAAGCAACATATTATCACTATTCTTTTTGAATCTATATTGTAACAGTCCAGACTGTGTGTATCAAAAAATGATGAAGATCTGAACATATCTGATGCAGAGGTGTTTTCCTGTAAAATGAAAGAGAAACAGAAAGTAACCCCGTGTGACTAACAACTAAAAAAGGATGTAGAGAAAACCCTGCGCTGTAGCCTCATACTTTAACCGGTTTGTCAGTGTGTTTGTGCACAGCTCAGCTACCTTAAGTGCTATGAAGAAAATTATGAAATCCACTGCTGCCATTAATAAGTTAATCGTTCAGTTTATCAGAAACATGGTACACATGACGTTCACTGGACAGAAACTGCTTGAAAATTTGTAACCTGAAAAGAAGTAACTAAAGCTTTCAGACGGATGTAATGGAGTAAAATCATAAATAAAATATTCAAGCGAGGGTAAACGTATCATTACATTCCACAGCTTATATTAGCATTTGCTACATTTTAACCACTGTTGTTGAATTTGTTATGTTGTGCCAACTCCTTGTCTTCAACCTTCAGTGGAAGTGTGTGCAGCTCACTGCAAATCTAGACACACTGTGAGGGCAGAGGAACTATATTTGTCAGGGGAATACTTGTAAATGCAAAAATATACCTGTTGTATTGCCCTCTTCAGTAGTACAAATGTGTGATATTTTATTTATACATGAAGTCCTCCGTGGTACAGAGTATTTTATCCCTGCTACCTACTTTATTTTTATCATATTTTATGTCACTCTGTGTTTCTAGTACTTTGTAGTGTTGCAACATTGCAGTTCTTTGTAGTATAATTCTGCTTCGTTACATTGTAATTCTGCTGCTACACCGCTCTGTCCTGGAAGAATCATCCATTCTCTGTTGCTCTTCCTGAAGATCTGTCTGAGTGTCACAGTCGTGGCATTGTGCTGTTGAAGGTCAGTGTATCATTATCAAGCATCTACAGTCTATGATCACAGGTGAAGGTGCTGGTTCATGCTGACATCTAGTGGTAGAAAAAGCATCAGCACCATCTTATCACTGCCGGAGGGGGAAAACAATAATATGGATAAATAAGTAAACAAATTAAACACACAGGGTGAAACATGATTTTACATTGTAACTGTGTTTTCCTACTCCCCTTGAACTGGACATTCAGTCTCTTGTATTAGAGTTACCTCATGCTGAGTCACCTCCTCAGAAATGCAGAGACCTTTATTTGTTTGTGTCTCATGTTGAGATGCAGAGACAACACTTTGCATAATTTATGGGTCATTTAGTTACTGTCACAGCTCATCAAGAAAAGAAATCATAATTTATCTGATGTTTGTGTGCGTTTTGAATTTTAATGTGAAACCTCAAACGGCTATTTAACTAAACATAAAAAAAAAAAAAGAGATAACACATTTCATATCAAAACAAATCAGGATAAACGTGACACCCTGGGACGTTATTTAAATCTTGTACTTTGCAAATTAAGTAATAAGAAACATTTGTCGGTCTTTAATACACCTTATATTTGATCAAATAAATTCAAGCTACAACATAGAGGTCTTTAATTTTATGCAATAGTGAAAATATTATGCTTTTTTTGCATTTTCAAAAGCAAAATCTTGGCTCAAACTTTCGTTCTTGACATGCAAATTTGAAAGGAAAATCCCATTTGGTGTTGCTTTTCTGTTCTCTACTGAAAGCACAGATTAAAATATGAAAAAATATCACATTAAATATGATGATTATGACTTTTAATGTTTGTAAATTTCTAATTATGATATGATAGACGCAACTGATGCAAAACAGTTTCTGAGAAATATGTTTAATTACTGATCTTTTTTGGAAATTTGCCATTTGGCTTATTGAACAAATTTGATTTTAAAAGATAATTTGAGACATTTTCTGCAATGTTTTTTGTTGAATATTCATAAAGCAACACATGAAGCTAGTTAAAAGCACTCTGTCATTATTAGTATGCAGATGGTAAATATAAACAAGGTGTTATCTGAACTAGAACCTGCAGACTTGGCCTTCAAACGAATCATTCTTGGCTCAACTTTCTAGTTGTCGGAAGTTAATAATGTGAAAGCTGCTTGTTCGTGTGATATGTTGCCTTATCTTGATATTCCAGCCTTTCTTATGTCACATCAAAACCATAAAAGTGACAGAATCCACTTTCAGTTCTTTCGCTTTTGAAAGTCGGCGGATGTCTTTTGGATGGTGACAACTCAATAACTTCTAAAGTATCTTTTTAACTGTCCTGGATGTCTTCTTGATAATTTCTCTTTTTGAATCATGGTTCAAAAAGTGTTTTGCCACCATCAGTCAGTTTGGGAAGTATCTCCAGATATATGGAGTGGAGCCTTTAAAAGCGCTTCTTGGCACAGTAATTCAAAGCCATTATGTTTGCAGTTGCCCATTTCTCAGGGTCCAAAAAGAAAATAAAGGATAACATCACATAATAATACATATTTTTTAGCCAGCGTCACTCACTTAAGACGCAGATATCAGCCAACCATGTAAAGGTGTGTCTTTGTCAGACGGTGCTATCATTGTTCTGGTATTTGTCTTTTATATTGTGCATACATACTCTTCAGAGATATTAGTCATCCAAAGCAACATGTGATAGACATGACGTATTTGTTTTGTCTAAAGTCCTTTGACTCATGTACGGCCAAACATGTGAAGGAAATCAGGCTTTATTTGTCCAAATAAAGTGTAAACAGAAACGTCTGTGGCAACTCGGCCGTCCTTACGCAGACTTATTTTACAGTATACAAACAATGGATTTGCGTAAAAAGGGTTTGCGACTTGTTGTGAGAAACCCACAGAGAATTATCGCCTGACTCTGCGGCTGTATGAAGCCTTTTAAAACTCATTCTTGTACTTTCACAGCAGACTTAATGTATGGTTTAGTCTGATCCCTCCAATCAGCCGTGCTCTCAGCAGCAGCAGCAGCAGGCAGCTGTTTTTAGCACATAAACCGACTGTAAGCTGCCCGCCCAGCACCAGACCCGGTGAAGAAAATCGACCTTTTAACTAGAGAGCCTGATTTCTTTTTTTTTTTTTCCCAAGGAGTTGGTGGAGACTAAATTGGAAATAAAAGGAGAGTGAATACTTGAAAAGAAACAAAACAAGTTAACCGTCTGTATGAAAATAGGAGAAGTCATGATGAAGAAAACAAGCAGTCCACTCCAACAAACAGCCTAGAAAAGTACATCATACTGTACAAGTCAAGGCTAGAACAAGACAACCATATGTAATACATGAATAATTAGACTGTTTGCATGTTAGTTTGCATGTTCATGTGTCTGCGTAGGTTGTTTCCAGCTACTCTGGCTTCCTCCCACAGTCCAAAGACATGCAGGTTAATTGGTGACTCTAAATTTCCCATAGGGTTAAGGTTCAATGTTAGCGTGAGATGAACTGGCAACTTGTTCAGGGTGCCTGGACTCTGGCCTCTCGCCTAGTGTCAGCAGGGGTCGGCTCCAACCCCCTGGGAACCTGATAAGAATAGGAGCTTATGGAAAATGGATGGATGAACCCCATTTCCAGCCACATCCAGCATTCGTTTTTTTTAGCAAACAAAGCTTTAATAACCTGCTTTGCACCAAATTACAAACAAAGTAGCCACTAGCTCATGAAGAAAGTCATTTATCGAGCAGCTAAACAGCCAGCTTTGTTTATCAGGAGTTGATTTAGACCAAACTAGTGCTAAAAGGAGAGTAACTGGACTTCAGTTGTCAGGTGACCACAAAGATGGCTCCAAATAAATGCTAATGTTGCTCTGAGGCTGCAGGATGTGTAAATAGCAATCTGTTTGCTAACATGTTAGCCACACCTTTATAAGCTGATGCCAGAGATTCTCCTGCTTCCCAGGGGCAACAAATAAACCCCAAACACAATTAAACTGAGGTGTTTACACATCCATTTCTGCTGTACCATTAGCTTGAATAATCAGTGTTCATACAAACTTGTCCTTAGGCCCCATGTGGAGAATAACCTTGCTACTGGCCGCACTCCACTTAAGCTGTTTACATGCACCTTCGACACCCTGTAACTGAGTCTCTCAGCATCCATTAATAAACCAGATTATTCTTCTGCTACCTGAGGTGTGCACCTGCCCACAGACACAACTCTCTGGTAAAAAAAGGATGAAAAACATACAGAATTAATGATTATCCAGTCCAAAATGGCTTTTGGTTGAGGTCCAAATGTACCTTTGATGCCATAAAAGACACATTAAGGCAACCACACAGCGTTTCTTGGTGTTTTAATGTCACAGTGACCCAGTTTGTATCACAGTAACCTGAGCGTCTTAACCAGATTTCTCAGCGCAGCTTATTTTCTGTTTTTTTCCTGCACATATTGTACTCTTCTACTTCACCGCTTCCCACTGACATTATTAAAAGACAAATATCTTTTACTGAGATTTTTAAAATCAAAGAAAGTCTGTGAGCTCCTTTTCTGATGGCAAAGATAATAATGAAGCGAAAAAAGAGATCCAGGAAACTCCTAAAGAGACTCATAAAGCCTTTATTGACTCATAATGAGAAGTTGATAAGCTGCAACCAATATGTTTTGAGCCCCTGTCCCTTATGAAGGCCGTGAGGTGGATATCTGTTAAAATAGCCAAGTGCTGTAAAGTAATTTCAATTCAGTTTGATTTATTTAAACAGGATAATGCACTCAGTATCAATGCATACATATATTAAAAACAGATTAAAATGCATGACACAGTAGGAACAGATGCACAGAGTCTGTGGGTCAAGTGCCTGGATTTACATTTAAAACAACACTGCATAGAAATTTATATTTATGCGATATAGCGGCCCCAGTTTCAGAGTGTAATGCCACTGTGGTAAATATGGACAGCTGTACACGTGTGTTTGATATAATAATGATAAAAAACGGTTACATAATGTTGCTTTAAAAGCATGCAAGCTACTTTGTTCCTTTGTCTAATTGATTCCAGATAGTGCTACAATGCTGCAGGCTGTTGATGCTGATTCTGCAACCAAGCACTGTTTAAACCCATAAAACTTTATTGTGGCGATCCAAACCAAATGTTCCAAAGATACCATATAGGTCAAATTAAAATTTGGGGAAAAGTGCATAAAAGTATGTTTAATGCACCTTTTATATTTCTACTTTATGGAATAGCACACCCAATAAAAAAATATTAAGTCCCAGGTTTGAATATTTAACTGTAAATCAAAGGAGGGGGTGGGATTCGGTGTAGTTTGCCATCTTCAATGTCCAGGTGGTCCAGGAATCACTGCTGATAGGAGGACTTTAAAGACAGGATAATGTAGAGATGGTTGATTATTCCGCTTTATTTGTAGCACATGTCGACTAGACAGAATCTGAATGAGGAAATGAGAGGAAGTGACCTCATTTAACCCAGGTACTTATGTGCTTTGGGATTTACTAGATTATAGTTTTTTTCCTGTGTTAGCATACACTAATACAGACTATATAATAAATAGGATTGTTTTAACACAAGAAAAGGGAGGAAACTGGTATGTTAAAGGACCTCTGTTAGGGATTTAGTGACATCAAGTGGTGTAGTTATGGATTGCAATCGCTATATTTTCACCATCTCCTTCCTAAAAACATGAAAAACAACTCTGTAGACATGAACCCGCAGCGTCCACAGATATAAAAGGTTAATTGAGAACAAAGACATAACAATTCTTATTTTCAGGTCCATTATACACTCATGAAAACCCCTAAATCTGTCACACTGGACCTTTAATGGGTTAAGGTTTGGGGAAAAAAAGCCAATTCGAGGTATAAAAATAGGAAATGTTAGATTGTGTACAGTGTGTATCTAGGGAAGAAACCTAAATCAAGGCAGAGCCATTCAGCTTTTCTCCTGCCTTCTGGGGTCTCACTGGTTTCTGCCAGACACAAACCTGAAGAAGATAATTCAACTCTGACAGTGAAGCATCCTCTCCAGACCTGCAGAAGTACATCCTCCTACACACACACACACACACACGCCACACAAATCACATGCTCTTTGTGGGTTTAAAGAGGGTGTCATTAATGCCATTTGTGAGCTCGCAGTAACGTAATAGTTGGACATAGACTGTAATCAAGCCCAGAGAGAAAGCTAAAAGGACAGGAACATAAAGAGCTACAACCAGGCTGTGCCTGAAAAACAGCATTTATTATCATGGCCAACCTGAAGCCATGTTCTTAAGTCCAGACTGTAGGGACTTTCTTTTTGATTTTAAATTGGCACATCGTTCCTGTATTACACCTGGCTTGAATCAAAAGGCAGGGATGTGCCAGGCAGCCATTATTCAAATGTCACAAGCATGTTACGAACACCTTGACTGTGGTTATCTCAGATGAATGTCTCTTCAAGAGGCAATTTACTGCCAAATTTCATTTTCACTGATTCTGAGTCAAAAACCATTAAAAAACACCACAGGATTCGACTTGGCAGAGATGATGCGCTTTTTATGATCAACTGAGGAAATAAGTGAAAGCGAGCACAGTTTGAGTTTTTCATTATGTCTCTCCGAAGACCTGCAAAGTGTTTCTTTTCAGACTGAGCCACCAAATCTTTAGCATACACTCATCAGATCTAATGTTTATCCAGAGCGTCATTTTGGGGAACTTACTGGAAAAAAAGAAAATGATTTCCATTCTTCACATGAAACGTAATTTCTAAAATGATCAGGAACATCAGTGTGAAAACATCATGTTTAATGAAAATGTCTTCAAACACACTTCTGATCTGAAACCATACAAACATCCACAGTGCGACTCGTTTTCTTGTTTGCGTGCAATCACAGTGGATTAACCGTAAATACAGTAATAGCTCAAAGGGTGCTTCACCTGTCTCAACATTTTCCATGTTTGACTATCACTCCATGTATTTTTAAGAAATGCATAACGCCCCCTGCTAATTATTATCCTTGTATGTCTTCACACCATTGACAGTATAAAGAATAGATCTGTGATGTCACTCACAGGTTTCTGAAGAGCTGTTTTAGAGCTCAGAGTGTGGTGGTGCTGGCTGCTGCCATGTTAGCTGTCCTGCTGCCATGTTAGCTGTCCTGCCTCTCCTCCCAGCTAATCCAAAAAATTGGCAAAGAAGTGGATCATTGGTGGACCGAGGTGGGCCGAATGATGCCTGGATGCTCAAACAAGCCATCTGTAACGTCACCCACCTGCCAGTCAAAACAGCCATGCTCTTAATTATGCAAAACTTCAAGCCTTAATATAAATGGAACGGGTGAGTTCTCTAGAAAGAAAAGAAAAATCAGACTCAGTACAGTTGTCATGAACGGGGAAATTAGCTATAGAGACCAAAACAGTTTTTTGTACCAGGCTGTAAACATGTTTATTTCTGCTGTGAAGTTGGTCATTTCAATATGGGGACTTATGGAAATTGACAAATTTTTGGATTTTATAGAAAGCATACTGTCGAGGTCGTTGATTATTCTGCTTCATTTGTAGCACACGCCGACTAGACAGAATCTGAATGAGGAAATGAGAGGAAGTGACCTCATTTAACCCAGGTACTTATGCGCTGGGGGCCGTTGGGATTTTTATAGTTTTTTACCTGGGTTTTCATACATTGATACTATATAATAAATAGGATGGTTAACAAGGAAAACAATGGAAGCTGGTATGTTAAAGGAGCAGTAGGTAGGAATTATTGGCATCTAGTGGTGTAGTTATGGATTGCAACACCCTGCCATGCAAGGAGCTAACTAGTCATCAGTTTGGGTTCGAATCATTCACACACATTCACGCACTTATAGTGCAGCCTTCAGGAGCAACTTTGGGTTCAGTATCTTGCCCGAGGACAGTTCAACATGCGGACTCAAGCACCCGGGGATCAAACCACCGACCATCTGATGAGTGGACAGACCGCTCTAACTCCTGAGCCACAGCTGCCCAACATCTACAGTGTGACTCATTTTTCTGTTTGCGTGTGAATTAACCGTAAACGCAATAATAGCTCAAAGGATGCTTCATAAGATTCACATAAATGGACACCCATTATAGTGTTTTGGCTGTTACATGTTCCCTCTCACAGCCCCATTTCTCAAATTGGCTCTATTTGATAAAGCCAAAGCAGCCTCAGATCTCTAAAAAACATCTCATCCATCTTCACATATTAACATTTATTATATTATTTTTCCATGTCTTAAAACTGCTGAGGATATTTCACAAGATACCAGAGTGAGCATATCTTAATGTTACTAAATTATTCATCAAACATTGGTAAATTATATCTCTGAATTCTCAGACTGGGCATATCACTGTTGTTGAGTGAAAACCTCTTATTTTGGTGATCTTAATAGGCCACTTTGTTATCAGTTAGAACAGGCTTGATTCACTGGGAGGAATATTGAAGTGATAAAAATAGGCATAAGGCAGCTTCAGTGTTGAGTCTGGATACTGGATGTAAACCGTTGTAGTTTCATTACACGACGTCTGTTTGATTTGTCGGAGCTATGCAACACGTATGAAAATGCGAACAGCATTTATGCATTCATGCTGTTCAACATCAAACAGAATTTATGCAAAAACCCAAGTGCATGGATGAATAGGTGAATCATGTATTCTATATATAATCTGTATTATGTATCTTCCATGTGTGTGCATGAGCAATACATATGAATGAATAAATGTTTGTGCTGGATTTATTAAATCAAAGGGGAAATCCTCTCTCCACCTTCATTATTCACTCCACTACGCGTCTGTTTTTAATGAACGAGGCTCCCAAACAAATTTATTTACCTATCTACAGTACGAGGCAGTCGGGATAAGAGCTGGTTAAATTCTCCAGATGAAGAGAAGGAGCTTCGGTGCTTCCTTCGCTTCATCAGAGAAAACACACCATGCTTTAGGAACAGGAGGGGATGTGGTCTGCAATGGATGAATCAATGCATTTTGTTTGTTTTGTTTTGTTTTTTTAATTAAAATGGGACCAACAGAAGTTTTGTATCATTAAAAATTAATTAATATGTTAGGATGGATTATAAACAAATCAAAAAAATGTGTTTGTTTTTTAAATAGAATTAATTTTTCAGGATTATAAGGAGCTACAGCTGTTGACAGATTATTAAAATGATTGGATAAACCCAAATATGAGAATGAGTGCTTCATTATAAAGACTAAACCTATTGAATCTCCTTTTTTTTGCCTTTACTGAGTGAATCTAATTCACTTTTTATTCACATTTAATCAGTTTTATTAGGCTACTGAGCTCATTTCAGCAACAAAGATGTCCCTGCTGTTTGTTTGTTTTTTTTTACTTCCTCTCTACACAGAAGGTGGGAATGGATTGAATTCAAGCAGCAACCTGGAAGTGGAAGTGCTAAAAACTGCAGTTCCTCAAACGTCCACTTGAGGCTGGCTACAGAACGAGTCAGTCTCCATAAGCCCCCATGTTAAAATGTCCAACTTCACAGCAGAAATAAACATGTTTACAGCCTGGTAGAAAAAACAGTTTTGGGCTCTATAGCTAATTTCCCCGTTCATGACAACTGTACTAAGGGCGAATTTCTATTTAACTCACCCGTTCAAGTGATATTAAGGCATAAAGTTATGCATAATTAAGAGTGTGGCTGCTTTGACTGACAGGTGGGTGCCGTTACAGGTGGCTGGTTTTAACAACCTGCCTCAGCTTCACATATTTGCCCATTTTTGCATTAGCCAAGGAGGCAGGACTGCCAAGATGGCAACAGCCAGAGCTGCCACAATTCCTCAGCTTCACAATGGCTCTTCAGAAACCATTAAGTTACATTTTAGCAAATGTCTGACCAGTTTTATAAGATGATTTACAGCATGAAGCACTGACAGAGCTGGAAAAAGTAGATCAGAATGTTTCAGTATTTGTGTTTGATTATGTATTTACAACAATATGATATCATAACAGAAGTTGTCTGAGTGACTGTCAAAAATATTTCTTTATCCATGAGTCACAGTGGAGACTCATCTGGTTACATTATTACACACAGTCCAGTTTTTCTATGATGTGGACTTATTATTGTGTAACTTATATATATATATATATATATATATATATATATATATATATATATCCATATATATATATATGGATATATTTAAAAATATATCCATCCATTTTCTGGTGGGGCTGGAGCCAATCCCAGCGGACTTAGGGGCGAGAGGCGGGGTACACCCTGGACAAGTCTTCAGTTCATCACAGGGCACATAGAGACAAACATCCATTTACACTCACATTCACACCTACGGGCGATCTAGAGTCACCAATTAACCTGCATGTCTTTGGACTGTGGGAGGAAGCCGCAGTACCTGGAGAGAACCAACACAGACACGGGGAGAACATGCAGACTCCACACAGAAAGGCCCCAAATAGATACATAAAAATATATATCATATATGAGTTGAGTGAAGAGTTATAATGCATGTGGATAAATCAGATTCTCAGAAACTCAGCTGAGTGATCGTCTGTGATGAAAAATTTGATGACCTGCATTGACTGAAAAAAAACCCTATAACCTTCACTATACAAGTAGCTACTGCAACACATGTAAGCTAGTTGATTTGTGAGGTTGTGCACCTAAATTTTTGTTTTTAATGCAATATCAGCTGTGGCTGTGGGGTTTTTAGGTCATATGACCTCCTCAGAAATGTGGAACCCAACTTTGAGTAATGTAGAGCAGGCTCTCTGAATCAATCTGGACCGTGGCTTCTTACTTTTATTTACTAGCAGCCAGAAGTTTAAAGACACAACTGGAAATGTGGGAGTGTAAGGTCAACATTAAAGCCTCTTTTTGCAATGAAGCATCCTTCAAAATGTTCTGAAGAAGCTGCTTTACTTTATATATATATATATATATATAAATAAAGGCACAGTTCTGGTGAATATCTGTGCCATGTACGTGTTGTTGTTTCTTAATATTACCACTGGGAGTCACCAAAGTCAGAAATGTTCAAAGAGGCTTTAACTTTAAGTATTTGCATTGGAAATATTTGGCAGCCCAGTACTGAGACAGTGTGTCTGCAATGCATGTATTATGTTCGACTATTTAGATCCAGACTCACAACTCACATTACATAAGGGATCGTGTAAAGTGGAGCATGCTAATTTGTCTCCTCGCCATTATTGTAATCCTGATAATGACTGCAAATGATAGCTCGTTATGACTTCAGTTATTACAGATTCACTTCAGCAGAAACACTGAGACACGCAGTAACAGATGAAGACAAAACAAAAACAAAAACTGGCTTTATCTACTTCTATCAATCCGTCACGTCGGGCCACTTACTAAAAGATGACATAAAACTTGAATCATGAATGTGCTGAGTCACTGTTATGAAGCTCTTCATAATGTATTTACCACATTTCAAAGTGCCCTTTCTTTTTACTTTTTTATGACTTTTATACACTTTTGTTTGTCTCCGACGTTGGAAGCCTGTTTATCCTCTGTTCAAGATTTTAGACATTTCTATTATTCACGTCCCCCGATGAGGCTACATGATCCCATTAGTTTTAAACCCTGGCGTGAGGTTCCAGCGACAAACTGTCTCTCTGCTTGGTACAGTAAGCCATTGTTAAACCTCTTTTATGGCAGCATATCAACAGCTGACCTCCAAACAAAGACACCTTCACAGTGCTATTTTGAATACATATCATTTGGTTATGGTAAGAACGCTGTGTGTGTCTGTGTAGGCATGCTTATGAATGTTTTTGATCCATAGGTAATTATATGTAAAACAGTTTCTAAAATTTTAGGGCCTCTCTGAGGTCAAGTCCTCTGTATGTAGATTTGTATTCATCTTTGGTAAATGGAACAATTCACAGTAGTTTTCTGTTTTTTAAAATTGTTAATGAGCCAAACTGTTATTTTAAGTGTTACTTTACAGACAATATAGTTATTTCTAATGTTGGTACAGAAATATGACTTAATTATTTATATAGTATTTTTTTCGCTTTTTTGAATTACATACAAATTCATGTAAAACGACAACAATGATCTATAATTAAATAGCTAAATTTCACATATTTTCTTGTAATTCTATTAGTTTTACATTTATGTGTACTTTTACATTCCAACTCTAATTCTGGATACAAATTTAACAAGCTGAGGTTGAAAACTTTCTAGCATGTTGTACTGCATCTCTGGCCACACCCAGTGAATACATGCCACGTAAAACGAGTAAAGTCAAAGGCACGAATTCATTGCGTTGCAGGGTGGTTGCAGCTCAGGTGGCAGAGCTGGATGTCTTGTAATTGGAGGGTTGCTGGTTGGATTCCCTGCTCTCCCAGTCCAGTTGAATTGTCCTTGTAATTCTCTGCAGACCTATTAATATTGTTGCTTTATTTAAGGAGTTTGATCATAATAATTCAGAGGACATCTGTAAAATAATATCTGCAAAACCCTGAACTGAAAATGTCAGTAATTTTTTAGTTTTTTACAGCTGCTGCTGCCAGTCTGTTTTTATGCTTTTACAGTGTAAAAGGACTGCATTTGTGTAGTGCTTTTATCCATTCTGCTTGCCTCTAATTCACCAATTTACATTAACACCAAAAGCCGCGTGAGGTCCTGCTCTGACCGTCAGGAGCAATCTGGGGTTCAGCGTCTCGTTCAGTGTCACTTTGACATCTGGACAAAGAGGATCGACATCAGGGAGAAATCGAACAGCCAACCCGGTCATTAGAGGGTGACTCCGCTCTGAGCCACAGCTGCACTTTTTGGATTCATCACGTCAACTGTAAATAAGAACTCACATGGTGGATAGTTTATGAACTGAATGAGGTACTTTTGGACTCAATAGGTTTAAATTTGACAATGGTTGAACCAATAAAATAATAAAAAAGATATAGAAAGGGTTTGTTATTTCTACCCAGAAGGCTTTGAAATAGGCTTTATGCCTTCATGTTGGCAGAAAAAATTGACAGAAAGTACATTTTATGTGAAAGTATTCAACTATAAATAATCAAACCTCTGGTCAAAATGTGAGGACGAGCATGATGAGGAGTTAAGGGGAGTAATGACCTAAAATCTCGGCTATGGTCCTGTCTGAAGTCATGAAAATAGAAACCTGTTTAAGATAAAGACTAATATTCTTTGATATTTAAAGATTTAAGATTTTATTGATTACTTCTAAAGCCCTGAGAGGCCTAGCCTCAAGTTATTTACCTGATCATTTAGAGCCATATGTCCCTTCACACTTGCTGTGATCCTCGAATGCGTCATTCTTGGTTGTTCCTCTGTACCGTTGTGTACACAAAGAGTGAGCCAAGCCTTTGTGGTCTGCATGGCTCATCTTTTAAAAATCACTTTTAAAAACACACTTCAGTTGGCTCTATTTATGATTTATTTTACAGTTTCAGTTCATTGTTATTGTTATGTGTTCTGCTTTATTGTAAAGCACTTTGTAACTGTGTTTTAAAAGGTGCTCTATGAATAAAGTTGATTATTATTATTATTTTCCTACTGTGAGAAGTCGAAATGTTTTCTGTGAAAAGGTCTGTGTTCACATCTACTGCTGGTATGTTGATTTTTTAAACACTTTGAAAGAATTATACTTTTGCGATGATTAAAAAAAAAAAACCCCAGTAAAGTACGTCTCGTTGCTCTCGACTCACTGAGGCGCACCAGCATCGAGTGCCACTTCATCCGCCTCACTTGAGAATTTAGCCCCTTCATGACTCAGTTAACTGAGGAATGAGACAAAAACAATCCTGGCTCATTTGACGCACGGTACCTGCCTGAGTTTTACAAAGTCACACGTCACTCTGTAGCCTGATATAGACCAGAGACAAAAGGCGTGGATGAAACCCGAGCTCGCCAGCCTCCTTTCTGTTGCCATGACGACATCAGCCGTTTCCAGTTCCTCTGTGAGTAGAAGAAAAAAAAGAAAAAAGAAAGGACTCGGAGGACCTGTGGCCAGAGGCTCCACCCACTGGGGGAATTCACAGATCTAACCTGGCAACACAGCAACCTGGCAACTAAAAAAAAAAAGCTTGATTATAATCAACTTATTTAGATGGGAACGTTAAATGAGGCAGTTACAAATTGACTCATCTCCCCCCAACCCCCTTAATCCTCTTCCCCTTCTCTTGTCCTCTGATTCATTTCCATCCCCTGTCCTGCGTGGCCTTTTCGCAGCGTGCAACTGGATGCGGTTCAGGGTGTGTTGCTATTGCTGGCAGGTGTAGAAGCAGGTTGAGCAGGTTGTTCCCTGAATGCCACTCTGCTGGGCCCTCCTCCCTCTTTCCCTGCTTGCCTCTCCAGGCCGACTGCTGATTCACTCTCACATGTTGGCAGCTCACTGAAGAGATTTTGTTGCCTGTGCACCTGTTCTCATCTGATATAGCCTAAGAATAAGGTAAGGATTTACTGAGGAAGGATTTAATTCTTTGTCCTATTTTTCTCGAGAAAATGTGTGGGGCTATAAAACTGGGCGGATGATTTTTTTTGTCTAAATGTGTTTAATAAGATTTGAGTCACTTATATTTTGAAGTTCAACTAAATAACCTCTTTTTTTAGGAGAACATCTATATAGATTTTCCAACTGTAACGTGAATAAGTTACAGTTAAAAATGTTTAAAATGTCTAAAATGTGGTTGTACTGCCTTTTTTTTTTTAAGCGTACGAAGATAATATCAGGAACTTGAATGCTTTCGTTCACAAGAGTTTGTCACCGGGTGACAAAAACATGACAACAGTGACATACATACTGTAGACTTTACCTAAACATGAACTCATATGATGCAGTTACATAACATTTTCCTTGATACAAACCCCTAACAAACCCCCTAAAGTGTAAAGAAAGGTACTCTATTCACATTGGCCTTTGCCAGGTTTTTATTGGAATAATGGTTGTGAGCTAGCTGATTCTAATTGCTTCATATCCTGCTGGGTAGTTTAATCTATAACAATGCTCCATGTTTTTTAAACTGACCTTATTTTTTATGTAAAATCTTAATCATAAAAGTAACTAAAGTGACTAAAGGTGACTAAAGTAACTGTAAAAAAAGTGTAGAGGTGTAAAAAAAGTACATTTCTGTCTGAAATGTAGTGAAGTAGAGCAGAAAATGCAAGTACAAGTGTGCTTAAGTAGAGTACTTGAGTAAATGTATTTAGTTACTGGCTTTGGATTCTGTCCAACACAGCATGTACGATGCAGTAAATGTACGACATAATAATCACAAAGGTGAACTTCAAACATATTTGCCAGGTACTTATCGTCTACATGTAGGTTAAAGGAGTTCATAGTGTGTATTTGTATTGCTCTGAGTGTATGTGTGTGTTTATGTGGGGCTGACAGAGCCGTGGAGGTGATAGCCGGTACAGACTCTGACAGACCAGCTGAGTAGGAGCAGCGAAGGGTCAAAAGTAAACATCCCTGCCTGTTTCACCGGCCTGCCGCGCCGCAGAGACTCTTTGGTAGGACGCTGACAGCCAAACATTCTCTCAGCGAGGGCTGTAATTTCCAGACACAGGTGGAGAGTTGTTCCACACAGCTATACCCAATGTGATGACGGACGTGAGGCTATTTTTATTAGAAGGAAGTGACATGTTGGGTTTACACAAAACAGGAATCTCTGGTTTGAAATTCAACTGCCCTCATACGCCAAGTGCATCAGGAAACAGCGGTAACATTAGTCTCAGACAGATGTAAATCAGTGCAGGTCACCTGCAACATTTTTTTAAATCATTGATTATAATTTGTGTAATGCGATCTTAAATCTGGTCCCTGTTGATCATGTGAATATTTACGTAGTCCAATTCAAAACAAACAGTAGCTCTGCTGTGCTGAGCTGCCTGTTATACCGGTTCTACATTAACTTCATTACACACACAGGATGTACAGTATGTTTGGATTCACACTTCAACATGCTCTGCTTGGTATAAAAAGCAATATGTCGTGAGAGAGAGAGAGAGAGAGAGAGAGAGAGAGAGAGGGAAATGCAACACAGCCCTCATCCCCGAGGCCACGGTGACCATCCCTAAAACATCTCTATTCAAAAATGAACTTGATCCATTGTAAGACTGAAAAGTAGCTGATACATTAGCACAGAGTCATTCATTACATAACCCTGCATGAGACAAGGAGGAGAAAAGTCCCTGTGCGGGGTTAAAGGCCAGGAAACCCTGAGATCAGGTGTAACACTATAGTCAGTGGTGAGCCGGGGTTTATTCCAGTAGAGAATTTGCTGCTTTTATCCAATTTATATAATCTTAAATTAAAGGTTTTGGCAGTTTTAGACTGTTGGTTGGTCAAAACAAGTCATTTAAAGACGTCTATAGAGCCCAGAAACTGATATAATGTAATAAGAGGTTAAATATATAGCTAAATACATCAATAAATAATACTGTTAGTTGAATATTAAAATGTAAATGTAAAAAACTGCTTTTCCTTTAAGCTTTGATCGGTTGATAAAAGCAGCAAAAACTTTTAATTTTTTCTTTTCCTTTACCACAAACCAGTTGATCAAACAATTTAACTGAATTAACTACAATGTCTTATTTTTAACTCCTTCACTCTTCTTTAATCTGTCTTGACACAACTTTAACCAACTATCGATGTTGCTCTCACAGCATTTCTCATTTTTCTCTTCATATTTAAGCTTAACTGAAAGCAATGACAGATAAACACATTCAGCACTGACGCTAACCTTTGTGATAAACATCTTATTTTTAACTCCTTCGCTTCGATTTAATTCCCCTTAGCACATATTTAATCAACTGTATATTTCTTTTTTCCGTTTACGTTTAATGATAATGTAGCTAGCTTGACTCAAAACAGTGATAAACACATTAAGCACCAGCTGTTTCAGCCAACTACCTCACTGTAACCTTTGTGATAAATCTACAGCAGCCAGTGTAGTTAATGTAAATCATCCATATATTATATTTTATTAGACTTACAGTATAAAGTAACTTCCCCTCACCTGTCTCTGCTTAGCTGCTTCATGTGTGTGGTTTTCTTGTGATCCTTTGGGAGTCTTCTGGATAATCAGTACTTAAAGTGAATGTTATGAGCTTAAGTTTGCATTATTTTAACTTTGTTTCTAAGAAATTAACTTCAATTAAACTTTTTTTCTGTCAGTTTTATATGGCAGATGGCTTTAAATACTACAATACAAAGCGCACGGAGGAGAACTTAACCGGTGAGTGTAAAGAAGAACTAAGCAAAACTCTGTAGAGTTGACAGGCCTCCTCATAAACTTGCTTTTCTTCATTTTAGTAGTACTACACTAAAAAATGGCCTAAATATACAAAGCTAACTGTAAGTAACAGTAAGTAGTAAAGAACCTAAATATTACAAAGCAATGTGAGGTTGGAAGTGAAGGTAGCATTACTGTAGAGTTGACAGGAAGTAATCAGGCGTGCACTTTGTAAAAAGGATATATGTCACGTTACATTGTGCAAGTAGAGAGTTTAAAGTACAAATTGCAACTGAGGCAAATTCATTACACTTTATTGTTGCAATCGGGAACAAAACACAGCACCATAGTGACCAAATTTATCTAAAACTGACCCAGAATCCAGGTTCACAGTCCCAAACTGTTATCTAGAGGTGTAACTGAACCCGGTCAGTTTAATCCAGTTCATTAATTTTCACTACAGCAGTGTTGTTCACCATCTCCCTCTATCTTGGTGAATTGAGCCATTTTCTATTATTATGTGCTCTTAGTGCGGTATAATCAGCAAACTTGAGCCGTTTGATTGATCCTGTGTTTAAGCAGCATGCGGCACCATCAGCAACCCTACAGGTTTTCCATTTATTTCCCACAGAGTAGAAAAAAAACACGGCTTAAACGTTGGCGACAAACAAGCTTGTTGAGAAACTAACCACTGATAAACATCCCTGCCACGCTGGTCATTACTTGTTTCAGTCTAGTTTCATGATTTGGAAGTGTGAAATGGGAAAGAAGTTGCTTGCAACTTTCAAAAACCTTATATTTAAAAGATTTTTTATATTTAAAAGAATGATTTGATTGCATTAAGAGATGAACAATCCCTTGGTTTAAGAAATAGTCACTATGTGTTCAGTAAGTGGTGTCCTTATTGACTCGTCAAAGTCTGCTAATATGCTATGACAGAAATGTGAGATCTCCAGATTTGCATGTTGAAACTAAAGTTGCTGCAGGCCACGATTTCACACACTTTAGTCGAAACCTTTTTGCGCTGCTTATGAGAACGAGCTCAGAACAAAGCAACCGATCAACAAAGTGACTCGCAGTGAGAGGGCCCTGTAGGGAATAACTTGAGCTGCAGTCATTTGTGTATTGGAGTGAAGCCGAGGGGAGAACACATAGCTCACAGGGCACCTGTGTAAATCAACGCTGCCAAGGTGTCACAGATCTCACCTGTGATTGTGTCGGGACTACTGTACGTTGAACTCTGGTAACTCGATGTGTAACACGATGTAGGGATGACTGCATTTGTCATGTCCATGATATTATAAGTCCACGTTCACCACAACATCAACTGAGCATTACCCTCGAAGTCGGGAAGTGGCACAGGATTAACGTTCAAGGCTTTTCATTATGACTTGTGTCAGTGTGGCTGACCTGCGCAGTCGAAGCAGGTGATTTTGTGCCTCTGAAAAATAGGAACAAACAGAGATGTCTTGTTGCAAACTGAGGCTTGAGTCAGCGTGGTTGGGGAGAGTTTGGAGGCTGTGATGAATGCAAGTTTAACACCTGTGGCTCCTTTCTGATGGGGACGAAGTAAGCTCAGTCACTGGGAGAAAGCAGGGAACAGAACAGAACAAAAAAAACACCTTTTTTGCCATTAAGCTTTTATTTGAAGTAAAGATGTATTTATTTTTCCAGCCCCTGAATCTCTTTATATTTGAGGGGAGGCTGTTGGAGGACTGCCACACAAAGACTTAAAGGGAATGCTTATTTGTGTAGTTATAAGAATATGTTATTTCCAGAAAAAATATACACTTATTGTTCTTGGCAAATGAAGGTCTTTGTCTGTGTTTTTTGCAACTCAGTGTCTGAGTAGATAGTTGCACTGTATCATTAATATCCTAAAGCATATATTAGATGTATATTAGCAGATCGTCTACGTAGAGTTGGATTATATGGTTGAAATTAATATAACAATGATGATAGATCATTTTCCCCATGTCAATGTTTATTACGACTTAGCAGATGTAACAAAGCTCACTCAAGATCCACTTGCATATTTGTTCTGGAGCTCTCAACTGTATCACATTGTCTTCATTCGCAGATGAAAGAAAAAGCAAACTTCCTCTTATTTCGAGCACTTTTACAACTTCACGTGAGTTCTCATGGTTCATTTTTGACCTTGGAAACAACAATTGATAAAACACTTTTACCTTGAGATCCACTTGTTCACTTGTTCTGGAGCTCTCAACCTCATTACATGGTCTTTATTAGCAGATAAAGGTTACTCAGTTGGCAAAGGATTGTAGAGGTCCAAACATACTTTCATTTTGAGTAGTTTTTTTTTAGTTCTCGTGAACTTCATGGCTCATTTTTCAACTTGGAAACAGCTGTTGACAATATAATTTTACCTCAAGATTCACTTCATTACTTATTCTGGATCTCTCAACCACATTATATGGTCTTCATTAGCCGATGAAGGTTACTCTTTTATGACTTCTCTTGAGCTTCCTGGTTCCCTTTTTGACCTTGGAAACAGCATGTGAGAAAACAATTTTACCTCAAGGTCCACTTACTTGTTCTGGAGCTCTCACCCGTATTAAATCGTCAGTTGTTAGAACTGTAAGTCCTTAAATTATGTGAGCACTTTTATGTCTTCTAGTGAGAGTCATGGTTGCCTTTTTGACTTTGAAAACAGCTTTTCTCGAGTTCAACTTTTAAGACAAAATATGTCTGAAAAGTTCTCACAATGAGATTTGAGCAACTACAGTTCATCAATACAGTTCAAACTGAAGACAACTTAATTCGTTCAACAATGACTGAGTGATATCGCTGAAAGCTTCTTACACACAGGAGGGAAAAACGCAATGATAGGTCAATTCAGGTGAGAGCCAGAGGCATATTTCTCAACACTGGTTTCTCTTCCGCCCTCCTCTGTGTGTGTGTGTGTGTGTGTCTGCTTGTCTCTGTTTAGACACAGCTGACATATATGTGAAATAAGTATGTCTCCTGTGACTCCGTGGACCTTGAGTGCAGATTATTTTGTCAACACTGGTTTTGTAAGGTCAAGAATGAACCGTGAAGCCCAACACATAATAAACAATTTAAATAGAATCAAAGCAATGAGATCATCAAACCAACAGTCTTGCTGGGAATCATGTATTTTGACAACATGTTTTAAAATGATTACACACTCATGTTATCACCATCATACCATTCCAGTTATTAAACAATATTTCTTTTCCAGCCATACATTTGTGGAACTTTGAAAACCTCAATGGATTTTATTTATTTTTAAGAACAAAAATAATGTTTCATGTCCTCTCTTGTGTTTCAGAGTGAAACCAAATGGGGAAAATGGGACTGTATTTAAAAATCACAGCAGGCCTCCTTCTGCTTGTCCAAGCCTCTCACCTGGCAACGATCCCAGATTCAACTGACTCTCCGGGGAAGACAATTGATAAAGGCTGGCTCCGTGGACCATCCAAAAATACAGTTGGAGGTCAAAACACTGGAGTTCCTGAAGAGAAGACGGAAGATGATCAGGGAGCTATGGAGTCAAGTAATGATTACAGCAGTGGGATAGCATCTGGCTCCATGGCTGTATTTAATGAAGAAGAGGAGCATGTGAGCAGCCAAGATGAAGGATCTCCTGATCAGACTGTTGTCACTACCACCGTGCATCCCTCACTTTCAAATGTCACAACCAAGAAACATAAAGTTACTCCAACTATAGCAACTACAGAGTCCACAAACTCAAGCCAGATCAACATGACAGATGCAGAGGAGGAGTTTAATAACTCAACGATAACCCCTCAAAACTCTACAAATCTGAGCGCACAAAACTCAACCGACTTTTCAGATTACTCCAATCACACCGATTTGCAGACGACAACCTCGGCTCCAGAGGGCAACGCTACGCAAGATAACGCAACGAAAACAGATGAAGATACGCGGTTAACTAATGCTACAGAAACTACCAGCACAACAACAACAACGACAACAACGACAACTGTAACAACCACAATGATGCCAGAGATAAACGAGACAGCAACCACGCCTTCATCTACAACAGTCGTCCTCTCTGAGACCACAGAAACAACCCTTGCAACTTCAACCGCCGCTGCTCCGAAAACACCTGAGAAGGTCAACAAGACAGACAAAGGTTCGGCCTCAGGGAGCAGCGCAGAAAGAGGTACTGCTCCAGTTTCAGGTGTCACGGTATCTGGTGCACATTTCTGTGTCCTGTAAACTGCTTTGTTTGTCGTTCCAGCAACATGTCATCAACTTATTGACGGATAAAAAAATAATATTTGATTGAAATTCCAAGCTCTCCTGACTGACTTGTGTTGAGGTTTTAGCAAAGCAGGTAACAGAACCGACAAAATCTTAGAGATCCCTTTTAGAGACATTATTTGAAGCCAACACTGTGCTCATTGCTAAAGAACATAAATCACTGTTTATTGTTTTACACTTTGCTTTTTTCCGCCCTTTCCCTGACCCACATTTGCCTGCATCTATTTTCCCACTGGTAGAGGACAAACACCCCTTCTTTCAAAGGAAAAGGTTGGATTTGGTTTCAGGTGCTATCGATGTGGCCGCTATGAGTGAAGGGGTCTATTACACCCACCTATTCAGCAGTACAATGAAACCCTGTTTTAGTGGCAAAAAACCCAGAAAACACTGGAGGTCAAAGATACTTGTGCTGCCTCTTTGCAGGGGCGTGAGACTAGTCTTTGGCGTCGACCACAAGATCAATGAGATAGGACTGGAAAATACTGCTTGTCATATACAGTAGTGCAAATCTATCTATCTGTCTACTTGAAAAGCCACTTTTCCTGAAAATATAAGTGGGCAAGCTCACTCCCCACCACATAGGAAGGGGCGAAAAAGGCCTTTAGAGAGCTGGCGCGAGGTGCGCATTAAAATAAAACTCACATCACATGGACAGATGTGACAGCAGGACATAACACTAACAGATGATGGCAATAAACAGTCGGGAAACAGTTGTGAAACTGCAGGCAACACAAGGCAGAAAAAACTGCTCCACAGTCACCATGACAGGCACAGCGTGTACACAAAAACTGTACAAAAGCACAGACGGTTGAGTTGAGATAAACATGAATACAAACCTACAAGACAACTGGCAAAATATCCATTCAGTCCAACTACTTTAGTGCAGTAGACGTACAGATGTTATAATGAAATATGGTTCTTTATGAATTGTAATTGTGTTTTATCATAATACAATAAGTGTAAGCGCTAGCAGCTCTACCACAGACTGTATAAAACATGGAACGTAGTATTTGTGATATCTGAAGAGCCGTTGCAAAGCTCAGAGTGTGGTGGCTCTGGCCGTTGCTATCTTGGCAGTCCTCCATCCGCTGGCTGTGGAGCGTAGGTGGAGCTGAGGTGGGCTGAATGAAGCCTGGTTACTTAAACAAGCCACCTGTAACGGCACCCACCGTCAATCAAGGCTGGATGAGTTCTTTAAAAGTTCACAGTTGTCAGAAATGGGGAAATTAGCTATAGAGACCAAAACTGTTTTTTTGTAGCTGTAAACATGTTTTTTTGGCATTTTAATGGGGGCTCATTTTGTAGCCAGCCTCAAGTGGCCATTTGAGGAATTGCAGTTTTAGGCACTTCCACGTTGGCTTCATTTTTCAGCTATGGTTGCCTCTTGGGCTGTACAGTGCTTTGAGCTAAAGGCTACCATCAGCATGCTAATATACTCACAATATAAATGTTAACATGCTTATGTTAAATGTAAAATGTATCAATTAATTTAACATCTTAGTTTACTGCAGTGTGTTAACATGTATTTGTTAATTAGCACTAAACACAACATAGCACTAAGGACAATGGGAATGCCATTAGCTTTGCAGGTTTTGGAGTAGATGAAAAGTCAGGGAATTAAATTATTACAATTCACCATGAAATGGACATACATGCTGTATATGAATTTCAGCCAAAACTGCAAACATCAACATCATGTTGGCGCTAGAGGAAAAGTTGGGGGATCACCAAAGTCTATAGGATTCATCCTCTGGAGAACAGGAGTGTCTGTACCAAGTTTTATAGCTTCTATATCTTCTATTCAATATCTTTAATCTATTTTTTAGCAATAGTTGTTGAGGTATATCAGACTAAAGTGGTGAGAGACCAACTGACTAACAGACCAACATTGGCATTCATGAAGCCAGCATGGAGAAAAACAGTTAAACACCTCCAGTGGATTTAGATTATGGTAATATAGTTTTATTTGACATGACACTGTCATGAATATGAAGGAGTCTTGATGACAACATGCAGCGATTAATTAATATTATTAACCGTAAACGTGGCATTCAGCCAATTGTCATGTCAGATGTCATTTTTATTGCAAAGCTGACGTTGTTTGAAATGTCTTTGTTATGACAACTTGACATTAACAAAGTCAACATATACACATATACATCACATTGTAATATGCGGCTGGATGTGTCATAAATAATTCCCTTAAACACAAGCAAAGCAATTTTTTCATGAAGATGTTTTGTCATGAAGACGTCGTAAAGTTTTATCACAATGTCAAATGCTTTTATGAGACTTCTTCATGGTTATGACGGGGTCATGTCACACCTTCGCATAAACTGCTTTTTTTTTTGTTGAATCTATATAAAACGGCCACGAGAAAATACTTTTTAAAAACTTGACATGACTTACAGTAACCTCAATCAGTCAACAGTCAAAAGAGAGCTGGGTAAGATGACAACATCTTTACCTAAAATGTTAACTTAGCAAGAACAAATCAGACATAAGTACAACAAATACTTCCACTCATATTTTATCATGTCTATTTTCAAATGAAGTGAAAAAAATATAGCTAAAAAAAACAAGAATGAAATGAAGAAATGGTCTTTTGGTTCAACTTGCCCCAGGTTAGGGGTAAATTGATCCTTAGCAAGTGGGTAAATTGAGCCATTTGTAGATAAACGGAGCAAGTGAATTATTTATGTGCGAGTCCTAATAAAAAACAAATGTAGTATTTCTATGTCAAAGGATACTGAGAACAGTTCTGTCACTTTTACAAGCTGCATTTTTCCCACTGCTGCTGCCTCGAACACAAAAAATAGATTTAAGTCTACAGTTTCAAGTTTTCACAGTTTCACACGTTATCTGAGAATACGTCCATCTTAGAAGCTCTTGCCTGTTAATGAGTTACAGTTAATTACATTTTTAATTGTAGCATCTATCATATCACATACATGTTTTTTCACACCTGTACAT
This sequence comes from Argyrosomus regius, assembly GCA_946959425.1. Lineage (NCBI taxonomy): Eukaryota > Metazoa > Chordata > Actinopteri > Sciaenidae > Argyrosomus > Argyrosomus regius. Next base: position 28,451,912 of record OX336882.1, read on the forward strand.
CTGTCACAGTTTGAAAGCACTCATGCTAATGTGTGCTACATTTACATGCGGAGATGTAAACATACACAATACATAGTGATCCGTGGAGAACTGATGTGACGTTCAGTCACATGTCACCTTATGTTGATAATGAGCACAGCCTGCTGCCTTAAAATATTCAAATGCATTCAAGAAATTATCATGATTTTGGCATGATAATTGCATTAATTATCACAGTGCAATTAGATGAATCTGTACAGCTGACTAATTGGGATGTGTAACAGTACGGAGTGCTGCCACTGGAAACACAATTTCAAAAACACATTTCTGCCATAATTATCTGACAATTAACCCTCAAAGGCAGCAGTTGATATAGATAATTTTGTTGTTGACAAATCATTTATTACCCTCTCCCACCCCCTCGACCCCTTCATTCCTTCACTAAAGGTCTGGAATCAGGTCCCCAGAGCAGCAGAAGAAAAGGAGCGTGGGGGGCTGTGCTGGGAACGGCGGTAGCTGTGGCCTGCGTGGGACTGGTCGCCTACATCATCCTGAAAAAGAAACACCAGAAGGGTTTCTCTCACAGGAAACTGGTGGAGGAGTTTCCTTCAGACCCAGGTATGTTAGCTCCTACACACGCCTATACAGTAAACAATAAACTTGCTGGTATTTTGAAGGAAAATATCATAAAATTGATGCTACACTGACTTGTAATCAGGTGTCGAGAGTTTCCTGATGGACGGTAAAGTAAATTGCTGCCAACTGTAGCTGCTGTTAGGTAATGTTAGCTCAGTTTGTTAGCCAGGCTACCTGGACTGACAGCTCAGAGCACAGGGGGAGTGTGTTAGTGTTTGGACCTCTAGGAAAATAAGGTTGTCAGGCCAAGTGCAAGGGGGAACGCTAACAGGGATTGGAGCCAGTGTTGTGCCAGAACAGAAGCTGGCCAAGCGGGCAATGTAACCAGGCTCAGCAGCCTCTGTGGACATAATGACAGAGGTGAAAAGAATGACAGCTGAGAAAAGTAGAGAGTGACCAAACAAGAAGCTGTCGGACAAGAGTAAATCCTGGACTGAGTTTTAGTCGTTGGCAAGAGCTTCATGAAATTAAAGACTGAAAGACAAGCGCCGAGCTGGGCTTCTTGCTGTTAGACTACTAAGTCTGCTATGTCTTGTGTTGTTGCACTTGATGATGTTTGGCTATTAGCAAAGAAAGTGGTCGACTTGCTTATTTTTGATCATAAGTAATAACAAATGGTGGTATTATACAACTAACATTAAACAACCCTCTGGTAGTGGGTGGCAGATTGCAAATGCTAAATGTAATGCCACAATCCAGCTGTGCCAAATATGGTTCCTATTATTATTGCTACACAATGATGCATCATCACTCAAACACTTGCATGCTCAATCACTCACTAGTTCCCCAACATTTTCTGAATATAGTCCAAAACATAACCCTCCTGAAAAACAGCCAATATCTTCATCAATCTTGCAGCAAAGAAAAAATATCAGACTGTTCCTTTAAACCTTTGGTTCCTCTGTCTCTCTCTATCTCTCTCTCACATGCAATCACATAACTCCACCCTGCTTTAATAAGGTAACTTTACCATGCAAATTAGGATCATGTACTATGACAGTTTGCAATTTGTCTCATTCCTGCCATGAACAGCATTTTGTTCTCACAGTTCTCCTACACTCCCACATACTTAACCTTTCTGTAAGTGAAATTAAGCCGCATGCTTTCTTCCCCCTGCCGCAGTATACCGGCATGTCTGAATATTTAAAATGAGTCACATTTCTCTCTAAACTATCAGTGCATTCTCAAAACTGGAGGAGCAGCAGCAGGATATCTTTAAATGTGAACTGATCCTTGAGAAACACGCAGTCGACGCCCGAACACAATCTTCCAACAAAATGGAAGAAAAACTGTTATGGTAAACAGCGCTGCAATTTTTCATACAGCATAACTTCAACAATGTGGAAGGATGCATTGCTCAGCTTTGTGACAACATGAGAAATAACTGCCCAGCCACAGCGGGGTTTCTATAAATTACAAGCTCAAGGCGAACACGCCCACCAGATTCACGCTCAAAAGTAATGATAACAGGCTTTTGAGAGGCAAAGGAAAGCCTGCCACTTTGTGTAATCATTTGTGTTATTCATTCACAGAGATTGAATAAATGTTGACTAAGCTGTCAATCAAACACACATCAACCGGCCCACACAGACGCTCAGGGGCTAAAAGAGCATTTCTGATCTGCAAGGACTGTTTTTTTTGTCACTGATGATAAAGAAAATATGATCAATTAATCTACAGATCACTTTTATACCTTGATTTTTTTGACATAGTCGTGCTTTAACCTGCACTACACAGTGCAATGCAAGTCAAGTCGTTTTTTATTTATATCGTAAAAATTACACATTTGCTCTGAGCTTAACAAGCTGTGCCACAAACAACACCCTCTATTCTTAGAGCCTCAGTTTGGATGAGACAAAACTCCACAAAACGCACTTTAACAGCAGGAAAATTCATTCTAGCCCACTCACACCTTAGCAATCTTATTTACAGTAAAATCAACCCATATTATTTTATTTGTGAGGATTCATCTTTTCTTTTTCCTCTTTGGAAAATCACGCAAAATCTTTCTTTGTGGACCGAGGAGAGTTGTCGACCCTGTGTCTGTGTAGCAGTTGTTATTTTGTAGTTAAGCGTAAGTGTACCCACTTACCTTCAATCTGTCTTGTTTACTCTTATTTCAGTTCGGTGTACCGGATTGCTACGTTTCCTCAAATGACTTTCAAGAAGCTCCTTATAATGTACCTGTGCAGTCAGTACTTGTAGGTGCAGAGGACAATAATGACTCAACAGGACCGATAGTTTATTTTGGAAAATAGCTTGAAATGATTGATTCAAAATGGAGGCTCAGCGAGGGAAAACATGGCTCTACAGTTAAAGCCACTGTGCAAAGGTGGACTGCAAATAAATCAGTATATTACACTGTATGTTTGGCCAGTTATCTGTGGGAATAAGAACATTACATTTAGCCATTTAGCTTTTATCCAAATTGACTTACAAAAAAGGGAAACAATCAAGGACATGTTAATGCAACAATAAGTACTACTCCCGAGTAGTGACAGTTGTAGAGGGGGATAGATTTAGCATTTCTGGTTGTTGGAAGTGCTAGAAGAGGAGGTACTCTCTGAAGAGCTTCAGAGAGAGAGAGGGGGTCTTCAGGAGGTTTTTGAAGGTAGAGAGGGACGCCCCTGATCTGGTAGAAACTGGTAGGAGCTCCACCAACGGGCGACAAAAGTTTGGATTGCCCTGAGCGTACCAGTAGCAGAGCCAGGTGTCGTTCATTGGAAGAGCGAACAGTCGGAGGTCGGGAAGTGGGTGCAGAATCGTAGATTACTTTGTAATGAACGTATTTTAATGGGGCATTTTTCCTTTATTACCAAGTCAAAAACAAAGAATGATTTAAATACTACTGATAGTGAAAACCATTTAAACATGAACGGCAGGCAGCAAAGAAATGTCTGTGGACCCGTTGGAACCGCCTCAGACTTTACCCGGATGCCTCTACTTATTTATTTATTATAAAGAGGGTATTTTTCTTATCCACCTTGTGTATTGTGAGCCGCAAGTACATTTCCCTGGTGTAGGATCAATAAAGTCTTATCTTATCTTATCCCACCTAAATCCAACATTAAGAGGGGAAAATACAGGCTACTTTTCTGATTAATACAAGGTCAAAATGATGCTTTAGCAATGAAGGATTGAAGTGAAGGATACTGCAAATGTTTAATGCTCACTTGTCTAATTTCTAGTTCTCAGATTGGACAACAGTGAGCCTTTGGATTTGAACTTCGGCGGTTCGGCCTATTACAACCCAGGACTCCAAGGGGACAACATCCAGATGAACAGCTTTCCAGGACGTCGTGGAAACTGATAAAGAAAGAAAAACATAACGAACTCCCAAGACCAAAGTCATGAACTCCCTTGAAAGAAACTTTGCCAGTTGTGCTGATTGGCATTCGATAGACAAACCTATGATGTGGAGTTTTGTAAATAAGACTGTGTGAAGGTGACATTTGTGGATGGAAATAACAAATGAGTTTGTAAAAGTCTGTTGTCGGCCACCACAAATGATGCTCATGTTAGATTATGCATTATGCTGAGTAGATTTACTGCATTGAAATAGAGCGATCGCTGAGGGCAATCTATCTGAACTACACTGCAACAGCCAAAATTAACTGTCAGCCATTTGTGTACGTTGCCAAAGGGAATCAAATGAAGTCTTTCCTAATGAAGAATACGTGCCGCACTCAATGAAGGATGTTAAAAATTAATATTTGTTATAACCTTTGGTTTAATTGTAATCATTTTTCTTGAATAGGAGTCACAAAGTGCTGTTAAAGACAAAGAAATACATTTGCATGAAATCAGAGTGCGACTCCTGCTGATGCAAAACATTTGGAAACAAAAAAAGGACAAAAAAAAGAAGGAGTGATGTTGTTCCACAGCCTAAATAACAGATGACACAGCTGGCCCATTGAGGCCTTTGCAACAAAATTCAGAAGCCATGGCGAACAATAACATTATCCATATCGACAGTCCCCTGCTGTTATGGCATAAGGAAGGCAATAAGAAGTGAAATTTGAACTGCGCTTTCAGATATAACACAACTGGCAGTCACAGCCAGACTCTGAGAATTGAACCATCAAACCAAAGACTTTTGTTTTTTTTTTTTTTTTTTTCTATTTCACACCAGTGAGGGAGGTGGAGGGAGGCTGTTTTGTTATTCATAGACTGGAGGTTTTGGTATTCAGGAAGGGAGTTGTGTATTTGGTCTTAGCACTACTCAGTAGCAACAACTATATCATCGTAATATACTTCTTACTGACCTCCAGGTGTCCAAAAAGAGGTCTGAGTTTCTCGTGTGCACCTTGGAGAGTTACAGTACATAGCGTTTAACTTCGGCATGCCACGAGCAAAATTAGAACATACCTAATGCAGATTTTAAAAAGTTTTTTTTTTATTGTTATACTTCTCCTAAGTTTGCTTTAACTTTGAGTGACAACCTTCAGCAAGAAAAGTGTTTTTTTTTTTTTTGGACTGAGACAATTTTTGTGAGCACAGAGGGAATAGGCAGGGATTAACTACACTCTCTCATCCTTTTATGTATCTAATGCCTTTGTATGATAAAAATCTAACAATATTTCATAAATATTCATTTCTAAACTTTCTTACTTTTCTATGTTATACATTTTTATAACTGTATATGTGAAGAAAATCTATCCTGAAAATCCATCTTCCAGCTCCCTCGATCCTTTCACTCATCATTACCTGAGTGTAGCCCGCACTCGATCAATATGCGTCCTTATTATGATTGATACGTGCCTCGGTTCGGCCTAAACAGCCAACAATAAGATGTGTGATTTTTTTTTTGTTTTGGTTCGTAGGCAGGCACGACAGGTCTGCTTCCTTCCTCGCTCTAATTTCAGACATCAATCAGCATGAGGGGCATTTCGTCTGACTGAGAGAGAGAAGAGTTTTTGTGTCGCAGTGTTAACGAAATCACAGTGATTACTGCAGAAATCATACAGGGTATGTGGATAACGGGACACTTCTGCATCGGTTTGCTTTGCGAAATGTAACGAAACTTGATGATGTCTTAATAAAACAACCAAATCCCCAAATATGTTTTGTTCGGTTTGATGCTTCCGCATGAGTTCTCCCAAGATATTCTTAGTTTTATTTCCGCTTTATTGGGATTGTGAAAGCTGAAGAGAGACGGGGATGACATGCAGCAGAGGGCCCAAACTGGACTGAAACCCAGGACTCAGCCTTGATGGTATGAGCTCAATCAGGTGAGTTATCGGGGCACCTTTTATTCATTAAACCCATGTAGCTATACTGTACACACAGTAAACATTTGCACAAGCGACGGTTTCATTCATTCATCACAAATACAACATGCTCAGTGGAGGGATTGTGCCTGTTTTAATTAAGCACAGCAATTTAGGATGTGATTGTTTGGCAGGGTGCTGAAATCAATTAACTGACGCCAAGTCCTTCCTAAAGAATGTACATATTTCATTGGGGGGTACTGGCAGGTTAATTTACACTTCCAGCTGAGCCAAATTAATTTGAATGAAATTAAATGATTGCTATCTAAATTGAGGCTATGTCAAATTTATTATTGGCCAAATTTGAATTCATTTTCTTCGAGCTAGTTTGCTGGAAATGGGTTTAACCTCTAAGATTAGCCTGTTGTAATAAGCCAAATCACTGTGCCTTTATCAGATGAGCCTCTACAACAATTAAACGATCAACAATGCATTATGCTGGATTTTTAATGAACACGGGGCCATTATGTCAGCATGGAGGCTAAAGGGTAAGAGGACAGAAAAGACAGAGTTAGAAGTTTGCTCCGAATGAAAAGCAATCGTACATCGTTTTTTACTTTGAAGCTTCAGCGCTGTTACAAACAAATTGGTGCAGTAGCTGTGTGGGCGAGCTCTAAAAATAGTTCATAATATCACTTTGTTTCCAACAGCCACACAGACAGTTAACAAGCTGTGCTCTGATTACAGAGCTGCTGATGTGCGTTTGATAGTCTGATCATTAGCCATCACCAACAACTGCTTCCACTTTGCAGGTGGAACACAAACTTAACAGCACGAAGTATCCACTCAAAGTTTGAACGCCGTGAAGGGACAGATGTTTTAAAGGAATAGTTTGACTCTTTTCTTGCTGTGGGTTCAATTAGAAATACTCTTTAATAAGTAAAATGTATTGCCAAGGTACTTTTTATAATCCTGTGGGGCTTTTTTTGTAACACTGTACCCGACTGTACAGTAAAATAGGCTGGAAAAAAAAGGGGGAAACAGCAAGACTAGCTCTGGCCATGACCATCTTGGCAGTCCTGCCTCTGCCCCCTCCTGGCTAATCTGCACCTGAGGGCCGAATGAAGCCTGGTTGCTCAAACAAGCCATCTATAATGACACCCACCCGTCAATCAAAGCAGCCACACTCTTAATTATTCCTAACTTTAAGCATTAATATAATTTAGGGTGAGTTATATAGACATTCAAACTCAGCACAGTTGTCATGAATGGGGAAATTAGCTATAGAGACCAAAACTGGTGTTTGCACCAGGCTGTTTATTTCTGCTGTGAAGTTTTGCATTTTAACATGGGGGGCTTATGGAGATTAACTCATTCTGTAGCCAGCCTCAAGTGGCCGTTTGAGGAACTGTATTTTTTGGCACTTCAGCATTGGCTTCACTTCACAGCCACAGGTTTGCACTTGGTACCCTACCTTCACACACACTCTGCCCGTGCTCTCATTGCACATGAAAATGTGTTCTGGAGGAGTGATTTTGGATGGAGGCCTGATGGGAGAGGGTGGGATTTTTTTTGTGTCATATCTTGTTTGTTTAATCCGTGCACAAACCAGCATGTAAAAAAGACAGCTTGCCGTTTTACTGGGGGGTTCTGTGTTGGACTATGGCCAGCACGACTTGTCAGGAAAGCAGCTGAGGCTGTAGGAAGTTACTGGAGTGTGTTTGTACCAAAACACCAAATAATTTAAAATGGTATAACGAACAGCATGTGGGTTTGTTGAGAAAGGAAATTATGTCTTACAGGGATATGACATGCTCCAGTCAGAAGTGCACTGTGGTAGTTGACAGCATTTCTCCTGGTAACTCAAATGTCACTCAGCTGCTGCCACGGGACCCAAGACTTGAAGCTTAGATGTTGTTTTTCATTTCACAAATATGTCCAATAAGTGTATTATTTTATTTTGAAAAGTAGAAAAAATATGCACAAAAGCTGCAATATTATCTGTTTTTATTTTCTTAGACAAAAAGAAAAATATTTTGACAATGAAAAAAAAGTCTCTGACATGATTAAAGATCAAATAAAATTTGCAATTTTCTTCTGATTGATAAACCATGTGGAATTTAATAAACAACGTATGTATGTCAGTATTAGGAATAAATCATTGGAATGTCCCAATAGACTTCAAATTCCCAAGTTTTACTTATTAACTGGGAGGAATTGAAGTGGTGGCATATGGAGGCTGATGTGCAGCTGCTGTTTCTGCCTCTGTTGCCAAACCTGTCCAACTAATCCACGGAGAGAAATTCTGGTGAAATAAAGAACAGCTTGAACTCGGGTTTGACAGCACATTCAAAAAACACCTGAACAGCTCCGGTGCCTGGCACACTCAATATTCAAATATAGATGTCTTCATTTGGTGACACAGGAGGAAAACGTTTCAAATCTTAAAATGTCGTACTCAAATAACTGAAATGTTATGTGCAAGCCTCAGTCATGTTTGTTGTATGTACTGTACAGTCATGATGTATTTTCCTCAAACCTTTGGTTTTAGGTTAAATAAATAGCCTTGAATTGATTGAAAGGGACACCAGTTACTTCCAAAATTTCACATTTGGGGGCAATATCACCAATGATACAATAAAACAATATTACCAGAAGTTTAAAAGAATAGTTTGACACTGTTGCAGACATTTAGACGAGAAGATTGATACAACTCACCTGTCTGTAAGTTAAATATAGATCTGGAGCCAGGAGGCGCTTAGCTTAGCTTAGCATAAAGACTTGAAGCAGGGGGAAACAGCTAGCCTGGATCTATCCAATGTTAAAAAATACACCTCATCTTGTTTCTTTAATCTGCACACAAACGGAAAGGTAAAAATGATTGTGAATCAAGTCCTATAGGCATTTCTTAGCAAACAACAGGTGGTCATCAACAAATAATTACACGACATAACTCCTCCTCAAACTACAAATTGTCATTTTTATAATTTCTGTTTCTGTAAGGATTAAACAAATGCAGAGATTTAGATGAGAAGATCAATACCACTCACCTGTCTGCAAGATCTGGAGCCAGGAGGCACTTAGCTTAGCTTAGCATAAAGACTGGAAGCAGGGGGAAACAGCTAGCTTGGCTCAGTTCGAAGTTAGAAAATACACTTAGCAGCACCTTTAAACCTCACTAATTATACCTCATCTTGTTTCTTTAATCTGCACACTAACTTAACACTTCTTGGCAAACAACAGGTGGGCCTCAACAAAATAATTACACGACATAGCTCCTCCTCAAACTACTAATTTATATTATTTCTGTACGGGTTAAATGAATAAGATTCAAGCGGCATGCACACAATTGTACAATGAAGCAGCTGTGAGAAAATAAGAGAGTGCCGAAAAAGAGAGTGGCATAATGACAACAAAATTATAGACCAGTGTTAGTGATAAAATTATAAAATGAGAACAATGGTGATTAGACCACAGTTGATTGAGGAAATGTTTTTCTTATGGAGGCACACAACTTTTGTGTCAGTGCAGGTGTATTCAGAACAATCTTTACTGCATTGTCTCTTAATTGGGCAAACTAAGTTTGGGATAAGCCTACAGGGAATTAACTAAGTGAGCATAATATTCCCAAAAGTATGCTAAACTAACATACTTTATGTGTGTGTGTTTGGGGAGTTGGAGGTATTGTTTTGCATTTTAACAGTACACCTAGCTCAGACAGTTTTGACATTAAGCAGATTCCTGGGGTGTATTTAAAAGCTAGCACAATGGTTTATGACAGAGAGAGTGAGAAATGAGGCCAAACAGCAGGTTAACATTCTCCCTCTGTCACCCTCTCGTCGCACAGGTCGCTCGCTCTCGGCAGTTTATACATTACACGTATGTCTGACAGCGTATTGTCTGTCAGGGATTTTTCCCACACTGGTTGCTGTTGCTGTTGGGTCACTGGACTGAATCTGAAAGGTCAGCGTCCTCCTCTGACAGAAAAAACGTTCCAGGAAAGGTAAACAAATATGAAAGCTTTCCAAACATACAGATGAAACAAGGAAGTGATTTGCATTGACAGGTAACTAAATACAGATGTGTTCTGGGTAAGATATTTTTTTCCTTTTAAGTTTTGCAAACTTACACACCTTGTGTAGCATGACAGTGGTATTCAAAGCATGATATCTTTTTGCACAACACCCTACACCCTCCAGGAACAGTTTTCATGTAAAGAGCAGTTTGACTTACCTTTAGCCTTCATTGCTCTAAGCCCCACTGACATTAAACAAGTGCTGAGTATAAATACACTCATTTTAAAGGGATTAAAATAATGGTGGAGTCTAAAATAATAGCCAGCATGCCGTGACCAAAATGAACAAATGGCCATAAATAAAGGTTGGGTGAAGACATGAAACCATCGGGAGAAGAGAGTCTGCGCAGCCAAAATGATTGAAATTACTATAGGTGTGCATGGCCTGAGGGTATGATCATGGTCATGGTTGGCAGAAACCAACACTGAATGTTGGGGGAAAATGTGAACTGACCAGCAGTCTCCTGTGTGACTCATTTATAAATCCTGACATCACACCTTGTTGCTATGATAAGAGTCATACTCTAAACCCTAATGCTGATCAAGGGCTTTTCTTGTTTAAGTTTTATGGAGCCAGAAATGACCATATTTGGATGAGAGAGTGGCGCTGCCTCTATCCCGATTGGATGTGACTGGAAACCCGAGCAAGCCGTGGAGGCGATCATAAATGTAGCCATGTCCTCAAGCATACCCTTTATTTTAGTCAAAATGGGACCATCATGTTGTTTGGATGAAGATTACAGTAAAACATATTTCCTTTACTTATACATTTACATATATGGCGCCTAGATCCTCAAACCAGATGCCTGTTATGGCCCCCACCTGTCAATCAAAGCGGCTGTGCTGTTAACTCTGCATAAATTTTAGTCTTAATATAATTTGAACAGGTGAGTTAAACAGAAATTCAGACTCGGTACAGTTGTCATTAACTGGAAAATTAGCTATAGAGACCAAAACTGTTTTTTGTACCAGGCTGTAAACATGTTTATTTCTGCTGTGAAGTTGGACATTTTAACATGGGGACTTATGGAGATTGACTTGTTCTGTAGCCAGCCTCAAGTGGCCATTCGAGGAACTGCAGTTTTTGGCACTTTTGGTTGCAGCCCTGGAGGTTGCCACTTTGTAGAAACTTATACTTATACAGTAAAATATCAAATAAAACATCAAGCTTAAACATGAAAACAGCACTAATATGCTTTTCCATAACAGAAAAAGTACTACCTTACTGTTTATGGCGGTAAAATTCTGGCAACCCAAGCTGTGAATTTTTTACTGTAATAACATCTTTTTTTGTTTGTTTGTTTTACAGTGTAGCGATTGAGCCCATAAACCTGAGAAAGTGGATTAGTCATGTCCAGGTCATTTTTGCATAAGCTTACATATAATGTTTTAGATTTTTAGTACAGAGGTCCCTGCAGACTATAAGAAAGAATGCAGGTTTAAGACATTTGTACATTGGTTTCACTTTTTAGACCCAGAAAGTCCATCTACTATTGATTATTCAGTTTGTGGTATTTACTCAAACAACTGATGCAAGTGTTTTTGGGAAGACGGTCTCGCTGAACCTGTTGTTGCGCTGATGGAATTAGTGCTGCGAAAATAAACTTTACACTGATTTTTAAAAGGATAACGGGTAAACATGAAGGATGTTTTGAATTTCCATTAACTGGTTTGTTTGAAGCAAACTCCTGAGTCTCTATGCCGTTGAGGGAAATGAAAAATTAATGGTAAGACAAAAATCAATAAGAGGCAGGGCGAAACTGAACAATAACAAGGAAAAAGACTTGAGAAATCTTTCTTCAGGCTCTCTTTGAGGTTTTTTAATTCTTCACATGACACACGTCGATCCAGCAGTTTTAAGTCATTTTGTTGTGTGGTCCAAGTATGAGAGGCGAGAGTGTTTTTAAAGCTCTTACATCCAACTATGCATGGACATAAGGCAGATTTGGCAATTTGAAGTATAGCTCCAGAGACATGACAGAAAGTGGACCAAAAATGGACTTAATAAATAAAACCACACCAATGGCTGTTCTACAAAATGGGAGAGGAAGTGCCAGCCAACTCTTGCATAAAGATATAGCGATAAGTGCTCTTTCAATTCAGTAAAAAGCTGTAAAGCCCTGTAATAAAGCCCAGCAGCCAAAGGTAATGACTAATGCTTTCATCAAACCCTTATAATCAATCAGCCATAAAAAGAGATGATAATAGGGAACAATGTGTCTTCTTTTTGTTCTTTGGGAACATAATTACATTAGTCTTACCTGTTTTCAGGATGGCTTGGACCAGGTTTCACACAATAGAATCATATTCTGTATAATTATAAAGGTTAGAGGCTAGCTGAAGCAGGTTTCAGACTAGGTGCAGTGTGGTTGCCAGCTTGTTACAGACTGGGTCACTTGGCTCAGCTCCAGTTACTTTGAAGCCTGAGCAAGGAACAAGGGAACAAGGAACAAGGAATGTAAGCTGATGTGGACTCAGTCATCCCACAGAGACCAGATCTAACCATTGAGAACATGGAGTTCTTTGTTTAAGTGTTCTGAGAAAGGTGCAAGTCAAGTCTCAGGTTTTCATAGGAAAATCAGGAGTCATGCTGCAAGTCTTTCAGGTTTCTGAATGCATTCCTGACATGCCATCAGTTTCTCAGGGTGACACTGCGCCCTGAAAAAGAAATGCATGTTTGTTTTTTGACTCACAAGGATACACATAGACAATCATAGTGGTGTAAAAGTTCTTGGAAGTTTTAATCAAAAGCCAGTGGAGGGTCAAAACCAGGAGATCAGTCAGAGAAGGCAAACTCAGCTGAAAAATCATCAAACTGGGAAACAGGCAGGTTTTTTTTGGAAAGGCTTGAAAGATACTATGTTAAATCAGTATACATACTACTGGGATGATTAAGACAGAAATGGGAAGCAGGTGAGTGAGTGGGGATGGTCAGGTGGTAGAAACTGTGAGAAAGGGGGTTAACTACAGGACAGGAGGGGGTGGCTGGATCTGGAGTGACATGAAAATTAGTATGGCAGAGAACGAATCAGAGTTATTTAGTGTTAATTAGTGCACTTTAGAGGCACTTGTCCAGTTTCTTGAGTCAAATTAATCTAACCACCTGCTGGCTGTAGTTTAATATTTATCATGAGAGTCTATCCTAACTCTAGGCAAGAAAATCAATAAGCATATTTCTCAAAAAGTCGTGTTTTAAAGGCCCAGTATGTAAGATTTAGATAGCAGATAGAGCTGAACGTGGCAGGTGGAAGACGGGGGAATATCCTGGAGCACACAAAAATGAAGTTCACAAAAATCTCTGAGTTGGCCGATGCATGTGTTACCATGATGATGACTGAGCGAGTCAGCAGAGTCTGGGAGGCTGAGCCGGTCTTTTGTACTGCAGAGATGGATTGGGTGATGAGGAACAGGTGGTGAGGCGATCGGGTAGGTGGAAGTGAAACTACATGCTTGGAAAGGGATGAATAATCAACTTTGGCAAAATATAGCACACAAGGGGAAGTTTGGGGTGATGGAGGTAGATGAGACAGCAAAGAGCACTGGTAGCTGTCAGCCTACATGAATATAATGGGTGTAATAGTCATAGAGCTTGTGAATGCGCCAGTGATTGTGAAGCAACTTTAGTGTTTGGTTCACTCTTAGGGTTCACTTAGCACTTTTCTTGCAGCAGTCAGCTGTTTTCAGTATCCACCGTATTCAACCTACCCCGCACCAAATAAAGTTAGAGACTAGCTGATGAACTTTGTGAAACATTAAGCAGCTAAAGAGACAGATATTTCCCTCAAGGGTTGGCAGAGATTGAAAAACAGGGCTTAAAAAGAGAATGAATATTGGACTTTGTCAGGACACCAGAAACTCATACTATTGCTCCATATCTGCAGGATTTGTAAATACGTAACTGTTTTCTAAAAAGTTTGCCATAAACCTAAACTTAAAGGTCTACTGTGCATGATTTACTGCCATCTAGTTGTGAAGTTATATAATGCAACCAACTGAATTCCACTTACCTTACAAACTGTAGAAGAAATTATGGTGGCTGTGGCTACTGTATGGCGGTGGAAGTATGGCGGTTCAACATCATGGACTCCATTGACGTCCTCCCTCTGTACATATAGAGAGTTATTTCTAATTTTCAGGTGATTATACACTTAGGAAAACATACTCATGCATATAGTATTCAATTTATCCCATATTCTGCAAATAAACCCTCACACTGGACCTTTTAAAGGTGAAAATATGTCAGTGTTGTGTGTATTCCTTGTGTCCACTGTTCCCAAGTAACTAAACAAATCTTTTAATCCAGGTTTAACCCAGCAGTTTATTAATACTGGAGTCTAAAAATAAAGCGTGACCCTAAAATGAAGGCTCCTGCAGTCCCACCACAGCCTCCCACTGTGAGATTGAACAGAACTGTCTATTTACAGAGCTGGGAAAAAAAAGAAGAGTATTGTCCGTCAAGTTCCCCTGAACAGCTTGTGCAGCATAATACAAGTGTTTTGTGGACAGATGTTTGTACTCTGGGTCTGAATGTCCAATATTTACATCATTATTGCTTGGATTTGCCTCATTGTAAATCTTAGTTTCACAGAGAGCCAACTGCCAACAACAATCTGGAGGAAGTTATAAGACTGTTTATAGAGGATTAGGTGGGTGCGATTCTAGGAAACAGGTGGTAGTGTGACTAGAAAACAGCTCAGTGTGGTTAGGGTGGTGGCTGGGTGGATGGTTTCTGGCTTCAATTCAAGTATGTACTCGTCACTGGTCACTGTGTACTTTGAACAATAAGTTAATGACAGGCCTGCTTGTGTCGTGATCTGAACAGGAAATACCAGTTTAACTTCATAGTAACATTATCTGTTATTTGGCTGATTTGCAGCAGAGACAAATGAGTATAATGTTAAAGAATATGTTAATATGTAGAGTCAGAAAGTCAGCAAAGTGAAATGCTAATTAACAAAGCCAAATGAATTAATTCAAGATTAAATTGGATGGATTTTAAGCGAAAGTATTCACAGGCTGAATGGTTAGCGGCCGATAGCAGCAGCTCTGTGTATTTAAATGGGGGTAAACCTGCTGTTTTGGAGACTATCCAGTTTAAATGTAGCAAAACGGCCTGATTAGAGGAAGTACGTAATTCTACAGTGAGAACAGTCAATCAAGACCAATTCTTTTCCAGTGACTTGACTTGAGTTCATGTGAAACTCCCTGTATAAAACAACAAAAACTACATAAAAGAAGAATCTGAAGTCCAGCTGGTGGTGTGCAACAAATGCATGCAGTCATATATTCCCCCCCAAATGACCAATCCCTTGTGGTTCAGATTTCATTCTTGACCTTGTAAAGAGCAGTTGGCAAAATAATCTCATTTTAAGGTCCATTTAAGTTGTTTAAGCGTTTCCACATACCTCATGATCTTAATCAACAGATGGTGTTTACCTGATTGTTATTCAAATTTAATTAAATGAACTTTAGGTTCAGTCCAGTGTGTCAGATTTGCAGGGCTCTATTTACAGAATATGGCAGAAAGTATAATACTCTACTTTTATATCTACACATGATGCAGGTCCTCAGTGATTGCAATCAGCACTGATACTGCTAGATACCACTAAATCTAACACAGTTAGTCCTTGAAGTGCAAAGATCCGTCCATCTGTTTGTCCATCCATCCATCCATTCAGCCATCCATCCACTTTTCCAGGGTTTGTTCATGGTGGCAGCAGGTTTAGCAGGCACTTTGGATGTCCCAGCAACACATTCCAGCTCCTCCTGGGGCATCCTGGGGTGTTCCTTGGCCAGATGGGGTATATAGTCCCTCCAGCAAGTTCTGGGTCTGCCCCAGGGTCTCCTGCCAGTACCCAGAACACCTCCAAAGGCAGACACCCAATTATCCTAATCAGATGCCTGAACCACCTCTGCTAGCGCCTGTCAATGCGAAGGAGCAGCAACTCTATTCCAAGCTCCCTCCAGATGTCCAAGCTCCTCACCCCATCTCTAAGGCCGAGCCGAGCCACACTACAGTGGTTCCCTGATATTTTGGGAGGTGTGATCCACATCCTGCCATTGGTTTCACATTGTTTCACAGGTAGTGGTGGTGACAATGCACCAACAAAGAGAGTGAAGAAACTCAGTGCTACATATTAAACATGGATGTAAGCTATGCACACTATCACATATTTTAAAAATCGTCTTTGCAAATAATTCATGAGGAAGGAAAAGGCGCACAACACCTTTGTGAGACATCAAGGATGCACGGTGCGTTTTGGTGAGGAATACTGAACGTTACCTTTGTTTGTTTACAAGAAGACTCCATCGTGCACCTCCTCTGACAGGAAACTCACATCCGAACACACCAAAACACCAAGTCACAACATAAAAAACCAAAACTATATAATGAATAAATAAACACCAGCCAACAAATAGCTGCAAAAATGAAAGTGAGACATTGTTAAGTACCTTGAAAGTTACTAAAGGACATCTATAAAAAAAACAACTTAAATACTGTTACAACAGTGGGATCAGAGGGATTTTTAAAATGCCTTTGTGTATATTACAATTAAGTGTTATATCTATATAAAAATTATAGGCTGAGGGGGAACATTGAGCCAAGTTTGAAGTAAAAACTGGGAAAACTTATGTGATATGATCAAAAACTGAAGATCAGCCACTAAATGGACCTTGAGGTGGGATAATTAGCCCCGTGTTGTAGACGGATGAACAAAGCTAATATCTTCATTATATTACTGAACACATTACCTTGTACTGATTCCACCCATCACTGAGTGTGAATACCTAAGTAAATAAGAGATAAAAGCGACTTTTCCTCAATGTGGTTCCAGAGAGACTGCGAGCATCCCCCCCACTACTGAAAATGTGTCCAAACCAACTAATTTACACCTTGAAATGAATCAATGTGAGTTCACTCGTGAGATTGCGGTTGTCAGTTGTGTTGACTTGCTGCTGGCTCAGTGCTTTTGCACTTTCCTTCTTTTATATCTCGTCCTCCTGACAATGTTTGTGGGTTTGGCAGATAAACAAGCAACAGAATAGAGAATAAAACAACAGATGGTTTTGTGCCAGTCAAAGTGCCCCTTCAAGAGTAAAATTTTATCTCTGCTTTTTCTCCTCTATTCTTGCCCTCCTAGCATGGATGTTTATGCGTGCACCTACACACACACACACACACACACACATACACACACACTCATAAACATACACACACACACACACACACACACACAAGGAGGCTGACACACAGAAGATCTGAGGCATGAGAACTGCAAGGCAGGCAAAAAATTCGCCTCTGGTCCTCTTCATCTCCGCTCCTCTCCTCATGCAGCACAGCTGAGTCCTGGATCTCACATCTGAAGCAGCTGTAAAAATGCTTTTTTTTAATCTTTTAACTATAACTTTGAGCACAATCTGTTTCTCTGCAAAAAAATAAACTTTAAAACGATTTAAATTAACGAGTCATTTTGTGAGGAGAAGAAAAGCTTCGTTTCAGTTTAGGTTAAATGAGATGACAATGCAATATTTGTTCAGCGTTTTGCATCGTGATTAACGGATTTTTACGGGTTCTTGAACAGCATATTTCATATATAATTTCATATATAACTGCTTCATGAAAAGGGACATGTGGCTCCTTTAGCATATTTCTAAGTGTATAATGTCATGAAGACAAACAGATCTGCATTTCTGTATGAGGCTTTAAGTCGGACGGGGCTTGAATGTTTGCCTAGCAAGTCTTGCAGCAAAGTAAATGTCTTAGCAAAGGAGAATTATACCCTCATATTGGCCCTAACCAAATGTGATGCATGGAAGGCGCATACCTCAGCATCTCGTGAACAGCTCAATGAAAAATGCGGCAGAGTATCGTACAGAGTGAACTCACTGGGGAAAATGTAGAGCAAAAGTAATCAATTATCACACCTCCCACCACATTCCCATTGCAGAGGGCCCTTGATTATTTAAGGGAATTAGCTATCGATCAGCTAAGTGAGTCAGCGGGACAGCCACCAGCCAGCTAGCCGGTCAGCAATACAGCCGTTGACTGTACCCCCTTCCACCGCTCATCAGCCTGCTGAAACAGGGGAAAGCTGGTTAAGCACTTGCCACTTCACACTTGGCACCTGACTTCAGATGACTGGGGAGGAATGCAGAAATTAACAGGTACTAATTATGTATGGGAGGCAGGCAGGCCTCAAATCAAGGTCAACAAATGTTGAGGAGGCATGGAAATCTCACGCCATATGCCAGACTGCTGCAATGAAGTGTGTGCTGAGCTGAGTCTCTGCACGCTCCCAGTTTCATTATCAACCATTATCATCCTGGATGTCTGCGTTCACACCAGAGCAATCAGCCACGGAGTTCAGTCATTAAAAGAATACATTATGCTTCAACACAAGTGCTCTCGCTGAACAATTTACAACAATACACAGCTTCATGCAAAGAGGCTGTCGGCCTTAACAGATCCCATTATCTGTCCAGCCAAGCTGCTGCCGGTGTGAATCTTCTGGGAGAAGACTCAGAGCGTCTCTGTTTTGATGGTTTTTCTATTTGTGTGTATGAAAATATTCAGGCTTTTTTATTAGTACAAAGGAAATGAAGATGAAATGAAAAATGTTTACAGTGCAAAAACAATATGTGGAGGAGACAGTATCAGTGACTGAGACTTAAGTGAGTGTAACTTTGTTGATCATAAAGTACACAACATCAAACTATCCTGTGCAAATGAGCCGTGGAAGTTCAGTTATGTTAATGTGAATGTTTGCAAGAAATAACTCTCAAGTTTTCTGACTAACACGAACATTTCTATTTGTCTTAATTAGCTGTGTTGTGGAATTTTATTTTGATCAAACCTCCTGACTTTAAACGTGCTATAAACAGTCTCAATTTAATACTGATGCCTCTACATGACCTACATAAACTAGATCAGTGATTCACAAACTTTTTCACTGCTTACCACCTCAGAAAATATTGGCTCCTTCAAGTACCACTATCACGGTTTCCATTAAAATAAAGTAACATAGACCGACCCCGTTCAGCTTTGGACAATTTATCCCTATTAAGAAGACTATTGTTATTATTTTTTGACTGTTGTTGAATCCCAAACAGAACCAGTTCAAGAACTGATTTGGTGGTCCACATTTGTCTTCCTAATATTTCCTGTTTGGAGCCACGATTTTAATATGTTAATCTGACTTCTGTTTACTATTCACATCATCACACTTTTTTTTTTCAAGATATTTATTGTCATATGCAACAAAAGGAAGCAAGTTCTTTGTGCAATGAAATTCTTTCTTTGCTGTCCACCCAGATACCGACATAACTTAAGTACAAAATAGAATAAAAATGCAATGCAATGTTCTGTGGAACAAACTACCATTTTGGGTTCGGGAGGCAGACACGGTCAACACTTTTAAGAGTAAACTTAAGACTTTCCTTTTTGATAGAGCTTATAGTTAGGGCTGGCTCAGGTCATCCCTTAGTTATGCTGCTATAGGACTATACTGCCGGGGGACTCCTCCTTTCAGGGTTATGCCTAGCCAGGCATGGTATTGGTTGAAGATGCAGTCACATCTCCCTTTACTGAAAACCCTCTCTCTCTCTCTCTCTCTCTCTCTCTCTCTCTCTCTCTCTCTCTCTCTCTCTCACCATCACCACCACCATCTGTAAACATACATGTCTGTCATACATGTACATTAATGCATCTTACTAACTAAACTTCTTCCCCGGAGTTTCTGTGCTCTTTTGTCCAGCAGGTTCTCGTGGATCGTGACTGCTGCTGTGGTCCTGCATGACGTCCACTACATATATTATTACTGTCATTAATGTTACCAGATCTCCATTACAGTTTATAGTAACTTAGTTAATGATTTGCTGCTGCTGTGCATCTGTGTCTCTCTATCTCTATCACAGGTTCCACTGCTACTGTAATCATTTTATCATTCATTGTAATCCATTGTCATTTTTCATTGTAATTACACAAAATGTTTCTGTTGACTTGTTGACTGTACACGTGACATCTATTGCACGTCTGTCCGTCCTGGGAGAGGGATCCGTCCTCTGTGGCTCTTCCTGAGGTTTCTTCCACTTTTTTCCCTGTTAAAAGGGTTTTTTGTGGGCAAGTTTTTCCTCACTCGAACCGAGGGTCTAAGGACAGAGGGTGTCACTCCCTGTACAGACTGTGAAGCCCTCCGAGGCAAAATGTATTTTGCGACTTTGGGCTATACAAATAAAATTTGATTGATTGATTGAATAAGTAAAAAAGAAACACAATAGTAGACTATAATAGTAAAAAAAAATAGAATAGTAAAAATAGTACAATAGTACAAACAGTACAAACAATAATATAGTAAGTAGAATAACAATATCACAGTAGTTTATCAAAGTGTCTGATGTGCAGTGCAATGAATGCAATGAAGTGTGCAAAACAGTGCAAGAGCGCAGTTGTAAACAGAAGTACAAGTGTAAAGTGAAGAGGTGGTACATGTCAACTGTTCAGGAGTCTGATAGCAGAGGGGAAGAAAGAGTTTTTGAAACTTGTTGTTCTACATTTTAAACTTCTGTACGTCCGGCCTGAGGGTAGAAGTGTGAACAGTCCGTGTTGTGGATGGGTGGGGTCTCTGAGCATGGAGGCAGCTCTCCTGTGGACTCACCTGCGGTGATAGATGCTCTGCAGAGAGGGCAGTGGTGTCCTGGTGATCTTCTCAGCAGTCTTAACAACTCTCTGCAGGCGACTGCAGTCCGCAACCGTAGTGTTGCCGTACCACGCTGTGATGCAGCTGGTTATGGTGCTCTCAACCACGCAGCTGTTTTAGCTCGTATAAAAGTGACTAGGTAGCAAAGTATTTCAGAAACACAAAACCTATTTGAAATTACATTCCAGCAAATGTGTACATTATTTTCATTGAAAATTTTGTAGTATTTTGACAATATAATATGTTTTTAAATTAATTTAAAGTAATTTAATTAAAAGAATATATATATTTCAGAGATTCCTCTATGCACCCCTTGAGGGAGGTCAGCTATCACCAGTGGTACACGTACCATAGTCGGAGAACCAGTGATTTAGACCATCAGCAAACAGACAAAACAAGGCAGTAGCTGCTCTAAGTAGCAACTTTCAGCTTCTTCTAGCTAACTATTATTAGAAAATGTTGCTGTGGCTGCTGAATAAACATCCAATTCTGAGCTTTGAAGCCTCTTTCAGCCTGTTGTTTTGATAATGGGAATGACGGTTCAGTCCAAGCTGCTCTCATCAGCCCCAAAATTCACATTCACACCAGAAAGCAGGACAGCAAAGTGCAGCCTGTGAAATAGGTTGTGCTAGACGCTTAAGGTGACATAGTGACTTATTGTCTGGCCCGTAAGGTAACACATTCAATTCGAGGAAACATATAGTAGATAGTGTATGTCCATTCACTCATATTTCTCCATGCTGCATCTCTTTTGTGGGGCAGTTTTTGGTCTAACAGAGCAGGGCTGTGTCAAATGAGAGGTATGACACAGCTAATATAAAATCCTTCTCCATTTTGGACTCGTTGGGTCTCTCTGTTTCTGGAAAGGTCAGCACTGCCAAAACAGTCTGCAGCTGATCAACAGCACACATTTGTGTCAAAGTGCAAAAACACTGTGCCGATTTACTTGAAAAATACCACCAAGAGTGCCAATTTGAATAAAATAAATTGATTTGAATGAAATATTTCAGTTAAAAACAAATCCACTATCACGGCAAATGCAGGTATTTCCATTTATTTGAACAGGGGTACTTCATTTTGGCTGCAGTTTTGTAGGCCTGAAAAAGAAAAAAACAGCGACCTGCATTGAAGAAGTTTAGCCAGATTCAACTTTGGAGAAACGCAACCTGATGTCATGCTACCGTAGCCGATCAGACTGGTCAAACTCCTTAATAGTAAGACTGAAATGTCACTGATACTGAATTATGATAGTCTACCTGTTGTGTTTGGCTTTGTTTATTTCATGTACCCAGCTTCTACATCAGTGTCTGGCTCGCAGTCTACGCTGCGAAATAGTGACACGAAGAAGTTTCCTTTGGTTTGAGAGAGAGCAGTGGTCAAGTAACATGGACAGTGAATGAGAATGAGGGAGCGCCGGTATTGAGAAAGCCAGTGAATTAGTGAAATAAAAACTTATTTTCTGATTGTTTCATAGTGGTTATGTTTAACACAATCAAACAAAACCACAGTATGCTCCCACACACTGCCGCATAACCCCATGGCGATTCAGCACAATGCCTGACTTGGTCTGTATACGGCCTATATGGCAGACAAACAAAAATCAGATGGCACCCAGCAGCAAAGAACCAGATATTTCTCTCAGGAGTTGACTGAGACCAAACCAGAGATGAAAGGAAGCAAATGTTGGACTTATTTCTGAGGTTAGGTACCAAGAAAACAAATGTCTCTCTATGTAAAAGGCTAATTGCTTACATATTAGCTAAACCAACTTCTTAAGAATATAATATAACATTATTACTCTTGAATATTTGATTCTGATAAATTCTGGTCAATTAGCAATTAGCATTCTGTTATACAGGAATAACAGAACGCTGCTATGAATAATGAACCCTTGCTATCGATGCAGTTCTGATGATAGTCTGATAGACTCAACAAAATCATTTTTCAATCAATAATTTGACACAAAATATTGATTTCTTTGGTAAGCAGCTGTCTAATAAGCAGGATAATATGCAGCAAGCAGGTCATTATTATCAATATAAACCGATCACCCTGTCTGGGTTTATTTCTCAACAATGACCTGCTCACTGTACATTATCCTTTATATAATACGGTACCCTACATCAGACCTTTTTTTCTGTTTGCTGACCCTTAGCAGCCAAAAATGGATCAGTGCAGTTTTAATGATGTTCGTGGCACAAGATGCTTTGTGATTTCTTTGCAGACAGGCAGCAGCCAGCCCCCATTTATCATTTGAATGCTTGTCTTGTGTGGGAAAGGCTCTCATAGACGACACTCTGAGTTGATTGCAAAGCAGCCACTGCAGTAAGTGCTGACGTTATGAGACGAGCAAGATAGCTCCTGGCATTGCCACATATCCCCAGCAGCCATTTCACGTGAGCAGTCACGGCTAATTAGGGTTTGATCGTTTTATTTTGAAAATCACCCCGCTGTATCCAGGCCACAGAACTCAAATTTAAAAGATAAAGTGTATGACAAACATGATTACAGCTTCTGCTATATAGGTGGTCATCAGGCACTAAAAATCATTTCCTTTATAGCACTCGCCCTGCATGAGAGGAAATAAACACACTTTTATCGAGGTGTTCTCGTGGTTGGAGGTGCCACACAGTTAACAATCAGTGATCACACCATGCCTCTATTGATAATTGATGTCCTGCATTATTAGCCCCTTTCAGTGCCATTAAGAGATCCTCTGTGTCAGTGGTGTGTTTCTGGGTCCCACTGCTCCCGTAGTGCGTATCATGCTGTGGCTGAGACGAGGAGCTGATTAAAATCTGCCACAGCCCAGTGCACCGAGGACACTCACAGTTATTTGGGGCCTGCAATGCAGAGGATGAAACTCCTTTTCCTCTTTCCCTCGCTGTCATCAAACCAATGGCACCTTGTTTTCTACTTTCTCTTCCCACTGTATTCATGTCTCTGTAACGAAAGAAGGGGGAAGAAATGCTTTTGAGGGACTTCAAAGTGGGAAGTGAAGAGGCTGAATCTAGTTTGGTGGGGAAAAAATACCTAAGACAGGTATATCTAGACACACAGGCAAACACCAGAGCAATTTTTCTTTAGACAGGAGGTGATTACATGGTACATTACAATGCAACTCATTACTGCTTATGGTGAATTAATTACATGCCTCTCAGCTGAAGTAAATTAAAACCTGGTTGGTTGTGATACTCAACAGAAAGACTGATGAACAACGCTGCATTTGACAATTCGCTGTGTAAAAACTAAAGGCTGGAAGAAAAAAAGTAGGCAAAAAGTGAGTTGTTTATTTAGTTTTTCAGAAGATATTCAGAAGGAATACTCATATTTGATAACTGCTTCTGTAACTCATTTTATGTTTTTCCTGAAGCAGTATTAAAGCAACATTGAGTAACTTTTCTAACATAAAATAACAGGTTTAAAATGATGTGATTACACTCATCTGTGATCAGGTGCATAGTGTCTCTGTCATTCCCACTCTGCATTCTGTAACTGTAACTTTGTGCTCCGGGTACGATCATCAGAGTTTTCAGTCATAAGTGTTCAATGTTTAACAGATTTTTGGGAATTTGGGAGCAGCAGAACACGACTGTCCTCTTAGCTCTGGTCTGGTTTTAGATTCTCAGAGAAATATCTGTCTCTTTAGCTGCTAAATGCTCCACAGCTTGTTGGTAAATTTCATGGTTTGGTGCTGGATGGGTAACATACGGTGGGTTTATCAGAGTATTTTCACTAAAAGTTGCTGCATTTGACAATGCCGCTAATGAGACCACTGAGAGTGAAACAAAGGAGTAAAGCTTCAGCTTCTAAAACCAAAACAAGGAGCCGAAAGAGGCCAAAATGCTCAGTTGAGTTCAGGGGAATTGCTGAATTGGCTGATAAGTTGCTTTGTCACTGACCAATACTGGTCATAACCAATGACCAAATGACCAAAACCAAACTGACCATGGTAATTTGATACATTGATAAAATAAAAATATTGATTAATGCAGCTTTATGTGTTTAGGTGTAAAAACCTTTAGCAAATGTATACACAATCAAGTTTTCAAATTGCAACATTCAAAAATAAACTAAAATGTTTTTTGGCCAGTTTAAATGAGTTAAATTAAGTTTTGCGTTATCATTTCAGTTTCTGTCTTCATTGATCAATACAGGTCTATGCATGGGAATTAGGCATATAGAAGGAACTTTACAGTATAACTTTACAAACAAAATGCCAACATTTTACCACTATTCACACACACGTCATGGTCCACATAGTCAAAACTTGGCTTGTCATACTTTTACCTTGGATACTGATAGCACAACATCAATCAAACGCTGTATTTTTAACAGGAAATATGGAAACGACCATATGCATATTCTTTGGATGACTGACACTTGCTTGTGCCTTTCAATCATTTGGATTTGTTGTAGACCTCTACCAAATCTTTTCGAAGTTATTGAACCCTAAAAAAAAGTCTTAACATCTAAGACATTTATTTAAAATCCATAAATAAATAAATAAATAAAATAAAAAACTAAAGAATTAATTTTCCTTGCTGTCAAATCACACATATATAAAGTTTTAATCGAATCACCCTTGTCTAACTTCATATTTCTCTATATTAATTAAGATCTGTAGGTGCCTTCAGTCAACTGACACTCTACATACTTGTACACAAACATCCATTACAAATAGACAGTATCTACAAATTAGCTGCCAAAAATAACTCTGAAGTTCCTGATGTGCAGGTGACACTGAGGGCAAACACACAGTACGTACCCCTACATCACTTTCACTGTCAATGAACTGCATGTAGCTGAGGTCAGTAAATCAGCATACCGTGAATCGTTCATCAGCGCTACAAACTGTGAGCATAAAGGGACAAATTCTGGTGGCAGTCTACCTAAAAATTTACTATGTAACACAATTAGTACAGTAAGAGCTAGTAGAGAGCAACTTAAACGCTCATGAATACTCATGAGTTATTTGTGGCATACCCTCAGGACAGCGTGTCAATTTGAACAAGAATATTCAAAACACGACTGAAATGAATCCTGCTAATTGCCATTTTAACTTGAAAAAACATGTCCCTAATTCGGTATTTATAAAGCATGGAGATGATTTTCACAGCTGTGAGAGAGCTACTGTACCATCAATCAGCCTTAATGAGGTGTTTATTCACCAGGTCATTCATGCCACAGCAGAAGAACAACGTGTACACTGAGTGGAAAATCCTAATAAAAGAAAAACACTCAGTAACGCATGGCGCTGTATGGAGTCTGTGAATGTTCTCAGATGTTCAGCTCAGTTTACATTGAGAGTTAAATCTAGGGCAGCTGGACTTGGTTGGAGATTCATGTAATGGCACTATATTTGTCAATGTTTAATGCATCAAATATGGACGAAATGAAACTCACAACA
The DNA here is from genome assembly GCA_946959425.1 of Argyrosomus regius. Taxonomy (NCBI): domain Eukaryota; kingdom Metazoa; phylum Chordata; class Actinopteri; family Sciaenidae; genus Argyrosomus; species Argyrosomus regius. The sequence continues at coordinate 28,477,919 of OX336882.1, forward strand.
TAACAACAACAACAAAAACAAACATGACAAGTCAAACATTTCATATGTAAACATGTACTGTAGTCTATATATACTGGGAAAAGGGGACACTTTCAGGAAAAGATTAAAATCTAAAATGGATTTCATTTTCAACTCCACATATTTACGCTATCAATCCATTTATTATCTATAACCGCTTATCCTTTGCAGGGCCGCGGGGAGGGAGGGTGGAGCTGATCCCAGCTGACATTGGGCAAAAGGTGGGGTCATTACAGGGCTGACAAAAACAACCCTTCACACTCACATTCAAACCTACGGGTGAATCTATTAACTACAAGTTTACATGAGAAGAAGCCAGAGAGCATGGAGAACTCCACATTACATTTACACTAAACTGAAGTACACTGAACTGAATAAATTCTCAGATTTGATGTAAAAAAGCTGCTAAATGTTCCAGTATGTTTACTGTTTGGTCTGCCAGTTACTGCTGGGCAGGTACAGTGACTTCATAGTTTATAGTTTTCAGGCCTGAAAACTGGGGTTGAAATTGTTATTTTAAACTCAGGCTGTGCAAACGTTCAAACCCACAGAAATTTATTTAATTCTGTAGTCGAGTAGGCACCAATTATCTCAAGCTGAATTGTAGAAAAATGTGCAAAAACACATCCACATTATTTTCTTTTGTCTGGATGATGCAGCCATAAAACATCATTTACTTGATAAGGAACTGGACTCAAGTGATACTCTGAGGTAGTCTGTACGATTTCTTTAAAGTAAGAAAAAATACACTAGAAATTCTCTGATGAATAATCATGAAAAAGCATAAAGAGTATTTTCCTCTGTGTATATTGGACTGAATATATACTGTATGTCGATGTAAGGTGTACTTATAACCTGTGTTTATTTTTATTTTTGCTTACTTTCAGTGTTGAATTATTGACATACCTCATACATACTGTAACCCCTGGTATAGTAAACATGTCGAAATATTTGTATGCAAAAGGAAGTGTAAATAAACAATACATTAAAAGAAAATTCTCTGAAAAGCTGCTACATAATAATTTTATTAGACTGGATACGATTACTTTAGAACATCAAAGCAGCTTTACAGCAGAAATAAAAGGAGAAACTGCACATTATGGGTTAAATAAACACTGCAGGGTCTGGAGATATGTATTTCTTTGTGTTTTTATTTGGTCCATTGTTAAATAGACTGTAACATACCATATACACTCATGTTCAAACTGTGTCCCATTAGTTTGTGGCCTTCATCAAAGGCTGCATTCTCCTCTTCTTTGTTCACAGGCACAGTCGACGACAGCCAGCGTAGCAGAAACACTGGCTTCCCAGTCTAAATCTGTATCCAGCTCTTTGTGTGCTCTGCTAACCCAGCCGGTGGTACACTGCTGTCAAGACAGAGCCTCTTCCTGCTGCTGAATTGTACACACTCTCTCCAGGATCCAAGACTCTTTATTTCCATAGCAACCACGGCATCAAATTTTGGTTCACGGAGATCAACATGAAAACAAAAATATAAACACAGCATATGTGCTGTGCGTGTCAACTGGGCTCACGACAAGGGAATATTTACGCAATATGCCTCCGCAGTGTGTTTTAATCATGAGCTTTATTTAAAATCATCATATTAAGCGTGCAGAGCATGTGCTGCGTTTGTTTGTTTTCACAATTAAATAAAGAACATGGACTCTTTAACACTGTTGTCTTATATGCCTGTTATATTTAATACCACAGTCTGTAATTTAATATAATCAGTAACACGTATGAAACCTAATTAAGTCTGTTCATCGCCTGTTTTCACAAACATTATCAAGCCTTTGGTGGATGGTTGCACAGCAGACATTTCACGTCACATCAGGAAACTCACAGCTGTATTAATGATGGCTGCATTCCACTTAGAGGAGGTCCTGCTGGTGTGTGTGTGCTGGTTCACTGTCACTGGAACACTTATGCCTACCATGCACTAGAAAACTTTGAAAAGACTAAAGTCTGACACTAGTAACAAATCTACAAGTAGATTTATTTTAAGATTATTTCCCATCCTTAAAAAAAAAAAGCCGTTGAACAATGGAGCAGAAACTTAAGTAGCTTTTGGCCACAGCTGTCCTTGTGGGTGCACTGTGGAGGCTGCAGCAATTTCTGTCCACTTTCTTTCCCTCCTCCACTCCATCATGGTTCAAATGGGAGGATGCGTCAAAGAAGCACTCTAGCTCACTCCACAACTCCACTAATTCTTCTCCTCTTCTACAGTCCAACAGAACTGAGACTTTGTGATCTCCGGTCTCCCAAGAATGAGCGGACAACTGGCAACACAGTGCTGAATATGGTCATGTTTACTACTGTGGAGCCAGCCGCCACACTGTTCATGTGATTGAACGTCACTATTTGCACGAGCCGAGACTAAGAGCCTCCAATAATATTAATAATTACGTAACACTAAACATATTTGATTTTATCAGAACGTCAAGATGAGATAAAGACCAACTTAAGACAGTGTTTCTCATCAAAACGCAGGGTTTGATGCATTCTTTACATCCATGTTTGCTAGCAGTGTTCTTCCTTCTTAAATACAGGAACAGAACATGGAAGCACTAGTATGAACACAGAAACAAACAAAATGGACACCACCCAATTGTAAAAAAACTACTAATGCTCCACATGGCACCTTTGGAAGACCTGTCAATGAATTTATTGTGAATAACACATAGTCCAGTCTTGCACTCGGAATTTTGATGGTGGCGCTACGGTTTCTTTACAGCTTGATAATTCTTGATTTTGCCTTAAATAATAATAGAATAATGATTTTTTCATTTTTAATCTTTTATTTTGTAGGAAACATACTCACATGTTTACATCAAAGTGTATTTGTGGGTAAAAATGACCAATTAAACATTAATAATCTTTGGTTTGGTTGTCTATCACCAGACAGAAAGTTGAGATCAGATGATTCTGCCAATCCCAGGTTTCATTAAACATCCAGTTCCAACTATGGTTGTATTATTATTGCGCTTATGGACAATAATCTATGGTTATTGTGTAGTTAAGGGAAAATTGTGGTTACAGCTTTAAAAAGAATCACCACATAGAACCACATCGCTCCCATGGATAAAAATAAATAAATAAATACAGCACGACTAGATAGATTATGGGTGTTTAAGCTTCTGAGGAAGAGCCTTGTGCTTGAAACGTCACTACTACTGCTAATAATTTTTTCTCCGCGGGAGCCATGTGGTTGTGTGGATTTATCTTTTTCATAGTAGTAAATGTTTTTTGATCCAGCACCCATCCGAGTGGACCTAATGATGTCTTTTTATCGTGTTTACAGTTTTAAAAAGCAAACATTTATTACAGGCTTATCACCAGTCTCCCGCATTACTGTAAAGGCAGGCGAGCTACATGTACCAGCCTCTATTTACGCTTACTTTCTGCTTTGCTATATAAAGTGAAGACTTGCCGCATTAACACTGAACGTTGGCACTGTACATACAACATCTCATTAGTTTACACTTTTTAGCTGTGTCCTGCCCCAAATATTCTCTTTTTAGAGCAAATACATCAAACAGAGAGGCAGCTAAAAAAAAAAAAAGAGAGAAAGATTTGATTGTGACTTTAGCATATGTGCCCCTCTGGCTTGCACTTGATGTTACATTGCTGACAAGGAATCATTTTATAATTGTTGTGAAATAGATTGCGGCCATGTCAGTACCAGCAAACATGCTCTGCTTACATCGATTTAAATTGGTCTGTCTTGGATGAAGTTCCAGAAGGGACATGAGGTTGAGATTTCACCGAAAAGCCTGTTGACAAGTCGGGGAAAATGCTTCTGGTATTAGTAGCTCCCCTGGCATGTAGCTACAGTCTCTATCTTCTTTCTTATTTCTACATAGGAAAGTCACTGTGCATCAGTACAAATAATTACAAATTTCCTATGAGACCAGGCGGTATGTGGCTGTGAATATTACAGAGCATATTTGTCTGCCATAAATTGCATAAATTGGATATGCATTTTTCATATTGTCCATCTGACAAGTAGGTGTAAAAACGACATACAATTCATTTAGAGAAAAACAAAAAGGTAAGGAGTTGATGAGCAGCAACCAGAGAACCTCAGAAAACCAGAAAAAAAAAATCCATAAAATATGATCCAGTTTCACCAAACTCAGTGAAATAGTTGGTGGTGTGTGTCATAAAGCATCACACTTCTTGTACGTGATTGTACCCGGAGCACAAAGGTGAGATTTTTAGACGATGTATGAGAAAAAACGTCAAAAAGTTGAATTAATAACATTAATTATTTTGTAGTTTGACTCAGTAATTGGAATATTTTCACTTCCTTGCAGAAAAATAGACCAACATGGTGATCCTCTTCCAATCATCTCAGTTTCAAACCATTTAATTTTCCTTCCCTTTCCTCGCAGAGCCCTTTAGCGATGGAAAATGTATTTCTCTCACTTTTCATGTATGCAGCATGTATTTTATGAAATTTAAGGAGCCGGGGATGTTGGACTCCATGTCACAGCTCTGTGGATACAAGGCAGGTAGCAAAATTATTGCACCACTCTACTTTCATTCATCAATTTGATACCGACTAGTGCATATCCCTTCATGCACTGCAGGGTATACCGCATGGTCCTGTTGGAGAATACAGTGACTTGTAACAGCTGCCGACCAAGATAACATTTTAAAATAACTAAAGTCGTGATTGTCTGTTTAAGTTTGCACGTATTGCTGAGTCAAACAAAAGTCCTGATAGTTACTGGTGTTATTGCTGCCTCCTCTTTTCTTTTTAAGTTTATTATATTGATTATTCATCATTGTATTCCTGTCTTCATTTTTTTAATCTACTGCCAGACTCCTGTTATTGCAACCATGTTTGCCTGAGTTTAAATGTTCAAATTGTTCCACTTTGTTTTACTGTTTGGAGGGTTGCTCTCTGGTACTTATGAGTTGTTGTATTTTGCCTTTTATTGTTATGGTCTATTAATAATTCATCTTTTGTAAAGCACTCTGGCTGCACTGTAAAGACTGCCACTGAATCAAATGAATCACTAACGTCATCATTGCAGGGTGGTATGAGTTACCTTCCTTTTGAGATGAGGAATATGAACACAAAGAATAACCTTGTCCATTGTACGGTAGGTAACAGACACCATAATAAAATTTGCTATTCATTGTTTTGCAGTTCAGCAAGTGTCATGTTGAGTGTTTGTGGGGTCCAGTAGTTGTATAAAGGACCATATCAGTGTTTTTGCAGGTTTACATTACTGCTGGCCACTTTCCACAACAATCCATGGTGTATAGATTTGTGATTTTTTTCCCCAGCTTCAAGGCAGCTCATAGTTTGCATTGCATTTGCATTTCTGAAAGGTGTGCTGAGCCTTCAAACTTGCTTGAATAACTGAAGGTAATCCATTGTAGTGCAAATCATGTCCGCTTTTATGTTTTTTTTTTTTAATAAGTTATTGTAAAGGCAGCAAAGATTTTCAAATCAGTTTGCACTCACAACTCCATGACCACACAACAAAAATGTACTGGCAGAAATTAACTTCACTGATTGATTGCACATCACGGACAACAGCTCTGCAAGATGATCTTCGGATTGTTAAGAACTCAGTGTATGCTCGTGGGTGTTTTCAAGGGCGGGAAATCATGAAAGGAGGAAAAGAAGTGCTTTATAAACAAAAACAAAAGTGATTTTTTTTTGCAAACATGAGGCGAAAAAAATTAATTAATAAAAATCAAAAGGCACTTTGAGTTCTGAATATGATAAAAAGCCTTTAATATTACACGGCTGACACCAACGCATTTGGGCTGAAAGCCTTCGTCAGGGCATTGAGGTAAAAAACAAAACATTTACTTAAGCGGCACAATGCATAACACTTTCACTAGCATGGACCGCACCATCAACGAGATATGTTTAAATGATTTCTCAACAAAAATGCAAGATTGTGAGTGAAGCGTGAGCTCTTCTTTGGTCTGTTTCTGCATTGTGGGGGAAAGAAATGAGGTGGGTGGGAGGGGTGCAGAATGCGGGTGTGAAAGTGGACGAGAAAGTTAGGAAGGTACTGATAGGACTGTCGTAAGTGGCATGGTTGAGATGTGGTCCTGCTCCTGAAACTCTGTTTAAAGCCTATAAAAACGGCTGTGTGTAGGAGGCAGTAGGACTGAGGACCCAAATACAGATGCCAGGAACAAAAGGCTTCACTAAACTGATGTTTAAATTAACAGGCCTACAGTCAGACACGAGGAGGCAATTAAAACAAGCAAACAAATCCAGAGGGGCAAGGTAGACAGGAGAAACACCAGTAGCAGACATCAGGCACTCAGGAGCAGGTATAGATGAAGCACTGATGGGATAATGACAGGCAGGTGTGTCGGCAGGTGAAGCTATTGAACAGGTGAGCAGGATTAGTGTGAAGGTCAGAGGACCTCTGGTGGACAGGTGGAGAATGACAGCTCTGGAAAGTTCCTTAAGACATTAATGGGCCTTGGGGAAGTGTGTGTTCTCCTCTCCATGACACTGTTATCAGAAAACCGGGAAACTTTTAATTATTTTCTTATCAGCTGACACGTTGGCACTGGATTTAAAGGGAATATTTCCCATAGTATATTAACTATTAATGCAGTATGTACATAGAAGCTAAAAAAAAGAGGTTAATGAAAATCATGCTCTCTCTTGGTAACAAACTGTTCCAGCAGCATGTTCTCAAGTGAAACTTTTTACACCACGTACCACCTCAGAAAATATTAGGCTCTCCAAGTATTACCATTATGCAAATAAGACAGTTAAAGCACAGCAGCGTAGGCCGGCCATATTCAGTTAAAGTTAACGCAGGAGGCAGGTTTGTTCCTAATGAGAAGATTATTTATTGTTGACAAGAACCAGAGCTAATTTAGGGGAAGAAGGGGGCGCACCTGATCCACACTTTTCATGTTTGCAGCCACGATTGCAGTGTTTTGGACCATTCATTATACCTCTGCTTACCATCTTGCTATCACATTTTAGCTTGCAACTAATCCTGGATGTATGCATGTGCTGCATGCATGAAGATGACCATGTAGGAAGCTGATATGAGTATCATTTCATCAGAAAATCTTGTAGTATTTTGATTGCATGTTTTTAAATGAATTTATTTTGTATCCAGTTCCCTCCACATACCACTAGAAAGAGAGAGACTACGCTTATCTGCACACACATTAGCACACCAATGTCACAGCCCATCGGGAGAAATTTGGGTTCAGTATTTTGCTCAAGGACACTTCAACTGGACCGGGGGAGCCAGGAATCGAAGAGGCCTCCAATAACCAACAACTCGCTCCACCACAGAGTTACAGCCACCCCAGTTGCATAAGCGTCTCTCTGACAGGTGTACCTGACAAGTTTATATGTAGCATTTCCATAATTACCTGATCAACTCTGCTTAAATGCACAGTTAGTTACATGGATATTAATGTGAAACACTAATGTGCTAAAGTTGCTATTTTCCAGTCCCACAGAGAGTTGAGCAGACTTCTGTGTGGTTTCTCGGAGAGATTAAAATGGTTTTTGAAATATAAAAAATATACAGAAAGTGCAGAAAGTCATAATCAGCCCAGCAGGGTAGCCATCACGGTGCCAGCATGTCCATCTGAGCACACGAGGCTGTCATGAAACAAAAAGAGGCAAAGGCAAACTGTTCATAGCGGTGAGTTTTCACATGTGGAGGCTTCATCTGGTGACACTGACAACAGGAGCGGAGTGCTTTCTTTTTCTGAAGGTAAAATTATGCTGCTGGGTAGAAGTGGGTGTTTACATCACACGCTGCCGCACATAATATTGGCCTGTAGGCCCATCTCTCCAATAATTGAGCTTTTTACCTCGGAGGCCGAAGGTTTGGTATGACAGGCGGAGAAAAACCCAACGTTGAAGGCTGATGCTAAAGCTGCGATAAGACCAGCATGGGCAGGGCAGATCTATTAATGGAAGCGTATCAGAAAGAAAAAAAAAAAAATAGCTTGTGGTCATTTTAGAGATGATTTGGAGTTGTGTGTGACAGGAAGGGAAGCAGAAGTGACCTTGAAGCAGTTAAAGGCAAATTTGTACCTTATTTTGTATTCTTATTTTACATGAGGTCTCATTATGCTGCGAAACATTTTCCCCCAAAGTATGTATTATCTCTGGCCTGTCCAATTGTAGCTTGCAGCTACAAGCTTTATTTATTTTCCATTTAGCTGCAGCACAAAAATGCTCCTTCAAAGGCAGCTCATTTGAGCAACAAATATGCTCCTGATTTGCTACTTGCTAAAACATATTTCATTCCCCCCTCCATGTAGGAAAATGCAACCCTAGAGAGGTTCCTTTAGAGAGAGAGCGAGAGAGAGAGAAACTTTCTTTCTTGTTATTTCTAGTCATGTGTAGTTCAATATTCCAATCATTACACATTATGCTACTCTGCTGTGCCGAGCCAGGACTGCACACAAAGCAGGAAGCGCCTAAACCTGCCGTGGGATTAAAAGCAAGCTTTGCATAGCTAAACAGTGAGATCCCTTGAAGCTGCCAGTCTTTTCAGTGTGCCATCCTCATAAATCAATACTGACATCAAATGTGACAGCTATAGATTTAACAACTTTGCCTTGATCTCAAAGAAGAAAAGTTGACTTCAATGTAGTTACCTTACTTTCCTCCTCAGTGCATCACCTCGGCAAGGAGCTATTGACTGCGTCGACTCAGTGTGAAGTAGAATTGCTATTCTTTCCCTAATCTTTTGCTCTGTGCACCTTTTTTCAAAATCATCAGCACTTCTAGCACCTGCAGATTCTTTTCTTAAGCTACGAGGCTCTGTTAGTTAACATTATAAACACGTTATCTATTGGAAATCTCTTTCACACGCTCTTTCTCTCGCTCCCCTCTTTTTTTCCACCCCCAAACTTGAATCATCCTGTAATAAATATGGTGTGAGGCCAGCGGGAGGGGAGGGAGGAGAGCGGGGAAGAGATTACTAGAGCTGCTTGTAGAATTTTAAAGATCCATTATCTCAAACTGACCTGATTTAATAAGCACTAGGGGACACTGGAGTATTAAATCTATCTGTGCTTTAATGAAAAATTCACCTAAATTATGTCGTTTTCAACTGAAAATCTTCCTCCGGTTCCACAGGATACAGCCTGAATAACTTGAAGTTAATCAGGCTATAGGAGGCACGGAGACATGAGAAATTTCCACATCTGAGAAAAATGACTGATTTTCTTTGCTGATTCAGCCGAGTTGACGCAGAGATGATTTTATAAGGATGTGTCTTTCTATGTGCCTGTGTCAGCAAAGGTGGGGACCATAAAATAATTGCTCCAATCTTTTACGGCCGTCTGCGTGGAAACTTTAATTTTTTTTGCATCATTGACAAATCGTGTGTCTCGTCGACTGTGAAACATTTAAATCATACACCAGTCAAACAAGCACTTCCTTGTCGGCTGGTGTGCTGTCACATCTTTTTCATGCCTATTTTTCCACGGCCTTCAAATCCACAACATTACTGCAGAGGAGTGGACAGTACGCCCACGCGCACACTTTTACATAAATTATATAGTCCTGTCTTCAAGCTCTGTAGCTGACAGGCCATCAGCATATGAATTTACATCGACAGGCTGCATCCGGGAAAAGAGGGCGGGTAACGTGCCATTTGAGAAACAGCAGTTGCTCATATGTTGCCGTTTAAAGTGCCAATAAAAAACTATTTATCATAAAAACAGCTTTAAAGCAATTCATTGCTCTGTGTCAGCAACACAAATTGATGCATACCTATTGCATTTTTTTTTTCTACTATAAATTCAATATTGAATGGAAATTTCAAGTTCTTTTTTTTGTGTGTGCAGGATCTCATGGCGTGGATCTGTGGAAGAGAGACCCAAACCTGTGCATCAAGTATTTGTTATGAAAAAAAAAATTAGCAATTAATCGTGGTGAAAAGGAACAATACATGTAATTTTCCTGTACTCTATAGTTCACACTCTCCATCTAACCTCAGAAAGCAACCTTGTCCCCTGTGATAATCACAATATAGCATTATGAGACATTCATCCATCCATCTACCATAACTGCTTTTTGTTATCAGGGCCTGGAGCCGATCCCAGCTGACATTGGGTGAGAGGCGGGGTACATGCTGGACAAGTCACCAGTTCATCACAGGGCTGACTCATAATCACAAACAACCATTCTCACCTACGGGCACCAATTAGAGTCACCAGTTAACCTGCATGTCTTCAGGCAGTGGGAAGAAGCCGGAGAGAACCCACGCAGACATGGGGAGAACATGCAAAGTCCACACAGAAAAGCCCCCAGCCCATTGGGTGGGGTTCAGATCAGAAACCTTCTTGCTGTGAGGCGAGACATATTAAAGTAAATCTAATTAAAATGTATAAATAGAGTTGCTGATTTAATTCTCAGGTTTACGCAGTTGTTACTGTCATACAGCAAGAATGTTCTGTGTTCAAACCAACCAGTGGTGGGTCATGTCTGTGTGGAGTTTGCATGGGTGCAGATTCACAGGTTAATTGGTGACTGAAATAGCCCGTAGGTGTGAATGTTATCGTGAATGGTAGTGTTGGAAAGTTCCAGTCTTTTAACTGACTCAGATCAGAAATGAACGATCCGTATGAACGAACAGCTGTGCGTACTGCTCATCACACAGGCCTGTGGCTGAACTGCCAGTCGCGTGACAAATGAACGAGAGACTCAGACTTGAGGACGCATAGTTGAGTCGTGAACTAATCATTTCTGTTCCCTGTCCTGACTGAGCGTATGCAGCTGGCATGTGGCGAGGGAAAGTACTGCATAAAAATGAACAAATCACTCATTGAGACTACTCATTACTCCCGAGTCATATAAAAGATTAGTTCAAATTGAATGATACACCACTAGTGAATGGTTGTTTGTCTCTATGTGTCAGCCCTGTGATGAACTGGTGACTTGTCCAGGTTGTACCCCGCCTATTGTCCAATGTCAGCTAGAATTAGCTCCAGGCCTCTGCAACCCTGATAGGAATAAGCGGTTATGGAAGATGAACGAATGATACACAAATTTACACAAGGATAGAGATATCAATGAGATACCTGCTGTACATTGCATTCAATTTTATTATGATTAAGACTGTTTTTCTATGCACACTAAAAATGTATCAGTGGAGTTTTTTGGGAAGTAATTATGCATTTTTACCATGTAGACACACAGCTGAGGTTTAAACCAGTCTAAGCTTCAATGAAGGTCAATCAAAATTAAAACACATTGCACAACTCTTCTCCAGTACACTGTGCTTCACTCACCAAACAGATCTGTTATCGTTCCTTTATCAGGATGATGAATAAAGAATGGTGCACTGGAGAAGAAGAGATGTGCAATGTGTTCTAATTAAGTCAGCACTGTCCATGAGGAAAGAAGACAACATTTCTGAAACTTTTTATTGCCCAATTGTTTTTTTTTTCTTTCCAAAAATTCTTTAAAATACTATTTTCTTTTATATACTTAAGACTATCACTGCTAAATAACATTTACTTTGTCCCACAAGTACAGTGTAATTTATATTACGGTGTAAGTTCTGACACATTCAGAGTCCTGAATCTCTCCCACACAGAGCTAAAATAAGATGTGATTTTCTATTTATTATCTACAAACCTGCTGTGGGCTCTTTGTCTCCTTTACCTGCCAGTAAAGTGACTCTTTGTGAGAGTGTTCCAGCCTGTAATGGATTTAGAAGACATCCTAACACTATAGCTGCATCGCACACTTCCAGCATCTAACCAAAAAGATCCGGCTGTCTTTAACCTCGAGACCTGCTTATCTGAAGTGAGGTGGCTCTGTCTCTTAATGTGCAGGATCACATACAGCGCACACAAATAGGAGAAATGCGTCACATCCATTTTGTCCTCAGAGTTTCGTTTTGTTGTTGAGAGATTCAACATATGTTTCACTCTTCCAGTTGAATTCTAATGCTTCATTTGCCCAATAAGCTGCGAATGAAACCAAAGTGTCACTTCATCTTCTCGCACATGTATTTCCTCTATCATTTTTATCTGTTCATGACTACCCATGCAGTCATTTGATGCTGATAACGGAGGACAATACAGCTAAGCTTCATTCTTTCCAATTCAACTCCCAGCTCGACTATGCACAATTATCGCAACATATTTTATCATTATAACAGGCAGTTATTCATATATTCTGAAAATGTATACTCTGAGATGGATAGCCGGGGAGTTTTAGCACCAAGGCTACATTTCATGAGTGACATTTCATTCAACAGCTGTAATGCTATTCCTCTGCAATGATTGCTTTGACTTGCTGAAGTGCCCTTAAATCATCTGCACCCTTGATACAGAAAAAAGAAATGCAAAACATAACTCAAGGACAGGACGGCATCCTACACTCGGAAAATGTGGATTATTGTTTTCAGTTCTTTAGGTGCACTTGTTTAGGAAATGATTGAACTTAATTAAAGTTCATTAAAGATAGATAATGCTACAATGGGTGAGAGAAGTGTTAATAGAGAAATCTTGCTGTAGACAAACTGTAAGGTGAATAAAATGACAAGGGAAATAAAATTAAATTAAAAAGGTGGGAGGGTGTTTGTGTGTGAGAGAGAGACGTGCAAACACTGTGACAAGAAGGCAGAGAAGATTTTTCCATGATGAGTTACTTACTCTAATACTCACACATGATTTGGTTGAATGGTTGGATCTTGAGTCTGTAATTTGAAATGATTAAAACGTCTCTGAGTAATAATTTGAGATGAATCATGCACTAACATGGAGAGCAGCGAGTCAGGACCGCGAGGGCAGAATGAATTTCAGATTTGAATAATAAAACAGCCACGCCGGTGGCCCTTAGATTCTTAGTGGGGGGAGGAAAGTGGCCTGAGGATGGTGCCCGGAAGGAAAGATATGTTCTTATCTAAATTTCAAGTGATTTTCAGTCAGAGTCGCTTCAAGAGTGACTTAACATCCCCTGAAGATCTTGTCTTTCTGACCTCTGGTGGTTTAACTTCTGGCTGGTGTGTTGATGGTGGTTACGAGTGCAAAAGAGCACATTTGTGACCATCAGTGGGGGATGATTCACAATAATCTGAGCAGCAACCGTAATCCTGCTGCAGGAACTAATCCCACATATATATATAAAAAGCTATAGCTGTGAACATACATGAACTTTAGATCTTAGCAAGCCACCAGTCTTAAGCCTCAGTCACAGGGATGGTGGAGTGGTGGAGGGAGATACAGCAGTAAGTGTAATAGAGGGAAATGACAGTTCAGAGAGGACAGTCCACAGTCAGCCAGAAGCTGAGCTTTACGGTAAAAAACTGGTAGCTGTTGTTGTCGGTATTTTGCCGTTTTAATCTCTATTTTACTTTATAAAGACACGTTTTTTTTTTCAAAGAAATGCTATTTTAATAATTGACATGAAAACACCATATAAACTCTGTATAAAATATAGGTTTTGCCATTAAATGTTGCAGTGTTTTACTGTACATTTAACAGTTTGTCATTTTAAATACTACTTTATTCTGTATAAATAAAAGTTTTGCCATGAAATGTGACTGTGTTTCACTGTACACTATAAAAAAAAAAACCTGTTGTTTTTAATGATAAAATACCGGCAGCTGTGTGGTATTACTTTTTTTAAATGTCACAGTTAAAGGATATCAGTAGTGTTGATTTTACGGTTACGGTTAGTGTTTTATTCCAAATTGTACGGATCGATTGACATAAAAATATCATCCGAAGGTTTTGCCGTGAAATATTACACTGTTTTACTATACAATTAACAGTCTCTAACATAAACTTTATTCTATATAAATTACCCTTAAAATGCTGTATAAATACAGGTTTTCCATGAAATATGACTGTTTTACTGTATTGCCTTTTTAATTTTATTTTGTTAAGCTATGCAGTTCTTGATACTGCTAACCTCCTGTTGGCCTTGGAGGTTGTCACATGCTAACTGTGAATACATCTTTCAAACAACTGATGAGCTTCAGCAAGTGGGCACAACACTGTCACCACCAGTTCCCCACTCACCGTAACACCAACCAGAAGAAGTCGATGGTGCAGCAGCAAAAATAGAAGAATATTAATAAATGTTGTCCTCCTGACAAAAGACCTTTGGCCATGCTCACAGATGGGAAGTCAGCAACATTTCTCTTTCTTATCCAGGGTCATCTCAGTTTTTTCCGGAAAGCCATAAGTGTTGCTAAAATCATGAAACATTTCTTTATCCAGTAAGCCTTGAAAGTGTGCCAGCATGCACAATACCACATACCAAAATGTAGTTTAAGTCATCTAAGTAAGAGCAAAGAGTCCAGTTTACACTGAGGCTCCCCACAGAAAATAATATCAGCTTTTACTAAGGTGTGTGCCTTTTTGTACGTAAACTGTTTTAAGTTGTTTTATACTGAGATTGAAAACTCAATATAAGGATGATAGAAGTGTATACATGAGTTCCATTAGAGCAACAACATGATCAGCTGAGAGGCTTTTCACTCCGTGACAAAACCTCACGAGAATGGCATGTAACCTAGCAACACCTCGCTGCAAAAATATAAGTATGCTTTGTGTATGTTGTTAGAGATATCAGACACCTGTAACCTAGCAACGTGTCAAAATCGCTCATTTGAGTGAGTGTCGAAAGGATCCGAGAGCATAACTTTATTTGGTAACCCTTCTGTAAAGATCACATTCTTAATGTGTTATTCATAGTGAAATATAATGCATTCATAATGACATATCATTACAACTCCCATTCACACACACACACACACACACACACACACACACACACACGTACAGCTCGGGTCGCCAGCTGTACCTGGTGTCCGTCAGGAATTATGATCTATAACTCCTCTTTCGCTGTTTATTAATCCCAGTTTTAGTTTGTGTAACTGTCAGGCAGCAGCCGGCCGTGGCTGTTAAATGAAACCAATGCGGAAGAGCCAAAAAACTTCAGTTCCTCAAATGGCCACTTGAGGCTGGCTACAGAACAATCTCCATAAGCCCCCATGTTAAAATGCCACTCATCTGTCTATTAGCTATACTAACGGTGCTAGCATGCAAACACACTAATTGCAAGTAGCACCCTAGCATGCGATCAGCAAACTGCATCAAATAGGTATTGGTACTGTAATAAAAACACAGACACATATGTAGTTTCTGCAGATTTATACATTACACAGCAAGCAGTGAAACAAGCAGCTGGAGTGAAGTGAAGAAGAAGAACTGCTGAAAAGAATACTGTACAACAAAGTCTGCATTGCTTTTATGGCTTATGCAGATTGCACAGGAGAAATGTGCAGCACCATGTTTGGTACTGTAGGTCTGTTGAGAAAGAGACAAGAAAAGTGAAGAGACATGGCAAGACCACACACACCACTCAGTGAGAAATCACGTGATTCAGTATCAGCCTTAAACCATCAAATGTTTTAAATCCAACAAGGACTTCTGAATGAATTTCCATCTGGGCTTTGCTGAAAAACATTTCTTTTCTATTAACACAACTGCAGCATTATCAGCTCAACTTCACACATTCCGTCCTTGAGGTTTTTTTTTTTTCTTCTTCTTCTTCTTCTTTCTCGGTCATGTCTGTCAATAAGCAGTGGGCAGTTTCCATGATGATAAAACTCTGAAGCTGTCGAAGCCAAATTAGGGTTACACAGAAAAATACAGTCCATGCAAGTCAAAATACTGTAAGTTTAACACAGCAAAGTGTATTTTTATGGAGAATATACAAACTGGTGATTGAAGTTTTGTAAGTAGACCATCACTATTGATTTAGATTTAAAGTATAAAGTATATCTCTGGATTGATTCATTGTTTTAAAACAATAAAACATGAACATTTCCAAGGGGGATGAATACTTTTTCATTGGCATTGTATCTAATGTATCTATGTTACATTATATTGTATCTATTTTATATATTATATTTTATATATTGTATCTACTGTGAGTGTTGTATGAGTGATAGCAGAAAACTTCATTTTTTATTCAGTGATTTTGGTAGATTTCGGGGCAGGAGATTAACTGTTGTGTCGAGATGTTGGTGGAAACTAACATGAATAAGTGGCTTTAAGCCTCCGGGGTCCTATCAATGGTCCTGTGAATAGCTTTTGCAATCATGGGTGATTGCTTGGATTGCTCGGACTCCAGAGGGTTAATATTAAAAACTAGGTTCATTTAATGGGCTTGTAATTTAAAACAACAACAACAAACACCCAGATACCTAAGAACTTTGTAATTCGATACTATTAATAGGAATTCATCATTGATTTATTATGGAAACTTACAGTATACTGTACATGGATCATGTTTGAGTGTAGACAAATGTTATACATTAAACTCAACAGCTGTACACAGATTAGAAGACCCTCCTGTAAAACAAAACAAAGCATTCATTTATATTATTTATTCGTAATTATCTAGTCATTCTCAAGAAAAATGTATTTAATTTTCTTCTTATCTTTGTGACACCCCTCCCATGGAGGCTGTCTTGGCTGACACAGGAGGGTCATCAGCTGATTAAGTTCACCTGACCCTTAAACTATAAAAGCTGGTCGCTCACTCTCTCCCTTCCTACAGCTGGAATGCATCACTGGTTTTTGGTTTGTCTTTCGTTTTAATATATTCCTTTTGTATTAAGTATATCTCCTGCATGGACTCCCTACTTGTCACAAACTAGCTCAGGGAAAGTCACAACCCTCCTCAAAGGAAGGACAACGTGGAGACCACACATGACTCTTTAAAGTGAAATAAATGTATTAATGAAAGCTTAAAAAAAAGCTACGTTAAGTGAGAAGCCAGTGGTGTGTGTCATGTATGGATGTGTGAACATATACAAGGATAAAAAAACAACCAAAGTCCAACAAACTAAGTAATAGAGGAGAGAGGCTGACTGCTCAGGCCAGAAATCACTTCTAATGAGCCAATCCCCAGATCCCTGCAACCAAACAACTAGGAAGTTAGTTATAAGGCCTAGAGGTTTTCACATCTTAACGGTTAACTTCAGTATTTTTTTAAGCTGGACCTTATTTTCCAATGTTTTTGTGTTGCAGTGACCAACAACGGGAGAACAATTTTTGAATATGATCCAGTATTGAGCGAGGGCACCACAGACTGCAGCCACAAAACGGGCGGTAACCTTATCCTTGCAGGCATTTGTGCAGCTTCACACAGTTATGGAGATGACCCTACAGAAAATTAGTACATTTTGCTTGATCTGGCCTACGCGATCTCCTCTGTGGGCTGCAAACACAGGAACACCACGAGTCTCCTGTGCTTTGCAACATCTGATTCACCCTCCTCTGCTCGTTCTGCCTCTCCTCTCTAAAAACAGGCGGCTATCGATTCAAAATCCTCATCTATGTTCTTGAAATGAGCTAAATATTCAGCCATGACATTGAAATTCTTTTACATAACACGAAGCTATACGCTTTCTGTACTCCAACACAACAAACTCTTCTTGCTTCCCACAACAAGTTACCTCAGCTCGCCTGAAATTTCAGATCGAGACTTCTCCTTGAGAGACACGTGGTAAGACACAGAGCGGATCAAGCAAAAGGTACAGAACATTACAGAACATTTTTATTCTAAGTGTCGACCCTATAGGTCTGAGTCGGTCAGTGGCAAAACAAGCACTTTTGTGGACATGTTTTGAGGGTATGCAGCTGACCAACTGATTATATTGTAGCTGTTTCGTGGCTGTAGGCTGCAACACTCGACCTCAATACTGGACCAAATTCAAAACCTGTTGCCCCCATTAGCCACTGTGACACAACACTTTGACACAAAACATGGAAGAATAAAGTCCAGACTGAAAAATACCTAAATTGACCTTTTAACAATCTCACAATTGATCAGATTTAACTCGTGACCCCTTTATTTCGGCCCTGAACCCCTGGTTGGAATCCACCTCTCTAAGTTGCTCTCTAAGTTACCGAACATTTCAACCAAGTTACAGGTTATTTTTCCAGAAAACCTTCTTGGAAGTTTTGAAATTGCAGAGCTGCAAAATAATGCATTGCTAAGACAGCTCAGTGGTAAAACAAAAATAAAAATAAAAATAAAACCCAAACATCTATAATTATTAGGTGGGTGTTTTTGTTCATTGTGCTGCTGACATTCAATTTGTTGACAAGTGTTGCAATATTGCACCAAAGGTTGCGTATGGTCAGTGACAGCAGCACGCCGATGTCAGCGCCTCACTGTGAGCACTCTCTCAGGTATTACTGCATAATTAGTTTAGGGATTAATTGAGTGCATCTGCTGTAGATTCTGCTGTTACTAGCAGGTAGTCTGGTATAATGGCATGTGGGAGTAATGCATCATGATTCAGATGCACTTGTAAAATGCCTTGAAGGACATATTTTGTTTTCCTCTTCTTGACAAGGACAAAAATATATACCAACTAAAATAAGACCACAGTTTATATGATTTTTTTTTTTTTTTTTTTTTTTTTCTCTCGAGGAGAGGCTGAACATTTGTCATTTGGAGAAAGTTCGAAACCTAATTAGAGAAATCTGTTCGCAACAAGGAGGTAGCCAGGACCCCCAGGTCCCCACGGTGAGTTTGAGGAGTTCGGTAGGAGGGATATCTGGGGGATTTGTATGTAAAACAGGATCCTCCAGGGGAAGTTGTGAGGAGTGGAGGAAGAGGGGCAGTTCTTGGCCCAGACGCCCGTCATCAATACTTAGAATTGGGCAATCCATAACACGACGAAGTAAAAGATGGCACCATGAAGGTTTGGGTTTTTATCATAGTCAAGGGCAGAAAAGCTATAAAATCAATTTATGCAGGGTGCATCTAGATTGTTTTCCAACTTAAGATGACTGGCCTAGTTAAATTTAAGTCTTTTCCACAGAACAACATGAACATAATACACCCACTGGGATGTGAGAGGCTCTGTTTTAGATCAAGGACTCAACAGTTACTCAACTAGTTGCTGTGATTTCCAGCTCTCTGGCCCGACCCATTGTTTTTTTTTTGTTGTTTTTTTTACCCCAGCCAAAAAACACAACGCTGACAGAGCAACATGTTTTAGCACATTATTATGTATTTTGACAGTGTTTTGATAATTTACCTCTTCACAAGATGCCTCTAATGAGCCTCTGTGCTAATTAGCTTAATCACTGTCGCCCCTTTCTGGCTTCGTTATCTGTCAGTTCAGGCCATTTACAGTGCCAGACATCTGTGAATGTTGGCGCAATTTTTTTGATGGCAAGGTGGAACAGATAACATGCTGTACACATCAGGTTTAGCAAAACATAGTTTTTTAGAAAGAAGAATTATAAAATGTATAAAAAAAAGAACTTCCTTTGTGAGACAATCTGCCTTTAAAAACATTTAAAGTTTCTCCTAAAACAAGGAAACCACTGTCAAATATCAAGGTTGTTCTCATGTTTGGGAATATTGTCTAATACGAGCCACAGAGTAAGCAGATTTATTTATAAATTTTTCTTGATGTCATATGTAATATATCTTGAAAACTTAAATTCATACACTGGTTTTATACATCTTTTGCTTTTAATTACAGTGTGTGTCACGTTTAGTTCAAGTGGACCGAAAACAGACAAAAGGAGACCTTAATAATTTGCTTAAGAGGCTGGTAAACACAAAATAACAAAGGCAGCCAAGAGTCCAGGAAAAACAACAAAGTCCAACAATCCAAGAAGAATTCCAATAAACAGAGGTCCAAACAAACAGAAATACAGAACAGAGAACACTAGGAGCAGGAACAGTGGACTGTAGAAAAGATGCAGAACTGGAGGACAG
This sequence comes from Argyrosomus regius, assembly GCA_946959425.1. Classification (NCBI taxonomy): domain Eukaryota; kingdom Metazoa; phylum Chordata; class Actinopteri; family Sciaenidae; genus Argyrosomus; species Argyrosomus regius. Next base: position 28,497,696 of record OX336882.1, read on the forward strand.
AACACAGATGACCTGACAAGTAAAATCAAGGAACAGAGGGACTAAATACACAAGTGAAGACAAGATGGCATGACACAGGTGAAGCTAATCAGGCTGGAACAGATAATCAAAATTGTTGAGAAACATTTCCACCATGTCTTTATGTCTTCATTTATGTGGTTTTCTTTTATATTTTGCTACTTCACTGTAATGTAAACACATATGACAATAAATAACCATTGGGCCATAAGGCTATTCAGCACCTGTGCTGCTAATTAAGAGGTGTAAAAGTTGTGGATCAAAACAAGCTTTAGACCATGAATAAATCACATCATCTTGGTGGTGGGCGGTTATGAGTTGTAACTTTTCTTGGAAAACAAGCTCCTCTCATGAACTGTCCCCCAAATAAAGGCTTCATTTAACGTTTCATTGCCTCCCGAACACGTGAATCCACAACACAAAGTTGCCTTTAAGTGAATAGAACACCAGTCAAAAAAGAAACAGAACCATGTCCGCTAAGTAGCCACTAAAAGGCATTTTGTACTATAGTAAAATTATCCTGATTGCAATCCCCTCACCTCACCTTCTCCTTGCTACCGTGTAGGAGAGATTACAGTCGTCATGAAACATGTGAAAAATGCAAAAGGCCCTAATTAAAACCAGTGTTTAGTTTGTCTGCTCTGGGCTACTGTGGAAGTTCAACATGACAGACTCTGTGGAAGAGGACCTATATACAGATATAAAAGGTTTGTTCTAAGGTAACAAAACATAAAGATTCTTATTTTCAGGTGATTTTACACTAATGAAAAGATAGTTGTGAATATTTTATTCTATTTCTGTAAATAGAGCCCTGTAAATCTGACACACCGGACCTTTAGGAGATCAGAGTTTAGGGAGAGAGACGTGGTTCGCTAACTTCACTAACTTTACTGGAGGTGTTTAATATCTTTCATAAAATAAAATCAGCAATATATATATATTTATTTTTACACATAAAATGAAACGAAAGAGCATCATTTGGTTCTGGGGCAGTTTATTGAGCCAGTTGAAATAAAAATAAAAACCCATCAAAAACTTAAACTGGGACTATCCTTTGCTGTATCCAGTTGTGCGGAGAAAGGTCTGAGGACTGATAAAAAGTACCAGCAACATCCTGCCCCCCTCTGTTTTTATCACTTTGGTTTCATCTCTGACTTTATAAACTTCCTCTACCTCTCTCTCTGCATACACAAGAAACAACCCAGTGGCAGACATCATCTGATTTGCTCAGGATCCCCCACAAGACATCCCACAGTTCAGTGCGTGGACATGTCATTGTCAATTAAGTGATAGCTGCACCTTTTGCTAATCTTTCCTGACGAAGACAGAACAGCTTGTGGAGGAGAAGAAAGAGGTGGCTTTGTTTTCAAAAGGTCACTGATACCAAACCAAGAACTTGTCCAAAGCTGATTAATGTGAATAAGATACAAGCTAACTATCAAATAAGGAGCCAATGACAGTAAAAAGAATGGATAGAGCATGACTGACGTCACCCGTAGGTTTTCAAAGCGCCGTTCTGAAGCCGAATATGTGACGCTGCTGCCATGTGGGCTGTACTACTTCTTCCGCCTCCTGTGGATCATCGTTGGACCTGAGGTGGGCAGAATGATGCCTGGGTGCTCTGATAAGCCATCCTTAACAGCACTCACCTGTCAATCAAAGCAGCCACGCTCTTAATTATGTGCAACTTTAAGCCTTAATATCATTCTCATGTCATAACAGTCAGAAAATTGAGTGTGAAACGCTGGACACTTCTTATGTCCTCGGTGGTTGCCCTTTTGGCTTGGTAGAAGAAAGGGAGGACCCACCTGCATTGTGAAAACTGCAGCCGAGGAAGCTGCTGGAGCTGAAGCGGTTGTGGTAAATGCCACATTATACAAATGTGAGTTGTTCATGTGTTTTTATATTTATATTTTGGCCCTAATACTCCGCCTGGTTGCAATTCAGCAAAGAAGGAAAAGCGGTAAAATGTTGCGATCATACAGCCGTACTCAAATTGAGACAGCACTACGCTGCTGAAATTAGCACACCACACCAGGAGGTACATCATGTACACAGTACACTACACAGAAGTGTACTAACAGAAGTATCCGAATTGAGACACAGCAACTCTTTCTGTTATGTGTGGTTCATGACATCAGTAAATTATAACCTGTGTGACTACTTTGTTTGGTAATCTTTGCCCTGTTGCATGAGATACACAAATGTGCAAGAATAATCTCATGCTGCCTAAGCAAATGTCATGCAAGGAAGTGGCAAAGCTTATTCTGTGAAGCAAAATTTTGCTCACTATAATTGCACACACTGAATATTAATGTCCAATATGAGCGTCCAGAGCTCCAAATGTGGATGGATCCAATTTAGGAAAAATCACATTTCATGTGTGTAAAGGAAATCTGATGAGCGATGGTTCAGTTTGAAGTTCTCTGGAAACCTTGATGACTTACACAGAATTATTTATTGAAGCTCGATCAAGCAGAATGGAGATACCAGCGGTACCAGTGAATCACTGTGTGGATGCCAACCCATTTCTGGGTATTTATCTGTAGCAGACCTACTGAGATTCATTACGTGTCCACATAAGGTCATTCTGTTGGACACTGGATCAAAAGAACTTACCTAAGCTTCTCTCATGTCAGGTTGTGCGTCACTTCAGGTCACACACAGCAGCTTCTAATGAGAGCCAGTCAGTCAGTCTGTCTGTCTGTCAGAAACAAACTAAAGCTAATCTTGTCCTTGGGTTGCCTAGGAGACGGACAACAGAATTCAGCCTTATCAAGGATGCTGCGTCTGTCTAGTCAGCCAACAGACAAAGAGGAGAGAGAGTTTAGCTTATTGCTTTGGGGAGTCACAGACAGTGAGTGACCTCTGGCGTAGCTCTGCAACATGATCCTGTTTGATGTTATCCCGAAAGGGGGGAAAGTCCCTCACAGTGGATGGGTTTTTCCTGTCCAGACTTTCCAAAAATCAATCTGGACACAATCTGTATATGCTATAAAAAACAGATTTGGGCTGGCTACATGTATTTTCAGCAGAAAATGTCATGTGAAGGCTATTTTCCTCCTCCCTTCCCAGTGTTTTCCTGACGTTCTCGCTCTCTCTCTCTCTCTCTCTCTCTCTGTGTGTCGTTGCCAGATCACCTCACTGGCTCTACCTCACATACTCTGCCAAATCATTCAGTCTCCCTATTGGTAACTACACTGTGGCCAACTCTAGTGCTAGTCTTGTTGTTTTGCTTGTGGAAACACTTCCTAATTCTGCTCTCCTTGTGGCCCAGGAAATACCTCACAGCCACTCTCCTGCCACGTCCAGCTAAAGCGGCAACCTCCGTGGCTGTGAAGAGCAGCCTGGCATAAAAATCGGTTCAGGTCTCTATAGCTCATTTCCCTGTTCATGACAACTGTACTGAGTCCGAATTTCTATATAACTCACCTGTTCAAATTATATTGAGGCTAAAAGTTATGCATAATTAAGAGTGTGGTCGCTTTGATTGACAGGCGGCTTGTTTGAGTATCTCAGCTCCACTGATGATCCACGGCGGAGGCATGACTGCCAAGATGGCGACAGCCAGAGCCGCCACACTTTGAGCTTCACATATGGCTCTTCAGAAACCTGTGGGTGATGTCATGGACACGACGTCCATTCTTGATACTGTCTATACTCCAGCTCTGTCCCGTCTTCATGCCTGCACCTTGGAAATTTGCCACCATCACCCCGAACATCCCCCACCACTGGATCTCCGACACACGTTCACATTCCCTCCTTGTGAACACAACAAACTGTGTTTAACAGATTTGGTCTCTTCGCTTGTGTGTTGCACTTTGAGTCAGCTATTGTTCAGTTTAACACAGAAAGTCCTGTGCACATTGCTTGAATAGTCTTTTCAGAAATCTCACTGTACTGTAGCAAGCTGAGCAAAGTTGTCAAACCATCACTGTCCCCTTGTTCTCTATGCATCTTTCATTCTAAGACCTCCTCTGTATCTGTCAGCTCCCAGGATACTCTAAGACACTGCAGAGGACTCGTCACACTGAAGGAAACTCTTGATACAATCTAACTGGACTCTCTGAGTGTTAAATACTTCCTCCGGCATCAGAAGCAAACGTTCAATTAACGGCCCTCTGGTGTGACCTTTACCCACGAACTAAAGACACTTCTGTGCCTGATCATTCTGTTTGCCCTTACAAACTTTTAATACTTCTCATGGTGTGGTTAAACACACTGGTGGGTGTAACATACAGTAATTAAATATCTTGCTGGCACTAAAAGCTAAACGCTGACTGAAAGAACCTGACAGTAATATTCACCGATGCAGAAACAGCTTCTGCTTTTCACATAAAACGCATTAATGGACTCGAAGGAAATTTGTTGATTGCCAGCGACAAAGTCGACCACCGAAAATAATCAGCCACTACCACGAGTTGAAGTCAACATGGATAAAGTCTCAGTTTCAAGAAGGAGATTAAAGATGATAGCGGCTCCAAAAACTGCATTAACTGTAAAAGTGCTGATGATATATCCACGGTTCTTTCCCTCTTTCCCTTAAAAAACTGTTTTGCCATTTAATAACGATTTCTTATTTTAACTGTGAACAGGATGTTTGAGAGGAGCATCCATAAAGGCCTTAGATGTGTCATCCTTGATATAAAAGTAACTTCAGAGACAAAACCTAAGGTAAGTGACTTCCCAGTTCTCATATCTCGGAGATTAATAATGCATGAGCAACATCAAATTGCAGTTTGGGATCTTCTGTTATCCATGTTTAAATGTCAAAAAGATGGAACAAACCCTAGTTTATAAATGAATAATGGCTGAAAAAAAGTGATATTTTTCCCAGAGCACAGGCATACTGCACTGTAGGGAACAAGACTTAAACAAAATACAACTAAAATGTCAGTATGGTTCATGTACAAACAGAGATTTAAGCACACAATTCTCGATTTAAGTTTGTGATTCTTGTTTTTAGTGCTCCTACAAGGTTTTGCCTATTCAGCCGCAAGGTCAGTTAAGTGAACTATACGTGCTCCCGAACTCAGTGATGGCTGATTTAAAAGTTACAGTAGATGCTGGTATTTTAATTGAATGAAGTTGAGCTTTAAGTAGAACGTGTTTAAATATGTGAAAACTGCCTAAAAAGTAAGACAAGCTGCTTGCTCTCAAACCTGCTTGTGGGAAGGAACTAAAACAAAGTGAGAAAAGTGGCTAAAAATGGCAGAAGGTCTGATTATTTATTTTCACACCTTCTTTGTGCAATATATATATATATATATATATATATATATATATTTAAGAGGAAAAGCAGAGCTACATTATAAAGTATCATGTTGGATGTCACAAGTTCCCAACCTTGTACACGTGTGATGTCTTCATGCGCTTGCTATAGCTGCTGTTAGCTAATGTTAGCTCAGTTTGTTAGCCGGGCTGCCCGGACTGTGAGCTCAGAGCACCGGTAGAGTGTTAGTGTTTGTACCACAGGCGTTTTGGACCACCAAGAAGAAGAAGAGGAGTTTTAAGGCTTGGGGCACAAATATTGACGGGGAGTGGAGCCAGCGTCGTGCCAGAACTGGAGCTGGGCAGGTCACTGGACACGAGTGAATCTGGGACTGACTTTTAGTCGTTGGTGAGAGCTTTGTGAAGTAAAAGGCTGAAAGACAGACGCTGAGCTGGGCTTCTTGATGTTGAACTGGTAGGTAATATTAGCTGGCTGCTATGTCTTGTGTTGTTGTGTGCACAATTGTCCATATCTACGACAGTGGTATCGCACTTTGAAACTGGGGGTGCATAGAAATATGTTTTCGTTTGCTTTCCTACCATGTTCATCCTCTCATGGACACTATTTGTTATTTCACAAGCTCTTGTGAGGATGCAATCTAATGCAGTGAATGCTGAAATCTAACTACATACACTGTTGCATGGATTTTGAATTTATAGACGTTGGCATGTTGCAAACCGTTGAGAAACACTGTTCCGAGAACGTAACATGATCAGCTTTTTGATTGTTTGTTGCGGATAGAACATTCAGTTTCTTTAATTCAAAATGAAAGGTTAGGTTTGCATCACACTGAGCTTTGATTGTGTGTTTTTTTTTCATGTGAGAGTGGTGTGTTATTTCCCCCAGCAGCTTGGGGATTTATCTTTTAACACTACATCTATAAAATGAGTTATGGCCCCTGCTCCAATGATCAAACCTCAATTCCCTGTTAAGCCTCCTTGACTTGCTGTTGGCTCTGACCGCAGCTACAGTAATCAACATTTTTATTTCCGATTTCTAAACATGTCTTCCATCAAAGGAGCAAATATATTTTTATTTAAATCCAACGGCTTTTAATTTTAGAAAAGCATTTGAATTTTTTATATGCACATTCAGATGAGATTTCTTCAGTGTGACCTCCAGATCAACTAAAGTGTGCTGCTCTGGGAATTCATAGTCACAACCAATACACCATGGTGGAATAGCCTTGTTTTCACGGTGGTGGTAGTATATTTGAACCTACCTGATGAGTTTCGACAAGGTTCAAGAAGCCAAAGAGGCTGAAGAGGCACCACAGAGGCACCAATCTGATGTTTCAAATTAAGAAAAAAAAAAAAAATTAAAGTCAGGCGGTTTTCACATAGCAAAGAGCAATCCACTGTGCACACATCACGAAAATGGATTCCACACTCTGTAATATCACATCATTTTTCATTTAATTTTCAAAATGAAAGCAAGCATTTGACTTTAAGCCTGGCAGCTGATTGTTAATAAAAATTAAAGGTGAAGTGTGAGCCGGAAAGCAAAAATCTACAACTCTCCTTCTGCACCGAGGTCCTGCTTTAAAAGTGCCAGAGACGTTATTTTTTACTTTATGGGTTTACAATTTTCAAGCCTCATACCTGGATGGTCCCACATAAGGAAAAATGTAATTGGATTGTGGATGTGAAAGCAAACAGAGAAATGCTGGCTCTTTGATTGTCTCTCTGACCATGAAACAGAGGCTAATTATTTTATCCAAAACATACTTCAAACCACTCTGCGTACATGTTCAAACCTCCTGGGATGGTATAGCATATTTATTATTGTAGTGCGCAGAGGCAATCAATAAATCCATGCATTCCTCTCTACACATTTTACTGTCCAATCAATTTAGAGCTGAAGGGGCTTTTATCAAGATGGTCACAGAGCTTCAGTTTTTCGAACTGCAATTTGCTGTTCTTTAGTGCTGAGACAAAACAACAGATGTACCGTAGAAACAACAGATGTACCGTAGAAACTATTCATAAAGCATGACTGAAAATTACATGTTTTTGTTCAGATAAATGAGGATTATTATTATTTTTGATTAGAATGAAGACACTCTCCATAATAATAACTCTGCACGTGATTATGAGTGTGAATTTAATAACTTGAATAACGTAAAAAATGTTTCCAATTAACCAATTGATCTTTAAAAATTGTCCATCACAGTTTCTCAGAGTGCGAGGTGACTTCAAAGAGTCTAAAAACTCCAAAGATATTTAATTCCTATCTCATTTACAATGATATGAGATTATCATTATTTCTAATTAGTTTTGAAATCTGTCCTTCAGTTTTTTTTGTGTAAAGCATTCATGGCATGGACTGTCTAAAATTATTATTTATACAAAACTGAGAAAATCAGCAAATCTTCAGACTGAGAAACTGGAACAAACTAAATGTTTTCTTGGCAAATTGCATCAATCACTAATTGATTAATAAAAACGTTAATTAATTTTCTGTCAGTCGACTTTTTATATGTCATAGTACAATGCATAAGGTCCATTAAATGTATTTAATAGATGGAGAACCTATATGTGCGCGCTAGTATCTAGAATGTTTTTATGGAACATGGAGAAACCTGGTTATTCATATCCATGGTTAATAGTTGACCAGGTGTAATATTATCAAGGTTTCTGATCATCCGAGCAGCAGGCTTCTCTCTGACTTCTCCACGTCAGAGAAAATTGTCACGTCTCAATGGAATGACTTGCGTCAACAGTTGAGGATGAGCTCAGTTTGGTTTCCGGATGCATGGACAACTCCAACCAACAACAACATCAAGGATTTACCAACAGTATATTTAATTTGTTAGACTTTCCCGTTCATTTCAGCTCATCGAAGATTTTATTTTAGGATTATGTAGCATTTATGTAGCTAAACCAAGTTACAAAGTGTTGAAATAATTAGCTGCACTCATGGACAATGCCCAGAAATCTGGATAAGGTGTTGACATGCCACAGTATCATGGTTTTTGTCTAGGTACCAGGTTTTTAAAGGTTCAGTGTGTAAGATTTGGGGAATAATATGTCATAAATGCAATATAATATGCACAACTTTGTTTTCATGAGTGTATAATCACCTGAAAATAAGTGCTTTTTATCTACAGATGCCATGGGCACATCTTCCACAGTCCAACTGCCATGTTTCTACAGTAGGACAAGCGAATCACCAGCTCTAGTTTTTCCGTAATTCACCTGTGAGACACAAGGGGGATAATACTGCAGTACTTGGGGTACCCTGGTAGCCCACCTGGTAGAGCGTGCACCCCATGTACAAAGGCTCAGTCCTTGCCGCACCGGCCTAGGGTTTGACCTGTGGACCTTTGCTGCATGTGATTCCTCCTCTCTCTCTCTCTCTAGCTCTCTACTTTCCTGTCACTCTTCAGCTGTCTTTGTCAAATAAAATAAATAAATATATAAATAAATGCTGCAATACTCAACTACACCACTAGATGGCACACCACTGGTCCTTTAAAGTGGCATGTAATTTTTCTATAAATAATACAAAACCAGTATAGTCCTAAAAAACAGGCCGGAGAGCACGGTGTCTGTGGATTACATACATTAAAAAATTCAGACTCTCTGAACTATTTTTATATTCTGGGCGTGACATACTGTTGATGAAGGTCGTTACAATCTTCGTTTTAAGTCATTACTTACCCATAAGATGTCAATTAATTTTCATTATATTGCAGTAATGTCATCACTAACTGTCACTGATGACTTCAGTTTAGGAACATTATCATTTTATTAACGTGTCAGTGGAGACAAACACTGTACATCTGTATTTCTGTGGAGTGAAAAATGCAGGCAGAACCTGCTCATCACGTATTCTGTTTCATACTTCATGCGTATGCCTCCCTCTCACTCTCTCTCTCACTCTCACTCTTTACTCCTCCATGACTGTCATCAAACATGCTCTTTCTCAGCCATCTTTTATTCCCTATATTCACTGTAAAGCTGCCATGACATTGTCTCCTACAATGCACTTTAAATATGCATAGCACTGCCATCCAATTGAGTTCAGTGTCTGTATGTGATTTAAGAGCTGCGGCAGAGAATATGGGGGCTTGAACCAGCTACAATGAGAACTGACCAACAACTCTGAGCTTTAATGGATGAAAAAAAAAAAAAAAGACTTCAAAGTAGAGAAGGCACATGTGACACGCAGCACCGCTTCCCGTTTTATTCTGGTATCAACAGGAGATTCGCTTTTTTCATGTGAGTCTAGGCTTTGTGTTTCTTTTTGATCAGAGTGCTGGTTCTCATATAATCTGCCGCACCTCTGCGGCTGGGAATAGCAATGGAGAAGGTGTCGTGCTCACCTGACAGCAGGTTAACTCAACTCATCTCTAAAATCCATTCAGCCCCCTTTGTGTTTGACATCTAATAAGCTCAGGCTTAAATTAAAAGCCCATTAATGCCACCTAATCGTACTTTGCCGTGCTCTCCGCACCATCCCCTTTCACTCTTCCACCATGAGGAATTAGACTGTGATATAAGAGTGTATCTCACCTATGGTACTCACTGCACAGATCCACAGTTCACTCCATTAAAAAAGTTTCAGGGCTGGATGGAAGAAAGATTAGACTGCTGTAATGGAGAGTCACAAGAGGGTAAAGGTAGACTCCACTTTTAAAACACAATCTACCTTGTAATTAAAACCATTGTTGATAAATTTGGCATTATAACCACATTTATGTTTGTATCTGGATATCTTATATCTTCGTGTAAATCAACCAGAATGCATTGCAATCAGATTGGCTAGACTAAATGCTCCCATGATGTCGAAACTCTCCCTCTTCCCTTTATCTCAAGCAAGCCTGGCAAAAAAAAAAGAAGAAGCTGCTGCAGACGACCACTTTCTCAGCAAAAGAAAAATAAGTGGAGCTTATGCTGCAGCATCGCTTCAGGAGACTCTTGAGGGACCGTTAAGATATGCAAGAAGTGGGTTGCTGAGCTACAGTAACATTAGTGCTAGCAAGCTTCTCCACTGGCACTGATTTCTAGCACTTCTCACAGAATAAGATACATTAGCCTAGTTAGGCTACAAGAAGCCTATCTTGTGATCATTGCATGGTCAACGCCGAGGGTGAAATCTTCATATTTATACTGGTTGGTACTTGTATCACAGTCTGTATATGAGCATCTATTGGAGCAGGTTCACTTCACAGTATCACATCAAAACATGTCAATAACTTGATCGCTAGCCGATCTGATCACTGATCAAACACAGTCAAACACAGTCATCAGTCCTGCAGGATTCTGATGAGAGTTTTACAACAATGTGACAAGCAATGAGAACAAATAGATATGTTGATGTACTTTTTATGTGCATAAATTCTCAGAATACTTTGTTCATTATCTGACAAAAACAAGTACAAGTACTCAAGCTTGTATCAAAGATAGCCTTAGCTTTACTTTTCATTTATAATTTTCTAAAGCTTCTTATGTTCTAGTTATGTGATTACATTCTTTACACTTCACTTATTATTATCTCTGTAACTGATTTTTCCTGCAGGTGCTATCACCTGAGCGTTTTATCTCATTTCACTTGCTTCATGGTTCATGCTTCTAATTATGTGTCTTGTAACAATGAACGAGCTGTGAACCGAAGTGTTAACAGAGACAGGTGATAACCAGCTTCGTGATATGATATATGGAGGCGATATGGAGGTTGCCTGCTAGAAAAGTTCTACAAACTTTTTTTTTCTCGTTCCAGACAAACTGGGACACGCAACATGCCGCCAACAATGTTGTTATGTGAGTGTTGTTTGAGTAACACAACGTGTTGGTGCTCACCTCCAACCTACTTCTCATCAATCTGCTTCCTGCCTGCTTCCTCTCTCACCTCCGCTGTCTCTTTTTACCAGTAGGTGTGTTGTTCTGTTGTTTCTTTTGCGGTACGACACTTCCCTTAGTACATTAATTTGATTATTTCCCAGTTCTGAACATCGGGGAGGACGTGATCCCCAGTTTCCCGTTGAGATTACGTGCATGGTCAACCATACTGTAAGAGCAGAATGTCAACATCAGGCAGCCCTACAAATCTGTGGGTAATGTTCAATGACTTCAATTTCTTTTACAGTGTTTTAAAAGTCCCTTTCTGTCCACGATATCATAAAAAGTTAGGGAAGGATCACGTTTTTTGCAAACCAACTATGTTTATGGTATAGTTAGGGTACTGAAGCACTGTGCTACAGTGTTACAGGCAAGCAAAGGTAAAGGTTTGATTTAATGAAAAGGTGAACATTAACTGACAGTCTGTGTTCTCCTGCACGAAAGTTGGATTTCACACCTCATCCGCCAACACAATCTACACTTCCTTACATTTTGCTTCTTGCATTGACGCTGAACATTGGCGCTAGATGTAAATTTTAAAGTATGGGTTCATCCAACATATATGCAGTTCCTTGGGATACTGGTTTGGCACATTATAGCGATCCCTTGAGATTATCCCCCCTGTCACTTCCCTCTGTGATGTTCTTGAGGTTTTGTGCCATCTTGCCCTCTTATTAGTTATTTAATAAGGAGAGACAGATGGACTGTAAAGCAGATGGCAGCATTACAGACCCAGACACCCACCCAGGACACTTTGCTTAGATGTAAGAACATGCACAGCACATGCACACATTTCAACCCAAACTATCACTCACCAGAAAATAACAGTATTGGTCGTTAGCATGGCATTGTTATTGGGAAGTCAGGGTAGATGTGGTGTCCCAACTATGGTCCAATTTTGACCATGACTTTTTCCTGAATGAGAAGTTTTACTTGCTTAAAATTTACCGGCATAGATGCAGCAGATCAGGAACTCATGAGTAGTTTTTGAAACAGTCATATTGTTTTTTTCAGAGGATGCTAACAGATGAGCCATTTTGCCATTTAGGCACGAGTGATTCTTGCTTCTGTTACAGCATCTGAACACCAAGGACAATAGACATCACAAATCTAAAGCTACTGATCCTGATACAATGTTTCCCGAGTTCCAAGGATATGGACTGTACCTCCCATTAAATCATCCTTTCAATTGATTTTTGTCGTTACAGGTAAGAGAAGCAGAACTGGTTGAGCACACATTGGCTCTTATTTGAATAAGTCAACTGTAAAAGGTGGAACAAAAATGTAATGCAATCAATGTACTACATTGAAGTATGCATTACGATTGGTTAACTGCTTTCTAAAGCCCAACAGAGCACTAGCTAGTTAATGTCATTATCATACCATCAAAGATTAACATTACACATAAAAAATATAGCTATGGTTAGGTTTGAAAAGGATTTATTAAAAATAGAGAAGTCAGTGCTTTTCAGGAGGCACAGGAAGCATTTTATCCTGTAACTGATGTCTTTTTGAGATTTTGGTATAAATGCACAGCCAGATGTGGCCGTGGACTGTTACTGGAAGCTGCCTCTTGGTCTGGGTTTTGCTCCGGCATCATCATCATCATCATTATCTGGAGGCGCTCCTCTCTCACACACTCCCCAGCTACACCCAATCCCCACATTGGTATAAATGGTAAATGTAGCGTAGTAAAAGTAGATTACTGGCTCAAAAATACACTTGAATGAAGAGTGTAAGCACAGTTTAAAAAAGGCAACATGAGTAGTTCTCTTTCCTTTAAAAAAACAAACAAAATTTTACTCGTGTGTTACGTGTAACTACTCACTCCTAAAATTTCCCTGATGGTCATTATTTCTTTGACTGAAAATGCAAAAATGGAGTGCACCTGAGGACCTTGCGTCAGTTTACTCTCCATCAAATTTGGACTTACACCGAGAAAATACATTTTTCAGTGAGTTTCTCCTGGTGCAAGAAGACAGCGATGACAAAGTGCCTCTGAACCTATTGCTTTGAAACACATCAGAGAAAAATAATGCTTTGTGGCACATCTAATTCATCAATGCACCACTACACCCCCTTTTTTCCAGCCTCAATAGTGATGCTTTTTTTTTTTTTTTTTTCAGGTTGCCTCTGCAAGAATCAATCTGCAGGAGAACAGAGGCTCTCGATGTGTTCTGTACCAGTAGTTTGACTCGGTCGATTATCTCTCAGCTCATCTTATTAGTGTCACTTAGACTTCAAATGAATCATCGAAAATGTATCTTCATAATTCAGAGGACTCTTCACCTGAATGCCACAGCACTCCTGACCCATATGACCACTCATTCTCCAAAACATTACCTTTCCCCCAGTCTGCGATGAGAGCAAACACCATCCTGTAAACACACTTCATGCCAGTAGTGTTATGTGTAGGAGTTTTTCCAAACCAATTGCCACATCAGCTCACTATTTTACACATCTTTACCCAGGTGACAGGAAGCCATCATTAAAATCAGTAGCTGTACACATTTTTTGGAATTAAAGCTTGCAGAGGGGAAGCCGCTAGACATTTTGCAGCCTTGAAAACACCTTGGTCATAGCTCTGACACAACGAATATCATTGTAATGCCTTGTATGTTCTGTCCTCTGTATGTTCTGTATGACTCCTGTTTACCTTGCCACCACCTAACTTCTTACCCTGCATGTGCCCCCCTGCCTGAAATCATTTTGCCCTTTAAGTCAGCTAAATTTAAACCTCTGTTTTCTATGTTTTATACTGTAATCTTTAACCCAGCACAGTATCTAAGGAATTACATTCATATTGGACATTTCTGCACCTTACATTTTTTTTGCCAACTGCCAACAGCAAGTGCAGTTAATAGCTTGTTCTTTATGTAGTAAAGCAGAGGTCAGGGTTGTGGATGGGTATGTCAGGTGTCTGACTTTCATGCAGGAGAAGGTTTGTGTCCTGTCACATATCTGCAATTAATGTTCATATTCTTATTACCTAACCACAAATCTTCCCTGACTTTTTAGTTTAGGTACCTAATGTCCACTATACCTTAACAGTAGTCTCTAACCTGAGCCATAGTTGCCATGCGCAAAAAGAACCTGGGCATTGGACATAAAAAACTACTGATGTTCTGTGACAATAACGTTGTGTTTAAAATGTAACTATTTGAATCCAAGCGGCAATCTCCATGGCAGTTCCTCAAACGGCCACTTGAGGCTGGCTACAGAACAAGTTAATCTCCATAAGCCCCCATATTAAAATGCAGAACTATACAGCAAAAATAAACATGTTTACAGCCTGGTACAAAAACAGTTTTGGTCTCTATAGCTAATTTCTGCATTAAGGACGACTGTACGACTTTTTATACTGTTTATTTTTTAAACATACTGACAATATTGTACAAAAGTGAATTTTATTGCAGGAAACATTTTTATATTGAAGACTATTGTACTGGCCTACATTAACATTGTGCAGGTTTGACATGTTCTTTTCTGTCCATCTAAATCAATCTCTTCAGGTCAGCAGTAGCAATTGCTGCACTTTACCTCTGACAGAGCTCATTGTCCAGCACAAATCTCTGGCGCCTGTGCTCTGCTCCTGCACTGGCTTTTTATCGGCATGGACAATAAAGTCAAGCAAGTAAGATTTACCGAATTTCAACACAAGCGGGACAAAAAAATCAAACAAAGATGCAAAATATTATCTCAAATAATTCTGTTGTAGGTTGTGTTTCTGAGTGTGGTTGTTTACTGCAGGACTGTGCTCCATTGGTGAGCATCAGAGTGGTAGACTGGGAGCTAATAGTGTTTGTACCATAGCAGCTCGGGCCAGCAAAAGGGTTTTTGAAAGCCAGAAATCCAGGATCTGGCAGCGGAATTGTTTAGTCATCGGTATTGATCAACACGGCTTTCAAACCCTCCAGATGTAATACATTAATGCACTTTGTCCTGAGGGGCAGTAAAAACATTATGTACCATCTGCTGGATTCTGAGTATATTCAAAATAGCAATGTTCGAAAAAAAAAAAAAAAAAAAAAATCCCACTTATCAAGCATGCACTGAAAGTACTGTATGTGTGAGAGTGGGTTGAATATATGAAGTTATGAAGATAAATGTGTCTGAGTGACTATTCCCTTCTCTCCTACACACTCATTTTCATTTGACAGTCTTTCACCACAGTTGAAGCTGCACCTGCACATTGTTGCAAAAATGCAATGAATGACTTTAGGAGGCATCGACTGGAGACATATTAAGACAGTTTTTTCTTTATGAATTCATCAAGGGAATTGGGTTTTGAAGGTGTATTCTGAAGTGGAAACCTTGTAAGACAACATCAAGAGGGAGAAGGAGCACTTACACACCTCATTTAAGTTAAAAGTACAGAATGAACTGAATAATAGTCCAATTAAAAAGCACTACATTCAAATCGCTGTCAACTATAGAAAGAAATTAAAAGGGTATTTGGTGTGAAATGATTTATCATATCAGAATAATATTAATTATGAATGATTCAATGTGAAGAATGATTCCTCTCACATTTTTTTAACACTGTCAACGTTGTATTTGTCGTCGCTGTGCGATGAGAGCCACTTTTGTCCAAAAAGATTTTTTTTCAGCAGGATGAAAAGACTCTTTAACCACTGTAATGAGACACCAGAAATGAAAATCTATGTTTACACAGTCATCAGTGAACCATTTAATATTTTAAATGGATTTACGTGGATTGTGAGTGAAAGTGGGTATGCATCTTTCTTTCTTTTGATAAATGGTTCAAACAATGTGGCGGTGGTTCAGAGCCTGGCCTCTCCTTTTGTATGTCTCCCTCAGTTAATAAACTATCAATAACAAGGCTGTCCTACATATTTCAACATAGCACACTGGCCTAATCAAAACTATTTTACTATCTTAGATTGAAATCAGCATAATCAAGGCTAATGGCCATCTGACATTGATGTGCGTGCGTTGGTCTAACTCTAACTCAGTTCAGAGAGATCACGCTTGGATTCCTACAATGTTTTTGGTCCGTTTGGTCCGTTGGTCCACTACACTGCCCACCAGGTGCGTGAAACAAAGAGTGTTTTGCCCACCAGACTTTGTTAACTTCCTCAGATTTGGTCATTTTTCCTTGGTTTATGTGCTTCTATCATGAGAAAGTAGGCTACATAATTAAATCCCTTTTAGGTGTTTTTATGATCAGAAGTTTGCACAGGGTGTTTTATTTTGAAAATTCTCTATGCGGTTTGTGTGTCTGACTTCCAGCCAGCTCAATCTGCCCTATGCAGATTGACGCCACTACTGAGATGCTTTTATAACACAACTAAAAGGGCTACAATCAGCTCCTGTGGCCACGGTGCACCCGCAATGCAATGCAAAATGTTATTTATGCAAAGCTCTCCTCCTTCTATCTATTCTACATACATGATGTAACAATACATCTTTTCATTAAGTTACTAAATGCAGACCATGGATGAGAATATGCACATTAAATGTATGGCAAAAGTCATAAAACCTGGAGGTTTTCATCAGACAGCGATGATATAGGCTACCATACTATGTCAGCAGCAAATCATGTCCTATATCATCAGATCTGAAAGCAATCAGAAGTGTTTCAATGTCTCTAAATCCATCATTTTATTTAGTTTATTGCATGTTTTACTTCTAAATCTCCCCCTAAAAGTTTGTGACTCGACAACTCTAAAGTCTCCAAAATTAGAAATACTCCAAAAAAAGTAGCAGCATCTCATAATTGTAATTTTGTGCATCAATAGAGTAAATGTACTTAGTCACTTTAGACCTCTGCTAATATCTCCATATGCTTAAAATGTAAATAAATACATCAGTAAATGAACTGTAGGCTAAGTATTCTCTTTGGTCTTGAGCGAGCAGAGTATCCTGGAGGAGATCACGTGTGATACTGATAACAGCACTTGAGAGCAGGTTTTCTGTCAAAACACCCAAGAGCAGCACATGTTATACCTCCCCGTCTGGTGTGCACTTTGAAGTTCATAGTAGATTGAGTCAACATACATGTGCGTTTCAGGGTTGTATTAAATTATGAGGCTCTCATGAGCATCAACAGACACATCTCGTCTCCCGTGGCGCCGCAGTGCAAGCTCACTACTACTGCATGGAAACAGCTCTATCTGTTTAATTACCCTCCTCTGAGGCATCAACACATCTCAACTGCCACCCCCACCACTCATGAATTAATGATGCACATCTCTGGTTGTTATTAGTAAGCTGCACTGGGAAACAGACTGGTCGAAGTTAATTTGAGATTCAGCTCTAAAAAACCTGAGGTGGTTGTTGTTTTCCACTGTAGTGACTGTTAAAACAACAAATATACTCCTTCATTTGTTTCAACAAGATGTGCAGGCCTTCGGGGACTGCAGTACGTTCTCTGGATAAAAAGCCACTGGATGATACTGTCTTGTAGACTGTCGTAGTGGATATACATGCATTATGAATGAAGGATGAGTTAATGGTGAATGGAGGATTTGTTTCTATGTGAGTGTGTTCATGTGTACGTGATTGAGTTTCTGTGCGCACAGTGATAGTTGCTGTAATTGATGCAACAGCAACAAATTGTTTGTCATCAGTTGCTGTTAGAGTAATCGATGTCAACATGCAAGACTGTTTCTTCTAATATGCACATTTTGGCTACTCAAAGGACATGTAGTCCTGATCAGCCTTAGTTGGTCAAGTTCATTCCAAAATTATTCCTTAAAATTGGATTTATTTTAAAAATCATTGTAAGATTCATAAATGGAAACATTGCATGTATTAACTGGATAAGACACAGAAGACAAACAGATATGGAGACAGTTCACTTCCTTGGTACTGCCAAGGTATTGAAACCTTAAACGTCTCCCAGGGCGCCTGCTACGTGGCTGCCAATCACTCCACCATCTCTCCACATTTGCATGTCTATGAGCCCTTTATGTGTGTGTGTGTGTGTGGTTGTATTTCGGGCCTATATATGTCAACACATGAATGAAAAAAGAATTTCCCCACGAGAGATCAATAAAGTATCTATTCTATATATAAAACATATTAGTACATACTGCCTCTGTTACATTTGTGTAAACCCATCATCACCCATTGGGTTGTTGACAACCATTTTGAAGCTTCCAGCTCATGGCTGTTGCTGGTTTTTTTGGTTTTTTTGGTGCCATATATATTATTACATTCATGTATATTTTTATCTGTACATAGTAGTTAATTAATAGTTAATTTAATGTTCAGTTTAAACTCCTTGAACTCCTGATTAAGTCAAACACCTTGGCCTGGCCAATAAAAGCTATACTGATTTTGGTTTTCAAGCAGGAAAAAGTGGTGACGTGCTTGGTTGGTGATTAAAGCATTCCCTGCTTTATCATCTATTTTACTCTCTTTACAAAATTAACATCATACAGTTTGGAAGAAGACATAGACGAGTAATTGACACCATGCACTTGTGAGGAAACTGTTTACTGAGGTAATAAATCAGTGGTGGACATGGGGTTATTTCCCCATAAGACTCAATACACTCGGACCATATTGTTGCAGCCAATGGCGCTGCCCCCTGCTGGCCATTAGAGAGTTTAAGACACGTCCATGTTGGTTTCATTTCACAGACCCAGAAGCTCAGTCCACTAATTATACATACTGTCAATGGTAATTACTCAAGGCAGTGAGTCATATGGCAATTTCAAGCCAAACGCTATAAATGAACCTATACTTCTTATATAAACAGTCTATATATATATATATATATAATGAATATATTATCATATTTTACATGAAAGACTGTTTTTTTGTGTTTCTCTGCACTCTTTTTTGACTCTCCTGTACTAGCTTGTTACACACAGCTCACTTTAGGTTACGTTTTTTTTTTATCTTGCACACACACACGTCACAGACATTTTATTTATCTCTTTGTTTTAATTACAGAAATTTGTATTTAGCTCCATCAAGATTAGGTCCAGTTGAGAGCTAGGGTAGAAATTGCAGTTCCTCTATCATCTTGATGTAGCACAGCTCTTGCGAGAAAAGCCTTTGGCTGATGAAAAGGTGTGGGCAGATGTATTTGTCAGGATTACCTGGTAACTCTCGAAGCAGACAGATCTTATTCATTACAAATCCAGCACACTTTAATAAAGGAGATATAACTGACGACCAATGACTTCAGATCTTCCGAGCATCGGTGTCAGTGCACGATTTTTCAAATGACATCTGTTTTCAATATTGAGATGTAGAGTTCTTTGAAGTGTTGTGTTTCTGGAGGGTTAAGCTGCTCTCACTTTAGCTGCTCTGTATTTCACAAGAGGTGTCTAATGCATTCTAATTACTTACAGGAGAGCCCTTAGACTCTACGGCTGTGTGGCTTTGTATAATACGTGAAGGATGAATGTGAGTCTAATATGATTAAAATTAGCAGACAGACGGCTTGCTGAACAGAGTGGGATCTCTTAACATCAAAGGCACTGAGTGCTTGTTTATTCCATGAGGTTTGTTGACCCAGTGTCCATTTTCCCAATACAACGCATAGCTTTTAGAAATATATCAAAGAGCTTTGTTTTTGTTTTTGATGGTGAACATCTTTATGATGTTGCATACATTGGAAAAGCTAGCATTATTCCAGATTCTATCAACAGATGCTGAAAAGATCTGAAGGTGACAGAACTTAAGTTTCACTGTCAATTTCCTGAAGAGCCATCTCAGGGTAATGCTGAAGAGAGAAGACTGAGAACCCGGGTCAAAAAGTTATACAGCGAACATCTGCATGGACATCAGCACTTACAAATAAGGAAAGGAAAAGAATGTACAGCTCAAGGTTTGACCACAAGACCTCTCGTCCAAGAGACTTCTTCAGGTCTAAGGCCCAATTCAGACCAAATCTGGCACTGCAGCAAAAACACCATTCATTTGAATGGGAGTACTGCATTGTGGCTGCAGTGATGTGGGCTGCAGTGGCCAATGAGATGATCAGACTGGTTAAACCCCTCCACAGTGAGCCTAAAATGTCACTAAGACTATCCAGGTGGATTCATAGATTAAACTCTGATACTCGGCCTGTTGTGTTCTGGCTTGATTTATTTGATGTACCCAGCTTCTACATCTGTGTCTGGCTCACAGTCTATGCTGCAAAATAGAGACACATAGAAGTTTCCTTTGGTTTGCGTCCAATGGTTTGAGCAAGCAGTGGTCAAGGGACATAGACAGTGAATGAAAGAGAGGGAGTCATGGTGTCATAGTGGTTACATTCAGCACCCCCCGAACCTCTACACATCAACGCACAACCCTGCAGCAATCTGCTGCAACGTCTCATTTGGTGTTGATAGGACTCATGGACCTAACGTTAATTGATAGAACTGAACGTTGGGGAGTCACAGGTATTTATATTATACCTTTGTTGGGTTGAGAGGCTTGTGACTCATGGACAAACCCCTACGTTGGACCATTGACGTCACCTGACTGAAGGTGTGTGGATGGGGGTCGATGACTCAAACTGCCGTCATGTGAGTCATCAGGGTCACCATGTGAACTGGGACTCCCCACCTGTCAATAAATACTGAAGAAGCCTAAGCAAGTCCAATTACCTATGATAACCTTCAATAGTTTAACCACTGATTTACACTAACAAGACTAGACTAGCAATCCGTGCACCCGAAAAACAAATTAAAACTGCAATCAATGAATAAAGATTAGCTAGATGAGCACTATTACCAATTAAGTATTTATTTAGCCCTGTTTTATTCATGTTCTAAGTAAGCCTCAGTGCACCTGTGTAGACGAACCTCTGAATGTAAAAGTGAGCGATTAAACTGATTGATTGCACTGCAGCCACTTACTCTTGGGTTTTGTTATGTATGTGAAAGACTGCATGTCCTGAGATGCTACACAAATTTCAAGAAACATTCTGATAATAACATAAAATCAAAGTAAAAATAGACATGACCTGGAAAATGTTTTATTTTTTGCTATTTTGCACTGACTTTCAGCGAGACATATACAGTTCACCTCTTCATTATTACAGTATAAGCATATAAGGCAGTGTGGTATCAGCTTTGGCCTGTCTTGTCCCTGCTACAGAGCTTCCAGAAAAGCTTGAGTGACTAGGCATTTTTTCCCCTATCAATTCTCTCTGATACTGTAGGAGAATTAGCAGGGAGGAAAAAGGCTAAATTCACTCATGCCTATCTATTTTGCTCTTTGCAAAACACATTACAATTCAAGGCTGAATTGGCAGCCTGTACCCTTGATTACTTGTTCTCATTTAAAACCCCCTGAAAAAAAAAGCTTACAATTAAAGCTTACAAGTAGCACTTGAATATTTAAAACACAGTGACTTTCCTCTTCTCTGGGGTTCTTAGAGGATAGACATCAGTGTCTTACAGCCCATTGTGTCTTTGTAAGTCTGCGTGGGTGACGTACGTCTTCTATTTTGGCTTTTCTTTTAATCCACAAACAATGAACACCGACAATGTGACATTCACATATGTGGTGCCCGACCCTAATCCAGCAAATTCTCCAGACGCATATCATCCAGAGACTGGCTGTTCCTGTGAAATGATGGGTAGATAAAAGTAAAGGTCAGAGCTAATATCCTTGCTACAGATTTTAAACTACTATGTTGCTTGTTGCTATAATGAAATTCACCTAAGTTAACTCCCCACAGTGTCGACTTCTAAGGGGGGAAAAAAATCCTATTGATCGGGAGAGTTGTGGGTATTCTCCCAAGCACTTTCACAGCACATTTCACCGCATCAGCACTGCCTCGGGGCATCATAGTGAAAGCAGCAGACTAGTGTAGCTCTTGAGGAGCTGGGTGGAGGAACTTGATACAGGTGTAGGGAATATAATGACTTAGCTTTTGACATAGCAGGGAGACTGGAGCACTTCAGGGCTCGGGTAACAACATGCCAATGTCTTGATCCCTTGTTATAGACTATTGATCCGATGTGTTAGCTTCTGTATTTTAAGTGCATGGAGTTTAAAAGATGCCAACATATGTTGTTTGCTTTCTACTGCCTCGTTTTGTCACCAATGAAGCGTCACAACAGTTCGACTTATTTTATATTTCTGCCCTTTGTTCCTTTATTCTACTGCACACTGAAATCTTGGTGTTTGCAATCATGTTTGCAGAGGTAGTCACAGTTATATCAGGAGCAGTAGTTGTAGCAACACAAGTTGGAACTATAGTAACAGTCCCTTATGCAACGGATACATATTTTATATGGAGATCTGTTTTGGTGACAATACACTATCTCCCGCTTTAGTTTCAGAGTTTCTTTCTCTCTTGAGGCCGTATAGGTAGGCTCCATGTATTACTTATGGAAGCAAGGCACAAACTTAAAGTGTTGTGACATTTAATTAGGGTGATATTATTGGCTGATTGTGGCTTATCACAGATATATAAGTATCGGCATCTATGTTATCCAGTATGCACAGGTATGAAAACTGTTGTTTTTTGGTATACAATGCAGAAATCTGCTTGTCGTAATATATTGGTGTCACTGCAAAGTTTTTCCAGCAGAGTGAACTGTGATTTCTAATACTGTGGCAAGCAGCACAGAGTTAGAGAGAAGCAGCAGCTCTCTGCAGTTCAGTTTCAATTCAGTTTTATTTATATATATGGCACCAAATAGAAATGATCTCATAACACCTTCCATATAGAGCAGCTCTAGACTGTACTCTTTATAATATTATTTACATAGACCCAACAATTCCCACCATGAACAAGCACTTGGTGAAATTGACAAAGAAAAACTTCGATAAGGAGGCAGAAACTTTGAGCAGAGAGAGAGAGAGATGCACAGCAGCAATAATAATAATGATAACTGTAACTATAAAGTTGAATGGAGATATAACTAATAGTAGTTATGACAATAATAATAACAATAAAGGCTGTATAGGTCCAGAGCAATGACAATTAGATCTGGAGCTAAGAGCACTTGTTCAAGAATGAAGTCTCGTAAATTAAAGATGTGCTATCCTTAATTCTATTAGAAAAACTGAAATAACAGATGTAAGTCTCATTAGAAGTTCATTGACACTTGATCCCCCTCAATCTGTCTTTTTCATGAACACTAAGGCAAATACTTTCATTCTTAATTAACTAAAGAATTTTTTAGTCAGTCAATTAATTATTGCTAATATGTGGCACTGAGCCTGTAGTCTTTAAGTTTAATTTTACAATTAATTAAAAACTATAATTATTTCCACATAATAGAAGGTATACATATTATGTCTGCATTTAAATGTGTGTAGTCAGATACTTGGATATTTTTGGTTATAATTGGATTTTTGCTGTTGTTGTTGCTGGTGTGTTTGTGTTTATTTTATTATCATTATTATTATTATTATTTTATTTTATTCTAAAAAAAAATAAAATAAAGCAGCCTCGTGAATTTAAAGTATCAGTCTCAGAAATCCCATATGGGTCTGGCTCTACGTAATTAAATTAATTTTCTTTAATAATTATTCTTTCATCATTTCTGGCATTTCATTTTACCACCTGTCCACCAGTTGCCCACTTGTTACCACCTGACCCGGCTCCTCCCTGCACAGTTGCGCCTCACTGAGCCCTCAGTGAATATACAAGCCACTTTCACTCTCACAGTTGCCAGATCGCCCATATGCGTTGCTGACATTGTGTTCCAGCTATGCCTGTTTGCCTGTTACATGTTCCCAATGTTTTTGTGACCAGACCTCCTGCCTCTGCCCTGATTCACTACTGTACTGTAGTTAAACAAGGGGGCTTCTGCTCCATATTGGATTTGGGCAAGTGTATGTGAGATGACAAAATCATCAGTTTGAACTCATCCTCAAATCTTTTTCTCGGGTAAAATTTGGAAAATACTAACAACATAGCTTAAATGTAATATTTTCAGACACCAGGATCATTAGTGCTGACTTATGATGATGTAAGTAGCCATCAAACGCATATTTAAGACCCTTTGGGGGATTCTGATAAAACTAATCTGCTGCAAAAAGTCAGGAGATTGAATTTCCAACCAACTCGTGGACCTAACGTTAATTAAGTAGCTCTCTCTATCTGATCCTGCCGTGACTATTGGCCGGAAAAATCAACAGTAGCTGAAAATGCTGACAAGAAAAGCCATCATGGTGGAGTGGGTCGGGGATGACCCATCTTCTATTTTCATGTGGAAATCTCTGATCTCTAAGGATGTGACTCCGGAATAAATGGGACACTATAAGGACGGAAGGACTCGTCTTCTTCGCAGAAATGGACGAAACCATTGGATTCTCTGGATTTACGTGGATAACAACTGTGCACAAAGGACTGAATTGCGGACAATGGGCATTCATCTAATCCATGTATACTATAATCATTTACATTCACCATATTGTGTCTCCTATAATGTAAGTGTTATGCCTTCCAGTTGTATTGAGCTGTTTCTAAATTGTGTATGTATTGCTCCCACTGGTTTAATAGTGAGTTGCTGCCCCAAGTGAAGGAGTATCTCAGGGTCTTGTTCATGAGTGAGGGTAAAATTGAGCGTGAGTTAGACAGGTGGTACAGTGGTCATGCAAGCCTTCTACTGGACTGTTGTGGCGAGGCGGGAGTTGAGCTGAAAGGCAAGGCTCATCCTGAAAGATAGGGTAAGGAGCTCAGACATCCAGAGGGAGCTCGGAGTACAGCCAAAGCTTCTTCACGTCAAAAGGAGCCAGTTGAGCTGGTTCGGGCATCTGATCGGGATGCCTCCTGGGCGCCTTCCTTTTGGAAGATTTAAGGTAGACCCAGAACATGCTGGAAAGATTATATGTCTCATCTTGGGAATGCCTCGGGATGGCCCAGGAGGAGCTGGAAAACATAGCTGCGGAGAGGAGTGTCTTGACAACCTTGCTACTATGACCCAGCCTTGGATAAGCTGAAGAAAAAGGGATGTTTTTATGTTACAAATGTTTGATTTTGATGGGTAGTAACCAGAATGAGCAACAGTAGCAGTATCTGTCATATTTAAAGTTGTCCATTGTAGCAGTTATAACTGTATTAAAGTAAATGTTATAAAAATACTACAAGTGGTGTGATACAGGTGGTATTAGTAAAAGAAAACTATTGATATTAGTATATATTTAGTAATAATATAAAATATATATATATAAAACTAGATGACAATTAAATAAAAACTCATTTATAATGACAAAAATGCTGATGAAATTTTCATCAAATAAAAACATGCCAAAAATGTTAGACAGACACGAGTTGGGAAGAAATCCAATCAGAACTAAGACTAGACAAAACCACCGCTGTCCTGTATTGTAAGTGAAAAACCCAGAGTAATTAATCCATAGTCATAAATTAGTCTTATTAATAGTAATAGACATTCCCTCCTGCAGTATATAATCCATCCAAAAAATCCATTTAGTCAAATAAAATCTTTTATCTTTTATACTATACAGCAATCTCTGTGATTGTGAAGTGAAGCCAATGCGGAAGTGCCAAAAACTGCAGCTCCTCAAACGTCCACTTGGGGCTGGCTACAGGACAAGTCAGTCTCCATAAGTCCCCATGTTAAAATGTCTAAATTCACAGCAGAAATAAACATTTTTACAGCCTGGTACAAAAAACAGCTTTGGTCTGTACTGATGGTGAAATTATATATTTAACTCACCCATTAAAATTGTATTAAAGCTTAAAGTTATGCAGAATTAACAGCTTGGCTGATTTGACTGACAGGTGGATGCCATTATTTGAGCACCCAGGTTTCATTCAGCCCACCTCATGTCCACCAACGATCCACGTCTTTGCCCATTTTTAGATGTCCAGAGCCACGACACTCCAAGCTTTACAACAGCTCTTCAGAAACCCACGTATGTTAGGTCCATTCTCTATCCTGTCTATGACTAAAACTAGCCTAAAAGTAAAAGAAATCCAGATGTCTAAAATATGCCAGTTGACATGTAAGCAAATCAAAACCTAATGGGTACTGGGCCATTCACACTGTCCTGCATCCCTGCAGTGAAGCTAAAATAAGCTACGCCCCCAGATATGATTAGGTTTAACACTATGGTGAATCTCTGCGGAGGGCTTTGTAACCGCTGAAAAGAGATGATGTAAAAGAGTGCTTAAAAATACATAAGGTTCTCCATGTTATTGAAGACAAAATCAGAGTTATCAGTGTGCCTTAGATGGTGAATCCATGTCTGAAATAATTTTGTAGCCTGCTGTTTAAACATTTATCAAAGAATTCTTCAGTATCATTTTGATAAATTGATTTAAAAGGCTTTAAAGGACAATCATATTTTTCTAGAGATAACTTTTTTTTAGAGAAAATGACAAGATTTTTCAATTTTAGAACAATTACCTCTTGACATTAGGAAGATGGTCATTTACTAATGGCAACTTACAGCTACAAGTTGGCACTGAGCACTGCTGGCAAAGCAGTTAAAGAAAATGCTTACTGACAAATGCTACGAACCAAAGGTTAAATAAAACAGTTTGGCCCCAGAACGGAGCATGAAGATGCATAATCACCGATGTAGACTGGGTTGATGGGTAGAAAAAGAACCAGCCCACCGTAGTCTATCAATTACAACAACATGATTAATCACATCCCAGGGTGGGCTTAGGTCAAGCAGTGCAAACACTGAGCACTTACCGGAGTATGCATTTATCAGATGATAATTACAAATCTAGAGAAGGGTGGTTTAAATTCTGCAGGGGTTACAAATAGCTTCTACCTTCGGTGCTACAACCTCTAAATTTTTGGAGGTGAAGACTTTTCACTTATGCAGGGTGAGACTACACAATGTTTTTGTCTTCGGCTTTCTCAAATTCATAAAAGCCTATAAAATAAAGAAAAGGTGATTGTGACCTTACCCCTGTTTCACAGTTCCACCTCGCAGCACTAACATCCTTTCTCTTACATTTTACAATGTTTCCAGTCATGCATGGAAGAGCGTTTAGTGCTCCAATTGTAATTTGTCATGAAGGGAAGAAAAAAAATGTAACATGCTAAATTTTTTTCATGATGTTGTGTGGCGTCCCAGATGCGCTGGAAGTCATCCACTATGACACCCTATAACACATTAAATGAATGATCGTTACATCCAACAGTCACTGTCGTTCCTAACAAGACTTGACACTCTAGGTCTGCCAGAATGGACTACAATCAGGTTGATATCATGTAGTGTGATGCCTGACTCTCTGTCTTTCAAATAGATATTTGGAGTAACACCGGTCACAGACAACAGGTGACCCGCAAGGTAAAAAATCACGAGTGTTTCGTCGTCACTTTGAGCCAGTTGTGCTTTCATCTCGCTTGTAACTTTGGATTCATAGGTAACATAAATAGTAGGTAGGATTATGGTTGTTATTTTGGCCTACTAGTTTGAAGCCTTACCTGCACTTCACAGGGGAAAACACAAAGTCTGGATTTTGAGGACAAAGGACACAATTGCCAGTTTTGTAGGGTGAAAGACAAGACAAGATAACAGAAAAGTTACATAACAAGTAGTGTAATGAATTACTGTTGGCAGGGTAAGTAAAGTAACAAGTACCATAATAATATTATTTTTAAAAGGTTAATGAGTAATGAATTATATTTTTTGAGTAAGAAGAGCCAAATCGGGTTTCAGTCCATCTAAAATGCCTCTTGGATCCATTCACTGTCCAAGATGGAAATCAAAATGTGGTCCAAAACTGTGGCATAAAACAGCCAGTATCGAACAGTTTCCAGCACAGATCAAGCAACTGCCTGCTCCAGTATATCTCATAACCTGTTTGAGGGAGCCAGTGAGAATAATATCTAAAAGAAGAGAGTCTAGGCAAACCCCGGTCTTTGAGTGAAATTGATGGAAATTGTTTTAACAAGTCAGCTTGGAAGAAAACCATGAGAGGGAACAGTGAATTGATGTGTTGATGATTGCACAGTTAATAATTTCTCAGAGTTAACGATCGGAGCAGCAGGAACACCTGTCGGGGCAGCGATTACAAAGTGATCAACAGAAGTGAATTAAAAACCTGGAGAGGTAACTTTATAAAAAAAAATACAAAAAAAATCTGAGACCAGACAATCTTATTGTTTCCTGGATGGAGCAATAACATGCACAGCTGGGTGAGATTATTAACAGATGCACTGTGGGGGGGGAGTCTGCACCGTTTGCACTTAAACTGACAAAAAAAACGAGACAATTCAGTGGGACGTTCATTAAAGATATGAGAGCACACAGTGTGCTTATGATGTGTAATGGCTGCTATAAAAAAAGGGGGGGATAAAATAACAATACACCAGTGATCTCAGGGCTGCTTCCTTTAAGAGCGTTTAGATGCAGACCAGAAGCAAGAATCTGCTGCGTGTTTTTTAATTTCATCTGTAAATGTGATTGAGAAACAACTCATGCTCAGGTTTAAACGACAATAAAGTATCTATCTATCTATCTTAAACCCCTTTGCTGTCATATAGTGCAGCAGAAGACAGAAATTTGATGGTTTCCGACTATAAAGAAGTAGGTAGCAGACAAGCGAGGCAAACAGCTGCACAAAATGCTGGAGTAATGATATGTTATTTAAACCAATCAGGGTTTCATTTAGTGCAAACCAAAGAAACTCTGATGCTTACAGCAGCCTTGCAGGCACTTTACTGACCAGCAAGTAAAGATAAAATGAGTTAACATTTCGGGCTCACTTTATTAAACCATTCAAATTTTGCTGATAATGATTAAAGTCAATTTATTTTTAAGGTTTGTTTTGTCGTGGTTAGTACGCCTCGCAGCAACAAGGTTCCTCGTAGGTTAATTGGTGACTGTAGGTGTGAATATCAGTGTGAATGGTTGTTCGTCTCTGTGTGATGAACTGGCGACTTGCAGGTGTCTCGCCCACTGCCAGCTGAGATTGCCTCCAGCCCTCCGCGACCCTGATAAGATGATGGAAATTGGATACATCGATGGTTTGTTGTCAGTAAGTCATTCAGTTTACCTGTATTTATTGAATCAACTTTCTGTTTTTATTTGTCACTATGTACACACATGTATGAATCCTTCTCTGATCAATCATAATTAAATTATGATTTTTTTAAAATTATGTTTCCCTTTTCATTGACTTCTCTATCACATCTTTGTGAGGTTTTTATTGAACCACACGGGCATGGTGGCAAATTGGGTGAGGGCTCTGTGCCCTAAAACAACAGAAAAACTAGACAGAAAAAGAAAAAATAACAACAATATAATAACTCACTCACAATTGACTGGCTTCCTCCCAGAGGGTCTGGGGGCAGCCCAATATGAGAAGCTGGGAATGACCCACAGTGGACCGGCTCCCTGCTAAAGGTCTGGGGGCGGCCCAAGGCAATGACACCCATGAGAGAAAGATAAGAAAACTCAATGAGACAAAAAAACACAAAAACAAAAAAAAAAAGTCTGTTTGCCCTCCACAGCCGCCTCCTTCCCAAGCTGCACTAAACCGCTGCAAAACCCAAGTTACAATGATTATCAGTATTAATATACTATATATATATATATATATATGTACTGAATGTGTTAGTATATGTGCACGTATTCATGTATTTTCATTTTCACCCCTTCCACAAATGGCACCCTAACGTATGGTAGTTTTGTGGTGGTTGATTTTTTTATTGTATGTGCCCTGTATCCTGATATTGTTATTTGTGATCCTCAGATTTTACCGTCCTACAGCGAGATGATAAAGGGCCTTCCTCCTCAAGTCAAACAGCAACATTGTCCATCTCAAACTCGAGCAGTCTAAGTAGCGACACATGTCAAATGGCTCAACTTGTCATGTACAGCGTCCGTGCATTTGACCACACATTTTCCAAACTGTTTGAGTGCCCTTATAGCAGTTTCTTTTAAATGTGAATGTTTGCTGTAATATGTTTACACTGTGACACTGTATGGATTCATTCAATAAAAATAAGTAATTTGTAGTCAAATCAATATGAAATCAATAAGGTGTCATCTTTTTTACCTTTTTTTTTTTGCTGTTTTCAAATATAAATTTTCCGAGCATTAAAAGAAACTTTTAAGCACGGACTGTTTCAACACAATGAAAGAGTTCACATTAAAACTAACTCAAGGTGAGAGTTGTGTTTTACTCTACATGGGATTAGTTTTTTAACTTCCACAAAAGTTCAGTTTAAACTCATGAAAACAGTTAAAATAGCTACTCCCAGAAGAGTGTTTAGGTCTTCCCTGAAGTGTATTCAATGGTCTCACATGTACACTTAAACTGAGTTAATGTGAACTCACAGAGAATTTATTCCAAAGGCCAGACACATTATACATGCACAAAAACGTACAAATAAAAGATCAAATCTGTGTCACATTCAAGTCTATTTCATATATGTCACCTGTTTCTACAATATCACAGTGAGAAAAATGGGAAGTTTTTATGGTTCCAGCCGCTATTAGTAAGTCAGCACTGAAGGGAAAGAGGAGTAAGAGGCTGGATACTCACCTGCTATGCTCACTGCACTGTACATGCCAGGCCTGAGGCTGACTGTTGATACCTGCTTCCCAGACAGTCCCACTCCAGTGAGCCATGAGTCACATTATTTTGATTCTGTTTTCGTCACATCGCTGACCGGGCTGGTTTCCCCACAACATGCAACCCTCAGGAGAGACAGCAGCATCAGTCATTTCAGCACGAGCCCCCAAAACGACATATGTTCATGTAGAGGAAACCCTCTAGCAGCAATATTAATTATGATGGTGGCAAAGAAAGAAGTAAGGTGACATTATAATAGCGCTATAAAGTCCACATAGGAAGGTCAGAGAGTGATGTATCCTGTCACGCTGACAACAACATATTTTGTTGTTTAATTTGCCTATTTTTCAGGAAAGCCCCGAGCTGTCTGCAGATAAAAGCATTGCAGTCAGGCTCACAGAGGACAGAGCAGAGTGGCCGTCATGCTGTGTCAAAACTATCATTAACCATTATATAGTGGTGCACCTTCAACCCAGTAGATTAACAGTATGGACAAAGAAGGCAATTTCATTCAGAATATGGCGGTTTATTTTCACTAAGGTGTTTACATGAAGCAGTTTTACTTTAAATAGGTTCCTATTCTGATTATTAACAGAATAAAAGACATTAAGTGGAAGGTGCTTGGTCCTGTTTTATGACCTTCTCTTGAAGCGCTGCCCTGAAAAGTTTATTAAACTTAAGTTTCAAGACCTTTCCCTGCTCGGGATATTTGGAAATCTCAGTAATTAATTTGGAAAATCAAGATTCTTTGGTTTCACTTGGGTGGAAATAAAACCCTGCGATGCTATAAATAGAAAGTAAAATAGCACCTATGACTCACAAATGAAATAAAAACACAGCTTCTAGTTGTAAAGTTATTTGATTCAATTTGCAAGTGTAGTTAAAAGTAACCACAGCTGATGTACAAATTAATTTCCAGACGTGAGATATATATATATCTTCCATTGTGAAAGTGATACAATCCCAATTTGTGCATATTTTTTGTCGTTGTTCACACTGGAGTGCTCACCATCTCTTTCTGTGAAACACTAGTTTGTATCTGCACTGTTTTGTGTGTTCTGCCCCGAGCAAGATTTTAGTTTTGCAAGAGAAAAAACATGTATTGGATTTCAACTTGCTATTTTTATCAGGAATCTGTAATTTCCCTGGAACTCCTCTTTTGTGTAGTGATATTTGTTGTACATTTATAACTCTGTGTTTTACTACTTCATTGACTTTACTTCCAACCCTTGTTATATCGGGATGCCACATAAGTACGTGTCACACTCATTATCCTTTGCCTAATTATGTCACTCAGACTTACATATCCTGGCATGACCTCACCCAGTCTTCATGCTCCTTGGAGGACATATTTTGATCATCAACGTGTCTCCTTCTCTACCTCACTTCCCTTCCTTTACCAAAACACTTTTTTTTCTGTCCTCAGGTGATTTCACTGCCTAAGAATATCATCCCCCTTCTTGTTGCTTTCAAATCCCTTCCCTTAAATAACCCTCATGTAACACTGCAGGGTCCCATTTCAATCTACTGCTCTTCCCTGTCTTGTGTCCCTGGAAAGTTTGTTCTCAACGCAACAGCGGCCAAAAATACTACCCTCATAAAATGTGATGCTTGCTGTCGACTGTGACTTTGTCACTTTCAGTGTCAGTCAAATTAACTTCTTGAAGTCTTCTGTCATTCCCACCCAGTTGCCTCAAGATTAAGCTTCTATGTATGCTACTAATCTGTAAATTTTGCGGGAACGTTTAATCGCTGGCAGGTTTATGTTAATTTGTGATGGTTTTAACAGTGAAGGAGGAATTATGTTTTTCTACTGCATGCAAATGCATTTTAACATTAAAATTTTCATTTAAATGTAATAAAGGATAAAAAATATTTTGTCTTGTGCTTCAAGTGATTGTTGTCATTTTCTATGTTTGACCGTGACCAGGCATCCGTGTTTTGTGTTCCAGAGATATCTACTGAAATGAGCATGCTAAACAGCGAGCTTCAGGTTGTACTTTGTTTGTAATCCTGCTTGTGCCTTGAGAGTTGATCACTGCAGAGGACGAAGAAATAGAAAACCGGGCGTAGCAGACGGACAGAGCTGCAGCTAGCCGACCCCAGCCTCAGCAGTCCAGTAGAGCTTTAGGGGAAAGGCCCGGAGGCAGACCCGGAGCTTTTTGAGGACTAAATGATGCCAGACTCTGCTCTGATCTGAAGCCGATGAGTGGTGGTAAGAGTTTATGTTTTAAACCTTTGGGATTCGATTTGTCTTCACTCGTGCTTCTCCACCTGTCTGCCGCAGTGGTCTGTACCTGCGGTAAAGAGAGACCACACAAAAAAGGAGATTGGTTGGAGAAAAGTAAGCAACCTATTGGTTGTATTTTACTGTGGACTAGGTTAGCATAGCCATCATTGATCCACTCAGAAAACGTTTATTGCAATCAAATAACATCGCATTGAGGCTGTGAGGAGGTGAAAAGCCGCCCCCTATTGTTTTGGAGCATGTGGCCATGTTGCTATGAACCGACATTGTATTCCAAGAGTGAATATTGTCGGAAAAACAAATTAAATATATGTTCAATTATCTTTTTTACAGATTTATTCATCACATTACTCCATAAATATATTTGTTGTTTCACATTAGGTGTGTATAAATGCTGTATAGTAGACCCGGGTGGTGATTCAGTCAGCAGTAGTTGCTGATGTTGCTGCAGACTTAGCTTTATTTCCAAGGACAAAAAGCATTATTGTATCATCATCATCGGGGTCATGTTTCTGTATTATAAAAGATTATGATAATGAAGAATGACCTACATAGCGCATGTAGGACAGAAATGTCCTTCTGCAGCTTCTTACATTAGGGTTATATTAGTTCTCTAATTTCTGGAGGAAAGTGAGCCTATTAGAGAGATAACACCTCCAATCAGGATGACAGCGGGTTGGCCAGCTGCCCAAAAAACATGCATGATTGCTGCACAAAACCCAGGATGCCTGCAGGACAGCACATCTACTTTTACTAAGTTCTACGTATCGCTTTGTTCATTTAGAGCTGTCCCACTGAGCCAGTTTTGTTTTGTGCCACATTACTAGAAGATGTTAAACTCACAGGCATTCTGTAAAGTGCTCTCAAATGCTTCTGTGAAATCTCTGCCTCGGCATTTCTTCAGCACACCCCGCTGGTCCTAGAAGACGGGGGGGCGGCGGGGGTCACCTGGAGACGGGACATCACAGTAACAAGGTGCTGAACTTTTGGCGCCCTCTTAACAGATGACATCAATTAGGCTTTCATCCACGAGGGGAGCGAGGATGTATCCCAACAGGAGAAATGCTGAGGATGTTCCTGCCTGCCTGCCATTAGAAAGAAGCCCGGATAAACAGAAAAAGATCTCTTTAATAACAGAAGTCCAGTGCCGATCGTTTTATTTGACCTATGCTTTATGATTCATATTACCTGAAATCGCTCTGGAGCATTAACTGAAACTTGCTTTAATTTTAACTAATGCATCTCATTAAAAGCTGCTACAGTATTTCTCCAAGTGTTATGACTGTACGTGCCAAGTAAGGTTTGGCTATATGTTCCAAATTTATGCATTACGCCTAAACTCAGCCTTCCAGCATTTTGAGATACTGGCATGATGTGTTCAATGAGAAAGCAGGCCAACACACAGTTAACTCCTATCCTTATCTGGCCTTATGTGGCTATTCACTATAGATTTTTAATTTATTTAAAAGAAAACCTGATGGTGCACTATTTTCTGTTCCTCTTTTCACTCACTAAATCTGTTGGTTTTACTCAGCATTTTGCCTCTCTCTGTCACTGTCAACAGTAAATTGTCTCCATGCTGTCTTTATTATCATTTTTTTCTTAATGTGACACTTTATCAGTTTGACTAAAAGGTTACAGTCAGCGATTCCCTCACAGGAAGTCAGTCAACAACTTAACTGATGACCTCGACTCATTTTTTTCTCAAACATCAGAGCCGCTGCTCTGCCCCACAGCGTAAAGCATGTAGTTCATTCGATTCAGACCCTGCTTATAATTGTCTCAGTGAGATTCATCTAATGACTGCTGAGAATATTGCTGCTGACAGCTGTTGAAAGTCCAAGCAATAACAATAACAATAGCAATAGCTAATGCTAGGGGAAAGACCCAACTGAGGATCTAATGGGTTTGCAACCCACGAGAGCTGCGTTCATGGATGGTTCGACATGGTGCTTACATCCACTAAAAACTATGAAAAGTTCTAAGTGAAAAATTAGTGAGAATTTTTCAGTTTGAGGATGACTTAACAGGATTAAAAGTGGCACGAATGTGAGCACAAACAGAAGAAGAAGGGAAGAAAAGACTAACCTAAATGTTACACGAAAATAAAAACTTGAAAAGACCTGGCGGACCTACCATTGATCAGTACCTCTTGAGAAGTCAAAGATACAATTTGTTAAAGTGCAGTGACACATAGGAAACCAAGCCGTACATACAAATGCTAAAATGTCAGGTCTGGAGGGTCAAGAGTTCAAGCAGCCAAAGAAAGGAAAAGACCAGCGGGCAGAAACATCCAGAGTAAAATGGCCTAGGGCTACTGACAAAAGGGAATGGTGAAACCGGCACACAAACAGCACTAGACAGGCTACAAGAGGAGCCAAGAGCAGAACAGATAAGATGGAGCATGTCGGAGGATGTCATACAGTATATGACTCAGGAATGGAGAGGTGTGGAGTTCACCAAAACAAAGAGGGGAACATCAGAACCAAAGTGGTGTAAGCGACAGCAAACAGTTGTAGTGTGGAAGAAAGACAGCTAAAAAATGTCACAGAGAAAGACATCAGAGAGGAAGATCAGACAGATCAGGAAGTGTCACTATAATACAAGTAAACAAAAGAGTCTTTGAGGAAAATGAAAAAAAAGGACAAAGAAGAAAGGAGTTATGACAGTATTTTACAAGCACCTCTTTAAATATGTAGAGCTGCTCTTAAAAGCATGAGTTTTTTTCTTTTTATTATTAACGATTCCCCCGAAGACACTAAAACCAACAATGAAGTCCTCCTACCAAGAGTGCTTGATTTTACGTCTGCTTTTGTTTATTTTTTTATTTTTGGCCTTTTCAAGCTTTTTATTTCCAACAGAGACAGCTGAAGAGTGACAGGAATGCGGTGAGAGAGAGACGCGGAATGACATGCGGGAAAGAGCCACAGGTCGGATTCGAACCCTGGGCTTCCGCAGCAAGGACTGACCAGCTCAGCTAAACGCCGCCCCACGTCTGCTTTTGAATACAGAAACTAAAATGCAGCTGCCTTTGGGTGATGTATTCCTTTACCGCACACACAAACACACACACACACACACACACACAGTGTAGCTTATTTCAGTCAGCTCTGACCTCTGCCTTTAGGACCTGTACTCTCCAGAGTCATTAAGTTATTTCAGAATAAAAGCAGAGGCGTGTGATCGAAATGAGCCAGATTGATGAGCAACCATCTGAAGGTAAAGTGTTGGGATGTAGAGCCCATTACAGCCATAATGTCTATTCCAGGAGCTACTTTCTATATTCACTTTGTCAGACTCAGAGACAAGTGTAATTTGTGTAAAAATCCTTTTACACCTGGTAGTGCATGCACCCTGTATCCAAAGGCTCAGTCCTAACTGCACCAGCTGGGGTTTGATTCCAACCTGTGACTCTTTTCTGTATGAGATCCCACTACTCTATCAAATAAAGTCTTAAAAATCCAGTTTTGCTTTTAGAAGACTCGAGCAGTTTTCTCCAATATTCATTCTTTTGGATGTTCTCATATCCCTGAATTTCCACAGTGGAGTTGGCGAGTGCAAAGTTAGCATGACCAACAAGAGCCATGTGGTTATAAAATGTATCCATTACACTAATAAACTCTTAACTATACATATATATATATGTATATATATATATAGTGTGCTCTACTGTGTGCATTTTTCTTTGAGAATGTGATTATAGTTTGCAGCTTTTCTTGTCCTGTGAAGGGGTCAGCCGTGAATAACTGTTATTTTAATGAGGTTCTTCATTAGGTTTCTTTGTCGCTTGTCATTGTTGATAACCTTCATGGCTAAAATAAGGAGCAGGTTCCTCATTATGGGAAGACTTCTGAGAGATAACTGAACTTCTCCCTGGTTACGCCACATGCAGGGTAGGATCTGTATAAAATGTATAATGTACATTTCTTTCTGTCTTTGTCAGACTCCGAACCGCTTTGTGTGAGTGAGGGCCTCTGACCTTTCGGCTGAAACACTTGGTGTTCTTTGTAATGATGTTTTCACATATTACATGCTTATATTGTCTTCCTAACCTCATTTTATTCGTACTCTGTTGAATAAATCAAAGACAAAATCAGAGTAACTTTCTTTATTTGTTCATCTCTCACTGGAGATTTCCTCCACAAGCCACATTTCTGGAAATCCGGCAGTGTGGAGTCGGGCTGAGCTGGCATTGAGCTGCAGGAAAGGGAGAGAGAGGTGTGTGGACGGCTCAGGAGAGCAGTGTCAGGTGCGTTGATTGGCACAGGTAGAGCTTGTTGTCCAATCACACTTTCCTTTTTTAATGCTGTAGCGTGCTGGACCTCGACAGAAGCCAAGCGGTTGCGCCAGCTTGTTAATGAACTGTTTTACCTGGATGACCTGCGCATGAGATGTCGGGCAGCAACAAGTACATGGAAGAGAATTATTAACCGTATTTAAATGTGTTTCTGCAGAAAGTTTAAATAAAAGAAACCGAGATCTGATTGGTCTGGCGACTGATTGAATTGTGAAGTGAAGAATTGACAGCAGTGTTGTATTCTCACCAACACAATATGTTTAAAATATATAAATTATGGCAAAATTCAGTGCATGAGGAGTTAGTAGCATCTAGTCCTGTAGTTGCTGATTGCAACCCCCTCGCCTCACTCCGTCCTTCACAGCGTTAGAGAGAAAGGCCCTATCTAGAGCCAATGTTTGGTTCATTCTAAGGTAACAAACATAACAAATCTTATTTTCAGGGGATTATACACTAAAGATAGTTATGAATAATATGTTTAATTTCTCCCATATTCTATAAATAGAGCCCCTTTAGATCTGACACACTGTTTCTCTCACATCTCTTTACCCAAAAGCAAGTGCAGCAAATACTAGGATGTATAGTAAGCAGGGCATCTTATATTTAGTAGGCTATGAGTGTAGGTGAGATTTTTTAAAGGTGTTCCATGGAGTCTTTCCTGAACAAACAAAGTTTCTGTTTACATTCATTGTGTCCTTGTTGCATCCTTGAAAAAAAACCCAAACAATTGTATTGAATGCATTCCCCACCTCATAAAACATTTGCAAAGCCAGCTGTGGCCAGTTATTTTAAAACCAGCATTGTTTATATCCCTGCTAGTAGTTCTTTTTTTTTCTTCACTTGCCTTTGCTGGCACTGTAATAGTGATGAAGCATGGCAGGTGTTGTATTGTATTGTAGGTGTTGTGTTGTATCATCCATGTGCTTGTGCCTGCACGTGATCAAACAAAGTGGGGTTACTCGTAAACGGCTAGCGGTCAAAAGCTCCACAGGGTACATTTTTGAAAGCTTCAAGTAAAGACCGTGACATTTCGATGAACTCAATGAGCCTTGCCGCTACTTTCTCACGAGTGGTTTCTTCCGAGGTGGTCATCCAAAACCAGAACAAAGCTCTGCTATTTCAAAACCTGTATGCTGGTAAATGTTTCACTTGTTTCGCTTTGATTATTATCTCACAGTAACACCGTGTATAAATAAATGATAAAGTACCCCGTAGGCTCAGGCAATACTGCAAAAATCTAGCAAAAATACAGTCAACACAGAGGCACCTTGTTCCAGCCTGACAGAGGCAACCAGCCTGCCACCCTTGAGCTGCTTCTCTGCCACTCTGCTGCAAGCTTGTCTGCCAAGCTTTCACCACTCTATCACTGCTTCTCTGACACCTTCTGTCTGATTCTCGCTTACTTTTCTGCCGCTGTCAGACCACCATGAAACCGTTTCTTTGCACACACTCCAGAAGTAAGAAAGGGAAATATTTAATCTGTTCATGACTCTTCATTTGACATATTGACACGTCTCAGTAGAGGGTGCAACCACTGAGGGTGTTCCTGACACATGAGAGATGTGGCTGTAACTATTGCACAGCTGGCAATTGATGTGGTTAAGACGGCTTCATTATCAATGAGATAAGAGTTAAGAGTTTCCATTGGGATATGAATTCTTGTGCTCTAGATTTTTATGTGCATTAGTGAAGCTAAAATTCTGGATTTAAAAAAAAAAAAAAAACCTTTTTCCAATTATTCAAGCACTCCACAAGAACAATTTGTCAAATCAAACCAACAGAAAGCGTTCCAGTTTTGGCAGCCTTGAGGCACGTAGAGATGGAAAATAATCAAATTGCTTGTCAGGAAAAAGAGCAACATTGACTTGATAGAAATAAAATAAAAATAACAAGAGGCAGAAATGCCACTGTCAAGTCTGTCACATAGTTTTCTACTAATGCTTGTCTCTCTTGAATAACTACAGAGGCAATGGTACGCTATAGACCATTATCCTGTGAGTGCATGTGTGTGGGTGGTCCTGTGCCTGTACGTGTTTTTGCAGGTCTTCCCTATGATCACTTTGGTTTTTAATGTCTGCTGCATGTGTCATTATACAGGCCGATGTTCTTAATCACTTTCTTTCCTGCTTGAGAAATCATTGTCAAAGTCACTTTGGCGACATGTCTACAAAAAAAAAAAAAAGAGCCATTAAGTTAGGGATGTGTTCTTGTGCAAATCGCTTGGAAAAATGCTTTTGATGTTCTTCGAGCAAGCAGGGTGATAGAGTGCAGCATGATAATATTTGGTACTTTTTAACCACTATACTGAATCACCTGCCTGTGCCTTTCCTCCCATTTTGGCACATTTAAGTTCAAGGTGACTTACTAATTCCAAACAGGTGCAGGCAGGATTAAAAAAAAAGAAAAAAGACCTTAGAGAGCCCGACGAACATGCCATTTTCGCAGGCATAAATCTCCATCAAGCACCGTGCGTCATCACAAAAATGACCCCCCTTTAAACTTGGATGGTCCAGTAACTAAACACCGTGACAGTGACAGTTGTAATGCTGAGTTCACCACTGTGCAGTCTCTGGTCAAACTCAAACAAAGTTCAGTCACTTTGAAAGGTTAGCTGCAAACAAGCTCAAAGTTCAAAGTGTGACCATTAAGCTTGTAAATATGACATTGGAGCAGAGAGCAGTATATAATAGTTCCAAGAAGAAGAAAAGCTGATGCTTGGAGCTATGTCACTCCTCACATGGAAGGCCAACAGGCCTGTACGCTCAGCTCGGTTTCAAGTGGTTTGCAGTCTCTTCACTGCTGAAGAGAAGAGGTCAGGGTCATGCTGACCGACCATTGAATACAGCAGCTGGGGGTTCTGGATGGAGAGCATTGTCATCAGATAGTTAATACAATTATTCTATTGGGCCAAATATTTATATTTATAAAAGTTCTTTTTAAAAAAAAATTTAGTGCAAAGCCAATATCTTTCCGAAAAAATGATTGCTAAAAACAATTTTAAAGTAGCACAACGTTGTGTGAAATGGGAAAGAAGGTATCCTGTTGAGGAGTTTATAGTGTGTATAGTTTTGGATATGGTCTACCTGTCAGGCTTTAATGAGCCCACACCTCACTTGTCACAGCAGCTCGTATACACAAGGTGGATAAGAAAATACCCATAAATAAGAAATATATAGAAGAAAGTCATGAAGTCATGCTGGTGTTAAAGAGTCTGACAGCTGTTGGAATGAAGGACCTGTGGTGAAGCTCCTTCTTACATGGTGGGAGTAGCAGTCTGTTGCTGAAGGAGCTGTTTAAGGCCCCCACAGTCTCATGCAGGAGGCGAGAGGAGTTGTTCATGATGGATGTCAGCTTTGCTAACGTCCTCCTCTCCTCCACTTCCTCTGTGGAGTCTAGTGGGCAATCCAGGACAGAGCTGGCCCTCTTGACCAGTTTGTTGAGTCTTTCACCTCCCAGCAGATGACTGCATAGAGGATTGCAGATGTCACAGTGTCACAGAAAGTTTTTAACAGAGCCCTGCACACTCTAAAGGACCTCAGTCTCCTCAGCAAGTGGAGACAACTTTGACTCTTTTTGCACAGGAAGTCTGTGTTGTTTGACTAGTCCAATTTATTGTTGTCATTCAGGTATTTGTATGCTGCCACCATTTTAATATCACCGGTGTGGTCTGAGGCGTCTTCCATCTCCTTTGTCTTGCTGGCATTGATATAAAGGTGGTTAAGATTGCACCAGTGGTGGTGGTGTATATTTGTTTTGGTTCCCAAATTAGTTTCTAAATGTACTGGTACACTGGTAGGGATCCTATTAACTCTCAGGCTCCTTTTGTCTTGTCGTCTTTTATTTATTTATTTCAGTGTTTTTTTTGTTTTGTTGTGTTTGCTGTTGTTCTCCTTCTCAAGAGTTTACACTGTTACTTGTATAATCCTGCACTGGCCTGCATTCAATAAATAAATGTATTAAATTTATCAAATACAGCATGGTTAAGTTTTATCCTTTGTCACTGTGTTTATTGTTCACTTATCTCTCGGTGTATGCCAAATATATTTAATAAAATTATGAGTGTTTTTATAATAAAATCCCTTCAGTGAGCCAGTATGCTCAAGCCTGGAACTAACTCACCTGAATGAAGGCAGCTATGAGATGCCAAAATATCCGCTTTGAATGGGCTCTATTGACTATTAGCTTGTGGGTTGAAGTAATTAGCAAAGCAATATCATGGATTGGATTTTAGTTGGCAAATCTAACAATGTGGGCAAGAGAGGTGTGAGAGGAGACCGCCGTAGGTGCTTTTCATTACACTAACTAATGCCTCCTCACGTCCTCTCCCCTTCTGTGACCTGAAAATCATTCCCCATCATGGAGGATCTTCCAAACCCTTAAATGCACCATAAGGAGACGAGGAGAGAGGAGGCTTCTAGAAGGAGTGAGGAAACACAGGAGTATCCTACCTGGAAGCCTTCTATCAAGTCGTTGTGGACGCGAGGTAAAAATAGCACACAAGACTGGGATAATTGGCTACAAGCTTATCCTAAGCATTATTCAATCAATCCTCATTCACACAGATTATTTGCTTAGCACTTACTTTGTGGTGTCATGTAGAGATCTACAGGTAACATAACAGATCATAGTTACATGGTGAGATGCAATACAATGTGCCTTGTGTGTGATAAACACTTTAGAGCAGGGGTCTTCAACCTTTTTCAGCCCAAGGACCCCTTGGACAAGAGACAAACAGAACAGGGACCCTCACCCTCATCTAATTCATTTTTTAAAAGTTAAAGTAACTTTAACTTTATTCAACTTTTATTTCACATTTTTAACCTATTTATACACTGGGTTATACTGGGTAATGTATGTGTTTATGATTGATAAAAAGTTCATGCATAATTATTATTGGTTATTAAATGCCATGAGCTGTTCATCTTTGGACATGTCCACTGATTCATCCAATTGGAGTGCAAATGCCTCCACTGTTTGTAGTTTCTTCAATTATCTGCACCCTCACATTCACCATTAGTTTGGTGAAAATTGTCAATTATTATGACAAAAATTGGCGGACCCCCTGCAGTGCTTCTGCGGACCCCCTAGGGGTCACGGACCCCTGGTTGAAGACCCCTGCTTTAGAGTATGTAGGATAATTTAATTGCAAGTGTTGTGGCGTCACTCAGAGCAGTAGTTTCCTTGTTGTTTATGTACAATACAATCAACACAGCACAATCTGACACAGCTATGCGATGTATTATTGTGCAGATAACAATGCAAGTAAATGAATGCAATGCGATGAACAATAAGACTATTTGACAGGATTATTAAATGATACGCTCCCTCTAAAGTGAGCAGACCAAGCTCCTCTGACAAAAATTTTACCAGAATATTTTACACATTTTTTTACATTTATAT
Organism: Argyrosomus regius; assembly: GCA_946959425.1. Classification (NCBI taxonomy): domain Eukaryota; kingdom Metazoa; phylum Chordata; class Actinopteri; family Sciaenidae; genus Argyrosomus; species Argyrosomus regius. The sequence continues at coordinate 28,540,218 of OX336882.1, forward strand.
TGACAGAAATCAGAGTTGGTGATTGTTGGATTTCTCATTTGGCAGCTTTGTCTCCTCTGTCCTTGCATCTCTCCATTTCGCGTTTTCGCTGGGAGGAGCTAAGACGCAAGGAAAGGAAGCAAGTGAGGGAAAAGAGGAGACAGGTTAGCATAATGAACAGCACCCCAACAGTCCTCTGTAACAGCACTGTATCACTCTGCAGTTGCTATGACACTGCCACTTTTGAGCAATCCAATTAAGGTTCAAGGATTTTATTAAAATCTATCTCGTAACTATCTTGAATCCAAAGACACTCTGTTTGACAGCAACGTTAGTTCCAACAAAGCAAAAGAAGTAGCCATATTTGCATACAAAGACACGGTCAAAACTTATACTGCTGTATATTCTGAGAGAGGTGCAACTTTTTAGAAGCGTAGACCAATTAACTACTCCTACTTTTGGGGTAAGTAAGCAGACAGAAGACAGTTGAAACCAGAATGTGAAAGAAGGGAGAAACAAATGTTAGTTCACTAGAAAGGGCCACACCATTAGCAAGATACATTCAAGTGATTTATTAATGAAAACAAAAAGATTGTGAGTGAAGCGTGAACTCTTCTACTTCGTTGGTCTGCTGCTGCGTTGTTGGGAAGCTTCAGTGGGGAACACGACGGACTCCCTCAGGGGTCCTTGTAGCTTCAATAAAAGAACCCAGAATCTCACAAAATGTCAGACTGGAAAAACATTTTGTGATTAATGGAACATTTTGTGATGGATGGAACATTTTGCGATGACGTGCTGTGGCTCACATGGTAGTTTAGTCATCTAGTTAGAGAATAAGGAGTAAGGAGAGTCTCTTGTTTGCTTCCTGGCTCCCCCAGTCCAATCAAAGTGTCCTTGGCTCCCGGTGTGTAGATGGCTAGGAAGTGCTCCTGATGAGCAGTTAGCCAGAGAGGCACTATATAAATACAAGGTCATCCATTTACAAAGTTGTATCGTCCAGTTGGTTGCTCTGGAAACAAAGCACATTATCTGATTCAATTATCAACAAAACACCGAAGTGAGGCACCACTTATTTCCAGCTGAAAGGCAGCATAAACATCCCTTAAGAAGGTAGACGTGCATCGCAAACAAGAGTCAATCTATTCACCATCCTGATATCATCTGCTGATGTTCACCCTGCAACCCCTGACTACAATATTCCTATTTAACCTAGCATAGAGGCAGTCAGCACCCTGCTGACAGGATAATGACAAGACGGTGACAAAGGTCAAACATCATGGTGGAAGAAAAGACGAGAAGAGAAGTAGCGGGAGCATGATAGAGTGCTAAATGAGACAGGTTTGTGTCTTACTAAGAGCAGAAGGGCAGCAGGGCGTCATCGGTGAATTGGTATATGTGCTGTTTGGGTATGAATGGTAAAAGGCTTCCAAGCCAAATTTCATACAGTCGCATGCTGCTCGGATACAATTGTCAGCGTGCAGTGACTGCCCCACTGTCAGATTAGACCCGGAAACCTATTATTATGGCCACTGCTATGCTTTTGATAGGGGACTATCAGCTTGCTGTTCCCTTTTCTTAGATGGACTGCTAGGTGCTCGCTATCTGGTGACTTTTCTTGGGGTGTAGATTACAGTATGTCCAACTTCATGAGCTAAAATTGGTTCCTGCAAAGCATCGAGTCACCGGTCTACGCTGTGTCCTGAGGAAAAAAAAAAAAATCCATGCCTTAATTTTCCAACTGAATTCCCCCTAATGGATACTTTAATATTTCTATTACCTTGCAGTATTCTGGAGGTTAATATTATTTTGCAATTAAAGCATCAATCCTCATTTGCCATCTATATTAGGCAATACATCTCTCACTGATCTGACTTCAGCCTAAGGCTGACTCAGCTGTCGTCACATACAGTGTACAGTATGACTGCATAACTCTGGACAAAGAGTTTAAACAGACTTTTGGAAAACTTTTGATGATTGATGGTAAAAAAAAACAAAAAAACATCCATGCTTGTTGAAATTTGACATACCTAAGGTCAGTTAAACTTATCTAGTTTAAGGTATAAAATCAAAGTGTTCAAACAACCACAACAGCTAACCAAACATGAATTTTAGCACATTTACTCTGTAAATAAAGTGTAATCTGTTGGAACTGCAAATAGCCATGAAAAATAGTTGAATAAATTTACTCTGACAGTCAAACCAAGTTCAGGTTTTCTACTGGTTCGGCTGCTTTTCATTTTTTATTTGCCAAGTACTGTACATGTAACCAAAAAGCCACAGGACCATAAAATACTTACAGTACTGGAGCTAATCATGGGTTTACAGCTTCTCAGTAGAAAATTGCTACTAACTTGGCACACGTTGGACTGTGAATAGTCAGTGAGAAACTCATCTTTTTCCTTCTGGGATGGAAAGTGTCTCAGGAGTTAAATATTTCTGCAGCTAAACCTGTATTCAATAACATCAGAATCGTTGCCACTTCAGAGACAATTATATTGGAGAGATCATCAAGATTTATTAAAAGATTTAAAACAGTATTGATGTACCTAAAACTCTGAAACTAACTTTTTTCTTTATGATTAAAACCAGTGAAATAAAGTTAAAACCAGTGAAATAAAGTTATAAAAGAGTTATTTAAATGTCAAGCAAATAGCAGATTAGACAAATGATGAAAACCACCTTCTCAGGTCTCAGGTTGAATATATTGTGAAGCTTATGAGTATTAAATCCACTCTTGCCAGTAATGATCTGTTCATATAACAGAAAACAAATGTATCTGATGAGTCGGATTTTATACAGTGTGTCTGAGCAAAGCAATTGTTTCATTCAACACACAACATAAAGGCACATGGGAGGCACACGTGTTAACTCTTTGTTTGTTGACATTAAAATAATCGTGTAGGCAAATCAAATTTCAAATTTCAAATTTTGCAGGTGGTGTTTGGCAATAAAAGAGTTTAAGTGGATTATCACTTTGTAGAGTCAAGAAATTTAGGAACTTTTGATGTGCATTACAAAAATATGATGTGGAGTATTTTATTTTCTGTATCCGGACACCTCAGTCTAATATCATGCCTAAACTACACTTGTGTAAAGAATTAGTTTGACATTTTGGGAAATATTCTTACTCACTTTCTTGCCAATAGTTAGATGGGATGATTGATATCTCTCATGAATTTTTGATTTTTTAAATCTTTTGTATTTTATATATATATATATATATATATATATATATATATATATATTTGACCTTTTTAATCTACATTGGAAAGCGACAGCTTAAATGTACAGTGTGTGAGATTTTGGTGGTTCTCTTTACAGAATATGGCAGAAATGGAGTATAATATGCATAGCTATGTTTTCATTAGTTTATAATTACCTCAGAATAAGAAGTGTTGTTATCTTAGAATGAGCTACAGATGCTGTGTGTTATTGTATTTTTTAATGTGAAAATTCTCAGTGTTAGCTAAGGTAGCACTTTGCTAAAATTAGCTGAGTTATCCAAAAAAAGATTTCCGCTACACATACATGTCTCACACATATATGCTTAAATTTGTTTTATATAGGTCTTAATCAATGACATTCTGAATTAAACACTGTCGATGGAAGTACATGCACCTCCACAGTATAGGACTCTTCTATGGTGTCCACCATGGTGAACCGCCATGTTTCTACAGTAGCACAGAATGGACAAACTAAACACTGGCTCTAGATAGGACCTGTGTAGCTGATGTGACACATGCTGGAATCAAAACCGTGCTACTGCAGTAAGGACTCAGCCTTAGAACTCGTGTTTGACCAGTGAGAGTTAGCTGTGGATAAATGCTATGGAATAGACGATGATTTAACAGCTGATGGAACAAATGACCACCTTATAAACAGAGAAGAAGAGTGGAATATGATGCAGCTGATTTTGCACACTGCTAGGTACAAAAGTAGCAGAGGACAAATGCGCCAGTGGTTGACAATTCCCACCTGATTGTGGATCGCTGCAGGCCCACAACACAGACACACACACATACACGGTAATGCATCTATCCATCAAAACTTAAATTGTTACAACGGCATTCAATTCATTTTCAAAGTATGACATATAGACTTCAGCCAAATCTCTGTCATGTACCATACCCTGTCTGGCAATCCCCTAATTTGTCACTTGGCCTTTCAAATAATGGTTCACAGGGACAGATAGACGAGCAAATCATTTGATTAAAGTGGGGCATTACAGTGAGTGTGGAAATCAGGCTGACAGGGAAACGTCCCAGATGTTACGTTTTGGACAGTGAATATGCAGAGGGGGTGAGACTCAGTTGGCACAGGTTCATTCCCTGTATTCAGATGGCCTCATTCCTGTCAGAGCCACAGCCACACAATGTCCGTCTGGAGAGCTAAAAATAGTAACCGAAGCAAAGAACAGTGGAGAATTGTGCTCTCTTAAGGCTGCACTGACCTGAGCACATTCAACTTAGTTGTACCATCGCAGTCAGTGTGTAGAAAAGTGTGAAAATTACCAGATGTCAATTTTCTACATCTGGTAATTTTCTTTTCTACCAGATAATGACTTTGTTTTTTTAACGTCAGCTGTCCTAGATAGCAAAACGCGAGAAATTCCCCGGAGCCCAACTAGCTCGTGTCTGAGTCACATGCTCGGTCCGGGGATCACTCGTCCCAATCATTAAAACGACTCTGCAGCGTTTGAGTTTTTGATGGCTCCTCACTTTTCTACTGAAGAAATGAATGTCGTGCTGTCAACCATCTGCAGTCATGACTGCCTGCAGCTCTCTATCTCCAAGTTTTCATAGCTGGCTCTCATTTCCATTGTTGCCTCTACCATCCCCATCTCTCCAGGAACAGCCGGCTCTCAAGTGTGCATACTGCAGACAGCCGTAAAATCTCCAGCCTGCCTAAGCATTGTCACTACAGTACTTTCTAGGAATTTGTGCTTCTTTCTTGGGTCAACTTAAGATAAACAATTGGTATTCTTGGCTCAGGGAGCGGCTTCCTCTCCTTCTTCCTAGTGTCTGTTTCATCCTTCACTACCTGCTAGAAGAAGCCCCTCCAGTCAGTGTCTTTCAGTTTGTCTTTCATCCAGATGATAAACTGAATAGTTTTCGAAGCTGTTAAGTTCTTTCCTCTGCCACTGCCTTTCCCAGTCCACCACGGTACAGTTGATCCTGCTGAGTTAACTTCCTGCCACTCTTTACTTTTAAGTAACTTTATGCCTATAGATGCCCATGATCAGACACCAGTTATCAGCCTGAAAATGGCAGAACCGAGAGACGTGGTGAGAAAATAAGAGCTGGGTGCGACAACTTATTATTTTATTCCTGGAGACAGTGTCATAGTGGGAGATGAATCAAAATATAACACAAACAAGGTGCGAGGCATAAAATCAAAGCAGGATTCGATGTGTCACGAGGTCCAGACGGAAGGACTGTCTATCTTTTCATGCCATGCACGAAATGAATGTTGTAAAAGACTGCAAGTCAGCTTTCATAGAACAGACATGAATCTGTCGGCCAAATCAGGACATAACCAGCATCTCCCCTAATCTGACACAGTGACCATGTGGAAAGACATAAATGTTATGCAGTCTGATGCTGGCAAAAGATACCAATGGAAATCTCTGTCCATCTAAATGAAGAGAGTGAAAGGGTTAAACTTATTTTAATGGCAATAATTTCATTTAAAAAACATGAATATTGGCAGGGAATAAAAAGGTCGCAGTGGGTGATGGTGCTGGAGTGCATTACATTTAAAGGTGTCTCTCATAATATGACCCTGGTGGCCAAAATATTAGAAACTCCTTTCAATGTAATGCAGTTCAACACCGCTGCAAACTAGAATTCATACATAAACATTATTAAATCTGTAAAGGCAGAATTTACAGCAGAGCTGTTTTCTTGGATCACAAAGAGTATTTGCATTAATACTGAATTTGTAGGCATAACTCAAGCCAAGTAGGTTTTCACATACAAGCAATTTGTCATGGTGTTTTGATGCATAACAAACATTAGTAAGTGAAAATATAATGAATATATAATATAAATATATGTGCAATATGTTTTTTTTAAATTAAAAGAGCTGTCATGACGCATTTGTGGCCCTTATGTCACCAATTTAATGTAATTATTTTGTTATTCTTTAGCCAAGTATGAGATATTACAACTGACACTGTGAACTCTGAATAACATCCAGGAGGGGTGGCATTAAATGCCTCTTTCATAGGACTACTCGTAATTACGACATGTACTTGAACGCAGCATGCAATTTCCGATTTCAGGTGAGGGGCTAACTGAACGTGACCAGGTGCAAACAGGTGACAAACAACACACAAGTGAAAAATAACACAGAGGACGGTGAAAGCAAATCTTTGAGGGAGACAACTTCAAGACGGTTGAAGAAACGTTACACTGACGTTAGTTGGATGTTTGGCCTGATGAAGGATGAAGATGACGTTGTTTACTATCATGACGGATTCTTCTTCACATACTAAGAAAAACATCGGACACCTGGTTCAAGGTGGGACAGCTGGCTCCGATCAGTCACTTTGTGATGATGTTTGTTGCTGGCTTGATGAGCAGTGCAACAGTTTGTCACACTCTGTTTGTGTGTGTGTGACTTGCAGGTGTCCGTTAATGTAGTTTAGCTGATAGATGATGTGGATTTGTGAGGAGAAAAGAGCGTTTTGTTTGGTGATTCATCAGAGCTGTGCGGTGTGATTTACTGGCATACTGCTCCATTTCAATTGAACTGATTAAACCCTGTATTGGCACACAGTACAGGTGTCTAAGAGCCTGTATGCAGTGTATTTTTGCACCAGACCTCTCATATGTGTGTTTTGCTGGTAAACAGCATGGATTTCATGGACCACCAGTATTGGGTTAAAGTTAAAGATGGTCTCTCCTGTGTGTAGGCTCACCGCCCTCTGTCCTATATCTGTGATTGATGGCAGCCTCATCTTTCATACCTCTGAGAGGAGGACACCGCAGAGATGAAGTAAACATGAGAGAAGCTAGAGTTTGTGTAGTTTCTGTGCTCTTTTTGAATCTATATCTGTGTCTAAAGGCATACTTTCAGACAAGTTTACTTTGCAGTAAAATGTATTCCTATATTTTCGCTGTTGTGTTATGGCTAAAGCAACATAGCATTCGATTTTTCACATTTCAGAGAGTAATACTACTGTCGTAAATATGTACAGTTATACACATGCGTGTTATGATTACATTTTCAAAAAATAGTGAGTCTATAACTTTTCTAACACCCAAACAAGTACAGCAACATAAGCCATAGCAGCCAGCTAATATTACTAGACCAACAGCAAGAAGCCCAGCTCGGCATCGACAGATTTACTCGTCCAGCGACCTCTCGAGCAGTCACCCTCGTTTTGTTTTCTTAGCTTCCTCTGTCAATGTCCTCTTCCCTCTCTTAGTCTCTGCCATTTCCACGGGGGCTGACGAGTCTGGTTACATTGCCCTCTTGCCCAGCTCCAGTTCAGGCATGACACTAGCTCCACTTCCCATCAGCATTCCTCCCCGCCCTGGACTTGAAACCCTCCTTATTCCTGGTGGTCCAAAACGCCTGTGGGACAAACAGCTGAGCTCACAATCCGTGCAGCCTGGCTAACAAACTGAGCTAACATTAGCTAACAGCAGCTATAGTATGCAGCAGTTGACTTTACTGTCCATAAGGAAACTGTAAATCACAGAGAGTTCAGGCAGAGCCGCTGGAGGACAAACATTTTCTCCATAAAATATGATCCAGTTTCACTAAAATCAGTGTTGGTGGTGTGTGACTTAGTGCTGTAAAGCGGTGCATACTTGCAGTGATCCCACCCGGAGCACAAAATTATGTAGTGCAAGAACAGGCGAACAGGGAGCAGAGTGGGAATGACAGAGACTACATGTCAGTTATTTTATGATAGAAATGTTGCATAATGTTGCTTTTAAATATGGGGCCATTGTAGCAAAACTTACAAATGTAAGTGGAGAGTTGTGTAAATATCTCAATCTCTGTGTGCATAACTGCACACTGTGTAACTATGATAATTGCCCCACAGTTTGGCACTATAGTAATTAATTCCAGCATACACTATGTAGATATCTAAGAAGTGTTGGCAAGCTGTCAGTGATTTTTATTTAATTGCATTGTGTTTTGAGGGAAAACTGGAAGACAAAGTAGACCTGCTTGTTATGAGATTCAGTTGAATTATAGCAGTTCAGAGTTATGAAGATGATTATTTTAATTAGGCTTATTATCAGATACACTCATATCTGTTAAAAGGAGCCGTGTGAACATAAGAGTGTTTTCTGACAAAGTGTTGTCAGAAAACTCATATTAATAAATGTGATTTAAGCCTCGAGTGTATGAAAGCCACCTTTGTGTCGTGTTTTTGGATGACCTCTTTGAAATATTGGCTTTTGAGTGAAAGTCTAATTTGACTGAATAGTGTTACAGCTGCAGCACTCTCTGACACCATTGCCACTAAAGTTAAAAAAAAAAAACATGGCCACTGACCTAAATTATGTCCAAGTTGCAGATGCAATTTGTAAAGACAACATAATTTTCTCATTATAAAAACTGTGTTTCTCACAGACCAGAACCATTCTCATCACAGCATAAATATGGAGGCACAAAATGCAAAACAAATGTAAATAATGCTGTCTGCGATGGGTTGAATGAGTATTTCTAAAAAGTATACCTCACAGTGAATTTGTGTTTTCACAAATACAGCTTGCAGTGCAGGAGAACACGACCCTGAAACGGTTTAAGTTCAAGATTTTGCTTTGATATTTTATGAGTTTAGTGTATCACTAATTACCCCGACTTCATGCATCACTCTGCTGAACTAGAACTAGTTGTAGGCATGACCTCGATACTGTATGTCTATATCAGTCTTTTGTCTCCCGTTGGGAGTACATTGTTTGCCTCTCTGCACATTGAGGCGGTAGCAGGTTAATATCCGTCCTCGCATAATCTCCTTTTGCGGCTGTGTTTTTGGCGAAGGACATGTATTTTTGTGCAAGCTCCATTCTATTATGTTTAAAGGAGGGAAGTGACACCTTCTTAGGTTAAGCAGGTGAGTAAGCTAATGTAAGTTTAAAAAAAGGACCAACTGTAAGAAATGGATAAATAAAAATGATCATGAAAGGATTCATTTATGCTTCGGCCTATTTCCCCCCAGAAATAAGATTAATGTCAAGCATATCTGCTGGAAGCAGGTTGATACTGTTGGCCTGTTTTTTTTGTTTTTTTTACAAATATATTGATTCATTAATTGATTAAACATATCTATTTAACAGAAATAGAAATGTAAACAAGTTTTAGGGGGAAATGATTAGCTTTTTCTTGGCAAACAACAGTCGGGTTGCCAGATTTGGTATCAAACCCGTATCAGGATCTGCAACCACGGGTCGATTGATTGATTAGTTATCAACTTTTAAATCATATGCCGACTGTTTTGATAATTAAATCATCATTTTGAGTAATTTCTTTTTTTTTTTTTTAAAGATATTTTTTGGCCTTTTCAAGCTTTATTTTGATAGACAGTTGAAGAGTGACAGGAATGTGGAGAGAGAGAGCGATGGGGAATGACATGCAGCAAAGGGCCACAGGTCGGATTCGAACCCTGGGCCGCTGCGGAAAGGTTCGTACATGGGGCGGATGCTCTACGGACTGAGCTAACCAACACCCCTATTTTGAGTAATTTCTTAAAGATAAACCATTTGATTTTAGCTTCTCAAAGTGATATTTTCTGGTTTCTTTAATCATCTATGACAGTAGTAGTCGTTTTGATGTCTTCTTCGGGCATGTTGGTATTCTGGTTCAGAGCGTCTAGCCATAGATTCAGTTCAGGAAAATCTATGAAACATACCACCAGACCTCCCTCTTCAAATCACAATTTACAGCACATTTACTGTACAGTTACTGTGCTCCAATATTATATATAGTTTGCCACAGCTTGAAAAAATGTATCATGGTTTTGGCAGCATTCACATTCGAAATGCAAGCAGCTGCCTTAAACAGCTACTATTAACCTGTGGCTAGTCCTGCTAGCAAAGACATCCAGAGGGAGCTTGGAGGAGAGACATTACTTCTTCATGTCTGAAGGAGCCAGTCAAGGTGTTTTCGGGCATCTAATCAGGATGCCTCCCGAGTGCCTTACTTTGGAGGCTTTCCAGGCACGTCCAACTGGTAGAAGACCCTGGGGTAGACCCAGAACACAGTGGAGAGATTATAGATCTCATCTGGCTTAGAAATGCCTCAGTATCCCCCCGAGGGAGAACTGGAAAATGTTGCTGGGGAGAGGGGTGGCTGGACTTACCTCGCTTAGGCTGCTGCCGCCGCGACCCAGCCTCGGATACGTGTTTAGAAAAAGGATGTATGGATGAATGAGCAAACTTTAGGCTAAAAGACAGTACAAAGTGTGAGATGTTTGTTCTGTAAGTGGGTTCACTGAGTCAGTGTCAGTCTGTGAACCTTTTATAATGATATACAAGACGACTGAATGAACATGAAAGCAAGTTAGAAGTGAAGCAAATGAACCAGTTCTGATTAATTTTTATAACATACTGTAATGTAAACATGACTACAAATACCTGACGTCTTTGTTCATCGAATATGCAGCACTGAGACAGAGGCTTTTCAGTGTACATGGAACTATTCTGTAGCATTAACATGAATTATTACTCACTGTGGTAATGACACGCATAAAGCAAATTCTGAGGTTCTGATCTAAATCAAACTGGGCTTTTAGATAAAGATCAAAGACATCAAAATCTTGCATCTTCAGTACTCTGTGACACGCACGCTCTACACGCGCACACACCGAGCCTTCGTTTCATTTGGTGCTCTGAGCCGCAGAGGGCCCCGCACAGGAAAACTTTAGGTCGGATCTAAATATTAAGTGATGCAATCTATCTAACACTTCCTTCAATAGGTGCGATCGGTGAAGCTAACTATTCACCCTTTTTTTCCCCCCGCTCGAAGCCTCGCGCTTGTGCCTCTTCTTCTCTCTATCCCAGCGCCTGGGTGATGAGGGTGCAGCGAGCATTAAAGGGGCTGCTTTGAACAAAAAGATCCAGTATGAAAAGGAATGGGATATTAGGCACCATGAAGGAATCGCGGAGCCGCAGCTCTCTCCCTCCCTTGAAGCTGTCATATAATTAGATAAAGGTAGATGCTCCGCTGCGAGTCCATCCCCGTTGAGAATTTCACGCGACCCACGGGTCAGGCCGTAGATAAAACAGGCAGGGGGAAATGCAAGATGTTTCCACCTTTGTGTCAAGGTGACATCACCTCACAACAATGAGGGAAAGGAAAGATAGGAACACTCGAATATTGTATGAGGATAATTTGATGATAAAAGACGAGGGGGGAAGAGGATACAAGGGTGAATCTGTAAGGTAAAAGAAGACACATTGAAGTTGTCTCACTCTTTTCCCCCATGCGACCAGCCTGCTGCCCTGCACAAGTCAACGTTTTTTCAAAGAAAATCAGAGGTTCTGCCAACCTCTATAGCATGGAATTTTTTTATTAACCTTCCCTAACAATAAAGCGAGAATTTATTCATGAGACATGCGGTGAGGCAATGTGTGAATGAGGAATATTTGCTTAAAAATGTCTTGACATCTGTAATCTCTCACATCTCAGCCACTGCTGTTCTCTGGGAGTAATCGATGTAATGCTCGCTGAAATATCTTTATCTAAAAATCTCAAAATATAAATGTTCTTTGCCTCAAGTTAGACACCCCGTGCAGTTCAATCAATCCCAGAGCCTGACATGCTTTAATAAGCATAGGTACACATTTTCCACTTTTAAATCTTTCGCCTCATTCTGACCCAGTTTTCACAAACCTCGTGTGATATACTGACAGGCAAGCCCCTCTGCTGCACACAGAAATCCTCTGAAACTTGTAGAACTGCAGGCAATGGAGGCCTTTGGGCCATTTGTTTTCTTTGGATAAGTCATATTGTGGTATTCAGTACAGCAAAGCTGATATCTAAATAATATCTATATATAAATCATCTCAAATCTTTCATATCACTTTCACGAGCTGGTTAATATGTGAACTTGAGCAATAATAAAACCGAAAGCCGACGGAAAATTAACAATATAATCCGTGATGATGTGAGGGTGCTTTGGTTCACTGTGTAGGAGGCTGAATATGTGAAACGATGGAGCATTTATTTGAAAGTTTACCCATGAGTGAGCTTAATTTCTTCATAGCGGTGGCAGTTGTGTGGCAGAAAACACACCCACATCCTCAGTGGCCATAAAAATGGTCTCTTATTCGGTATTTCTCCAAATAGTAAATGATATTGCGCTGTTGGGTTTAGTTTTCAGTTCCTTGTTTCTGTGATTAAAAAAATCTCAAGAACATTAATTCAAAATGACCTCTCAAATATCATAAGAATATCTGCTTTAGAAAACTATTCCATTCATTTACTACAGAAATTAGTGTGAGGGAAATCTTTATCTTATCACAGCTCAAATAATTATATATATTAATATAACACATACACTAGGGAAGTCCATATTGATTTGCCGATATTAAGTGAAAATATATGATTGGAAGATTAGTATTGATGCTTTCAAGTCACAGATCTTGAAAACCGATTGATGACGCACATGCCATTTGTTGCCTGGCAGATCTTGACCTCTCCAATATGACAGGAGCCTGACCAATATGGGCTGTCAACGGAAATAAACTTTATCCAGCCAGGGTACCCGGTTAGTTACTGGTCACTTTGAACGGACCTAGGTGGGAAGGTGAATGCCCAACATTAACCGCCACTTGATAATGAATGAAACTCCGCCTGCGACGAAGGTTATAAATATTGAAAAATCAAAAGGTGAATGGTTGGAAGCTTTGAAAATGGCCCAGCCTTTTGTTCACTCTGTCAGATAAATGAAGGTCTTTTATTGTTCTGGCGCCTCTGTGAGTTGTGACTTTGAGTCTAGGATAATTCAAGCTAGGTTATCCATAAAATGTAAATATTAGTCCCTGCTGGCCGGTAACTGTGGTGGTTTTTATTAGGTTTATAGATTAACATTGCTTTGCGCCAAACTTGTTTCTACACTGTTGGATAATGTTAAATTAGTTAGCATGTTTGGTCAAACACTGGCTAAATACTGGATAGTAGTACTTTTTTCACTACAATGCAGCATTGTTATGGTAAAATGGAGCTAAATAAATAAATATATATGTGTGTGTGTATAGACTTGTATTTGGTATCGAATTGCAATATTTGTAGAATAGGAACTGCAATATATATTGAGTATTATGAGTGTATTGAATCAAGAGCTCTCTATCATCTTGGCCCTTTAGAGTCAGTGACAGTTAATTGTAATTTTAATTGTACATACAAGTGTGTACAGTTCAGTTTAGATTTGTCAGTAGGCTGAACATATAAAGCCATAGACTGTATGTCTTTAAAGTCTTCCACGGAAAGAAACATATTGATGTGACACCTGTCTGGCATACCGGCTAGATTACCACCGAAAGTGTCCTGGGAAATAGATCTTTAGAAAAGAGTGAGAACAACAGGCTGTAAACTTAACAAACCGAATCTCAGTTTGTTGGCTTCTCCCACGCTCTCTGCTCCGGTGATGACTGTCAGTGAAGTCAGCTAAACCACTTTACTCTTGAGCTGACAGCACTGTCAGCAGCCCGGGAGTCGAGGTCTGATGTTTTAACATCACAGATCACAAAGAAAAGCACTAAAACGTGAGTCTTACAGGTAAAACACAAGACTCGTGTTGGCTGATATAGGTGCTTAGTATGGCACTGAACAGAAAGATTAAGTATGAAAAGCCAAATTCGCCTACACTGTCAGCCCTAGTTCTCATTGATGTAAATACTCATAACAGAAACATGAATAATCTGTGCTTGCCTTGCTATGACATGTCCGAATATCTTCTGTGAGAAGGTCTAAAGGTGTAGACTACCAAGGAAAAGGGGAAGGAAACAATAGGGTGCCACTGCAGCTTTGATGCTTGGTCTTCTAATAATGATCAAACGTCGAAAGATCTCTCACATTGGCAAAGGAATGAGAGCCGTGACTCCTCTCACTAAACCCACTGATCTCCCCCTAGTTTCGTTCTTTCAAGTTTGCCTGGGTCAGACAGCACACGGAAACAGAAAACCGAGAGAAAAGTGACCTGTAATTATTTTTTATATATTTAAAGGTTAAGGAATACAAAAAGGAAGGAATATAAAACTTAAGACTCAAATTGTTGCAGGGGAATCTTGTTTTGGGGGAAAATGTTACGTAGATATGAACAAGAAAAAGTTCTTTACATGACCATGCAAGAGGGGAAAGAGATCTGCCTGTTTTGTCTGTCTGATCCTCTTTTGTTGCCTCAATTTGGGCAACTAAAGTCACCCAATTAAAGTCTGTGGTCACAGTTAAAACCTATAAACATTCATGGTCTGTCCACATAGGTGTTTCCACTTAATTTGCCTGATTAGACGCCTGCTGTTTGAACCTGAAAAGACGGATTCCCTTTGTTGCGCTGTTGCAACCTTTATCGCTGGCTGTACTCCATTCAGCTGTCCTGGTATACCTCATGTAACAGCATCGGATGAAGGATTGTTGAGCGCTGATTGTTGCATCAGTATCAATCCCCCTGCCGTTCTATCAACATTGTGTTGCAGGTATGTTATAAATTAATGATCAAACAGTGGCAGGTAGTGGGGCCTATGTTGGAATGCATCCTTTTCTGAATGAGTTGTTCAGTAAATAGACATAATACATCTGCTATGCTACAGCACACGTTTGTGTGTGTGTCCGTAAACAATAGGGGAAGCATCTATATTTTACATTTTTGGTTTCATGATAGTGCCCCCAAATTTGGCATTAATTCAAAAGTGTAACTTTCCAGTATCCGTCTCTGTAGATGGAGACTTTTTAAGATGTAGCCGGTCAATCATAGTCAGAGCAGGTACACAGCACAACTGCCACAGAGAACAACTCCATATTAGCTCTCCCGCTTAGGTCTCCTTATCTAACTTAAAAACATGCACACAGGTCTTGTCCTGCACCTTGTTGAACGAGCCACCGAATTAGCATTCAAAAAAAGTGCCCTGCTAATCTCAGTTTGCTAATTAGCTGCCCAGGTGCAGCACATTAACCAGCATGGAAACATATCTGCAAATTAGCAAATTTTGGCAAGGACAATAGATACAGTGTTTTTCCATTTGGAGTCAGCCATGGCAAGATTTTTGTTTACCACACCCTAGTTGGCAGTTTTCCTTTCACCCTTTTTCTTTTCTTTAATCGTGGTGGACACAACATAAATATGCCATTTAGCACATCAATTTTAAAATATAATGGAAACTCTGCCTGAAATAAATTGGCACAAACCAGTACTGTGCTGATTGTGTTTTGGAGCCCGCCCATGAAAAAGGTGGCATCATTTGATTCCCCCGCATAGCTCGAAACCAAACTCAAACCTTAGCACAGGTTTTATCAGCCAGAATAACTGCAGACATTTGTGTGAGTGTGAAGGTCTTATAGGATTATAGGAGAACGCCTTCACAGCTAAAGGAAAACAATGCTGACCTTTGGTAGAAAACTGTACTTTGTGCCCTGACCTTTTCACTGCAGCTTTTGTTATCGATAAGAACATCACACTAGTTCTTGCTTTGGTACTTTACAGAAACAGGTTTGTTTTAAGCTGCTGTTGTTTTCTTTTCTGACCATGTTATTCAACCTAAATAATAAGGCAATCTCACGAAACTTTCAAAAGATTTTTTATAGCCAGCATCGAAGGTTCAAAGATGAACTCGGCAATGCTTCCTTAACAACTTTAATGAAAAAAGTGTCCTGATGTACTCAAACTAACAGGAATATATACCAAGCTCAGCATTTCATTCGAAACAGGTCATTACAGTTTGAATGTTGGAACTAAAATCTAAATTTACAGTCTATAAGCTTGAAACAGACCACTTGAAGAAGGCTGTCTTGTCATCCAGCAGAGGATATTTGCATATTTAGAAGCACATGAACCAGGAAAAATGACCAAATCTGAGCAAGTTAACAAAGTCTGGCAGGCGAAATGCTTCTGAAACACTCCGGGTGGGGTTTGAAGTTGGTGGAGAATGGACCAAAACAGCGTTGTGGCCACGACATGATGGACGCATGCCCATTGGGATTTCCCCTTTATTCTACAACGACAACAAATCTGTGGACTACTGTATCTTGCTAGCTAACTACTTTTCACTCATAAAAAGGACAACAATTACAAGAATTACATGCATGTGTGGATATGTAGCCCATTAGTGTGATAAGGACGAGTGCCTCATCTTGTAGTGCAGTCTTTGTTTTCGACTCTTTATTATTAATAAAATAGATAGATTACTTTATTCATCCCCAAAGGGAATTAGGTATTAGGGAATTAGGTAAAATGCCATTAAGTATGTAAAAAAATACACTAGTAATGAGTATAAACTAGTCCTTTGTCAGGAACCATATTTATCTATATGAACCCATCTCATGAAGCAGGTTTATCCTCCATTTCCATGCAGTTTTGTCACTCCACACTTATATTGTATTGTCTCAGAACTGAGCTCTGCTTCTCCTGTTCCCCTAAAGGGAAACGCTCATATAAGAAGTGTATGAAAGCAAAGACACACACTATATTAGCAGCCAAAGTTCAACTACAACTCTTGAATGCTGGGAAATCCTTAGCGGATGTTTGCTGCTGTGTATTCCCACCCACTTCTAATGTACACAGTAAGTCAGACATACAGTACATGGGCAGGGTTATGTCAAGCCTGCCTCCCTTTTGCCTCCCTGTTTTCAGAGGCAACTAAAAAAAAAAAAAAAAAAAACATCGGGTTGCTCTGGGTGGGAAAAGCATGAAAATCTATCTGATAATAACCAAGATAGATGCTTCAATTTATCATTTGAAGGTACTGCTGCAAAAGCTGAATTAGGTGGCCACTCCATGTCCGCAGGTCTTGGTGTATTTATTTATTTTACATAATTGGAGCTACTATTTGCCCATAAAGCGTAGTTCACTAAATGCTGAATGGGCTTGTTTCAAGGCAACAAGTTCAGTTGTTCCATTAGTGTTTGATTGCCAGTACAAAGCCCATTGTTACTAAGATTGATGTTGCACTTACATTATTTTCCATAGATAGAGGCAGGGTCTGAACCCAGGGTTGGATGCAGTGTCAGTATGGTGCTGTGTGTAGAGTTTCGATCACTATTTGGAGAACGTGCTCGAGGCAGAGTGTGGTGTGAATGTATAAAGTGTGCAGCATGTAACTGTGTTAAGAAGATCTACTTCAAGCCTTAGATTGAGATGCTACTATTCAATTCAAAGGCCTTTCCAGTGAATATGGGATTATGAAATAAGTGGGGTCTCTTAATGACTGGGCTCCTTGCTTGCTGCTTGTTTACTACATGAGTGTATCTTCTTGAGTGCAGTGAAAGCAGAGCAGCACTCCAATAAAAAGAAAAAGTTGAAAGTACTGGTAAGTCAAGCAGCAACCTCTGTGGCTGTGAAGTCTATGCGGAAGGGCCAAAAACTGCAGTCCACTTGAGGCTGGCTACAGAACGATCAATCTCAATAAGCCTCCATGTTGTAATCATCATTCAGCCCGCCTCACGTCTGCTGATGATCCACATCTTTGATTTTTAGATTAGCCGGGAGGTGGAAGAGGCAGGACTGCCAACATGGCGGCAGCCAGAGCCATAGATTTTGAGCTTCGAAAGGACTCTTCAGAAACCTGTGGGTGACGTCACGAATACGTCCTCCACTCTTTATACTGTCAGTGGTTGCAACCATGATAGAATAGTAATGATGTACAGGGAACTTGGAGGATGGTTGCGTTCGACTTTCTTGTTGTCATTTTGACAGACACCATTTTAAAAATTCCATCATATTTTCTAACTGTTTTAATGATATTGAGACATGAAGCCTTTTTAATAGCATTTGATTGTCAAAAGCATATATAATATACAGAACTTACAGACTATCTATTTACTAGGGCATTGAGAGAAAAGATGAACCGACACCGACCGTGCAGTCACTTTTCATGTGAACACCACACGAAGCAGGTGAATAATTTTTACCTCCTCGTTGCCGCTCGCTTCCCCAGTACAACTTTGTCACCGAGAAATTATGTTTGTATAATTATTAAATTGTTTTCATAATCATGTTGTGTCCTACCAATGCAATCGCTAACGACAGCGAGTTCATGTCTGTAAGATCAAAGCACACTGGGAACTCTTACTACAGGTAGTAACCACATGTAGACCCCCCTACATGTGATTATTGACAGAGTTGATTGACAGGTAGATTTCCCTCGATGTTAATCTGTCAAAATGACCAGTGGACTTCAGATTTGTCCTTCAGTGTTAAAAATAAATAAATTCAATTACAGAAAATATTCGGTTAATGCAATGCCTGGCCTTTAAATTATGAAATGGTTGAATGCCAAAGAGTCCTTGAAAATACTTTAACTAGAAGCCTCTAGCCCCACAAAGCTATGTACTATACTCAAATCACATTGATAGTTATGGTAACACTCATTTCCTGTGATATAAAATGTTTAAATCAGTTTTTCATACCGTCTTCTTTCAATTCTAGTTGTTCAAAAGTTGTAATTTTTATACAAAACGTTTAGTTCCAAACAAAATCAAATGCTTCAAATAAAGAAGCAGCTCAACCAGAATAGATCTGTGTGCTTACAGTACCCGGTTGCCTTTAAACTCAACAAACAGTTGGAGGTGAACTGACTGAAGACACTTGTCTTCCTCAGTCAAAACAGAATCATGCTAAATCAAAGCCCAAACTTTTGGCTGACATGTTTTTTGTCTGGGTTTAACAGAAAGGTTAGAAACTACTTCACTTCTTACTTTTTAAGTCATCTTTTGGATAATCACATCATTTAATCACTCGTCTTTAAAAAAACTGCACCTTTTTTTTTTTAAGCAAAACCTTTTGTGTGAGATTTTTGTGATCATGGTCATTATAAGAGCTAATCAAAAGAAAACCTGCAAAGTTACTCCACAGTAGTCCACTTACTGCGGTCTGATTACTCTGTACCGTGGTCCGAGTTCTTCACCTTGTGATCCTTGTGGTCTCTTACCTTTGCTAGCTAGCTGGTCAGGGCTTAGTCAATCATCGATTTGAACACACTTGGTGGTTGTCCAGCCGCACACTTGCATGAAAATGAGTTCTCACAGCGGTGTCGGCGGCTTGTTTAATTGCATGCTTTTATGCAAATCAAGTTCAACCACAACCTCTCGGTTCAACAGTGACATAGCTGTAAAAATACAGTCGCTGATTACAGACATGAGGCAATTGCAGCTTATGTTTGACATGACGGCAAAAAAAAAAATCTACAGAAGAAGAGCACTGCGGGTTTCACGCTGGCTTTTTTTGTCAGGAACACAATACATTAGTGGCATACATTTGTGACTGCAGTGATCATTAGTGAAATATAAAATTACTGGGGAATACATTGAGTTTCACTGATCGTGTACGTGTACTTCATGTCTATTTAGGCTTAAAAATAGAAAGCTGCAGGATGATTTATAGACTCCCAAGTCAATATGTTTCTTTAATGCTCGATCTGCTGAAATACCCATCCTTGGACATGATGTCCCATTTATCATCAAATTAATAATACATCTTCTGGAGGTTTTGCTGTTCTCTTGTATTCTGTTTTATTTCAAGTTGATTTAAAACAAGAACTATTATTAACATCTCTGTATTCCTCCTCTTCTTTTTTTCATCCTTGACCTTTCTTTCTGGTCTCCTCATTCTTCCACGCAGTGCAGTGATGCTACTCAACCACAGGCTAATTCAGCACAGGGTGTGACGTTAAAACACGGTTTCAGCAGCAATAAAACACATTTTGGGTTTAGTAAATCACATAGTTTGGAGTGATGCATTTAATCTCCTCACCCATTTTTGTGATTTACAACTAACACCTCTTAAATTTAATATTAATCAGTAAAAATGAGCCTTCTCTCCATCCGTCTACATTCCAGACATGTAATATATGCTCAAGCACCTGGTCAGTAGATTATTTCTCCATATCTGTAGCAATAAAATGATTATCATCCAGGGGAGTGTTTTACAAGATCCGAGTTCATCAGTAAGCACTATGAAGCAGAAGTGCACTTTCAGATGTAGGTAAATACCAAGTAAATGTCAGAGACTCTGCACCACCACCGAGACATATTCATCTGCATGTTTTGTTCCTGCTAAGAAATAAAAAAGTTTCTAATTAAAATGAACAAACGGCATAACATATTTTTTTAGTTTTCTTTTATCTGTTGACTTAAAGTAATAAGAAGCAGGATTATGAAAAACAAGTCGTTTCAATAAAATAAATGCATGGCGCTCTGACTTTTTTCTTCTTCTAATAAATAGCAGCAGCTTTTCCCATCAAATTATTTTCTTGAAGATTGGGTAAGGCGTCGTCAGGCATGCTGTAACTCAGGAGTATGAGTCAAGCACATTTGGATGGATGAGTGCAGTTGGGCTTGTTATCAACGGCTTTTTCCAGGACTAATACTCGAGCTTCTATAGAAAATCTTCCTCCTCTTACAGCTGGTTTAACATCCGGTTAATAATCCCCTTGTGTGGTCTTTTCAGACAAAGGGATTAAACATCATAGGCGTAGCCTAGTTTTTGGAGGGTTTTATCCAGGGACTGTGAACACTCACTTTTGGGACATGAGTATATAATTGGTATTCATGATTTTTTTTTTTTTTTTTTTTTTTTTTTTTTTTAGTTTGTTATTAATAATATCCACTCCAAGATTCCACGAAAATGTGAACTTCTCTGCAGCTGCTTTAGACAGTGCTGCATTCTTGGAGCGCTGTGACAAGGGCGGGTTTGGTCTGCTGTAAGGCTGCAGCACTTTGTAAGGAGGCTAGAACAGTAGACTCCTTGTTTCCATGGTAACCCTGTGAGTGTGCATGTGTGTGTTTATGTGTGTGTGTGTGTGTGTGTGAGTGAAAAGGATGGTGCCACGGTGAAGATGCTTGAGGTGAGTTCATGATGCGAAATGATTTGACCACGTAATGTTCCTCCTCTAAATAACTGGACCGGTGTTGTGGCATCTTAAACGTCTGCACCGGATCCCGGCTGTGTTTTTATTTTGTCTTCCAGCTCGGCATGTGGCCCCTCACTCACTAAAATAATTTCCCTTAAAATAATAGTTGAGGCTGAAGGTTGCTGATGGTACATTCAAGGTGGGAGACTGACACGTCTGATGAGGATATCTTCACTTTTTTTTCTGTCCCTCATTATTTCAGAAAGAGGAAGTGCTTTGATCTGTAAGGAGAACCTCCAGAGAGTTTGTGAAGTGTGTGTATGATGCATAATATATTTAAACTTACTGAATCTCCTAAGACCTCCTTAGAAACTCCTTTTATCTCCCATGACCTCTATAAAACTAACATGCTTATTCTGTACGTCGTGATTTGTGGCATATCAAGCATATAAAAGGATTACATGTACGGGGTTAAAAAAAAAAAAAAAAAAAAGGTTTACATGTGAACAACCGGCACAGACTCATTTCACTCCTGAAACTTAAAGGTCCAGTGTGTCAGATTTAGGGGGGGTTCTTTATTTGCAGAATCTAATCTTCAGAACTATGTTTTCATTAGTGTATAATCACCTGAAGATAAGAATAATTAGGTTTTTGTTAGAATGAGACTTTTGTATCTACAGACACTGTGGTTCCCCTTACACAGAGTCCACCATGTTAAACTGTTAAACTGCCATCTACAGTAGCCCAGAATGGACAAACTGAACACTAGCTCTGGATATTTGCGTTTTCTGTACATCTGTAAATCCTACACACTGGACCTTTAAGCATAGAACTGTAAGATCTGTACTTGTACAATGTATTTGAGTTGCTAGATGTATTATTAAAGCTCCAGTGTGTAAGATTTAGGAGTATGAAATGAAATACTGAAAATAAGAATCATTATGTTTTCGTTGCTTTTCAATGAGCCCTTTATATCTACAGTGAGAGCGGGTCCTCTTCCATAGTGTCCGCCATGTTGAACTGCCATTTGTGTACAGTAGCCCAGAACAGACCAAACCAAACACTGATCTAGATATGGCCTTTCGCTTTTAATGTGAATTTGGCAGCCAGAGTTTTTCTTATATGCGTGGAAGGAGAAGGTGAGGCGTTGGAGAGTATTCGTTTGGTTGCAATCTGCAACTTTACTGCTAGGTGCAACTAAATCCTACACACTGGACCTTTTTTTTGTTTTGCATCTGCTGATTTGAGGCAAATACTTTGAGTTTCCAATTTGCTCTGTGGTCATTATTTTCCTTGGTTTGGAGATGAGGTTAAAAAAAAGTCCTGACAGGGGAAATTGGAAATTACTTGAATCCAGGTAGTGATGCTTAATAGTTTCAGCTTCAATAAAGTGATCTGAGAGAGAGCTTAAAAAATTAGACTTAGCAGTTCACCATTTCTTTATGCTTTTCAATTTTTTTGAAAGAAAAATAATTTTTTTCTTTAAGGGTCATAAATTGTCAGCTGAATATTTTCAGCTTTAAAAAACTAAAAAAAAAAAAAAAAAAAGACACTTTTATCAGTACAAAATGTCTCTGTGTGTGTAGTAAAAAAAAAAAAAAAAAACTAAAAGGAAAATAAATATATAAACAATCCTCTTTGTTTAATTTAGGGGTCACTAGCTAAAAAGGTTGAACACCACTGGAGAATTACCCTCATGCCAATCAGCTGTCAGACACCCAACAGCTTGTCCTTCAAGCTTCATTGAAGTGCTGCCGTTTCATCCTTCCAACTTTTAAAGAATAATTTAGCTGTCCCTTAGCTTTTAAATCAGAGCATGGTAAATTAAGTATGATTTCTTTTTTTTTTTTTTTGCCACCGCTCCTGTTGTTGCTTTTTTGCTCATGCAATACAACAAAACGCCGATACTCATTTGACAGCACCGCGGGAGAGCAATAAAACTTGCTTTCTAGACATAAATGGGTGGCTTGATGTACCATCACCAGGCTGTGTAGACGGGAGTTGTCTTAAAAAGCTTCTGGATTTTCTGCTGGAAAGAGACCAAAGTACTTCAGAAGTCCATCTGGAGGCAAATATAGCAGATGGGAATGTTTTGCAGTGCCATTTACATATGAAAATGCTATTCCTGAGGCCAGATTCAGCCATTATCGGGGCACCATTTCTTTATAAATGATTATTGTTTCGAGTATGTGAACTAAGATCAAAGACTTTGAAGAGTTATCACACTGAGTCGAGTTGGTAAAAGTATGGCCACTCGGCAGTAGGAAACGTGGATTAGGAAAATAGTAGATGAAAGGGTAAAGCAAACACCTTTGTTGTTCTGGGTTTTCCATCCCTGTGTCTTTCTTTGTTCTCTCTAGAGGAACAGGAATATTGCTGCCTTCTCACGCTCCCACCCACTCCCATTACAAGATGTGTGTTATGTTGTTGTTGATGTTTATTGCTCTTGCTGCTGGCCATGTGGCGCTGAAAAGTGCAGCTCATCCCTCAACAACACAAAAATCCTACTTGGAGTTCCCACTAATGTGCACCCATAGGACCAAACAACATCGATAGGTGCTGCACCACGAGGCATTTTACTAAAGGCAATGTGTTTTTTTTGTGGGTTTTTTTTAGAATCGTTGCGCGGACAAACCTTTGGAAGGCCATTGGTAGAAATTCAAAAATCATTATGCGGAGCTGATTTCATTATTCTTGTAGCCAATAAACAGCTATATCATTCTGAACTGGAAACACTTTTCCCTCAAGCAACTCTGCAACAACTACTCCTTCCTGGCCTCATTATGGAGCAAACACGACTCCGAGGCTCCTCAGATAATAACGGATGATAAGTCAGATGAGACTTGTACCTGGCTGATTTTTGTCATTCCACGTCGTCCTTGGCCTCTGTTAAAGCCATATAGTAAATATCTATATTTTGGTTCTCTGATGTTTTTAACAGTAGATGATGAAGCAGAAAAAGTGTTTGATTTCTGCAGCAAACACCTCCTTCTTCCTCACCATCTTATTTGGTTTGATCTCACGTACTGATTACAGTAGACCATGCCAACACAAGCAGATAATTATCAGAGTGTGGAGTGTAAATATTGGGGCGCTTTCCTTTGGCTGCTCCTGCCTGTCGTTTCCCTATACGCATTAACCTCTATCACAACTTCACTGCTTTTTTGCGCCAAACAACGTTGTCACTTTACCGATGAGTCAACTTGTTCTTTGACACGTTAATGATTTCGCCGTGGTTGAGGCTGAACATAATGCATTTCCACTGCTCTTTGGTGTAACTGCAACCGTGACTTGATTTAGAAACCACTGATGTATTTCGATACGCTGTAATTGCATGCTGGTTTCATTAAGATCAATTTATCAAACTCAGGCTGTCTCTCCTATCAGTACGAGACATTTCTTTGGTATTCCGTTTGATCTGAGAAATCATCACTTGTGCAAGGAAATGAAATGTCTCTCGGTTAGGAATGTTTCCATGAATGCAAAAAAGTTTAGGTTTTGGAGGTAGAGAGGTTCTCCTAAAATACAGAATGGAGTTACAGAGTTTCAGACTTCACACAAATGAAAACAGTTTGTCATGTTTATTCGAGCTAATTAGAGCAGACGACCAGTGCTGTGGACGCCCCAGTGTGTGGCTGTAATGCCCCTTTCAAAATTAACTACCCACATGGCCAGTTTGGAGGGACATTTCTTCCACTCCCACAAATATATTTGTAACCAGAGATGGTTAAGAACATTGCCAGCGTCTTTGTTGTAGTGTTAACAGAGGGGAAGTTACTTTACTTTAATTTTTAGAAGAGCTCCCGAAAGGGTTTGTTTTTGTGTTTTTTGCCACAAAAATAGACAAAAAAGTCATCGTTTATGTGACGTTACGTCAGCATCATCTTGCACTATTCACAGCAGACTGAAGCTAGCTCGTTAGCTGCTATGAGTCAGGCTGAGTCAGACAATTAAAATGACCTAAAACCGGAGGTCTCCCAAATATGTTTTGGAACTGCAGCCGTGGGTCAAACACGATCAGATGACTGAGAGCTGCTAACTAGCAGGCTTTTAAACAGTGTGCTGTGGCAAAGAGACATATGGAGTCTCAGCAAACATGTCACACATACAGGTTACCCACAAGCCCAGCTTCCTTCAATGAGAAGGCTCCACTGGGAACATACAAATGGAGTTAGGGTGTGGGTGTTCTAACTATATAGATAGAGGGATTCAGGTCCATTATTTTAACAAAAGTACTAATACTAACTACCACTGTCACAAGTAAAACGTCTGCATTCAAAACCTTACAAAGGAAAAGGTATTATGTAAGTTATTATTATAGCAAAATGTACTTTAAATACTCATTGTGCAGTAAAATGTTCCCTGTCTGTGTTTTAATGTTTATGCTGCTTTTTACTGTTGTTGGTGTGTGAGGTTGAGCTAATTAACTACTTTTGTTGAATAGTTTTGGCCTTGGTGCCCTACATTTTGGCTGCAATGCTCCAATAAATTTGTATTTATCAAAGGCCAAAGTGGTCTTTCATAAATTTGAATTAACTCCAGGCCAGTTAGAGATTTGACAATAGACTATGCTGTATACAATGTCAGTGGGTTTGAAGGCTTTTCTTGCTCATAGCTGCCTGCTGTACCTGGAAACAAGGTTAAAGGGAGCGATGAGTGAGCTAAAAAGATAAAGGAGCAGGCCAGGCAACCAAAACATTGAGCTGAAATATGCCAAAACGGTTCATAGAGCTCAAAGGAACTGAAGAATTGGGTGATAATTCTCTGTAGAGTCACTACAAGCAGACACTTTCACATGCAAGTATGATTTTAGGGTTAGGGTTAAGTAATCTAGTAGTTACATTTTCTTGATCAATTATTATTCTTATGTTTTCTATAGTTAGAGCTTAAGGGTGACACAAAGCTTTCTCCACACTGCCAGGAATATAATTCTGGTGGAGATGACCAAAATACTAAATCCATTTTTATTTTCATTTGAATAAGAAAGATTAACAAAAAAAAAAAAAAAAAAAAAAATCTAAATTGTGTCTATTTGTACCAAGATAAAGCCAAAAAAAATGCCCATATTTCCTCAAGCAGAGGTCACACCACCAATGGTTCTAGCCACTGGTGTGTATATGAGCTGCCACACTTTTGCACGTGCTTTGTGGTCTCATGTTTGTGTGGTACTTGTAGCTTTGTTTTCTAGCCAAGCACATCACTCAATAAATGCTGCTGCTTTTTAAGAGGAAAATGAAAAACATCCAATTAATATAGTTTTAAATCAACCTCAACAGCATTAAAAACACCTGTATTCTCTGTAGATTTGAGTAATTCAGCAGTGCCCATTACAGATTAGCTCCTTTTGAGCTGATTCTGACATTGAACAGACTTTATTATTATTGAATAATTAAAAATCCAGATGTTTGATCTTGTTTCAAGTCATTCATTTGGGGAAGTCGGTGCTTGATGTAATTAAGAGCCCACAGTGTGTTAATCTCAGGATGCTGAAAGAGGAAACTGCTGATTTACACTGAAACATTTAAGAGAAAACAGCCAGAAACACAGTAATCTTTGGGTATGTGTACGTCTTTAGAGTTGTATTCAGGGTCCAAAATTAACACCTGCCAAGCATCAAATGTGGGTCGGGTTTAAAAATCAATTGGGATTACTAAAAATGAAGTAAATAATTTGGAATCACAGCATAGTAGGAGTACATGGCTGTGCTTATTTATGTGCACTGGCTGTGACACTGTATTGTGGCATTAGCAAATCAAATCTAAGCAGCTTATTACTATTCGGCACGTTCTGCACAGTGTCTGTCCTTTTGTTGCCATTACATATTATCAGAGATGCGGCAACACATTTCTGGTATTAAGCCACCAAATAGAGAAAAGTTAAGGAGGTGTGCATTTTTGCAAGCGGTTGCATCTGAACAACACGGGAGCTGTGAGATTTAGTTAGGGTTGTCAAAAGTATTGATACTTTGGTACTTTCTCAATACCACATACTTAAAACTATATGATCTCTATTATTTACACATTCGATAGTATCTAAAGTACCGATTATTATTATTAAAAAAACAGATCTACAATCAGAGCGACGGCATCTGCGATCGATTAACTAGTGGACAATCTCCTCCTCGCTTTCCCCCTTCCTGTAAGGTCTATTAATCACACAGCAACACACAAAGAGAGAGAAAGAGATGGTGTCTGATATTATGGTGTTTATTTTACAAGTACAGACCAGGTAAAGAACAAGTGAACACACCTGGCTGGTGTCGATGTCATGTCAGTGGCACGTTGGTTTCGATCGGCTACATCAACAACAACAACAACACATCTCCTGCACATGCAGCTCACCTGCTGCTGAGAAAATGGTGAAATTGTGTGTGGAATTTGTGTTTTTTTGGGCGACTTTATAAAAATACTGCTGTCCCTGATGATGATACAGAGAGAGAAAGAAACAGAGACTGGGCAAACCGATGCGCGTGCAGGAAAAGACAGAGGTGTAGGTGTGTGTTTGGGGAAAAGAGAAGGAAAAGAAAAGTGAGAAGATTAAAAGCAGTTTGTGAGAAAACACTAAGATAAGAAGAATTAAAATTTTGTTGCCCACTTGAAGTAGGATAACTTATTCAAATGTAAAACCCACCAGAGTGGGAAACTGGTCCTCAATGTGTCCAGTAGCAGCAGCATTGTTTGCAGGTTGTTTGTTTTCAAAAAAGGAAAAAATAATTTTATTTTGTACGTCTAGGACTTTTTTATTTTTTTAAATTCCTAAGAAGTGTGGAGTATCATTTTGTACTGTATTTAGTAGTGTATCAACATTTACTTATATTACTACTTGTTTTGGGTTAAATAATGCATGATACTGTTTGATGAGCTAATATTGAGATAATTTTGGACCCTGGTTGCTCACAATGTGAATTTTGCCTCAGCAACACACAAATTTTATATTTCATAGCATATGGACCTTTGGATTTATTCATATCAGCAAGCCAATGCACAGCATTTACAGTAAGATACAAGTAGATGATTAGCCCAGTGGTGTAGTTGTGCCTGGAGAAGTGGGCATACTCTTAATTCATGCCCCCAGTTTTATTATTTTCTTAAAGGGTCTCATCCAGCAAAGGATAAATGCCCTGTGTTATAAACAGTGACATGTAAGACAACTCTTACATATTTAGTTCACCCAAAAATGGGCCAGTAGTAGTTGCACACTGTGCATTTACTTTCTACTGCTTGAATTCAGAGAGCAAGTATCATTATGAAATCAACATTAGCCACAGAAGAGGTTGCAGATTCTGCAATTAATACTGACCCACAAATGGGTGAGATTGGGGATGCTGACTGAAAAATAAGTACTCCATATGCCTGTGTGTACCCTGCATTAAACCACTGGGGTAGCTTAAAGACAAGTAGCACAACAGCGCTTGGGTCTTGATATGGATAATACCCTCTTCTGAAAGTCTGTACCAAAGACACACAATTTTTTTTTTTTTTTGTACTTGAGATGAAACAAGCGTCTTCTGTGAATCAAATATCCTTGACAAATTAGGGGTGCAGGCACAAGGAGACTTAAGACATGATACTTGAAAGATAACAGTGCTGTCCATCTGTGCATGAAAAATTCTCCCTGTGACTTCTTCTGGAAATGAGTGTTTCCTGTGTTCAAGAGGCAGCAGTAATTATCCACACAGGTACAGGAGCATCTGAGTGACCAGTGAAGCAAAAAAAAAAAAAACACAGTTTCTCTGTAACATTCAGATGTTTTTTGACTAAAAATATGCTCACATCTCATGATTATTTTCACATTTTATCATAAGAAAACAACCGTCACAGTTTCCAAGCACCTAAGGTCATGTCTTAAAATAGTTTTTCTTTTTGTCTGACCAACAGACAACTCAAAGATATTGAGTTTATTATGATGGAAGACAAAAAAGCAGCAAATCCTCATATTTCAGAAGGTGTAAACATCGAATGTTTGATATTTTTCTTTAAAAATTAAACCCTTAATCTAACATCCAAATCAGATTTGGATTACCAAATCAAACAGTGTACTTTGGTGTTATATGATTGCCCTTTTCTGCTTTTTTTCTGTGTGTGCACAACTATAGCAGAAATGTCAATAACAGGCACTTCCTCTGGCATTCTCATCGAGATACATACAAATGAATTTTTGCTGCGTGGGTGGTGAAAAAATATTTTAGCATTCACACTAGATGGCAAAGCTGCGTGTTTTTTTTTTTTTTTTTTGTTCTCAGTCAAACTGAATCATGTCAAAATCTTCATCATGTTTAACAGATAACCGCTCAGACACAGAGGCAAAAGGTGGTTCATTTAATATCTCAGCTGAAATGACTGTAGCTGTCTCAGTCTGAGAGCTCGGGATGAAGAGCAGGTGCAAATCTGATGTTTTCTGATAAGAAGGCTTCTGTTTGCAATGGCTTTTAGTCATTTGTGCAAAGTGGAGACACACTGTGTATCACACATAGATAGTGCTGATAGAGTCACACAGTGAATCTCATCTTGCCTAACTGAAAAACACACTGTCAGAGGATGCTCATTAAGTAGTCAAGAAGGGCTCAAAGATGTGCTGGTGCCTCACAACAGCCTTCTCATTCACACTCTGTAATAGTCAAGCTCCCCACAGGTTGACATTTTGTTCTTCCATTTAGACCAGTGCAAACACTTCACTCTGCAGGCTCTGATTCCAGGTCGAGGCTCTAAACTCAGAGCTTCAAACTAAATTCCATTTCTCACACAGAGAGATGATATCTGAATCTATCTATAATGAATCTATAATAATATCTATAAGGCTTTAATGACAATTCAAAGGAAAGTGGTTGGGCTGTATAAAGTCTGCTCGAAAGTGAGGTTGAGTGGAGGTTTTCAGCAAATGGTTGAGGGCAACAGGTGGACTTGTATAGGTGCACCAACTGTCTGCCAATACAGAGTATAGATCTGATACTATCGTTCTCTTTCCCCCAAATTTAAAATGTGTTCCTCATTCCTTATTGTAGCGCTGTAAAGTGCCCACAGTGACTGAATGATTTTCTTGTAATATTAACAATCCAGCTGTATTCGTTGTGAATAACATAACAATCCCATATTGTATCGGTGCATAAGGGAGGAGATAGTTGATTGCATATTTGAAAATGGTGGGAAAAGGTTAGATATTGGCTCACAAATTGCTTGCCAACCATTTGGCCAAGTTATCACAAAAAGCAACAGAGAATGGATTGCTTTTATTTAAAAAAAAAAAAGCACTTATAACTCCACACTGTAGTATTCATCTGCATAATAAAGCCTAATGGCTTATTTTCATCTTGGTCTTCCGACATACGAGAAGTGACACAAACAATAACATCAGACAAACCATACATGCATGCAAACGCAGAATGGCTGTGCTTATATGTTCCAAACTCACAGCACAGTATAAAACTGGCTACAAACGTCAATGTCTGCACCCTGACGTCTTAAACTTGAGAGGTAGGGGCATTCATCCATCGTGCTATCTTTGAGTGCCGTTGTAATTTTTAAAATAAGTGATTTGTTTTGTGTCTGAAAACACAAGAGACTAACAAGGAATTGACTGGAAACACCACTTTAAATAGATTAGGACCATGAGAAGCACTGGAGGAGTAATCAGACCCATTCTGGGTAGTCGGGACTGAGACAATTCAACAATTAAAGTGGTGCCGAGGATCCAGCTGTGACAGTTTCATAGTGGATCCCATACACCGTGTAGCTGGAGTTTCTTTGCTGAGGGGGACATTGATTCGGTTAAGGAACGAGAACTTGTTTTTATTTTTTGTTATACTTAGGGCTCATTGTTTTTCTATTCTTTAAAAAATGTAGGCAACTGAAAATGTGGTTGAAAATCAGTGCAGGTATTTTATGTAAAAATGGATAAAAAGCAAAAATCAGAAGCTTTCCACACACTTTACTCACATTTCTCAAAATAAACTCTTTCTACTGTACCGCTTTGTTCAAAAGCCATTTTTTGATTTTCACTCGCGAACCTCTTTCCCATCAGCCACTCACCTCTGTTTTTCATCTCCCCTGCATGACTTGAGTGAATTAAATCAGTGAAACCAACAAAGAATGGCAGCTTTCACTTTTCGCCCGTTTCTCACAGAGCAATTTTCCTACATGTTTTGTTCACTCGGCATACCGTCGCGGTGCGGAATTGCAGCTGCTCACGTTTTTTGAATTAGCCAACACACATTTCAAATCAAACCAAAAGAAAATTTTTATGGAATGGCAGTGTAATTTCTACTCCAGGGTTTTCCATTGTTAGATTGTCTCTCAGCTGAATAGGCTTTGTGGTTACCACTGAATTTTAGAGCAAACCATGTACAGCTGCAGTTGATGTTTCTTTTATTTATTTATATAGTCTGGAAATGAGAGGGGAACGGGAGGAAGAATGACATGCAACCAAATACCCCAGTACGACTTAAACTGAGAATGTTGTAAATCTATAGTTGACATCTTCACTAATAGAACATAATCGGCAGATTATTTATCAGTGGTATGGTCTGAAAACATAAGAAAATTTTTGAAGATTTTTTTACTTACAGTGACATTAAAAAGAAAAAAAATCTCAACCAATCCTTCCAATTTAAAAGGTACAACCACTAAATTAGACAGAAACATTCAATTCTCACCAGACACCAACAAACCATAACAAATGACTGCTACATTACCAGCAAACATTCTTGCCCAGCAAAGACCGTCTGTGTCACATTGTGTTATCCAATTATTGCCCAAAAAATGGTGTCTCAGTGGGTGGCAGAAATGAGGAAATTGTGTGTCTGTATGTGTGTGTGTGTGTGGGAGGTATTTACAGTTCTCTTTCAGTCGGTTCAGTCAGTTACAATGCATCATTATAGGCTTTTCATATTGTGAGACAAGCCAATAAAGGCTGTTCACGACTTCTGCTGTAGCATAGAGACAGCTCATGGATGGGCTCATTCCCCAAGTCGACTGCACTTCACCTCTAAACCCAACAGGATCTTCTGTTTTCCCGGTAACTCGAGAGTACAGGTTGTGACAATGCCCAAGTTGTGTTTAGAGGGGTTAAAATATATGGAGATACCATGCTGTGTATGAGAGCCATTTTGGCCAAAAATAAGCTTTTTTTATTTGGAAGAATTTATTACCGTACTGTTCATTCAAAGCATGAAAGCATAAAAAATAGGGAACATTTTATCTGTAATTCCTCTATATATGTGACATTGGAGGTCATGCAGGAAGCGATATAGGTGTTACCAATGATACTAATTAAGGAACCTTAATTAGTATCATTGGTAACACCTGCGTTGACCCTACTATTTCATGTCAAAATGGCTGCTGTGAAAACTCTTACAAAGGTAAGACAAACATCTCATTTTCATAATTCACAAATCATTTCTCCAACACAAGGAAACATGTTTTAAATTTGAGGAACAATGAAATGCATGACTAATATATAATCAAATTTGAATAATTAAAGGTATATAGGTAATTATAATGATTGGGTTATTCAGTTTGTGGGTTGAAGAAATACTATAGGAGCCCTTGAAAGACACTGCATGCATTCATACTGCTCTTAGATGCTCTGGCCGTGCAGTCTTTATGCAGATAACTTGCTCTTAGAGGTCACGCTGTTCTATTCGATGGGAAGGATGAATCACACTCAGATTGTCAAGAGAACCTTGTCTAGGTTTGTGCCATACTCTTCTTCTTATAGCCTTTTTTTGCACATGGTACAACATCTGCCCCCGGGTGGTGCTTATGGGGTGTTACTTATGCTAATCACAAACAATCAGTCGTATGCCTCGTATGACTTATCATTCGGTGGTTGATTTATGATTTATCATCATTCCCATTGTGTATAGGTATACAAAGAAGCAAGGTATCTCTCTCATTTAGTCTGTATCTTCTCAAAATAACAATTTATATATTCACTCCAAATGAAGCAAGGTATCTCTCTCATTTAGTCTGTATCTTCTCAAAATAACAATTTATATATTCACTCCAAATGACCACTGAAATTGGAGTTGCTGCCAGAGACTTTGCCTCTTGGTTTCACCACCCAGAAGTCTCCTAAAATGAAGTTCAAACATAACAAGGTTACTGAAGCTAGGCTCCAAGAGCAAATGGAAGAATTTGGCTCTTGCCTTTGTTTCCCAGGACTAAGAGTAAAGGAGTTGTACTGTGAACTGACTTTTTTCATTCATTTTTTTCCCCCATTGTTTTCGGCACCACCTGCGAGCAGGTGCCAACAGTGCCCCGCACAATAACAATCTGTTCTCCCATATTTTTACAAAATGTTTACAACTGTTTCATCTTCATGTTAATTTGTGCAAACAAATTCTGAATTCAAGCAAACAATTTAATCTTGAACAACAAATTAAGCAATTTAAAGATATGAATTGCCATTCATGTGCATGCAAGTTATTAATTTGAAGGTACAAATTTGTAATTTATATGCAGGAATTCTCAGAAGTTTACTCCTCGTACCTGCTGGGCCTCATTGAGGCTGACTTTCAGCGAACACTTTAATAAAGCCTGTAAGTCATAGCTGGGGAGCTCCGCTTTGATAAATGGCCTGTATCAAGCCGCCTACTTACTTCAGACTGGCTCAACAAAACACCAGGCATCTGTCAATTACTGTCTCAGCAGCAAGGCAGTATTTAAAGGCATTTTGCTGAAGTGAGTTTGTGTTGGAATTCATAGGTAGTGGCATAATCAAACTAAATCCAGTTTATTCTTCTATTACACAAATGGTATCACTTTTGTTATTTTGTTATAGACTCCTCTTTTCCAGAACTTGGCTGATATACAACGTATACCAGTGATATATTTTAAATTAGTGCCCCGACTAACAATTATTCTGATTATTGATCAATCTGCTTTTTTAATTTCTCGATGAATCAGTCTGTCTATAGAATTGTGAAAAAAAAGTAAATATGGCTGTTCTATTTTCCTATAAATATTCACTTTCATATATTACAGCAACTTTGGAAGCAGCTGTAAAACCTGATATATATTTAGACTGTTTTTCTCCCATCGACCTTCATCAAATAACTTCAATAATTTCTTCATCTAAGTCGTCAACCTGTCTCTTAGATCCCATCCCAACCAGGCTGGTCAAGGATGTTTTACCTCTAGTTAGCCCTTCTTTATTGGATATGATTAATCTGTCTTTATTATCAGGATATGTACCACAGTCCTTTAAAGTAGCTGTAGCTGACTTTCTCCATAAGAACAGTTTATATGAGGATTTTCAGTCAGGATTTAGAGTGCATCATAGCACAGAGACCGCACTAGTCAAAGTTACAAACGACCTCCGATTGTGAAGCCCTCCGAGGCAAAATGTATTTTGCGACTTTGGGCTATACAAATAAATTTGATTTGATTTGATATATTACAAAGAAAAGTGGCAAATCCTATATTATATTTTAAAAAAGGGGCTGAAAATATATGCCTTGTAAGAATATAAAAGTTCATTTCTTATAGTTCTATATGGTATTTTTTTCCCCTCATGTGGTTGACGTATGGATGTTATGGATGGCTGACATGGACCAGAAAATTATGCTTTGTAAAGGATGTCGCAGACCTTATGACCTATGCAACAGCTAAATAACATTTTATTGTAATAAACACAGTAGTATATTTTAGGTTTTATACAGTAGCCATTTATTTCGAATTTAAATTAGAACAATTTCCACAACAGTATTATGCTGTACTTCATTAATTTCATTTTAAAGTTTACTAAAAACTACTGAGTTACAACAATTATCCAATAGTTTCTGTATTTCATACCATGGTGAAATTACACCGTGGTATGAAATACAGAAACTATTGGATAATTGTTCACAGTCGGTTACTGTTAATTTGACAATAAACCGTGTGGTTAACAGTATAGTTAAATATTTCAATAATGTAAGTCTAAATCTAGTC
The DNA here is from genome assembly GCA_946959425.1 of Argyrosomus regius. Taxonomy (NCBI): domain Eukaryota; kingdom Metazoa; phylum Chordata; class Actinopteri; family Sciaenidae; genus Argyrosomus; species Argyrosomus regius. The sequence goes on from OX336882.1 coordinate 28,575,151, forward strand.
ACAATTGCTACTTTATTGCATTAACCATTTATTTCATTTACACCCTTTAACCCAGATGAAGTAATGTGAAGTAATGTAAATTTGATCAACATTTTAAACTTTTGGTTAGGTCTTGTTAAGGTCTGTGGTTTCTCCCCATACAGACTCAAACAAACTGATCACAAAGCATTATTTGTTGCTGAAACAGCCTCCCCTGACTTTTATCCTGTGGCACTCAGAGGTACTGAACTACTGTACCACCATAACAGAAGGAAAGCACATGAAACACAAACATTCATCGCAGTAGCTGGGAATTTGTTAGAATGATATTTTTTGCTCAGAAAATCCTTTAAGATGTAATTAAGCATAATAATTGCTCACATGACTGCTGGTGTTTCACTACTAAATGCTCAAAAGATGAAAACAGACACACAGGACACTCACACAAGCTCTAAATCCCAGATTTAGAGGTCCAAACCTGTTGATTTCCATGTCGTGATGACTACTGACCCAAACATGGTTCATTTCAGAGAATGTAATGTTCGTTTTATAACATGGGATGTCATACCACTCCAAGACTTCTTCCTCTGCTCTCTGACAATGTCATCCTCTGAGAGCTCACACATCACCCTCGGGTTTTGAGGTGGAGCTAACAGACATTTGGATCTCCTACTTGTCTGCTTTAATATCAGATATGGGAGATTATGAAGGATAGAGGAGAGAAGTCCTCCACCTACAGTGACCCCTCAGTAGTAAAAGCATACTGAGACTCGGTGTCATTCTCTATAGCATAGGCTTAACAAGCGAGAGTGAGCTGTAATGAGAATATAAGGTGAACTCCTGTATCACTGAGACATACACTGTTTTCTTTGTGGCTTTCCACCTCAATTATTCCCATAGACAGACTGAAAACTGGGTCTCAGAAATGCCAGACACAAAAAAGTCAGATTTTTCCCAGCCGATGTGAAAAACTGTTCTGACATATTGAACGTCATAGCAGAGGAAGTTTGAGCTTCCTGAATTGCGACCAGTTTTTACACATGCGAGTTATCACAGGATTATTGTTTTAAAATGTTAGCGACTTTTGACCAGGATGGTTATAAGATCTGCCATAGTCTGGTGCTAGTGGCCTTCTCTGTACTAATAAAACTGACCTTTTAAATGTAATTTGCCCAGCAGTTGTGCCAAAGGTCAAAACTTGTCCTTTTGCTCACCATCCTGGGTTTAGATTCATGGCTGCTTACATCCCAAATGAAATGTGAAAATTTGTTTTCCACATTCAGTCAAGTCAATGAGGATGAACAAATTGGGAGAGACACTGAAATCCAAGGGCATTGTTCAGCTAAGTCAATTTGAAGCAGCTTCCTGTTGATAAGGATGGGATGTGCTGCAGGTCTGAGAGCTAATTATCCATCAGAGGTGGGACATTGGGTGTGAAAAGAGGGTCAAGGGACACTATACCACCCAGATACAATTCCTTCTCTTGAAATAGAAAGCTTAGTTTTAGGCTGTAGTTGTAACACAAGGCTGCCAGTTTCAAACCTGTCTGCACCTTGTAGCCTTCGACTAGTCCTGATGTGAAATAGCCAATGCGAACAGGGCGAGCCAGCTGTGGTGTCGCAGGAATAAGATGTTTTTCTCTGTATGTTGTCTCACAAACATCTGCCGTATACTGACATGAATGTGACTACCAGTTAACATTTGCTATTTATGAATCAATAATCGTTTTGATCCATAAAGTGTCAACAAATAAAGCAAAAGTTTAAGCAAAAGTTGACATCGTATGTCAACCAACAGTCCAAAACTTCAGTTTACTGTCATAAAAATAGTAGCATAAAAAATGGAAGACTCCTTTTCTTTGAAACGTCACTTCAGGAAGAATACGGAACTAGTAATGGTTAATGTGACTCTGTTGTCAAGATGTGCTTGTAGCTATGATGAATTTATCATGTGTGCATAAGGCCTAAAAGAAAATATTAGCTCCACATTATGTCAAACCTTGCTTTAATAATTTAGATTTACCCCGACTCCCATTTTCTCTTTCCCTCCCTCACTTCCGTCCTCCTTCACTCCCGCTCTTTATTTATTCTTTCTTTTTCCATTTTATTGATGGTGATGTATCACCTCCTTGGTTTGACCAATAGGCATGCACACTGACAGAGAACCGTCCTCCCGCTTAAGGCATTAGTGAGATACAATATAGGTGTGCAAGCTACTGCTGACACTGATGAACACCTTTGTTCGTCACAAGAGGTGCCATGTAAAATAACGGTATTTTAATTTCACACCAAAGTCTCCTTGTTTTTGAACGAGACTTGCATTCATTATTTTTTATTGAAACTATATTTTACCTATGCAATGAGCCCTTCACAAGATGGAATAATTAAAAGTAATATTTGTTGCTTTTTGGTTTAATTTATGTCTCAGTACTGAAGTTCAAATTCATGATTCAAACATGCAGAAACGAGGTGTTTTTATGGATCGTGGTTGAATGCTTTTCGACTTCTAATTTCAAGGCGTGTGGCCCTCACTCATTAAGTCATGTCTTCAAAAAAGTTTTAAGGGATTCAAACTAACAAGTAATTAATTGGAATTAATTCAAATGCAGCCCAAACAGCATAATGCATGAGTTCAGTTAGCTACGGTTAGTCACATTAGCATGTGTGGCCAGCAATGTCCATTCGTCACTGGTCAGAGAGTGTCTTACCCTTCAGTATAGTCGTAGTTTCCTTTGTGATCATATAATGGTGCTCTGTCACAAGGAGGCAGTCAGACTAGGTTGTACAGTTGATCCACTTGTTTCTGGTGCCTTAGCCGCCTCACTTTGGTGTCAAGTTAGCAGCTGAGCCCTCAGATTTGTTGTCATTGTAGAGTAAAGCAGCTGCTTTTTACAATGTCGGCAAACAGACTTATATTTTTGGGGTAATTTTGACATCTGCAGTGTACTTTTACACGTTGTTACAGATGTTTTGGTGCTGTAATTATCCAATCAGCAAAGCTTTGCTTACTACTGTCCTTCTCCATTTTCATTTATTGGCTTACTCCCGGTCAGTGGGCCATGCAATAGGTCAAGCTGATAATGAATTTTAAAACCACCCTTAGACTGTTGTTCAAATTGGTTATTACATTTAGAGTATTTCATTTTTTTCCATGCTTGAATGTCACTTAGAATTTTAAATAAAAAGTAAAAACCCCAGTCCTGATCAAATCTTGTACAGCGATGCAGTGTATTTTATTTTTCTTTAGTCTTTTGCCACGACTTTGAATCAAATCACGTCTGGAGGCCATTTTGATTGTGTTTATATGAAAGCTGCCAAAAGTATGAAAAATATTTAATTGGCAACAAAATTCTCACTTCAGAGTCTCAAAATATTAAACACTGACATTAAACTTTATTTTTCTTGACCACATATTGCTTTACGTAACACTGCAGCATAAACTGCACTTAACTGAAGGTAATGGCTCCTCTAAGTTTTAGTTTAGCCTATAAACACAGCTGAAACTTTGCCTATTTCACCTTGACAATTCAGGTCCAACAACACCTTTAGGCTGGTGGCAGTCAGCCAGTCAGCGTGTCGTGTCACCACTTTGTCCTTCCTTGTGCTGGATATTTACACCACTCTTTCCTCATTCTCTTCTCTGCCTGTCGCACTATGAACAACTGAAATTATTGACAAGGCAACAGTGGTTCTCTCTGTGTTCATGCATACATATCATTGTGAGTCAGTCCAGGCTTTCCTGACACGGCAGTCTTGACTTGCCCTCCCTTGTAAGATGTCTGACCTGCTGAGTCGATCTGGGCTTTTTTTGTTTGTGTTTTTTTTATAGACTGGGCTCAGGTCAGGCGTTGGGCTCATTTAACTTCTTCTCCTTTCCAGTGCCAATTTATGCACAGATGTCAGTACAGTCACAGTGAAACAGTTGACAAAGTTGTCTCAGTTGTCAAAAAAGAAGAAAAGAACTGTCAGTGGCACTGGCAGTTTTGTTTGAGGCGAATAATAAATGCACCTCTTAGTAGTGTGCATGGTTTTGCGGATCAGAGTGCTTAAAGTCATCCTCGTAATGGGCTTGGTCTTGCATTTGAACAGCACGAGCCACGGTCAGGCTAAGCCAAAAGCTCCGTTTGGCTCATGCAGGGCTCTTAACCTGAGACAGTAACCAGAAAAAGCATATTTTTTATTGTGTATAATTCATCTGAAATCACAGGCAACTCCTTCCAGTGAGAATAAAACCGGCCTGTTCTGAGTATTCTAAGTAACCTTAACAAAAAGGCTCAGGATTAAGTGTTCATTTATGGGTTGAGAAAATTCTCCTAGTTCTTAAGATAAACTATTTAAAACCCCTCTTGGATTAGCTGGAGAATACATTGTCACAAAGCTGAAAACAGGCTGTTTTTTTTCTGAGCTCTGACTTTTTAGAGATACGTGAGATTTCATCTGAAAATACACTTTAATAAAACTTAAAGTCAAAGGTATAACAAGGCTATGTCCAAGACTACTTCTCATATCTTGACAGCTGATCGAGAACAATTTGTTTCACATTCTTGCTTAAGGTCTCCTTCCTCGAGTCGTACAAGCACATTTTAGGTGTGAACAGTAAGAAACATTTAGTAATCTTTGCTGATCTGCTCACCTCGAAATGTCACTTAAAGTAGAAAACCTATTTGAGTGTCTATTTTCTCTGAAACAATTGTAAAGCTAACCAGACTGCTCCACACTGCTTCTGGTCTTCCTTACTTGCTGTAATTGCACTATTTCAGGTGTTTTTGTTATTCTTTCAATAGTGGGAAACAGTATTTCTTCTAGTTTTTGTGCACAGAGCGTGTTTGTATTTCAAGTCAGCGGGTTAATTTAATAAAATATGGGAGACCATGCTTTGCAGGTCTACAGTGTCTGTGTTTTTTTGTTTGTTTTTTTGCATATTTTTAAATTCATATCTCCAATTCCACCAAAACAAAAGCAGATGTATCGCATCATTATACAGTTTTTATGTGTCTTGCTAATTACATCATGATTAACAACAGAAAGAGAGACTCAAATTGAAAGGAAGTGAGTAGGGTTTGTTAGTATTTGTGGAACGGTATAAAATCTTCTCTGCGATCCAGCTTATAGAAGTAAGTAAACTTTATTCATGAAAACATCTTTCAAAACCAGAGTTACAAGGTGCTGTTCAATGGAAGCATTAGAAAGATACGACAGGAAATAACAATGTAAATGCCCATTCGGTTGTCACTCCCCATCTGCATAATGCATGTATAAAGGGAATTGGATACAGATGTTCATTCTTATGGAGGCTGCTTGGTGGCATGAAACATGAAACCAATAAAGTAACATTTCTGAGCATAGAATGGGGATGTTTTTGGACTGAATGAGAGTGAAACAAGTCATTTCGCAGGTATTGTAATTCTCAAAAAAAATTGTATCCACCATTTTACAGCTGCCTCTTTCACAATGTAAGCTAATAGGCACATCACGTGATAGATGCCATTGCTGTCATTACATGGTTTGGCCAATATATGTCAAATTGACTTAAAAGCCCAGTGTACCTGAGGGCCAGGTCTGCATTTCCCTGCTTCCAGCGGGCCTGAAAAAGATACCACCACTGAGGTACCAGTGCACCTAGTCCTAATCCCGGGCAGTACAGTTAACCAAGAGAGCTAACTAGCTAACAGCAGCTACAGTTTAAATTCTGACATCTGAGAAGCTGAAACCAGAGAATGTTTAATCAATTAAAATAGTTGCAGATTAATTTCCTGTCGATCGATTATTGTTGCAGCTTTACTGGGGGTGTACATATGTAATTGTTTGGTAACGACTTAGGCAATAATGTCAGGGTGTGTGTCTGTGAGCTTGGTTCGGAGCTCTTCTGCATCCTTGTGGCCAAAAATCCATTAGACTAATGCAATAATCATTAAATCACTATATAAACAGGGTTTGTATTGTGCTCAGCATACAAATAACATGAAAAACAAACAAACTCTGAACTGAAAAAAGCACACGTTAGACTGAACAATCAATCAATTCTTTCATTCTTGTTTTTCTTCAATCAAATTTAAGCTCTAATAATGTTAAATGCTGTGGATTCCACTCACTGGTTAGTGGCCATGTGTCCTTTTCCATAGAATAACATTTAGATCCTGATGCCAATTATTGTTTTTTTAATTGAAACTTAAAATTGAGTTTCGTTGAGCTGCCAAATATGTTTGGTGCTACAGCAGCTTCAGCCTTCTGTTAAGAAACAATTACTTTCTGTACCCAGCTTTTCTTTCTTTCTGCAAAGTTTTCTCTCCAGACATTTTTTACTAACAAATAGTTTTTTTATGATCTAGCAAAAAACATGCAAATGCCTTCTCGCAGCTGCACTGTGAAAGGAGGTACAGTACACAGAAGGCACACTGTCGGGGGGTTGCTGCTTAATAAAACATGGGACTTTCATATAATCTTTATTGGGCTGCGCCAATGAAATATTAAAATTATATTTCCTTGTTCCTGTGATCATAATGTAGTTATTTAAAGACCCATGGTATTGCTTAAAGTAAAAATTAAATCATCGCTAAATAATGTAGTGCTATTCTCTACCACATATGTCATTATAATTAGGGTGTATATCCTCACTGAGGACCTGAATCCCACCTGAGCTTCACATGCAGCGGCGTTTGTGTTGAGTATCTTTTGCTTTGTAAGTGCTAACTGGTGTGAGAGAGGGGAAAGATTCATTTGACCATTACAGTGTTTTGCTGCGCATTTGCCAGTGAAGGTTACCCAGAGCCATAGACGCTGTAGGATGTATCTTTATGGCCTTGGCATTAATGAGAGAGTTGACAGTTGTTATAAGTTTGGGATAGCTGAGGGGCTTAATGAGCATTTTTGTGATACTATACTATAATAACCATCCTGGAGTTTTCAAGCAACAATGCTGAACATTTGCTGGTTTAAGCCTCTCAAATGAGATCATTTGATGCTTTCTTTATCATATATGATACATTAAATATCTTTGAATTGTTTGTTCAATAAAAAAACTCAGGAAATTATTATGAGTCAATCTCTGTGTTGCTGCCTGGAAAGTCTTGTGAGTGCCACTTCTATATACGAGCATATGGGATGTAGGTTAGCCAACATGACCATGGCGACCATTGGATTGTGAGCTTAGTTTAAGATTCACATTTTTTTAAGAAAATCACTGCCAGATAAATCAATAATTCAATTCAGTTTTATTTATATAGCACCAAATCATAACAAAGGTTATCTCATGACACTTTCCATATAGAGTATATATAGTATATTTACAGAGACCAAACAATTCCCACCATGAGCGAAAACTTGGCGACGGTGGCAAGGAAAAACTTCCTTTTAACAGGCAAAGAAACCTCGAGCAGAACCAAGCTCATTGGTGGACGGCTATCTGGTAGATAGATAAACAGATAGATGGCGAGAGATGATGATGATGATAATAATAATAATAATAATAATAATAATATATGATAATAATAATATATGTAGTGGATGTCAAGCTTGACCAACCACCGTTTCAATTGCAGCCATGATCCACCAGAAAAACTCTGGGGAAGAAGCTAAGTTAGTAACACATATCGATGGGGCATGAGTGTGTGCAGATGGAGAGCGAGAGAGGAAGAGAAGAGATCAGTGTATCATGTGAAGTCCAATAATGACAACAATCATCAGTTGCAGCCCTGACTTTGTCATATTTTTGGACCAGTCTCTGTCCTTTTGGCAAAATCTTCTATCTCTAATGGCAGTCGTTAGATAATAATGGTGTCAAACTTCAGAGGACAGCGAGTTTAGTTTGGGTTTGGGGTAAAGACCGGAAAACGAGTTTTTAAGCCTAACTCGCCTCATTGGTATTGATCAACAGGCCTATCCACCCTGGGCAGATATACTAGGGACATTTTGTGCTATGAGGCAGTGAAACCTTGAAAAAGCTTGTTTGACATAAGCCGTGCCAGAAACCTGTCAATGTTGTTGCAATTCCTCGGCCACTAAATGAGGTTGAATTGTCCAACCTTACATAATGTCCCTGTGGAAGTATTTCATCATGGCGGGGTTTATTCAGAATTTGTCTTTATGATTCTAACTGAATTTTCATTTCATCTTAAGTAACCTTCAAATCACGTCCGTTGTTTAAGTTTTCTCTAATTATTTAATATAAACAGAGTAATAGAAGTGCCGATGTTGCCCGCTGCTGTCTCCACACCGCTTCCCATGTCAGACAACAGGCAGGGTGAAAAGGTGTATACAGGTTTCAGGTTCATGAGCGGGAACATGCTGTTCTCTGAGAATTCAATGAATAACGGTGTTTTGTATTCTCTCATATACACACCATCAAAATTGAGTACTTAACAGTCTGACACATCCTGTGTGTTTAATGTTTTTAAAACTGTTTGAAAATGTTAATTACACTTCTATTTATTTTTCCTTTCATAGCTCATTTGAGGAGGATACTTCATTTTGTGACAGTGGCCATTTGCATTAATTGAGGAAAGTGCTCATCATTGTTTCTTCAGAATTTCTCGAGGCCTTTTTTAAATTTTTCAGTGAGGTCTTGTTCAGTGGTCTGCTTTGAAATGAGAGCTTACATAACTAAAACGTGGGCGGTGTAATTATAAAGCAATTGGAATTGAGATGAGTTTCTCCATTATTAGAATATGAAAGTATTTTTTTTGTGTTCTGGTTTTTTGAAATCACAAAATGAATGTCTGCAATCTATAGCTGCTATTCAGTCTTATCCACCTTCTCTTCTTTTGCCGTATACTTCATGATTAAAGGAATTTATCTTTAAAACTCGTTTACACTCAGAAAAGGTCAGATGTAAAAACAATAGTTGAGGTTAAAGCTTTGCAGCTGCAAAGAGGCATTCAGGGTCACTACTCAGTTTTTACCCAAAGGTCCCAAAACAGCTCACCAGAGGTACGCTGCTTGGAATTGCAACAGGGGCACTTGGGCTGATCACAGAGGCTCTGGGGTGGCTCAGGTGGCCCTCTGGTGTGACATTTAGGCAGTGTCTCATTAGGGCACAAACACAGCTTGTTTTATGCAAAACCCCCACCCATCCATACTCTTCATTATAAACCAACTGATACTGCATTTTTTTAAGGTACTGATGGTACTGATACTGATATTTAAAAAAAAAAATCTGATAGATATATCGGCCAATAGTCTTTTTTTTTTTTTTTTTCAACAATCTTGATGCTGATCCCTTAAATTGTTTTTTTAAGAATTGGGACAAAAATCATGCTAAGCAGGACATTTTACATTTGAAAAATCAATTTAGCGGTTCTCTGTGTTGGACAAATTCATTTTCTTAATGACCTAAAACCAAGTTTTGTGTTTTTGTACTGCAGTTTTACCAGAGTAGTTGATAACCAGGACTTTGGGTTCTTCCTGAAGCTCTGAACTCCTTGTGGTATCTGGTTGTTGAGCAGTGTCTTCTTCATTTTGGGACCCTTCTCCACTGTTCTGGATACGCTTAATAGGCTGCAGAAACCCAGCCTTACTATTCCAATTTGACCTTTTGGCTCTATCATTGACGTCCATTTTTCTACCCTTTTTGAACTTGTTACTTAACAGCCAGCATATACACCAATATGATATCAATATAGCCTCAATATCGGCCAATATATTAGTCTGGCTGATTTTTTGGTCCATTTCTACTCTCCATTAGCCCTGGATTTCAAACCTCCCACCAGCATTTAAACCGGGATGGCATGCTGGCATGTCGCAGCAGGCGGTCTGCAATTTATACTTGCATTCAAATTTTATGTTCGCCCTGTATTTTTATGACTTAAAACAAAATGATCACAAGGGAAGGATTGGATAAAAGTAAGCTGTGTAACCTATAACATTTGCAAAACATTAGCACACCATCAACACAGTGTGCATGATTCATTGCTGCATTTTATCTTCTTTGGCTTGGAGAAAAATTTCACCATGGCATCGTAATATGGAAATTCTGGCCACAGGAGGCCTAGTTATTGAAATCTTCATGCAGGCCCCCCCCAAGAGCTCCCCATTCAGCCTGTCCTGAGATCTGTTTTCCCCAGTTCAGTTCACGCAGATTAAAATGAACATGGTAATTTTGAATTTTCAACTAAGTTCACAGTTCCCCAAAAAAATTAACTTACTGCTTTTTCAAATTTTTTAGGCGATGCCATGGTAACAACTAGGCAACAACTCAGAGATTGACTCATGTTTCAGAATAGCACTGCACAGTTGCAACCATGAATGCACCATCTTCTGAAAGAACTATTATTGTACTATTATAGGGGAAACACTGAGCAGGAAAACTCTAATCTAAGATCCACACCAAAATGGAATTAATACGTTCACCACACTGCATTTAAATCTGCAACTTTTTTTTGTGAGAACTTGAAACAGACTCAAACTAAAAAAACAAACGGTCCTAAGAGTCCAATTAATAATTTTGACAAAATTCTTTTGATCATGTTTCTGTCACAGTGTGTCCCTTTTGTCTCTAGGACTGGTTTCTGATCTAATTCAATCATAAAATGACTCCTTTTGAGATGAAATGATGAGGTAGGCGTAGTTTGTTCTGTTGAAAGTACACCAGGGTTTGCTCCCCAGCTGTAAGTGAAAATACAATATGTGACGAGATGAAGGTGGAAGCATTGAGGGCAGCAGCTGCGATGTCCTGTTGACCAGAAAGATTGTTTGGATTGCAGGACACAATGTGCGTGTGTGTGTGTCACTCATCCATGTTCATCCATCTGTAGATGCACAATTAATACTCTGCACAAATGTGGCATGCATAAGTCTCTGAAGAAAGAAACAGAATGGTAATGTTTTTGGTTCTTTTTATGACACTGGAGAAGACCTTGCCTCTAGTGTCTAGCGCATGTTTTATTCTGAATTTTAATGTGGGATGAAGTGGATTCTGACCAGTTAAAGGTCGCATATAACATGGCGCTTAAAAAGTGTCAAATCAGAACAAAAAAAGAGGATCTTTAGCTTTGCAGTAAGCTGAACAGTGATTGACCATGAAAATCTTTTTACCACATTCTCCTTGACATTAAAGGATTATGTTAAAAGGCGTTTTATACTTGGTCTGGGAGCGAGTGTAGAGAGCGGGAAACTGCTGATATTTGCAAAAACAGTAGATGGTAGTAGAGATGGATTGAAGTGACATCATACTTAAGTGGATATGTGACAAGATCAAATCCAGTCTGGTCAGCAAGTCAAGAGAAGGTTTGTCAAACTTTATTTTATATTTTTCAGGGTCAAGGCGAGGAGCTCTGCTTAAAATGTTGCAGTCATCTTCAAAAACATTTTTGAACGTCTTTTGCTGTCCTTTTTAAACAGTTTATACTTTGATTTTAAAGTGTTTTTAAGGTTAAGTAGATTGAGAAAGTCAATCTACTGTGAATTTATGAAAATGCATATATATGACTGACTTATGCCACATGTAGCTGACTTTCATGTGTCACTGTTTACATTTACATTTAGTCATTTAGCTGATGCTTTTATCCAAAGCGACTTAAAAAAAGGGAAACAATCATGGCACAGTGTGACAATGTCAAGTTAGTGCAGCAATAAGAACTACTCGCATTGAATCAAGTGACAGCTCTAAAGGCAGACAGATTTAGTATGTACAGTTGTTGGTGCTAGAAGATGAGGTACTCTCTGACGAGGTGGATCTTTTTGAAGGTAGAGAAGGACGCCTCTGATCTGGTAGGAACTGGTAGGACGTTCCACCAACGGGGAACAACAGATGAGAAAGGTTTGGATTGCCTTGATTGTATATTGTGTTCATTGGAGGAGGTAACATATGCCTGTAAGGACATTCAAGTAGGTGGATGACTACGTTATAGGCAAGCAGTGGGGTAACATGCTTTTGGGTTGGTTGAAGATCGCCGATCATCTGAAAGTGTTTTACTCTGTAGGCTGGGAGGCCCGTCAGGAGGGCGTTACAGTAATCTAGTCATGAGATGATCACAGCCTGTATCAGGAGTTTGGTAGCATGTTGAATCAGTTAAAGACTGAATTTTCTTATGTTGTAAAGTGCGAAGAGGCATAATCGGGGATCCAAGGCCACGGGATCAGAGAAGGTTAGTTGGTCATCGATCATGACTCCCAAGTTTCTCACTACCCTGGTAGGGGGAAGACATAGGCAGTACATTTTGATGTAATGTCTGTTTAAATGTACTGCATAAATGTCTAAAAGTTTATGTTCATACAGAAAATTACAACCAACAATTTTTACCAACTACATTCTCTGGGAAAATAGGTATTTGGTTCAGATGTTAGTGAGAAAATATCTCGTCGCAACAGTCGTCTCATTTTGTCAAAATTTACCAGCCTCATTTAGGAAAACAGACCTCCGTTATATCCATGTCCTGGTAATAATTTTGCCTAATTGGTTTTAGCTCTTGACAAATTTAATCAAGGAATTAACACATTTTAAACACCTGGGGTACAAGCATGTACAAGAAATGTGTTTTTGTAAATACTTTACCATGGCTGAAGTCTAATTAAGTGCCAAGTGTGTGGTGTTTGCCAAGTGGGAGTCCTGGCACTAATGAGTACTATACAATTATAGGAGAACATTAAAAGTCAAAGGCAATGCTAATCTGTGACTGACATCTAACCACTCGCCTTGTGCTTATGTGGTCCTCATTCTGGTACTCAGATTTAAAGCAACTGCTTGAAAATTTTATCTGCACTGGCTTTTTGACCCGGGTTTGCTTCCCACACCGTTCAGAATTGATGGGAGTGTAAAGCAGCTCCTCCATCACAACCCTCCACCTCATTAAAATCATTTACTCTCTCAGCGCATTAGCAAGCTTTAAGAGCTGTGGATAAAAGAGCAGATGAAGTGGGCAATCTCGACACACTTGTGCACGCTCTATAAAGATTTTGCAGTCGTTCATGTGTGTCTAAATTCAGTGTCGCAGAAGTTTAAAAAGAGGAGGCAGCTCCGGGCGGTGTAACTAGAGTCAGTGTTTAATTAGGTTTGTGTGCTTAAGTAGCGAGGGCCATTCTCCGTCATAATACAGCTGACCTTTGCAGTCTTGAATCTCAGCCACACGCCTATTTCTCTGTTTGTAATTGCAAAAGAAATGTTATTCTCTAACGCATAAAATAGACGGATGTGAAGAATTAAATCATACTAAAAATACTCCTTGTTTCATCATTATACCATTCACTATTATCTACTCTGGGTAATGTTCATGCTGCTGTCACTACAGTTAACCATTTACCACAGGCACCAAAGGCACCATTGTTGGCATATGAAAAAGCTGGATGGTTATCAATGGCATTTAGAAGGCCTCGGCATACCCGTGTTTTCATCTGTAAGGGTTTCCTCTGTCCTTCATTTCGACGCGAGGCTGCACAAACTGCACAACCGATCTCTGAAGAGGTGTGCTGATACTGTTCTGTGCTGACAAGATAATTCCACTTAGAGAAACTTGAGACCGGATCGGATGACTGAAACACATGAGAAGTTATCATGAGGCAGAATGTGGCACAAGTGATGCATTCTGTCCCAGACACAAACCAAAGAGCATGTGTGAAAATAGCACAGACGGGAATTTCAAAAGGAAGGAAGGTTGTGGTGAAATGTAAATTAACCTTTTATTCTACAGAAATCTCAATGGCATCAGACTGTAATGAGTAATGTAAGGAGTGCGGCACATTAAATATCTAAAATTGAGGGAAACATAAAGTGGGAAATGGACAACTGTTTTGCTTTAACTTGTTATGAAGTGAATGTTGATTGGCCAGTGTAATGCCTATAGAATAACCCCCATATCCCACTGAGGATGAGTCTGTGACGCTGTTTTGGTCCATTCCCCATGTAGCTTCAAACCCCACCAGGAGTGTTTCAGAAGTGTTTTGCCCTCTAGACTTTGTTAACTTGCTCAGATTTGGTAATTTGTTGTCCCTGAGTAAGTAGGCTACATAGTTGCATGGTTTCCCTTTGGTCTGTTTTTTTTTACAATCCAGAGTCTGCACAGCTTGTTTTATTTTGAAAATTGACTGGATTCTCTATAGCATTTCTATATCTGACTTCCAGCCAGCTCAATCTACTGCTTGATGCAGCTATTCACGGCATAGGTCAAAATAGAACACCCATGTGTTCTCTGGAGCAGAGCAGAGAGCCGCTTCTGGGACACTAATAAAACACGTTGCAGCGCTTCTGGTGGAATCACAATCATGGTCTAGAATGGCCATGATCAGCTCCGGTGGCCTTGTGCACCCGTGTCCAGTGGGATTGGGCCGTAATGATACCATCCATGTTTAGATTGGTTCCATATAATCCTCATCGTCACTATGCTGTTCTGTCTGCCACCGGGCATGATATGTCCCGGGAAAATGTCTAAATAAAGGAACAAATTATTTTCCTCATAAAGTTTTGTTCTGATATCAACGTTACTTCCCCCTTCAACCTCGACACAAGCCCCTGCTGTAGTTACTTATTTGTGCTGAACAATAACCTTACTCAAACTATATTATTACTATGCGATGATGTACCATGCACATCTTTGCAATTAAAATCATGGTAGTTTCAATTTACCTCTTCAGTGAACATGCTTTTCCCTTCTGTCTAATTTCCAAAGCAGTGTTGATCATTTATTCACAGAGCTAGGTTTTGATGGTGAATGGACTGTACTTATGAAGCACCTTTCCAGTCTTCATTCACACATTCACACACTGACTGGATTGGCTGCCATGCAAGGTGCCAACTGCTCATCAGTGTGGGAGCTCATCCCGTTCACACACTGATGGCACAGCCTTTGGGGGCAATTTGGGGTTCGGTATCATGCCCAGGGAGGAGGATCAAACCACCAATCTTCTGATTAGTGGACGACCTTACGTCACCTCCTGAGCCACAGCTGGCCATGAGGAAAATGAAAAAGGAAAACAATGCCATAAACGATAATACTACTTGGAAACGCAAACTAAACAACTACAACATGATATTAGACACCTGATCACAGTTAACTAGTAAGTTCCTCACAGTATACTGACTTTCACTACAGGCCTTTTTCATTGAAGACATTTTGACAGTTGACAATGAATGATGGCTGAATTCCATTTAGCCTCTTTGGTTTCATGGCCTTAGTATTGTGCATGCCGGCTCACTGTCATAGCTTACTGGGACACGTTACTGTTATTACTGACAGCTGTACTATGTTTCCCACTATGACAAGATGGTGACAAATTTTCTGCTGCGAAAAACATTCCCCTCAGGGACTAAAGAAAGTTTTACTTAAGTGTTTACCCCCAACTACTTTGTCAGCTACGATGTAGAACCCAAAATACATCAACATGAGGTTCTCAGATGCTTTTGTGTCATGTTTGTCGCTCTGTTTTCATCTGTGCGTCTTATTTTTCACTGACCCTCTAGAGCAGTGGTTCTCAAACTTTTAGAGTCTTGACCCCCTCAGCATAATCAGGTTGGTGTTCACGACCACTGTGCTAGAGAGAGGATGGATGGAGTTGCAACTACAAAAACACTTGCTCCACTTGAGGTTGTACAGTTGTCTTCCAAAGTGATGCTTCTTATACTCGTCAGAAGCAATTTTTGTATTAAGTATAGGCATCTGCTTGCCGAGAGCACACAAACCAGACAACAGCCAAGACTATTTCTGGCCTGCCATCAAGTTACTCATCAAATTATTGTTAATTAGCAACAGCTGACCTGCAGCCAGTGACGTTTGTCAGTTCAACTGACCGAAAGTGACGGTCTGTGGTGGCTAAAAATGCGAATTTGCTCCCTGAATGTTTTTTTTTTCACTCTGCTCTTTGCTAATGAAAAAGAGAGAGGAGCGATAACAGATTTGTTATGGTTTGAGCTTATAGCGAATTTTTGCCAACCCAGGTGTCAGAACGGAGTCAATCACCGGCGAAACCAAATCATTTTTCACATCCTCACACTCTAATTTTCACTCAGATATGCAGTGAAATGCTCGACTGTGTAGAGACCATCTTTCATTAAAGAGAGCAGTGCTACAACACTGGCAGGCTGAGGCGAACAAGGCCCAGCAGAGTCTAATAAAGAAAAGATCAGATTTTGATCGGCTTTATTTTTAACTGATACTGATCCATTAAAATAAAGCAGGATCGGATCGAGACATCTCCAGCTTCAACGCGTCACTCCTCAGATGGTTTGCTGTTATACATTCAGCACAGCTCGCTAGTTTCATTATGGATAAGAACAACAATATCCTTTCTTACTTATATGGAAACAGGACAACCTGACCTAGATGTCACTAGACGACAAAGCTGTACTAGAGTGCCTGCTGTACTTTTTCTGTATATTTTAGGTTTGGACAGATCATTAAAGGGATTGAATATTTGTTTTAAAAAGTGATCCTGGATACATGTCATTTGTTCTCAGGTGTTAACTTTCTTTTTACTATAAGCTTTATTTAGTCAGAAAGCAGTGCACCGCATGTGTGAATGAACTTAATGCTGCCACTATGCAGGAGCCCACTGCCTTCTTTTCATACACATTTCTTATTGTGTAAAGAGAAGCACTCTGGATTTGTTGTTGGCTTTGAGGTCTCTTATGACCTGTCTCTCCACAATAGTAAAGCAAATGAATTGTATTAGCTTTACAATAGGCAGTGTTTTGAATTCATGCTAAACATAACCCATTTTCCCATTGGCTGGGTGCATTTGAAAACAGGTTTCTTGCGAAGCTCAGCAAGAAGTGAAGTCTGAGTAATTAATTATTCTGGAAAAACACAATTTTCACAAGCAGTGAATCGAAGGCAGCAAAATGAAGATGGCATATGAAAAAGCACACTTTTGCTTAGATCAAATCCCAAGCTTGTTTACTTCATAGCAAGCTCGAACATCTTTCCCCATTTGCTCCGGCCACTGTCAGCTCTGAGGTTTAATGGCAGCATTTGCAAGATTTGGCGACAGGCCCTTATGTTTCCTTCTCAGCAAGACGTACACCCGACCTGGAGAAGGCTCTCAAACTTGCAAAAAAAACAAAACAAAAAAGATGGATTATGGGCCTCAAAATAGAGCCGTGCACCTGTCGCCTAACATTTTCCAGCATGGACACTCTTGGATCCAGTGACCGCACCAAATGTCACATGAAGGGGATGCTGTGAGCACAAAGCTGATTAAAGCAGTTGGACGCTTTCAAAAAAAAAACCCCAAGAGGAGCCGCGGAAGTTTTTCGCAAACAACTTTGGACTCCAAACATATGAGAGGGATGTCTCTCAAGATGTGGATCAAGTTTTAAAATGGTGGACGGTGACATAACATACTCTACATGCTGTCGTAACATTGCAGGATTACACCTCTGTAGTGCAGCTGGAGACTGATGGAAGGTGAGGGAATGGCTGTGGCTTCAACACAGTTCGGTTTTCGTCTATTTACATACTTTCTCTACTCATATTTGACCGCTGAACTACTTTTTAATTCCTTGTTTATTCACCTGTGTTTATTGTGTGACTGCTGTGTGATTCTGATTGATGTAAGAACTCCCCTGAGACCTCCAGTTGTTTCTGTTTCCTCCAGTTTCTCTTCTTTTTCCTCCCCCTGCTAGACATTCATGCAGTGAAGTCATTCAGCATCAGCATGAGCACAATATTTTTGTTTAGTTTTGAGAAAACTATTTTAACTTATTGAGTCTTTGCCTCAGTTTGGTGCCTCACAGGGCTGATTTGCATCTATTTTGCATTGACTTTATGAGGTGTTATCAGGTGTTGTGCTGTTTTCTTTATAAAAATGTCAGTTAGTTATATCAATGTGGTTAAATACAATTTAATAATACTGTTTGTTCACAGTTACAAGCAAAAACAGTGTTAAAGTTGACAAAGTTAAATTATGCATTAGTTGAATGACAAAAAATTATTTCAAATGGCAAAAAAATGGACATGTCTTGTTTCTAGCTTCTCAAAAAAGTAAGAACTTGTTTTTTTTTTTTTTGTTTCACAGGTACGATCGGGCCGATGTTAACGTTTTCAAACCAGTTTGATATTAGGCCAAAGACTGGACCGGACCGGTATTACAGAATCCTACCACAAGATGTCAAACTCGGCTGCTCCCATATAAGAGTGGCGTTGCAAGTTTTCAGCGACACTTTACTGTAAATGTTTCACAACAAAAGCTTTAAGAAATGAAGGGTTCATTTCTACTGAAACACTAGATGACTTTTAATTTGAAACATATACAGGGGGTTGTGAGTTTGTATCAACAGCGTAATGCAGTATCTGATAAGTAACATTAGCGGGACAAAAAGGAGAGGTTCAAAACGAGGCTTCATACTTCTGCAAAGTTGCTGACTATATTAGCTGGTTACTTACCTCTAACATAGCAAAGTGATGTGACAAGCATGATAGGAAATGGAAAATGATGGGGTCATTGTTTATTGACTTTACAGTGATGTATTTCACAAACTAGTTAGCAACTTACCACAAAGACACTGCTAACTCTGCACCACCGTATACTCAGCTGTGATGCTACATTGGAACGCTACATGTGCTGCAGACAGATCTGAGTGTATGGTAGCTGCTATGGCTGCTTCTGTCTTTTTAATTTGCCAGAACGGGACGTGATGACAAATGGCGGTTCAGTTTGTTTGCACAAAATCAGACCGGTTTAAGCTCGTACACCAGACCAGACCAGCAAAACAGGAAACCAATCCAACACTACCCTTGTTTGTCTTACAGGACTTTATCAAGACATTTGATGACTCAGTTTTGGGCTCTGGGATACTGTGACTGACATTTTCAAAATGTTTGTATCTCTGTAGACCAAATGACTCATAGGAAAAAAAACAAAAAAACAACAATAATAGGCTCTAATGGACACATCGTGCCTGACTGCACATACAAGATATACATAAAAGGCTGCATTTGGTTAGTGTCAACCTTATACAGGAACAGAGGCAGCAGATGTAGTGGTCAAGTAAGACTTTAATAAACCACGAGAAGAATGAATTTTCTTGAATAATATCCACAACTTGTGATTGTATGAAGACTTGCAATCATCCAGGTCACAGTAGAATAAGTGCTCAGCAAGAAGTTGGATTTGCAGTTTGTACAGCTAACAAAAAAAAGGTCATGCTGTGACCCTACTCATTTGTATCAAATAATTATTCAACAAAGTCAACTTTTAAAATGATGTGAATAGTTTCCTTCTGGAAAAATACAGATTTTGTTCTGACCTCATGATGAGATGTCAGTGCCTCTCTCATAACCCTCTCTTGGTCGTATTGGACGTGTAATTATTATTCATGTGGCGTAAATCCTGATTGCTCTTTGCAACACGCAACCTTTTCAAACTGTTGATCACAAACATATTCACTCATTTCTTTCCCACAAAGAACCATTTATTCTTCACACATTTACTGAAAATTACAGTTTATTGAAAGGACACAGAAAGGTCAGAGAACACAGATACATGTAGCTAGGAGTTACTACTCAGTGCATGGCACATTCTCAGGGAGACGACCCATTGTGAGTCTTTGGCTCTTTGCCTCTGGAGTGTTAAAGGCAGAAAGAGTGCTGAAATATTAAATGTTGAACAGTTGGCCAGCCAACTTGAGCCTCTATATTTCAAAATGTGGAGGAGTAAATTAACCTTGCTACAATGAGTGACAAACAATATTCTAAGTTGGGTAGTAGTAGTAGTAATAGTAGTAGTAATAGTAGTAGTAGTAGTAGGAGTATTTTTTATTTGTCAATTGATATATTTATCACAGGATACAGTGTCAGACCTCACCAGTGCAAAGGGATTTTTCTAGAAAGATCACACATTTATAAAGCAGTGTCCTCACTTAGAATAAAACTCAGATAAGTAAACAACAAATGAACAATCATGAAACAAGTTACCAGTGCCATTGCTACCTTTTTAAAAAGAATTTCTAGAATGCATGCCATTTTACTATGGAGGATTTCAGATGACAGTTTGAAATTTGTTGACAATTCCAGTGTCTCAGCTTTTGCAAACAATGCTGATATGCGTATGTGTAGCTGTGTGTGTGTGTGTGTGTGTGTGGTGTGTGTGTGGGCGCACATATGTTTTTTGTGAGAGTGCGCAAGTGTGTGCTCTTAGAAAGATCCTTCAGGCAATGCAGGAGCTCTGCATTTTGGATGATATGCCGTCCGCTCAGTTGTATTCATGTGGCTTTGTCTTTTTGCTGCTGCTGCTGCCTCCCTCTGCCTCCACGCTGTCGGCTGAGAGCTTTGTGTTGAATTTTCCAGTCTGCGCTTGGCTCCTTTGCTGTTGGGTTGAGAAGATAAAGATTGCTAATGAGCAAGACTGACACAAGAATATTCCACAGTAGACATGTGGTGGTGGTCCTGTAATCTAAGAAAGAAATGCTCCCAAATATCTGTGGGATGCAAAAAGGGGGAGAAAAACATTTTTGAAGTTAAAGATAATATGGATGGTTATGTGGTTGCTGTTTTGGTCCATTATCCGTACGACTTCTACCAGGAGCATTTCAGAAGTGGAGCTTTTGCCCACCAGACTTTAATAACTTGCTTAGATTTGGTATTTTTTCCCTGGTTTATGTGCTTCTAAATATGTAAATATACTACAAAGTTAATTTCCCTTTTGGCTGTTTTTACAGAAGTTTGCACAGAGCGTTTTATTTTGAAAATCGGCCAGATTCTTTATGCCGTTTCTGTGTCTGACTTCCGGCCAGCTCGAGCTGCTCTGTGCAGACTGATGGAGGCTGCTTGTGGCGTCTGTCAAAAATAGGACAACCATGTATTCTCGGTGCGGCCGAGCGAAGACCTGCCGGTGGGGTTTGAAACATTGACTAGAACGACCATGATTAGCTCCGGTGGCCGCCGCGGACACAGAACGGGTTGCATCTGTGCCTGGTGGAATTTTAGTCTTTAGCCTTCTACTACCATTACTGGACATTAAAATCAGTTTCCTCTCTTAGTCCTGGTTCTAACCACACAAAGTCTCCCATTTCAGAGCCCGCAGCCAAATGAAGGTGTTACCTTTTGAAAGAATGAATTGTTCTGAAGCCTCTCATGCTCCCCAAATGGGATGACAGCAAAAGTCACTATAGTGTGTCATTGCCGGCTTGCTCCTCCTCAGCAGGACAGAAATCATCATAGGGCTTTAGAGCAATCCTCTTTTCCAACTTGGTCAGAAAGTTGTCACTACCATTGAAAACCAACCAAAAAGTACTGTGTGAACAAAAGTTGCATTGTTTCTTACCAAAACAGATGAAGAGGGCATTTCTTTCCTCCTGATCTTTAATGTTTCAAATTGTTTGAAGTGCATGTTTTAATCTAAGTTTGCACAGCAGTAGCAGTCTTTTTGTTGCTGCCTGTCTTGCCATCATTTAGCAGAAAAGAGTGAAACACTCTTGAGAGAAACACTTGTGCTTTATCTTGCTCACAAACAAAACCGGGACCCACTCATGTTGCCCCATGGCACTGCTTAGAGGTCTAAACTCTGCAGACTGCTGAGTTTACAGTGTAAACTGTATCTTAACACAGATGCATTTTGGGTAGTAGCTGTGAACATGATGTAGACTTGTAATTCGGGAGCGTGGCGTACAAGGCAATATCAATTTTGGTGCTTGAAACTGACTCTTTAAGATTAAAGTTTAATGTTAAAAATAGCCTGTATGTATGATGTAATAGATTTGAATTATAAACAGGGCCTGTGGATTGGCACACAGTTACAGAGTCCTGCTGGTTTTTATTCTGACTATCAGGAAAACAAGTTACACTTGGGAATGAATGCAATTAACTACCTGGTGGGATGAAAAACCAGCAGCTCTGAGGGGTTTGAAGACCCACCAGCAGCAACAGCAGTCTGTTTACAGTTCAGTGGCACTTTGAAATACAATGCACCCTTAAAGTGTGTGTATGTATGTGTGTGTGTTTTGTTATCCTGCTATTTGCACAAACTCCCGCTAACATTTTAAAGACAAAATTATTGGGCTCCAATGTATTTTATTAATGGGATGCAATCTTCTTTGGTATTTTGAATAATTCGAGTCATTTTTGGCAGCGACATGTTTAAGCACTGCACACAGGCACTAGAAACCAATTCCCCAAGCAAAGCATCTGTTTTGTGTTTACCAATGTCACTTTGGAGAATGCCTTAAGGCTTGCTAGCTACTTGCAAATTATTCTAACATCATTCTGCATGGCAGTGGGTTATAGTTCTATCACCTGGCTCGGAGCAAAACAAAGAAAAGGAGGCAACACGCACCTCTACATTTATCCCTTCACTCTCAGGGAAGCTTGAAAGTAAACTTTGAATTTGACCATAAAAATAATTTACATAATTTAGCAGTTGTGTAATTTTAAAATACTAACTTGTAAGTTTTTAACTCAAGCACAGTTTGTGATTCAGCGACTGAGACTCTAACTTTCATCTGCAGGCGAATCATCTCTCACTTAATGCACTCTTGTGGCTTCTTGCCAACCTCAGTTGCCACCCACTTTGATCTGGGTTTAGGATTTTACTTTTTCCGTGTGTATCTTATTTATCACCAAGCAAAAACTACCTTAAGGAAAATCTTCAGGAAAACTACCTTAAGGAAGTTTTTCCTGCAAAGTTGGATTTTTAGTAGAACTTGCAACAGCTTTGTCAGTAGCAGCACCAACCAAGGTCAGCAGTCAAGTTGATTTTAAAACAGTTGCACAATCTGACAAAACAGCAACTTACAGTAGCAGTCAAAAGTTTGGACACACCTTCTGGTTTAATGTTTTTTCTTTATTTTTATTTTCTACATTGTAGATTAACACTGAAGACATCAAAACTACAAAATAATACATATGACAGATTACTGTGGTAATACTGTGGCAGGAACTGCACAACTAAGTAAAGAGAATCAACAGTCCATCATTACTTTAATGCATGAGCGTCGGTCAATCCAGAAAATTCAAGAACTTTAAATGTGTCTTCAAGTGCAGTCGCAAAAACCATCAAACACTATGATGAAACTGGCTCTCATGAGGTCTGACGCAGGAAAGGAAGACCAACAGTTACCTCTGCTACAGAGGATAAGTTCATTACAGTAATAAACCTCAGAATTCCCCAATTAAGGACACCTCAGATTAGTGCCCACATCAATGGTTCAGAGTTCAAGTAGCAGACACATCTCAACAAAGGAGACTGTGAATCAAGTCAAACAGCAAATAATTGATTAGTAATTAGTGGCAAATAAACCACTACTGAGGAAGAAGAAGAACAAGAAAACTGCTTGGACCAAGAGACACAAGGAATGGACATTGGACCAGTGGAAATCTAGACTTTGGTCTGATGAGTCCAAATTTGAGGTTTTTGGTTTGATGTCTCGGATGCTATCTGCATGTGTGGTTCCCACCATGGAGCATGGAGGATGAGGAGGCACACTTAACCAGCATGGCTACCACAGCATTCTGCAGTCACATGCTGTCCCACCTGGTTTGGGTTTAGGGGGGGACCGTCATTTATTTTTCAAATGGCAGTGCCCCATAACACATCTCCAGGCTCTGTAAGGGCTATTTGACTAAGAAAAAGAGTGATGGAGTGCTGTGTCAGATGACCTGGCCTCAACTCATCACCCAACCCTAAACCCACTCCAGATGGTCTGGGATGAGTTGGACCCCAGAGTGAAGGAAAAGTAGCCAACATATGCACCTCTGAGAGCTCCTTAAGGCTGTTGGAAAATCAGTCCAATTGAACTCATGAAGCTAAATGAGAGAATGCAGAGTGTGCGCTAAGCTGTCATGAAAGCAAAAGATGGCCAATCTAGATACTCAGTATACAACAGTATAAAAAACATATTCTAGTTTGTTTATCACATAATTCCATATGTGTTATTTCATAATTGTCTTCAGCGTTAATCTATAATATCGAAAAAAACAATGAATGAGAATGCGAGTCCAAACCTTTCACTGGTACTGTTTTCACTCCTGCTCCATGCATACAATCATGTCTTTATTTTGACTCATAGTGCCACTGTGTTTTTCATAGGCATAGGTACTATGGACAACATCTGCTTTGCACTCCTGCCCTGTGGATCTTGTAAAGAGGACGTAACTTTTTTTTCTTGCTCTGTTTCACTGTAGGCATTGTTGAATGTGGGTGCACGCCAACTAACTAATTAACTAACTAACTAACTGTGCCACTGCAGACAGATGGTTTTTATTTCTTAAAATATGTTGCCAGCTAACTGAAACACCATCAACATGTTCTTTAGTATTCTTGGAAATTGAGCCCTACATAAACAAACAGGAGGGGCCTCATATTGTCTATTGACTATTTTAAAAAAAATCCTAAAATAAACAAACAATCAAAATAACTATAAACAAAGTATGTCGATTCTTGAGTAATTAATAATTGATGATTTTGAACAATGGCATGTCTGTCTTAGTAGATGTTTAAGCGTACTCTGTCACCCGTGTGCTTTTTATATTCTAGCCAGTGTGCTCCCACTCTCACCTTTTTTAACGAATTCAGGAATGTCAGAAACAAACAACACTGATGCCACTGTGCTTCAGAGATACTCTGTTGTTTAAGAATGCCAGGGTTTGCAGAAGTGTTATGGAGTTTGTTTGTTTTTTGACTTAAAAAGTGTTACTCTGAAAGAATCTTAATGATGGACTCAAGCAGATACACCTAATGCCATACAGATATAGATACAGACTGCATACTGTGGCTTTAAAGCCAACACAGTATGTTTACAAAGCTGGAACAATGTTGTTTTCCTCCATGTTGTTGACATTGTGGTTAATCTGGCTGAAAACTCCTCTGTGGGTATGCAGTGTTGCTCTGTCAGTCTGTCGATGTTCGAGCCACATCAATGAGAGCCTCTTTGTCTGATCAGTCCACCAGGGGAGACGGAGTGAAAAGAGTAAGCCCTATTGTACAATATATCACACCTGAAAAGTTCAGATGTAGCTCTGTTTTATTTAAACCCTTCTTTGTGTTGTACAAAAACACAACAGGTGCAAGGCTAGAAGAATAGCCTTTTCTTCCAAAAACATCTGGGTATAAGAGGAGATGCCACTCAGGTTCTCAGTCCCGAAGTCAATTGAACATGAGAACACATAATGAAGGTGGAGTAGTGACAGGAATAGAGGCCGCTTTAATTCAGATTGATCCACAGAGACCGAAATGCCAATCATTACTAATCAAATTGTTTACTACCCCGTGAATGGCAAGTGCTGTGCACGAGGGATACCAACGGAGTCGATTGTAGAATCAGTGCCGCAACACAATGTGAAAATTTACCAATTAATGAGAGGAGAAAAAGGTAACACTGAAAACCGTCTGAAAAGTCATTAGTTCAGCTGCGACAGTGTCATTTCTGCTTGTTTGTCAACTTTGCTACAGCTCCCAAAAAAGTGTAATATAATTTTTTAGAAAGTGTTTCAGAGAAAACTGTTCAAATATACATCGGTCACTTACACAGATTTTTTTCTGCTGGTCTGGATACTGAACAGCACAAATTCCTCTTGATCTGCTTTCTACTTCAATAACATGTAACATGTTACGTAAAGCTGTTTCGCTGCATTGAGTCTAAAACAGAATACCATTATCTTGTACCACTTTGAATCAGTGACACAGTCCACTCTTGTATTACATAAAAAAAGCAGTTGTCAGACTCTCACTGAATCTCTTTCTGGCACAAAACAAACCAGTGAAGTCAAATCTGCCCATTTGTCGAGATCTCTTTTGAATTATTCTCGTATTCTTGTGCAAATAGTCTGTGTGTCTAAAAATGGATCGCTGCCACTTGGAATGCAAGACAGTTGCTCAGTTACACAGTATTGCACTGCATTGAAATGAGATGCATTGTTTTGCTGTACCATCTGCCACCACCAAACAGGTGTGACTCAATTCAATAATATGATGAGGGAGGCAGTTATACTGAGGCTTTGGCAGGGCACTGAATAGCACATACTATGTAGGTAACACTGGCACCCTGAATATTAGGTTTTAGCAGATTGGTTTCCTTCTTTTTAGGGATGTGATGTAGGCTTTGTGTGTCTTTTCATCACACTGTTTCATGTGTGGTGCTCTGCTTGACTTTTTTGTGTTGCACTGAGTTCATTTTTTAGGTTATTAGTTGTCAGTCACTGTGTAATCACACTGATCTGCCTTCCTTTCCTTTTAAGTCCTTTAAAACATGCTTGTCACAGTTTTCATATCTTGATGTTGTGTTTGTCGGCTAATGCAACAATTTATAAGGCTTTTATAAATAGCTTGCTTATTGAAAAGGCATGTTTTTATTTAAAAGACCAAAACCAACAATGACTTGATCCACTAAATACTTCCCTGTGTCTGATGTATCCTATTTCTCTGTGCACTGATCTCCATTGTTGTCCATTTAAAAACACATCAATCAGCCACAACGTTGCACCGGCTGCTTTATTACCATAAAAACACTTTTTTGTTTTGTTTTGTTTTTTTGAGTCCCAGATACATGTCATAGACGGTGTACTAAATTAATCCACAGCTGAAAATAGGCCCAACAAATGCATCCTTTAATCCTGTTTGAGTAACGTTTGCTAAAAACCTTTTTAAAGAAATTAGACTTCATACATTTTATTTTTTTTACAGATTTACATCTTAAGGAAGAGCAATAGACCTTTTTCACAGCAGCCATTTTGACATGAAATAGTAGGGTCAACGCTGGTGTTCCTGAGGTACTGTTCCATTTATTGCAGCAGAGACTTTCCATTGAACCCCACATCAGCACCCTGAATCTGTTTGACCTGAATGGAACCAAACTTTAGTATCATTGGTAACGCCTGTGTTTGCCATACTACCTCATGTCAAAAGGTCTATTGACTTCAAAGCCCACCATACTTCCTGAATGCTTGGTCTGCATTTCCCTGCTTGTCACGGGCCTGAAAACCTCTTCTTCACAGTGGTACTGTGGTACCAGTGTAAACATTAACACTGCTCTGGTTCTGTGAGCACACAGTGCCGGGCAGCACCTTCATTAGTATCATTGGTAACACCTGTGTTTACCTACTATTTCATGTCAAAATGGCTGCTGTGAAAAAGGTCTATGGTTTTAGGGGCTGAGTGCCACAGAGAGTTGGAAAGTATTCCAACACACACTGTTGGTTTTGGTCTTTTGGGATTTGTCGAAAATAGGGAAACTATAGAAAAACACCAGCCTCATCCTGTAAGACATTTCCACTGATTAACTGATTAATAATTTCCCATGGGGGCTCCAAAGAATTCACCGCAGCAAACAAGAGTCAGTTTTGAAATATCTACATCTGTGATCACTTCCATATAAATTGGAGTAGCGCTCACCTGCTGTGGCTCTGGTAGCTTTTTACTTTCCGGGGCTGATTCCTCCGTCTGATTCTGGAAGCAGTTGCCCCCGGCCTATAAGGAGTAGAGGGAAAACATCACGGTGCAGTGTAGAGAGTACATGCTGGGAAGTTATGTCAACAGCTGTGTTTATTCAATGAAAATGCACAAGATGAATGGACCCGTATCAGTGACATTAATATGCCCTTTTGATTTTTACAAAAAAAAAACTAGTTTTAATTGACTTCTTCTACAAACACAGAATCATCCAATTAACTTTCTCATTGGATTTATGACAGTAATTCAGATAAATTGTTTACATGTGTGCTGGATAAAAAAATGTTCTCCAGTTTTTGTTAGACGATTTCTTTAGTAGGAAAAAAACAAGCAATTTAAAGACGGCACCTTGGGCTCTGAGAATTTGAGATGGATTTTTTCAGCACTTTCTGACATTTTATAGACTAAACAATCAATCATGAAGTAATCAATGCAGAAAATAATCACTTGTCGTAGCCCCACAGGATGTTTTACATCACATGGCTAATAACAACGTCAATCATTTGCCTGCTGTGATGAACCTGAAGCCATTTTGTTCCCCCGGTATTAATATTGCTCTTGTGCAAGCTTTATACAGGATGAACATTGTCACTACAAGATCTCCAGTAATTACTCCTCTCCTATACATAACAATAACAACTATACACAACAATATTTGGATGCACATGAAGTGAGAAATGAATGTGAACCACCATGAGACAATCTCATTTCTTTAAATTCAAACAGTTAAGTATGAGGTCTGCTTATGAAAAGCAAATCATTCGTTAGACTGCAGCAGACCTATCACATCCCATTTTCAAACTGAAGCATAGACTGCAAGCTATCCACACTCATACAAACTGTCTCTTCTCATTTCCTCCAAGCCTACGGGGAGAGGAGGACAGGGGGGAGATGTGGCCGTGTTTGCTAGCAAACACAATATCGGAGTCTCCGTTTCAAATATGTCTGCTCTTATCTGTATCAGAATGTTTCTTCCTTCTTGCTGCAGGATTTTTTTACAACCCTGCCAAAATTATATAATCAATTATAGGGACACAAGTGAACATTGTTTTTGGCACGATTTCATTAAAGAACAATCTCTTTGACACGGTTTCCACAGAGGGTAATTTCCTCCCTGGGTGGCAAACCTTTATACTCCCCTGTCTCCGGTGGTCTATCAACTTAAATCTGTAATAGTTCTTGATAGCCACTTGTCAGAAATCCTTATGGACCCTGTTCGCTTCCCCTGTTTTCTTCAAATCCTCCTGGTTTTTGACAGGGTTGGAGATACCCTGATAACTGACTGCTCACAGTTGCCTCCATCTCAAAGAAGCAAGTCTGGGACCATGAGGAAGCAAAGTCCTTTACAAAAATAATCTGAATAGTAAAGGTCAGTTTGCTTCTTTCTTTCCTCCTTCAATAACTGCTTTCAAAGAGGCACTCAGCTCCCTCAAAAGTTTCAATGAAGATCCTTGGCGTAAAACTATGTTTGCACTGCACGAGTGTAGTTGTGAGTGAAAAGCTCTTTGAAGTGACTGTGAATGTGCAAATTCTATCTTCACTGCATCTGCAGTACTCTGCAGTAAAAAAAAAAAAAGCTTTGGTGGGCTCATTGTTAGCACTGCAACAAACTATTACCTTCATTATTGATTGATCTGTCAGATTGTTTTTTCAGTTAATTATTTAGTCTACAAAATACCAACCAACCAAGTTCTCAGAGGTCCCCAGGTGATGTTTGCAAATTGTTTTATTTCACCAAAACCCAAATATATTAAATTTACAAAGAAAAAAACAAGAAGTAAAGCAGAAAGTTCTCATATTTGTGAAGCTGGAACTCCAGAATGTTTAATAATTGACAACTAATACATTATAAGTATTGCCAATGTATTCTGAAACTCTCTAAAACACTTGTATAAATATTCCCTGTGGCACATTTATTTTGTCCTTAAAATATGGAAAATAGTTCACATGTTCAGGTAACTTTGTAGTTTAAACACGTAGTTATGAAAATATATATACCTCAAATCACAAATTTTATACACCAACTTCATATGATGCAAACATACATATAACTACTTTTATAACGGTTGTAGGAAAGTTCTTTTTCAGTTTGTCAGTCTGAACTGCAACAATATTCAACTTAAAAAAGAGTCAAGAAGCAAATCCTCACATTTGAGATGCTTGAAACGTGAAATATTTTGTATTTTTGCTCGATAAATTACTTGATTAATTGAATATCAAACTATGTGGATCAAGCTACAGTTGATTAATCAATTCATTTAGTGCTAAACTTTGAAGATGTGCAGTAAGAACTGACTCAGCGAAACGGTAACTAAAAGTTGAGTATTAAAGAATTTCATTAAGCCGAAACTTGTTGCAATTTTTCAATTAATGGACCTAATAAAGACAGTTGGCGTTAAAGCGGCTTGTTTGATTTGTGATGAGGGACTTGAGCATGAATTCAGTGAACAGATGAACCTCATAGATACGGGCCCTTAGGTCACATAGGCCATTACAGTTTAATTACTCCAAAGGCTCACCTTTTCCATCTGGCACTCTTTAACTCCGCCACTCTCTCTCCTCATTACTCCAATGTTCACGGGTGATTTACTGGCTGTGACAATTCTCTGCACTTTAGAGATATCCTGTAGAAAAAAAAGAGAACATATCAACTTGGGGTTAAAACTGAAATGCGTAAACGGCTTGTTGAAACAGCAGCAGCTCTGAGGTTCTTGAAAAGTAAACAGTTCTGACTCAAATGTTCATAATTCTGTTTAATACACTAACATTTACTCAAATTTAGCTTATTTATTTGTAGTAAATAAAATATGGCCGGAATGCTTATTTCATTACAGGCAGCTTGAAAAGCAAAAAAAAAAAAATACAAGTACTGATGAACTAGAAGAGGATGAAGGATGAAGAGAATTATCGAAATATTAAAGCTTGGCGGTAAACCAGTAATATTCAGCCATTACAAATCAGGGACAAAGATCAAAAACTTTGAATTCTCAATGAACATCTACAGCCATACTAGAACATTATTTTTATTATCGATTGATCTGACCATACTTGAATGAATCGTGTTATAAAAATTAGGTTTATACTGTGTTTCAGATGTTTTAAATCATGCAATGTGTACGTGAGTTCCTATTTCTTACATGTTCTATTTTCACTTCTTTAATATGACTTTGTTGCTAAGGCTGGCAGGCTGAAGTAAAGTTCAGGTTAATGTATAAATAGAGGGAAGTCCAGAACAGAACGAGGGTCAGAGGCAGGTCAGAGAGGTGACATTTAGATTGGGGATATGCTGACTACTGATTAAGGGAACTAAGAAAAATGTTTAGATGCTATATATGCAAATTGTTTGTTAACAATTTGCAGGGGTTAAGACAGCCCATTATCGATTGTATAAGAACCAACTGTTAGAGCTCCTCAGGGAGCCTTTTTCTCTGTAACCCCTTCTGTGTGTTGCACTGTTAAACGCTCCTTCTTGTACAAGAATAATAAATTCAACTTAAACTTTGATGCTTCGAATCCAATCTTCTTTATTGAAGGGTCACTCTAAGAAATTCTTATAACAAATCGATTAGGTGTTTGATCTATAAAATGGCAGAAAATGGTGAAAAATGTTGATCACTGTTTCTTAAAGCCCAACGTGACATCCTCAACTGTCTTGTTTTGTCCAGAATCTTAAGATATTCAGTTTACTGTCATAGAGGACTAAATAAAACCAGGAAATATTGATATTTGCAAAGCTGAAATCAGAAAATTCGGACGCAATTATCAAAATAGTTGGTAATTACTTTAATTGTTGACAACTAATCGATTGATTGACTGATTGATCACAGTTCTAATGGCAATCCATGTTGAGATATTTTAGTCTGGACTAAAAGTGGTGGATTGACCAAAAGACAGACCAACATTGCCATCCTAAAGGATTTTCTTTCATGTGACCTGTACTTGATGTACCTCCGAAGTCAGATAATTACGTATGAAATTTGTTGCGTGCATTTGATGATGGAAAGTGGCGTTTTCTTGTACTTGTCACTAAGGGAACATATAGTGTATGAATAGGCATGTCTTCATATACTATGTTACATGTCTAAGTAGCTAGTTATTAAAAGCAAAAACCTTCATCTATTGTCCATCATCCATCAGCCATCTTTGGTTTTAGTGTTGTTCAGGTTTTATCTTCTCATGAAATAAAATGTAAATGCACAGATGTCTGCTGACTGACTTGAAGGTCCCAAATGTTGGACCTTAAAACCAGTGTGCAATTGAGGTCTGAATATGAGTGAAAAGTAGGCATGAATCTGGGAGGTAGATTTTTCACTTATTACTGTGCGAGCTGCGTGTGATGGACAATGTTATGTTACAGAACACTGTAAAAACCAAAGCCGATGTCCAGACGGTGGAAGGAAAACATGATGGACAGTCAGAGATGAAAAGGTTCTCTCTGGAGATAGTAGAGCAATCTATATCAGTACGATCTGAAATGATGTCCGTAAGAAAAAACATGGCTCTTGCAAGGTTGATGTGCTTTGAATCAGTGGATTAAGAAGTGTGTATTCTAGGGGCCAAAAAAAGCTATAGATTCTCGGAGGGTTACATGGTAGGAACTGACCTTTATGTATACTTCTTATTGTTTCTCAACACGTCTTGAAATCAAATTCATAGCTTGTTTTCCATAACAACAACTTCCTGGCAGTAGGATATAATCATTTAGAATATATTTCAAACCGTGACTTCATCAGAAATGTCCATGATAAATAGGGTCATGGCTGTATATAACTTGAGAAATACATAATTCATCCATGGGGTTTCTATTAGGATACAATACATGCAGTATTAATATAGTAGGGTAACCCAGTGCCTGTTGTTGTTGTCATCATTTACAGTAGTTGAAGCTATTTTTGGAGACCTTGGTAGTCATGTAAATAAGCATCCATGGCTCCTCCACCTGCAAATTCTCACAAGTAATCCATAATGAACTACTCCCGTAGCAGATTTTAGTCCAAGATTTTCATTTCAAAATTAATGTATGACCGTAAAGTTTCAAAATTTGGCATCAACAGATCTCAAGTGCAAAAAAAAAAAGTTAGTGAATACATTCTGCCTGCAGGCTCCCTGACAGTTATTGAAATGAGTCCTCTCCAAACTACACTGAGTGTGGTGGAGAATGTTTTCTGCTAAGGGCCCCCGAGTACAGCGAGTGCCTTCTGCTTGACCCTCTTGCATAGGAAATGTTGACATTATTTAGGGGCAGCTCAAGTTCTCACTCACAATGAGGGACAAACTATTCACTGCTCCAGCAACAGGCCATCGGAAAGTCAGCTACTTGTGCTCGGAACAATCTGTACTAGCTAACTGTGCTGCTGAGGTATAGGCCGGTGGCTCACGTAGGCGTCAAGACCAAAACTCAACTCTAGAAAGGCCAACCTGTCAGTTGACATGCGTTGTGAAATACCCCGACATTTACAAGCAGCATAGAAATGTACATCTTTGACTTTTCCTATCAACATTTTTTTAGACGTTCATATTATACATGGATGTTTTTTTCATTCAATAAGCTCCTATTATTTAGACAGCCTGTTTAAACAGTTTCCAGACACAGTTGTTTTGAAATAAAACAGTTTAAAGAGTAATATAAGACCAGATGCTGTATTTTTTTCCTGCTGTCTATTACATATTTCCAGTAAACGCCAAGCAGAGTTTGTACAGAAGATATTTTCTCCAAAAGTAATTCTGTCTGTCTGCTGCAGTCAGTCTTCTGCACAAGACTAGTACCTTCCTTAACTGGGTCAAAAGTGGTCTCTTGAGAGCATAAAGCAAGATGGTTGCAAGATGAACACAAGCAGTCTCAACCTGTCACTGTCAAACTGCTTTCGTACTTTGTCAGCTGAAACATCTTTCTATGCACGTTCAGTGGGATTGGCTTTACTTGTAGAGGTGACCATTCATCAAGAAATGCAGAATTTTTACAGTATAGTGAATAAAGAAGGCATTGGCCTTCATACGGCCAGCTAAACTCTAGTAGAAACTAGATAAAAATGCTTAAACCAGCAAGATTTCTTATCAGAGAATGTTCTGTTTTATTGTAGATGAATCAAAAGATAGTTGGTTTCCCTTTCTAAATTAAAAACATTTTTCTTTTTGTACCTTTACCTGACAAACTGTGAAAGTTCAGTATGTAAGAACAGTTTAATTTAAAATTACTATTTGAAATCATTACTCAAAACAGCTACAAGTAACTTAATTTTGTGTTGATTCTGGTGACCCCATGGACAAAAGCAGTACATGGCCTTGTTTTGTCTGATTTAGAATTCAACCAAATGGCAGACATAAGGAAGAACCATATAGAAAAAGTCAGTTCAGTCACCTCGCTGATAGTCTTTTTATGTAGGTTATATGGAGTAACCATGCAAGGCTGGAATCTCAAGATAGCGTGAGAATCCATCCTGCCAAGCTTCTACGCTTGTGTCGAAACCACAGTAGTTCAGATCAATCTGTGTCCTATGAGGAAGTACTGGCAGCCACAAGCATCATTTAACAATAGGCTTGTGGGACGATGTGTGTGAGAAGCAACAATGGCAGCTGCTAAAAAGGTTAATGTAGATGCTGCTACCATCAGTTCTATCCACTGACAGTATAAAAAATGGTCACCCACAGGTTTCTGAAGGGCTGTTTTGAAATTCAGAATGTGGTGGCTCTGGCCACCACCATGTTGGTAGTCCTGCTTCTTCCACCTCCCGACTAACCTAAATATCGGCAAGGACGTGGATCATTGGTGGACATAAGGCGGGCTGAATGATGCCTTGGTGCCTAAGCACCCACTTGTCAATCAAAGTGGCCAACTTTAAGCCTTAATTTAATTTGACCAGCTGCGTTAAATCAGAAAATCAGACTATGGAGACCAAAACTGTTGTTTGTACCAGGCTGTAAACATGTTTATTTCTGTAGTGAAGTAGTGTAGTGACATTTTATTATGGGGGCTTATGGAGATGGACTTGTTCTGTAGCCAGCCTCAAGTGGCCATTTGAGGACCTGCAGTTTTTGGCACTTCTACATAGGCTTCACTTCACAGCCATGTGTTGTTTTTCTCAATGGAAATTATGGGTTCATTCTTCTCCCAACTGGCTCCGGTAAGGGTTTGATTACTTCATATGGTTCGTTGATCTGATTGTTTGAAGTTTGCCTGTGATAGACAGATGGTTCATCCAATCACTTAAGTATTTTTTTAAAGTGCCTTCCTTTTTCCAAACTGTTTCAAAAAATGACTTCCCAGGCATCAGTATTAAATTGACTTTGTCATAACCCGTTGAAAGCTCCTTGCAGTATGTTTAAGTGGACAGTAAGGTTTCCCCCATTTGGTGCATGATGGAAGCATTATTCTGCCATCCAAGTTCAGCTGGTAAACATTTCCAAGCTACTTCTTTTTGCACTGTCAACCACCTACTATCCCCCCTGTGTGGCAGAGATGAATATCCCATCGATTTATATAGACAAGGAAACAATCATAAAAGTAAATAGTAAGTGCTGAGAGCAGGGCAATGAAATGCCCGATTCCTCCTCCGGCACAGTGCTCCGAGCATCTAAGACATCATCTCCCATTACTCTGATGAAAATTGCATGCTATCGGACCACAAGACTTGGCTCTCTTCCAGAGACTGTTAAATATGAAGCAACTTCCAGTCCAATCTTGCTGATCTCTGCATCCTCACACTAATGAATCTTTCACCAGCAAGAAGAGATTTGTGTATATATCTGTGTTATATGCATGCATGTGTGTGTGTGTGTGTGTGTGTGTGTGTGTGAGTGAGAGAGAGAGAGAGGCAAGGCCTGGTGGAGTCTTACCTTTAGCGTCTACCAGAGCTTAAGGCCCATTATGTTAACTCAAACTATAAGCGTGAAGCTCAAAGTGGTGTCAGTGAGTGCTTGAACAAATATCCCTGCACTCACTCACTTTGGATATCAAAAACACAAAGCGGGTTTCAGTCTGAGTGTGCTCAGGCAACTCAAATGTATGTTTTATCACCCAGTTAGTGGATAAAGGCTTCCTCTATATGTTAAAAGCTTTGGAGCATATTTTTCTTCTACATTGGTGGGAAATGCTATCATACCCTGCTGTGTGCAAAATAATTACCAACAACAATTAGCATGTGATTAGCCATGCATTTTCAGAAATACTATCATCTCTAACTAAATGCATTCAGCTGCAGTTCACTTATGTGCTCACTAAGGTTCAAAACTACACAACAGAAACTCAGATAAAGGATGTAATAATAACACTACTGAGTGCTTTCACGCTGTTAATGAGCCTAATGAGGAACACCACATGGTCATCAAAGAGCCACGTTCTTGACATTTTGCCTCTCTGTCAGTGGATTGTTACCCGACTTTCTCAGCTCTGTGGGCTGGTTGGCTCTTTAATGCACAGTTAAGAGCTATTGTGTGTTGTTTTGTTTTTTTTTCAACCACTTAATTTAAAATAAATCTGGCAGTGATTTAAATGAGATTTGACCCACCTCCACATGCGCAGGCAGAGTGGACAGATGGAGCACCACGGTAATCTTTACAGTGAAGGCGAGCTCAGATTTATCAGACAGCCCGTCAGTGTGTGCAGCGGCCACGGGAGATAATGGAGCTAGCAACTGCTCACAAGTGGAGTGCTGCTATTTGTATGTTAATGAAGTGGGAAGTATAAACTTCATTAGCATAGAAAAATCAACCGACACATACCTTGACTTTCCTTTCTTTTGTGAGATGCTTATATTTTGGCCATGTGCTTGCATTTATTTGGCTAGACGATGAAGTGGAAACACACTTGTTATGGCGGGATCAACCTGTTTTGTGCCAACAGCGACAAGTTTAAATGTGGACAGAATGTGTCAATTACAGACTATTTTTCATTGTAGTGGGACAGTGGAGACACTGGTGGGCATGGTGGTACTGAAGCATGACAAGTTATATATAAAAAAAAAAGACAAAAACAACAACAAAAGTGGCATGTCAGATCTGTTAGGCAGCCACGAAAGAGACGTGGAGTAAATTGTGACTGGTCTGAGGAGAGAAAAGCCTCTTAAAGACAGAATTGCTCACCAGGATCATGGCGAGATAAGGCACTGCGGTGCTGTGGCTGACTTGATGATTTCAAAGCGACTGCAGCGCCCGCTTTTTCAGAAATCAGAACTAACCTAATGTCTGATTGAGGCTGACATGACTGCTTGGTAGAGAGAAACATAACGAAACAAAAGTGATGGGTATATTCTGCTGCATTTTTTTAAGGTGTTGACTGTTGAATGAGTCAATATTGGTTGTTTTTGAAGAACAAAACGGTATCGACTGGGTAAACACTTGGTCCTAAAATGTGTTTCACCTGCAAAAAACAAAAAGCAATATCTACACTGAAGGTATAATCCTATTTTTTACAATGAATCCTCTCGGCAGTCACTTTTTTTAAACTAAAAGGGATTAAATCCTGAGCCCTTCATTTGAGTCTACTGTGACCTTGACTTTGAGAGGCTCCAAACAAAGGCTGCGTCACATTGAGTTAATAATTTCATACAGAACTAATTTTAAGTTCAATATACCAAAACTTCTATAATGCCCTACTGTAATTGGGCTTAACTTCCAAAGCTACCACAGCATAGAATATAAAGACGGACATAAATTACTTAGACTGCTGCTTGATTTAGACATGTTATTATTCTGAACAACCTCTGGAATCGTGTTTGCCCAACTGTTATATTTGGTAGTAATTATTTCCGGGGCTATTTCTCTCTGGAGAGCGCTACTCAGGGCATCAGATTGACAAATAGCCACTTGAAAAGGAGGTAATAATCGGCTAACACTTAAATTCATAACGCACACAGTGCATTATGCACGCTCTGATGTGCGGTGAGGTGAATATTTTGGCACCAAGTTATATTCCATGATGTCACCGAGCTGCGAGTTACAGTGTGAAATGAATTTCAATTTGAAAAGTGTTTACACAGAGAGGAGAGGGACAAAAAAAATAAAACAGCTGCCTGCTTTATCTTATCTGGAAAGTCAGAGAGAAAATTATACTCCACCATTACAGAGGCAAATCCCAAATCCAGCTCGCTTTCCATTTTCACTTTACAAAACAAACTTATCTTATTTTCATCCTAAGACATTGTAACCGCTGTGTTTAAGCCGGAGTCGCTGACAGTCAAGCTGACCAGATATTGTGAGGTGAAGCCGGCTCTATGGGCCTTTTCATCGCGGACACATGTCAGAGCAGTAAAAGCCACAGGTGTAATTAATAAGTTTAATAAGGGCTGTGCTCCATTTAGCTCCGCTTGTTCCAGGGCAGGACTGTTTTGCATGTTGGCTCCCTGACATGGCCTACTCATGCACTTAGATGGAGCAGAGCCACTGTTAATGGTGTTAATTACACCTGTGCTTTTCCTGCTAATGCAAAATGTCTGCTGTGAAAAAGGCCTGTTGGTCACACCTCTTGTAATATCAAAGAGCTATAAAAAAATCAAAAAAAAAATACATTTTGCATTGTTCATTCAAGGCCACTGTGAATGGAGCAGCTTATAAAAACACTGCAATCAAACATGATTACAATTACGACATGTAATGGCACGAAATGTGTCGCTCTGAATATTTTGAATACGGCCGTGGTAAATGTTCACCGCTGACATTAGTTAGATACAATTATAGTTAAACTCTAATTGTAGCAGAAGTTTAAAATTGAGTTGGAGACTTTCAAACAGTCCTGGGAGTAATTTAAGTTGACAATTTAAGGATGAAATTGCAAAAAAAAAAACAAACCCTAACTCCTGATTAAAAAACGAACTGAACTCTAGCTGTATTTGTTTACTTCTGTAATGTGTCGTCAGGACTGATTTCACATCCATACAAATCCACTGATAATAAATCAGAGTAGACTGAGACATTATACTAAAACGTTTTCTGCACACACTTTAATTTCCAATGGTAATTCAGTGTTTGGTGTGTGTATTGTTTTGCTAAACTTTCCAAATTTTCCAAATTTATGGTTCATCAAAGGTCATTACCTACATGAAATAAGCAGAGATCATGATTTTGTTATCACAAATTCATAGACTTTTAATTCATTTATTAAAACTAGTATATTCAGACAGAATCAGGTGCTGCAGCAAATGATGTGTGGGGGGTTAGTGGGGGCGCTTGGGGTGTGTCTATGTGCTGAACATAACCGCTGTGAAACAATCAGGAAATAACTTTTTTAATTGTGCTGATTAACCGGCTTTATTGATGCTGGTGCTCACTCACTCTCATGCACTGTCTAGGTCTCTTGACCAATGCTCGTTTTCTTCCTCTCTCTCTCCCCAACCATTGGACGCAAACCAAAGGAAACTTCTTTGTCACTATTTTGCAGCATAAACTGCGAGCCAGACACTGATTTAGAAGCTGTGTACATGATAGGTAGAGTTGCATCTATGAATCTACCTGGATAGCCTCAGGTTCGGGGACATTTCAGGCTGTCTTGTTTTTTTCAAAAATTTAGATCTGATTCATCTTCTCCAACACAGGTTATGCCCTACCGCCTCTCGAATGAATGGAAAAACCTGCGTTTTCTCCACAGCACCAGATCCTGTCTGAATGTGCTCAACAATTATGTTGTGTGATGTTAGTACTTTTGACTTTTGATGAATACATGTGCTTTCAGTGATCTTTGAGCCTTTTAAACATCAACAAAAGCAGAGCTATGAGACTGTTTTCACTTCACATTGT
The DNA here is from genome assembly GCA_946959425.1 of Argyrosomus regius. Lineage (NCBI taxonomy): Eukaryota > Metazoa > Chordata > Actinopteri > Sciaenidae > Argyrosomus > Argyrosomus regius. Next base: position 28,614,156 of record OX336882.1, read on the forward strand.
ATAAATGTTAGATATGCATGAATGCTTGTCTTTGCAGCGCACATAATGATGTCTTGCAGTGAGACGTACAGTACTGTTAGTTCAAGGACAGCAGGACCTCATCTACAATAGATATATGGTAGACTGAGAACATCACTCGACCGAATCATTAAATATAAAAAGGTTTGGATTTTCACAACAACCCTTGGACTCCTATGAGATAAACATTTAATCAGATGGAACTGCGTGGAATACTGAATTACCTTGGCATGTGGCTGCTGAAAGGTGACTCTGGAGCTGTTGATGAGTGATGAGTATCTGAACAAGTGGGTGGGGGAGGTGGGAAATCTGTGACTGCTGCTGGGCTGGTTGTGCAGGACAGCTGAGAAGCAGATGTGAACTGTGTCCTTCAGCGCCTTCATCTGAGACTCCTGTCCCCAAACAAGATTACACACACACACACATACACACACACATGAAGATTTCTGAATCCCTCCATCCATCCCTCCTTCCTTCCTTCCATCCACATGAGAAATTAAAGGAGGCCATGCTTTAAAGCGACTTAAGAACAGCTAGGAGGCATCGTTAGGCAAGACATGAAGCAGAACTCACCAGGGTAATAGAAAAACAAGAAGGAATGTTCAAAAGATCACTTACTTTTAATCAATAATAATAATGGACATAATGATTGGATTAATTATTTTACAACAGCCTCTGATGTCAATTCTCCTGAGCTGAGCGCCAGAATTAAATGTTTTCCTAATCAGCACTTTTCTCCCTGTGCGTTTTTAACCCATCTAACTTGCCCCCAGTGACAGTGTGTCAATAACCACGTATATAAAAATAACATTATACCTCCATAAATTCAAGCTGCTGCATGTGCTCAACCTGCTGAAGCTGAAAATACATCTCCAGTAATGAGAAAATTGCTGTGAAAATTCTTATTTTTGGGAGTTCTGACATGGATTTATGCAGCCTAATATCACATACTTTATGCATTTAATAATTCAGATGCCATTTCTTTATTCAGAGTTTGACATTGCAGGGTTTAAAGTGGGTCAGACGAGAGATTGGTTCAAAATTAAACAACCTACAAATAAAGAAATGTTGTGCCGTGTTATTCACCTTATCCAGTGCGGTCTTCTCCAGTTCCTCCTTGGCTATAGTTAACTTGTGCTCCAGGTCCATTAGCTGCTGCCCCTGCAGAAAGACATGACTTTTGAATCAGCTGAACCCTCTTTGTTCTGTGCAAACAAAGCATTTCTCCGTCCCCGCCTAGCCTCTGCAGCGCTATCAGTAACACAAATCTATAGCACAAATGGATTTGAGACTCCTCTTTATTATTTTGCCGATCATCACTTTTGTCCCGACTTTCTAAAAGCTGCCTCATGACACCTCACACTCACACACACACACACACACACACACACACACACACAGACACAGACACACACATATATATACACACACTGATGGAGCACTAAACCTCATGTACATTATAGGTACTCAATGAATCCCTTGTGTCTCTTAGCAGGAGGGTACTGGGAGCTCATAAACCTTCATAATCATAGCTGTATTATATTGATAAACCCTTATTTTAGTCCTAAAAATGCTTTGTTGAGTCGTACTGCTGGTCTGCTTCATGAAACACAGAAAAGTGCAGAATCCAGAGGGTACAAAGAATCGGACGAGCATGAGTTCATTCAAAGCCACATTAAAAAAGAACACATCTGTCTTTTAGAGAGAAGAATGGTTTCGTCTTGATGGTTATAAAAGTAGACCTCCTTGAAACATCAAACTGCTTAATGAGCATCAGTGCTTGGGTTGAATCCCTGAGCTGAATAACCACACGGACATGCAATCTTACTCCATACAAGGATCAACAGAGCTTCCTCTGAGGAGTCTTTCATTATTGATAAATTCATCAACGAGAAGGAAAGAAACTTATATATTGGGATGATTTGCATGCAGTCAGTGTAGCTGGCCTTAGCGATGAACTTTTATTGGGTGTCTTTTACTGGCCTCTCAAAATGATAAACTGCATGGGCTTATATTCTGAAACACCCAAGGTCAGCCAACCCAACAAACAGCAACCACAATCTCTGGAAGAAAAAAAAAAATCATAGATGGGTGACGTGGCTGATTGATGGATTTCGTTGAGTTTTATAGACTGTATGTAGTCCCACGGTGAGTTTTGTGATGCAGTTGGGGGGTGAGGGGCGCCTGGCATGTTTGCTGATTTCATCTCGATTTCTGCCGGCAAAGTGGTCATTTTCATGATGAACACGTCTGTCATTTCTAGCACTCGACGGGGGCAGCTGAAATGATGTTTAAGTTTTCCCTGAGAGAGGAGTCACGTAGTGAAAGTCAAGGACAGGGCAAAGAATCTGATCAGTCTCTCAAAAGATCTTTTTTTTTTCTTTTTCTTTTTTCATTTACAGGGAGTTTCGGACAATCGCACAAAGTCATTTGTAGCTGTTGGGCAGGTGCTCAAGAGGAAATCGAAGGGTAATAAAGTTTGGATCCATTTTTTAATCATGCCAGCTTATATACAGTGTGTATATATATATATATATATATATATATATATATATAAATTTTTATATTTGTGTGTGTGTGTGTGTGTGTGGCAAATGAAATGCATAAGTATTCACTGATACGTGTTTGAATTATTTTTAAATGGGATCCTGAAGGGTACTGATAAAAAAAAATAAAAAAAACACTCCAATTTCGAAGAGACTAGCGACATATTATTGGATATTTGCCATTAAATTACTGGCAGAGGACGTAGTATGATGTTACAGTTGGACAAAAGAATGAAATTTAAATAGTTTCCTTCAGAGCAGCAGAACAAAATGTTGCACTTTAAGCTGCCCCAAAATGCTTCTACAGTACATGTTTACGTGCTGGATTAAGATGAAATGAATAGTCATGAGTTCAGGCTCGATTGGCTCACAAGCACACACACACACAGAAGAAATGCTCTTAGTTTGTCTTCTAAAGAACCTGAAGACTCTGTGTGTGTTTAGAAGTGCCTGCATGCTGCTGTGTAGCATTACAGTAGAGAGCCATTACATCCATTACATAGAGCATCATCAGCGGATAGTCCTCTGAGGCCTGCGGGCGCATGGTCACTGACCCAGAAACGCTGCCTTTCAGGGTTAGTGCCTCCAAGTCTAAAGCTCCATATTTCTATGCTGAGTCTATTATAAAGGTGTGTGTGGTCAGTGGGGTACTAGCCACTCTGCTAGACGCGGCATGCAACTACATCAAGCCGTCATTTTTATGTACTGTTTTTTTTTTTTTTTTTTTTTCTGAGCTGAAGGAGTAACAGCTCTAGGGGTACATTTAAAAGTGGACTGACGGAGAGAAGAAGATGTGAAGGCTTGAGCGCGGCTGCCAGAAATAAAGTCTCGTAGGGAAATGCCGGGATGGCACCGTCAGTTTCTCTGAAGGCTTTAATGTTATGGCTGAGCAAGCGAATGGGAACCTGTCTGGGTGTAGTGTTTACAGTTAAGTATTGGGACTGCATGCTTTGGATTCACAGAGCTGAGAGTCTCTTTTTCAAGTTGTCCTTCAAAATCTGAGGACTATTAATGGAAAATTCTCCAGTGAAGAAAACACTGACAACACTGTCTTCCTTTTCTGGTACTGTAGGCGCAGTATGTCCTTATTTTTTGTGAATCTGCATTATTGCATTTTGTCAAAACAGTCCACCGTTCTGTCTTTTAGGTTTTCTTTCTTTTTGTCAATTCCAAGACAGACCGAATGGTTCCCAAGATAAAATAATTAGGTTTTGGAGTTTCTTGATTTTGTCCTGTCTCCAGTCTTGGCAGGTCGTTGTGTTTTTTTGTGCTGTGACATTGTGCTGCAAAATGCAGTTTGATATGGTACAACAGCCATCATAACCAATTCAGTTGCCTCCCGGTCAAGGTGCCTAGATTGACATCCCCCCCGTGAGGCTGATGACATTTCGGTATCTTGAGTGACTCTTCTCTACTTCCTGCACCAGCGTCCCCCCGCTGGGCTTTTGATCACAGCATATGTGGAATACATATGAGTTCAGGAATAGCCAGAGGGCTCAGGGGGGTCAGAGGGACATGATGCATATCCCTCTGACCTTTTCCATCAGAAAAAGCAGACTGTATGTCATCTCCCAAAGATGACTGTTTGACAAAGAGTCTGATTAAATTAGCCTTATCTTTTTGCAACTGCAAATCACCAAAGACCATAATGTTTTAAAGCTCCGCATGAAACGTTTGGTGACATTGAGCAATAAGGTTGTGTTGTGTGAGTGACTGATGCAATTTAGAGACAACGATTTACGAGCAGTGACACCAAGCAAACAAGTCAATGCATCCATCATTCACAGGCTGGAAATAGAACAAGGAACAGGACATCCAGGGACAATATATTCCGGCGTTAGGCTAGAAGCATAACATTCAGTCTGTGAGGTTTGAGTCCTTTTTTATTCATTTATGTCTGACACAGCTTTAGAAATGATGGGTCTGAAGGATCAAAACATACATTTAAGAAATGTCATTGTGGGGCATTGTGGAAGAAATTTCGACTGACATTTTAACACTGCAAACAAGGCCTGAAAGGTCAGTCCATGTACCAGTAAATGCCAATAAATATTACGTAAGCTCTCAGATCTGAGAACATTTAGTCCTTGCAATACAAGGTGCAGTGAAGGAAGCAGAACAGTTTCTTGTTTGCCACTGTGTGTATATTGTGCTCGCAGAGGAAGTATGTGAGGAGGAGACAAATTTCAGATGCTCTATAATATATGGTACCCACTGAATTGTAGCAATACATGGTGTCACATGTAATTTGTGTCTGGTGGATTCCCTTGTATGATCTAATGCATAATTCTGTATCAACTTCATCCACCGCTGTCCACATCATTTATCCACATACCTCCCATGATTGAAAAGGATTGGGTGGATCTTGCAGAGGAGAAAACAGAGGACGGGACTTAGCAGCATGTGGACTAGAGGCTGGCCAATTGACTTTGCAGGCTGCTGACCGGTAGGGTCTTCGTAATTGCAAACTGAATTAATTGGAGTACCCTCCTGTGATGGGATCATCCTTTCAAGGTGGCCTCAAGTACCTGTTTACCCCTGGTCAGAAGCTACTATAAAGCATCCCCCCCCCCCCTTTAGTTTGAACTTACCTTAAAAATTAAATCCTTTTTCCCGTACCGCAGTTCTTTCAGTTGAGCCTGGATTTTTTTGGACTGCAAGGAGAAGATAAGGAAATAAGTGTTAGCTTATTCAAATAGCGAAATTGGTTTTAGATCACGTAGCAGGATTCTGCCAGCTGCAGCAGAAGACTCCTTTGTGAGTGTTCCCTGGGCAAAGCTCTGGCTTAAAGGAAGGCTCTACTGAGAGGAAGAAAATATCAAATCTCCCCTTCACTGAACTGCATAGTCCACACAATGATGCAGTCATGCACTGGCTTCTTGCCCACTGTCTAAACCTGAATTCGCCCTCCCACTACACACATTACCTCCACCATCGCCACACACATGCAGGTTCCTAGGTTACAATGGGCTCCCGCCTGTCACCGGTAAGCAGCACACACACACACACACACACACACACACACAAACAGAGCGGATCTTTACTGCCGCCCCCAAACAGACACAGTGACCAGCGCTGCCTGACATTCACTGTGCTGCTCCACATCAGTGGGCACATGGAACACAGAGGCTGTCTCCTAGATAGTTTGATACACAGCCATCCTAAAAGCCGCTCATGATGTGAGCATGAACGCTGAAAGCCTGCACACGGGACTCTGCAGCAGTACAGAGGGCTTCTCTCTGTCTTTTAGTGAGGCAAGAAGAGTTTAACTGTGATTAATTGGTATGCAAATAAAATTGCCTCAACTCATCCTGAAGCCTGGATATCTATCTATCATCTTCAGCATATCTACTGTACATCTATCTTTATCTCCTTCTCTGTATGTGTCTGTACCTGAGTTTCCATCGACCTGTTTTTTTTCTGCATTTTCAATTTGCTCTTGAAAAAAACATGAAACATTGAACATTTCTAAATATTACAAAAAGCTGTTTAAGCTTGGCTGAGGTGGAAAAGTTGACGTATCAGTACAAACAAAATGCAACAATGTGCACCAGAAAGAGACTTTGTAAATAAACCATTACGTTCGTTAAGCGCGTGCACACATTTCTGCTACACTGAAGAGACTAAACAAGGCATCTCATACTGTATGCATGGATCGATGAAGATACTAACATTCCTTACCAAAGCATATTTTTTTCTTGAATAAAAATAGCAATTCAAATCCTCTCCAAATGTATTTTATCGAACAACTGTTGAACAAGAAGGACTTAAGTGCTCCGCTGTGAAGCTAGCAAGCATCAACCTCTGTGGCTATGACGTGAATCCAATGCGGAAATGCCAAAAACTGCAATTCCACAAACGGCCACTTGAGGCTGGCTACAGAACAAGTTAATCTTCATAAGCCCCCATGGTAAAATGTCCAACTTCACAGCAGAAATAATCATGTTTACAACCTGGTACAAAAAACAGTTTTGGTCTCTATAGCTAATTTCCCTGTTCATGATAACTGTACTGATTCTGAATCTGTTTAGAACTTCCTCATTTAAATTATATTTAGGCTTGAAGTTATGCATAATTAACAGCGTATCAGCTGGGTGCTGCTTGTTCGTGCCACAGATTTTGAGCTTCAAAATGGCTCTTCAGAAACCTGTTGGGTGACGTCATAGATACTGTCCATTATTTATATTGTCAATGGTGAGAATGTGTCTGACAGAGAAATATACATATATATATATATATATATATATATATATATATAATATAATATATATATAATATATATATATGTATATATATATATATATATATATATATGTATATATATGTATATATATGTATATATATATATATATATATATATATATATATATATATATATATATATATATATATATATATATATATATATATAATATTCTAAATTTAGTAAACTCTAAACCTCACTGAGGTAAAGTATGCAAGTGTCACAGCAAAATGTCCTTAATTAGTACTCATTAAGCAGTAAAATGATCCCTGTCCGTGTTTTATGATTATATATGATGTTTTTGGATTGCTGTATCAATGTTTATGTAGCATTTTACTGCTGTAGATGTTTAGGGTTGTGCTAATTTCAACTGCTTCACAGTGTTGGGTAGTTTAATCTACAGCAATAAATCATATTCTACAAGATCATCGTATGTTTGCACTATTTGAGGATTTACAGCATGTTATTCTACAGCAAATAAGTATATTCATGTATACATCATATGGCAGTGTAGTCTAAAAATTATTATTATTATTATTATTATTTTTAAGCCATATCACTGAGCCCTAACCATACACGCACTGATCAAGTTTTCCGAGCCAGGAAAAACCTGTTTAGGCATGAAACAGACAAACAGTAAATACCATATATCCATCGTGTTTACCAAATGGTTTTTCATAGTTTGAGGTTTCACTCGAGCTCTTTTAATGACGTAATTCAATTCCGCCTTCTCCTGCCACGGTTTAATGGCGTCTGACTGGAGAATCTGTGCCACCGGCTGTGCATGTTTTGGAAATTTGTTTAAAATGTGGGTTATATTTGGATAGAAACTTGACTTATATCTCTTAATTTCTTTTCTTTCTACCCATTTACTGTATCTACCTCTCTCTTTCTGACTGTCTGTCTCTATAAAACCTCTCTTTCTATCTATCTGTCTACGTCGCTCTCTGTACTTCTTCGACACAGGCAGTAAAAATGTGACATGAGGTCTAATCTTTCACCAAAGCACACTGAACACGGTGCTGAGGGACAAATTCACTTCAAAGGGTTTTGTGTATTTGACAAGCACCTGTGCCTTTTTTTTTTATGAGAATCTTTATCTTGTTATTCCTCTTCCCAGGGTGCTTCCATGTCCCATGACACCCATCTCTGTCATGTGTAACTGGATTTAAAAATTGCATCCTGGGGCTCCTCATAAAAAAATAAAATAATAAAAAACAAAAAACTGTAAGGTGAAATAAACACAGAGCTAACTTTAAAACTCCAACTCACAGAGGGCAAGCCATATATTCGATTTCAGATTAAATCTGTTTTTCTGTGGCCCAAGCCATAAAATTAAATGTTAGCAAATTAATTTTATTTGCATCAGTTAAGTGGAGCTTTTGAGATACTTGCTGGTAATAGAATGAATCATATAAAGAGGCTACAGAGTCTCACGCCATGGAGTGTTAACTTATGAATGCAAATATCTGAATCTCTAAATGTGCTGAGCTCTCAGAATTTCCAAAGCACTGGCCTATTATTTACTCAGAATAAATCATGTGAGCTGTCTCCACGGCCCAGGAGAATCACAGCGGCATCTCTCCCTTGTTGTTCGTGATGGTTCAAATCCTGCACGGGTGGGAGCTGCATCTCAAATAGTTACAAACTAAACACGATACAGTGACACGGTATCTTATAAGCTTGGTGGTGTAGTGTAACAACACTTCCCTAACCCTTTTCTGAATATTCAACTCGTGTATCCATGTGAGTCATCGTCCTTGTGAGAATGATGACAAAACTGTTAAATTTCATCAGTCTGTCCAAGGACAGACATGTTAATGTGTGCACAAGTGTGTCTTTGACACTTATGTTCTGCTAGATTTATTAGTAATTTGTTGTTAATGACTAGATCAGACAAATAGAGGATGTTGCAATGTGCCAGATTCTGGACAGATTCGGTCTTTTGAGATTATAATATATTTTGGATGCTGCTGGATACTCTCTGCTAACTTGATAAATATTATTTGAAGTTCATGAAAAAACAGTCTTTAAACTATCTTTTGTCCACTTTGGGACAATGCAACAAACTGTAAATGCAATATACATACCATTACCTTAAAAAGTTGATGTGACAAACAGCTGCTTATTTGCACAGCTACAGAGCAACATTCATTTGCAATTCCAATATTCACTTTTCTTTTAACTCCGTTTTGGTCTACACCAATCAGTAACCTCCATGACTGTGAAGTGAAGCCAATGCATACATGTCAAACACTGCAGTTCCTTAAATGGCCACTTGAGGCTGGCTACAGAATGAGTCGATCTCCATAAGCCCCTATATTACAATGCCCAACTTCACAGCAGAAATAAGCCTGGTACAAACTGTGTTGGTCTCTATAGCTAATTTCCCGTTCATGACAACTGTACTGAGGGTGAATTTCCATTAACTAACCCATTCAAATTATATTAAGGCTTAAAGTTATGCATAATTAAGAGCGTGGATGCTTTGATTGACAGGCAAGTCAATCACCCAGGCTTCATTCAGCCCGACTTTTAGATTAGCCTTGAGGCAGGTCTGCCAACATGGCGCCGGCCAGCGCCACCACACTCTGCGCATCAAAACAGCTCTCCAGAATCCTATGCATGACAGACATTGGTCACGGATATGACGTCCATTCTTTATACTGTCACCAAGTGAGAGACCTGAGGAAAAGACCTAGCTCTTAAGCTGCTCCACTATGTTCCTTTGGTGCTGTACGGTGGGTTTATCAGAGCTGCAAACAGCTGCCTGCCTTGGCTGGAAACAACCCTGATGAGAGCAGTAAAGTTGTGCGCTGTAAAAACAAAACTATGAACTGGAAGATGCTAAAACACCCTGTAGAGCTGTGGGTTGTGATAATGGTCTGCGGGTTCATTAGTGGAAGCACTTAGACTTTTAATGTTACACAAAGTCATCATTAGTCCATTTAAAAGTCCATTATTAATATGAAATATTTAGTGAAGCTTTAAATAAGGTTTTTATATAATTAAATTCATTTTGAATTTCCTAACCAGAAAATGTAGCACCAGTTCAGAGCCCACAGAAAAGCATGCGGTCTCTTTGTCATTGTTAAATAATAGGAATCACTCACTCACTTTTATTCTTTATAAAATCTGACAGCAGCCAAATCATGTTTAATCTATTATTGAAGCTTTATATGCCAAATTTATTTGAAATCTAACAAAATCAATACATCAACTGTACATATTTCTGGACATTTCCATCCATTCCTGTCCTGATCTAGACACATTTTATCCGCTCAGCTCACCTCAGCATGCGTTTTGTTTATGTCCCATTTACGAGCCCTTTTGTTTGATGCAGATTAGTTTTTCAGATTTTTTTTTCTTTTTTGCTCTTTCATTTTCAGACAGTGTCAATAACTTTGAGTTAAAGCTGAAACCGCACCATCCAACTCTACATCTAAAGACGTAATTCCAAAAAGTATTGCATAACAGCCTTTAAGGGCTTTCCATTATCCAAGTTCAAATAGCCGACAGTATGACACAGTGTGTGAGGCATTTTGGCTTGGAAACATGGAGATCATAAAAAAACAAAGTATTTTTGAGCCAAGACTGGCAGAGTTGGGTTTGGTCGTGAAGGAAATTTATCAGGTGGATGAGAGACTGTCAAAACATTAATGCGAGTATGTGTTCATAAGTTGTCAGTATGCTGATGTCTTTCTAAATTTCGATTCTTCCTTTACGACTTCACAGTAGCTGTCAAAGCTTTATGTCAGGAAAGACAGCTAACAACTGGCTTACATCGTTACTGGAAGAGATAGACGACAAAACATTGCTTTACTTTGTGCACAAAATAGATCAGTTTTGTACGTACGGTCTGTGCCCTCGACTCAATGTGCCATTAACTGCTTCACATTACATTAAAGCAGATACAAACAAGTGACATGACACCGCAGGGTGATGATAGACATCCTCAGCATACATCTTTATGTGCACTCGCAGCAGGAGCACATCAGCATCACAGACCTGCTACGTCTCCTTCCCCATTTAAACAGATTGCCCTATTTGTGAAGTGTGTCTGATTGGCTGAATCATGCGAGCTGAGGCAGACCTGTGACTGGCTGGCAGCCAAAACTTACTGACTGAAGTACATATTTTATTTCAATCATTTCACTCAGCATGCTGATTTATTCAGTATGGATAGTGAACAGCACAGTGATACATCTGTTCTATTTGAAGCTGCTCTCGTACGCCCCCTCTGACATAACTAATTGTATTGCAGGGTGTATCACTAAAGCTGAGAGCAGCATATATGGCTGATTGGCTGCAGGGTATCCATTTTTTCCTGATAAAGGACACCTACTAAGTAGTTCCATGTATCTGTTCACCATTCTAAATGAATGGACTGAAATACATTACATAGAAACATTGAGTCTTAGTGCTTCTGAACACCACAGGGTGGCGACTGTATCACACATGTTGCAGGAAGTTCACTTCACTTTGCGCGAGCGATCATTTCACATCCGTTTCGCTATCTAAATTCAGTCTGCAGCTGGCAGAAAGTTACACATGGTCTGTCATTTGTTCGTGAAAATCTAGAAATTGACTTGGAGACAGTGACACAGCTGATAGCTAGCTTGTCATGCTATTAAACATACTGTCAAATCCTATTTATTGTTTGTCAATCATACAACTGTCATTGACTTTAAATCTTGATAGTATAACTAGCTAGTTAGCTTTCTGGCTTGTATTGAGCCAAATTGTTCTATGAGCTGAGCGGACTAGAAATATCTCCCATTGCCGAGTCGTATCTAAGGTTTGTTCTGTTTACTGGAGTAGTGAACAACGTTGCCATTGCATAAGAGCATTATGAGATGTAATGATTAGTCAAACCCTCAGGTGTTACCAAATATTGATTGCAAAACTATGACAGTTCTGACTGCATCATTCCCCATCGCTCATTAATTCCTGATAATGAACATCTTGGCAGGCATTATCCATTAATTAGCATAAGAAGTGCTGCACTTTAACTCTGTTAATTCTCAATTAAATACTTTGTCATACATGTCATGAAAAAAAAGGAAATCGGAGAAACAGAATGAATCTACCTCATAATATTATATTCTAATTTTAGAACCTGCATGAAATTTTAGACTTGCTTTATATAAATTTATTAGTGCAAGAATAAAACAGTTAGCTGGTTCTGACATGGTGTTATATTATTATTGCAATGTATTTTATTTTAATATTAAGAACTGGCGTTATTAAAGACTGCAATCTGTTTCCACGATCATTAATTGTCCCAAAATACACAAGATGGTGATGACATACTGCTCCATTCAAAACGCCCTGTAGAATTAATTACATGGGGCCATTCACCTTGAAATCAGTCATTCTAGGAAATCCTCACAAATCCAGCGTCTTATACTTTATCTGCATAAGGTTCAGGTGACTTGATGTTTCCATTAAATCCTGATGCAAGGAGCGAATGTAATAACAGAGCTGAAATACTGAGGTGAAACATCCTTCATCCAAATGATGACTGCGCAGCAACACCATAAATTTGACAGAATAGAAAATAGGTGATAAAGATGGGCAACAGATTAAATGGCATCTCTAATGCCACATGTCGCTCTCCTTCATTGAACGGTCCTAACCTTGACTTTGACTCAGGTGTCCCGAGCTATCAGATGCTTCCCCTGAGGACAGCACCGTCTGGTGCAGAAAGGTTGCACGACATTTCCACAATGAAGCGGATAAAGAGCAAAAATAGCCAGATACGGAAAGCAGGCAGCAGCACTAGGAGCAGAGACCTGGTAAGTTTCCTTTTCAATTTAAATGGACTGCTGAATTTGCTAAGTGTTTGTGATTGGTGAAGTGAACAAACACACAGCTGAGTCAGGCCAGTGGCTTCCTGCCAGTGAGTTTCCTGCCTGAACTTCACTAAACCTGTGATACATTTTTCCTAGTGACCTGTCCCCATTTATACGGTCATGTTTGAACTTTGACAATTCCACTATTCTCTTTCCAACCTATTTCTGAGATTCAGAAAAGAAAACTGCACAAAGAAATACCCAATATGAACCAATATGACAAGTTTCTGGTTTAACAAAATGTAACTATTTCAAATAATTTTGGTGCAAACAATGACGCATCCTTGAAACATCTTTACAAAGACTGTGGCAGCTGGAATAACAAGGATTAAAGTCTTATTAGCCCTGTTTACCCTCATAACAGCTAACAGAGTCCAGAATTATGCCAGAATGAAATGAGCTTGAAACAACTGACCAAATGACTTAGCGCCTGCACAACCTGTTTGATCATTCTTAAAGCCCAATGCACTCCATACAAAGTTGAAAAAAGGATAAAAAATGATAAAGCAGCATGATTAAAACATTCAGTATTTTAGACATGAATGTGGTGGCATTGTTATTTAATGTTATTAAACATGATACGATGTCAAGCTGTAATTACATGGTCATCACCTTATTAATTGGCAGATCAGTTACAGTGCCTACGCAACTAAAGTCAAGTGAAATATTTTTGTATATTATGAAGATGCATTGTTAACAGATATGTTGTTGTTAATCAAGTTATACCCTTACACTCTCATTAAATTAATTTTTGTGGATATTTATTTTAATGAAATTACTATTGTTTTCTCCAAAGGACAGCCAGTTCTTCACAAGCTCTTCAACCTTTATAATATGTTGGTAAAATGTAATCTCATGTATTTTTTAGCTGAGTAGTTTTCAGCACACAACACAGATTAAGAGCACAATGCTCGATCCTCCACCTCACACAGAAAGCAAAAGCCTAGCCCAAGTTAAAGCAGCTTACTAAAAAACGATTACCACACCGAATGAAATGTTTTCCAATATACAATGCAGGAATTCCCAAAGCCAGTTCTCACAAGACGAGAACGCAAATCGCACATAAAGAAAAGCTGCTGTTTACTCACAGAAAGTCTTAAAATGTATCATGTGCAACAAAAGGAGCTTGTGCTTAGAAAGTTGTTTTTTGAAGTCCAGCTAAAAAGATATCTCTAGTCTTGGACATGTCTTCAAAGCCCTGATTTTAAGATTTAAAGATTTTATCCAAAGCTTTGAATCTTAATTGAAAACATCTTTGAAGCATGAAGAGAAGGCAAGAATTTAGTAAAAGTTCAAAGGTAAAAATGTTAAAGAGAGTTAATCTAGGTTCAAATTTTGATGTTTGATGCTCCACCGTCATGACTTGCAGGGGAAAATGCAATATGTCAATAAAAAATGACTGCTTTCATACAGGCAGAGCATACATGAGAATCCAGACCCCATGAACAAAAATTATGTTTGAGTAAGCATCTCTCAGTGCCTTCCCAACAGACAAACAGTAATAGAATAATGTTGTTTGCAATTTCCTGCTCTGGTGGCAATTGTTCTCCAGCTTTAGTATCCATCTTGTTCTGTCACTCTGCAGTGATTACAGTGTGATTACAGGTTCAGTCTGTAACCCTTCCCCTTTAAACATAAATAACTTTCCAGGATGGAAGTAGGGGCATGGAAGAATGTTCCTCTCGCTGATTTACTTCAACTTTTATAGCCTCCCAAGGGAATTGAAGACAGTGACCTCCAGTGATCCACCTGTGTTCAAGAAAATTCTTGCAGCTATTTACTCCCTAAAGACCTTGAAGTCTACTTGCTTTAATAACAGTGCAGCAGAAGTAATCAGCACTGGACAAGAACACATTTCAGTATTAAAGAAAGAGGACTGAGATATAGAGATATGGAGATATTATCATCTACAAGCACAAAGCCAACGAGTCATACTTTATCACCATTTAAATCATTTCCTTTGCCACTGCTATACGAATATTCTGGCTCAGTATAGACTGACCAACAACTTCAATCAAGACCCCTTCAGTGCTTTTGTACTCTTTCCAACTCCAGAAGTGTTATAATCAGACTTGGCTGTATAGTCAAATGTACCATCATCATCTCAGAGTTTGAATATGTGATGATGGCTTGGATAAATTTAGCTGGTGAAATGTCAGGGATGTTGAGGGATGATGGAGGATTTGTAGAAGAAAAAAGGCTTGTAATTTCCAACGGCAATTTCCTGTGTCTCAGTAAGAATAACTTTAGTGTCGAAGCGTACTTCAGGGTCGATGAAAAGCTCTTCAACATCAAGAGCTTCCAAACACTAACTTGTGTGTTATGGGTGTGCAACTGTGTTTCCAAATTCGAACTTCTCTCATTAATATAAATGGACGGACTCAATAATACACACCTGTCAGTATCACGTTATCCACTTCAACAGCACCACAAACAACATCTTCAAAATGATCATACATTTCAATCAATGCCTTTTAAACTCCGTGCTCACAGTTTTGAACAGCACTTAGTTCAACATTAAGAGGTGCTCAAATTGGACAGAAAATATTGACAGTATTATGTTTCAGGTTTCAAAAAACGGTAGAAAGAACCAGTCAATGGGAAGCTAAACTGAGAACTAAATGCTAGTAAAATAAAGGTTAACCTTGTAACCTCAAAACTGATGCTCTCTATAAAGGATTTAATAAGCTATAGGTACAGAACTAAGATGTATACCTGATGAAATGAGACAAGGCGGAGAATTGAGTAATTTCAGTGCATTGGTTAGTAATTCAAGGGCACAAACACGTTTCAAGCGTACATAGACTCAAATATCAGTTTCCCCTTTGATACCTGCCAGGCTGATAATTGCTGGTCTTCACCTTAAAATGCAAACTACTAATAATTGTTCTGTCATTCAAACCTTGGTAATATCCTCTGTAGTGTTGATCAAACAAGCCTCAGCTCCCTCGGGGGAGGTCTATCCCAGAGTCTTTCTGAAGAAAAATATCCATCTCTCCACACCAAGGTTGCCATCTATCAATCTGTCTGCTGCATCACCACACTGCTTTATGTTGTAAAAATCTGAAGTTATTCCACATACTGTAGCCCGGATACAGGGAGTGCTCGGAATCACCAACTGCACAACTGCGTAACTATTGAGCCCACGATTACACAGCACCACTTGCACTCACTCGGGCATATCATCAGGACGCCCGCAGGAGCCCGCTGCCTTGTGAGATTCTTGCATGGCTAAATTAAAGCATCAGCATTGGTCAGCAGGAAGGCAAAAGCAACCGTTCAAAGCTCGGCTCAAGGCATTGCTAAGGATGTGAACCTGGTGGACGCTGCTGACTGTAACAACTGGCAAGCAGAGCCGAAGTAGAAAAAGAGGAAAAGTAGGTGACAGCAAAAATGACACACATGAAATGTACTCAAACTGCTCTCAGTACAAGCCGAGTTCCTTGGATTGCTCTGTACAGCCATCAAAGAGCTCGCTGTTAGAGACGAGTTGCTCTCGGATTCACTGGAGAGCCAAAACCAAGCAAGTTTGTGTGTGCGAGGGAGACAGAACTGGACAATTTCTAACATTTTTTTGTGAATCTTTCAACATGTACAAGTGCCACCAAGAGCTTTCAAGTCACACTTACAATTATGGATCTAAAGAATAGTGGATAACTTTTATTCTAAGTAATAAGAGAATCTAAATCCTCAATTATAAATGCGATCAAAGCACTGCATTTCTCAGATGTTAGAATTTGTATTTTGTTAACATCACTTGATCACAAGAGAACAAAGCGTGTCATCAGTAATCTTATCATGAATTGCACCTATTCCATGAACAATGAGCAATTAAGTGGCTGCAGCTGAGAATTAATTATGTATGTGATAAAACAGAATGTGCTAATTGAAAATCCTTACCTCTTCAGCATAGGCGTCACAAAGTTTGTGTCCCGAGAGTAGTTTATTTTTCAGGCTCTTGTTCTGAAAAAGAGAAAAGAAAGAAAGAAGTGATGCCATTGGTTTTTGCTCTGTGTTCTGGACTGCATGTTCCCTTACATTTTTTGCTGGTTTATAAAAAAAACAAAACCAAAAAAAAAAAAAAAACTACTATTGACTCAGTGGGCCTCTGTTTCTCTAGCAGTGGCTGCTGAGGAGCTCCGACAGCAAGTGCTTGGTTGTCTCTCGATTTCAGACTAGACTGAGAAGCAGTCAGTAGTGCCCTGTCTAAGGATCTGAAAGTGCACTCGGGCTCATAGGCATCTAAAAGGTCAGAAATATATCTCAGGGCCAGACCCCCACTGAACTTTAAACGTGATCAGTAAAGCCTTAAAATCATTGACTGGCAGCCAGTAGAGAGATGCCAAAGTAGGGGTCATGGGGTCTCCTTGTTCAGTGCCAGTTAAAATCCATGCTCCAGTTTTATAAACAATCTGAAGGCCCAGGAGAGGTTTTTGACTTGGAAAGCTCAAAACTTCAATAACAGATTGGCACTACTCTCATTACCAGGTGCCATATACGACAAAACCTAATGTTTTAAGTAAAACAATCTCTTTGTTCTTTCTGTGAATATCTCATTTTCTTTCATGCCTGAACTCAAATACCCATGGTGAAAAAAGTACTATATCTGTAGTGCAGTCCCTGTTTCCAAAAAAAACAAACAAAAAAAAAGGTCACAGTCAAAGGTAAGGAGGTTTTCTGGCCACCGGCTTAGTGTAAGAGACCACGATACCAAGATCGTTTTCTCTACAACGAGTTTGAATAAAAATCCACTACTGTGTATTTAAAAGGAAGCCAGCAAATGACACAGGCGAGAGAGGAGCGTAAAGACACAAGGGAATGGGACTTGAAGGTAATAACAGCCTTCGGAGGGAAGGCATTTCCCTTTTTAATTGACAATGATCTGTTAGTGAGATCAGTCCTAAACCAACTGATTACTTAACCCAAAGTACCCATCCAGATCTCAAGATGACCAAATAAAACAGCACAATCAGCCATGACGAAAGCTTCGCTAGGGCTTGAAAAAAGCTAAAATTGTACATGCTCCAGAATCTGCAGTTAAGAGAAGGTCATTCGATGCAGCGATTTAAAATTAGACTGGCTGTTGCACTGTAATAACATTTCTCAGACAAAGAAAACTACTCGGTAAAAATAGTATACTGCAGTAGAAAGAAAATACTGCACCATAAAACATAATCTATGTAACAAAAATGATGCGTATAGTGTATTAGGGTTTGTGTGTGTCCGTACGTGTGTTTGGGGGGTTGTTTCTATGTGACATCCTGGGAGACAACAGCTTGTACCACTTCTGTTTTATCTAAAGAAACAAATGTAATTAGATGCAACTTCATCATAGCAACCAGTTGAGATTTATTAACCCTTTTCATTGACTCAACAACACATTTAAAATTCTTAATGAGTTTATCAATGAGCTAATTACCTGTAGCCGAGGGTCTATTCTTCAAACCCATCCAGCAGAGCTCAAGTGGGAGTAATGAATATTCATTCACCCGCTTTAATTCACGAAAACTAAACTCTGTGACCAAACAAACAGAAACTGGTGCCCTGCAAAAGAAGTTGACGCTCTCTCTTCTCCTACAGTACATACAGCATGTTTATGCTACATGCAACAGCAACTCCTTTTTCACACTTGTTCTGAATGTGAACAGATTACAGTGTACAGGCTTAGAGAGTGATCTAACAGACTCTGAAACAGCATGATGGTGGATGCCAGGAGGGTGGTCCAGAGCACTGCCAAAGACTGTAGAGTTGCTGGGCTTTAACAAAGGCTGTAATCTCCTAACTATACACTGAATGGACCAGAAAACCTCATCACAGTTTTTGCTATGTGGGTGGCAGCCCCCGGGAAGATTCACGTGGGAGATGACGGGTGGCTTGGGATATAAACAGTTCATCTCTATGTGACAGTATGACAGTCAACATGGTGACACAATTGTGGGATGAAACAGACAGTTTTGTAACACATAATGCACTTAAATAGAATGATACATTTCAAATGTACCAAGTGAAATCAAATATGATCTATTAATGAATGAATCCTAAAATTAGGAAAAAGTATTGATTTGAACTGCCAACTAAAGCATGAGACAGCAAAAACAACAATACAAGATGAACAATATGATCTAAATTTCTATAATTTGGGGATTATGGAGGATGTTTTAAAAAATAAATATGCAATAAGTTGTTTCACTGTTTTTATTCAAAACGAGAGAAAGATCAGAACAACACAGATTGGGGAATACTAATAAAGGCCGAAGGCTACGTCCTTTTTATGTTTTCTTTATTGCACCACACTTCAGATACTGTTGGGACGTCTGTCTGTTGGTCTGCCCTTCAGAGTCAGCCTCAGTCTGGCTCAGTGTGTGTTATGTAGCAGATATTTTTTGGGAAATACGATCTTGCCATAAGCAATTATGGCTTATAGACAGCACATTAAATTAATCTAGGGAGAGATAACACATTTGGCTATTATGTTGCTGTGCTCTGATGATAGATTTGCTGATGTTGGAGACAGTTCAATGTTATTAGGTGACGAGTTGGCTGTGAACCACGGGGACAGTTTGGATACAGTAGGAGGGGTGGAATGTGCATCCTCCAGCTGGCCCTTGACATCTACTTATAAATGATGTGGACACCTTCACAATTCTCACTCTGCGTCATGGCACAAACTGAATGCATTGATAATTTAGTGCTCGATGACAATCATTCACAACACAGCTGTATCTGTTCGCATTTAGAATAATTAATGTGCCTTATTTTTGTAGCCATGCTGTGGTCTGTCTGTCGGTCCGTTTAGACTAAAATATCTCAGTTTGGGCTGTCACAATATCAGATTTTTTTTTTGTCAGACACATCATCGCCGAAATAATTCATTTGAACAGTGTTACCCTGATAAAATGGAGGTAGAGAGAGAGAGTTTTAACTATAACTGTAGAACAAAATACAGAAAGAATCTTTACACTCACTGTGAACCACAAAGCGAGAGCAGAAAGAAGCAAATTATTCAAGAGCTAGAGCTAAAACTATCATTGAAATAGATCTAACATCAATATTTCATGTTTCAAATATCACGGTCATCGTCAATACCAATATATTGTACACCATTCATCTCTGTTAATCACAGTCATCCAATGGATTACCAAGAAATTCTGTACAAACATTTACAGTCCACAGAGGATCAGTCCTGCTAACACCACCATTAAGATGAAAATGTATGTTTTCAGTGAAATGTCCTCACAACTATTGGAGTCTGTACTCAGCATTTGGTACAGACGGTCCCAATTGCTAGTTAGCATACTAAACTAATGCTGTATCTTAATTCACATGCTTCCATACTTACACTTGCTATTTGAGTCTGTAAGTGCATTCACATTGACAATTATGGCAAATACAGTGTACTGTGAGCACCCTGTGCACTCCCAAAGGTCAAAACGTTGAGTGTGGAATTAATTAAGACAATGCTAACCTGTCGAAACTAGCGCACAATGTCAGGAAGTACATAGTATACACAGTGTACTACATAGGTATGTACTAAGTTTATTTAAGACACAGCATATGACTGTAAACATTATAAGGGCCAAACATTAGAGCTTACAGAGCTGTTAGCATGGTTGCAGACTCCACTTCCAATGGGTATATAAATATCAAATTGGCCGGATTTTACCACTTAGTAGAGTTTGTACTTTGAAAATATATATAATAGACTATATTTCATAATGGGCTGGTACATGGTAAATACAAAAGTCCTGGCAATCTCTAACATCAAAACTGCAACGTGCCACCTAAAACTAGCGTCAGGGCATTACTTGCTAATTGGGCCAATCTTCCACAATAAAACTTGAGGCCATAGTGTACTTTGTTAGAAAAATATCTTCTGCAACACATAATTAGTTGATTAAAAGGAACCTGAACCTTTAGCATGGTGCTGAGACGAGGTTCTGGTTTAAAGTACTATAATTTGGCAGGGAGAAAAAAAACTAGATGCAGTTCAAATAGTGGCAGTTTCTCACGTACAGAACATTTAGGCCCTTTTGCAATCCAATCCTCACTCCCACACACACACACACCTGTACTGTACAGTGTACTGTGTACAACACATACAGTACATGCACTCTGAGCAGAAGTAATGAGGTGGGATGGCAGTTGTTTTGTGATTCAGTCAGGCAAAACTGGATGAATATCAATTCCTCACAGTTGCACCTCCTCTCACCCCTACAGAAGGACCACCATTCGAGGACATGTAGAACTGGCAGCTGTCAGAAAATGTGACGTAGTCTAGCCCCAGGACATACTCAGAGTGAAAATGAGATCCTCTGGAGCTTATATGTCACAACGCATTATGCAAAATGTGATACACTGAGCCACATATGTCGGAGAGTGTTATTCCCGCAGCGCTGTCAGTCTGCCGACCTGAAAATAAAAGTCTTACATCTACATGTTGCTCATATTTACCATTTAGAAAAATGCAACAACACACGCAGAAGTTGAACACAATCTATCTCTCAATCTGTCACAGGGCCTTCAAGGGCCTTCACTAAGGAATGATCTTTTTCAGTTATGTGATGATTTCAACTGCACGATCACATCTTGTTCTCTTTTGCATAAAAATTTCAGGGTATGATGATGTAAGAAGAATGATGTAAAGTTCTATTAAATAAAACATACTGAAAAATAAAACATTCATTCATATACAGCAATGAAGCGAAGCACTCGCCAGCACTCAAAAAGTGTCTATTTGACTCAATTCAGCAGAGTTATTTTCACACATTATGAAGTGCTGATATGTCGACAGCCCTCGAGTGTTGATATTTACTGTCCATCTAGGTCAACTTTCACACTTCCCAACACACATCAGCGTTGGATACTTATAGCCGTAGTTTGAAATGTAAGAAACCAACTCTTCTGATAACAAATATTTTAATTTCATTCTGGTCAAGTGTTTTTCCACATTAACATCGCAATTAACTCGTCCGTATTGCATATTTATGCCACAAACAAATTCAATTTCCGCCGTCAAACTGAGCGAGATAAACCTCCTCATACGCAGCTCTGACTGCAAAGCTGAAATAAA
The DNA here is from genome assembly GCA_946959425.1 of Argyrosomus regius. NCBI lineage: Eukaryota > Metazoa > Chordata > Actinopteri > Sciaenidae > Argyrosomus > Argyrosomus regius. The sequence goes on from OX336882.1 coordinate 28,635,888, forward strand.
CCATCAAAAGTGTGATACAGTTGGAGTTGATATTTTTATTTTCAACAAATAGAGACACGCTAGCCATGGCGTGCATGTTTGCCTGACAACACTCGGGTGGTTCAAGCGAGGGACCGTTGTCACAACATGTTTCAACTTCCAAAGGTCAGCGAGCTTCATTGTAATGACAGAAAATAAAACGACAAGATGTTTCTGTCACATCGCTTCATTAATAGCTCACACATCTCAATTGTGAAAATATGACTTCATTGTTCATGTCGCAGTGAACTGTGCGCACAAACCCAAACAGAGCCACCGTTTCCAGTGGAGGTCATTGAAAGCCATAGACGATGACAAGTTTGAAGCCTGTTGAATTGATGCTGTGGGTCAGGTGCATCATTGGAAACTCACTACTCTAGTAGGTATATGTACGTGAACATTATGATAGTATATATACTGTATATACTTCTAGATGGGACCAGTGGGTGAGGAAACCCGCTACACCTGTCTCATCATTTCAGAGATTTTACTTTGAATTTGTTGATTTCATATAAAAGTTTATAGCCATCACAATTCGCCCAGCTTCCCCTGTGCTTGTCATCTTTTTACTACCTGTCCGGGCTGCTGGCAGCTATCTGAATTTTGTGCGACCATGAGAGTGCCAGACAGTTTTTGGCTTTGTGGAAATTGGTGTGAGAAATAGCTTTGAACTGTAAGGCTCTTATTCACTTTGTTGGGTGGCAGTGGTTGAAGGGATGTTTATCTGGCATAGAAAATCTCCATTCTGGCTCTCTAGACTTCACTACAGATGGACCTTGAAAGATTCTAATGGTGAGTCACTGGGGTCAACAAAGAAACAAAATGAAAAACAAATTTGAAGTATTTTTGATTTTGTGGGACTTTTCTGTGTGGAGTTTGCATGTTCTTCCTGTATCTGTGTGGGTCTATTCTGGCTTCCTCCCACAGTCCAAAGACATTAACAGGTTGAAAGGTTAATTGATGACTCTGAATTGCCCGTAGGTGTGAATGTGGGTGTGAACGGTTGTTTGTCTCTATGTGTCAGCTCTGTGATAAACTAATGACCTACTGTATCCTGGGTGTACATGCTTCTGGTGCTTCATGTCAGCTGGGATTGCCCCCCCCTAAACCCTGCAAAGGATGAGCTATTATAGATAGTGAATGGATGATTTTAAGTTAACAATAAAGTCCTTTGTTTTGCATTTTATTCATGTGTCCCATATGACTTTGGTTGGCTCCCACGGCATAATTTTCATAATTATGAGCTGTAAATATTCAGCTGTCTGAGTATTAGAATTCATTCAGGTACCAAAGCCTTTTGAACACCAGTTGTTGAAAGAATTGTACTTTTTTCTGATGTCATATGATTTATTTAAATTAAAAGTCGTGGGGTCATCCATTGTAAAAGCTCCAACAACACAAAAGAACTACTTGAATCTAGATGAACTCTTACTACACAGAGCACAGACCCACAAAACTCCATCTGCTACTGAACTTTTCCACTAAGTTTTTACATGATCTCTGTTAAACGAGCATTCCAAAAAAAGGGGGCTGTTGATCAAGCAGAATGGACTTTAGGATAGAAACAGAAACATGGCTTGTCATTCAGTGCCAGCTCAGCTATAAAAATTGTAAAACTTTCTAAATAATTAACGTTTAATAATACTCTGGGGATCTTCTTTTCCCCATGTCTCCATTAAAAATGTATCATTTATGAATAGAAACTTTAGTCGTTTTATCTCTTATTCAACTGATTTTTCCATGGATCTTGGCCTTTCTTAGAAGTTGAAAAGTACATTTACAATAAAATAAAAACACATTCTAGTGCCTGTCTACTTGACAGCCTGCGTCATATATTAATGAGCAGATCTGACACATAACATAATCAATTACATTCTCTGTCGGCACAGTCCAACAGGCTTGTCTGCTTTGGCGAAGGAAGAAAAAATAAACTTGTACATTGTAAGAAAAATTGTGGCAGGACTTGCACAAGTTCTGCAGTTATGTAGCTGTCGAACACATCTAATATAAATTACTGGCTTTAGAAAAGCAAACGTTCACTGTTGGATAAGCTATTAAATATGACATACCCCCAGACATCTTACAAGGCATTTGGCAGCTTGAGCTGAACACATCTTGGCAGTTTCTTAAGGCCTCTTGAGGTCAAAGGGGGGATTATGCATAAGTGAAAAGATTGCTTTCTCATCACTGTTTCATTGTTCTGACACATAATCATATGCATAGAGTATGTACACTGTGTACTAGGAACAAAGTCTGGTTATAAGATGTGCCCATATCTGTTGGCCCTCTCACTTTATCATTGAGCCAAATATTGAATCCCTTATGTTCTTATCTGATGAACCCAACGAGAGGGCGTTAATGTGAACAAAATCCCCCCAAAAAAAAAAAAAATATAAAAAAATGTAATATGTTTTGCCATGGTGCCATAATCTCTGGCTAGACACTGTGCCAAAACATTAAGGGGAAATCCTGAAGTGCAAGACAGGAGGCCAAACATCTGTCAAATCTACTGTCTGCAGAAGACATTATTTAGCTTTCTGAAAATCACAGCCTTCAATTACAGTTTATTCTCTCTTTTTTTTTTTGGATACAAATCACCTTAAAATTTTTTTCATTCACTCACAAAACTTTTTCGAAAGGAAATTATCTGTAGCCAGATGTCTTCTTCCATTTTCAGCCAATGAAATCAGCGTAGATTCAAGCGGTGACATATCTGCGCAGTCTACAGGTATTACTAGCTACATAACATAGCTGGCAAGTCAGTGTTTAACATTAACAAAGGCTATTGCTTCAAGCTGAGCCAGCAGCACAGGGTTTTGTGCAATTGTTTCAAGCTGTTGCCGTTCCCTGAGTGAGTGGAGCAGACAGTGCACCAGTACTAACTAACTGGTGGCCACGCTGGGTCAAATCCTGTCCTGCGGTTCTCTGCTGGTCCAGAGGCAGCTTCCTCGCCTGTCAGGCTGATGGTGTTTGTCTCTTTCAAAGATCTTATATATTTCTGACTGGGTTGTTTATTTTGTTGGACATTGTATTGGTCTTGGAATTGTGCCTTGCCACAACTTTGCATGCTATAATTGAAGCAAATAATGTAGACTTTGAAACATAACTAAGAGATAACAACTATAAACAGATTTAAGTTTCTTTTAATGCAGAAATAACACCACAACATTCAAAAACGAGTACTGGAACTGTATCTGTATATTTATTAATTGCTACTTTTACTTATTTAAAAGATATAAATACTCCCTCCACCATTGCCACAGGGTGAAGATAGTTGACTATTACTGCATGTACTTTATGCTTATGAAATTATGAGTCTTATATTTAGTCCAGATGCACCAATGTTACACATGTGATATTGATTTGATGGAAATCTTGTTCACATCCCCACCTGACCTGACCATATGCATCAGTTCGGTGTTTCTTTATAGATGCTGCCTTTTCCCATTCCTCATCAAACAGTTGTTGAGTATTTGTGTATGATGCTTGACAAGGCTTCAGGCTATTCAAAGAAAAGAGATACAGTGAACTCTATTGATCCTCGCAAGGAAATTGGGAAGGCTTGGCGTTTCAAAGAAGAGTTGACGTATTCTATGTGAAGTAGTCTGAATTACTATCAGCATAATAGTAAAGCTGCACTACATCTCTGCACTAACCCACCCACCTGGACACTAATCATTTCTGGTCATTTAATTAATTGTCATTCCTTGTATTGGTTCAACCTGAGTCAAATACGGCAGAACAATCCGATAAATCAGACGGAAATGATGACAGTGAAGCCGCTAATGCTACGGGTTAATTATCCAAGAATGCCTAGACAAATTCATATTACTACAATTTGAATAATTCAAACCTTGATATAGACCGCAGGTCCAAAACATTGCTATCCACTCTCTGAATTAAAGTGTTAAGGTGGAACAAAAAGCTCTAATAGTCTTAACTGATGATGGTTATCCTGTGCCCACTGGACATCATGTTCATAGATGGCCTCAGTAAGCTTCAATTACTAAATGTTAAATTTCTTTCATCAAGGTTTCAGGGGAAAATTGAACAAAAAGATTAGATAATGCCAATTATTCCTAAAATACCCAGTCATGATTACACGATTATGGTATGGTTATGATTAAGGTAAGGCAACTAAAACTACTTGGCTCAAATGGGAGAGTGGGTTACCCAGGTTGGTAGTTTGACAGGGAGCAAGACACTGAACCCTAAACTTCGCCCTATGTGGGAAAAAAAGTATAGTTTGGACAAAAACGTCTAATAAAACTAGGGTAATATACGATTACTGACATGGTCAAATATACCCAACATTAGAATTGGGATCACTTTGGCGTTGATGGCTTGAGGTTGATTGTTGAGTCTCTTTCCCAGCATGAACATGAGCTACTTTGTTTGTTTCCCATTTATATAAGTATTCGATCTAGGAATGAAACTTAACAACCAACTATCTTTCTCCAGCATGCCTGACCCCACCTTTAACTTGTTGTTGTAAGGCATGACAAATGATGTTGAATGTTCAGATCCCCACACTTCCTCAATTAGCATATGATGAAGTTTGCATATTGTTAGGATGCATTTGTGTTAAGATGGATATGATAAAAAGTTTTATGTCCTGTGTATAAGTATGTTTGCATTCCTATATTAGTTTGACATGCACACATCTGGTACAAATCTGTGTGAAGGAGGTCCAGAGAAATATAAAGTGTGCCAAGAGTGTATTAAGTCTGTAGCTTTCTATGTTGAATGAGATGGATGAATGAGATCTTTGGTCTCCTCAGCGCTGATATTAAACTGTCAACTGAAGATCAACTTGTTGTCTGTTGTGTGTATTTTAGGGGATCTGTGCAATTGCAAATCAACATTTGGTGACATTTAGGGACAACTGATTTATTGGTTTCAACATTCGTATTGCTCTTTGGAAAGTAAACTCATTTAATGTACTGAATTGGGCACTTGACTGTTGTTGCCAAGACTTGTGACAACAATTTCTATAGCTGTACTCATTATGTAAATTATTCTGCATCTCATTGAGAACCAAAGGTGTTTATGAGTTACACTAAAATATTTGCAAGGAAAATATAAAGAATAGAAGTCAATACCATTCACTTTATGTTGTCAGTTTTATTGGTATATGAGCAGTATAATCTCATGAAGTCATCACTTGGCTGCACAATATAATTATCTTGAACACTGATATTTCATTTGTGCTTTCACTGTGTTGCAAACACACTGTTTGAACAGACAATTTGTAAATATTACTTTGAGTAAGCGAAGTAATAAAACAATATAAAACTATTATTGTGGTATTTAGAGGCTTATTACCTATTGGAAAAGCTGTAGACATAATAGTACATTTTATTACTAGTTCTTCAGTTCTTCAGTTATACATATACTAAATGAATATCTATTCTTGTTTTCCCATCACTGTGTGTCCCAGAATGAGGCATAAAAATGCAGTTTTGCTTATATTTGAATCATATTTATTAACAGGTTGGTACATGGAGCAACAATATTAATCACTTCACTCTCTTTTAGTTCTGTTTTTGGTCCCTACCATCTCCTGTGGGAAATATCTGGCTCTTTAGTTAAATGCCAAATGCTCCAATATGTTCACTAGCTACAGTAACTGTCTGCTCTTTGATGCTAAGGATTATGTAGTGTAGCTTTTTAGAACTGCTGCAGCTGAAAACAACACTGTGAGAATGGTGAGAGTGAACCACAACAGTAAAATCCCGAACCAGACAGCTAAATAATGAACTGTAACTCACTTTAAAGCTCTGAAAAGATGAGGGGAGTTTTAATATAATAATTAATGTCTGTAAGTTCATCACTATGTGAATCCCTTTCATACTGTCACTATCGTTTTTACATTGTCATCCGTGGTTATTATAAGATTACAGCCTCTTTAAGCTCTACACATACTTGACTGCTACCTGAAGACCTTGGTAATTAAATAATTTAAATCCAAATCTAGGATTAGTGTGTTGAATTTACACAGGGCAAGCAAATGTCTTTTTCTATCAAGTTATTAATAGTAATACAAATGAGTCTCTCTGGATTCGATTGCACATAGAGCACTCTCCATGCTTAAAAAGTACAAGACAAGCCAACTGGATTTACAACAAACCTATTAACAGTTGACAAGAAAGTGTGGAAAGACAAAGAAAGCTCACCCTCACAGGTAATGTGATTAGATAACCTGTCTACAGTGATGTTTTTCCGGTAATTTACACATTACAGACGTGGTGGATTTGCACAGGTTGAATAAATATTGCTAGAGAGGAGGATGACTAATAATTTATTACCCACATCTCCTCAGAATATCAGTCTGGTTTGATTAGGACGTCAGCCTGAGTACACTGGAAAGTGCAAACAAAACACTGTGATTATTATCTGCCAGTTTGATCAGTTAAAAAGTTGCGAAAAGTCACATTGAACTAAAACTTTAGTTTTACTCAGAGTAATTGGAATTTGGAGTAAGTTTTAGATCCTCACTTATCACACAGTTTCTGAATTTTGTAAAAGAACATTCCTTTCATAAGCATGTAGGTTAAAACAGGTGGGCAAAGTCACAGAATCTGCAATTCAGCCTTTTTTTGCGGCCTTTGAAGCATTCTTCTCCTCTAATAGTCTGGTGGTCCAGCTGTCAGTCTCCACTACCGCCTTCACAGTAATGTAGGAGGAGAAGAGTTGTGTGTATTTATATGGGATTAGTGTCACCAGATTAATATTTTTTTTCTCCAGTCAAATAAAAAGTAAACATGTTAGGATTAACAAATTAAAGGGGTAAATAATCATTCCAACTCCAGGACTTCCTTCGATAAAACTTCCATCAAAACAATGATATAGAAAAACTTGTAATGCTTTCCGAGAAATATTTTTCTCTAAAATAAGGCTGTGTTTTTATGATTTGAAACTATTCTCTGATGTCTTGACACAATCTCACGGTGTCGGGACATTTTGAAATTGGATGTCCTGTGTAGCCACAGTGATTGTTAAGACGACCTCTAGGTACAATAAACTAAGAAAAAACCCATAAAATGTTATTTTCTGAACATCTCAAAGAAATATCTGCACCCGCCACCTTCATCAGTTTTGAAGCACTTGGATGTATTTCTGTAAAAAATAGACCATCCACTTTATCGTGTCACAGCTGAATACCACAGAAAACTGGTCACTTGTCTGGAAGCTGAGGGCCAGAAATCAATATCCATGGCAGGCTGTGAAGAATAAAGCAACACTGCTAAGTGACAGCGAGACACCAGCCCTCTGAACGCATATGGCCTGTCTTTACCTCTCTCATACAAGTTTCTATCATTTGAGTTCAGCACCACTATCCATGAAACCACAGAGTGAGAATCTAGTATTAGGTGCAAAACAATGTGGAGAGTGACACAAATTTAATCCCACTTCTAGAAGAAATTCTAAGACTTATGCATAAATGTAGGAGTTGCCAGCAGGTGGCTGAGTTACCCAGACAGACATCCCACACACTGCAAATGAGGAAGTATGATTTTTCACTTCAAGTTTACGCAAAGCTCAGAGAGAAGTATCCCTTTGATGGTGGGGGTTACTTTCTGGCTGATTGTTGATGTTGAGTCGAGGGTCGATATGATTCAGAGTTTTCTGATGGCTTGTGAAAATGCAACAGTATATATAACTCTGGATCATCAAAGCCCTCACTAAATCAGGCTCTGAAGCGACATATTGGTTCAGTCAGAGTTCCGACTGTGTAAATAAGGCCATCTGATTATACATCTCAGCGAGCCTTGAGTTGGTGATTTGCAGGTCAAAAGATGTCTAGACGTTGAAGTTAAAGTTAGATAGCATTGGTCTTTAGATGTCTAGGTTGTATATAACATGTCATTTGAACGACCCTGTTTCAGTATGTACTTACTTGAAATACCGAGGGGAAAGTAAATATTCAACAGGTCAACATTAGACATTTCCAATGGAGCTTTTCACATGACATTTAGACCAGACATTGGTATTGACTCAATAAAACTATACAGATTGAATATACAGATACAGAAATTGGTAGGTTAGTACTTCCACTCTTTGAAAAAGGGTTCTCCACCTGCAAGCAAGCAAATCATTTGTTACCAATCTGTCAAACAAGGAACATCTCAAGATGGGTAGAGGTTTCAGCTTTCCCAAGACCCTCACAAACAACATTCTTGAGCTACATAGCAAGGCACTGAATGCTGACAGATTTCTCAACTTATAAGTATAACTCCTATTAGCACCGCTGGGGCCATCATCCACAAGTGGAATGGATATCACTCCATCATCAACTTGCCAGATTTCCAACCGGGCAGTCAGAAAGTTTGGTAGAAGAGTAGCCCAGGAGCCAAGGAGCACTCAAAATGAGCTTCAGAAAAACCTAGAGGCAGCAGGCATGGTCGTCTCAAAGACAACAGATATGTAATGCACTCCATCATCATGGTCTCCATGCACAATCACCCCGAAAGACTAATTACTGAAGAAAAGGCATGTTAAAGCTCATTTAAATTGTTCTACACGAAATTTGGAGAACGTAGCATAGTCAGATGAGACAAAAATCCAACTTTTCAGCAACAATACAGCACAGCGTGTTTGGAGGAGAAATGGCTCTACCTGTACTGTGCCTACGGTGAAGTTCAGAGGTGGAATTTTCGTGGCATGGGGTTGTTTCTCTTCGCATGGTACTAGCAGAATCCAAATTATCAAAGAAGATGAATGGAGCCAAGTACCAGGAAATTCTTGAGAAGAATCTGTTGCCATCTACCTTTAGTTGCTTCATACAGAAGGGTCTTGAAGCAATAATTGCAAACAAAGCCTTTTCCATCAAGTATTGAATACATTTCAGTTCACGTGTTTAATACTTCCTGTCATTTCACTTTATTGCACAGAACTTTTTTTATGGTTTGGAATGTCACAATTTCTTTTTCTCTGTTGATTTATTGAGTTAATACGATGCCTGGTCTGTAGCTATTCAGGTGAATAGCTGGGTTGGAAACATGTTTAATGAAACAAATGTTAAATATTTGTTTCACCCACTGTACAGTCAATTAAAAATAGCTTGTGGTGGGAAGTGGGATATCTAAATAAGTTTTAATCCTGACTAGGTGCTCAGATAATTACAAACTTCAAACTTGCTGTGATTAGAATTTATTTTTAGTTTCTGAAATCTCTCAAAGAAATCTGTTTGTAGACTTTAGGATATTTCTGGATGAGCTGTGATAGTTTGTTTGCTGACAGGAAGAGAAAAGGGAGCTTGTTTCCTTCTGATTGTCACATGAAACCGCCCAAATAATGAATTGCAAACATAGAAAACTTGACTGTGACAGCATTACAAGTGTTGTTATGTACATCAGAGTTCATTTCGGAACAGCAAGCCCTGCTAAATGTGGAGATATTTTGGAGGCAGCAATTCATTATAGGTGAAGCATCCCTCGGCTGTGCAGCACACCAATAGATTAGAAACTCGTTAATATTGTTAGAAAATGGTTTATGGTTTTAAACTAATTGGACTATCCCAGGCTATGAGAATAATATATGCAATGTGAGAAGGTGAGAAAATATTACCTGTAAATAAAAGAAGATTGCTGTATTGGTTATATCACAGACGGCAACTGCAATTTGTCTTTTTGCATATTACAGCACTTTGGCAGTGTTGGGAGGAAACACAGATTTAATACAAGGCACCCTCTGGCTTCCAGAAGGAGCACACCCTCCTGTTAGTATGACACACTGAACTAACACATTCTGCTTTCAGGTTTACCTGCCACTCCAGATTTCATTACAGGCAAGCTACGGCAGAATTACTGTACTTCATGATTTGAATATTCTCTAAATAGCTTTTTTTTCCCAGACTGTTACATTTGCCTGAATGTGTTTATGTACAAGCTCACTATTCGTCGAGGACCTTATGTTTAGTTTGCACACAGGGGTTTAATGAGGCCTTACTATATCTGTCAATTCTCTAGCTCTGGGTTATCAGTTCAAATAAATAAAAAAATAAAAAAAATGAATGGAGAACGTTCACAAGGTTACCCATCCTGACGTCATTTCTTGCATAAGCAGCCATCCTAATGATGAATCAACAAACAACAATGCCAGGAAATATCTCCAGCACAGCAGCTGCTGCTATAGATGACACAGTTTGAAGTCTAACTCACATCACAAAAGCAGTGTTTCAAATCCACTGCAGGTATTATCCATATCCGCTTATGGAATCTAAATCCTGTAGACTTTCATTTCAAACCCTGTCACTGCAAAACTATTCCTGAAACTTGCAGAGACAAACCCAGAACACAATTGTCTGTTTAGTATTGTGGAGCAAAGAAGTCACTCACCAGACTTTTGATTCTGATTTAACCCAAAACAGTGTGGCTACAATGGTGCCATGGGTGATCCACTGATATATTATACCAAATAAGACCACCATTAACCTCAGGAACATTAACAGCTAAAGTAACATTGTGTAGAAATGAGTATTTTTGTGATTTAGTTTCAGAGCGCAATACCACTTTTGTAAATATGGACAGCTGTACACATGTATTTGTTCTGATTACATTACTTACGATCAAAAACTCGAGTTGACAACTTTGCTAACAGCCTAACATCAAGCAAGTGCAACAACACAAGACATAGCAGCCAGCTAATGTTACTTACTAGTCCAACAGCAAGAAATCCAGCTTGGCATCTGTCGTTCAGCCTTTTATTTCACAAAGCTTCTGCCAAAGACTAAAAGTCAGTCCCAGATTTACTCTTGTCTGGTGGCTTCATGCGTCGGTCACTCTTTCCCTTTTCTCCTATTATGTTCCTCTGTCAACATCTTTTTGCCTTTATCATTATGCCCATAGAGGCTGCTGAGCCCAGTTACCCAGCTCTGGTTCTGGCACAACACTAGCTCCACCCCACCTGGAGCACAAAGTTACACAGTTCAAGAACAGGCATACAAGCAGCAGAGTGGGAATGACAGAGACACATTTCACCTGATTACAAGTCAGTGGAGTAACAAAATGATTTTAAATCTGTTATTTTCGTAGAAACATTAATCAGTGTTGCTTTAAGCTTATTTTAATTAATAAACTTGATTAACCTATGCTTTTGCTTCCTGAATTGATTTCGGCACTGCTCTCATGCACTGTTGCAGGAGACAGTAGCAGTGCTTCTCCGTTTGGAACAAGCTCCCTGTCAAAGTCAGGGGAGCAGACACTGACTCAGTATTTTAGCTTCAACTCATTTATTTAATGCAGCGCACAATAAATAATGATTCCAACAGAGCCATTTCCTCTTTAACTATAACAGAGCAGCAAGACCAGTATTAGCAGCTGATTTAAAGGAAGAAGCTGTTGGTTGGTTGATATAAATCAGGATAATGTGCATTTATTTACTCCTGAATACATTTTTGACACCGATTGAGAAGGGGAGACAGGTCCACAGGTCCTGGTCTGTTAATCCTCCGGCACACCCTAAACTGCATTCGACTGAAATCTAAGCTGTCGGATGAAGTGTGTGTGTGTCGGGGTGTGTGTGAGTTTGTGTGATTTATATGGCAAAACCAAGGTTTTGCAGACAACCTTTCTAGGTCCCCCCCCCCCTGATCTCAGTGTTAGGAGAATCAATGCCGCTTGTGGAGAGAGCCGTTTCGGTGCAGGAAATTGCGTGAAATGAGCATGATGCCATAAAATGAAAGTACATGGCCTCTGCATGAAAAGTGAGAAAATACAAAAGGATTATGTGAAAGAGAAACCTCGAGACAGGCCTGAGACTGGATGGATGGGTGCTTTGGCATACAGTAAACACATCTGCCTTTTTTAAACAACACATAAATACTTAATACTATGCTTGAACTCTAATCAAAGCTTTAGTTTCCTGATCATAGACTCATTCATTACTCTTTTACAAATCTTAAAAAAAAGCTACAGGAAACTGTTGATTGAGTTGGTAGTCTTGCAATCAGCTCTTAGAAATGGCATCAATTGCTGTTGATTGTGCCTATGTTGTTATTCAGCTAAAATTGTATTTCCTGGTTAGCTTGGTAGATTTTTTGTTTGGGGGGACACTACTCTCTCTGATGTCTGATTGATAGTCATTAGGCAGTCAAACATCTCTTGTTGGGTTGAATACTGAAGCCACTCTCTTGTTTTTGTTGTTCATGTTGTTGGGGCTCACCTGGCTCAAACATATATGCATATATATTGTGAGATTTTTGTACTATTTTTACACACCATGTTTGCATATTGCCATAGCAACCTAAGACAAATGTATTTGTGGTCCTGATTGTATTTGCATCTAAATGAAATGCCCAAACCATCCCAGCATCTGGACAACATAGTGACATTGTACTTCTTGTTCAATTTGAAGAATAAACTGAATTTAGTGACATGCAAAAAAAACAAAAAAAAAACACATTTTGTACATAATTTAGCCATCCTTATCAATGGTTCCCAACCTGAGCGCTGAGACTACTCCAATGGGTCGCAAATAGTGGTGAAATGGATCATTATCAATCCCTTTGGACCACCCTCCCACAATTCAACACTCAACAACAGACTAAATTTAACCAGCAACTGCTGCTGTTACTTTTTAAAGTACTCCTTCCCTGAATGTCAGTGCTAAGCTGCAGTGAAAAGAGACAGACGCATGCTGTGTTTTACTCTGAAGCACAATGGGTGTGGGCTGTGGGTGGAAGAGTGCCTGATTTAAAAGCCGTCACTTTCATCTACATGCAATGAAATCCCGCAGGCGGTGACTTCGGGCATCTCAGTGGTGTAACTGGGCAACAGGAAATGCTTGTCATCAGAGAAAAAAAATAAAAATCATAAGACTGTGATGTTTATTGCTACTTTGGAAATACCTACCGCCTTCGACACAACAGTCCTGCCTCCTCACTGGCCCAGCTGCAATCCCTGCCTCTCTGCTTTCAGTGTTCATAGGCTATTACTTGTGATGTGTAACCAATTAGGATGGTGCTGAAGGTGCGACACTGACTGAAACTACAAAGTGTAGTATGATTATACAGTGTATACTCACAGAGAGCCAAATCAGAGCCGAATTAGCACATTTTAAATTAACTAAACTTTTTTTGGCTGATCCGAAAAATGATCCGATCTGTGATTCAAAACCGTAATACGACTTTTGTGAATTTTGCGATCTGTTGCACCTCTAGCCACAAGGTGAATCTTGGTATGATGAGATTATTGACAGCATAGGAAGGCAAAAAATAAATAAATAAATAAATAAATAAAGCCTGAAAACCCAAAGTCAAAGTCCAGCCTGGCTTACAAACTGAGCTAACAGTAGCTGTAATAGTAGCAGTTGAAGTGGAGCAGCCAGAGAACAGTTCACAAAGATTTTTAGACTTCACTTGAATTTTTATTTTTTCCTGCAGCTTACTGAATAATTTTAAATCCTCGTGTCTCTAAATTATACAAATCAATCTGTGAATATCTCTGTGGCTAACACTGCACAACCTGTAAGTTAGGGTGGCAAAGGGGACATTGGATTGTTTTAAGGGATCACAAGCTGAATAAAAAATGCACATCATTCAAAATATGCTAGATGAAACCATAAAGTCACCACTCACTCAAAGTCATGATGGTGTTTTGGTTATTCATCCTAATTATTTGCTTATCACATCATTACGTACACACACAGTTAGTCAGTGAAACACAAATATTACTAATTCTCTAATTTTATATGCATAACATGTTTCTGCACTTTAATCTATCATCACCATCTGACTAGACCTTTTTTCTTTTACAATAAACACTGTCACTCTTCCTGGATGTCAAGTCCGCCATCGCTGTAGCGTAACAAGTCAGGCCTGCTGTCCCCGATATGTGAGCGCAATCGATCAGGCTGTACATCACCTGTCTATCTAGTGCAAAAAGTGACATCGCATGCTTTCACCCGTCTCCCCCCATTTGACTTGAACGTCTATTTTTGTCGGTACACTTTTTCTCTGAGTGAATGTCAGTGATCACATGTGTGAAATTAGTTCTGATAGAGTCTCTGTGTTAATGCAGTGGCTATTCAGGTGTTGAGTAATATACTAGTGGAGGTGCGAGGAAGCTATTTATCCTTGAAGGCAATAATGCCACGCAGTTAATTATTTTCAAAGTTTTTCATAAGACAGAAATGTAGGCACTACTGCTCAAACAACAAAAAGTCAACAAGGCGGCAGTGGATTTAATGTATTATGCCGACAGTGCACGCTACCTTTGGAATATGCTTTTTCTTTTCTCATTTTGTCTCTTCGTCCGTGCTTTGTTGCTGTAAATAACATCACTGTTATTGATACTAGTCATCATATTTCTTCAATGTTTGCATTTTGGAACGTTCTGAAGGTCATGAACATGAAACTTCATGTCATCAATCAGTGGTAATTCTATTAAAATCAAAGAAAGAACTGCAGAACTTGCAAAAATATATTATTATGCCTCTATCAACTTCAGTGGTGTCATCTGCTTTGTCTTTGTCCGTTCAGCACACATAATAATCCTCTTTCCATTTTCTGCCTACTTCAGTCTCTTGTCACATTTTTTTTTCCCGGTAAGAGTATCACATAGAGATCCAGTAAATGCCCCGATGCATGATTTTTTTCTGCCGTTTAGCCGCTGAAATTACATCAGGAAGACATGAAAGGAAGAAGACAATGATGGGAAGCCATTTTAGACTGAAAAACATCAGCATCAGCAGCAAGGAGCTGAGAGTGTGTCTATTACAATGCTCTGCGAGAACCTGATGAATCCCAGCAGGATCCAAGGCAGTCTGTAAATCATTCTCCCTCAAAATACTCATAATAAGCCCTGAAAGCAAATCACTGATAATGACTGCACAGTGAATTGCGGCTGTAAAGCTTCCCCATTGACACCACAACACAATTCAGAGTGATGTGTGACAGAAAAACACATTTAAAAAAACTAATTCTGGTGTAAACAAAGGATATGGTTAGCTTCAGAGATTCTCATTTCACCTCTATCAGGGATCTGAATACACATTACATGGCCACCGATTGCAGTTCTGAATAATGCCATTATACAATATGGCATATATAAACTCAAGTTTGAGCCAGGTGTTTATTTGATACACAACATTTATGTGGTCTTTATGCGATAGCGCTGCAATAAATCCTCCAGTCAGGATGTGATGTATAAGTTTGTCATTTATGTCAAACAGAGAGACGTTTCTAATAGTTTGGCAATTTTTATCGATACAAATTGAGTAATATTACAAACATCTCCCAGCATACCCACAGACAGTATAATTGGTGGAAACAGCTTTCAGGTCTGTAAAGTGAAGCCAGTGTCTTAAACCTGCATTCTTTCTAATGACCAACATCCATTGGTTGCAACAAAAAGGTCTGATTGTGTTGAGTTTGAAGGAGAAATGAGCCTACTTCTCATGAGATTCATTACTTTAGTAAACAGTTTCTTTGTGAGTTTATGGTCTCAGTCGCTAGGTTCAAGTCAAGTCAAGTGTTCTCTCATACAGCATGGTGTTCAATTAGTAAATTATGGTCTAAAATAGACTATGAAGCAGGGCATGTTTCGGATGAAGCTTCCCTGTGATTGACAAGTCATTCTAAGTGAGTCCGTCTAATGCAACGTATCAACTTGGTTAAGAACAAACTGTCAAACTCAGCAGCGCTGATCAAATATGAATCGAGATTCTGTTACTGCATTGACTATTCCTCACCTCAGATGTTTTCAGAAACATATTTTAGTGTACTGTCAAAACCAAGCACAGTTTTACTCAGCAACGTTCATAATGCCAAACTCGAGGCTTCGAAACAGTTGCCTGACAAACGGTCAATCGGTGACGTTACAGTAGGTTTACACTTGAGTATAACGCAATTCAGTGAGGCAAAAAATAAGACAAAATAACCATGAAGCAACACCTCTCTCGTAGTTTCAACAAAATCTGAACATTATGATCTTCATGAAGGAAGGATTTAATGCAGGGCTGTAGTATAATAAGACCGCATTAGTTTTAAATAGGTGTACTCAATGAACTGTAAAACTCAGGGTAAAATATTCCTAGGCTAATGATTAACATAAAATAATAGACGTACAGTGATGTAAAATATGCATTGACTGATGTTAATATTCATTTCCTCAATTCAACTTTCATCTGAGGTGGTCGCAAGAAGTGCTCTGTATCTTACATGACAGGGTGCATAATTCATGCTCAGAGATAATGTTGTGATATTCATAATTTTTATCTGCTCCTGCTGGTTTTGTTTATTTTGTCTTTGAGAAAACTAATAAAGGATAAAGACGGTAAATAATTGATAAAACATGGAAATAGAGAACTTAATGAAAAACATGTCTGAGGTCACAGTCAGATCTTTTATGGTGGTCTTCAATCATATATAATGTATAGCCTTATCTGAAAATATTGTCATATGACTGTCCTTCAAAGTTGAGAGCGTACCATACGAGTGAGGAGAATGGAAACTGGGGTCGTAAAATGATAATGCTTAAACACTTTTGACCTTTGAGTTTCTGCACACAAGAAGTGTTCTCACACAAGTCACACAAGTGTAATAGATGCAGGGAAATGTTTCTCATGATTCCCTGCATGTAGCCAAGACTTAAATGTCAGAGCGTCACAGATGTCACAGAAGTTTTCAGACTTCCATTGACCACAAATGACCTCTTCTGTATTTGATTATAAAGGCTCTCAAACCTAGAGAGGCCCTTTTTCTCCAAGATATGTAGATCCGGAAGAGGGAAAAAGGCAAACCTCAAAATGTCAACAAAGGAGCACTTATATGATGGGTGCAATGGTTCTATAAAAGGTCTTTTCTGTTTATACTAGTCCACCTGTCAGAACTTCAGTGCTGCTTCAGTGGGTGTACACAAGCATTTACATGGCAACTCAACCAAAAACAACTTATTTTTCCAAGTCTCTTCAGTTACACTCCAGCTAACTCCAATTCAGGACAAACTGTTGGCAATGCCAGCTCTTTGTTTTGGCAAGATTAGTGTGTACATCGAGGATTGACTCGTGGTAATGAGGTTTAGCAGTAAACTGAACTGAGTGTGACAACCATTAGAACAAAGATCATTTTAATGCCTCCCTCTCAGTGTCTTGGTACTTGTTCTACTTCCAAATCGAGACGGTGTTTAAGAGTAAAGGAATCCCTAATTGTTCATTACAAAGTCAAATCATGGCCTCCTCTATGGGTCATTTAGTCAGTTAAAACAATCTTCCTCACAGTATTACCACCATGTGCAATGTCCTACTGTGAAAATCACTTGATTGATTATAGAAGTGTTTCCACATTTACCTCTGATTACCTCCTACAGAGTTAAGCATTTAGGAATAAATGTAATATATAACATTCACACGTTAAATATAACTGCTATGTGAGATTTTACCTTTAGACCTTATACTAACTAAAAATGTAAAGGCTGATGAGATCTTATATCTGTTTCTTTATAACAATACCATGGTATGGCATGTAGGTTCCCTTTACATTCATCACTAAGACATTTTCTTCAATACAATTGTGCAAAGCGACCTCTTCTTCATCCCTGCCTTTGATGGCACATTGCTTCACATCCTGATGCATTACCGCTCCATGTAGATCAGTGAAATTGTCTGAAATCATTGGCACGTTTGTGTATCATGTCACCCACAGGCACTATGGATGTGTAAAGAGACCTGGATACAGCATTAAAGGCAGGGCTCCATTCATTCTTATGGAAGCTGCTTAGTGGCAAACAAAGCCAACAAAGGGTTCAATTTCCAGCCATAAAAGTACCTCTATCTTCTGCATATGCTTCTGCATTGTTTGATCCATAGAGCAAGCACATTTGTGAGTTCCACCGGCCAAGCTGCTAACTTACAGTTAAGCACTCTGCTAAGTATACTTTCCAAATGTTATTGGACCAAATGGATCAAAAATCACGGTTTGGCCACTATGTCAAATTGGCTTTAAAGCCTGTCACTCATACTCGGGGCTTGACATGCACAAGACAAACAAAGTCCATTCATAAAAGTAATATCCATAGTGTTAGCAAAATTTCACAGTGTACCTTGAAGGGCAGTGCACTACATGGTGGGAAAATGCATTGAAAATGGTCCAAAAATGTTACTGTGATGTGTCATAAAGCTAGTTTACATGATCAAACCACAAAATCAGTGAAATTCAGGATGGCTTCATGCTTATGTCTCCAAGTATGACTTCATGTTGTCCTTCAGTTAAATAGCTAAACACAGACACACATCACAGCATTCCTTCTGCTGTATCGCTGATCTACTGTGATGTTACATGTCTGACAAATCCACAGAAAGCTGCATCCTGGCAGGTACTCCTCGGAACAGTTTGATCTCACTAAATTGATGTCATTATGTCACTGTCTGGTTCATCATTTGAAGCACTTGATCATGTTACCAAAGGAGAGTTTAGTCAAAATTGGTCTCAAATTAATTTGAACATCTGGAAAAATTTTCTCGCTGCAGCAGTGAACAATATGGTGTGGTAATTTTCTCTCTTCATCATAATTTCTCATGATCTTGTGATGTAATTAAGATGGCCTGCAGGCAGTTCGAAACACCACAGTGTGCCATTATAGGACAATATGAGCCTTTGTAACCTATTTTATGTTCTAATTACAAACAAAATCTTAATAAATGCTGTGCATATTTGTATAATAAACAAAGTATCATGTGTTTTGTCATGTCATCAAGGTTCCAGATGTCAAATAAATCATCCCAAAAGCTTTCTCAATAAACACAAAACGAGAACTGAAATGTATTTAACTCAACCGGTCGCAGCAGATGGCTGCCAAGCGGCAACCTCCGTGACTGTGAAGTGAAGCCAATGCAGAAGTGTCAAAAACTGCAGTTCCTCAAACGTCCACTTGAGGCTGGCTACAGAACAAGTCAAACTCCATAAGCCCCCATGTTAAAATGTCCAACTTCACAGCAGAAATAAACATGTTTACAGCCTGGTACAAAAAATTGGTTTTGGTCTCTATAGCTAATTTCCCCGTTCATGACAACTGTACTGAGGGTGCCGAGATATTAAAGCTTAAAGTTACGTATAATAAACCACATGGCTGATTTGATTGACAGGTGGGTGCCATTACAAATGGTTTGTTTGAACACCCAGGCGTCATTCTGCCGACCCACGTATTTGCCCATTTTTAGATTTTAGATTACCAAGATCGTTGGCTTTTAAGCTTCAAAACAACTGTTCAGAAACCTATGGTTGACTTCAAGGACACATCTTCCATTCTTCATACTGTCAATGATGGCTGCCCACCATGACCCGGATTCAGCTCGAGGTTTCTGCTCATTAAAAGGAAGTTCTTCCTTGTCACCATCGCCAAGTGCTTGCTCATGGTGGGAATTATTGGTTCTCTGTAAATAATATTATAAAGAGAACAGTTTAGACCTGTTTGATATGAAAAGTGTCATGAGATAACTTTTGTTATGATTTGGCGGCAATAATTTAATAATAATAATAATTTAATTGGCATTACTTGTGCAGAGTCGGTCAATCAGAGAAAAAAAAATGGTTAAAGACCTGTCTCATGTCATTCGGAAGCAGGTTCTTTCCATGTTTACACAGTGAACTGAGTAAAGAGTCCTCCATATCCATCACTTTCAGTAAAATCAATTAAGTGGCTGGTGCTGCATGATTTCATTTCATTTGTCACAGTACTGGTCTGCAGAAGTTTCATTTTGACATATCATTCCTCTTTTTTCATGTCATTGACACACAAATCAAACATAACAATGGAAACATCTAACTCAAAACACCTAAGCATCTCTAAAGGAAGCAGCTGCAGCCGATGTCGCTATGTTGCATTTAATGGGCCCATGTTATTTTGATGTTTTTTTTGCATTTTATTTATTCCTACAGATAACAAGCCAAACGGTAGATAATGTGGTGTCACATATTTTCAGTACAGCTACAATGGTATTTGCCAGTAGGTCTTTTTTCCCCCCAGCTGTCTAAGGCATCAGCTGTAAATGTCAGATTTTGGTGTCAGCCCCTCAGAATCAAAGAAAGAGAGAGAAAAAAAATCTTTTTTAGACGAACTATTTTGCACTGATGTTCAACAATCATGCAGAGAGAAATCCAGTGCAGAGGAGGAAGAAGAAGGGAGGCCAATTTTTCAACCAACAGAAGACAAAAACAGTCATAATCACAGTCATGATCAAAGACACACTCCAGTGTTTACAAATCACTGTGTAAGATAGTTATATTCATGTCCACCTTTGATTTAAAACAACCAGCTCTCACTTCCAGTCTCTGGAGATTGTCAGAAGGCGTTTGGAAAACACGGAGAATCATTAAATGAAATGGAAGCAGACAAGGCAGAGGACGTGGGTTCCTGATCAGTAAATTAGAGTAAATTAGAGTAAATTCTCCTTTTATGGTTACACATATACCTTATGAAGGCACACACTGAGGATTAATGATATTGAATACTTTTTTTCTTCTTCTGTGTTGTGAGAGTTAAATCAGCCTTAAGTAAAACTTTGATGACTCACCTCTTGCTGTAAATCCTTGATGATTTTGGTCTTTTTCTCCATCTCCACTTTGAGAAATTTGATCTGAAGACAGAAAGTACAAAAAGGAACATCATCTTACTGAATGCCCGACTTCTTCATGTGTTTATTTTCAAATCAGTGAACATATTTAATGAAGGTTACGGATGTTGGGTATGAGCATTTAAGCACATGAAATGAAGAGCGTTAAATGAAGGTGATCATGGACATTTACCAAAAACCGTGTCAGTATCTGATTAACTGTATAGGACAAGGGCAGACGATATTCTATATTTTTTGTTATTGTCAACAAACGGTATGAAGCTATGCTCACCAATTAGAAGTTAGCACATTTTCTTAATTCAAAAATGCATCTTAGCGTGAATGTGGAACATTCTACATTGATGCAGTACATGGTGGGGAGTTTGTAGCCTACATTAAAGTTACGGCGTAATGTCGGAACGTTGCTCTCTGCACTGAATTGTGGGCAAACATTAAGCTAACAGCACATCTTTGGCTAGCCGACATTACTTTATTATATTGGGAGATGTGGCGGAGGGAGGCAGAGATCAGCAGTGAGTGATAAAAAACACACCCAGCATTTTGAAACTGGACATCTGGGAACATTTTGTATTTCATGAATTTATTAAGAAGCACAAACTGGATGAATTTGACCAACCACATTTGCCGTTTTCACTCTGAGCTCACATGTGCAGCCATAAAGAATACAGCGAGCAGCTAACCAGCCAAGTTCAGATTTATCTGAGTGCTTGTAATAACTGATGACAAATTAGCCATGTGCAATAATAAAGAAATTAACCTTTAAAAATGTGAACATGGACAAGGCACTGAGATAAATGTTCAAATTCACCAGCCGCACATATTTTACTAGCATTTGGCTGGTGGCTAGTGCTAATTTCCCTCCCTGACTGAGATGTTTCAGGAATCATTGTGCATTGTTGACAGGGGAATTAAATCAAATCGTGAGTCTCTCTCTCTCTCTCTCTCTCTCTCTCTCTCTCTTAATACTTAAAGACTCAACACCTCATCGGCAAGTCTGTGGCTGTTAGCCAACATTTGTTACAACTGAAGACGTAAATCTTCAAAAAACAGGTGGGCACTGTCGTTTTTAGCAAACGCTTGGCTACACAAACAGAAATAATAGTGTATTTTTGGGGGACTAGTGTCATCTGTGGATTAATACACATTTGGTGGCCTGTTACCTAGTTACAGTAGCAGGACGGTGTGTGAGGGACTGACTCAAAATAAACTACAGAGCTCATATTTGTTGTAATGAAGGCCAATGCTACTAATACTACAGTTTGGCTCCCATACTGTATGAAGCTTTGGATACACACCACAGTTCATTGGATTTGTTGATAATAAAGAAGAAAAATAGAATATTACCAGATTTATCCTTTAAACAATTTTAATAATGTTGATTTATAGTTTGAATTTCAGGGCGCTACAATTATTAAATGTTTTGCAGAAGCAAATGTTTACAGTGTTAAAAAAAACATTCCCTTTTTTTTAGGGGGTAAAATTCAAAGTCACAGTTTTTTTTTTTTCTACTTTCTAGCGAGGCACCCTGGGGAGCTGTGAACTACACCACACCAGTTGACTCACATCCCCAAGCAGGGCATGATAACATCAAAGGTCATGTTCAGTCGCTGTCACTGCCCCTGAGAATAGTAAAAAATGTATAAAAAAACACACACAGAGGAAGAAAGGACGCCCTGGCGCAGCGTTGAGTTTGCTCATTAATTTCACCGAATAAAAAGGAAAATTAAAGCCGCCTCTATACATTAACAGTTAAGTGTACTGAATGTGTGCGATTACGCCGGTGGAAGTAGCAGAAAGAGCTTTTGATTCATTGTCTTTAATTTAACCAGTATGAGCAGTGTTTACATTCGCCTTACATTGAGGCAATATATCGAGGCTCCCACCATAAATGAACACCGTTCCTTATAAACCGACAGTGGCACAGAGGGCCCTTTGCTGTAATGAAACAGGTTTTTTTTCTGCTTTCCAACTGGCCACCCATCAAGGCTTAAAGACTTTTTAACTCTGATAAAAACCTCTGTCACATATTATATTTCTCTCATGTCTTACAAAGTTAGTTTAGCATAAAAAGTGTTCAGAAATGTTCCATCCGAGACACGGCACATACAGTATGATACGCTGAGGCGTTTATTCCTGCAGTGAGCGACTGCCTATTTTCCACTGTGTGCCTGATTTAATAGCCCATATGCTTATCATGTCAGAGTGATATCTTTGTTTATCGCAATCCTTTTATCATGAGCTCAGCATGTCTTGTTGGTGCAGGCCTGTGGTTTGTGTTTAGCAGCCAGACACGGGTTCAAACGCCAACTGCAGATGGCAAACTGCTGCCATGGACTGCCGTGTATTTAAAAGAATGAATTCTCCGTGTGTGAGAGAGAGAGATAGATAGGTCGAGGTTTTGTCTTTCTTCTCTGAAAAGGTGTTTTGTTTTTTTAAGCGCTGTGCGTCCTTCCGAGGTCATCAAGATAGTGTGGAGGACAAAGAGGAAAGGATTCATGGGGCTGGTGACCTCATACCAGGTATTCACCCCGGGGAACTGTAAACTAAGCCTCACCAGGTGACTCACATCCCCAAGCAGGACACGATAACATCAAGGTTCATGTCCGAGCCTTTCAGTCACCGCTACAGCCGCCGGGAATGGTTTAAAAAAAAGAAAAACACACATCCTGATGTAGCATTTATATTGCTAGTTAAAAGGGGAAAAAAAATGGAGCAATATAATAACAGCTCCTGTTTCATATAATTTTAAACCACAAACACTATATAGATTTTTAAACGTTATGAATAAATAGAAAAATGAGGCATAGCATGAACCAGAATGATCATTAAAACATTTAAAGGACCAGTGTGTAGAATTTAGTTGCAACTAATAGTTTAGTTGGGGATTGCAATCCCCTCACCTCGCCCTCACATTCTATGCATGAGGGAGAAACTATGGAACTACATGAAGATCATGAAACGCCCTATCTAGCAGAGCCTAGCCTAGCACGAGCCAGTGTTTAGTTTGTCCATTCCGGGCTACTCTAGGAATATGGCAACATGGTGGACTCCGTGGAAGAGGACCCACAGCGTCTGTACATATAAAAGCCTCATTCTAAGGTAACAAAAAGATTCTTATTTTCAGATGATTATACACTAATGAAAAAGTAATGTATATTATATTCCATATTTTGTAAATAGAGCCGTATAAATCTTTCATACTCAACCTTTAAGTTAAGGTTATACTTCAATTAGGTCGAAATTTTCACATCATGCTTAGACTAACTGAGAAAAGACTGTTCGAATACTTCAACCATACTTCAAAGTCCTGGGAATGCTTTGGAAATTGTATTCAGCTTTCTTTATTTAGGTTTTTCAAAGATCTTTCAAAATCTTAAATTTGATTTCAACTGATTGGTCAATCACCAGGAAATGCAAAAAAGACATTCATCTGACAACAAGGCTAGTCAATAGACATGCTAGAGGCTCTGTGAGGCTGTCCTTAGTCACAGCCGTGGCTTTGAGCTAAATGCTAACATCAGCATACTCAAAACCGCTCTCTGTGCCACATTTTCTTGCCAGTCCATTAGTAGTTGAGGTATTTCAGTCTGGATCAAAGAGGTGGACTGACATTTCTGTCTAAAAATACCAAGTATTTGCTGATTTCAGCACTGCTCTTTTTATATCATTGTAATTTGAATATCTTTGGGTTTTTAACTGTCGATCAGACAAAACAAGCAATGTGAAGGTGTCAGATCACAGGTCTTAAAATAAAAATGTGTTGCATATGCCTTATCTCCATACTTTGAATGCAAGACTCCAAACCACCGAGTTTGAGAAGCACCTTGCTTGCAAAAATGAAAATATTCATTACAGCTTCTGATTAGCACAAACGACCAAATGCACACTCGGAGCAAAAAAAATCTTCCTGTCGGCATATTAACTACTTTTTTTTGTCTTCTGCTTGGTGTGTTCTTTTGGTGATTTCTGCAGAACAGAAGCTGTAATAAATATTTTAATTTTTGCAAGCGGGGTGCTTCTAACACTCTTAATATTGATTCTCTCTGTGGTTTTTGGAAGCCCTGTTTTCTCTGTGAATTTTATGTGGACACCAGTTAAAAAATCTCATGGTTCTGCTGAACATCTGTGGCATTTGCATGCTGCAGAGGTCTTTTTAATCTCGGATCTCGGCACTGGTGATAAATACCATTTAACAGAACATAAATGTCAAATTCAAACCATAAAACCCAGCAACTGGGATTTGCCACTGGTCTTAGGAAAATGGCACGAATGTCACTTGAAATGTTACTGTGCCATTGTTTATCTCGGAGTGCAGATGATCTGATTGTTGATCACAGAGCATGGTAAACCTCGTGACTGTGCATAAAACGCGGGGACTATTACTGGACATGCGTTTTATTGGCAAATATTGAACATCCTGGAAGAATTCAGGGCTACTGTCAGAGCAGCCAGAAACGCTTAATGCTGATTTTTTGACAAGAGGTGGCTGCTCTTAATAATTTGAGGAAACAAATGTGGGATAATACAGTAAGATAGAGCACAACTTTCAACAGCAACATCTCAGTGGACTACCTACAGTGTGATAAACATCTTGCTTTAGTTTAACAAATCATTCCATTTGAAATGACCGGAGCTGAAATGTTTATGCATATGCATATTCACTTCATGTAAATGGTCAAGTGGCCGCTGGGCGCTTGACGATCACTCACAAATATTGAAGTGGTGATCCCATCTATGCCACCTCACCCATGGTCATGCATCCATCATTTGAACCAGCTCAGAGCACAGAACTACAGCCACAGTTGCTCTTCCAATTCGTCACCATGTAAACCCATCAGAGGACTAATTAAACTACTTTGATAATGAAATGATTGTTTCTCATTAGTCATATTAGTCTTCAAGTAAAAATGTATTGTCATATAGTTGTGTAGTTGCTGATTGCAACCCCCTCTCCAGGGAGACTACGGTGGCAGTAGTGCAAGTGTTAGGGACTCTGAGCCAAACAAAATAACATAGTAGTTTCAAGACATCACCTTGAGCTCTGGGAAAGGGTGACGGACACTTTTCACTGCGATATAGCCCAAGTGATTAATGAATTGAATTTCCTACTTAGTGAAGATACCTGTGTGGAATTTAATTAGAAGCAAAGTGACAGCATATTGGGTAGGACAGATGGAGAGATGGAAAGCTAGATGGGAAGATGGATAGATAAGTACATGTTCTCAGGTTATAATGCCTTTGGCTGGTCTGGTCATTTTTGCGTAGGGGCTGTTGAAGCGACGCAAAGCTTTCTCTCGCTATTTTTTTGAGTGTTTCAATTAAGTGGTGAAGCAAAGAGGCGAGAGAGCTGGCTGCTCGGTAATGAGCGTGGATCACTGAGGGGCCCGTGTGACAGGTGACGGGGCTGGTTAGGAGAGGCCGGATGTTGATGGTCAGGTCAGCTCTGTCTTACCGTGGCCTGCTGCTTCTCTGCTCTCTCATTTGCCTCATCCAGCTGCTTCTGCAAGGCTGCCTGGAGGGACTTCATCTCCTCTCTGTCAAGTGAGAGGGAAGTGAGAAACACTCTGTTAGCACATCCTCCTTACACTCTCAGAGCCCCTCTTCCCCCTGCACGACCACGGGATGGCTCTCTTAAATATATCACTGTTGAGAGCCATTTCGCACAGAAAGTGATTTTCTGAAAGTATTTTTCACTCTTTTATCTGAGGATAAAAACAGCAATGGACATGTGTTACATCTGTTACGATGGGTAAATCAAGTTCATACTGTGTCTGAGTAAGACAAATGTCAAAGTGCGCAAAAAGAAAGCTGTATGAATGTATTTGAATGTGCAAAGCTCTTTTGTAATGACTCATTTACAAACTTTTGAAAAATGTAACTTCACTTTTCACTTTTTTTCTTGGTTTAACCTTTCTGTCTTAGGAAGAATTATAACATAATACAACACATTAGCACCAATTTGGCGATGCAAATTACAGCTAAATGAAGAGATATTTGTTCAACTTTAACTTTAAAAACCCTGTTTCACACGTTTAAATTTATTTGTCACATTTTTTTTTTCTTCTACGGTGTCAAAATATTTTCTTTGATTCATTTTTTTATCAAGTTCAAATAAAGTTTTGACATTTTTTCATTAACCCCAAGCTGCAACCCCTGTGGCTGTGAAGTGCAACCAATGAGGAAGTGCCAAAG
The DNA here is from genome assembly GCA_946959425.1 of Argyrosomus regius. Lineage (NCBI taxonomy): Eukaryota > Metazoa > Chordata > Actinopteri > Sciaenidae > Argyrosomus > Argyrosomus regius. The sequence goes on from OX336882.1 coordinate 28,662,669, forward strand.
ACTGCAGTTCCTGGAACGTCCACTTGGCTTCAAAAGTAAGTGAATCTCCATAAGCCCCCATGTTAACTTCGCAGTAGAAATAAACATGTTTACAGCCTGGTGCAAAAAGACAGTTTTGGTCTCAAATTTAATATTCCTGGTCATGACAACTGTACTGAGGGTGAATTACATTAAAGCTTAAAGTTACTCTAGTCACTCTGAGCTTCAGAGAGGCTCTTTAGAAACCTGTGGGTGACGTCATGGAGACTACTTTCATTTTTATTTGCACAGTCTATGATTAATCTTTTATATTTCCCTGTCCATAACCAATTTGTCTTTATGGTTAGTTATATCTGATAATGCACTGTTTAAAACACACACACCAAGACAAATATAAAGGTACTTTATAGTATATACTAGATTTTAGGTCAATAAGGAGCGTCATGAAGAAAACACAGTATGCAGTATTCATTATGTTGCATTATGTAGTAGTTTATGTGCATTTGGAGCGCTCCATACTAATTTTTATGCATGCTGTATGAAGACTGGTGCTGCATTCAATATGCGTTTAACATAAATGTTAATACATTAAAATGCAATGGGTATTTCAGTAACGTTTGATGCTCCTGTGCAGAGATAACAGCAATGCACACTGAATTATGAATCAAGTGGGCAAGTGATGTGGGTCAGTGGTTTCAGAAACGCTTGTAGAAATCACATCACAAGGCACCCCAGCTAAATTAAAGGTAACATTCTATTTACGCTTTCCAAGCATGGCTGTTACTTTAAAAATATATGACGTGGTTGTAGTCAGCCAGTGGTGTAGTCAAGCGGCAGTATGTTTAGAAGGCAATACAGCAAAGCTGAATGTTTGTGTGGAAAACGTGTCACTGCAGCAGCCATATACTCTTATATTTTATATGCCAGTGGTCTTGTCTCTTGGCATAAGTTCAGCCTAGCAAACATTTTTCTTCACAGCGACCAGCCAACCACCACAGCTTTGGCATTTCATTTATATTCCCATCTCCTGCATCCAAGACTTGGAAACATTTTGTACAAACAAGATCAAAACTGCCCAAACTGACAGAAAAGTGTACAGTAAATGTGGGATTGACACACTTTGAAAACACAGACTAGTGAGCGTTCGACAAGCGAGTACAAATGTCTTGACAGCAGGTTAAATCACAGCTGAATTAATTGTTACTATTTTGAAAATGTTATGTTTTTACTGATCTGTTGGTAAAGATTTTGGTTGCATTACAGTTTGTAGAAAAAAAATGCAGAAAGCAATCAAATCACTGTTGAGGTGTTGTCAAAAATAAATGACTTGTAATGAATCTACCTGTCTACATCTGCCATGATGGAGTCAGCTAGTAATCACACTTGGCAGAAATGGAACTCCAAAGGTGGATTAATAACACTTTGAAAAAAGAAAAAATGCAGCTCACAAATGCTAGCTAGGCAACATTGAGCCAAGCTGCTGCTGCTTTATGGTTTTTAGCTTGATGACATGTGAGAGCTGCCACGGACTGGTGATAGGCTATTGATTGGCTATCAAGATACTGCACACAGGAGGCTGGACTTCAATCAGGCTGACATTTCAGAGAGCATGAAGGCCACAAATGACTCCTGATCATTAAAAGTCTCATTACACACAACGTTAATCAGACAATCCTAACTGTTAAAGCATTTTGTGTAAACACTTTTCCAGCTCGCTTGCAAAAAGATAAAGCAGTAAATCAAAGACGCTTGGTGTGCCTTTTCACAAAAAGGAAACAGGGCATTTTTCTTTTCTTTTTTAATATAGAAGAAGGTTTTATGATTGGATTATGCATTATCCTCTTGCTCCTGTACATACTGCCTTGTATAAGCAAACTGGGCAACACCTTAGAATAACCAGCATCAATAAAAGTGAATCATTTTAATGTACTGAAAGCTTATTTTCTCAAATCGGCTTCTTAAGTGATGTGATCTAATATGAGTTTTCAGCCAAAGGTACAACCAGTGTTGGCTATTTCACAATTTCTTTTTCTTTCTTTGTGCTTTTCTCACTGGTTTAAAGTGGGTGGGACCCAATAAATGTCAATCAAATCTGATCAGAACACTTACATAATCCCGTGGAAGAAGATTTGCTGAGTTTTTGAGCCTTATGGGTAAATAAACTCCTGCTCTTTGTTTAAATATTGTCTGTGTTGCTTGATAGAGTAACACGAGACTCTCCTGGTTCATGTAACCATCCTATAGGTTTATGTTATGACCAACAGTTTTAATTATTTCAACTTCATTTCTGAAAAAAACATGTTTAAATGAGTTTTGGCCACTGTTGTTAAGATGAAAATTTCAGTCTTTGTGACTAAAGCACTGTGCCAAAGTAGCTGAATTAATCCGAAATGAACCCCAAATCCAAAAGTTAATTGATTTAAGCTGCTGATTGTCTTCTCAGGATTCTGAACACGATCTCAACATTAGCTTCCACCAGCCGTTTGTGGTGCTGGTAAATGAATTTTGAGTTTTGTGATTGTTTCTTTACAAAACGCACTTTGGAAGTTGTAGTTAACATTAATCTTTTGACTTTCTATCAAAGAACCTGATATGTCCTCACACAGTTGTTCATCTTTTGTACTGACGATGAGTTTGATGCACATCAAAGCTGTTGGAGAGCTCCGTCTCTGTCATGTTACATTGCTTCTACAGAAAATGAATGACACTTTTGGATCCAGGCATGCCAGAAATATATTTCACAGGCTTTAGTTAATTATTAATTATAATGTAATGTTTACATAACACTTTATGGTGATGGTGAAGGCGGTGACGTGCCTCAGATTTGACTTCATTCGTCAGCCTTTACTGGTGGTTATTATGAATTCCTAACCTACATTTTGATGACATTCGGGAGCAGCGCAATACTGTTTTTAACTCATGTCCAAATCACTCGTGATGATGCCTCACTTTACCTCTGTTTGTGGCTGAGCTCCAGAATCCTCTGCACATCCTTCTTGGCCACCGAGTCATCACTTTTCAGTGACTAAAAGAGAACAGAAGACACGGTTTTTCAAGGGAAGACACAGTACATAATTATATCAAAGTATCCACAATAGACAGGGGGAAGCAAATATACTCCACATCTTCTTTAAATTGTTTAGTAAATGTTTTAAAATGTGCCGGTGTTTTCAAGGTTGCAAGCGCCCTCAAGTACAGTAATAGTCAAAGGCATCAGTGTTAACTATGCGAGTCTTGCGGGAACTGAATGTAGAATACTGTAATGAACTGTCAAAACCAGCCGAATCCTAAAATAATTGAGGTGAATATTTTAAAATCATTCTGCAGATGTAAAATGTTGTTGATGCCGCAAAGCATTATACTGTATACCCTGTAACAATCTGGTGATCAGTGTCTTCTAAAAATCCTAACGAGGGTACAGGCAGGCGCACAGATTGGGTTCTACTGGCGCCTAAGCATCTGCCTGATGGGTAATTATGGATTAGTCAGGTCTCTGATTGCCCTACAAGCCCTCCAAGATATTTTTTATTTCTTCTTTTATTTTCTTAGACTTCTAAGAAAATGTGGACTCAAATGGAGAGATAGCTTTTTTTTTTTTTTTTTAAATTGTGCTTGAAGGTAATATATGTAGCAAATAACATGACATTTCCATAAACTCTGTTTCCTCCCATCGAGGAGGATGTTTCTCTTCCTCCATGTACATTTATGTTGAAGAGTAGGGATAGTGAAAGGAGCCAATAACAGTTCTCGACAATACATATTGTATATTCACTTACGATGTGAAGTTGAAACTGTGCAGTTAGAAAAAATAAAATTGTATATTATTAGCACAAACATCCTCTCTCTGTTGAAATTCAATGACTTGTATCATCTGTCATGCAGCCATGACTCAAATAGACACTTTTCTACTCCCCCATGCGCCATTGTCCACAAATAAAAGATGATAAAAACTCTACTCCAGGCCACAAATTTTTACAAGCCTCGTTTTGTCATCTGAAAACAGGTTTACCGTTGCAAAAAAGTTTACAGTTAACAGATGCACCTCCAATTTGGATGCCAGAAATCTTCAAATACAAAGCAGAAAGTAGATTGGTTGGTGGGAAAAGACAATTATTCACCACGCCTCTCGCCTGATAAGGCTAAGCGGTTCCAGAAAATGCATGGATGGATAGATGAAGTGACAGATTCTTGAAAATCTGTTCTTCCTCGTGGGTCCGAGTGCATAATAGAAGCAACATCGAGCACTTGAACTCAGGCACCCGCTCATATCTTTTATGAAAGATATAAAATATATTCATGAATCTAAAAACAGGTGGTGGAGGTGGTGAGTAACAAACTCTTGAGATATTGGAGATTTTTGTGCGCCTTTATTCTCCACTCTACCTCATTTACTTTGTGCCATAAAGCAACCCATTTAATTTCACACCAAACTTGGCTCAGTGCTCCGCATTATAAAATGCATCGTAGAGGCTTCTGTAGTTACTGTATATAAATGTCCTGAAGTGAATATGGTGATAATTCACAGATCCTAAATTTTTATGTCAAAACTGGACGAGCAAAATGTTTACTGGATCATATAAGTGACTGTTTGTCACATATATTGCGCTGTTTTTGATTGAAAATTAATAAGTAAGGATCACTGCATGTTCTTGAGTGATGGCTCTACTACGTCCCCTCATGGTTATGTGATATTTAAACAACAAAACAGCTACTTATAACTAATATGTAAATGTCACGAGAGGTTTTGCAATTCGTTGCCAGAGCTCTCAGTTAGGTGGAGGGCAAAACAACTCCTATTCATCTGCTAACCGCTTCACAAGATCTCACCCAGGACCTACTGCCAAGAATAAATTCCCCATCACACAAAGCTTAATTACGAGGGTCTCTGACCTTCACCTATGGGCAACTCGTTAAAACTATAAACACTTGCTCCATCAAATCTTTCCAGAAATACTAAATTCTTCCCCCTGTTGACTTGATTCTCTTTTAAAAGTTGATGATTTTTATGTAGATGATGTTTCCCCCCCCGGAGATTAGATTTATTCCACAGCACACTATTTCAGATCTAACCCAACCTCTCCCCTGACCAACGTGCTGGCACAGGGCCCAGGGCAAAGACAGATGCCAACCTAGCTAGCCTGGAGTTAACAGCCATCAGAGCTTGCCTTGAGGATGATGATAGCCAGTCCACTTGAGTTTTTTTTTTTTTTTTTTTTCCCCCAGACACATGGGACAAACATAAATGGACGGAAATCAATCGTTTGATTATTGATTTCCTGACAATTCTATTGGCCCACAAAAGTAGCCTGAAGCTTTAAAACATCAACACCCTGCAAAGAGGAAATCAGTCAGAGTGCAGCTTTGGGAACAGAAAAAAAAACAACGCAGGGCATCTGGCACCCAAGGTCTAAATGTCCAAGAGGGAGGCATGCTTTGCAAGATCACTGTTGCATACACTAATACGACTGAAAAACACTAAATGATTAAAATATCTGAATGTATAATTGAGTTTCTGTTCATTTCTTGTCATTGCCAAAAGCTGTAATGAAGTTGACCTAAACTGACTGGTGGGGAGTGATGATGTGCAGTATCTGGCGGTGAGATAATTGTGTTTTGTGAAATGCTCATAGAATTATAATACCTAAAATATAATAAGGTACTATACTTTATAAAATGTCAGAGACAAGCATTTGGCGTAACCAGCAGATATGTCCCTTTGCAACAGGGATAAGATTTCTCATTATCATCCACCTAATGTTGTCTTAGGAACACAGTTTTTATTCTTACTTTATGCAAAATCACCCTCGCTGTAGGAGTTTTATATTTTAACATCCTTGCTTTCAGGCCAAATTTAATTAAAAAAAACTTCCCAGCACACATATAAGATCAGAGTAAAGCAAGAGTTTGGGTGTATAAAAACAAGTCTTTAAGTGACAGTACTTTGCATATTTCATTTCACAAGAAGAAGAAGAAGAAATAGGTTTTTATATTAGTTTATATTCTAGTTTAAAAAAACAAACAAAACATACAGCACACATGTAGTGCCACTAATTAATGAGGAATGCTCACTTTGTTTGCATAGGCCATCGCTAAGATAGCTGTAAACGCGCTGACAGTTTTGACAGTTTAGGTTAACACTTTTTTTATAAATGTAAAACTGAAAGCGAGTTGAATCATAATGGAACTAATTATCCTCCGCTGCACAGGTACAACCATGTGCCATAGATGTTTGCAAGAGTTTGGGTTGTAATTTTATGAGCAGTCTTTGTTTATTCTTACAGATACAAACCTGGAGGTTTCTTTTCAACCTATGTGATCTGGTCTGTTGCCCCATTTGACCTTTTTCTGGTGTTTCCTGAAGTTTGCAACTACTTTGGTGAGCACAATCTTATCATAACTGATAAAATCAAAGGCATAAGCTTTGAAAATGAAACCCAAGGCGTGTTGTAACAACCTCTAGTTTTCCTTTAAGAAGAGTATTGATGATTACAGTTAAGGGCTTTGAAATTAGATGGAGCAGTGTTAAAATCTTTGTGAATTAACGGCCCTGTCAATCTTTCCCATTTCATCTTTCTTTTCTCTCCTTCTCTGAAGCTCTTTGATTCTTCTGTTTCCATTAGTGCTCAAGTTTGCTCACTACTAATTGATCTGCTTCTTTTCCATCGCTGCATTACTTATTCAGCAACTGCATTTCCAGTAACACGTCATATACATAACAATGGGTCGGCTTGCTAAGTCGAGAAAAACATTTGCACGTTAATATTGTATAACAGTGAATTGTTGTACAGCGGACTGATTGAAAAATAAGAGAGAAGTGTCGAGGGTTTTCCAGTCATCAGATAATGGCTGAAAGTAGACGCTGGGAAATTACCTCTGGCCCATAACTCAGGGCAAACTAAGCCTTCTAACATTGCTGTATCTCTCACAAAGAAACAGTAAAATTCCAACCTGAAGGTTGCCTTTTATGCTGTCCAGCTCCTTTGATGTCTTGGAGAGCTGGTGCAGGATGCTGCTTCGTTCACTGAAGACCTCCTTTAGCTTCTTTTCCAGCCCATCGTAGCTTTGTCTGTTGAGAGAGAATGAGAGAGTGAGTTTTCACTATTAAATGTCTACCACTGGCTGAGAGGATTCACTCTTTATTGGCACCCTTGGGAGAAAGAGGTGTTTTAAAACTGGATTAAATGCACCATCTTTAAAGCTAAAGGGTAAAGCAATAGGGAAGAAAACTAATATCTGCTCAGTACAGTCCCTGGATGAATAAAAGAAGAAAAAAAAACTTCTATTCCTTTCAATCAACCAATTTAGTGAAGCCTCGTTTTACAGAGATAGGTCTTTTGACCAGAGGTATGCCCGCGCTTCAGCATTTAAATATTCATGTAGTCCATCCAATTATGAAGAGAAGAAATTCTGCAGGGCACATTTGTCAAATCCTGTTTTTCTCTGAACTCCCATTGAATGGCACTGCATAGGCATTCTTGTCATTTATTATTGAGCTTCCAGAGAGGCAAATATTGCTTAACAGCATGTTTGCATGAACTATAGCCATTATAAAGATTTTCTTTTCTAATTTTCTTGTGAATGACATAGTGTAATCCCCACTGAGTGATGTACTGAAGAACTGGGCACAAAGAAGATCAGGGTACAAAAAGAAAATGTTAAGAGACCAGAACAGCGAATAAAAGCTCACATTTGACTTTCGGTGGCTCCGTAGTTAACAGCGTGATTTTCCTTTTACTCCTTCAGTCGACATTATCGGAGATAAAAGAGTTACAAGTTACCGTTAGGTCCCTTTCATTGCCTGACACAAATCTAAAAACTGAAAAATCAATTTTTCCATTAATCTAACATCCTTGTTTATTGACTCAGGGACAGCTGGGGGGTGTTTAAAGCCAAATATATCTGAATGTGGTTATCTTGCTAATAAAAGAGCCTTGATGCCCTAAATTCCCCCCTAAAGCCCAAACATTTGATTACTTTGATGATCCTTGAGTCTTCTAATTGTAATTGTTATAATAGCACAACCTCCCCTTTTTCTCTGGGAGCCAACACGTCCAAAGAAGACGTGTCGAGGTCATGTACAAGCGTCATAATATAATCTTAATAATAGAACTTGAATTGAGGAGAGCTGTTAAGCTTATGCCAAGAAAAGGTAAGATAAGATGGCCCTGCTTCACCCAGTGAGGCTCTTATGTTTTACTTTGGCCGTTGCTTTGCAACAAAGCTAATGTAGAAGAAAACTAATTTAACTACTGTACTCTGGGACTGACAAAATAAACACCCAAAGAGTTGCACAATGAGTAAACCAATTTCACTCTTCAACAGACATCATCCTATAATATGTGAATTCATTTGAGAATGATGTATTGAGCTTAATAATGTACACATATGAGCTGCAGAGTATGACTTGAACGAGCTGTAGTCGATTTAAATTCAAGATTCCGTTTAAATTAATAATAAATAAGTACTGTAAGATGGGGGCTCACAATAAAACTAAAGTTTCTCAGAAACATTTTACACACATCTTCAAGTTCTAACAATGTATTCAGAATAAACAGTTTAAATGGAAATGAAGTTAAAACACATTAGAAATAGGGAAATATTGCAATTTTGTTGCTTGGGTTGAGACCTTGAAATCCACCCACTCTAACGAGTTGAGGATGTGTCAACTTAAAATGATTAGTTTCAGGCAGATATGTTGGTCTATAGTTTTTGTTTAGGGAAAATCAAATCCTCCTCCCCCACAGAAATCAGTTAAATTTGAGGCAATGTCAGACTGAAGATGGAAATGGAGATGTTGTCCTGAAAATATGAACTAGTGGTTCAAATCAATGTTGACTTTTTAAAGTATTTATCCAAAAACGTTAACCTTAATCGAGTGCTTTGAGTGGCTAAATATAAATATAAAAACTTTTAATGGAAATTAATATCTTGCTTAAACTTTATCTATGAGCATTTTACAACTTGGCAGATATTTATATTATATAGGTTTTCATCAAAAAAACTAAATTTGGGTAGGATTATGTTTCTTTCAAAACTTGGTACTAAATACAGTACATGACATTTTTAGGAGTCAGATCAAGAGCTAAACCCAACTCAAGTTGAAAATCTATGAATAAAAAAACAACCACAGACTCAGCAAACGCCAACACAGCTCCTTTAAAATATATTTACTTTATCCTCCACGACAAAATTCAAAAGATCAAACGAACTATCTCTGCTTACTTCCTTATGTAATCAGAAACTGCAAATGACAGCAACAGCTTCCAGCAAAGCATATGCACTTGTTATAGTTGAATAATTCCTTGCTAAATACTTGCTGGTAGTCACAAAATCTCTCACTTAGGTCCCGTTACATGAATCACTTTTTATGGGAGTGTCTGGTTGACCATTCCTCACTTGCTACTGTAGATCAAAAAACAAAAAAAAATAAACAGAAAACTGAAATGCTCACGGATGGAGTAGAGTGTCGCCACATTATTTTGAATGCATGGCTTCGTTTCAGCCTGGGCCCTCTTCCAAAAACTCTGCACACCCCATGTCATAGATCCCAGCAGCAGATCATACACAATAACACATAAATCACTAATAGAGAAGCAACACCTGGGATATAAATAAATAACACGGCATACTGAATCCCACACATGAGTTGCCACCATATGGCATTGGTGGGAAATTTATTGCAGGTTCATGGAATGGGGTAAGATGCGGTGAGAGATTTCTCCCTGTCTGCCATATTATTCATTGCCCAATGGAAAAGGCCCTTGGGTATATTCGAAATGAATAAGACCCATAATTTGAGACCCACTGACACAGAAACATGTATATCACAAGCTTAGATAAAGCTGAACTTTTCTCTTCATTACAACAAACAAATGGTAACAGCTGCATGATTGCTCCATGACCTCCTTAGAGTCCAGTGTTTAAGCAGCCTCCTCCCAAACAAAGATCCCCCTTTTTCAAGGCAGAGAAGTGTGATAATGAGGAGCAGAATGCCTGACAAAAAGGCTTATGATCAGAAATGGCACCACCAGGCACATGGCCATAAAGCAGTGGTGAGAAGATAATGAAATCTTTCATTTCAGACATCTGCAGTTTGAAATCAGTCCCCGGCTGTCTTCATGAAACTCATCAAACTACCGAAACTGAGGGGGGGGGGCATCATTTATTGGATCCGATTATTAAGGACAAATATTTCTTTACCCTTGGAGTCACAGAAGGTCTTGGAGTTATATGAGGCTGACCCTGCAGTGTGAAATAGAACTGCTGGGGCTAAAGGAAACGCCACTGAACACTACAGTCAACATCCAAGCAATGGCTCAATAAAGGAAGCCAAGGTCTCCCAGGGAGAGCTACAGGAACTAATGCTCCACTGTTGACAAAAGCTAGCTAGTAAATACTGTACAGCTTTTCCTTGTGACACATTTACAACTCAAATGTTCTCATGTACTTTCTACTGAAGCATAATGTCAACTGCAAGTACTAGAGCCTCAAATGAACTCTTGAAAGGCAATATAGAACTACAAGCTATGGTCTTCAGTAGGACTGGTATTGTTGAAAAATGTACAATACCAGTACCCTGATACTGATAATGATACTGATACCAATATGAAGTACTTAATTTAATACCATGGTGTTGAAGAAACCACTGGCCACTGGCAAACATGCTTTATGAGGTACTTTATTATGTTACTTGTATTCTCAGTTTTCCCTGAAATAAACCTACTAAGCCATACCTTTTGACCATTTTGGTGGCATCTCAGCACGCTTAACTGTCAGTTCCATCAGATATATCATGCTCGACTTCACAGACTAGAGGTCGACTGGTTCATCGGTTTGGCCGATTAATTGGTGGTGAAAGGACATTTTACAAACATACGTTATTGGGGAAACTTGGCTTGAATAGTTGGCAGATGGCTAGGCAGCTCCCACAAGTCAAGTGAGGATGTACTTTAATGATTGGTGCACACACAAGTCAACTCAGGGAATATCTATGGCACTGTTTTAAACCAAAAAATGGCACATCTATTTGCCTGCGGAAGAGAACCAGTCCTGAGAGTGATTGTCAATTACCTTGCCAACCCCTGGCAATGAGCAAAAAGCCTGTAACTCATGGTTAGGGAGATGTCAGCGGCACACTGGCTGGATTAAAGGAGGTAAAACTCCAGAGATGTTGGAGAATCTCCAAGCTATTCTGTTAGATAAAAGAGGCATCAGTTTGGTTCATTTTCATTGTTCAACAGTTGTATTGAGTCTCTAAATGAGTCTTCTTTTGTGATTCCAAAGAGAAGGTACTAGATGTAAGGACTTCTTCTTTGTTGGTTGAACTGTTTTATATTGAATACTGACTCTATAATACACTGAGGTGAAATTCAAAGCTTTGTGCATTTTGTGTTTCTTGTTGTCTCTAGGTGCTTTTTGAGAGACCCGACTGTTAGTGATTGTTAGGGGGCCATGTGCTGAAAGACATGGGTCCTTTGAATGGTTGACTGGGACACAACTAAAATATTATCTTTGTCAGACTTACTGGCACAGACTTGACTGGCACACTTGGTCAAACTGCATCCCATCATAATACCAGGCTTCAGGATTATGACCATTATCAAGCAATCATCGTTCCTACTCCAAACTATTGTTGCTATATCAGCCTTTAAAACTCAGACCACACCACTACAGTCGACCTCTACCACAGACTGTATGTAGCTGCTAGCTGCTTGTACACATGTTGTTTTAATATCTAAGAACTTTTGCAGTGATTGGCTTTTCTAGATCTGGATACAAAACGGATTGAATGCAGATATCATTTGACGGGAGAAGTTTTCATATTGCTTGGCACTGGGTTATTTTGGTCTATACCTGAAAGGTAGTGAGTATGCTCAGCCCGAGTAGGAAGACTTTGTCACATTGGTCTCATCACATTAACTAAAATATATTTCTCAAAATAAAACTGTAATAAGTCAAACACAGGCAAACTCACATCTGCATGATGATACTATCTTCCTGCATTGATCTCAACACCCAGAGACTGATTGATGTGCCCTATTGTAAACTGGCTGTGTGTTGCTATACCTACATCCTTTTCTCATACTCATGTGTTTATTTATGTATTTTTCTCTCTCTTTCCTGCTTTGTTATACTTTTTTAATTTGCTGTTTGGGAGTGTGTGGAGCTGGGGAATCATTCTTCCGCTCACATTATTTGTTCTGTCGATACTAAAAAATAAAAAAATAACTGAGTTGATAACAATCACGAAAAGATGAGACCAGTAAAATTTAATACAAAGGCACTGAGGATATCTTCTCCATCTTCTGCTTAACAATTAGCTGCAGTAAAATAATCATAGAGGAGCTCAGTGTGTAAGCAGGTTGAGTAATCTGATGCCTCCCCTCCCCAACATGAACTCTCGCTGCTATTTTTGGAAAATTTGCAGGAGACAGTCGGCGGGTTCAGACAAGGACAAATTAAAGGATTCCCCTGGGCTCAGTGTCTTTGGAGGCCCTTCCACTACCAGACCTGTTATTCTAACACCCACCCACAGCTGAAACCTGAGCACCATCAATCATTTATTTCACATGTCAAGTATACACATGATTCGACGACTGCAATAAACACACTGCCACAAATCTGTCATTTTTACATAACTGTGTGCCATTTTGGAAATGAAACAAGTTACTTTCCAACCTGAGTGAGATGCTGCCTCCCTCCCTTGCTTCTCTGTCTTATTTGTGTTTTATAACTGAAACATCTATCAGCCATAACAAGAAACAATTTAACAAAATCTGAAACCAAATTGGCCTACTAGCCGTTGTAGCAAAATAAGAATTAGCATAGCTGTCATGTCTGCACCTTTCTTTTAAATTTAATTTATTTGTTTTGGAACAACCGCCTCATTGCTCCATGTCATGGCTTTGTCAGAAGAACTTTACTTCGCTTTACTTCAACTTACTGTCACACATTGAATAACTTATTTAGTCCGAATAACTAAGCACCACTTGCAGGGTCAAGTCAGGCTAAACAAACTCTGTTTCCCCTTGAAGTTTACTCCCAAAATGCCACTGGGATGCCTTGCGGGCTTATATCTACCCCTAGGCTTATGTGCTGTCCACTGCATCCTGGTCACCAAATACAGCAGAAGCAGGACAGACAACATTATCATCCATCAATTATTAAACCAATCTTAAAAACAAATTGCAGCAACATGTAGTCCCATTCTTCGTTTTTAATATTGTGGAAGCAGAAAGTTAGCTAATGGTCGTTAAGAGGTTCAATATCAATTGTAAGGTGTGAATACTTCAAAATGTACGTCATGAACATGGAAGTAAAGGCTGTGCAAGTGTTCATCAGTGGGTATGGTGAGGATTGTCTTTGTCTTGAAAATGAAAACACATCCCAGTGAGTGTAACGGTAGTGCTACGCATGCTAATACACCATACCATGTCCCTGGCTGTAGGATCAAAGTTAAATATTCAATATTTTACAAGGCGACAGCCACAGAACCCGACAGCGGCTGAGCATAAAAGGCATTTATTTGCCGTCATGCAGATTATAGGCAGACAGCGGTTTATGTGGTACTTCCAATTTCAGGCTGGATTAATTATGCCATTAGAAGGGGGCAAATAAATAGTTTTAATAAGGGGGACTGCCCAAGGCCTGTCAGTGAATTAATATATTCCTCTAGCAGAGCGTGACCACCGTCCAACATCTGCAACAAAAGTCAGTCATGTTTACTAAATGTTGTATAAACATCGCAGACAGCAGGGAATATTAATTGCATGCATGTCAGGGGATGCCTGGCATTAAATCTTCTTTAATTGTCTGGTGGGGGGATGTGATGAAACAATTGATAGCAGGAAGCCAATTTTGCTTTGTCAACAAAAGGTCAAAGTAATACACAACAAATACATGACATTTATTGAACAAATGTGTACAGTTATATTATTTAATGGGTAGAAAATACATCACAGACCCTAAACAATACAAATATAAAGATATTTACATTACTGTTCTCATTTTTGTATTACTCTGGACTGTAGTTTATGATTCTCAGAGAGACTTCACATTTGTATTGAAATTAAGTGTAGTCTACATCAAAGATATTGATTATTTTCTTGTTGTGCCCAAAGCTCTCCCAAAATCATCTCCCAGTTTGCTGTTGTTAACTTTTTTTCTGAATAAATTTGGGTGTTTATTGACACTATTACAAAATAAGGCTGTGCATTTGTAAGGGAGTTCATTTATTTTCTTTGCATGTTTTACTGACTCCATTTTTTGCTATCATTATGAGTAATTCTGTGATTTTGACAAGCATACTCACACTATGGGATGCTCTCTTATATATTATTGCTGTACTGTGGTGTCACTGATTCTGCAATTGTTGTCAGCTCTGCTAATAAAATGTTCTAGAAGTAAATAATGTTTTAATATTTCACTGAACAAATGATTCGATGAAGCATTAATGGTCCAGTGTTTCAGATTTAGGGGGCTCTGTTTACAGAATATGGCAGAAACTGAATATAATATGAATAACTATGTTTTCATTTGTGTATAATCACCTTAAAATAAGAATTGTTATGTTTTTGTGACATTAGAATGAGCCCTTTATATCTATAGATGCTGCAGGTCCTCTTCCACGGAGTCCACCATGTTGAACTGCCATGTTTCTACAGTAGCCCACAGACAAACCAAACCAAACACTAGCTGCAGAAAGACTTTCATGTCTTTCAGGCATTTCACAGCTGCTATAGTTTCTCCTTCACACTAGAAAGGAGGCGGTGAGGCGAGGGGGTTGCAATCAGCAACCACACCACAAGATAACACTAAATCCTATACACCAGTCCTTTATAAACAAATAGTAAACAGAAGAATGGTATGAATCCTTATAAAGTGGAGAAGAAAAATAATAAAATGTTGAGAATTAGTTAAATTAAAATGTCAATCTGATCATACAACTCAAAAATAATGCCTTGAAAACAAGTACCATTCAACAACGAGAGCCTGGATGAGTCTTATTACTAAATAATTAAGTGCAAAGCAATTTGCTTTTAAGTGTTTTATCATTGAGATGAAATTAAAGTAGTGTAAACCAATTTTACACATGAGCAATTAAGGCAGATTCTGTGTCTTTCACTCTTTCTTGAATTATGGGATTGAAAATGGAAGCGTGTAGAAAAGTAATGAACTTAGTATCCTCAGATGTCTTTGTGTGTGTGGATGTTAAGATCACAGCCGTGATTTTTATCATATTAATCATGTTAATCATGTAAACTGTCCAGCTAACATTTTGAATGATTACTTTTAATCATGTTAATCATGTAAAGTGTCCTGCTAACATTTTAAATAGTTTCTTTTATTACTTTTCATGCTGTGGTTTGAGCAGTTGGCATAAAATTACAGCGCCAGTGAATTGTGATGTGATATAAGATCAATCCATTTTCACATACTTGAAAAGTGAGACCTTTAATTTGTTCATCACTTAAGTTATGTAATTTTCCACCAAGGGAGGTTTAAGGCATTGAAATAGAAATACTTAGCATATTAGATGAATAATTCAATGATTACTTGCAGGCATTTTCATGCATAAGTAGATGCCAATTACTTTCCCTCGACGTTAAACACTATCATTCTCTACATGTACTTGGAGACAATGCTGTTTCTAGACAGATAGGTACTTTATAGTAGAAGGAAAAGCAGCTGTCACCAAATAAATACAAATAAGACAAAATGCAGACCAGAAACATGAAACTTAAACCAGTGAAACAATAAATAACATAAATAACTCTATTAAAAGTACCCGAACAAACATTGACTAACAGATACAGTATAAAGCTAACATGAAGCTTATTCTTTATTGGAAAAGCAATTTGAACTTAATAACATTAATAAAATAAATAATAACTTCTCTCTTGGTCTCCTGCTCACTTTTAGCTTCAGCCATACGTAAAGAGGAAAGTAAATCCTCGGTGCATTTCTCTATTTTCTGCCTCAGTTGAGCCCAGGAGACAATCCACTCAGCTCTCTCCGTTGTCATGTACAATACAAATCATTTTCACAGAGACATGAAACCCTCTCAATCAAACTACGAAGCATGCCTGGAAAAGCATTTGATTTAAAATTAAGCAGGTCAAAGCCCCTTTTTTTTCTGGCTAATTATATATTCACCCAGTGTTTGTTTTCCATATATTCCTCCTGTGTTTTACATAATACACATTTGGCATCACAGAGATGCTGATGTTTAGATTCTCTGTCTTTCTTGAGCTTGATGTACGATGTCGATGTGAGTCATTCTGTCTTCTTATGGCAGAATATCTCATCTAGGGACCTATATCATACAAATTATGGCTTTAAAACCCAAAAGACACTGTGTTTCCAGCTTTGGTAATTGTTGTGCTATAATCAAGCTGAATTGAGCTTGGGCTTTTTTTTTTGTTTGTTTGTTTACTCTGAAAGTCATTCTCTGCCAGGCATCAATGCTTGCTATTGCAGATGATAAAGCGATCCCTTTTTGTGTGGGAGAGCCTCACCTTTTCCCTCAGAGACATTTTATGACAACGTCTAATCCAGCTTTGTTTGCAGTTTGCAGTGTTGTCGGAAAAATGTTACAAGAGGTAACTTGTTTCACACCAGAGGCAACATCCTCAGGACATTAACGCAACAACTTCAATCCTGAATGTTTATGTCTTCATTTGTCAGAGCAACAGTGTGAGCAACACTAGACACTGACAAAAGTGTCCAACATGAGACTCTGAAGACTTTAACACAAAAACCCTGAAACCTATGTAAGATATAACATAACAAACTTATTCTATGTCAACTTTACATGATTACAGCCCAACTGATATTGGATTTTTGAGACTGATCTCGATTTCAGACAGGAAACAATTCACTGATTACCAATATGGCAGCTGATCGGATGAGTTGTAATGTAAATAGACCTTTTCTTCATGGATTGTGCACCAATATGACTATACAGAGGCCTTCTCTGCTTGTCACAGTATTGTAAATCACATTTTACACTGCAGGATAAACTACAAAAATCACAAACATTTCTTTACTAAAAAAAACAAACAAGCAAACTGTGAAGTGAAGCCAATGAAGTGCCAAAAACTGCAGTTCCTCAAACAGCCACTTGAGGCTGGCTACAGAATGAGTCAACCTCCATCTCCATGACAACTGTACTCTCTCCATAGCTAAGTTCCTGTACTTTTTTATATTTTTATATATTTATATAGAACTCACCTGTTCAAAATATATTTAGGCTTAAAGCTATGCAGAATTAACAGCGTGGATGCTTTTAATGGGACATCCTTATTATACTGTTTATTTACAAAAAAAAAAACATATGCTAATACTGATATGTCTGCTACAGGCCAATATTGGCCAACAAAAACTGGTACAAGATACAGTGTAGTTTTCTCTACTCCTCTAAAATACCATCTTATATGTATTTGTTTAGTCATAAAGAGGGTGAGACATGGGATTGACTTAGATGACAGTTGGTAAAGCACCATGTTACTGAGTTTCCATACAATGCATTGCAGTGGTAAGACAGGATACGACAAGTGAGAAGGACTCAGAATCTTTAGATGCTGTTAAACATGGATCTGCAGTGTTTTCCCTCAGGGTATTGTTTAGTAGAAGTGCTTAATGGAAGGTTTAAGCCACAGGACGCCACAAAGCACTTGGAAAAATACCTCAGTGTGTGATCACGCTAAATGCAAACAACACTGAGCGACTGTGTCCAGCTGGTCAATATGAGCTTTAAGCCTGCTTCAGCATGATGCTCACTCCATTGGGTGAAATATGTGTCCACTAGGCAACTTTAAAACTATAGCCGTGTGCCTGACCTGCATTGCAGAGGTGAGATTTACCTCACACCTCCTCACCAGGAGGTAATGACAGTGAGCAGTTTTTTTTTTCCCACCGTCTCGTTAACGATGCAGTTATTAGGTGAAGGTTTAACAGTTTCCTCACGTATTAAATATGTGGCTTTATGTAGCATCTTTCCTTGTTTACCTCGAAGCTTGATATTATAACAGTGTCATAAAATGAGTGAAGTAATATGAGTCATGTCATCTATAAAATGTCAGGAAAATGGTGCAAAATGTCCATCACAATTTCCAAAGCGCCCAAGGTTAGATCTTTAAATGGCTTGTTTTGTCCTCACAAATAAATGTCTTAAGAGGTCCAGTGTGTGAGATTTAGGGGGCTCAATTTACAGAACATGGCACTGTGATCTGCATAACTATGTTTTCATTAGCGTATAATCACCTGAAAATAAGAATCGTTGTGTTTTTGTTACCTTAGAAAGAATCTTTGTTATCTATAGACCCCAGAGTCCGCCATATGCCACCAGACAGAAGTATACCACTAAATCCTACACACTAAATAGCTGATGGTTAATTTTCTGTTGATTAACTAATCAATTAACATTTATTGTGTCAGCTCTAATTCATTCTGATGTTAACACTCTAATTTCTGTTGTAGCGCCTAAAATAGCTTTTTGCATATCCTTTACGGTATAAATGTGTAAAATATGTACTAAAAGTAAAATAACTGTAATACCGGGTGATGTAGCTGGAGCTTTCTGGCTCTGTGTATTGTTTCCTTCCCCGCCTGACCAATACAGAAGAAGTTGGGAACTGGCAACAAGCAAGCAGATGTATCTGATTCACATCAAGGGCAATCAGTGAAGCCTCTCCCTAACTTCCAAGTGTCACTCAGGGAAAACACAAGAGGACGAGTTAAGCCAGGCGGATGGGAGGAAGGAGGGGGAAGAGTGAGGTGGAGAATTTGGAATTGGATGACGGATGTGACTTGATTACTGGTTAACTACCCTGCTGGTGCACCACTCCAATCTGGATGAGAAACCTGCTGGCGGCTGGATTATCAATTTGGAGTAGGCAAGACTCGATTTGAATCCATTGTTTCATTCCAGGCAGGCTGACAGTTACACGGCTCCTGTCTTTGACTGAGCGTAGGGGTTGGCTCTCTGGCTCTCACTCTCCTTTCCCATCTCACCAACTCTTTAATAAAATCTCCTATCAAGCCTTTTCATCAAATGGATTAGTGTTCTGTAGGTATATTGAAACACCTGCACCTGCCACTATATCCAGGTTCTCACACAAACCCGCTAGCCACTGTTAGGACCGACATGATGCAATGCAAAGCAAAGCAAAGTCGAACATGAAGAGAGAGACGTAAGTCCTTTCTTACCACGGCTAAGTGAAGAGGATACTTGAAAAGAATGAGATGAAAGGTGCAGACTCTGTATTCTCTGAACCACGCCGTTCAGTCTGTCATGTAACAACCTGATATCATTCTGCTACAGCCGGTCCAACTGAAATATCTAGTCATGTTTTTTTTTTTGTTTTTTTTCCGAGAAATTTCATATAAAGCTTTGCAGTATCAGAGAGCCATATTAAAACGTATATATTTTAAACAAGGAGACATCTGGTACAAATGTTTCGAGCAGCAGAGGATACATCATACATGTGCCATTCAGCCAGAACCTCATTTTAAAAACACATCTAAGGTAGAGACTGTCCTTTGCATGATAAATGACAGCATAACATCACATGTCAAGTGACAAAGCCCTTAAGCAGCTGTAATAATTATGATGGAAG
This sequence comes from Argyrosomus regius, assembly GCA_946959425.1. Classification (NCBI taxonomy): domain Eukaryota; kingdom Metazoa; phylum Chordata; class Actinopteri; family Sciaenidae; genus Argyrosomus; species Argyrosomus regius. Next base: position 28,682,267 of record OX336882.1, read on the forward strand.
CGAAGGAGGAAGTCATGTGACACTGTTATATAGCAACACAATCCACGTGAGGAGGTGGTCGGGTGCATGGGCGAGTCAACAAACCATGGGCTTCGAAAAAAAGGTCACTGACCTTCATTCACTCAATGCCGATTCCCTATGTACCAGACATGTATACTTCATTTTGGGCACTTATTTAACAGACAGGCACAATATTGATTTCCCATGTGTAAAATGCTGTGCATTGCATTGCTGGTTTCTTTGTAGAAACTAGCCTACAAGCCATGGATCCCCCCCCCCCCAAGAAAATGTAGTGACTATATGTAGCTACCTTTATTAAAAAATACTTATTCATCCATTCATTCATTTTATATAACCGCTTGTCCTTATCAGGGTCACAGAGGGCTGCAGCAGATGCAAACTGACATTGGCCAGAGGCGGGGTACATAATTAGAAAACAATGATAATGATGAGAAGCAGAAGAAGAATATAACATATTGAGTTGTTATTTTTTTAGACATCCTCACGTCTCCCCACTTCTACCACACATATTTTGCTTTACAGAGTTGAAATTGAGCCATGGTCTTGAAACGCCCACATGCCGTGGATGGATTTTGCGCTCACCATTATTTAAAAAAAAACCTTGTGTCCTTCCCAAAAACCTACTAAAAGTACTACAGTAGTTTTTATTCCTCCTCTCTTACATATCTTCTTAAATGTGCGGTTTTTAAGCTCAGGAAAGCACCACTGTCTCTGGTGGATATTTGTTTGGGTATATTGTCTCTGATGTTGTTGCTAGTTTTCCACAAATCATCCTCAGGCAAAGAACCAACCTACACACCCAAGTTGCAGGACTGTGATTTTCTACACGCTTACAAGCTTCAAGCGGCTTTTTTGTCTCACCTCAACAGCAGATTTGACATTGCTTTAGCGGGTAATTGAAAGTTCTGAGTTTACAGGCGTTTCGCAAAGGACCGTCATTTATTGAAGTCTTATAATGCATCAAATATTTGGATTTAATTCAGCACTTGTTAACATAAAGCTGTATTTTGACCCCTGATTAGGTAACACATTATACAACTTTAGTCAGTCACTGGTAAAAGATATAAAAGAGCACATGTGTAAGATACTGCCAGTTTTAAGACATATGTATATTAAAACAACCCAATGTGAATAAGCATTTAAAACATTAAAACCATTATAGTAGATTGGGATTTATACATATTACTATTTTTATTCCAATACATGTGATATAGTACTAATGCCTCAATATTCAATAGGAACAAGCATGAGGAAGCAATCAAGACAAGACAACCGCTAGCAATTGCTGCAGGATCAGTGGATTCAAATTGAAACAAACCACAATCGGTGTTAACATAGATTGAGAGGTTGAATAGATAATTGTCTGCTGGAAATAACCATTTTTTTTCCAATGCGAGTCAGTATTATTCCATTGATCATTGCAACAACGAGACAGATGAACCTCATCTAGCAAATGTTCAAGTAGGAAAAGTCATGAACCGTCTCTCGTACGTGATAATTATGCTATAAGATGTGTCGTAAGATGAAGCAGATTTCAGGTGATGGCGGGGATGATGACAGGGTTTCGGAACATTTGAAGTGAGTCTTTAATGCACAGCTGTGTGCTTGTGCTTTGCAGGGACTCAGAAGTGACACCTGTTAACACCAAAGGCTTGCATATCAAAGTGCTGTTGTAAATAAGAGAACATTTGTTTCATTAATGCATTGATTCAGTCACTGCAGTCGGACAAGCTTTTAACAGCAGAGTGCTCATGTCCTAAACCTCTAAAGTGATGGAGGTGAGTTCAGTGATTTTCTAGACTACTGGCCAGAAAAAAGTCCCCATGAAGTGGTGAAAAGCCTTTTTTGAGGCATTTCTGGGCATTTTTCATGGTATTTTAGTTAGTCATTTCCTGAGAAATGATAAAATGTCGTCGATGACTCATTCTGCACTCGAGCATATACTAATTTTGCATCCAATGAAATGTTTTCTCGCTTATGACTAGAGCTGCAACAAGTACTCGAGTAAGTCGGGTACAAAAAATCCTCGAATCATTTTTTTGCCTCGAGTATTCGTTTAGCGTGGATTCACACAGGATCAGGGATTGTGGCAACTCGTAGCAGGGTTGTCCGGTGGTGGGGGGGTGAGGGGAGCTGAGGTGGGTCTTGATGGAATGATTGCCAAGTAGTGAATCACTAACTGCCGTTAGCTCGGTCAGCCGTGTAGTTAACCGAACTGAATCAGTCCCAGGATGCCAGGAATCAAACCCGGCAAGAAAACAGCTACTGTATTCGGTAGGCTACTTGGTAGGCTACTGCACATTGTTTGGTCACGGGTTCAGCCGTGTTGACCAGTCGTACTGCCCCAAGAGTTGGCCACTTGGTAGCAGTCACACTTTTCACTGAAAACAGCTGCCATGTGCACCTGAAAACACGACATTATGAGGGCAATGAGAGTAAACCCAAACAGTATATTTATGTAAGCTAAGCAATGTACCTGAATCTGCACCTGCCAGCTAAACAAACTCACCACCAGGTGCAGATTCAGGTGATTATTCTTTGAAGAGGAATTATCATCACTATCAGCGATCCCGTTCACCCCCTCACATTGTTTTCACATTGTCATTTGATACATAGTTAGTGTAAGATATCCACTAGAGCTATCACCCTTTGGAGTTTTTGGTCACTAGTAGTGCTATTGAGCAATGTTTTAAAGAATGTGTCCGTGTTGCGTTTGTATGCCATGCAGACAACGAGATTTGCGCTCCACTGATTGGCAGTTGGTCGAGGTAATGCACCAAGAAATGTAGAAATGAGGCAGAAAGGGCATGAAAGAAGATTGACAGCTAGTAAACAATGTAAACAATGCAGGTTTCAAATACATTCATAACATCACTTTGTTTTATGTTATGCTTTATGAGGAGGGTACAATACTTAAGTACAATACGCAGCTAAAACGTCCATGGTTTATGGAAGTAAAATTGCATGTGAACATTTAAACAGTTATCATATAGGATCCAGCAAATAAGTGCGAGTATAATCTTTGCATTTAGAAATAATCCTATTTCATGCCCCGTTAAAAAAAGCACATGATGCCAATATCCTACCTCACTGTTATGCAAATGACCTCTAAAATTGCATTTTCATTAGTGTTTAGCTGCAAGATATTACAGTTTCTATGCTATTATTATTCATGGGCAAGTAGGGCTCTTGCAGGAGATTTGAGAAATGAATGATGAACCCATTTCAAACTGTCCCATCCTTCAGGGCAAAGTGGCTTCCCCCCAACAAAAATAATCAAGTAGTAGTTTATTCTTCGCACAAGCAATTTGAGAAAACTTCCATTGCGGCTTTACACAAGTGAAAAAAGATACTGAGCCAGCAGAGTACAACAACACAAAGAGATGGATGCTTTTTTAATGCAGAAACGTGTTTTGAGACAGGGTCAAGCTGAAAGCGAATACAGCACATTAAGCATGTTAACAGATGGCAAAGCTTGAAAGGCCAGGTACAAGGGAGCATAGCAACAGACAGCTGACTGACAGTTTCACTGAAATAGCACAATAAAAAAGAGCTGAGTTACGCTGATACAAAGGCAAGGAGAAATGTGCTTTGTGCTGAAGAAAGTACCTTCAGATGTCTGCCTGAGAGCAAACATTGTATTTGTGTTTCAAAGTAAATATCATTACTGTTCCTGACTGAAAAAAAACAGCTCTACACACAGGTACAACTCAGTGTTATTTCATTAGACTTTTATTTACTCTTGGAATGAGTTGTGTACGACCTAAATCTCCTGTGTATATTTGTAGAATAGAAGATTTGTGTCCAATTAATTCTCTATACTCCATTTTTTCTGGGTGCCATATGAAAATAATATTAAGTAGCTCTATAATATGCTGTTTGAAGCTTGTCCTCAAATGATTTTGTTTTAAACCAGACTGTTGAAGGATGATCAGCCATGTGGTGGTATGTTTGTTTTTTTTAATTCCTGCTCTGCCTGCTCATAAAATAATCGATTTAGAAAAAGCCCAATTTTCTTCTACACTTATGTTATTGTAAATAGCCCCGTTTGAGTATCCAGCTCTCACTGTTGCTAGTGGCTATTAGACAGGCAATGATTGTCTTATGAAGGAGCATATAAAATATGGTAAATGGATAATTATCTAAGAAGGGCAAGAATGAGATCATATTTTCAGTGGTTTTCCTGTTACTCTTGAGTAAGGCCGCAGATGCCCACATTCTTTCTTATCAGCTGAGGGTGAAGACCTCTATTAACCTCAGTTAATTTCAATCCTTTTTTCAGATTGGTGCTATTTGTAGGCATGATATATGGTTTGAGTTTCAATGCAGCATAATGTAGCATAGTTCATGAAAAGCACTGTAAATGACCTGCAGATTAGAGTTGAATTTTATACTTAATATGCTAATACGTGTAATTATAAATTTGATTTGAAACCCGTGCAGATTAATCTTTGCCTCTTCCATGTAATATTTCAACAAGTTTAATGAGTCTCATTCTACTGCCAGTTTGTCACTTCTGCTGGAATTTCACCGAGCATGTCTCTGATTAAAAGACAGATTTGGCATTGTCTGTGTGCTCGTATTACAATAACCTGATTTCACCTGCGTGACTGATGGGTCTGGTTCCTAGAAAATTGCATTTGTTGAAGGTAGAGGTGATCTGTGGCTGTTGTTTACGTGCTTAAATCAAGGTTATCACTCTGACCTGAATGCCTGTATCAGCGTGCTGCCGTCTGTCATCTCACCCATCAGACAGAGCCCCGTCGTGGTCAGAGCTTTAATGAGACTCTTTTAAACTGCGCACACTCCCGAGAGCTCTGTTTAAAAGAAACACTGTGCACGCAATCACCAGCAGGCGGTATGATAGTCATGCGCATCTGAAGGAACCACAGATTGTGTTGTGAACATGACACTCTATCAATACAAATTAGATAACATGAAAGTCACACCAATTGTACAACATCAGAATTCAGAGTTCATGTTCTGAATATGGCTGAAAGAATCATGTTCTATTAGTGTATAATCACCTGAAAATAAGAATTGTTATGTTTTCCATTATTTTACAATGAGCTCTTCATCTACAGAGAGACATGTTCATCTAACACGGAGTCTATAATGTTTCTACTGCCTCTAGATGGGGCATGTTTTACGTGGAAGGGGAGGTTGATGCGAGCGGCCTTCAGTTAGTTGCAGTCTGTGCAACACACCAGGCTCACTCAAATCAAACTGTAGTTCTATATGAAGTAGCAATGCATGGAGAGGTACCTCAAAACTGTACATATGGTACTTGAGTACAAGTGTTTTGACACTTCCAACCTCTGCTCTTAAGTATTCACTCCAACTGCAGCAACACTGAAAAAAACTAATTACACATCACAGGTTGATGTTTTATGTCTCATCAGGCTCTTATCATAGGAAACTGGGTGTTTAAAATCAATTAAAGTTGTTAAAATTGTCCCCATGTTAAAGGTTCCACACTTTAAATATCTCATGATGACGTGATAACAACATTCAAAATGAATTATGCATATTTAACTATCTGCATAATCATGGCGTTTGGCAGTGTTGTGTACAGGGGCAGGTCAGTTGCCCAAAATTTTGGCCATGTGCAGCAGTAACATCTTGGATTTTAAATCCTGGCCAGGACCTTTGCTGCATGCCGTTCCCTCTGTCTCTCATCTTTTCGTCTCTCTTCACTATGAACTGTATAATAGAGCAGAAATGCCATAAAAATGGTCTTTAAAAGGGCACTTAACCAGAAATGCTAGAGGGGTCTGAGACCATGAATCTCCCCCCAGTGAGACCTTTTTTTTGCAAGTCTGCTCTTCTGGTGAGTTTTGCACGGCATCATGCAGATGTCGTTTAAAAGTAAAAGTTGTATGTTGAACTCACGTAATTACTCAAACTAAACTTTTAAACAATAAATATGACCATTTCCTTCCCGCATCATGTTCCATCAACTGGAAATTAGATGGGTGAATAGGTGTAGGCTTAATTTCACATAATGGTTGCCTCACAGGATTAAAAAAAGGAAGTGTCCTTTTACTTAATGGAGAGGGTGAAAACATTCATGTGCCCTTTAAATTCTCACCACTTAATAATGTAAGCTCCTGAAGAAAGGTGCGCTGAGTTTGAATACCCTACACACTGTGCCGTGGCTCTGCTTAAAGGTTCTTCAGACTTCTTATGTGACCGTTTTGCCTTTTAGCTCTTTAAGTAATCAATTTCAGAAACACCCCTTCAGAACATGTCTCCAGATTCAATCTGAGATGGCGACGTACTGCTGCCTTGTGGGTATGGAGTTACAAAAATTATCGGGAAGGTCACTGAATGTCATAAGTGTCACCTACTCTTCAGTTTAATAAACAATGTTAAAGAATATATTTTGTAAGTCTGCTTGTTTGATGCTATTGATCAAGGATTGATACTTTCCGCTCTGTACTCTGTAAACACAATTCTCTTTTTCATAAATATACATATATAGTGTATTATATTATATTGATATGGTATTTTTTTTATTTATTCTTCTTAAATATTTTGTATACACTTTTGCACAATCCTTATTTTCATATTCATGTAGTGTTTTATTCATATTATTTCATTTTTATTTACATTTTTCTTTATACATTATCCCCTTTTCACGCTGTTTTTATTACAATTACTGCTCTGACCTGTTTTTCTCATCCAGCACAATTCATTGCACCTTTGACCCCGTGGTAACTTACATATACCATAAATCTATCCATCCGTCTGCCTTAAAATAACAGGTTTGAAATCAATCTGATGCTACACTGACGTGTAATCAGGTGAATGATGCCTCTGTTATTCCCACTCTGTGCCCTGTTCATCTGTTCTTGCACTGTGTTAGTAGTTATGTATGTATCACCAACTATTTCACTGAGTTTGGTGAAACTGGATCATATTTTATGAAGAAAGTGGTTTCTGCTTTCCCCCTGATGTTCTCGGACTGCTCTGCATCAACCCTCTGTGATTTACAGAGTTTCAGTTGTTGTCAGGAGCAAAAAAAATACCATTTTCTACATAGTGTTGCTTTAAGGTTATTGAATGATTACGTTTATAGTTAAAAGAAACTAATGCTGACAGTAGAGAGCTTAACTCGACCTCACAAATATGAAATTATATACTTAATCTTTTTTGTATTTATCACTCTCAGTTTCTCATTTGACTGTAATTATCACTCTGTTTGACACTTAACTCGCATTGCACCAAGCACACAGATTAAAGCTAAAACAACGTGAGCAAAGCGTGAGCAAAGATCTTTCAAAATGTTTTTTCTTCTTCTGCGACTGCATATTTATATTTGATTACTTTCAGGATTGCCTAAGTCAAGCCTGTTCCAACACTCTGTGCCGTCACTGACTTGTTCAAAGCTTATCCATCCCATCAATGACATTAATTAACTCAGCATGGACTGGCAGCAGCTCATCTGTTGCACTTGGATTCTGAGAGAAGAAAACGAGAGGCACATGAGAGGCTGTGTGATAAAAAAAAAGGGGGGTCGGAGTGCATCTAACAAACAGCACACAGTGTCTCATAAACTGCTTCATTTTGTAAAGACAATCTAACAAGAGAACTTTTATTTTGACATTGAGGCACCTGTTACATGAGCATGTTAACGAAGCTTGCAGAAGCAGAAGCCAAATGAGAACAATTTGTGATTTCAGTTCATAAATTGCGAATTGTTCATCACACTAGACTTTTTGCAAGATTCACAGCATCGTTGAACTCCACATTACTGAAGGGATGTGTTGGCTTTGTCTATTTTAAACGGCATTTACCTCGAATTTGTCATGCTTCCAATTCAATGCAGTACATATATTGGGGAGGTCTTAACTTTTTTTTAACTTTAAAGGAGCAGTGTGTAGAGTTTACTGCCATGTAGCGGTGTAGTTACAGATCAAAACTCTCTTTTTTCATCATGTCCTTACTTGTCCTTCCTCCTGTCCATGGAAGTGGCTCAATTTAAGGTAACAAATACATAACGATTCATGTTTTCAGGCGATTATATACCAATAGAAATGTAGTTATGGATGTTATATTCTATTGGTGCCATGTTCTGTAAATGGAGCCCCCTAAATCTGAGACACGAGACCTTTAAGGCTTTCAACCACGGCCACATACAGTATAATTACATACCAACCATGGTAAGCAGATTCACCTTCTATTTCTCCAACAGAAAGTAGTGTGACAAGAGCTATTGAGCCTTGAGCCATAACTTAATTTTAACATAAAAATTGGCTTTAAACCATCAACAACATACTCCATTAAATGCCAAGTGCAAAGACATGACATGGGAAACAATGAGCACACATGCTTGGTTGTGTGATACAGAATCACTGTGAATCAGTGACAATGACTTTTATCACAGAGGAAATGATTTAAACTGTCATCTTACTTTGGAGACCGGCACAATGTGCTTCTAATAGTAATAAATGTGACGTATGCTTGATGGGCCCCATTTTTCCTCCCAAATTGGACAAATGGAGGAAGAATTGCACGCTGGGTACAGGAGACAATTTCATCACAGACAAGTCTTTAATGATGTCTCATCTGCATTTTTCAATTTGAACAGGGCCAAAAATAGATCAGTGGCCAGGCTTTGTTGAAATGAGGCACGTTAAATTGATCGCAGTGAGACAATCACTTATCTAAGGCTTACGTGTCCATTTTACCAATGATTCGTTAATATGTTTATCAAAACCCCAAATGACCATTTCCTCTTGAACAAAGTGCTGTTTTTGTTTTTGTTTTTGTTTTTTTCATTTGAATGTTATTGCTTTCATGGACGCAGATTATGGTGTTTATTTTGGTTTGCAAAAATAAGAGTATTAACTTTTAATTAAAACTAAACAACACAACAACAGCAAAATGAATGAACAATATGAATAATTTTTAATATATTAATATTGTGGAAACATTAAATTAGGTGATTTCTGGAAAATAATTGATAGATGTGCAAACTTTTGAGTTATCAGTGAAAACAATCCAAATATTTGCTGGTTTAAGCTTCACAAATATGAAAATTTGCTACTTTTCTCAGTTTAAATCACTTTAAATTGAAGTTTTTTTCATTTGGACTGTTGATCAGACAAAACAAGTGGTTGGAAGTCATTTTGGACCAAAAAAGTTGTCACGGGCATTTGTCTTTACTACTGTCTTACACTGTATAGACTAAACAATTAATAAAGCAAGAAAAATGATTGACAGATTAATCAGTAATCATTAGTTACAACCCTGCACAATCCATTAGTACAATGACGTTCACACAGAAAAGATGACCATTGTATGTAAAGCTAAACTGTTCAGTCGTAGTTTTTATGCAGGAGCATGTCACTAAAACTAAACTAAAAAGTCATTATGTTTTCAGTTGAAAATATTGAAATAACACAGCCCCATTATACAAATGAATGCTAACTACATTTCCAAGGACGGTGCCTGTTGCTGGCAAATAATCTCTTCCTCTGCTGCTGCATCCTATTTGCATAAAAGAGACATGCTATTTGAATATGTCATGTGTAATATTAGACACTAACGTGCACAGATAGCGTTACTCTCCCCAAGGAGCTGCCTGCCCTGCTAAAAGCTGGGGCAGAGCCTTGGCCCTCCACTTCAGATATTGGCTGAGCCAGTGACAACACTGAGGCTCTTTTGCCACTGCTACGCTGCCAAGACCATTAACATTTGGATATATTCTGCTGGGAGACTGAAGAGCACAGGATCATAAGCTGATGCCTGTGATGAAGTGAGACAGATAATGGCTAAAGCTCACACTTCGTTAGGGGTCAGAATGTCTTATTTGTCGCTCTGGATTTTGCATTCTTCTTTCAACATGGCTCCCGCTGTAAGCTCCTCACAATGTCTCTATCTCTTCACAAAGGCAGTGCAGGGAGTGGTGGCTTAGGCTCAGCTCTCCCTCCCTCCCTCCCTCTTGGCTCTTATGTCTCCTGATGTGAGTGTCAAAGTCAAGGGAATCTCTTATTCTTGTTGCTTTGGGTCCTCAGTTCATTCATGACCTTTAAGATTAAAGATAAGCCACAAAGTGTTAGCTTCAGTTCACCGGTCCCCTTCTTTTTTTTTTCTTTTTTTTTTTTGCTGGTCGGTTTTTGATTTAAGATTTAGAATAGCATGTGAAGGAGCTTCAAAGTGGGCTGATGTGCAAATGAAGCATTATGTGCTGATAAATCAATCCTGAGAAATAGGTGTGAAGAATAAAGGGCTGGCTGATGCAGAAAACTGTGATTAAAGGATAAAAAAAATAAATAATACAGAATGGCATATTCCCCTCTGATGGGACAAAAACACTGCACAAATTCCGACAGATTTGTTGTTGATTTGCTAAGTAATTAAGCTTAAATGTGTCATTCCGACCAGCTTTTCAAAATCAAGCATCAACAAAGCCCTCGACAGAGTAACCAGGTCTACTGCCAGCCATTTATTATCTAACTTGTGTTCATAAAACCCTGATGAAATAGTAAAACTACAGCAAGCATAGAAAAGTCATCTTCAGTTTTACTCCAAAGATTTAAAACAGTCAAATATTTCTCTATGTTTGCATTCCAAAAAGGATCAGCTCCAACGCGTGCAAATATGTACACAAACCGAACCTCAGCTGCTGCGCTAGAGGAAATATTTGGCAAACGTCAGGTATGTTCACTTTATTTTGCAGTCTGATAAGAAATGAAATATGCCTTCAGCCAATATCAAGGCACAGACTGACTTTCAGCTGAGGTGAAAGAGTGTCACACTTTGCCGTGTGCAAATCCTTTTTAACTTTATGATCCCAGTGGATGTTTGGGATGTATCCCTACATTACTGCTTGATTCCATCGAGCACGGCCGTGATGTGTTCCAGTTGCGAAGCGACCGGCGGAGCTGATCGTGGTCGTTCTAGACAATGCCTGCGATTCCACCAGAAGTGCTGCATCGCATTTCAGAAGCAGCTCTCTGCTCTGAGGAGAATACATTGCTGGACCGGCCTAGTCAGGCAGCACAGAGCAGATCGAGCTGGATGAAAGTTAGACAAAGAAATGGTAAAGAGAATCTGATTCAAATTTCAAAATAAAACACCCTGTGCAGACCAAGCAGCGACCTCCGTGGCTGTGAAGTGAAGCCAACATGGAAGTGCCAAAAAGTGAACTGCCAAGATGGCCGCGGCCAGAGCTACCACACTCTGAGCTTCACAACGACTCATCAGATACCTGTGGGTGACATCACGGACACTACGCTCATGTTTTATACAGTCTATGGTGCAGAATCCCAGTCACAAAAGCTGCAGTTTGTTCTTCTTTTAGAGAAGATATACCCTCTAGTTTGTTGAATATTGATGGGACAGCGATGAACAGAACGTTCCACACCAAAGACAGCCATCTTGGATGTTTATGAAAATGTCTCAACGTCCTGAAAAGGTCACGCTCCTCTGTACAGTCATCGTATAAAACCCGCCCCAAACAAACATGTCTTCCTTTCTTTCCCTGGCTGCACGACAACAGATCGGAATGTCTTTATTAATTTCATTGGTTACGCTTGTCATCTTAAATCATGTCCTCTATTTATTCCGCAGATGACCAGTGTGTGTGAGGGTTGTCAATAAGCGTTTCCTCACTCACTGTCTCCATGGTGCCAAAATGTTGTGCTCATATGCCTACAGGCTTTGTTGTGAACAGTGATGGCCTGTCAGCCAGAAAACCTCCACAATTTTTGAACGACATGTTAAATATCGTTCAATATCACCACACTAAATTATGGAGATGTTTCCAATTGTGATAGATAACACCGCTGTCAAAAGCCCTGACAACTATTAGGAAATTTGGAGTTTGTAGAGGGACTTTAACTTGTCAGTACAAATCTCCATCAGACACATAACATCTACTAACCAAGAGCAGCAGCGCCATGATGGTTAAATAAGCAACATTTCAACAAAATATCAAAAAGTAAATTTTGAGCATCAGTTGGTAATAAACTTTCTCCAGCTTTGTACTTCAAGTGAGCAGCAAATGTGTGAAAACGAAACACTTCTGGTGTAAAGTTTGAACAATTTCTGGTTTTAAACTGTCAAACTAATTTTTAATAGTATGGTATAAACAACAGCACACCCACATGCACACACCCACGCTCACGAAAACAAAACAAGGTTCATTATACAGTCTCCAGAGCAGACAACTCACATGTTAAAATGGTTAAAATGACTGCAGGAACTGAAATTAGCACTCCGTCACGTACTATATGCGCTCCTCTGCTCAAAGAGCTTGAAATGCCACAGCCTACACTGATAAAGACAACAGTAACACACATGTTGATGACAGTGTGTGGGCAACATTACACTGCGTCTTTTCGAGGCATTACAAATAAACATGAAGTCAAGACGTTGTCTAAGTGAGGACTGTTAAACTATTCCCCTCTTTGCGCTAAGCCTATCGACGTCTCTGAAGAGCAAGAGCAGTATGTTGCCAGCTCACCAGTGCTGCGATTTGTAAAAGGAGCCTCGGCGGAGAGAGGCAAATAGAAAGGCAGAGAACAAAACAACATTCATGATTAATCCTTATTTAAAATTACATTGTCTGGTTCAGCTGGTGGTAGTGTTTACCAAGGAGAAAAAAGGAAAACACGCAGTGATACGGAAGAGAGTTGTACATCCATGAACAGCATAACACAGCAAAACATAAAACACACGCACACACACACCGCTCTGTTTATACACACTTCCAGTATGTACTATGTGCTGTACATGCGTGTGCAGTGTGTGCTATAGTGTAGCTGCAGCTGCACGTGCAGGGAGCGAGTCGCTGTGATCAAGATGAATGCACCATAGTAATACTTGCTCTGTCAGCTAGTTAGCTAGCTGCTAGTGGTGACTACATGCTCTTTTTACTGCACCCACTGCAGCAGTGATGTAGTGTTAGAGTACAGTACAAAGCTACATTATACCTGGGTGTGGTCACAAGTACAACAGACCTTTATCAGCTGATAGAATATGAACAAACGCACTGATCTGACCTCAATGCCAGAGCTCTCTTTTCTCCGAAGTTAAATTCTCGACACCTCGCTGCTGGGAACTCATTTTTATGTAAGGTAACATGAGGTACCATGAAATAAATGAATGCAATTGATGGTGGAAACACTGAATGTTCTGAAAACATTGACAAATAAGCTGCTTCAAGGCCTTGAAAACCTTTTTTGTTCACTCAGCTTCTTATTAAAAGATCTGACATGAGTATTGCATTATCTGCAGATAATACAATACTTCCAGGAAACTTCTCTGGACTAGAGTTTAGCAAGATTTAAATCCAAATCTTATTACTGTTTTAGGTTTGTATTCAACTTCAAGTATTCTTCTTTTATTTAGTCATGAATATTTCATGTCGTAAAGACTAAACAGCCTATCACTTACAGTTTCTGCACTGTGTCCGGGTCTGTTATCACTCAGTGAACTATCTCAGAAGCCGTTCGGCCAATTGAGCATGCTGGAGACAGGATTCATGCTTGTTCTCGGCTTCTTAATGGAAGCAACCCAGTGACCTGTCCATCACTGTTGGCAACAACAGCTTGTCTTTGAAAAGGCAGAACTCTTCAAGCCATTAGAGGAGGATGTGAGGGTGCTTTGATGACAAGTCAGCGCAAATGGATGAATCAGAGGTTTCAAACTACCTCTGTAGTCAAGGGTAGTAAAAAAGCTCTCATCTCATCTTTTGGTTATTGGTTCTTAGTGATGTTGTTCCAATGAACTGTGCGTGTCTGTGGACTCAAAAGGGCAGTGAGTTTCACGAGGGGGTCAGCAGACAGGTTGGAGCACACATCACAACACTGGTATTCACCCATGAAACCTAACAAACACACTGAGGCCTGTATACGCTTTGATGACGTGAAGTGTTACTTTGATTTTAAGTTATTGCTGCATCAAATGGTTTGCCAAAGTTGTTTTATAATGCATGACACAAGTGTTACTGTGGAGGAGAGGATTTTCAGAGCGAACATAGTTTTTGTCTTTTAAAATAGCTCTTGATGGACAGTCTCCAAAGATGAAAGCTCCAGTGGTCTGCATTTGCTGAAGTAAGTACATTTTGTTGTTCAGCATGTAATTTGCATGACTTTATATACAATCCACAAATCGTAGCAACTCATAGTGAAGACTTCAAAAATGAATGAGTAGCGAAGCCGTTTTTTTTTAACGGCGCTGGCGTGCCAAAGACGATATTGTTCAGACAGTTGTACACTTCAGTGGCTAATTCAGAGCATGGCAGAACACGGCATGTAATTTGCAACTCTTAGCACCAGACGATTTTAAAGAGACACACTAATGAATGCTTGCACAGGTGTTCATATCCATTTTATTAATTAAATACCAGACATCCCAACAATGTAGCAGCCTGCTCGAATAAAAAAATGAACCAATGATCGGTCCCCTCGAGACAGTCTGAGGAGAAGAAGCTCTTTTGGTATATGACAGGCACGTCTGCCGGTTTTGACTACTACACGTGTGTCAGGTGGATCCAGTTGATACATAATTCAAATGTGCATGCAAGTGGTTGACCTTCTTTTGACTTCCACCCCCACACACACGCACACACACAGCTTGACCATTTCATATTCCATCTTACAGACAAATCTACCTCATTGGCCCCTCATTTGTGCCAATGTACGTTGCATCTTATCACAAAGTGAGAGAGAAGAGGGGATTATGCGTGCTCTGATCGGAGTACCCGTTGAGAAAGATCTTAATGAGGGACAGTTGGTGAAGGAGGAATTCAGCTGTTCGTTTCCACTGATGAATTTTGCATGAAATCATGTTTAAATATGTCAGGGGACGGATTTCATGGCTAATTCCAGCGACATTCATCGTGGCATATTCAGGGGCTGAATGTTAATGTAAATGTACAATATTGTCTTTTGTCTTAATTACTGGAAACAAAGAAGGCCAGCCATGCCAAAGAAAAACCTTCAAAGAGAAAATGAGACTGTTGTAAAATAAAAATAAAAAAATAACCCTCGGGTGGGTAAATTGACAAAAATATCAGCGGAAACTATGAATACATTGGGAAGGCTGGAAAGGTTTGCTCAGCTGAATCACATGATAAACAACACACGTGGAGCCGTGTTCATTTATTATACTAACAGACTACAATGAGGTCTAGACCATGCAGTCTTGCGCATTTGTAATCTCAAAGGAGCTGACAAAAGGGTACGCATATTGACCTAAGGCGAGCTTTTTCCGAGTCTGTTAAGTTTTTGAAATGTAAAATGTGTTTTTATTGAATACTGAAAATAAATCTCAAGGCACAATTGTGCTGCTGCTGCTGCTGCTGCTGCTGCTATTGCTGCTGCTGTTGCTGTAATACACTGCCCTTCGCCCCCGTTGGCCAAAGTACAACTTGTTCATGTCGCAAAAGTATTGGTCTGAGTAATAGCAGACAACCAAAAGAGGAAAAAAACTAAAAATGTCAATCTCTTCCCTCTTGTTGAGAGGTTGAAAGCATAATGAGGAGGCGAGCCTTGCATTTATCATGCAGATAGCCCTGCCATGTTGCTGTTGACCAACCACATTTAGATGAGCTCTGTTGTCTGTACGTCGGCAGGGATAGTTTGTCATCAGCTAAAGAAATGTGGGGACTTACTCTCTCTTGCCATTTCCATGAACAACATATGATTGGAATCTATGAAGTCAGTATGTGATATTTTTCTCACAATAGCCATCGATTAATAATTTTAACCTTTTTTTTTTTTTTTTATCTAGCCTCAACACCCTAAATGTAAATCTCATCCTGTTTAAGTAGGCATATCTCTGTCAGTTTTAATCTTCTATTAATATTAATAACTGCATCGCCTGATTGCCCCCTGCACACACACACACACACTTCCGATAAAATGTGTCTACGGTGACTCATAAACTTTATGTTTGAGGTGGTGCAGAGAGAGAGCACAGATGTTTGATCCAGTGATGGAGGAAGATGATCCGACACGACCGATGTGAACAATGGATGTCGGTTCAGTGTAACTACTACACCTATACTAAATATTAGAATTAGAATTAGATAAATGTCGCTTCAGGAGTTCAATAAAAAATCAACTCGATACAGACATTTGCTAAAAATGAGCATGTGTATTTTTATTTTTTCCCAAGTTATCAGGTCACTAGCTTTCTCTGGAGCTTTCAACCACATCACATGATTGTCATCATGGGCAAATAGGATGTGGCCAGTTGTTATGGAGTTACCTGGGTCATGTGATATCACCATGACAACTGTGTAAACTCCATTCATGGATAAGGACTGTGAAATGTGGTTGATAGCCTTGGAAAAAATGATCTTGGATATTATGTTCATCTTCTTTTCAAATCACTCTCTAATAAAGTAAACATTTTAATATTGTCGAGAAATTGATGGAGGTGGACTGAAGTGTCTCACTTTTCTATTCCATTAGATTTATATTAAACTATTAGTGCTAACAAAATGTCTAAAAAGGCAGCTTAAAGTAAACTTCTGTCAATCACTCTGTCTCTCAATATCTACATTTACTTACTATTAAGAGCTGATCCTCAGAATATTCAGCAATTCTCATCTTATTAGACTCTTTAAGCAAACAGTGTGAAGACACATATTGTGCCTCGAAACAGATTTAATAAGCTTAGATATAAAATTAACTTGTAGATGTTTATTTTTTTAAGAAGTACAAAAAGTGTGAATAACCCAGAATGAACTATCCACTGTGTAATTATTTGTTTCACCCTGGCTAGTTAACCTGCCATATTATCATTGTGCTTGTGGCCAGGATTAGGCATCTACTTAAGAGTTCATTTAAATAAGCCACTAAACATCTACTGTGTTAAACTGGCTGCCAAAGAGCAGCAGACTAACTATAAATTACTCCTAAAATGAAGACAAACAAGTGAAATCTAGATTAGTGCTACTTATATGCCTGTCAGCTGTGCGCATCTTAGCAAATAAAGTATGTGTATGAATTTGTTTTTCATTAGAAAACTGGATTTAGACGACACTTGAGTATTTTATAAAGCTTTAGAGCAGAAATATGCCAGGCTTACATGAGATGAAATTCAGACAGTAGAAATAATACCATATGTTTACAGTGAATATACAGAGTGCAAAACACATTTACAGTCTTGCAAACACAGCTCCAGTTAAGAATAGTCCAATGTCAAGCATATAACCCATTTCTCTACTCTGATCCTATACAAACATCAAACAAAAAAAGATGTCACAAAAAGACAAAACATATCTTGTCAAAGGGCCACAGAAGAATTCATGGCTCTAGTTTTACCCCCCTAACACATCATGTTAGTGATTCCTTTACAGAAAGAGACTGTTACTGGGTGTAAAAAGAAAGAGAAGCAAAGGCGAGAAGTGGCCAGAGGGAGTGTGCTTTTATCCATCTGGATAAAGACAACTACAGGTGACAGGGAGACAGTCAGAGGAGCATGTAAGTCTGGGCACGCTATCAAAAGTGAAATCCCAGTTACAGTACCGCTCTGACCTGGTTCAGATGTGTGGCATTCCCGTTTCTAAAATAAGTAACATGACATTAAGATTGGCTGAGAGTACCAATAAATATAGAGGCGATGAGAAGACTGGTAGACTCTTACTAATTTATTTAAGACAGGACTTTGTTATAAGAAAGAAATTAGAGCTGCAGCTATCAATTCATTCATTATCATTTTGTGTTTTGGTCTATGTAGAATACCAAAAAGTGTCAATCATAACTTCCCAAAGTCCAAACTGAAATCTCCAAATCTCATGATTTGTCTGTCTAGCAGTCCAAAAAAAACTCCAAATACTTATCTTAATAGAATAGAAGACGAAGAAAACCAGCAAACTTTCACATTGAACTTGGACTTTTTGAGTATTTTTGCCTGTAAAAGTGACATTGGTCATCGAAATGGTTGTGGATTCATTTATGTCAGCTGACTATTGTTTCAGCTCTGACAGAAGAGATAGAGAATGAGTCCAGGAGGCATAAAGGAAACACAAACAGACCAGCAGAGAACAGGTGCTGATTTCAAAAGATAATAGAGGCTAGCCTATTTTCCTAAATTATTGCAGGCATTGTTGGAAACTGGGCTTGCTGCTATTATTTTGGTTGATTACCAGGCATCTTTAAACCCCGGACATGCTGGGCTGCATATCCTATTTGCAATCTGCATAATACTGAAAGGTAAAAAAAAAGAAAAAGAAATCACTCACTATAGGCAGGAAGTCGTTTTTTCTGGTCTCATTATGGTTCTCATTACAGGACAGGGTTAAGAATAATCCAGAGAGATCGAGAGAATCAAATTGGTGTCTTCCTCTGTATCCTGCTTGTGTCTACATAGAGTGTAGTTAGACATAAGAGCACATTTTCCTCCTCTGAGAAGAAGTCGTTTGCCGTCAGTCATTCTTCATTCAAAAACAACCTCCAAAACTTGAAAGTTCCCCAAGAAAGATAATCTACTGCAGTAAACATGGAGCTCTAATTAGGTTTATTTTTCAGTTTCTCCTTTTGCCTGATTTATGTTCTGCTTATACCTGACACCCACAGAAGGAAACGGGGGCTGAGAGGAAGTACGCTATGTTACTGGTTTATTGGATCCATCTAGCTAAAATTAAAGCAACAACCCTGTAAGAAATCCTCCTGTCTTGGAGGTTACAATGCTCCGTTTTGTGAAACTGTTTTAGAGAGTCAAGATTGAAAAGTACATCCAGGACCCTGGTTTCAATTTTTAAGCCAACATGGACCAGAAACTGCTCTGAAAGATGAAAATATACTGTTCCCTGACAAACTTTGATTGCGTAATATGATTGAAACAAGCACAAAGGGACCTTGTGGTGAGATTGTTTTGCCAAATGTTGTGGAGAGGCGGTGGCTTTTTGGAGGCTACGGTTTATGGTGCTGTTAAATTGTATTGTGTCATTCATAGAGGTGTTTCTAATATTTGTCCAACATACATCACTAGACTTCAAGAGAACATTTCTACAACATTTAAAGCCAAATTTTTGTGCTGCGTTGGACATTAGAAAGTCCAAATTTTAAAACAAGAAAGGCAAGACTATATTGCAACATCAGACTCTGCAGTCACGCTAGTTAGCATGCTAACATTCTCACAATGTTAAAAAGCTTATTTTAAGTTAATGAATAAAGTTACCATGTTCACTTTAGTTTAGTGTGTTAGCATGCTAGTATTTGACGACTTTTTAACCCAATGATGGCTCAACATTTAACGTCATGGGTTATAACAAATTCACCCTCAGGGGAACATGAATGTTTTTACCCCAAATATCACGGCAATGCTTTCAATTGTTAGATAAAGATAAAACAGATAAAACAAAAAAAATGTGAACCTCCCTCTTTTTGAGAAGGTCATTTGGGCATTGTCTGGGAATCTGTCTAGTAGAAGTAAGTGAAAACCCAAGTTATTAGGATTCATCCTTTAGGGACCATGAATGTACAAAGAATCCAATATTTCTTGAAATATTGTAGTCTAGACCAAAGTAATGGACTGGCCGACATTGTTGCTTCTACAGCAATGCTGCTAGCATGGCTAAAAGATTCAGCATGTGTTGTAAAATATTTGGGAGGCATACAAATGACTTAAAATAGTTGTAGACTGTCCTCAGTGGCTAGTAATGATATACGGCACTAAAAAAGCAGCAAGTTATCCATGGAAATATCACCTGCGGTGCAGTACAGAAGATTCCCCAGCATATCTAGAATGCACTGTATATTGATTTTCCAGCTCTGTGCCTGTGCGTGTGCTGCTCATGCCCCCTTTTTTTTCCCCTATTTGAGCCAACGGCCTTCAGGTGGTTTCCTAACTGTCCACAGTATAGTATCGTCAGAGACCAGATGACTACATCAGAAAGTGAGACATGGCGCATGCTTGTTTAGCACATCTTTCTAACACAGACTTTCACCCTGAAATGAGGCATCGTGGAGTGCTCATGAAGAGAGGCACTAAGTTATGTATCTGTCTACTTTCATCAAAAAAACACTCATGAGATAAGACCGTTGGCTTTACACACACAAAGACACACTACACACAATCTACTGACCAACTCTTACCTTTAAATGATAATTCAGCTTGCCAAGATGGAAGTTATTTTCTCTGCCTCGCCGTCTCTTAGAGTCTTTGTAGGTGTTGGTGTGTTGCTCTATGGTGATAACAGCTGAATGTGTTTCTAATGTGACAAAATGAAATACATGCAACCAAACGCTGCTGGTTCAGTACTGACGAACTCAAAGCTCTAACTCTTTTAGGGCTGTAACAAAACTCATATCTATTAATCTGCTAAGTATTTACTCCATTAATTGTTTGTTTTATTAAATTAAAAACAAGAAAAAAATTAAATTGTCTCATCCTTAGTCTTATTTTGTCCAGTGAACCATCCAGAACCCTAAAATATTCAGTTTACTATCACAGAAGACTAAATAAGTCTGCTAATCTTAGCATTTCAGGAGCTGGAGCCACTGATGTTTTTGCTAATTTGAATCAAAACAGCTGCTGATTAACTGTTGATCTGTCGATCAACTAATCAATCAACAGACTATTTGAGCTTTAAACAGTTTTAAAAGATGCAATGTTGTACCAAAATGAAAAAGTAAGAGTGAAATTGTTATAGTAGTAGTCGTTGTAGTAGTGGTAGTAATTTTTAAATGTGTGCCCGAGGCCGTTACGAGGTCTCTACCAGATATAAAAATTCACTCCATTTATAGTAGAAGCCTTGACTCTGTGACAGGTTATTCACTATACTACATAACATTACGAAGCTTGACAGAAGGGCTGCCAATATGACCATGAACAGTCAGATTAGACTGTGAAATTGAATGAAATGAGTAAAATTCAACTGAAATGAAAATATTAATTGAAATTATTGATTCATTAAAATGGCAGGTTGAGGTTAGATATACTTAACTTACTTTTTTTTTTTTTTTTCACCACTCTGCCCTCCCTCTGTCTCCCATCGCGTATTGTGTACTCAGTTCGTTGTTATTTTAGACACCGTCATACCACACCGGTCCACTAGACGCCCTCAGATAGTTTGTCTTCTTCTGTGACTCCTCCTGTGATCCACCACCTGTCTCCACAGCTGCTTTGCATTTGCTCATTAGTCAGATTGTATATATAGATGGCAGTTTTTTTTTTGTGTGTGTGTGTGTGTGTGTGTTTTTTTTCTTTTCTTTGCCCTTTGTTGTCTAAGCTGTCTTGGTGTTATTTTCTATTTTCCCATCCTGATCTTTACCTCTAATCTGCTGTTCTTACAGACTTTTGTCTGCCTGATATTGAACAACTGTAAACCTGCCTGACGAGACGAGTCGAGACGTTACGTTTTTTAACCTGATTCACGAGCATGAACTGCTCCTTCCTCTCACCAGTTACTTTAAATATCATATATTCACCCTCTGACAGCGTTACTTGACAGCTGTCGTATGGTCACTTCAGAGTGCAATGCATGAGAGAATGAAGGAGTAACATGTTTATGTATTTATATAAGTTATATCGCTTGTTACTTGCACTGCTGTGCAATCAAAGTGATGCAAAGAAGTTCACATGGACCAATTTCCATTATTTTAATACAACAAATGCACATGTCTGTACCTACCTACCAGATATTCATTAGCTAAATGAGGCTCACACACTGAGTGCAAAGTGCAAATGATATTTCCATGTCAGGGACAGCCTGGAGGCTCACAGCACTCACATTTCTCTAAATTAAATGTGTGGGCATGGACATTGCTGGACTTTCCGGATCAAGCTTTTCATGATCAGAGTATTTGCTGGAACCTGAAGGCTTTTTTTGTTTACGTCTGTTGTCTTTGGGCTGTAATCTTTTATAGCAGCCACTGTGACATTGCACAAATTCCACCCCCGTCGCCCAAATCCCTCAAAGTGATTTGCCATTAACCTTGAAATGGTGACTGGCTTTCTTTAGATGACAGTTGAAGCTTGGAGCAATTTTTCCTGCCTGCTGCTTGATGAGGAAGCGAACGGCCGAGAGTCTTACATGTGTCGGCATCCAAGAACAAATGCAAGATCTGAAGAATGCATACACAAGAACTTTAGTTAACACTGTGCTACTGTAGACTGCCACTTTAATGTTCAGCACATATGAACGAGTTGCTTTTTATTTGTATTTCCTTTCATGTATTTCTTGTGTTCATTTGTTCATCTGTACAAATGAAAAGTTGAATTAATGAGCACTAATACAGACCCTTACTCAGTACTGCTAGTGCTGAAAATGGTTTTGCCACTGCACTCATACTTGGTATGGTATGACCATTAGCTTATGGTAGCTATTAACTTGAAGTATAGCCATCTAACAGACATTACTGAGCCAGTTCAGTGATAAAATAAAGTTGCCTGCCAAAGAGATTACTTCTGATTGGATCTCTTCCCAAGCCATTCCTCCCCAACATTTTCACCCAGTATTTGTCCATTGAAGAAAATGTCAATAGATTTCATCATAGTTTTGGTCATCATAAATTACTCACTGTTTTAACGTCTAGTTCTTGTCAGTGAAAAAAATGACGTTACCTAAAACTATGAGAGAAAATGAACACTGCCAGTATCAGTTGTGGCTACAGTGTCTCACCTTAAAGGAACACTCTAAGTCAGGATGCTCTCAAGAGACAGATTTAAACAAAGAATGGTCAAAATATCCAGACCTTAGCTTGTAAGAGTTTGTTCAGGTCTTCATGACCATAACAAACCCATTGGTTCACTGCAGGCATTCTGTTAAAAATCTCAACCCCAAATTGCGATAACCCTGATGACATTATCATTTGTTTTCACAGGTTGAATATTCGTCCTTGAGACAAGTACACTGATCTTCATCAGGAGTGCCTATTTAAACGTGCTGCACATTTCTAAATTCTGCTTTATTTTTTCTAAATAAAAGTATTAGATATGAAGATATATTGAAAATCCAGAGACATCAATCCCTGAAAATGACTCCAGTCAAATAAAATGAGACCACTGTCTGTGCCAGAGTTCCTCTGAAGGTCAGTCTCTCTGAGTCAAGTGATAGTCTGACCTTCACGGCTCCTGCAGAATCAATAAAGAAATCTAATCAAGGAATGTTAGCCAGGGTTCAAAACCAAATTATGTCAGAAGAAAGGAGCTTAGGATTTGTGGGCAACCTGTTAAATCAGGGCAGAGTGTTAAGTATAATTTCATTAATTGGCTAGCACATCAATGTTTGCTTTATCTATTATACATTATAAGAACATTTGGGGCCTCAAGAGTGTTCTTGGTTGCTAATCATCTCTGAGTAATGCGTGCAGTTAACCATTAAAAAAAATCCACTTTGAAAAAGTCATTTTCACGCAGATGACATTTACGGTACGAGCACATTATACCCTCACTACTGCTACACTTGTTTTTTCATGAACGCACATTTCTCACAGGTACTTAAATGCACAGATTTTAAGGGTTCAGCTAATATCCCTGAATTTAATGCAAGCTCACAGGGTTTATTAATCATGCGGGCTGTCACCTACTGTACCAGATCCCCTTGGCTATAAGCACCATCACTCATGTTCATCCTGTCATAAACTGAAGTTATGTTCCTGCCCTGAAATTTATGTTACATCCATGTAACTTAATCACAATTTGTCAAACACAGTCAGGGGATGAAGGCTGGATATAAAGCAGTATAGCTCAGTGTAAACTTTAACAACTTGAGAAACTGTATTTTGATTTACCAAACAGCAATTTTATGATGTGAGTAAATTTGCAGTGATTACTGTTTTTGCCACAGTGTACTAGAAATACTCAAAATACAGTCTTAACTGGAGAAACAGAAATCTGTATGCAAACTACTCTGAAATTTCCAAAAATTGAAAAGTTGATCGGTTGTGTTGACATTAAGTCTGCAAAGTTCTGTGCTTTGAATATTTAATTTTTGAATACTGCTAGAAGAAGTTTGGGGTTTCTGTACTTACTGCATTATGTCATTATTTAAATGTGATGTTTGGGCCCAGATTCACTAAACAGAGATGCAAGATTAGTCCATCTGTTGTTGGTTTTATGTTGGATATTGGAGAAACCTACATTGTGTATTAAGATGATTTTAAGATGGCACAAAATGAAAGATTAAAAAAAATGTGTTAGCAGCTTTTGGTGCTCTTACAATAACAAATTAAAATCTCACTCGAGAAATACCATTTAGTGATATGCCTCCAAAGTCGTAATTAACAGCTACTAAATGACATCAGTTTGGTTTTGATGGGTCGCATATTCCACACTTCAATTAAGGGTGGAGTGATGAACAGAAAGATAGTTTGTTTTGATCAGCAGTTTGAAATTAAGCCATTATTTCTGGTCTCGTGTACTTCAGAAAAAAGTTTGCAAACAAAAACATAATAGTTGCAAAATACCAATTTAATAAATGTGCTATCATAGCTAGCTGAAAAATACTAATCTCATAGCCTTCACTTCATCATCAAAGGCAGATTGCAGCATTGCTTTGGTTAAATCCCCCCCCTGTGGAAAATTCTTTGCCTTGCCTGTGGCAGATTGATTTGGGGGATTGATTGGTCAGGATGGTGAACACTTCACCTTGCTAATGCAGTTCCTAGCAAGTGTTTAGCTTTATTGTGGATCGGACTTGGTATTCATGGCCGACTGCGTTGCCATACGTGATAACATAGTGGATGTGCATGAGTTACAGATGTGAGGCAATCCTCACTCACTGGGGCCGGCGGTTTACAAGGTTTCAATTTTCAAACCAATCTGCCTATGACCAGGAGACTGAGTCGGTGAGTTGGTATTTTGATCACATTCAAGGCATCTCGTCTTTCTCATCAGTTTTCCAAAGGAGCCACTCTATCAAGTATCTCCTTTGCTGCATCTCTCCAGCTCCTTGAACAGAACTCCTCTATTAAGACACCATCACTCCAGGGTTCTTAACTAGGCTGAAGCATGTGATTCCATTGGAGTCTGGGAGATCGTCAACACCCTATCAAATAGTCAATACACATTTTGAGCGGCACTGAGCGTTGGATCACATTTATCCGAGGAGTGCAACATCAAAACCTCAACTCAAAAGCTGGGAAAACTCTTTCTCTGAAAGGAGAGAATGGAGGCAATGATTTCAAATCTAAAAGGGCCAATAAATGCATTTGCTGCCCAACAATTTTTTCATTTTCACAGCTCATATATCCATTTCTTTTTCTACATGCTCAGTGAACCTATTGCACAGTTCAAGGTTTTTCTCCTTTTTTATCCAGTTATTCTTTGAAGTTACCGAATTTCATGTCTTCACTGAGGGTCCAGGGTGCGCTTTAGGCTAAAAAGGTTAGGTAGACGTGTTTTCAGTATGTGCTACCTTGTGCTTGTTTTGTCATTTTGTCAAGTTTTGTATTTTATCATTTGGTTTGGTGTAAGTTTGATCAGAGTAAGCTCTGTCTTTAACCAACCTAGGTGTAGCCCCAAAGGATTTAAAGGCTACAGAAAAATAAGACAGATTTGAGGGGTTTTTTTAAGTGTTGACCCTACAGAGAAATTAAATATTTCCCATACCTTTTGCTTGTCTAACCAAGTGTTGCTTGAGGGGAAGTTTCATTCTAAAATTTCAGGAGAGGTGAGGCGACTCAAGAGTTCCCAGCTGGGAAGAGTTTGTCGTGTTGGAGTACAGAAAGCGTAGCTTAGTGTTATGTAAACAATGTCATGATGACGTCATGGCTGAATATTTAGCTCTTTTTAACAATGTGGATGAGGACTCTGAATTCTATGGCTGCCTGTATTTATTTGAGCTGGAGTATACAGATAAGACTACAAATTGAAGAGCCAACGAGGAGAGAGAGACAGAGACAGAGAGAGAGCGGCAGCAGGCAGAGGAGAGTGCCTGCAAGGCTGCAAAGCTCAGGAGACTGGGGTGTTCCTGTGGGTGCTTTGACCTTATGCTGTGATCCTATGCCCACAGGGATGATTTCACAGACCAGAAAGCAAGCAGAAAAATTCAAGATCTTTTCCATAATGTTGACAGACACAAACTAAGCCGGTCAATGGTAAAAACAAGGACTTGTATTGGGCGTATGCTGACGGAGCACAATTGCAAAAGGCTGCAACGCTCACTCAACCCTGGAGTCAAATTCAAGACATGTTGTCCCCATTAGGCACTTTCACACAAAAACATGAGAAAATAGGTTGAACTACAGAAGTTACACTTTAACATCAAGATTAAAAACATTACGATTGGTTAATTTATCGATTAGTTGGTCAAAAGAAAAGTCATCTGCAACTATACATTTTTTAGTCCTCTGTGTTAGTGAATATCTTGATATTGGACTGACAAAATAAGTGATGTGAAGCCATCACTGTGTTGTACACACATTAAATCAGTAGATTAATCAATGGTGAAATTAATTGTCAGCTGCAGTCATAGCTGATGTAGTTTTTTTTTTTTTTACTGAGAGTTTTAGACATTCAAGGATACTTTCAGTCTGCTTGGTAAGCACTCATACTCGGCTGGGACAAAATGCAGGAAGCAGCAGGTATGAAGAGAATAAATACGATCACATTCATCTGATAATGGTGATAACTGTTTGCACCTCATGCTCATACAGAGCTGGTAGCACTTTGGATTTTAGGACAACTTTGTGCTGGCTTTTTGATTTGAGCGAAACGTCTTTCTGCATAGAGATTATATAAAATAAATGGTATTTAGCACATATTTGTTTTAGCTGAGGATGTTGGACATATTGTGACAAAGATAAGTGATCCTGACACGTTAATAGCTTCAGCAATAATACACTGCCAACACTTATAAACAAGATAGTGTTTCAACTGAAACCAACATTTGAAACTGCCTCTCTGGCTCTTGTTTTTTTATTATTTTATTTTATTCAGAGTACAGCAATAATAAAAAGTGAAGTCAACTTGTGTTTAATCATAAGAGGAAAAGATGTTGGAGCTCCATTAAATTATAATAAGTCTGAGATGTCATTCTTTTTTTTTTCTTAGAATGACTCTTAGATATCATTCATTTTAAGGAGTGGAGCAGAGTAATGACACGCAGTTTGCAAAGGACTTGGAAGAGAATAGCATCAGTAAGCTTTGCTTTATGCAGTCTTGTCAGTTCATACAAGCCTTTTGGGGGTTGCTTCAGGATCTATCATCTATAATATAAAATGTATAATGTCAGTTCTTTTTGGAAAATTGAATACAATTTGCCCCATGAGAAACGGTGCCACAATCAATCCGATAATGCTCTACTATTTATGTTTTCCTGTCACTAAAAGTGTTTTTTTGTAATATAGATACACTGGTTTATAAAGCCCACAAGGTTAGTGGGTGTTACAAGAGCTTAGTCAACCTCAAACTCTGAGAATACTAAGAGTATTGGCAGATTTGTTGTCTTGATGTAAATTCCTCTACAGCAATAAAAAGCACTGTTGGTCAATGTTCATTTTTCTTCTCATCTTATCAACACTGTCAGCTTCGACTTTCTCCAATTAGGTCACAATTATGTCAATAACACTTTGGCTGCCACCAAATGTTCTCTTCATGGATCGATTTTTGTGATAAACTTTGAAATTAAAGCATCATTAAATTTCCTGAAAAGAGCCAAGTAAGACTTGTGAGCCAAATGTGTCTTAACCCCGGGGTTAGGCAACAAGATGCAGCCACTCATTATAGTTTGTTTGAACTTTAAAAGATCAACATATTGAAGGTACTAAAGCCACTGGAAATGCAAATTTACAAAAGTCTTCTAACAACATAAACTAGGGTCAGAAATAATTATATTAAGTATCTAAAATATTAGGAATTAGTTTCAATCCATGTTTAAAAAAAATGTCATTTAAGTTTTTGTAAATGTTGCTTGCATTGGGTTTGAAATGGCCATAGTTATGGTCAGACATTTATTAACGCCTTGTACATCATTCAGACACTAAATGAAACTCACCAAAACGTCTTTCCACTGTTCCAACAGTCACCAACAATATAAATCCTAATTCATTTAGTTAAATGCCAACATATTCTGGTACAAGTACTGTTTTTGTCAAAGGGGTCTGCTGTCTTTGGAGAGACTGTTGATAACGGTTTCAGTTCCCAGTTGGAAACGGCTGACAGCAGAGTAAAGCAATAAATTTATTCTCAATATAGTGTACACTTAAACTGATATTGATTGTTTTAGGTGGTTAAAATATGATTTGCTGCCCTCAATCCACAGCATCGCACAGCTTAGCTTCCATGCTGGTACTCAAGAGAGAGATGCCGATCAAAATGTGGTCTTCTACGCCTACACAGTCTTGAGGATGTTGAGATGTTTAGGTTTTCCAGTAGTTATTTTCACTCAGATTATTGTGGATGCCTAATGAGACGCTCAACTTTAACATCATATATGTATTTTTAGTATTTCAAGCCACATTTCCAGAGGCTTTAATACCTTTTGTCATGCTAATCCTTCACTGCCGGTCATGGTATGGTACAGTATTCTGTAGTTATTCAGCTTGGGTTACTTAGTCTTAGTTCATTTCCTCTCATTCTATGGCATCCTGTGACTTCACTTTATTAAGACCGAACAAACAGCTTTTTGTTGGAACACTGAGGGAAGCAAAATGAAAAACTGCAATCCAACGCAGGCTTTTCCAATTAGAAATGAAATCCCTGTGAATGCTGACAGCTGAAAATTATGATGGATGTCCAATCCATATCAATCAATTGGGGGTCCGATTCAGGTCAGAGTGCTCCCACGTCCCTGTTCTTCACCCCAGTGTGAGCTTTTTTTAAGGATTATGAGCCAAACCTAACAGTCTCTCTTGGGAGGTCTAGATGATGTGCCAAGTGCAGACTAGGGGATAATTAACTCGGCTTTCCAATTACGACAAAGCAATCCGCTGAGGATACATGTAGGGAGAGGATAAATACTCAGGCATCAGTATGGGAGGATGACAGGGACGAGCGGACAGATAAATAATGAAGGGGAAACACACAGGCTAATGCTAAACACATAATCAAATGCCACAATATGTGATTGATGATGTTGTGAGGCTATTTCAGTGTGTACTATATCATATGAGATTGAGCAATTATCATCAATTCTCCAGCACGGTATCAACATATTAGCAGAGTTTTACATATGATAAATGGATAGAATTAGTTTAGATTATTTAGAATTAAGTTTATACTGTAAGTTGGGAAAGATTTACAAGACTTTTAATAAGTTTGTTCAGTGTTTTTTGGCTCTGTGGTACGACAACAAAGCTGCAGCAAATGCCATATTACACAAAATGGACAGATGTGGATCTGAGAAAATGAATGTTCTCCAGTAAGTCTAAAACCTACACTGCTGAAATGAATAGTCCTACTGAGGGTAGAGTGTTTTGCTCAGTTTCACTAAATACACTCTGTAGACCACTGAATGTAATAGTTCTTCTTCTAGTAGCCCAGGAGTATTACTTACAGTATATGGCATTTACTTTGCTATAATGACTATATATAGCCCTGAGAAAAATCACCCCATGCCTATTTTTTTTCCAAAATAGAAATGGTACGGTGTGCAAAAAGCACAAAACAAGATTTAGTGTTTCTAAAGCAGAGTAAGAACACTGGTCCTTTGGGTTGGGTTTTCATTGCAGTTTCATGGGGTTGCAATCATTTGAAGTGTTACTAATGGCATTATTAAACCAGTTGCCTCCCTTTGAATCTTTACCGCTGTAGATCACATCACTTTTAGCCTCTGTCTTGTGTAATGATTGCACTGAGAAGGTTCAACTGTGGTCAATCTGTTTGTTAGCTGCTGTTAAGCTTACAGAGTAAAAGTGTACACTGAGGAATACAAACATTTGGCATACTGTTGCTGATGCTCTTTTCTTCTTCTTCACAAGATATGAAACAAATCCAGTCCCATGTGGTGCGAGGACAATTTCAAAGGAAAACGGGATTCATATTGTTCCAATCATGTTACACCCCCCACAAGTCTTGGTTTTTCCAGAATTACTTATCTGCTGGCAGTGAGAGAGAGCCTGGCATGGAAAAAATGGATATTCGCCATATTAACTGTTTAACATCTGAGAACATTCAATGAAATAAAGCCTGCCAAAAAAGCACACAATTTTACAAATCTAAATTAGTAACATAAAGCCATGTTCCTTTATTGTTTTATTAAGTTGTTTGAAGGACAAACATCAAGCTCATGAATGCCGGTTGAACTTCTGAAGCTCATAACTGTATTATGTGCTGATGCAGATTATCTTGGTGTTTACCTTGGTGCTTCATTTTATCCACTGACAATGATTCATTTATTTATGGGCATTTATCATCATATCCACATCGAGCAATGGTGGCTAAAGACAGATGAGTTTCTAAATTTAAACTGAACTATGCCAGTATCTTTAATATTTAAATAAAAACTGGTCAAAACCAGATTAAGAAAAAAAGAATAATACAAAAATCAAAGCAAACATGAGCTTTTAAGGTAGAATTTGCAGGGCAAACATTCTCTAAATCAACCATTGGTGTTTTTTTTTGTTTTGTTTTGTTTTTCATTTGCCCTTGGGACTCTTACAGCGTATTTGTGCGATTATATTCATATTTCTTTCTGATCTCACAAGGTCAAAAATGTGGGTATTACAGAAGCTGAAAAATTGTTAAAATTCCAATTTCCAAAGAGAAAAAAAACTGAACTTTTGGTAATAGTAAACCAAACCAGTGTGACAATGTGTTGTTGTTGTTTTTTTCTAAACCGTCTTTATGCAAGAGGAGATTGTGTACTGTGAAATATGGCGTGCTGTGTCTTCTTGCAACTTGAAACTTTTTGGAAGAGTGAGCACAACAAATATGGGTGAAACATTAATTCAAACCAATCTTCTACTTTTACAGAGATCCAGGTGTTAGAAAGCTGAAGTCAAAGCAAGTAAGAAAACCCTCATTCAAAATCACATTTACATTGGAAATAAAGAAAATGACTAAAAACTCAACAAAAAGGATAGTTGTTTTTTGGAAACACTTCCCACTATTATCGTTAATCTAATATTTATGTTTTTAACAGCCTCTGACAAACACCACTTCCCATAATCCCTAGACGTTTGCGGGCTAAACTTCACAGAGAAAGGAGAGGCGAGGAAGACCAGGGGTCACGGTTAGTTCAGACATGTCCGTGATAACAGCAGTGCAGAGAGGAGTGAACGCTGTCAAAGCTTTTAGGCGGCAGAGTTTACGACTAGATAGATGAAAAAAAAACTTTAGAAGAGAGCTTTGGTGAGTTTTATGGATCCAGACAAAAGCAAGTTACAACACAGTGCTCATAAATTCTAATTTCTGTGCATGCCAAGTATCATTGTTTAACTTTGGTAAAATCATAAAGGTTACAATTTCTTGTAGCAACTGTTGATTTGTCTTTGAACATTGAAAGTGAACTCCAGGAACGCGTTAATTTTTTTTTTTTTTAAAAGATAAATTGCATTGAGTTACAGAAGTGGAAAGACTTGACGTCTCTCAGCTCTCTATATGGTGAAAATCAGCAAAAGTAAAGATAATTTAAGCTTTGAGAATAGAAGTTATAGAATAGTTTTGATTACATATGAATAATTTTAAATGTGATCACTACAGCACATGTCAAATGGCCCTCCATGCATACGTTTTTCTGATATGCATTAAGGCCTTACCTGATCACATGAAAGGTTTGTTAGAAGGGATGGGTCAGAGATAGCAGGGTGCTACATGACAGCGCGACAGCTTGAGAATGGAAGTAAAAATCTATCAGCCCGAGGGTTGGGTGTTCAGTGACAGCCTGTCAGTGTCTGAGTCCCACTTTTTTAGTTGGCAGTGCAAATCAGCCGCACTTCGTTCACAAGGTGTCATCGTCCATCATTAAAAAATGAAGAGTAATTCTGAAATCACTTGATGGGCATAATGCAGACGTGGGGAAACATGAGATGTGAGAAATATTACATGAATAGAATAGTTTGAGCGAGATGTATTTGTGGCACCGTATTCAGTGCCGTTGAGTCTATTAATGTCTTTGAAGTGTGAGTGCCAAAAATGTTCCTGGCAACTGCTGTATGGTGCATAGTTAATCATATTCTTATTTCCGCAGTCTTGTTTCTTAACTTAACAAATGACCTTTGAATTCTTGTTATAAATATAATTTTCACTAGCTATGTATCTTTTTTAATAATCTGTTGAAGCTGGGGTAGAAATCAGCTAACTTCATATCTGAAATCTGAAATATTTAAAGTCACCGTGGCTTTTCTTTTCCCACAAAGCCCATGTATTCACAAACCTAGAGCTGGCTACTGAACTTCGGCACCGACCAAATTTCTTGGGGAAAATGCCTTGCCATTCAGTTCTAAATTTCTATACCTAAAGAGTAACCCATAAATTCCACCGGGCATGGCTGCAACGCGACCGACAGAGCTGATCACGGCTCGTTTCAGGAGCATCCCAGAAGTGTCTCTCTGCTCTACTCCGCAGAGAATATGCGGCTGTTCTATTTTTGATACATGCCACGGAGTTGGCGGGAAGTCAGACACAGGAACGGCATAGAGAATCTGGTCAATTTCCACACTAAAACACACACTTAGCCATGGTAGAAGCACATAAACCAAGTAAAAATCTGATCAAGTTAACAAAGTCTGGTGGACATCGCGGCCTTGTTGTCACAGAGCCGTGCCCGTTGGAATGTATTATAGCCAATAAGCATGCAGCATGATTGTATAAAGATCTAACAATCCTTGTGAACTGTACCAGCATCTTGTAACTGTATCAGTTCATTGATGAGTCAGTTCACCACATTGTCCACCAGGATGAAAACTCTGGAACTCCTCACCATAGAGGATAACCTGACGGCAAACATTGCGTTGCTTACAGGGTGACAAGTAAAAGGAGAGTAATACAGCTGTGGATATATGTCACACCCAGGCTAACTGCTCTTTAGCCATAAAAGTAAGAGGTCTCACTCAGCCACAACGTCCATAAGAACCATAAACGTAGTCTTGCATAGCTAGACTTACAGTATCGCCAACTTCATTTTGGTGCCGCGCCACCACAAACATTACTCACAGAGTCATTCCCTTCTTCTTTTTTGGATTACAAAGACTAGATGCTACAATGGCATATTTCTGACATTTTTGAATAGTTTAATTCTGTACAGATGTTTCGTCCAGTTATCCAGGTTGACTAAAGTCAAAGTGAAAAAGTTTCTACAGCTGCTGCCAGGTCTTTGAAGAGCTTTCTGCTTTGAATAATCCAATATTATCCAAATTCCAGTCACAGTACCATGTATTCAAAATTTTGAATGATACCCAGTCCTACACAAGCTGCTGCTTTGCAACCAATCAACCAATACATCAAGAAATGTATAAATTCAGCACTTTTCCTTCAAGAGTAAAACAATGGTGTAGCACCATCCTGTCACCAGTTCACTGCCAAACACTGTTAAATGCATAGAAGCATGCAATTAGTATACAAGACAAATTGTTTTGGAATGGGACCACTATTAGCCTTTTTCCAGGAACCCAAGAACTAGACACTTAATTTGCATGGACAGCAGAACACGCTTCCTGTCAGTGCCGCCAAAATCCTCGCTCCCTGGGTAGCCCTTTCTGGTTTCCCAGGAATTGTCTAGAAAGAGTTTGCAGTGCATCACTGACTGGTCAGACTGAAGCCTTCTGTCTGCTACAACATGCGAACAGCACTCATTTAGACTGTAAATACAGGCTGGCACCAGTAGCAATGCTAGGACTTTGTTTCCTTTAATGTTATTGATGTTGAAACAAAGTAATCTAGCCAAACAAAAGAAATAGTCGGAAAAATAACGAGAAAAGAGAGAGAGAGTGTGGGTTGAGGTGGAGAGGGAGCAAGAGAAATTAAACCTTTGTTTTCTAATTATTTCAATGCAGTTACTCGTAGCAAAGCCACAGAAAGCACTCAACAGATTGCCTCCATCTTGCAGACAGGTGTCTTGCCTTTCCAGCTACTCCAACACTCCTACTTCTTTTTTCCCATCATTAACTCTAACATCACACAGTCACCATCAATACACAAAAAAAATACACAGTCATTCTGCATGCAAAGATTGTGTCTGCAACAAAGCCATTATGTTAATAGTTCTTTCGATATAGAGAAAACTCAAACATTCAAATGTACATTGCAAATGCACAAAAGGGACTTTAAGATCCCAAATCAGTGCCCTAGTTTAGTTTCTCATTAGTTTGTTGACTAGAATACGGTCCTAGTCGATCCAAAAGGGCCATATCATACCCAGCAGTGCTGGGGAGAATCCTGAAATCCTCAACAAATAGTTAATATGACAGGATAACTTCGAAAAATTGAGTATTCTGACTGCAAAATGGACTGGACCTTGCAAATACATATATATTTATGTTGCCTTTTGGTTAATTAACTCCATGTCTGACTATACAACTGGCACCAAAAAACATCTGCAATTCTAGTAATTAAATTGTGAAGATATTTGGACATTTGAGCGTTGCCATAGTGATGGTGAATATATGCCCTTGGGTCTATTAATCACTGAGAGTCTGCAGTAAATCAGCTGACATTTGAAAAGGTGCACAATCTGATCCGAGACGTTTATATCAGAGGGTAAAATAAGATCAACAGGTGTAAAATTCCAGACAAGCATTTTTTACAATAATTCTATGAAAGTTGAGCTGGCAATCAGTTAGTTTTAACATTGGCTTCGAGCTATTTCATGTTTTTAATATTAACTTCAAAGTTGAATTTAATTCGTCGAGTTTCTACACATCAAAACGGAGTGGCGGGGATGAATTTTTTACTTTCCTGTGGCACTACACTTCTGCTTTGTCATGTTGCTGCTGTGAGACAGTGGTTAAGTGGTTACTACTCTTAGGCCAAACATGTCAGCAGGAGCTCTGACACTTAACAGCAACCCTTCTCTGGAAAAGATGTTTGTGTGCATGCAGTGAGAGGTAGGTATGGAGACACTGAAAAGACAGTGGAGTATAAATAGTGACAGATTACTGCGTTAATTATGTGACTCATGCAGAAAAAGTAGGTAGGCAACTATTTTAAGCCGTTAGAGCACAGATTTTATGTATTTCTCCACAGATATTTCTAGTGACAAATGTGTAAAAAATATAAGAACCACAATTCTCCATGCTTCAAACATGTATGATTTTCTCGTCTCATGTGTGACCTTTTTTTTTCAGCCGTCAGGCATTTTGAAGCGGCGAGGAGAAGCTGATTTATTGTAAATGCCACACCGATATTGAATCACACCAATATGGGGGAAAAAAAGTTTTTTTTTTTTTCAGCTGAGATAAAAAAAATAAATAAATAAAAAAAAATCAAAAGTCAGCTTTCCATCTGCTAAAATGTCAGTTTATTTTGGCATGATTTTCAAATGCACCAGGTTGGCAGGAGATTGTATCACTCATTCTCACTTTGTAGCAAAGCGCAGTTTGAGATGAAAATGTTTGAACCTTCGATGTGTTTATTTTCATGCTTTTTGATTTTAATTACTTTAACAACCCTCATTTACTTGTCACGTTTTTGATCTGGCATTAATCTGTCAGAGCGAATGCCTTACTTGAAATATGTCCTCTAGAAAGACACACAAAGGGCACGGGCTCTTATTATTTGTCATCTATAATACGTCTACAAATTATGAGATGCTGAACTCTTTCCAGAAGTCTGACACATTCACCCTTCACCTCTCATGCCTTCAATGGAGCCATTTTTGGAACGGTCGTCTTTGACATTGTAAATCTCATTATGTTAATACGATATATTGGGGGCACATTTAAATCATCAGGGGTTGGACCATGAGGTCAAGCTGATAAACTAATTTAAAAGTGAATATACATTTTTGAAGCGATGAAGGTGATGATGGAGGCGCCACTATTCACTGTCAATGTCTGTCTCGGTGGCCTTCCATTACATTATTCTTAAGGACATCTGTCTGCTGCCACATAAATATGTACCCCCTACTCCCTTAGGGGTCACTCCAATCAATGCCTCCCTGAGGATTGGCTGTCACATTAGATGTCGGGGTAAAAGCATACTTAAGTGAATTAAGTCAAGTGGCTCACATAGGCTCAACAGGAGTTCTTGCTGTGTGAAGGACGATGGGGGATGGCAAGCCATTGATTCGGGAGGGTTGAAATGTTCTTTATGGGGAGCATGTATTGATGGTGGCATTGTGACTGGAACACACACACACACACACACACACACACACACACTGTGGAAATATCACAGCGTCAAGCAACCTGACCAGAGTAGCAAGACAAATTCTCCTCTGTTCTGACAAGAGGTCTGTCGTGCCTAACACCGCATAGCCGCACAACAAGTGCACAAAACTGTATAAATACACTGCAGGCATCCTCTGGAAAACAGACGTTCCTGTTGGAGGCGCCTGCAACAGGGCACCATATGTGCTTGCTGAGATAAAACGGAAGGGATGAGCATACCCCCTGTAGGTAAATACTCATCAGACCAGAGTATTGGCTGCTGTGTTTCCAGATTATTCCATCATTTACTGGCAGCACCAGGCACTGTCCTGCAGTCCCTGATATCCTCTGAAGAGTTTGGACCCTGGTGGGCTGGAAGCTGGCTCAAAGAAATCCTTCCGCATCCCTGGAAGGAGCACATATGTCTTGTTTTTTCAGTATGTGGCCTTTTAATCGTTAGTCTTGGTTCTAGTTTAGAGGCCCGTCTGGACAATACTGTACAAGCACCATTTCAATGCAGTTTTTCAGTTTGCTCATTAAAATATTTCAGTGTTATGCCTCACCCGCAAGATGCATTAATTTATGTCCATATGCCCACAATATTTTTTTTACTGTTTTCTTTCTAGCTTTACATTTTTCATGTGCACATTCTGGCTACATTCTTTGTACCATCACAGTAAACAACTACTTCAATATCTGGTCTTGAGGATGTCAGAATCAGATATTTGTACAGATTTAATGGATGTGGACCCAATTTGCTGGTAAAAGCTGCACTGAAAGGTGTGACTGAAGTCACACATCACATGGCAGCCAGGCGTGTGGCGTTCATGGACCATGATATTTTCTGTTTGCATGCCGTGAAGCATAGACAGCCCTGCTGTTCACATGACCCACATAAAAATTCAATTAGAAGTAATTCCATAGTCTCATACACAGCACATTGGATTGTTCAATGAACTTCAATACACCCGCCTCACATGCAATGAGATTTTCATGCCCCAATGAAGATTTAATAATAGCAATTCAATAACAGACTTTGCTTTAGTCTGCTCTCTACAAAGATAAGTACTGTACTCTGGACGGGGATGGAGGAAGATGAGATAAAACGATCTGCACAGATACGACATGAATACACCCTTCATCTGACCATTTCGATTCACCAACGCAGGATACTGTTGGCCATTATGGCTGCTGCGTTACTGCTGGCACCCCTTTATGACTGATGTGATTACGTCGTCACCCAGCTACTGCTCTCTGCTGGGGTGCGTTAAGAGTCAAAGACCCCATAACTCAGAGATCATGTGTGCTGTTGTTTGTGGTCCGGGACGGCCCACTTGGCATTTGTGAGTCTTAGATTTTTTCAATACTGCTGCTGATGAATCACATCATATCACAGCAGACACCTCTCAATAAAAATGACTTTTGTTTGCAGATTTTTCACATTTGAGTACACATCTGCTTAAAAGAATCACAGCTAAAGTATGCACAAAATATTTATTCCACACTGGTATTTTATTTTCAGGAATAATGTAGACTAAGACTGCGCCATTTATACAATCCCAGATTTCTCTACACGCTCCCCTCATATATATGTGTTGGGCACAATGTTTGCAGCCTGGTGTGACGGCATGAGATTATGCACAAAGCAACTCACAGAGGATTGCTTCACCGGCTACACTATGCAGTGGGCTTCACTGCCTTTGTTATAGCCCAACCCACCAACCAACCCAGTCATGTTTCAAGGAGGAATACCTCAATGTATTGAAGCAAGACACGATAGAGATGCTGGCTAGTGGTTTGTGAATTTAACAAAATGGTTGATTTGAGGACTCATACAAAAGATAAAAAACAGCAAAGACCTTCATTTTCATGAACACGAAACATTCAATTTCATTTATATAACACCAAATGCAAGCAGAAGTTATCTTGTGGAACTTTCCAGAGCAGGTCAAGACCATACTCTTTATAATATTAATATAAAGCCAGAGACTCAACAATCCAACATTTTAATACCATATTTGAAGATGTAACCATGACAAAACATTTGTATTAAACAGATTTTTAAGACATGAGCTGTGGAACCATTTTCACATTTTCTATTAGATAACGGTCTCTTCATTAATCGCACAGAAATTATAATTGTCCACACATTAATGTGCTTCTCACCCTGCCACTCCATTAACTAACTGCAATTAGCCAGCAATGGTCAATGAAGTGCCCTTCACGAATATTCATATGCATGTTAATGAACTTGTTATTTCATTTCAGTTATTCATTTTGTCTCTGAATATGAAAACGAGCACAAAGCTACCACTTATATTTCACGGGGGGGAAACAAAGTGCCATTTTGAAGTAGAAGCTTGATGTATTACCTGATTGTATTATTTCTAGCATCGCTGTGTATATTATAATGCAGTATGCAGCCAATTCTGAGAGTCAGCTCCGTTATTAAAACTAAATAAAAAAAGAAATGTATCCATATAAAAGGTTAACTATAAGAGGCGCACGGCTGCACATCTGCTGAGTGTCATGGGGACAGCAGAGCTGTCACACATCTCATCTCGATAATGGGAAACCCCAATTAGTGGCATTGTGCCAGGAAGGAGGGTGACATCAGCGCGGCGTCAGAGACATGGGATTGCTGCAGGTGCCCGAGGATAAATCTGTGTGAGAAGGGTGAAGCTAACCACTTATTCCATATGCCACATTCATTAGATGTGACTAAAAACTCTGATTGCTTAAATGATGGATTTGACAAGTTTATTACAATTGTTTCTTGTGAATATTATTACTAACCCTAACCCTGGATATTTTTAATGTTTGTTTTAGATTTACAGGAGAAGTATGTTGTCACACTAACTCTTGTCTGTGGACCTACTGAACCACATTTAAGCTACAAAGTATTTTCGAAGCAGCAACCTCTGTGGCGCCAATGTGGAAGTGGCAAAAACTGCAGTTCCTCGAATGGCCACTTGAGGTTAATTCTAAAATGTCCAACTTCACAGCAGAAATAAAGATGTTTACAGCCTGGTTCAAAAACAGTTTTGCTCTCTATGGCTATTTTTCTAGTTCATGACAACTATACTGATTCCTGGTAGATAGTTAAAGTTAGTTCTTGTTCCAGCATGTGCGCCTCACCCTGGTTGATCCCTCTAAACTGCCTCTCCCTTTCTCTCTACGCCAAACCTCTCCCGAAATCTCCTCACTAATGTGCACTGCTCTTTCTTCCAGCTTCTTTAGACATTCCTTTGCTTTCTGGCAGATAAATCTTTGATAGATTTAAACCTACCCTGTTCTTTCATTCATTTCCCTCTCCTTGTTTAAATATTTTTCATACTTCAGGGGGCTCAGCTCTCATCCTCTGTATTCCTTCAAACTGTCTGTCCTTGCATGACTCTTCTGAGTTACCAAATGTCAGCTCTGTACAATTGTTTGCAGTACATAATTTAATCTGATTCATAAATAGAAAGGGGTTTAGATGTCTTACTTCTGCTAAGTTTCTTGAACTTTATCCAACTGCAGAATCTACAATAATGCCACTACTAAAACCAATTAAAACTAATTATGTGGTAACATTGTGGTGATCGTGAAGTTTTAGAAGATGTCTTCAGAATATGTACTAATATTAGAAATATAGGGATCTCTGCCAGGTCTACGAATAAAAACAGTCATTTGACTTGGACCTTCATCTAAGAAATGACAAGCCACACATGCATTGTGCACTGCTGGAAGCTGTTGAAAAATATACTGGCATTGGTGGCTATAAAAAAACACATCCTGTAAATGTCTGGGAAAAATGCATTATAATATTATATTCACCAATGCACACTCTTTTCAGGAATAATTATATATTTATAAAGGGAAGTGCACTTAAAGTATCCATTATGTTGTCAGTTACACTGTATTCAGACCAGAAGACTCTACCTAAATCTGAAAGGAAATGATGTGTCTCTTTATGTAACAAATGGAGTACAAATCTTATTCTTTCATTCATTTGATAGTTTATATGATCTTCATACTACTAATGTTGAGCACTTTAGTTAAATTGTATTCATTCATTCAATAAATCAGTAATTCATTTATATTTGTATTATATGCTAATTACAACAGTAACGTTATACTCTCAATGGTAAATGTTTCCAGCAGGTCAGTGTCATGTCACCCCACCGGGCCCGTCCGCGGCACGTTGCGTGAGTGTTGCGTCATCGCGAGTAACACGCAGCCATTCTAGTCAATGTATCAAACCCCACCGGCTCCGCCGTGGTCCGTTTCAGACACGTCCCAGAAGCGTCTCTACGCTGTTCTATTTTTGACACTTGACACGAGCATCAATTTACACAGACCACCTCGAGCAGGTGGAAGCCAGGCACAGAAAAAGCATAGAGAAGCCGGTGGATTTTCAAAATAAAATACCCCGTGCCGGTCGTAAAACAGACAAAAGCTAAACTAATTAATTACCTAGCATATTTACATGTAGAAGCATGTTTAGAAGAACATACACCAGGAAAATGACCAAATCTGAGCAAGTAAACAAAGTCTGGTGGGCTAAACGCTCGCTTCTGAAACTCTCCCGGTAGGGTTTGAAGTCGCGTGCAGGACGGACCAAAATCGCGGTGCGTACGCGACGTGCCAGAAACGTGTGCAGTGGGGTTTCAGAGTTAGAGTTGCATGGTTTTGCTACAGCGCTCAGCAGGATAAAAAAAATTCAGGATAAATTGTTAGAAATAACTTACATTGTATATCTGACATTGTTTTGTGATCTTCAACTTCAGATCAGAGAGACCTCCTGGCAAACAGTTCGCTCGGATTTTTTAATCACTGCTGGTAATGTAGAATAATTACTTTTTAATAATTAAAGTTGGTGCATCTGTGGTGTGGTATCTTTTGTTCTTCAAATGAGAGACACTGCTGTGGGAGCTGATATGTGAAGCTGTGAGTGGATACTGAAAGTATGATGATTAAAGTATCATTTGAACTGTTATTTCTTGATGGAAATCAGTACACTGTGTAACATACAGTTAGAGGACATTTTGATGAGTCAGTCATTGAAGAGTCCCTGACATTAGAGGTAAAACCTGACAGTTCATACATGAAGACTGTGAGGAGGTCACTCTTCAACCACAATTACTGCACTTCTTGCTTAAGGTATCGCTCTATCTGCTCTAACTGTTGGCCCACTGGAGGGCTGTGACTGGAATGCCAAATATGTATCTCTGCAGTAAGAAACCCCAGTTATGATTCTGCAGTGAAAACACAACCACCTTTACCTATCAAAAATATATTCTCAGCACTGTCACAACATATTACCACTATAAGCTTATATTCATTAACTAATACAGATGGTCTGATGTAACTATCATGTGGGCTATAAAACTGGGGTTAAAGGCAGTGGAGTGTGATATGTAGCTTCCATGCTGGAATAAAGTATGTTCATTAAACAAGACCCATGATACCCCTGGAAGCTTCTGCAGTGACTTATAACATCTCTGAATTATCCATATTCATATCTGCAGTACATGCACATTATTCACATGAATCATGTATGTAATTCTGTTAACACAATGACTTCATATGCTAATTACGGGATCAAAATGTAGGGTTTGGGCATTGTATTCTTTTCTTGTCTGTCCAATTTGCTTGTTCCACTTTTTGGCTACTTCATAAAGCAGCTGCTCAAAAGCCTTAAAGGAAATTTTCCTGAACCAAATCTGCCCTCTTCCAAGTGTGTTCATTACTGCCGGAGGCATTGTTCCAGACAGTGTTAAGTGCTTGTTGAA
Source organism: Argyrosomus regius (assembly GCA_946959425.1). NCBI lineage: Eukaryota > Metazoa > Chordata > Actinopteri > Sciaenidae > Argyrosomus > Argyrosomus regius. The sequence goes on from OX336882.1 coordinate 28,724,223, forward strand.
AGCAAGCTCCTTTTAAAATACATAATCAGTACCACAATTCCACACTAAGCTGTTTTTTCGCTCATGTTGAAAAAGTTCTAAGTTCACTTGGTTTTTTGTATGCTCTTGATGGACACCACAATGCAATGCACAAAGGAAATGGAGGAGCTACTTACAGCTGAAAATTGTGGTGGTTATGGAGCTCCAGGAAGATTTTCAAAAAACAAGCATTTGATCTTTGGGATAACATTTGCTTTCTCTTTGTGAAATGTAGAGATACCCTGTGGAGTTTTTTGTTACCGGTAGGACTATGGAGCAATGTTTTTATGAGTACACCCCCAAAGTATGTCATGCTCATCACAAGGACGCACATACACACATGACGTGATGCACTGAAGGTGAACCTGCTGAAGGTTTGCTGCTATTCCGCTGACTGACGGCTGGAAACAGTAACGTGACAAGAAACACAGAAAAGGCAGTGAAGGAGGAGACTGCAAGCTAGCAAACATGAATGCATGTTTGTTAGAGTTCCTATATGGCACACCATGAACTCTTCACCCAGGCTTCTGAAAGGGAGCCTGAGCTTTGTCTTGTAGACGTAGAGAGTTGCTAATACACCAGGATGGGCGCAGCCATCTTCTGAGGTGATACCTGACCGTCTTCTCAAAGAGAGATGTAGTTAATGGAACGTTATATATCATCAAAGGACAGACGACTGTATGGAAGGATGGCATGCTGGTAGATCCAGGCTTTGAACTCGCCAGGTAAACTTGATTTGTCCACAGATGTTAGCCAGGACTCCAGAGACTGATTAGTTTCCTTGATGGAGGCATTATGCCTAAGGGAGCATGTAAATACCTTCCCCAGGCTCTTTACTGGCTTCCCCGCTGCTGAAGGAATAGGGGCTCCACAGAGAGTAGAACTTTCTGGTGACCTTGTCTCTCTTGAGCATGGAGGATATCGCCGGCTTAAAACACAAGTGATGAGCCTCTATGGCCCCTGCAGAAGCTACATGCCTGCTATACTGATGTTGTCTTTACTGTGTGACTGTCCATAAACTCTCTTATCTGGGGTTGATGCACCTCACCCATCTTGGATAGGGGACCTCTGCATCCTTCACCAAGATGTCCATATACAAGGCAAACAGAGTGACAAAGGTGGTACAGCCTGTTATGATGCCTTTCTCCAGGTGTTGCCACTCGGATGTAATGAGTCCAGTGGTGATTCTCAGATGGAAGTTGTTATAATAATCAAGGATGAGGTCCCGAAACCTGCTTGCTAACAACTCCTGCGTGTTCAGAAGGGTACATCTGGGACCCCACTCTTCTGCACTAATGTGTCAATGTAACTCAGTCAGTCTTTGAGTTAAGATACTTTTGAATATTTTACACTCCACACAGAGCAATGAGATGTTCCTAAACTGTTCAGTGGCTTCCTCCCTTGGGAATTCACACTCCTGCAGCACGTCTCCACTGGGTTGCTACCTTAGAAATTAGTATACTTCGATGTTGAGTATTAAAAAACAAATCACTATACTATGGTTTAGCAAATACAGTACAGTATGGCATTGGGACTTAGCTATAAAGCTAATGATGATCTCACCTCTGGACTCATTTGCATTTTTATAGCCCCCGAAATCTTTCTGTGAAAGGGTTCCTCCTAGACTCCTGGTTTTGCATAAACAATCACACAGGAAGAGAACATTGAAGACGATGCAGAGACACCAATCAGCCTAAGTAGACCAGAATCCTGTGCACAGTGTGCCTCACTGTTCAGACTTGGTTGCTGATTCAGTGTGTCTCACCCTTTTCTTTCATCTGCATTTTCTGTGGCGTGAAGTCTACAAACTGCTTTTTTTCCCTATGCTTAGCATTCCCTAGCTGACCTAACTTGTGTGTACTTGGCATTAATTCAGCTATACAGTGAGGTGCAGCAGTGGGCACATAAACAGACTATTTAAAGAGACCTGCCTTTTTCTCCTCCGTGTTTGTCCGGCATGCATTTATTATCCCTCTTCCAATCCATGTTCACAAAGAAGCAAAAGTAAAATGAACTTGCTTTAAAGCTTTGTATATAAAAAACGTGTTTATGTGGGAAGGCAGCTCAACAAATTCCCAAGAGCACAAGATCATTGTTAATCCGGTTAGGTTGGAAGTAATATTTTATTATTAGTCCTATCCATTTAAGTAATGGGATTCTGCTCGCTATGCAGCCAAGCACTATATTCAGAGGAACCTGTTGTCAACTCAGGTCGGGAGGTGTTGGATTAATGTAAGTTATATAACATATTACACAAGCTTTGAGAGACTCACGGGATGAACAGTCAGAGATATGGGACACCCCAATATGCTGCTGAGACTTTGCTAAATACTCGAGGCTGAGATGGAAACTATTTTCCGTGACAACTGACTCAACTTTTACAAGCTTACAAGAGTTTAGTTTTGTCTTGTAGTAAACACTGTTTGCCACTGCCTTTTATTAAATTCGGGACTGTTTATTCATATCCTTCACTGCACTGTGACTGCAGTACAAATTATTTTCTCCTGTCTTATTCTTATTTTATCTTCTATTTTGTTTTACTCTTTAATCCTATTTAAATGTCTTTTTTTGTATTGTATTTTATAGATCCCCGTGTTTCTTAGCTTCTTCCATGTCCTGTCCATGTGATGCACCTTGAATTGCCTTGTTGTTTGAAGCTGCTATACAAATAAACTTGCTTTGCCTTAAAAATGTTCTACTGGATTTTTAAAGCCTGTGCAGAAAAATGGATTTATAGATAGATATACACGTAAGTGTTTCTTAATCTACGGGCATCTGTCTTCTATCTATGAAGTACATCAGAATGCAGTAAGAGGGATTTGAAGTACTGGCCCTCTAAGCATCTTCTCAAATTGCTCCTTGTGACTTGCAGTCAATGCCCACAGCAGGAGAAACTGCAGACCCTTTTGTCTGGATTGAGGCCGATAAGGAGAAGATTGACGGGGTCATGCTCAGCGGGGACAATTTTTAACTCCCACAGGTGACCATTGTTCGTGTCTTTTTAAACCTGTCAAGTTTCCAACTTGACACTGTTCTTTGACACTCTGTCACATTCTTTGTATCAGTGATCTCATATAGAGCCTCAGTTGCTCTATAATTTCACAAGATTGTCCTTGCAGTGTCGTATAAAAAGTACAGCAGGACAACAAGGAAAAACATAACGCTCTGACATTTCCGGGTCACGGTTAATTACTTAAACTACTTATACAGTTCTGTGTATACTGCTATCTACTGATTATTTTCATAATTAATAAATGAATCCTTTAGTTGTCAAAAGGTAAGCATTACTTGAGCAATTAATTATCAAACTTGTTGCTGCTAAATTCGCTGGTGTAAAAAAATAAAAATAAAATAACTGTTGCAGCTCTAATCCAATTATTATTTTTATTGAGGTAGCAGCTTCACAATAACTCTGCATCCCTTTTGTTTATTCAAAAGTTCTTTGTGAAACAACACCAACATTTTTTCACGATTTGAGATTCACCCAACAAGCATGCATAACGGGTTCACCACAATCAACACATTTGAAACACCTCCAGCATCAGACCAAATTATTCACAACGCCCGCAGGTGGGCAGATGCAATGCGCTTTGTAGTGCAGATACACACCAAGAACACGCTACCGTATCCTAACACACATGACTTTGTGAGGAGAATAATTGGGCTACATACCGAACTTCCTGAACACTGATTTAATGAATATCATGCAACATCCTGCACACTGCATGAACTTACATCTGTTCAAGCGTATTGCAGGTTGCTGCTCTGCTGGCGAGATAATAAGATATGCCTATCACATGCTGTGTCTTAGAGTAATAAGGACTCAAGACTCGAATGTGAGAGTATAAACTGCTTTAAACTGCGTTTGGTTATTTAGGCTACATTTCTTGTGATAAGTTTGCGTTTCAAAATTGCCAGCGTCAGCATAAGAAAATGCATTATTGTTTGAATGTGGTGATGTGATGACTGGTGGTCACACATGGTGGATTTTATATTGCAATGTTTCTATTTATCCTTTTAAATCTAAAGCAAAATCAGTTATGTTGATTGTAGGAAGCAGCTATATGGCAATACAACTTTGAAGAAGAGAAACTCATGTAATGTGTAATGTTTAGACAAAAATGAACGAGGTCTGTTCATCACTACATATACAGAAAATATTGATATTGCTTTTACATTAAATTGAAAACATGAAAAAAATATATCCCTAAGGCTATTATATACCCTAGCCTGAACACAGCAGCGCCATATCCTAACTAAACAGATGTTAAAGGTCCGGTGTGTAATATTTAAGGGAATCTATTGGCAGAAAAGGAATATAAAAAATCCATTATTGAGTAACCACCTAAAAATAATCTTCATCATGTTTATGTTACCTTATAATGAACCTTTTATGTATAGAGAGAGCAGGTCCTCTTCCACAGAGTCTGCCATGTTGACCCACTATTTTTCTAATGCAGCCCAGAAGGGACAAACCAAATTACTGGCTCTATTTAGGATCTTTAACGGTTTTCACAAGTTTCACTGCCACTGTAGTTTCTCCCTCATGCTTGAACCGGAAGGATGAGGTGAGGGGTATTCAGTCAGTTGCAATCTGTAACTTCACCACTAGATGCCACCAAATTCTACACACTGGACCTTTAAGTTGCACTGTTGTTATAAAAAGTCTGAAGTCATACATTGTCAGGTCTGTCTGCAAGACGACAAGCAAATAACTTTTAAAGAGTTTTGATTAAAAAAAAGGCTACGCTAACTTAGCTCATAGTAAAGTACAGCTAGAATCAACAGACATGTTTTCAGCACTTACAAGGTAGTCCAACTGCCTTGCTTACTTTTGTCTAAGCAATTATTTAATGTAGTTTATAGATATGATGTAAAATAATAGAGCTATAGTGTTGCTATAGTGAATAACTGTTGCCTCTAGATGTACAGGTGGTACTACAGTACATTGAAGCTGCTAGTAGTTGTTTAGCATGCTCATCTCTGCAACATAATACATGGGCGTCTTTGATATAGTGTCATAGCTGTTACCTCTTTACATTCTGTTGATTATGTCATTACTTCAATGAGAACATTCATGAACTATACCTCTGGCCGTATCTCACACATTGCTCCATTAACTTACCAGCGCCATCAAAATCAGCTACCTAAAAAAAATCGAAGCTACCTTGGAGACCGCTGCCTTGTAAACGACCTTGTGTATGTATTTCCAATTACGCGTGCCATCAAGATAAAGAATGTCATCATGACAATCGTTGTACAAAGACACTTCCAGAGGAATCCAATGTCTTGTTGCACAAAGGCATCCTCAGCTTCAGGACACACTTGGACATGTAAAAGCAGTGGCGTGATGTTGTTTCTGTATTCCTGACGGAGTTTAAGCAGATGAGGACATGGACACATTTTAATGGATTTGGAACAGAGATTTTCCATTTGCCTGTCTTTAATAGTATCCTGGAAGTAGGTAATCCTAAAACCCTGCATTCATCCTCCAGAGACTTTCATAAAGCTCATTAAATCAGTGTTAATCCAAACACCTGCCATCAAATGCTAATTTGCTAAACACGCCAGGGAGGTTGTTTGGTATAACTTATTTAACAATCTGAGGTGAGTTTCGTGAATGCGACAACAGACCCTTAACGCGGTTACTACCAGGGATACTCTGAATTCTCATGTGAAGATTATAGATTCAGATCTGTCCTAAATGTCCGCAATAACCTCCGCAGTCCCCCAACTCGATCTGTGTTTACATATTAAAAAGGGCTTGAGTGTAACTGCGCTCCTATTAGACAGATTATAAGATTAGAGACACATTAGAATGCATCTCTAATCCCACCAGTCAAGTCAGGACAGTAAGCAAGCCAAGGAAAAGCTCAGAGAACACAGGATGTGTGAGAACCAAACACTGAATCTGTGCTCAGACGCATCGCCACCTTGTCATCGTGACAAAATGTCAGGTAGCATATTTGATAGCGATTTCCTCTACATGTCAGGTAATTGCAGCTGCCAGGATGTAATTTCAGTCGCAGCGTGCGCACATTATGTTTGTATAAGAGCGGGGACTGTGTAGTGTACGTTGTTATGCATGCACGTGACCGTGTATGTTTTATGCAAATATCCAATTCTTTGGGGCTTGCCTTTTTTTCATAAACTACAGCTCACTCCCTTTTCTGTTTTTTGGTGTGTGGGAGCTTCAGCGCTCTTGGGGAAGCGGTGCTTTGCAGCCAAATTGACATTCACTGGAGTGTGCCCCCCCTCCTGTCATTTTGTCAACACCATCACTGTGTGGAGCTCAGCCAAGCAAGACATCTGACAGACAGGCAAATGGAAGTGGTGGACTTCAGCAACATAACACCCTCTCGCTGCCCTCTCTGTGACCAGTGGTGGGGTTCAATGCGCATACATACACACAAAAGAAGGAAGGTGATATTTTGTAACCCGTACTTTTGCTCTCCGGTAGTTTGCAAAAAAATAAAAAAAATCAGGGACAGACACGGATTGATCAGAGAGAGATGCAATCAACAAGAGGGTGAACTGCATGAGCGGGTTTCCATTTGTTGCCAAATAGTAAACCTGACACTAAAAATTGATTGGCAAGTGACAAAACCCTTTTAAACCTAGAAGCCTTATCTGGAGAGCACTGTTTCAGGGTCAGAATTATGACTAGGTGTGCCATAGGATGTTTACAATTGTATTTTTTGTAATACCAGGCTCACAAAAGAGAGCATTTTTCAACTGGTTTGGAGAGTTGCCAATCTAAAATGGCAAGAAAATAAAATAAAAATGGCACATTGCTAATTTAATGGCACAAATGTACAATAAAATAAAATTTCAACAATGGCAGAAGCTGTAATTTAAATATGGCTTTAGTTTTATAGTGGCCACAAATTTATGCAATTGTGCTTCCTTTGACCAAAGCCGGTGAATTAATGACACCTCTGACACATTTCCTCAAGCCACCATTTTTCTTTGGCAGTGAATAAGCAGGAGTCTCAAAAGTGCTGTCAAATGCTGAGGTCTGCAGGCGTAAAATCCTCAATCAAAATATAAAACAAAAACATTTATGGAGATAAACTGTCGCCATGGGCACCACTGAATTCTTTGCTAAATGCTGCATGTCATTGCTGAAATCCTCCCCTTCTACATACACATACTGAACACCACACTTATCAGTCAGGTGTCATGGCAAAACACTGGAAAAACAGGGCGATAGGGGACTCAAATGGAACCAGCACTTGTCAGCCAGGATGGATCCTGACACCAGAATATGCTCAGGAAATGATTAGATAAAAATAACAGAATCCGCCGGGCGTCTTCAAGGAGGTGTGCTGGCGGCTGATAAAGGATTCAGATTTATGTAGCCTTCACCAAAAGAAGCAGATATTATAGTTTTTGAAAAATGGTACATTGGAAGCGTGGCTGTGATGTACAATACATGCAGCAGAGAGCACAGAACAAATATGGAGGGGTTAATAAAAGACAGGAAATGAAAAACACAGCACCAGTTTGGCAGCTCCATGTGATATCTTTGGAAATCAATTTCAGCTCTTGAACATAAGTTTGTTTTGTTTGTCCTTGAATATTGACAGTTCATCTCTGTCAGACACGGATGTCCTCGCGCCAGGTAACAACATGCGGTGTGGAACTACTGCCTGTTGTAGCTGGTTTGTATATTACTTAGTAATCAAGTAGGCAACTCACATCAAAGATGTTTTGTTAAATTACGTTCAAGACTACTGACAGCTCTGGAGAAAATTCTGGCAGGTCAGACACTCATCCAATCCGTGCTCTCAACACTGATCAGACCTCAATTACTCAATGACATGGTACCTACACGAGGGCTTAAACTTAGTCCACTGTACCAAATTAATTTCAAATTTGCTCCAGTCTCGACTGCAGTAACATATAAGGGACAATGGTTGCAAAACTGTCACTTGAAATGGCTCACAACAGCTCAGAAATCAAACTGTGCCCGGCAAAGACTAATCCGATAGCTGATGCTGCTCGCTTGAAACAGCCTGCTCTGGAATAATTCCTACAGGGGGATGGGAACATGGATCCCCCTGAATGCTGCAACAAAGCAAATCCACACCCCTCAGTGTTGTGTTGTGTTCGCACAATGCGGCTGGTTTTGGTGCTTGTTCACTTGCCTTTGGAAAAGTTGTTCTCTTTGGCGATGGAACAATGTTAACAGTGAAACAAAGGAAAGTTTTCAATCATCAAAAACTCTATAATGAAAAGCACAATACCTATTCTATTTCTTATAATCTAAGTCCTATATACCTAAATAAACCACCTGGATCGTCCAAAAATAGACAAGTTAGTGGCATTATCATGTTATCATGCTATTAATATGTATATGATTATACTGAGCAAATAATGAAGTAGCTCTTAAATCATTTCTGGTTCTTTCTGATAATGCTTTGTGGTTACAGTGGCAGTTGTAGTTACAGACTCTCTCTCCACCTCATGTTCATATTTTGAGTTTAATTAATTTGTGAAAACATAAAAACAAAAGTTTTTATTCAGTCATCATGAATTCTTCTGCTCACAATAATCATGTAGTGAAACTCTGATATTATGACAACCCGAATACAAATGGTTGTTTAATTTAATTTCCAGAAAAAAAAAAACTTGATTCAGTATACATTCAGTTGCCGATTTATCAGGTACACCCAAGCAGCAACCTCTGTGGCTGTGAAATAAAGTCTATGCTGAAGTGCCAAAAACTGTAGTTCCTCAAATGGCCACTTGAGACTGGCTACAGATCGAGTCCATCTCCATAAGCCCCCATGTCAAAATGTCTAACTTCACAGCAGAAATACTGTAGACATGCTTACTGCCTGGTACAAAAAACTGTTTTGGTTACTATAGCAAGTTTCCTTGTTCATGACATCACAATACTGTACAATGGGTACACGAATGCCGACTTAAACAAGAGTCCTGCTCAGATCCTCCCTTCATGATGCAGCTTTTGTTGAAACTGTTTAAGAGAGGTGTTGAGTCGACTCTAGTCATTTTTGAGGACACATTGTTGATCGAAAATGACGTGTTAACCTCAAATACCGTCCTATTAAAGGCAGCATAGCCAAAAGTGTTCTGAGAATAAAGCATGGTTTATAGCCAAGAGTTGTGCAACCTATTCAGTTGTGATGGACTCACAAGACGAGATAAAAGACTAAAATACTAAAGGGAGATACTACACTGTTTTACCCTTGAGCACTTAAGCTGCGTGTGGTTCGTAACTCTGTGGGAACAGGACATTACTGAATACAAAAGAAATATTTTTCTTTTGCATCACACTTCTATGAAAGTAGACCTAGGGCACACTTAAATACAAAGTTCTATGCAGGTGTTGGTGTATTTGTGTTCTTTAGAGTAAAAAAAAACAGAAAGAATAGAAGATTTTGACCCTGCATTCATTCACAGCTATTTGACTGGAGTATGTTCTCAGGTGTACCTGGTATTGTGCCCAGCACTTCAGCTGAAATCGAGTTCATGTCACATCTAACTTTGTTTATTTTCCAGGTCTTTGTACATTTCTAATCTTTCATAAAGTCTCCAGGCAACTTTGGTCGTTAGAAACAAGTCTTTCTGCTCAAATTCCACTTGAACCATCAACAGCAAAACCTACATCAGCCTTTATATCATAGACTTAGTGCTCAACAACAAAGAGGAAAACACATTTTATTCCAGCATCTATTAAAAGGAGGGTGAAGGATGATTTATTTTTTTTCCCAAAGATGATGCTGCTGTTTTTTTTGTTTTGTTTTTTTTATGTGAAGAAAACAGAACAACAATAATTTTAAATGATGGGGAAAATAATGAAAGAAGCAATTAATGACAGCTCTCACAAAAGAGAGCAGTCTCAATAGATGAAATAAGACAGAATATATTGAGAAAAAAAGGAAAGAAAAGAAAGAGGACAAGCTCTGAGCTCTCTCTGTGTTTTTCTAACATGATCTAAGCATTTTGTGTAGACCTCTGTTATTTATGATCCCCATCTTCTGTTCATGCCAAAACCAATATCTCCGCATTGTCTGATCCCTCTAATGTTTTTTTGTGAATAATGTCTCTGAGCACTTTGGTTCATTCCATAGTGAACCAATTAAGCAACAGAAAAGAATAAAATCAGGGAATGGACAGATTGCTGGTGGAAGCTTAATGACTAGAGAAGTAGTCCATGACTGAGAACAGAATTCCAAGGAAAGCCTGAGAAAATAAAGGTGCATGGACAGCCTCCCTCTATTCTATTCCTTGTTAACTACTGTAGAGGTAGTCTTGAGCAAGCGCTGAGCTAACTGCTTCAGTGGAGCTGTTCAATCGAAGAACATGTGATCTGTGAAGGGCAGCTCCCCGGTGTGAAAGAGTGTAACTTTATGAATGTGGAACACGCTCTTCCTGGGAAAGACCGCGGCTGCTTAACAACTCCTCTCCGGATAAATAAAGGTGGTGGAAAAAAAAAACAAAGGCAGCTGGGAGGCAAAGAAACAAGAAAATCATACAAAACAGCAGGTTACATTTTCATCTCCCTCTGTCTGAATGACATTTACGCTTGATATTTGAACTCTGTGTACAGTAGCTATTGCAATGAATTAATTCCCAGAGGATTTCTATAATGTTAAGGATTTGTGGTCTTTATCATAAAGCATATTTACACGAGCATTCAATTGTAATATGTCTAGAGAGTTAGAATGACATGAAAATGTTAATATAATCTGAAGTTAAAGAGAATTAATGACCTTTCTTTGTCACTTTAGTCTTGGTCAAACATATATTTTCTAAGATTTTCTCGAAACGCTACTAGTCTGTTAATGTCATTGTGTTAAAAGGCATACCTTTGTTGAGCCTATTACATCTGTTTCTGTTAGCATCATTCATTTTAAGATTCTTCGCTTAACTGGAAATATAAATCGTATTTCTTATTGATTGATTGATTGATTGAAGTAAAATGCCTATGATAAAAAGACTATGCTAAATGATTCAGCATCCATACACAATACCCTGTACTGTATAGCGGCATTCAGTATTCATGTGTATGCACAGTACAGAAGAGTCACTAAGAAAAATAGAACAAATAGCATTATGGTAATTATTTAATTCTGCTGGGGGTTGTTAAAGCAACTGGACTGTGAATTGTAAATAACAAGTGGCCATGTGTAACGTGGCTAACACGTAATAATTTATCTTCCCATTGAATCCAGCAAACTTCCCACTTAACAAGGAGCCCTATAACACAATCCAATATATATATATATATATATATACAGTACAGACCAAAAGTTTGGACACACTTTCTCATTTAAGAGAATGGGAAAGTGTGTCCAAACTTTTGGTCTGTACTATATATATATATATATATATATATATATATATATATATATATATATATATATATATATATATATTATATATATATATATATATATAAATTATATATATATATATATATATATATAAAAGTCTTTGTGTAACACAATGTGCCACAACCATTATCTTACTTGCAGACTATATATATATTTTACTTATTAATGATTATACTGTGGTCATACAATAAGAAGTCTGATGATTAAGACAAGTCAGGAATCATCTCATCATCTTCTGTTGGTACCATAGAACCATAGATCAAAATTAAATCCAATTGCAACGCACAAACTGGCTCAGATTTGTCAATAGACAGAAAATTAACCAACAGCTACTTTGATAAGAGTCAAGGTTGAAATTTTAATCAGTGAATTGTCTTTTTTTGTTTCTTAATGTATTTTTTAAAGCAAAAATCCACATATTGTCTAGTTCCAGCTTCTCCAACATGTTTGATTATCACTGTGTACTCCGTATCCTTGGGTTTGGGACTGTTGGTCACACAAAAAAAGACCTTTAATGGCATTACAAAGGGGAAAATGTGAAGGGCATTTCTCATTATTTACGGACATTTTATAAACCAAGCAATTAATCAATTAATAATCAGCAGATTAATCAGTATTAAAACTAATCACCTATTGCAGCACTAATAGTAATCAGATAAATAAATCAGCTCTTCACTGATGTGATTCAGATGTTACCTGTCTCCAGCGCTCAGAGGCCGTTACTTGAAATGTCTAAACTGAACAATCGGTTTGAGAAGGTACAAATAAAAAGCACACTGAGCTGACACAGATGTTACATTCAACCTGAAATGAGATCATGCAAAGTGTGGGAGATAAATACACAAATCGAAATATCATGACTGACATCTACATTAAAGAACATATGGAAAGCCTTAAACGTCAGTCTACATACATGAGCAAATAAATGCTGGATTCTATCTACGGGAATAGCTACTCGACAACAATCCAGTGAAAACAACAGAGGGATTTTATATGTGGTGCCACTGTGACGAGCGATAGCGCTCAGCTTTTGTTTATTATGGTTATACATCTTGCACTTCACTGTAAAACAAAAAGCCAAGCCTCCCACTAATGACTCATCACTGAAAGAACGCAGGCATCATGTTTACAGGGACTGAGCAATTAAGTGTCTGCCAATTACAACAGTGACTGTGACAACCAGACATTAATATCTATACTGACAGCAGTAGAGGAGTGACATATAGTGCTGCTTGATGGAGTAATAAAGATTCACATCAAAACTAAAGCTTCCTTAAATCAAATATCTAATTTGAGGTGCAGAGAGAAGACAGCAACACGGGCACAAAACAAATATTTGAGGAGTAACAGAAAGTTGCGTGCCTACCTGTGCCTCTTTCGCCAAGATGTTATTTATTTGTCTCAAGATGCTTGACTTGATCACCAAATAACCAACTTGGACAATTGACTTTGTGTCAAGTATAATAGTGGTGCTCACAGTGGTGAGCCCACGAAGAATTATCACCAACTCTGTAGCTTCCCTTAGTTCTAAAAACTGCTTTAGCATCTTTCAGCTCTTTGTTTTGGTTTCCCAGCTAGCAAACACAGCTAGAAAACTGTTTCCAGTTGTATCTTAAAACTTATTCTGCGGCACTTGTCCAGCAGAAAACAGTCTGCTCGAGATTATGGATGCCCTGTTGTCCATGGGATGCAAATATTCGGTGTCTGAGAAAACTCTGGGACAGCAGACAAAACAAAACATTGCAAATTAAATTTGTTATGTTCAAATTCGAAAAAAAAAAAAAAAAAAAATGAGAGGTGGCACCAGCACAACCTCAAAATCACAAACAAACAGACAAAATCAATCACAGACAGAGAGCAGTGTTGCAAACGTGGCAACTTTCTTGCTGGGTCTATTGACTTTTCAGACCTTCTTAGGCATCTTTATTTCTAAAAATCGACAAGCGACAACTTATTCAGACCATCAGGGAAAAGGACAATGAAAACTGGGTAATTTAAACTTTTTATTCAGATATAAGTGCAGGGAACAACTAGCAGAACCTCTGTGGTGTGTGCCCATGTCAAAAGTTATTGAAATACATTTATTATGTAGAAGAATTTCAATTTGGGACATTGGTTATTAAGTCTGGAACAACTGAAGGTAGAATTTGGTTGCAGGACACTGAGGAAAACAGTTCATTTTGAGCTCTGCAAAACAAGCAGATATAGTTTGTGACTTGCTGTGTGGACATCTAGCAAACTAAAGAGCCAAATATATTCTCAGACAATAGAGACCAAACCAGACGTACGAGGATTTTGAACATTTGTCGGGTGGTGTTGTGTTTTTTCACTGCACAGAACAGTTTTAATTTTTACTTTTAAAGTCCACCTGAATTTTTTTGTAGTCAAAAATAATGCAGATGTGTATTTTAAATGTACTGACTATAGTTTTTATATTCGACAAGGAAGAAAAATATCGGTAAAGTTCCTTTTCGTCTCAGCCTGCTGGATGGGCGTGTTGGTGTCTGTTTGATTGACAGCAGCTGGCAGGCTGCCAGACTGTTAACACTGTAATGAACGAGAGATAAAGTAAACAATCTTGAGCTGTAGCCTATGGTACATGTGACGGGCTGACAGCGTGTTAGCGGCATTCAACACGCCAGCGCCTAAGCAAACTTAAGTGACATTTGCAGGTACGTTTACAAGCCCTTTGACGTGCTGCAGCTGAGCACCTAATTAGCTATCGAGCCTATAAACCGGGCGTTAACAGTACACTTTTCCCCAGTGACTGTTTGTTTGGTGGCTCGTTCAACAAGCGAAGGTGCGGGTCAAGACGTGCTCATGTTTGGAAGTTAGATAAGAGGAGACTTTAGCAGGAAAGCAGATGTGGGCTGCGTGAGCTGAGTGCTGTCTGGCTCAGTGTGACCGTCTGCTGATGCTGGTGCTCTATGCAACATTTGATCGGTTATATCGAAATCTACATAGATGGATGCCAGAGTTGTATTTCACTGAATTAATGCCAAACTTAGGTGTGTCATCATGAAGCTAAAAATATCAACATTACATGTTGAACATTACATACCTCCCTTTTGGTTTCTGATTTATTCTCAAAGGAAAACACAGAACAAGCTTTTAACTTGCTGTCACTGTATGCCATCATTGATAACTACTCTTTTTGTGTAGATTATTACCTTTCATCATCCTTATGTCTGTAAAATACTCTGAGTTGCCAGTTTATTGGGTCCCACTCAAACAAATGTGGTCTAATACAACAGTCCTGCCTCTCTTCATGCAGGTTATAATGACAATTTATGGTGATTTTACAGCCACAGTTACAATATAGTGCTGCTGAATTATACCGCATTAGAAACACTTCTAATATTTTGTCTATCCCATTAGAATAAAAACTAGAAACACAACTCAGCAAAATAAAATTCAACAGTAGCACTGCAAACTACAGCCTCCAAAATGTCCATAAAGTTGAATCAACATCCCCAAAACAGTCTTAAACAAAAGCTGAATATTAAAAACCTTCATGAAGGGAGAATTTACTGCAGGATTTGTTGTATTAAACTTATTGATTTTAGTTGATCGCACCTAATAAACTGAGTGCACGTTGACTGGATGTTCAGTAGGTCCACTCATGTCACCTGCACATTATACGACTATCAGAGGCGTCAGATTGCTGTATTGATCGTGTTACATGACTGCTTGTCTTATAATGGATTGTCTTGATGTTGTTGTGGTTTGCACATTACACGAGTGATTGGCGACAGGAGGGTCGCACATGACATGACACTCGAGACATAGAAGACCCCCCCCACTGATATTTTGCTCGCCCTGTATCACGCCCTATTATTGGCTTTAGGTCGCGGCAAAACAAATTTCACACTACAGGATGATTTGGACTCGCGGGCAGGTCCAGATCTTTAACCTGCTAGACGTCTCTCGCGCGTGGGCGACACATCGGCGCATCTCTCAGGTAGCATCCTTGAAAATTCACACATAGCGATTGTTGCTCACGGGAACAAGCGGCGATTCGCCTCCGATCTGGGGCTTTTGACAGCGACGGTCCAAAAATTGTTCTTTAATATCGGTGCAGCTTTGATTGAGGTACAGGTTACTTTGTTTTGGCTTCAGCACCTATCAATATTGTTTTTGTAATAACCAATTAAAAAATATAGATCAACTGTCACTCATTCCAACAATTACAGAAAATGTCATACAGCATTAGCAGAATACATTATCCACTAAGAAATAGTAATATTAATATTGTCTATTACAAAGGTTAAGACAGCTTAGAATTTGTAATTCATCTGAAGAGCATTCGAGTGCTATATGTAGTGATCTGACTTAAGTCTGAGCTAATAATAATGTCAAGGCACGTTTGTTAATTGAGGAGAATGATAATTTTGTTTTAAGCCCTTTAAGATCAAGTTAATGGCCGGTCAGTTATTTGACTGCACAAGTCAAGCCAACATTACACTCACTGTTCAATCCTTCATAAATATTTCTGACCATAAAAATACTAATACTCTTTAATGCACAATGAGACGATACCAGCCTGCTAATGTCTGTGTCATAACATCCCAAACATCCTTGTTTTTTTTGTTTTTTTTACATCAACCAAAGTTGCGTTCTGTTTCAATGCCACATTAGAGGATGACGTTATTCATAGATAAAACTTTGTGTTCCAGGAAGTGGGATCTTTGACACACACTTTCAGTGTTTAAAGAATAAACGCTGCTGTCATTTCAAATGTCTTCTGAGAGCAATGGGAGCAGCAGCACAGTACCTAAAATGTGGCCTTGAATATAAAACGTCTGGCTACTCTTCCACCCGTACTGATCATGGTTCTTTTAATTACTATCTCATTTGTAGGAGCCACCCAAGGTTCTGTTTATTGTAGCCCACTTCATAACTGTCATGTGGCCAATGTGGTTGCCATGGTGTGACCATTATGCCATGTCCTTTGAATTTCAATTATCATTCAGTCTGATTTGAGCTGAGGACATTACCGGTCTCCACAAATATCATTTTCTCTCATCTTGAGGAGTCAGACCTCACCCTTGAAAGTCATATCTATAATCATTTCTCTGCAATAGATGTCATTCGATGGCATGGAAAACAGAGTGCAGATGGGGAATCATGCTCATTTTATCTCCAAGTGATTTTCACACGTACAAATGTTGCATCGGCACAACCGTGACAAAGATTACTGCTGCACATTAAAAGAGGTTGGCTTTGTGTGGTGTTTAAACAGATGTCCATCTTGTAAGGTGGACAGACACTTTAACCACTTTCCACCACGGATGCATGATTTTGGATTTGTGCCGTATATCCAATGTCCATATCCATGTCCAACTAATTTTGGCCGATTGCCGATACCAAAATATGCACATATTTCTTTCCACTAATTAAAAGAACCAGCTCTCCTGTAGTAGAATTAGCATATTATTATGCCTGATCGTCTCGTGATGACCCACTTGCAAGTGCTAGAGCTTTTCAAAATGTACACATACTGTACCAATGGGAAAAAGTGAGAAAAATACTACTAAAATCTGTTGTAATGATCAGGACGACGGCTCTTAAGATGGGCCATTAAAGTCATAGTATTGAAAGACTGCAGTTTTGCTCCTCCTCGTATGACTGATGCAGAGCATTCATTGCAAATAGCAACTTTGCTATCCACTTAATTCCCTCTAAAAACCCTCCACATAACAGACATACACGTGTCACATTCACAAAATCCAAGCGTCATCTTATCAGCCTGTCGTATCGTCAGAAATGTTTCATTTGGGCTGATATCAACATTTCATTTTAAAGATTCATCGGCCGATACAGATTGTGCTGCCATCATCGCACAACCCTACTTTCAACCAAAAACTGCTGCTCTGCAAGACTCATAAATGTTTACGCAAGGGTGTCAGTTCAAATATGCCAAGGCTCCACAATGTCATTCAGTATAAATAAAGCACCAGTTCATTTAGATAATGATGGAGCTCTCACTCAATAACAATCGAGACAAATAGCAACACAGCCAAGCTCTACTTAAAGAAAGAAAATATAGGCGAGCTCCGCATTCTACACTTACTTGGGTAAGCCCTATTTGTTCAAAACAGTTGTTTCTCCATCACTCAAGTAGTAAACAATGCCCAAGGATGAGAGGCGGATTTTTTCCACTTAGTCATTATCCCTGCTAACCATTTGCAGTCCATCAGTGTATAGATTGACATCACCATCTCCCCTTGGTCAATCGTTAGGTCTAATTCCACATCTGCTCTCCACACTTGACCTCGAGTCAGTCCTCGCTCTTCCAATGTGCCAGACAATATTAGTGAACGACTGCACAGCATGTGTCATCCAGACATTTTAGAGAGGAGACTCAAGTGCTCTTTCCATGAGAAATCATGTGGCGTTTGTCTCCGCTGCTGTACATCTTGATTTGATTTTTCCTCCGTCACTTGAAAAGAAAGTATTGATCGGATGTACATGATGATCTGTGGAATGTTTTCGACTCAGCAAACATGTGACAGACTCAGACAAAGACGGCGTCTGCTGTCATGATAAATGAATAGAAGGCTGACCATGACTGTTCCACAATGAGATGTTATACGGATGCACAAATCCTGACGTGTTTACGCGCACATGTTAATGTAAAACAAGAGGGAACCTACTGTAATTACATTACAGGATTATCATGCAAATGATCAACAACATCCTGTAGCATTTATTATAGTCCTTACCTGACTCCGTCATTAATTGCTACACCTCTTGTCTGACCCTGTGTAACATTAAAGAGATTCTCCATTTAATTTGCAGTATGCTTATATCCACAGGCAGACATTGACATAAAACAATGTGACTGTGTAGCTGCACTCTATGTATAATCCAAAACTCTCTGTAGTCCTTTTAATTGCCGTCCAAAATACTCATAAATATTTGATGTTGTGGAGATCCCACTAGATATTACCGTTTCCAAGAAGAGTCTGCTAAGGTAAGAGACATCAAAGATAGTGTCAAGAAAATGTGTCAAATATGTTTCATGAAATGCTCTGAAAGGGAATATTTGAAAGTGTAAAGGGGTGGAGCTGTTTGATCTGTATCGAGGAGAAGAAAAAAAAAACACAAGCCAGATGCAGAAGAGCAGTCTTACTGTACAGCCTCCCAACCCTGACCCGGAGGTGGACAGTCATATCTCATGGGATGAGTGTCAATGCAGCCTTGTGTTCTGCCTGAGTACCAATTGATTTCTGCAATGACACATAGCCCTGCACCACCATTATGTGGCCTGGGTAATCCACTCAATTCATTAAAATCGAATCGTTCTTAATCAAGCTCTCATGTGAGCATGGCCGAGCACCAAAATAGTTAATTTAACAAAGATAATAAGAAATGATATTCTATAATTCTTGCATTTCTTCTTGTTGTTTTGGTTTTGGAATGCATATCCAGGTTTTAGCATCCATAATAAGGCCGAGTAAGACAAAGAGATGCTTTTTAGATTTTAAGGCTGTAAAACTGAATTAAGCGTAGAGTGGAGGCTTACCAAAATGCTGCTATCATACATAAAAATTTAAATGGGAGCTTTTTCATTAATTCTAATTCCTTAAGGCGACTTTATCAGGTCACACCGTGGAGGTTGCAGTTAACATATGAAATGGATTCTCTCACGCACCACTGATGCGACGATAGTGAATCAAGCAAAGCGAGGCAGAGCAATACATAGACTAGACAGCTCGAGTCACAATTCATTTTCCTGCCGCAGATACACCTTACAGTCAGTCTCTTCAATGTTACACTATTGCAACAAAAGGAATGAGGATGTCACATGTGATAAGCATTGTCTGGGTCCATGACCTCCAGAAACAAGAAGAAGAACACAACAAGTCAAGAAAGGTTTACAGGACCAGCAAAATCTGCCTACAGTATTATGTTACTCCCTTTGCTTGGTGTTTTCATGACCAGAGAAGAAAGAAAAACATAAAGCTGAATATCTCTGAAATATTTTGAGTTTGAAATAAGGCGCACTAAAAAAAAAAGAGAGAGAAAAAATATCTGAAATTCTGCTTTTAATAAAATCTGACTATGTCAGCAATAATAAAACCAATTTCAAGAGCTTTATGTTAAATGCATCACTGCCAGCTGTTATTGCCTCAGCAGAGCCACTCCAGGGCGGTGGTAGATCAAAAGATACCATAGCAGGATAATACGCCAGTTAATTACCACGGGCTATTAAAAGCATAGCTAATTCTGTATATTTGACAGGGATAACAGTAGCCACGAGGCATGTCGACCACTGAGGGAGGAGCGAAACAATGATGGAGCGGACAGGTGTTATGGATCAACTGGTTTCCTTGTTCAGTGACCTTTCATTGAATCCATCCATGGTTGCGTTGTGTGGTGATGACAAATCTTCAGAAAAAGGAAAATGACATTTTGCTCTCCTTGTAGACGCCTTATTGTTGTCCTTTCACTGTAATTTCAAAACATCTGCGGCTCAGTAATGGGTAAAAACCTAGACAGGAACACATGTACTACTAAGTCAGTCCATTTTTTTTTCCCACCAAACCACTTCTCATTTTAGGTTTCGCCTCATAAAATCACCCGTCTAATACAAACAGTACAGCCAGATCAATATGCGACTGCCATCTTCCTAATGGCAAACACCTTTCAGTGTTCATTGATGATCTTGGAAACGGCAGTTTGACAAAGAAATCTTAATTCAAGGTCCAATTACATGCTTTTTCTTCATACAGTGATAAATGAGGAGGGGGGAAAAAGATCTTTGTTGTCAAACCTTGGAGTATATTGTTATTTAATATGACACGCCAAATTACAGCCTCAAAAATGACTGCAGATCAATCATCGCTTCTCTGACACGATGACAACAGAACTGATGATCAGCTTTAAAAAGGTGGGACGTATTTCAAGGCTGTTTTTTTTTTCCCGAGGATGTCAAGCCTACATGTTGAGCAGAAGATCTTTGTGGTCTGAAAAGACCGCGTTCGTAACATCCCTTATGTCTCTAATTTGTAATTAGGGCTCATTTATTATTGTCTTTTTTCTCCTAATTACAGCATTTTATCAGCTGGTTATAGCTTGTGGTTCCACGTCTGCCTGCATTGCAGATCAGTTTAGGACCTGAGGCCATGTTTAGTTTTACTTTCCTATTTATGAAAGTAAATCGAGGTTCAGTGGGTCACACTTGAGTTATCAACCTTACCTGGAAAACCCCCTTTGCCTTTAACCAAACACAGCCTTCTGCCTTTCTTAAGTAGACTTTAGAAACAAACTATCTAATAATACACTGATTGTATCTATGTTTTCTGGTAATTGCTTTTGATGACATCCCCCCTCAAGAGGAAGCATACAATCTGTGCTGACCTGCCAAATTATCACTGAAATGCCTCCCTCTCCGATTACCATCCAAAAGATCACTCTTTAAAAATAAACTCTGAGACACAAACATCAAACTTAAGAGCAATATTAGTTAATAAAGCAATAAAAAATAAAGCAATAAAACCCACTGGATGTTTCCAAAGCTGCTGCCTGAAGGTTATTTATGTATTTATGTATTGCCTTATGTGAGCATTAAAATTGTAGGCATGTTAAAGGGTGGGGGGGCTTAATTTGCTGACTACTAAATACTAGAGGTTAATACATCAATACAGCCCCTAGTTATATGACTCATACATCATCAGTGTTCCCCTCTGGTATTGACTAAATTTGTTGGATGTAGGCAATAACCTTGACTTCTTTCTCCAGAAGTCTCTATCTACTGTAACTCCTGATGCAAACAAAATAATTCACATACTCGCTCAGTCATCTGTCAGGCATCATACCACAACAAAATATGGATATTTGCGTGTTTAAGTTCATATCAACAACAAAACAATGATTTGAAAGCCACCGTTCTCCCCCTCTGCATGCATTCCTCGGCAACTGCATTCAACTAATTCAGCAAGAAGAGATGAGTATCGAAATGTTTTTTGGCACCGAGGAGAAAAAGGGGAGGCAAGTTTTATAATGCATGCCTTCCTCCGTGTGATGTCTCCATGGTATAGTCAAAGCCCTGAATTTCGTCTCACGGCTCTCATTAAGGCAGTGGTGTCAGGCACTGGCAGTGAAGAAGGACGATTTTATCAATGATTTAATTAATCATCAAAACTCCCCCTCTTCGCACATTTCTCTCCTATTCATTCTTCTTGCCCATCACTCTTCCCTTCGGCTTCCTCTTCTTCCAAAAAAGCCTTACACCGCACGCACACGCACATATGTATATAGAAGCACACACCTGCTCTTTTTCAAGACACTGCAACACAAGTAGCCTTGTCCTTTTCTCTCAGTTCCCCTGACTTCAACTTGCTCTCCCTCCCAGACCAGCAGGCAGCAAAAGTCCCAAAAAGCAATGTCACCACTATTCAGGAGGCATCGCATTCAGTGAATTACCACGACAAAAGGATAACTGTTTCTCAGCCTGCCCCGAACTGAGAAAGATAATAGCCTAGTTCAACAGATAAGCTCTTCCTTCTTTCCTTTTAAGTCTTTCATTCTCCAACATGCTTAGCACACAGAGAGCCTCTGCCAGGATGAATTAAGGCTTCAGTATTAGGCAGGACTGAACAGACCTTCAGATTACTAATCTAAGATTGCCCATTGTATCCTTTGAACCTATACACTCTTTTGTTTCAGAGTCTCTAGCAGGGTGAAACTGACCAAAAAAAAAACAAAACAGCCCCTCTCCTTTTGTTTATCTCTTACCTGGTGTTGAGGCTCAAAGCTGGACACAGAAGCAGTAAGCAAATAGCTTGGATGAATTTCATAGCTGTCTCACACTCCCGTTCCTTCTCCCTTCTCAGATGCTTTTTGCCTTTCCCCCGTGTATCTCTCCCCGCTCTCTAGCTCTCCCACTGGCTGCCTGGGTTTTTTAGCGCACTCTCATATACACATACACACACGCAGAGACACACAAGCAGCGAGGCAGACAGATGCAACACAGTGGCTCGGCGAGAGGGAGGATCTCTGGCTTTAAATAACACAGGGACACGGACCGACTTGCTAATGGAAAGGAGCGGGTGGGGCTGAAATCAAGAGAGGGAGATGTGGGAGTGATATGATGTCAGCGCCCGTGCAGCTCCGGCTATTGGTGAGAGGCATTCTTGCCATTGTTTGGTGCCGGTTGTTCCGCCAACAAATACATCTCTCCATTCATTTCATTCTGCCTCTCTACTACCTGCAGCATGATAGGTGGAGATACAACAAGACATTTAGAGTGAGCAGCCCAGGTCGTCCCTGCAAGACAACATGCAGTTCAGTCCCAGCAAAGTCACGATTCACTTAAGGGAAGACTCTTAAAGTATAATTAGTAATAATGCTCTGTACTTAAACAGAAAGCAGGTTTAGGTTGTTGATTTGTAACCATACCTTCAGCGGGGAACAAACATTCAAAACTACTTGAAATAATAAACTGTGCAGCCAAGCATTATTTACGGTTTTCTCTCCTTGCTTTATTCTTTATTAGGCTTTAATGATTTTCCAATTCTTCCCAGATAAATGATGTGTCCAATAACATAAAAGTAGACCAATGCATTTTTTTTTTTTTTTTTTTTTTTTTTAAATTGAGCTACAACTGGCTTAACTAATATGAATTTAAACCGTCATCTCAAGAAACTAAACCCAAACAAACACATGAAAATACAATTCTAAAATCAAAGAGATTTAAAAGAGAGTTAGAAAATTAAACAATGTAGAAGAAGTAGGGATATAACTTACTAGATATTAGAGTTTGTATGGAGTCAACAAAGATGATATAACAATATTATGTTTATTTATTTATTTGTTTTCAACATAGTTTAATGATTTAAAATCATACTATAATTCCCAAGATATGAAGATTGGGTGATATGGATCTTCTATTACAATATATGGAATTTTACATTGTCACATTGATATACAGATTATTATGATGAACTAAACTGGATGGAAATTATGCTGAGAAACTATTTATGGATACAATAACGGATTGGAAATGTCTCCTTTTGTGTAACTGAATGAATTAAATACCTAATAAATCAAGAAACTCTCACACCAATGCAGTAATTCTACTAAGATCTAACATTATTCACTGCTCATGTATTGCATAATAATACTAGACCCCGACCGATACTATATTTTTGGAATGCGGACACAGATATAAATATTTGCAATGAACCCCTAAAATGTGGTTACAAGCCTGTTGTTACAAAGATAGCTATTGGAGTCTGGATATTTTACAGTTCAACAATAAATGTTATGGTCATATCAAATTAAACTTGTTAAAATTAGAAAATAAACACAAATAGATAATATTTAGTTAATAGATTCAACTGAGCCGAGGCATTGTAATGTTATGTAAAAAAGTTCATCACATCATATCAAGGATACATTGGTATCGACATATATGTTGTCCGATATGCGCCAATATATCGGCCATTATCCAATCTATCGGGTCAGGCTCTACGTAATACACCAACAAATAACTACCATGGTATCCACGATGTAGCAAAATGTCTTACTGTTGATATTGGTTTATAATGTATAGTCTCACAGTGTATGTATTA
Organism: Argyrosomus regius; assembly: GCA_946959425.1. Lineage (NCBI taxonomy): Eukaryota > Metazoa > Chordata > Actinopteri > Sciaenidae > Argyrosomus > Argyrosomus regius. The sequence continues at coordinate 28,748,188 of OX336882.1, forward strand.
AAAAGTCTGTTTTTCTATCTATTGTAAGCACAAGGTCTTAATTATCAGAATAAAATCCATTTATCATTTTCAACAAGCTGATATAGATCTTTTCTGTGTTATAAAGACAGACATATACAGGAGTTCTCATTCTTTATATCATCCACGCCTGGACATCGATAGATAAAAATAAGAATAGACATAAAAATAGAAATGTGTAGTAATGAAACCATCTCATTCCCGTCTTTACTTGCCCTGCGGATCACTTTGAAATTCGAGGTTAACCTTATGAAAGTAAGAACAGCTCAAGAACAAAATGTTGAGAACTAAAAGGATGTTCTGAGTGAGACTCCAAGCCATGTAATCCAGGTAGAATATTAAGCAGTCCGTACAAAAAAGGTGGAGGTCACACACCATAGGCATGATAAATGATTTCCATTACAGGTTTAATAGAGTTTGGACTCTACTGTATCCCAGCCGTAGCCCGTTTTCCATACTGAAAGATTCCCACCTATTTATTTGGTATAATTACAAGTTCATGCATGGAAACCCATGGTGACCAGTTGTAATGAGTCCGCTGGACCGCAACTTGCCTTGGTTACCGGGGAGAGCGTCCTCTGCGGACCTACGTAATCTGTCTCAATCATGTATCACATCAGCCAGAAACTTGTAGTCCCAGAGCTCTGAGCCAACCTGTTGAGCATCTTCTCATAATGAAGAATAATTACCATGAAATGAGCATGAATTGTTGATATTATGCAAGATTACATTTGAATAAATCCCCATAGCTGAGCCTGAATGTCACATCAATTGATTTGTGTATTTTGTTTACGAATGCTTCATTTGAATTTTGATCATGCCTAAATGGGATGCTTTGATTTAGTCGGAGCCAAGCACTATTTAAGGCTTTTTTTTTCCTAAAATCTGCATGGGCGAAAACACATTTCTGTAAGCCCGTTCTTTGATTATACAATAGTTACACAGACAAACTGAGGCACAATGACATTACAAGACTTTCCAATGTTTGTTTTCAGTCATTAAAGCAGTTTTGCAAACAGAAAAGATCCTATTCCTCTGTGCCAGTTGAGCATTGGATACACTTATTCCTTTACATTTCCAAAACACATGCAATCACCACAGATGTCAAAAGATTCCAGTTGCCTTCCCGCAATCTAAACCTCTTAGAATCACAGTATTCCAGCTGAGATAGTTAAAAACTCAGCTGGAATACTAAAAAATTAAAAAGGCTGCTGCGGAGCTCTGTAAGTCATATTAGAAACGTTATAATAAGTGCATTTTTTTTTTCTTCCCGCACTTCCTCCAATCATTTCTTAATGCCTGAAAGCCAAAGTCAAAGTCATAAACATCCTCGGAGTGATGCAACACAAATCTTTTGCAGGCAACTTTAACATTTTGGCTATGTAAAAGTAAAAGGAAAGATTCCTCGGCTTTTTTTTATTGCCACTGTGGTCACTGCAGAAGAAATGATGAATGTTGGGCTTGAACGGCACAATCAGGCGGGAAGACGATCTGATAGAACTGTGTATTGAAGCATTGGTCTGTATAAGGCGCGACAGTCCTATCATTCACTGTTTTGGGGGACTTGTTTGGGTGTTAAACCATAAACTCCTACATATTTGTTGATATAAAGCACTGCAGTATCTGTATTTGTGTGCATGTGCACTGTTGTGCTTCTATCTTTCTCTTGAACACTTGAGTTTTTTGCAAAGTGAGGGCACTCTGGTTCTCACTTCTTTAAAAGGGTATTTGAGGGATGAGGTTTCATGGGACTTGGTGTTTAAACTTGGTTAAGGTAGGAATGTAATAATTGATAATGTTCTTTTGTGTTTTTTTTAATTTTTTTTATCCTTTCTTACTTATTTCATAATGCAATTTGAAAAGAAACTGTATGAAACGCACTATATAAATAAGTTAATAGTTAAGTTTGGGGTAAGGTGCTATAGAATACATTATGTCAGTAAGGGTTCTCACAAGAATGAGTGTGTTTACTGGGCTGTATGAGAATTTTTAAAAATAAGGAAAAGGCAGAGCTTGCCTCCCAGCTGTCAAAATAAGAGTCTTTGAGCCTTTGAAGCCATATATTCTTTAGCCGAGTCCAGCATAAAGGACCATGAGTCCATGTGTTTTTGTTTTCTTTTTTAACCCTCCTTTATATATAACACTTATTCATCCAAGAAAGGTTCTTGCAGAATACTGAACAGTAGATCCTTCTATTTAGTAACATCCTGTCCCACATTTGAGCATTTTAAGCACATTCACCAGCGGAACTGACAAATAAAACCAATACTATTTTTTGCTAAGCAGCTGCACTGGGCAAACTGGGTTAAGTGGTTTGCTAAAGAGCACTTAAAATACTCACTTTCCAGTCCACATTTCCCGGGTCTAGAAATAAATCATATCTTTTTGCTTTCTGGTCACAAGCCAGCAATGTTTCCACGTCTACAATAACATATCCAAGGACAGCGATATTGACTGACAGATGCTTGAGTAAATCAAAATATCCTGATTCTGAGCTAGTTAAAATAATGGCCTGTCAGCAACGTTGCTGCTTCTACTGACGACTGTTTGCTTTCTGCAAAGATGCCCCTCATTGCTCTTCTGCTTTTTCTTTGGCATGAATATTTAGCTCAGGAAGATAAGTTAGCAAGTACTGAAATCTCCATAGTCTATTATGTATGTTTACAGAGGGTTTGCACCAGAAGATATTAAAAAAATAAATAAATTTAAAAAATCCAGCATTCCCTTGCATAAATTTCCATTCTCAACATCTACAATGCCATTCAACATTTTGTGTGGAAAAGGAAAGAGAAAACAAAAAAAAGAGAGAAGTCTGGCAGCAAAGCTGAAGCTTAAGGCAGTTCCCTGTCAGTTGCTTCATTCTCTCAGTGCAGGAGTATGAAAATATGCCTTCACAGAACTGCTGCTGAAATAAGCTCTGAACACCGCGACTGAGATGTTTAGTTTGTCAACACATGTTCAGAACAAATGACCAGAGATACTACGAAAACAATCTTAATGTCACTAAACACAAACCCCCACACAGCTGCTGTTGGTCATTAGTTAGCTAAGATGTACAGTAGTAGTTAAGCATATATGTGGAACATCTGTTCCATGCGTGTCACATGCAGGCTGTTAGGTTATCCAATATTCAGCATAGAACAAAAATAGCTTGTTTAACCCTTTAACACACAGCCTGGTGGAGATGGCATATTTTAAATTTTACATATGAAGTTCCAGCCATATACTCTGCCGTGTATTGTACTACGGGAAATAAAAGACGGAGAACAAATTGCGATGTGCAACAAAGGTTATAAGAACTGCTGTTTAATTTTGTTCAAAGCTGCATTCATTTATTCATTTCTATTTTGTTAACCACAAGAGGGCAAAAAAAAAAAAACAACAAAACAACCCCGAGATGATCGTTTGGTCTCCACCAACTCCTCTAGCCACTAAGTTTGTCTGCACGCACACCAAACAGACTTCAACTGCGTTTTTGTTTTGTACTAGCATTGTTCTAAAGTTTTAAATTCTTCATACAGTGGGTTTAGTATAAAAACATTGATTAGTGGAGCTTGAAGTTCTTTTAACTTAGTTTATGTTGTTCGATTTAGGTAAGAGTAGGACATTGTAAAATACAGTCATTTTTTTTTTGTTGTTGTTTGTTTTAATCAATTATTGGAAATTGTAAAGTATTTCTCAATTTTTCCAGAAAACCCTCTGTGATGCCCTCAAAATTCCTAGACCCCACTTTACAAACCATTTGCAGGTCATCTTCAGCAAGTCCAAGTCAACTCCAATCTAGTTCAGTTGCCCTTAAATATGTCAATTATGTCACCATGGCAACAGCTTGATAACAACTTGCAATGCCGTAAAAAATAAATAAATAACTAAAAAAACTAGCAGAAAAAACATGTCAGAAAATTTTATGTAACACGTCACACCAACCCCAACAATTTTACTATGTCAACATCCTGGAAGATCGTAATTCATTTCAGCGTCCTGTTGAATCAGGAACTAAATCAGGTAAAGGAGGCAATGGACACAAAGTGAGCAATAAATCAGGCACTTAACACATTAAGATTTCCCTCTACAAAAAGCAAAGAGTACTGGCCTGTGGATGACTTAAATTATGTTGAAGGAACTCTTTCCTTAAGCTGTTTAAAACATGTCCAAAGCATTTCAAGCTGATGTAATCGTACATCCAGTGTAATATATCTTAGAATTGGATACTTCAGTGAGTATGTCTATGTAAAACGTTCATATACCTTCAATTAAGTGTAGTAATAATACTTTATTGATAACGTGACAATGTGACATATACTGTATGTTAATACTTGCTTTCTTTTTAACTTTAACTTTACTTAAGGCTAAAAGGAGAAATCTGGGTCAGGAGGTTGAATTGAAGGTGGTGTTCATGAATCTTTACGTTGAAACCAATGCAAATATGATCAATTTTATGAATCTTTTGACACGCAGCCAACAATCCTATCACATCAGCGCTAATAAGTGCAGGACAGCTAAACATAGCAATCTGACCAGGGGGCTACAATATAGAACAACCAAAGTCAGTAGCAGGACACCCACAATCTGAGCCAAGGTGCCAGGACACCCACATTTAAAGCTGATAAACTGGCAGGACACCCACATGAAGCTGAATTAAGATGCCAAGACACCCACTTTTAGCAGTACGACAGCAGCAGGACGTCCATGTTTAGTGGCAGAGCCGTTATGGATTTGCATGACTGTAATAACACAGTACAGGACGTTTTTAAAACCCTGCACGATTCAAACCAGTAAGGAAAACCCAGCCATTGTAGTCCAGCTTTGTTCACTCCAATGCACTGTAATGTTCCAGCAAGACCCCTGGAGCAAAGCCTTGGCCTTAAACCATGGTGATGCAGCCACTGGAGAGGAGTATTTGTGTGGGATTTTGCCTCGGTTTATTGTGATTCTGTGGGGTTGTTAGCCAGTGAGCTACTTACCCTGTATCCTCTGAGCGAAGGCAGAAACTGCTAAACAGCTTTTTTCTACAAATTAGTCACCCATATGATTGTTAGAAGAAGACCATTATTAATTAAGTTAATTATGTATAATTAAATACTGATTATACTTTACATTTTAGAGCTTTAGTTGATAATCTCACTAAGAGCAACTCGCAGCAGAATACGCCTAAAGTCCTGCATCAGCAACATTACATGCATCTAATTTGTGTGGCTAAAACTTAATGATAACAGATGTAACAATTAAAGAAGGATTATTTTAACTGAGGAGGGCTAAGGACACAGCAAACAGGCCTGAATGTGTTTTCACTGTAGGAGGAATACAGAATTGTATCAACAGTGCTCGTGTCTCAAGAACTATGTACAGTGTGTTGAACTTCTTCAGATATCTAATGTGAGACAAGCTCAAAACATTGCGTCATGGGTCGGCAACATTCCGCTGATTTATTCCAAGAATGTCAAGACCAACAAGGTTTTACATCTACAGCACTGAATCTTTAACAGCCATTATGCGGGGTTGCATTGCTTCACTGAGGTGTAAAAACAGCCTGGTTTCACAATACCCGCTCATTCCATGTGTCAGGACTCGCGGCCTTGAGAAGAATAAAGAGATAGCCCACTGTTACGAGTCACTAGATTGCTACTGTACATGCCATAGCTTCAGGCAAAGGATCTGTTTATTTGCTGATCTATAAACATATAGATTTCTAGTTTCTGTAACATCAGCAGCTTTGCCGTGCGGTCGCCCTCAGGTTTTTATGCTCCAGCATTTGTCTGTTCTATCTTCGATTGGTTTTGCGCTATTAAATGACAGTTTCTGGGACCATTTTGCCCTCTCTTGCTCTCACTGGACTAGGCTGTGGCCTTTACAAGATGACCCCATAGGACGAATACAGAGCTATATAGGTGAATTACTGTTTATGAAGACCGTTGTTCTGAGACAATGTTAGCTCTGCCATAAAGACAAACTGCTGCAAGCCTATATAAAAAAAAGGTGGCAGGAGCATTAAGGCAGTTGTATTACATGTGCAATACTTTGGCATAAGGTTTATGAAGACTACACAGCATCATGCATTCTTGGTGACCGTTCTCTTTAAAAACTCATTAAAATATGTATTGCATCCATCAAAATACAGAACCTCTTTTGCTTAATCCTTGCATTTCCTGCGGATACTGACTTTTCAGTTTGCATATTATAGCATTACCCTGCAGTTTCAATTTCAAAATGTAAAAAACCAGACAGACGCCAAGATTCTCATCTGTCACGCTATGAAATACAAATTGGAGTTGTTCCATAGACGGAGTATTGTGAGAGACTGAATTTGTGAATGCATATAATATTGATTTGAGCACATACTTTGCACTGAAATGAGGTGTCCTTCTTGGAGGAACTCTTGTATGAGCCAGAAAAGAGAAAAAAGAAATCACTCAACTTCTTATTCTTTTCGAAGCATATGGTATGTTGCTGTTGTGTGCATCTTCACACTGCTGTGCCGTCACATGGGTGGGTGTTTTTAATATATTACTCTCGAGCAGTGATCTTCAAAGTGGGAGGCGGGTCTCCCCAGGGGGAGGCTCAGTTAATGGAAGTGAAAAACTATTACATTAGTTATCAAAAGGAGATCACATAGAATAGCCTAAATGTATGCCATTTGCATACATGTGAGTTCACATACGGTAGTTTGGGGAATTTTACTGTTTTTTCCACATTCCCATAGTCAGAAACTGATACATGTCTTGGGGCAGACTTGTTTTTAGATTTGATGTAAGCAATATTAGGTTATCTTGGCTCTGTTGTGCAGTGTCTATGGGAAAAAATAGGAAAATCATGATCCTGCAGGCATCCAGGAATTGAGTAAAACTAAGCAAGTAAACTAAAGGGGGCTGAGGGGATACCTTTTTCCAAGCTTTGTCTGAGGGGAGGCCCACAGTCTCAGTCTTTGAAAAGCCTTTCTCTAGAGGGGAGGGAACAATGAAGTACTACAAGAATACAAACAGAATCGTCTGAGGTGAAAGCATTAACAATGCTCATAATTCAGAGGCTGCTCTTTAGACTCACTGATGGACTTTTACTTCCATCTTCAGGTGGTTCCTTAAACTGCAAGTAATGTGAAGGCTGCCCACAGCAACAAACCTTAGAAACAACATTTCACAGGGGTAGATTAAAACTATAAGATGCAATAAAGCTCCAATCTGGTTAAAAAAAAATAAGATTTGTACAATCCCCCAAACTTCATTATGGTGTGCATTGTCTTAATGTTGTTGTTTTTAGTGTCAAACTGCTGAACCCTCTCAAATAGGTAGTGAGGCATCTTTATAACCACGCATAGTTGCTTCTGTTACACAGCTGCTGCATGACCTGGATAAACAAAATGCTGCAGAGACGGCAGTATTAGCAGCATACCACTGGTGTTGTGTCAGACACACAACCAGGGACACAGACTTTATAGTATAAAGCTAAATTGTTTGCATTTCTTACACCTTAAACTTTATTATTTACAAAGAATACTTTTTTTTTTTCTTCAAATATTATCCAGGAAATTGTAGGACTAAATGTAGCCCAGAAACATTTCAAGCATGCCTCTTGCCCATGAGTTAAAAAACTGAAAGTTAAATTGATTTTCAGGTGCACTAAACATTTTTAATCTTTACTGATCCAGGCAAAGTTCAGGAACAAACATTCATGGTATTGACAGAATATATATATGTATGAACTGTGTGGAAGGTCAGATTGTGGGTTATCCATCCCTAGAAACTCAAAGTTTTGCAAGAAAGGTGTAACCAAACATGGAATTTAAGGTAAGTGCAAACATATATGGACTGTGGCAGCTGGCCTTGTCTGTTAATAAAATAAATCTGACTACAGGACACTTGAACAACCAGATTAGAAGTCCCAGCATACACAGTGAAGCCTGAGAACAGAGAAGAGGAGCAATGGGAAAAGAGGGATCAATGACTGTAACTGATCAGCTGTTGTCTGGACTACAGGAGGTAGAGGCAACCCACAGGGGTACACAATTAAATAGGAGATTCAGCTGAATAACTGCCGGAAGAGCTCAGGATGCAACAGAAACACAGACCTCCAGTCAGCCACAGCCACAGAATGAGCCAGGAGGACGTAAACATGCAAGGTTTATCCGTGCATCTTTGAGCCAGCTGCACCGCTTGACAAAATGATAAAGACTGACAAAGTGCAGCTGCGCCACTCGTGGGGAAGATAAAGACTCAGCCGATGGGAGCCAACAGTTATAACCAGAAGAACCGAGTTAAAATGCTGCAGTGACTTGTAATTGTTTTTGTCAGATTCTGTTGTTGATGGCAGCAGAGAGGGAACGCTGACTGTGTCTGCTGGGAGCTTTCTTCAAAGACAAACTGAAAGAAAGAAATGCCACCGGGACCAATTGGGTTCACTTCTAAATAAGCAGCCCCATAACCTAAACTATGTGCGTATGGCTTGTAGTCTAATATGTCATTTTCTGTAGTTATGAGTGCTAAATGACCACCAGCTGCTATAATAAGAGCTAAATAGTAGACCTAATGTGTGAATGTTAATCATCTAAACCTCCCCAAACACACACAGAGTAAATGATCTTTTTTTGCAGAGCTCTTTTATATTGTACAGTATGAAATATATTTTTTTTGTCCAAAGCTGAAATGTTGGCCAATGACTTCAAGTACTTAATACAATTTAAATTTCATGCAACTAGTGGTGTCCTTTTCACTTCCATCCATTATCTTCATCTGATGTTGTAGGTACTAGTTACTTTGCAGATTAAGGTGTTACATTTAGGATATATGAGAAGCCCGTAAAATATGATGAACGAGTATATTAAGTAGTCAGACTCAGTGCCACCTGGACCACTGACAACATTAAAATGCTGCTTGCAGGTTAATACATCAATATCGCTGTGATAGAGACAATTCATTACAATGAGAAGTGTACTTTGATATTCAAGCAGCGTTTGCTGTTAATCAGTATTGTAGTATTTTGGACTGGTCTTAGTCTGAAGACCCCTTTTTAAAGATCTCGTCTCAGAATCGACCTTGTTTTTACTTGGTCTTTTCTCGGTCTCAGACAAGGAGAACTTGGGATTTTATTCGGAGACCACAACTGCAGGAACATGACTAAATTGCCTCTGCATTGTCTCATTTATTTGTTTACATCATTACTGTGACTGAATGTAAAGCTTTCTGCTTGAAATGAAACCAATATCTTGACTCATTTCTAAATTTGAAGTTTTTGTTATTGCTCGCAGCTTTCACACCTCTCTGCCTCCCCCCTTCACACACACCCTTCACACACAAAGTGAATGCGGGGAACACGGGGAAGTAGCTGTGGATGTCTGGGAAAAGATGTCAACCAAATCGTCTATAATAAAAATCCGGCAACCTAAACCACAAAGAGTTCATCTGCAAATAGTGTCTAAAAGAAAACCCATGGCAGTAAATTCTGCAGCACAATGCTCACAGAGCCACCTGACACCACGGCTCACCCAAATGGATTTTGTGAATATCAGCTACATCTTAAGTAGTAGTATATATTGTCCGGTCTTGGTCGTGACTCAGTCCTGTCATGCCTTCATCTTGATCTTGACTTGATCTCAGTCCCTCACTGTTTCGGTCCTGGCTCTGATACACTCGCATCTTGGTTTAGATGGACTTGACTACAACCCTGCTGCTAATAAAACTTTATATTATATATATATATATATATATAAACTTATATATATCTTATATACTTATAACTTATATATTTTTTTTTATACTTTAATATTTTGAATAGAGGATTAATCAAAGTGCCCATGAGAGCGAACATGGTCATCTGGTAGTCGTAAAGATAGTACCAACACCAAGTCACCAACTTCAACATGGCTATCACCTTAGCACATTTCACATGTTAAAGAGCTGCAGCTATTCGAAAGGAGAGTTTACCGGTTCCTGTAGAGAAAGGTATCACTTGCACAACTTTGGGTGTGTAGTCTTGCTAATTATGTATTTTCACAGTTGACAAGTGAAAACTATGAAACTGAGTGAGACATTCCTCTGCAGATAATTTCACCTGGAGCCAGGATAACAAATGAAGACACAAATGACAGCAATGGGACCGATATTTAAGTCTACTAAACAAGTATGGACATATAAATTGAGAGCGTTGTCAGGTGTTTTCAGGATGCTCTCCATCATTGTGACCAGACAATGCATGTTGAACTGAACGAATGAGATGAAAAATGCAAATTTCTGTATGTTGCAGCAGCACAAATGCAATTTACATTCAATTCAACTTCTCAAACAGGCCAAATCTCCTTCCACACTGAGCACTATCGAATCATTAATCCATAGAGAAACCTATAAATAAACAATACTGACAAGAGAATCCTTATTATTTTGTATAAGGGACGTTAACCAGAGCTAAGCACATTCATAGCATGGAAAACTAGCTTCTCACCCTGTTCGACTAGGTGTCGTGCCAGAGGGAAGAAACTTGATTTCCCTATTAAGGAGATGTGGAGGACACTCCAGCATAGCTCTGGCTGTCCTGACAACCTGCCGCTGTGCGCCTGTGACAGGTCCAAGTAAATTTGGGCAAGGCCCTCCAGGGTCCCACATAACTGAACTGTTCTGAAGGCAGGCAGGTCCATACCATGGCTCTCTTGAGCAGTCACGGGCCCATTTGCTGATGTGGGGAGAGAAATACTTAGAGCAAGTAGCCTGGAGCAGCTGTCATGTAATTCAGCTGGCGTCAGATACTGATGGTGGTGTGTGAGCTTTACTTCAGCCGTGCTTTTTACAGGAGTGATGAGGCATTACCGAGGCTCTTTGTTCCAACTAAGTGGACAGAAAAGAAGAAGTCAGCAGTCCTGCCCACTTCATCAAAACACTCAACTTTGCTAAATCTCCGTTCGGCTCATGGATCACTGGTCAGCACTAGTGAAGTGTGTGTTGTGCCTTTTCTACACACAGGACTACACGACTCAGTATTGTGTTTTCTGGTCTCCTAGAAAGCAGTCCTTGTTTCTTTCTCATGGTCAACAGTCTTTGTAGAGAGAGGAGTTTATCAATCAGGAGTTTGCAGTTGATAGGTATCAACATGATAACTAATCAAACACAATACTTATATCTAGCTGGACCAAGACGCATGTGAAAGACTGAATATATGTAACTAAATTCGGACACCATATTGTAAATAACTCCTTACTGTGGTGTTATTCTCGGTATAAGACTTGTCAACATTCTGCAGGGCACAGGTGTTAGTAGCCACTGTGCTGTCGTTTCAATTTATTTAATACTATTTCTTTCACTTTTCAAGCCATGAGCGTTGGAATGGCTTTAGGGATGGCAATATAATAATACAGACTCAAATATTTCAACAGCTACTGGATGAATTGCCGGGAAATTGTGTCCCGACATTTCATGTGTCAGAGGATGGAGCTACTGACTTTGGTGATCCCCCTGACTTTTCCATTAGCTCCGCCATAAAGTTGGCATCTGGGGGTTTTGAGTGAAATGTCTCGACAACGATTGGACGTGTTGCTGTGAGAGCTGGTTTAGACATTCATGTCCCCCCTCAAGATGAATTCTAAGTACTCTGCTGAATCTCTTAACTGTGAATGCAGCAAAGACTAAATACCTGTCATAGACAGCATGAATATTGGGCAGCGCTTGAAGCTAACAGTGAGGTGTCTTAAACCTGCATTCTTTCTAATGACCAGCAGGGGGCAGTAACATTGGATGCAACAAAAAAAATAGAAGTATAGAAGTACGTATGCTTATAAGAAAAGGACCCGACTCATTACCTCAGTAAACAGTTTCATGAGTTTATGGTCTTAATCGTCAAGTCTTCTTCCCATGAGGCATGAAGCTCTGTTTGTAAATTATGGTCCCCTCTAAAATAGACGATAAAGCAGGGTATGCTTCAGGGCATGGATACCTTGACAAGTAATTTTCAGTTAGACCTTCCACCACGACACACTGGGTTCACATCAGTAAAAAAGTTCTAGAACTAGGCAATGCTGATCAAATATGAAGGTTATATCAAGGTGCTGTTACTTTATTGTCTATATACATATATTTCAGAAGCATGTTTTAATGTACTGTTTAGCTATAAAACGAGTCTGTGAGCAGGCAGGAAACCAGTTTTTTCAACATAGAGGCTTATGAAACTCAATCAAATTGTAAAAGTTAGATAGGAATTCAAGATTGTGTTACTGCATTGCCTTTCTGTCTCAGCTGTTTCAGAAACATATGTTAGTGTGCTGTTTATAACTGGGCAGGTTGCCATTTTTTTTTTTTTTTTTTACTGCTTGACAAATTGAGTCAAAATCAACTCGCAATGCATCACCCTCCAGCTCCAAGCTCTCATCCACATATGGTCATTTCTGGCCCTGCAAAAGCAGGCTGGTGACAGCCATAATGCAAAACTCAAGGGTTCAAAACGGCTGTCCATAAACCAAAGGGTGACGGATAGTTTCAAGTGAACAGTGTGTACTGCAACTGTGTGTGTGTGTGATAACATGACTGTATATTCAGTACATGTTGACTATAGAGCAACTAGTAAAAAGTTTTCCATCAGATGGAAATGCACTGGTGGTATTTTAATACATGACAATAAATTTGAGGATCTAACTTGTGCAATCTGGCTGCACTGTACCGGCCTGTAGCAGCCTATGCATGAGTGACTAATAATCTAAATAAAGAAAAGATAATTACATGTAATGTGCAATAATGTTAATGTTATTATGTGTCACCTTCTTATATTCTCTGTGTCTTCATTTATTTTGCTTCTAAAACAGATACAAACATCTGACTTCAGCTCACTTACAATCCCTGTTGGGCTGCCCTGGCCTCTCCAAAGAATAGATCTGTAATAATGTCTTTTATGAAACTATGAATAGACAGTCAAGGAGACAAATGAGAATCATCAGGTCACTGTTCACTCTGAATGGTCATCTAATCACCAAAGAATGAAGTCTTAAAAAAGGGACACAACTACGCCATAGAACACTGTGTTCCCTCAAGATATTCCCACATTCAAAGGTTGACAAAGCCCCTATAGAAACCACTGTGCAAACTTGACGGTTTTTTGACGAGCAGCATGAAGCTATTCCCCAATCATGAGATCTAAAACTTGGTGGGAAGTTTTAGAGCAAAGAGAAGTAGGGTAAAGCAGAGTTCATTGCAGTGATATATCCCACTACACCTGAGGCCCTTAATATTTCTTTATCTGGGAAATTGACAGGGAAGTTTTAAATACATCAGTTCTATATTTTGGAGAATTTTGGGGGCTTTAAACATTCTGATAAGCTGGAAAATATTAAGAACATTCACACTAAACAGTTCAAACTTACATCACAGCAAACCTACAGGGATTTGTCAAAGCTTTTGTTATTAGGAGTTATTTCTTATCTGTTATTTTGTTCATTCTGCATATTACAATTCATTTGGTACGGTGAAATTAAGCATATTTGCATTTTGTTTCATTATAAACTTGCATTGTGCACGCACTATTGAACTTATTTAGTGTTTGTTTGCCAGGATGGAAGAATTAACTTGTAGTTTTCACTATACACACAATGTATATATGCGATATGTGCTTTTCTATCTATTTTTTATCCATTTCTGTCCTTGATTTTATGTCTGTATGTTGTTTTTTTATACATTATCTGTCATTTTGTTTTATATATAAATATATATTGAGACATACAAGAACAGAAATTGTGCCAATGATTAATGTGGCTTCCTGGGATTTTGTGCCCAGTTCCTTATAATCCCCTATCTACAACTGACACCTGCGAGTACACCCAGATATTTTCAATAACATAAAAGGAAGATTTTTTTTTTTTTATGACCAAATGATACTGATACCGGCTGAGCTCAGTCAGGTTTACATCCAGACTGTGGAGCCACCGGCGCTCAAATTTGTATGCAGCAGCAGTTAGCTGATTTCTGTCTTTTTTTAAAATAAAGTAGCATATTTGTTGCTATGTATTTATGGCTTTTGATATTGTAGTTTTGTTTTTTATCTATGAGCCATGCACCCTTACTATGAGTGTCCTTAATAAAGTTCCCTCATGCTTGTAAATGTTGAGGAAATCCAGTGTTTTCACCTTGTCCTTGTTGTGGAGAAAACCTTTATAAATCACCAAGTACGTGTGTGTGTGTGTGTGTGTGTGTGTGTGTGTGTGTAAGTGTGTGTGTAAAAAAACAACAACATGCATTTAAATGTAGGAACCTTGCTGTGATTGGACTCCAGCAAATTCAGTATGGCATAAATCTAAGCACAATGAGTAAAAAACACAATCTGTTTTGAATATAATTAAACTGGAGTGAAATGACTGAAAATACACACAGTCTGTTTAGAGTCTTATATAAAGCAAGGTCACAGGAAATGGTGCATGACTGTCAAGCGCGGAAGGTGGACATGGTTCACAGCTCACACAATTATACACACTTTGAACATAATCAGTTCTGTGCTCACTGATATTCTCCATAATTTTAGGGACAGGTGTTCTCTTTCTACTTCATATTCCCTCACTGCAGCAGAAAATGAACAAAAAAATCTTCTATCTTCAGCAGATATGTCACGCTTAAGTAGCACACATAGACTTTTCTCTTACATGCACTGAGCGCAGTCAGCATCATGCCAGAGGAAGCTGTCTGCTTTCACTGTTCTGAGGGTTATTAATGGAATAAAACTGTCCCGGCAAAGAAATTAATAAATAAATAAAAACATTCAGCTGCATGTGAGGATATCAGCCGTGATACCGACTTGTTGTGTCCAGCTGGCTATTATTCTTTCACATGATAACACTGCTGCTAAATAAGAAATGTGATAAATAATGTAAATATACAAGTATTGGAACATAATTATCTGGATTTAAGATGCAATGAGCTGTAGATAATAACATCTTGTTTTGGATGTAATGGCTCTCATTCTGGTTCTGCTTGATTTCAGGCCTGAGGGAAGTGGTTACATATAAACTGACTTATTCACAAAAACATCAAGATAATAAAAAGGAAATGTGCAAAAAGAAGCATAAAAACACAAATGAATAAATTGTGCAGTTGTCATTACAGCTCTTATCCACAGTGTGGAGCTATTTTATAAGTTTTGGCCAGCAAAAGAGAAGCTTGTCAACAAATGTACACTACATATTTTATTTTTGCTTAAAATAAATGTGCAGTTTTCATTTAAATTAAATAAATTTAAAATACAGTTCTGTTCACGGTTAAATGTTCATTTACATTTGAAAGGTTTGACTTACAGGTAAAAAAAAACACGTTTTAAATCATTGTTTTATGACTATTACTGGTGTAAGCAGACTTTTCACAGCAATAGATGTTGCACAAATACCTAGAATATTGTTGATATGTCAATGTATTGATAATAAAAGGCAAGATGTTTTGGTTTTGGTTATGATTTTACCTTTTAGTAAGGTTGGTTAGTGGATTGCAGTGCTAACTCCAAGGGGATGTCCTGTACATGTCACTTGATTTGACAGCCGGTAATGAGTTTTAAAAGATGAGGCCGAATCAGACAGCGAGACGGTGCTGGGAAGGTCCAGGCTGCAGGGTTTTGGGAAGAGGACACACGGAGGAGGAGTAGGAGGAGGTGGAGGGGGAGGAGGAGGAGGAGGCGGGAGTGGGTGACAGAGAGGCAGAGGAGGAAGATGTGCAGGAGAAGGAGGAGGATAAGTGAAAAATGTACATGAGTTGTATATTTGGGTGCTCTACAATGATAACCTAAATTTATTCTGACCAAACAATATCATGCTCGTCATCAGTCACTGTATTCTCTGAACAAAGGGGTGTCGGCTGATGAAAGATTTAC
Source organism: Argyrosomus regius (assembly GCA_946959425.1). NCBI lineage: Eukaryota > Metazoa > Chordata > Actinopteri > Sciaenidae > Argyrosomus > Argyrosomus regius. Next base: position 28,764,016 of record OX336882.1, read on the forward strand.
TGCAGTGGTTTTTGTGGCGATGCTGTGACAACTCTCATCAAATATGAATTTGACAGTTCTGGGGAGGAATGTAGCCATGTGAGTGGACAAACTGTCACTTAGAAAATATCCTGCTGCCTCCACTGAAACAATGCGAATGTTTAATTGAAACATCAACAACATTTTGTATCGTATCCAGCCATACTTTACACTTCAGCGATATCACTTCAATGTTTTTGAGATACTTTTAATTAATCATTAGCCTTATCACTCCATGCATATCTGCCAATCATCCATTGTCTTTTTTATCCAGCTGCATCATTGCCATTCTTCACACATTCTGAGCCACCATCTGTCAAAAAAAAAACTGAATAATTGAGCACCATATCTACGGCTGTTTAACATTTGCTTTACCCGAATACTGACAAAGTCCTTTGAGGGCTGGCCTTGTGATTTTTATCTGCGCTTTGACATTGACAATCAAGCAAAACAAACGAAACTACACGGTACTTCCGAGCAAGTTAAATTTGTGTTTTTCCTAACTCGGTGTGTGCGGCCGCCTGTGATATTTACACAGATAACTACACCGCTCTTTTTCTGGCTTAAATACCGCCACTGTTCACCTACTTTACAGCTCTGCACTGAAGTGTCGGTACATGTGAGAAGACATTTAGTTCACGAGCGTTTCTCCTGCATTTGCACTAATTAGTCAGCCGGCATGTCTCTGTTGTGAAAACGTGACTTTGCGATTCGCGTCAGCCTGTGTCGACACGTTCTACTGTCAGATGTAACATGGAATCCACAAATGTGTTGTATGATTAAACATTTACTGGATGCTCGAAAACAAAATCAACCACAGATCGACAAAGACATCTTCTTTTGTGGCTTCGAGTATGTAGTGATCGTAGTCTGAGCTGACAGATTAGTACACAAAGATGGACAATCAGTTTTGCTTTTTTTTACGCCCTGGTTGTTTTCAACCTTTGTCTGGCACTGTGGCGGTTCAATCCCCAGCTGCTCCTGTCCCAACACACACAGAGCTCCAAATTGCTCCCAATGGTGAGCTATGTGCAACCCCTGCATCAGGAGGCCTATAAATACAGACCTCCTACCTCACAGATTTTTTTTTAAATTCTGTATTTTCAAGACAAGATTGGGTTAAATTGGGTTAAGGTACAGTAAGGTTTTGCTACTTTCATGAAATGAAGGGTTACATCTCAGCCAGACGCAAAAAACAACTAGCAGCTTTAAGACACCTAAAAGATCTCACTAAGATTTGACAGGTTAAGACATCTGAGATATAGAATACCAACAGGCACTGTTGAGTGCTTTGAAAAACAGCAGGATCTTAAAATCAATGTTTGATGTACTGGAAGCCAGTAAAGAAAGCCCAGCACAGGAGAAAGACTTGTGTCTCTTTATTTGGCGCCGGCAAAAACTTTTGCAGCAGCATTTTTGTGGATAATTAGGTGCAGATGGGACAGCGAAGGGTTAATAACCAATGAGGGAGACACACTAGTGAAATGAAGCAAGAAATGAATAACATCTCTATGGGTTAAAGCAACATTATGGAGCCTTTCTACCATAAAATAACACATTTAAAATCATTTTGATGCTACACTGACTTGTAATCAGGTGAACGGTGCCTCTGCCATTCAGACTCTGCTCCTGTTTGGACTCTGGTTCTGGAGAAGTACATAATGCTTTAGTCAGTGACACACCACCAACAATTTCATTGATTTTGGTGAAACTGGGTCATATTTTATGGAGAAAATGTTTTCTGGTTTCCCCTTCGATCCCCTTTGTCTGCTCTGCCTCAATTCTCGGTGATTAAGAGAGTTTCTTTTTGGACAGTAAAATACTGCAAACGGTACAGTAGCTGCTGTTAGCTGACAAAGCTTACCTCGGTTAGCCGTAACATTATGAGGCTGGGAAAAGAAAGTCTTCTGGCTGGGGATGCGAGCAAAATGCTGATCAGGAGTTAATTTGCTCAAAGGTAAGCCTGGGTCAAAGATTACTGGATATCTTTGGACAAATGGGTTTTCAGTGGTGGAGTCCTAATGGATGGAGTCGGGGAGGCCAAATATGAAAACTCAAGAGGTACTCTCATTAGGCTTGAGAAGCAGTCTTTGATGTTTTGTTCCTTCAGTCAATATTAGAGTTAAATAAACCTCATGCAGTCCCCTGTGTATTTTTGTATGTTTTTTAGGGATGCATCCTGCGTATTAATTTGTGTTTCTTACACAAACAAACATCAGATTTAGAGCTATAAAAACAGAACCTCCTCTTATTCTCCAGAGCCCTACATTTAACTTCTTGTTTTTCTTTAAGCTCTGCATTTAACTCATGGGCTACCTTGTCCTCGTCATCATGATTGAACGTGACACAAACAAGTCAAAATTACTTTTTAGGCCCTTCAGGCTTCCACGTGTAGCGCTCAGTGCGAGCTCCAGAAGCTTCTTTACAGCCAGACCACTCACGCTCTTTGAAAGAACTGGTTCTTTGCCGGGCTGCAGCAGTTGTCCTGCAGAGAGAAACTTGGAGGGAAGCTCGTCTGTGTATTTTGGGAAAATGCAGCGACGTGTTATCAGCTGCCCGTGAGACACTTAATACCAAATATAGCAGGTCTGTAAACACAACACAATTTGGTGTTAAATCCTCATCAGGCTTACTGGAAAACACTTTAACACCAATCAAACAGTCAGTGTCATCTTTTTTTTTTTTTGCCGCTGTGCTGTGTAATTAGGAGTCAGGTTTTCTTATTTCTGTGGATATCTGGATGGACTTAATTGTCACATTGACCTATTTGAAGTGGTTGCTATAAAATTATACTTCAGCAGTAATAAGAGCAGGTGACAGGACAAGGCCGGAAAATCCCTCCTTTTCCATGCTGAAATCTCTTAACACACCAAATATTCCTAACTATTATAGCCACTATGAGGGGAAAAACACGTCACCAAATAGCTACCTCAGCGTTGATGGTTTGAAACTCAGCTATTCCTCTCAAATAATGAAGGAACTGGGCAATAAATAGTTACATTTAGGGAGCCTATCTATGTATTTTAGCTGTTTGGCTGGCTGTTTGAGAAGGTAGCTGACCTCCAGGAGACGTCCAGGTTGAGCGCTTTACTGCATCTATTTCCAGAGATTTACCCACTGAAGCAATCATGAATTTGTTGTGTACTGACAAGTGTTCATGTCCACATTTAGCACAGTACCGCTATCAAATTAAAAGCAACTTTATCATATATATATATATATATATATATATATATATATATATATATATATATATATATATATATATATATATATATATATATATATATATATATATATATATATATAAAATTATTGTGCGAAAAAGGCGTGAATTTATTATTTTGATCCATGCTTATTCACAAAGTCACATTATAGAATATTGATGTTGCAGTAGGAGTTTTTACAGTAAAGTCAAATATTTAACACGCTCAGGCACAAACCCCAGAGAACCTAAAAAGCTCAGGCGCAGATGTTAACAAGCTTGCACAGCAGTTTTGTGTTCCTACACAGTATTTATTCAGTTTGTGAATTAAGTATTTGGGGTTGAAAATCAGCAGCTCATCAGTTGGCAACGAGCCCCCACAAACTCAAAACAAACACAAACAAGCTGAGTTGTGCAGTAACTTCGTTAACGTGGCCAGAATCTGAGACCCTCGAGTCACGAAAGGCGTTTAATTCTGATCAACACGCGCGTTCATAAGCTACTCTTTGATTTGACTCTTAATAAACTCTTTGACTGTAGCTTAGCAACCCCGGGCACGGCAGGTCCGTCACATGTTGGAGTTGTATGGATGGGCTTGTAGCAAGAGCAGTACTCGGATATAAAATGTTTTAAAAGGTGATATTTTTGTTTTCAGCCTTTCCAAAAACTAAAAGCACAAAAGTGCACTGTGGCAGCCCCGGCCAATCTCATTACCGGAGATACTGTTATATCCACCAAACACATCAGTTAGTCCTCATCCTGAAAGCCTTTTCTCTCAGAACATTCAAAATGAGAAACAACAAAACAACCACCTTCATCTTGAACTACTAGTTAGTCCTTAGCATTGATAATTACAGGCAATGTGGTTTCTTTATTTGTATGTCTTCTACATGGATTATCAGCTGGTGAGGATGCAGACATGTTACCACTCATACAGGCATTAGTATTTAGGTTCCAGTATTTTGGCACAGTATCATGTATGTAGCTATCAAGTGCACGTTCAAGACTCCTTTAAGATTCTCGTATTTAAAACAGGTGAGCTAGACACAAAAATGTAAGCCAGAGCCAGCATTTTCAAACAACATGTGATGCAAGTTAACTTAATTAACTAGCTAGAGCTGATAAGATGTCCTATCAGTAGTCATTACAAATGGCAAAAAATATGATTGAATAAAGAATCAATTATTTCAATTATTCAAATTCAAAATTTGCAATTGTTATCATTGTGAACTGCATATGAACTTAAAGTCTGACAGGCATTGCAACAGTTACTGAGGAGGGCGGGGTTTAGCCAATAGTCAGGTATCCGCATGACGATATTTTGGTTTTATTAACGTGGGCGAACAGTCTGCCAAACAGAGCCACAGATAAACAGTAATGTACATGTAAGTTAGTCAGAAGTATCAGCAACTTTTGTGCCTTGAGAAACCTTTAATGGAATGAATGGGCTGCTTGGCAGGGTCACCTCAAGCAAGTTACTCTCAGCTCTGTGTTACTTCTTTACCATTTGAAAAAAATGCACTATAATAGAAAGTTATTGCAAGAATTATGAAAATAGAGTGCTTGCATTTTAATAAAGAAAGCCCTCTCTTTCAAATCAAACTTCTCCAAAGTTGGAATTGAATTCTGTAACATCACAATGCAAACACACTTCTTTTATTTATTTTTTTTGCCATCTCAGGAACAAATCCAGTCACAAATCATCGGCTGCGAGTCACAGAAAGGCCCTCGTCTGCTAACAGAAATAGGAAAATTCATAGCGCCATTGAATGTAAATGCAGATGTCATGAATCAGCTGTCCAATCTTTTCTAAGTGGCCATAGTGGGCACAGTACCATTCAAAGCGTAAAAAATGAGATTAATTCATCCCGCTCCATGTCGGGGTGCTTCTTATCCTTGGTGTCATCCATTCAAATTTCTTCAAAACTCACCTTTCATCTGGTTTTATTTCTTACATGGGACATAACTCATCTCTTTTAGATTAGCTTCTAGTTGGCGAAATGAGCCATAAATTTCTTTTATGTTGTATTGGTGTAGAGTGCTTCCCCTTTTCCAAGTGCCTGAATAATTCTTTCCCCTCTGTATGTTTTATTGTACAGCAGAGATGTGCTACCACTGGCTGTCTTCAGCTCTGTGTACTGCTGTTTGTCTAATAGATTTATTGCAAAAACAGGCTGGACTTTCTTAAAGAACATAAATGCCGGGACATGATTTAAACAAGAAGAAAAAGAAGCTCAAATTAAAAGGAATTAAGGCAAATTAAATAAATCTCTTTGATATAAACACTATAGAATTAAATGTATAAAATAAAAGATAGATCTTTCTTTAAGCCTTTCAACATTTGTCACGGTTCATTCGGTGGCCAGGATCCCTTCATGTCCACCACCACTCCACTAAATCCTCAGCCCCATAATCTCCCATAAACACTCCCCGACTGTGGAGCCCTCCTTGGTACTGCCAGCATGTGTGTGCCAGCCCCATATACCCATTAGCACCGTTAAGCCTGTGCTTCTCACCCCCACTCCTCGCAGCAAAAGGTGAGTTTGTCTAATGATTACCTCACTTTGCACTATGGGTGGCATTAATCCTCGACTCTGGCACGAAATCTTCAGAAACAGAAGAAGTACTTATCCATCCCAAACCACCACAGTCTTAAGATGCCTCTCATTACCAGCAAACGTTTGCATACTGCAGAAATTGAATTTCATTTGCTCTGCATCCCTGTAGTTTTCTCACTCCCACCACTTCATAACCCCCCTTCACTTTTTTTTGTTTTTTTGCTCATTTTCAACCCCCTGCTTTATTTGCATGTTCACACTTCTCCCTCACTAACCTCCTTTCTTCTAAAAACCACACACACACATACAGCAGCACTCTGATTTTCAAAAAGCAGCCTGTGTTCTAGTTAACCAGATCACTCCAAATCCGTCCACAAATAAGAAAACTACCGTAAACAAAAAATCAGAGGAAGACGCTGCAAGTGCAATCACTGAACATTTCTCTCCATTTCTTTTCAACTCCCCTCGCTGCCTGTGCTCTGTGCCGCTCATTCTCCCAGTGCACTGCAGCTCCTCCTTCCACCTCTCTCATCAGCTGCCCCTCCCTCTTCCTCTCTCTCTGTCTCTGCTAGGTGCAGCATGTATGTGAACGTGTGTGAGCCAGCAGAGCCGCCTGTGTGTTTACATGTCAGCCTATCAGTGCTGCCGGATTTAGCGCATCTGGAGAGGACGACGGCATTTCTCAAATGCCCCTCAGACAAGGGATTCTCATCGCTGCATATATCCCTCTTTCCCATTTGAATCTAGCCCGTCTTGAACCCAGCATCCCTGTCTCCATGCTTTCGGAGGCATTTTGAATTTCCTTGGCAACATGGAGCTGCCTGAATTAGAATTCTCTGCATGACAGTCCTGGTAAGTACTCTGTCTCTATGGTGGGCTTTGAGCACTGAGGCATTGGATCAGATTTATTATGGTGCAGTGTTGGGGCCAGGGGATCGCGAGGGAGCAAATTAATGTCAAGAATAAAATTGTGTATCGTAGGCAAATGGAAGAGATGGAAAAGAGGAGAATTATTCACTGAGGACGGAGGGCTCCAGATCTTATTTGTGCTTTGTCATCCAGATGGGTTTCATTTTGCAGTGTGCTACTGTGTTTGGAACACACACACACATGATGTGTGCATGAATTTGTACTATATAGAACAGATATGTTTCATGTTGTAAACATGTAGAAAGAAAACACAGGTACACTGTCAACATTGTGCTGTGCACGGATGCGTGCAAACACACCTATATGTCCTGCCTTTTTATGATCACAGCTGAAGGTGTGAGGCTGAGCAGGAGAGTGTTTCGTGTTTGAGTGTGAGTGTTTTTGCCAGGGTGGTTGTTGTTGCTTTCCTAATCTGTCCTCATTAACATTCATGTTCCTTCAAATGCCAGCAAACCCATCTAGCCTCATACTTATTTATTCTCAGTAGCTTTTTTTTTTTTTTTTGGCTGCTGGCTATTTCTTGTGGCGATTAAGGCTCCTGTGCAGGTGTTTGATTTGCCACAGGTTAGATAGATGGGTGGCGGTGCTGGTGGTGGTGGTGGTGGTGGTAGTGATGAGGAGGAGGATGGGCGTGGATGATGATGGGCAACTTTATATGATTATATATGCAGGCACCTAATAAACAACCTCTCACAGTTTAATTTCTATTGCTTTATCTATTTGCATTTTCATAATCATGGCTGCAACGCTCCAGCAGACAGACAGCTACGAGGGGACTCTTTCTCTCTGTTTTTAACAGTGCAGTAACAACCTCTGCAAGCTCCCGACAGTCTCTGAGTGAAGGGTCTGCTCTTCCCGTCAATGCTTTATGAGCTAGACAAAGCCCCTAATTGGGCCCCTGTAATCAGGTTATGACAGCTGATTGGAATCTTTATTTTTGGTAGCTATTCATGCGCGTTGCCGTGTGTGTGCGCACGTCTGTGGCTCCAAAGCACTAAACACAATTTCAATTGACTGAAATGAGCAAGGCATGTGTATGACTGGAATTTCTGATTACATCTGGAGAACAAATGAGTGATTAAAACCGTCGTTACGACTGGACTAACTGTTCCATTTACATGTCTGTAAGTATCTCACTGTGTGTCAGTGTAAATGCATTTCAGCACAAGTTGCTAATTATGCAATCTGTGCACAATTTATGTGCATGTCGCGGCCGTACATCAAGACTGGAGAGCATACGATTGATTGCACTTTATATTACCCTGCATTTCAATGAAATTAACATTGATTTAATTAAATAGGAAGCAAACTTATTTGAAATATTTAAGCTTTACCACAATATTTACCTGCATCCATTTTTTTTTTTTTTGGACCTCAACTGGAGCCAGCCCAAGAAATTGCAGTCACATTAGCTAATGGGGATCTAATCGTTGCTGACATATTATCACCGTATAAAGATGTTGCAAATTTGTTACCAAAGTGTCAGCAAACCTATTTACACATACGGGAGATATGGAGCAGTATTTAATTTTATTTTTTATCTCTCCAATATAATCTACTCTTTTTAGCACTGTTTTGGTCTTCACCAACTCCTGAATATATGTCTCTCTAGCTGCTAAATGCGATGTTATGTTCACCAGCTTGTTACCAACCACACGTATCTGTCATGTGGTGCTGGGCAGGTAGAGTAGGTTTATCAGAGCTCTTTTTTTAACTGGAAACAGCTGCTTGCTGTGGTTGGAAACCACACCAACGAGAGTGTTGAGACTGAACCACATTAATGCAGACTCTGAGACCAAAACAGTGAGCTAAAAGACGCAAAAGAGGGGAACTGCAGAGCCAGTGAGTCTTTATCAATCAACAGTTTTCCACAACAGAAGTGTGGTGGCATTTTCAACCATTTCCAGCCTTTATGAATGTCCTGATGAGATGATTCAGTGAGACCTCTTTAACCTGCCGTGTGTTTGTGATGAGATTTAGTCGATTAAGCTTCACAATAGCTTCAAAGGGTTATGCACAAAGACCAACTATGACAGGCGCATGTACATGAGGCTTAGTTCAAACGCCTCCTCTGGAAATCAGGACCTATTGTTTAGGTACTTGTTTAAAATAGCACAACCAGCTCTCTCCTCTGAGGCTGCTCGGTGGCCAAAATCATTAGAATAATAGAAATTGTGTGTGTGTGTGTATTAACAGTCTATATTAATATTTTTGAATTATCTATAACGAGTGAAGTAATCTGTAGGACCCACATAGACATAAGTGTACACTGGGAAAAAAAACAATATTAAGACATCTCATCAACAGAAAAGCTGAAGACGTTCTCAAAGGGAGCTGATATATTGATTCTATTCAAATATTACGATTAGTAATAGCAATAAATGATGAAGACAATGCACACACGTACAATAAAGAACTATGGAGCCTCATTCAAACAAAATAAAACAGCTAGGCACAATCAAAGCAGCACTGCTGTTCATTTTACCACTGTGCTTTGCTTCATGCTGTGATATGCTTCTGTGATGCAGCAGTCTACATAAAACTATATTGAAATGAAAGTTTACTACACGAGGTAGATTGGTAGAGAATAAAGTCTCGTCCATCTGAAGCTTTTGTGGGGTCTCATCTGGTTTATTTCTTCTCTTTTTGGGTTCTAATTATAGCCCATTTTATTTACAGCTGAAATCAGGGCACTCCTGCACATAACAGTTCATTTGTGATGCCCCAGAAAGGATCCAATGTATCAACTGGCCAGGAAACATCAACGGTGCTACGATTAAAGAGTATTCCGAAACAAGATCCATGTTTGAATCAAGCCGCTGTCACATAATGGGCAACATCCACATCCTTGAAAGAGGAAATGGTGAAAGTGATTGTGGTCAAGACTGGCAGACCACGTGTTTGTACAGTGTCTGCTGGATGGCGAGGTGACAGACGGAGGCAGATCTGTCACAGGATACTCAAAGTTGCGTTCTACAAATGTATTCAGAAGGTCAAAGTCCTGCTGCTCTGCAGCAGCCTCCCTCATTTAAATTTAATAATAACAGTTTTATGCAAAATGTGAGGCAGTCAGAGGCTACTAGGATGGAGGATTAAGGTTGCCTCATGTTCATGTTCCTGGCTGGACTCTGACACTAGTAAAAAACAACTTATAATTATATTTACTCGAGCTGATCACAGTGGGAATCTCTTCCTGTTCATCTGTCTCTCTACCCCATCCTTTAGTTTGGCTGGTATTTGTAAGAAACGTGACACAGGCGATCTGGTTTCACCTGAAAGAAAGGAAAAATGAAGACCAAGTGCCCTTGTTTTAGTAAAAAACGTGAAGGAACCTAAACAGGGCGACTCTCTGAGGGAACTATGAGTCTTGTTTTCATGCCGCTGTGTACTTCATGTATTTGTCTGTCAATCTTGCGTGATAATGGGTGTAAAGTGCAATGCGGATCTTCCCTGTGACATAAAGTGCTGTAAAAAAAAAAAAAAAAAAATTCACCCCGAGGGACAATAACGTCTACCTACCTCCTTTTCTACCTACCTACTACCGTAGCCGGTGATTATTGCCTGAGTGATTTGGTGTAGAAATCTCTCAAAATCTTCCATTGTGCTTTCTATGGAGGGCTGTAAGAGGCTTGTCTGAGGTAAAATTGCCTTCAGCATGGCATTTAGCCCTTTCTTTTGAATTCCAGTCCAAAAACATCTTATATTCCCTGATGTGGTGAGCAGGGGATAAAGGTTTTTGTGTAATTTCCTTCTCATCCTACTTGACTTTCAAGAGGAATGGGTGTTAATGAAGAAAGAATCCCTCTTTTGTAGTATTACTGTTCAACTTTGTCAATGAGCCAAGAGACAGATCTCCATGGTAATACTGTATAGCAGGTTAAATGTACTGCAAGGTCCTGTTTTTTTCCAATATTTTAATGTGGATCAGGATCATTTAGCTGTTTTTGGTTTCGGATCTCATTCTGAGCCAGTAAAAGTCCAACAGCAGGCGGCCTCAAGTCTTGAATTGAAGCTCAAGATAATAACAAATAATGTGTCGCTGGGCTAAAGGGGAATGAACAATTTAAGTAAATAAAGCAAATGGCAGGTTTCGTGTCACTTATCCAAAGGAGTATAAAAACATTTGAAAAATAATGTCTTTGGGTGGCAAATTAAATCACCATTTGGCAAAATGTTTCCATATCAACACAAAATCGGATGACTAAAAGGGCCGTTAGTATTGCTGATCTCAAAAAGAATACTGCAGTCTGCAGCTCTGTGCAGCTTTCAGCCTCTTCCAGTTAATTGTTTTGGTTCACCAGCACGTCTGGTTGAGTCCCTCTGGCTCACACTGACACCCCCCACCCCACACCACACACACACACACACAATATAAAACCGTGGGCAACTGCGTCCAACAAAAAAGCTTACAGTTCAAAAGCTCCCACACACTGCTTGTGCACTACCTGCCTGTGTGAAATAGTAGAGTAGGAATCAGGAACCTTTTTGGTCGAGTCGAGTGGAGTCCCTGGTAAAGAAGGTCGAACATCTAGGAAGCCAAAGAGATATATATATTTTTTTCCAGTTGAAAGACCAAACAAGTAACTAAAATGAAAGTCATTATTGGAGCATTTCTCACATGGCTGGGCAAAGAATCCGGAAGAATTTAAATGCAGAACGCAAGTGTATATCGAATAAGAAAGTAATCATGAGCCAACCTTAGGCCATGGTCATTTGGCTTACATTAGTCACAAGAACACTGCAGTACTTAAAGGTTTTTGGGTTCTGGTTTTCTGCAGCTATTGGTCAAATCTGCCAAGCGCTAAGCTTTAATTTTTAATCAGTTATCAATTCGGAAATGTTCTCGAAACAGAAATTTGCAAGATCTGTATTGTTCTTAAACCCTGATCATACATAGATCCGTAGGCTTCTAAATCCGCTCCTCAAGTGGGATCCTGAAATTGAAACCCATTCTGATTGCACTCTTTGAAGGGACATTTAAGTTTGATCAAGTGTATTTTAATCACCAAACTGAAACCAAATAATATTAATCTAATATATCCAAGGATAAACCCAGCTTTCATCCCATCCAACTACAGACCTTCTATAATGATGGTTACACATTGTAACTAGACATCTGTGAACACAGTCTGATGATAAGGCTCAGCCCGTTTGGCTATTCAGTTTCAGGTTTAGCATATTAGGATATTAGGAGTCATTTTAAGTGTGATTAATATTTTTCGAGGTGTTAAAGCACAGGAACAGACACCTAAAAAATTAGATGAACATTATCAAATATTATTATAATTGTGAGTGTGTATGTGTCTCTATTACAAAAGCAATGAAGATAGCTGCTCACTGTCACATTCAGGTAGATTCAATATACAACAAAGACAGACATCCAGTGTGTAGTAAAGAGCTTTTATTCAGGCATGGCTGACACCCACATACCAGCAGGAGTCTTCAGTGCTTGACACCATTGTCAGCTGAAAACTCAGAGTGCTTAGGATAGTCCCCCTTATTTCTACACATGCCTCTAACCTTCAACTCCAAAGAGCAGCTACTGTATGCTTGTTCGGCATGTTTTTTTTAAATATGTTTTAATTATTTAAGATGCTAACCGCATTAATTGTTCTTTCAGACAGTTACATAAGGATCTGACATTTTAAAATTCATAAATTCAGAATCTTTGTCTGTGCATGCGTGGCAGAGGGTCCAAGCATATGTGCTCTGTTTATGTGTGTGGCCGAATTACATGCTGTTGTGCCATATCGACAATTTCCGAACTTTGGGAGTACACAACTCAGCAGGGTGCAGACCAATCGAAGCTGAAATGCAAGCGCATCTAAATGAAAACACATTCCAGCACCACGATGAAGACACTGGAAAACATTAGGTGAGGTTAATAAAGTGTGGCGTACTGAGGAAGAGCTTTTTCAGTTTGTTGTGGCATCTGGAACCAGAAGTTGTCCTTGTTGCACTTAAAGAGTGTGTCTTTCTCCGGCTGGGACATTAACTTTGTTGTGCAGAAAGTCTCGCATTGCCTAATCTTGTTGTTGGACTGATGTGAATCAGAGTTTTTTTTGTTTTGTTTTATTTTGATGCAGTGTTTTAGTGACTAGCACTGTGCTCCTGGGTATCTCTTGTTTATGCTTGTTTTTGCAGTGATCCACATAAATTCTTTTATCTAGTGCTGAAATTACAACGAATCACAAGCTGCCTTTTTCACAGCAGACATTTAGAGACATTTTTGTCAGTTGGAAAAGTTGCTGTTAATAATGACAGATGCGCAATACTAGGAACCTGAAACAGAAGTCAGCCATCAGTATCATCAATACCTGTGCTTTCTGCACTGCAGCATGTCATTTCTGGGATGTTATATGGTAATACTGTCTGCTTTGTTCTTCTTAGTTGGTGCTGTGGCCCATCTTGGCCAGAACTCCCTTGGAAAAGATATTTTTAATCTCAGAGGGATCTTTCCTGGTTAAATAAAGGTCAATAAAATATATTAAAAAAAATTGTCTTCTGAGAAAAAGCCTATTTGTACAATTTTGAAAATATCGGTGCCATCTGACCTGGGCACTTGACTAATCTTAAGAAATGATGACCTGACAATTATCAGGTCATGATAAGGTGAGTGCCTCACACAAAAGAGGGGGGCCGCGCAGGTGCACTACACAAGATGGAGTTGTCGTTCTCTGACCGCACAGGAGATGAGAGGAATTTTGCACCCTGGGCAGCAGAGGAAGAACATGAGAGAGAGAGAGAGAGAGCAAGAGATGCAATTCTTACTGCCTTACTATTGGACAGCACCCTCAGGGTGCCTTTGAACACAGCGCTGGTCCTGAGGAAGGGCGTACACACTCTGCAGTCTTAATATGATGGGGCATGCCACTACAGGAAAGCAAAGAATGAACAGTTCATTTTAAAAAGCACATATGGAGCAAGGTGAGCAGTGAAATAGGGTTGCAGTATAAGAAAGTAACAGTTAGTCATATGTAATAAAGTAAATCCGTAAACAGCCTTTCATGTGATGACAAGATTTGGGATTGAATACATATCACATTACAATAAAAGGCTACAACCAGCTTGGCCAGCCTCCAGTACTACCAGCCATGTTTCCTGACAACTGAATGAATGCCGTGTTGGTCAGAGTGCAGTAAAGGTACTTTGAGATGGACAGTCAAATGGAAAGCCTAATGGAGGCCGTCATTTTCAGTTCCATTAACCACAGTTGTTGGTGATGTGTAGGTAGAAAACAGGCTTCCGTGATCAACTGCTCCATGTCCCCTGGCATCTTCGAGATCATTCATCTACAGTGCCACCTGTCAAACGGAAAACTACCCAGCATGAATGCCAAAGTGTCAGTATCTGCCTGAATTTGTCAGAGAATCACTCTTGGGCTGTACGCGAGGGTTGTTTTGTTTTTTTTTTGGTGCAAACTGCGTGATCATTCATTTCAACACATTTGTGGACCTCTGCTTCACGTCGCCTCCTCACCAACCAAACAACAAAAATACTATAATTCTGGCTAATTCTTTTACACTTTTGATGAACGCAAGGAGATTTCTATTTAAATCAGTTGGCCCAGCTTCTCTCTTCACCTTCTTTTGTCCCACTATAATGTTATGTACAAAACTATGATTGTATCTCTTAAGCTTGAGTGAACTGATTCTTGGAGAGCCTGAAAACCATTTTGTTAAATCATGCAGACAGCTAGTTCTATTCAAAAATTGCTCTAAATTCTGGTGTAAATCTTTTGGACTCAGCACAATTGTTTTGCTTCTGAACAGTTATTATGCCGGATTATGTTGCATGAGGTGTTTGGAGTAGGTCTGGAGTTATTCGGTTTCCCTTGGAACTTCATACTTTCCCTGCCAGGCTCTTTTGTTTTAAAGCAGGCTGTCAGAGAGCTACAGCATGAGAATCTACAGTGCGTTGTGGAGGCATACAAACTGACAATAGGTAATTAAATATTAAACATTTTTATTTTTGCTTGATCCGTTCCCTTCAAAAAGGAGCTTTTGTGCATTTGCCGCACCTCCACTGTGATCATACAATTACCCAGTTTCCCCTCATTTCTCTTGACATTATCACCATCCAAACTAAAATGTATGGGTGTGGGTATATTCTGAGTAATTTCGTAGGCAAGAGTGCATGCCTTTCTGGCTGAGAGCCTTGTTGGCTCGGGGATACTGCTGTCAAGAAAGAAAAAAAAGAAAGATTGAGAGTTTGCTGACCCCACGCAGGTGTGTGTTTCTGCATCTCAACGGGAGTAGTTCCCATGCACTGAGCCATTTTGTCCTTCTCTAAGCATTTGATCCTGGCATGGTGGAACATCAGGCCATGCTGGGTATTTTTTTTTTTTTAGGTTTGCAGGGATTGTTACCTTTATCTTGGGCTTCCATTGAGGATTTGTTTTCATGGGATTTCTCATATCTGACTGCTCATTCTTCTGGAGGATGTAGATTAGCTGGTAAGCCTTTCTGGGTAAACAGACACTTGAGCAAGTAATATTGTAATATACATATTACTGCAGGTCATTGTGTATTTGTAATAGCATTACGGTCGGTACGTTAAGCCATGTCTGGATCAGCATGTGCTTAAGATTTAGCTTACATCTATAAAAATGAACACGTCAGTCACGATGCAATGGATCTGAAGACAGACGTACGTAAACAGCTAATTTTGACTGACGAAGAAAATTAACTGACACAAAATGGAACCTTTTTCTTGATAAAATGAAGAAAGTGTTTGCTGTTTGGATATCACATTCTGCAGGTGTAGTTCAGTCTCCAAAAGGAGCCTCTACCCAATGACTTGTCCACTGTAATCTCCCACAAACATTGTCACATCTATGCATTCTTGCTTGTTTGCTTTTTTACTTTACAAACATACCAGCGGAAGCAATCTTTATCTCTTAAATCCCATACCCATTTACTGTTTTTGTGTTTGTTCCATCCTCGCTAAACAGTCGCAGAATAATCAGAGCTGTTTGGGATATGTCTGCCACGTAAGCCATGTACAAAATGGATGCTAAATGAGCACACTGTTCACATCTATAATGAAAATAAAGCTAGAAGGAGCACAATCTGTTATGAACTGTTATGGACAAAAAAAAAAGAAGCACTGCTGACTGAAACGTGGGGTGTGCAAGAGAAATGATGGAGTGTATACGTTTGACTCTCATGAGGAGTTTTGCAATACATACTGTAGACTAAAAACAAACTTTGTCCACCAAACATCACAGCTTTTTTTTCACTCAGGTCAACTGTAATATATTCAGTCGCAATTACAAACGCTGCTACTAAGGTGGCTCATGTTATCGAACTCCAATAAGCAGCATCAGACAACTATGATGAACAAAAAATAGACAAATCCTCTGTGTCCAAACTGCCTGCACATCAATCGAGGCAAAAAGCTGAATTATTTAATTTATCAAGGGAAATACTCAAGCTGCATTGATGATTCATGACAGCGGTCACAAGTTGAAACTATTCAACAGGGACATGATAGACAAATACAGTGTGCATTTAATAGAGAACTGACAAATAATGCTCATTGGTTTGCAACTCAAGAAAAACCTTTGTATTTTCAACTGCGATTTGGTTACTTATGAGTCATTTTTCATGAACTATTTACGTTATCTTGTCTTTATCCCAATAATAATGCTTCTCAAATTATGCTGCGTAACAAAAGGTACTTAACAGTAAATAAAAACAACCGAAGGGCATGTGTGCACTGATGCATATAGCTCATTTGTCTGCATGCTGCTTGCAGACGCTCAGTGACCCATTAGCACTACACACCTCACTTCAGTTCGCTGTGTTTCAAACCACAGGACACCATAAGAATGGAGATGCAGAGATTCAATGCAACGAGAGACTTGATGGTGAGCCGAGACATGTTTTTTGAGACAAGGTTATGACATAGATGACATATGAGTCATAGAAGGGCAGGAAAGAAAAGGCAGGAAAGAAAAGGCTGGGTTGGGCTTGTATATTTCTTCTGTGAAATACTATCAAGAAGAATGGATAGACTCACGGTAGAGAAAAATAATATACAGAGCGATAAATAAAGGGCTTATATTTAATCGAAAGACTACATAAAGTGTATATAAGGTCCTGGGCTATTGTAATTGAGAGGTTATTTGCCAACTTTTTTTTTTTTTTTTTTTTCCAGAATCACAGCTCAAGGTCAAAACAAAGTGGTGATACAGTGGAGTAGATCTGGGCTGTAAGGCCAGATTACACAGATAGTGCACCCCTGCCCTTACTACACTCTGAATCATAAATCATGCATGGTACTCTGGTAAGAAAATCACCACTGCATTTGCATTTGCTTGTTTTCGATTTGCAGTGACATCAGTGAGCCTTACCCTAATTCATATCCCTGACATGACAAGATAAAATCGCATTCTGTGTCAAGCAGATAAACATGTCAGCTGCTCTCTGCATTGAGCAGGTTTACCATCTGTCACAATGGATCAAAGTTAAACACAAGTTTTTTTTGTGTGTGTGTGTGTGTGTGTGTGTGTGTGTGTGTGTGTGTGTGTGTGTGTGTGTGTTTAAATGCACTAAATTGCAGTTTGTTTAGAAATTCTCCCATTCCATTGGAAAATCCTCCATGCTTTCCATTTGTGGATTCGTGTAATTAGTGAGAGACAGAATGGAGTGGGAGGTCACAAAGGAGCTACTGATAGACACTTAAGCTTTCATTTTGACAGCCTGCTTTTCATAATGCCCCATACACGCTGGAATGACACCCAACGTGTCAGACATATACAGAAATTAACAGTTCGGGAGGAAGTGAAAATGAAAGCTGCAATTACATTTCCATTGGAACTACTCAGACCACAATCCAAGCTGCCTCTGTCTCATGACTTTAACTCACTTAGACTGATGTGTAATTTGTGTTGGTGCAATAAAAAGATCATTCTAATCTTCACTATCAACTTTAATATCTTTTTTAAAGCTACAACAGCTTGCTAGACAGCCAGACAGGTTCTAAAAAGCACTACACCAATAATTTGAAGCGCACTTATAAAAACACTCCTGTGGTGAATGAGTTACAGAAAGAATACGCTGTGCAGCTACAACCTATTATGACAATGTTCATTATTATGAATACTTGGACAGAGACTGTATTTACCTCTCACAATGGATGTCTTAACATCACCGTTTATCATTTCAGTTCATGATGAGGAGGAATTTAATTCCCCAATTATAATATACTACTTTTGTAGTCACATACACTAATGTTTTGCTTTGCTTTTTACAACCTCGGGCCTTTAGATGTCTTTTTGCTCAGTTAAAAATGAAGTAAAAACATCAAATATAAGCCCAAGTTGTCATTGTGTAAACACAGCACCGGTAAGGCCGGTCCTCTCAATGAAAACAAGTCACTGTGTCATTTCTCTTACTTTGCATGAGGCTCTTCTAAGAGTGTGTCGCACAGATAAAGCTGTGACTTAAATCGCATGATTGATGTGAGAAGTACAGCTTGAAGGTTTTAGCAAGTTAAAGTTCCCCTGAGTCAAAATCAAATAAGGTTTTAAAGTCCACTGACAATCTCCCTCTCTCCATTTATCACCGCTTGGCAGCAATCTCTGTTTTATATCACTGCAAGGTCAACAGCTCAGCAGTGACATGGGATGTGTTAAGTTTACAAATTCTTGGCGGAGACATTTCAAGATGTACTATTGCACTGTGAGCTGCTAATTAAAAATAGTTTGTATGAGCAGAGACAAGGTTTCATTGATATTGACAGTAATTGTTCTCAGCACACTAAGAAGCAAGAAGCACAGCAGGGTGGTTATATTCTGTGACCAAGCCCTTTTATTGATTGGGTGATTTCATTACTTGTTAGGAAAGCCACCACAATCAAATTGTATGCAAGGAAGGAGGGAAGGCTGCAAATATTTTGTGAAGGTGTACAGATAAAAGCAAAATTGTGGTTTCCAAAAGTTACAAAAATAGATTTTTATGAAGGTTTTATATGACAAAAACATTCTGCTCATACAGCAGGTTATTTATGAGCTGGGGGGAATTGCCAAAATGTGCCTGTACTGTAACTCGGGAGGATTCATTAGTATCAGATAATGATTTATTACCATGAAATTTGCATTGTGAATTGAAAAACAATGGTTCAGCTATTATGGTAAAGTATTTTAAGAAACATTTAGCATACTGTGAAATATAGTCCACTGTGTATATATCACAGGAAATGATTTCAATATTATACATGTTTAAATATGGGACATATTTCAGGAAAGCAATCATTAAACACTGAAGATACAATATATTCTTATTTCCTATCAATTTTGACAGATATATCCATGCCATCTGTTCTCTGTTTCATTTTGTGAGTTCAGTGGGAATTAATCATATACGATAGTTATTCACTCATTCATTAAAAATCAAACTGAGATAAAGAGCTGAATGGAATCCTGATTTGGTTTCTTAGAAACTAATGACTTTTTCATGGGTCTTTTCTTCTGATCTATTATGAGTGTGATGCTGTATTGTACAAAATAGTCCTTTTTCTGTAGCACCATTCCACTTTACCCACACCTCTTTTTCCATGTTTCCACAGGTAAAAAGTAGGATGGTGTCGGGGGAGGCAGGAGGGCACAGCTACTTGGTCGCGTGCTGGCAGCCCATCCTGATCCTGATGCTGGGCACCGTCCTTTCTGGATCCACCACCGGCTGCCCCTCCCGATGCGACTGCAACGCTCAGGAGCGTTCAGTCGTGTGCCATCGACGGAGACTGGCAGCACTTCCTGAGGGTATCCCGACTGAAACGAGGCTGCTAGACCTCAGCAAAAACCGTCTGAAGACTCTGGGACCCGAGGAGTTCATTAATTACCCTCAGCTGGAAGAGCTGCAACTTAACGAAAACATAATTTCATCCATTGAGCCTGGGGCTTTTAGCAACCTTATGAACCTTCGAATTCTAGGTTTGCGCAACAACCAGCTGAAGCTCATTCAGCTTGGGGTGTTCACAGGCATGACCAACCTCACCCAGCTGGATATTAGTGAGAACAAAATTGTCATTCTGCTCGACTATATGTTTCAGGAGCTGTATAACCTGAGGGCGCTGGAGGTTGGTGACAATGACCTAGTATTCATCTCTCCCCGATCTTTTCATGGCCTCAGCAACCTTGAAAGCCTCAATATTGAGGGATGCAATCTGGCCTCAGTGCCCACTGATGCACTTAGCCATCTGCATAACCTGTTGTCACTTCGATTACGCTATCTCAACGTCACTGTCATAAGGGATTACTCCTTTAAGAGGCTGTATCGGCTCAGAGTACTAGAGATTTCTCATATGCCTGCCCTGGATACCATGACCCCAAAATGCTTGTATGGACTCAACCTCACATCACTGTCAATCACAAACTGTAATCTTACTGTCATCCCCTACCAAGCTATCAGTCACCTGAGATATCTTCGGTTTTTGAATCTGTCTTTCAATCCCATTCATACTGTGGAAGGAAACCAACTTTCTAATCTACAGAAGCTCCAGGCTTTTCATTTGGCTGGTGGGAGATTAGCTGCCATTGAGCCCTATTCTTTTCGAGGACTCAACCACCTCCGTGTACTCAATGTATCCGACAATAGCTTGAGCACCCTGGAAGAGTCCGTCTTCCACTCAGTGGGAAACCTGGAGACCCTGGCTTTGTATGACAACCCATTGGCCTGTGATTGTCGCTTGCTCTGGGTCTTCCGCCGGCGATGGAGGCTCAACTTTAACAGACAACAGCCCATGTGTGCTTCGCCTGAGGTTGTGCAAGGAAAAGAGTTCAAGGACTTCCCAGACATCCTTCCCTCTGACTATTTCATCTGCCAGAAATCAAAAATCGTGGATTATAAGGTTCAAGAAAGCCATGTAGATGAAGGAACTACAGTTCATTTTGCTTGCCAGGCGGAGGGTGATCCAGTCCCTGTGATAATGTGGCTGTCCCCTAAAAAGGACTACATCACTACCAAAACTGTGGGGTCAAGACTTTCTGTGTCTAATGATGGCACATTGGAGGTGCGTTACTCCCAAATCCAGGACAACGGCACCTACATGTGCATTGCAAGCAATGCAGCCGGCAATGACACCAAAGCTGCCCACCTATTTGTGCATAGTTACTCCCCCAATTGGCCCCACCAGCCAAACAAGACATTCGCCTTTATCTCCAACCAGCCCAATGATGAAGGTGCTAATGTGACCCGGGCCACAGTTCCATTTCCATTTGATGTAAAGACACTCATCATTGCAACCACCATGGGATTTATCTCTTTCCTCGGAGTTGTCCTCTTCTGTCTTGTAATATTATTCCTCTGGAGTAGAGGGAAAGACAACACTAAGTCAAGTATAGAGGTTGAATATGTGCCACGTAAAGAGGAAACAGAGGAGGCCAGTCCAACTGAGGCATCCGTACAATTCAACATGAAAATCATGTGAACATCAAAAGGAGGCCATGTAAGCTTACAAACTGCAGTCGGGATGCATACTATCCTCGCTTCAAATATGTACTCAGTCTATGAGCGATAGAAATTGCACAGCAGCAAACGCATCTTGACAATATACCCTAAACTTTTTTTTTACTTCAGGGACTGAAACTTTAAAAGCAAATGTTGAATTTCAAATATTCAGATTTCTGTAAATTTGTATTGGCAATTCTCAATCAGTATGTTAACATGCACTTAACGACCCAATTACTGCGTCTAACCAAATTAAGGTAATAGTTTTGAATAAAGCACATGGATCACAGTAGACGGATTTCCCCAATACACTAAGTTTACATGATAGGCTGGATACTGTCTGGAAGGAAGTGATAAGAGATTAGTAGAGATAGAGTTTTTCTATTAGAAAGATCTTGGTGTCTTTTACTTTGATGGGTGTTCAAAGCACAATAACCCACAATAAGATCCTCGGGGTGAAAGAAATTATTGATACATTTGAGTATCGCAATATTACCAATTCTCAATAACACTTTTAATTGTTAGTTTACAGGCAAAGATGTGTGGCAGTGGTTCAGTTTGTGTTGTATTTAAACCCCTGACCAGTACTCTAATCCATGTTCAGCCATTTCACTCTTCCACTCCAATATAACAATGTACACACTGAGACAGGAAGAAGTAAGCACAAATCACTTGCAAAAAAAGAGCGATGCATGACAGCCACACAGGAGAGAACAGAATCACAGGATTACTTTAGGGAGCAGTTACTGAATGGAGATTGGAAGCAAAAGATACCGTCATTGTGACAAAAAATGTATCCAATATGAATGTCATGGCTGGACTTGCAGACCTACAATGTTTTGCACCCAGCCTGAATCTCGCCTTGCAGGAAGCACTGAAATTGCCAACAGTGTGACTACTTACCGGGATATCTATTTACTGATATAGGTAAAAGTGAATTCCTTTGCTCAGATTGCACAAAAAGTAGATTTATTATGTTGGATGTTATGGGAACTGTGGTAAATACAAATGCAGATCCCACTTGATTGCAAAAAAAAGTGAACTTTTCTTTTTTTTAAACTAAGATTTTATGCATATGATGGTGTGTTGTTTATACTAAGACAGTTTTTCTAAAGTTAGATTTTAAAAGAAAAAAAAAGAAAAAAATCGCAATGTATCACCTTGCTTACAGTATCGCAATATATTGAATCGTAATCCCTGTATTGTAATACGTGTCGTATTACAAGATTATTGCCAATATCGGTCCTATTTGAGCCAAAGTTCTGTTACTTGAAAGTTGAAAGTAGTATCTCTATTTTTTAGTCCCATCAAAAGCGATTGAACATGTCATAAACCAGTCAGCTATTCTAGGCGTCTGCATCTGTATGTGCAATGTTCAGAAAAATTAAGAGAGATTAGAGAACATAGTCAGATATTGTAATATTGAGAGTTGTAATATTACAACATTTTTTGGATCTGAATTGTCTGAAATTGGAATCAGTTGGTGGAATAGAGTCAGAGGAGTCAGTGTATCTTACCACCCGTTGTGTGTCAGTGAGCAGTGGCCTTTCACTCTTCCCCAACATCATTAAATTGTGTTTTGATGTTTTCTCTGCACAGTTTTCTCTGGCGCTGCTGTCTGGAAGAAACCATGTCGAAAATTTCAAACAGTAGCCTTTATCTCCATTGCTCATCACAGAGAAGTAAATTAAGTCAATTGGGCTTCAATTTTACTGTCTATTAGTTATGATAAGTGGAGTATTTCCTTAATCTGGTAACAGCTGAATTAGAAGTGAGCATGTTAACACACTGAATCAGAAAACCAGCCAGTCCTACATTATGTGCTCCTTTCTGCCAACAAAGAAAGTTTGTCATTAAATGTATTGACATGTTCAGCTATACATATTTTTTCTGTATTTTATTCTTTCCTTGTACATTATGCTATGGCACAATAGTAATGCTTTTAATGGCTGTGGGTTTTGAACATATTACAATTGACAGAGCAGATTAAATATCAGTAAACATGTTTTTAATTTAACTAAACCAAAAGAAAGTGTGTACAAGCACAGTTGAAAATAATCAGATTAACAATCCATCACCAAGTGTAACAAAGTTAATTTGTTTACCCATTTGGCAGCTCAATAAGTGCAAGCACACTGTCCAAGTCCTGCGGTTATATTGTCACCGGTGCACCTCAAAAATGGTGACATTATTAATTTGTTGCCTTAAGTAACCCATTTTCCAGTTTTCAGCTGAGCAATACCCAATATTTATGTGCAAAATGGGAGTTTTATGCCTCTTAAGAATTTTATGTTGTCTAATTAATTTCACAGTCATGGTCTGCTCTGAAGATAATGTGTTCATTAACTCTTAAAATACGTGTTTGAAAGGGATGGGCAGATGGAAATTCTATTAAAATAAATAACATTTTATACTACGTGGTGCTCATTTAATGCTAATCTACTATAAAATGAATATGAAGACACACTGTTCAACTGTAAGAGAAGTGATATCCTGTGCTGCAAGTAAAGTAATATTCACAGAGCTTATTGCTTTACTTAGGAGGCACACAGTGAGTCACACTCATCTCACTGCAGTCTTTTGCCTGTGTGGTCATAAAATCATAGTTCATTCAAGCCCTGGTGTAATGTTATAGTGTACACATGTCCAAATTATGTCTGTGCACTGTAAACCAATATGGCATGTCTGTTAGGCAGTGGTATCATATTTCTATTGTCAAATCTGGCTCTCATCAGTCTAAGCTGCATATTGTTCATCAGCTGTCCTTTGGGTTTAATGCTAAAATTAGCATGCTAGCACGACTACATAATTATGGTGCACAGTGTGTAGCTGAGGCTGTTGTGGACCTATAAGTTACAAGGAGCATTGCAGGTGAACAAATGAACATTGTTAAGTTTAACGTGGGACCACAAGTCAGCACAAAGCAAATCCTGAATACTAAGTGTGTTAGCTTTGGCACAGTAATTCTGAACTTGTGTTAGCAGTCATGAGTGCCACTAAACGGTTGCTTGTAGTGACAACAGATGCTCAAAACGGAAACATATCATTTAACTGTCAGCTTGACACTGGGGATGCAAATCTACACTAAAAGCCTGAAGGCATAAAGACGCCTGGTCATGTTTTAAAGCTGTAACTGTCAGTCTGATCAAAATCGAGGACATCAAAGAATAATTTGTTTTGCTTGTAGATAGATTTGTACATATATTTCCATTTCTATCACATGACATAAACATTGCATCATGTGACACTGCAACACCCTGGATGTGTCTCGTTTATTCAGAGACTGTCGAGAAATTGACTCCAGGAATAGAGTTTGCAAGAATTCAGGTACAGGTTTGTACTGAGAAGAGAAGCAACTTGCAGTGATGCTTGGAATGGAAATTGATTTTATAAATACCAATACCATTATGGATTCTACTTAGTGGTTCATTTCTTTATCGATTTCCATACGCCTACCCTACAGGTTTTCAGCATTAGCACAACTACTTTATTATCTCACGAGTCTGAACACAGCGCTGAAACTGTAGAAAAAGGGCATGTACGTGCTAATGTCGTCATAACATATGATATTTACCTTTGTTAACTGTCATGTTGCTTGGTTACGAAGCAGTAGCTGTCAAATACATGGCGTTCCTGAAATTTAAACCGTGGAAAGATATTTCAGAATACTGCTGGTGTTTCCACCCTTACTTGAAATTATCATTTTACAGACATTAAAAATTCCACTGTTATCTACTAGCTGCTATCTTTCTTCATGAAATGAAGCCACACTTTGAACCGTTTCCAACTTTCTGCCATGACTCTGCAAAGTTTCCAGCACTGTTGACACATAAGTTTGACTTCGCAGTTTTAACAATGCACAACTGTCAGAAAAACATCCCGGCATCTACAAAAGGAATTGATACACTCATAGGCGTACGATTGTGATGGATTGGATCATTTGGAACCAGTTCTCCATTCCCAGCCCAAAGTGATACCGCCTGAAGGGCTGTGTAATGGTATCTCATTAAGCTCAAGTTCATGCTTTTGAATGAAATATCCATGTTGATGGCTACACAACTCTCATCCCTGACTGTTGCCCTAGTGGCTGACACATGTTATGACATTTGCTTCAGTATGCCACTGCATCACTGTGAACACAGTTACTCCATGAAACAGAGAGTGTTGAGTAAACCTTTATGACATGGAGATATGCTTCAAGTAACAATAAAACATTCCTCTCATTTGTATTCATACAGTATATCATCAATGCACAAGTTCAATGTTTTCCAGCACTAGTTTTGAGGTGTAAAAGTGGCCATATATCATTTTGTTGCATCCCTGTAGTTCGCCAACTTGCCTCACATTTCTGAGAAAAAGCCGTTTGACATACTCCAGAGAACTCGCCAGGACTTGTTGCATTTGGGATATTCGCTTAGATGGATGGGGCAATAAAAGGTAGCAATAACTTTAAACACTCATAAAAGCAAGAAAGCATGAAGACAAAAAGAAAATGAGTTTCAGAAAGGCAAAAAGCATCCTAACATGAAATGGTTTTGTTGCTGTCTTGCTGTTGTCGAAGAGAAAATCCCTCAATTTTTCCCTCTATGGCGGAATTTTTCTCTGAGTGACTGTTGAACGCTGGTTTTAAACAGTTTGTTTGTTATGCAACCTTTTCTTTATTTCTGATGGGCTGACAACATAAACTAGCCATCTACTATGATTGATGGACATTTTATTCCAATACCACACTCCATCGCAGCCGCACAGAAAACATGACAGCTACTGTAAGGCTTTCTCGTACAGTAGCTGTTTTGTAAAAGTGTTTTAAGGACAGAATTTTATTTATACCTCAATTTCAAGCAAGAGAAACTCTCGGGCCAGACTTTATAGAATTACAGCTGCACTCTGGCTTACAGGGAGACAAGCAGTAAGCAGCCAGACATCACTGAGGCAAGTAATCACTGAAACTTTAAAATCGATTCTGTAATGAAACCAGTGTGGAGATGCTGAGAAAAAGAGACCGATATGGATGAATGCAATGTGTGCTCCTTATCAATAATGAGCAAATTATTGGCAGCAGAATTACGCACACACTGGAGCTGAGCCAGAGTCCGCTGAGGACAAACAGCAGAGAAAAAACGGTAGAGAAAGTGTTCTTTTAAAAAGCCGCTCTGCTCCATATATTCAATATTCTAAGTTTGATTAAGTGATGCCCTAGTTTAAAAGTGGAGTCAT
Organism: Argyrosomus regius; assembly: GCA_946959425.1. Classification (NCBI taxonomy): domain Eukaryota; kingdom Metazoa; phylum Chordata; class Actinopteri; family Sciaenidae; genus Argyrosomus; species Argyrosomus regius. Next base: position 28,790,397 of record OX336882.1, read on the forward strand.
AACGTTCTGAATTCATTTAGAACAACTTGATGTACAGTTTTAGTGCTGTGAAACCAATTTGTCTACAAATGTATTTTGGCCGTCAAGAAGGGCTACAGTTACATAGAAGAAAAAAAATTGGAATATTTCCACCATTAATTAATAACACAGCCGAGAAATTACCTAAGGGAAGAAAACTAAAGGTACTTTACAAATAAATAATGAAGCAAGAGAAATATACACGCCTAAGGACTCAACATTTTCTTCTCTGACAGGTAAGACGGGAGCTACATCTGGGGGTTATTATGAGCTGTCAACACATGTAGGGATAAACTTCTAAAATAGGCCAAACATTAAAAATCTCATCTCCTCATTCATTCCTTTAATCTTTTGATCTACAGTATTAGATCTTGACTTGTCACTTAATTTGTCTCAAATGCAGATACAATCTATTTATAATTAAATACATATTCATTTACACCTAGCCGCGTGTCTCCTTCAGTCAGATAAGAAATCCAATTTGCATCTATTCATGCTAGATGCAAATCTGGGTGGCCTGCTTCCAACTCAAGATGTCAAAAGAACCGGAAGCCATTACTTGCCAAAAGGTTTCTGTAGAACTTGCTTTGTAAACAATTTAACAGGCTAACAATGAACCACTAACTAACACTTACTCTACTCCACTTAAATCATTCAAAGGTTGCACCACTCAGTAATTGGATGAACGCCAGATTCAACAGCACCTTACTCTGTTTGTGCAATGATAAGCATTGAAGCCACTGCAGACGCGGTCCCCGTTGCATATATACAAATGTATTTCAGTCTGTACATAATTGCGGTGTCATTATCTCTTGCCATTATTAGTGCATGGCTCTAGAGGTGGCATACATGATTACAACTATGACAAGTAACACAATCTGAATGCCTGTCTAACGGGACACCCCAGTAGCTCACCTGGTGGAGTGCATAACACATATCAACCACCCTGGGCCCTTTGTTGCGTGTTAACACCTCGCTTTCTCTCTCTCCTGCCTTTCCTGACTCTGTCCAATTAAAGCAAAATGCCAAAAAGAAAATGGGCTACTTGAAAATAAATAAATTAAAAAAAAGTCCAAACCACCTCAGACAGAAATCCCTCTCAAATTGTTCTTGGCTAAACAAGGTTTTTCAACACTGAATAACATTTCTGATTTGCCCAGAAGACCATGCATATGCATCAGTACATACACACACACACAAAAATAAATATAGTATATGTCCTCTTTAAGGGAAAGCAAAAACCTTTTTCCACCATTTTGCTCCCACCAACATTACTCTCTTTACCATCTATGACTGTCTATGGGATTCTTGTGACAGAATCAGGTCATATGACAAAGTAAAACAAAGGCAGTAATTTAAAGTTCCTCTGAGACACAAAAGCATTCACAGAGAGGCTTTTGTAAAGCACCACCTTGAAGAGTGGAATATCAATATGTGCCCACAACTACGCAAACATTATGTATTTCATTTGTCTGTCTTGGAGGACACTGTGACCTTGACCATTTTCTGTCTTCCACTCTGCCTACTACTAGAAGGCAGAGTGGAGTGGCACTTCATTACACTTTAACAAAGGCTCTGTTGCATCTATAAAGAGATGCCCATTTCACCTGACAGTAAGTGGAAATGTAGTTAATGTAGACTATGCACGTGCTTGACCTCACAGTATGGCAGAGTGTGGAGCTGCCTAAAGCTTAACACGTTTATGGCAAGACACAACACGTTTTTCTGTGTTCGAGGTTGATTAGCCGACCGGACTAATGGGATTTAGACTGACCAGCCAGCTCCCTACAGGCGTTATCAATTAAATTATCTCAGCGTTTCTTCCAACAGACTTTTTGTCTTGGGCATAAATTCTTACCTGGATTTTCTATGATGCAAGTAGATCTTAAGTAAAACAAACAGGTAATATAGAAATAAATTATAGATCAACTTAAATTGAGTTGAGACAAATAAACTAAGCTTGGCACATTTACTCAAGGTAAGGAGATGCTGGTGTTACATGTGCAAAGACAAGGTGTTCACACAGGGTAGCTTGATAGTACAAAAGGATGTCATTGGTTACTATTGTATACTGGGGTTAGCTGTGCAGCCTTTAGTAATGGTTGGGTCTAGATGGTAACTCTAGATCTGTGAATCCACATCAGGACTTTTACGTGTTGTTCCTTTACTTGGGAGAACTTTGCCTTCTTTCTGCCGAAGAGCTGTTGTCCCATGTTAAACCAAACCTCAACGTTGACTTAATATTTGAATCCAACCCTTGATGTTTCTTATCTTTTCCTATATGTAACCAAATGGTTTTGTTGCCTAAATCTGACCATCGATTCAGTCTTCCAGGACCATCTCTATTAAGACTTATTATAGTACGTTACCTGACTTCCTAAAGGCTTTGTCAATCTACCTTTTTAAAAAAACAAATTTAGTCTAGGTTTTCAACTGCAGATGTGCTTCAAACTCAACACAACAAAAATAATTTAACGCAGAAACAATGCTTTGCAAGACTTTTGCAAATCTAGGATTAGCATCTAGACACAACCCTATAATTACTCTCATCTCTTCTTGTATGCACACTATGTCTGGTGTGCATACAAGAAGAGATGAGATATATCTAAACTGCAGAAGCACAGCTAATGCTATGTTGTTTAGTCGTGACTGTGTACAATCGTACAGATCAATTTGCATGTAACTGTATACGGTGCAGTTTTCCCTCACAAAATGAGGAGAGGAGAGAGGGTGTGCTTATGCGCCAACAAAAGTTGTGAAATATAATTTTAGTTTAGAAGAACATTCAGATATTTCTACCACAAATGAACTCAAAAGAAGTGCAGGTATAAGTCACCACTTTAAACGCCTCAGGATCAAAGGATCAATCATCACACTTAATTATATTCTCCACTGAAATGTGTTCATATAAGCACCTTGTTTAAAATGGAGTTCACATTACAGTATAAATAATATAATTTGGCACTTTGCCATCAGCTTTTGGATGCAGTGTAATAGCTTTGGATGCCCTCCAACTTCAGTCAAATGTGTTTCTTTTTTAATACAGAGGTGAAGATGCAACGTTCTTTTTTTGTTGGTGGATGTAAAAACGAGAGCCATGCCAACTGCTTTGACCAGGACAAGTTATTATTTTTTAAAGGATGAGTGAAAATTATTTTTTTCAGGTTCAGATTTTACCACAGCTTTGTGTTTGCTTAAAAACTAAGAACTCCCAAAGCACAAATCCACTGGATATACGACACCAGGGAATAAAAATTAGATCTGAGAGAAGCAGAGTGTGTGTGGGTGTTTGAGGGGGTTGGGCTGTATGTGTGGACTAATCTGTTATGACATGGGAATGGCCGTCTCTGGTTACTTTCTTTTCACACTTCTCTCTAGTTTAAAGCATAATATTTTGGCATCGGAGTAAGATTTTGTTGACGCTCCACAGTTGGTTGCTGAGATGTGCATCTATTTACTTTACATAAAAGTGGGTATCACAGTTGAAGGTAATTGCTATATGAAAAAAAAAAATGTATTTGACAGGACCAATTTTGCACTTAAGGGTAGCACTGCTTAAAGCATCCCAGTCTACTGCTGTCTTATCGTTATCTCAGTTATTAGAAGACTTTCTCCTCATTTAATTGACTCTCCTCTTAATGCATAAACTAAGAATGTGGCATTTAAAACCATTTATTAGGAAACAGGGGTTGTGTTGACTGAATATGTTCCAGTATAGACTGATTTTGTTTTTAAACAATGACAGAAGAAACCTGAAGGCCGTCCATCATTTTGACACTGATGGCAATCTACCGCAACACTCTCAATAACCACATAGCCAAACCGCCCTGTCTAGTTGATGCCAAGTGTGCAGGTTAATTAGCTTCTGTCTGGCAGTCTTGTTTTTATCTTACATGCATGACCTCAATGTCTACCTGGCTTTAACCACCACGCTGGTAGGCTATGTCGCTACATAGCATCGCTATTACAAAATGTCAAAGCAGCAGAGCGCCCGAAGTTTCTTTATCAACCACATCACAATTATCAGGCTTTCTAAAGACTTGAAAAATGAGGGATTAATGCAGCGGAGGATGAAGGACAAGCAAATAATACTGGAACATTTATAAGTAAGCAGCAGTTAATGTTGCAAGGGAAGAAAGTGACAGCAAGGTGGTAAAAAAACATTCATCTGCCTCATGTAGTGTTGACAGAAAAAGTGTCAGTACGGTTCATCTTTTAATTTGTTCTTCTTTTTATTAAATGTTATTGTGGTTGAGTTGTTTTAATTAAGTTCTATTAAAGAAGTTATTTGTCACTATTTATCATCGAAATTAAAATGACAGGAAATAGATGATGACAGAATTTTTACCACATTCGTCAAAATGATGAACGAGAAACTCAAACGCAACTTTTGCTGAGAAGGAAACTTGCCCACTATTTATTTAGTGTTTTCTTTTTGACTTTGCAAATCATTTAACAAGATAGTTTGATATAAGATGAGCTATTTTTATCCCATACCCATTTAAAAAAAACATCTATGTGCCGCGAGAAATAGTATGTTCACGACATTTTCAAGTCAGAAAGGTTAGAAATAAAAAGTGTCACTGTTTGTATTGTGATGACACCGACACAGTGTGGTTCCAGTGTGTACCCTCTGCACACTGGAGCCACACAAGATCCAAGCAATCTGATCAATCTTAGCTATATCGAGTGTTTGAAGCTGTATATGACATACTGTATATTACACAGTAAAAGAATGAATCAGTAGACAACATGTCGGATAACATATGGACCAGAAAATATCTCACAAATAATTGTGTGAAAAATGGATTACCCGTGAGCCTTTACTACATGTTAGCATACACAGTGAGTATTTGCCATCCAAGGACGAAACAAAAACACAAATCATCAAGTCATTAACATTCAACTACAGCGCGATGGTGGCCTCATAACAGTGTCTGACATTTCTGTAGGGCACTGATATTTTACTGTTTTTCAGATTTCCAAACACAGTTTTAAATCACTCAGCGGTTGCTCAATGAGACTACACTAATCATGGGTTGTTATGCATTTAACAAACGTGTTTACAGCACCCTTTCACTTTTTCTTCATCAAATCGTGAAAGTACTGGCAAATCAGTGAGACGCTATGGCAGAAGCTGACAATCTGTTTAGCTTTTTTAACATGATAGAGGTTAGATTTGGCAAGAAATACTTCATTTGTGGGCCTATTGTAAGATACTTCAATCAAAGTGATAAATATTGGGTTTTACTCCATTACCTGTATGTTTGTTAGCCCGGGGTAACAGATAGTGGAGTGGATCTCAGACATTTTATCCTCAGTTCAACATTGTGTTGTGTTTGTTGAGAGTTGACAGTTTAATGTTTTGGTCTTTTGTAAATGCATTTACTGGCACCAATAATTACGTCGCACTTTGTAGCAGATTTGACACAGGTTCACTTAAACTGCAATTATGCTGCCATCCAATGGTTCGTCCTATGTATCATTATGTTATTTTAAGTGCATATTTAAGCACATTAAGAACTAAAGATGGGCTGTTATCAGTTTGTGAATGGATTTCACAACAAGGTCACAACTTTTCAAGTTTGTGTTAAAACAATAGTCATGTGCTCACATGAACTTTGAAGCAGATTTTGCTTGCAGTAATTATTCATCCACTGTCCAGTAAGTAATTCCTTTATAATGAGCTCCCAATGTGAGAGAATGTGGAAAAAAAAAAAATCCACAGCCCTATCTGAAGTTTCTCTGAAGTTAATATGAAGCTTCAGCAGTCTGAGTTAGTCACATCAAGTGTGTATCTACCAAAGTTATTCTTTTAAGTATGAAATTCCCCATTTCCCCAGACAGTGTTTCCGTGCTGAGCTACAGAACAGCGGAGGAATAGTTTCATTTTGTACTAAAAAGACTAAATTTGGACGATCCCCACTTGATTTGAATAACTCTGAAGCCTCAGATTGCCTTCAAATTTCATTTTTCGCACAGAACAAGAACAAGCGCCTATCTATTACAGTGGAAGTGCATTAGGAAGGAAGGTTTTGATGTTCATACGCGCACCTGAAATGTGAACCAATTCTTTAAAATTAGAATTAATAATCCCTGATATGGCAAAATAAAAATAAAATCCAGATTCACAACCAGCAGTCACCTACTCATAGCTCTGATGCTAAGATTTCAAGAAGCTGAGCTGCGCGGAGCCTCGGTTTATTTTTATCCCAGTAATCAGCGGTGAGTGTTGTTCTTCAGTTAAAGAAGATCCAATGTTTTTCTTTGATTTGTAATTTCTTCTTGCATGGAACCTTGAGAGCATATTTTAAGCTAATTCTGCAGCGAGATGAGCAGGCTGAGGCTGACAGACAGCTTCTGTCTGTGCGACTATAGTCCCAGAATGACAGTGATGGAATTCATTAATCATTAGCAGCCTGCAGGCATCTGACCCACACCCAATACGCCTGCTGTGAAGCCTGTTAAACTGAGCCAGTCAGCCAGTGCCTTCACACATGGATACCGAGATTATTGGGTTATACAAATATAGATCTGCCAAAAGGAATAAAATGGTGTTATTGGGTTTTCAGGTTTGCTCATCTCTAACATTTCTCCTCTCCATCAGGACCACCTATGACGTTTCAACATGCCATCCTTCATTTCTCCTTGGCACGTGGCGATATGTAGCGTAGTGCGAGTGGCCAATTTCAGAGCAGCGGAGAGGGGTCCGGGGAAGTGATGGATTTAAAATGGGACTAACTTGCCCTCAAGCATGCCTCATAATTGAGTATGAAAAAATCAAGTGAAATAAAAAATGCATTTCAAATGAGTTATTTTTATGAAGAAGTGCAACTGTAAGCGTGTCTCGCGTGTTCACACTTGAATATAACTTGTCCTTTTATTGTGTCCTGTGTGAAGGGAACAATATGTGATTACGTGTTCTGGGTAGGTTGCTTCCCCCTTTTGTTGTTGCCATCCTATAGTACCTCAGCTATTGAAGAGACAATCTTACAAATGGTCCCCTGAGTTCTCAGAGTAACAGAGCAGTATCTAAGATGGTAGTGAAGATTCCCAAGAGGAAAGCTGGGTGGAAGACAAGAGTGGTAAATAAATAAAAAGGGGTTTAAACTTCAGGACTGCAGCTCTAGCTGAGCTGCATTACAAGTAGTTAATAAATGTAAATAAATATTTCATAATGTAAATATTCAAGGTCACCGCTGGGCTGGAGCACATGTCTGTAGCCTGCAGAGTCGGCATTTTACCTGAGCTACATTTATTTGGGCTTTCGGAATAAACTGGAGCAACTGAAGGAAAAATCACACAGAGACAAAAGAAATAGAAGAAAGTACAAAGACAGAGATTTGAAGTCAAAGCTGTGAGATACCAGTGATGATTTAGCTGGAGCTGGGCATCATATGAAAATGTGACACTAGTGACAACCCAGTACCTTTCAGTGCTGGTGCAAAAGCAAAAAAGATGACTGAAAATATTCAAAACTTTTCTCAATACCTTACTTTCAGAGATATAAGTCTTCATTTAACAAAATAAGACAAACTTATAAAATGTTTAAACACAATAAGATGTATGCAAATTATAAAAGAAACTACCTGAAAATCCCAAAATAACTAAACAAAATTAAAAGTCAGTGTAAAGTGTAAAGTAAACTAACTTTGAAACACTGAGTGAGATTAATCAGTCTCTATCTCTCTGCTAGGGGTGCAGGGGTATGCTCAGGGTGGCCTCAGCGTGTCATCGAGCCACCCTTTAAGGACCGCCCACAAAATGCTGGACTGAAAACGGGTTATTAACTGTTTTAACCTCCACATTTCAGTAATATATCGTTTAAGTCTTTTCAAATGTTTCCAGCAACTATTTTCCAACATACAGTATTTAATCTCACAAGGGCCTTCATACAGACTTTAATCTGACCAGACACTCAAAACCAACTTTCAGACATAGACATATTCCAGATAGTACCCTATGTCTGCATCTAGTCGATTAAACCTTGCTAGTCAACACCAGAAATACTAGTCAGTTAAACCAATTATAACATTTTATTAATGTACAACACTAATTAACTGTCATCTCTACACACAGGCGTCCACCACTAGCCAGAGTTACAGCCCCAGCAGACAGCAGCACCCCTTCACCCCTCTAAAGCCCATGCTGGTTGTACGAGATGACATCTTTGTCCCACTTTAGAAGTTAAGTCATAGTCAGAACTTTTCATTACTGTGGTCTGCTTTGGGATTCTACCAGACAATTTCACTCTCTTCCATCTAATCTCGCACAAGAAATCTGTTTGAGATGGAGCTCCCCCGAGGGAAAAGAGTAATGGTGGAACTGGTGTTGAAAAGAAAACTGCCCTCATTAAAGCAAGATTCTTAATACTAAGATATTTTACAGTAAAGATTGCTCAATTTGAATTCTTCTCAGCTCAACATTCGACACATTTGATCATTCGATGCTATTGGATCACCTTTAAGAGTGAGTTGGCATCAGGGAGCAGTGTTTCCCCTATAATAGTACAAGGCTTTTTAAATGCCAAAAATTACCACCAAATATCAACTCTTCCAGAAATCAATGTGTTTGTGGATGCATCTGTGCAGCACTGTTCTGAAACGTGAGTCAACCTCTGTACCGTTGCCTGGGAAACTCTTAGATGTGAGTGCCCCTGTTGTTCTGTGCATATTTTCTGTCCCTTGAACCTATCAAACGTAACAAAATTCAGCACCATTGTTATGTGGATGACACTAATTTATGTCCCGTTAAAAACCAGTGAAAGAGGGTGCACCAGAAGCCCATTGCTGCATTGAAGCTGTTAAAAGCATGAAAAGCAATGAAAACAGTGAAGAAGGCAATTTTCATCATTTCATCATTTATTATCTTGTCTGTCAGAAATAAAGTGCTGGATGTCCCGAACCTTTCTCAAGCTAAATGACAACAAATATGAAATAATTATTTTTGGTCCTCCAAAGTCTGTCCCAATTTCACAAATAACATCTTGTCTCCCCGTCTACAAATGTCAAACCTCCAGACAGAAACCCAGGTGTAATATTTGACAGTGACCTTTCATCTGAAAAAAAACAAGTTATAAGTCATTCAATCATCATTTTATCAAGTGAGGAATATCTCAAAATTAGGTTCTCTCTCTTGGTCTGATCTCAAGAAGGTCATTGATGCTTTTATCTCGGTAAGGTTATTATAATTCATTGGATTTCATAACTTCAGCTGGTACAAAACACAGCTGCCCTGCTTTTAACAAATATTAGGGGACAAGATCACATGAGCCGTGTTTTAGTCTCTCGTCGCTGGTTACCAGTAATTATTTGAATTGATTTTAGGATTTTACTGATTGCCTTTAAAGCCCTTCATGGTGCAGTTCACAGTTACTGCTGCTCCCCTGAGTGCTAAAGCGGCCTTAGATCCTCAGGGGGGGAATCTCTGCTGGCTGTTCCAACGTCCTGCCCTTGGGTTTTTTTTTTGTTTTTTTAAACTAATGCTACAGTTTTCTTTCCAGCATGTCTTACTTATTAAATAATTATTGTTTTTATCTTATATTTAATTATGCGCAATTATGTTTTTGTATTATTTTAATTGTCTGATTGTATTTGCCTAAAATATTTTACTTTGGGTTTATCCATGTGAAATACTTTGTAACATTATTTTGAAAAGGGCTGTGTATAAACATATAAAATTATAATTACCATCGTATTATTATTATCACTAGTATTCCAAATGTGTGTATGTGTTCATGAATAAGAAATATGGGAGGGTCATTTTTTAAGGGCAAAATAATTATAATAACAGCTGGACTCTGTACTTTTAGCAAATATTATTCAGGCAGTAAAAAGTGTATTGTTGGGGATTATTTTCAGGCACAGATTAAAACACATTTGGCGCACTGCTGGTGATTAATTCAAAATAAACTACAGTGCCAAAGTTCATTACAATGAAGAAATTACCAGTGCAACTCTCACTGATGTGCTTTTAAATGGTTTATGAACAACAATGGATATCTAAGGCACAGAGGAGTAAGCTATAACAGACTTTGTTGTTAACTTTCATTGTTGGTCTTTTCATGGGATTTGTTAGCAGAGAAAATGTGAATTATTACAAGAGATATTCTTTAAAAATAGGTCCAAAGTGTAAAATTTAGCAGGCTCTTGCTACAAAATATGGCATAAATGAAATATAATATGCATGACTATGTTTTCATTGGTGTGTAATCACCTGAAAATACAGAAACCGCACATCGTCTCCCACAGTGTCTGTTATGTTTCTACAGTATCCCAGAGTGGACAAAGAAATACTCGCTCTTGGTGGGGCCATTGTTTTTCAAAAAGTTCACCCTCTTTGAGAAACTAACTGTACAAAGAAGTTGCAATCTTCAGCTACACTGCAAGATGCCACCAAGTCCTACAACTCTGATTACAAAAAAGTTGGGGGGCGATGCGTAAAATGTAAATTTAACCTAGAGGACACAGCGTCTATGATTTCCAAAAAACAAGCTGAAATATGGGCTTGTCAGAACACAGCACCAGTTTTCCACTTGAGAAGCGCTTGAGCCCAGAGAAGTTAACAGCATTTCTGGATGTTTTTGATATATGGTTTTCTTCTTCCATGGTAGAGTCTTAAATTATATGTGTAGATGGAGCAAGCCGTTTTCTGTGAAGTGTCCCTAAGCTCATTACGAATATCCTTCATACAGTCATGTTGGTTTTTTATTGCAGTGCTATCTGAGGGGTCAACGATCACGGGCGCTCAATGTTGTCTTCTGGCCTTATACATTTATACATCCATACATTTATTCTAGATGTTGAACCATTTGCCAACACAGCTTTACACAAAGTGGTGAACCTTAACCCATCCTTGCTTGTTTATGAATGAACCTTTCATACCATCACCTGTTACCAAAGAACCAGTTTGCCTGTGGAAAGTTCCTGTCCAAGGTATCAAATATCAAAGAGAAAAATAAAGTTTAGAAGCCTAAACATAAATCTTTCTATTCTATTCACTTGAACTTTACTCAGCGTCCCAACTTTTTTTGGAATCAGGGTTGTACACTCTTGTCCTTTAATGCCCTCTTAAATGGAACAGTAGTTTTGAAAATCACCATGACACCTGAGTAAGTATAGAAATATTACATTTCAGCTTTTTTCATTCTCTTAAATGTCATGTGTATTTATTCTTTCTTTGGAGCCCCGCTGTGCCGTCAGATGCCACATTTATTCATATTCACATTCAGCCATGCTGTTTGCCTCTTCAATAACACATAACAGGTCGAAACCAGCTACGTCACGGGAGCTTGTTAAGTGGAGTTTCGTGTAGCTGTTGTCCTTCTCATACAGATTTTCACATTAGTAAGCATGCGTTATACTAAATTCTCTCAGAATGTTTTTCCATTATAACACTCCTTTTTATGTCTGCCTGCCAGTTAGTGTTTTCAAGGTTGAGGTTAAGTGTTCTGTTTTTCAGCCGTCTCTCCACCATTACAGAAACACGCACACAAAGCAAGAAGAGATACAAGGAACTAAATCCACAGGAAATGCGATTCTTACTATAGTCAGTGTGCATAACCAGGTTCTTGCCTTGGATCAAGGTTTGTAGTAAGGTAGGATGCATCAAAAATTGATCCCCCCAGATTTTCTCCAGATGTGTCTGAGTTCAAGAACAGATGGTATTGAATATGGAATCACCTTGACATAACAGCTTTTTTTGAGTGAGAACATCTGTCAAACTGTCCTAACACTGATCCTTCTCTAAATGAGAATCCCACCACGCTGCTGTAAAAAAATAAAATCCTGCTTTAAAACAGGGGCAAGGCTGCATTGGAAAATTATTTGCAACCTCTGACTATAAGTCTCTGGGTATTTTATTAAGGTTTTGGCATGAGGCAGTAGGCTAATTAAGCAAATTCATTGAATTAATGGTCTATCCCTGAACACAAGATCTCAAAAAACAGTGCCTGGTTTCTTTAGAAAGCTGTGACTGCCAGCAAGAAATACCGCTGAGAGCAAGGAGTCAGCATGATAAATCTGCACTCATGATTTTAAATTCTTACTCGCAGACAATATGTGCAAAGGATTTATTCAGCAGTACAACCATTATAACTTCAACAAGACTCTGCAGTATAGAAATTAATGATGACTGACAGAGTTTCTTCTTCTAACAACTCTGGTTCATATTTCTGTTTCTATTTTCATGGAAATAGACCCTGTGTGCATTGTTAGCACCTAGGGTACAAGATGAAAGAATATTGCTCTCTACATTTTTTTTCCTCTCTGTACACAAACATACACATGCTCTGCAAACCTGACTATTGTTTGGCAAAGATATAATGTCCCCATTGCTTTAATGAAAGGCAGCCAGCTTTCTGATTTCATGAGTTTTTACAGTAGCTAAACTCAAAGAAGCGTGTGCTCATATGACCTCAGAATGTTTTCCACAATAGGAGCTCTGTACAGTCAGCCCTGCACATACAGGAAATGCAGCTTTTTATAATCTTGGTCTAGCTTTTATATTTGTCCACTGTTGACATTTTACTCATCTGTGTTATTCTTAAAATCTGGGATTGAAACGGTTTTAAAACACCAACTGCAAATAAAAAACCCAACATGACTGGTCATGCAACCAAACCTGTCGGGCTTTGATCAAATTCAAGGTTTAACCTCAAACCACAGAATCTTTATATCAATCCGAACCTAAATATGTGTGGGAAATGTTATCATGACTCTTAGAAATTATGGGTTAACTATGAACAAAGGTTCTAACTCTGTTTGTGTTCCGACCACTCAGCAACCAGTTGCCAAGGTTTGTCTCCTTTTTTTGTATTTTTAGGCGTTGGGTACAGACGTAGAGAAGAAATGTTGCTGGAGGACGGAGAGGATGAATTAAAAATTAAAAGCCAAATGTAAATCTTTGTTAGTGAGTGCTCCATCAAGAGAAAAGCAGGGCAAATAAACTGACATTATATTAAATGCTGTCAGGGTGATGAAGTACTTTAAAATTCAATTAAATGTCACTCTTATTTAATCTTAAATCTTGATTTTAGTTGTATTTTGATATTGATTTGACCACTGAGGGAGAGTGAAAACAAGTTTTCAACACAACACTGACAACAGATCATCAGATTTTTCAGTTGATATGGTGAACTTCTTAGCAAAATGTTGCTTATTTGCACTCCAGCAGCTTTATTAAGTTTTATTAGCAACATTATGATTCATTTGGAGTTGGAGTTTGTGTCCACCTGATGAATGTAAGCACAATACTCACTCTCTTTCAGCACTATTCTTGGTCTCCCTCAACTCTAAAGGGAAATATCTGCCTCTGTCTGCTAAATGTTCCACTTCTACAGCTAGTCTATATGGGCACTAGGGGTGGGCAATGTGACCTGATATTAATGCAGCATTTTTTACTTTTTGGACCATGGATGCATTATATCACATGCTTCCTTTAGTCTTTGTGCAGTAATGCCTCTGGTGTGGTCAGCGGGGAAGAAGGCAGTCAGGAAGCATCTGCTGTTCAAATTATCATTGATGACTTGGATGATGACAAAAAAAAAAAACAACATTGTACGGCTCAGTAGTCCGACATGACTCAGTCCTGAACCTCTTGAAGCTCTGGCAGGCATTCTTGCTAAAAAGCGTCCAAGGAGGCAGCTCGTGTCTTGAGTTTCAGTATCCAGAGTTTGAATTACATATCAAAAGCAATCTCTCTCTATGCATAACATCACACCAGTGATAATAATGTATGTACCGACAAGCCTGAATGAGCATATTTAACAACCCCCTTCGCACTGTCATATAGTTTTCATATTGTCATTGCAGAAACATCCATTGTAACCCTTTGAGAATAATCTAAACCTATTTTAAGTATTTAATGTGTTGATTTAGTGAGATACTGACATCGCTGAGAACTGTTTGCATTTGTGCTACATCTTCCTTCTGAAAGAATCAGGACAGCATCAAATAGGAGTGGCATATGTGTGCATCTTATGATGAATCTCTGAGCTCAAGCACAGTACGATGTAATGAGCATTAGGTCACTGACTACACTTAAAATGACTACTGAATAAAGTGCTCATAGAGTTGCTGCATTGTTCTGAAATGGCTCTTGGCCGATCTGCAGTGAAGAATGTACCATTTAGGAATGCTTGCCAACGTTATATCACTAAAAGCGTGTCTTAATAGTAAAATGGTAAAGTGAGGGTTTATCTTCCCACTGTTGAATATAATGGGTATCTCACTTATCATCTCATTGGGAAATCAAATATTTTAATCAGGTAAGAGACTGCTAATGTTCTGAGTGTATGATAATGCACTTACAATAACTACATCTAATGGGGAATAATGAGGGTCTCTGCGTTCACTCTCTCTTAAGGTGTAATATTTAATGCATTAGGTGAACTTTTGTTCAAGGCCCCAATTAACACACACAAATACTAAATTAATGTGTTAACTGATAACACCTACACTCTTCAAAGAAAAGTGTCAATCTCTTCAGGATGTAAATGACTCAATTTACACAACTAGATATTGCACATACATGGTATGTTGGTGCATAGATGTAGCGCTGCAACTATTAGTCGATTAATCAATTAGTAAGTCCTCAGAAAATTAAATCAGCAACTATTTTGATGATCTCTATTAACAGATATTTGCAGAAGCGTTGTGTTTTTTGTTTGTCGTCAGAGTAGTATTGATCAATCACGTTTGACTGGGTTTTAGTTGCAACAGTCGGTGTGGAGAGCAAAAGACAGGGAGCACATGGCGGAAATGCAATCTTGGATCCCATCAGCTATATCGTCTGACAATGATTTTAGCTTTCAAAGAAGTTATCTGCATTCATGTGAAGATATGTTTATAGAGTTTAGCAGAAATGTCTCTCATTTTTACGTATTAAGTTGCTAATCAGACTGCAAAGGAAGTCTTGGCTCGGATATCAGTTATCCATTTTCCGGATATCCACTGGCTACACCGAAAGCCCAAAACATTGACCGTTGGCCTCAGAGGATAAATCGCCATCAGACGATGGGTCCTCAGATTGCTCTTTTGATAAATGAATCGTTTGATATTTTTCAAGTAAAATACCAAAAATTCAATCTTTCCAACCTCAATTTTTTTTACTTTTTTCTGACCTTCCTTTTTCTTTTGTGGTAGAAAATTAAATATTTATGGATTTCTGACTGTTGGTCAGACAAACAAAGACATTTCAAAAACATCATTTTTGCCTTCAGGAAACAGTGAAGCATATCTTTCGCTGTTTTTTGACATTGAAGATATAATTCTTCTTTTTTCACAGAAAAAAAAAAAATCAAATAATCGAGGCAGGAATCTGAAGATGAGTATATATATATTACAGCAATTTATATATTAAACTGTAAGTGTCCATTAGCTGCTTGGCCAACATGTCCATTTGCTGTGTGCTTGTGAATCTAAAAGTGGCCCTGTGATGTGTTTCTGCTCAGAGTGCTGCTGCAGTCCCTCAAAAAATGTCACACACATGTCAGGTTCACCTTTAAGGACAAAGTCTCCAATTATCCAGTGCTCTGAGACCCTTACTGCCTTCACCAAACGTGCAGAGGCAGGTCTGACTCTCTTCAGATCTCTAGACCTACACACAAACACGCACAGACGGCGTATACACTGGTCTCTTGATTAGGCATACTTCAATACTAATTCTTAATTCAAAATGCACGCAGCTCCTTCAAGCAGTAAATCGTTGAATTTAATATAAAATGCAGACATTGTCAAGGGGTTTACCTACAGCTCAGCTCAGCTCAGGAGAGACACATACATTTGTCATTTTTGGTGCCAGATGTAGGCTCCTGGCTTCAGCCCCTGAGCCTTCAGCCTCTTGGGATTTTCTTGCAATACATATATGTCTAGGTTTTATAGGGAATGGGACAATACAGAAAAACATGCTGTCAGCGGGCAGCTCGGTTAGCAAAAACAACTTGTCTGTGACAAGCTGGACACATGAAGGCCCCTAGCACACAAATAGGCACTCGTGACAACAATTGTGTGCAGAAGGGCATCTTTGAGCGCACGACTCATTGAACCTTGAAGCCGAGGTGCTACAGCAGCAGAGGACTGTGCTCCACTCGTGACAGCTAAGAGCAAGAAGACAGAGCTACAGTGGGTATATGATTGCAAAAGAAACTGGATGATTGAAGAGTGGAAAACTTGACTGACATGACAAATATTTATTTCAGATGGATCCTGTCCTATTTATTTCAGATCGATGGATCCTGTCTAGTGTCAAACGTCCAGGCTGGTAGTGGTTGTGGCGAGTCTCCAAACACAACGGACCAACTTTCATATGGAGATGAGAATATATATTCGCAGCTTGAATATCAGGCAAACAAATCTGCAGGAACTCTGTGATGCTGTCAAATCAGCAGGGTCGAAAATGTGTTGAATCCATCCCTGAATTCAGGGCAGTCATGGAGGTAATATCCTACCCAGTCCTAGACAGGTGTGCCCAATCAAGTGGCAACAGAGTGCCTGCATGGAGGAGTGCTTGAAATCTCCGTTATAGATGGGTACAAATTGGTCACAGATTGCTCAGGGAGTGCTGCTAGATTTTTAGAGATGTGTCTTATTCCTGACCTTTTAGAGACTTAAAACGCCATGAGTACAAATCAAGACACAAGAAAGAGTAATGAAGGGGGAGTAAAAAGCACTACATAGCAAACAAATGTCAGTGCTTTTACATTACACT
Source organism: Argyrosomus regius (assembly GCA_946959425.1). Taxonomy (NCBI): domain Eukaryota; kingdom Metazoa; phylum Chordata; class Actinopteri; family Sciaenidae; genus Argyrosomus; species Argyrosomus regius. Next base: position 28,807,122 of record OX336882.1, read on the forward strand.
TGTGTATATCAAGGAGAAGTAAATGAGATAATGACATCTACTTTCCTCTGGAGATGAAATTCTGAACGATATATGGACAATAAAAGACATTTTTTTAAGTGAGGGTGGACAACGTGTTGAAACAACTATCAGTACAACAAAATACAATTCAATAGCTACAATATTCAGGTTAAAAAAAACCCGTGAAACTCTTCTCCTCAATGGTTTCAACTGAAAATAATCTTCAAGGATGTAGACATTGTTGTCCAAGACTAGACTACAATAGCTTAAATTTGATATACCCATCTTTCTATTCATTCAAGTTTTAGGAAAAAATCATTGCAACAAAAAATCCTTGGGCTGTCCACTCTTTTGCTACTGTTTCGAGACAGACGTGAAATAGTCCATCTAGTCTATAAAATCTGACAACGCTGCGACCTTTCCTTTAACGCCACCGTCAAGCTGAGACAACTCTAAAAGTGTTTCCAAGACTGACCATAAACACACAACATTTACGAGGCATATTTATGCTAAAAATGATCACACTGTTAAGGTTAGCGAGCCTGTGACCTTTTCTCTAATACCACCATCAGACCACACTGTCTCGCCCTTACAGTATCACTCCTTTTGTTCACACTCATTAGCCGAGCTGTGAAGAGAAGTCGTGTAGAAACCACCGTATAGGCAATAGCTCTAATGAATTTGTCCTGTTTCTGCTGAGATGAAAAGAGGAATCGCGGCGGTGAAAATGCTGAACAGCCACTGTGCAAAGCCTCCAGCATGACATCAACTTGAAATCTAAGCATTGCTCTTTTCATCGCAATATAACAGTAGATCATAATCTGTCAAGAGCGAGCAGAGCTGCAGTGTAAGATGTTACACTACACTGCACAACACGCCAATGAGTAATATACAAACAGAGGAGACGGAAGGAGAGAGATGATGATGTAGATTAATGGCAACAAATCAATATTCTAACATGGCATCCATAATATGAGCTCCACACCTTTGGCACAAAAATATGATTTATTGGTGATTTTACTGATAATATCATTTAAACTACAGTAAAGGTGTGCTTTTCACATGCATTTTATTCCTTTCTAATGTGTATGATACAGTGTGTTTTTCACTATTTTAGACACTCCACTAGTTCTTGTTCTTGCATGTACACAGTGCTTCACTTAAGCAACGTCATTATTGGAACAACAGTTTCCCAAACTGAATAAATACCACACATATTAACACAAAACTGCCTTGCTAGCTCGGTTTTATAGTGTCTAAGATATCTGCTGAAAAAGATAGAGATAGATTTAACTACAAAGTCCATGAAATTCACTTTCAATTTATTTTTAAGCTAATAGCGCTGTATGTGACTCACTGCACCTTAAAATACTCAGTTTACTCAATTTTAGAATTTAGAACAATAACTGGCATTTTTTGCTTAAAACGATTTTATAAACATGTAATTTATTTTTGTCCTGCCCCAGCTGAGGGCATATTATCCTTTTATTATTTATTATTTTATTATCCACCACCTGAGCATCGAGACCTGAACCTGTAGTGTCACTGAAAGGTCTTGATTTCTCACAGTCTCGGTTATCTCGGTGGAACATTCAGACTCTGAGCTTGTTTTGCTAAAAACCCAGAAAGGACTCAGCTGAAGTGGAGCTGGGAGTGTGGGGACGGTACAGGACTTCCTGTACCCTCTGTTCTGAAACTTTCCGTGACAGTTTCCATACTCTCTTATTCCGCTCTATCAGCACTCTCCAGAGGTTTTTTCTCTTTATGGACAGAAACATGTGTGGTAGCCAATTTTTAATTAAAAAAAATCCAATTTGTTTTTTCTCTGTTGATGACTAATCAATTCAACAGAAATTCTTTCTCAAAAAGCTCAATCTTATGCAGTTATTCCTAAAACAACTAAGACTTTGTTCAGGCTGCCAGCCCAAATCTGTTTTTGGCATATCCAGATTGATTACAGGAAGTCAGGACAGAAAAAAAAAAAACACACTTGAAATGCAATTTTTGCAAATCAGATCCAGGCCACATATGGAGGTGATGTGAAATGCAATTTCTACAGATGCATCTCAGTCTGGACTCATATCAGGTTTCCTTCTAGTGTCTTTCCAGTCACTTAAGCCACGATACAATCCATAGGGGCGGAAGTGCATCAGAGCAGATGAGCTGCTCCTAGACGGTGACACAGCTGGAAACCAGCATGCATAGGTACTGCCTCCCTGTGATGTTACCACAGCAACCTGTGCAGATAGACCGGTGATGTCCGGACGCACAAATGCAGACTTAAAGATCTGATTTGCCTGCAGTCCATCAGTATAATCACTCAGTATAGTTGGTATAATTCCACCAGTCAGCACAAGTCATCTTGTTTTGAGATTCTTGTATTGAATTAGGTCCATCTGCTTTAGGTCTGCATGTCTTATTTCAAGCTGCTAACCCTAATTTCTAAATTAGATTGCAAAAAAAAAAATTGCTGAAACAGGCAAAAGTTCATTGTGAACTAAAATCACACCAATCACACAACTGGCACAATTGCTTTATTTCTTTCAAGAGAATCAAGTCTTTAAGGCTGAATGAGACTTGCAGTCCTTTTCATGAATATATGTTACCCAAATTCCTGCTGATAAAATCAGATTAATTAATTTACACTATATGCCACCTCCATGGCTCGTTTCTAATCTAATTTACGATCTCTCTATAACAATCAGCATTCAGGAAGCATCACTGTGTTATTGAGGCTGCTGTGGTTTCACGATTTTCAGGTGAAAATATGGGGACTTGGCAGCATGAGCTGAGCCCTCCTGAAAATAAAGTAGGCTGTACTGTATTTCAAGCCACATTATGCCACTGCCTGGCTGTCAGGCAGGGGGGGGGGGTGTCTTTGGTTACATGGGTCCTGTCCCTGTCCCTGTCCCTGTTTTCATCTCATGCGGTATATCACCTTCACATCTCATTTCATGGCACTCAGAAAACTGAAGTCAACCAACAGGAGCAGAAGTGCAATCCTCAAGTGTGCAGTGAAATCCTCAGATGTAGGTACAATCATATGACGTTGTCACATCGGATTTAGCAGTTGAAGAGCACAACACAGCTGGAAGGCAGTGAGTTTAGTGTCTGTTGAGAATGAATTGCCATGGCCATGTGTTAATGTGAGGCACAAGATAGTGCTCTTAGCATGATTATATTTAGTTTATCCATGCTTACATTCATGGCAATTATGAAAACGTGGTTATCAAATGCTTTTAGGAAAACAAAAAAACTGATTTTTATCCCGGCATGGACAATTTCAAGAGCTACTTAATAAAGTTATCTTATTTTAAGATTATTATTCTCTTCAGTCAAAATATGTTTGGGATATTAGATGTGTCTTCTTAGAGAATTTTAGATATGGAGATTAGGCAACGGACATCAAAAACAGTTCAAGCCTCAAGTAAACACCCCGTCTCCTCCAAAATGATGCAAAACAGGGGCTTCTATTGTGTGTAACAAACATCTGGGCTGTTGCTGGTATGTAAGTGACAAAAACTCATTTACTTTAATTTTATTCTACTCAGTTAAATAAAATATGAAATTTAGCAGAGTTACTGAAGTATGTAGACATAATGTGTTTACACCCCATAGCAAAGTAAGTTATTGATTACTGTAATTACTGGAGTGATGAATTGCCATTTGACCAATTTGTTTCACTGGAACCTCTCAGACACAGACAGCAGGCAAATCAACAAAGCATGCTAAACATTTACAGGCATGGCTGCTGGCCACTGCACAAGGCAAACATTCAGCCGGATCCACTCGAACCAGCTCTCAACTTCTGTTCCAGTTAGACTTCAAATGCTCGCTGGGTTATTCACTCATTCATTAATTTATTTATTCTCCTCCAACGGCCTCTTTTTTTCGAGACAGAATACGTGATAACCACCTGAAAGCTGCTCATTTTCAAAGAGTGAGAAAAGCCCAAATATACCCAAATGTACAAGAAACAACCACTGCAGCCCTCAATATCCTGTAATTCAGTTGAAGGTCCAATGTGTAAGATTTACAGGACTCTATTGGAAGAATATAATATTCATAAGTATGTTTTCATTAATGTATAATCACCTGAAAGAATTGCTACCTTAGAATGAACCTTTTATATCTACAGAGGAAGTGGGTCTTTTTCCACTGAGTCAGAGATGGTTAATAAAAGAGACACCTCACAGAAGAGTCATTTCCTGAGTCATTTACTTCCTATATCAGTGTCATGTGGGTTTAGCCACTGCTGCTCCGCTATAGGAGACCAACAGCAGGTCCTGAGTCTACTGACTCAAATGGGAGATGTGAACATGAGCACAGATTTTGAGCGATTCTTTCACCTCATAATTACTCAACTAAATATTGGACTAATTTTTCACAGGCTTCTGAACATTCTGACACCAAAATTATGTTTGTCAGGCGAAGAGATCAGGAGAAAATTAACTTTGTTTGAGACCCGTGTCTTTTTCAGCAGCAACACACTAACAAGATCTGGCAACACAGATATCTCTTCTTCCTGTCGGCGCTGAATCATCTGTCTGTTTCACCAAAGATGATCTATAACAACCGAACTAGGACTTAAATAACTTTCTGAACCATCTCTGATACAACACAAACTATTTTCATCCATCCGCACGACGTTCGCAACACTTCCAAACCAGATTTGGAGATAGGGGGGCAAGGCGACCGTGATCCCTTGGGAGATGGGAAGTGTATCCCATTTCATGCCATTGGAGGAGATTGGAATGCGTTATCTTGTGTTATGGAGTATCTTTGACCGAGTCCACCATGTTGAACCGTCATGAACAGACAAATCAAACACAAGCTCTCAATAGCATTTTTTGCAAATTTCGTGGCCACTGTGGTTTCTTCTTCATCCTTGGAAAGGGATGATGAATTAAGCGATCTGCAACCTCACCGCTAGAAGCCACTAAATCCTAAACACTGCACCTTTTATGGGCCCATCTGTTCAGCCAGTAAAATCTGAGTCACTCCCATAGACTGCCAACTCGTTCTTTAGAAATATTATAAACATTTTGTGCTGGTACAGACGTCACTGCCCCTTCAAACTCGTCATCATCTGACGACTACTTTGCCTGGATACTGATTGCAGTAATTATAAGTGTGAATGAAAGTCATTTTAATATGTTTTAATGCTGTTCAACATTTACAGCCTCTTTTAACCACTCTCCTGGGGAAAAGCTCTGACTGGCCATAACTTAGCATTAGTTCAGCCAGCCAACTCCCAGAACGGGTTTGCTGTGTGAATACAAAATATGAGTTGATATTTGGCATCTAAGCTGACTTTGTCACAACCCACAAGCAAACAAACACAGAGCTCGACACAGCAGAGACTGGGAAGTGACGATAATAAACAAACCATGTCCAACCATTGCCGGGAATATTTTATCTAGTGAGGTGAGATGGATTAAATCTAAGGCCTGAAATCCACCTGATATGCAGCAGCAGGCTGCAACACAACAGCCTCGCGGCCGATAATGATTCTCTATCAAAAGTCACAACAATTCACGGCTCAGCGCCGAGACAGCCTCTTCATATGAAATGTTATGTAGCGTCGATAAGCAGCAGATGACCATCAGTACATAGATATAAGCTTTAGGTTGACAAAAAAGTGCAGCTGAGCGAAGCGGCAGTGTAACAACAGGAGCTCGGCGGTGTAGATGTAATTATGATAGGAAAACCAGTAAAGCAAGCTGTCACATGAACACATTGCTTTGAGTTGAAACATTTCTCTACATGTGGCGAGAAAATGTGAAATACTATCTAGTATGTGTGTGACACAAATATTACAGAGATACACTTGTGTGAACAACAATCATGTTTTTCCATAATAGCCACACGAATAAACCCCATGAGAGCAGCGCAACATATAAACAAAGGACAAACAATGACATAAGCATGAATAAATAGATGTTATTTCTATCATTTTACATTTATTTGTTTATGTTTTTTTACATTTAATCATGTACTTAGTTATATATTTATTTATTCATTCATATATTTCTACGTTTACTTCTGTATTTCTGCATGTATTTATTGCTGTGTCTATATGCTAATTGAGAAGGCGGCCCCAAATCAGTCTGAAGCAGGATTGGTTAGTGGGGTGATCCCATGCCGCAAACCAGACAAAAGCGCCTACACAACACAAGGTAACTAGCTAACCTTGGTTTTAACTGGTGGTTCAAAAATAAATTATTGTTATAGAGCATCTTTTATATATAATCAACACAGTGACCTTGAGTGGGAGGCTGCTGGCGAACCTGCTGCAGGAGAACCTTTTCTGGTCACGATTGATTGGATTGGATTGGAGTGTTGGAACGATCTGACAAAGCCAATGCAGTAGTGCCAAAAAACTGCAGTTCCTTGAACGCCCACTTAAAGCTGGCTCCAGAAGTGTCTCCATAAGTCCCCATGTTAAAATGTCCAACTTCACAGCAGAAATAAACATGTTTACAGCCTGGTACAAAAAACAGTTTTGGTCTCCATAGCTAATTTCCCCGTTCATGACAACTGTACTGAGTCAGAATTTCATTTAACTCACCTGCCGTATTACATTTAGACTCAAAGTTATGCATAATTAACAGCATGGCCACTTTGATTGACAGCTGGGTGCCATTACAGGTGGCTTGTTTGAGCATCATTCAGCCAAATCAGCTCATAAATAAATAAATAAATAAATGTAAAAAAAAACACAAAAAAAACAGAAATAGCCCTTTTAGCAAGGTAAGACAGTGTTACTGTGGTTACTCTTAACATTAACTATAAACTTGACAGTTACTGAATGAATTACTTTCTTACTGTGAGTATAGCAGGGACCAGCTTCCTCTACATAACTTGGTCACTACTACTGCTACACAAACACCAACTGAACACACAGCCAAGACATGCACTCACAACACATGTTGGCAAACATGATAGCAAACAGCAGCAAACAGTGTACTTGCCTTGTGAAGTGAAGCAGGGACTCCCAACATCTCCTCTGCAGGAAGCAGCACAGGCAAACTTCACCTGTGTCTCCAAACGGTCTTTCAGGTCGACAAAGAAAACAAACGTCCAGCAGTAGAAGCAGGGAGGACGCTGCAAACACTTAATATCCAACGTAAATGATCCTGAAAGTGTGGCTGGTTTGTTTGGAGAGTTCAAGATTTTCCCACACGTGAGTGGGAGGGGCTACAAACGCACCTGCTTCAAAATGACGCATGGCCACGTCTCTTTTTAATGGAAAAAATTCGTAAAAAAAGTTTGTATGCATATACCTTGATAAATAAAGTTCATCCAAGTTGACAAGTGATTATGTCCTGTGTCCTTTCCTAAACACTTTCCCTTGACCTCGATGTAAAACGTCATGATATCAAGGAAAGATGTGAAGGAGATTGTATAAGGACTTAGGAAAATTGCATTTACACTTCCTGTAGAATCTTATTATGTTGTTTCATGCAGGATATACAGTATAAACATGGACAACATGGTGAAAATTCCGACTTCATAATCAAGTTCAGAGTTGAAATAATAAAGGAATATAGTCCACGTGTCACAAACATAAAACAAAATGGTTGTCACATGAAGAATAATTGCTCCTGGACGTAAAATGTTACAGCTGAGAGAGACCGTCACATTGTCCGTTTGATAGTCACACTGCATTGTGCTTGTAGAGAATAGACCAGACTGGCACATGATGTCACTGCAATTGAACGTGTGTTTGGATTACAGTTTTGACATGTTTATATACATTCCTGTCATATTAAACAAGCCTAATAGACATGTCCAATAAATATTTCCTGACCTTGCCTGAACCTGAACGTTCAGTCTTGACTCAACACAGTGGCCAGACATTGCTTATCTGTGCATTTATATGTATTTGTAACCTGTTAGGCTCCAGCCTTCGGCCCTGCCTTCTTGTCAGCCAACCTTCAGTTCAGTCTGCCAGCCTCCAACCTTTGCTGTCTGCTAGCTTCCAGCCGTCCACCCAGCCTGCTAGCCTTCGGTCCTACCTCGTAGCCACCAGTCTTCAGCCCTACCTACTATAGCCACCAGGCCACTGAGGTGAGTTTTTTACAATCTGTCATTCCCACGCTCACTGCTCAAAAAGTTTTAAGTCTGAAAAATGGATTAAATGGCCTAGTCAAGTGGTGAGTTGTTAATATATTACTTGTGCAACAAAAAACATACTTAATACACTAATTGCTGATATCAGAATCTGCTGGATGAAATGATGTTCTTTATTCTGCATTACTTCAGGATTATTGATGTCTGATATCTCTGATCATTTTGCTGTATTTCAATATATTCATGAGTCCCATCATAAGATATCCATCAGGCACGCTGTTTTAACATTTATTAGCTATGTTTTTTATTCAGGATATCTAGGTTATGTCATCATTCTAACTATAGTCACAACGACAGAGATATCTTACTTTAAATGTAAACAGATATCTGAAGCTGAAGTTTAAAATATAATTACAGATATTTGAGATAGGTTGAAGCTTCGACCCGACAAAACTACTTTGCAGAGCAGGAATAAATATCCAGTCTAATAAATGTTAGACTTGCTTGCTGTTCACCAGCATCTCTTAGCTATTCACCACATTGACAGTGAATATTCATGTATCCTATGTGTCTCAAATCTTAGTGCACAAGCCTTAATTATTCATATGTTTATTTCTAGTTTCTTATATGCATAATTTAAACGAGAGAAGCTAATTCATATTTATTGTTATTAAAAAGGGATTTACACTGCTGCCATAAAGAATTACTGTTTTCTGGTGGCTCATACATTCTTACTGCTCTCCTTGTGGGATCTTTTTCCCTTCCAGCAAGGATAACGGTCTTGATTTGTATGTTTATATATTACAATCTGCTACACAACAGCTTCTGTCTCTCTCATTATGCGAAAGTGCTGTTCTTTCCCCTAAAAGCCGGGCACTGCCTCGGCAATCTGCACTTGAAGACATATTGCTAGTCACATGGAAACATACTTGATCGACAGACCAGGTAGCATTACAAGATAAATTGTCTGTAATTAACCAACCTATTAATAGCCAACTGTTGGATCTAGGCTAGGCTGAGATATCGTTGGAGTCCACAGTATGTTTACTGATGCTGCAGCACTGTGTCATTGTACCCCGGCAGCCTCCCACTCAAGTTAGCTACCCATCAGTAGAAAGTGTCACCAGCATCATTTAGCTTTTTACCACACTGACAGTAAATATTGAATAGCATGCACAGCCCTGCAATATGAAGATTCTGATGAAAAGTTTCAATTAAAAAGTTTTACAGAGGTGTTGATTAAACTTTGGCAATCTTGAAGGCTTGCATTATTAACCTCATGCCTCTCAGCAACAAGGAAGTACTCAGACTTCCATCATTTTGTCTTTTAACTTCCTCTCTACACCAAAAGTGGGAATGTGTGAAGTTGGTTAGACAGATAGAGAACAGCCATCTGCTGCTTGTGATCACCTTGTCCCAACATTTTAGCAAATATCTGACTAGTTTTATAATAACATTGAGCATGAAACACTGACAGAGCTGGAGGGGTAAAAAAATGGGAGACTTTCTTCTGCAGCAGTCTGACAAACATCGAGTGCTGTTTATGTACTAATTAGATCAGCTCTCCTGCACCGCTCTGAGATCTGCTGGTTATGTTACTGTTATAATATTCATGGTGACTGATCAGAACGTGTTGGTATCTGCGTTTTATTATGTTTGTAACAGTATGATAACAGAAGTGTGTACTTTTAAAACTTCATCCAAAGGGCAGAATCACACCGCAGACTCTTACACACAGTCCAGTTTTCCATGGCATGAGTTTATTATTGTGTAACAAGCTAATTATTCCAAATTGAATTATGCATAGAATATATATTACACAGCTGGGTGAAAAGTTGTCTCATTCATATTCATAAATCAGCTTCCAGACCTGCATAGCAAAATCAGCAGGTTTAATAATTGTTTGATTAACTTGTGCTAACTTACAGTGTAACATACAAGTACCTGCAGGTTAGCATCGGTGCTCAGAAACACCAAGCTATGTTCTGATGCAACACCCAAGATAGTTATGTGCAGGAAACTTTTTTAATCTGATTTCTGTAGTGGATGTTGTGGTATGTCTCATAAATATAGATTTATTTATAGTTGGCTGCGTGAGCTGTAATATTTTGTCCATCCCCTTTATAGTTTAGATTTAGATGAAAACACCTCTCTGTATAAGACAACACAAGCCAACAGGGCTGTAAATTACAGCCTCCATAATGACCATATATTAAACTGAAACTGCTCTAAAACAGTTGAAATGAAAACTGAACATTACAGCTTATGTGAAAGCAGGATTTATTGCAGGGGTTATTGCATTAGACTGCTTTAGCTTGGTGTACTAATACACTGGCAACTGAGAGTTGCATATGTGCATACATATAGAGTCTAGTCTAGCCTAGTGTAGTGCAAGACGTCTTTTCTTTCATCCAGTCTTTATTGCAAGGGAAGCTATTCTCATGGGGAAGAATTAAGCAACATCACATGAGAGGGAGTGAAGTTGTACTGAATATCAGCATGCCTGTGCAGTGTGTTGATAGTCAGTACAACAACCCTGAAGTGCTTTTACACAACAGTTCTACATGAGCCATTTATTAGTTTACAATACTCTATATACATTTTTTTTTTTTTTTTTTGGCTGAACAATAGCTTGCTAGCGTTAATCTATAAGTCAACATGTTACCGCAGCTCAGTTGATGTTAATATTTTTGAGATTTAGCCAAGTCTGAAAGCACTTCAAAGTCCATGTCTCTAATTTGTCTAGGTCGACTGAGGTCATATGAGAAAACTTCCCTTCCCTTCATCGTATTCTGATGACCACTCATAATTTAAGTCAAATGTTAGTTGTGTAAAAATGTTCATCAAGTATGTTAAAGGTCCAGTGTGTAGGATTTAGCGGCACCTAGTGGTAAAGTTGCACATTGCAACCAAATGGATACTCTCCCACACCTCACCCTCACCAAGCATGTAAGAAAAACTCTGGCTGTGAAATTCACATTAAAAGCAAAAGTCCAAATCTAGATCAGTGTTTGGTTTGTCTGTTCTGGGCTACTGTACAACAATGGCGGTCCAACATGGCGGACTCTGTGGAAGAGGACCAGCTCTCACTGTAGATATAAAGGGCTCATTTTAAAACAACAGAAACACAAGGATTCTTATTTTCAGGTGATTAACACTAATGGAAGCATACTAATGATTGAATGAATGTATGAATACATACTGGTGATTGATTATTATTATGATTATATTAATTTCCTGCCAATAAATGATCCTAAATCTTACACACTGGACCTTTAAATTCTCTAGAACAGACAAAACCATTTTAAGATAAAAAAAAAAAAAAAACACAGCTTAATAATACATTTAATTTATACAGCGCTTTTACCTATCTTGTGTGTTTTAATTACATCGAGTATGAAGGTAATTTGAAGTAAATCTCAAATTTCTCTCTTAATTTATTCACATGGCATATCTTTGTCGGACTCCACTGTTCTCAGTGTATGACAAATATGAAACCATATTTGTTTGTCTCCTACAATTCTGTGGATTTTTTTATGGCTTTTCTGAAAGAACAGGAACGTGACTGTAATAGTAAAAAAACATTTTGTTTGATTGCATTGCTATTTGATGCTGTAGTTTTGATTTGTACTGTACTAATTAATGGACAAAATGAGTACACATCAAAGTAAAATGAGTACACATTAAGCCCACAGGGACACTCTTTGTAAGACTTTTTTTTTTTTCACATAATGCATTCACAGAAGAGGACAGAAGAAATTAAAATTATAAGCCTTTCCTCACACAAATTTGAGCACAAATTTCAAGTGACTGACCTTTTCAACTCTGAGGCAAGCCACTTTCCAAAGGAACAGTGAATAGTTTCTGAAATGGCCAGTGACAGCTGACAAAGACTGCTTTTAATCCTCACAAAATCCTGCACAGTGGGTAATGTAAAAGTTAACTCATGACCCTTCATTATGTGGACATAATGGTATTTTTTTAAGGGCACTACAAGTCTGTAAATTGGGGACATCTTGTAGCCAGTGGTGCGGTGCAGAATAGTTTCCAGCACAGATTCACCAAAGAGAATTTGGGGCTATAAGAGCCACTTAAGCACATACTTGTATTTGTTGAAATATTTATGTTATCACATACTATATACAGTATGTTCTACGGAGCCTGGAGGGTGTCACGGAGAAAAAAAAATGTAATTGTGCGCTCAGTTTAATTATTCATACTCTCTATTTAGCATAATTTATCATCTTCATGTCAGCAGTCTTGTGCTTCTGTGGTTACAAAAACACATACTAAAAATGATCTGTGTCCTAAAATACATTTTAAAGGTTAAACGAGTGTTTCATCATAAAAATTTGATGATACTGTGGATGTCATCTACTTCATTAGGAGAACTCATTCTTCAGGATGTGGAGTGTTTCATTAATGTCCTTTTCATCATCAAAGACATTTGCTGTCCTCTACAAGAGGAGCTGAGGCAAAATATACAATATGATATTTAATTGAGAGAGGAGATTACTGATTCATGAACACAAATGATTAAATTGAGGGCAAAAATGACTAAATTGTGTGCACAAATTGTACATTTTCTTTCTGCCTGACACCCCTCAGGTTCTATATAGTGTTATGTTTATTATGAATAGTGAATTTCAGGTGAACTATTTTAGTATTTTTCAAGGTATTGTGCTAGAATACATGATGCATGAGATATATATTTTGTTGTTTATGACATGCTGAGGTGCCGTAGTGGGCGTGTGTACAAAGGTTTAGGAAAAACCTGGTGCTAAGATGTACAGAAGTCTGCAAATTGGATCAAAACAAGCTTTTGATCGTGGAATTTTATGTAGATTTTTATGTTAATGGCATGTAATGTAGAAAAGAACATCAAAGCGGTATTGGTCCAGTCTGAGATGTAAATGTTGAATGAGATTCACCTGGCCTGGTGTGGTGACCTTCAATGCCTCCTGGACATATGCGTGAACTGGTTTAATCCGCTGGAAAGTTGAATTTCTTTAAGTGTAATGCAAAGCTACGGTAAAAAAAAAAGATATGCCTTTGCAGTCTTGCGGAGATCAAACAGTTGGCTAACAGCCACTACTGTTAAGAAGAATGGTAGCAGACCAAAAGTGCAAACAAGAACCAGAGGCTAAAACAAGTTTAAACAGTTTTTTGAATTCACAAAGGGAAGGTGCAGTGCAGGTGGAGATCCAGTGACACGGTTTCCGAGAGCGGTGCAGGGCTGACACGGAGGCGAGATGGGGCTGGACATGACAGGTGAGTGACAGGGAGAGTTTTTCCTGAAGAACAGGGCGATCACGATTAGGCGAAGATCAAACAAGAACAACTAGTTTTCACAAATGAGCACAGAGTTGGCCGTAGTATCGTTACCACGGGGAGACTGAGCCATCTGGCCGAGTCTGGGAGGTTGAGCTTGTCTTTGATGAAGCGGAGGTTGATTGGCAGATGAGACCTAGGTGGAAAGGTGATTAGGCCGGTGAGAGGGAAACCGGCGACATACACTCGGAGAGAGACAGACAAGACAGACAGAAACACAAGTGGAGTGGTAAACTGCAGAAAAAAAACTGGGAAAGGAGGAGGCGAACTGCCTCCACGTGGCAGCTACAAGCTGTAAAATGTTTCCTATATGGTTGGGATGTGTAATCATCCTTGAGGGCTCTTCCAAGACGAGAATCACGTGGTCATCTTCACTGCAGATGCCATTTGGTCTATATAGTACATGTGTAAGGAGTGACTAAGAAGCTATTATGGTGTGCAGGTATTCGTGTTATTTCATTCATGCGTCAAGTTCCCCAGTTCTGGAGCCTCAGATAACTGTGCTGGCTCAAGGCCTCAGCTGAACCTTCTCAGCCATGTCTCCTCTTTGCTTATCCCCACTTGCCATGTGCTTGGTTTCAGTAAGTAAAAAATACACCCAAGCACAAGAACACCACTTGAATATGACTATAAATATAGACATGGAGCTCTCACTTTTCCAACATTCATCGAAACCGAAGCACATGAGTCTGTATCATCCCTCCTCACCTTCTTAGCTGCTGTTTTTTCAGTTGTGTCATATCCTCGAGCTACTTAAGAACCCTCCTGGGGCATTGTTGCCTTTAGGTCTCATGAGTTGGACTCATTTTTGTTTTTTAGATTGTTGCATATATTTCTAGTCAACATCAAAATCAAACACTGTGATAAGAAATAAATGGTACAGGCATTGAACATTTGAATTTCCCAAAAGCCTGAAATATTCAAGACAGTAACAACAGCACCTCTGATTATCAGAGACTTTGTCAAGGTTTGTGTGATCCACATTTCGAGGGATCTCAGTGAAAACGCAGTGTCACTCTCACTTCAGTCAGTGTTCTGTTACTGTCACAACGGCTGCATTTTTATTCTTTTCATTAAAGCAATATTGTGTAGAAAATTATATTTTCTGTCCGTCATAAATATGGACAGTTTTACATATGCATTTGTTGTCATTACATTGCATCAAAAACTAGCAATCAACACATTTGCGAAGAACCAAACATCAATCAGGTGCAACAATACAAGACATAGCAGTCAGCTAATATTAGGTACTAGTCCAACAGCAAGAAGCAGAGATCGACGTCTGTCTTTCAGCCTTTTATTTCACCCTCTAAAGTCAGTCTGGTGGCCTCTCGCTCAGTCACTCTCTCCTTTTCTCTTTTTAGCTTTTTCCATTCCAAAGGCTACATTGGAATAGGAGTCTGAACAACCAGACTAACAGACTGAGCTATCATTAGTTAACAGCAACTGTAGTTTGAAGCGGTTTACTTCACTGTCCATCAGGAGACTGTAAATCCCTAAAAGTTGATGCGCAGCAGCTGGAGGACATCAGACATCTTCTCCATAAAATATGATCCAGTTTTACCAAAATCAGTAAAATAGTTGGTGTTGTGTGACTTAGTGCCGTAAAGCGTGACATATATTGATCTTACCCAGAGCAAAAATCTCTTATTTTATGGTAGAAACGTTGCACAATGTTGCTTTAAAAGTCATTAACCTCTCCTGTTTAGATACCTGCCATTCCCTCACCTGCCCTCCGAGTTTTCCTCAGTGTGTTCCCTCTAAACCCAGTCACCCCCTTTCCTCATTATCTTCCCTGCATATATACCAGCCCTCTTTCCCCAGTCATCTGCCAGATTGTCACCCAGACTTAGCATTCGTCTCCGTTCATGACCACAGTCTGTCCCTTTGTTACTTAGTTTTCCCTCGCTGACTATCTGTTGCCGAGCTCTGCTCTGAATGCTTACCAAGTCAATGATTGATTGCTTTCAACTGCTGTTCTTCTGAGTCCTGTTCCTATTTGCTGCACTTTCTCCCTGTAGCTATCTCATGCAAACAATCGCTGCTCTTTCCTCCTTCCCATCTTCTCTTTTTAAAAAATACTTGGTTCATTTTTTTTTGTTCTACTTTGCACTATTCATTATACATCATGCTCCCATTTCTTTGTTGTCATCACACTGTTCTTCTTTCTGCCTCTCACTTTCCTTTCTGCAGTTGCTCATCTCCCATTCCAGACAGGACAGTGCTGTGTGATGTCAGGATAGGAGGGGACTACTTCTGCTCCATAGCACAAGACAAAAACCCACACAATCAACATCTCATAGAGCTGAGCGTGTTGACTGAGCTTGCACAGGGCTGAGGGCCAGAGTCTTACAAATTTCTCTGCCAAACAGTTGAGGCATTGTTTACCTCATTTTAAGTCTTGCAAACAGCCCAATGAAATGAAATCTGTGTCACGCTGAAAGTGGGCATCATGCCCACAGACACTTTACTAAGAGAAATGCCTTAACTGTTCTGGCATATCTTGCAGCATTTACACCTAAAGAACATTGATTTGAAATTGTGATTGACCTCAGTCACCCGGGCAAGCAAATTCGATGTCACATAAGTGGAAACACAGTGCACCAGTGCCAGGAAATGACATATAATTGCAAGGCAAAAGTATGTTATAACCACTGACAAGTGCAGGAAGCTCAGACAATAACGTTTCTAGAACCGAGCAGCATTATAGGATTGTCCCTTTCATTGAGCTTAGCACACCAAGCTCCACTCAATAGACTCAGCAATTTGTTGTAGCTTTGGAATTGGCTGGACCAACTGATGTTTTTTTCTTCTGCTCTTACTAGGCAAAGATGGAAACTACAGATAGATTAAAACAGTAGTTTATTTTGACATTGTTATTTATTGTTCTTTTATTGTCCTTGCAAGGAAACCTGGAAGATATACAGACAGATTATACACTACAACATAACCACCAAAAGAGACAGCAAATTTCTGCACACACATAGCACCTTACGCACGACAGTTACCGAGGTGTTTTGTGAAGTGATGCTATGGCAGAAGGGCTAAAACCCCTGCTAAATCATGCCTGTTTCCAGGCCAAGGGATCTGTATCTGCACCCCGATGGGTTGATGGTGTGGCTGGAGTCATGTGTTATACTGTGTGCTCTGCGTGTAATAGCTTTCCTGTTTGGTGGTCTGAGAGGTTGGAATGGGCAGATCAATAATTTTAGATGTGTTGTGCGTGAGGCTTGTGAATTTGTTCCTATTGGAGGCAGTTAACAGAATGAACTATCGAGGAGAATGGGTTGAATTGTACAGTCCTTTATAGAGCGGTAACAGGAGGTGGGGCGCAACAGAAAGTGCTTTGAGTTTGTGGATGGCAGTGAGTCTTTGTTGGCAGCGTTTGTGGATGACAGCGGTGTGTCGGTCAGAAGATATTTGAAGCACCGTTATCTACTCATTTTAATTAAAGGGCAACTTAACACCAGGTCAAAAAAATCTTGTCTTTTTTTTAACTTCTCCAGTCATGTAGAAGTGTACTCCAGGGTGTGTGAGTACACTGACATTACTGTTGGGTGTGGTTACAATGAAACACTGCTTTTAATTTGATATTTAGCGCCTCTGTCAACTGCTTTTTGAGTCATGGTAGTGCCATGGCTCTATGGATGGCAGTGCTAATTAATTAATCCATTCATCAAGACCTTCATCCTTCTCCACAACTATTGTCATGAAATTTCATTCATATTTGTAGTCACCAGAGGATAGTGATGGAAAATTAATGATTTTGCTGATCCACTGATGTTTTATGTAACACCACCAACATGTTAAAATTCCCTCTTCAGAAAAACAGCTGACATATTATCACCATGTATATATATATATATATATATATATATATAAAACATAGTAAACATGCAGCAAGTGTTGGCTTTCAGCTGTTGTAGTTTGGCACCCACAGCTGTTTTTATACCTTTTTAAACAGGTGCAAGTACAAAGTCACACTGGATCCCTTCAGCTACAGCGCTGCTGCTGCTGCTGCTGCACACTGGACTCTCACAGCCCAATACACAATCATATGGGCATAAAAGATGCTTTGGGTTGCAGTTATGCGCGTAATGATGTGTGAGTTGTTAACACCGTGAGTGATGCATGAGTTGTGAACAGGCCAGAGTCGGACCAGCTGAATCAATGAGAGGTCCTAAAATGGCCACTGTACAGCCCATAAATTGTTTTGTTTCAGTAACAGCTCTATCAAGTCATCCGAGTGCCCTGAATGCAACCATTGTGCTGTTTGGACAGTGATTCATAGACATGAACACCTTCACATTTCCCCTCTTCCAAGCCCCAGTAGTGCACTCGCTCATGTTTAAGCTTTGACCAGCACACTGAAAGGCATATTCATATACAGGTCATTCTATCATCCTGGAAACCTGGCAATAATTAGATTAGTTGTGTCTTTTAAAGACACAGACTAATGCTTTTATGTCATTTTGATCTGATTTATCTTGACTCCTCCCCAGTAAGTAGGTAATGCGACACTGGGAATATTACTGCAAATAACTGCTTGTTAGGTTTAGATTTGATTTGAATATGTGACTGATTACTTTTACCGCTCGAACTGATGTGGCTCCTATATCCTCCATACAGTTTTATTTTTGTCTTCTTTAATTGGCTCTGAATCATCACATAGCACAATGTTGATCAGACATATTGTACGTATTGCATAAACACGGACATTGTCATCTACAATAGAGACATTGTAGGGCAAGTTTAAATGACAAGAATAAAAACCAGCAGGAGGAGGGACCATTCTGTTCCCTTAGATACCAAAACATAACATAATGTTCTGTTGTGTAAACCCATACAGCTAAGTGCTGCTATATATACCTACATATTGTCCCCCTCCATGTGTCCTTATACATTATATACATTTCCATGGGATTTTGCCTTAAACACAAGGCCCTAGCTAAATATAGAACTGGTTTGAAAAAAAAAGGCAATGACAGTATTCCCTGCTGTAGCTGCATGCTATCATCATTACCGCAGGGTGCCGGTTTTACAATGGAGCCGATCAATGACGGAAGAAGAGAAACTCTCAAGCCTAATGACTAGTTGGCTTTCCTGGGCTTAAAGGGATGTTCACATGAACTAATTCTTCTTGATCAAAATCTCCAGTGACATCTATCCATTCATGTTCTCATTCCCAACTCGTCAAAAACAGCAGCTTGGTCAGTGGTCCTGCACTTAAAACTAGGACACTGTAGGTAGACCTCTAGCATCAGTTGTGCAGGTGAAGAGCTCTGCAGGCAAGTTATCAATAATGAATATGCAATATCTGGTTAGACTTTTAAAATGAAGCGTTCTGAGACACATTTATTTGTTTAAAACAGTTAGAGGTTTAGGAACAAAAACTACTTGGTTAGATTTGGTAAAAGTCTTTAACTTTAACTTTCTATCTCTTTATACTACATAATAGCACATCAAAAAAATATGCAAGACAGGCATGTCCAGAGCTGACATTAGAAGAGTACCTAGTAGTATATACAGGGAGATGGAACCGCCTGCTAGGCATTGCTGCCGGTCGCACCTCCTCCGGTGCCCATGGGTCAGCTGCAGGGTCATCAGCCAGGAACCACCAATCATCAACGTTTCGCTCCTTTAATCCTGGAACGTCTCCTGGTGGTGGAGCAGTGACAGGGACGTCTCCCTGTCACCCCCTGCAGCTGATAGGTGTTCCCCCCTGCGGCTGTTGATGGGGTTAGTTGCTCTTTCCCTAGAACTTGTCCTTCCTCCTCAGCCAGAGCCAAAAGCTCCCCTTTTCAGCCTCCTCTGCCAGCTCTTTGGTTGCCTTCTTTAGGTTCCCCCCGGTCACTCCAGCATCCCTCAGTAGGCGTGTTGTTGACAGCCCCACGTAGCCTCGGCATCCGACTTCCACTGGATAGATGGTAGTTTTCCAGCCAGCCATCCGGCACTCAGCCGCCAGCTCTGAGTACTTGGCCTTTTTTCGCTCATAGGCAGCCTCGATCCCCTCTTCTGCTGGTATTGTGAGCTCAATGAGTAGGAGTATAGTATCACAGTTTGAAAACACAGGGCCACCGACCAAACTACCATATTTGACGACTTGGGAGTGAGAACGAGCTGAAATGTTCATGGAAATCCCAGATGTGCATTTTTATATTATAGATAAAAGGGAGTAAGGAAAGCATGCAGCTGTAGCTGAAGGGAAATCTGGAAGTTTCAGTAACTGAAATGAAAAGTTTTACAGTATTATCTGTATGACTGGACCTGTGATTGGGATTTTAAAGCTTCTTTTTGGGACATTTATTTTTTAGATTTTAGGTTTTTAGTCTTTCCACTAATTGTGCATTTTTTAAGCAGCTCCTGTAAAAATCCACTCCACACTGACAGAAGAACTAAAGATGTGCTTCTTATCACAGAGATCTTCTGTTTGCAGTACATGCATTTAGTTTTAGTCATCAAATCTCCTGAAAATACCAAAATCAACAAAGCTTTAGTCCGTCATTCAGTCCTTTCAGACTTCCCTTCCCTGGTCTCTGGCCCCAAGCTGTTCCTACTGCAGATGTACATCCTTAAAAAGAGGTAACCTTGATATAGTTTTATGATTTAAAAGGTTAAATTATTTCCTAAAACAGCTGTTTCTTTTGTAGATGTTACTCAGACAGGAGTAAATTTGTTGGGGACTATTTTTATCGGTGGATTAATACACATTTGGTGCTTTAGTGAGTATTTACAGTAGCAGGAAGTTGTATGTGGGACTGACTCAAAATAAACTACAGTGCTCCTGTGCTTAAGCCATAACAGACTTAAGACAGTCAACACGTCTTAGTTCAAATTAATTTATTGTTGTCTTTGGTCTCATCGTGAGATTTGTCGATAGTAATTAAAATATAGAATATCCTCAGCTCTACTTTAAGGCAACCAAAATTGCCACTGCCTGGTAATATTCATGCGTTAGTTCAATACTTTCCTGACGTTTGTAGCTGGTTCTCAGACTTGCAGTATATGCAGTCTTACACAAAATCAAATTAGCTTCAACAATATGCTTCCACGGCTTCCGTCTCTCTCCTGACAGTATCATAAATGCAGGTCGCCCTCGCTGCCTCTCTGCAGGCCAAACGGTACGCGTGGCACGGGGAGCGCGCAAACCCCGAGGACACAACAACAGCAATTACACTTAACTCTTGGCGCTTGAGTGACAAGGAAACTGATTCAGAAATAACCTGTAGCACAGACTGGTGTTAAGTGCTAAAATCTTTGCCTGAGGGGGCTATCAGGGAGCTGGTCCAACACAACAAGCAAGTTGAGTTACTATTTTGAACAGGAGCTGCTCTCCTTTGTGGTTTTCAGGGGGCTCAAGAAACGCGGTAATCTGCTTCCTGAGACACAGCATGGTAACTAGATGAGACAACATATCAGCGTGGACTATGGGTTTACCACTACTAAGTCTCCAGCTGTGGAATAGATACAGACAGTTCTTCAGGTCGGATTTCAAGGGCAGAATGTTAAAATCATCCCTTTAAAACGTTATGCTCTACAGCTTAGTGAGGTACATCGATGAGCTTCAGTGGGGTCCTGGATTGTGTAGTTAGTTTTATTCTTTATTGACACATTCATTGCCAATACATTTACAGTCCCTTAAAGGTACAGAAAACAAAGTGATCATTAGCTCCTAAAACTGCCATTTGGGAACTGGAAATATCCATATAATAGAGTGCAAATCAATATTTATTGTCCCTGCACTGCAAGTTCCTGCCCTTAGAAAATATTTAGATGTAAGCCAGAGAACAATATCTTATGTTACAATTCTATTCTGGCTGAGATGGCAGTACATTTCACATAAGCAAACACATTCAAAACAGCTGCACAGGAAAGTGATGAATAAAAACAACGCCTGAAGCAACACATCAAAACATATTGCCACATTCAGGCTTTAAAATATAATTTAAATCTGTAATTTTAAAGTATTACAATAAGGTAAAAGGTCACTGCAAGTACTAAAGCATTAGCATGAAAAACAAAACAAATATGAAAAGCTGTCCATAATGCATGCACACATGCCAAATGTTTACATGTAGTCTACTGCCTGGGGTTACAATGATCTCTTTAGTTCACACAATACAGATACACGTTTTGTGTTTGTCACAGCTGTTCCTGTGTCAGTCTCATCCCCTGGCTCTTTGTGTGTGTGTGTGTGTGTGTGTGTGTGTGTGTGTGTGTGTGTGTGTGTGTGTGTGTGTGTGGGTGTGTGTGTGTGTGTGTTTGTCTCTTTTTTAGATGCTGACATTTCCCACCTGTCCACCAGTCAGACTCACTGTGTTTTCCCTTATGCCTGACTTCCCGCACAGCTGGTAATCCTGTTTTCTGCTGTGCCTCAATTGCACATCATATATTTTATATAGATACTTTATTTATGCCTCGAAGGGAATATATTCTGAGCATGTTTAAAGTATGCAGTGATTCCCACTGGATTAAACTGGATCCAGTGTGTAGGATTTAGTGGCATCTACCGGTCTAGTTGCAGACTGCAACCCCCTCCACTCGCCCTTCTGTTCCAAGCACAATGGAGAAACTACGGTCATCCTTCTTTGAGGAGAGTTAAATCTGGGGCAAGTGGACTTGTTCCGTTCTGGGCTACTGTAGAAACATGGTGGTTTGACATGGCAGACATTGTGAAAGAGGACATCAGGTGATTATACCTTTAAGAAAAGAAAACATGTTTGGGTGATATGGATCGTTAAAGGAGTATTATTTAGTCCTGTTACATGATATATAATTGTGGTTTCTTCAAGTTTGCCAATCATGAGCTTTGATGACTCAGGTGTATGTTAATTTCATGAAAAAAAGAAGCAATAATACAAAGATATAATAGCATAATGAGAGACAAACCTTGTTGGACCAGATGAAATGATGATCTACAAATTAATCTTGACAGTCAAGGTTTTTTGGTGCTGTATCAGTGGTGCATATCCTGAATACAACAGCATAACTTTAATGTTATTAACCAGGAGCATCACCTCATGGAAACAGTTTACCCTTTTCCAAATTAAAATTTCTGTAAAGAAAATGCATTGTGACAGTGACTTACGTTTACTTAATGGCCCCCACAGACATCGTATCTTGATTAGTAATGAGTTAGAAAAGATTGAAATCTGCAGGAAATGTGATGCCAAAAAGTCAGGATAGACCGTAGACTGTATGAAGAAAAATGGACGTAGTCTCTGTGATGTAACCTACAGGTTTCGTGTGGTGGCTGTCACCATCTTGGCAGTCCTGTCTCTCCTGGCTCCTAGCTAATTTAAAAATGGGATGTGAAGAGTTGATGGAGCTGAGGTGGGCTGAAAGAAGTCTGGTTGCTTGAACAAGCCATGCATAATTTTAAGCTCTGATTTGATAAAAAAAATCACCTCCCTTATAGTTACACTTACAGTCATGGATGGGAAAATAAGCTATCGAGACCAAACCACCAACTGCAGCTTTGTGCACTTTGGTGTTGGCTTCAATTGGCGTCCATGCAGGATGGTGCCTGGGATGGGCCAAGATTTTTGTCTAACATTAACAACTCTTTGCTAAATCTGTTACTTTTAGCATCTGTCGTAAATCAAGGGGCGATGGGAATGTTTCACATCAACGTGATGGACAATTGGCAGGCCACAGCAAAGGTAAATACTCAATATTTGTTTCAATTCAGAATATCGTGTTTGGGTTATTTCTTTTTCGGAAGGGAGGTGTGTAAATTCAATCAAAGTGACTAAAGAACAAAAATCTAGGAAATCTTGCTTTATATCAAGCGGTGCAGTAACCATGGAAAAAGACGAAGGCACTCCATCTTCAGAGTCGATGATATAATACATTTATTCTACGAGTACAGGCATTAATATCAGCCAACCAGCCAGAGACAAGCAGCTCTTCCTTCTTCCTCTGTGACTAATGCAGCTGTTCCATCACAAAGTTGCAACATTACAAAGTTCTAAAATTGCAGCTCAAGGTTTAACAAAATTGTCTGATTTAAGAGATTTATTTCAATAATTCGACTTACAACAACCTCTACTGGCTAGCTAGCTAAGAAGGAAGACACTGTCCTTATTGTCATCCCTACAAAGCTCTGTTTGGTAGTTGTATCTCTAGCTGGCAGAAACAGCCACCCAATCAACAATTTTAATTAAAGTACTGTAAATACACCAAAGGCTCTGGCAGTGGCTGTTAAACAAATGATTCACCATAACAGGTCCAAAAATCCCCAATGACATAAGCAGTAGGCAGTCTTCCCGCTGTGAAAGGACTTCTTCCAAATAAACTCTACCTAAACTCTTAAGCAGTCATGTCGATTGTAAGGAAAGTGTGTTAAGTGAGTCACTCATCGCCTGTTTTGTTACTTGGTGGTTACTCACGCTAATATCAACTACAGCCAGAGAGCCTTGTTAAGTTTAATTATGAAGCTGCATGGAAATTTCTAGCCTTCGCTCTACATGAAAAATGTATTCCGCTTGTGTGTATTCCACCCACTGCTAACTACAGAGAGTTAGTGGCTTTCTTTAATGCGTATTCCCTTATTATCTTGTATATTTCCTGTTTATTGCATTAGTAATGAGGATTACACCCACACCCAGAGGGTTGTTAGGACGTTGAAACACTGTGAGCATAGCCCAACCCAGAAATCTTTAGATTTCCTCCTGATAATTGCACAATTTCCAAGTTATTTCCGAGTAAAATGAATATAAGATGTGAGATGCTGTGCTCTACTAAAAGGTTGCAGTCAGGTGGCTTTCACAACATGAAATCAAAAAAAAAAAGTCCAATATGAGTTTTCATTCAGCTTTGTTATTACCTTTATTTCCTGCAGCAAGCCTGAAGAAAAAATAAAAGAAGAATCTGAACAACCTGAGCTTGTAGAAGAGGCATTGGCACTCCAGGAGAAAACTCCTTCCTCCACCTCCTCAAGACTCGCCTGCACCTTGTTGCCATCATCCTTGTATTATCCAAAGCCTTCAAGTCTTGCCTCAGTGAATTAGCTAGCTACCACCAGATGCCAACAATGACAATCCCTGTCATTGGTGTGCTTTCTTTGTCGTCTCTTTGTCTCTCTCGCACGCTCACACAGAAAATGTTCTTGCATTTTTCATCAACAATACAATGTTGTTTTCTTTAGTACCTGAGCAGAACGACAGGTGAATAGATCCAGGGCTGTTTTAAAAAAAATGATTCTCATTAGGGCTATGCATAAAACATAGAACAACAAGCCTCGGATGCCCAGACCAAACAACGCTACTGTCAACACCGCTATATCGTGGCAGGCAGATGGTTAAGACTGAATGATAGTACGTGTTTGTGCTTATACCTGATGTCTAGTCTAAACTAACTTAATCCTTCAGTGCAGTAAATCCAGATGTATTTGCTGTGGTGATCACACATTGAATCAAAACCAGATCCCTCGGGTCATAACATTACACTGTGGACACAGTATAATAATATAATCTAATGCATGAGTATAACTTCCATTTCTCCAGCATAATGTATTCAGGCTGCAAACAAACAAACAAACATCACCTGAACTCAAAGACCTCACAAAGAAGCTTAATTTGTCCCAGCACATGAGTGGATACAACTGAATTAAAAATAACCATTTTCTTTCAGGGTGGGCTGTGATTGGATACTCATATGACTGCAACATATCAGCAAAGAAAAAAAAAAACAGGACACATTTCTATTTTCCAGCTGAAGTTGTACAAAAATAGTATCTTTAAATGGAAGAGGGCTGACCCTCTTTTGTTTAGCCTCAAGTATCTGCATGAGGGTCGCAGTGTTTACACCAATCGTGTCCTTCAAATTCAAGCATATGTGAGACCCATTTCTCAGGCTGCATTCAGAAGAGCCTTTAGAAGGGGACAGCCTTGTCATATTTGGTCTAGAAACGCAGACTTCAAACGATTCAGCCCCCAAATTGGGCCAGACTGAATTTGTGTACAACAGCCTCAACGCGGTGACGCACATGTTGGAGACTCACCATCATTATTAATTGGGTTATATCACAAAATGCGAAACCCTTACCCATCTTTACACATTATACGCCTTTGCTTGATTAACCATGTCTTTTACATGAATAAGCTTAGTCACTTATTTTCTTTATGGTCATCGAGGGATCGCTCCCTTTCCCTTTATGTGTTTATATGACTCATAAATATGGAAGACAATACAGTCTGAAATCCCATGACTAATTTCTACTGAGTGGCCTGAACGTATGGACAGAGCCTGTTTGTGGAGTACCCTGCAGAAACATTTCAACCTCATGTAACTGCTTATGAGTTCAAAGCCTTTATGACATGAAATATGAATGGATCGTAAACCGCTGATATTACAGGATGCGATCGCTGTATCTTGCTTCATTTTCATCGTTTTTTTTTTTCCTTCTGGCTTTCATTTTCTTTTATGTGAGATCATCAATTAATTACTATGGAATGTTATTGTTTGTTTCCCTCTGCAAACTAAATTATACGTTGCTGCTGTGTCAGCTGGGGCTTGGAAAAAGAATCCCCTTAATCTCATCTGGATCAGCCTTGGTAAATAACAGTTAATAAAAAAGTGCCTGCTTTGTATGCCCTTGTGGAGGGAGATGGGCTTCTAGATTTCTTCAACCTTATTGCAATGAATGACACCAGACTCCAGTAGCTTTCTGACTGCCCTCTGGTGTCAACTTCAGTAGGAGGCTTTTTTTCCTCTTTCAGTCCTCCATATTGCTTGTTGGACATGGGTTAAAATGCGAATTAACATTCGCTCATGGGAGAATGAGCAAAGGATGATGCAACGTGAATGGTATAGGTGATGTGTGAAGTGGTCTTAACTCATACTGACGTAAAACCTGATAAAAAATAAAAAAATAGTATAAAATACAGCACATCTTTCCTGAAGCAAAAAAAGGAGTGGATTCAACTCCAGTCTACTGTTTTTTACACTTTTCTATAACGATGCTTGTTTTGCGGATAAACCTATGCAATCATTGTGAGAAACACCAATAGATCAAAAGTTAACAATTATTGTAATATGCTGATTATTTCCCTGATTAATCATTTTGGCTATAAAATATCAGAAAATAGAGCAAAATGCCTGTTATCAAACGTATAGTTGAGATATCATCTCTGTCCAAAGCCATGTATTTCCAGATTTGCTGTTGAGAAGTTGAGAAATGTCTCCTACTTCTTAACTTAAAGGTTCAGTGTGTGAAAATTAGGATGCTCTATTTACATGACAGAAATGGATTATAATATGTATAACTATGTTTTTGTATAAACACCTAAAGAAAAAAGAATAGTTATGTTTTTGTTACCTTGGAATGAGCCTTTTATATCTACAGATGGTGCAGGTTGGTGGACTCAACATGGTGGACTCTGTTGAGTCTACAGTAGCCCAGTATAGACAAACTAAACACTGACTCTAGATAAGGACTTTGTTCATTTCGCTGCCACTTTGATTTCTCCTTCTCACTCTGAAGGACGTGGTCAGGCAAAGAGGTTGCAGTCAGTAACTACACCTCTAGATGCCATTAAAGCTTATACACTGGTCCTTTAAATACTATTTATTTAACCATTTTAAACCTCATTGGATTATCTGAAACTGAAAACAAGGCTCTTTTCCTTAAACCATGACATACAATGTTCAGATTGCTTGTTCTGTCTAATGAACAGGTTCATTTGAGTTTATTATCATAGACTGTTTGACAAATGTTTGTAAAATCTTTACAAAAAACCTTCTACAGGTAAGTCTTTGACATCTTTTCTTATGAAAATGACAAACACTTAAGATGGTACTCATTACTTTTGTGTCAACTGACTGATCAATAAATCGACTAATCGTTTCATCTCTAAACATCAACATATATGTTTTTACATGGTACATGCCCTGAGAAATCAAGCATTATATTTACTTCACACGATCAAATCTAGGAGCATGGGTGACCTTCAGGGTACCTGCCCTTTCTGTATTAACAACAAAACCTCCAACGTAGTGGACGGCGTCTAGCAGCAAGAACCAGTTAGAGTTGTGTTTAATATCTACCTGGCAACAGATCCTGTCATCACATGGATGCCACTCGACTCCTATTAAACTCCACTGCTGCAAACTTGTTTCCTCCTCCTTGGACTAGCTTGGCCAAGGTTACTGCAAAAGAAAAAAAATATCCACAGGGTGACCTTGGCAGACTAAGCTGCATGTGTCCACAGAGTTTTCTTGGATTACACTAACACCGAGGGTGACGACTTAACTTTCGAACTGTGATAAATCACACGTAAGTCAGGAAACCGGTACAGTTTTCTGGAAATTTCAAGCTGAAACATGTTGTATGTTTGTCATGTAATAATGGTAACATAATCTATAGTGTCACACTCATTTAAACATGTTTCTTCTTGTTATTTTGAAGAGCTAGGTAGGAGATAGGAGATGCAAAGTCACAGCAGTGGCACATCTGAGTACTGATGGTAAAAGTCGCCTAACACATTACAGCCTTCCACACCATCACTGTTACTTTTAATTTACTTCCAGCTGACAGTTCAATGAGGGAAAATGACTCACAGTCTGTATATCATCTCAAACAATGGGAGGCTATTCAATACACTTCAACCAATCAACCATTCTTTTTCTGTAGAGATCAATATTTCCTAAATAATAGCTGAATTTCAGTAGAAAATGGGGATAGATAGCAAGTATGTGTGCATGTATGTGGGACAATACAGGTTATACACCTGCTGAAGGCCTTTTAGAAGTCAAAATACTGACGTCATGTCTAAATCTGTCACTGAAAACAGCAGCATCAACAAATGAAAGTGTGTTATTCTCATCACATCCAGTACTGACAAGATGACATGATCATAACATAGTGGCTATACACTCATTGCTGTATTAATAGACCTTATAAAAAATGTGTATACAAGTTATTCCTCCGCATAAAAAAACTCCAGACATATACACGTCTTACATAGCTTCACTTACAAATGAAAATATCAACATTGTGTGTCACTCACTTGTCATAACTAAAGTTATAGATGTTAATTCTTGTTTTGTTATGATGTAAATAAATCTTTTATCTGCATCCTAAAACAGTAATAACTTACATCATGTTGTTTTCTGTTTATATTAATCAAGATGCTGAACTATTTAGGGATGACAGCAGGTTCCAATCTTGCCTTTTGAAATGGGGTCACCCTTTTGTTTATATGTGGGTTAGTACTGTGCCTTACATGATTACCACAGTATGATGCAAGAGCCCTTTACAGTATTGCAACACAATTCACTGACAATACTGGATGTTATTGTAAGATAAAACTGATCTTTATAAAAACAAATATTTGTTGGCATTCTCCTCCCCTCCCACTTCCTACATTACTGTCCCTGTCACTATGAAACCACAACAACCTCCGAGCAAGCGACCTTACACCTGTGAACACCCTCAACCTGTCAATGTCAACGCATGTGTTTGGACCAGTTCTATTCACTTAACAGTATATGCTTTATCTAGCAATATTATTATGAAACACTTCATTAACTTTCTTTGCAGATGATACTGGATTATATCTATCAATCAAGCCACTTCAAACATGCCTTAAGGACAGAAAAACCTGGAGCACCTGTAATTTTCTGATGTTAAACCCAGACAAAACTGAAGTTCTTTACTTGTCCCACAAACACCTCTTAAAAACACATTTGATGTAGTTACTCTAGATGGCATCACCCTGGCCTCCAGCACCACCATAAGGAATCTCAGAGTTATCTTTGACTTGGAATTAATTTCAAGGGCTGTCTTTTTTCAGCTATGCAACATTGCAAAAAAACAAAAAAACAAACAAAAATCAGGCGCATCCTGTCTCAAACAGATGCAGAAAAACTAGACCATGCATTTTTTACTTGCAGGCTGGATTATTGCAACTCCTTAATGTCAGGCTGTCATAATAAGTCCCTTAAGACTCTGCAGCTGATCCAGAATGCTATGGCATGTGCGTATACTAGCTTCTCTGCACTGGCCCCAGTTCTGATTCAGGAGACAGAAACCCTCTACACATTTAAGAACAGGCTTAATATGTTCCTTTTTCATGGATCTAATACTTATGGCTGACTCAGGTGTGTCCTGAACCTTTACTTATGCTGCTATTAGCCTAGACTGCCCATGTCCCATGACACACTGAGCTCTTCTCTCCCTCTTTATCTCTACACATTCATGTTCCCTTAATGCATGCTAACTCAGAGTTTTTGTACTGTCTTGGTTCTTTGGTGTCTCGACACCTACATAGGTTTCTGCCTCTTTTGAGGAAGTGTTTCCTTGACACTGTTATCAGGTGTCCTGATAACATTTGTAAATACAATAAAATCTACTTATAAAATTAAATATAGATTTGCCTCCAAATTACACAATACATTTCACTATCAGTGGTTATTTTGTGGAATAATAATGTTTATAGATGGTTTCCAAACTAATTTGGTTTCCAAACTGACAAAATGTTACAATGATCTGGTGCCTCTATCTATTTAATGTAATGTTTTGGGATGATTTATGAACAATTTCTTAAAGGTTTACTCATAATTTGGTAATCATTAAAGCTTAATGTAGTTTATAAAATGTGTACAACAATACACAGTTATCATCTCATCAGCTATTAATTATTCATTTAGAGTTCATGCACTAAATATTTTATATTATACAAACTAATGATAAAATAACATCTTATAACATTACTAATAATTAGTTAATGTATGTCAACTACATCATATTTCTGTTTACAGGTTTGCAAACATATTTCTTTCACTTTGTGTGTTATTGGGAGTTAATGGTGTGGAGTTTCTTTCACACAGATCTGAGGATGGAGTTCATCAGCTGCCGATTGATTTTAAGCACTTTTGCAAAACAGTAGAAAGTCTTGTGGACTCACAGCGCACCGCCTGGTGCCCACAGCTCTCCAGGCTGATAAGTGCTCAGAGAGAGGCAGGGGGATTTTCATTCAGGGGCTGAGACTCGCCATATCCTCAGCAACCGTGAGAGCTGTAAAGTTAAATTAAAGAAACACCATCCTGGTGATCTAGGGCATTAATAACTCTTAGTTTATGTTACAGTTATACGCGCCCTGGTGCGATTAGGCGCACAACAGAAGGTAAGCGCACATGGGCGGGCATTTGTGCGTTTAAGTCAGTGACCGAAAAGTAACTGGAAAAAGTTAACCGAGCGACAGGAGAATAACTGGAAGGCACAATGTCTAATTCCGCCCCCTGTCATGGGAACGCACGGAGGTCTTCTGGTTTGGCACGTGGAAAAAGACCACCGGATTTGGAGCTGTCGGAAACCACTTTTAGCGCGCCTGAAACGGGGACACCTGTGGGCAACGACACGTTTCCTCAAAGAGACAAAATGCCAGAGGACGGTAACAATGCCACCGAGTTACCCCCTGTTCACATCCACCCGTACTTATCTCATCCCCGGATGTCTATGCGGATGTCGGTGTACAGCACCGGGGTCCGTCCAGTCCTCACCCGCGCCTACATCCAAGGACGCGTATATAACTTTCTGGAAAGGCCGTCTGGCTGGAAATGCTTCGTGTATCACTTCACAGTGTGAGTGTTTTTTTTTATTTTCATAATCATCCAGATCCATTGGGTATTCAAGGGTATAATTGCAACTCTAAGATCCTAATTAAACAGGGAGTTAATTGCGCATGTAGAGCCTTGGAAGCCCTCACAACAAAGAAGTGTTAATCCCGTGAATTGTAGAAAGATGCTGCGCGGATATCACAGCACAACCGGAGGTCCCACTAGGAATATTAAAATGATATTTTAGCCTAGCCATAGCAGATTATAAAATGCTATAATTCATCTCAGACAAGAGAATCTCAGACAAAAATGTGTCCTCACAGGAGTACTAAAGCAATATTATACAGATCTTTCACGTGGGAGACTATTTTCTTCAGCACCATTAGGCATTTAATTTGCCATAACAGTATGAGTGCAGCAACACAGAAAGGTTTTCTGGTTTACATTTATTGAGTCTAAAACAACAGAACATTTAATTCAGCCGCACAGGGAATGTTTTTGTTTCCAGTGTGATGCCTTTTTATGAAAATCAGGTGTGTGAGGTGAACTTTATCTGCTAAAGCTCCAGGGTCATGAAGATGCCACATTATGCTTCAGCACCCAAAGCTGATGTTACAGTTCTGCCAGGTAGCGTGAAAATCTGCCCTTTTTTTTGACAAATGAAATGTTACTAATGATAAAACTTGTCTATACACCTCTGATAATACACCAAAGCATAACTCAGGGAACATTCAGTCCAGTAGATCCAGACAGCAGTGTTCAGGCAGAGGTTTAGGAATGTAGGATATGATCCTCTGCCTCACCCCCATGTGTGCTGTCTGTCCCCACTTGCAGGCACTGATAGCAGGCAGCTAAACTTGGCAATGTGTATGTGTGTGTGCGCTGTGGAGGAGGTAGCAGCCCTGACTGGCGCTGCCACCCTGTGACCCCTCAGTGTCGGAGGGGACGCAGGGGAACGCAGGCTGTCGGAGCAGGTTACACTCTCAGCGACTCAGAGGGGAGCATGAGCCAACACAGTGCAACTCAAACACATTAGAACATTACCGAGAATAACTGCACGACACACAAGAATAGAGAGCCGGCGGCTGCTGTGATTACAGAAAAAAAAAAATAATTTCACTGTACATCAGACGTGCACCAGCAAGGTGAGGCGCCTTGACCTTCCTCTGATGGTCACAACACGCTGATGAAGAAAGTGGATATCACTTCTTCTTCTTTGTGTTTATGTTGGTGATAATTAGGAAACGTGCTGTTTGAAGTGAAGGATGAAACAAGTTTGTTTTGAGGCTGACTTTTCAGTCTGTTTGTTTGGCTCCATCCAGACATCAGTCCACTGTTTGCCCAGATATTACATTTCTGGTTTCATTAGGTAAAGGTGGGTAAAGTAAAGGTCACATTAGCCCACTGTTGACTGAATTTGCTCCTCACTGTGGCTCTTAATAGGATGTGATGTCTGTTTGTGATAAATATTAAGCAGAGTCTGTGAGCACGGTGCTTCTGTTTGCAGTCTGTTATCGCAAAATTGGGTACAAATCATGTATTTTAGTAATGCTTAACTAATGCATGACTCATGGTGATTGAATGTGTTAATTAATGCAGGATGTAATATGAATTCCTGTTGTTCACTCACCACTAATAAATGATTAAATCATTATGACTTGATGTGATTGGTTCACTCATAGATCATCAGTTCAACATTTACATAATAAACTTAAATCCAGCTAATCTGATGCCTCTAAATGAATGTATAAAAGTAACTGTGAATGAACTGATGAACTATTTAGTGTGAACTAATCACATGAAGTCACAGTGACCCGATCATTTATTAATGGCAAACAACAGAAATTCACGATGCTTCTTGCATTAATTAACGCATTAACCTCTAGAAGTTGTACACATCGTCTGAAATCTGGGAAGCTGAAGATTAATTTGAGATGCAGCTCAGCATCAGCGTGTGTCAAGCTTTTATAGTCATAAATATATAATAAACATTGTGTTTTAATTAGGAGCCTATTCAAATATTGAAGGTTTAGAGTGTACAAGGGCATGGCACATTATGATTGAAGTATGTGATGGCCATCCCCATGCTCTTCTTGTTGTCCAATTTTTGTTTTATGTATTTTCTGTTTTATTTAACCAGAAAAGGTCCCATTGAGATTAAAAAAGTCATTTTCAAGGAAGTCCTGGCCAAAACAGACAGCAGCACAAACTAAGAACAGGTCAAATTAAAACAGATACAAGACACACAGACAATAATACAACACATAGCTATCTACGGAGATAATAAAAGTACAATACAAGCCATGAATTCAACAACATTAGTTAAAAAACGACACCCCGATGATTCAGTCTCTAGGTCTTTTAAGACAGTACATAGATTTGGTGCCAAACCATTTTTGATCACTTGAAATTGGATAAAAAAGGTTAAAAAATCGAGACACCAAGACCTCTAGGAACACAATGAAAAAAACTCATGTTGACGTTTGGAGATTTCCATAAGAATTTCATTGTTTGGCGATTCAAAGGTGAACACTTCTCTTCTGGAAATCTCTCAGACCCTTCCTCCCTTATTGTCAGTACACCCTGAGAAGCCACACATCCTCTGAATATCCTCGGTTTCCAGTTTGTGGCTGAGAAGTTTTCATGAGGCTGCGATTATCCTCGAGGTCACAATACATCTTTTTATACAGTGGTGTCAAGTTTCAAAAAACTATCTCACTACAATGAAATTGCTATGGGAACTGAGATCATCACACATGAATACAACTGGGCTCATTGAATCCACAAGAGTCTCGGCTTTTCAGTCAGACCCATTTTATGCAATTCCACGACTGTTTAGGGACCTCAGTATGCTGAAATATTCCAACATTCTAGGCGGAAATAACACATTTTTACTGCATGCAAAAAAAACTGCATGAGATGAGAATAAAGTGGGCATCTCTGTGAACCCAAAGAACCCATTTTCATTCAGATATCTTGTTGCGAGAGGTCACGAGATCTTCACTCTAGCTTTAAAAGAATGCTGTAGCCACAGACGTCAGCGATGGATGATATTTTAAATCATAATGAGTCATGCATTAGTTAAAAATTGGACAAAACGTGCTGATAGTACACGCTAGAAAAATGACTTCTACATCTCTTGACTGCCCGTGCATTCACATCAGCGGGAGACTGAAAGGAACTGCATCCTTGAATTCATGAGTTGTGTGGGCTTCACTGACAAAAAATGTCAGGAAGCTATCCCCGCTTCAAAAAAAATATGCCTTTAGAAACCTTCAGTGTACAGCATATCTGATTGTGTAAGCAATGTACGCAGCTTGTGGTTGTGTTAAATTCCATGAGGTAGGTTTAATTTCATAGCGTGTCATAGTGTCTTTTACACAAAACTCTCTAAAGTACAACCAGGTGTTTGTTGTTAGAGCATTTTGTCAGGATGTGTCCAGCAGGTTTTTGGGGTCAGTTCAGTATCTTGTTTTGTGAGTGTTGTGAGTGGGAGAAAAACAGTTGAGAACAAGCGTGGCCTTATCACTGACCCAGAACTCGAACGTCAGAGTGACCTAAAGCCTTATCAGAGGTACCCTTGTGTGTGTGTGCGTGTTTGCACATGCATATGTTTATCCGTTCATGTGCGTGTGTGTGTGTGTGTGTGGTGATATAGTGTGCGTACAGGGACAAGGCTGAAAAAGAAAGCTCACCTCTCTGTAAAAGGATCGTGATATATACTTGGCTTTATACAGTTAATAAAGTATACCCGATGCTTTCGCTGCAGTCTAACTGTAAATGCAGTGTAAGTCTGCAGCAGCATGGATCCATCCCACATGCTGGTTACAGATAAGTCTACCAGGAGAGTTAAGAGAAAACTCGAATTAGAGAGTGTTTTGAGACATCCATTAAACAGAACAAAAGATTCTTTCGAATATCAAGCTGCAGGAAATCAATTCAGATGCAATATTTCATGATTTAACAAACAGTCTAAGAGTTCTAAGAGTTGTTTTTGGCTTGAGCTGTTTGTGTTCTGTCCTATATTTCAGTAATTTAGCATCTGTGCTTTTATCTTTTCCTCTCTCTCTCTCTCTCTCTCTCTCTACAAAGCACAAGAGCTCAGATTCTTAATGGAGCACAAGGTCACTCATTGGTGACCACCTTATATCTCGAAGCTATTAACCCCATACTCGCCAAAGTGGCTGATGCCACGAGAAAGGCTGTTCCACTTACAGACAAGGGGTGATCAGGCCTTAAAAACATGTAATACATAACCCATGTTTTGATCTTTCATTATAGTATTACATCTAAAGCTGCTTTGTGCCGCCTTGCTTTTGGTTGATTCACTTTTATCACCGTAAAGCACTTCATAACCGTGATAAAAATAAGTATGATTGTTGTTCCAAACAGGATATTTGACGGTAACAGCCAGTGACATTCTCAGCAGCGTCACTCCTACTCTTATCCTGTCCCCCCTGCTTTGTCTCTGCACTCACTGCACAACACACTGCAAGTGAATCTGTCCATCAATAATAGATAGGAGCAACGCTTTGAGCTTTTGTTTTGAGTTCGGTGGTGCCTACGTAGCTGAGTTATTTTGTCTGTTGCTGCGTCGAGCCCACTGGAGGTAAAGGAAGTGAAATATGATGGTGCAGTTAGCAGAGTGGGACTGACGAGTCAGATCGTCTCAGACGGATTAAAAGGGAAGCAGAAGTGTACGCTCAGCATACTGAGCATGTGTGTTTGCTGCTATTCCAAATGCTCTCAAGCTTCACTGACAAATTACAACCATTAGCATACTGAAGTGTGTGGCGTGGAAAGTTTGATATTCATTTGTTTTTCTTCTGACCCTCTTTTCAACTTTCTCTGTCACATTCGAACGTAAGAGTTTATAAATTACACATGCATCGTAACTCGTGAGCATTTTATGTTTTTGCTCAGTGTACCCTGCTTCTTTCTAATAGACTAATTTGCTTCCATTTGCACAGGTAGCAGACTGTGGATGTCATTTTGCAGAAAACATAGCAAACTACAGAGTCATTGTGCTGTGCTGTTGTCTTCTTGTTTTGTTCTTTCAGACAGGAACTTCTGCTTTGTTAGCTGCGTTACACACCAGTCCATCTTCCCTGAGCTCTCTCTCCCCTGTCTTTTATCTGTGTTGACGTGTGGCGTGCACGTTCAAGTCCGTGTGTGTGTGTGTTTGTGTGTGTGTATGTGTTAGTTTGAAGGGGGGTATTTGGATTCCTGGCCAGTCTTCAATAAACTCAGGCTGTAGCATGTGGTGATAAGGGCCTCCATGGTGCAAACACTGACTGGAAACTATAACTCCCTTTACACATACTTTCCATCAAGTGTGCTCATATAGGAACAAGACAGTGATTCTTTAGGGCTGCTTTCTGAACTGAAGTTTAAAACAACATCAGCTAGATATAGACAGCAGAGTAAATACTTCCACTAACCCTGTGCAGTGATATGTCAGTTCAATATTGGATTTCTTCTTTCAATGGGACTTGATTGAATCATTTCCTATCTCCTCCATACTATATCCTGTAAAGAAACATTACATTTGATTTTTTTGTGGTTTAGCACTTACGTAAATATGGACAGCTGTACATACTTACTGTACATACTACTAGTCCAACAGCAAGAAGCCCAGTTCGCCGTCTGTCTTTCAGCTTTTTTATTTCACGAAGCTCTAAAAGTCAGTCCCAGATTTACTCTTATCCGGCGGCCTCTTGCTTGATCACATTTCATCTTCTTAGCTTCCTCCAGCAACGTCCTATCCGGCCACTTCACCTCTGCCATTATGACAATAGAAGCTGTGCGGTAAAGAATTACATACTTCTTGCAGTGATCGTACCCGGAGCACAAAGTTACATAGTGCAGAAACAGGCATATGGATGACAGAGACACCATTCACCTGATTACATGTCAGTGTAGCATCGAAATGATTTAAAATCATTAAAAAATCTATTTTATGCATTTCCGCTTCTTGCCTACATAGCCAATTGTTGTTGTGTCATTGATATAATGGAACAATGCACAATGTCATATTCTTTATGAGATCTTTGAATTTTCTTTTGCAGAGTTCTCATATGTATGCATCAACCCTTGCCAGGTGTATCTATGTATATTTACAAACATATAAGGCAGTTGCAAAATCACATAGCACATTCTGTGAATAGTAAATCTATTCTCTGCACCAAGATTTGACAGGAATACTTGCAGCACGGTCATATATGAACAAACAGTACCTCCATTGTTTTTTTATTGGGCCAATCGTGGAGGTTTGATATGTCAGCTGACTGACAAACGAACTCAGATAGAATCAAGTGAATTCATTCAGAAGTTCTGCCCTTCACCGCCACGTCTTTTGCCAACGGAAATGAAAAGTTAATGAGTTTGTCCTTGCCACGATGCCAAAAGTCTAATTGACATTCATTCTTAATTTTCGAAGACATCTTGCAAACATAATGAAACGAGATGAAATATAACCCCAGCCTCAACTCTGATAGTGGAGACAATACTGCAATAACAAAAACAAAAACAGGAACTGAGGCTGTTCCTGGCTCGACGGGCTTGAAACAAGTGTTAACAAGGTTATGAGTGTGAGAATGGCTCATTGTGCATTTCGGTCAGCGCTGCTTTCTCATCCTGCTCCACTACCTTCAAATTAAACAGGATTTCTCCCTCTTACTTTTATGAACAGCTGTGAAAAATTCTCACTGAAATTCAGTTCTTTCTTTTTCAAAAATAACAAAAATAAGGTTGTAAACAGCATCTTGAGATTCTCTTGTATTTTAAATTTGTAATTGCTGATGTAGAGTAAAAACCTCAAGGCCACATGAGGAGTGTTTTTGGTGCAGCTTATCTTAAAGAAATAAAATATCTCTCTTAAACAAGTAGAGGAGTTACAGACGTCTTATTGTTGCTGCAGTTGAAACACTTGTGACCTTGAGAGGGAATAAGGAGAATGTTAAAGAGCAATTTAGTGTTTGTTGATACTGTGTGTGTGTGTGTGTGTGTGTGTGTGTGTGTGTGTGTGATGTGTGTGAACGTCTGTGAACCTGTGTGCTCATTATTTGACAAGTTTATCGTGCGCTTTGCATTCATATTGTGGAGTTCAAAAGGTTCACAAGAATTTCCTCCAGAGGGCTGTCCTTGACTATTTCCTCACATTTAGTCAGATACTTCTCATGACAAAAATATAAGGCAATGTTGTGCTGTCTTGAAACAGCAGAAGCTCAGACTTGAACGAGACAAAGAAGTCGACTGAAGTTTTGCCGTTTAAATCAAAGCCTGAAATGTTGGCAGAAACATGAGGTGGAAGGTTGGAAAGTGGATTTAGGAGATTCATTTTGCATGACTTGACTGATGACAAGTTATGTAAAGCTAGAATATTTATACGGAATATATAAAATAAGAAATACGAATGACCACCAACATAAAACTTATGACAAATTATGACATTTTAATCAAGACTATATGATTTTAGGAATAGGGTTAGGAGCTTGGACATCCAGAGGGAGCTCAGAGTAGAGCCGCTGCTCTTTCGAACGGAGCCAGCTAAGGTGGTTCGGGCATCTGATTAGGATTTCCCCTGGGCGCCTTCCTTTGTAGTGTTCTGGGCACGTAGGAGACCCCGGGGCAGACCCAGAACTCACTGGAGGGAACTACATTGCCCATCTGGCCTGGGAACGCCTCAGTATCCCCCAGGATCTAGAGGAGGAGCTAGAATGCATTGTTGGAACACCCTGCTAAACCTGCTGCCACCATGACCCAACCCCAAAGAAGCAGAAGGTCATGGATGGATGGATGGATGGATGGATAACATTTGTTCTGCTTTCTCCTACAGGTTCCTCATAGTTCTGTCCTGTCTGATCCTCAGCGTCCTGTCTACCATCGAACAGTACCAGGCCCTGGCTCACACTACGCTCTTCTGGGTGGTGAGTGTTAAATTTGATTAACCATAAAATATTGTTTTGTCACTCATTTGTCAGATTGCATAACACAGTTTTTAGATTAAGAGATAAAGGTCACACCAGCTGATTTTAAACCCAAGTGGACCATCCTAACCCTCAGAGCTGAGAGCAGCATTTGGGGTCAGATGGTTGAAGATTATGCTTAAGGGAACGTGGGACAAAAGCAGATACTTTAAAGGCTTGGCCAGACCAGGTGCAATTCTAGCGATGTAGTGACATTTTATGGAGCTAGCCAGTTTGGTGACAAACTGTGACATAACACAAATTCATTCAAGACACGTATTTGCATCAGCTGCTGTCTCTGATTGAACTGATTGTATCTCCAGACTGCAGATCCATGTCGCATCTCTATTGTGGTGCGGTTCAGACCAGGGTTATATAAAGTTGGATGGAGTGACACAACTAACATGATAGCTTCCTCCTTTTTGGACTCTCTGGGGTTCTTTAATCTAAAAGGTCAGCGCTGCCGGGACAGTTTTCAATAGGTCCGCGGTGCGAATTCTCTGTCAGTGTTCTTTACAAAAGCTCCATGAGGATTTTCTTTACCGCTGAGAGTGGATCTGCAGATAGCAGCAAGTTTTTTTAAAAAACAAACTGATTTGACTCACACCTGCTTTAAATGCAGGTGTTACCCGACCATTAAAGTTGAAGAACCTGACATGATTTCATCCAGTGTGTGTGTGTGTGTGTGTGTGAATTTTACTACACCCACTTCGGTTGTGCTCATGTAATGTGAAGCAATCAAAGAGAGAAAGACTGAAATCTGAGAGTGATTTCGGCAACAGCTAAGGAGAGTTAGAAAAAAAGAGGAGAACTGCTTTGACACCAGCTTCAAGACTTGCGGTATGCTCCCATTAAGATTACATGGATTACTGCAGCCTGTTACATGGACAAAACAACTCCCTGCATGTTAAACTCTGAAATCTGCTCGTATCTACCAAATGAAAACTGTAGTGTGCCGTTAAACAAGGGGAATAGTATCAGGAGGAAAATAAAGACAACGATACGCAGCACATGCCTTAACTCATCTGTTTTGAGTGAGGAAGAGGAGCATGATCCCCCCCCATAGACAGTATAAAACATATATCGTATCCATGACGTCACCCACAGCTTTCTGAGAAGCCGTCGTGAAGCAGTTGTGAAGAGTGTATTGGCTCTAGTCGTCATCTTGGCAGTCCAGTCTCTTCCGCCTTAGGGCTAATCCAAAAATCGGCAAAGACATGATCGGACCTGAGGCGGGCTGAATGAAGCCTGGGACACGCCACCTAAAATTGCGCCCACGTGTCAGTGACTACGCGGTTAATTATGCATAACTTTACACCTTAATATAATTTGAACTGGTGAGTTATATAAAAGTTTACCCTCAGTGCAGTTGTCATGAACTTAGGAAATTACTTTTTCTACCAGGC
Organism: Argyrosomus regius; assembly: GCA_946959425.1. Taxonomy (NCBI): domain Eukaryota; kingdom Metazoa; phylum Chordata; class Actinopteri; family Sciaenidae; genus Argyrosomus; species Argyrosomus regius. The sequence goes on from OX336882.1 coordinate 28,847,464, forward strand.
TGTAAACATGTTTATTTCTGCTGTGAAGTTGGACATTTTCACATGGGGTCTTATGGAGACTGACTTGTTCTGCAGCCAGCCTCAAGAGGTCGTTTGAGGAACTGCAGTTTTTGGCACTTCCACACTGGCTTCATTCACAGCCACGGAGGTTGCCTCTTGGTTTCTACAGATGATTGTAGCAATGCACCATAAAAAGTAGCAGCATGCCAGCCTATGCAAAATCTGTTTCATAGATATGTTTACACATATTTGTAGGCCTCGAGGATGCACTTAATGAGTCTGTAATGAATGTAAACAAAGTGTTTGTTTGCAATAAGATTCTATCTTTAATTATCCTGATCAATGGTCCATGAACGAGGCCTACATGTGTCTGAAAGATAAAAGTAGAGTGAGTAAGATTTCAAAGATCTAAAAATCTCCAGAGCAAGATGCACCCTTTATCTTATAACAGCACTGTTTACATTGTAGATACAGCCTGTAGCCTTTTCTGCCTCTGCTGTCTCCTCATCTGATCTTTCCTTTGACTTTCACCATCTGCTCAGCACTTTTGTTTTTTTTTTCTCTCTTTTTGTTGCTGGCATCTGAGAACAGGCCTGATTCTGATATATGATGTAGTTAAGGAGGCATTTTGCTCCCATTTCATGTCAAACAACCCATTAAAAAAAATTAAAACTGATAATGACGCTCATTAAACAACTTAGTTAATTGACATCGAGTCATTATAGTTCTTTGAAATGACACAAATGTTGGATAACCTTGTTTATTAAACCACATAATAAGAGTAAACAGATGTTAAAACAGTTTTTTGACTGTGTGTATGCATTTAAAGGCGTTGCTGCAACGATCAATGTCATCATTGTGAAGCTGTTGCTAAGACAACAAATATCAAGACTCAGTTTCTGTGGTTTGAAAAGCAATTTCATGGGTTGATTGACCTAACTGCTGTCTCACCAAAAACAATTTAGGGACACTGCATAGACTTCTTTTTCTACAAACAATTTCAGGGTGTCCCGCCGGCCTAACAGGACGAAGGCTCCTCCTCTAGAATCAATAGTAAATGGGATAAACTTAACCTCAAGACAGCAGCTGTTGAGCGCAGGAACTGTTTGGGTGACGGGTGAGTCACTCAAGCTCAGACAAAAGAAAACCCCACGAAAGGATAAAAAGGACTTGAGGATTTTCCTTTAAAGGAGGACTGGAGCGTGCTACAAGTTCACCTTGGCCTGAGGATAATAGGATGAAATGGTCACAGTGTTTCATGAGCTGGAGAATCCGAATCTTAAATCCTACAGGTTTAGTGTTTGATTGGTTCAAACTGCTGCAGAGGCTCCAGTATAAGAGTCAGACCTGTAATTAAAAAGAAATGTGAGAATTTTATTTAGAAAAACCAAAATATCATAAAATATACATTTTATAGCAAAATATTTTTCAGCCTTAAGTTCGCCCTCTGGGGATGCTTAATCTTCTTATTCTTCTCTTCTACACAGATAATGAATAATTAATATTTGCTATGCTGCTAAACCTACCAAAACCTCAAACAGTCATCTTTTCCGCCCTCCATCCCAAGGGGACTGTTTTGTACTTTGTGCTTTCTAGTTTAAATTTGCTCTGACCCTGCCACTCTTTCATTCTCTCCTCCGCCTTCACAGAAGCATCTTCTTTGTCTTGTTTCTTTCTTCCTGCACATTCAAGGTTAACAGAGACCACTCTGTTCTTTACTTGGAGATGTAGCACTGGCTGACAGTGTTTGTAGTAGTATGCTTGGCCAGATGCTTGGCGGTTTGCCCAAAGGATTCACATTCTCAAAAGAACTTGTTTGTGTTTTGGATCCAAAATGGTTGTGAATGTGTTGTACTTGTTATTTCACTTACAATAAACAATCAAGTCTACTATGAATGTAAATTTCTTTATTGGAAAGAGAAAGGATGAGTGAAGGTTAGGGCTGGAGGGATGACAGGGGTCAAGAATGAACGGATGGGATTTTCCAGAGCTTTCAACTGTATAATACAGTAGAGGTTTCCAGGAAAGTCAACCTGGTTCTGACATGCTTAAATTAATCTTCAAAGAAGTGAGATCTGATCTAAATAGGCCCAGAGATAATTAGATTTAATCCAAAATGCTGTCGACCCGAATAGACCCTAATTTTGTAGCCAATTAAATATCGGTGAAATCCATCCATTTTCCATAACCGCTTATACTTATCAGGGTCATGGGGGGCTGGAGTTGATCCGAACTGACATTGCTTGAGAAGTGGGGTGCACCCTGGACAAGTCACTGTTTCATTAAAAGGCTGACACATCGAGACAAACAACCATTCACGCTCACATTTACACCTATGGGCAATTTAGAGTTACAAATTAACCTGCATGTCTTTGGACTGTGTGGGGAAGCCAGAGTACCTGGAGAGAACCCACATGCAAACCTAAAAAGAAAGGTCCCAGCCAGGAGGGTTTGAACCAGGAAGCTTCTTGCTGTGAGGAAACAGTGCTAACCAATGTGTTGCCCTACCTGTGAAATTAAAAACCAGCAAAAAAAAAAAAAGAGTCATGTCTTAGTAGAGGTCTTTTACATTCTTTGGGAACTGGGTCGCAAAAATATGCAATGATTTTGGTGCTCCACGTGATCAGAACTGATACCAATGCACTCAAATCCATTCAGATCTACTCAGGTATTGGCCACAAGGCTTTTTAGACCTTACCTGACCCATTTAGACAAAGTAAAATTTGGACCACTCGTTACCAAGTGGACCGTATCACACGACCTTCATCAGCAGATGGAATTTGCTCACTTGTGATGCTGTTGGCATTCAGTGCTTTCATTATTCTGAGCACTTTTAGGATTCCTCTTCCATGTTAAAAGGTGAGCCTGTCGGATCATTCTTGATTTGTGAAACAGCAATGGACAAGACGATTTAAACCCAAGCTTCACCTGAGTTTCGTGTGGGTTTTTTGGTTAAGGTCTCCAAGGTACAGAATCAACTGTTAAGCTCAACTTTTGAACTAACATCTACAGACAGAGGCTCTCAAACTTACTTACTCACTTTCTTAGGCACATTCTGTATCTGTGATTTAGAAGCTGATTTTTCTGGCAGTTTGATATTTGACTATTCGACAAATCAGATATTCATTTTTTGGGTGGATATTCAGTGTTTTGGGGATTCGAACCTTTGCACACCTACACCTCTGTCTCTTACTGCACACAGAGGAATGAGGGGAGAATTTCCACTAGTTGATTGAATGCTTGTGGCCTTGGTCTCTCAGATGGATAAAAAAGCTAAAATAAAAAGTCATGCTTAGCACCCATCATGTTCTTTCAAAAAGTTACACTTCATAACCAAGCGGCAACCTCCATCGCTGTGAAGTGAAGCCAATGTTGAAGTGCCAAAGACTGTAGTCCTCAAATGTCCACTTGAGTCTGGCTACAGTACAATCTCCATAAGTCCCCCAAGCGGCTTGTTTGAGCATCCAGGTGTCACTCAGCCCACCTCAGGTCGACCTACGCTCCACATCTTTGACTGAATTGACTTGCTGTTTGGTCTGAGGTCAGTTCTTGATCTATAGCTTCATGTCAGCTGCATTCATTTCAGTCTGTTGGTGACAACCGTGTTATACATTCAAAAGCTGTGCTGTTTTCAGGGTCAGAAAAAAATTAATTTTCAACCTCACCTAAAAACAACTGTTTTGATTCTCTTCAGTGCCTGTTCTTGATCTGTGGCTGTTTGTTAATGCTTTGCTGTTTTGGATAGGCCATTTGTTTTTCAACCTTGAAGTAGAAATCCTCCCTGAATAAATTAAAATATACATTTTTCATATTTGCTTCCAAGAACCCAACTTAACATATTATTAATCCAATTTTTGTTTAACAAGGCGTGCTGTTTTATATTCACTGACACTTTAATCTTTGGCTCTGATGAAGAAAAACACCTCCAATAATTCCAAGCTGAAAACGTCTCCTATCATACAACACGTAACACATCCTCTGCCTGAATACTCCACTTTGTTCCTCCCATCGTTCACTGCAAAATGATCATGTCACTATTAGAAATCTATGAAAAGCTTTTGAGTCACTTTCAGACAGCTCCATTTCCAAATGCTTGTCATTGATAAAGAGATGTGTGGAGGTAATTGCATTCACAGCAGTTCATTAATTTCCACATGTTGGTGTAATTGTGTGCCGTAATTGATTTTTTTGAATCCATTTGTCCTCAAGGAGCACAGGAGGAAACTTGCGTGGAAATGAAATGGAGCAGCTTTAATTGAGAAGCTTTAATTAAATGAGATTCATGTTTAGCATTGGACACATGCTGTTGTGGCTTGTTCCAGTTACTGTCATGTGAATTAAAAATAATAAGGAGCAATGAGAACAAGAGGAAAATGCTAAATATGAAGCTATACTGCCAGCAGTCAGTTAGCACAGCTTAGCACAAAGACTGGGAACAGACAAAATCACTCTACAAGGACCTCTAAAATGCACTAATTAACAATCCGTACAATCTGAGGTGAAATGACATGGGGTTATGTGTGTGATTATTTCTTTGTATATTCTTGTCATGACTGTGGGGTTGCCAGGCAATCAGCTCCAGAAAGTCTCCAAAAATAATCCAACACAAAACACAGCGTTAAACAAATGGCTTGTTAATTTGTTCAGCTCTGCAGGTGTAGACTAGCTGATTTTCCTCTTGTTCCCAGTCTTTGTGTGACATTTTGTTCAAGAAGTGTTTGCAAATGCAGATACGAAGGTGAACAAAAAGTTACTTTAATCCCTTTTGGGACAGGAAAACAAAAAAAATAACAAAAAGGCGACCAATGAGTCCAAGCAAAAGTCCAACAATCCAAGATAATTACAGTAAACAGAAGTCAAGGCAAACACAAATCCAGAACAGAGACCACTGGGAGAAGCACAAGACACAGGTGAAACTAATCAGGCTGAAACAGATAACAGTAAAAATAGACCTTTTTCACAGCAGCCATTTTGACATGAAATAGTAGGGTCAACACAGGTGTTTCCAATGTTACTAATTAAGTTTCCGTTCCATTTATTGCAGTAGAGACTTTCCAATGAACCAACATACACCACAGCAGCACCCTGACTCTGTTTGACCTGAATGGAACAGAAGCTTGATTAATATCATTGCTAACACCTGTGTTTACCTACTATTTCATGTCAAAATGGCAGTCTGTTGGCAGGAAACACAAAGGCAGGATGTAAAGTAACACATGACACAAGGAGAGGGGAGAATTACAAAATAAAAGAGGAAACACTAAACCATAAACCCCCAAACCATGACACTTTGCGTTAAGATAAACTGACTAGCTGTTGGTGGTAGCTTAAAATTTACTGTATAGATATGAGCATAAACTGTTCAACAATCCAATAAACCATCTTCTTCAAGCATGCATCAACACAAGCCAAGGTGAACGGGTCAGTTAAGTTAGATTCACTTTTGACTCGGCCATCTGTCCAGTCCGATCACTCTTTTTTTAAAAATAAATAAATGACAAACTATTTGTCAGGATACAAGTAAATTCTGCATGTGAAATATATGGTGTATTTGTCATTAATTTATTCTTAGTTAACTGCAGTGACAGGTTTGTGTGAGAAGTTGCGCTTAAAGTAACAAAACAAAGGAAGTTGGGGGGAAAACTTGTCCAACCACCGCATCTATAATTAAGCAATATCTGAAGGGTGAACAGCTGTTCAGGTGTTGCTGCACTAAAAAACCTGCAACAGAATCTGATAGTTGATTTTTTTTTTTTTTTTGTTTGTTTTTTTACTCCCTGAGCTGTCCTTCTCCCTGATTTCTCTGTTCTGTTTCCCTCATTTCTCTGACAGGAGATCGTCCTTGTGGTGTTCTTCGGCGTGGAATATTTTGTCCGCCTCTGGTCAGCAGGCTGCCGAAGTAAATATGTTGGCATCTTGGGCCGGCTACGCTTTGCCAGAAAGCCAATATCTATTATAGGTGTGAACACAACCCTTCATACTAGCACATATCTATACACAAGCGCACAAACAGATATCTCACTCCACACCCACACACAACATTTAAACAATATCTGTAATATATCCTGAGCTTCGTCCCAAAATGAGATATCTCTGACAAATTCAGCATGAAATTAAAACAGTCGCTGCAATATTCTTTTTCCTACCTTCCTTTTAAGTCTTAAAATTGGAACCTCCAGGTGTGTTTTTAAACGTCTAGCAATGAATATTAGCATTAATATTATTTGTAACCCCTCTCACCTCAATTGGGTAATGAACACCAATGGTACTTTCTTAATAGAGCACTTTCTATCCACTTAGTAATATACAGTATATACTTTCACTTCTTTCTTTCACTTACTTTTCACTGCACCTCTGTATATTGAACATCTGCATGTTTATGTCATATTTTTACTCAAAGCTCCTCATTCTCTATCAATACAGATCTGATTGTAGTTGTTGCCTCAGTAATTGTGCTGTCGGTGGGCTCCAAAGGCCAGGTCTTTGCCACCTCTGCTGTAAGGTAAGAGACAACGTATCTGCAGGTGGAACTATATGACCAAAAGTATGGTGGACACTCTGTGTACTTCTGGTCTGGGGTTGTTTTTTGTTCTTTAGAGTACTTCCAATTAAGGGACATCTTAATGCTAAAGTATGCAGTAGAATGCTATTTTAGACAACTGTGTTATAACAGTTTGGAGAAGGCCATTTTAACATTACAATGCCAAGCCCATAAAGAAATGCTTTTTCCAGTCTGATGAACTTGCCTGACCTGCGCAGAGCCCCGACCTCAACCCTATCCAACACCAGTGGGATGAATTGGCCAACTGTGAGCTAGGTCAGGCCCAACATCAGTGGCCAACCTCATTAATGATCGTGTGGTTGAATGGGTGGAAAAACCTCCAGCCAGGCTACAAAATCTTGTGGAAAGCCTTCCCAGAAGAGTAGAGGCTGGCATAGTTTTGGAATGAGATGTTAAACAATCCCATATCGGTGTTATGTTTGAGAGTCCACATATTTTTAGACCTTATAGTGTGTGTACATGCATACCTACATGCATTTGTTCTGAGCACAATGTTAGCATTTAAATACTTTTGTTATCTTCCAGAGGGATTCGCTTCCTGCAGATCCTGCGAATGCTCCATGTGGACCGGCAGGGAGGAACCTGGCGTCTCCTGGGCTCCGTTGTCTTCATCCATCGGCAGGTACACAATCACTGCTTTCAAAAGCACATTTATGATCCAAAGGCATCAGCGTCTCTGATTATTATTAGCAAGCTGGAGGCTTTCTGTCAGGGGATTAATAGCCTCTTCTTGTGATGTATTATTTTCCACTACTACACGATGCAGATTCTCCACATGGGAATGCATATTACATCAAAAAGTATATTCAGCAGAGCCAGACGAAAAGAGCTACTGAGCAGTATGTTAGGGACTGCAGCCCCTCCAGAGCCTCATTCAGCTGAGACACAGAGGTGGCCGTAATTATCCCCAATGGCCACTGTAGTTGTCTTTGATGTCTGTATAAAAACAGATAGTGATGAAGGTGAGCGGAGAGGCAGGGATGTTGCTCATCCCGTATCGCCTGCTGTGCTTCTTTGTATTGGCCTTGGCTGATGACCATATTGCTCCTGGCTGAGGCATCAGCAGTCATTGTCCTCGGCTGTACGGGAAGTTGAGTGCCCTTTCCCCAAACTGATTCCTACCAGCTAGCTGTGGGGTGTGACTCTGCATGAATGATGCTATAGAGAGCACTTCAGATTGAGGCTATAAAACAACAGGTATGCACTCACTGAAGCATCTGTCACCATGGATACTGCTGGATCATGATTTCTCATTAACTTGTTGTTATGTTGTGTTTCCCTGCAGTATGTCCCAAAAGTAATCACTTTTTGCGAATGAAATAGATGGTGCATTCTTCATTTAGTAGGTGAAAGGTAGATATGGATACATTTTCATGTATGGTTGCTTTTATTTTGCTGCAATCTAACTCCATGAAAGGGTAGTGTGGCATGAAAAGGCCAGCGGTTGCCAGTGGTTGTGACCCTCTTCAAAGGTCATTCTTGTTTGTGTGCATGAAGTGTGAGGAGTTTCGTCCTGGCCTCTGCTTTGGCCAGGTCCCTACAGATGCAAAAGTCATGTCAGGACTTACTGAGTGAGTAATGAAGTTACACCATTGGTAGGTCAAGCGTCGGAGTTTCCCCATTGGCCTTTTCACTTTCAAAATGAGCGTAAAATGTTACCGAAACTCCAGATTCTTAGAGTATAGGTGCAGCTCTTTGCATCCATGTACTACGTGGGTCCCACCCCTGTCTCACATTGTGTATAAGTTCAGCTGAGACCGGGCAATCAGCTTCTTTTTTCATCTAGTTAAAAGGAACCAGTGGGGGCCCACAGCTTAGAAAGGTCAGAGTGAGTCATAGAAAAAAGTCCTGCAGATAAAAAGGAATGAAAGAGTGGGGGAGGTAATAGATAATTAGAATACTCATAACTATTATTAGTTTGAGTTTGCTTTTCACTCATATCCTCAGCTATGAATGAAATGTACTGCATTTAATGGCTTAAACGTAGCTTGAACATGTCGTGTGAAATTCCACCTTAAGAACAAACTTGGACCTTGACAGAAAAATTGCAGATGAACATTCAATCTCCAGGAATTTACATCATAGACACTTGAAGTTTTGTTCCAAAGAGGTGAGAGAAAAGTCCAAAAAATGTACATAATTTATATAACAGAAATATTTTTTTCTCTCTTATTCCCTTAATTATCTTGTGAACCCCTCAGATTTATCAATCCCCGTGACGAGAACCAGCATTTTAAGCTACACACATGAGTAGCAAGATGGAATTTCAATTTACATTTAATCCATTATTCAACACCTGAATTTCCTGTGCATCCAGGGTAGTGGAGTCAGAACTGGTGCAGACTATTTCAGGGTTTAACTGGCCAGTTCTGCTCCATACTCGCTGGTTTTTGCGATGGACCTTAATACGGCACACCCTTCATGCCAATGCACAAACGGAGGCAGAGGGCAGATGGTAAGTGTGTAGGGGCCAGATAAAGATTGACCTTGGGGGTTAGGGATTGGGCTTTCAAGGCTTTAGATGTGTGTTAGGTAAAGGGAGATTTTGTGTGAGAGCTTGGTGCTTTCATGCTCTCTTTTTTTGCCTTTGTCCCTTTTTGCACTACTTTTTTGGCTATAAAGCTATAAAGTGCTCTGTTAAGGTCCCACACACCCCGAACAGCCCTGCTTTAGGAAATCATAGTGTGCTATTGTACAACAATGCACGGTACAGTAGAGGTCATATTTTCATCAACCAGCTGGACGCTCCAATATTTGCTCCTTGGTGTATTTCTGTGGTTAAGTCAACACGAGACCTGAATATTTTGTTCAGCAATTCTCTTATATAAACATGAGACTGCAGCCGGTCTCTTTGAACAGCTGGACATTTTAAAGTCAATGGAGTTTCATTCACTCCAATCAGCATCCAGTCTTCGTGTTACAACATCATTTAAATACACACTGAGCGGCGTTCTGGTGCTTGTGGCTTGTAAACACGATTTGCACAGTTGTTCCTTGCTGGCAGAATTTCACCTGAATGTGTTTGCCAGGTCTCAGCAGCAGCAAAACATCTACTAAATCTCTGGTAGTGACACAAGGAAGATGTACCTGGATGCATTAAAAAGCTGTTATTTTCAAGAATCATGTACTAATAAATTGTAAGCAGTGATGTTAGCTGATACAGGCACAGTTTGATTCCCAGAAATGTCCCAAACATTCAGGAAAAAAAAAAGTGCTGTCATATAAAAAAAATACAGAGACACATGCTGGGTACCGATGTAGTGCTATTTGTGTAGGGTAATGTAAGAGTAGGTTTGTGTTATTTCAGGGGAAGCAAACAAGCGCAGCCATTTGCAATAATCTGCTGCTGCTCCTCCACAGTGCTCTGAAAAAATCTGGGAGTGACAGTTTTGGGCCGAGACACGAATAAGAATTTCACTCATCAGGAATTCAGTCCGATTTAATGCAGCTCCGGCACTATGAGCGGTTAAACACAGTTTAAATCACGTAGTAGGTGAGCGCGAGGAGAACATTCAATTAAAAAGCTTTTCACAAAGCGGTAGTCCAATTACAGTCAGGCAGAATGAGCCCAATTAGACCTCCTGAGCAAATCAGAGGTTGTCCCATATTGAATCTGCCACGAGAAGCGTTAGTTAGATAGATTATTTTAAATTGCAGCGGGAGAGATCAGCCGTCTGGGGTTCAGTCTTATTTATAATGATTTAGTCAATCAATATTGATTATTCTTGAACATAAAACAACATTAAAGTTGTACTTTGTTTCTTTTAGCCGCATAAAGCACACAGGTAAAACACAAGTTTTGAGCGTTGTAAGGAATAAATAGTTGTAATTCTGTGTTAGTTTTAGTCATATTTTGTCAACTTCACCCTTTGAGTTTTTAATTTTGTGTTAAATTAAACTCTGAACATTCTATTCCTGTCTTAGTCAAAGAAAAACATGAACATTTTCTTCTAGTTTTAGTTGACGAAAACATTTGCAATCCAATTTATTTCAGTCTCAAAGAACTGTAAGACAGCTGCCACAAAATGACAGGTTGTATGATTGAGAGTGCGGCTGTGCAGATTGGTTGTCTGACCTGATGTTGTTAATTTAAGCTTCATAGCCACACGTATTGATTTGCATATTTATGTTTATGTAATTCGTGTGAACATTCAACAAATGAAGCCTGCAAATTAAACAAACTTAAGCAACAGGTCATCTAATTTAGCTGGCCACTAGACCCACATGTGCAATCAATGTCCCGTTGCTGTGAAGATGCTAATAATACATAACATTACACACTTAGTCAAGTTTATTTAATATGAGTCATTAAACATCTTAATGTTACTTCAGTTTCTGTGTGGTGTGCCTTGAGGTTTGACAATAATAATAATATTAATACCATAAACTGTATACATAAAAATGGACACTGTGACATCACTCACAGATTTCTGAAGAGCTGTTGTGTGTGATGATGTCACCATCTTGGCAATCCCGGCTCCAGACTAGGTCTCCAGACGGAGCTGAGGTGGCATTGTGGAAACCAACCACCTATGATGGCACCCACCTGTCAATCAATTGTTCTTAATTATGCATAACTCATATGATTTAAATGGATGAGTTATATAAAAATTAGCTTGAGAGACCAGAACTGTAGCAGAGCCCTTTTAATATGGGGACTTATGGAGATTGAGACACTTTTGTAGCCAGCTTCAAGTGGCCATTCGAGGAACTGCAGTTTCTGGCAGTTTCTCTTCATCTCACAGCCACGGAGGTTGCTGCTTGGTTACTGCACACTCACTTTTTCTCTCTGTTACGACCCCGGCAGGGCAAAAGATAAACTAGGGGAATATAGGGAGGTAACAATTAAAGCAAAGACCAAAAACAAAGAGACAAACCAAGGACCGTCTGCAATCGCAGGGATTTATTCACAAAGGGAAATATCAATACACCAGAAGGAGAAGGTTTCCTCACACGAAATAACGGCGGCCAACACGCTCACACTGCTCACCACGACTCACTGGCTACAGGAACACACTCCACTGAAACACCCGGCAGGAGTTTATAGCCTCCAGGTGTTAATCAGCTAATCAGCTGATTGAGGAGGAGAGCGAAAGGGCGGTACCTGAAAGAAAGGAGGAACAAAGACAACAAGCCCCACACACCAAGGCCCGTAACACTCTCCATGGCATTATATTTGAAGAGGATCCTTAAGCCCTGCTGTTGCCATAATGTACTTTTTCCCCCATCACTGTCTCACATTGGTTGAGCTCCCACAGCTATAGGGTGCAGCAAGCTCCAGGCTTTGGCACTGTTAACGGTGCACTGCTGGTGTGCTTGATTTGGGTGTGCGGGAAGAGACACGTGCAGCTATCCAATGAGAAGAAGGAGATATGGATTTTTCCTCAGCGATATCTTATGGAGATTTAGTCACAGTTAGTGTTTAATGAAGCCGATTTTGTCTGTACGACGTCTCGTCTTCGTCATGGAAACAAGAAGTCATTTTTATTAACATAATTGACACTAAAATTAAGTTGCTAGACAACAGCCGGGTAAAAAGATAAAGAAGTCACTATCTAATGATTAGTTCTTACATATGAGTGAATCTTCAAGTATGATCATGAATTTTTCCTTTTGAACTTGTGACTTACGTGCAAATATGGTAACCAGTAACTAGTCAGTGCATAGACTGTACTGCTGACAATAAATTTGTACTAATCTGTGGCAGAAAATAGTTCCTAAAAATGAATTTACTCCTATTTGAGCAAGATTCGCAAAAATTATGAGCTGTACATCTTGACCTCTCAACAAATGTGCTCGGGGCTGCTGAGAAAGTATTGGGAAACTGTTGCATTGTTAGTTTTGTTTTTTTCATGGCAGGAAATATATAGAATAATGTCAGCGTTAACCTTTAAGTGCAACACCATTCTACAAAATTGATCGGTAGCTACTGAGCTTAAAGTGAGTGTGAATCCATCTTCATTAATCAGTTCATTAATGACACGGGCCAGCTGAGAAAGCAGAATAGTCGCATGAAGATCCTTATCATCATATTCACAACACATTTACATGAATATTCACATCCATGTGTCATATTTTTTTTAAAAAGACAGTCATACAGTCATACTAGTCATACATACTAGGAAATCAAATGGTAAATTGATATTGTGGCGATCAGCAAGGATTGCGTAACAAACATGTTCACAGATGTCATATCATGTAATCTTATGGTGTACTTTGGAATGATCCCTTTGTTTATTATTTGCATGTTTATTATTTCAGGAGCTGATCACTACCTTATACATTGGCTTTCTGAGCCTGATCTTCTCCTCGTACTTTGTCTACCTGGCAGAGAAAGATGCAATCGACAGCGACGGCTCCAACCAGTTTGGGAACTACGCTGATGCCCTGTGGTGGGGAGTGGTAAGAATCTGTGTGTGTCCAAAAGTATGTTTTGTTCACCATTTTACATGTCTGGTGTAGTTTTACATTTTGGGAATTAGACTTTAGATGAGAAGAAAGAGATGACAAGATTGGTTCCTCTCTCATGTCAAGCTGTAGCCAGGGGAATGTTAGCTTAGCTTAGCATAAAGACTGTAAGCGGGGGGAAACAGCTGGCCTGGCTCCGTCCAAATGTTAAACAATCTGCCTACCAGTGCATCTAGAGCTCACGATAACTGCTGTTTGTTTAACTGCAATGTACAAATCTGGGATTTATTGTGTCTGACTATTACTTAGCAGGGAGAAGGGGCAGAGTAACAAAGGAACATGAGAGCGTAATAATCTCATTTAACTCTCACCAACAAGCCAAATGAGCATAGTTCCCAAAATGTCAAACTATTACTTTAATTACCAGTTAATAAGTTCATGCAATTAATTTTAGATGAGATATTATTATTATTATTTGAAATAGCTCTCATTCTTAATTAACTCTGATATCATATTTGGTTACTATATAAAATCAACACTGACAACATGCCAAGTGTTGTTTTTCAAAGAAAGTTTAATTCAGTCATCTTCTAAATATTGTTTTAGTCACATCTTGCCAACAGTAAGATTTTTCAGAAAACACTGACTTGTTTTAAACAGTTTTGGCAAGTGAAAGGTCAAATATAGACTCTGTTTTATCTGTACTACTGTTGTTACAGTAGGAGTTGTGTTAAAACCCTTGGGCACATCCAGTGGGCCGCTAATACAAGCAGCAAAAACAAGAAGTGTAGAGAATACAAGATGAAATTTTATTTTCAGACAATAAGTCACCACCCACTCTGCTTCTTGGAAACTTCAGGGACTCTGATATTGAAAATGAAGACACACACACACACACTCACACACACACTCACAGCAGAGTCATAACTTTTCTGTGGTTTACTTATAATATTTACGTTTTATCATGTTTGGATTCACTCGCAGTCTGTACTGGGTACTCTCGGAGTCTGGGAGGTGAAAAGGTCAGAGTTGGCATCCTGCACTACAATAAAGACTCGCAGTAGATTGATCATGACCAACTAGAGCTGTTTTTAAGTTTGTTGGGTGAAGTCCAAGTCACAAATCATGTCATGTCAGCATGCTGACCAGTAAAATGACACAGCATTTGAACAGTTCCCTTATGAAGTTGTGTTAGTAGTGTTCTTACTTATTTAAAAAGTCATTTCAGTGGTTTTTATTTCCCGTGTTAGCGACAAGGCTCTAGGGTTGGCAGTGTAAGTCGGTGGGCCAGTTACTCCATCACTTTGGTCTAGACTGAAATAACTGTGAAATGGATTGCCTTGAAATTTGATACAGAAATGTATGGTCCCCCGAGGATGATGCCTAGACTTTGAAAAAATGTGAAATGTGAAATGTCTGAACATCTATCGAGGGATTACGATGGAGTTTGGCGTCATTCAGTTTGTCCAATATTTATGACTAAATACCTGCAAAACTAATGACATTACCCTCAGCCTCAGTTGTACTAGACTTGTACTAAAGTGGTAAACCAAGCTGCAACATCTGTGGCTGTGAATTGAAGCCAATGTGAAAGTGCCAAAAAACTGCAGTTCCTCAAACAGCCACTTGAAGCTGGCTAAGAACCAGTCAATCTCCATAAGTTTCCATAATAAAATGTCCAACTTTACAGCAGAAATAAACATGTTTACAGTCTGGTCTCTATAGCTAATTTCCTCATTCGTGACAATTGGTTGTGTATAATTAACAGCTTGGCAGCTTTGATTGACAGGTGGTTGCTGTTACAGGTGGCTTATTTGTGCACCCAGGCGTCATTTAGTCCGCTTTAGGCCCACCAACTGTCCACGTCTTTGCCCATTTTTTGGATTAGCCGGGAGGTGGCAGAGGCAGGGCTGTCAAGATGGCGCCGGCCAGAGCCACCACACTCTGAGATTCACAATGGCTCTTCATGTGATGAACATATTCAACATTACACCTGATAAACATCAGCATGTTAACTATATCAATGTGTGTTAACATGCTGATGTGCCTCACAGAGCCACTAGCTATGGACCCTTAAGTCATGTTTCTACCACAGGAAGTTTCCCCAGGGACAAGGAACCTTTGGATGAACTTCCACTGCAGGGACCAGGTCCTAAATTAAGTTCCAGGGACATTATTTCATCCTCCAAAAAATCCATGCTCGGAGGGGCAGTGCTTTCCAAAAGTAGAGGTATTTTTTGGGGGAGGCACTGAACATTTCTAACTGGTGAAGTACTCGCAGCATTTTAATTTCAGCCACTCTTTTTTAATTTACAGCTTTTTTTGTTCTGTTTTTTGTTACAGAAGAAAGCATACAATATTTATTTGGCATCAGTGTTCCTGTGCAGTCACGTGCATTTATACATCAGTGGACTAATTTGCCTTATCTTTACAGGAAAAGTAGTTCCTGGGACTAAAGGTTCCAGGTACTTTGGGTGCAAATGGGGCTTTAGTTTCAAGTCTAGTTAAGCCTTAAGTCAAATATCAAGTCTTGATTTTGTGACTTAAGTACCAGTCACCAGAATAAAAAAAAGGTTAAGAATGTGAATAGTTTTTAATTTGAACTTTTTTCCCTTTTGCAACAGCTATTAACCAAGTGCTGGAAGAATTAAACTGACAGAATGAAGCTTATTGTACTAATTCTCGTCTTCTTTTTATTATAAAAGGTGACCGTGACTACTATTGGATACGGAGACAAAGTGCCGCAAACCTGGATTGGCAAGACGATTGCATCCTGTTTCTCAGTCTTTGCCATTTCCTTCTTTGCTCTGCCTGCAGTAAGTGTAAAGAGAACCTGCTGAAGTAGACCTCTGACACATTTCATGGGCCAGTGCAAATATTTTACAGTTACTGAGATCCATATACTGAGAGCTTTATACAAACTTTCATAATACTGCGCCTTGAGTGCTGTAAGGACCTTGACAAGCCATACAATGGCTTTACATTGATCTATAATTATGCTTTCAGGTTATTAATGAAGACAGAATTGAGTTCACATGAGATTTTATATTTAGTTTGAATTTGATTTTCAATATTAAACATTTTACTTATGACGTTGAGTGAGGGCTGTCCCCTTGCAACGTTTCATGTCCTATAACACTGCACACGACACTGTGAGGGCCTCAAAGTTGAGATATGCAGTAAGGATTAGCAATAACAGTGACTTTGCTTTGAAGTTTTGTGCAAAAAGGAATAAGGATTAGGCAAGTTTGTTTCCAATTATTGGGTTATTCTTTGGTTCTATAATCAGAGTGTGTAAAATGTCTGAAATATTTAGAGCTCAAGTGATTTCCAAAAAGAAAGAGAGAAATAAAGAGTTCACACTTAACGGACTGTAACAGAAAAGATTTCTGAGAAACAAAAATATATAGATTTAAATGTTTAAGCATCAAACTGCACACTATGCTTTAATTTTTGGTAAACTTTCTGTTTATTTCTGTCTTTTATTTCTGTCATGCTGCTGCCTGTAAATGTGTCGTTAAAACTGAATTAATGAGCAGTAACTCTGCTGTGCTGTGCTGTGCTGTGCTATGCTGTTGTTCACAGGGAATCTTAGGCTCAGGTTTTGCCTTGAAGGTGCAGCAGAAGCAAAGACAGAAACACTTCAATAGACAGATCCCTGCAGCTGCCTGTCTCATTCAGGTATTTTATATTTGACCAAGGAATACTGAAACAGAACCACAGCCGGAGGACTGTACTGTCTGGAAGCCCCGGTCTTTTTTTTATTGACATCCCCCTTTCATGTAATCCTTATTTTCTTTCTTGCATGGCACACATGTTAGCATGAAATGAGTCCTGTCCAACCAATATATTGCTATTTCCATGCCTCTCCAGACATCATGGAGATGTTTTGCAGTTGAGAACTTCGATTCTGCCACATTCAAGATGTTTTTGAGAAAGAGATCCAACATCCCCGCCTCCTCTCTGTCCACCCCCAAGCCCAAGAAATCGGTTAGTAATCATTTTATATATTTCACTGAAGCTGCTTCTCATATTCTCTTTCCAGTTTATTATGTACACAAAGGCAAAACCAATGCAGTATGAAGCAACAGCCCCGCAATCCATAAATCCTGCCTTTCTGAAGGTTATGTTAATTTTTGGGGGGGAATTTCAAAGCCTGTAGTTTGTGGTGGATTGAAAGTGGTGCTACAGTATGACTACTGGGATAGTTAGCTCAGCTAAAGGAAAACAACTCTATCCCTAAAAGTCCAGTGTACAAGAGACTCAAAGGAAAATATCATAACTGTGAAAGGTGTGAAATCTGTATGGGGAAAAAATTAAGGCAGACATTAAAAAGAAGATGCAACCAACCAAGACACAGCCAGCAGCAATTTGATGTTAATATTGATTTTTCAGTATTACTGCTACTTGGTTATCCGCCCATGCCCACACTAATGCATATATTTTAAAATGTTGTTTACGTGTCAAGTGTTCCCCAAAGACTTTGCAGGGCCTCACCTTAAAGTTGTGAAATTTCACAATAACAGCAATATAAAATATGTAAAATGTCCTGATATAAATTTGATTTAAACACACTGTAACAGTAATTGCTGTGTTGCTGCACCCTTAATCAAATCGTTACTCAATGTTCATACATCTATCTGACAACAAAAATGGAAAGCTACATCAATGATGGCTCCTTTACTGTGTCATTGGCTCTATTAATACATAGAATTAACAACCAGACAGTCAGCTTAATATATACAGGACCAAAAGTTTGACTTGGAGTAACACTAGACTCACACTAGAATTATGTGGTAAACAAAAAAAGTGTAGACAAAGCACTTCAAAGTATCCACCTTTTGCTTTGATGACAGCTTTGCACACTCTTGGCATTCTCTCAGTCAGCTTTGTCTTGAAAGAGTTCCAATATATGCTCAGCACTTGTTGGCTGCTTTTCCTTCACTCTGCGGTCCAACTCCAAACCATCCCAATTAGGTTTAGGCCAGGTTATCTGATGCAGCATTTCATCACTCTGCTTCTTGGTCAAATAGGCCTCACATAGCCTTGAGGTGTGTTTTGGGTCATTGTCCTGTTGAAAAACAAATAATGATCCCACTAAACGCAAACCAAACGGGATGGCATGTCGCTGCAGGATGCTATAGTAGCCATGCTGGCCTTGAAATTTCAATAAATCACCAATATTGTCACCAGTAAAGCATCCCCAAACCATCACACCTCCTACTCCATGCTTCATGGTGGGAACCACACATGTAGAAACCATCTGTTTACTTTCTCTTCGTCACAATGGTTGGCACCAAAAATCATACATTTGACTCATCAGATCAAAGATTTCCACTGGTCTAATATCCATTCATTGTGTTTCATAGTCCAAGCAATTATCTACTTGTTGTTCTCCCTCCGTAGTGGTTTCTTTGCAGTAATTTGACCGTGAAGGCCTGATTAACACAGCCTCCTCTGAACAGTTGATGTTGAGATGTGTCTGCTACTTGAACTCTGTGAAGCATTTATGTCAGCTCTAATCTGAGGTGCTGTTAATTGGCGATTTCTGAGGCTGGTAACTGTAATGAACTTCTCCTCTGCAGCAGAGGTAACTCTTGGTCTTCCTTTCCTGGGGCAGTCCTCATGAGAGCCAGTTTCATCATCACGTTTGATGGTTTTTGCAGTTGAAAACACATTCAAAGCTGAAAATGCATTAAAGTAATGATGGAATGTTGTTTCTCTTTACTCAGCTGTGGCTAAACCTTTGATTGGCACCGTATGCACATGTATAGAAAAACTCTTGCTGTTACTTCTCCTCCAGAGAAACACTTTGAGTTGAGATGTTTGCGTTTCTTGGGCAGGTGAAGATAAGGAGGAAGTTGAAGAGCAATGACAAGGACAACGACCCAACTTCTCCCACAATTCCCAGCATCACCTACGACTCTGTATTTGACAGTGGGAGGGAGCTGAGTTCAGATGTTTACAGCACTGTGGGCACAGGTATCGTACGGATTATCTCTGATGCACTTGGTTGTGTTCCAGTTCACCTTAATCAGCGTGAAACGTTGTTTACAACAGAAAATATTTAAGAATACACAACCACACTGTCACATGGATGTTGCAGTGAACAGGGCTGTTGAACCGGTTGAGTTTCTGAAGCCATGTACATGGGTTCAGTAAAAGCAGAAGTCAGAACTAATGCTGCTCTAGCTGCAAACCACACATTCAGTGATGACAGTAAAAAGAAAATGTTTGGTTTGAACTTAAGTTGTAAGGTTGTAGCCACAGGAAAGGGAAAGAACAAAGTCTAAACAGTGCACTGCTGAACTTGCAAAACCTCACACAACTTACAGCACTGCTGGATCAATATAGGAGGGCTGAGAGCGATATAAAGAAGCAATTAAAATCAAATGCTACATTCTTCCAGTGTCATTTAAGGTAGCCTCCACATGTCTCTATCAATCCATCTTAAATTTATTGCAGTTTTTGTAAAAATTAGTGATTTAATATTGGCTGAGGGAAAATTAAAAACAAAATACTGAACAGAATCTCAGTTGACTTTAATTCTGCAGATGGCTTTGCCTTCAGTGCAGTAATGGTTGTGCACACAGAGATGCGGACTCAAAAGCAGGAGTCATAGGCAGAGCGGTTGAAAGCAATGCATCGTTTACTTGGTTAGAAGTTCAAGGCAGGGTTCTGCAATAGGTAATCAGTCATCAAACAAAGCAGGCCAGGGGCAGGCAGGTGGAACAGGCCGGCAAGGAAAATAAACGAAGGCTGGCAAGCTTAGAGTGGGCAGTATGTTAGACAATCTGGCAAATGATCAAAGAAAGAGTACATAGCATCACTGTCAAATGAAAACCACATATTTCCACTTCTGTCTCCGATCAGCATTTAGAAACTTATTGACCAATGAAAAGATGTTTCGTTGCATCATGTATGTAGGATAGATGGAGGGAGGGGAGCTTTGGATAAACAACATTTTGAGTTAGAGGATAGATGACAAGCTCTGCGATCTCTCTAACCCGAATCAGACTGATGCATGCATATCAGTGGCAGATGGCCATTAGCTTAGATTATGCTGATTTCAATCTAAAATAGTAAAATAGCTTTGATTAGGCCAATGTGCTGTGTTGAAATATGTAGGACAGCCTTGCTGTTGATAGTTTACCAACTGAGGTGGACATGAACAGGAGAGTCGAAAGCTCTGAACCACCTCCACGTTGTTAGAACCTCACAATCCACGTAAATCCATTTAAAATATTAAACGGTTCACTGAAATGGTCAAATGGTTGATCGGTCAAAAACTTTAGATCCATGGTCCCCAGAGGATGAACCATACTGAATCCTAATGACTTTTCATCACTACCAGAAGGTCAAAGCTTTCTTTTATTCAATTTAATATCTAAACATCTACTGGATGGATGACCACTGGATTTGGTACACACATTCATGGTGCCCAGATGATGTATCCTAATGAGTTCCTCCTCTAGCGCCACCATGAGGTTGAAATGAGATACATGAGATATCTTGACAACTATTAGATTGCTTGAAAGAAAATTTGCCACAGATATTCATGGTCCCTAGTGGATAAAGACTTTGTTGACTCCCCGACCTTTCCAACACCATCATCAGTTATACATTTTTATAAAGAGACTTTTCCTGGCAGATATTTCTCACTTTTTTCTAATAAAAGAGGAAAATGTGTTTATCTATCTTATTTAATATCATCTTTGAAATGTTCTAATTTTCTTTCCAATCATGTCATTTTCCATGTTTTTTCTTTTTATCCATGATTGTGCCCCTTAATGTTTTCTCTTCTTTTCGTGTTTTACATTTTATAAACCCTACCCTTTGAAAAACTTGATGTGAATAAAATTAATCATCATCATTATGATTAGCAGTGCTGCAAGGAGGACAACACTGGATGAATGTAGATGAACAGGATGAGATACTGTAGAGGCCAGTTTGTTTATTTTCCTCCCCAGGAGAAAAATATGGACGCTTCGAGCATGTCTATAAAATATAAACCTCTACCTGCCTAGATGTGTGTGACTGCAGGGTTTTGCTGTGCTCTCAGTTTTGAGCACAGCAGCAGAATTTAATTTGCACGCTGGCAAAGATATGTGTGTGTGTGTTTGTTTGCTTCATGTTAAATGAAAATCAGTGTCTTTGATTTGAAGATTCTACAGGTTGCACTGCACATCTAACATCTAGAGCACGCTGCTTTTAAGTATGAATCATTTAACTAAATTGCCACATTGCCATCTGGTGTGCGACTGGTTACACTCACTGATGGCAACTAAGACCTCAGCTGCTTACAGATTTGAAAGACATAACCAAGTTATAATTTAAGTTTGTTGGTTTATCTATACTTCACAATGTTGAGATTTTTGACTGGTAGTTAATTAACAGATAGTTAGACTCCAGTAATTGAGTCATCAATTGCATATACTACTAATTGCACTCTGTTGCCAGTCTATGAGATAAACCTACCTAAAAAGACTACAGTCTAACCTCGTTCACATATGTATAATTATTTTAGAGGCTGTAGCTTGTGGCTCTGTGGAATTGTATCGTGTTATACTGACAGGTGTCTTTTTATTTATTTATTTTTGTCCGCCGCATTTATATCAACAAGGGAATAAATGACAGACAGCTTCTATCTTTAAATCTGCTCTGTTCATCAAATTTCTGTCTTTATTCTTTTTTCCTGTCTCAATGTTTTGTGTAGCCGGTTTATCAGGATCCCTCACTTTGGGAGGATGCGGTGAGCTGCTGTTAGTGTCCACATCCTGCACATGTTCCTCAGTACACTTATTGCCCTCTCTTATTGCCCACTTTAACAGCCCCCCCCCCCCCCCTATTTTTTATCTTCTTAGTTACTTTAACAGCATGTTTTTATCAATGCATGATCCTGTTGTGTTGTGTTTTCTTAATTATATGAGTGTTGAATATTAAAGGACCAGTGTGTAGGATTTAGTGGCAGCGGTGTAGTTGCTGTTTGTCTGAGTGAATACACAGGAAGGTGAAGGTTAAGGCACATGTGAAAACCTGGAAACACTAAACTAGGGACGCAAATCCATGACAGCAGTGGCCACGGAAAATGCAAGAAACAAGGTGGCTCAATGTGGTGGATACATAAATGTACTGTTATGCATATTACATAACCTTTCTGCCATATTCTGTACTTAGAAATCTTACACACTGGACCTTTAAATTGCATTAGTGGCACCATAGTTCTTTACCTTTTTTTTTGCCCTGTGGTAAACATTGATGATTTGTGTATCTCTTCATGTGCGCTTCAGATCTTCAGCAGTCCTGGACTTCTTTGTCTTCCCTTCAATTCAGCTCACCACCTCCAGGTAACACCATGTGTTGGTAGGAGTGTTTTTATGTTGCTTTGTCTCTCCAGAAGTAAATAGTTGCATCATATGGTTCAGGTGTGGAGTTAATTCAAGTAATGATATCTTAAGGGCTGGGCTAGGAGGACAAATATTAATTATCACGCAAACCAATTAAGTGGTTAAAACATGTCTCTGTACTCTCTTATTGAGTCTGTTAGTCATGGCTGGTTGCGTCACATCTGTACTGGTTGACTGAACCAATTAAGTCTGTTCACTTAAAGTGGACACATTTCACACCATGCTTTTATTTTCACACATCCAAAATCAAGCATCAGACCAGTCGGATCACACTTCTCTAGCTGGTGCATTTTCAACAACACTGTTTCTGCAGATTCAAATAATTAACAGCAACACAACAACAACAACTCTGACAAGTTTGCTGTAGGCTTCTCGCCGCTGGAGATGGCTACAACATTATGGATAATCATGTTATGGTGAAAAAAAAAAAAAAAAGATTGGAGACTTCCTGGTTCTCTGGTTTCTCGGATTTAATCCTCCGGGGTTTGAGAAATCGCCCACGCTTGAATCAATTTATAGGGCCATTGCTCGGACCCCAGAGGGTTAAAATAGCTCTTTTTGAATACTAATACTACACTGTACTAATAATTTATTTTGTATTTTTTATTTTAGCTAACCTGACCTGTTTCTGGGGGTTTTTAAAACCCGGCTGAGCCCGACTCTTATAGCCAACTCTGAGACCTAAATTCAAACAAACAGTGAGGTGTCTCATAAGTATAAAATAATTATGGGATTGCTGTGTTATTCATCAATCTCCAGAGAATAAGACAAGGCAGCCCAGCAGGATAATATCACATAAACGCAGATCTTTCTCCCATCTGAAAATGACAGCGCTAATTTAATGTACATCCAGGCTCACTACTCGCATAATGTTGGCATAATGTTCCCACTATGAAAAATCCTTCCCCATATGATAAGGCATTTGGAGAAGTGTGGAGAGATGGTGGAGTGAAGGGCTGCCATGTAGCGGCACCCTTGGAGCAGTTAGGGGTTCGGTACCTCGCTAAAGGGTGCCTCGGCAGTGCCCAGGAGGTGAGCTGGCACCTCTACAGCCCCATACTGTGGTCTGTGCTGGACTTGAACCCCACCAGTTCCCAGGCCAAGTCCTTACAGCCTTTTACCGTGGCTCTGACTTTTAGCTTAGCAAGCTAATGCAACATATAGGCTAATTTCTTACTTTTTTCTTGGTCGCTAAGACACTTAATGAAAGTTGGTTCCACTTGATCTTCATCATCACCTTCTCGTCTCTCTCCCAAATGAATTAACACTTTTTCATCAGTCACACATTTTTTTATGCACATTTCCAAAACAGTTAACACAGATCTCATAGAAAAAAAAGTCTACTGGATTAACTGTGTTAAACAAAAGGCAGCAAAACAAAAGGAAAACATCTATTCACAGCTCATAGCAATGACGTGCTTAATTATGCATCTCTAATGCACCTGTGTGAAACTCCTTCGCACAACTCTTTAATGAGCAGTCATTACTTGATGTCACCTCTTTGTTGTTATCTTGCAAGCATGGGTCAAAGAGGCACGAGTATTTCTGAGTTTGAATTTGAGTGTGAAATTATTCATTGGTTGTTCGGAGAAGAAAAAACAATGCAGTACAAAAGTTGTACCATAATAAATGTCCGAATTTGTCTAGAATGGGTGCTTACTGTGGGTCGCTGAAAGTTCATGGGTACAGAAAGAAAGACCTGCACATAAGAATAAAATGAATGAATAAACCTTCTTAGAACTAGACTTTCTTTTTTTTTTTTTTTTTTTTTTACAGTATTTCAACATGGCATCAAAGAAGTGTAAAAAGTACAGGTGCAGAGAGAAGCATGGTTTGTTAGCTCTGGTGAAGTCATCTTTTTGAGAAAATAATACAATACCTACAATAGTTTAGGCCTGTGTGCGCTAACTGTGTTGAAAATGTAACTTCTGAATAGAGAAATGTGTTCAAACAAATGAGAAAATCTGTTCCCGATCACTCTTTATGCACAGATACATTGCTAACTTAAGTCTAATGTGTGTTTGCATTTGTGTGTGTGTGTGTGTGTGTGTGTGTGTGTGTGTGTGTGTGTGTGTGAGTGCAGTGAAAAGAAACCCTGCCCTCTTGGACGTCCACTCCCCGGGCCCCCTCCAGAGGAACTGCAGCTTTGCAGATGACCTGGAGCTGGAGCCCGAGCGATACAATGAACTGTCTCCCGTCAGCACCATGTCACAGTAGGTCCACCGCCATTGAGACTGTTTTTACGTGTGTTTTAATGAGCATGTTAGTATTGTATTTTTTTGCCATTTATAATTAACCTTTGTAATATGCCAAACCCCAAAGCACTCCTGTCTTTGCTGTGTAATGATTCTCTATTAGGGAAGAGTACTTGCTTGCTGAGGCACTTGCACAGCGAGAGACTGAGACTGATATGAGGAAAATGAGTGTTAAGTAACTGCAGTGTAATCTAAGTGCACAGTAAGTGAAACAAATGGAGCGACAGTTCTGACCCGTGGGACTTCCTTTTCTAAATGGCGGGGCAATGATGCAGAGTGGGAATTGCATGCAGCAGCATTGTTGGCAAAAATCCCTCTTTTGCTCTACTGATTCCAAAATATGAAACCAGCTGTTCTCATAGAGCAATGACACATCAAATCCCATCCGAAATTAAGCCATGATGAGATACTACCCCTTCGTTTTATCTGCGATCAGAGAACACCCAGTTAGAAAAAGCTTCTATTTCGTGTTGAAGCTGAATTACAGTTTGAGTTCTAAATTGCCCATATTGTGTACAGCAGGGAAGAAAACCCAGTCGAGTCACTGTTAGAAATCTAAGACGAGATCATAGATTCTTGATGTGGAATAGTTCACAGAAGTCATATTTCTGCAGCTGCCTTGGTATTGACATCACAGTGCAGTATGTTTTGGTAAATTGAAGATGATTGAGGTATTTGGAGTTTGAGCAAAATTACCACACGTTTGTTACAAACAAACAAAAATTACACATCTTGGGATACAGCAGGCGAGGCCTTTTGAAGTGAAACTAGAAGAGTTAGGTAGGTGGGGGTTAAAAGTTCGTCCTGGAAGGCTTTTTCATGTGTCTCACGTCGCATTGTTTGTTTCTATCTCACGAAACAGTTGGACCAATCGCAAGAAGAAACAAAAGATGCAAAAGCTATTACATTCATGCATTGAACGGGCATTGAGCCAAGGCAGAATACTTTTCCTTTATTGTGACAGAAGTTTTAATTGAATACACTGAAGCTGAAACATGAATAATGCAATTTTCATCAGGCCAGCAACTGTTCCGAAGGTGGTGAAAAAGTTAGGGCTTACCACTTCGCTTCTGAGAAAAGTGATGTGATAATAGTGCAGTGTTACCTCCAAAACTGTGCATGCAAAAATGTTGAGCTAAGCAAAAACTAATTTGTATTGAACACTGGTGGTAATAAAAACAGTTTATCTGCTCTACAAATAGAGAAAGTTGAGTCGCAGTAAAGGAAAGGGCTCTGCCTCTTCCTCAGAAATGTATTAATGCTGTGAGAAGTACTGATACACTCAACAAAAATCACTCAAGCACTTATTTTTGCTCTCATTTTTCACGAGTTGAAGTAAACGATTCACTCCTACCACCTCCTTTGCGAAGATAATCCGTCCACCTGACAGGCGTGGCATATCGAGATGCTGATGAAACAGCATGACTATGACGCAGGTGGTCACAATAAAAAAGGCCAAAATTTTAGGCCAGTTTTATCTTGAAAAATAACTCATTGTGAACTGCCTGACCGCCTCTGATTGGCTAGCACTCCTGGAGTTGCCTTCCTTGGAACATCAGGGTAAACCAGTCAGGCAGAGTAGGGCAGCTAATGTATTATTTAAAGGCAAAACCATGGAAGTTTCATTCTAAATGACAGATTCTTCGCATCATGTTGTGTTTTTAAAAACAGACTAAAGATGACAACATGTTTTCTGACAGTAATACTGATATAATGTGTTAAAAATGTGCTTTTGAGGTGCTTGTATGTTGATAGAGCAAGGCTAGCTGTTTTTAGCCTTTGTGCTAAGCTAAGATAATCGTCTGTCAGCTCTAGTTTTACATTGAATGGACTCTTTAGTGTCTAATTCTTTACAAGAAATTTAATTCCCGAAATGTTTTAAAGTTCGGGAATTAAGATTAAGATTTTGTTAGGCTGACCAAGACATGGAGAATGTCCAGGTGAGTAGGTGATCCTTTGGTGGGGGGTGTCCAGGGTGGTGCAGGGCTGGTGGTGACAGAAATCCAGAGTCTGCCATGTTGCATCACCAGTACACCAAAATAGACAAACTACACACTGACAGTACAGTAGATCGGGCGTTTCATGTTTTTTGCATGTTTCACAGCCACCGTAGTTTCTGCTTCAGACTTACAACAAGAGGGCGAGTTGAGGGGATTGCAATCCACAACTACACCACTAGATGTCACTAAATCCTACACACTGATCCTTTAAAGATAATAAGCTTAAAGCTGTAGATTTGCACATGTGCATTAATGTTATGGTAAAGATAAGACCCACTCACTATTCAAGCTGCAGTATTCAAAATCTGAAAGAAAGCGAGCTGAACAAGGTCATGGAGCACAGTGTTTACATTATGCTATATAGGGACAATACCATTTTTTTGTTTCTGAGTATGCTATAGGGCTAATTTAACAAAAGGTTTCGAAAGCATCATTTAATTTGCCTGAGTCCATTATGAGACAACCTTGTTCCTCTAGTCATGCACCTAACTGGACCAGACAAAAGAGTTCACTACTCTCCCACTTACAGACCCCATTCACTGCTTTCTGTTCATCATCAGGGTTCATCACGCCGCTGAGTAATAGCTCCTCAATTATTCATATAACGTAATAATGCAGGATAAATGTACTGCGATGAACTTTATATTAATGTTATTTTTTTTAGAGAAGCACGCACCCCAAAAATCACCCACCCTTTTCTTCTCACTGTAGCTCACCTTGATCACATTCAAAGGAAGGGTGAGGTTTTTAATGCAGACTAAATAGTAACCATGAAACTGTGTTGGACATAATAGTTCCCCTAAACTGATAGATATTTTTGAATATAAAAGCCACTGTCGACCATCTTTTCATAAATCTATGCTGTGTTTTAAGAAAACTAACCAAGCTGTTAGAGTTTTACTGTGTTGCTCTCTCTTTTGTCTTTCTTTGTCTGATAGCAATTTCAACAGTATTTTATTACCACGCTCAGAATACATTTCAAAGTAAAACGCATTCATATGAAACTCTCTTACACAGATTGACAGAGTCACACCGAAAAGCCATCCGGGTGATCCAGAGAATGCGTTACTTCGTGGCCAAGAGAAATTTCCAGGTATGACACTAATTTAAGTCAAACATTGGAAAATAAATGATTTTTAAATGTCTTTATAAATAAAAACAGCACTTAAACCTGAATTTTATTTGTTATTAAGTTAAAAACAAGCTCAGCTGCTGAGTTTAGGGAGTGACGATCATAAACTAAACGTTGTGGATCCAGACCTACAGGTAGATAGAGGTTTATGATGATAGCAGCAGCAGCAGCAGCAGCAGGTGTCTGAAATAGTGTTTCATCAATGTTTCTAAATGAGCAGCACAGCAGCACCACAACAGAATAAAAAAATGGGCAGAGCTTTCACTTCTTAAATTGATTACCGTAATGCAAATTACAGGGTTTGTTGCTTTCAATCATCAGTCGGCTAGAATTAATATAATATTAAATGAACGCTGTGAGGCAGAGAAGAGCCGTGCTTGCAGTTATTTTATTTTTTTTCTCATGCTGTTATCTCGTGATCATGAGTTAATCATTCAGTTATCTCGAGACAACAAAGCTCATTTTCTTGTGATAACAGGTTCAGTGATCTCCTTATCTTGAGAAAACAAAAGCCAGATTTTTTTTGGAGATTCATCACAAGAAAAACGACTTCATAAGATTAATAAGAGTGGATCATGACAAACAGACACTGCTCTGTCGGGTGGAATTGGGAGTTTCAAAGTAATCTGACCTTTTGCCATTTGTTGTAAGAATATTTAGTGATTAGGCTATTTACATTATGGCTAATGGAATGACTAGCATACCGTGTCAACTTAACGTAGGTGTGATACTGTTAAAGAATTCTCATTGTCACTGGGGAACTGGAAAATAAATTACAATAAAGTACAGTCTGATGTGTTGATCAATACTACTTGATTTTCATATTAAATCAGTTGCTATGCATGCTGGCACAGGACTCCTGATCTCTGATAAATATAATAAGTAATAAGAGGAAACGACCTTTTATTTTCTCGTGATAACGGGTTGATTATCTCACTATGTCGAGATAACAAAGCAAGCATGAGCTTGCTTCCATATAATCTAAAGTACTGTATGTACTGAATTAATATTTGGTGTCTGCAAATGTCACCACTCCTGCAAACATACGCCAAGCTCAACAGCAAAGCTTTGACAACATGATATTATTTTCCAAGATTGAAACAAAGCTTGAATATTTAAGACAGAGAAAGACCCAACAAGATCTTTGATGCAACAGTTCCAAACATTTTCATTTTCTGTTGTAGCAAGCCCGTAAGCCATACGATGTGCGGGACGTGATCGAGCAGTACTCCCAGGGTCACCTCCACCTCATGGTGCGAATCAAGGAGCTGCAGAGAAGGTGAGGTGCTTGGACAAATGGTAGATGATGTTTATTTTGTAAGCGTGACAAAAACAAATATGAAAGCAAGAGAATGGGTGAATGGAAGAGGAAATACAGACACACCTTGTACAGTTACATTCATCTGACTTGAGCCTCCCATTGTTTCCCTCAGACTGGACCAGTCTTTAGGGAAGATAACTTTGTTCCAGACAAGCTCAGGTAATTAATCACTCCACAGCTCTCATAAAATACAGTACAGTAACCATGGAACAAGCCACAGTCCTAATCCTTTGGTTTTATTATACGTTTGACTATTGTCTCCCTCTAAAGAGCGAGCCAAAGACAAAGGCAACAACTCTATCGGATCCAGACTCAACAGGATGGAGGACAAGGTGGGATTTGTGCAACTTCAGTGGGAAATTGGTGTAATATTCCCTTGTCCTTTGTTCCATTTCAGATCATTTCTTTTATTTTTGAAAGAGTGAAGTCAAAAAATTTACATGACATGTTTGTCTCGTTCATAATGAATGTTTTTTGAAAAAGTAATAAGCTTCCATCATGTGGATATGAACAATAGCAGTGGCAGTTCCACTTACGGTATCACACAAATTGAGATTTTTTTTTTTTTTTTGGATAATGCAACAAAAAGTTTGTCTGTGCGCAGAGATGTGGCCCTGTTATTGTTGATTCACATATAAAACTTTTAAGAGCTTGTGCCAGTTTTTCAGCACAGAAATAGAAACCATGAGACTGTTTCTTTCATTTCTTGCTATGATTTGTCAAAACAAAGAAAAACAAAAAACCTCCAACTCCCCCAACTCCCTCCCCAAGTGGGCCTTACATTGCTGCCTTGCAACCAACCAAAGAAAAAAAAACAGGAAATAAAGTTTGTGAATAACAAGATTATTTTACTTTTATTTGTTTGTAAGTGTTTTCAAATGTAACTTCATAGATCATGTACAATACAACAGTGAAATAATTTGGCACATGTTAAACACAAGGTAATTAAATTATATGAAGGGAATAATTGTAACATTATCCTCTGTTTGAACTCACAAGTTAATCTCAAGTACTTCATTTAATTACCACATCTGAGCCAGCGTGTTATTTTGCTTCTATAAATCAATATTTGATTCAACTCTCGTAGATAACACACATGGACCAGACACTAAACCGCGTGGCAGAATCTCTCGCCCTTCTGCTGGACCAGAGGGACGCAGGTGAGGGCGAAGGTGTAGGCAAGCTGAGGCCACGCAGTGGACGGACCTTTACTGTTCTGCCCAGCCATGACAGCCTGCCAAGCTACGACCAGCTATCTTCATCACCACCCTCATCCTTCTCCTCCAACCCCACCAGCACTACGGCCTGCCCAAAACCTCTCAGCACCACCACCCCCGCCAGTCAGGATGAGAGCTGCTGAAGCCAAACAGCCTCAAAGTTTTCCGAAATGTATCTGTCTGTCTATCTGAAAATATCAATTTTGAGTTCAGCAGAGAAAAAGATTTGAACCCAGATGCACAACTCCGAGACAGACAGCTTGGGTTAAAAAGTTAACATTTACTCCTCGTCAAAATCCAGGCAAAAGTCAAAAACCAGACAGGCAGATAAAATGGGCAAACTTATCTATAAGGGGTCAGGCAGAGAGGCAGGTAAATGTGGACAGACAAACTGTTAGAAAGACCGATACACTCAATTCCTCTGTGGACAATATTTTTCAAACTAGTATAAATGGACAAGGAAGCTGAAAAAACTTGATGGTAGATAGATCCGCCTGCATTGTTCGGTGAAGAATATCCCATGTTTTTTGTGGGGGGAATTACAGCAGCCTTATCGGGCAAAAAATATATAAAATGAAGCATTATAACTTTTTATTTGTTGCACAGTTTGCCACAGCCTGAAAAAAAGCTAAACCACTTTCCTCTACTTTATTGCTTTGCTGAATGTTGGCATGGTGATACGTGACATATCTCATCAGACGATGTGGGATGTATGTGACATAATGTGAAAGAGAAACAACATCGTTGACATTTTCAACACTGATATTTCAGCATATTGTATCAATATTAGTTTCATAACTTTGAAGTGTGAAGTCGCCTTAGTCGCCTTTTTTTAATGACTTGAAATGTATTCAGGTTAATGCCAAAGACATTTGCATGGACAAATAATCATATACTGTGATTCAGTTTTCATATATTCTGTTAAAATTTAGGTACAAGTGATTGCGTTCATCTTTGTAGAGAGGCCTACGTTTCGATATTTCATCTGAAAATCATTCAACATTTTCACTTATTGTTAATATTTAAAATTAGTCATTATCATGTGATCTTGATGGTAACGCAGATAGTTATTCCACTTAACTAAATGAAGCATTGACTAATTCCAATCAAGCTGGAGAAAAACACCCCAACTGTTAAAGCTGACGTTACCAGCTTAGGAAATTTCAGCTACGTCTCAGCTTTGGACGTTAATGTAATTCATGTGATTTTATTTGATAAATAGCACCACAAAGGTTTAAATAAAGAGCTCATATATTTGCAAATCAGTTTGTTATTCTACATAACTTAATGGTGCAGTGGTTAATGATAAAGGAAAAACTCTATAGTTTGCTAAACTCTTGCTAACGTGCGTTAATGTAGCTAACGTAAGAGTCCAGTAAACTTTCATCTCAGCTTTTGCCTCCAGTGTTATTCGTGTGATTTTGGTTTGATAAAAATGATCAGACAAAAGCTGTAAATTAAATATTTATGTGACATTTTGGCAATTTAGTTTGTTATTCTACATGACGAGGCAGTGACTAAATCCAAACTCCTGCTAAAGCTAACACAGTAGACTTTAGTTAAGCTTCGCCTTAGCTTTGGACTTATTTATTTGATTGGGTTTGGGGGAAGATATTTGTTGAAGACCGGATATCTTAGCTATTCAGGTTATTCTACGAAACTATATGAGACAGCGGCTAAATACAGTCACAAGAAAGAACGTAGTAGATTTCAGTGACTATCATTTCTCACACCTATAGAAAAGCAGATGTACCTAATCATAAGAGTACAGTTGAAATGTAAAAAAAATGTGGAAAAGCACATCATCTACCACTTTGCTGAATGTTGGCAGTGTGATATTAATGTGAAATATCTCATCAGACCATGTGCGATCTACTGTAGCCTATGTGAAAGAAAAACATCATTATTGACATTTCAACACTGATTTTTTCAGCAGGTTTTGTCAGCATTAGTTTCTTAACCTTAAAGTATCTTATTTCCCTGTAGGATTAATCATTTGCCTATTATACTTGACATTTATTCAGGTTAACACCGACTACCACGGCATTATGTGCTGTGATTCAATATATCTTGTGATATAACAGATGCAATGGCATTCATCTTAGAGAAGTGGCCTTACAATACTTCACTTGAAAGTTTCAGTTTAATCAAATGCTGTTTTCACTGTTTTAATCCTATTTCACTTTTTGTAAATGTTTAGAAATATTCTTCAATAGCAATAAAAGATTGTGGTAATTATTACCAAGCGTCTATGTTTTGTGTTTGGTGCCTTAAAGGGAGTCTGACTGAAACAAATGAGCTAATACATATTCTGGTTTCAGTGAGTTTTTTTTTTTTTTTTTTTTTTTGCCAGAGGTGGTTTGATAGTAAGAAAAAAAGTTGTTTTTACATTAAAATGTTGATGTTTTCTCTCCTTAAGCCATCAATCAAATGGATGCTTCACTTTTGAGCTTAAAAGATTAATTTAAGTTCCCCCTTTCTTAATAACCATGCATCAGAACTTCCTTCATTGTTGTGAGTTGGGGGGTGGTGCTGGTCGTGACTTATAGAAATAGCCAAAAGCGTGGCTGGAACCGTGCTCTTTATACAGCTGACCTTTGGGCAGCAGATGGTGACCTTTTCCCTGCTGGCCATCCACGGGGTGTCCAGGCATTCCTTCACACAAGTGGCCATGTGGAGAAAAAGGCCCATATGACCATCTGTCTCTGGTGTCCACAACAATGGGCCCCACCCACCTTAAGTGTGCTGAGGGTGTTTGGCCTTTGTGCTGACCAGGAGGTGGGTGAGGGGAAAGATTTGTAATTAGCGTTATTTGGGTTATTTGGAGAGCAGAACTGTAAAACATATATTTATATATACATAAAAATACTCAAACAATCTAGAGGATTGATTTATCCACCCAAATAAACTGTCTTTTACGTGAATAACAGCATTTGTTAAATAGAAAGAAAAGAAAGAATATTTGCATCTAAGGCTACAATTACTTACTACTACTTACTGCAATTTGCTGAATCACATTTCAATGTAAAAACCTTTAAATGTCATAGATTCTTAATGATTTTTGATGGATTTCACCTTCAAACTATGCATTTCTTAGATGTCTAATGCATCAAATTAAGATAACTTAGCAACTTAGCAGTTTTGGACCCCTTGTTCTTCGTCTAATTTGGACACTTTCATCAAATCCTGATTAGACAAAGCCACAACATGCAGATTAATATAATTTCCTGAGTAGTAACATTTACAGCATGTGGTTCATGTCAACATGGAGGTACATTAATTGACATAATCGCTGTTGGTGTTTGTAAAAGCTTCATTCACTGATGATGCACTGAGCAGCTTGTAGTGTACATCTTTAAGGCAATTTAATTGAGGTAGTGGGTGGAGAAATTGGGAGCCCACGGGACTCCTTGGACCCATGGGATAGTTTGATGATTATTGATTTCTAGACTGGTAATCTAGACATAAATCCACTGGAGCACAGTGTAAGATCATCTGTTCCTAATGCAGAAATAACACACCTAACATTGTCTGTCCTCCCTGTTGAGGTGTTTTAAAATGTAAATGTGATGTTTGCTATATGTTTTATACCCAAACACGGTGCCTTTGCTCCTGTAGTGTACAAGTAAACACGAGCCAGAGTGAGAATAAACATTAGTGGGATTGGTTTGGGCACATGTCAATGATAATAGCTGCTTTGACTATGAAAGGAGACGGAGTGAAAAGAGAAAAGTTGAGGGAAGACCTGGGGGGCCGAGGAGCTCCAAAGGCTGATTTGCAGGTGAAATAGATGGCACACTCTGCTTTGTGGCTATTGTCCTGCTCTTCGTCCAGATGGCCTCTTGAAATTCTTTAGAGCTGAAACCTCAACACTGTGGGAGTGAATACACTTCCTGTGGGATTTGGCCTCTCTAATGGGCTAATTTGGCAGCTACAGCTCATATTAACGGATATAATTTTAAGCCTGACAGCACAGTCCTTATGATTGCTATTATGAAACATCTCATAATACAACCCAGAAAAAAATGTTCAATTGCAACAACTTGCAACTTGAATTGATTTTTTATTTTTTTTCTACGACTTTAGGGGGACACTTATTATGAGTTTACTCATCTGTGGCTGCCATAAAGTCAGCACAAAACCAAAGATGTACTTTCTCATAAGACTGCAGTCATATTGAGAATCTAATAAGCAGAAACTCTGCTCACAAGTGGCTGTAATTACAGAACTCCAGGGTCAGTTTTTATTTTAATGCCTTTAAGTAATCACAGCAGATTTTAGAGGAGAGAACTGACTTATGACGAGTACTTTAATGTACTTTAAGTACATCAAACTGAAGTTAAAACTATTTCAGGGGGGAAAAACAGTGACAGTGTTCAACATTTAAAGGCAAAGCTAACAAGATGTTTGACAGAGTTTGATTAGAAAGCTTGAACTGTTTTCAGTACAAAGATTTTTTGCTTCAGGTAAACTGCTGAACACGAGTTTTGTTGCACGTAAAAATGGATTATGTCAAAAATTACAAATCAGATTTTCTTTCCTGAAACTGTCTACAGTGTGTGCTGCAAGCCCTGGACTCTATTTTATCAGGCACTGATTAAAAAAACGGATCCATTTATGAGCTATTTTGTTGCACCCTCCACTAGCCTGATGCAAAATCATTTAATTAGTATCTATCAATGGATTATTGTGCTTTTGTCTGCTTGTGAGGTGTACCAGTATGGAAAGATTCCCCCCAGATATAATCACTCAGTAAGAAGAAGTGTTGCTGATAAAACAATTTATTAAAATTGAAATATTTGTAGGCATTTACAAGCTTTGTGATCTGCATCTCAGTTAATTTAGACAAACACAACGAGGACAAAAATAGTGCTTTTCTATATCGTTAACAGAAGCAGCTCCTGTTACAGAAATTCACCAACAAGATTGACAAAAAGAGATGAAACATATAGAAGTTCAACAAAAATCCATTCAAGTCTTCAAAATTCTCTTGCAAAACAATAATACTGATGAGAAAAACAAACATTAAATGTGACATAATCAGTGAAAAATTAAGTTAAATTAAAAAATCATAAATAATATAAATAAACACAAAGTGGTGTAGTTTTACCACAGTTCACAAGTAGTAAAACTGACAATAAAATAAAATAACATTAAAATAAAATAACATTAAAATAAAATAACATAAAATCCTTTGGTGCAGTGAATAGGCCTTAGTCCAGTACATAAAAATGCATATAAAAATATAAATAGTCCATTTTCAGCAGCATGTTCATCTTATTGTTTTGCACTGAGCTGCTTCACTGGAACTTGTGTGGAAAGGATTCATGGCACTCTTTGTTTCTGTCGTCCTCCTTCTCTTTGCGAAAAAATCTGAAAAACAAGATGAAATAAGACGTTAGTTCACTTCATAATTTTGTCATTACAGCTGAATAAGTGTGAAACTGATTGTGGCTCTGTAAAGACTTGTTGCTCACCTGTAATTCGTGCGTTGCTTCTTGGTTTGGGTGCCGATTTGGAGTGCGTCCTCTTCCTCCGGACGGGCGTCACTTCAGCGGGACACTTGTGCGTGTTGGAGATGCTGGAGCAGTTCTCCTGGTCGGTCCCTGCACTTTCTTCACGGTCGCTCAGCCTGTCGTCATCCTCACAGACGGCGTCCTTTAACTGTGCGGACTCTTGGTAGAGCGCAGCGGCGCAGTCTGCGGGTATTTCCTCCCACTGGAACCTGCCAGGCAGCGGCGTGTCACTCTGGAAGTTAAAGTTCCAGCGGCGGCTGTCCTGCTCGGTGATCTCCTTCAGCCTCTGCTTCAAGTCCCGGCGCAGCTGGTCGTGGTCCACCGGTCCAAACAGACTCCTGCAAACCGACTCTCTGCGCCTGATGGGATTCATGCTTTAGATAGTTCTGGTGGTTTAAGTTGCTGAAGATGTTGTTGCTGTCTCTCTTTGGTCTGCTTTGGTCAGCATGAAGCTGCAGGGAGATTTAAAGGCTGCAGGGCGCACGGTGCTGTGTTTGTACACAATGAGGAGAGGCTGCTGATTGGCTGCAGTTCTATGAATTGGATAAGAGGAGGGGGAGAAGTCCGTCCTTTGTGTGATGGAGACAACTGAGATCATCAATAAAAGTCTTTGGTTCCTATTGGGGGTACTTTATTGTGATGATGACAGCATTCTTGGGGCACATGCTCCACGCAGGTTTCATTTGCATGATGGCAAACTGGAAACAAGAACAAAACAACCATTAAAAGTGTTTTACTTTATGGGTGTTTTTCCGAGTGAAAGAGCAGCAAAATGCAGTGGTGCACTTCAGCCCCCAGGGAACAGTGATTAGTGGCCACTACAGACATTTCTGCCCGCAAGCCATGGAGGCCAAAGTCTCCTTGCCAAGACGAGATTCAAAGTAAGTTTATGATCCAAAGCGAAAAGTAGTTCAAACGAGGAGATGAGATTTAGTTTAAGTTACATATAGGTCAAGACTACAGTAATTAAAAAGTCATTACTTTAATTGCTTTTTCTACACATTGAAAGAGGAGTTTTCCCCACAGGTTAGAGTCGTAAGAGAGGTTCTCAGTTTTGCTTTAAAAAAAAAAAAAGATTAAATCTGCTACTTTATGTTAATTGTATTATAATTTCTACTTGATTACTTTTTTAAACATTCGCTGAGAAACTCAAGGAAGGCTCCTGCTCACACTTCCACTGCTCACACACAGTCTGATTTGCTGGCCACTGAGCAGCTCCACTGGAGGAGATTGGGGGCGTTATGGGCCTTGCAGCACTTTAGTGGTGGTAATGAGGTTCAATTTGACTGCCTAGATTTTGCTGATCACTCCGGTATGCTAGAAATGCTAATAGTGTGAAGACAAGGTTGGCATATTGAGCCACAACCCTGATAAACTACTGCTTCTGTATCATCTGATGGCTGAGGGAAGGACATAAACACAACGCTAATCTGAAATTTATCAGGCAATCATTTTGATATACACAGTATGACATATTTGTCTCCGTTCGACTCATAATAAATATCGCAAAGCTTTCACTTTAACAGATTGATGATCGATGCTGAAGCTAATAAGAGAAATCACACTTTTATGTGAATCTATTTTACACTCTGTTATTCTGAAATGTGGACTCCTTTAGCTGTCCACCAACGTGCCAAAAAGTAAGTAGAAAATGAACCAGGTTGTCAGGGAGGAGTGTGCGGTCCTGATGAGAGCTGCAGCGGTTGACCAACATGCAAAGTGATGGTGCACAGAGGTGTCCGGGATTGGCCGGAGGGGAGAGCTCCACCTTTGTTCCACTTCCCTAATGGCCCAGGTGGTTCACCTGTAAATGCTGGGAAGGGAAACCTCCTTCAGCCCTTTACAGGTGTGATTCAGCAGGAGGAGGAGAGTGTGTTCATTCCAGCCATGCAGGAGAGACAAGGCACACCTCTGGTGAGTATCTACAGTCTGACAGCTGTCTTTATTTTTACCTGTTTATCACTGTATAGACGGCTATGTTTGGCCAACTGATAAGATACTCTCTGTTGAGTAATAATATGTATGTTTTTACATAAAGCAGGCTGTTAAGGATACACAGGTTCACATCTAAAATGTAGGTCAAGGGTGATGAAGCAATAATAGGGAAATGATCCTATGACTTATGTGTAATATATGTGGAAAAATGTATCCATGATATGCATCCATATCTGGAGGATGCAAATACACAAACTGAGCAGTTGTTGGGTTTTTTACATAAGTAGATGTACTTACTTTCACAAGTATTACAAATTTAGACACAAGTTCAATACATCCTCCCCCCAGCGCAATTATGTAATCCTTATATTACCCAATTGCACACTTATATTAGTAACCAATACGTTTTTATATGCAATCTCTTACCTCTCTTGGCTTATACTAAAGTGTAATATTGATTTTTTGTTCTAATGATAAAAAGATCAGAGACCCAAGAGGCGATTTTGCTGAAATTTTAAACCTCCGTTTCTACAATATTGGTTTCTTATTATGTGCTTTCATAACAAGACTTGCAAGTGTTGCATCACTACATTTGGTAACGTTGCTTTTAAACTAAGTTTTGAAGGTTTCTTGGAGTTTTGTAAAAATGTGGAGATTCAAAAACAAACATTGATTTTGAAACAATATATTGCTTTTTTTCTCAAGAGCACAACTTTTAAAGTTTAAAGTTTGGTTCAACATGTGTCGAACAGGGAGGTTGCTCAGCCCTGCAGTTACTCGCACGCTGAAGCTGGTGTTGTGCTGGTGTCTGCTAATGTGGCACAAATAGATTAAGACATCCCAGATCACCGTGCCCTCTTCTTAAGGAAAGAGAAGTTCATTATAGCAGACTTCAAGCAAGATGAAAAGTGTGAACGTGTGTAAGAACGTCTCTGTGGATAAAACACACACACACACACACACTCTCTCAGCTGGGCGCCTTGTCCTCTACCTTTGCATGCAAATCATCCTGTTTGCATGCCCAATCGTCTTTTCCCTCCCGGACCCAGACCTGGTAGTCAAATAAAGAATCCCATAACAACCTGCTCACTTACATTAAAACAGATGGCTTAACACAAATTGACTCTCAGCCTGTGTGTGTGTTAACCATTGCACCACAATTCTATTAAAACACTCACAGGGTGGCTGCTGTTTTGCTTTTTGTTTTTTTGTCACGGGAATACTCGCTCGTGCTGCAATTTGTTAAAATCATCTTTCACAAGCAGCTCAAGTGCCCACGCAAATAAGGCTGGCTGATAAAAAGTGTTTACTCAGGCAAACGGATAATCTTATCAGTAATGAATGAGCTTCTTTTCTGAACTCAGTGTCATTTATTTCTGTGAAAAGAATCATTTTGAGACAAAGAGACTGTGGCTGTTCTCATTATCAAATGATGACAATGCCCATACTGCTAACAGTAATTAAACAAATGTACATTATTGTCATTATTGTTATCATTATCAATATGATATCTGAGGGGGTTTATGTTCAGAGGTTCTGGTGGGAGCCTGCAGTATTGTGGCCCATCTCTTTTCTTCTTCTTCTTCTTTTTTTTTTTTTGGTTTCATGCAGATGAGTGACAGCGTTTTGTGTACTTCTAGTTCAAACGTCATGCAGGAAGCGCTTTGCATATGAAGCGAGGATGAAAATTTTTACCCACTTTGCATTGACCACAAGTGCTTCTAAGAACCTTCCTTTGTCCAAAGGGTGGCGAGTGAGTCATAATGGATTTGGAGGAAAAATGGACCTAAAAACTGGTCTGTGTGTCTGTTTGTTTGTTTACAGGGGACGCTGCAGCCACAGACGAGATGTCTGCGATGCGGTGACCTGCTGGAGTGGTCAGAGGAGCACGGGTGTGTGTGTGTGTGTGTGTGTTTGTGTGTGAAAGACAATACGAACAGATAGGCCTGTTCCCATTAAGTGACACAATGCATTCATGACATTTAGCAGGAGCTCCTTGTTAAATGACAGCGCTGCTCAGTATTCATGATTAAAAAAATCAGCACCAGATCAAGTGAAAACAGACATTTGCAACAGGTCACAAGTGGAAGAGGTGCTCCAGGAAGTAAACATTTGTACTGGACTAACAAGCCTTAACTGATTCAAGTTATTCAAGAGAGTTGCTCTTAATTTTCTTGCTCTTGAATAGAAAACTTTATCCTGTCTTGAATACTACGAGCAAAAGCAATATATTCTTGACACAGCAGATTATAGACAAAGCTGGCAAACCATAAAGTGCTCCGAATACCTCCACCAGGCAAGATAGTTAGTTATTTTTAATGAGAGTGTGTAGATTTTTGCAATCCACCTCTGCATCTGAGACTGCTTCAATATAATATGCATCGTGATACTGTGGAAATCTTCGACTCCGTCTGGAAATATTAGAGCTTTGCCTAATTAAGGATGAAAGTGAGGGTTATGATATAGCGTGGATTAGTGAGTGAACATCCAATTAAATATCAAGCAAAACAACATTTGATATTGCATATATATATATAAAAATCAAAGAATTACAGTGTTTTGGATCATCAGGATAATATTTATATGAATCATAGTAAAGAAAGAAAAAAAGAGAGGCATATTGATGGAAACTTTCCATGGAATCGTTTTATGTCTCACTGTTCAGGAGTTATGATCCAAAAGGATTTATAAATAGAGACATGGTGGCATTAATCTGTTTGTCCTTGTCCCGTGGCTTTACTTATTTTTGAAAAACCCCTGCTGAATAAAACCCAAACAAGCGAACAGAGCAACACAATAATCTCCTTGGCAGACAAAACTATAACTTATTTTAGTTATTCAGCACCGAGCTGATGGTTCCAGGACAGATGATCCCTTTGTATTTAGAAAAAAAAGTAGACACCAAAAAGTTAGAGGTTATGAGAGGTGAGTCTTAAGTCTGTGTTTGAAGAAGGCTGGGGATTTCACAGTCCTATCCAGGTGCTTTCTGCACTACACAAGAGCACATATCTATTTAATGTGTGTTTCTCTCTCTCTCTCTCCAGTGTCCTGCTGGGCTGTCAGTGCTGCTCTACAGTGGATGAGACGCTGCAGAAGGTAGCCAGGGGTATGGCAAGCAGAATTAAGAAGGAGAAGTGTCACTGGGCGGCTGGAAGAGTGGGTGACATTGAGTTCATCGGCCCTACTAAGACAAGAGGAAAGGTGAAACTACATAACAAACATTAAAGGTTATATGAGTTCATGGGAATTAAATGTTCAGAGTAGAATACTGACATCAACTTGTGTCTTTATGTTCAGTTTTTGAGGGTGCTCAGCAACACAGACCCGGTGCTGATCTACCAGATGATGACAGAAGAGTGGGGCCTCGCTCCTCCACACCTGGTGGTAGCACTCGTGGGAGGAGACGAGGTTGCTCAGATGAAGCCCTGGCTCAGGGACACTTTGAGAAAAGGACTTGTGAAGGCTGCACAGAGCACAGGTTATAATTAACTTTTAAAATCAACAGTCAGTGATGGGGAACGGGTTCTCTATTGCCCTCCATTGTCTGGTAATGGAATTACCAGAAACACAAGATGAAAGTCTTTTATTTAGACATGTCCAGAGTAGGAGTCATATATTATTTAACATTTTTTTCAAGCATTTTTTTAATTGCATGATTAGTCAAATATTTCATGAATTTTAATGTATGTAAGGAGGACTAACACAGAAACCATACAAT
The DNA here is from genome assembly GCA_946959425.1 of Argyrosomus regius. Taxonomy (NCBI): domain Eukaryota; kingdom Metazoa; phylum Chordata; class Actinopteri; family Sciaenidae; genus Argyrosomus; species Argyrosomus regius. Next base: position 28,888,935 of record OX336882.1, read on the forward strand.
CTAATTAGCATAATCAATAGGCCAGCTGTTTATGTAGAATCTAGGACACAACTCTGGTTTAAAAGACTAGTTCCCCAACTTCCTGCGCAACAACACACACACACAAACACACACACACACAAACACACATGCAACTGCTTCTCTGTCCTCTAGGGGCGTGGATCTTTACTAATGGCCTTCGTTTTGGCATCACCAAACACTTGGGCAAGGCCGTCAGAGACCACTCCTTGGCCAGCACCTCCTCTAAAGTCCGTGTAGTGGCCATTGGCATCGCACCCTGGAACATGATCCACAATCGAGAGGCGCTACTCTCTGCCAAGGTTTCTGCACACACACACACACACACACACACACACACACACAAACAGTACAGAGCTAATAAAAACAGCAGCAACGTCCATCAGAAATATTTACATCTTTCACATTACTATGCTCGTGCTGTCCACTGTCTTTCCGCATATTCACGTTTCTCAAGGTGGATGAGCCTGCATCATACAAGTCACAGGACTTGCCTCATGGGTCAGTGTATTCCCTGGATGACCAGCACTCTCACTTTGTGCTGGTGGAGGAGGATCCCAACAGACCAGGAGCCACCAGTGAAATGAGGGTGAAACTGCTCAAGCACATCTCTCTTCAGCGCACTGGTTATGGAGGTAAAAAGCTCTTTAGGTCACCTCTGGGAACCAGTAATGGAAAGCGAATCCTTTACTGTAATAACAATACCAGAATTTAAAATGACTTAATGAAATGTTAAAGTCCTGCATTTACTTTTACTTATGTAAAAGTAACATAAATATAAACAGTTAAATGTACTTAAATATTAAAAGTTGGAGCACTCATTGCGACAAATGGTCCTTTTTATGGTGTTAAATTATGCATTAAAATGCATTAAGTATTATTTCAGCATGGGGCTAGTACAGGTGGCTGCTTCATATTTCATGACCTTTTCATATGGCTTGCTGTAAAACCATGTGCCTGAAAACTGTACACAAGTGCAATAGTCCAATGAATGCACATCTGCTCTTTTTTTTATATGGCTGCAATTGAAAATCTGTGTGTTGGATATGAACTGTTCACCGCCTGTGGGGAGCAAAACAAATATATATTGTAGAGATTGGAATAAGATGTTTTTGTCTCACTCTCGTCCCTTTAGTATTTTTTGTTTTTAACTAGCTCAGATAGATAACCGGTGCTACCCTGTGGAGTTTTCCTGTAAGCAAGCCAAAAAATTGCATTTAAACTCAGTTTTTCTCATATAAATGCATTGTGTGCATCACCGAGATGTAATAAAAGTGTTTAGTTCATTTCCTTCCCCTGTAAAACATTTGTGAAACCAATTTTTCATGAATATAATATAAATTGTGCCTTGTTCACATCCATGTCTGCTGCACTGTTTTTCTTCCCTGCCATCGCATGGGCATGGTTAGGCTTCTTTGTGCTTTACCACCAACAACTGTCAGTCAGTGGAGTAGCCTGAAAGGAGCACGCTCAAATTAGCTTCACACTCATTATGTTGTTTCCCACCTTAGGAGTCAGAATTTCAATGGCTCACAGGATAGATATGAAGAGTTGTGAGATGGTTAATAAGAAATAAGAAATGAAAAACTAAGTATAAACCTCTCTACTTCATGTTGTTTAATTTTTGAACTCCCAAACTCTTCAAATATAACAAGGGGAACGGAGGGGAACATCACTCTTTGATCTACCTGCTCACAACTCTGAGACAAAGGGAGCCTGTGAAAAAGATATTTGTCATTACGTGTGAAAAGCTGGCCAGACAATACTTGTTCAGCAGTTGACAGGAGCAGTCTATGCACCTTTACACAATAGTAGGAGAGTGGTAATGATTTTAAGACACTCTGAGCTGCAAAAGATATATATTTTTAATGTACTTTCTGGTGTTTGCAGGTGCAGGCAGTTTTGAGATCCCTGTTCTGTGTCTCTTGGTACACGGTGAACCCAGGATTCTAAAGGTAAGGTTTCATTTCATTATGCAAGCGTTAGTTACACGAGAACTTTAACGACGTGAACGCAAATGGTCCTGTTGATAGATGGATGTCTGTTGTGTCATATGAATGTGCATAATGTAAGCAGGCTTGAGAGTTAGGCTCCAAATCAAATCTCCTGAAGTGGCAGGCCAAAGCCAGACTGGTAAACGAGTTCTTTCTGTTTTTCACAAAACGAATCACTCTGGCAAGAAATCTTGTCAAAGCCACCAATTTATTTGCATAAATAGAACCATAATCGAGATTATGGGATACGAATAACTCTGATCAGTATAATTTTCTGTTATTAACTGAAAATGAAGACGTTTGAGAGTTTGCCTGCACGTCTGAACACTCTGTCCCTCTCTGCAGAGGATGTACAAAGGCATTGGCAATTCGACACCATGGCTGATCCTGGCAGGCTCGGGAGGCGTGGCTGACATCCTCGTCACGCTGATGGATAGGGGCTGCTGGGATACGGACAGTGTTCATGAGCTACTGCTGGACACCTTTCCAAATGCCCACCACAGCACAGACATCAGTAACTGGGTCAAGCTGGTGAGAGTGCTGTGCACAGCATGGAGGCAGGCACATACACAGATATGCAGATCACAAGACTTGAACGTTGCCAGAAAAATGGGGCACACTGGGAAAGATTGTGAGGGGAAACTAATGCAGGATTTTCATCCATATCGTCAAAATTTGTATGTGATGGCCTAATTAAGGATGTGAAGGAGGAGGGAAAGATAGCAGTAATGTAACATATTTTTTTCAAGCTGACATACACAGTGAAGGGGTTGTAATTTTAGAAAACCATGCATTAGCAATACGAAATTGCACACTTCTTCACTGAAAATATTATTAGTATATGTAGGTATTAGTAATAACTGATTGTCAACCTGCCAATCAGATCCAGAGGATTCTTGATCATGGACATCTCCTTACTGTCCACGACCCTGAACAGGAGAGCTCTGAGCTGGATACAGTCATCCTCAAAGCTCTAGTCAAAGGTAAAGTACCTTGTGAGAGACATATTATCAGGAAACTTGCAATTTTCCAAGGCTGTACAATTACAGGTATTGAGACTTGATGGTTCCACGGAGAGAGCGCCTTGACATTTTGAGCACTTCATAGGTTGTAAAACTGTTGACATCGTGTGTTTGTGTCCTGTGCATCAGCTTGTAAGAGCCAGAGTCAGGAAGCTCAAGACTTCCTGGATGAACTGAAGCTGGCTGTGGCCTGGAACAGGGTGGACATTGCCAAGAGTGACATCTTTAATGGAGATGTGGAGTGGAAGGTGAGACAAATAGATTAGTGATCTGATTAGAGGTTTGCCACACTCTGGTAATTACATCCAGTGTGTGTTTAAAACTGTAAAGTTCAATCTGCAATCGAATCAAAGTTTAGAATATTTAATGAAAGAAGACTAAAGAGTCTACCACCGTACTAGCAGCTCTGTGAAGTACTTAGGCACAGTGGTGCTTTGCGATAAACGTTGGAATGCTAATACGCTCAGAATCGATATCAATCAATCAATTTGAAAGGGGCTCATTGACCACTAGTGACTCATTAGATAGCACAAGACAAGATAAGATAAAATAGACTTTATTGATCCCACACCGGGGAAATTTGCTTGTTACAGCAGTTCAAGACACAACACAACACAGAAAAGACATGTACAAATAAGCCAGGCAAGCTAGTGGTACAGAAGAAAAGAAGAAGAATTACAAAGAAACTTTTTCACAAGAAGAAAAGACAGTTGCTTAATGAGCAATTACAATAAAGACCCATGATCTTTGCAGGCATGCGACCTTGAAGAGGTGATGATGGATGCGCTGATTAATGACAAACCCGACTTTGTTCGCCTCTTTGTGGACAGCGGTGTGAACTTGAGCGAGTTTCTCACCTACGGCCGTCTACAAGAGCTTTACTGGTCTGTGTCGGAGAAGAGCCTCCTTCACAACCTCCTCCTCAAAAAGTACGAAGAGAAGCAGCTGCTGCTCGGAGCTGCCAGGACACCTGGTCCACCTGGGCACCATCCTCCTGAGCAAGGGGACCGGAAACCACGCTTCACTCTTTTCGAGGTCGCTAAAGTGCTGAAAGACTTTCTCCATGACTCCTGCAAAGGCTTTTACCAAAAAATTCCCACAGTGAGTGATATACTCTATTGTTTCCAAGAAATCATATATACTGCACTGAATAAGAAATCCTTTAAACTGATGAATTGAATTTCACCTTGTATTGCTTCTCGCAGTGGTTCTCATTCTTTTTGGCTCGTGACACTTTAAAATGAAGAAGTCTATTTGTGCCCCCCTTTTCACTGTTCTCTTTGCATTTGTCTATGAATTGTGTGCGGAGATTGATTTCCCCTCCTGAATCTCTCAGACTGTTTCATTTGAAACTGTTAAAGGACTCAAAGATGCAATGAAATAGACGATATAGAGACTCTGTGGAATTGAATCTTTAATGGTGACCTCATCTTGCACTAGTAGGAGAAACACACAAAATCTGACCCACATCACAATTTTTCTGTAACCTTCTCCCTCCTATCAAGTTGGCCTTTTTCTCCTAAACAGTTTCCACTTTGGAAAGTGTCATACCTTTCTTACCCTTTTAGTCAACATGCGACCCCTCAGATTTTTCTTGCAACCCACTGGAAAGGCCATGACCCTCCAAGTTGTTAACCAGCAGGCAACAGCTTTCAATTTCACCATTACTGCGCAAAGGACAAGATGGATTCATCATTGTAAACCAAACCTGCTATTATACTCTGTTAAGTGAAATTACCCCTCTATATGGTGTGTAATCTATGTTGTTTGTGTCATATAGCAGAGCTAAAAAATGGCGATAATCTCAGGGAAGCAATTATAGCTCAGATAATGACAAAATCAAATTGTTTCCTGGCTGAAGGTCTGTCCGTTCATGTTTCATAGAAATCACTTCATACATTTTTAAAACACCTACATATCCTGCTGACAGACACACTCCTACTATCAGCTACCTCCTTGACAGATGAAGTAATTGGCTCTGCATTCATGGCCATAGATTTTGCCATAGATTGTAGATATGACTCATGTAATAATTGCATGTTTTGTGAACTGTGTGCGGCTACCCTGTTTACGATACACATAGTTTACTGTCTGTGTGCTCCAGGAGAAGCCAGCGAAGGGTCGACTGTTCCACAACCAGAAGAACCTGGCCGAGTTAGAGGAATGCTGCGAACATCCTTGGAGGGATCTCTTCCTCTGGGCTGTCCTTCAGAACCGACAGCAGATGGCTAACTACTTTTGGGCTATGGTCAGTCTTGTCAGCTTCTTTAGTCAGTTAAACTCCAGCTCGTACTGTCTCAGCATGTGGTTTGATCAATAAATGTCTAAATGTACTCTACTCAAACCAATCTGAAGCGAGCTGAATTATACTACACTGATAGTTTGTATTCTGGATACAGTGAGAACATATGGGTCAGCACAGTGGAAGTGCAGGTCAGTCCTACTATATGAAAATGTCAGTCTAGATAAAAGAGCCCAGCAAACGGCATATTTATCAAAAACTGAGATGAGGTAAAAAGCTATCTTATCTCCAAGAACATTATTCAAATGAAGGTCGTGCTGCTTCATGGGGCAGCACATCCAACGAGCGGTGAGGTAATGCAGGCGTATCTAAAGTCTGGATGAAGTTAATGAGAAATATATCCTGACATGGGATTGATGCCCTATGAATGGTTTAAATGACACCAATCAATGATAATTGCTCTTTGTTTTCAACATCTTTTCAAAGCACCTTTCATTTCTTTATTGTCCTTCCTCGAACTAAGGGAACCAATTATTGTAATCTCACAAGCGGTCACCCAGATGTGCTCCTTTCCTGCGTCTTATTTCAAACATTATCTGAAATTATGGTAATTGCATTCAGTGTGTGTACATCCCCCCACTGCAAATCGTTTTACCACTCCGACTCTGGCTGGGATATCTGCATTCATAATTAGATTGTTTGAAGTATCTCTCATGTTGAAGGCCCACAATTACCCTTGCAGGCCAGCTAATGCTAGCAAAATATGTACATATATATGAACCCAGGAGTAATATACAGTGTGCCATATTGTATAATAATCATTGATTTTTTAAATAAGGCGGTATGAGTTCCACAACACTAAGTGTAACCCTTTGGGAACTCCCTGTTTTAGTATGTTGCTCTTCATTTACACATTTGTCATGATAGTCCTAAATGCTGCTACTACAAAGTATAGGGCCATTAAAGGTTGCTATTATCTGTTGATTATAGAAATTATAATACATCACAATAAACATAATGCACTATAAGATCATAATAGACAATGTGCTAACTGGAAGGAACCAACTAAAGACTTTCTTTGTCAATAGAGTACATATTCACAGGCTTCTGTGTTCTATAAACAACCAATTATTTTTTTCCATACTCACATGTGTGACTGAAATCAACCTGATGTTAAAATGATGAAAGAAACATTTTCAGAAATATGTTTATTTACTGTCTTATTGTGAGACAGAAGAGACTACTGATAGTACTATTAGATCTGACCAAAGAATATGAGGCTTAGGGTTAGGGTTGGGGTTAGGGTTAGGACCTAGGGGGCAGTTAGTTAGCCTGCCTCTGTTAGAAAGTAACAAAATCCACCTATCAGCACCTCTGAAGTTCACTAATTAACATGTTTTGTCTTGTCTAATCAGTACAAAAACTGAAGTTCGTAGTAGTGCTTCTCCAAACAGAGCCTTTATGCACTGCTAGCTGTTTTCCAAATTTCAAGTCACTATGCAAAATTAAGCTAACTGTCTCCTGGCTCCGGCTTCATATTGCATAGACAGATATGAGAGTGGTATTCATCTTCTTATCTAACTACCCAGGGGGAGACAAATGAGTGCATTTCCCTATCTGTTTCTCAAACTATGAAGGATCATATCAATATACCTTAACCCATTTACTAAAAAATTACAAGTCCAGACAGTCATTGGTTTTTTACATTTGCATTTCAGTGAGTTATTAAATTCACCAAGTGCGTGGACCTGGTGATCCATCTGTGCTTTCAAGCTGAGACCAAAGTAACTCAGACTCAAGTAAATGAAGACTTGATGTTCACTGTGATGAAATAACTCTTCTCAACAATGTCTGAGCAGAGTTGATTGTCAGAGTGCACTGACATTAGCTGAAATTGAAGCCCGAGGGTAGGGAAGGGAAAGATGAGGGTAGTTTTTCTCTATGTCAGGCCTATAAAAACACCCCACACTCGTCCAGTCATGTCCAAGGTGATACTGCAACACCAAAATTCCAAGACATCCGTATACGTTAAAAGGTCTATATGTTCAAATATGATCAGTTGAGCAACACAGGAGTGCGTACATTTTATGTAAGTCTTGAATTATACTGGGGCCATTTAGAAACAGCCTGATGCACACAGTAGACCCCATTTAGATGCAAAAAAAATACACAGCTTTCTAATATTCTAAACTAGGTTTCTCAGATCATTCTCTCAGACCCATTTCTTGGATCCAGCTTTCTTTTAATCCTTCAGGGCCCTGAGGCAGTTGCGGCAGCGCTGGCGGGTTGTAAGATTCTGAAAGAGATGGCAAGACTGGAATCTGAAGCCGAATCTGCACGGAGCATGAAGGAGGCCAAGTATGAGCAGTTTGCCCTTGGTGAGTACACAATCTGTTCAATGGCAATAGCTGACAGTGTGATCAGAAGAAATAAAGGTCAAACATAGCGAGAGGTACATTCACTGACCACAACATCACAACAAAACAACCCAAACAGATCCCACTGGAAGGGAATAAAATATGAATTTGAATGTGCAAAGAGGTTGACAGTGTGTACCTGTTGTTCTTATTGTTGCAGATGTCTTTGGAGAGTGTTACTCCAACAGTGAAGACAGGGCTTATGCTTTGTTAGTGAGAAGAACACACTGCTGGAGCAAATCTACCGTCCTCAACTTGGCAACCGAGGCAGATGCCAAATCCTTCTTTGCCCACGATGGAGTTCAGGTAACAAGGAGACATATCCATATGCTGATTTGGCTCCAATTTAACTCATTCTCTCAGCCATACTAAAACATTTAACTTTCATCATTCATCTTCCAACAGTTTCAAAGTATTCTGCGTTTGATTAAGAGTTAGGTAGTTTCTTTCGCTACCTTCTGTATTTTTCTACGCGGCGGTTATTAAAAACTTTCCCAGGGCATTGCATGTCATTAGATACTTACTGCAAAGTCATATTTCTGCTGCTCTCTGGACTTCATTCAGTGCACACATTTTTGCCTAAATATCCCTACGACAGACGTCCTTGTCATTACAAAGTCATCATTGAGAATTAATTGGTATTCAATGTCAGCAGGTAAAGTTAGTGCGCCGAACACTCACTGACAGTGAAGTAATATTTTATTTAAAGGACACAGTTGGAGTCATACAGCCCTTTAAAATGGGAAGCTGTTAATGATAATTCAGTGTAATATTTCAAGAGGATTTTACTGGTCTGTTATAAAGAGTGGACAGGCCCATAACTAAGCGTCATGGGTAGTTTCATGGAAGTGAGCTCAACCCAACTGCAACTAGACTGCTTTGAAGAAGAAAATGGTTCAGCTTTTATATAAAATGTTTGATGAAGAGGGAAACTTATCATTTTTTTTCTGTTGGGTAACTCCCTGTATGAAGCATCCATGGATTTGGTCACAAGACTGTAAGGCAGAAATATTCTAAGGCATTTGGTGCCCTCTTGTGGTGAACAGATGTTAGTTAGTCCTTTGTTGTGAAACCCTGATTTAAACACAAATGATACCAAACTAAACTTTGACTTTTCCAGGCTCTTCTCACAAAGCTTTGGTGGGGGGCGATGACGACAGACACAGCCATCTCCAAACTTGTGTTGTCCTTCTTCTTTCCGCCGCTCATCTGGACCAACATGATAAAGTTCAGGTGATCAATCTCACGCTATCTTCCACAGTTTGTCTTGTGTCGTGTCGATGTACTATATGTCTTTTTTTTGTTGGGTGCACTGACACTCTCGTGTGTGTTTCTCAGTGATGAGGAACTTGATAACCGTAATGGCCGCGAGCAGTTTGTGGAGCTGGACAGTCTGGATACAGAGAAGGCTTTGCTGTTAACTGACGACGATGATCCTTTGTGAGTTTGCAATCAAATAATACTCAAATTGCTATTAAATAATATGAAAATTGAATTTCTAACTCTCAGAGTTTCTTTTTGAAATATGTAGAATTCCATTACCCTGCATTGTATATTGACAATAAAGCTGTATTTACTTCAGTTAAAGCTTAGAAGTCAGATGCACTGTGCTGATTTTCATGTTCAGTGGATGTTTTGTGAAACACACATCCAGCCTGCACCTACAAACCCAATCATCAATGGCATCCACATTATCAATAGTCTTCCAGGATATAAACCTATATTTAGATCATTACATACTTGCTGAGAAGCATGTGTGAGTGTCTTTTCCACTCTTTGATTTCCAGGGACTCTCCACCCGGAGATCCAGCAGCTCAGAGCTGTGCCTCTGTCTGGTGGCGTTTCTTAATCCGCCGCTGGCGTCGCTTCTGGAGTGCTCCTGTCACCGTGTTCCTCGGTAATGTCATCATGTACTTCGCCTTCCTCTTCCTCTTTACCTACGTGCTCCTGCTAGACTTCCGCCCGGCACCGCCCTATGGCCCTGGACCCCCAGAGATAATGCTCTACTTCTGGGTCTTCACCTTGGTGCTGGAGGAACTTAGACAGGTGACTATTAAAGAACCAGTCAGTGGTTTCTTTATTATACTTCATTAACACATTTTAAGTTCTCAGACCATTATTCAGTGATTTTCTTGTTAAGGATCTATTTATGCAGTGTAATTTCTATTTTTAAGCACTACCATTATTATTAGATGTGTGTTCATCACACCGTTCTGGCCTGACAAGTCTGACATGTCTGAGTAGGAGGCGATGTGAATCACTACAATGACCTCAAACTCTCGGGGGTTTTAAGGATTCATGAGCCTTTCACCTCTCTGCTTGACTCTCTCCCAGTGAACCAAGTCAGACAAGCATGATCCCTTATTGCTGTGATCCCGTTGAGCCTTCCTCCCTTGGGCACAAACCCCCCCCCCGGATGAGACAGGTCTTCACCGCTGTTCTCTCTGCTAGCTTTTTCAACGTGCGTCTTAGTCCCTGAGCTGAGCAGAACTGTGGCACAGGTTTCCAAAAAAAGAACCACTCTGCTACAGGCGACCCTGGCAAGCTACCAAGCCCAAGGGTGCATACCTCTCCCTGCGGGATGACAGTGCCACAGGCGCTCCTGTTCTCACCATACTTGTCAGAGAACAAGGTTAGAGACTGTAGGTTTACCAGCTCTTTAGATAGATGGGCTGCTACAAATCTGCTCACTCTTACAAAGTTGTGACAACCAATATCTTGTTGCATTAATGTGGTATATGTATGTAAGTGTTTTCTTAACACTGTAGTGCTAAAACATGTGTCAGCCTAGGTGAGATTTTCGATAATCTGGGCTGTTTTATTGTTAAATATACAGAGTTTATCACTTCCCTGTAATGAGCTAACACCAGAACATCTGTGGTAAGTCTGACGTATTTGATCAGTTCACCCAGAGTCTCTAACTCTGCAGCTTATGCCTACTAGACAGAAACTTCCAACTTCCTTTTTATGAATCATGTATATGTCTCGAAAAGGCCAGACACCATCAGCACTAAATAACCAAGGAACACCAGAAGACTCCCATCCCGCTTTTAGTTATAGTTGGTCGTCATGTTGGCCTTTGTGCTATGACAGTCGGGGCTTACACACCAGTCTATCACTTTATGAAAGCAGCATATTGCCCTCAGCTTGTTCTCAAACCAATTGTGCCATCGAGGGACCGAGTGCTGGTTTATTGATGCACTTACAGGTGCCCTGTTCAAACCACAGGAGACAGCTCACCCTCACACTCTTAAGTGTCAGAGACACTTTACAGGAATAAGAAATTGGGACACTGCAGGTGCTTTGTGAAGCAGCAGGGCTGTGTACCCGCTAACTCCCTTTTGGCCCTGCAGATGTGTCTGAATACGGCTCTAGTGTGACCTGACAGAGGGTGAATAATACTCATCTCTAACAGAGAAAAGAAAACTCAGTTCAGACATAACGGATGGTTTATTAACGCCTCATATACCTATAAAAACCTTGAACTATTCAGATTTTTTAAATGAACTGGCAACTTTAGCACACAAACTAAAGCTAAGACACTTTTTCTTTTTATCTTTATAATTTAATTCATAATTCAGCAAAGTTCTTTGAGCCAATAGTACAAAAGGTGCAAAGCATTTAGACAAATAATGCAATTAAAAATGAAAGCAAGGCTCAACCTTGCAATAGGAATATATTTTGTGGTGGCTCTAACTCAGGAGGTAGAGTGGGTATGGCGGTTTGTGCCCCACCTCCTCTTGGCCACATATCGTGCAAGTGTCCCAAATTGCTCTGCTGGTCAGGCTGACATCCTGTGTGGTAGTTTGGTGTGTGAGTGTGTGCATGAATGGGTGATTGAGCGGCGAAAACTTTCCTAAGCACTTTGGGTAAAAGCACTATTTAAATGTTCCATACCAAAGATAAAGTTGCTGGTAAATCATGAACTCTCTTCTATGGCATAGAGCTTCTTCACAGATGAAGAGATGAGCATCTTGAAGAAGTTCAAACTCTATGTTGAGGACAACTGGAACAAGTGCGACATGGTTGCCATCTCGCTGTTTGTTGTTGGGGTTTCTTGCAGGTAATTAACGTTAAATGTCACTGATGATACCGAAAAGAGGCTCTAGATTTGATAGTCTAGATTGGTAATGTCCATTTTCATTGATTTTTCAGGATGGTGAACAACACCTATGAGGCAGGAAGGACTGTTCTAGCGATAGACTTCATGGTGTTCACCCTACGTCTGATCCACATCTTTGCCATTCATAAGCAGCTGGGCCCCAAGATCATCATTGTGGAAAGAATGGTGACCAAAACAAAACACTGCTATCTTAATAGTCTTATTTTAAGTGATGCTCATGCTCATAGCTCTGTAAGAAGATGAAAAGACGTTTCTGCTTCTCCTGAACAGATGAAGGACGTTTTCTTCTTCCTCTTCTTCCTGAGTGTGTGGCTCATTGCGTACGGTGTTGCCACCCAGGCTCTTCTCCACCCGAACGACCCAAGGATTGACTGGGTGTTCCGCAGAGCCTTGTACCGTCCCTACCTCCACATTTTTGGCCAGATCCCCCTGGAGGAAATTGATGGTAGCAAAAGCATCAAATTTCAAATCCATGAAAATTGTTTGTTGTGTCATATTTTGATCGTTTATGTATTCAGAGAAGGCCTTCTGTTGACCTGAATGTTATGTCTTTCTCATCTAATTTTCTTGTTCTTTCATTAAACGGAGCGCAGCTGCTCGCATGCCTGAAATGAACTGCACCGATGACTCAGATGAGATTATCATGGGCCTGCGGCCGCCATGTCCCAACCTCTACGCCAACTGGCTGGTCATTTTACTGCTGGTTATTTTCCTTCTTGTCACCAATGTCCTGCTGCTGAACCTGCTCATTGCCATGTTCAGGTGAATCCAGAAAATCATGAATATGTTTGTCAGTCTAACAAAATGAGTAGAGCTAGTATACTCAGTGGAGAAAAGCATCCGCACGCTCAGAGTCATCTTTATTTTGTGAGCTTTCGGTCAGAGATCTTCTTTAATGCAAAAACAAGGTGCTTTTCTCCATTGAGATTGATCAGCTAGAGCTCCAAATCTCAATGAAGTCTGATACCAGATGGTATGATGAAAGTTCCTCTACATTTTAAAGTTAAAAAAATAATAACTTTATTGGCTTTTTGTTGTGTTTCTCCCAGTTACACGTTCCAGGTCGTGCAGGGCAACACGGACATCTTCTGGAAGTTCCAGAGATACAACCTGATCGTGGAATACCACAGCCGTCCAGCACTGGCCCCACCCTTCATCATCATCAGCCATCTCTCTCAGCTCCTCCTCAGCCTGGTCAAACAGCCCGAGCCCAAACAGGAGCATCTTGGTATGAATTATATGTGAATATTTCCACTCGAAACTATCGAGCCATTTTGTTTTACTTCAAAAAGACATCATAATTGTTTCCTGTGCCTTGTCAGGCTAAATTAAATTCAAATAAATCACTGGAAAATATGCTGTGTGCTTATCTTTGTCCTTGACCTGCCCTATCCGTAGAAACATGCCTGTTGGTTAATTGGCTATTGGACTGCCTCCATATGTGCGTCTCTGCTGTGTGTTTGTTTTGCCAGAGAGAGAGTTGCCGGCAGGGCTGGACCAGAGGCTGATAACATGGGAGACGGTACAGAAAGAGAATTACCTGGCCAAACTGGAGCGCCAGCACTGGGAGAGCAGCGAGGAGAGACTCAAGAGTACCTCCTCAAAGTAACTGTTGTTTTGTAAAAAGAAAATTGGTGCTGAAGTCTTTTCCTAGAATGGTGAAGGAATGGCAACGACTCTGCCTCTGATTGACTTACCCATAACTTAATCCTAACCAATCTCACGCCTCATGCCTAAACTTAACCAACCCAACCAACAAAGGTGACTAGTAGTAGCAAATCAGAGATGGAGTAAGGTGCGTCATTCCATTGCCACCATAGGGGAAGAAATAGACAGTGTGCAGTGGCTTTATCAGAGTTTGTTTTAAAGCTTTTCTGGCCCCTAGCAGTATATTATTATTTCAGCATTGAATATGGTTTTAACTGATTTTTGCTTGTGTCAAAGGGTTCAGAGCTTGCTGAGGGCTGTTGGTGGGTTCAAGGACCAAGAGAAACGACTAGCAACCATGGATGCTCAGGTAAACTTGAAAAAGTGACCTCAACAGCACCATTTGACACATAATGAGGTTGCATTTTCATAATTTTATATCACATAAAACTCTGCTCTCTGTACTTTTTAAGTAAAATTAACTTAATTGCATAACACTCAATCATTTCTGGCTTTGTCTCTAGGTCAGATATTGTGCAGAGGTGTTGTCCTGGATGGCGGAGTGCTTCTCTCAAAGCACACTCAAGTGTGAGAAAGAAGTTCCAAAAGCTCCATGTGAGACAAAGATGAGTCATCGATAGTGACTCATAATTTCTAATTATGTGACAATATTTTTCTAGTCTAGCACAATAGCATGCTGTGATTATACTTCTGCACTGCTGTATGCATGTTGAACTATTTTAACATTATGGCATTGTGTTTCAGTGTCTCTGACAAGTCCTAAGCCAACCAGCTCCAAGGACGCAGCTCAAAGTCAACCAGAGAAAGAAGCCAAACAAGAAGGGGGTGCGGCCAAACCAGGTCACCCAGGATATGGAGCTAACAAAAAATTTCCTTACATTGATGAGTAGAACTGACAGTGGTAACTGGTGGCAGCTAATCATGATGCTATGTGTAAGTTTTTTTTTTAGAATATTTTGAGGTATGATGATGATTAAGGGAAGGGAAACGTTGATTTGGTTTGAATGTTCATTTAAATTAATAAAATTAAGTTGGATGGATTCAAATGCGTCTGTTTGTTTATTTGCCTTCATTCCTTTTGCAAATTAAGCTTCTACATTTTAAAATATTTACTCAGTCATAATCAAACCTTCTAAATATGTTTTTGTACCTGTTCTAACTGGAAATGTAGGAACTATCTTACTGGGTTCCTTCAGTGCACCAAAAGGTAGAGTACATTTTTAAATGAGTCACTTGTGGATGGCATAATATGTTGGTTTCTTGGTTTAAATGAAGAAAGAAAATACAGAAATAACACTTCAAAGTTGTTTTTAATGTACACTTCAAGTCAGTATAAGACATTAAATGGTAAACACTACAGTGGCTGTGAGTTTAAGTCATGACCTGCTAGGGGACTGCAGATAAAATATAACTTTAGGCTAACTCTGATACAATACATCATAACATTTAAGTTTATTATTGTACATGGTCCTTTACAAATCTATTTTCATCGGAATTGGATAACATAATCATATCATAAAGTTCTATCATCGTATGATAGTTGTTCACACAGTCAAACCATTTCAAATGGCATCACGGCAAATCAATGCGACGCATGGAGAAACGACACAAAAAATACAAATATATTATCATCGCGTCACGTAGAGGCTGAACAGGCTGCATGGTTTGAAAGTGATGACAGTTTACGTCTACTCTTGAATATATTCTAGGTCACATTACAGGAACTTGTGTGGAAGGCACGATAAATTCTATCAAAAGCTGGATGAGCAGCGTAGTGACACATCTGTATAGGCTGTTATCTAATATGCACAGTGGTGATGAAATGGAAAACAAAAAGGTGTGTCACAGTGACACAGCACGGTCAAAAGTAGTGAAACAAGAAATGTTGAATATGAAAGGCATCGGAAATGTGTGAGTTTTGCTATTAATTCTCATAATGACGTTGATTCAAAGGTACCCTGTGGAGTTTCGGTGTAAACACAGTTATGTACGTACCCTTGAGTAGATTTTCTGCGTCATTTACAAAGCAGACATTTTGAATCTTGCTTTCAAATATCCATCCATCAACTAGTCTTCTTCACTTTTTGCTGGAAGTAGCTCGCCATGTTACCGCCACTAAATATCCAGTGTACTACCATGAAACACGACCAGACTTGTTTTTTTTTGCTGATTTATGCTTCAACCTTCTGCAGTTCACACGACACTCCTCTGCTTATTGTTTCACCCAAAAATATATTAAAAGAAATAGATACCGTGTTCCGTGCTACAAGATAGCACCCTACTCATACCAATCAAAGTTGCTCATCTGGCACATACACAGAAAAAATATCTTCATTCACTCGCACCTTAGGATCTTTGTCTGTGGGGAAAAGGAAAATAATATACGGTTAGAGTCACTGCGCAGGTTTTATATTGTTGGACTAATGTCTCAAATTGTGTTGGTGGAACTTCAACAGCCATTTCTTTTTGGATTACTACGCTCTGCAGTCATTTTGAAAGTGTATCACATGACCCACATGCTCCACATAGCTCCACAGTACCACTAGCGGTCAAAGCATCCACAGGGTATCTTTTTAACATTTAGCGATGGCTCCAACAACCAGACCAAGAGAGCGAAGTCTTGTAGTAATATTCAGTCTGCAGGCAGCAAATGCACTTCTTAATGTTGAGCTGATTAAATATTACTGACTATTGTGAACCTATGAGGCCTGCTGTGTGCTGGTACCATGTGGGAGAGTACATACTTAATTAAATTAACTTAAATGGATTGTACTGTATATATTTATTAAAACAGAAGTCCCATTGACATTGACATAAATACAGGCATACTTGCTGTGCCCAGACTTAAAATGTGATTTCCCCCTTCTGGTGTCCATCAGGTAAAATGTACTGTACTGACGTCTCAGCATGATGATGACGATCTACTAGATACGTGTATGACTTTAGTCCCTTGAAACTGAGGCTTCAGGTCCTCTAGGCTGCACAGCTGGTCCCTCGCGGTGAATCATATTGTCAAAACGTGGTGTCACCTCACAGCGGATAAGTAGAGTATCATCTTTAACAAAGGCTCTCTGATTCAGCTGATGCAGGTGCAGAAAGGTGACGTAGCCAAATCCTTTGGGGTTGCGCTGGATGGTCGGCTTCTGGAAGGCTTGCAGATCTGGTTTAGTCTCCATCACCTCCATGTGGTGCTGAGCTTCAGGGCCCTGGTCTAGGATGGCAAGGCGGATGGTGCCCTGGAACGGCCAGGTGAGCTGCCCGTCAAAAGCTCCTTGCATGGTGTGGACAAAGAGGGAGATATAGTTGGAGCAGCGCGGGGCGTTGGGGGTCTGCAGGTGTAAGCGCAGGCACAGCTTGTAGCCTGGACGACCCGTGTAGAAACCCGGGCTGTGCTCGACCACCGGCAGGCCCGCTTCTTGGTTCCGCAGGTGGACAGAGAAACCTTTGAGGCGCCAGATGAAGATACCGTGACACTGCTGGGACTCAAGTTCCTTCACTGTCTCCTCCAGCATTGACACCCTACGCCTGAGCTCAGCAAGCTGACCAGCCTGTGGAAGAAATAGGACATTAGTTTCAACTGACAAAAGTCTCACAGGAGGCACAGTGCAGCTGAAACACCTCCTGTGTAGACACACCACTGAAGAAAGACAAGATCGGAAACGTTTGTGCTTAAGCAGGTACACAATTTATTACAATGAATATAGCTCTCTAATCTGACAGAGGGATGGCTAAAAACACTATAGAGCTATATTTTTCTACAAGGAAGTCTTAAAGTTTTCCTCTTCTTATGCACACTTCCCCCTAAATGACTCGGGTGTAACAGCAAAACTAGATGCCAAACTACACACCAAGTACCACACAAGTATGAGGCTTGATTCTTTGGTTTGTCTCTTTTGAAACTACCAACTACAGTAGCTCTGCACTAAATCATTAATGTGTCAGGACGTTGATGTGTTGGAACTTCACATCAAATTTCCGCACTGTCTGATATGAAAGAGATCAAAGACCTGACAGGGACGCGTAGCCCAAGCGAGATGAATCACAAAGACAACAACTGTTTGATCCTAGATTCTGTGATTACACGGGCAAACCACGTGCGCATATTAGTACTTCAAAGCTCGAGGACATCCTTTACCTGTGTTTCTTTTAAGATGATGAGCTCGCGCAGCTGGTGATCCTGCTTTACCAACCGTCCATCCATCTCCCTGAGCCTCTGCATCTCCTCGTTAGACTGACACGGGGTGGAGTTGCTGGTGCAGCTCGCAGATGCTCTGGGTCCGCCACAGGCTGGTACCACCGCCGCCGCCGCCGCCGCCGCTCCTTGGTCCTCGGGGGAAACGGAAGGTCCTAGCGTCCACAGAGATTTGGGTGCGGTGCCGTTGATGCTGAAGCCACGCAGGAACTCCGCCATGTAGCGCATGTGCATCTGAGTGAACTCCTGCATGTGCTGGGCCAGGTTGTGGCGCTGCATCTGCGGGGAGACAAACAATGTTTCTTTGTGACGGGACTAATAGTTGTGTCGCAAACAAAGTTGTCGAGGATTGTTCTTTCAGTGGTGTGTAGAAGATTTGATCACCTACCCTTTCCTTACATCCAAAGATGTTAAAGTTACAGGCGATGGGTGCTTTTGGGCAATCTGTATCACAATGAGATTCCATCTGAAAGAAAAACCATCATCGGCTTAGCTTCATTCATATCTATTCATTCAAAAATAACTCACTGTCTCGTGCAAAAAAAAAATCTAACTTTTAAATAGCAATGGCTACAGAGGAGGAAATGGTCAGGGTAAACATCAACTGCGATGTGCCGTGACTGGGTGTGGTGTAGTAGCATAGTTCCCCATTGTTAAACTAAAGAGAAGTTCCTGTTAGCAGAAGTTTCCTTAAGTAAATAACCATGAGCGACTATAAAAACATTTAGATTTTTCATGGCAGACATTATATCACTCACCTGGTCTCGAATGAGATCCATCTCACAGTACTGGCAGGTCACATTGGCAAAGGGACACTGCTGTTCGTGGAGCTGAGGGAGTAACCGAAAACCAGATTGTAAAGGACGCTAATCCTCGCTGATACACAATGCAGCAGCGCGATTATCCTATGAGAACTGTTCTGGAAAAAAAAAAAAAAAGGTAGGAGCAATTACATAAGTGAGTCAACATTACCTCTCTCTCCGCGTAAACAAAGCTTGCCACACAATCTGGACAAGACACAGGTCTCCTTTGGCACTCCACGGTTCTGTGCTCCTCTAGATGGCTCTTTCTCACAGACTGCTGGCATTGTGGGCAAGGAACGGTGGCAAACTGACAGCGGGCCAAATGATTCTGGAAGGAAGACAATACATTGAAACAATGCAGTTAATTTTATTCTGTAGCAGGACAGCAGTGGTTCATATTTTAACAATTTCATCTTTCACACCACAGGAAGATGCTGTTTCTTACTTGACACCCAACATATTTTTTCATACGCCTAAACGAGGACACAGAGCTCCCTGAGTCCCTCATTATTTCTTGGTGGGCAGTAGCGAGTTCATGAGATGTTTCGCATGTCGAGGATCCTTGACAAACAATCTCTTGAGGTCTATTGGAGTCCAAACTGTGCACATTTGTCCCTTATAACTAAACTTAAACCCTTCCTTACTGGCTGATAATTGGCAGCCAACAGTGTGTGAAACTGTTGGAACAGTCAGAGGGACGAGTTTGTGCTGACTAGGGTATGTTGACAAGAGAAGAGGCAGGCTGCCAGCTTTCTCGTTTTATTGAGGCATGTTCTTTTGTTTGTTAAGCTACAATCACAGAACTACACTGAACACTGGAAGTACGATACAATCCAAACATGAGTCACGACTCTCCAGCATCAAATGCACACTTGACCTACAGGAATCATCTTTACTTTCAGAGTTCGCTGGTCAATGGTCCCATCAACCTCTGAAAATGAGATTCTGGATTTTCTAACTTGTGTTTCTTGTCTTCTTGATTGAGCTACATTTAAAAACCACAGATGTCTGTCACTCTTAAGTTTCTCACCTCTAAATGTCGGAGCTCCATTTTCTCAGCGCAGCCAGAGTTTGGACAGCGAACAGTTAGTGATAGGATCTCACGCTTGGCAAAGTTATCAGGAAACAGCTGCTCTTCTGACAGCATTTCATT
This sequence comes from Argyrosomus regius, assembly GCA_946959425.1. Classification (NCBI taxonomy): domain Eukaryota; kingdom Metazoa; phylum Chordata; class Actinopteri; family Sciaenidae; genus Argyrosomus; species Argyrosomus regius. The sequence goes on from OX336882.1 coordinate 28,908,567, forward strand.
GTCCACGGGGCACCTCTGTCCTGTGTCACTATTTTGCAAGAGGAAGAACAGCAAATCAGCACATTCGGGCTGAGCGTTAAGATCATCTGCATGGCGCTTTGTCTGGACTACATTTATTTTAATTATGACTCAGTAATTTGATAAATTGCTCTACTAATAAAGAATTAGTAACTCTTTAAGAATGTGCAATGAGCCTGGTGTTAACAAATGCATGTCAGACCTAAGTTCAGCATTCAGTGTTATTTAAATAGTTGTACAACGGCATACCGAATGGACTTCTCAATGCAGTTCTTGCAGAAACGGTGGCCACAGGGTGTTTGAATGGCATTCCTCAAAGCCATGAGGCAGATAGGGCACTCGTATTTGCTCTCCAGGGGTGGGTCAAACTCCACGTCGTAGCCCTGGAGTGGAGTAGCGGCTTGAAGACTAGAGGAGTTGCTGCTGATCAAGGTGCCGGGGCTCTCCGAAGGGCTGAGAAGGGATTCCCGTTCCTTTTCCATCATTGCCAACGCACAGCCTGACAGCTCTCCGCCAACAGCTCCTTCATAGCTGTCCTCCTCCAAACTCCCCTTATTGCTGTCAATGCAAGCCATCTGTGGAGGATGAGACAGAAGTTGACAATCATAGAGTGAAGAGTAAACAAAATTACAGTAAAAGCATTATACTCGTCATTTTTTTTATTTTGGCCGCAGTGACTAACTATTTCCTCTCATTTCAACAGTATTGAAGAAAAACAGACTTTTCTACTGACGTTTTCCATCTCGTGGGACGGTTTGGTATCAAGTAATAACTGTGCGGTATGGCAACACCTAACCTCAAGGAAACATCTGGACAGAGTGGGGTAAAAAAATAAAATAAATCACAGGGCAGAAGCTATCATCTCATGGCAGAAACGTAAACCATTAGTCTGCAGAAAAAGTGACATGGGATTTTACATCTTTTAACTACCACCTATCCCTTCTTTTAAAAATGTTAGACCTAGGTCAGCCAACTTCTTCTTCTCAACTCCTAAAAGACCAGTGTTACTCTCTCTAAGACACTGTAATGTTAAGTACACAATAGTACACGTATGGTACTAAAAGAACTTGTATGAAAACAAACAAATATCTGTTTTTATTTCTGAATAATCAGCTGATTATATATATATATATATATAAATATAACTAATTAATCATTTGGTCTTTAAATTGTCATAAAGAGTATAAATGTCCTTCACAATAAAAGCCCAAAGAAATGTCTTCAAATGACTCCCAACTAAGGAATGTGTTGCACTTATCATCAGTCATGTAGTTGATTGTTTTATTATCTGCTTAGTTTTTATGTGTAATGATTTTATTGTTTGCCAGGTTATGTTTTGAACACACGAGGCTTGTGTGACATCTTCTGGTTTCTGTTTTGTTTTTTGTTTTCGGTCAGGTCACAGAAGATAATTCCCCCACACAACAAAATGGAAACACAGTCCTGAATCTTTAACCTTGAACATGTAGGTTTAATAATATTTATACTGTTTATATCTTTTAGATTTGCTGTATTTTTCTTAGATATCTTTTTAACTTGTATATATTTTTTATATTTTATATTTCATGTATATTTTCGTTTGCACCAGGGATATGAGAGAAACACTATTTCAATTCTCTGTATGTCCTGTACATATGGCAGCACTGACAATAAAGTTGACTTGACTAATTTATATTTATATTAATGTTTTTGTAGATTAACACACAAAAATAACATTAACAGGATTACAATGCAGCTATATTCATGTAAGTTAACTGTATGCACACATTTATAACTCATATAGCCAATTAATGACTTAAGACTGTGAATTAAAATGAGGTAAAGCTACACCCAGCCACATGGGAAGTAGGTTAGTAGTTATCATTATCATGTCTCACAAAGCCCCTGACTCGAGCGTTTACTCAGCAAACACTGCCCCGACGTCTCAACATTTTTATAGTGTAGTATTTATATCACACCCTTGCATACATTAAATAAACTGTAGGTAGCAGTCATGCCCTCTGGATGCGGAACTTCAACTTTGCAACCTGACTGTGCTAAAAAATCGAGTAAAAGACCAAATACTGACCAGAACAGGAGGCGGGAAACACGCGTCCTCATCAACAACAGCGGCGGTACAGTAGTGACTACGTCCCCGAGAGCATTTATATTCTTATTTTGTACCCACCTTTGACTTGAAATCGTCTCGAACTTTTCGTTTCTACAGAGTTTCCTGTTTTTTCTCTCCAAACGTCATCAAAGATGACTTGTTGAGGGGTTGTTTTTTTTTGTTTGGACTCGGTATCGGAGACGAGCGCCCCCGCTCGGCCGGAGGCTCTCACTGTCGCCACAGTAGTAGTGACTGATGGGAAGTTCAGCTCTTTTTAAAGATTCGGCTCTTTTGGCTCGGCTCCCTTCCAAGAGCCGGCTCTCAAATTAGATTAGATTAGATTCAAATTTATTGTCATTGCACAAATGCAGTTTAGCATCTAACCAGAAGTGATGGTGAATGAACAGGATATATAACTATAGTGCAGGTATAAATATGAATATGCTATGGGATATATACAGTATATAAATGTTAAAGAATATATATATATATATGTATAGTATATATGCTGCTAACACTATAGTGCTATAGTATTAGCAGCATGGACAAGTTGAGATGAATATACTAACATATATATTTATGTATATATACAGTTTGGTAGTAGCAGCAATAGCAGGTAGAGAAAAAAAAGTGTATTATGTACAGTATGAACAGTTATTATTATATAGTGCGTGTGAAAGACTTATTAAATTGGTCAGCATTATACAAAAAATGGCTCTTCATTTAGTATTTAGCCTTCTATATTAGCCCAATTGAGCAATTATGAATGATTTGTGTGCTATTAAGCAATTTTTCATTCAGTGTTTTCATAAAATGCTTATTGTTACGCAGTTCTTTTCATCTGTGCAGGTTTGTTGTTGTCTCTGATCTAACGGATATTTTCATTTTACAAATTCTGCACTCACTTGCAGTCTCCAAAATCATTGAAATGCAGCCAGATGCTGCTTCTTTTTTTTTCCGGTTATCACTCATTTCTTCTCTTCTCATTTCTTTACTCCTCTATCACTACACTCGCAGGCTTTTTGGAGTGTCTGCTAGTGGTGTGTCGGTCGTGAGCGTATCGTTTAATATGAACTAATCTTTTATATGACTCCGGAGTAATGAGTAGTCTCAGTGAGTGATTCGTTCATTTTGATGTAGTACGGTCTTTCATTCGTCACGTTTACATCTGCCACAAGAGGGCTACAGCGCTGCACTAGTGAATGAACGAAACGACTCAAAAAAAGATGAGTTCATTTTACCGTCTGAGAGTAAGTGATCCGAGTCAGTTAAAAGACTCGATCTTCCCAACACTAGTGTCTGCCCCCTGTCCTTCTTTCACATAATGGTATGATCCTAGTCTATCCTTGCATGTAATTGGCTCCATGGTGTGTGCCCATCAAAATAACCTGCCTGCCTGCCTGCATGGATTCTTCTGAGCAGGAGCAGCTGAAGAAGATTTGGCTCTTTCCCCGACGGGAGTCGTCGGTTCTTGTCGTTCACTTTGAAGAATCGGCTCTTTAGAGCCGGCTCGTTCGCGAACGACACATCACTACCACAGAGCCAAAATTGAGTCAGAAAAATGGCGGACCTCAGGAAAATCTGTCCTGAGTCTTTGCCCTGTCGTGTCAACTATTCCCGAAAACCGTCATTTCAGGGGAAGCTCTTCATCCTCCTCTGCGTACTTATAGTGGATTCCGGAGGAGCTACCACACACTGGGTTGTCACAGAGGATGGAAAAATCCAACAACAAGTAACGGCAGTTTATGTTAGCTCACTGACCTGCTAACGCTTACGTTAGGGGGCTAGCTCGTAAAGCTATTTGTATTAGCATTAGCGGCAACGTTTGGGTATAACTTGTGTGGTTTTGTAAATTTTAGCAGTTTATTTGAGCACAACAAGAGTCTTCTGTCAGCTTTAGTAACGTTACATACGTTCGCTTTTGTTTGGCTACACTGGTTAGCTCACACGAGCTAACTCTACCTTTTAAAACAGACGTTTGTCGCTATAGGGGTGTTTGAGGTCAAGATGACCAAAGATTTCAGGCCAGTGTTAACGTCCGAGTACAGAACCGATTATTAATATGTTAGACATGACGTTAACCAACTGCCAGCAGAGTGCCACCTTCATTTTTAGAGAGAAACACCGTGTTTGTGTTCATGTGACAGGCTTTAAAAAAGGCTGAGTTTGCACAAGTCGACTAACATGACTCAATCAAACTTGAATATAGGCTGTCATGTCCTTGTCACTTGGACTGACCTGACATGTTACTGCTGCACTCTTATGTCGTTCCTAAGCGCAATGTTTTGGTTTCAGGTTCACTCACCTTTGAATCTGAAGCATCCACATGACGTTGTGATCTTCATGAGGCAAGATACCCGTGTTAACTACCTCAAGAAGCTGGAGGTGTGTGTGGGTTTCACTCAGTTTGATACTGTCACTGTTCTGACTTTTCTTGTGCTCACTAGTCCTCGCTTGATTGTTTGTCCTTGGTTTTATTGTCGAACAGAAGCAGCTAGTGGCACAGAAGATTCATATCGAGGAGAATGAGGACAGAGACACAGGGCTGGAGCAGAGACATTACAAAGAGGATCCAGACTGTGTCATGGCTAAGGTACCCCTGGGAGACCTGGACCTGTATGATGGCACTTATATCTCCCTGGAAAGCAAAGACATCACGTAAGCCTCTTGTTGTCTCTTCAGGCACCATTTAAACCTCACATAGCCAAGTCATGGAGGTATGGTTTGATAAGAATAATCACCTTTGAGCACGTCTGTTGTCTCTGTATGATTATGATGAAATTTTGTCCTGATTGATTTTTCTCCTCGCCTCCCGCAGCCCTGAAAACTATGTGGATTCCCGGTCAGCCATGCCCCCGGAGCTAGAAAAACCTGACTGTGCGAAAGTGTTTGAACTACCTTATAGTATCCATGCTTTCCAGCATCTCAGGGTGAGTAGAGGCCAAACTCTTTAGCTTGACGAAGCTGACATGCTCTTTTACAGCAATGCTTTGTTTAGAGTCTCAATTTTTTGAATAATTTAAGACCAGACATGCCGAAGAGAATAATATACAACCACAGTGTAGATTCATAGGTAGAGATGATATCTGTGTCTAGATTTGTTGGTGGCTTTGCAGACTTTTTTTTTTTCCTAGTCGTCGTGCTGCAAAAGCTCTTTTATCTAGATCAGATCACAAAGACGAGAGATCATCCGACTATATTTTGACAAAGACTTTGCGGCCCAGCCAGACTCATTAAATAAAATGCAGTGGTGAGTATTGTAATTATCTCAGGAACGACCCAAAGAGCCTAATGGGAAATGCAGTCTGAAGGCCTCGAGTGGAGGCAGCTGCGTGTCGATAAATTACATCCCAATAATCCAGCACTAATGAGAGAACGACTTCCAACGATTCTTCTCTCACAGCTCAGTCCATGATATATCATTCAGTCTTCCATTTATTTTCTTTACAAGGGTCCAGTGGGTGTTCATCAGCACATATTTAGATATATTTAGATATAGAGGCATTACAGCTGTGTGCTTTGGAAGTTCATGTGCTGTTCTTCTAGTTGTAAAAACACTTTAATATGTGCTTGACTCATTATGTACACATGTAGCCTTTGTGTTTGACTGATCACATGCAGAGATTACGAGTAAATCACTCTTCCTTTCTGTCTGTTGCAGGGTGTGCAGGAGAGAGCAAACTTGACCTCCCCGCTGCTTTCTAAGGAGGATCCCATCTTCAGTTCGTTGTCTCATAGGCTAGGTCGCAGTGTTGACGAGGCCGGCCATCGCATCCATCAAGGGTTACTGAGGGTAAAGTTTCATTCAAGGCCGACTTCTTACTCTTTGCAGAAATGAAAGAAAAGCCTGGGATGTTTGTATAATAGTCAGCCTTTTTTTTAATTGTGAACATTGAATATAATATTTGCCAACTGGGAGCAGAGCTGCTTTTGTAGGATTTTGTTTGTGTATACATATACAGTTGAGATCAGAAAATCTGTGTAGTTTTTAAGGCAGTTTAATGACACCAAGATATTGAAGCAATAGTGCTTGTCAGCACAACAAGCCCAGACACATCCAGACTATCTGCAACGCAGCCCAATTAGGTGTGTGAGTAAGGCCTAGGCTTAACGGTAAAGCAGTTAGTCATTTTGAAAAGCTCAAAAAAAATGTGTGCATATGTGATGCTCGTGTGTTCCAGAACTCAACGTCCTGGGTGCTGTACAACATGGCGTCATTTTACTGGCGCATGAAGAACGAGCCCCAGAAGGCGGTGGACTGCGTGGTGCGTGCGCTGCATTTTTCCCCAAGGTACTGTGAGGCTGATCGGAAGGACGCTGTAATCGTATACTGTTTATTGCATGAGACTGCTCACAGGTGTTTACGTTCTCACACTGTGTGTGTGTGTGTTGTGCTTATAGGCAACAGAAGGATGTAGCCTTGGTCAACATGGCCAACATCCTGCACCGCGCCCATTTCTCTGCAGATGCTGCTATTCTCGCCCACGCCGCCCTGGACCTTACCTCGGACCTGTTCACTAGCCACTACACCTTAGGCAACATTTACGCTGTGAGTCACAGAGGAGCTGCTGTAGAGTGATACCACAGACTTATCATGTGGTTAACCATGTACTGTGGTGTTTGGTTTGGTTCACAACATTACTGCTACTGCTTCTGTTTAGTTATTTTCCTTCCTTTTTTGCTACAGAATGAAACATATCAGTGTTTGACCTTTGCTATATCCACGGTGTGTTTGTCTCCTCCTCTATCTCTGTTTGATTAGATGCTTGGGGAATACAACCACTCAGTGCTGTGTTACGAGCAGGCACTGCAGGCCCAACCGGGCTTCGAGCAGGCCCTGAGGAGGAAACATGCCGTGCTCTGTCAGCAAAAGCTGGAGCAGCGCCTGGAAGCTCAGCACAGGTAGACAAGCACTCCTACATACTGCAAACAAAATCAAAATATTGGTGACCTAAGATATTCACTGCGATATCAGGACATTTCCAGACATTTCAACAGTAACAAATTAGTTTACCGTGCCACACTTTTGATCTGGGGTTAGGTTTTCCTGTTTTCTCTTCCTCATCACAGTTCAGTTTAAAACATGGCTCGAAAAACGACATATTTTAGATCACAACTTTCCTTTATAATGAGCTGGTAAGCAGTTTAGAGTACCTCAGACCTCCCACTGTATTTGTCTGTGTGAACGAGGATTCGTTGGTTTAGGATTTCACGAAGAAGCACAGTGGATTCCAAGGGAAATGTAAAAGTATCATTTAGTATATGCAGGGGATTTTTAATGATTGCAATAAGACCAAAATATTTTTCCCTGTAGGGAAATTTTCCTTGCACTTCCACCCCTCCACAGGGCACTCAAGAGTATCTAAGTAAAAGGAAAGTGCCCATATTTGGCAGAGAGTTAGTGTTTTTCTCATGAATACAGAGTGAATTGTTTTTGCAGACACCAAGGCTTTAACACGGGTCTTGTGGTTGTAGGATGATCGTGTAATAAGCTGTGTTTCCCCACTATTCATTTCTGTCCACTGTGCAGTATTTCCCTTCCTCATTTTACTCTGTTTGTTAGATCACTGCAGCGGACACTGAATGAGCTGAAGGAGTACCAGAAGCAGCATGACCACTACCTTCACCAGCAGGAGGCACTGGACAAATACAAGCTGCTGCAGGAAGAGCAGATCCTCCGCAACATTATCCATGAGACCCAGATGGCCAAGGAAGCCCAACTTGGTGAGATGCCATGCACACAAAGCTGAAAACACACTAACAATCCTGAGATGTACCTCGATTAGAGAGCAGCAGCTGATTAATGTGTGTCATTCGTTCTCCAGGGAACCATCAGATGTGTCGGCTTGGTCAGCAGCAGCGCAGCCTCTACTGCCCTTTTGACCTGCCTGTGCGCTATCACCGCGGCGATCTCTTTGAACAGGTCCAATACGTCCAAGTGAGTCTTTTGAGATATTACAGAGTACTTCAGAGATAAGAAGGAGGGTGGACAGGGTGTGTAAAGAATTTAATTTGAGGCCACACAAAGTTTTCAGTGGATATTTATCAGTGGAAGCAAACAAATGAATTTCTCTCTCGCTCTTTGTTCATAGTTTGGTGAGGAGGTGTCAGTGGCGTCCAGCGTGGCCCTCGTGTCCGAGCGCAACTCAAACCAGACGGCAGCCAGCCCCGAGCTCCATCCCTCTGTGTCCGGAGACCAAGACCCCGCCGCTGCCCTCTGGGGCAGCCGTCAGGATTACACCGAGGCAAGACAGAACTACATTTTTAATTTGTTTTTGTTTATGTTAGAATAAATATTTTGCAGGTCAGCTCAGTGACTGCGGAGTACGTTGTCAAATTAAAACTAAAAGGACAAATGATGTCTCTGCAATGCTAATGCACACTCAACAAAATTCAGAGACCTGAGACCGGACTTGCCAAAGAAAGTTATGCTGCTGTAGAAAAGAATGCCTGATCTCATTTAGTCTTGAATATGAATGTGATGACAGTGAAAAAAGCAGTTTGGACTTGAAATTCCGTCACTCATTGCGAGCCAAAACAAATATCTGGACGGACTGTGGTCTGTGATATTTATTTGGCTTACCTGTATACTCATGATGTCTGATCAGAATGGCACGTTGTCGTTAGTATAGTTGGGATATTATCAAATCTGATGTTACCTTTCTGCTGTGGCATAGTGTTCTGTTTTGTTGGGCGTCATTTTCATTTTTGTTTGTTCGTTTTTCCCCAAATTGCTTGTGTAATTATTTACAGTTTCACTTTACAGTTTCAGTTTCATTTTGATAACATGAATATTCAAACATGAAACTGTTGAGAGCAGTGTGTGTTTTTCACTTTAGGACATACAGAGGATGTTGTGGCCCCAGAGGAGTGACTGTTCCCATGAGTACCCAAGCATTCCCCCCGCTCACCTGCTGCCAACCTACTACCTTCCACCTGAAACACAGGGCCTCAGGTCAGTACACATTCTTGAATGAAGGGTATTTTGTGGGTACATAGCAGCAGCTTATTTGAGTTATGATCATCACAACTGCAGCACACATCATAGCAAATATTATAACTTAACCTTGAGTAAAATATGTCTAATTGTTTATATTCAGCCCAGTGGCAACTCTCCTGTACGGGAGCAACAGTCCTCCTCAGACAGTAGATCTGCCGAACTGTGGTCCGGTTCCCCAACCATATCCAGCCCTCCTGCCTGCCTCACTGGACTGGCCTCTGGAGGAAAAGGAGCTGCCGGATCCCTCTGCCACTCAGGTATCTCTTTATTTAAATGTGTGTGACTCAAATAGGAAACAAATGTAGATGAATACCACGTATAGTATTTTACAGAAGTACTGTGCACTTCCTCTGTATGTCTGTGGTATGTGGAACTGTGCCATCCGTTAATGTTACTGTGCGTTTCCTACAGATACTGCTGTCACGCAGTGGAGGATGGACGCTGGAGCAGATCGGCTCCAGAATAGCTCAAGCTATGAAAGTGAGAGAGCTCTTCACTCCTCTGGTCTCATAGTAATAGCACATGGCACTACCTAGTGTAAATGCTTATTAGTTTAAATCTATAGAAAGTGGCACAAGCTACTTGATACAAATACTGATGGTATTTGTTTAAAACTATTAAGTTGATACATATTAAATTACAGATGTACCATTCAGGAAACCTTGAGAATGTGACTCATAAAATTGTAATCAGCTAAAGAAGATGCATCACATTGTTGGAGTTGTTAGGACTACAAAAGCCCTCAGTGTCACAGAGCGATGCATCTTTTAACGTTAGCTCATAAACAGTCTTTGGCAGAGCATAGACACCAGCTTGCAGAGAGCACACAAACCCGACAGCATCCAAGTTTTATTTTGGCCTGCCATCAACCTACTCATGGAAATTAACATTAATTAGCGCTAGCTGATAATGACCCGCCGCCGACAACATTTGTCATTTTAACCGGCAAATGTGACGGTCAGCGCCGGCTGAGAGATGCTGCTGAATGTTTTGTACTCTGCGCTTCGCTAATGAGAAAGAGAGAGGTGGAATAACAGATTTGTGACCATCTGAGCCATCTACTACCAGTGCAGCACGAGCAAGCTGAGGTGGACAAAACACTGTAAAAAGAATCTGAGTTTAATTGACTGATACCGGTCGATCCAAATACGTCAGAATCCGACCCGATACTGATACTTAGGATTGGCTCGATATGTCTCTACCCTTTATGGAGGCAGTGCTCACACATTCAAACTAGAGTTGTCATGTTAAGGAAATTTCTTACATCTCAGACGTCTCCATCTGAAGTCATTCATTTCCACAGCTAACAGAAATTTGTTTGCATATTTAGGACACTGCACCACCCTGGCAGGTCCGCAATGAGGCAGCTCTATTCTGGCGGGCCAAAGGCAACGGCAGCCATGCCCTGCAGTGCCTGCGCCAAGTGTTGAGCTCAGCCCCGCCTTCCCACCGCCACTTGTCCCTCACCAATGCTGCTAACCTGCTGCTACACCACGGCTTGACCACCCACGCACAAACACTGCTGGAGCAAGCATTGGCTCTCAACGCATCAGAGGTAAAGGCACATTGGTGCATGACTGGGTTTAGCCATCTTACTCTTCACTCTACAGTTTAGGCTACTATATCAGGTACATGTAACAGCAGTGCATACATACTCAGAGATCCACATTAAAGTTGAATATCTGAAGATGTATATTAAGTTGGAGGATGAGAGTTGAGGCTGAAATGAATACTGCGGTAAGGAGGGCATTATTGGCTTGACTGTTAATAAAACCAAATTGCTAGATAATGCATTTGGTTTGGACAGCACAAGGTTACATAACTTAATCTTTATCTGGAACAAAGTGTACTTATTACCAGCCATACCGGTTGGCACAGTATTATGCCCTGCCCTTAATACCAGTTGAGTAACATTTGAATGCCACGTCATACCCCAAACATTGCTGACTAAGTGCAATCTTTTAATGGCCACTCACTGTACCCTTTGTCAGCTGGAGGCTTCCAGCCGTGTATTGTGCCACGTCACAAAGCACTCATCATCTCAAGGTGGTTCCAGGAACATGGATATGACTTCCCAAGGTATAAAAGAGGACCTTGGGAAGATTTAAACACGAGCGTGTGGGCCGAAATCGATGGAGAGCATTTCCAACATCTTGTTAAATCAGACCTTAGACCTTGAGTGTACCCAATAAAATGACATTAAGTGTATATATATATATATAATGCATGTTGATGATATACCGATCCAGAAACTACAGGTAGAATATATGTAAGAACTTCAGTTGGAAAGTGTAGTAGAGATCGCCCCAAAGCATGTAACTTGTTTGTCCCTGTATTTTTGAAGATTGTACTCATATCAAATCAGTTTTATTTATGCAGCCCATTATGATCATTTGCCACAAGGACAATCTGTACAACATACAACACCTTCTTTCCTCGGACCCTCAATTCAAATAAGAAAAACTCCCCTTTAGACGAGCAGCAGAGGAGTGATGATCCTCTGCCAGGACAGACAGACATGCAACAGAATCATAGTAAAACATTACAGGCAGTCAGGAAGAAATTATAGATAGTTTGTATCATATCTGTTGAAGCTGAGAGTCAATTTTCACATATGTTATCCATCAGTTAACGTGCCCCCGTTTTATTTTGTCTCCCTCCCTCAGCCCCACACCCTGTTCAGCCTGGTGAGCGTGCAGCTGGCCCAGGGCAATGTGACAGGTGCTCTGGCCTTGTTCCGCCACATCCTGGTGACGGCCCTCTCCTCCTCCCCCTCCTCCTCTTCTTCCTTCTCATCCCTCGCTGGCTGCGAACAGTGTCGCACCAGCCTACCTCTGCTGCGCTGTCTGCAGTTCTACCCTTTCCTTTACAATCTTTCCCAGCGACAGCCCTGCCCACGTAAGTCTCTCTCTTAAGTATAATGTATTACTGTAATACTACACTTCCTGATATACTAAAGTGTGAACTGTGATACAGCTTAGGGATCTGGAGGCACTGTCAGGGAGCTGTAGCAAGTGTAACTTTTAAAGATTGTTCGTGGTTGTTAAAGACCTCTTTAACAAACATGCAAAGACAGTGCACAAAGATAGCAGCAGAAATCCTCTCCTTAATCTAAGAATGGAGAGCAACAGATTCATATATTGAGGACAGTAGTCATAGTGTAGATAGTTTTATGGGTTATGGTCACTTCTGTTCTGCCAACATTTAATTTTGTCTCTAAATTTGTAGTTTAGTTTCATTATTCAAAATTATTAATCATGTTTGTACGCCCATTTGTAAATCTGATGAGCGTAAATCTTTTGTAAACCGTTTTATTAAAGCTTACAAATATCTAATATTTTAATCTATATTGTTGAGCTCTACCAGCTGGTTGTGTTGAGCTGCCATGTGCGCTGTGGTCCCAGACAGGTTTTGCACTTTTGTATTTAAATCTTAAACTCAGGAGCCTTCGCATGCTGTCCTTTTTTTTTTTTTTTTTAAAGCTGCGAGAGTAGCTGTGAGAAACAAATAGTATGTTGTGCCTCTGATGCTGAACAGTGGCTGCGCCTTCTTCTTTATTCATATCAGTGGGAGTGAAGAGAAAAGTGCTTTGAAGTGGAGAAATTTTGCCACTCAATAATTTATGCGGCAGAAAATAGCTGATGCCAAATTTAGGACTGTCTATATTTTACTCTCCGAAGCTAAATATTGCTCCCATAAAGCACGCCGAGTACATGAGGTCACAGAAGCACTTAATAAAAAAACAAAAAAACACACACACCCACCTTTAGTTAGGTCAAAAAGGTTGAAGTATACAGAGAAAAATACACAACTTTTCTCATGTTAAATTGTTGCAGTTCCTCCCACGTTTTGATCCCGTTAGGAGTTTTGCAACAGTCAAACAAGTGGTAATAATTTGGGCTCTGTTTATTTTTTAATGGTCGTGGAAAAAAAATACATCATACATAGAATCACAATCTTGGTTAGAAGCTAAAACTGCACTCGAGAATGAGTTCCACAAACCAACATGATGATATGAAATCAAGCTAACGAACAACAGAAAACAGAGAGAGCCATACAGGGCTGCAACAATAACAGCATTCTTGCAATACTGCTGTGTTAGTAGGTATAATCTACAGCAGAGTATATTCTCAACATTACTATCTTCACGGCCTCAGCTACTCATTATCTTGGTGAGTCAACATTTGCTTATTGCAAATATGTCCAGCCATGCAACATAAGAAAAAAAAAAAAAAAACTTTGCTGTTGCAAACTTGCCATCCTTTGTGTCCCTTCCACCTCAGCTGTTTTCACGGGGTGTCTCATGGCTCCTACAAGATTGTAGCGCACAGATCTAATGTCTCCCCCAGCAATAATGGGACTTTCCAAGTTGAAGAATCAAGAGGTTTGCCAGAGTAAATTGAGACAGTGAATGGAGTCAGCAGAGTGTAGAGAGAGACGCTGAAAGACTGATTTGTTTGTTCCAATAAAACAAACAGAGTTGCTGTGTCTTGAAATATAAAATGCCTCGCTTTCTGTCCGGGAGAAAATAATCATTCCCAGGGAAGAGCTAGTGCAGAAGCTTTGGTTTGAATCAACTATATTCGTTGGTGAAAGGAACAATATTATGCAATATGCAGATGCAAAGTAAATAACCTGCCTCTTTAACTGCCTTAATAACTTGCCAGTACAAACATTATACATATTTCCCCACATAAGGGCTGAGATTGTTGTTACTGATGCACAAACTGTGCATTATTAAAATATCTATACAGAAACTGTGTTTAAGAATGCATTTAACATTTGTGTTTTTGATTCTGTTAACATTTCTGCTGCAGGTCTACAATCACGGTAACGTTTGTATAATAAGTGTATCTAAACTTAACTTGTGTTGATCCAGAGGGCGCCGCCTGCATGGCTGAGGACGAGCTTGGTATACAGCTGGAGGAGTGGGAGGGCAGCGAAGAGAAGCAGGATGTGCCCGCCATTTCTGCCATTGAGGACTCTTTGCTCTTTGAGAGTAAGAATGTGATTTTGTGTCACCTGAAACAGTCAATAATCTTTCCAGTATATTGTCAGGAAGAGTGTTTGGTTCAAGGAAATCACTAGACTAGGCAGTTTTAGTGCATGTCTTTCTAACCTGATCAGTTTGCTAAGTGCTCCTGTAGCTCATCACCACTCTAATTCACTTCTCCCGTGTTCATACTTGTCACCCTTCAGAGGTTATCCTGGACAGTAACGGGTCAGGCGAGGCAGCCGGACAGCAGCGGGCTTCTCCCTCCGCCTCGGGAACGACTAATATGGCAACCCCGTTTGGTGGCGGAGGCGGAGGAGGGGATGGGGAGGAGGAGTGGCAGCTGAAGGAAGACCTGATGGGAGCCTTCGAAGGAGCGCTGGATGTCGGTGGCAAACGGGGGGACCTACGAGGTATCCGGGTGCTGAAGAACGACCGGGTCATGGGTGCTCGTGCCGGTGGCGGGCCCTGCTTCGGAAACTGTGAGGATGACGACGGAGCTGAGTGGGTAAGTATAATCGCCCATCCTTTTCGAGTTATAATCATCAAACCTGTCTGAGCTTTGGATGGGACTGATGTTTGTATAGCTGTACTGTATGTGTAAGTGCCTTTCGTTGTTCATTAGATCACCTTCCAGGTAAAACGGGTCAGGAAGGCTAAGGTGGACGGGACAGACGGTGTTACCAGCTCTGATGACAGCCAGAACGGGGACTCGCTTCCTGGAGGACACTCTGTCTTGGAGATAAGTGGGCCAACTATCCCATCGCCTGGCCCTTCAGGTAACACATACACCTGCACTGTATATACTTACACCAGCGTGAACACAGAAGAAATCTCTGAGGAGCAGGACTTCACCCAACTGAGAGAGATGTCTTGTTGTTTTGTCTGTTTTTGGACAGGTCGCTGGAAGGACTACACAAGTCTTGGCTGGCCGGGGCCAGAGGAGTGCCAGCGGACACGAAGGGTAGACCTCACCACTGTAGCGAGCACCTGGTTGGCTGTTTCTGCTAAGAACATTGAGTAAGACTCTCACTGCCCTGATCATGAACACCTCTTTCATCTTACATTGATCGTGCACGATAAATAAAATGTCTTTTAAATTTTGATCTTCCATTTTTCCTTCACTGTCTCTTCAGTATCACAGAGCACATAGACTTCGCCACTCCACTCCAGGAGCCAGCTGCTGAACCTTTATGCAATGCTAACCTAGCTGCCAGTATGCACACCCTCGACCACCTGGCAGGGGTGGCCAACCGTGCCGCCATCCACTACACTGGAGAGAGTCAACTGCGCGAGGTAGACGTCATAGATTACAAGAATTTACGTTCATACTCTTCATTTCTAGTCCTAAACAAGAGGAGCATAAACAAGATGAACCAACAGAATCATAGACGAGCTGATCATTGATCAAAACTAATGTGGAAATATTGAGGTTCAGTTCCATAGGTGGACTTCTATAAAGCATGTATCAAATATTTAACAGCCAAGACAATCATAGGTTGATTTAAAGGTTCTCTATGTAACTTTTAGAAAACCTCTGTTCTAAGCTAATGTTAGACTGAAGTGAGGAGAATGTAGAAGTCTTTTTTAAGTTACAGCCTGTTCACCTGTCACCAATAAATACTGATTAAAATCCTACATATGGCACCTTTTTAAAGAACATGCAACAAGTGTAGACAATCATGCTACAGTATGTATTGAAACTCTCAAGTGGAAAATAATTCTAATTCTTATTTAAATAATCAGCTCAGTGCCACTTCTCAGCTCATCGTCTCACGTGTGTCTCTGCTTGTTGGAACCACCAGGTGCTGCAGAACCTCGGCAAAGATAAGTTCTCTCCTCAGTCCTTTGAGCAGGTCGGCACGCGCATCGCTAAAGTCCTGGAGAAGGTACGGGCACACATCCTCACGCACCCCCAGATGAAGAGACATTTTTGTATTCAAATAATGGATGCTTGGACGATCTATCACCTGAATGTAAAACAGCAAAGATTCGCTGCCTCTTGAAGTCTCAGCTATTTACACTACCATCAGTGCTCACCTCCAAAACTCTTTGTGCTGAAACTTGTATGTCGTTGGCTCAATTTGTCTAACTCGTGAGAGTTTCTGAACATAGGTATTTCAGAAAGTAGAACAATCACAGCCGTTAAAGCCAGGGTTGTTTCCCACTGAGGAAACCAGCGACAAGCCAGGAAGTAAAGGTGCACAGCTGCACAGAAATCTGCTCAGTTTTTACTCAGAGTTTGCTGTGAGTTTTCTGAAATATAAAGACGTACCTATCACGTTATTTGAGCACCTTAGCTCGTGGCAGGTGTGCAGGAAAAAAATAGTAATTAAAAGTGCTATTGCGGCGCATAATTTATTAGCAGCTATTGTAACGCCTCACTATAACGCTTAACTAATTAGACGTTAATTATGCATTTATTCCCTTAATCCCTGACACTGCAGAATCAGACATCATGGGTACTATCCAGCATGGCTGCACTTTACTGGAGGGTGAAAGGTCAAGGCAAGAGAGCCATCGACTGCCTGCGACAGGCCCTCAACTACGCCCCCCATCACATGAAGGCAAGTTAGACATCAACTGCTGACCCACTCGGTACTTCTGTTGAATAAATGATTGTTGCAGATATTAAAAAATATATATATTCTTTATTTTTCCTCCTGTGTTCTGACCCAGGATGTGCCCCTGATCAGCCTGGCCAACATCTTCCAGAACGCTCGGCTGTGGGAGGACGCTCTCACAGTCGCCCGCATGGCAGTAGAAATTGCCCCGCACTTTGTCGTGAACCACTTTACCCTCGCCAACGTCTACATAACGATGGTACACTCTTCTGTTTTTGTGACATAACACGCTGCTCCTCTAGTTAAACCAGTGCCACAACAGAAAGTAGACGTTGTGTGTCTTGTGTTTCTCGACCACAGGAGGAGTTTGAGAAAGCTATGCGCTGGTACGAGTCTACTTTGAAGCTGCAGCCAGAGTTCGCCCCCGCCAAAGATCGACTAAGAACCATTCAATGTTACCTGCTCACCAAGAGGGACCGCCGTCAGCCCTAAAACCACTGAAACCAGTCGGATCCCAGGAGTACTCTGCAATCATCACACCAGATAAAGAATACTCAGACAGACATGCAACACTCATCTGAAGACCAGAGAACCTGAACGTGGTTAAAAGATGAGGTATAAAAATTGACATCCAGCTGAGTCTGGGTTCTTTTTTTTCTGTTTGGGATTGAACTCCCCAAAGAATTAGGTTTGAAACGACACAGAGTACAACTGTAGATAATTTTGCCCCACATCTTAACTGTCAAACGCAGGACCTCTTGTTATCTTACAATCAAGAAGTTATGAAACTCTACTTTTTTTTTTTTCTAGATTTGCTTGACTTGCAAAAAATGGAAAGGGGATAAAATAGAATAAAGGCTCTGAAGTTCCACTTAATTCTTCTGTGTTCATTGGAAGAATAGCTCACTTTGTTATTCTTCAAGACATTTTAGCATTTTGGTATGAGGAGGAGGAGGCGGCATCTAAGTTCTCAAAGATAATAACATACTACAACCTGGAGATGGCGCCATGTTTTAATGTAACTTAATTGGAAATTTGAAGTGAAAAGGAATGTTTTACAGTATTTGTTTAAGTTTATTGCTGAGACGGTAGGAAATACGCCTCTCAACTCAGAGGTTAAAGGAGTTTGAATTAAACAATATATGCCCTCACTTTTTCTGCTTCATAAAAATGGATGGGAATTCTCAGTTTTTGCACTTTTTTCTATATCATTCCTATTTATATGGGACCTACGAACTGTTTGATTTTTGCTCCGAGATAATTTAAATACAAAAAGAGAGGAACTGAACTATGCTATTTACATTCGCTTCTTAACTTATGGAATTCATAAGGCAGAAAAAGGATTTGCCATTGACCATCTATAAAAAAAAAAAAACTCTGAAAGTGGAATCTGTATTAAATGTACAGTATTAAAGGCAGTGTGTGGATTTCATCAGTTCATTTCTCTGCGTCAGTTCTTTCACAGTCAACACTTCACAGTCACTACATGAATCCTTGATTTAAAAACTGCTGTCATAAACGTGGCCGCCTCTTGGTGGCACTGTGACCTTTTGAGGCACACTCCTTTTTATCAGCTAAAATCTTTTGTTATAATCAAGATATAATTATTTTACATCCACATATCGGATCATATTAAAAACCTGCGGACATGCCTTCGTCATATGTTATATGTGACATGGAAAGTTAATTACAAGACTCTTTGATTGCAGTGTCTTCTAACAGGAGAATGAAAAATGACATTTTATGTTTAATATTTGATCTTTATGTTTAATGACATCAGAACATGTCGAACATTTAATGAGGAATTTATTTTACCACCTATATTTCTGGTTTAATCACACTGTTACTGATTCACACATAGCACACACTCATGTTAAGTGCAGTGACATTAGTCACATTCTGTGTTTCAGGGTTGTGAATTAAAATTCAATTTATCTTGAATTTAACTGATCAGATTTATGCTTTCAAATCTCAATTACAGCTAATTATTTATTAATTATCACTGTATAGCACTTTACATTTATGCTCTTCCAGTTTCACACAGCTCTGGTCTTTATGGATCAATCCAAACATTGATGAGCATCCAGCAATGTTTGCACTCAGCCTTACTGATACTGTTTAAGATAGAGAAATCAACAAATTCACATTTATTGTTTTTTTAAATAAACTACACTATTGAACCATTCACCAACTACTATACACTGTAGTAATGACTCAACCATCAGACAGTTAATAAAAACACTGGCTCCTACACTGAACAGGAAGTGATGCATACTGAATTGATGGACACAACAACAATATGCTAAAATAAAAATTAAAAGAACAGATACCAAGACCTTGGCTGCACTGGTAATGACTGAGGTGGAGGCTGCAGACAATGAGTCTACATTACTAAAGAAACCCAACAATTGTGATGACAGGTTCATAAAAATAAGACAAAAAGGAACATTTATAAGCACTGATTAAAAGTTTTAAATAAAGACCAACTCCATGGTCTCCAGTTCTACACTATATCCACAATATATTTGGGAAATCTATAGAGTGTACAGTTTACAGGCTCATAATATATGTTATCAGAATAATTGTGGTTTAATATAGGCCAAACAGTTGGGGAGAAGATACGTTGAAGATTTTAAAATGGCAGCAATCATAATCATAAAGTCACGTTTTCAATGTTTCATTTTTATCTTCATAAAACTCAACAATTCATTCATACCTGCTCCCTTCAACCTCCAGTTTTAATAACCCATTAACAGTTAACTGTATGTAAACAAGTTTTGTAGTTTTCAACCTTAACTTTGCAAAAAAAAAAGATTTGTATTATTTTTAATTTTTAGGTTGTTCTATCACCTTAAATATGGGACGCTTAAATTCAAACCCAGCAGCTCGAAGCTATTTATGATAATATGATGCTGCCGATGCAGCGTGGAGCGTCTCAGAACAAAGATGGAACAGTTTGTCCATTCACACACACAAATAAAAAACATCTACATAGTGTCCTTACGAAGCAGCACTTTTTTTTTCTTTTTTTTTTTTTTATTCCTGCTGCCTTTTTTTCCCTTTAAATTGCAAGAACTAAAAATGGCACAAGCACAGAGCAGCTTGCTATTTTTAGAGTCCTGTAAAGGAACAAGATGGCTGCAGAGGAGCTGAAGTGTATGCACAGACTCCTATAAATACAAGCACAACACATGAGAGGGCACATTTGCAGCTACACATTTTCCCGCCCTTCTCCTTCAGATTCGGTGCCGCTCAGGACAAACGGGCTGCTGCGTTGCTAATGGACATTATTTATTGTTAGCCCCCACCATGGTCTATTCCTGTGCTGCTGAACCCACTCCCCTTTCTCTGTTTTGGAATGTTTCTCAATGAATAATTGACTGGAGTGGTATTTTTGACCAGCCCTGTCTTGGGTGCAGTATATAAATAGCTCATGTGCAGCAAAGCGTGCATGGATTTGTCAGGGGCGTTAGGCCTGGGAGTAGGAGTCCTGTTATGTAATAGGCATGTGAGTTGGCACACCACAGAGACACTGCATTGAATGGGTGTGTGTGTGTGTGACGCTCTGTACCCATTGAGGGTTTTCAGAGTGATAGTATACTCACTGAGAGTCCTTTGTTAAGTCTGCTGCAGCTGAGGCAGCTAATTTTATTATTGCATTAAACATGAGCGTACAGCATCTATACATTTAAAGAATGCACTTCATTTAATGCAGATGTGAGTATGCTCACGTTCAATATTAATTAGATAAACATTTCTACATTCATTTGAACTATATCCATGTATTGCACTGTTGCAATACAGAAAACATTGATATTAACGTATAGCTGCGGTGTGTGGTACTAATCTGGCAGTCATGCAAAGAGCAGTTGCATGTTTTTTAATAGTAAATCTATTTTTCTGCAACACTCCAGACCAGTAAGATCAATAACGTTGTCTTCTTCTTGCAAATATTTATGTGCGACTCAAACCTGCTGCTAAATAGATGCTGCAAAATGCGTTTTGAGTCGAGGAATATTTGATGTTTCTCTGAGATTTTGAGGTTCTGATCTGTCATGATGCTAAACTTTTGTTGCCCATTTCCACGCTGGAGTTTGTTATTGCACCTCGCTGTGTGTGGATATATTTGGCTCACCACTGCTGAATATAGTAACGCTGAATGGATGTTGCTGCAAGATATTACATAATAATAGTGAATTTCCTACATGGACATGAAAGGAGATGACAATTTTAAAGACACAGAGACTAAGAGTGGATAGAGTGGATCGAGATTTCAACACACGAGCGAAAGAATGTTTACTTGAATGAGGCTGTCTCACATTTACGGTGTAGACTGAGAAACAGTTTGCATGTATTGTGTTTTCATCGTGATATCAGACTGTGACTTGCTGCAGCAGAATAATACTGGTCATGATTTGAGACCAGAGAAGTGTTTCTTGAGGTATATGTATGTATATACCAAGCAAACATAATAGGAATCACACATATATACGTATATAGTGTAAAATCTTAACAGAAGTAATCATATAACAATGCATCATGAGAAGTTCCCCAGCAGTCTAACTGTATAGCAACATAACTAAGGGATGGTTCAGGACTCACCTGAGCCAGACATAACTATAAGCTCTTACTAAAAGGGATGTCGTCTTGAACCTGATCTTAAATGTGGAGAAGGTGTCTGCCTCCTGAACCCAAACTGGGAGCTGGTTCCACAGGAGAGGAGCTTGATAGCTGAAAGCTCTGGCTCCCATTCTGCTTTTGGAGACTATAGGAACCACAAGGAACCCTGCATTCTGAGAGCTCAGCTTTCTAGTGGGGTACTAGGTTACTATGAGCTATTTAAGATATAACGGTACCTAATCATGAAGGGTTTTGCAGGTAAGGAGAAGGATTTTATTGAAGGTTTTACAGGTAGCTAGTGCAAAGAAGCTAAAATGGGAGAAATATGTTCTCTAATGCTAGTTTCAGTTGCAATAATCCAGCCTAGAAGTAACAATTGCATGGACTACTTTTTTGTGACATAATATAATGTGCCTGATTTTTGGGATGTTAAGTAGGTGGAAATAGGCAGTCCTTGAAGTCTGTTTTATGTCGGATTTAAAGGACATATCCTGATGAAAAATAACAAAGAGATACCTTACAGAGGTGCTAAACAGAGGTGCTAATAAAAAGAGTACGGTCTAGAATTGCTCTATATGAAAAGTGTTATATGATTACTTCTGTTAAGATTTTACACTATACGTATATATGTGTGATTCCTATTATGTTTGCTTGGTATATACATACATATACCTCAAGAAACACTTCTCTGGTCTCAAATCATGACCAGTATTATTCTGCTGCAGCAAGTCACAGTCTGATATCATGATGAAAACACAATACATGCAAACTTTCTCAGTCGTTTCTCAGTCTACACCGTAAATGTGAGACAGCCTCATTCAAGTAAACATTCTTTTGCTCGTGTGTTGAAATCTCGATCCACTCTATCCACTCTTAGTCTCTGTGTCTTTAAAACTGTCATCTCCTTTCATGTCCATGTAGGAAATTCACTTTTATTATGTAATATCTTGCAGCAACATGTCTCCGACTCCCAGACCATCAGCACCGGATCGCCCCAGGGCTGCGTTCTTTCTCCTCTGCTCTTCTCCCTGTACACCAACAGCTGCACCTCCAGTCACCAGTCTGTCAAGCTTCTGAAGTTTGTGGACGACACCACTCTCATTGGACTCATCTCTGATGGTGACGAGTCCGCCTACAGGTGGGAGGTTGACCATGTGGTGAACTGGTGCAGCCAAAACAACTTAGAGCTCAACGCTCTAAAGACAGTGGAGATGGTTGTGGACTACAGGAAGAACTTAGCCTCACCTGCCCCCATCACCCTCTGTGACTCCACAATTGACGCTGTGGAATCTTTCCACTTCCTGGGAACTATCATCTCCCAGGACCTCAAGTGGGAGCTGAACATCAGCTCCCTCATCAAGAAAGCTCAGCAGAGGAGGTACTTCCTGCAGCAGCTGAAGAAATTCAACCTGCCAAAGACAATGATGGTGCACTTCTACACAGCCATCATTGAGTCCATCCTCACATTCTCCATCACCATCTGGTACGCTGCTGCCACCGCCAAGGACAAGGGCGGACTGCAGCGTGTCATTCGGTCTGCAGAGAAGGTGATTGGCTCCAATCTACCGTCGCTCCAGGACCTGTACGCCTCCAGGACTCTGAGGCATGCAGGAAAGATTGTGGCTGACCCCTCCCAGCCCAGTCACAAACTCTTTGAGACACTCCCCTCTGGCAGGAGGCTGCGGTCCATCAGGACCAAAACCTCACGCCACAAGAACAGTTTTTTCCCATCCGCTACTAGCCTTATCAACAAGGCCCGGAACCCACCCTGACACTCTTTCACTCTTCACACTCCACCTCTGCCTCTACATGTCACATTGACACTGCACTCACAACTCTATGCGTTACATTAACGCTCAGCTCGGACTTCCCTGTTTTGTTACTTGCATATTGAAAATACTCTGCATACTGTGAATACTTGCACATTGTACTTACTCAGCTGTACTGCTCTTCTTATTTTTTATTTTTTACTTTTAAAACATACTGCGTATATATATTTCTATTTCTATTGTTAAATTTAATACTTGATTTTCTTATCCTTCTTTAATTTAGAGATGTCTGACATACACCAACAACACCAAAACAAATTCCTTGTATGTGTAAAAAACGTATTTGGCAATAAAGCTTTTTCTGATTCTGGTTCTGATTCTAAAGGCCTGGGTGATCCCATCAAGAGTAACTATATCTTAAGATAATGTATTTCAGGGGTCTTTAGTGACAAGTGTCTGAGTTTAACATCAGAAAATTGCATGTCAGCCACATTTCTATATTGTCAAGGCATGCTTGAAGTTTAGCTTACACTAAAAGTTCATGGTGCGATTCCTAATAATGTTGCTTAAAGGACGCATATAAGGTGAATAGAATTGGTCCGAGCACAGAACCTTGTGGAACTCTGTGACTAACTCTGATGTGCATGGAAGATTTGTTGTTAACATGTGCAAACTGAGATTGATATAGGACTTAAACTAGCTTAGTGTGGTTGTCTTAATGCTAGTTGCTAGATGTCCAAGTCTCTGTAATAGGACATGATGGTCAGTGGTGTCGAATTCAGCACTAAGATCAAGCAAGACAAGTACGGAGACGAGTCCTTTGTCTGATGGAGTTAGGAAGACATTTGTAACTTTTACTAGTGCTGTCTCTGAGGTATGATGAACTCCTGACTGAAAATCCTCAAAGCAATCCGCGCAGGTGCACCTTTAGCAACATATTAAGCGGGCAATACATGTATTTTGAAGTTCTTATTTTCTAGTTTATTACATACAGAGAGTAAATGGACAGTGTCTGCTCAGTTCTGATCTGGGATTTTGTGTTTCTCCATATCATGAACTTCAGTCCTAGTGTGGCAGCAAAACTCTATTTTCTCCACCATTTGCCCTTTATGTTTTGGATAGGATTCATTTCAATACTACACTAGTTCGCTAGACATTCATAGAGCATGCATTTTGTTTTGCTAGGCTGTATCCACAAGGGATTTTCTGGCCATTTCTTTCTAGTTCAGTGTAATAAAAATGCATTGGCCCTGTGGGGACAATAGATTTCACTTCCATTAACACCCAAGTCCCTTCTTCTCGTGTCCTCATCCTCTTTACTCTTACTTTTCCCGCAGCCTGAATAGTTCTAGTTGATTACTGTATATTACTCTGTGTTTTACTTAAGGTAGTTAATGCATTACAGAAATTCTGCAGCCTTGTCTCCATCTAATCTGAATTTACTTGTGGCTGTGCTTCGCTGTTGCTGTGGTACCATGGACAGCTCCAGAGTAATGCCATCACACTCTGTCCTCATCACGCTGCCGAGACCTGTTCAGCCCAGTTTACACAGATGAATGACCAAAGACAGAAACAACATAAAATGTCTTGGAAATGTGTTCAGTGACCACATTCTTCCAGGATATCTTAAGGGTTCAGTATGTAGGATTTTGTAGCATCTAGCTGAGTAGTTGTGGATTGCAAACCCTTCCACTCACACTCCTTTTCCAAACATGAAGGAAAAACTGTGGTGGTCACAGAAAATACAAAAGGTCTTATTTAAAGCCAGTGTTTGGTTTGTACGTTCTGGGCTACATTTGATGAAGAAAGAGTCATTCATGCACTAATATCATCCAGCCTGGACTACTGTAACTCACTCTACCCAGGCATCTCTCAGGTTACCATTTCCTGTTTAAAACTAATTCAGAGCGCTGCAGCCCAGTTAGTAACAAGGTCCAAGAAACCACCAGACCCCGACGTTTTCGGAACCAGGACCTTAAGACTCAATTTTATTGACTGACTTTTAGATGTGTTTAAACCGTGTTTTTTAATGTAAATTTTTCTTATGTTTTGTGTTTGTGTGTGTGGACCTTTAAATGCACCGTGACATCTCTGGACTGCAACTGAAGTTTCCAATAGATATTCCCTCATTTAGTGTTTTAATGATGGTGGTGTAAAATAGGTGTTCAGCTGAGTTCAAATGTTGTGACTGAAAGGCTGAGCTGCAGCTTATGATTCACATGATTTTCATACTCAGAAACATTCAGTGGACAGAAGCATTGTTATTGAGGAATAGACCAGTTCAGTTTTCCTCTTTTTAATCTATTAACACAGCACATCTTACATCTTGCTCCAACACTGAACACTGAAAATGGACAAAAAGTGAATGTATGGATAGAACTGCCATCGGTTGTGGAGAGCATCAAGCCTTTTTATTTCAAAAGATTGAAGTCTAAAAGAGCAAATTCAAATTCTTATTGCAGAGCACATTTCAAGACTGTTTCAGACTTTTTGTTTGTGCGCATGCTCACACAGAGGTCGATTTTGATCTTTTTTGGGGGGATTGAAAGGTTTAAGTATAGATTCTCCCTTTGCACACATATACACTGCACTAAACTTGTCTGTAAACCATCCATTATCAGTCATGTGCGAGAGCAAGGAATCCTACATCAGTAACTTTAGGTACTTGTTTGTAAGACCACTGAGTGTGTGGTATCACCCATTTATGATCACAGATCCTCTCTTCACTGTGTTATAATTTATCTGTATGAGCAAATCATTCAGTCCTACAGTTCCTCATTTGGTGCCATAATCCTGGAACGACTCCAAGTGAACTCTACATCAAACTAAACATCAGCTCTTAAAAATCTGTGGGTGGATAAACACTCAAAACCTTTCTGCAATGTGAGCTGCATCACGACAATCAGCCCTCGGACAGGTGAAAGGTTAATTCCCTCACAACATTTTGTGGACAACTTTCCCTGCTATCAACTGAATGTTGTAGTCGAATGGAGTACACAGCCCGGTATATATCTTTAATCACAGTCCACTGCCTTCCATGAATGACTTGCATGAATCCAGAGAGGAAAAGCAGGACAGGATGAATGAGTCTGTCAGCTGTGAGCATTTAATGCCAGGAAATAGCAAATATTTTATATTAGACAGCACACCAGGGATCACACAGGTGTGCATAGTGTGTCTGTTGGACTGATTATTTATGTTAGAGACAAATATTCATAAAATGCAAAAAAATATATATCATAATTTATTCCATCCTGCATCCTAAAATATCAAAATAGAATACACAAATGATGCAAAAGTTGAATCTCCTGTAAATGTAATGCCATGAAAATCCTACAGGTTGCAGCTTTAAAGAATGAGACAGTGTCTCATTCTTAAAGAGACAAAAAAAAAAAAAAGATTCATAATCTGACGAGGATTATGCCTCTCTGTGGTTATATTTGTGCTCTCAGAAACCAGATCCAGCCTTCTTTTCCACCCTGAAAGCCGTCCTGTGTTTATGTTTTGCCTCTCGTACAGTATAGTAGGCTACCCTGAGCAGAGAAACCCGCAGCGCCAGGCATGTTGAGTATGGGAGTTAAAAATAGCATCATCGGTCGGCCAAGCGCCGCTCCGTTACTACGCGTTTCAGCATTCTGCCCTGTGCAGGGGGGAGTCTGCAGGACGGAGGCTTTCTGTGGAGCTCTGCATCATCACACTGAGGGCCACTTTGAGGGTCTGCTGGAGGGTAAACCCAACCTGGAGTCATTTCAGACACCTTCACAGGCCAGATTGTGCGTAAAAGCGTCAAATAAACGAACGTTTGGTGTTGGTTTCTCTCCTCATGACCAATGGACTTGACAGTTTACTCTTGATTTGTGTGTGGTAGGCTCCTCCTTTGCTCCCAGTGTCATGAAACAAAGGTTTGACCAAAGCCAGGAAAAAATAATGGCCTTTCCAGTTTGGATGAGGAGGTGGCTGCGCCTTCTTTAGCCTATATCCTCTGCTGGATGTTTCGCTGCTTCTTTTTTTTTTTTTTAGCCACAGTATAGGCAACGGAGGCTCCAAGCATCCACCTTCAAAGTGGGAGATTCTCCACCTGACGTCAATAGTGACTGACGCAGCCCCCAGGAGAAGGAACTATTTTATTCATCCATTTCTTTTTCTGAGGGGGATGTTTAAACACAAAATAGTGCGCGTAAAAATCAAATCATGTGCCATTTGTGGTTCAGATTTATGGTATTATGGTTATGTATGGTGTCTGTTTGCGCGTGCACGTGCGCGCACGCGCCAATGGTGGTGTAGCCACGGTGCTTTCAGCAGCAAATCATGAATTAATAAAAGGCAAATTCTGCACACTTCCATGATTCCGGTTTTAAATCCGGGCGTGCAGTTTATTTATTTTTCCTTCTTCTTCTTCTTCTTCTTCTTCTTCTTCTTCTTCTTCTTCCACAGCATCATTATTAGGGAGAGATGCTGCCGTGCACACGCATCGTATCACGCATGGAGGGGGGGGGGGGGGGGGGTTTGAGAGAGAGAGAGAGAGAGAGGGGGGGTGGGGGGCGGTGGTGGGGGGAGCTCGCGCCAGTTCTCAAACGCTGCACGCTCGAAATTCCTCCAAGGAACCTCTGCGAGCTTTTCTTTTTTCATCACGCGCGAGCTAAAAATAGAAACGGGGTTGGATCGTGATCCAGAAATAGATAGGGGACATCACTCCTATAAAAGGCACACCATTCAAGAGTACAGTGTGTGCACAGTTTGAAGAAGCGAAAAGCCAGAGCATATTTTTTAATGGAGAAACCTCTCTGTGTTTTTTTCTTTTTGTTCTTTTTTTTTTCTTTATCCATATTTTTGTGGCACTTTTGAAAAAAAGGAATCTGTCGCTGCTACAACGGTGAGTTGTGTGAAAAAGAAAAGGGCTGCATCTTTTCTTTTGCTTCATATGTGTGTCTTTTTTTAAAAAAAATCAGGGTAGGTTTATTGAGGTTGGATATGTGCGGAAATAAACGCGATGTCATGTCAGTGTTTTTGTGTGGATTTCTGCAGCATGCTTGGAGGGTTTGTGTTCGCTGCTTCCACGGGAATCACCCTCGGTTGTGATTCAGAAAAAAATAGGGTGGATAAGGGTGTCTTGTGTCGGTTTACTGGTGCTGATGTCTTCATTGTGACATTGTCTGGTAGCTGATGGTTGGACTTTGGCTCCAGATTTGTGGATCTTTTTGAAGGTGCTTTTTTTTTCTTTTTGCTGGGAGCTGTCCTCTGCCTGTGGTGCTGAAGTCTTTCAAGACTGCCTTTGCTCTTTTTTTCCACGGAGCGTCCTCACAATGCCACTGTGGGCATTTCTGATAAGTTTCACGCACCAGATTTCACACAAAATCATCTCTCTCATTTCAATCTGGTCATATTTGGCTCATTTTTCCACGCAGCTCCTCACATACAGCTCTACATTTTACAATCTGACCCTTGTTTGCAGATTTCTCTCTCTCTCTCTCTCTCTCTCTCTCTCTCTCTTCTCTCTCTCTCCCCCCCTTTTGTGCGCGATGAGACTCGAGTCGTGACTGCTAAAAGTGAGTAAGGCGCGTGCTGCGTCAGTGGCGTCTGGCTCCGGTGCGCTCGAGACAGATGGGGGGAATCGTGACCGGCTGGGAAGACGCGTCCACGAATGAAAGGCATGGATGGCCCAATGAAAACGGAGCGAGGGGTGGGGCCCCTTGCTTCGGCAGCTGGAAGGCTTTTGGAGCCAAATTAACCCTTTGCAAATAAAGGAAACTTTACTATTAATGAAAGTGGAGGCTCCGCGGATATGAAAGCACACATCAGATCACGATGATATTCATCTGTTGTTGCATTTTGTTCGGTTTTAATGTCGCACCGGTGCTCATAGTGGATGTTGGAGGGGTGGGGGGGGAAAGGAGAGAGAGAGAGAGAGAGAGATGGGTGGTGGTGGAGGGGGGGGAGTAATGAAACTGTCAGGTGCTTTGGCCTCCTGCTTAGGTGCTCTTTTCCTTTGCATCGCCATTGGTAGATGACGAGTCGTCCCATCCAATCAGATCGCCGCCGTCCCTCTGCTGCGTGTTAAAGTCTATAACGGCAATGAGATGCCGCCTCTCCTCATCGCCGCTCTTTTTAATAACAAGGCTGCGTGTTGCTGCAAAGCAATGCCAATCCAGTTTTTTCTTCTTCTTTCTTCTTTTACATGCTACATCTTCGGATGATACACCAAATAATCGTTTGAGCACAAACACCTCATGCACAAGCTGATTTTTTTTTTTTTTTTTAATATATAATTATATCTGAATACACTCTGAGGATGGAAACCCAGAGGAGTCGTGGACTGGATTGGTTGGACGTGGATTTTCTTGGAGCAGTTGTCCGTCACGAATCTTTTTGCGGTCTGGGCTTGCTGTGCATACATGAATCTGGGAAGCCCTTACCCCAAAAAGCATTTGTGGAGGATATGAACGTCGTTCACGTTGTTGTGGATTGAGGAAGTCACAGCTGCTGCTGCTACTGCTACTGCTACTGCTGCTGTCAAAGACACGGCTCAGTGGTGTGTGTGTGTGTGTGTGTGTGTGTGTGTGTGTGTGTGTGTGTGTGTGTGTGTGTTGTAACATCGAGGTCTGGACTCACAAAGTGCACAAAGTGTGACCCATGCTCAGTTGTTGTAATAGCGTGATTACACACTGAAATCACTTGCCTCTCCAGCTGTGACACATCAGGAAGAGTGTGCACTCATTCAGCAGTTGTGATGTGCATGATTATGCACAGTCTTTGTTTGTATTGTGACATAAATAAACATATTTCAAAACATCATCAACAAAAATAGTTTTTACTGGATCAGAAATCTGCATCAGAATAGCACAATTTCTTCTTTTGCCTTCGTATCTGTTTATATATATATATATATATATATATAAGGATCTTCAAAATGCAGCAGTTTTCTTGTTTAGGCGAGCAGATGAAAATGTTGACATCTTCTTTAGTAGGAGCTTTTTATTTTTAGCAACGCCTTGTTTTGATTCTTATATTTCTGCTGACTAAACATCTGGGACGTAGACTGAACGTTGGACAGGCGGCTGTCAGGGAGAAGAAGATGAGTCAGCTGTGTGGATTTAGTAATGTTTATAGGAATAGTTATTAAGGCATTTGTTCAAAGCAACAATGTGACGGATTCAATCATTACCTAAATCTACTAATTTAAATCAGAATTCTGGGAGTTGGAGTCTTGTGCAAATCTTTGAATCACTGGAGAAACCTGAAGCGTTGTTACGTCATTTTAGAATTTTCTTGCAATTTGAATTCTTTTTCAAACGCACACTTTATTTCTTTTTAAAATGCATGTTGGAAATTGCAAGAACTCCTTTTCTATAAGTTATTTTCACAGCATACTTGGATGTTTTTAATGTTTTCTGCTGCATTTCTTTTCATTTGTGTTTGCTACATTTACACCATTAAACAAAAACTCCTTCTCTGTGCTATGATAATATGTTCACTTCTGCTCTCTCACGTTCTTTTCACTTTATTTTCTTTATGCCTTTTGAACTCACAGGTTCTCTACTACGTCACACAAGCTACGCTGGGACACAGCAGCAGCAGTGACCAAACCACAGCGAGGTCAGCAGGTGGAATCCACAGAGTGAGTGGGGAAAAACTGTAAGAGAGAAGTAAACAGTGGTTCGTCATCACATTCATGCTCAGGCTGCATGGATGTAACACTGCCTTTATTTTACGTCTCATGCTTCACCCTAGGATTATGTTGTGTCTAAAGATTTCTTCTTCTTCTTCTTCTTGGAATTGCTTTTTGTCCACACAACCTTTTCTTCTTTTAAAAGTGATTAAACTTACTTAGCTGTATTATCTGCATTTTTAAAAATAGAGGGTCCACTTATTAAGCTAAGAATGAGCCCAAATCACAATAGTTACCAGCCACATGAGGGATTTCACATGTTTTTATTCAGGCTTAGCACTAAAACGACGAGAATGCGTCACAACATGGTGCTGTGTTATCTATCAAATGCTGGAATCAAGGCCATATTGCTGTGTGAAGATCATTTTTTGGGTCAAAATCTCCACACAGTTGTAAAGTCTTCAGATTATTTCATTATTTTTATTATTAGTACTAGTATTTTTATTGTTAATATAGATGAAAAGACCTGAACATCTTTCAGAAAACCAGACTTGATCAATTATACTTATTTTCACTTGTAACATCTCCAAAGTGAAGCTTTTCCTGTTTTTCCTAAAGTGTCATGAATCACTGACCCCTTTAAATCGGCACTGTGAAATATTTTTAATGAGAGTCACTTCAGGGGCCCCAAAGCATTCTGGGTCCTGGGGTCTCACACCATGCCTGTGAGCAAGCAGTGAACTCCTCCTCAGCTCCAGTGGAGCAGCTCACATAGTAGGGAGCTCCTGGTTTGGGTGATTAAGAATGTGTTTAAGTCTCCTCCTCCCTGAAATTTCCCCTCCAGGCCACTTTTTTTTTTAATCGGCTCACCTGCTTAAAGGAGACGTGATAGCAATTACACTAAAGTCAGAATAACACACACACACACCGGTCAGAAGACAGTTTAGTTCTCTGTTTTTATGAGGTGTGAGGACGGTGACGATAACATGGCAAAAAGACAGAAATAGTAAAAAGATGAAGTGATGTCTACAGTGACGGACAACCGGATTAAAACAAGTCTTTGACCAAAATGATTTCTATTTCAGAGAAATCAAAAGAATACTAAATACTGCAGAAATACATGTACAGAGCTTTGACCCAAGGAGTTAAGATGCTGGTGTGTGTGTCTTTCTTGTTGCGATCATATTGTCGACATATTTGCACTGTACTGCACTGTAAATCAGAGGGTGATTTGGGGTTTTAAATGAGTGCATTTTAATTTCATTTCTATACAGTTTGTGATGTGCTGTGCGTGTTTGTAACTGGACACACACTTTACATGAAATTCAACAAAGACACAGCACTCTGAAATAATGTTTCTACGTATATTAGGACATGCCATCTTCTAGTTTTTCTTTGACTTCGTCCTTTAGGTTATTCATTTTCTCTTGTGTGAAGTATTGAAATCTTAATTTGAAGGCACAGAGAGCAAGTTGTGTATCATTTGCGTCCATTTTATGTTTTTCAGATGTGTTTGTGTGTGTGTGTGTGTGTGTGTTCTTTACAATTATTTATAAGTAACAGCCTGAAATTAAATAACATGTGGATGCGTGTGTGTGTGTGTGTCATCCACGTACAAACTTAGAACATTTACAGCAGCCGACACTATACGTAGCTGTTCTATGTTTAATCTATATGATTCATTTGTTGAAATCTTACAGAGACATTGATGCATAAATATCACCAAGTATCTTTAAACTACATTCACATGTTCTGCATTTGTATCCAGCAGAAATGTTTTCAATAAAACCAGTTGATTTTTCAGTTTTCGGACGTACGCTGAGCAGCCAGACTCTTAACACTGATTAAATATAAATCTGTAACACGCGCTGTATGGGTCAAGAAAATATTCAACTATCTTGAACTGGAAAGAAATCTGATAAGCGTCAACTTTTAAAACTCCAAAAGCAAATTTATTCAAAATGTGGAACTGTGTTTGAGTACACCATTGAGCTCAACTCCTCGTTTGCCCGTGAATAACTGATTTGTGCTCTTTTTTTTCTCAATTTAACAGCAGATGACAAAAAGAGAGACAAGACACAGAGAGCAAGTTGTGTGCACGGAGTCAATGTGCGTCTTTGTTAGTGCTTTCTGATATATGAGTGTGTGTGTGTGCGTGTGTGTGTGTTACCTTTTACTGTACACTTCCAATCTTGTGCTTTCTTCTCTCCCTATTTGTTAAAATTAATTTAACAAAATTTGATATTTGATCTCATTCTGTCTTATTTTGTCATGTCTTTTTACTTTTCTTCTTTGTCCTAACGTGCCACAGTGATGATGGACTGAATGAAAAATCTCCCAAGATTCACTGAATGTTTTAATGATGATTTCTTCTGATTATGAATGTTATTTCCAATTGAACTGTACGCCGTTAACTCAGTGTTTTGTTTCAGAAGGTACCGTGGTTCGATGTTGCTTTTACCTTTTATACAGGAGTTCAATAATAAAAGTAGTGAAATCTTCTAACACCACAACATTTGGAGTGCCATGTTATAAGAAAATTGTAATCAGTGTGTACATTTGTGATGTTTTGTAAAATAACACATGGTAATAAACTTTAATAAAAGCATGTGAAGATGATGTCCTGTGTTTTCTTTGTGTCGGTGTGTGAATTTAATCCGACAGATGTGAAAAAGACAGAATAAAGTGTCCCATAAGCTAATTATTTCTATATAAATGTGTTGTTCTTTGTGTATGTTCCCATAACAGACAGATTGTTCTCACTGTACACAGTCATAAATCTCTAACTTTTTATCAACGAGGTCGGAAAAATAAACAAAAATGATGACATCATGATAAGGAGCTGTCCATCAACATATGGTGCTGAATTACCGGCTGTAACGCACTATGCTGTGTGATTAAAATACACTTATATCATACACACACATATTTTTTTATATCATATATTATATATATTACTTTATCTTGTTTTTTCTCTAAGTCACAAGTCACTTCCTCCCTTGATTTTTTTTCAATGCAACAGATTTAACTCGCACTCTTCATTCACACACCCTCACACGTGGACATCTGGCCGACTGTACTTGCCTACAGGCTCTCCTGGTCATGATCAGCAGCTGATCCATTTGTGTCCGAGATGTCCCTTTAATCTAAATTTCATTCAGGTTCCTTTGAGAGCTTAGAGCCAACATTTTAGACTCCTGTTTACCATTGCTGCATTTCTATTTTTAGATGCAATGCTCTTATGTAACGCTCACTCTCACATTATGGACCACTGCTGTCTGCTCCACTTGGCTGAATTGCGTACTCCCTGTGTACGTGTGTGTGTGTCTGTGTATTAAGTTAGATTCAATTAAGTCCTGTAACTTTTATAAAATAAAAAGAAATTTGAATTTAAGGCTAAATATCTATCACACATGTAGTTGAAAAAAAAGTAAGTATAAACCAACATTTTACAACAAACACAAAACATTTACATCCTGCGTAAGGCTGTTCTGTACATGGTTTCTCACACTGCTGTAATTTATTCATATCTCCAGTTCAGTTTTCAGTTTTATTTGTCATATGTAGATTAACAAAGAGTCAACAGTACAATGAAATGTGTTGGACAAGAAAAAAACATGTAACAGCACTGGACACAGAAGATAAAAAACAAGCTAAAGAAATACAATACAATACAATAACATGTAAGTAAAAACTGGAGTGATTTAATAAAATCTAATAAAATAGAATTAAAAATATGTATATGTGGGTATACAATGTATAAAAGTGGAAAGGCTTGTCAAGTGTTTATACAGTATTTCCATAAAACCTATAAAACATTTTTAATGTTGCAGTTTATTCTGCCAGTTTTCATTAGAACAAATACATAATCCACTAAAACACACCAGCAGTGTAAAAACAGACGAGACTTTTAGGTACAGACATTTTGCACAGTGACAGAGTCTGACAATATAATATGTGTAACAGTAGGAATTTCATATTGGACTTTTTTTGTTGCATTTTCAAAACATTTATTTCAACCTACTCAAAAAACAAAACAAAAAACCTCTCAAAGTTTTTTTTTTTCCTCTTAAAACATCTGAAAACTGCTCAGATCATTGCGATCGATATCCATACACCAACAATATTTGGAAAGTATTATTTTGCACAGCTGCAACGTGTAATGTATATAGGCTAGATTGTGTATTTCGTCTTCAGCTGCAAAATTATAACCCTGATGTGAAACATTAACATCGTATATTCTGTAATGCAAGAAGTCAAGCAGAAGCTGTAAGAACACAGGCTGTAAGTTTAAGACGACTTGATATAAACAAATCATGACGCGTGTGCAGTGACACACACCTGCTGTAAAACAGGTAGTCGGTAGTAGTGATACAATTCATGGTGGAGCCTGTCAAGAATAATTAGACTGAATTATACTGAAATAAATATAAAAGAAACACCCATTACAGAAATTCATAGAACATATTAACAGCTATGATGACTAGGTGAAAGAATAATTTAAAATCAAAGTGTAGTTGCCAGACACTTGCTGCAAAGGTGTGTGTGACATTTACAAAAATAAAGAAGATGAGATGAGAGAAGTACATACATATTCCAGATATTATAACTCCTAAAAGCAAAGCAGAAAGATAGCAAATGAGAGCTATATTTAAGAATGAATAAAACTGGAGGGAGGTAGTGGAATATAGAGTCAAATATATAAGATTAAAATGTAGTTATAGGTGTATGTAGAAGGAGGACACAATTATGTCTGATTTGTAAGATTATACTGGATATACAATACAATATACAATACAAATACATCTTTTTAATTTAAATTATTTTATTTTATTGATTTTTATTTTTCGTTCTTCATCTTTCTACATTTTATTGTTGGTTTATGTAATTTATCATTATGTTTTTTATGCATTACTTAACTTTTTGAATTTTTTAAAATTGTTTCATATTGTTTTAAATGTTGCAATGATGTCTTCTGCTGCTATTTTGCCTGAGTATCTTGTTCGTGCCGTCTGTCAAAGCACTTTGTAAATGCAGCTTTTAAAAGGTGCTATATAAATAAAGTTATTATTAGTAGTAGTAGTATCTTTAAACCTCTGTGTAAAGCATTGCAGTGTGAAGCCTGACAACTGTGAAACGGTATGCTATTGTTTTTTTTTTATCACAGGTAAAACATAACCTGAAGAGATAACTTGAGCTTGAAGAGATAATAAAGGTTTAAATGATAAAAACAACATTACAGCTCAGTAAACGCCGTGTCAGATACCATTTTTCATGTTTTCTATACATGTGAGGACTCTGCTACAACAGTAGGTGGTGCTGAAGCTCTCATTTGTTCCAATTTGCTATCAAAAGGCGGGAAAAGAAGAAGAAAATGAGCCAATCACAGCCAGGAAAGGTCGGAAGTGTCCAACAGGGAAGTAGCTTCTGCACTTTGAGCCGTTAGCATCACATTCACACACGCGTCAGAAGTCCAGACGTTATTACCGACAGGTACTACAGACACAGGTGTGTGCGTGTGTGTGCGTGTGTGTGTGGAGCAGGTATGTCCAGCGGAGGAGAAGTCGTGTTACGGGCCGTGGAGGCGCCTCTGTTCTGGCTCGGTGCTCTGACCGCGGCCTGGCTGTCGGTGTGCTCCGTGTGCCGACTGCTGTCCGGGATCAGGGTGTGGGTGCTGGGCAACGGACGGCTCGTGTCACCCGCCAAACTGGGGAAATGGGCAGGTGAGACACTGTATGAAGGACAATGAGGTTACTGTGTTAGATAAAGGTTCATGTCATTTACTGTTTAACTGTATAACTACTACAACACATTAGAAACCCATGACTCCTGAAGTGACACATGTGTATTTAATATTATATTCAATGAACAACTTATAAACTGTGAACAGTGAACACAATATCTGCAGGAAAGTTGATTTTGAGCCTGTTTCACGTGAATATTACATCAGAGATTAGTTTTTTAGTAACTTTTTACACACTTCTCTGTCTGTGTTATGTGTTTTCTTTATATTAGTAATCATACATACTTCTTCTTGTTTGACATATTCAGTGTGTTATTCTTGCAGACGCTGGGCCTCCTTGTTCTCTGAGCTCTGTGGTTGTTGTAGATGAA
This sequence comes from Argyrosomus regius, assembly GCA_946959425.1. Classification (NCBI taxonomy): domain Eukaryota; kingdom Metazoa; phylum Chordata; class Actinopteri; family Sciaenidae; genus Argyrosomus; species Argyrosomus regius. Next base: position 28,945,340 of record OX336882.1, read on the forward strand.
GACGGTTGATGTCATTCAGATTTTTGTTTGTTATTTTAACTAGACAAGCGAAGAAAGAGGAGTCTTTGTTTACATTTATATTTACCTTCTTAACTATCTAAATTTGTGGTCGGTGCGCTCTCCAAACATGAATCCAAACTGCCAAAATACAAACAATTTTATTTACTTTTTTTTTTATCACGTCTCAGACCTTTTTTTATGTCACTCATAACCTGATACGTTTTCTGTTTCTGCGCTCACTGACCTCTTCTGGCTGAAACTCGTAATCTGTTGCATCTCTGACCACATCCATCATCGTTGTTCAGTATATGTAGCTTTTAACAACCTTGCACTACTCTTCTGTTGAGTTTTGTGATGATACTCTTTATTTATTTATTTTTTATTATTATGATTTATTGTGTGATCATTTGTAGCAGCAGCAAACAGCTTCTTTGTATTATTCAAGTATTCATTCTTCAGATTCTTTTCTGGTCTGAGAGTTTCCAACAGGTTTCAGATGATCATATATAGAGAACAGGCTATTGAGCAATGAAGAACATTTCCTGCTACAGAAATAAGCACTCATTTCATGTGCTGAACTTCATTATGTAGGTGAGAAACTGTATGAGGGACATTAACGTTACAGTCTTAGGTGTAAACAGTTGATGTCATTCTGGGATTTCTTTACTATTTTAACTAAACAAGCGTCATTTGCAAAAAAAGAGGAGGCCATGTTTACATTGATATTTACCTTTTTAATTATGTCACTGTTTACATTTCAGGTTTTTTCTCTGCAGAGAAGCATCAACTTGAAATTCAGCTGTAGTATTTGTCTCCATAGAACTTGTTAAACTAAAACGTCTCTGCTTTGTGCTTGTCACTTTCTCTAAACATGAACCCAAACAGCCAAAATGTAAAAGACGTTTTATTGGGTATATTTAATGTCCAAAGGATCTTCTCAGGAACTTCATTACTATTACTATAATACTATTATTATTTTTACTTTTTTATCACGTCTCACACCTTTTTATGTCGCTCATAGTGATGTTTTAAAAACCTAGAAAATTGTTCTGGTTCAACTCACACACAAATGGGAATTTAGAGATTCCAACAATATCAACAAACAAACAGACACAACAGGCAGAGCCATGTGTGGATCCACGATACACACTTAAAACGAGGGCTGGAGAAAATACAGCAGACACATTTTAAAGTTATTTTTGCTGAGATTTCGGCCTACTGTAAAAAAAACCTTCCAGGTTGGGCACATAGACTGTATAAAACATGGACGTAGTCTCCATGACGTCACCCACAGGTTTCTGAAGCTCTGAGTGTGGGGGCTCTGGCTGCTGCCATCTTAGCAGTCCTGCATGGTTCACTAGTGATTGCTTAAGTCTCCTGATATGGCTTATCTAATATGACTAATATGACATACCTGTTAGACATTATGGCTTCTCTGTCCCAGCAGACACAGCAGACACACAGTGTTTGTCTTTTCACATGAAATAAGGACCGGGCAGGGAATGATGAGCATTTTGTCACTGGGTGTAAATTGTAGTAAATCTTGTTACTGGATTACGGCTTGAGGGGATTATCAAACCACACTGAATGCCGTCCATCTGTCCAACCTGCTCACTGTCTGAACGTTGAACCTTTGAACTGACTGCTGGGATTGCTTTAACGTTCGCCAACATCAGTCTGCTGTTCAAGGTTCATATTCTAATACAAAAAGCTGCTAGATGCCAGGTATTACAAGTTTTCTGAATAATGATTAATATAAACATTTGGAGGGAATAGAAGGAAAAAAAAATCCAATAATGATTTATCAGCCGATATTCTTTATAGATAAATTAACATTTAAACAAACAACATTAAACATTTTTTTTTAATCAATAATCCCTCAGATGTGGTTTATTAAACACTTGTGACAAAGATATGTAATGGAGACAGGATATTTTACACTTTACTGTTAAACTCAGTAAACTTCAGTAAACTTAATTCAAAGTTTTAATAAAAATGTTAGTTGAAGATTAATAATCCTACAAAAAAACACAAATAAAACATAATTATTAGATCTAAATTGTATCATGCATCTTTTTCTGCATTATGTCTTTGATATTGGTGCATATTGGACAACATATACCACAATACAAATGTATCGGGCCAATATCAGCTGATATTTCTAGATGTTATATTACATTGCATCCTATGTGATCAATCAAAATAACCGGATGAAAAACAAACTGCATGTTAGTTTTGTTTGCATTTTTCATGCATTTTCAGATTTCTCAGTCCAGAATTATTTGACGTATTTTTCTTTATTTACTCGGCTGCTCCGTAGTTTCTAACCTTTTCCAACCCGCGCAGTCAGAGTCACATCAGTCTGCTCGAGAAAACCAAATGTTTTCTGAGGATACGAGCCGAAGTTGCCTTTTGATCTTTTCGTGCGCGTCTAAAAATGGAAACGCGTCAGGCGGGTGTTTTTTTATTATTATATTACACATGCAAAATGATTCAGGATATCCAATGAGGCAAAAGGAGCACGTTAGCATCGGCTGCTGCTCTCATTCACAAACTTTGTCTCAGTGAAGTGGACTTGATTGTGAGGACGGCCTGATTATGTAAGAGAGGACTAGAGCCATTCATAAATGAGACGCATGATCCTCGGGATTCTGGTTCACTGGTACCCACATGACACTTTCTGTGAGTCTGTGGCAGTATTACAGAGAACCATTGTAGTGCTATCCTGCTATCTGAGACAAAGCTCCAATTCTAAATAATAAAACTGACTTGTTATATGTAATAAAAAGGCAGCTGGTCTTATAAATGAAGTTCATAAGACATTAACATGTATCTGAAAAGAAAGTTAGAGCTAAATACTGTAAGAAGGTACATTCATGTATACAGTGGAAATAGGCACAAAATGTAATCTGATTTCTTCAGTTATGATGTTCAAATATAGCTACACTTTACAAATATAAGCTGCACCCATGCAAATGTAGACCTTGTAAATGATTGTTGCTAGGATACAAGCATGTTGGTCACATAATATAGCATCTATCTATCTTATCAGGACTCGGACATTGTTGCATATCCAACATATATTCACATTGCAATGGGTTCATTTGTTGCAATAACACGTTTCAGATATGGTAGTACATGATTTAATTATTTTGATTGTTCTCCAACCCAGAGTCCAAAAAAGTTGGGACATTTTCCGAAATATAAATAAAAACAGAATGCAAACAAACAACAACAAAGTTGATCATTTTAAACATTAAATGTCTCGTTGTTTATCAGTTGAATATAGGTTAAAGGAATTGTGAATCGCTGCATTCTGTTTTCATTTGTGTTTTACACAGAGCCCAAAGTTTTTTGGAATCTGTGTTGTGGTAGTGCTTCGTGCAATGTTACGTCACATAATCTGTTAATCTGTGGTTAATCGTTTTGTCATATAAAATGACAGAAAATAGTGAAACATGCCCAGTATAATTCCCCAGATCTCAAAGTGACATCTTCAAATAGTCCAAAGACATTCAGTTTCAGAGAGAAGCAGCAACATTTCACATTCATAAAATTGGTACCAAAGATTTTTTGGCATCAAAATTTATCATCAAAAATTGATTAATCAATTAATTGACCAAAGGTCTCATAACTACATCGTACTTGTTTGATCAGTCATTGTTATTTCCGCAACTCTGCTTCAGATCACTCCCTTAAAAACTAAAAAAATACCAAATACAGACTAAAAAATGTGTGCTAATCTTGCCAGTACAGTCTATAAATGTATTGGTTGTTTATTAATTATTGATAGAATGAATTCCCGCCAGGTCTTTCTGCATGAAATGATTTGTTACAAATGCATGCACTGTTTACTGGAGGAAAGAAAGGGGCAGTCTGGAAGTAGGGCAGGACTTTGGCTTGTCACGAATATTGGGAAATGGGATGCGTTAGCCAAATCCTCATTATGTCGTCTTTTTAAGTGCACATTCGTTTATGTTCAGCGATAAAATAATGTTGGCTATCAAACCCAACACCCAAATGGGAACACATAGTAGCACTATCATCAGAACACCTAGCCGGCCTAACCTACTTTTGTAGAAGACAGCAGTTCCTAAAATAGCCCTTGTTTTATTTGACTGAAGGGAACATGCACTCAGCTGTGAAAGCTTCTTTTTTTCTGTTCTGACTGCAAAGCATTTCATTCTTAAAACAACTAAAAATAACCCAGCCTATGTTTCCCTCATCATTGTGCCTGCAGACTCTCCATCACTCTCCCCTCCTCTTCTCTCTGTGCTATTTTTAGTTGCCCCCAGGATCCCCCATGTTCGTGTTTGTCATTTTCTCTCCTCTTTCCTCCCCCACTCCCTTCTGTTTGGCTCTGCTGCAGCCCTAGAGGATGCTTGGCACCTCGGCATCATCTGTACTCAGGAAGATCACACAAAGGGGAAATGGGTACAGCAAAGGGCAGATAGAGAGATGAGTAAGAAAAAAGAAAGAACGATGTCAAAATAACAAAGTATTTGCTTAAAATAAACTTCCGCGTCTCTGCAGGGATATTTGTATTAGACATTGCGGCAGCAGCACAAACGTTTCATGAAAACAGCAACGATCAGGTGTTGTAGTGCTCAGCAATAGAGCTGAGCTGTATCTTTTATTAGTATGATAAATAAGTCCCATATATTAACAGTATTATGTATAATATGTCTATTAAATACTTAAATCAAATAAAAAACAACATGTAATCAAAACACTTTGATTAAGGACGCACTGAGCTGATATGCCAGATCGGTATCAACGATGATACTGACCTTATTAAATCTGTCACAACAGACCCAACTCAGTTTTTAGTGCCACAGCAATCCCTGTCCTCATATAACCTGATATAAAACAATCCAAGCGTGCAGTGACGTATACAGCTTCTAAAGAAGATGAAGAGAGGGCTGGTGTTGGAGGTGATGGAAGTGAAAAAGTTTGAAGCTTTAAATAATAATAAAAGTGAGTCTAAGGACGCCAGATAATATCAAAAGGCTATATTTACACCATCATGAGAACTGCGTGAAAATAACAAACTATTTGATTGAAAGTGGAGGAAGTCTCCGTGACGTCACCCACAGGTTTCTGTAGAGCCGTTCTGAAGCACACCACTGAAACCGACTACAGACGAATCCAAAAATGAGCAAAGACGTGGAGCATGTGTGGAGCTGAGGCGGGCTGAATGAAGCCCGGTTGCTCAAATCAGCCACCTGTCAATCGAAGTGGCCACGCTCTTAAATATGCATAATTGTAAGTCTTAAAATAATTTGATATGATGAGTTATATAGCAATTCTGACACGGTACAGTTGTCATGAACAGGGAAATTAGCTATAGTGACCAAAACTGTTTTTTGTTTACCAGGCTGTAAACATGTTTATTTCTGCTGTGAAGTTGGACATTTTAACATGGGGACTTATGGAGACTGACTTACTTCTGGAGCCAGCTTCAATTAACCAAGAACAGCAGTGTCTAGCACTAGGTGTGGAAAAAAAGAAAACAAGAAAATAGTCCCTCCTTATTCATTTCAAAAGGTGGTACCATCAACGTATTTTGATGCACATTTTAAATTAACGTGATAGAAAAGTCTGAAGGAAACTGCAAAATTCAAAAAGACTTTGCATAAATTTTGCAAAAATGTTTTTATAGCTTGCTCGAGGTGGCTTTTGCCTTTTCCCAAAAAGGAGTACACAGATATGGTGTAACCTTCCTCACATTAATGCGTGAAACAAACCGAAATATCATATTTCCATCATGTTTTTAAATGGTTGAGGTTCGACTGGCGCTCTTTGGATTACGTCCTCTTGTTGCTCTCTCTTCTTCTGGTTTTTCCACTGGAGAATTGTCAGAGCCTACCGCTTATCTCACGAACCGACTCCTAATATTTGCATAACAGTAGTGGATAGAAACAATAGTGCCCACGCAGAGGGCTCCTGCAAAAAAAAAAAAAAAAAACCACTTCTGACTAAAAGTTAAGATTGTGAGACAAAAAACAATGAAATATGATCCACGGAGGCTTTTTTAGGTGACTGGTCATCCTGCGACAGATGTTACAAAAGTTGAGTGAGGTTTAAAACTAGCCTCAGGTAATAAAGTTTATTTTGAATAGAGATTGCACTTATGTCGGTCCACCTGCTCGCAGTATTTAATGAGCCTAAAAGTCTAAAAGCCCGGCTAGTGGACCACAGAGGCTGTGCTGCTCAGTGCACCCAACCAGACTGATCTGGTTTGACCTAAAACAACCCACCAATATTACCCTCCTCTTAAGTGCACCTCGCTCTCACAAGTAGGTCCAAACCACAATGCAACCAAAGAACAAAACAACCTGAAATAAGGACAGGGTAATAATTACGCACAATCGACAGCTAAAAACAGAAGACGAGGAACACGAGTTTACACGAGGATAAGATGAATGACGCTCTTTACGCCGAGCTTTTCAGGTTACACGGGGACATAATGTAACGCCCTGACTCTCTATCGCACTCCCCATCCACTTTTTTGTTATATTTAGCCAGAGGTGTGATGAATAGTTCCTTCTGAAAGATGGGAATTGCTAAAAATAGGCCCCTGCTGCTGCTGCTGTTTGTGCCAGGCAGTTCCAGGGCATCCGTTCGCTCGACTGCCACTGATGACAGAGAGGACCTAACTTTCCCTCTCTCTCTCTCTCTCTCTCTCTCTTTGTCCTCCTTATTCACCTCGGCTGCTCTCCATGTACCCCATCCTGCAGTACATTCTGTCTACACTGACATTCAGCCCTTTTACCCTTGAAAGTCAATTTATTTTATTTTTCTAAAGCTTTTTGTGTGCTCGGCTAACACCTGTGGGGTGCGCTGCACTTTCCAGGGATCACTTGTCAGTCAAACAGTCCATAACTGACATGTTTGTCATCGGATTTCTGTGGTGATAAAATTCCTGGAGGTGGCGCTCTTTGTCTGTTGTTCATCTATGGTGGCTAGACCTGCTTGGCTTCTCTTTGGTCTTCTGTCTGTGTCTTGATTTGACACAAAAAAAAGCTCATGAAAACAGAGCAAAACATCAAATTTTCAAATATTTCCTTCTGTGGAAATATTTCTTCTAGCAGCTCAAGCTGACAGAGCACATTTCAGACTGCAGTGAGCTCGTTGTAAAGGTGTGGTCTGACACTGAGATAATGAGTCACAAAAGTCCGTTTAAACTGTGCACCAGGCCACAAATGGCTAATAGCAAATGTACAAGGGAGCCACTCCTATATATCATAGTGAAAATATGCAGTCATGTAGACAGTCCTGTCTCGTCTTACTTTGGTTCATGGTTTTTCATGGTGCTGGAAAGAAAATAAAGAACAAGTGTTACGTTCATACAAACTATTGGAGTAGATGGTGAATATGGAGAATCATATCTTTCCTTATTAAATCCAGTGTTTTCATCATTTAGAACAGTATATACTTCGTCCATCTAACTCAGTCTCTATCTGATCTTTTCCCTCTTCTAGTCGTGACCGGAGCCACAGATGGGATTGGGAAAGCTTACGCGGAGGAGGTAAGATTTCTTGGACTCTGGACTAACCTAACCTGAACGTCAGAAGATCACAGTGAAACAAGAAGAGGAGGGCGTTTCTGTCTGTGTCTGTCAAACACGTGGAATGAAATCATTTCTAAAGGCGTACTTGTGAGTTTTGTACCTGTAATACTGGTTTTGTTAGCTCGGACGTTTAGGCTTGTATTTCTACTTCAAATGGGTGTGTTGAAATACAGTTTTGTCACTGTAATCTTTGTTCTGTACGGTACATTGGTACCAAAGGTCAAAAACTGGGATAGGCTGGCATCAAAAACTTTTTCTGAATGGTTATTTTCTAAAAGAGTTAACACCAGACAGAAGAATGATCCAGTTTATGTATATTGATGATTTAGTGAAGGTTACAGAGGCCTGGAAGAATCAATCAAATTATTCAGTTTGTCTGAGAAACTCAAAGCTATCCTGCTTCCTGAGCCTGTAGGTGACTGACAGAGTTGTCTTGCCATTTCGAAGACACTCATTGGTCAGAAGTTGAAAATCCCTCCCTCCCTCCCTTCCCGGTTACCTCCTTTTGTGACACACTGTGTACAGAACATTAGGTTTGTTCGAGATGAGCCGAGTCTGTGGAGAATCGATCACCAGCAATCGACTCGTAACGCATGCTTGATGTCGACTTGCTCTGAAGTGAACTCACAAGATCGAGGCGTCCTCAGTCTTTAGAGCCCGATGCTGCAGACGCAGGGCGTGACAGGAAATGCCGGGCTGTTATCTGATCAAAGATTATAGATTTGTCTAGAAACACCACATGCTGTAGAAAACCCGACCTTTCTGTGCATTTGTACTCTTTAAAACTAGCATGCAGGCTCATCTCCCGATCCGGCCGTCTGATCTCGACCACTTTCCAAGCACGGTTCATCTCCAACAAGCCTATTCCCGCACAGTAAACCTGTCAAATGTGTGTGCTCGTGTAGACAGACGCTTGTGCATGTTTTTTCACCTCCAGCTCGTGAAGTTAGGCTTGAAGGAACTGAATACAACATGTGAAGCAAAGTTTACAGGCAGAAGCCTAAATCTTCAGGCTGGAAAAATACACCTGCAAGCAATGACCTGAAATTCTAGGTACAATTAATTGTTAGATTTAACAGAACTAGGATTACAGTGACAGAAACACACAACACAACCTTTGAAATCATAGATGCATACTTAATGTTCAAGCTTACAAAAATTACAGGTACAAAACTCTATGAACACACTTTCTATCTGCAAACTGACTCCACTAAAAGTACATCTTCTTAGTTGACTGTCTGAATATGAAAGTTGTTTCAAGAAGGTTTTAGACCAATCGCAGGTCGATCATCACACTAGGCCAAAGTAATGACTTGCACTGCTGCGCTGCCTGTATGCAATCTGTGCCGGAGCGCACACGTGTCGCCCTTCATCGACATGTTGTTTTGTGTTTGCAGCTCGCTCGCAGAGGCTTTGCCATCATGCTGATCAGCCGCACTCAGGAGAAGCTGGATGACGTCTCCAAGGAGATCTGTGAGTCCTGTGCATGTTTATTTTATTTTATTTATTTATTTTTTAAACGTTGCCAGACATGGACAGTTAATGGAAAATCAAGATTTGTGTATTCACGTTTCATGTTTCAGTTTTCGTCATTTTGAAATACAGTATACTGTATTTAATCCATCACTCGTACTAATCCCACATTTTTAGAGTCGAGGGAAATCAACAGTACCTGCGGTCCAAGGGCACAAGACTAATATAGTATTAAGTATGACAGCTGCTAGACCGGAGTTCAGTCTTAATGATCCATGCAGCTATACGGCCTCATTTATCCGGAACCTGAAATGTTGCATCCATATTGCACTGCGCGATAGTCCAACAGGGCCGAATGACTAACGACTAAATAGTATTGCACTGAATTGCGTGTTTTTCACAAGCGATCCTAAATTGAGTGGAGATTCAGCAGGACTCTTATGCTTTCGGGGTTACGAGGCAGTAAAGCCTCCTTCAGGAGCTGAACGTGAATCTGTCCAATTAAATGAAAGCTTTCTCTTAAGGGAGGGATATCCTTATTGATGATGAAGGATTATTTCAGGGGTTTAATTATTTTTTTTCTCCTCCGCTCTGCTCTTCCCTTTCGCTTTGCTTTCCAAGAGGTGACTTGTTGTAGTGTGTGGCCATTCATAAATGCTTCACACGAGCGGTTCAGTTATGTTTCATTGCTAAATTAAAATGCTTATTCATTTCTGTGCCTTCAGCGAGCAAATGCGGCGTGGAGACCAAAACGATCGCAGTAGACTTCAGTTCTGTAGATATCTACTCCAAGATTGAAGAAGGACTTGCAGGACTGGAGATTGGAGTTTTGGGTAAGATGCTTAGGCCACCTCACTTTTTTAATCATATTTAATTAATTGATCAGATTAGATGGCAAATTAAATCTCAATCTTGGCCTACAGGCATCAGGATATAATCCACTATGATAAGTGTAAGCTTTTCACACAGTCATAAAGGTTAATTTATCCAGGCTTCTTCAGCCCTTTGCTGCCCTCCTAAGATGCAAAGAGGAATAACACGCATTATAAAATCTTTCCATCCATCAGTTTGTCAACATTATGCAATGTTTTGAAAGTCACGGTGCTTTTATTTCTCTCATCAACAGTCAACAATGTCGGAATTTCCTATTCGTACCCTGAATTCTTCCTCAGCGTCCCCAATCTGGACACGGTGAGTTAAAGGTTCATTATTCTGATTGCCACAAGTGTATAAATGATTGTCAAACAGGCATGTGAATGATAAAATGTAGGAATAGAAGTGGTATTAATAGCATATAGTTTGTTATTACATATTTTATAGCTCCACTGTTAACTGGATCCTTTCCAGTTAGCTGTATGAACAGTTTTGGTTCAGAACCGAGCTACAAATGTGGCCAACTGAGTTGGACCTTATCCCAAATATGATACTTTTTTTTTTTTTGTTTAAACTGGAACATAATTTATGTAATTGATAACTATCATGTTTACCTAAAGCACGCTTATTTAATTTATGTGCTGGAAGGGGGCCACAAGTAGCAAAAGCCAAGTGTAACAGAGGCATAAGTAGAGAAGTGTCATAAACTGACTCAGGAAATGCTGTCACACAGTATTATCTGCCAAAGCTTGATAACATGAGCCACCATACCACTGAACTGAGCTATCTGATCTAATGGTGAGTTTTATTCCTTAAGAGTTAAACCCTTCATTTGTAAAAGAGTGTATGTGGGGATGTATTTCCTCTTCCAGAAGTTGCATAGTAAACAGCCTATGGCATTTCAGCAAATATCTCGTGCCATCACAAATCGCAAGATAATATCTTTAACGCCTGCGGTTGATACTCACAAGGATGCAAGGAAATGCACAAACACACCAGGCGATGTGCGGTAATGCTCCTGTTCTTCTTGTTTCAGTTCATCGACACCATGGTCAACATCAACATAACGTCCGTGTGCCACGTGAGTGTTTGAAAACATTGATGTAATATGAGTTTTTTTTGTGACTCAAAAAAAGATGTTTTCTTTTTAATGCCAAGAAAATAATCTTACAATTATTATATAATACCTGCATAAGTCCCAAACTGTCCTGAAGTGAATCTAAAATACCATGGAAATTCTAATATAATCACGTGCCACCAGCCTGGCGTGCTCCATATTAACGTGCTTATGTCACCTGAAAGTTATTCACACTTCCGTCATCTCTCTCTCCAAAAAAAACAGTCTTAACCTCGGTCTCTTCTGCGGTACTTTTTGCCGGCGTGGCCCTCAGTGACACCAGAAAGTGCAAAATCCCACCAGAACACGACAAGTACACTGCTTTCAGATGTCACTGTCGCAGTTCATCTTCTCACTGTGTGTGTGTGTGTGTGTGTGTGTGTGTGTGAGTGTGAGACAGCAGTGTTTTTAGCCTGGTTCTGTCTTCTGTTCTTTACCCATCCTAAAATTTGTTTTTTTATTGTCTCTGATCAACAGCTGTACACCCTTAAATTAGAGCCCTGCAGTGATTACAGCCTTGTGTCTATGTGAACAGATATATCCAGTTTGTACTTGTAGGTACTGAAACTTTTCCAAGTTTGTCTTTGAAAAACTGCTGAAGTACAAAAGAATGTTCTCAAATACACTTATACAGTCGATCGGGAGACATCCAGGGGAGATAATCTTAAATAAGCGGTTCAGCCTCAGTGTGCACAACATCTCTGTAGACATGGACGTGTACATGTTGGTCGCACGTCTCACTGTGATGTCTGGCTTTCCTTTGAGTTATTAAGTTTGTCCGAGTAGATTCATGTGGCTCAAATAGTTTGAGATCCACTGTCAGGTAGTCCCACAGAGCACAAGACACACACACACACACACACACACACAGTATAGTAAGTGACTTCCGTCGCTCTTCACCATGTTCAGCAGTTCCCAGAGCAACAGCTAAAGTCCACCCACGCTCTTAGCACTTAATTTATGTCATTCAATATTTCTTTAAATGGCCCCCTCTGCTATCATTATCATTTCCTTTTCTCTCTTTGTCTTCCCTCCCCGATCACTGCTCCACACCGGACCCACACACACATACACACACACACACACGTTTACAAATGTGGATGCACACCTCCGCACACACTTGTCCGCCACCCACACACGTTAATAGACTTTTCTGTCTGTCTCTTAACTCGGTTTCTCACACTCTCTCTGTCTCTCTGTCTGTCTCTCTCTCTCTCTCTCTGTCTTTCCCTTCTGCATTGTTTTTTTGCAGATGACGCGTCTTGTTTTACCTCAAATGGTGGAGAGGTAAGTTTGCCCGACTTTAGCAACAAGTTTTTATACATTACTGATGTCTGTGAATATTTAGCAGTTAACACCAGCGGAAATACATTAAGCAGCACATTATTGGTTAATTAATATCTTTTGATATAATGCAATGCAGAACAGTTGTAAATAGTTAAAGGAATTGACGTTTTGGGTGATATGCTTATTTGTTTTCTCGCCAAGAGTTGGACGAGACGCTGGATCCAAGAGACGCTTAGCTTAGCACAAAGACTGGAAATGTGGAAACAGCTCGCCTGGCTCTGTCCAAAGTTAAAAATAAATCTGCATACCAACACGTCTGACGCTCGTTTACATCATAGCTCGTTTGTCGTCACATTGCACAAAAACAAAACTGTGATAACACGTTGTGTTTTTTTTCTGTGCCAAGGAAGCAATGAAGTGTGTTTTCCAAAATGTTAAAACTATTCCACTCAATTTAATCTTTTATTGTCATTTTTATCATTCACCATATTTTTTTATAAACTGTTTTTGAGAGGAAATGGCATAGAGTCAAACCATTTATTCAGTCACAGCAGCACATAAAGATCAGTTGACTGTTGAAAAATAAAACTTATATGCACTCAAGATTGAATTTCAATCACAGAGAATAATTGAATGATTAAAACTTTTAGTTTTAGACCGGTGTTGCACTACAGTGGAGTTGTCAGCATTTCCTTCCAAATACCAATCAGTATTGAATTTATTTTCCAGTCCAATAAAGCATAAGTGACCCTCGATCTTGCTTGTTTGAAACTGGGCTCTAAATTTTTTGGAAACCTGTTTTTTTTTGGGCCCTCTGCAGTGTACGCAGTAGTTAGATTGAACAGGTCTAAACTGTGATCAGCTGATATTCCAGTAGTGCTAACCCCAGACCAGTGTTCTATTTCAAAGTTATAAGAAAAGCTGTGCTAAAGCAGCATATATATTTCATATTTCCAGCTTGTTATAGTCATTATTCTGCACTTGACACTGAAACAGGAACCTTTACTTATTCTTATAACTTATTTTACCGTTGCTCAGAGGGATCTCGTGTCTCTTAATGCTCTTCAGGTAGTCGGTGTGGTTAAACCATTGTACAGTTTTGTTCTACATGTCTGAAACATTACTATTTTTACAAACCCTTCATACAAAATAACCTAAATTAAAAGATATCGAGCTTTTGCGGCAGGAAATCCCAAACTTTTGAATGGTTGTGTGTGTATATAAAATTAAAATTACTTTTGCCTCATCATCCACCTCTGGATTAGATAGAATATTGTGTGAGAGCAGCACATGCTGCAGCAAAAATATCCTCGGATTGTAAATATTTAGGCGTTGATGGTGCTGTATCTTTGATCTTATCGAGATCTACCAGCTCTTCTTTGATGTTACAACAAGAGCATTTTTGGTTCAGCTTGCAGGCAGACATAGTACCATGTTCTCTCATCATTCTGGGATTGATGTCTGAAGTGTTTGCTGCCGTTGCCCCCTTCCTCTTTCTGCTTCCTTTCACTGTAAAATAGCATTTGTTTTTATCCTTGTGTTTCCAGGAAGAGGGGCGCCATCCTCAACATCTCATCTGCCAGCGGGATGTACCCCGTTCCACTCCTTACCATCTACTCTGCCTCAAAGGTAATCGCAGTACACGCTTTATGACCTTTTCTTCAGTTGTTAACTGAAGTGTTATCTATAAATGCATCCCAGCGTCATAAACGGTTTACATCTCACCATATACTGTAGGCCACGGGGACAAATCCATCTTTGTTCTCGTGTTATGAATTATTCCGTCTAATCTACCACGGCGAAACGTAGCCGCTGATGGCGATAGATGTTAGTTCAACATTTATTTGGATGTAGGGATGAAGGGAGGGGATCATCTTTTTTTCATATTTGCTGCTTTAATTGTTGAATATAAATAAGTCGCTGACTAACTCAGGTCCCGAGGTAGCGCACCAATTAAAAATGTTTATAGGAGCATGTGGCGTCGTAATGTTTTATAACCGTCTCATGTGTGTTTGTTAGCTTAAAAACTGCCTGCTGTTCACAGTTTCAGCTGATTAATTTGCTGGTGTCTTAATACTGGGTCATGTTTATCTACTAAATCCCGGTTTCTGCAGTTTAATGTTTAAAAGTGCTAAATCTAGAATCCCATTAACATTGTGAAAGAACACCGTGCATGAACTCTGTGGACATATTTCGCCCTTGCTGGGTTTTTTTGCGCAGCATGTGCAAAGTCTTTTGAGAATTGTAATCCCATGGCTTTTTAGTGTTTTATGTTTGGTGTCCTTTTTATCTTACTGAGGTTGTAGTCTTAATAACCTGCATTTTATCTTGTATAGGCGTTTGTGGATTTCTTCTCACGGGGACTGCAAGCTGAATACAAGAACAAAGGCATCATCGTCCAGGTGAGTCATGATCCAACCGTGGTTTTTCTGCTGCACGCCCACATTGTTTTGATAAAGTGTGTTACTATAGATAAAAATGCAAGTTGAAAATCCTTTTTTAGAGTTTATAAAGTGAACTGTCGATACTTTACAGAGCTACACACATTGTTCTGTTCCCTTTTCCAGAGCGTTCTGCCGTTTTATGTCGTAAGCAAGCTGAGTAAAATCCGACGGGCTACGCTGGACAAGCCCAACCCAGAGCGCTACGTGTCAGCCGAGCTCAACACCGTGGGTCTGCAGACCCAGACCAATGGCTACCTGCCCCATGCCATTTTGGTAAGTGTGGGTATTTAATGCTGGTAGCAAAGAACAAAGAGTCTAATGTTTTTTTCAAATCTTAACTCATTTAAGCTTCATTTTGTTTTGCTGATTTCTCTGAATATATGAAATTAGCTGTCTGAAATGTTTGCCAAACGTTCACCCATCACCCAAACAAGTTAATCTAAAAGCAACCACAATCTATTTTGGTACATCAGCCATCAAACAGCCTCTCTGTAGACTGTGAAGCACATTACAGGTTGCTAAGGAGCCGACGTTTATGTAATTACATCTTGAAAAAACAAGTACAGTTCCTTTCATACAGTACAATGCGTCATTATGTCTCTTTATTCCTGGCGGTAACTAACAATGTTTGCGTGTTATGGAGACCAGCGTTGGACACTAACTGAGGACCTTCGCTGTTTTGTCATCTGTGCGCTCACTTAACTGACCACTCAGAATGACTCAAGATCTGCTCAGCCAGCTGGAGCTTAAAATCACTCTGCAGGCCAAATCTTTCCTCCACATATTGTAGGTCGTTTATATACGATCAGCCCGAGCAACTGAAATGTACCTCGGGTATTTGGCAGATAGGGGGAACACAGCTGGAGCACATAAAAGTAGTACCCCTCTCTAACATAACTGGTTTCTCCGGAGAAGTAATAAATCTGGTTATTAGGAACACAGAGAGTCGTGTTACAGGTAGTCAAGGTCTCTCGGTGCAACTGGACCGAAAACCTCATCGGGTTGCAATTTCATTTTATACAAAAGAGCTTCCTACCTGCTCATCTCCATTCACTAAATTAATATTGTGTCAACAGTTGCTGAAGCAGCTGTCAAAAGGTAAACATCCTCTGAAATAATGGAGTGGGATGCTCCACTACCTTTCTGTATTGTCTGTATCCTAACACTGTAATTACTCTGCGGAGACACGAGCGTCAGAAATGAAACGGAAACACACAAATTTAGTTTAGATATTTCAGCCGTCGGATCATTTATAGCGGAGGTTACAGAGAGCAAGAGTCATTTTCTCCTTCAGGTTCCTCCATATTGTGTTGAACTATGTGACCTGAATATCAATGACTATGTTTATTGATGTACATATAAATAACAACACCATCCATTACAGCATGCAGGTGGTTCGATAAATCATTTTTAGCGCAGACGAGGTTTTTTTTGGTGCCGATAATGTAAATGCAGCACGGATCTCTCTCCTGTTATCAGCTCCTCTGTTTCACTAAACCACAAACTGGAGACAAGTAGCGTGTGTGCTGATTATCTGATAATCCCTCTCCCTTCAATTGTGCAGCACAGCTCTGCCCGTCTCCCAGTAATAATCCACAATTTTCCAGTATCAAATCCAGACTGCTGCAAGCTTCTACATGTAGACATTCTGTCATCTTTGCTGGAGTTCGTTTGTTTCCATATTTATTAGGTTGCATGATTGTGATGCCCTAGTAATAGACTTAAATCAGTATGAAATATAAGCTCAAATTCAGCTTGAAGCTGCTTGAAAATTCACGCCTGTTGTTGGTCCGCTATGAAAATATTATTGACCGACCGGTTATCATAAACATTATATGAGGCGATGAAGTTTAAACATCTTGGTCATCATTTTCAACTGGACAGGTGTGACCCATAGACAGTATAAAACATGGATGTCGTATCCGTGACGTCACCCATAGGTTTCTGTAGAGATCTGAGTGCGGTGCATCTCAGCAGTTCTGCCGCTGCCATCTCCCAGCTAATCTAAAAAAAGGGCAAAGATGTGGACCTGTGCCACCTGTCAATCAAAGCAGCCACGTTGTTAATTATGCATAATTTTAAGCTGTAATATAATTTGAATGGGTGAATTATATAAAAACACACCAACACTGTTTTTTGTACCAGGCTGTAAACATGTTAATTTCTGCTCTGAAGTTGGACATTTTAACATAGAAGCTTATGGAGGTTCACACATTCTGTAGCCAGCCTCTAGTGGCTGTTCGAGGAATTGCGTTTTTTTTTTTTTTTTTTTTACAGACACCACTCGGTCTGACCCAACAGTCCTCGATCAACATTTCTCAATAGAAGAGTTTGTTTGTAAGAGTTTGTGTCTCCAACCGCAGTAAATTTTGCTTTTTAACTGTTGCCCACACTCAACCAAGTCCATAATTCATATATGTGATCTATTATTATATCCACCTTCGAATTAATGATGAATTAGTTTAGAAAAATTACAAAATAGGGCGCCCTAGTAGCTCACCTGGTAGAGCGAGTGCCCCATGAGTCCTTTCCGCGCTATCCGAGCTCGATTCGAGCCCCGCCTCTCTCCGTATATCCCCTTTCCTGTCTCTCTGAAGCTGTCACTATCTAATAAAAACCCTAAAAATGCAATTACTGACAAAACAGTTAAGAGGAAATCTATAGGTAATTAAATGAATATGGTGAAATGGTAAGTAAATGAAAGAACCATTTATGATGCTTCATAAAACTTAAATCCAGTGGGAGGGTTTCAAATCTTCGAACTGTCAAGTTAAACCTGAGTTACTGACAAAAGCTTTATTGCTGTAATTTAAACTGCCTACTAATGCATAATATATAAAAATTAGACGCAATTTTGGTGAATATGTCCAGCGAGCGAGATAAGTTCACTGTATTTTACAACTAAGTCGTTAGAATAAAGGTACTGTCTTCGTAGCTTTTTAATAACATCAGGACATGGACATTTTAATCTATATGCAAAATGTACAGCTACTGTCGAGACTCGGCTGCAAGTTAGGCATTATTTGAGAAGAGCAGAGGCACGAAAGAGCACAATTGTCTGAATTTTCCTTTGCACAAACTTGCGTGCCACAGTTCTTGCTCCTGTGGGTTGGGAAATTAATAATGAATGCTAATCTGTTATTTGTAAATGCCACCAGCTGACCATGTAATTTCCCTCTGTAGGGCTGGGTGACTACAGCTCTGCTCCCTGCCAAGATCGTCAACAGGGTCTCGATGGGGATGGGTTTGTCCCAGCGCGCTCGTTACCTCAAGAAGCAGAAGCAGGGATAGATGGATCGGCAGCTTCTGGGAGCGGCGGCAACAAACAGAGGGGACCAGCTGTGTTAACAACCATCATCACGGACCAAGACGAGAAAACGTGACAGTTTCTGGGCAACATCTTCGTTTTCTCTCTCCCTCTGATACTCCCAGTCATAGATGATGTGAGACAGTGTTTGGCCACAGTTGTTGTTACATGTATTCAATCCAAACAGTTGTGCGAGAAAATACTGAACAAAAGCGGTCCGAGTGATCAGCTTTAACAAACAGAACGCTAACAAGGAAACTAAAAAAAACAAATCCCAAAACTATTCACCCGTCTGCAAAGCATGACTGAAAATGATGCTTTCATGGTAAAGGAAGGATATAAATAATTTGGGTGTGTCTGAAGTTGGAGGCGTTTGTATGTTTGAGCCCTCCTGTAAGTATGTCAGCCTGCCAGCTTAAAGCTCTTTAGTAGAACGCTGGATCTGCTACTTGCTTCCTCCTAACACTTTCTAGAGCACTCAAACTATGTTTCTGAAGATTTAAATGGCTGAAATGTTCCTTAAATTCATCATTATTCTGTATTTATAAAAGAAAAAATCATATCAAAGCACTTGGATTCACACATTCCATCTTGAGCACAAACTCAGAATCTTTTTTTGCCTTCAACCAAACTACATTTGAAAGAAAAAAAATAATAATAAGTGGAATATAAGTGGAATAAAATAAGAGGAAGCTCTCCAGATGAAAAGTCAGTAGAGAGAAAAGTTGTGGTAGATTATTAAAATGTGTGTTTTGTGCACACGCTAAACCGATTTTCAAATTCATTCTAACAACTGGTGTTTTTCCATAATTGTTAAAATTCCCCCAAAGTTTAAAACTGTGCGGTTTGTTTGTGCAACAGTGTGTTACATCGACATTAATCTTCATGTTTTTGCTCGCTGTTGTTGGATTTACTAAAATATGAAACCAAACCAAATGTACAGACGAAAACAAACCAATGACAGAGCGGAAAATCTCTCGATATACGTTCCTTAATGTTTTCTTTTCAAGGCTGTTGTGTTCATGTGTTCGTAGAGTGTGTCCGTAGCCGTCTCTTAATTCACTTGCACTGGCTTCAGTTTGAAGATATACTGTATTAATTTACCTGGTCTCACTCGTGCTGCTTTAGGTGCATCAGGTGAGGACCAAACTTCTGTTCTAAGGCTTTTCTCAAGGGTGACTGCATTGATGGGTTTCCTGTTTAGACTGAAAGTGGAGCACAACCAGTACACCTGGATTCCATTAGAATGTACTGACTAGAGAAAACTGCACTGCATTTGTCCTTCAATAGCCATCAATAAATATCATTTCAAATAACCTCATCCAGTCATCCGTCTCTTTCTGACTTCTTGTGCTCAGTTTCACTTTTCTTGTCACTTGTTGTAAGATTTAAAGCATACAGCAGACACATTTTAGACTATTTTATACTAAATTCATGGAAAAAGAAGATAAGAGAAACGTTCTGGTTTATATCTCTTATGGGGGATTGTAATTGGATAAAATATATGAGCTTGGAGACAGAAATGTATGTCTATTAATCTGTGCCAAGTGGCATTAGATGCCATCACACCCAAACACCCCCTGTAAAAAGTCCACAAACTCCTCTGTGTAATGAAAATGCCTCATATAGCCATAGTTTATTATATATACACTCTTATGTCCAATCAGTCAGTTCATATAACTTCCTGGAGTTACGTTACCATTATTCATCATTTTCACAGTCCGTGTAAATGTGTTGCTTTTTCAACGTTCTGCCTCTTCCCTCCCAAACATCGCCGTCCGGTTCCCATGCCAACAGTTTCTGGGAGATTTTTCCGGTGCACTGGTATGGAAGCTGCGGAAATGTGTCATCGCTGAGAATGTAGGAGGGGAGAGGAGCTGTGTGTGTGGAGGGATGCCCAAAGGAAGGAACGAGTGGGTTGCAGAGATGTATATAAAGAGAAGCTCACTGGTGCTCGGAGTCCACGGCTCGCTCAGACTCGCACACACACACCACACTCACGCTGTGATTTTAACAGCAGAGTGAAGAGCGAAGAGCAAAAGAAGATCTCTCAAATCATCTCTCATCAAGCAGAACCCTCAGGACTGAATATTAAACAGCTAGATCTAGATTGAGTATTGTATTTCTTTTTTTTTTTTTTTTGCATCATCTGTACCAAAACTTCTGGAGACATCTGATCAGATACACCAGGCGTTTCAACAAAAGGCTTTAAAAACCCTACATCCTACTCTAGAGCTTCACTCTCTACAGTTCATCCATCCTCACATTTGGGCCACAATTCACCATGGCGACCAGCATGGACACTCTCCCTGCCCATCTGCTGCCTTTGGTGATGGAGGAGTTCCCCCAGTCTCTGGCCACAGCTTGTGTGTGCAGGGCCGGACAACGTGAGCCCCGCCTCCGCTGCGTACAGTGTGGCATCATCGAAGAGGAGGAGGAAGACTGCTCCACCCTGGAGGAGGACCAAGCCCAGCGGTCCTTCCTGCAGACTGTGGAGAGCCTGAGGAGGAGCACCAGATGAGCTCCTCTAGAGGAAATTCTAGCATGACTGTGACTGTGTTTGACCTATTTGGCTTCTCTGCGACGCGTCTGGAGATCAACAGATGTCATGGATGCAGACTGTGCTGACTTCAAACCTGTCGGTGGTGATTTTTTGGTAAAGCTGTTACCATTGGTGGACACCATATATGGAAATGGATGGAGTCTGAGTCAGGACACTGAAGAACTGGGATGAAGCACTTGCAAGAGCGAGTTAGAAAGTGCTGGCAATAAACCACTTTTTCATATTTTGTCTACAAGTTTTGTTGTTTTATGGCATTATATTATATCATTTACATGAATGCTTTGTCTTTGCCTACTAGGACCTTTGATTTAATATATAAAGCTGACGTTCTAACATTCATTTGGTGTTGTGTCTTCTCTATTTTAAAGGTAAAAAATCTGTTTAATGTTGACACACTTCATACATCAAGCTTCCTCTTCATCTAACACAAGAAAGCTGTGTTTTTTAAGGGGGAACTGTTGACTTACAGAAAGCCATTAAAATCTTTCAGGCCTTTCCATGTGGTGGCACTATTGATACACTTTTTTGAGCTAAATAGCACAAACTATACTGTACCACACAAACAATCCCTCCTCTCAACCCAAGCCAAGCTGCATATTAACAAGCTGCGATTTGTAAATTACCCCTGATATTTCTGATATAAATGAACCATGAATTTATTTTACCTTTGATTGTTTCATTTCAGAGAAGCAAACAAAAGACAGAGTGTATCATGAGGCCAGACCACACGACTAAAACACATTAATCCCCCCCCCCCGCCCAGCTATCATGCAGTGCCCTCCTTGGGCTTTGCAATAAAAATTAAATTTCACACATTACCTGGATTCTTTTTCTGCCTCCTATTTCCTAAATCAGCTGTCCTGTGATCAATTCATTTTACCGACATGTTTACTATCACTGAGGCAGCTTTTGCACAATTAAGCTCTGTGCCCTGCATCGTCTTTGCACACACAAGAATGTGATATTTTTCAGTTTCAAAGGCAAAACCAAACAATTATCAAGCAGCTATTAGAGGATAAATGAGCAGTCTTTCGATTCATGGATATATTGGATTGCAGTTTCTCAATTTCACGATGATTTTCAGGAAAATAGCAAAAAAATATTTGTGAAAAAATACGCTGTGCAGATGTCTTCTGCATCAAATGAGTTCAATTACAGATACTGTGTGCCAGCTGCAGACTGTGTAATTTTTGGTTGTTATGTAAATATCCGCATCTCTGTGAGGGAGCCTTTTTTTTTTTTTTTAAATATATATAAACTGTGCAAAAGAACAACTCTTTCACTTCTATGCTCTGCACCCAGAGGTTGTTTTTCTCCTGCCAAAGCATTGTGTGGTCCAACAGGCTTGCGTCCACTATTTGTTTAATCATTTATGAACACCTAATTAAAATATGATAAATGACTAAACTTACTTTTTCTAAAGAAAATCATATTTTCTCAACAAGATTACATAATGTTTTTTTAAGCTAATTAGTAGAGTTTTGGTTAATATTTACTGAAACTCGAAGCCTGGATTCTTCCACTACCATTATTGCCTCTAGGTGTTGAGCACTGGTGCACAAATAAAAAGCTGTTATATAAAGTCTCCTCAAGTAACCCTCTGATTGTCACTGTGTCACTGCGTCTGGTTTTAAATAAAACGTATGGTATTTTTCACCAATTCTAAACGTCCATCTCTTGACTCATATTTCTGTTCAGGAACACAGTGTTACTGGAGTTTTATTCCAAGACAGGTCACCAGTAGGTTATAGGGTTAACACAGACAGACAACCAAACTTACACTGACATTTATGGGCAATTTAGAGTTGCTGACCTATATGTGTTTGGCCTGTGGGAGAAGGAAACCTACGCAAATGCAGCGAGAACATACAAGCTCTGTACAGAGAGGCAGTTGCTTTTAAATTCAGGACATTCTTGTTGGGAAGTGACAAAACTAATATTGATTTTAGTTAAGCGTTTTTGTTCAGGGTGCTGAGATATCCTGCTACCCAAAATCTCCACTTGTAAAACTAGAAGCACACACACATACACACACACACAGCAGCTGAAAACACACTGACCTACAGTACACTGCATGCTGAAGGGTTTCTTGAACTCTTTGTCCTAGATTAAGGTGCTGTAAGAAAACTGCTAAAGCCTCTTTTTTGATTAAGGATATCCCTCCTCGTTACGAGAGATGACTGTGCTGTTCCAAACAGCTCATTCTACACACATATATATATAAAGCATACTAAAGTTATTCTATATTTTCCGGAGTAATTGGTCATTAAGAAAGCTCAACATAACTAAAATACTGTATTTGTGACCTTTGCCTCTGTGTTATAGCAATTTGTGAAGAAACTAGTCGCACATTTAATGGTTTAATTAACTTGTAGATAAGGTTGCCCATAGGTGATGTGAGCTAAAAAAAGAAAAGAAAATGAAATGTTTTCGTTTTATATTGGTGATTAGATGTGATTAGTGAAAATGGCTGTTATGTTAGCTTATTTGTTAGAAGATGAGGCAGTTATTTAGATTATTAATTCAAATTATAGTGTGTGTACTGCTGATACACATACTCCCTCAAGTACATGGAGAAAGATAATTTTTGAAAATGAAATTCATATATAAAAATACTACACATTTTCCCTGACACACGACTTCCCTATAATTTAAAATATAATTTCCTGTAATATTTTGTTTCAGTATCTACATAGTTCACGTTCATGCAAATAGCGTGTGCAGTTATGAGTGATGACAAAATTGTCTGGCAACAGCCAACAATAAATATTCTGGATTTTAATGTCTAGACGGTGGTACCTGGAGAGCCTGATGTTTTCTGAGGTGGTATGTGGTGAAAAATATTTTGATTAAATTCAATTTTATTCATATATTTCAAGTTTTCTATATTGTAGGTGTATGTGTCAATCTTGTTTAACTATATTTTTCTTTTCTTTAGAAACAGTCACAGTATGTGGCACCTGAGATTTGCATTTCTTTTGACTCTTTTTACACAATAGACCTATATTATAGGCTATTATAGTGTCAGTGTACTTAGCAGCCTATACTATATTTCATATAACACTGAACAACATGTGACAAAATGAATCAATCAATCTTCCGGTTCAGCCTAAGGAAAAGTGAGTGAGCACCGGTATGTGAACCGTTGAGTGATAGTAGAAGCACAAAGGCAGAATGCAGAATTTTGCAAAGCTAAGCTGTCGTATTGAGCAGGGTCCACAAACAACCATCACGGACACATGAGAACTGTGCATCCAACAGTCAATAGCTGTCCTTTTTTTAAAATCTCTATGATTTTTATAGTTTTTATAGGTGTTTCTATCTGCTTTGTGTAGTAGAGTGGTTCTACAAGCACGTTAGTGCATTCATTGGGCGGTTTGAGAGAGTTACAAGGGTCTGTAAACGCTATGAAAACAATTGGCTACAGCAATTTATTGACTTTACTTTTGAATGCTTCAGTACAAAGGATGTATTGAATAATTTCAGTGATATATGTGTACACATACAAATCATAAGTCAACAGCGCTACATTTGGCTGAATTATTAAAGGTATAAGTGGTAAAATGAAGAGCCGTTGGGGGGCCCGAAAGAGCCGGCTCTTCTTGGTGAGCTGAGTCAAATGATCTGACTCCCTAAAAAAGAACCGAACTTCCCATCACTAGCACATGATGGCGTACCCTGGTGGTCGCATATCAAACGCACCCTTTGCAATATGGCGGTTATTTTAAACTATCACGACACTGCTTACTTACAGCATTTTTTTTTATAGACAAGTTAACTTGCTGACTGTCTGGTAATGTTGCTTCAGGGCTTACCGGAGGAGGAATAGTCGTTATTTATGCTCCTGCTGTTGCCACCATTCACTAACTCTGTTACCGTCATACTATGGATTATAATGAAGATATCAACCGTGTGTTTGTCCTCCTGATGTGCAGCAGCAACTCTTCACCTCTTCACACCACCAAGGTAAGATTTTCTTGTACTACTAATGTTGAATGCCCTTTTGTTTATGTACTCAATGTAAGCTAAAATGAGTTAGTTAACTAGTTAATTAGTGAGAGGCTCCCCTACAGTTCATCTTCTGGCTGCTCTTTGGTTTTGAGCTTTTATTCCATTTGGTTGTTGTTTCCCATGTGCTGCATTCACATATATTCATATTGTACATTGGTTTTAGGGGATGTATTATGTCTTGGCTACAAACCATTATCATAATTAATATTTGCTTTATTGGAAACTGAATGTGCTTTTGTCCCAAACACACACACAAGTTAGGTAGTCCCATTCATAATTTATCCACACACTTATTATTTATTATTATATATATTATTTAAACTCAATAAAATGTGACAATTGCTGGTACTATTCATCAAATCATAATTACATCTAAACCTCTGAGCAGCTGTTCTATATTATACGCCGCTGCTTCATTCAGTTACATTCATTGTTAACCTTATATCCATGTACTGATGGTCATCTGCTCCTTATCGCTGTAATAAGTAAGAAGAAGCGATTGTCTGCTCCAAGCCTGAGGTCTTGTCATTTTAATATGTATAAGATCATAATTATCTACCGAATAGCTGATGTGTAAGCCTGCTGGTGGATTGCTGGGTTTAGATTTATCCATCTCAATTCACTAAAAAGTATACTTTCCTTGTGGATGTGGATGCCCAGCAGGGGATGCATCTTGTCTCATTATCAATTTACTTACTAGATGATGGTCTAAAAAGTCCGTTCAGTGCTTGGCGTTTGC
This sequence comes from Argyrosomus regius, assembly GCA_946959425.1. Classification (NCBI taxonomy): domain Eukaryota; kingdom Metazoa; phylum Chordata; class Actinopteri; family Sciaenidae; genus Argyrosomus; species Argyrosomus regius. Next base: position 28,970,727 of record OX336882.1, read on the forward strand.
TGTGTGAACTAACATTTCTGACATCTCTGAGCATCTTTTCCCTGAAGCTAAATATATTTCCTAAAGATATATTTTTTCTGACTTTAGTAGTGCTCTTTATTTCTGGAGAAATGCAGCTGCAGGAAAGTTTTTATTTATTTTTTTTTCTGTGAGACGGACATCAAAAAATATTTCCAAAAATGCTTCCAGTGTGGATTGCCCTTTAAAATTGAATTAACTCACTAATCTGTCTCAGTGAGACACAGCTCTGTGGACTTTTGGAAGGACATTTTGCTGAACAAATATTTTGTTTCATCTCGTTATGTATTATATATGCATTAGTGTTCCTTGAAAATACTTGCTGTTTATTATGCCTATTCAAGCAGAAGTCAACTTTGCTCCTGTATTTAAATTTCAGGAAGCAAACCCTCCGAAAAAACACTGCAGCATTAAGTTTCTGCAGCAACCTTGCTGCTGCTCTTTTGTAGCTTTTCACAAAACCCCACCTTCACCCCAGCATCCACCTGTAGGCTCCGAGTCGAAGTCCCCCCTCGGGGGAGTTTATTATCGTCGCTCCCCAGTTGTTGCTGTGCCGAAGTTCGTGTTTTGCTTTTGCGAGGAATGACAAGCTCAGAATGTGACACCAAATATCAAGTCTGAAGTTAACATATTCTTTATTCATGCAATAAATCCCTTCTACGAGAGCTGGCTGCCTAAAGAAAAGTTATCCATAAAAATGAATAAATATGACCTTTTTATACCTCTTCAGCGAATTTGAAGGACAATCGGAAGGACTGAAGCAACAACTGCTAAAAATTCTGATTAATGCAGGCTACTTTGATGATATCCTGACCCGTGTTGAAATTGCTCTTATGTGTTTACAGCAACTTATGGTATAACCCTGATCCACAAAATCTGTCTTCTCACTCTATAATATTTCTACCATCGCTTGTGTCTCAACACAATCATGGGGTCAAAACAGAATTGCTGAATTGATTCTCGTCACCACAGGCACATTTGGTGTTGCTTTGTGAGGATGGAGAGCCTGAAATAATGACAAATAGACGGTGTGGATACTTGGGCGTTATGAGCACCAATCCTCATTATCCCACCATAGTCTGCTCACTGAGCACATGTACGTACATGATTGGACTTGCCCTTCCATTTCGCTTGCCACGCTGCAAATCGCTGCCACGTTGGCGGGTTCACTTCTTTCAGACTCGGCATGCTATTAAGGGGTTATTTGTATAATTTACCACTTCTAATTCCAAGGCTCAGCCATATTGGCAGGAACATTCAAGACTAAATTGAGTGTGAAGATTGAGAGGAATTAATGTCTGCTGGACTGTGTGCTGAATGCGTGCCTTCAGCGGGCCCTCGGCCACTGCGAGGACAAGAGTCTGAGCAGGATTTGTACGTTAAAGGTTGACTTAGCAAAGTCAATAATTGAGCTACTCTGTGGGACTTTGTTTGTCCCAAAGCAATCAGCCATTCTTTTTTTGTTGGATGAGACGAGAGAGGCGAGCAATCTAATAGGACTAGCCTAGAAGGCTTGTAAGTGAAACAAGAACGGGGAAGGAATTTATTTGAAAGGAACAAAGGTTTTATCTTTTGACAATGTCTCAGACTTCTAAAATAATTGCTTTGAAGTCAGATATTACTAGTTAATGCTATCTTATTTTCTGTTCCATTAAATGTTTTATATTTTTTTTCAATAATGATGTTTTGTCAAGTGTCAGGTATACAAAATGGAGTCATGGCCTCCTGGAAAATAAAATATAATAGCAAATAGCAAAGCAATAACAAACAACACCCGTGTTTTCAGAAACACAATTTGTATTATCCATATATCCATGTTATCCATAACATTTATTATTGATGTTTAAAATGAGCACAGAGCAGATTATTAATTTAAATCAAATTTTAAAAGAGCAATCCACACTGGTTTGGACTGATTGAACACATACAGTATGTCTCCATTTTAAAAACAATGTTTTCTGTAGCATGTTGTAGTATAGATTCTCCACTGCTCCTGAGGAATTCATGAAATTTAATGATTTAGCTTCAGAGGAAACGGGCAGGGATGCTAGTTCCCTCAACAAAGGCCGTGTATTTAAGGATTGAATGGGCAGTTTAGGCCATCATCTAGTGACTAAATGGATCATGAGAAGAGATGTGTCAAGAGCCGTCTGCTCAACAAGTTCCATTGACTGAAAAGAAATAAAAAAAAAAAAAAGAAAAGCTTGTACGAGTGGAGAAAGCAGTCATTGCTCATTGAGTCGCAGTCTGGCAGAGATGTGAGAGGGAAAAGTCAGTGCTGTACTGCTGATCAGACACCAGGCTAAAGTTAGTTTGATAAGAGACAGTCTGCATTGAGTTGAAGCTACAGTACCAGCCACTCAGAAATGCCGCCCACAGCCAGCTGCCAGCCGGATATATCCATCCAGATAAGCAAGGGCCTGTGATGGATCTGTCATGGACCAGACGGCTTCTCTAGGCTACAGCTACATCTATAGCTTTAAGATTACATTGAACAGCAGTTGCTCTGTGTTGTGTGCATCCATGAGTTAGTGTTATGGAGATTAACTTAGTGAAAGCTGCGATTCAAAACACACCAATCTCCAGATGTTTGCATGACTGTTTGCAAACTGTAACTATATCCAGTGCTTGAAGTGGAGAAAAAATAAGTTCCAGTACTCAACTTTAATCAATGAATAAATAAAAGATACAAGGAGATACTGCTGACAACATGCATTTATTTAACCAAGGGGACAACCATTTCAATTATTAGAGTAAAAGATAATTGAAAATGTACACTAGCTTGAGGGCGATGAAAGTATAATGCCGTTACTTCCTTGTATTACCGGCACAATTCTTCTTTCTCTTTTCGCTGCAGCACCCTGCTCACCATGCTCAATGTCCAGTAGTCTTCTGTTGACTCTGTTTATGTTCTCTTTGTGCCCCCCTTGGAGCCATGCCAACAATATTTCCATCAGGACACACATGTGAATGAAGATGACTGTGTATTATAACAGATGATATGTGATGATTAAGTCTTGATAAAAGTCTGTGGTGCTTAGACTCTACAGGGAGATTTTTGTGATAGAGAGGCGTCGGCCTTGAGCGGCAGCAAGATAAATCCCCCCATGGAGTCTCAGATGATGCTGGTGGTGGTGGTGGTGGTGGTGATGACTCTTGCTCAGGCTGATGGAGGATGCAATGATGAAGCTGATGAATCTGCGAAGACTGGGCGGAGATGGGGAGGTGGAGGGGCGTGCATAACGGCAGCATTAAGGCAGAGAGACAGAGAGAATCATATTTAAAAAGACAGCAGCGAGATTATATAGGCTAACATTACATAGGTGTGTCGCTGTGCTGTTGGATAGATGACTGATGATGATTGATAGCCCCAGATAATGACAGCAAGAAAATGAGTGTGAGCAAGAACATTTCATCATTATGATGCTTTTAACCAGCTCCAGGCTAGATTGAAACAATCTAAAAAGCCTGCGTCGACACCATAAACGCTGTCACCACTAGAAGAAGATTATCTTTATTGACCTAGCCTCTCAGTCTTGAAACATTTTCTTCAAACGACTCAGACAAGTGGTATAAAAACTGCACAGCTGGCCACTGTTGGATTTACAGAAGTGCAGCAGTGTTTAGAGAGCAGAAGAGTCTTTGCATTCTATAATTATATATTTCTTACATCAGAGAGATAGGAGACAATAAAACTGTATAGTGGTTCTTCACATCTTGGCCACAGAAGAAGATTTTAAGGCAATAACAGGTAACTTGCATTAGTTTCCTATAGTTACCGTTAATGAATGGAAGTGACTGGTGCGTATTGAGTGTGCTCAGACCCGTTCAATGGATCCCCGAGAGAAATTGAAGCAGTAGATTGCAAGCACTCCCATCGCCTTAGCTCTGAGCCAACTTTGTAAATAGAAAATCTTTACAGCTTAAAAGTGATGACACAGTGCTGTATCAATAAAAAAGTACACCCAATGCGCCTTAATGACAGTGCAGTGATAAGACTATTTATTTATGCATTCGCACTATCTGCAGTTCACCTCCAGTAATCCTTGTGTGCCCAAACAGTTTTATTATCGTTGGTGTCCTTGGATATTTGTTTTTGTGTTCATCTTCAGAGTTCCTGTTAACATGTTCATGACTATTTTCCGATTTTAATCTTCTTAACATGTTGAAATTGTGGCATTTACTAACCTCGTTATACTCTATTGTTTTACATCCCACTAATGGCTCCCAGACTCTATTCCCTCATTCACACTAATTCATGCTAGTTTTGCAACTTTAACAACCTCCGTCCCCCTCAGAGATAAGTAGTTTTATCTGAACTACATGCAGTACCGGTTGGAAATGGAGCTTTAAAAGGTAGAAATGCCAGCCTTTGGCAAAGTATCCATTAAGTCATTGGTGCTGATGAAACTTGTCATAGGCTCACAGATTAATAATATTCATTATATATATATATATATATGCAATAGTAAAAATGTTCCTTTTAACAGTTTTACAGTTTCAATTCAGCCTTTATTTTTTATCTTGTGGATCCCTGCATCTGCATCCATTTCAGCTGTCTGACTTTTTTTGGGTGATATTTAATGTAATGTTTAAAGACATTACTATTACATAACTTTGGAGGAAGTGTTTTATTTTGGTCTATGCGTCCTCAAAGTAGCTATTTGTTCAAATCCAAATGGCGTTGCAACAAATTGCAATCTCATTCTGTTGGGGGTGTTTGTGTGCCTCAGTGACTCTAAAAAGGATTGTTGTTGTGAGCACAAGCACCTTGATTGGGCCACCCAAGGCAAAGTGGTCTCAGGTCGTTGGCTGGACAAATGATAATTCACAAAGTGCCCTTTGATTAGTTTTAAACATTTGGAATTCGGACACTCAGGCTCTGGTCTATTTGACCTGCACACAAAATGAGAAAATAGATTGTTTGTCATTGCCTCGAAAAACAACCCAGATGAGCATTTTCTGATCTGATGCCTCTATCAGCAGAACTTCAGTATTTTTCAGTGCCTTCCAAAACCATTACAAATAATAACAAGCAAAATGATTCATATGAACCTTTTGTGATCTGCCAAATGCTATGGTTAACGTTCGATTAGACTTCGGCAGACTGCAGTACGCTTTGGAAATGATTGTGGTTTTGATTAAAGTATGAATTATGGGAAAGCTTTGGGAAGATTGCTACCATGGTTAAAAGGAAACAATCATCTAACAGTCCTAAAAGCCGTGTGCACAACTTCATGCAATGTTGGATTAATGTTGAATGGAAGCATAGACTGTATCGAACATGGACGTAGTCTCCTTGATGTCACCCATGGGTTTATGAAGAGCTGTTGGGAAACTCAGTGGCTGTGGCTGCTGCCATCTTGGCGGTCCTGCCTCCACTTGCCTACCGGCTAAACCAAAATTGGGCAAAGTCCTGCATTGTTGGTGGAGCTGAGGCGGGCTGAACAAAGCCTGGGTGCTCCGACAAGGCCCCTGCGATGGCACCCATCTGTCAATCAAAGCAGCCATGCTCCTAATTATGCATAACTTTAAGCCTCAATATTTTACCCCCAGTACAGTTGTCAAGAATTGACAACTTAGCTATAGAAACCAAACCTGTGTTTTGTACGAGGCTGTTTATTATTGCTGTGAAGTTGAGCATTTGAATATAGGGGCTCATATAGAGATTGACAACATTTTGTTGTTCTTCTTCTGGTTTTCTGACTGAAGAATTGGCGCCACCTTTTGGCACTTTTATCTTGAAGCAGCTCCTAATATTCACATAACAGTAATGGATAGAGACAAACATTCATTTGCATTTTCTTTGGCAGAATTACTTGAAATTCTGTCAAAATCTGGACGGAAACATACTGTGTGAATGTTCCTACCAAAATAGCGGAGCAAGTTGTGCACCGATAATGATGTTGTGATATTGTACAGAGTCATAAGGCGTCTTGTCAGGTAAAGAGGTTGTCTGAGGCCCTGGAACAAACAACAAATGCTGTTGTTTTTCTTGAGAGGACGGTCTCTTTTTAAGAGGCTTCTATATAAGAGAGAGAAAAAAGCGTTTATGTGCATCATGATGCAGTCACATATACATATTTACAACCCCCTGGGTGGTTTTCCACCTACCAAACTGCTCACACAACATGCCCAACCTCAACAGTTGTCAATAAACTAGGCACGGCAGCCTTTTTTTCTTTTCTTATTCCTGTTTGGTAACAAAGATAAATTGCACAATGCGAACGTATCTCTGTGTTGGAAAAGCAAACAAATGGTGTCAGCCAGATAAGTAGTTTCTTGGGCAGTACAGGTGCTGCTCACATTTAAGCTTAGAGTAATCTCTCAAGACTTTGAAAATACCATTGTGTGTTGTTGTTTTCAGGTCTTGTCATCCTGTTTTTTTTCACATCCCCTGTGGGGCAATTACACATCTATTTTAAGCTGGACTACATCTTCTAGTTGATCCCAAATACCTTTGTTTGAAACATGTCTATAAAGAGTGATCCCAAACCTGAGCTGCTATTTTTATTAGCTGCATCATTACATAACCATTTTAAATAGTGTGTGTGTGTGTTTGTGTGTGCTTTAAGCGTAATCTTACACATTTTCCTGTCAGTCATCGTGGTGGTTTATACATTATGTGACAGTGTGAATTGTCACTTTTCACCCTACACGGCGTAACAGCTCTTTTGTAGCAACGTGACAGCCGTCTATTCATCAGAGATTGCGTGTTTGTGTCGAATTTGGCTTCGAGGAGATTAGAATAACACCTACAAAGAGCATCTATCGATAGTGTGATTGTATAAGTGATGTAAACAAACTGTAATGCCATTCAAAGAGCACTTTCCCCGGGTTGCCAGGTCTGTCTCTGAAGAGGGAATGTTTGTGATGATGGACAAAAGCCACTGCTTTGTTTTTCTTCTTTTTTTTCTCTCTCTCTCTCTTCCTCTCTACGCCGTGGTGACAAATAACCCTTTCTACCTTCTGCATTTCAAGTAGGAAATGTAAATGTAACCATTTACACTCCCCCCTCCATCAAATCAACACAGTACACGGTCTTTGTGTCACACGGAGCCCAGATGTATATAGACATCCTTTTGCCTCCATGCTTCTCCTTAATTGTCAAACCGACGGCGGAGCAAATGGAGATTTGAAATGGACTTCCTGGGCTTTTGGTATGATTGAGTTTTTATAATGTCTGGGAATGCTTAGAAGGGTGGAGACAACAGGCACATTCATCTACATGTTAATCAAAAGGCAGCATGCTCTGGAATTTACAGCCTTCAAGGGGAAGTTAAAGGCTCAGTAGCCTCACCCTGCAGACCTGACTGGAGACTGTAAACCTACGCTCTCAAATCACTGTCCTCAAACAAAAGGCTCCTCTTACTTATGATCTGACTTTCTTTTTTGCTTCAGAGAATTTATTCCCTTCAGACACAGCTTGAGACATGGTTTATTTAATAAAGTGGACTTGTATTAGATTAAATGACCAATTTGAATGATGCCGCACTGGCATAGTCATAGCTGTGTCGTTTAGCATGAATTACAATGCATGAGATGTTGACAAAAGCCATTTTGCAAGGTCACTTGTCATAAGAGATTTAAAGGAAAACTCAAAGTGATTGACTGACCTCCTAGAGTAGGGAGAGCGGGAAAGAGAGGTAAACATTGCTCTCTGCTGTTAAAGTGACTGTCAAACCATGCAGAACTGAAATGATTAGTTCATCCGTGATTAGATATTTGTCAAGTGAAAGAAAGTGGACTACTTTGTTGATTACTAATTTAAGTAATTCTCCAATCAATAATGCAAAACTGTACCTAGTTGTAGTCTCAGTGTAAAATTGTATTACTATTTTGCACAACCTTTGACCGCCTTGACTTAGATTTTCCTATTTTCCAGAAAATAGATTAATCAATTGATAAAATATTATTCGTTCTTTGTATTCTAGTCATGATTTAGGACATTTATCAAGAAGAAATGTTATTCATCTGCTTCTTCCAGGTTTGCACACAATAATTTGTTCCTTTTTGTTTGATTTTAGTTGAATAAATAGTCGATTAACAGAAAATTGATCAGCAATTAATTAAAAATGCTTAATTCCAGCTTCTTAAATGTGAGATGTTGATATTCTTTTCTGGTTTTTGTCTGTTAGTTGGGGAAACAATACTTTTTTTATTTCTTTTTTTCATAGATTAGGACTAGTCATTGATTAATCAAGAAAATAATCAGATTTATCAGTCATGAAAATTAACATGGACCATTTCAGGCCCAAACTCTTCCATCAGGGTTCATGTTGCAAGTTTCCATTCCAGCCCAGTAAGATCAAACCAGGCTCGACTCACTTAATCAACTGATCTCCGTCTTCAATTAGTTGAATCAGGGGTGCACCCTGTTTGGAATTGGTTGGAACAAAAAAAAACTAAAGCCACACGGGCCTTCATGGAATAGTTTGGGCACGGCTGAGTTAAAGTGAATTGCTTGGAAAAGAGCAGCGGCGTCGGCCTTCCTACTGTAGCGGTGTGAATTGAGAGAAAGGAGAACGAATGAATTCTGGCAAGACAATTTGTCCAACGTGATCTGTCTCTGAGGGGGCAAGGGGACATGCATTTAGGCTCAAGCCAGTAAATTAAGCTGATTCTACTTACTCTTGGTTCTTCCTACACCCGGCTTACTCCTCTTTTTTTTTTTTTTTTTTTTTTTACAGGAACAAAGTCTAGTTTGTCCCTGGCACTTGTCTCGCTCGCCTCTCATCCATTTTCGGAAGGCATTGGCGCTATTCATCAAGGGCACGGTCAGTGTTCATCAGAAGACCGATTATTCCTCTATTCTCTCATTCCTGTCCTTCTCATTTGATTTCCATCAGTGGGGTCTTGTTCTCTCTCTCTCTCTCTCTCTCTCTACACAACCCCTCTTCCCACCCCCCCTTAATTAGCCTCCATGCAGACACAAAGAGAAAGTTGTGATAATGAAGCAAGGAGAAGACAGAATCTAATTGGGAGTACAGCTAACCCTTCAGAGACACACTATTTCATTCCTAATTCATCCTCCCAAGGCCACACTGGAAGTTTCAGTTTCAACATCTTCACAGCGTAAAGATTTAAATAGTAAGTCTGCAGCCATAAAATACCATATTTATAAAAGTCATTGAGGAGGGGCAAGCTTGGCTTGGGGACTGGAGTTTGGCCTTTTCAATTCCAGCTTGGACCAGTCCATACAGGAGTGGACTGGTAGCCGGAGGGGGAGAGGAAACCCCTGGGGTCCTTGAACAATTGGCACCTAACCCCTAACAGGTCTGGGTACTGTGCAACGGAGACCCATCGCTCTGACATCTCTCCACATGCATGAAAATGAAATGGATTTTTTAAAAATGAATTTCCTCAAGGGGACAATAAAATAATTTGTTTTAAATAGGGGCCAAATTTCTGGACGCTCTAGGTCAGTCAATCAACAGAAATTTAATCAAGTACAGCTTCACTGAATCCAGCTCCTCTGTGTCAAGATTTGATGTTTCAAAGTGTAATTTCTTAAATTTTTTTTAATATCATGAGCCAAACTAAAACTAAATAAAAAGTAACCTTTAAAAATGAGAACAATGACACTTAATTACTGTTGCCACAAATAACTGTTTTAATTAAAAGTCCTGCCTGCATCTGCAAAATCCCATCAATCATGAGACCTAAAACGGTATCCTGCCCAAAATATCTCCTGTTCTGAAGTTGATTTAACCACTTCACCTGTTAACAAGAAGCATTTTGCATTCAATAGTGTTCTGTCTCCATCAGTAATATTATCTGACATAACCAGATCTGGGAAGAAACAGATTTATGGACTAAAATTCATCTACAATCCGCTGAGAGTTAGGAAATGAAGCAGCACCAAAAAGAGCTGACAGACAGCCAGAGTCTCCTCTAATGGATTTACTGAGAAGAGTCAGTCTGTCTGTTGTGTTGCAGAGTGACATTCACATTGTGTGTGAAGTCAACTTTTCCTTTAACCTTGCAACGGATGAGAACGACACCTGTAACCATGGCAACTTCAAACAACAGGCGTGACGACAGCTGTAACCTCAATTTTATATCATTGTAGATTAAGTAAATTTTGGACTGCTGTCAAGCAGTATATGCCTGTGGGCTTAGATTAACTCATTAAATTAATAAATTACTCATCATGAAAATAATCTTGCTTTCGAGATTGATGACATTCTTTATAATTTCAGACTTTGTTATCTGGTGATTGCACGGTTAGACCAAACTATAAGCACTTGACAAAAATATAGTCTACAGTCCATGCACCTTTCATCTCCATTCAATCGTTTCCAATACTTCAGAATATCTCTCTCATTTAGATGAATCTGTCTATAAACACACTGCATGGATCACCCAGTGCACTTGCATCCATTTAAAGCATGCACTGAATGGGTGATTGCGATCCCTGGGAGAGACAAACTGATAAGAGGATTGATTGACAGATCAGGGGGTGTTGCTACGGCATAATTTATCTCCAAATGGGTGCTACGGAGTTCACATTGAGGGGAGATAATGTCATTTTGCGCCTAATAAGCTAATGGATCCTAAATCCATTTTTTAGTGTGGATATGAGCTGAACACCATTACCCTAATGGTGATGCACAGAGCAGGGATGGAGAGAATGGCAGTGAATGTTATTTGAGTTTAAATCCACTCTAACATATGGGGGAGAGATTATGACAGAGGGCGCAGTGGGTATAGTATTGCCTCCTCAGTTAACTTGATGGTATTCAGCAGCTTCTTCAAGGGATTATATTATATCTACTGGAATATAAGCACTAAAAAGTTCATTTGAGATAAAACTATGTATTGGTTACAATTATTAAGTAATATTTTGGTTTTTGTACATCGATATGTAAAAATATAACACAAACCACCCAAGAACAGCTATCACAAATTGACCATACACCCTTTCTGTGTCATCCATAGATAGATAGATAGATATCATGCTTTTTTTGATGACCAGAGGCTGTTTGTGTACAAAAACTAGTTGTTACTTACCTTGGTTTCTTGCAGGCAAATCCATCATCAGGTCGGTCTCTCCTTCCCCCTGCAGAAGTCAAGTAAAGTCAATTTCATTAATATAGTCTAATATCACAGTTTGCCTCAAGGGGCTTTACAATCTGTACAGAACACGACATCCTTTGTCCTTAGACTCTGAAAACCCTTTAACAGAAAAAAAAAAACCATCAGGAAGAGCAACAGAGGAGGATACCCTGTCCCAGCACGGGCAGTCGTGCAGTAGATGTCTTGTGTACATATCATCATGCGTGAAAATACAGATTGCAAAGGTTTGGAGTCTGGATGCAGGAAATAGTAGTTCAGGTGTCTCCAAATAGGTATGATCCACCAAGACGACCTGAATAGAGGACGGGCCGCACACATTTTATTGAAATGAAATGTCCGTCAAAAGCAGGTTACCCCAGTGTCCTTCCAACCTCATTGATGGCACTGATACTCCATGAGCAGCCACTTATCTCCCCATGGTGTTAATCTTTTAGATGATTAATGTATTTTACATATCTAAGTTGAATATATATATATAATCATTGTGACTGTCTAAATGGGTATGGGGGGATTCTGTCTGTGTGTGAACAGATCAGTTGTGGACATGTGAAAAGGAGTCCTCTGCCTTCTGGTAATATACTATACTATATATATACTGTACATGTACTTCTCACATACACATGTGAAACCACACACAGTATATACAATACACAAAACACAACTGAAGCACTCTCACACAAACAAGTGAAAAGTTATATGCTCACATACACAACTGAAAAACTTTCATGTATTAAAAAAAGTATGTTGTATGAGATATTTGAGTTGAACCAAAAGACGTTTGGTGGTTGAGAAGAGAGTGCATCAACCAAACGCGTTGTGGACGGCATCACTCTTGACAGTAATCACCCCCCCTTAACAGATTATTTCTAAAAATGTTACTCTAACATTTATCACTGACATTTTAATTTCCGAAGTTGGAGCAAAAACCAGCAAGCTATAACAAACTAATACATTTAAAACCTTTTTTCTTTTAAAGGTTGCTCACACAATAATTTGAAAACCTGAGCAACATTAGGATGTTGAGTCTACTTGACCAAGAGAAATTTGAAAGCCACTGTGCAAAAAGAATAATTCAGAGAATGAAATTTCTCACAAGCCGTGACCACTACGGGTCATTTGCTCTGTAGTATTTTGTGAAATATGCGCAGACCCCCCAAAAAAAAAAGCACAAATAGCCTATCAGGGTTCATCTTCCTACTTTGATGAATTGCCACTTAAATCACGCTGCCTCATTCATTTCTAGTGATTTCTTTCTACTCACTGGTCGAGGCTGCAGCATTTTGAGCATTGATCTGAAGGAATACAGAGTCGCGGGTCTTCCCACCAGTCTGTGATGTACCAAGGACCACCTCCCACAAAGCAAATGGTTTAATGAGATGTCTTGTTTTGTTCTTGTCCTGTGATTGAACGCCTTTGAGACTGCCGCCTTCAAAAACCAAACAGCTCCAGCGTCTTGGTGTTTCTCATAGCCGTCCTCCTGATGCACATGATCATTATAATGTCTTTTTTAAAGCCCATCTGCACTCATCTGTTGCTGTTTAATTCCCCCGTTTATGTGGTCACATTCATGCGAGTACAACAGAAGTTTTTCTGCAGTGGCTGGGTTACCACTGAGCGTATATGTGAAATCCTAAAGGGCTTTAAAAAAGCATAGCATGTAGAAACAAATGAAAGACTTCAAGATAAACACAAGATGCAAATTAATTTGATAGATTCAATTATAATAAACACACTCAACCACCCATACTCACAAACACACACACTCAAAACCACATACCCTATGATTTCATTTTCTGCATCAGAGCTTCCCAAATCTATTTAAACTCTCTTACATGCCACTTACATGTGCTGAATTCTGTTGTCACACAGTTTAGCTGTATTGTTTCATATCCTAATCATTAATTTCTGGTTTTATTTTGTGTTATTCTGTGTTTTCAAAAATATCTGTACATGTGTAAACAAGATCTTAATATCTGTCTAACAACGTGGTCAATAAAACTTGCTTATGGTACTAGAGTTAGATCTAATATATAAGAAAGTAGTATTAGTAGTAAGTGTTTTTTTAAATCTGGAATGACTTTGCTGCATATGTTCCTTAAATGTTTGTGTAGTACTTAAAATATGTAAAACTGTTCTAAATTTATAACAATTTGTAATATTTGAACAGGAGCAAAAAGTAGTTTGAGAAAGTATTCAAGGTGTCTATAAACATTATGAGAATCACTACATTTATCTGCGTCACCGTTTTCTTTTTTGTGCCATTCGAGGCATCTCAAGAGTTTACAGTGGGAGAAAGCCAAAGAATGCATTTCGTCCTTGGTGTCTCTTGCCAGCTATTAAACAAGCTGTTGGATTATGTAATAGTTTTTATATGGGCAATCATCTGGCTTGAGTCATTATTTCTTTCTCTATGAGTGTATAATGTGAATGAGAGAATGAGGGCATTTTACAAGACCACGATAACACACTGATACAAGTTACATGAAAGCCAAAATAGTAGAAGTAGTGATATATGTGACTTGTTGATTTTGTTCTTACTTTTCATTTAAAGTGTCAATAAGCAATATTTTTATTATAATACCAATGTGACGATGTAAATTATGAATCAAATCTGCTGCTCCCTTCAGCTTTAAGGAGGAGCTCACTGCTTGATGTTCACTATCACTGCTTTTTGGCAGCAGGAAGCTGCTGTTTTCAGTAGAAAAATTCTAAAATCCCACTGTAGACTACCTACTTAGCACCAAATGGCAGACAGTCGCTATTTGCTGTTGAACATAGTGGAGAATTTAACAGCTAAAAAGCCAGCTATTTCCCTCTGGAGTTGGTAAAGACCTGAACCAGAGCTTAATAAAAAACACTGGTCTTAAAGTCTCTCTAGGAGGCCAGAAATACAACTCCAAATGAATGATAATGTTGCTCTGTAACCGCTGGGACAAAAAAACAAAAAAAACAATTCACTCGAGGTTGTACAGAGTGCTTCTTTTACCTCATAAACCTTTGGCAGTCTACAGTTGGCCGTTTGCAGAGAACATACAAACCCACTACAGCAACAAGTTTCTTTTTGGCCTCCCATCAAATTACTCATGGAATTGGGATTAATTAGTGACAGCAGAGTTGCTGCCAGCAAAGTCATTTTAAGCAGCGAAAGCAGCGAAAGCAGCGAAAGCAGCGGTCAGCGCCGGCTAAAAATGGGAAGCGGAAAGCTGAATGTGTTGTAATCTGTTTTTTTGATAATAAGAGGAGAGAACAGATTTGTTCAGTTCGGCAACAGTCAATCACTCGTGCAACCAAATCATTTTTGATCCTTAGGATCAGCTTGAGACATAATCAATCCTGATATTTAAGGGTTTTAAAAATCCAATAACCGTATATTTATTTTGCCTTTGACAGACTGACTCATATATTAAGTGCAAAATTAACCAAATTAAATTTCTAAGAAGAAAAATGCAAAATGACGTGAAATACAAGAGGTGCCACTGAGCCCCGATGTCTCCACCGCACTAGTCAGCTTCTTGGCGAGGTTGTCTTGACGTGTGCTGGCCAGGATGGAGAGACTCTGCACTGGACTGATAGTGCCACAGTTACCTACCGATGGAGAGTGTTGTGTGACATTTACGCAGGACTATCTATCTCCCGGTGAGCACTGACGAAGTGACACATTGCTGTTTTGTTTGCTGCTGCTGTCCAGGATAGAGCTATCTTGTCTGTCCTGGATAGGTGGCTTTATCCATCCTCTCCTCTAAGGGTTTTTGAACGTGCTTGAGTGAGTCACAGTAGCTCTTGCTGGTCGAAAGTACTCGGCTCGACGTACTGAACTAACGTTTCGACTCTTTGAATTTCTCGCCCTCTATCTTACCACACTGATTGGCAGCATGTTGTACCTGCGCCCATCACAGTCTCCCTGGCTGGCAGTGATGTGATCTTTGGCTGCGACCCATCCTCAGACGTGGCAGCTGGGTGCTTGTTCCTACAGCAAAGTGCTAGTACTACGACTAAACTGAGGAGTAGCATCATCCTTTTCTATCCCCTTTCCTGTCACTCTACAGCTGTTCCTGTTAATAAAGACGAAAAACCCCCCAAAAGATCTCGTGGTTTTTAAAGAACTCTGACTTCTTGTCAGTGCTTTTTGAGACATGCAATACATTCATAGTTGTAATGAGCAAATACCAGCCCACTGGTTCATTGCTTCAGCTCTAACATGTAAGCATTGTTTACTGACCTGTTGAAGACCATAGGCTGAAACATCTCGTTTCTTCACCACAGTAAAAGCATTCCTGGAATCACATTGAAATTCTACAGTTCAGTATGAGGGCGATCTCTATTTCCTCCATCACTAAGAGAGCCAGAGGCTTTTGTTGTTCCATCTCATTAGTGCATTTGTAAGAACAATATAAATTCCTCTGTGCAGAGAGGGCAACCGTAAACTGACCGGTAAGGCTAATGTAATTAATTATGTAACTCTACAGCCACTTGGTATTCAAAAAAGAGCAGCCTCAGTCCTTATATTTAATTGAACACGAGTTTAAAAGTTTAAATGATATCTCAGCAGGAGATTTCTCTGAGGAACTGAGCATTGGAGGGGTGCTGTAAATTAAAGCTGGGGTATCTTTTAGGCATCACTGGGCAAAAATTCTTTCTAAATCTCTCAGCATATTGTAATTCAAGTGGTCAGAGAGAACGAGCACGTCCTCTTGGCTCTGCTTTAGAAAATCTAGCCTGTGACAGGAGACTTTGGCCAGTTGCAGGTCAAAGAGAGGGCGTTCCTGTTGGCTGTTCCACACATGCAGATGCGCATGATTTCCCTTCTGATGGTGGAAGCGTGATTTTGTAATGGTCGAAGATCCTGCAGTAAATCTAGCAGCAACTTGTGATACATTTCCAATACATCCTATGCTTACAAAAAGCATATAGTACAAGACACGTGGGTGAACATGTTCTGGCTCCACACGGAAGCTCATTATGTTCGATGCCGTGGCGCCCGCATAGACGAGTGGCAAAAAGGCACGATGACAAACAGTGGGGAATAACTTTTGAGTAGGGACAGTGGTGTGTGTGTGTGTTTGTGTGTGTGTGGTGTACTAGCATCTTATCCCGCTGTCAGATGGCGTCTCAGCTGCCTCTGAAGCCTGGGGAGCTCTGACCTAGAGCTGTGAAATGCTGGAGGGGTGTTTTTGAGAAGACGTCATGGTGAGAAGGACCTGGGTCTTGGTGAGGCTCACGTCGAGAAAAGCGGGCCCTGTGAGGCATGAGGATTCGCAGGGCAGCTGACTCATGCTGCAGTTCAACTTGTGTGTGGTGGTGGTGGGGGGGCTTAACGGAGTCATGTGAGGCAGCGTTTTCCTCACCTTACTTTTCAAGGCATGAAGATACTAGACTTTGCGTGAGGAGACCCACATCAATACCGAATATGAATATGGAGCCTTTTGAAGCTTAATAACATGTTGGTGCTCAGTGCTGACCCACATAAAGCACAGTAGGATCCAATCATCCCAGAAAAGGTTGAGCAGAACTTGGTGAGTGAGTTTCTACAGTCATTCTCGACTATGAAATCCTTGTGCTTTGCTATAGAAAAGTTGATGGAGAATATTGTTGCTGTCCTTTTATAGGGACAAACTCTATAGGGTATAGAGTTGGTTCATACTTAATAGCAGAGTACATAGTGTGTATGCAAATGCAGAGTACAGAAATGCAAAAATGACTGGTTGGAACCTTTTCAGGGAGAAATACTATTGTGAAATGGAATATTTTGAATAAGATTTATCTTCTGGTTAAAACATCTATCAGGAGTAACTTCTTTTTTTCTGTCCTCCTTGATTTCAAGCGTTGAGTCACAATGTTGGAAGGAACAGTTGCATTTGTTGTGTTCAAGGCTAGTAACTAAAATGTCATTAGTTTAAATTTAGCCGGATAGAAGCAAGACGCTACTGTTGAACGCCGTGGTCAAAAGGTGACGTGCACTTTGAAAAGAAAATGTTCAGCTGTTTCTTGGAAGCAGCACACAAACAGAAATAGAAAAGAAAAACTGATTTCACAATGCGGGCTGGGGTGTTTCATCTTCTTGACAGGGAAAAGGAAAACCAGTGGAACAGTCGCTCTTCAATTGTTACTTCATTCCATCACCCCCTGACATAGCTTTGTAATAGATTATCCAAAGCTTTTAAGATAAAACATGTAGCTTTGAAAAATGTGTATAGTTATCAGTAAGTCATAGATCAAGAGTGGCTTTTTTTTTTTTTTTACGGGAAAGGCTGAACACTTGCCTTCATTAAGTAATCAGGAATGCCATCAGTATAGAGGAGGACATTCACAATAGAGAGCACAGGCCCCTGTAACCTCTTCGAGGAATTTAGTGTGAATAATATCTGAGGGAATTTGGGTGAGTTGGAAGATAACCATAAAGAGCAAGTTCAGCAGTGATAATTTTACGCATGAGCACCTTAAGGTCAGAACATTCACCAACAGAAATAGATTTACAGTTTCAAAGAAATCGCTGTGGTCTAAGACTCTCTAAGAAAGAGAGTTGTAATTTAGAGTTGTGATTTGGGGATGATAAATGGGAATAAACTTTAATCAAAAGTTTGTAAATTGACTCACACTTGAAGAGTAAACTAAATAAGTAATACAGTACTTCTTATAAAGAAAAGCATATATATGCTAAGTAAACTCTCCAGTGTATGTTCACCAGTACATCTTTCTAAGGGTAAAATAAAGTACCAATAACATTCATTTTCAGTCAAATTCAGAGCCTTAATCATCTTTTTATTCTCAGTGTTTGTTCACATACATTTGGATATCTGGAGTTCCTTCAAGCCCGGAAACTGACAATATCCCTCTAAGGGTTTCGCAGTTGGGCTCGTCAGTGAACTTGCGTTTCAACAAACAGTTCCACATCTAACAAAAGGAGTTGGCTCGTGAGAATTGTACCACTACCCCCAACTAATTTGTCCACCCACAGCTTGAGAACTAATTTTGCAAAGGTTGCCATTTTTTCCCTGCAAGTTCCCTGACCCCTCACAGTAGCCTTATGTCAAGCTAAGCTGTTAGCTGCACTGACCAGCTGCATAGACCAGCACAAAAACCAGCAGAATTTTCGATGGAAATGTGACTGAACTGCTTGCACAACAACTGGAGAACTGTGCATCTGCTTTCTCAAGGAGTGCCAGCTCACAGATGGATTGGTACCGGCTGCCTGCCTGGTACCGGCAAGCTGACACAAACTAATCTTAGTCACTCACTGCAGATTTCAGACTTGTGATTGCTAGCTATAGACCTACATAATCATGGTGTCACCTATTTTTGACTATCAAACAAAGACAGGCTGACGGGTTCTGTCAGCATCAGGGCAGCCTGTCACAGGTCTATGTGGAAAAGTGAGCAGTAATGGCACAAGTCCAGAACAGGAGAAAGTGTTGAGACACAATTCATCGGCCTCATATTCCTGGTATTGGTGATCTTTAAGTATAAACCACAGGACAAAGTGTATTTTAAGAATGATCTGTCAATGCCAGAGTCCAACTTATAAAGGGTCAGTAATCTTCGAAGGAGAGCAATGTGTTAGTGAATGCAATTTATTTTTGCCGGACCATGACTCAACCGGCTTATGGAAGGAGAAATCAGATGAGGTCGTGAGCTGCTATTATTGTAATTACTGCATCATACACGCTCATATAACCTACAGGGTCACGGGCAGTATGAAAAATGTCATTACTATAGCACACACTGTACTCTGTATTGTTGGATAAGCTACTTGTGCACTTATCACAACAAAGTTGCAACCCTGCAGGCGTTGATGAGCTGCTGATGGAAAGCCAAAGTGGCGTTTTACTTGTGGAGGTATTTGAAAAGTAACAACAAAAATCAAGTCATATAGTGAGGCACCAAGCCAATGTGCACCAGAGTGGATGATGAAACTGCAGACAGGATGTTTAGTCGACATTCCTCATCCTGCATTCCTCCCATAGAGGCGATTGTGGGTGTTGTGGGTGGGACTTGGTGAAACCTGACCTACATTGTGGACAAAATGGTAGCCCAAAGGGGTCACAATAGTGGCCTTCACATCACTGGTGATATTGGTTGCTACCAGACTTTTCATAGATTTCAGCATTCAGAAAATATTCTATACAATTTCACTGTACAATGGGGATAGGTAACAATGCCACTGAGTGCAGCAGAAAGTGCAGATTTTTTCTACATATTTACTGCCTAACACAATAGCTGTCTTTCACAGGAGCTTGGTTGTGGACCCACTTGACATGCCCTTGCTACAGATTGGAGACGAGCACAAAGACACTACAGAAAACTCTAACTCTAACAGCTGCTGTAGGCATCAGATGAAAAGACCCACGTCAAGATGAGTTTTGACCTAGCATAAAAACTGGAATGTGCGCTTGTACCAGCAGCCCGCATTGCTCACGGAGGCAGTCAAAATGCACCAACATTGTCCACCTTATCTACAGGCTTGGCACAACAGAGTATGGATGTGTGCAGTTAGGAGTAGTAAAACTTGGTGGTCACACTGGAAGTGGTCTACTGTATAAGACTGAGGCAAGGCAGAAAATGAGAAGAGTTGCAGAGATGGAGTTTGAAGCAGCAGTGGAGTACCGCAGGATGAAAAATGTCAACTACATGCCCTGTGGCCTCGTAATCCACCCTGATGCCCTTTGGCTTGGTGCCTCACCAGATGGCTTGATTTTCGTTCAATTCGCACAGCCAACATTTGAACTGGTTGAGATAAAGTACCCCAATATGAAGAACTCTGTGGACTGTGAATACCTTCGAATGCAGTATGGCACTTTGGCTCTCAGTCAAAGCGTAGGTAGAAGTAGGTGCAGGGTTAATTGTTGATGGTCTCTGGCCTGCAGTGGTGTGATTTGATCCATGTTGACCCAAAGATAATAGCAGTCATTAGAGAGATGATGGGCTAGTTTTGCCTCAGTGTACATATAGAAATACCTGTCTACAAAAGATTTTATTGATTGATGCAGGATAATTTGAGTGGAGGGGCTTTTTATGAAGAGGAACATAGAGCTGCACTATCAATGTTGTATGATGAGACAAAGAAAGAGAAAAATAAATTTCTTCAAGCATGGTAACATTAGGCACTGTTCACATTTGTATCATTCACATTTTATGCTCTAGAAATGAGACTATAGCCTTTTATGAGAGCTTATATAGCCGATTTTTTAATGTTTCATGCATCACTGTTAGAAGGATTTTCTCTTGTAATTTAGATTGAAGAGGAATATGTTCATCTAAATGCTACACAGTAATTGTCATAAATAGATACTGTGTCTCATGAGACTCACACAGACATTTGTCAGTGACAAAAAATAATCATGTACCATTCAGGGTTATGGTGTATAACATATAATATGTTTTCTAATATAATTTACTGTATGCACAGTTTGATTTCATACATTTTACTACATAAACAAGGCAGAGAGTAGGCGGTCTGACAAATTAAACCACTCAAAATCATGTATTTCATACAACTGTATCATAGAATATGTATCAAAGCTGCAACAGCAGAAAATCTAGTTCTTGTTGAAATTGTTGTGTGCTGTTTTTCACAAAGGGAGAACAGAACAGAGGGAGGCCCATTATCAGTTTGGTGAGCAGATCTGAGACAAGCATATTGACAGGCCGTTCAGCGCGTCCAGAGAGACTGGCTCAGTGAGGGTAACACAGTCACTTCTTTGGTTCAAGCCTTGACCAGTGGCTTCTTTTGCTTGTTTTAGTTTATTAGGAGGCAGACTAAGACAAAAATGGTCAGAGGAATAACAGCTTGTCCTCTTTGATGCCTCCTAATTGTCCTCCCGACGCGTACCCTTAACCGTGAAATGTCCTGAGTGACCAGCGCTGTCACGAGACAGCTGTGAGTTTTTACTTTGCAGGATACTAGGTCATCGATTGTGAATCCCTTGTACACCATTACAGCCATATCTTTATCTAAAAGAGGGACAGATTGCCTGAACAGCTCTTTGTCACTGACATAGCCAGAACACGACGGGGAAACAAAAGTAACAGCACCATGCGGTGACACATCTATCATTCTTTCCAGGGTAGTCTGGTATTTATACTGAGAAAACATCTCACTCTGTAAGAATAAAGATGAAGGCATCGAACATTTTATCTTTGCACAGCCATTAAGGACTTAGGTGTCATGACAACTTGCTGAACACAGTCGGCATTGTGGCTCTAAAAGGCCTCAGGAGACATTCACATCCCAGTGGTGCCAATAAATGTAACCAAATTTTGATTATCCTGATGAAGATTGACTGATGAATGTCGAAGCGATCAGATTGGTCTCCTTCAGACTCAATGACCTGTACATAAAGAGCTGGAACAGTTCATCAATCATCGGCTCTGGTGAGGAGGCAGGGTGGACAAGTCTTAGTGGTAACAATAATAATCATCGCCTTTCATCAAATGTATGTATTTGTTTTTAATTAGACGGTAGTGCTCTCTTGGGTACTGATTTATCAGCAAGGTGCTTTTAAAAACAAAATGATGTAGTGTGAACTGTGCCCACCGGCTGGCTGGAAAGTGGATGACCGTGAACCAATGCGCACAATTCTGCTTGTTGCAGGTTCAATCTGTCTCCAATATGCTTGTGGACGGCGGTAGCTGGCAAATCTAAAAGAGTAAAAGAAAATTATTATTACCTTTTTAAATCAATGCATAACTTATTATTGATGTTCGCCCTGGTGGGTCTTGCCAGGAAGCAGTGGCTGTACCCTGGCCGTTTTACCTCTTGTTAGGATGATTTGCAGCATAATCTGAAATATGATCACCTGGTTTTAAAGTTGAATCCACGATAAACAGCACCAATGTGAGCAATGATTGAATGAGATTTTTATCTTTTTTTTTTGCTCTATATTCTCATTTTTTTTAACTTTAACTTCACTTGATGCAGCAAACACTGGCACAGTGTCTTTCTCACACACACAGACACAAACACACAAAGTACCATTTTCTAGTTATTGCTCCAAGTGGGAAAATAACGTTGGTAATTATATCATCTGTAATGCCAATGTGCTGTTCATAAATTAGTGTAGTATAATTTGAAAACAGAAAAACAATTTCCTCATGCAGCCGTGGCCCCAAATTTCTTTATAGGACTAACTCTGATGATTCTGAATATTCTTTTTTTTTTTTAGGCTCGTGGAAACGACTTGATAATGCGAGAACATCATGGCATGAATAGTCATTTCATCTCTCCACTGGTATTGGGTATTTCTCTGATGCCTTTCGGTGTATTTCAAAGGCGTTCATACTTAAGTTTAAAAGTACTGAAATTATACAAAAATATTCAGAATGTGTGAAATTAACAGACCATTAACCATTCGAAAGGAGAATACCATGCCACTTACAGGCCATTAATTTGCTGTGGCTGTGATTCATTAACAACCAACAATTTTCGCCTCACTTCAAGACGCTGAAGGCCTCTTGACCTTCCTCACTGGCAGTAAGTACATCTCAGGTGGCTGTTTGTGCCAGAAATATATATTTGGCTCTCAAAGAATTACAGCCGAGCAGAACTCATCAAAGCTTTTAAAATATGTTGGCCGAATACCAATGAATAGAAACATTTGAGGTGATTAAGAACAGTGTTGCTGTTGCTAATATATTATTTGTCTGTTAAACAGACACATTTTGAAGTTTGCTGTCCAACTTCTTCCGCTGAGTGCATATCTCAGAATTCTTTATTAATCTTTGTTTATCTTGTACATTTTTGGTCAGTTCAGTCAGTGGAGAGAAAGATGTCATATGCTGAAAGGTTTATTGAAGCTTGGCCAAGGAAAAAGGAAAAAGGATTCTGAAGAAGCTGTCCTCTCTGGCTCGTCTTTATACCCCCAGAAAAAATGCCAGGACTACGCTATGTCCCTAAATGATTATGAGTTTACAAACAAGGAAATATGCCCCCCCCCCCCAGTGCTCTGACATTGTAGAGGCTTCTACGTCATGTACCTATCTGTTGTGTCGAGGGAGTGTGACAGCCTATCCTCTGATCTCAGTTACCATATAATGATAGAATGTCGCCTGCTTTCCTGAACACAAACATACAACTTCTCTGTGTCAGTGACCTCGAGACATATGCTTGACCCTGTGTAACCCCATATGTGGCATGCCTGAATAGAAAAAATGCCCTCACAATAACCTAATATTGACTGATAACTACCATGAGCTGATTTTTTTATTTTTTTTTTTTAAAGATATTTTTTGGGCCTTTTTGAGCTTTATTTGACAGAGACAGTGGGGTGTACATGGGGCGGATGCTCTACCAACTGAGCTAAACAACACCCCAGCTGATGTTTTTATGTTACTGACATCTTGAATTAGTAAATACTAACAAAACACGTGTCCTTAGCGGTTCCATGACACAGCTGGCATATCAAGCAATATACTAGAGTGATGGATTACTGTGGTACAAGTGATTATCTTGTTATTTCAGGATTTAAATCATGACATATTGCTGCAGATCTGGCTCAATGGCAGTGACATGACTTTTGCTTATTTTATAATAATGACATTCACAAACACTTGGCTCTTAATGTTACCAAGTGCTTCACACACTGCAAGTAAGGAAAAAACAAAGGCAAAGACAAACGATTAAAGTGTTTCTGAGATTGATTATACAGGATTTAGGTCAGTATCACTGTTTTTAGCAACAAATAGTTTGCTTAGATGAATGTGCAGGTCATGTAGACACAATAAAACTGTTTTCTAATAATGGTCTGTAACATTTAAAAAACATTGTGTGCACGTCTGGTGTCATATTGGCCACAGTCAGCTAAAGTGGCATGTTTTGGCATCATTTATTTATCATGATATTCACATAAAATGCATTATACAGCATATTTCTGTGTTGACATGGAAATATTAGCTAATTAATGCATGCAGTAGTTTTATTAACTACCTCATTATTTAAATACCACTCTAACTGTGGTGGGAAACATCTTTATAGTATTAATCACATTTATCAGATGAGAACAGACTGCTCAGTTTGATTGTGTCTTTTAATGGACAATAACTTTTAATGCACAACAAGGAAAGACTGTAACTATGGATATAACACAATTTTTCTCTTCCAAATAAAAAGTTGAATTCATGAGAAATAAAACAATGCAGGGCTGTCGGTGAGGGTTTGTTGCTACGGGTACTGAGGTGATGTGACATATGAGCCAAAAAGGCTTATCAGAAAGCAAAACACAGATTCTTAATACTCTGAGACAGGATTTAACAGCTGTGGCAATGTTGTCACCGCTGCCACAGTTTTATCTTTCATGACAATCGTGAGGAAAACAGCAGAAATAGAGTAGCAATTCATGTAACAAAGCATCCAGGGATGTAAGTCTTGCATGTATTTGCCACCACGGCTCCCTTTTCTTTGTTGTATTTGTTCAGGAGCCCACTGTGTTCAAATGAAATAAAATGTTTTCTCACGTTATTCAGAGCTGCAGGTATTTGTCCATTACTTTTTAGTCAGTTGCCAGAAAATGAATCTGCAACTATCTGGATTTATTGAGGATTCACCGGTAAACGAGTCATTTTTATGACGATTGTCTCTGGGTTTTGGACTTTTCTGACATTTTACATGCAAAGCAATTGATCAATTAATATAAAATTAATTTATTGCCAAGGAAGACCATCCGTCCATTGATAGGCACCCTGGGTCACAAGTGATGTTTTTTTTGTGCTGGCGATTCAGATTGCAGATCATCAGTACAAAAATGTAGTACTAGGATACCTTGAAATACAAATGGACCACACCACATCTTGTATTTTGACCGTTTTGTTTATGAAGTCATCATAAATTATTGTTCAGAAACAGAAATTGCTCAGTTTTTCTGAAAAAAACGTCCCCCCCCCCCCTCTGTCTCTGTCAACAGCTGTTCCTTTCCTTTCTTCCTCACTTTGATGATCCCATTACTGAAAACGAAATATCCCAGGGAAGTGTAAATTTAATTCAGTATAGCTGGAAATCTTTACAGCGATTGGCTTTTGACTGCTCAGTTTTATACTGACTGCTGACTCCTTAGTCCTCCTAACTAGCCAGTAGGGACCACAAGCGATCAACAATTGTTAGGCTGTCAAAAACAAGGCTTACTACAAGGTTTACAACAGACTGTCTGCCATTTTGACCAGAAGAGAGCCTGCTGTATGTCGCCGCTGTGCGTCTAAGTGTTTGACATATTAGAGAGGTCAAGATCTGCTAGTTAACAGATGTGTGTTATAGATTCATTTTTACGATGCATCAATCCAATCTCCAAATTGCGTATTTTTAAAGAATATTGGCCGATTCATTGGGGCATGCCTAGTCACAAGGGTCCTCATGGGGAGTTCACGGTGCCCCCATGAAGCTCTCAAGGATGTTTTTGAATTGCGTTCCAGTCCGCAATGCGCAAGCAAACCCAGAAAGATGGAACTGGACTTGAATTGGCCAGATTTTCAACATCGCAATTCAGATTTGACAGCTTATTTGGTAAAACGCCACTAAAACCTCTCATTTTTGCTGCTCTAAACAGTCTGCTGGTTCAAACTGTAAATATTTGCTTTTTTATGGCCAGACATTGACCAATTACAAGGTGTCTTGAATGCACTGCTAAAATACACAGGGGCCATTTTTGATACATTGCTAATTAATTAAGTAGAAAATGCTCAGTGCATGCGAGAGAAATGTCAGACGCTGCTTCAAACGCCGTCATTATGCTCATCCTCATTACACAGTTATAAATGTGTCTCATGAATAATAAAAGGTAAAATTCTATAAAGCCATCAAGAGTCTAATAGATCAGTAAAATTGATTCATAATAATGTTCAGTGGCCATGAAGCCTAAACTTCCAAATGGTCTGTGCCTATAGGTCATAACAAATTAGAAATGCTGTCATTCACACAGCAAACTTTATTTTCAGCTTTTCCCTCTGGAAAAATATCATGCTGTAATTAATTGTTCTCCCAAGCCAGTGCTCCACGTCTTTACTAGACAGCACAGTGGTGGAATGAGGTAGATGCACTGGGTGGCAAACTCTCTTCATTTGAGTAGAGTCTTTATTAAATTGTATACTTTAATTTCCTCTGTTGAAGCAAGAGCAAACCGCATCAGGAGTTTCGTACCCACAAGAACAGAATTGCATTGTGTTTGTAGACATTAGTGCACAAGCATTCTAATACAACAGATGATTAAATTCATAATAGAAGCCTGTGTAACAAAGCAACATCCTTTAGTGAGGAGGGATGTTTCATAAGCCCAAGGAGTGTCGATTCTGTTGAAGTGTGCACATCAATTTAACGATATCCACCACAGAAATCTTTGTGCAAGCTGCTATACTGCTCTTTGTTATTCATGCATGGTCATCCAGGTTTTGCAAGAATGTTTATTAGACAAGGAGATATGAATAAATGTGACTTTCCATGGTAATAAGGAGTGGATTGAATATGGAGTGGGGAGTTTCTGGAGGCTTATCACTTCAGTTTTTAAAAGGATGATTTAAAAGTCAACACAGGGAACATAAAATCATTTCTTAAAACAAGGATTTGAAAGAATATGGTCTATTAAGCTATGCACTGGTTTGGATAAACTACCCTTGGACTAATTGTAAAGAAAATTAAGCGTATGGTATTTTTTTTTCTTTTTTTTGCAAATGCTCATTTACTTCCAATTTATTTAATTTGCCAAATTGGACAAAATAACAAACAAAATACTAAATCTAAATTACCGCCAAGCATTACGTAGTTACATTCTCCTTTGGCAGACGTCTCAAAATGTTTCTTGGGGCCAGTAAAAAGTATTTTTATTCCTGATTTTTCTTCTTTTCTCTCTCCACACTTCACCTTGCAGAACATTGTTTGGTTGTTTCACACTCTGCACGTTTGACAGATCTTTGATTAAATTCTGTTTTTTTTTTGGACTGTGAGGGCCATCGTAAAAACCTTAACCTGTTGTTTATTTAAATAGTTCACGGCTCACTTTTAAGCCATGTAAAAGATTGTGTAGAAGACTGTGCGCTCTTTCCGTGCTCTTTTCAGTTTCAGTTTTTTCACAGACTTTCATGGATTCACTCTGGGACTCATTCTTGTCTCTAACAATCAGCGGCGTAGCGCAGGATATGTAGGTATACGGAGCAAACCTACTCATTTGTCAGTCGGCGAATAAATCCCTTCTGACGCGCATCATTCAGTAGTGTCCTGTGAGATTAATTTCTTTTTCCTTGGATGGTGAAGGCATGACATAGTTGTCCAATTTTCATGAGTGGATGGACTAAAGAATATGAAATACTTCACTCAAAATGCATGATTTTACCTGTCTGTGGGTCAGTTTGGGTCAAAATTTGCATCTCTTCTGGTGCTATTGTTGATATGATAATGATCCTGACTGGTTAACCAGCAGAAATTAAATGACAATGTGCAAATACTGGCTCATTTTTGGATGAGCTAAATATGCAACAGTAGTCTTACATGTCACTGTTTATAATTAATTTATCTTTTGCTGGACAGGCCACTTAAAATGGGCCTTAAATTAAGAGCAAACCCACTTTTTCGAGGCGCCACTGCTAACAATACTTCATGCGCTGTTGTCACTGTTGTTAACAGTTGGCATGGTTTCTGCTTTTTTTCTTCTATATGTACCTTTTACCAAACAGAGATGCTTTTGTTTAATTGGTCCACAGAATAACAGCGTCTAGTTACATACTGAGAATGTTGTCTTCTGTCATTGTGTGGCCCCTCCTATATGTTAAATACACATGTGCAGAGAGTGTAGTAGTAATCTTAGTCGTATTCTAGTTTATATATGTTGCTCCAAACACCTTAATCATCTAAAAAGCATGTTTTTTTTATTATTTTAAATTATAATGTGGCTTCTAACATTCCCAGGGTCTTGTAGATGAAATCTATTGTTGACTCTGTTATTTCACAAGACTGTCATCACTTCTCTCACAATAATGCCTCCCAAAAGGGGTGTTGATCAATCCATTAGCAAAGCTGCAATTACTATTGTCCCTGCAGTTATTTGCCTGTAAAAGGAGAAATCAGCCCTCATAGTCTCTGACAGATATCATCGCTTTGAGATATTCACCGTATCTTATTAGAGTTATTTTATGATGAATTGTTTGATTTAAATTTGTAATTTAATTTTGCGATACACCCAGTTACTCTCGACCTGGCAGATATACTTCTGCTTGCAGTTTGTGATTTCCTTTGTCATCCAAAATTACTGAACAATCTGGAGAGAGGAGGGCATGAACTTATTACTTTGATTCAAAGGTGGGCGTATAGGAATATAAATGTCTCACCAATGAGTTCTTGAACACCGGGGCAGGCCTGTGATTACGCTTGGGGCCCTTACTGAAAATGTCTAGTGGCTGCATAGCATTATGGTCTATTGAAGTTACTGTCAGTGAAGAAATTGGTCTCTCAGCCTCTTCTACTCTTGGATTTCCTCCTTGTAGTTTGAGTGTTGGTGCAAAATGGCGGCTGTACAAAGAAGGCTTCAGGGGCTGATCAGACAGAGACGCTACAGGCGCAGCTGCTTCAAAAACGCCTTGGCAAAGCGTGTCAGGCAAAACAGCTGGTGCGCCTGTGAAGTGGAGCTACGTGCGCAACCGGGCGAACAATTAAGATTAGCTGTTGCTGAGGAAGGAGGAAAAAAAAAAAGCCCATAGAAAGCAGAGGTTTTGGCTTCACGACATACTGAAAAAATGAAACGGTACGGTGAATAGAACCGTCTCTTCCGTGTGTTGTGTTACCTTTTAGTCTACGTTTGCCATTGTCCCATCATTCCTATCGCATCAAAACAGCAAGTAAGTGGTAAAGTGAGGAAGCCAAGCAAATCTTGCTTGATTTGCAAGGTGCAACTCTGCAAAGTTGAGAATATTCTAACTTTTATGTACATCTACAAACGAGGAAAACGTGACAGAAGAGAGAAGTGCATGCCAGCCACACCATACCATAGAAAAATGGTTTTACTGGTGACCAGTTTATAGAGACAGATCTTCTTTTTTATATTTTGCTGTGATTTCATCAGGATCAAGCAGGATAAAGCAGATCCAGAAATATAATATAGTTATTTTTAACCGCACGAAAGTCCTTTAGGATGGATTTTTCCATTGCCTGTACATTATGACCCTAACCATTATGTGAAAAGTGCATATGGTACTATCTTCACATGAGGTTCAGCATTGTACCTGACACTTTTATGTAGTCTTTGAACATCGTAATAATCGCATCCCCATTCACCGCTCACATATGCTATAGATTTTTTTTTCTTCCTTCCTTTGATAGAGTAAATAAGCAGGCTCCTGCTTCACTGGCATTTCACAAAGGCAGTATTTGGTGTTCATATTTTGTCTCCTCTGCACACACAGCTCAGTGAAAAGAAAAGTGATACCCGTGGGGTTGCTTATGGCTCATTTCTTGGTCTTGTCTCACATTCACCGTGCACAATTCCATTAAACTGTGAGGTCTTTTTAGAAAGCAAGCATGCTCCCTCATGTGCAACACAAACAAATGCACCCTCAATGCACACACACATGCGCACACACACCTATTCACACACACACACACACACACACACACACACCCTACAGGCTTCTTTTCCTGGCGAGGGAGCACTCACTTAGTGTAGCGGTAGAGTGCAAAGATTGGAAACTCAGCAAGTGCTAGGAAACTCGTGGCTATAGAATGAGGAGATGTTTGATGTTAACAGAAAACTCAGGCTGCACTGTACAAGTACTTTGGTGTTAAGACTGATTGGCACTCGAGAGATTGCATCAAATTAGATTTGATTTTAGGGCAGATGGTTCCCACATCATAGTATTTACTCAGAGTGTGTATTTTTGAGAGTGTGTTTGTGTGTAACTGAAGAAACCTGGATACCTGGTTTCAATTGTAGCCTGCACTTTAGTTTCCTGTTCTCCAAGCAGCCTATTCATTACTTTATGCAGATGAATGAAGGAGATATTGGTGTTGTTGAACACTCACCAGAAAATAAACAATTCTCAATTCCGGCTGCCATATAATATTTATGGTGACTGCTTGGACTGTCAGTTACACGACACATAATGTTTTCCAAGAAACTTTTCTTATGATTCTGGACATGTGGAAGCAACTGCATAACTGAAGAAGGTCAGGAAAAGATTGCAGCCATGGCAAATAATTCATGGTCAAGGTTAGGCGACTGAAGAATTTGGTTAAAAGAGAAAATGGTTATAAGAGACTTTTTTGGGGCCACTGAAGGGCAGCAGAAATAAACTTTAAACACAACACTGACACCTTGTCAGTAGTTAGTTAGATAGTTAATAGTAGGTAAAGTTTTGTCTATAGTACACGGCGCTCCAGTGTCCGTCCAATTTGGAGAGCCAGACAATTCCCGGCACTGACGTAGAGCAAGGCTCGGCTGTGGACAAGGTCAGCTTAAAAATGTGTTTGAGCCATATGAAAAAAATCAATATCCATTTAAGTGTACATGTGTATAGAGAGCGTATTCTTGCCGTCAGACAGGCCTTTCCCTTGATGTTACATTGTCTCAGCTGTAGAATTTATGTATTGCTACACCTAAGCCCGACTTTGCTGTACACAGCATATAGTAGCACAGATCAGAGGCAAGGTAATGTGGTGAGAATAATCTCTTTAGTGGGCTTAATGTGACTAAAACACATTATTCTGCTGACTGCTGTCCCCACTACAAAAAAACTCGAACTATCCCTAACAGGTGTTTATTTACACACCCAACAGTTCATAATTCATTGTCATTCATTTGGAGTCCTGTGTCTTACCACCTGGCGAACGTAAGTCCATGTAAGTCCATGTAACTCTCTACGAACCCCTGAGGGAAATATGCGGGCTCTTCAGCTTGCTAAATGCTCCACTGTAGTCACCAGCTATATGCTAACTCATTCTGTGTGCTATTTGGTGCTGAAGAGGTGCATGCAGTGTGTTTTTAGAGCTTTTTTTCCCCCTGAAAACAGCTGCCAGTTGCAGCCAAAAACAACATGAGATATCCGTTATGAGAGCAGTCAGAGTGAGCAATGAGTGGAAGAGAATGTTGGCACTGGATGGACATCATGCACCGTGGAATCATCCGATATTAACAGAGTTTTATGGGATTCTGGGCTGAGGAAACTACAGAAAAAGGGACCACTGGTTTGGCTTAAGTTATTAGAAATTGCGACCTTTATAATTCCAAGGTATTTCTTAAGAAACACTGTCGGGCACTGTTAGGGTGTTGTGCGACGAGTCAGGAAATGTGGGCTGCGTGAGTTGATATCATAATTAAACAGAGTCAATTAAGGTCTGTTGCACACAAGATGGTGTGGATCATCACTGATCCTTACTGCTGCTATGCTGACAAACGTGTTTGGCTGGTGTCTTTGTCACTTCATGGTGTCTGCAACAGGATGATGTGTTTTTTTTGCCGTAGTCTCGTCGGCTAATTAAAGGTTCCCTGTGGAGTTTTTCACTTCTAGTAGTGCTATGAAGCTCCTACACACTCCCTGCCAAAAGTTTCACACTATTCCACTAATCTACAGGTGGCAGTGACACACCAAGATACGAAGCAATGCTCTAACACAGGCAGGGAAGAGGTAGACGAAAAAATGCTGGTTATAAAATACTCAAATTATTTGCTTTGCAAATGTTTCATGAGGGAAAAAAAAATCATTTAACACGTTCGTCTCGGTGAAAACTGACAGGGAAACATGACTTCTGTTTGTTTACAAGAAAACTCACAGTGTGACTTGAAGAAACTTATCTGTCACAGTGTGTGAGATGAACCTGGACTCATCACTCATTACTTTGTTCCATTTTTTTTTCATTACATTGGCAGTGTAGGAGGGTAGCTTGCCGGGTTGCTAGATCCAGATGTCAGGGGTCACACAGATGTATATGTAATTTCCTTATAATTACATTTCTCCCACACTTTAGAGCTAAGGGCAAAGAGACTGCAATTCATAATAGCCAATAGAAAACACAATAAATTAGCCACTTTTGTTTGTGTATTACCTGGACACTTCAAGATGATGTGCAGTCACAGCAGGACAATAGAATAGTGCTGAAACGGCTTGACTGATTGATGAAGTGCTTTGTGTGAGATCCATTCACTCTGCACTTTAAAAACATTTTGAGAAATGAGCAGCACAGTTTTACAGTGCTGGAGGCAGGCAAGAGTATTTGTAACATTTCAACTGTTTCCTTTTGTCTATTGTTGTTTCACAAATTACCCATCCATCCAATTTTCCGGAAAGGTGGGGTACACCGTGGACAAGTCGCCAACAACAACAACCATTCATACCTAGTCACCAATTAACTTTTGGACTGTGGGAGGAAGCCGGAGTACCTGCAGAGAACCAATGCAGAATTTACACACACCGAAAGGAACGAACCAGGACTTTTCATGCTGTGAGGCGACAGTGCTATACGCACTGCACCACCTTAACAAATTATCCATGGAGTGTATGCCAATTCATGAACGTACCCTAACCCAAGATCCTTTTTGGTCCCTAAACAAAACATTAACCACAGCAGTGTAATGTCAGAAAACAATTTTATTCGTGATGTTGAATTGTTGAATCTCAAGGTGCTGTTACAAATACTCTAGATAAAATGTTACTCATATCGTCTCTCACTCTCCCCGGTCGCAGGTTGTCACGTATGGCCAGTGTTCACCAAAATATTGTCAGTTTTTTGTATAAAATATATATATATATAATATATTTTTATGGGTTCATAAATTCCTACCATGTTTCCTGGAAATTCTAATTTGCTACCAATGATACAGACCCAATGATATTTTTACGTATAAATTAACTGATACAATACATCGACTATATATGTAAAGTTTTAACATAAACACTTATTGCCAGACATATACGAATATTGACCCCCCCCATTATTATTATGGATACAAACCTGGCCGATATACCGGTCTTGCTCTATTAATCAAAAATGTATTATGGGAAACTTTAATATCCCCATATGTTGTATAAGCTTGCCTGTAGAGTATATAGGGCTGGGTATCAATCAAAAATTTTCAATACCGGTACCGATACCAATACCTTCACTTCGATACCGGTTCCTGAACGATACTTTTTTCGATACCAATTTTATAAGATTATATTAACAAAAAGCAAATTACATTACACATTGTACAAATCTTCAGTTTTATTTTTCAGCTTTGGTAATTTTCCACTCCAAGCAGTTTTCTTACAGAAAAAATAAACAACAAATAATTTCCAGTGCAAAAGAACACTTGCAAACAAGTTACAAATCAATCTAATGTTCTGCTACACACTGAGGACCTTTTCACTTAGCAGTTTTTCTTCAGAAAAATCAACATGTCTGCTTTCTCAGGACACAGACAAGCCCGCTCCTGGCTGATGGTGTCCCCAGCTTGTACTTGATACCCAGCCTTAATCTCTAGTTAGCTTTTGATTTAGCTAACTACATAACCATAAAATAAAGCTACAGTAATATCTTAAGTTAGCGTCACATGGACCCCAGTTTAACTCACCGCGCGATGCACGTATTAAGTTGCAGTAACATTGGAGATTTTGAATCAGGCCGCTCGGGCTCTGTAACGTCCACAGGCGGACTTGAATGCTGAGAGGAGGATGGCTGCGGTCCGCTCTTCTTGCAGTCAAACACGGAGCAACTTTCTGCTCTTAAATTGATTCCGTGCACGGTCAGGTGTTTCATCAAATTAGTCGTATTGCCAGCCTTAGCAATTATGACTTTTTTGCATATATTGCATCGGGCAGTATTGGCATCAATCTTGCTAAAATGGAGCCACGCTTTTGACCTCGGTGGCATTTTCTAACCGTTTCAACGACACACAACTACAGTTCACTACCACAACACAGATACACGTGAACCCCGTCTGTGGGCGTAACCACAAAACATCTCTGTCTGGTACCACGTATTTTTCCTGCATGCCGCAACGTATAACGTTACAGCCAATCACAGGCAGCATTATCAGGTCTTAATCACGTGATTAACCTCTGGGTACCGAAACTTGGCACCGAAAGACGAGGCATGTTTTGATACTCGGTACTACCGAAACATTTTGGTCAATGCCACAAAAGAACCGAAGTTCGGTACCTAGCCCTAAGAGTATATAATATAAATGCATATAAATGATTAAATTCTGCTTTTTACGTGCAACATAAGTGCACATTAATGAACCTCAGCACTTATGGGTACTGACAGTAGTTGAGTATTTAAAGCTGGCATTGAATGAGTGGTCAGATTTATTTCTACTACTTATTCTTTGATCAGATAGTTCCAGAATTAAATTATAATTTTGCCAAAAATGTAATTTGAATGTGTGGGGCGGCGTTTAGCTCAGTTGGTAGAGCAGCATGTGCGAAGGCTCAGTCCTTGCTGCGGAAGCCCAGAGTTCGAATCCGACCTGTGGCTCTTTCCCGCATGTCATTCCCCATCTCTCTCTCTCCCCACATTCCTGTCACTCTTCAGCTGTCTCTATCCAAATAAAGCTTAAAAAGGCCAAAAAAAAAAAATTCTTAAAAAAAAAAAGTAATTTTAATGTGGCTGATTTGACACTTTTGAAAAAGAAGTTTTGTGGAAAAAAATAAACAAGGTATTGGAGAAAAGAAAAAAAAAGTATGGTATAGGTATTGAAACTCAAATGTCACTCTGGCAATAGTATCTTCAAAACATTTCAAATGATGGCCATCCCTGCTCATTATGATATTAACTGTCATCTGTCATTGTCATATAGTTTGTCCTCCTCATTGCTGTAGCTCTACTGGCTCTGCAGTTATGAGTCAGCAGGCTCAAACGGGCCGCTAGGCAGTCGTATAGTGATGTGGTTTGCTACTGCTCTTAATGCAGATTTAGGAGAGCAGCTGTGTGTTGGGCACTGCAGGTTGACTCATACTTTTTTTGGGTGGTGTAATTGGACATAGACGGTTAGAGTTTTGATTGGTTCCAAAAAATCACCAGCATGAAATGTTGTGGATTCTGTTTAAACCCGACTGGAGCTCGAGCCAATTTGCCATTTGATTTGCTTGAAACTGAATTTTTTTTTTTTTACCTCTGTATATGTGAGTCAGATCGTGATGTAGAGTTTTCACACATTTTACTGTCATACCTCAGCAATAACAATGCCGCAATGGATATCTTGTCACTGCTGATAATAACGTTAAAGGTCTGTCATACCTCCAATCTTCCTGTCTGTGAGGACAAAGTCTGTGCTAATCTCATCTTCGCTTTGTCTGTGTCTGTTTTGCAGTGTTTATAACCCAGCAGCTGAAAAAGCACCTAAATGCCACCAAATGTGTTGGCAGAGCTGGAGGTAGGGGACAGATGTGCACATCACATTGTTTCAGGAGAGAGAGAGAGAGAGAGAGAGAGAGAGAGAGAGAGAGAGAGAAAAACAAAGCACAAAGCACAGTCAATATAAAATGTGCTCTTGAGAGAAGTCAGAGAGGCTGACCTGGTATGAACCTGCAAGGTCAGGTCTAGCTGCAATCAGGGTGAGAATCAAATGCTCTGTAAGGGTAAAAAACAGGCTTGTGAAGTAGAAAAAGCTGAAAAATCTTGGAAAAGTGAATCAATAAAGAAATAACAAGGCTTGGAGCACAACTTTTACACTGAAGCAGCTCACTGGCTCAGAGGAAAAAGACTGTGTGACTGTGCTGGGAAGCTACTGGGCGAACAAGTCTTCCTTGCATATTAAATGCTTGAAATAAAATGTCCCCGCACGCAGTGATTATGCATTCAGTCCAGAGAAACAGCCAGATTTTTTTAATGAAGAAATCTGTCGAAAGATTCCTGAATCTCTTAGTTTACTCCTTTGTGAAAATGTTCAATCGTTGAACTCGTGATTAAAGCTGACCTTTCACGCTCTTTGACGGCAACTTCAGTGGGTGGCCATCATTTTAGCGTTTGCATACACTTTTTAAAGACGCATTGATTTAAAGTTTTAAGGCAGCATTTTGACAACACAATAACAAGTTTTCCCTCATTTCTGCATGTCTTTTTATTTAGTAAAATATCAGTTGTTTATAGAGACAGTTTATTTGTTAGTCTGTTGGTTTTTCCTGTCCTTGACATCGTTCATAGGACATTATCTACATGTAAAAACCCTACCAGCAGCCTGCACGCCGCCTTGGTAATTGCTCATTGCAAAGCTTTGGGTTTAACGTTACAACCAGGGAAATGTTGTCCACGGGAGAGAGCTGAGGTTGGCAGTAGTTAAACCCTACTGTGTTAAGTCGGTGCGGTTTGGCAGCTCCAGTGGTTGCAGCATGTAACCGTTGAGTAATTTCTGCCTCCAATTTCTAGAAAATCCTCGCCTGTCACTCAACGGTATGATAATAGTGATCTTTTTTATCTTTAAAGTATCATGCTACTGTGGCCACAGACATCCTCTGCAGTGCACTATACCTATAATCCAAGATGTGCAGCAAAAATGTGCAGCATGGTGTATGTATTTTCCCTATATTGGTGTTCTTTCTAATACATGAAACATGTTTATATAATTGATTGTTTCCCCAGCATTTTATTTAAAATTTATTTCTGCAAGTGGATATTTCAAATTATATCAAATTCATATGTTATCTAAAGATAATTATCCCCGGACTGCAGTTTCCCTCAACTCTACGGCATTTGACGCGTCTCCCAACTCATTGTTTTAGTTTTACAGCCCTCAACTTTACTGCCTCAGTTCACTCTCTCACTGCTCTCATCAGCGTCTTTTCCAGCAGCAGGCAGCTTTTTATTATTTTTTTTCATGGTTAAAAAAAACAAAAAAAAACTCTGACAAACCCACTGTACTGTACCGGCCCAGCACCATACAGCAGATGAACAAAGCAAGCTACTAGCTGGTGAATATTTGGCAGCTGCTGAAGAGCCGTACATTTCCCTCAGGACTTGGTGGAGAGAAAAACAGAGCTAAAAAGAGGAGAGAGAGAGAGACAGAATGTTGGACTCAAATTCATCCACTGGCCAGAAACATGACTCTGAATGAATGCTAATATTGCTTTGTATCTGTTGGATGTGTATATAAATCCTCTTTTTGCTATCAAGTTCACCATATCAGCGTTATGAAGTGATGGACAATACGTCAGTGTCGCCTTTGGAGCTGTAGTTTTTGCTGCCCTCAAGTTGCCAAAAAAAAAAAAAAAATCAATTGTTAATGCAGGTTTGGAAAGGAATAACTTCCCTTTGCAATCCTGCATTTTTAGACAAATATATAGCTTCCATGGCAATGATCAGATTAATGCCAAAAGAGATGATTCATACTGGTTCAAAAAATCAATTTCAAATAAGATAAAGCTGCTTGACTTCCAGGTTTTGCAAGAGAACAGAATAATGTATAATCTGTATAGAGTGAGTATTCAGAGAAGTGAGGATGAGACCTCTGCACATAACATTAAACAGTCCTGAGGAGGTTATAGAATGACTGAGGAAATCTCTGCGATATGAAACATAAACCAATTAACAGCTGTGTCTGCAATTCCCACAAAATCGCTAATACAATTAAGACTCAGTGATAACAATGCCAAAGGCAGCACTTCTGGTGGGACTGTAGCACATATTCACCGCAATCCTCTGCTGAAAGGTCATTTCTGACTAAATAAAAATTAAAAATTAATTCTCGGGAGTGTGTAGAAATACAGTATTCATAAGAGTTAGGAGCTGTGAGGCAAGTCGAGTTGAATATTAAAGTTTCTAAGTTGTGATCAAGGACTAGTACCTGGCACTGAATGAGACTGACACTGATACTTTCATCACATCTTGTTGTAATCTGAGCATTTATAGTAAGTAGCTGGGGTTGTTGTGGTCGTTTTGCGTCCTGCTTCAGAAGAGACTTTCACTGGTCTGTTCAGAAACACAGCAGCTGTTTTTGTAAGTTGTTTTCCATTTTGAAATGGCAGCTCTGCTGGAAACTTTTGATAATGTCACTTTTATGAAAGTCACTCATTGTATTATGCGACAATAGCATGTGTCTGACACAGAAATAACTGTTGTCCCCCAAAAGTCCAAGCCTTTAATTTGGTTAACTGCTGCACACCCAGTAAAACAGAGACCGAAATGTCATATTGCCATTTGCTGAATGTGTGTATGCAAATGATGCCAGTGCCAGTTTGAGTCAGTTAACACACAGTGTACACTTTGCATAACTGGTTGCTGGGCGTGTGGCCCTTCCTGTTCCAGAAGAGACATCTGCGTTTATGGGAAAAAAAAAAAAAAAAAGCTTCTGTGTGGCTCCATGATGCCACACCTAGAGACTGCGCAGAATACCATCTAATCATCTGGCTAAATTATGAGTCACTATATATGCATATAGGCTTCATTTCAACGAGGAGCACATTAGGCTTCACGGGCTCAAAGAGATGAAACCTGAACACTGCATGACTGCATGGAAATGAATTATGATGACAGCAAATAAGTCAGACCGCGAAGACTAACAACGCTGCAGACACATTCATCACGGCACGTCACATCGTACGCGATTGCATCTTTATTACTTCTTTGCTGTTGAAATGCATATGTAAAAGGTGTGTGCATGTGCAGTGAGTAAGGGAGAATGTACAATGAGTAAGGGAGAGAAAGCAGTGTACAGAAAATAGGGTATCCCCAGGGACAGTGCTTACTCCCGGAGGAGCGACCTGTCTTAAATAAATCATTCCATTCCCATGCCCAACTTCCCTATCTTTCTTTAATCCAGTGTGGGAGAGAGTGGAGAAAGATAGGAGAGTAAGCTGTTTGCCTTCCTCCTCTGCTTGTGTGTCGCTTTAAGCCTTTGGTAACTTGAGTTCTCAAACTTTTCATTTTTTTTGTTGTTGACCCACTTAAATGTAACTGTAAACCCACAAACTGGGTTGTACAGTAGAAGAGAAGGGGAGGAGAAAAAAAAAAAGACGTTGAATGAATCTTCTGTCAGTAAACACGCTTGTTTTAATTGGTGCACGGGGTTTCAGCTGCGTAAGCCGAGCAGGTTGACCACACACGATTCAGTAATGAGATACATTTTCGATGCACTTTGAAGGCTGAATTTCCGCCAAGGTCAGTTTCATGAATTCCAAATGACTGGAGTTAAATAATAAAGAAAAGATCAAGTGTCAAGTATTAAGGTGGCGGCAAGTATTGTAATCTGCACCTTGATTAAAGACTGCCGTGTTATTGTGATTCATCAAAAAAACACCTCTCTTGTTTTTTGCTTGCTTCAGGTAAAAATTACACCCACCTAGCTGTGTGTATTTAGAGCTTATATTGAGTCCTATAGGAACACCAAATGAGATTTGGAGGTCATTGGTAGTCCTGAGAACAGTGGGGCTGTTCTTAAGCTATACCGTTGGCACATCCCGTGGGTCTGCCTGAAAAGTGCACATACTGCATAACAGATCAGTTGACCCTGTCAGCTGTGCCTCACAATGATTGACACCGCACTCTTAGAAAGCTGCAGACTTTTACTGGTGCTGACAAGACAAGGTTCTCCCCCTCACACAAGTTCCTCTACCTCACTCGACTCGGGAGAGCCTTCAGTTCTTTCATGCTGTGATCAAGTGCAGCAGATATTTTGTGCACCCTGATGGATAAGACCTTCATTCCTCGGTGAGCGCTGGGCTGGAAAACGGAGGCGCTCGCCGCAAACCAAAGCAAACATGAAGCATGAAATAAACAGCCGTTTTAATTTGTAGATAATAGAAATCTGATTCACGGGAGGGAGAGAACAACGACATTTAAAAAGAAACAACCACCCTGTAGCCTCGATGCAGCCACTTTTTCAAGGTTCGATTTAAAAAGCAATATTAGGCTAATTTTTTACGGTGCAGATGGCAGTCATGGTACAGACTAAGCTTGATGACTAAGCTGATCGTCTTTCACCGTATTCAGGGACTGAATTGTTGTAGAAAATAAAATCTGCTCCCTGCTGTGCATTTACCGGAGGTGTTACTGATGGAGTGGCATGTCTGCGCGTGGTGGTGGTGGTGGTGGTGGTGATGATGATGATCGCTGTTAATCAGCTCAAGTGATCTGCAACCCATTTGCGATCCCTTTTCCATCTGCCAATCCTGACAAGTGTGCTGTTCAGTGTGACAGAACCCTGCACGCCTGCTCACCAAAGCCTTTACGTCTGTGCACCGATGCTCATAGCATCCGGATGCACCACGTTCAGGCTCTGTTTAAACCGCTGGAGGCGATCCGGTGTCATTCTAGCCGTTGTGTGTGTGTTTTTGTGTCCATCAAGAACATGAATCAAGCGTGACCCCGACTTTTTTCCCCACTCTGCCGTCTATTTTTACAGCTCGCACTCCTGAAGTGTGAAATTCATATAAATGCCTCTAATTATTCACAGCTGACATAAAATGTCTTTTTAATGATGCATTTCATTTGTTACTGACTTTGTCTTAACACATCTAGCAAAACTAGAGGTTGAACAGGTTAACAGACAGCCATTATATGACAATATGATGATTGCCCAGGTTGGGCTGATTTACTGTGTGTTTTGCAGCTATGGGCCTACAAGCATAGAGAAAAAAAATGTTCCCTCTGTGTGTCTCCAAAGTCCCTTTTAATCTTCCTGCAACGTGCCTTTTGCTCCCGACGGAGAAATGCTGCTCACGGGTAAATATCTAATAATGAAAATGCCCAGAGTCTCAGTAAAAAGAGATGAAATGGAACAGGATACATAACCAGTTTTGTACCACAAACACCTCATCTGCTTTGCCAAAATCAAATCTGTTTTTTCCCCCCAAGAATTTTTAATGCCATGCAAATTGTCAAAATGTGTGTCTGCACCCCATCGCATGACAAAAAGCGTTATTTCCAGCTTCCCTTTGCTGTCCTCTGAGCGCAACAGTAAGAGGCAGCCTTGTGAGTGAGTGACTCCCCAAGTTTCACACTTACCCGTTAAATCACATCTTCTGGCTTGGAGCTTACTCCACTCATCTCTTGGAAGTCAGCCATTTTCAACATTATATCCTTATCTTAGTTAGTGGAGCCCACCAGGAAGAGCTCAGACTGGATGTTTTAGGCCATGGAGACGTCTGCAGTCAGATGTAAACTCCTTACTGAGCTAGAACATCTTCTCACTCCAAAAAGTTTATTTTATCTCTTTTTATTTTATTTTGCAATGTTATACAGAATGCCCCACATTTGGGGCTCGTGTCTCTTTAGCCCTTTGTTCCCTCGGCTCTCAGTAATAAACTGTTCTAATACGGTGTCAGTACTTGTCTCTGTTGAACATGAAAGGCACAAAAATACTGAATTTGACTGACAAAATATGAGGAGAGAGTCAAGTTTCAGCCTTTCTATCACTTATAAATGACAATGCTATAATTGTTTTGCTTTGATAGAGCAGAGCAAACGGCTGCAGCTTTTGTTTTATCCCTGAAGGAATGTCAAATGGAAGCTTCTCTGTGTTGTCATCCCAAATATTAAAATAATTGTACCCTTGAAGACGAAACCTACAGATTGATAGACAGAAAAATTACAATTTTTTCCCCCTAGCCAATCACAGAGTAACATATGGAGTGCAGAGGTCATAGATTGAGCTAACTGAACCTTATTGTGCTATTTGTACATAGGATGAGCAAGTACGCACAGCTTAAAGATTTCAAAGCCCTAAAACTAGCTGAGAATATTGAAACTTTTAAATATTAACTTTTCTAAAGGGGATAATTGTGCTGTAAATCCATTGTAAACAGATGTTTTTGTCAGATGACCTCTGGAGGTTTTTAATGGCGAAGCATTAATAAAGGAATTCAGAAATTGGCACAGAAATTACACAGTGTTTGCACTGAAGAGAGTCAGACGGCAGTAATGCCAGCATTACTGTAATTAGTCGGCAGCGGCACAGCAGGTATGTCTGCCTCTTCAAACCGCAGCTGTCCCCTCTGCCTCCCTGTGAATGTGTCTTACATCACATAGCTGCTGCGTCTCAGCGGCACGGTGGAAAGTGTTAAGAAACATCTATTTGTGGGGCATTTAGAGCAGTTAACCCCACAGAAATGTTGTTTTTTTCACTTAACCACACACAGGATTCATTAAAGAACAGATGGTTGTTTCCGCAGTTGAGTTCTAATTATATATAATCTTAATTTAATCATGTAATCTCATTGAGATCAAGGTCTCTCTTGCAAATGAGTACGCTAGAGGACACCAGTGCCGAGAGAAATCATACGAACATAGTCACACATGAACGCGGGCACTGAATCAATGCTGCATGTACCATCCTGTTGCTCTAAATACTAAGTAGTGCACCAAATGTCTGTTAATCCGAGGCTAAAAATAGACCTCAACAAAAGCACTTTTCACTCCTATACGAGTACTGCTTTTATGAGATGAAAGCAGCCCGTACAGGTACTCTGCCCTGGCATCAGGCCCCCGTCCCCTTTTGAGTGAAAGCAGGGCTTTCTAATTTGACTGCCGGTAAATGCAAATTGCAAAGGTCTTTGCCAATTTAAAAGCATAAAGTAAGAATAGTGTTTTGCTTTTTAACTGTTAGAAAGCCAAAGTCCTGTGGCTAGTCAAGGCAAACAATTAATGAAGTCGTTGAATATTAAAAATCTGCATCATTTCATGGAGAAAACTAAGGTCGGCATCCATCAAAGTGGACAAATCTGACATATGCAACTATTTTATTTAATATATTTGAATAGATTTATAACATCTGTCACTTTTTCTGTCGTTAAGACACATTTTCCTTTTGGTAGTTAACATTAATTACTGTACATGACAGCCAAAGAAACCATTTATTTTGTGCTGTTTATGTGA
Organism: Argyrosomus regius; assembly: GCA_946959425.1. NCBI lineage: Eukaryota > Metazoa > Chordata > Actinopteri > Sciaenidae > Argyrosomus > Argyrosomus regius. The sequence continues at coordinate 29,013,568 of OX336882.1, forward strand.
ATTATTAAGATTAAAATACCCTCTGCTTCCAGTAGAGAGACAGGCAAACTAAACTCCATTTTAATGTGTTTTATGTGTGTTTTTTCGATCTTCAAGCACATTCAGCACACGTCATGCACTCAGTAACATCGTTAACTCACCTTTGATGAAGTGTTTGCTACAGATACACACACATTGACCTGGCCAGGTCCCACTATTTACCATTTTCATCCTCTCTGCAGATGGCCTGATGCCACAGATCTCTTTTATTTTATTGTATTTTGTTCTTGGGGGAAGTAGACAGTCGTAAACTTTTTTTTTTTTTTTTATAGTTTGATGTGCTTGTTTTTGCCCAAAAGTGGGTGTGTTCCTCTTGCAGACAGGAAAATGACGTGTGTCTGCTCTCATGCATTTACTAAAAGCTACTCTGCCCAACTGTTATTTACACCTTTAGAAAGAACGGGCTTCGGTCTGTGCTCCACACAAAGTATTGAGAGATGAAATAACACATAGCTGGTTTTAGTGTTTTTAGTTCTGTTGTTGACAATAAGAAAACTATAAAACATCCCCAGCCTTAATCTTTACATTTAAGAAGAGACATAGTACAATTTGGTCTCTTCACTAAGAGACTTTAATACATAAAATTATGGTTTGTAGTTTGGTACATTGGTAAACTATGAAGTGTATGAAGTACTGGATTACTCCATGGTCGAGCACAGATGTGATGAGCAACTTCACATTGGTTATCTTCTCCTCAAGTTTCTTTATTACAACACTCGAATCAAAATATTTCAGTATGATGCCACTTCATGCTACTTTGATACTCAAATCAGGTTATGTTCTGATGATATTTCAAAGTCTGGATCGTTCCACCTTTACAGAACTGCATATCCCAAAATATTATATAGTCTCAGTTCTGAGTTTTCAGTTCTCTAGTCTCAGTTGAGTTTGCGCAACCTTGTGGGCCACATAAAAGCAGAGTTTTAAAAAATACAGGACAAAAAAATCTTCAAAACCCTTTTGAGACTCCTTCAAAGGCCGGAGGTCACCCTCTTCAGTGCACGGTCATCTGCCCACCCTGCTTTAAAATCGTTTCTTCTGCAGTGTTGAATCACAGAAAAAAATTCATTGCAGATACTCTAGTTCTATCTTTCATAAAGATAAGTCCTCTCCAGGTTTTACCTTGAAGATCTTAACATTACAGGGAGTTTCAGTTTAAAGTAACATGAGTGCAGTTCTGCTCACAGAAAAACCCTCAATTTAGTTTTCACCTTCAGTCTGAGGCCAGCCGCTCTGGAGGACTCTATTCACCTCCAATCGCCAATCTATTATTTTTCATCCTCTCCTCAAGGTTCCCATTAAACATACAGTAAACGCGTTGCTCACTGCTTAAAAATTCTTCCCATTTTTTTTTTTTTTGAACTTATCTCTGTGCAAACATGGACTGTTTTTTTTCCAAGCAAACAGCTTGTTAATCATTCCAACAAACTTTTCTCATCCACACTCAGTGTTCCCATCCTCCTACGTAAATGTCGACATACACAGCCTGCATATCTGCTCAGGAACGGAGCAAACGTGCAAAGCTATAAAAACCTATGTGCATATTTTTATGGATATTTTCATTTTCGTCGTTCTTGATTTTTTTGGTGTTGATGTACTGGCTGTAAAAACATTAGTTACGCTAATTATACAACTTTGATAACAGAGATGTGCCTGCAAAAATATTCATTCTTACTTTGTGTTCTTCTCAGAAGTTTGCAGGACAAGTTGATTAGTAAAGATCTCCCCCGCATGCTCTGAAGTATTGTATATTTTTAGTCATTCGCATTATGATGCACTGCAGTTTGCGCTCAGTTTTGGCAGAAGGGAACCAGGCAGTTATGAAGGAGGTGGTGATTGATTATATTATATTGGCTGTGTAGAATTACAGCACTATAATATCCCTGAAGAGGGCAGACCTCAGCTTCTGTAGGAGGAATGCAGAGTATATCCACTGCAGGATCTCCCTGCTTATGGATGTGATGGTTGAACTCAGGGAGGAGGAAATGAAGGGCATTGCAGAGGTCTAGGAGTTAGTTACAGTTTGAATCTCCTTTTATATAGAAAAGTGACAACTACAATTACCAAACAGGACAGCAGGTCACATATTCAGCAAGGCATCTATTAACTGAAGTCTCTCATGTTTCCTTTAATGACCTTTACTGCATCATATCGCTTACAGTGCAACCAGTGTAGTACTGTCGCACAAGGCAGCTTTATTTGTATAGCACACTCAAACACAGAGAAAATATTTTACATGAGAACATGAAAGAAGCCAAAAAAAATAAATAAATAAGATGGCAAAGCCTCGATTCGACTCAACTTTATTTATATAGTAACTTTCAAACAAACATGCTTCACAGAGCGAGATTAAAACGGGAAAGTAAAAAACAGAAATAAAAATAATTTTGCACTTTGACTTAAAAGTCAGCAATAAAAGGATAAAATATTAAAATAAATAAAAGGCAATAAAAAAACAAAACAAAACACAAGACATAAAAGTATAAAAAGCAGTACATGAAAACAAATGACCAATCTGGCAAGACGATACAAACTAAATAAAATATAAAATAAATTAAAACAATAGAATGATTTTTAAAAAAGTCCAATAAATGAATAAACACGAGGCATCAAATGAGCAAGGCTTAAAAACTGCAGGGCAATAAATGAGAAGGCACTTTGAACAAAAGCCGGGATATAAAGACCTGTCTTAAAGGTCCAGTGTGTTGGATTTAGTGGCATCTAGCTGTGTACAGGAAGTTGCTGATTGCAACCCCCTCCACTCGCCCTCCTGTGTCAAGTGTGACGGAAATACTACGGTGGCTGGGAAATGTGCCGAAAAGGCCGGTGCAACATGTAGGTAACAAACATAAACATGACGAATCCGGTGATTATACTTGAATAAAAACATAGTCATGCATATCATATTCCATTTTTTCCGTATACAAAAATATAGAAATAAATAGAGCCTCTAAATCTTACACACTGGACCCTTTTAAGGTTTCTTTTAAAGATATTAACAGTGGTGGAGTCCCTCAGATCCACAGGCACAGTGTTCCTAACACCAAAACTCCACATGTTCTCCACATGACTCCAAACCCCACAGGGTGCGTTTCAGAAGCGGAGCGTTTTGCCTGCTAGACTTTATTAACCTGTTCAGATTTGGTTATTTTCCTTGGTCTATGTGCTTCTAAATATGTTAATATGCTACGTAGCTATGTGTTTCCCTTTTGTCTGTAGTTGCAGTAGCTCAGTCTGTAGGGATCTGGCTTAGGATCTGGAGGGTGGCTGGTTCAAGTCCAGTATGGACCATAGTATGGAGGGTGTACTGGTAGCTGAAGAGGATCCGAGCGGAGGATTATAGCAACCGAGCATCCTCTGGGATGCCTCTGACCGGTGGAATTTAGGGGTAAGAGTAGAACCACAAAGGCTAAAGGAGTGCTCCTAGTGTATGTTTGTTGAAATCCTATAGGGACGACTAGAAGTCCAGCTGCAGAGGATATGAGGGACCTGACCTAAAAAGAGACTAAAGTATAAAAAAGCAATGACAAACAGGTTTTTTAAAATGATTTTTGCTATAAATTTGTGCACACTGAAACACACAAACACAATAATAACAGATGGAGGGGAACGACATGCTGCAAAGGTCCCAGGCTGAAATCAAACTGATGCTACATGACATGTCTCAAGGCTACAAGGATGACTCCAAACATATGTTTGTATTTTTGATTTTAAAGGTCCACTGTCTCAGATTTATCTAAATAGACTACGGCAAAATAGAATATAATATTCATTAGTGTTTTCATAAGTGTATAACCACCTGATGTGTTTTTGTTACTTTAGAATGAGATTTTTATAACTATAGATGCCACAGGCCCTCTTCCATGGAGTCCGCCATGAACAAACTAAACACTGGCTCTAGAAGAGAAGGAAGGTGATGTGAGGATGTTTCAATCAGTAACTACACTGCTAGATACCACTAAACCCTACACACTGGTCCTTTTTAAAGTGATGAATATTAAAGTAGATTTGTCTGCGCAGCATAGCCAAAAGCAGCTATCCCTTGTTTCGTCGTAATTCTGTGAGGAGACCAGTATCATAGCAGCTGAAATTCAAAGACTCAATGACTTTCAGCTTTGACATTACCTCACTGCACCAAGAGAGAGATATGGTGTAGTAGTTAGACAGGCCCTTGCAGCTTTTCTATATTATACAGTGTAGGGGAAATGGCTATTGATGTCATATAAAAGGAGACTTAAACAATCATAATCATATTCAACCTTTCTGAAATTCAAGGCTGCACTATTAACTGTAATATTCCACAGCAAGTATTGTCTCTTTGTCCTGAAGCTCTTCATTGGGGAAGCCTTTATCTTTTGTTATTTTTTTACCTCTTAAAAGTCTGCATGATAGAATACTAATGATCAGCTCAAGCTGTTTTAAGCATACTTGTTAGTCTCATGCTGGTGTTGCCACTTGAGAAGTTTAGCCTCTCATAAGAGTGCCCGTACTGTACAACGCCAGCAACCTTTTTGTGTAATTCATTTAATTACTTTTGTAAAAGTTTGCATGCTTTCTGCATTTTTTACATTTTTATCATCCAAGCTATGTTGATCATTGTTGAACCCCTCTTCAGGTGTTAATTGCTTCATGTTCTCACTTCAGGCATAGGCTACATTGTTGGTTGCTGTACTTCCGAGTGAAAATAAAGGGACTTTTTAGCCTGAGAGACTGGAGGTGGTGAAGAATGATGAAGACCTTCGCGGCCACTCGTGGCGGTGTCACAGATGTTGCACCTGTCACAGAGCAGGCTGCATATTCAGCAGCGAGTGAAGTGAAGTGCTTGTTAACTGGTTCATACTGGCTGCAATATTTGCATATGAGCTCTTTGGAAAGCTGCAACATGACGTTTAATTAATCCTGTGGAGAGATCTTTCATATCCTGCACTTCAAGCCTGTAGATTTCATGCTCATGAGAGAAAAGGAGAAAGCTCAGTTATGTTCAAAAACACTGACTGCTGGTCACATGCTGTAAATATAGACAACGGTATGGATTCTTATGACTGGAAATATAATTACTTTATGTTCAGCACTAAACAAACTGCATAAAATATGAATGGAATGCATGATTACCAATCACTTAACCAGTCTCGCTCCCAGCAATTGAAAATGTAAAATGAAAAAAACATAATAATTATTGTCTACAGCTTATCATCTCATTGCTTAGCACATTAGCAATAAAAGCAGCATGTCATGTTGTTTTAGTTACACTAACTGTGTGCCCCCTGATGTGTACACCATGCTATGACAGTCAACAACTGGTGAAAGATAATTATCTCACCAACAATGAGATAAACCCCACGATTTAGGAAAATGAGGAAAATACACAAAGCACTTTAGGAAAAGGTTCAGTGAGCCCCAGGAGATAACCAGACTATCTGCTTTGTCTCTGCGCTGATATGGATGAAAGCTCTGTCAGGAACAGCAACAAGCAACCTTTCCAACCATTGAGGGATTATATATTTATATATAAAGTCAATTCCTCCTGCAGAAACCTGTACGTTACCCAAACTAGATTCTTACAGGCCAAATTTCTCCCTTGTGCACGTCCCGCTGATGATGAAAATTGTTTTTTCACAAAGATCAGTAGCAGTTGGGGAGAACTCAGAAATCATACTAGCGGTCCCAGAAGGTGATTGAGCAAGCCGAAGGAATATTTCCTCCATTCTGCGTGTCTGTTAAGCAGCGCTGTACTTCAAGAGAACCTTTGTCGAGTCCAAGACCAGGACTCAAGTCAAGACCAAAGAGGTTCGAATTCAAGTCAAGATAAGAGAATGAGAGAGAGAGTCAAGACCACTTACCACATACCTTTTATTCCAAGATGACCATTGCATAATGCAGTGTAATACTGTTGACTTTAAGTATAGCCTATTCACAGAGCTGAGGTGCAATTCCACACTTTCATTGACTCAACATTGTAGATTGGATTATGATGTAACAATGACATTCTGCATTCAGGTAAATAACAAGAAAAAAAAGTAACATTTACAAACTAAATGTGTGCATTTGCATTCATCGCACAGACTTATTTACCAAGCTATTTTAAACTTACAGACATCCCTTCTCTTCGCCGTCTACTGTGAACAGCTGAAATAAAAATACATGATGGTTGCTCGCTTCTCCTGGACTGCCAATGGACACAGATAATAATGTAAAAAAAAAATTATGGGCATCTGCTAAGCAACACAGATGTCACTGTTTTGAAGGAGGAAGGAAGAAAAAAACCCAACATATATTGCTGGACTTGGCCAAGACCAACTAGAGACAAGTCTGAGTCCGAATACCAACTAGTCCAAGACAAGTCTGAGACAATGGAAAAAAAATGTCTTGAGTCCAAGACTGGACTTGAGTACAACAGCACTACTGTTAAGATTATCTACTGTGTTTTATATACAGACAGTAAATAGTAAATGGACTGTACTTATATAATGCCTTAGAGCCACTCAAAACACTTTTATACTACATATTTCATTCACACACAAATTCACTGATGGCATTGGCTGCCATTCAAGGTGTCAACTGCTCATCAGTTTTAGGAGCTCACCATTCATTCGTATTCACACACCGATGGCTCAGGGAGCAATCAGTATCTTGCAGATTGAAGGAGCCGGGCAATCGAACCGCCGCCAATTGCTTCATTAACAGGGCGCCAGAACGCCCCTCCAGTTACTTATCAAAAAAAAGCATGTGTTATTGTTTCTTTATTCCCATCAATGTTGGAAGAAGCACTCAGATATTTTAAGAAATAAAGAGTATTCAATCAACGTATACTTAAAAGTACTCTTTAAGCAGAATGGCTCATTTTGGAATAATCTATCTTAAATTACTGGATTATAATTAGCGATGCATCTTATTTTAATCACTTTATATACAGCTGTGCAGCTTCATTTATAACACTCTATCACAATAGACCTTCTTCACAGCAGCCATCTTGACATGAAATGGGAAGGTCAACGCAGGTGTTACCAATGATACTAATTAAGGGTGTGTTCCATTTAGGTCAAAAGGAGTCAGGGTGCTGCTGAGGAACCTTAATTAGTGTTATGTTGTTGACCCTACTATTCATGTCAAAATGGCTGCTGTGGAAAAGGTCCATTGATTGTTAACCTTAGTGTGCAAAATAACTGGTAAAAAGTAGAATACTGGCCTCTGAAATGTAGTAGTACAATGAATATTCAAAGTATGTCAAAGTGCAGTACTTAATAACATGCCAGCACTGAATCCTAATAATCTGAAATGAACTCATCCTAAAATACTGACCTGCTGCCCGTGATCCCATCTGCAATCACAGCAACATGGACTAAGTCTCAGCTTTGTTTAATGGCTTAACAGTGTCCCAAAATAATTAACTGATGCACTACCAGCCATCCATCAAAAAGATAACAAGAAGCACACACACAAACACACACACACACAGACACGTGCACACATGATCACACATGCACACACAGAGCACAGGTCCTATAAATTACAATGCTCGTGTGCGTTTGCTGATGAACACGGCACGCCTTTCAATTATACGTCCTCCTCCTTCTCCCACAGCCCACACAGACACACTTATTTCTCATGACTCAGCAAGAAGTGCCAAAAATGAACTGACAGACTGTGAGTTATTTTTTCTCTCACTCAGAAGGATCATCTCTGCGGGCCGCTCACCTGGATACTTTCCCCCGGTGCTGCGTCATGATCATATGTCGATTCCTACGTCTACCCGGTTCATGACACGTGTGTAAATTTGATGTGGCTGCCAACTGCGTGACTCACATGGATTATTGTAGAAATTAGTTGCTCGGTTGCTGCCTGTGTGTGTGTGTGTGTGTGTGTGTGTGTGTGTGTGTGTGTGTGTGTGTGAGTGAGCCACACAATACATCAAGTTATTTCATGTTCTTCTGCTTGAAGAGGTGGAGGTTTGTTAGAATGCAATATTAAAATAGCTTTACTAATTGGCTTGGATTGGATTCACCTATATTTGTTGCAGCTGCACCACTTACAAAAATCTGTCCAACCCCAAAATAATCGAGAAAACAAATTAGTGACTTTCTGTGTGTCAAATTTGCATCCAGGAATTGAGAAAAGTTGTTATGAAAATATACAAAATTAGACTTTTATAGGCTCGTCTTGCATCACGACAATGTTTTTTTTGTTAGTTCAGGAGTCAAAATGGAAATGGGTTTATTAATTTATTCATTGGATTCATTAATGACTATGACTAATGACTGAAAGAAGCACACCAAACTTGTTATCTGTTCCTTTCACACACCAACTAAAAACTGGCGTGGACCCTTAAGAGGAACGTACGGAGACTCATCCCAAATATAAGAAGAGGGCCACGAGTTCACCGCGGTAGTTTTTCTCAAGGTGATCATAATGAAGCCCGGCTCTGCATGAGAACTTGGCAAGAAACAGAAGCACTAAGAAAGAAAAGGTAGATGTAATTTGTATGTATACAAATGTCAAAATGTCAAGGCATGTAATCCTTTCAAGAGGTGATGAGGTCTTTGGTTAGAGCTTGGCACGACTCCAGACTTTAACACAAGAAAAGTGCTTACTTCAAGTTCTGGAGGTGAGTTCTGATCTCACTTTCCACTCCTCTCACTCTCCTGTGCACCCACCCTCCTTCTCTCTCCCTCTCCCTCTCTCTGAAGGGATTATTTTGGTATTGGTATGGATTTACAGTAGTGGTGTACAGTATATCCTGAGTGGCATGTTCCATTTTATTTAATGCCAGTACTTTTAAAGCATGTTTTCCAAGGATGTATAGGGACAGGGATAGTGTATGTAAAAAAAAAAAAAACATATATTTATATATATCACTACAAATCCTCAACCGATATCCCCAGTGATGCATTTGCTCCTTAATACGAGCCGCATCATTCACATAGACAGTGTCAAAACATTTTAAAATTCCTCCGTTAAATACTAGCTTAGTCTTTGCAATGTCACCTGAGACAGTGTTTGTTTACAGTGTTATACAGTTTACAGCAGGGATGCTCAACCTGCTTTGCCCGGGGGCTCACTGTTGCAAACTTTCAAGAGGCCAAAGTGCCAGTATTAAAGAAAAATATTATTAATATTTAGCAGATAAAATGAATGAACATTGGGAGCGTTGATGTGGCGGAATAAAACTACTTCAAAGTTGTAATCTTCTCTTTTTTTGTGGTGCTACCAGGCGGGAATGCTGCATGTCTTGACTTGGCAGCTGGTATTAGCAACCTTGCATACAGCAAATGGAAAAATAAAAAAGTGCATTAGGATTGGTATGAGGTAACCAAATTAAAGGCAAATCCATCTGCCCATTTTTTATTTATTTTTATTTATTTATTGTCTGTTTTTATTCATCTTTGCTGTCCTGACTCACATTTTCCAGTAGGCAGATCTGGTTAGAGCAGCCCAGCACAGGTCAGGTTTAGGTGAACTTTTCACAAAGATCAAGTATCACCACTTATGTGCACTGCACAGATGACTGTTAGGCTGATACACATCAATTTATTTTAACACTCCAGACCCCAGAGTGCCCATGAGCGCCCGTAATTTTAGAACTCCTTTTCCACATAAATTTCAAACATCTTTTCTCATATAAGTTGCCAGAGTCACTACCTAATATACCACATCACTGTTGCTCAAATCTAATCAGCTAATCACCGTATGTAAAAAGCAGGACTTAACCGACGTTAAGTGCCAAGTCGGAGGCTGTTTTCCAAGGGAAGAGTTTGCCGAAGAGTCGACAGGGAGGGCTGACCGGGTCACTGACTTTTACACAGATAAATTGGCCATTTTATTCTCATGTAGCTGTACTGCTGTTTGCTTTTTCTTTATATATGTGTTGAATCAAACTAAGTTTAAAAAGCTGCAAGTGCCGCATGTTTGGTATCAAATCAAAGAGGAAGTTGTGTTATTTAAGTATGAACTTGTGATTTCTTTCTGGATGGTTGTTGCTGATTAAATAAGAAAAACAAATCCTCATTTGAGACTGATTGAGTGATTTGAATGAATGCTATAAATCTACTGGGGTCTAGAGGGTTAATTGTTAATTAATAATGACCGGAGGGTCACCTGCCTCTCTATCGCGGGCCACATTTGGCCCTCGGGCTCTAAGTTGAGTATCACTGGTACTCTATGCGGCATGTGTGGTATTTTTGTATGAAAACTTAATTAATTAAGCAAAATTACAGTCAAATTGTTTTACTAATTAGAAAAACTCACTTAGAGTAAAAGTTCATTAAAATTAGTTGAGTTGGAATAAGAAAGTACACGAAAATAATACTCTTCATTAATCCTAGACTGCATGATGGTGGGTGAGATTAACCATGTACGTTTGTTGTATCAACATTTAATGAAGAAAAACATTGTATTGTATTCATGTATGTTCTATGTGTTCTTCAAAGTCCATAGTGCCCTTTCCGATGTGCCAGTGTTGTAGGATTTAATGACAGAATGTCAAAATGGCACATGTAATTACCCATGCTATGTTTTTAGTGTCAGTAGCTGTTAAAAATGTCAGTTTAGTTCATTTTAAAGTGCTTTGGCAAACAATACAGATCCGTTCAGAGTCCACCCCTAATAATTTCCTTCGGGTTTTCATCCCCGGTGGGGCTTCCTTTACAGAATATTCTTGATAATAAACTGTACACTTTTACTATTTGATATTCCATGTTTCCTCCGTAACTTTTAAAAAATTCTGTCCAACGTCTGTCCTCCCACCGCTTGTCTGTCCTCCTCTACTTACAGCAGCTGCTGTTGCTAGGCAACAGCTCACGGCTGAATTATAATATTAATATTTACATAAAAACAATATTCAATAGTCAGTGAATAGGCTATTAGATATAAGTTGGAGTAATTCAGTTGAATTTTAATGTGTAGTGCAGGCAAGGACATTTCCACCAGCTCTGTCACACTGCTTTTACCAGGAAATTGCAATTACATATTCATTAGTAATGTGTTTTTCATGTGTTTTCACGTTTAGCTGTCTTGAATATGGTAATAATACACACTGTTAAAGAGGTGAGAATGTCCCTAATCACAGTTTTTCTTCTGAAAATAATAAAAACAAAAATAAAGTGGACACAATGTGGTCAGATGTAGTTAATCCCCAAACATATTTATACACAAATTCAGTGGTTTATTAGCTGTTTACTTAGAGCTTGTGTTTATGCTTAATATGTAAGCCAGATTGACAACTTTAACTTTAACAACCCAGGAACACTACAAAGATCATTTTTATATGTTTGACATCCAATGTGGCTTACATGTATATCATCTTGTCTTTACTTCTGTAATCCTCTGTTCTCCATCCCACCTGCTGCGGCAGAGCTGTAGATTGTGCAGCATGCACGTCACGGCACCATATTACCACCATCCTACGTCTGTACACTTGCTGTCTGTCAGGTTTTGAATTGATTTCTGGGATTTTACTGATTCCTTTTTAAGACTCGACAAGGCTGAGCCATTTCTCAAATGTTTTAATTCCTTTAAACGACAGACTGTGTTGTGAGACTCTCCGTCAGGCCCCTTCTGGACATTTCAAATTCCTGGCATGAGTCCATATACAGTATAGGTGATTGGGCTTCAGCCATCAAGGCCAAATGACTCGAGTGGAGTGTCCTGCCAGAGGAGCTGGAAGAAGATTTTCAGATTCAGCCTTCACAGATATGCTTTAGAAAATTCATTTTAATCCTTTTAATTTCCTTTTTGTCTTTGTTAGATGTAGCTATTCTGCATTTTTAATTGTATTCGTATTACTTTTTATATGAGAATTTGGTTTGTCACAAACCATTTTGTTAGCCAGACAACGGCAGACTAATTCACAAATGCAAATTAATCTGGAATCTCATTTCATTTTTGATTTTCAAGGGGCATGCAACTGGATAGGCCTTGAACCAGTAAGAGCAATGAAATGCGTGAACACTGACACCAAAGATACTCTATAACAATCTCCGTCAATGATATGAAATGGTACACACTTCCTGTCTCCTAAGTTGCCTTGATCTCCTCGCCTCCAATCTCCAGAGCTTGTTTCGAATAGTTGTGGATGAATAAAAACAGATTGTGTTGTGTTACAGACATTCAGAAAGTTCATGTTTCAGTAAACTTGTTTTAGATCATCTTTAGTGAAATCAGACTAATGATTCAGCAGCGACAGAGACGTGTGTGTGCTGCAAGATCTCCCAAGAGTGTGTGAGACTCAGACAGGTTGAACAAAGTTAATTTTCTCTTGATTTGTTCGGAAGACATCATTTTAGTGTCAGAACGTTCAGAAGATATGTAGCTTGTGAAAAATGAGTCCAGGAGTCGCTCAAAATCTGTTCTCACATTCAATTCTCCCATAAGAGTCAATAGACTCAAGACCTCCTAAAGGGGCATTGTCTCTTTTATTAACCGTCTTTGGGGAGATGTGAGTTGGGGCGGTGCTTGGTCCATTTTCAAGTAGGAAAATATATGTCGGTCAGTCACAAACCTTGGTTTTGGTGATAAATAGGCAATGCAGTAACAGCCTAGTTTGACAGTTTCATCTGAGTTTCATGGGCCTGGTGCATTGTGTTGGACGAACCTGCAGACTGGACATAACAAGGCAATCAGAGTAGCAAAACATGCAATGTGTGACTTCTAATCTGGACCAGTGATGCTCCTCTGTCAATCACTATATAACACCAAGCAGCAACCTCTGTGGCTGTGAAGTGAAGTCATTGTGGAAGTGCCAAAACTGCAGTTCCTCGACGGCCACTTGTGGCTGGCTCCAGAATGAGTCAGTCTCCATAACCCCCATGTTAAAATGTCCAACTTCACAGCAGGGTTCGGCTTTTGTTATGCATAATCAGAGTTATACTTTGATTGAGAGGTGGGTACCATCATGGAGGACTTGTTTGATCACCCCTGCATCATTTGGCCCACCTCAGTTCCACCCACAATCCACATCTTTACCCATTTTTGGATTGTCTGGGAGGCGGTGGAAGGCAGAGGCTTTCATCTTTTATACCGGCTATGTACAGTATAAAATGCAACCCATATTAAATAAATGGGTGTGATTGGCCTAATCAGATCAGATCTTGTCTGCCAGAACAAATGAAACATGAGCTCGGCATGTTTGTCTGGCTACGGTTCTGTGTAATTTTATGTGAATCTTTCTAATTCCATCCGTGACTATTAATATTTGGGTGATACTTAGTATGAATAATATTAAGAATATTAATAATGAATAGTAGCTTCAGCATGTGGACCCCTGCTTTAAACACTGAAGCTCCTGCGGACCTCTTCTGTGGTCAGTGTGGATTGTGAGCCAGTGTTTCTATCATTCTGTTGCTAACCCTGCATATGACCTATTGGTATACAGTTTACTGAACCAATAGTCTGGCATTTATCAAGTATGTAAGAGCAGGAGTGCTAATCGATAATTCATTTTGGCTTTGCCATCATAACGACATAAACAATCGAGACGATCTGGTAGTCATTGCTGCTAGATTAACGCTCCTGCATTAGAGGTGCAAAGCAGAGCAAAGCAGCAGCCTGTTATTTGAACAGCTGAACAGTCGGGGAGTCGGCTGCGAGCTCATCAAAGCGTGGAAAAGGGCAGAGAATATTGCTGCCACTGCCATCTCTGTAGACGCAGGTAACCACATGTTTAGCATAAGGCACTGGTGTTGCATCTGAGCTCTCAACAGCCGTTTCTGCAGCAGCGGTCTCTTTTACCGACTATGTAAAACCACAACCATACAGTCCCGTGTGTTTTCACAAATACATGCCTGAGGCTGCAAATAACAATTATGTTTAGCACTGATTAGTCTGTCGTTTAATCGATTAATCCTTTAGCTAATAAAATGTCCGAGGCGTGGTAATAAATCCCCATCAGAATTCATCAGGGCCCAAACTGATGGCCTCTAATTACTTATTTTGTCCAACCAAAACAACAAAATATCAAGTTTACACTGATTATAAAACAGGAAATTCACATTTAAGAAGGTGGAGCCAGATGATATTTTAACATCTTTTTTGTGGCTTATGGAATAACAGTTAATCTGCACCACTCCTACATACACAACTGTTATATCTGCTCATACTGTACTGCTCGCTTCCTCTGCAGCCTTTCCCATATGCCAACCTAGATGCACGGTGCACTCGTATGACTTTGCCAGCGCTGCTTGAAACCGTGCCAGAGCTGCAACACCGGAGCAACAAGACTCCCTTCTGTCTTTATATGTATAGGCTGCTCGATGTGTTTATGTTTAATCTGCTACTCGGCGGTCTGATTTGTCTGTGCCGCATGCGCGAGGTCCTGTTAGAGTTCGTGTCAGTCTTGTCTTGTGTAAGTCACTTCCAATTTGTCAGCACCAATCAGCCAGGTCACATTCCTTCTGCTCCCTTGCACTCTGTGAAAATAAAGCAATTCTGAATTTGATGCAAGCCTGGAAAATAATTGCCACAGTGTGCTCTGTAGGTCATTTTACATTATGCATTGTTTGTTTCTTTGGTTTGCATATAAAGTCGACTAGCGGAGGAATAGCTCAGTGTCAAATCTTTAAAGTTGAATGTAGAATAAACTAAAATACTATAATATTAGGAACAAAAAACAAATAAAAGAAAGCAATAGCACAATATTTCTCAGATGAAATGTTGTGTAATCTTTCTCACTCTTCCTTTTTGTGCTTTATCACTTGAAAATTCTTAAATAAACAAATGTATTATTGGGTTTTTTTTTATACTTGATACTCAGCTTCTCAGATTTTTTTGCCTGCTAGTAGTTTTTGTAGTCACAACCACACAGACTACTACAGATTAAGTAAAGCAGATGTCTTCTTCCACCCAAAGGGCAACATTGGCTGACATCAGCATGTCTCCTTTAAGCTCTCTCACTCTCTCTTTCTCAAGGAGAGCTCGTTTCTGGAGCTGCAACGCGTATTTTAGATTTTCAGCCCACGTGAGTCTAACAGGCATGTTGAGCGTGTATCACTTTCAGGCAGAAACCACATGCCTCTGCTGCTGCTTCTGCCAGTTTGCTCCAAAAAAAAATCTACTTTTGGATCATTCGTTGGAGCGCCAGTTGTCTTGCAGTAGGTGGAACTACATAAGATTGGCCGCTGTCAAGGCAACATATAGCAGTTTCTTTTGGCTCATAAGGTAATTGCAGTTCCACAGTGGAGGTTGTCATACCGCTGTTTATCTGCCATTAGAGACGACATACAGGATGTTTCATTATCGAGGTCTTTAACTTGTTTTTAGGCCCGTCACTCAGCTGTATCTGTGATTACAGAACAAACTCTAGCCGCTATTCAGCTGTGACTGAACAAAGCAAATAAATGTAGCATAAAAACGGTACAACCCAAAATCTGTGCTCTAACATAAGCCTTTAAAGTTGGAAGGCTGTTACCCTTTAATGATTTTTGCTCGCATAGTTTTTCATCTGTTTGCTTCTGTCGGATATTGTAATAAATTATCCATTAACTAGCATATTAATCAAACCAAATAAAAAGCATCTGGTACCTTGCACACACACACACAAACACACACAGTCACACACACGAACAGAGTGTGCATTGAGGCCACCATGAATGTTTTCCACTTCTTCATAAAATGAGAAGACACTTGGCTGCCTCTCTTATCCAGTCTGTGCAGACAAATGTCTGTAGCTACTTTGGGCATGAAAGCTGCCAAAACTATGAGAGATGCCAAACTATACTGAGAGGCAGATATCAACGCCTGAAAACACAATTTTAGGTCTTGGCCTACATCTGCTTCACATTGACTCTTACTGATAGAATGGTGGAAACTTCAGTTACTGAATATAAAACTTGATGTTTCGTCAATAATCCAGTAATATCCAGAGAAACCAATGCAAATTAAGTTGCTCCTTATCGTATTAAAACACACAGTATTTCTCTAATTTCACTAAACAAAGATTCCACTTTGGCTGCAGCTAAGTTGTTCAACTTCTTATTACATTTTCTTTTATATCTTTTTTTTAACTGGATTATATATTAATCCCAGTGAAAGGTCAGTATATTGCATTTTCTAACATAAAATAGAATGCGCATGCCATGGTCAAATAAAAGACTTTAAAGCATACTTACTTACTTAAAAGATTACTGGGTGGGCCCTCCTGCCCCCTGATTTTTCTTTCAAACATTATTTATTGAACATTTCTTCTCTAAAAGTAAAAAGGGATGCTGCAAGCAACTAAGCCTCTGAGTCTGATTTACAACCAAGATGATGCAGTTACGCTATTTGTGCCTTAAATGACTCAACCACCAGCGCAGTCCAGAACCTACCCCCTATCTATCTACCTCAAACCTTCCCATCTGTGGATGCTACTGGTTGGCAAACCCGCCTTCTCCCTCTCTCTGTCCACCTTTCGTACGTGCAAAAGGTGTTATTAAATACTTTATTATAGACAACAGCAGTCAAGAGGGATACCATCTGTTTCACAGCTTGCTGGTGGTCCGTTTAACCTGGCTGTCTTAGAACCAGACTCCCTGAACGGAGCTTTTTCTTAAAGGGGACATACTTGTAACCTAATGCGCCTGAAAATGAGAGCATCTGGTTTGGGTATTGTGAGGGATTTTTCTATTCTAGCAAGCCGCATATTGGGGTTACACGAGGTCAAGCATATGTCTCGAGGTCACTGTAGAGATAGTGTTAAATCTTAGATTGTTATGTGGATACTGACTTCTCTCCTTGAGATACAGAGCTGCTGTATGCTTTAGTTTAGGAAAGCAGGAATTCATTTGGATCATTACTATGGTAACCGAGGTCAGAGGATAGGGCTGGCTCACTTTCCTCGACACAACAGATAGGTACTTAACGTAGAAGTCTCTACAGAGTCAGATAACATTGTCGGACCCCTAAGGGTAAACATATTCCCTTGTTCGTAGACGCAATTCGCAAATATCTTATAATGTAGATGCCGAATTAGACCATTTAAGGTAGTGGTGTCACTGTCCTGAGGGCATATAGACGAGCCAGAGAGGACAGCGTCTTCAGAATTGAGGCAGCATCATGCCATGACAAGCATATTGATAAATCCTCCATTCTCCTTGGCCGAGCTTCAATAAACCTTTCAGCATAAGACATCTTGGACTCCTGTGCACATTCTCTCCACTGACTGGCTGACCTGACGGTTGATGAATAGAATTCTCCACTCCAACAGGTATCATGTCTGTTTTAAACACAGCAGAATACTGTGACAGCCCCTTGCTAGTCTGCCAGTGTGTGTGTGTGTGTGTGCGGCATCCATTTTTACCTGTGTTGTCTTGAAGGTGCCAGAGGAACCTGATTGCGGTGTCCAGCTAGATCTGGAGCACCTTGGCCCAGTGCTCTATAGGATATAAAAGTCCTACCTCCTCCCAGCACAGCTCTCTTTCTTTCCCCTGCCACTACCTGCAATCTTTTATATTTTTTGCTTTCCTCAGCTCTTTGTTTCATTTTTTTTTTTACCTCTCAACACATCACACTAGACTACACACACACACATCCGCATTTACACTACCTGTGTCACCGACTAACACACTTTATTTTCTGCACTAAAAGAAATTTAAAAAAACGGTCGCATTTGCATGCCCTATTTTCGTCATGGCCCATGGGCCGCGTTATGACAATACATTTTAACTTAAGAGCAGCAGCAAATATGATATTTATACATATTTTGACTGGTGTAGCCCACCCTTGGCTCCGGATTCATGAATTCTCCCTTTCTTCTGCATGGAACCTTGGAAACAGATTTTTTGCTGCTTTAAGGAGCTTTAACACTGACGTGGTGCCATATGTGCAGACACACGCGTAGTACCAGATAGAATACCTTGCTGTGATTTACGTTTTAAAAGATCAATTCTGCCCTGAAGGAGCATAAGATGCTGGGCGATATTTTAAAATTCAATCAGCCTTCAAACTGGATTTTTATATTTAATATTCTTTACCTGACGTATGTTGCAATCTGCCCACAGTAGCGCAGCATTTGTTAATAATTTATCTGCAATAAGATTGTACATGTTCTCATTCAATCTCTTTCAAAATCATGTTGATGTTGTGCTGCAATAATGCAAATATCTACAAGGTCTTGGTTTATTCCATTTGTCTCATTTATTTTTAAGCCAGTGTTTCTGTTTTTTACTTTTTGCCACAAGCCCAGCTCAGTTCAGCTCGACAGACTGGCTGCACAGCAGACATTTTGACTTGACAAACACCGGCGGACTTAACACCAGTAACGAGTGTCCCAGTAACAGTGACAGTGAACCAGCTCTCACAATAGCTGGACCTCCCTTAAGTGGAATGCAGCCATCATTAATACAGCCATGAGTTTTCTGCTATGGCATGTCAAAATGTCTGCTGTGCAACCAGTCTATTAGGATGCTTTTTTTTCTTTTTGGGCAGCAGAGATTACGGCTAAAAATAATATATTATACATATATTAGAATATAGGTACTAAACTCCTGGAACACGCTTCACTTTTTCAGGAAGACAGATTTAACAATTATGTCTTGTGGATGTGCTGTGTGTGGGTGGAAGTACCAGATGAGCTGAGCACATATCCACTGAGATTTTTAAAAAAAATCGGTGCAGCGCAAGTTTTTCCTAACATCATTTTTATTTTAGTCGTTGGTCACAAGGGGTTGCTTTTTGGGAGCGAAAAAGCACCTTCCAAGCACTTTCCAGGAAAACACCTCCAGAGCAATTGATTAGGAAGTTTAGATTTAGTTTGATCATTTTTAATGCACACACAGTCCGGGGCTGTTACAGCAAAGATTTAAAAATAAAAATGATAATCTGTCGCTTTTTCTTAGTGCAGTATTGCGTCGACCTAAGAGACATTTTAAATAGTATTCTTGTGAAAATGTGTGGAAAGTGTCTAGTTCGGGTGTGGTGACACGCTTATATAAACCACCATGTAGTATCTTGGTGTTTAATGAGCCTTTAGCGGGCGTGATCATATCCTCATATTTCAGATCTTGTAGTCTTATTCGTCCTCCGTAGCAGCGCGGTCGCACTAACGCAGCCTCCTGTGTTGTTTTTGCCTCATATGCTATTCTTTGTCTGAAAGCCCGTGTTTTCCTTTTATCTGGTCCACTGCAAACTCTGTGTTGCTGACACTTGTTGTGTGCATTTACGTACCACAGAAACTTCCACATGAACTGATGAACATCAGTTTTTAATGATTGCGGTTGCAGTTCTGCAGCTGATTCTTGAGTTTTTAAGATGACCAGTTCGTCACACCGGCACATTAATGCGCCACACACAGCCTCACAGCCACAGAGGGAGCAGCCTGGGTTTATTTTTTGCTTCCTGCCCTCCTTGTCAGATTATGCTCACAATTACTGGGACTTGCATTCTCTGGATACAGAGCTGGATCGGATGACGTACTATCACTGACGCGAGTGTACTAAGAAGAATGCAGGAATGTGAAAAAATGTCCACATACAGTTCTAAACCTACGCTTTGTGTAAATGTTGATCTGATTCACTGCTTGTTAAGAAATACTTCCCACGTAGATCGTGTATACTGCCTGGAAGTCACTGTCAAGTTTCTGAATGGGTTTCAGCATCATTGTATTGAGTGTTACCTGCTGAATAAATTGATCAGTTAGCAAATGAATTAACGGCCCCTTTGTTGGAATAAACATCCTAATAATTGAGACTGACCATCCACGATTGAATGAAGCCTGCACCAATTGCCTCACATCAAGCACTTTGTAAATGGAATAGGAGCAATCCCAAATGCAACTGTGATTGTGAGCCATTTTGTGCTATTTGGGTAGTTAGGATGTTACAATAAAAAAGCAGTCTCTTCACTGAATTGTCGTAATTTTGTGCACGAATATTGATTGTTTCCAGCGGAAATTCAGTTTGATTGAGCATGAAATACAAGACTGTTAGACTTGTATTTTTCTTACTTTGACAATGTTCTGCAAGGTTCTGCGAGGTTCTTTGTTCATCGTATTGAGTCAGCGGCGAGAGAGCAGGAATAGCCTATTGTGCTCTTGGTTATGAAAATCTCAGATTTGCCCGCATGAATCGAATGATTCTGTCAGACAGATGGAGTGATTCAAACTGGATAAAAGAGTCCAACTTCCCATGTATAATACAGAAAGATCACTTCCCTTCCCTCTCAGAGAGATCCACTTCCCTCCTCTGACCTCCATAAAATAAGCGAGAGTGCATTTTCTTTACAGCGTTTCTTCTCGGTTCAGCATTCTGGGAGCTGCTTAGTAATCCTTTTTGTTTGAATATTTCTATACAAGTGTTCATGTGCGATCGGAACAAAGACAGCAAAACGGTGACAACGTCTCCGTGAATAATGCATTCTGTGAAATCTAATGGAAAAAAAAGAATTGCAATTTTTATTTGTATTCATGTACAGTATGAACTACAATCTCAGGTATCAATAATTGAACATCATCCTCAGAGAAATTAGTTGGACTCCTGACAAGCACAGTCTCTTGTTTTTTTTTTCTTTTTTTTCTTGTTTTTGTTTTGCTTTTTCGTCTTTTTTTTAACAATTGAAGCACATGTAAAATTATGATCTGAATATTTTTTTTTTTGCATTATGTTTTTGAAAATATTTTTTTTTGTAGAAATTTAACCATTTGATGATTATTCTCTCCAAAAATGAGAGAGAATATTCCCACATACAGTAACCCTCCCCATACATAGACAGTTGGCAGAATAACACACAAGAATTTGATCACCTTGGCTTAGGTCTTTGCACAAAAATCAAGCTCACTCTGCTGGTATTTCAAGTCCAACATTCTGCAGCTCAGTCTTAATTTCATTCTGGCATTCAAATATCTCTCTCCACATAAAGCCATCCTGCTCATGTAAATACCAACACAGAGATATTTCATTCATTCGGAACAACTCACAATTCTCATCTCCAAATATATAAAAAAATCTCAACCTTTTTTTTTTTTTTTTCACTGTAGCCAGCATCAACATTGAATCATTAAGCCACCAAAAGCATTGAAAAGGAATTGAGCATTGTAAAAGAAAACAGTGGAAAAGGGAAAGAATGGTTCACTCATTAACGCTACCAACGCTCGTTTATAACACTCGGTGGAACGCCATCAAAACCATTAAAAAAAATATACATTCCATTATGCCAGTTTTGTTTATAATCATTCGCATTTATGAAATGGCCAGTGGGAACTCAAAATATGCTTGTTGCACAGAGACCAAAGCGAAAGGCATATCTACCTCTTCTTACTTTCTGCACAAGGTCACTGTTTCCATGGCGACAGTCTGATGGCTAGTTTTGCCTCCTTATGCCTTATCTTTTTTTTTTCCACTCCTCTCCCTTCATATCTGCAATATCTCTGTTTGAAGACCCCTCATGACCGTCGTGGCCCCCCCCCCCTCTGCCTCCGCCTCCCTCTCTCTCCCCACCCACCGTTCTCTTCACTTTTCATCCCTGCCTCCCCCTTCCTTAAGCCTTCCCCTTTGAAAGACTAAATGAAAAAGCAAAGCGTAAACAGACTACAGGATAGACAATGTTCTGATGGTCTATAAATGATGCAACATCAAAGTGTGTGTGCGTGTGTTTTTCCTCTGACAAAAATGAGACTGAGCAGGGGTCGCTTCAATATCAAAGGCCTCTATCCCCGGTTAGATGTTGGGCACATGGAGAGTGAAAAAGTCTCATGCTGTTTTGTTATCAGCTTTCCTCTGTTAGTCTGCAAATGAACTGCTGATACAGATTAATGAGCTATAACCCATCTCCCCTTATTTTGTTGCAGGTTCCTAGCTGCCTCACTGACTATGTTAGCCCCGTCTGTGTTTGTCTGACAGGGTCACACTACATTACAAAGCAGCCTCATTTGCCTCTTTATCTGTATAACAGATGGACTATCAGCACCCAAGCTCGTGTGACCCTGGGGTGATGGCAAGGTAACGCGACACTGAGTGGACGTAGATCATTACTGGGTTAACAGGGAGGCTACACACCGCAGCCTTATGCTCCCCTTCATTTTCCCATGCAATATTCTGTGTCGTGTGGCACATGCCGGCGGATAAAGCGAGACAAATGAGACATGGCGAGGGGTGAGGAACGTGCCTGAGCTAAGTGACAGAGAGACAATCAAAGTAGCGAGAGGACACGGAGGAGAGGAGAGCGGGGGGAAGCAAAGAGAGGGATGATGGAGAATTCAGAGAGAGAGGAGAGGGTAGAACAAGGGCAGAAAAAGGTAGAAGGAAAGAAAAGTCGTAAGAAAAGGTTGGAGGAGGGGTGGGAGCACGAACTTAATCTTAATTAAAGTGAAGGATGTATGGCTGTTGTTTAGGAGCCACGGGGGAAATGCACATTTACTCATTTGGCTGCTTTGCTCCTTAGGCATGCTGGCTTCACTGTGATATCATCCAGAGCTGTGTCATTAAAAGATCTCATTTTGCGTTGAGTGACAGCTAAAATATGATGGCAATGAAAATAAACCCATTTTATGTTTTGTCTCTTATAAACCTCCGCCAAATTGGACATGGTATGCTGAACAACGAGCAAATAAATGCTTATAAATGCAGGGCCATTCAACAAGAGATGTTATTATCAGGTAAAGTCAAATGATTCAAATAATGGCATTGAATTAATTTTAGTATAAAGTCAATTCACATGAGCTGCATTTGATACATATATTCGCTTTTAGTAAACCATTCTTTCCCTTGTGCAGTATTACACAGAGAGAGAGAGAGAGAGAAATAAAATGAGCTAAAAAGCTATCACAAATTGTTTTTCTTCATTTAGCCACTAGACATACTTTTAATAAATAATCTTTGTTTTTGTAAAGACACTTGTTAAAGTATCATATGTCGTCCCTTTACCGAATGCTGATTTATCGCCATTATCGACATCAACTCTTTCAAGTCAATGTCATTTTGATATCTTTTATCTTCATGTTTTGGTCCATTGTACTCCAAGTATGAAACTGCTGATACTGGATAAGTCAAATTCAAGATCAGATTTGGGTCTCTTGTACATTGTCTTTTGAGCAGGCTTGAATCAGTAAAGGTTCCTGTGTGGCTGAGCTGTGTATGGTACTGAGCATAGGAGGGTGGTGGTAAGTGCTCTTGTAGGTGTTGTAGTGGTTGTAGTGCTCCAGAGGGGGCAGCGATAGGTGTCTCTCCATGGCAGCGACACCCGCAAGCTCTTCCTCAACAGTAATGACCTCCATGGAGGAGGCAGGGCCATCAGGATCCTGCTGGTTATGCTGCTTCCTCATCTTGTAGAAAATAACCAGCAGAACAGCAGCCATAAGCGTGATGGCCACGAAGCAGCCAATGATAATCTTGGTGGTTTTCATCACCTCATCCAGGCCATTGAGGGCTCCCTCACCATCCACATCGAGAACTGGAATGGTGTAAGTCCGCTCTGTTGTCCTGGTTGAAACAGGAGTACCTTTTGTCGTTGAGGATGACACCCAGCCAAATGGTGGAAGTGGTGTTTGGCTATCTTCCCCCGGAGTCTCAATGGTCTCCACGGTGACTGTGGTAAAATAGGTGACCCCGCTGTTTTCCACCGAAGTGACGTTCAGCACAGCAGAGGCAGAAATGTTGCCTGCTGTGTTGCTAACCATGCAGGTGTAAGTCCCAGTGTCCTGCATTGTGACACTAGTAAAGTTCAGTGTCCCGTCATTGAGTACAGACAAACGCACCTTATAAGCTCCATGTGTCACCAGCGAGCCATTTGGTGTAAGCCAACTGATGGATGTCAACGAGCTTGTACGACATTTAAGCTCTGCACCCATGCCTTCTGTCACATTTAAGTCACTGGGTGGCTCCACAATGACAGGAACATCACACTGGAAGTAGCTGTGGTCCAATTCTCCGATGTAACGACCTTTAAAGACCGTAGGAGTATGGCAACGGGCGCAGCAGCTGGTATTGGCAGGTACTGCCTCCTTCAGCCACCAGCTGAGCCACAAGATATCACAGTTGCAGTTCCAAGGGTTGTGATGAAGGTGGACCCGCTCCAGACGATGCAACGGTGTGAACAGGTCATGTGGTAGAAAGGTAAGGTTGTTGTGAGCCAGGTTGAGCTCTACCAGTGACTGAAGGTCATCAAAGGAATTCCTCTCGATTGTTTGGATCTGGGCATGCATCATCCACAGCTTCTGGAGGTTCACTAATCCTGTAAAGGAGCTGGGCTTGATAACAGAGATCTGGTTTCCTGACATTTCTAGCTCTTCAAGCCTGACCAAAGGTAATATGTTGGGGATCTCCTTGAGATTGCACATTCCCAGGTTCAGGTAGCGCAGGTTGCTCAAGTCCTTGAAGGCTCCTTCAGAAATGTAGGAGAGCCGTTTGAGCTCACCAAGATCCAGCCTTCGTAGCGAGGGGACCCGGTTGAAGGCATAAGATGGTATACTTTCGATGGGGTTGTTCCGTAGCCACAATTCCTTAAGCTTGGACAAGTACTCAAATGCTCCATTGGGGATTGTCGTGAGCCGATTATCAAAGAGCTCCAAGGTGTTTAGACTGGCCAACCCATTGAAGGCGCCAATTTCAATGCTGCGGATGTGGTTCTTGCTCAGCTGCAGGATCTCCAGATGGCGCAGATGTTTGAAACTGTCCACCTTAATCACCTGGATGAGGTTGTCCTGGAGGTTCAGGTAGCGAGTGTTGGTGGAAATGCCATCTGGGACGTCCCGTAGACTGCGGCGGGTGCATATTACTTTGCTGAATTGGTTACTGCATGAGCAGACAGAAGGACAGGTCTGAGCGCGAACAAGCCCAGCCACCACCAGGATCTGAAGGGCCAAAAGCAGCACAAAGAGGGGGTTGGACAGCGCCCCCTTCAGCCTACGACCTCTCATTGTCTGGCGCTGGAGGGAGGAGATCATTGTGTTCAGCATTCATAGTTCATCTGCTGTTTGTGTTCTCTGCAACAACAAGAAAAAGAAAGAACAATATTTAGTAACCACATAAAGTAGTGAGAATAACATTGTTTATGTTGTTTTAGTGAGTCATAAGTTTCAGTGGCTCAATACAAGATCTTTTTCAACGTTCAACAGGAAATTAACTGACAAAAATATTTGCTTGTTTCAGCTTCTCAAATATAAACAAGTGCTGCTTTTGTATTTATTATATGATTGTAAACTGAATGTCTTTGCGATTGGATTGTTGGTTTGATAAAACAAACAATGAAACAAATATGTAACATGGAGCTCTGGGAAACTATAGTGACCATTTTTCACAATTTATTAACATATTATAGTCCGAATGATTCATCAAAAAATGATCACCAGATTAAATGATAATGAAAATAATCATTACTTGCAGCCCGATGTGCTTACAATGATGGAAAGAGCAAGATGAATTAACAGCTTCAATTAATTGACAATACTGCCCATCTGTGGAATATATTAAGCTTTTTGTTAGCTCCCCTAACCCTGGATTGTCCCAGATTTCTTCACAGAAGCTGATGCATCTACACTGGAGACTGAAAATGAAAAATGAGCAGGGCCATTCGAGCAGGACCTGTGAATTTCTTGTAAGACCCCTTACTCAATGGAATCCTAAGCTTTGAATTATTTAATACACAAAAACTTGGCTGTGAAAGTCTTAAAAGAAATGGCGCAATCTATTGATTTCAATAGGACCCATTTCTGAAACTGAAAAGTGGCTCTGCAATGTCACAAACAAGTAACGTCTGCCAATGAGACATTTGTATAGAAGATCTGCAATATGTTGAAAAAACAATACAAAACTCTGAACAACCTTTGGAATGCAAACACTGGCAGAGGCGAACAATTCCATCTATTCCTGCCTGAAACTGTGCTTATATCAGGATGTAAATCACAACAATGTATTAACAAATAAGTGATAAATGTTTCCTATTGATTATTTTTTCACTATCTCAAATTTATACTAAGATATTCTAGTTTATTGACTTTGAAATATTTGATTTGTAATTCATTTCCTGTGGTTTCAAAATGGCATTGTTTTATTGATTCATGATTAATGCCTACTCAAAGCAATATTCCAGTGCTATTTACTTTTCATTATTGTTTATCGTCACACGAAAATATAACAAATAACAAGAAATATGAATGTGAAGAGGTCTGGTATTGTCTTCGCATAACTACAGCAGAATTTATCATCTCCCAAATCAGGTGACTATTAAAAAACTCGTAACTCTCATTTCAGATTAGATTAAATTAGATTGGATTATCATATTCAACCAAGCTGTCTAGGAATATTGAGTGTGCTCAAGATAAAAATAGACTAAGGCATTCATACACATACAGTACAGGCTGTACCTCCCACCTCCGCACAGCAGTGTTGATGTGTTCCTATCGCCACCTATTATCTTCTGCCCACTAAAATGGTGACCTACAAATAAATCAATACATATTGTACAGCAAACATATCGTATATGCTGTGAAATTATACAGTGTGACAGCTCTGTGTCAGGCTTTAGCTATTAAGTGACGCAGACACCATTCTTCAGTGCAAATTAATGCCTTTGCCAAGAGCAAAGGACTCTTGCCTAGTGCAAAAAAAGCATTAGCCTCGTCTGCTGGCTCCTTAGATTTAAGCATTCTCCTTGTCTCCCCAATGCAAGTTAGCCATTAATCGTCCCTTTCCGTCAACCCAAGAGCAGGAATAAATGAGTATATTATGACAGGTGTTTTCTAAACTGTAAAAATTGTTAACTGAGGTGGAAATGTTCTCCAGTGAGGATGAGTGGCTGACTTAATCAGTAGAAATGAGTCTACATGTGGCTTAGTTTTGCACCAGCCGGGCTGCCACGCCAGCCGTGGTGGAGAGAGGCTGCCTCTGGTGGGGAATCAGATCGAATGAGGCATCCCACTGGCAGGAGCTCATTTTGTCTGGCTGGAATTACAACAACCCTGCGCTGCCACCTAAGAGAAGAAAATGCCAGACATGACAAACTGACTGATAGAGCTTATCGGCTGTCAATAAAACATCTCCGTTTGCATTTCCACTGGAATGCTTAATGAAAAGTGTAGAATTCAGCAATGAGCATGTCGATGTACCGCTTATAACTCTGGCCACATCCACTCTTCGTGAAACATTTTTATCCAAATACATTTTATCAGCACAGAATGCTTCATTACATAAAGGGATGACACATATTTTAACATTTGCTTCAAACATCTATGCAACACTGTGGATTAATTCCATCTAGGCAAGCTCAACGTGTATTCAGAGTTACTGAAAGCACTAGCTGCTTACATCTAAAATCCTGCCAGCAACATAAAAACACACCCACCCTTACTTTTCTGCTTCTGCACCAGCAGCCACTGGCATTATGTTTGACACCACTGTGATTTGCCAAATTCATTTGTTATAATGAGTTTGTTGGAAAAGTGCTAAGGTAACATATGTCTCAATCAGACTGCGCATAGCAAGGAGTCTGTAATACAAAGCAGAGTATTTCGGAGCACTTAAATTACAATGTCAGATGATTAGAGTCTTGTCAGCGTTGTGCACGGCGAGCAGCGGCATTCTACTTCGCCTAGCGAAATGTGTTAGCTTGGACATTCACACACAACAGGGAAGCAAGCTTGGCAGCCTAGGACGCAAAAGACCTAAATAACTGGATGTCTACCAGTTGAAGTAATTAAGTAACACTTCCAAGAAAAGATTCTCTGTTTCATAGTCTCGTGGTATAAATATGAGGATAAACACTGCTTCACACGAGTCAAATTGAGGAAGATAGCACACCAGTGAGAAATGTAACAGGAAATGTTGCATTATTGAACAACTTGCTTCGCAGTCACATTTTGATTTTTTGTTCTTCGCTTGTTTGCATATTTAGCATTTCCCCTTAGAGCACTATGGGGGAATTTAGATGGATTACAGTAGGTGCAATAGTATTATTCCAACCGAGTCACAACAAAAATAAATTTGCACTCCTACCACAAGACAAAAAATGTACGCTAATCATATGTGTGACACGAGATTCGAATACTGAATTATTGCAGCTAATACCTGATGTCAGGTATTACAAATAAGTTCTGAATATGCCCCGTCAGCAGGAGCTTTTCATGTATTATAATGATTAAAATTAAACTGCCAAAAAATATTCATCTCATAATTTATTGTGATATCTGGTGGAAGAAAAAGCATCAAAACAAAAGTCACAAGTTTATTGGACAATTACTGATCGCAGCCCTTTGCAGTTGTATCCAGTTAGTGTGAAAATGACAGAGCGGGTGAAATATGAAGTGATATGAAATCTGGCAAGTCTCTCATCATAGTGGAGAAAGAAGCCCGTGGCCACTAAGAGGGCTGTCTGATGAACTGAATGTCATCTCGCTAATTCATTCAACACATTACTGATTAATAACATTTGCATACGTTTGTTGCCTGTCTTGTTTTTAACCTCGTTTGCGCTGATTTTGAAACCTCTGGGTCTTGCCACTGTGCCTCAGAGATACAGATGGATAACAAGTATGCTGTGTCAGTGTTTGAAATGATGATACAAACCTTAAGTTCTAAGGAACATATTAGAATATACTATACGTACAGGTTACACGATAAGTAAGAACATATGCTACCGAACTATAACAACGCAGTATGTTAAAGGATAAAGCTGGTGATATTCTGCATTTTATTATTGTGAGCAAATCCAGGAAAAGACACATAAAAAACTCAATACTATCCTCCAACAGCTGGGAAATGTAGTTAACTCAAACGGGAGTAAATAGTGCATCTGTGGGCGACTCTTCCTTAGAAATGTTCCTCGGATTGACTTCCATGTTCTTAGAATTGATTCCCATGTTCTACCCATGCAACTACACATGTTCATTGTAATGGAGGGACATGTCACCCAGTGTGGCTCATTAATAGTGGAGCTGTATGGCACAGAAGGAGTAAGCTCGTACTTATGCAGCGTGCTTTGGATACACAGAAAATACTCGTTAGAAGGATCAATTCGTTTGTTTGGCCTTTTCAGGCAATTTGTTGACCAAAAACACACAGAGAGAATACAGAATAGTACCAGCAGTATCTATTTAAATGGGGGGAAATCAAAGTAGAGCTTAAGCAATTAGTCAACAGAAAGTGAATCAGCACCTATTTTGCAGAACATCTATCAGTCATTATCTTTGGTTATGGACTATTTGTCAAATAAAAGACCCAATTTGAATACATCACCCTGGGTTCTCTAACGGGCATTTTTAATAACAAGTTATAGACAAAGTGATTCATTGATTTATTTAGAAAACAATTAGCATATCAGTTGGTTATGGAATATTAAGATACGTTAACAATAGCCATAAAATAAGTAAACTGTGCGAACAACTGTCTCACATTTAGAAAATAGCTAACCATGCTCGAGTACAACAGATGGACTTTCATGCGATTTATATTTTTTTCAGTTCAATCAGGTCAATAAAACACAATAGCAGCGTTGCTATAAGCTTAAAATAAAATGCATGCTGCGATTCCAAATCCTATGCGCAGATTTATGTCTGAAGTGTTGCTGCGCTGCTCAGTCATTAGCACATTAGTAGCCTACATGTATGTAAACATCTGAACAATAATTACTTTGTTTGATTTGTTAAGTGGGTAATTCGATTTCATGACTGTGACCATCTGTCCGCTTTGCTTCATGTTGTTAAAGTGAAGACCAGACTTTTAAATCCACCACTTTGAGGAAAAACAAAGCTCTTTGTTGAAAGCATGCGTGCATGTTTCATGCTTGTTTGCATGTCTCGGAGGGGGAGGCGGTTTAAAAATCTCCGCACTGGGGCCATGATACCTAGAGGGAACCAATGCTGCTGTCTCATCCTGTCATGCAGACTGAGAGTGCTTCAGTCTCCACCTCTGCTCCACCTGAAAAAAAAAAAAAAGTAATTCCCCTCCCCCTTCTTGGCCCCGGTACACGGTGAGTGCTGGTGTTAGGGAAATAAATCTCGGAGGCTGTAGGGCGCTGCTGACTTATCAGCCAAAGTCTATTCTTTTAACGGGAATAGAAATGATGGCCCTTTCGTTGACTGGACGAGTCTCCAAACAGCAAAAAAATAAAGTGTATTTTCTTGAACATTGTTCATCCTCGTGGGATGGTGTTATCCAACAAATATTTTTTTAGTATTGTCACCAGCTTGCTTGCTGCAGCCAATTTAAAACTGTCTATGCCTGTAACTAGGGTAAGTTCAGAATTTTTAGACTTCAGGCCTCACTGCAGATGACATATGCATCATAATGCCTGTGTATTGTCATGTTAACCGTGGTTATGGTATAATCACATTTGTCATTTCCTCTAGCTTTCATAGTCTTTATCATTTGAGTTGTTTGCGCCAGCCGTTGGAGGAGTAGGAGTGATGCTTTGAAACAAAAGACTTTTAAAAACAAGGTGTGTTGGCAGTGCAGTCTCTCTTTTCTCCGGTCTCCTCTGTGAGAAGAATTCCAGGACACTGCTGCAGTGCACTGTGGTTTAGGTCTCAAATATTTATTTCTTTAAGCTACGCCCTGTGTCGACTATCACTTCGCTCGGTGGGATGCCCGGAGATGAATGAGAAATCATTATTTCAGCTCCAAATGAGACCAAATAATTTCTGTGTCTTCAATCTGATTATTTGGAGGGAACGGACAGCAGCACCAATATTTCATTTTCAAGCTAATGAAAGTTTGCAATCTGGCAAAATTGCTGTACAGCGGCCAAAATATTACATTTTCAGTGGATTCAAGGTAACACCATCCTGATTGCATGGGATATACTATCCATGAACCCTTCTATAATGTCTTGTTGAAATACGGCTTCAGATATGGAATGGAAAAAAACAAAACACACATAAGCAAGGTCATACTTGTGGGTTATGCTGAAGTGTTTTCTCTCATCAGTGTGGAGATAAAGTGCCTCATGAATGGACGGCTGCCAAGGGCTCTAGTGAAAAGGTAGAATGGATCTCAGCTATAGTGTCCAGTAAGCTATGAAGGCTGCAGGGACTTAATAAAGCTAACCAAGAAGTGTTTGCCTAAACTTGAACACAAGAGCCGGAGTGTGAGTTATTTTGGACAGTTCAATAGAGCATTGTAATAGAACAATGTAATTGGATTTTCTGAATGCTTCCACATAAAAGCTCCATTGGTTCCTTTAATTTTAAAGCTGTATTAATCGATTTTTGGACACTAGGGGCCACAAAAACATGAAAACAAGCTGACTGATATATCGACTCAACAATACACCAAATACTGTATGCAGGTCATAAAATCCTAAACAATGAGCTACAAGAGGCTACAAAGCTTTATGGAACTGCAGAGTTGGCCAACACCATCAGTGATTTTGGCGCTATGAGCAACTCCTCTCATGCCTACACGGGGTGATTTGATTCAGTGTGAAAAAATATTGATCAAGCTTTTGGTTGGCATTCTGAAAAAGCCCATTAAATGTATATGGATCAGAACAGAAAACCCATTCATCCATTTCGTTCCCACATCCATGTAGGGGCGAGGCTAGCGTCCATACAGCTCACTATATACTGAAAGTTCTCATTTTTATTTATGACCACAATTATTGCCATTGTTCTGCTGAATGTGAGCTAAAAAAAATAGCCTATAACTCGTCAAACACGCTTTATTTCTCTGACCAGCAGAAGAACGCCGACCGTAATCTAGGTCTCTTCATGATGAAGTATGAGAAAAGTGGTGGTGCAGTTTGACCCTCTGACCTGAGCTTAACCTCCACCATCCCCTCAGGGCAGCAGCGCTCCCAGATGGCACGATCGCATTATTGAAAATCATCACAATTTTAGATGACCAGGCTCATTTTCTCCAGTCTGTGGTGGAATGAGATTAAATTAAAAGAGCGGCAAAAACCGAGAGCAATCAAACTGCCATCTGGAATTATGGTCAGACAGACAATCACTGTGAGGACAAAAACCTTTTAGACACATTTTAATTTGCTGTCAGGCAATATGCTATGGTATTATGTCTGAGAACACTACAAAAGACATTATTTTTAATCAATCTCTTGTTTCTGATGAGAAACGTAATATCATTATCAGCCATCCAACCACTTTGCCTCGTGGACTGATGAGTGCAGTCTTGGCTATTGAATTGTGACAGCCCTGTTTTGTTTGCTTGTGTTTATTAAGCGGCTTTGAAATTGCAGTGACTCTTGGTCTGACTGGAGAGTGGTTCAGGGAATTTAAGTCGCGTTACGGCGCTGAACAGCATCGAGTTATACAATGTAGAGTTCCTGTATGTTATTACGTGTGCCAGGAAGCAGGAAGGTTGCTATCGTGTGCCAATACTAAAAAGAGGTAGAGTGAGAGGTTATAAAGAGACACCTTTCAAGTGATAATTCAATTCCTATTCACGTATTACCTTATGCTGCCTCCATTATGATAATTGCATGGGCTAAATAATCTGCAGGGACCTCCATGTTCAAATGCACTCTGCCAAGGCTCTGTCTGGTCTCTGCAAAGGGATTAAGACAGGATGCCCTGGGTGGCAGACTGACTGAATGCGAGGGCGCTGTTAGTATTCGTGTCACTTGTCTAGCCCACCAATCTGCTCCCACGACTGCGTTCCTAAAAAGAGATCCGCAGGATCGGCCAATTGCAGGTTGAAGGGCGTCGCGGTGGAGTCGAGGCTGACTGGACTAAATGAAAACATAGCACAGTGAAGTATGTTGGCATGACTCAGTCAGTGAGGGGGAAACTTGGTAATTGGTTACAGATATGGACTAACACTCCCACTGCAAAACAGTTTTGTTTTGGTGTTCAGAAAACTGTGGAGACACATTACCTCCACACGCAGTGCAAAAAAAAGGCAGGTGGCAGCTTGGGTTTAGGTAGGTGAGTACACACAGACAGCAGCAGTGGCAGAATAATGAGCTGCACAGACCCCATAAGCTGCCTTCTTACAGTAGTTAAACAGATCACTGCTTTAGCCGAGGATTTGGGCGAGGTGGGTGAAGTAGGTGAACATGCAGCTGTGGAACAACGCCGGATTGCCAGGAAAAAAAAAAGAATTCTGAACAAACTCTTGACACTCATTTTGTTTGAAAGGTGATTTGTTAAATATTTAATTAAAAAGGTTCCACATCACAGTGATGCCCTTGTTACATTTTATGCTTCATCACAGGAGCTTGGCTTTTTCCAAATGTGTTAATAACATATTGAATGTGGTTCCTTTCAGGTTCAGGAGCAGTAGAAAGTGCAGCAGTTAGGTTTTTAATGATATAACACATACATTTCAAATTTTCACGGCTTAGGATAAAAACTATTTTAGTTTGCAATTTCTAGGGGCCATTTAGATTTCTGCCTTCCCGTGGCCTATCACTGGTGTATTGGTAATGCTTCCAAAAAGGACAAAATACCGTCGTTCATTGTTCGTATTGAGAAAGACAACAGTGTTGCATTAAAAATGACACAATAGCAACGTAGCTTCAATGGCCGGTCTTGGCAGGTTGCCGCTCCCTGCAAAATGCAGAGTGCTCGAAGGGATTAGTTCACTGGAGTGTTCTCTGTTCAGTCACAGCTATTTGCCAATGAATTCCGGCCATTCTAGTTTGCAAATTGACTGAATAGAAGAAGTTGGAGGCAGTTCTCTCTGGAGCTTTTGTGTGCACATCGGGGTGACAGGATACTGACAACAGATGGCACCATACGTGGCGCAGTCTTTTGTTCTTTTGTTTAAGATTGCTGCCCGCCAGTGTGCCAATGTCTCTCATTGTAAAGCCTTTCTCTGGATTCTGCCGCCCTATCTATCAGCATGTGAGAAGTCATTAACACGTGTCTAATAAGTACAATGCTGAGAATATGTGTGGTCGCATATCAATATGCTGACACACAGTTGGAATGTTGATTGGTGTTGACAACAAATTTTACACAGAATACATTTGTGAGCCTAAATCATATTAAGGTTACATTTATTACAGTAATATCACAATATAATTATAGTGAAGACTGAGTGCTAGTCTTGCAAAAAGGTAGGCGATAGTCCAAAGAAAAAAAGCAAAAGAAACTTGGCTTGGCGCAGCGTTACGGTGCTGTAAAGATTTTGTCTTTTGACTTGATCTTTAAGGTCGATAGAATAAAACATTAATAATGAAAACATAAGTATACTCTTACACACCCACGAACATATCAAATCAATACATCCAAACAGTTCATCAGCAAGACTGAAAATATGTAGGCTGAAGCCTCTGAACATTATGCCAACGATGCAAACTACTTTTCTCCCAATCAAAAAGTTTTTTGAGAAAACTACAAGCCGCGCTCGCCACGAAACTGATCTTTTGGAAGCATCGTTGCTTTATCTCGTCTGTTGGCTTGACGTGACCGAATTTTACAACAAGGTGGAGAGAAAAACATAGAAAACAAACAGAGGCAAGACGCTCCTCCGACACAGCGCTCCTGACTGTAAGCATTAATATGTAACTTCTTCCAAAATTCAAAAGCGGGTGTTGCTCTTCTGATGCAACAGTGATGGATTTCAAGGGCTAAGACATGAATTCAGATGTGTATCTCACTCTGAGGCCAGGCTCCAGCGCTCATTATCATGTATGGTGTCTTAAAAAAAAAATACCCAGGATGAAAGCTGAAAGGAAACTTGTGTTTAGTTAATGGGCTTCAACATATGAATTGGCCTATATAGTCTAAAAAGCACACAGCATCCAATGATCTAGTTATGCTTCCATAAAGAGCATACAGTATCCACCTGTGAGACTATGAGTAGGCTGTTTACGCATAATTACCTTTATGCAAGCGTCAACAAAAACTGTGTTGCACTGAGAAAAATGTATATTTCATTATGCTTTGCCACAGAGCGTAAGGAGTTTCTTTAATATTCTGCAACTCCACAAACACAAATATACTGTATATTATTCTTTACTGCGCTGTGAGATCACCACTATGAAAAAGATGGAACTAATAATTACAAACTTTTGCTGCGACATTTACCCGGGGATCAAATTTAATCCTGCGAGAGCTACACACACACACACACACACACACACACACACACAGTGTACAGATGACACAAAGTAGAAGCCTGCATATCTTGGTCAAGGATTAAATGCAAGCTAAACTCCCCTTTTCCCCAAATTGCTTAACTGACTTGAATAAAGCGATAACGATGTGGTACTTCTATTGATCCCCGCAGTGCAACTCTTTTCACTCCTGTTCCCTCCAGGGAGGTCAGAGTGCAGGGTCATCTTCACATGGTGTGCCCCCAGAGCTCTGTACAGAGAGTCAGCGGGGAATCGTTTGCTCAAGGGCAGGACAAGAACGGCGTGTACATTACAAGCTCTTTCCTGTCTGGCTACAAACGGGAGGATCTTAAATCTCCCCCTACTTAGAATATCTTCAAACGAAATTCCCAACATAAGGCACAAAGCTTCCAGAAGTAGAGGGTAGATTTTTATTTGAAGTGAATATTAGGAGAGCGCCATTAGGTTGTCCTACTTCGAAGGCAATCTATTCACCTCGTCCTCTATATAGAACAAAAAGAACAATGGGTACTTCTCAGCTATTCTTCTTAAACTATATCCCTGCCGTGTGTCATGTTGTGGTGCCACTAGAGCTAATTAGTATCTCAAGATTGCTCAAGTGAATCCTAAGTAATGTTCCATGTTGCATATGTGTTGTCATCTAACTGTCAGGATTGTAGGGCACTCCTTTCATAAAGCAACTAGTCTGTCCCAGTGCAACGAGTCACAGCTAGGAAATTAAATTCCCTTCGACCAGATTACTATAATTATCTACCTCACGATGAAGGGTGAGCGGAGGATTAAGGTCTGTTTAAAAATAACCACCATCAAATATATTTGGACTCACTAAATGAAAGCTGTAGAGCAGACATTTTCTCAGTGGTGTGATTTTTTTTTTTCTTCTTCTTCTCTCGCCTCTTTTCCCTCCTCTTTTTCTCTCTCCGTTAATCTGCTTTGATACTTTAGCAGGGAACGCATGGCGCTCGGTGGGAGACCGCCTTAAAAGTCAGTCAGAAATCAAAGCATGGGGAAATGCAATTATTCAAGTGGCAGTCAACAGTTTTGTAAAAGATGGATGTACACGGCCTCTCATAAAGGCTCGGATCTACCAAGAGGATCACAAATCATCACCAGGAGCCATATTGTTGCTCTGCTTGTGCAAGGTCATTTGGAAGGCCTGGGATTTGTTGTATTGTTGCAGCACAAACACTATGTGACTTTTTTTTTTTTTTTTTTTTCATTCATGTACGATGACAATCATTAGGCTCTTATTTTGACGGTGGTGGAGGAAGTGTTTTACTCTTTATTATCCACCGAGCGAGCTCCTGAACAGACTAGCTGTGATTGCACTAGGTGAGGGACTGTATTAAGTCTCTCACTGCTGATGGCTGATTGATTGTGTGTAGCCAGTGTTGACAGCGTACAGTAGGTAGTCCATCTTGTTTTTCTTTCATTATTTGCTGATGGTGAGGAGGCTCAGCTGGCATGCTAATAAGCTGTTAAGAATTGGTGTTGTGCCAAAATTTGTAAACCCATCCCCCTCTCCAAAATCTGTTGGTTTGTCCTTGTTTGTCCTTGGTATTTGTTATTTCTATTTTGTGTGTTGTCGTTGTTTTTTTTGACATTTCACGAGCAGATTATCATAAATGACAAAAAGACAGTATTCTGGCGACAAAGTATGAACAGCGTGGCATTCAGTAGCTCACTTCCATTCTTTAAAAACATTACTGACCCTCTCAAACGATGGCACTATGAATTTAATCCATGAATCTGATTTTATTTCTGATGTAATAATTGCACAACACGCTGACATTTTATCAGGGAATCTCTTGCAGCAGCCTCCGGTCTCTAAAGATAAGATAAGATTATTGATAATAAATGATATAAAAATGCAACTGTGAGATTTCCTTGCCAACTTTTAAAACTGTACATGCCTTTGCAACACTTCAGTCTACTATAATCAGACTGTAAAGTGAACCATAATTCTGCGCTCGCTGCACGGCTTAGTGATGAATATAACGATGTGTGATGTGTGAATTCCATCATACATGAAATTACAATACTAATTTCACATTAGACATTTATCACCTTTGCAAATCGCGCCGCAGTTGTTGAACACACCATGCTACAGTACATTTGTCTTTTAACCTGTTAACCTCTGGCTTTAATCCTGAGTTAACATTAGCCCAGGATTTATCTCCCACGTTTGACACCGTTCATATTTAGTCCGGGTTAGCCTGAGGTGGAGCTGTCCAGCCGCTGTGGTGCTGATTATTATTCATGTGAAGGTAGCTTGTTTTCCTTCCTTCACGTATGATTTTTCAAGTCAAGCATGCAGCGTCCTTGACACCGAGCCATGTGCTTGTATGTTTAATGCTAAACATATTGCAAAGGAAGGCAGTTATTCCCAACGTGGTAGCTTGTTCCATGGTTAAAATAAACAATGTTTTTCATGCTCCTCTGAAGGAGATACACGTAGAAGATAAACAGTCTTTAAATTACTCTATAGACGTTGGAGATTTGTCTCCTCTAATCATTTCATTTATCTGAAAATCACCAAATTTAGATTTCTGTTGAGCAAACGCCTGAAACGTGCAATAACTCGAGGTCAGCATGAAAGTAGCTATGAAAGCAGCGCTGACATATTACCGCCTTTAATGCTGATATAGCAAATTCTGCAGAAATCAGCTGTTTATTTATACATCCAGCAGATGTGGAGCAACCTGGGCATTCATTTGGAGTCATGTTTCTCAGCACCTGATGAATATGCTCTCCCTTTAGCTATTTTTTTTGGTCTTATCTATTTTTTTTTTAGGATAAATACTCCAACATGTTCATCAGCAAGTCTGCTGTTTGGAACTGGGTAGGTAGTGTACAGAGAGCTATTTGGATGGAATAACAGCTGCTGGCGGTGATTGAAAACTAAGCTGGAAAAAAACGGAGAAAACAAAACACGGGCTGAAACTTTCCATAAAGCTGAGAGGAACCTAACATGTCAAAAAATATGGCAGCTTGCTCAGCGGCTCTGCACTTCAAATGCAATATGACGCCGTAGCTACACCTCTGGCGTCATTTCTCTGACGTGCCTGTCTTGCGTAATGTTTTGATGTGCTGTCGAAGTCAGGTGAGTGTAAAGAGCGAGGCGAGCCTGCGTAGGGACAAGGTCGTCGTGGTTGGATGGGTCAAACGCAGGGCTTTTTTTCCCCCCCCAGGAGACCAATGTTCGTTTCCCATGTGAAATGGGACAAGGTCATAGTTTGAGCGAGCTGCCGCATTTGACGAGTGTAAACGTGTTTGTAAACATAAAAATATAGATTTTTAGCATCTTAAAATATTTCAACATACTTCAAAATGTACCAATTACAGTGATACTGTCAGAAAATC
Source organism: Argyrosomus regius (assembly GCA_946959425.1). Lineage (NCBI taxonomy): Eukaryota > Metazoa > Chordata > Actinopteri > Sciaenidae > Argyrosomus > Argyrosomus regius. Next base: position 29,051,902 of record OX336882.1, read on the forward strand.
CATCCATCCATCTATTTTCTATCTCACTATCTCATCATGCACTGGGTGAAAAGCACACATTCAGACACACGCACACATTCACACCCACGGGCACTTTAGAGCCCCCACTCCACCTAACCTGCATGTGTTTGGACAGTGGGAGGCAACTGGAGTACATGAAAGAAACTTCTGCAGATACAGGCGATAAATAATGTAAAAAATCCACACTGAGCCTGTATGTCTGGAGTTTACATGTTCTCCCCAGCTGGCCAGCGGGATAAAACACACAACCATCTGCTTGTATAATTCAGAACCACATATATTTCTCTGTATTTGTAGATATATAGTTGCAGATTATTTATTTTTTTAATCCTAACTCCATGAACTCCATGGAATTTCAAGTTCTGCACACTGAGCACATAGAATACATTGTCTCTCTCTGCGTGTCTGAAGCTCCACTGCACCTTAATCCTCCAGCTTTTTCACCCTCTTTCCTCGAAGCACCTTTCTCCCTCTCTCCCTCGCTCCCCCGAGAACCACCACTATCTGTCTCCCTCTATCCCGGAGCCTTTCTCTCTCTCTCTCTCTCTCTCGGTCTCATTCTCTACTCTCGTCACTAAATAATTCCTTACAGAGGAAAATCTAATCAAATCTCAGTGAGAGTGAGAAAGGCAGAGGTGGGGAGAAATTGTGTGTGTGAATCAGACTTGGAGAGGGGGGTCTAAAAAAAGACAGAATCAGAAAGCAACATTGGCAGTGTGTGTGTGTGAGGGGCTTCTAGAGTGAGCGAACTGCAAGTGCATTAGCAGTCAGAGCACTTAGTGTGAGGAATCCATTCATTATTCATTAGCTAATTCACCATGTATAGTAATTAAAATCAGGGCCCGCTCCAAAATGGAAAGAGCTATGATAGACTGGTTTTCTGTGTACAATATTTAAGAGGGGCTGTTTTTCAGTACTCGTGCTTCAGGGTTTTTTTTTTTATTTTTTATAAATCATGTTTACTTGTTTAAAGGGTGCAACTTGCTGTCAGGACTCTTCTAGTGCTGTAAGTACATGCGACGAGATCTTTCTGACACGAGAATGAATCCAAAATAGAAACATGCAAATGCGCAACATGACCTATAAATAACAAACAAACCATTCCCATCATTTATTATTCAGAGGGAACGCTAATTAAAAACAAAAGTCAGCATTGTCAGTGTCGGGATGTACGTTTGACAATCAAAGCACATGTAACTTGAACTGTTTCACGGCGTTTGCTTTGCGCGGCGTTTGCATAGAGAACTTTATATATGCTTTGCCCCATTGAAAACAAACACAGGCATGTTTATTTGATTGTGAAAGCGCTACAAGAACAAAATAATGTCACGTAACCCGAAATAGGGCACGCTGATCACCCCCTCTGTTCAGTCTAGATGAGGGGGGGAAAAAATAGAGGTGCTTGTTTGAGCTATATTTGAGCAAGAAAAGTGGCTTGTTTGGCCTTGTTGTGACAGCGGTGGTAAAGGTTGGAGTCAAAATAATCCTGCAATATATGTGTGTGTTTGTGTGTATGTGTGTCTGTGAGATGTGCCTGTTTATTCCATCCAATAGACTAATAGTCTAATTGTCTCTCTGGCAGGTGGTTCAGATCAATGGTAATAACCTTGAGCTTCTTTTTTTTTTATTATTATTATCTGTTGACCAGTTAAAAATCTTCCTCTGTGTGTGTGTGTGTGTGTGTGTGTGTGTGTGTGTGTGTGAGGCTGATATCATTCAGGTTTCTCATTTATGAAACAACACTGATCGAGTGTGAGGATCAATCCCGAATCTTAGCAGAATACAGATGTGCAGCAAACCCCATTAAGATACATTCATTTGAACCATCTGCATATATGCATGTTAATCTATAACTTAATCGCCTTTTAACACAAAACCTGTCTAAAGTAAAGTCAATAACAGCCTCTGATTACCAACTGCAAACACATTAAATGCTGAAGTAGCAATTAGCAATATGCATCGTTCTCTGTTGACACTTTCTTCCATACAGTAGCGATTCAACGTATATCCAGGTCATGAAAACTTTTACATTTGCTGTCCTAAGCACTCAGTGCCTTGGAGGTCTTGTAGAAACCAAACCTCGTGTTCAGCACAGAAAATGATGCTTCTGCTTTTCTTGGAGCGGCAAACAGCAGCTTGTTTGGAGGTAAACAGAGGAAGACCTGGGCAGTTAGCGCGAGCGCCGACAGCCACGTGACGGAAACAAACACGACAGCGACGACTGAGCAAAGACGATTACGCCGACACAAAACGTAAGGAAAGGGATGCATAAGTAATGACAAGGATTGCATAAATAACTGTCTAGTGGAGTGAAGATTGGTGGCGCCATCCGAAGATGAAAAGCACTTAAAGGATGAAGGGGGACAATGAGGTACAAAACAGACCTGTCCCTTATTTTTCTGGACAAAGCAACGATCATTTATCACCAAAACTGCTGCCAAAATAAAAAAAATCTCATCACATTTGGACACACAGAGTGTCCCCTAAACAGCGGTGAGTGACTGCTGTGTCACCAGAAAGCTGTATTTTACAGCATTAGATCTTTTGCCCCTTCGCATTGGTACTGTACAAACAGTTCCTTTATATAGGAACAAGTAACAGCAATTTGTCCACGGCAGCATCATGCAGATCTGCAAAATGGACCGTTTACTATAACAGTCATGACATGTGTCACGTCTTTCCCCCAACTTGAGCACAGTTTCCAACCTTTACCTGTTATTAATGTCACTGCCACCACTATTCGATCTGAAGAGCAGCAGAAAAACAGCGGTAAAACAGAGTTTTACTGGCTTGTTCTGGAGGTCTGGGTATCTGTGTGTGTGTGTGTGTGTGTGTGTGTGTGTGTGTGCTCTTTTTCCAAAATGGGCAATTGTCTTCTTTACAAATTGTTCTGGAGCGAAGATCGGACTGTCAGACAGAGCGTCTTCATCTTGTGTCCGATGACGTGATAATAACCAAGGTCGAGACAAAATTGAACAAGAGAAGGTTGGGTCGCTGCTGCCTTGTTACAGATCTAAACCTTTTAGTCACATGATACAGCACTTCCAATAAAACTCAACAATGTCACTGTTCATCGCTCTTCTTCTGTCGCCGTGCTTGTTATTCTTGTTCCAAAACTTTTGCTGAGAATAAAACCTGCACATTATCTAGTTAAAAATAATGATACGCTACGCTGCAGACAACCCTGTGCTACCTTTTCAGCCAAATATAGGTTCAAAACGTCACGATTAATACCAAAGGGGCTATGCAAGGAGTGCAACCAACAATTATTTCAGTTCTCAATAAAAATAAAAATGGCCGTCATAGTTATTCTTATTTTGTTAAACAAACTTAAAGATGTTCAGAAGACAATAAAGTCTGAAACAGTAGTTGTAGATCATTTTTCTGTCGATTTGATGACTCATCTCAGCTCTAGTTTGCCCCTTCTACTCGAATCCCCGAGCAGAAGAATCCCAGCTTTAGATTTAATAGTGAAACCTTTAGTTTGGAACGTTGCATGTGTGGATTTTGTAACTGGATATCTCGTATGCGGCAGGGCTCACTGCATAAATAAGGAGGGGAACAAATTATTTACTGAGCGTTTTGCATCAACAGCCAGTCAGTGTTCCGTTTTGTCGCAGTTCATGTTTCATGTTCACAAACGCTTTTATCCTCCATATTCATTTTGAAGAGTGAGTTGTGTCTTCAATTAACATATCCGGTCTTGTGTCACAATTTTAAGTGGATGAAAGCGACTGGCGGATGAGTGAATGGAAGATAGAGGGAAAGCGACAGATGTTGGCTGAAGTCACTGTCGCTCCTCTCTCTCTGCCCTGGTGTAAAAGTGGGTGTTCATCCCCTGAATACAGATGGCATTACACAAGCAATCCTCTAAACGGCTGAGACACGCTAACATGCTGGTGTCTGGAATGGCCCGCGTCTATCTCCAGCGCCTTTGCAATGCCAAACACCTTTGTTAATCTCACAGCCAAGAGCCTTAGTTTAGGATATGGTTCAGAGGACATTTCTTATTACCTTTTACTTTAGTTCAATAAATGTGTTACATTGGCTTTTCTATTTTCTGTGATGTCAGTAAGAGGAGGGGACCAGCGGTAACTTATGTAGAAAATTGGAGCAACTCTTTGAAGCTTCCTGACGGTCCACTGTCCACCGAAGAATCAATACGTAATGAAAAATATTGCTTGAATGCGCAATCATCTTAATAAAATTGGATTTTGGCGTCCTGTCTCTGCTCCCGTCCCCTCCCTTGTGCCTCGGTTTTTAGATTGGCCTGAACTTATGACAATTAACCTTGAACACCGCGGGGAAAAGCAGAGAAAGGAGTCCACGAGATTTTCAATAATTAAATTATCCTTCCTGTTGCACATCTCGAAAGTCCGCTGACACATTCTCTGCCTCCCCCGATAGATCTTTAGATGTCTTTGTTGTGCAAATTTCTATTCATCGAATCTTACATCACAATTCAGGAAACTGTTACTGTACACAGAGCTGCACATGAATATGCAGCCACTTTAGACTTTAATGAATTTGACACGCTAAGTGAGGCATTATCATTGCTCCACTATGTAATCCAATAAAGGCAGCTGCACAGACAATTAATGATAAAATATGATATGAGATTATGATATATCTGTGTAACTTGACATGCAAAATAGGGTGATTTCTTGCTAAATTCCCTTTGTATTATATTTATTAAAAGAATACTTCCTTTTATTCAGTTACACATTTATTGCACTCACCAGTAGGTGGCAAAGTAAGCTGACTGTGGCCAAAGAACAACCAAGAAAACAACCAGTTGCAGTTGACAGTCTGAGCGCGTGGATCTACCATGGAAGTCTATCCTTGATGCTGTTGTATTAACATGTAAATTTCGCCGGTGAGTCTTACCTGCGAAACAACAAAAGTGAATGTTTTTCTCCACCGCTATTGTTGTTGCAGGCTGAATGGTGCACTAACTGCAGGAGATGTGTGAAAGAAAATCAATTCAGCTTCAGTTGTATTTGCAACATACATAGGTTTGGTAAATTGGAATAAAAAAAAAAAACTCTCTTGTTACTGAGAGTGTTTGGATCTAGCTATTCAAAGCCAGATTACATCATGCAGTCGCAGGTTTTAGAATGAAACCACTGAGACCTAATTCAGCCTGAACAAACACAAGACAAAGGCAAACCGACAATTTCAATGAGTAAATGAATCATTCCAGATTAGGTGTTTATTTTTGTCACTGAATAGTTGAATGCTTAGATCAATTACCAAAATTCTGAGTTTACATAATGGTGTGATTTGAAGCCTCCCAAATTGGATTTCAGTGGGCAGTTTAGATCCAAAATATCTGGATTTGTTAAACTTAGATTATCTTATTTAACCATTAACCACCTTTTTATTAATAAAGAGCATCATAGAAAATATGTAAGTAGTGTTAGGCTTCACATTTGGAGTTGGTGTTGATCACTGTACCTGAGGCTGTACCAGGAACTAATAAAGGTTCATACTGTACATTAACAGTGAACTTGTAGTTGTTGCGATGTGTTTCAGAAAGAGTTGACTCGTCTCGAGAGAAATGATCCAGTTGCTCGCGTCATGTCAATTCCTGGAGAATCTCCAAATTAAACTTCTGAACACATGAATCTTATCAAAAATAAAAATGCATCACTTTTGTTTTTGCTCCCATTTTAAGTAAAAGGTCGAAGACTTCTACTCTGCACACCAAATGTGTATGTCTCTCAAATCGTGTCCACACATGTATTCAAATCCAAGTTAGTGCCTTTGCCAAGATAATCCGTCCACCTGACGGGTGTGGCGGATCATGATGCCGATTAAACAGCGTGATACAGGTGTGACTTAGCCAGGTCATGTCATGTCATGACCCTCCCCCCGGTACTCTACCTCTGATTGGCTAGTACCCGTTGCCTTCGATGGAAAATCAGCGTAACAGTCATGCTGTTTAATCGGTATTTTGATACGCCACACCTGTCAAGTGGATAGATAATCCTGGCGGAGAAGATGAGCTCACTGACATGGATTTTGACAAATTTTGACAAAATTGAGAGAAATAAACCTTTTGAGTGTGTGATTAGACAGAATTGATCAAACCCCTACCATATTCTTGAAAACCCCAAACTTTGTGAACCACTATTTTAACCGTAGGTCTAGGGGAAATTCCTCCTTTCACTAGTTAAGGGCAGTGGCCAGTTAGGAAGCAGCCACTGAGGTTATTGCCTTGGTTAAGGGCAAAGGAAGGAGTACTAGTAACATGCATTTTGGTTTTGGAGGAAACCTGCGTGAACACAATGACAACAAGCAAAGTAAAAACAGTAATGAGCAGGGTTACTGTTCAATCCCCGAACCTTGTGGCAGTGAAGTGACAGTGTGGCCTTTTTTTCTCCACCTCAGACTGATCCAGAAACAGATTTTGATGGATAATTTGCAGCGCTCCAGAAACGGCTGCAATGTTTTTTTGAATGCGAGAATAATAAGCGCGGAGCAGTGACAGCCCAGCGAGTGGCATGTTCATTCATTCGGGTTGAGAAGTGTGTTCGCTCAGTCAGGTGTAGGAAGGGTACACAATGATGTCTGAGTGAAGCAGAGAGCTGCCAATCATTCGCTGAACAACCTACTCGACAAAACACTTGTCTCAAGCTAATGCCTATTGATCACCAGCGAGGCAAAATTGCAGGGCATGCTGGCATGGATCCACTCTGAGGAAAACAAACCATTACAACAATACGACAACAGCACAGAACAGTTGAGGTGGCTGACTCAAATTTTGCATCCAGCTGTTGCAACGACATCCCCGTTGTGACACTGGGACAGAGTTTACTTCCTCTACAGCTTGTTTCACATTTGAAAATGAGAATTTGAAAGTAGTAAAAAGATGGATGATTAAGATTTCAGCGACACCTAAATGTGGTTTAATACTACAGGTCCAAGGATTCCAGGGGCAGCAAACCAAATTATTGTAATTTAAAAATATAAAAAGCAGAATTTCCCCACAGGGATTAATAAAATAAATGTTCATCTTAATAAAGACATGAGGAGATAATTGGCATTTTCCATCATTCTGTGAGCAGACGTGATCTGATTTCATGTTTGCACGCGGCACAAGTCTGCAAACAGCACGGCAGAGTGAAAGTAGCTGGTTACCTCGCTAAGAAGTTGGAGATGTGCAAGTCCTTTTGCCTGCAGCTCTTTATATTATATATACAGCTCACTGAGGCTCCTTCTTGTTTCATTACACCCTGGAATTTCAAACTGATCCGCTGTCAAATAAATGCAGAAAATTACTGTTGTCTTGTTTTGTAGATGCATTTTTGATGAGCGGTCAGCGTCAAGCTCACTGACAAACACGCCGCATTTCCCGTAACTACTTTATAATGAAAGTCAACATGCTTTTAAAGTGAAGCTGCAGCAGTAGGTTTCAGTTTGCATTAGCAGTAACTTTATGCAGTATTTCTTTTCCCAGGTATATTGCCTCAGACACCCACAGTTCCAAATACTGCAAATACATAAATACTGCAATACTTTCATGGGTGGACCACGGGCTTAGTCACAAGTGGCAACCTCTGTGACTGTGAAGTGAAGCATGTGGAAGTGCCAGAAACTGCAGTTCCTCGAACGTCCACTTGAGCCTGGCTACAGTATAAGTCAGTCTCCATAAGCCCCCATGTTAAAAAGAAATATACATGTTCACAGCCTGGTACGAAGATCAGTATTGGTCTCGCTAATTTCCCCGTTCATGACAACTGTACTGAGGGTGATTTTATTTATATAACTCACCTGTTCAAACTATAATTTAAGGCTTAATTGCATAATTAACAGTGTTGCTGCTTTGATTGACAGGTGGGTGCTGTTACAGTTGGCTTATTTGAGCAACCGGTGGTCCTTTCACCCGCCTCAGGTCCAATGACAACCCACATTTTTGCCCATATTTCGATTAGCTGGGAGGCGGACGAGGCAGGACAGCCAAGACGGCGGCGGCCAATGCCACCACACTCTGAACTTCACAACTTCAAGGACACTACATCCATATTTTATACCGTCTACAATCAGTCACCATTGTGTGACCTCATCAGACAATAGAGAGTGACTAAACAGACATTTATTTAAATGAAAATCTTCAAGATTGCCACTTTAAGGTGTGAAATTTACTACTTAAAGTATGAAATTACATTCACAGTATTATTTCTGCAGGCCCTAAACAGATATGTTAATTTCATATTTGGGTCACTCACCTAACCTAATCTATTTAATTTGCAGTCGGAGGATCTGTTCAAATAGATTACAGGAACACAAAGTCATTGCATTGTGATTGTGACCTTCAATTTAGGGATCAACACTCTGATCACCTAATGCTCAAAAATCCACACCATTACAGTAATTGACCAACCATTGTAATCACAAATATTACTTTACTGTATCTTCCTATTTGGCTAATGTAAACGAGGTGCTTTTTAATTTGATTGTTAACTCCGGTAAGTCAAAGGTAATTCCACGCAACACCGAGCAGACTGTATTTAATACGGCTGAGTGACGGTATCGTGTATTTATTTGGGATATAAAGTTTTTCACTGAATGTCTCGTGTTCAGAAATGAGCCGTGAGACTATTTACATTGTGCAACTTCTTTTATCAGTGATTTCATTTTTATTACTGTGTCTACACTAAAGAAAATCCGAGCAGGTTTGAAGGTTAACAAGGTTTTCTTTCATCCTACAGAGTTTACACACACACACACATGCATACACACACGCGCATACATTCTCACACAGTCAGTTACACATGTACAGGTGTCTCGTGGGGCCTCCTTGCAGTGCTGCACTTTCCTCTGGATATGCTCAAACAGAATATACGAGCTTGAGGGCTTGGAAGAGGGCCAGGCTCATCGGCTCGATTTTTGGGTCATAAACGCGGCCTCTGCCCAAGGACTGCGGGGCCTTTTAAAACAAGGCTCAGCTTGATTGGACACACTTCTGTTGCTCTGTCCCGACTGCTAGCAAGCCAGCTGATCAGAGAGGCAGAACAAAGCCGGTCTCTTACAAGCCAGTCGGCTCTCAACCTCTCGTACAGTAAACAGGATAATATTTTTTTCTTCTTCGCTTTGCTTGTAGATGGTGGAAACTGCTGTTAGGACAGAAGCCCAGAATGATAAAAAAAAAAAAAAAAAATCTGCAGGATAGCCTATATTCAGCTTCAGCAGCTTATTTCACACGCAGCATCAGAATCAGCGATGGTAAGAAACAAAATGTAAATTCGTGCATTGGACCAGGAAAAGGTGGGAGAGTTTCAAGTGAAAGTCAGGTCTATGAGTCCCTATGCATTCTGCATACGGCCTCGCTCACACTGGTGTTTTGAACGTCTAATTTGTTCATGAATAATACAACGTGGAACCATTTGGCTCATGAATATGAAATAGATGGAACCACAGGCTCTCCCCATAATCAACAGTCGACACACACAGTCCGTCGTCAGCTCTCTAGCTCTGCAGCAGCATTTCCTCTAGTGTATTTAACCAATCACAGCCGATCATAGCCTTAGCAGAATGTTAGTGTTGGTACAAACTGTCCGTGAATAATGTGTGAACGCGGCGTCTTTCGTCACCAAGGATATTTTAGTAGGATCACAGGCGCACTCCCTCTCCTTCTGTCTCTCTCATCTTCATGCACAGGCAAACGGTATTTACAGTGTGACAGCCCTAATTCCCCAGAACACCAACTTTCTCTAACATGGAGCAAAAAGAATATGATCATACTGTTTTATTTACTGCTGTTGGATAAACAGTGTGCTCACTGCAGAGACAACAGTGAAACATGATGCAGAGATGAGCAGCTAATGCACCAACAGTCTCTGCCCATCCGTTTACCCCGCCTTAAGCCCCCATGGCTCTCCTCCAGCATGGCCATATGCCCCTTAGCCTAGCTGCTTCTACGCTATATTAAATGACTCATGATACATAATCTACATATCATCGCTACCCAAGAATGAGAAAAAACGCGACTCGTGGATACTGGCAGACGGTCTAGTGAATGAAGATATTGATGCTCATGTGGCTCAACTCTCAGCTTCAGTGAAATATGATACAACTGCAACTTTTTCTGCGTTACTGTCATCATCAGTTGATCTGTTGTCTATTGACTGTGCAGAAAATTGTGAAACATCATCCATCACAATTTCCAGAGCCTGGAGTAATAATTTTTAAATAAATTATTTTACCTGAGCAACATTTTAAAACCCAAAGATTTGATTTATGATCAGATATGACAAAGAAAAGCATAAAACCAGGGATTGTTGGGCAGTTTTTTTGCTTGAAATGTGCCTAAACATGTTTAATTATCTATCAAAGTTAGCTGCTTGTTGATTATTAAATCATTACTTTTGCACTAATCCTTTGTTTCAAAATGAAATGAGATTTGTCACGTTTTGATTACAGCTGAAATAATTAGTGGATTGACGGGAAGTCAGTTAATCAGATCAGATCAGTTAATCATCTTTGTCTCATATGATCACCTGAATATCTTTGGACTGTTTGACAAAACAAACATTATTAATTAGGTCATAATCAAATGAATCGTTAGCTGCCGTCGTCGCTTTGATGTGATTTATTGAGGACGCATCACGAAAACATCACGCTACTTAAATGTTTGTCATTTCTGAGAAGGTGCACGCTTCCTCTTTAGGTTGAGATAAACTCTTTTCCTCTCCAAAGCATTTTTCAAAACACATTATGGTGACACAACAATACGAGGCGGTCAAGCTAAAAACAAGACTGTTTGCTTCTCAGTGGCTGAACTGGTGACATTTTGTTTTCACTAAAAAGCAGAGTCAGATTTTATTCTTAGTGTCAAGTATAATGATATTGTACTTGCTGGCACTCTGGTTTGTACTCAGCGAGGAAAGAAAGGATTGATTAGAGCTGAAACATTTAGTCAATTGACAGCATACTGATCGATAACTTTTGATAATCAGTGTCTTTGTCTCATAACCTGAATGTCTTTGGGTTTTGGACTGTTGAAGAACTCTTTTCCTTTCCAGAGCATTTTCAAACACACTGTGGTGACTAAATATGAGGCGGTCAAGCTAAAATAGAAAAAAAAAAAATGCCTGTTTACTTTTCCGGTGCCTGAACTGTTTTGACATTTTGTTCACTGAAAAGCACAGTCAGATTTTATTCTTAGTATCGGGTGTAATGACACTGTACTTTGTCTGACTTGCTGGCTTGTTCATACATAGTCGTTGAGGAAAGAAAAAACAAGTACACGACTCACTGTAGCCGGACTGGACACAGTCAACAACAATGTATGCATTTCTGCATCCTTGACAGAGATGCTCCTAAGTGATGTCGCTAATTAAAATCACCACACCACAAGTGGTAGGTAAGTTAGTGAAGCAGTGCTGTCTCTAACATTATTAACTGGCCCTTATTGTTAGTCATTTTCATTACCAGGGTGTGAATGAGATAAAGACCTAGGACTCCCCCTCTGTTTGTGTCCGTATTCCCTGCCTGGATAATTAAGTCCAAGCAGCAGGTGCTAGTTAGATGAGCCTGCAAAATTTAGCTTCAGCTGTGTATTCCGAAAGACAACATACAAGGAAGTACACCACGCTTACTGTATGAGCTTAACAAAGTGTGACAAAGTGATGAGTTTTTGTCACTATTAATGGTTTAATTTTCTTTATTGTTTAATCTGCTGATTACTTTTAATTATATCATTGTTTTGTTAATGACAAACACGTTCGAGGAGTAGTGAACTTTGGCTTTTTCAACCTAAAATGACAAACTGTTCATCGAAAATCATATTTAATAATTAAGGAAACACTGAACTCATGTAAAACACTATGTTTTTGGCTCGTCCCAACTGTTATTGAGCTATTACACACAATATTTTGGATGTACAGTATGTCCTGAGTTCAGAAGATGTTTGTGTCTCAGTTTTTTTGCCGCGAGCCAGTAAAATAGAGATGAATGGTTTTTCAATCGTTGTTTTTGAAACACTGAAAAATAGCAGAGGGACTTTCCAGAAACAATTCTCCACTTAGTCCGAAGAACCTACAGGTGTATCATATCCCTTTCTTACTACTAATATTTCAAAGTTTTGTGCTAACTATTATATAATTGTAAAATGTATTGCATATTTCCATCCTGTAATTTCCATGATGGTATAGTCAGTATTAGGACAGCATTTGTTTAAAACATTTGAATGTAAATGAATGACAGCGTTATGTCCATTTAGGTATTTTCCAATCCTGATCTTGTGGATCGGCTGATCAAGGTATTTTCTAAAGGTTCGTTAACTCTAATAGATAAATCATGGTATCCGCAGAGACTCAATCGGACAATTTTGCTACAAAAAAACAAAACAAAAAAAACAAATGTGATTGGGACATACCTTTGTCCAGTGATGTTAAAGATCCAGTGTGTAGGATTTAGTCTTACCTAGTGGTGAAGTTGCAGATTGCAACTAAATGAATACTCTCCCACGCCTCACCCTTTCTTTCCAAGCATGTAAGAAAAACGCCAAATCCACATTAAAAGCAAAAGGTCATATCTAATCTATCGATCTAACTATAATAAATATTGTATTCCATGTCTGCGCATAAATACTCCTAAATCTTACACACTGGACCTTTAAACAGTTACAGGTTGCAGGAAACGAGTGAAAGATCACATTGTGTTGCAACTATCCTTTTAAAGGTCCGGTGTGTAGGATTTAGTGGCATCAAGTGAGGTGCAGATATCAATTAACTGAATATCCCTCACCTCACCCTCTTCTTCCAAGTGTAAAGGAGAACCTACAGAGACCTGTGTAAAATGTGAAAGGCATTCTCTTGAGCCAGTGTTTGGTTTGTCTGTTCTAGACTACTGTAAACATGGCAGTGGAAGAGGACTTATTCTCTCTATGGAAATGAAAGCCTCATTCTAAGGTAACGAAAACACCACAGTTCTTATTTTAAGGTTATTATTCACTAATGAAAACACAGCTATGAATATTATACTCCATCTCTACCATCTGAAAATGGAGCCCGCTAAATCTTACACACTAGACCTTTAAGCACCCAAGCTGCAATGGATACTTAGCTTAATACATTTCACAACAAATGAAAGGGACTTTGTGTTATTATTGAGGATACAAGACACAAAGAATGACATCATAAGAGCTTTTCCCTTTCTTTTCCTTTGAATTTAAAGGACAAAATGCTCTCGTGGCAAACAATGACGTTCACCAATAATGTGCATGGCAACAAAAGAACAAGATGTTCTAAACAGGCTTGTTGAAGCCGAGAAAACACTGTGGTTGGAGAAAAGTGTTGTCATAAAAGGGGAAAAATGTAGCAGAGGCGACTCTGAGCCACACACTAAAGAGACAATTTTGTCAGCCTTACAAGATTCCCTTCTCGGTTTAGCAGTGTTTGACTTGGCGCCAGTTACTGGGGTTTCATCTTTGCCAATTAAGCCAATATAGCGTTTTCCAGCAACTAGAATGTGCACTGTTTGCCCAAGCATTAATGAACTAGATATCAATTTCACTCTTGCACTGATTTCGTAACTCCCTTCACTGTATAATGAATCACTGTCTATTCCTGCTGAGTTGCAGCATGAAGGTCCATGCATGCATGGCTCTTAGTAACGTTAAGATATTCTCATCAAAGACATCAGAGCTAATGAACTGGCAGGAGATAAAATGTATATTAATATATGGGGAATTAGATAAACAGGGGAAAGTTAGAGAGAGGAAGACGGATAGAGGAGGGGTGGGCACTAAACATGAGAGAGATAGAGACTCATCATGACAGTCATCACTTCAGCTATTATCCCTAATTCTCTAAGGGAATATCTCAGTAAGGCGGAGTAAATTTGAGGCTGATAAGGAGACAATGAGATTTGCCCGGGCTTCGAGGCAAAGCCCTTCCAAGGGCTTGCTTTCACCTACATTATGTTTGAACTTGGCGCATCAAATGGCTGAATATGACTTTCTTTGTTGGAGTCCGGATTCTGTTGTGAAGTGACATATACGCAGGTGCTGTGCAAACCTGGTGGGTGGCTTACAATATAGATAAAATGTGCTCCACATATAAGCTGCCTGTGGTTTTTGCAAGGTAAAGTTTTGATTCTCGTTTCTTTGGCATCTGTGAGTCTCTAATTAGCACTGTGAGTCACACCACCCAAAAAAAAAAAAAAAAGTTGAAGGGAGAAGCGTAACTTCTCAAATGGAAATCCTCCAGGAAATTCCTTATGGTGTAAAGCTTTGGGCTGTGCAAGCAGAGCAGTGAAGAGTTTTGTTTCACAGAGAAAGATGCAAAATAATGAAATGCAAATGGCACAATTTCTAGCCAATGCTAGCGGCACGGCTCTAGGGATGTCAGTGTCTGCTGGTCTGTCAGTCTGTTGGTTGGATTGCCATGAAATGTGGTACAGACATCCATGGTCTCCAGAGGAAGGATGCTACTGACTCTGGTGACTATTCCTTCTAGTGCCACCATGTGGTTGACCTTTTGGCATTTGGCAGTAAAATGTCTTGACAATGACAACATTGATGTTAAATTTGGATATCCATTGTGCCATGACAATGCATCCTGGTGAATCCCTCACTATTCCCAGTCAAAGAATCACTACTGGCAGGCCAACATTTCACTTAGCCAGTGAAATATTTCCACATCTAGCAGATGGATTGGCACGAAATTTTGCACAGACATTCATGATGAATAACGAATTACTTTTGCTGGTTGTCTGACTTTTTCCTCTCGCGCCGCCACATTTGTTGTCTTGCATGAAATGTGTTGACAGTTATTGAATGAATTTCCCTGAAATACAGACCTCCAAGTTCATTTCAGGATGAATCATAACATCTCAATTCTTTAATATTTAATATAGTGCCAGTTCAGTACTGTATCAGGGGTCTTTAACCCCTGATACAGTACTATAGTAGCCTATAGTGTTGGCTCACATGATTGCACAAGGATTCATGGGTAGCCTATCTTCAGTGTTGTATAAATTAGTATTCTATTTTTTAAGGCCAGTTATCTAACAATATGGCAAATCGCAGTAACTCTGCTGGCTCCCATGTTGAAGGCTCGGCATGTGGATTATTACCAAAAACCTCGAAATCTTACGATCACCCCCAGCTTTTCTTTGGGTTTATTGCTAATTAGCAAATCTTAGCATACCTGCAAGACATCAATATGTGCATTGTCACTGTGAACCGACCATATCTCTACTGTTAAGTTTCTATTTCTGTTCTTTTTTCTGAACACAGTCCGGAAGGAGAAGTGAAGCAATACAAAAGATCCCAAAAAATAAGATTTTTTACTCCAACACTCTCACTCCCTGTCGGGCCTTTTTAAGGTTTGTATCTTACTCCTTTGCGGACGACAATAGCTTTGATTTGTGGTGACATAGATTCAAACAGCTAGCCCAGTTGAAGCAAATTGTCCACAGAAACTTTCAAAGTCTCTCCTGTAGCGGAACATGCTTCCACCACTGTCCATCTACATTCTCAGTATGTTCCAAACTTTGGGCTAACTTTGTTTTTTGGCAAAGATTTGACTGTCTGGAACATATTGACCGTACAGATGGACAGAGGAGAAATGGATTGTGCTGCAGAAGTTATACAGACATTTTGATACTTTTCCCCCTCTGACTGTAGTTTTTCGTACTCGTTGTAACAGCTGTGAATCCAAGCTGCTGTCCTCCACGAAGGAACAGCCACCTTTCACGCCTTCACTGGCAGACTGTTTGATAAACAAAACATACGCTGAAGTTTCTTTAAGCTATAGATTACTTAGTAGCACTAGGTGATCACTTAGTGCCAACACATTTAAAATATCTCAATGTCTCTCTCATGTTATCAACCTTTGACTCTTACTTACTCAATCTCCCAGTTTCTTGTTTGTCTTAGCTAGTAACTGGCCTCAGAAGAGCCATTAATTAATTCAAGCTTAATTAACATTTTCTGTGACTGTTGTATGTCATAGCATTGGCAGGCAGCATCAGGCTTAATTAAAGGTCCAGTGTTTAAGATTTAGGGGCCTCTATTTACAGAATATGGCAGAAATTGAATATAATATTCATAACCATGTTTCCATTAGAGTATAATCAACTGAAAATAAGATTTGCTATGTTTTTTTCGTTCCCTCAGAATGAGCCTTTCAGGTCTATTTATAACAGGAAAGCTAAACACTGACTCTAGATAGGACCTTTTGTATTTTTCGACCACAGTAGTTTCTCCTTCTTGCTTGGAAGGAGAGGGTGAAACAAAGGGGTTGCAATCTGCCACCAGAACACTGGATGCCACTAAATTCTAAACAATGGACCTTTAATTGTAGACCTACATTCCTCCAGTTGGGAGTTTAAAAGCATTTTTTTCTGAATCTGAATTGAGTCTTCCCGTTTAAACGTCTTTTTAGATTTAGCAGTCACCAAGTTTAAGTAATGGACATTTATGATATAAAACTTCAATAATATTTTAATAGAAAGCCATAAAGATAAAATAATTGAAGATCAAAACACTACAGTTTCTGATTCCAACATCTTAAACTGTTCCCATATAGATCACATCTGATCACATCTAAGTGTTGATTTGGTGATTTGCACTTGTTGCTTACTGTTTCCACAGCTTTTCATGACTATATTTAAATGTCTGCGTAAGACCTGCTTTACATTAAAATTTAGCCAATGAAATGCAGTTAAACAACAACTATGTCATATGTTAAGACCAGCTTCACCCGATCTTTAACCTGGACGTCTAGACACTCTTAGACCTGCAAATCAATACCATGCTTATTGGAATATTGATGATCACTCTTTCCTGAACGTTGCCACTGGTTTTGCTTACAAAAGAGAAAGAGGGGAGTTAAAAATAATCAATAAGAGGTTTGTTTGGCCCTGAATTTAACTAATAAGAGTGCTTTATCAACTTGGGATCAGGTCCAAAATGAAAGTCAAAACACAACCCTACACATTCCCAGGAATGATTCCCAAGCTTTCTATCCTTTCCTGTAAGCTGCATCGACTGTTGTGCTATGTCTTTGTTTTATTGGTACATTCTAAAGAAAACATTAGAAATGGTACCGTGAAAGCAATGAAACTGTTGTATAATAGCCATAATTGCCTTTAGGACACTGTTTACTGTGATAATGCATTCCTCAGAGTAGGGGGCGGTACTCAACTGTGCCTCACATCACAGCACCACTGACCGCACCTATAATCACAGAAAATAATGTTGACTTGAGCATTATTGCTAAACTGTATATCTGTAGGTTGTTGGGAATCTATAAAGGGCATTATGGTATTTGCAGAAAAGTGGCTGCTTGCTGAAGAGGCAGAAACAACGTGGCATCCGTACACTGAACATACTCTTTCTATCAGAGGCTCTCACTGGAGTTGATGGCTGGTTCCGGCTGCAGGCCACGACAGACACGTAGCACACAACACAGATGGTGAAATAAGCCACCAACGGCTGCAGTCAAAACAGTGAATGTGTCATAATGACATTTGCGCCATAAGTTGTGATTTTTTTTCAGACGTCCATCCATCCAGTCACTTTATATAAAGTCACACTCAGTGGTGTTGAACGGTAGTGGATCTACAGGCACACACAGACACACACAGAGCGATGCAGCCTCTTCATACATCACCACATTAATATTTGTTGATTTAGAAATGCAGACTTGTGAATGACACAGAGCAGGATTCGCTGAATAATCCCCTTTCTGGTGCACAAAGGCATAACTTAAGCTGCCACAGTGAATACTAAGTCTCTCCAGGCTGGCATGCATTGGACTCTTTCACACCCGAGCGGTTCAACTCGTTCAGATTGGCCCGTCTCTTGACTCGACACAAACACATGTTTTGTGGAGGTACTACTGGAAAGATACAGAGCGCTATCTATCAAAATGGAGCCCACTGGAAGTCAGTCTAATCTCAAGCTGCATCCCACTCGGTTATTTATGTCACACAGACACATACTGTACATATACATGCAGAAATCCACACAGTCCTTCGGCATAAGTTAAGATAAAAAGCACAGGCCTGGAGGGATTGTGCTGTTTTTCACTTTATCCAGACAGAACCTCAGCCATAATTTATCACCACTCCCAACACCAATCCTCATATCACACAGAGAAGTATGCAGAAGGCCAAGACGACAATATAAATTGATGAAACGACAAAACAGTGCCCCCGTATCGCATATCCCTCAAAAACACTGACTGCCCCCATCAATCGCCAAAAGCGTAAGTGCAATAGAGAAGATAGTAATTTGAAAATGAATCAGCATTTTTGCTGATAACAGGTTAAAACCCCAGGCTCTCAAAAACGGGCATTAATCTACCCTAGTACATCATTTCAGCAAAGAAAAGATCTGTTGTAGTGAAACAAACACCATAATTATACAAAGAGGGGTTTAGGCTTGTCAGAAGGTTACTCAGTCATTTACCAAATAAAAGGGAGAAGCTAGACCCACTGAGCAAAATATTTTGATCCTTGCGTCTGAGATGCAGAAGCCAGATAATATTTGGTATTTTACTTTCTTTTTGTCTCGTATCAACTCATTTTCTTTAGCACCAAATGAAGCCTGCATGTCTTTCAGCACCACAATAGCCTAGACACTGAACGTAGACTAGATTTTTTTGAAAGTGTCACACTGAAATCAGATAGAGACTTGGCTGCTGCACCACTGAACTGTGTTTTTGTGTCTGACCCATAACCCGAGGAGCTTAGGAAATTAATTATGAATCCCTGTTTGACTGAGAAGGTCATTTGACATCTGAAAAAAGGGAGAGGAAAAAAAAGACATGCCGTTAATTCCGCACATGCATGTGACTTGTCCTCAAAATTACTCAGTGATTAACATCCCACCATGCTTAGTGTTGTGTGTAAAAACCCTGGGCAGACCCCGTTGCTCATTATTTTGGCTCCTGTGGCTCAAAGTAGAAATCCGTGACTTTTACAGAGGGCTGATTATGGAAGTATGTTTTTTTTTTTTTTTTTTTTTTGAAGGAGCTTCTGTGATGTACATTGTTTGACTTAATGATGTTTGATGAAAGGAAAATGCAGCGACAGTGATGATGGCATGAAAATACGTTGAAACGACATAACCACCTGGGAAGAGGGGCCGCGTATAGTCCTCGACTGTGATTTTTGTGCATTATTTCCAGATATAAGGAAAAAAAACCAGACAAGGCACTGTAAATAAACTCGCTACAAATTTCTGTATAAGGTGTAACTTATACAAATTAAATTTAAATTTAGGATGCAATACCACGGTGGAATTGTATTGCAAGTCCTATATTATAAGGTAAATTACCTCTTTTTACACAGCAGGTTGTGCAAGAACAAAAGCAGCGGTTTACTGGGGAGGAAAAAACCTGGATGGTTAGATGAGTCATCATTCACCCTGTTCTGAACCAGTGGTTGACTACATGTGTATCACGCATGAAAAGAAATCTATTCGCCCAAGTGCTTATTTCCCACAGTGAAGGCTTCTGTCAGTGCTGTTTCTGGTGAGTGGTCCTGGCGTGGTTTACATCCATTCAGTCCCTTAGCAGGCAGGTAAATGCCAAAACCAACAACAGCTGTCAGGGTGACCACATGCTCTGCTGTTTCTGTCCTGATGATTGAGGAATATTACAAGGTGACAACTCCACAGGGTAAACCACGGGTCTCTGTTGTTGTTTGATGAGCATGGTAATCATATGGCAGTAATGGTGACCAGTTCTCAACAGTGCAGAGGACAATGCTTCTAGCCAACTTTAAAGTTCAAATGGTGGAAAAGATCAAGTCACATTTCTCCAGTTGAGCTTGAAGTTTTTTAAGAATCTCAAAGCTTAATGTGGCAGCTCAGGTGGCCCACGGTGACCCAATGCCCTATTGAGACACTTATTGGTGTGTGGCCTTAATTTTAGCAGTTAGCAGCCAGACCTGGAACTGAATTTTAAATTTCATTGTAAATCTAACTGTAAAAGGACAGCTGGACATGAGCTGTTAAGTTCTTTTTGCATAGAGGATGCAATATTAGACTACAAACGATATCATGTTGGTGAGAACACAAGATTTTAGACATTTTTATCAGTCAAATTGCCATTTTTCTACAGGTTTTCTGACATTTTAAAGAACCCATTGATGCTAAAGAATAAATGATGTGTAACCGGCTCTGACCTTCTTGCTTTTATCACAACCCTTTGCTGAAAAGTCTATGCAGTCTTTGCAAATTCACAGATCCAATTCACCATTTAGTGATTAAATCCCCAACCCAGGCAAGCAGGAGGCTACTAACCTCTATATATATGCATATATTGTGGTAACCAACCCTGAATAGATAGATGGACTCATTCTTAAACACTTGGACCGTGTCCTTCATTTTACAGGCAGGTTGTAAAACCACCAGATATGAATATGAAAAGCCTGTACACTTGAGGATGTGGAAATGCTTTTGGCTGCACCGGCATCAGCACCAACACCAGCACCAGCAGCAGCACCAGCTATTTCAGCTTGTGGTGTCTGCTCCAAATGCAGCTCCCTCTACCCAATTTCAGCCAACACACAAGTATTTTCAGCGTCAGGGCATTTTCAGCACCTCCCACTGATGGACAGCTCCTATTCAAAGGACTCTGAGACTTGACACTTTAAAAATTTCCTTGAAAATGCACTTCTGGTTAACCTGCTCAGCCCGTGTTAGGGGAAAACCTTCATTTATGTGTATCACCCATCGGGTTGCTTTGCTGAAAGCATTCAAAGAGAGTGGAAACGTGTACGAGGTGTGTGCATGAGCAAAATGCTTCTTTTTGTTTTTTTTTAAAAAAAAAGCTTGACCTCAGGCTTTCTTTGCTTTGCCACATTCTCAACTCAAAGCGCCCTTCCTGTGGGCCAGCCTGCCCACCTGGCCAATCCGGCGCTCTTTTTGCTGCAAACGTGTATGCTGAGAATACCTGAACTGAATTTGAATTACCATATGACGTAGGCCTTTTTCTAGCAGTAATGTCCTGCTGGCAACAGGGACTACCACAGACCATACAGTCTCTACCAAGCGCTCAAACACACAATTTGTTGCACCAGCTACCCCCCCCCCCCCCCCCTTCTCCACCTCCACACACACACACACACACACACACACACACCTCCTCAACCCCCCTTTCTGTTCCCATCTATCTTTATCTCTCTCTAGATATATCTCACACACACATTTTCAGGAACACACACAATCGCTCACACACGAAAGAGGATGCGACAGCTATCCTAACCTATAGAGATGGAAAAGGACACACACAAAAAAGTATCTTTACATTGAAGTCTGCGAGCCAAGCACAAATCATGGGTTAAACGGCGATGAATAATCGGTCTACGTGGGGAATATACAGCAGCAGATCACGCCGAATGAGCAGAATTGGGAGTGAAATCAATCAGATACTCACGCATTTTCTCGAATAAATGAAATCGGGGTTGAGAGCAGTGGAGGAAAAATCAGCAGGGCCCCGGTCCCCGTTTTCAAGATTTGCAGTACGACCGAGGCACAAATCTCCATGTGAAAGGGATTGGAGGGTGCTGCAGTCCGCGTCTCTCTCTCTCTCCCTCTCTCTCTCTCCCTCTCTCTCTCTTTCTCTCTCTCTCTCTCGATCACAAGTCAAGATGCTCGCCTGCGAAAAATGCCAAACATTCAAAAAGAGTTGCGTGGATCTGCGGTGCGGCCACCATTCCCTCGGATGTAATGAGCGCCGATGGAAGAAGAAGAAGAAAAAAAAAGAGAAAAGCCTCCCCTCAGAGGAGCAGCGGTAACCCACTGGACTTGGAAGATATTCCTCTGGACTGAGGAGGAGGAAATCCTGCAGAGTTTTTGATGAGGGGGGGTTAGTGGTGGTGGTGGTGGTGGTTGGTTGGTTGGTGGGGATCAAGTCAGTATATAGGCCCTTCGTTCTCAACCCCCCAACCAAAAAAAAAAAAAGAAAGCCAGTCACAGTCCAAATTGACTCCCACCGGTGGTTTCCTGTTAAAATCAAAGTCGACCTCCCTGAAAAAATAAAATCAAAATAAACAAAAGTGAAGTAATTCTTCTGGAATCAACAGTCAGACTGTTTCTCCAAACAAATTAACAAGCTCAGCAGTGCACAATTAACAGTTACCTCTTTATTTTTTTTAAAGCGTGCTTGATAAGGTCAGTGCAGAAAGGGGTGCAGAAGAAGAAGAAGCGTCCTACAAAAAAAAAAAAGATAGAAAGAGGTAAAAAAAAAAAAATCCTTGAGAACGCCTATTGGATAAAATTAAGGATATCCGTCCCACTGCAACCATCACACGCGTCGCATCAGGACAAATGGGTTGCCATAGGCTGCACTAAAAATCGCAGAGAGCATATGGCATACAGTATTTTCTATCAAGTAGAGGGTGCAAGAATCCACTGGATGCTTTTCTCCCCCTCTCCACCCCCAAAGCTATTATTGATTGATAAGCGCGGCTATTAGTAATAATTCCGCTTGTCAGGGAGAGTGTGTCCGATCCGGGTGGTGGTGTGGCGGCAGCAGAAGCGGCGGCAGCATCATCCGTGTGTTGCAAATAAAGCGTTGCTTTTTTTTTTTTTTTTTTGCCACCGGCTTCCTAATGGTTCCCCCGCTCTCTGCAGTCCATGACTTGAATAGCGAGCGCGTTGAAATCACGGTCTCCAGGCACAGATCTGCCGCGTGCGTGCGTGCGTGCGTGTATGCGAGTCACGCCGTGGTTAAGTGTAAGGTGGTAGGTGCGCGCATGTGTTGTAGGCGTGATCCCGACGTATGCCCAACACCCCACCAACCCCCTTCGGACCACTTTAACTTTGACCACTTTGCCTGCGCGTCCATCTGCTCATTTAAATCACCCAGCGGTCGTTAATTATTATGGATCAATAGCATTAACGCATAAGAAAACCCAGATCTGATGTGATCTTTTATGCGTGTGTGTGTGCGTGCATGTGCGCGAGCGGGTGTGATTCAATTGTTGATGAGGTATGGTTGCCACCTACAGGCGTTAGTCTCTATCCAGTCATCCGAAAAAAAAAAAAAAACGGACCACAGTCTGCATCCACAAATAAATTCAACACATTTAACATGTCTGGACTCATCACATCAGGACTCCTCCACATTAAAAGCACAAATACAATATGTGCATGTGTCCATCATGTTACAGACAGCTGTGAATAAAATGACTAAGGCCTTGGATTTTCTCACCTGCTGTTTGCAGTAAGCATGTTTAGTGCCAACAGTTTATTCCCCCTTTTAATAGATGCTGTCAAAAGCAGACAAAAGTAACCTAGGCAACCTCTGCGTGGCTGAAACCAGCTTGCCTGATTGCCTTTACTAGAGATGTTAATATAAAGGGGAAAAACTTAATCCACCGGTGTAGCAAACAGGTTGGCACTGTAGGTAAGGAGGTGTCTGGGAGACCTGCAGATAGACAGACAGACAGGTGAGCGTTCATTCATGTGATCTGAGATGAACAGGGTGTCTCATTAGGTGACACGCCGGAAAGTCAGCTATTTGACAGAGTTTTTCCCGGTCACTGAGGCCACTCCGCTTTATGAGACAGAGAGAGAACAAAGATGAATATAAATCAATCGTAATGGCATTGTATTACGTGTTTTGATCACACACACACGCTGAATAATCAAATGAGAACTGAGCGAGAGCTTTCTTCACAGAGAGTTCCTAAAGTAAGTGATTACGGTTCATCTACCAATGTGTGAAAGGAAAATTAATCTGAACCTGAATAAATTATTGGAGAAACAGGAGCAGATGCTTCCAATAGTGGGCAGGAGGGGGTCCACTGAATGGTTTGATGAGTGTGAAAATGATCTGAATCATTTGCTATAACCAGATCTCAGCCCAGTCGGTCACCTGCGGGAGACCTTGGAGTGATTAGTTGGACAGTGCTTCTCGGCACCAGGAATTGTGGCTACAACTTGTTGTCATTATTTTCTCATTTTGTCCAGGAATGACAGAAAAGTATGATAATTTTGCGATAATTTTTTAAGTTAATGTCTTCAAAATTGTTTTGTTTTTGTCTGGACAACAGATATAAACCCCAAGATATTTAACTGGATTTAGAAAACCAGCAAATATTCACAACAAAACGGGGGAATTGTTAGCACGACTTCTGAAACAAGACTGCTGTAATGGTTGTCATAAAAAAAAAAAATGTGTTTACCCATTATGATGTCACCCACTGGTTTGTGGACAATCCATCTGAGCCAGAAGTGACGTACTGCTAGTTGAGCTGTGCTTGATTTTGACTTCAAGCTGAAAAAAATACCACCTGCCTGGTGGTAAACTTCATCGTAATACAGCTAAACGGTACACATGTATCAGTGGGATGCAGTGTTGGAAGTCAGAGAGCACAACTGTTTGCGGTGTCTCTGTGTGGTCATCTCTTGTCTGTTGCCCCCTCTGGCTGCCTCCCTTTTACGACCCAGCTCAACTGTAAATTACCAGTTGCAGTTTGGCTAAAAAGAGAACTGGGCGCCGGCCGTGTGAGGCGATTTTTGCCAGCTGGCTGTGCATTACCAGAGGGAGCTAACCACTCTGGCGAGCCAGGTGAGCTGGGGTCCTGTCAGCTGCACCACACTTTCATTTTAGCTGTTCAATCCATTACCATATAAAACTACAGTGCCTTTTTACACACATCTGATCATTTTAACCAACCATGACGCTGCACATTTCTGGCTTGTCTGGAGAGCCATAATCCAAAATTTACTATATGTGATCTGTGTGTCGTGTTTTCCATTGTACCTGAAGAAGATTTTACTGATGGTGCTTTTAGCTGCTCCAAATGTACGAGAATTAACCTGTTACAAGACCTCCTAATTGAACTAAAAGGACAAATCAGGCTGCTAATTGAACAAAAAGAAGTCCAAAATGCAACAATATTTTAGCAGCACTGTTTTAGTTGGTTCCCCTGGTCTCAGACCTTTCACTCTGGTCTATTATCTACTACCTTGCCACTGTAGGACCCTCCTGCCATCACCAGCCCACATGCACAAGGACAGCCATGTTCAAATTGCCCCCTCGCACCAGCTGTCAAACTGGTTAGAGGCATTGGATTCAGATCAGAACCGGTGCTCTCAGTCCAGTCCTGCCCAACCTGCTGTACCAGCACCACCAGCAATGCGGTAACAGAATCTTGATTCATATTTGATCTACACTTCACAGTTTGATATGAATTTCATGAGCCCAGTGTGTTGCATTGAATGGACACATTGAGAATGAGTTGTCAGTCATAAGGTAAAGCACACAGTGCGTTATCGTCTATTTTAGTAGAAATGGGAACATAATTAACAAAATGAACTTTGTGTTCTTTGGAAGAAGACTTGAAACTAATGATTAAGACCATGAACTCATTAAGAAACTGTTTACTGAGGTAATAAATCAAGTGAGAATGGGGTCATTTCCCCATAACATTCATAATCAGACTTCTTTTTTCAACCAGTGTTGCTGCCCCTGCTGGCCAGTAGGAAGACTGCAGGTGTAAGACACATACTGCTTCACTTCAAAGAAGCTCTGTTCACCAGTTATATGGAAAATCAGTACTGTTTATATAGGACACATTTTGACTTGATGGCGGTCCTAAATGGAGGACAGGAGACCAAGTTCAGACAGACTGTGAACGGCTGCTTCAGAGTTCATGGCAATGCATGGATCAACTGTTGTTGGAGCTGCTGCAACATTTCAATCAAAACCACATATGTCAAATGGGGATAGGGAACAGCAGTAGGTGCCAGCAGTACCTACCTACCTACCTACCTACCTACCTAATCGTATCAGTACATCTTTTTTGTAAAACTAGGAGCAATAATATAATGTATTTATAAAGAAGAACTTTGAGTTTTATATACAGCTGAGACTGAGAGGTGCATGTGGGAGGACCATAATAAGAAATAAGGCTTCGAAAATGTGTCCTTGTGCTTCTGTTTGACATTGTTAAAACTCTGCACTAAATCTCCTTTTAAATATAATAGACATCAATGAGCAGTAAAAACACACTCCTCCTGAACTGATTCGCCATGACATGACAAAATGAGTCATAAGAACTCATGAACCAATGTCAGATTTTGTATTGTCAATCAAATTAAGACCTTAAGTCCCTCTTTTTCTTTTTACTCACTAATCATTCACCCAACTTTATTATCTTGGACTGAAAACAGTTCCTACCCCATCATAAAGCATTGTAGTGCTTTTCTTCTCCAACTGTGAAAGTCTGAACTTTCCTCCTCATACATAAGTAAAAGGGTAGCTTGTCAAAACACAAGCCAATTTCACATAGATTAAATATAATCCTCGTCTAAGAAGCTAAATCAGTGGAAATCTCCTCTGAGAGAATTTTCATTGCCTCGGATGAAGTCAGATCCAGGTGCACAAAACCGGACCTTTGTGGATTTATTATTGCCTATATTGAGGCATAATTGGACTTCAATATAATTTCTTCATACGTTGCACTAATATTAATGGGGTAACAGTTACATAACAGTGAGGGTCTTCCTTATAAACACCGGATGTGCATTTGATATATTTTCTGTTATCAGCGTTTTATTCAAGCTTTGATGAAATATGAATTTTAATTCCTCGAGATCTCCTGTGTAGAGAAATTAAAAATAAAAGCGCTCGGAACAAGGGGAGAGACGCGCACAGCCTGTGTTGCTCTAAATGAAAGCCTCAGCAGATCTGCACAATCAAATCAATGTCAACCACATGCGGCTCCAACAATGTACTCCCTCATTACAATGTTTTTCATACAAGGACAATATAAATATACCGTGTCGTATTTAGCCCCATTTGAATCCATACAACAGCAATACTTAGAGTCAGTGCCAAAGATTTCCAGCCCACAAAAGACTTCTGGGCGGTAAATCAACCCAAACATCAAGCATATTTGACAGCTTGACAGCTTCTATTTTCTATGGAAATAGCAAAGTTAGAAATGGTTTAGACCAGACGTCTGTTCCTGTGAATTTTTCCAAAGGATTCCATTAACTATGCTCGCTTAGAAGTTGTGTGATTACCTGAATCCCGATGCATATTAATAACATTTTCAACAAGATTAGTTTCAGTTTTTGGGCACAAGATAGACAGACACTCACTTTCAACCTTTATTCCGACAGATGAGTGAACCCAGGACAGCTTAATATAAAATATTATGACGAATATGTCAGGGTGCATCTCCTCCTTCACTTTGCTCTTCTAAATGCCTCGTGGATTTGAACTTTCCCAAGAAAGGGCTCTTACATGATTAACAAAAAGCACAATGCGCATCGCTTATCATCACCATTGAACTTCAAATTGTCTTCAAATAACTGCCTGAGACGGGATAAAAATGAGAAAGAATGCTGAAAATTTAAAGCCACTTTATGCTGCATTTGGTCTTAAGGGGGGGGAGAAGGTTCTTCTCACTGACTTATTTAAACACCCCAGCTTTAAAGTCTGTCAAACAAATTGAAGAACACAGATGGGAAAAGATATGTAGAAGTGTTTAACAAATTATGGGCAGAGATGGCTTTAGTTAATTCTTTTTATCCCTCATTTTGGTCTGTCGCCACTTTTCTGTCAAAATAGATTTGGCCTCTCGATTTCTTTCTCTCTGTGAGACATCTCTTTTCCTTCTCTTTTTTCTATCTTCTTCCATCAGCCTATTGGGATCGTTGGATCGGCTGCTGTGGTAGCACATGTCCCAGACTGCTTTCTGGGACAAACTTCAAGAAGCCGGGCTGGGAAAAAAAAAAAAAAAAAAAAAAAAGATAGAAGGGAAAATATGGCAGAGAGAGAGGAGAGAGAGGATCCTCTAGCACTACGGCGCCTCTTCAATTATTCAAATGGCCGCTGTCCCTCTGCACTTGTTCTCTCTGCTTGGTTTGAATATTAAAATGGCCGCCCCCAAAGAGACAGATATCCAGAAGATGAAGCCCACGCAGAGAGCAAAGGCTGAGTGTACTTGACTCGTCTCATCCCCACCACAGCAGTCGATGAACGCGGAGACTATGTATGCATCTGACTGCATGACTTTGAAGAGGGAAGTATTCCTGTCACGTTTGGCCTAAATTCAATGAAAGACAGGCTGAGGGACTGCGTTATTAGCATCAAGTGAGCTCGCTACCTGTATCCCAACAGACAGGAAATGTCCACTCCTCTCAGAAGTGCACAGCAAAAGAGCGACAGAAGTCCTGATCCTTTCTTCAGGGGGCTCGGCCTGGTCACCACGATCATGAACACGAAGATTATGAGAGATTATCATCCTCCTCACAGGCAGCGTGGATTAGACATCACCTGCCTTAAATAAATTGCATAGAATTAGGAAACTTGGTTAGTTAGATTACAGTCATAAAAGAGTTATGAGGCAAAATTAATCAGAGAGTCAGGCTGCAGTTTTATGTGGCTAAAGGTTAATTGGTAGGGCAGAGATGGAATAAGTGTTCAGACCTTTAATTTTAGTAAAAACAGCCATACAACAATATATCAGTACTCTGTAGTAAAAGTCCTGCATTCAAAATCTTTCAGCAAATGCAGTAATATGAAATGTAAAAGTGCTCATTATGCCTACAGCCTATACAGCCTAGAAACCCTCTCCGTGTCATATTATTATAAGATTGGATTATTATTACTGATGGATTACTGTGTAAGCAGGATTTTAATATATTATTTCTCATATTTTATTCACTGTTCTGTAGTAATTACCATGTTATTAATAGTTTATATTTGCCCTCTTTCCTACTCTGTACTGTATCTTAATGCATCATAATTTATAAAACTATCATATTTTTGTATGTAAAACCTGAGTCTGCAAAGTAACTAGTAACTATATCTGTTAAATAAATGTAAATAAATAAAAAGTACTATTTACCTCTATAGTGGAATAGAAGTATAAATTACACTAAAATTGTAAAAATACTTGGTACATACTGTAAGTACAATACTCAGGTAAATGTGCAACCACTGTCTCCTCCTGCCAATGAAGTGGCCTTAAACCTACCACAAATACAATGGATCTCAATCTTCAAGTGTCCAAGTGCAGTGATGAAAAGCATTCATTTGAGAGATATTCCCTCATTTGGTGTTTTGATGATGGTGGTGAAGAGTGCTATCTAATGTCGGGTTCAGACTACATGATACCAGCCTGGTAACAGCCTGACCCAACAAAACACGTGACAACTGATCATTTTATCCAGTGTAGTGTACAAACGATTATGTCACCTCACGCCAGAAAGACGATCATGCCAGACTTGTTTTGACCAATCGGAGCACAGAGCGCTCTCGAGTGCACAGCAGTAAATTGGTGAAGTAAAAAAAGGAATGATGTTGGTGCTGCGAGGTGGAACTGTGGAACAGAGAAAAGGTCACACGCGTGCTTCGGACGCCATTGTTTCTTTATATTCTTGTCTCCAGAGGTCATTCCCCAGCACCTCCTTCTATGATTGGTTTGGGACCAATGTGTAGTATGTCATGTAACAGCGAGAATTTATGACTCTGCGTTAACAGGCAAAAATATCATGTAGTCTGAACCTGGCATAAAACCAGGCAGACACTGTATGGACTGAGGCTGTCGTTTGACATGCAATCTGAGGGGGGTGGGCACTATGATCAAGGATGATGTGTTCATATATATGTATATTTTTTGGTCGGATGTCTTGCAGTTTGAGCAGTTCAGTGGTCTGATCTATTATGAACTGTAGAGAGCTTGCTTTAACATTACCGGAGTGGCATTTTACATGTTTTGGTTAAAACTGTAGTTTCGACTGATACTGCAGAGCAGACACCATATTGTCTGCATCTTTCCAGCCATCTGCGACTTCATATTTTCCTTCGACACTGGAATCGCACAGAGTAATGCTGCCTTTATCTCCTTTTGTCAACATCGTAAAGGATGTCGTCGTCTCGTCGGCGGTGCTTGCATTCAGTGCGAGCGCCTTATTGTGGGAGCGTTTGTGCATAAAAGTTGCATGTTCTGGCTGTGCTGAAAAGGCTGATTTGAATGTTTAGTGTAAGTTAACACAACAAACAAAACAAATAAGAATGCAGAGAGTCTGCTCAGCTTAACAAGTCACTCTGAAATGTCCCATCGGTGTTCAACTAGGTTGAAATCTGCTGACTGTGAGGGCCATTCAGTGCCCTCTTATTCCCCGTACAGGAGCATTTGCATGTTTTATCCCTTCTCTACTTATTCACCTGTCTATATATTAAGACTACATGAGAGAGGGAAAACGTATACTACACCCCACCCCCACCCCTCATTTTATTTTGTTAGTATTCAGTGATCACAGTAAGCAGCGTGGGAGGATGAACCTTAATGGACCGTGTTTCCTCTCATTACAGCAGTTCCAGATAATTGAAGTGGCATTTCTGTGTATGCATGTTACACTAAAGCCCCTTTGTGGATTAAAGAAAAAATAACTCAACTGGCGAAATGGCTGTTAAGGCACTAAATGTTTCCACTCTGTAGTGAATGGAAAGGTGCCAGTTTAAGATGCTCCTGGGGGCAGGAAGACCGCATGCCTAACCCTTTAAAGCCAGTCCTGAGAAAGGTTTCAAAATATTTGTAGCAAAAGAATCTTTTATGAATATTTTTGTGTTTAGCTGCTATTAAAATAAGGTTTATGTGGACTGGTAACTGTATTTAGTATGCCACTGCAGTACCCTAAGTCTTCTATTTTTCATAGCTTATAAGGGTTCCAAAATAATCTGCATGTAGGTCAAAGAGAAACATCTATTCACATTTTATGTGGGACATGACTTCCATATTGACTTTTTGACCTTCATATGCTTGGCCACAAAAGCCTCATTTCACAAAGGCCTTTGTGGCTTATATGACAAAAAAAACTGCAGATGATTTCTTTTATGCAGTGAAATAAACTCAAGCAAAGATAAGTGGAAACCAGAGTCTAATATCTGTATATCAAGACTAAAAAAGGAGCTTTTTATTTTATATTTGCACCCTTCCTACTTTGTATTGCAGCTGCTGCACAACAATAAAGTGAATAAAATAAGGTTCCATCTTATCTTTAGTCTGTTTGTCAATTATTTTCATCTCACCTAAGTACTTTAAATTAATGACATTGTCAGTAAGGAGTCATTCAGGGCCAATTTTTTCACCATTGACATTCATTCGTGCAATAAATGTGGCAATATCTGTGGAGGCAGTATTTCATATCTTTCTGGTGGGTGCTTTAAAAGACTCATCAGGCAAGTAAAAAAAAATAATGTTGTGGCTGTTCTCGTAGGTTCTAGCCGAGATTATTTTGGGTGCAGAGAAACAATGAAGTGTTATTCAAAGCCGCTTCCACTTCTTATTCCATGCCAATATGGATACATTGGCACGTAGTCAAATACGCTCCATGTTCCCATCGTTGTTGAACACTGCTGTCCAACAGGCCTTGTTTCTCCAGAATATATTATTTTGATTAATTACAGCAGGTCCCCATTGAATTTGAATGACCTCCAAAAGAGTATCATGTGACTTCCTGTGCAGGCCCAGATTTCTATAAAGCATTATAATGAGCCTTATTAGCATAAACATGAAGACAAGAGAGAGGTTTCTAAAACGGGCTGGAGTGTTATATCTTTTTATCTGGTAACTTTTCTCAGACAGTTTTACCTCGTCACATGAACTTGCAAGCGCGGCTCAGATAGACTTCAGTGCATGAGGATGGTGATTAATGCAAATGCTTTAGGCAGCAGGGAGTGCACAGGGACAGCAGTTAAGGGAAATTTAGTGTGTCCTGTTATTTTGCCATAAACGCTGTAGCGTGTCACGATAAAGCAAACTGGAACTCGGTGAGTTATGACGCTTCCCTGTGTGTTCGGCCCATACGGCGGTGAGAAATGACAAAAATCAGCTCATTACTTGCACGCTGTCATAGTTGATCTGTCGGGTGTCATCACGAGCTTGACGCATAAAACAACTTTATAATGAGGAATGCTTTCAAGGGTTAAAATGATTAGGATGAGCGATGCATTGAATGATTTAATACCCGTCTGAGAGAAGATATGCATATAGGATTTTAATGTGGTCTGATTTCTTTCAGTTCATGGTTTAGAAAATTCCCGTATCGGCCAAGTGCAAGGAGGAAATTATCTCTTTCGACATTCATTAGAAGCAGATAAACGTGTGTGTTTATCAGGGGTAAAGATGGAGCTGCAGGTTGAGATCCTCGTATTGCTCCTGCAGTGGCAGTTCAATGCCTTCCTTAATCAGAATGGACAGCGGGTGTCATAAAGGACCAAAGCACTGACCTTCCATTTGTAGGATTGGCTCTTACAGCCTGAGCCAGTCTTCTGCAACACTGATCTCTAAGTACTCGTGCACTGAAATTTGAATCTTATCTTACAGCAAAAACCTCTCTGAATGCCAGACGCATTCATATTAAAAATCGATGTTTAGAGGGAGAGAGAAGAAAAAAAAAAAGTGGTACGAGCGAACGCTCTTCAGTTGTCTTGACGATAAAATTGTCACCTTAACAAGACCGTTTTCTCTCCTCTGCAATCCTATAAAATGGCTGATGGACGACAGATATGATCAGGTGGTTGTTTTAATCGATACACAGGATCTGATGTTACAGTCTTTTGTGCCATAATCCAGGCCGAGCAGCCATACAGAAGCCTAATTCAGATGTCAGAAGAAGGATATACTCACCTACAAATAGTGACTGGGGCATAAATCTGTGTGACAATCAGACAGGCAGCACAATTCATTATGTAACCAACTAATCTAACTGCTCCATTCACCAGGCAACTAATTTGATTAATAGAGGTTATGGCTCCTGGGTTACTCGATTCCTTCTAAATCAGTATTTTTCTCTTTCTGCGAGTAGGTGAGGTTTGTGGAATGACTAAAGACCACCTGGAGGCCTCTTCACAAATCAATACCAACCTCATGGTCGACGTTATCTCCTAAGGAGGGGAGTTAAGATTGATTGTCGTTAAGCACTTTACAGGATGGAAAGAGGATGAGGACGGATCATAAAACGCCCACACACCACCTACCCATCCCTCTCAGCTGCAACAGAGTGCAGCCAATCGATAAGAGCAGGATCAGCAAAAAAATAAATAAATAAAAATAAACGGTAAAGAAATAAATATCTAAATAAACAGGGAAGCAATAGTAAATTGCACAAGGAACATTGATCAAATCTGCTGCAGGAGGATCACAAAATATCAACTTTCGGGATCGCTGTGAGAAAAATGTGATCATGTGATTCATTTAAACCGATCCCTGCAAGATTGATTTGGCTTTTTCGTGTTTGTTTGTTTGTTTATGTAACCCGTGGAGTCTGTGCCGTGCAAGACAAAGAGGTTCTCTTTAGTCCTGTGCATTCCTGACACAGAATCTTCAGATTAAATAACCTCTGGCTCCACAGTAATGAGAGGAAAGTGGGAGTATTAGCTTAACTCACTCGTGAGGTAATATAAATACCCCCAATGGATTATTAGAAAGCAGGGGATGGATTATCATCTTAAAGAGAGAACAGGAAGTTTAATGTACACACATTAGCTCTGACGCAGTCGCGTTATCACTATATTTTGTGCACATAAAACTATATATTACTGCAAATACGCACATCTAAAAGAACATTGTATTTCAATTCCTGTTATTGCACCCTCTCCTGCCTCACTTATGCAGCTGAGATGTTTCACATTTTATACGAAGGCATGCGTACTGTACAACCCACTTCGCTAAAATACCTAAAGAGTCAACGTTACATAACTGCACCGCCTGACATTCCTCCTTCACGTCACAGCACATGGCGTTCACATGCCCCAGTAAACAGATCTGTATAAATACTTGTGGAAGGTCGTCTCTCAGTCAGAATCTCAATCTAATATTCAAATGATGTCTTGGAAGTGAGCCAGCTGGGTTTTCGACTCAGTCTTGGCCATGGCTGCATGTCAGTAATTTGCATATACATACATACAGATTCTAATCCCACAACATTAATATATTCTTTATATATTCCAGTTGCAACCTGCAAAGACTGTCTCTTTGGCTTCCATATTCTGTTTTTACTACTTTATTTTGTTTGGAATACAGTCATTTAAAATATAAGTGGGTCCGCTTAAAACCTGTATTGATGCGCTTGCTCTTGACATACAGCGGCCTTAGTCGATACTTGGACACAGACCAATGTGGCGTGTGCAAAGATTTGATTATTTGATTTGTGTCGTTTGTTGTCTTTGTGCTGTTTTGGTGTTTTCCTCGCTGTTGAAGTCAGAATACAGCCTTGTGGGTGAATAAACTCTGGTTTGACAGCATTTTCATCATCTCAGGACGTGATGTGATGCCTCTAATGTAAAATGTGGATCGTTGCCATTTTGTTTTCCTTTTATAATTGTGAAGTGATTATTCCAGCCATGTGGACAAACAGTTGAGCTTGTGGTCAGCACATGCACTGCTATTCAGGGACTGTCCACACCAGAAAAAAATTACAACATTGGCTGTTTGTTCCAACTGCTACCGACCTTTACACTTTACTGGAAAGCTTTCTCTCACAGTTGTGAGAATAATGACTGTTCTACTCTCTGAGTAACATGGCTGGAAGTAGTGTGCATTGTCAGAAAAAGTCTCAGGTCTCATACCAGCAGTCAACATTTGTTTCTTTAAACCGGACACGACTGTCTTTTCATTATTTTTGCTGCCTAAATTTAACCGCACTTTAACCACAGCGTTCGATAAACAGAACACTGTCACATGAGTTGTTTTGGAAGGCTGTCAAGTGACTTATTTTGTAATTTAGATACGAGGACTAGGTTGGATATTTGAATTCAGAAAAGGTGCTTCATGTATTTTAGAGAGGATAAGCTTATAAGTGTGAATATACACCCCCTGAAAATGTTATTTCTCATCCAGTGGTTTTAATTCTCACCTAGCAGTGATGTAGAAGTGTACTCCAGGTCGCGTGAGTACACTGTGACATCACTGCTGGGTGTGGTTATAGGTGCCACAGTGCGCACTTCTGATGACGGAGCCTGGAGGTAAAACAGATTTGAAGATTTCAACCAGAGAGAGCAGTGAAGCTTTTTAGCTGGGTGTTATTTTTTTTTAGTGGTGTTTAATCCCTCAAACCACATGTACTGCAAACATACAGTGCTGAGTCCTGACACTAAAATGTGCCTGTTTTTAAAATAATTATAATATTATAGTTGTTTTCAGCACTTGCATCAATGTTCTCCCACTAATCATTAGCATGAGAAAACATAAACAGCACACCGCATGTCTGAATTCATCACCGATTTGTCTGTATGTGAGTCAATCAATCAGTGTGTCATTGTCAAGTCTGTTGCTAGCCTATGAGTCATAGGCAGGTGTCATGGGCTGTGACGCTTGCAGCTCTTTCTGACAGAACCTGTCAGTATGCTAACAGTTAACTGTCATGCTGAAGAGAAAACCGGTTTTCTGAAGCGCTCCAGGAGGTTTACTCTTACCTAGCAGCAAAAACGCTGCATTCATGGCATCCATCGAGGTGAAAGGTGCACTCAGCACTGAAATAATTGCCCCCCCCCCCCAATCATAATGAAAATGCCCATGGTGGTGCACATGCACATGTGCACAAACATGCAGTAGGCCTACACTTAAGGATCCTGGTTAGAGGTTTACCATGCAAAGTACAATGCAGTATAAGGGAGAAGTCTTATGACTCCCCTCCCTGGTTTCCATCCATCCATCCATCCATCCATCTATCCATCCATGAGCTGATTGCAGCTGACATTGGGTGAGAGGTGTGGTACATCCTGGACAGGTCTCCAGTTCATCACAGGGCTCAAATGTATCTATCTTTGTAGATACAGTATATATATATATTTGTATTTTATTCATATTAATTAGTTCAGTAAACTCAAAACTGATTAATCCATATGCATACAGACTAAGTTAAACACTACTTTACACCTCCTGTTAGAGTTTCTTGCACTCACATTATCATTTACTGTCATAGTGACTGCAGTCCCTGTGAAATCTGCTCGTTTCAGAAAAAATGAAGAGTAAAGCAAACACATTAAATATGAAACAGGCTTTGACAGGTTTGCCATCTCAGAAACTGTAAAGGAACTTGCACAATTTTCCCGAAAGCCAAATTCGAACAAGGTGACTTACTGCGAAGAGTGAAAAACGCTGCGTATCTCGTGGCTTAAGAGAGATAAAATACAACAGCTCTCAACTGCACAAGAAATAATTAAGTTTAGTTAAAAAGTGGGGATTGATTCATGACATATTTTCTTATTAAAGTGTCTGAGTTTGACAGTTCTGAAGACATTCAAGTAGAGAAGCTTTAAATACTATAAAGTAATAAAATACAGGCTGTTATCACTTTTCTCATTCAAAGAAAAAAGATCCAAAATATTCTTGACAGTCATTGTCACTGAACTCAATTGTATTGAACAATGTTGCACTAAGTCAGTCAAATAACTGGGATGCAGATCTCACTGTGACTCACTCATTTTTTAACTTCCTTATTCTCATGCTGGAAGGCGCATTTTAACGTGCTAATACATGTTTTTCCTTCCTTATAGCACCGACTCTCTCACCGCTTAAACACCAGCTTTGAGATTAGACTCCCAGAACAAGAGTGAAAATGGAGCCAAGTACGCCCTACATCTGTCTGCGTTTGTTCTTAAAAGTGGTCAGGATAAGGACAACACTGCGGTCCACCAGCCAGAGTGCTCACTGGTAATGTTGTAGGTGTAAATGGAGTCATGCTCTGTTGAAAGAGTAAGGCTTGTGTGCTCGTTCCCCTCATCCATCATATTTGAGGGTGTATGTGTCTGTCTATGTGGGCAAAGAGAGATGGAGGATGCTCTCCAGCCGGGCCCAGGAGATGGGCTGAAGGGAGGATGACAGATGACGGATGAGGTGCCGTCATGGTTTCCTAAGAGCTCAGTAAGACCTGTCTGCTGGCGGCATGTCTAAATTATTACCTCAGCTTTGCAGGCGTTTGTAGCACTCAGCCCCGGTCTTGTGTTATTCCAGCGAGGCTGCAGACCTTTAGGTTTTGTGAGCTCATGTTTTTATCATTCACCTTCTGCGGGGCAATAAGATACTCATCTGCGTACCTCTTGCTGCTTGAATTAACACATGTCTGCTCGTTTCTAGAGTCTGTTATGATAGAGACGCGTTTGAAAATTAATCTTTAGGTACAATATCGAATAGTGATGCTAATTCAAAACCCGACATCAAAGCACAGTTGGTCAGTCCCACCATCAGGAAGCCAGATGCTGTAACCAGCTTTATTTTCACCAGAGAGATGCAATGATCATAGATGTGAAAGCCATCTATTTTTTATCCCCACTCTGACTGCTGTAGAATATGTAAGCTCCATACACTGTATAATATATAGTGGATAGAGCTTAGGGGTCTGAAAAGTGAAGCCAATGTGGAAGTACCTTAAACTGGCATTCTTTCTAATGGCCAGCAGGGGGCAACTCCACTTAAAAACAGATTGTATTGAGTTTCAGTAATAAAAATCACCCTAATTTTTACGCGGTTTAGTACTTCAGGAAACAGTTTCCACATGAGTTCCTCAAATGGCCACTTGAAGCTGGCTACAAAACAAGTCAATCGCCATGAGTCCCCGTATTAAAAGGTCCAACATAACAGCAGAAATATGTTCACAGCCTTGCACAAAACTTAATATTCAATTTATATTAAGGCTTAAAGTTATGCATAAATTAAGAGCGTGGTCACTTTGTTTGAGCTTCATTCGGCCTGCCTCAGCTCCACCCATGCCATACAGCTTTGCCCATTTTTTGGATTAGTGGGGAGCTGGCAGAGGCCAAGAACTGCCAAGATGGCGACAGCCAGAGCATGTCACAGATACTACAACCATGTTTTATACTGTCTATGGCTTCAAGTCTTTCTTCACGCACGCAATGTTCATTTTTGCAAATTATGATCCCATTTAGAGTAAAATAGACAATAAAGAAGGGTATGCTTTAGGGCGTGGCTACCAAATCGCTACCACGGTCTGTCCTCAGATTCTCCGTCACATCCAATAAGGACATATTGTGTATCAATGCGTATCCTCCCCTGCTCCAACACTTCTGCTTCCAAAGAAACAAGATGGCTCAAGGCAATGACAGTCCACAAACCAATGGTTGACTTCACGGTGGGTTTAAATTCCTACGCATGTGTGTTTCAGGATTCAACAATCAACGTGACAAGTTGCAATATGGACATGGTATGTCAAGAATTAACACGTGAAACACGTTTCCTTTTCAGTGTGTTACATGTTCCTAGAGATGCTTGTCTCTAGCGATCGCTGCTATTATTAAATATTTGACTCAAATGAACCTTAATGATGAATCCTGCTGGATACTCATTAACTCGAGTTTAAAAAAACATGCATGGAGTGTGATCTGCTCCATGCGAACACGGAGCAGATCACACTCCAGATTTTACTGTAAGCTTGGATAGCAAGCGCCACGTCCCTCTGTGTTCGACTGTGGCCCTAGAAAGCATAACTGGCAGGGAGGCTGACAGAAATGTGAACTAGACACGTCTCTGCCAGACACTGTGGGCTAGTGCTGAGTGGGTGCTTCAGCATGCCAAGTTAGTGTGGAGGAAAGTAGGGCAAACAATGCAATCCAAAATACAACAAAGGGGACATTTCCTTCTGAGAAATTACACAAATATAATGTGGCTACAAGATTTGCATATACAGTATTTGAAAAGGAAAACAGCAACACGGAGTTGTTGCAGCTTCCCTGCAGTGCCATGGCACATTTGTGCTTTTGCAAGCTACAATCTACAATCTTATAACACATCAGCCATGATCTATTGATTGCGCACGTCGATAATGTCGAGATGGAGATGTGATAGTTCACCCTCTGTAAAATGAAATATTTTGTACGAGATCTGGCATAAATCTATGAAAACTTAAATGTGTATGAAATGGAGCCTTTACTTCCTTTTTTATCCAAGGTGTAATACAGAGATGTTCCTCACCCCCACACTCCTTTGTACTGGGTCTCTGTGCCTGGCTGTCTTAGTCATCTCTGTTGTGAAAATGTTACTTCAGTATTTTCATTAATTACCCACATTGAGGTCCAGACAAGCTAATGAAGATGCAGCACTGGAATGTCTCTGTTGTCTCATAGCACATTGTGCAACATTTCTTTGTGCAATTATTTGTTTTTTTATTCATTAATAAAGGGACACTCCTTCATTTATGTCCAGGATGATCTGCGACTGAAATTTGCTTGTTGTTGTGGTTTGAGAGCATCCTCCTCCACCACTTATCATTTAAACTCTGGGACTGGTGTTACAAAACTGCACTTAATGGCCCTTTCGTAAATCTATTTTAACCCTTCATTAGAAACTGCTTTTGCACTCGCAGTCCCACTTGGGGAAGATCCATAATGAGGTCACGATGAATGACTGCTTCCATGTCTATAACATGTCAGAAAATGATCTTCTGGCACCAAAAGTTACATCTTTAAACTGTTTGCTTTGTCCAGCCAACAGCCCAAATGTGTTCAATGCACAATAATACAGAACAAAACTGTAAATGCTCACATTTGAGAAGCTGAAACCAGCATGTTTTGTTTATAAATGACTAAAGGCAGCATTAATTAGCTGTAAATTAATTGTAAACACAATATTTACACACATTATTAACTTTGGCGAATGTTTGCAAGCAGTTGCCTAGTTGACATTAGCAACAAATATCCATAGCAGCTAAATGACTGACGATGTTCACCTGCTAGCTGCTACCTTTGACTGCCATTCCTTCGGGCATGGGCAGGAAGCTCACAGTGGGTTTATTGGAGCTTGTTCACTGAAAACAGCTGTCTGCTGCTGGAAATGGGGTCAATGAAAGTGATGAGCGTGAACCAAAACAGCAAATTTGAAACCTAAAAAAAAACAAACAAAAAAAATGAGCTGAAAGAGCTGAAAGGCTCTGTAGAGCTGAGAGGAGCTGCAGAGCGAAGTAATAATTCTCATGGGTTCATTATTGCAGCTTTACAACAACAATTCACTGATGAGAAAACTTGTTATCAATTAATTACCTGTCGACTAATTGACTGATCGACTTCTCGGCACTGCTCCATATGAAGGGAGAGGGTATAAATGAAAAGGCTGTCTGTGCTTGGCCACCGTAAACAGAAAACATCCATCACCATGGAGATATGATATATGTATTGCTTGCTGTATTATGTACTGTTTCTGTGTGAATGCATAACATCATCAAAACAACAGGGATGTAATGTTCTGGTCCAGTCCCCACTTAGCGGTTTGATCAATCCCTTTGGCAAAAACAAATGTAGAGCTGATAGGGTGTGATAGGGAAACGAGGATGAACCAGCTGTGTTGTCACATATATGAAAAAAACAGATAAATACTTAAACCTCAATATGGATCAAAATACACAGTGTTCCTCCTGTGCAGGAGTATCACAGAGCCCTCCTCGTCTCTTGTTACACGTTCTACTTCACCATGCTTTCTGTCACCAACAGTAAGAAACTCTTCAAAATGGTCCTCACTGGTTTTTCTACTCCCAACCTCCCAGCCCTCATTAACACTGCCATCACATGCAAAGCACTCACCATAGCACGCGACCCCAGCCAACCTCCGAACTCATGCTTCGCTCCACTCCCCGTACGGCCTCAGATACAGATCCCTGTTATGTAAAAAAGCAAACCGTAAGAGCATTGTGCCCTCTACCATCACTACTGCCCTCAACAAACTGTAGTAATAACACTAATGTACTCGTGTACTTCTGACTCTAAACTGAATTTCCCCGGTGAAAATCAATAAAGTCTATCTTATCTTTTTATGTGGCTATGTTTTTGAGGTAGTTTGTTTGATTTAGATTTTGTTCTTATGTGTGTTCAGGCTGTGGAAACTATTTTCCTCTAGTTTTATGTCTGACAATTTATGTAAATCAGGTATAAAACAATCCTCAGTAAACAATGAAGTTTAATAATACACACCTTTAAAGGGTCGGTGT
This sequence comes from Argyrosomus regius, assembly GCA_946959425.1. NCBI lineage: Eukaryota > Metazoa > Chordata > Actinopteri > Sciaenidae > Argyrosomus > Argyrosomus regius. The sequence continues at coordinate 29,092,850 of OX336882.1, forward strand.
GTAAGATTTATGGGGCTCTATTTACAGAAAATGGCAGAAATGAAATATAAAATGTGTATAATGAATCGTTTAATGAGTTTATAATCACCTGAAAATGTCTTTTACCTCAAAATGAGCGTCTTCTTATACGGAGTCCGCCATGTTGAAGGGATTGCTATCAGCAACTACACCACTGCCACTAAATCCTGCACAAAGGTCCTTTAAAAAGAGTAAAGACTCAGTTTTGACTGCCTAATTTGCCTCATCATGCCTCTGCTGAGGCAGCAGCTCTATGGCAACTGCACCGTTGAGTTCAATTTCAGGTTAGTTATGAGTGCTCAATAAACTGAACAGATGTAATTACAACTCAAACGTCAACAACAGAACACCTTTTTTCCTCTCCTGCTCATGATTGAAATGCCTTTGTCATAATAAACAGTGTAGAGATGTTTTTCTCATATATTGCTCTGGTGTTAGGCCTATTATTCGCAATTAAGTTCTAATTTTGTAATATATTCATTATGATTGAAAGATGAGGATATCTGCAATTCGAAGACTTCCACTTGTGTTCTAAATTGTTTTCTAAATTCATTTTAATCACTTAATCGAGTTTAAATGCTAAGTGGTAAAATAAATCACAGCATTATTAATAGTACCCCACAAGCACCAATTAGCAGCAACAAGGCACCAGCAGAGGGCATCAAAAAATCATCATGTTCTCAGCCAGCTATTTGTAGCCGCCTCCAACAGCTACATTTAACAAGAATCAAAAGGATGCAGTGGGGACAACCAGGAAAAAAGGCAAAAGCTGTTGGGCCGCCACATGCTTACGGGATGTAAATGTGACAGCTAAGCTGGGCTAACATATTGCTGTCATGTCGTGCTGCAGAGCAGTAGTGAAGCTGTCAGATCACTCAAACCTAGAAGTACCAGCCATGAACAACTGGACAGTATACTGGCTGTTTCAAACGCTCTGACTTCAGAAGCAATCACAGTCCACTGACTATAAACTGAAATGAGGAGCTGTTAAATCACTCCCACTGCAGCTCTATGATTGCATCTAAGATAAACCATTTTACCTTTGAGGTTCAAAGTAAAGACAAATATAATGATGTAGTCATCCAATCATTTCTCAAGATAAAACAACTTCAATTCCTCCGAAAATGTCAGATAAACACGGTTCTGCTTTGATAATAAAATATGTGTAAAACAATGCATCATCCTATATCTACTCAGCACGCAGTTCATTTAATCCAGATGTGGAAGTAACTAGATTAGATGCGAGTCTTGCCAGATCTCCACTGGATGTATCCAATCATGTTATGTATGAAATGCACTGCAGGAGTGCAAAAATATTTCAACTGAGATAGCAGAGATGTGCAGCGGCAGCTGTAAAGGCACTCTGTCTTATGGGTGCTTCTTGAAGCAGGGATGTGTGCCAAGAAGGAACTAAGTCCGTTGCAAATCCATTCACTGGGAATGGTTGTCATCCCTCCAATCCATTCAAATTTGATTTGGCAAAAAGTAGTTTGCATGACAGAACCTCATGCTCCAATTGGGGTACGTGATGAGGGGGAGGTGAATGACGCACATGCCCGGGAAGCTAAATGAATCAGGAGAAGGAATCCCAGGGCTCATACAATACACTTGGTTAATAAATCTAAAACCTAATTTTGATATGCCAGTTTATGCAGCTAGGATATGACCAAATAGATTAACTCTACAGTGTAGAGTAGATACATGGATGGTGCCTCATAGGAAGAAGGCTCTGGGTTTGAACCCTTCAGCTGTCGGTGCCTTTTCAAGTGCAGCTTGTATATTTGCTCTCTGTCTGTGTGAGAAACAATTAGTTACAATTGATTATTGGTTAATCTGTCTATTACCTCTCTAATGAATTGATGATTGCTTAGTTACTTAAGGGGTTCTAAAAGGTCATAATTTTCCAAGTCTTTAAATTGTCAGTTTTGTCCAACCAAAGCTCTAAAACCCAAAGATATATTTAATTTACAACTTGCAGCAAGTGTTTGCCATTTTTTCTCAATAAGTGACTTAATTTTCTGTCCATAAACTAATCAAGCAATCACATTTCAGCACTTTAAGGCTGCTATAATTAACCAGTATTCTTTATTAACAATGGATCAAAGTGTTTATAAAGGGATTCAGTCATAATCACAAACCCATCGAGAATTCTCAGAAAATTCTCTTCAAGCACTACAGAGCGTTTCAGCATCTTTTAGCTCATTGTTTTGGTTGTACACTTCGCAGATTTATTCCCACCCACTATAAGATACCTCCCTGGCACAAAAGGGTAGACAGATGAAGTTAGTGACTCTAGTGAACATAGTGGAGGACAAGTGCTAAAGAGCCTGCTATCTCTGTCAGGAGTGGGTGGAGACCAAACATGTTAAACGGTTAAAAAGAGAGTCAGTAGGTCTTAGATTCATCAAATGACCAGAAACATGACTCCAAACGAATGACAAGGCTGTTCTGTGTCTGCCTGATGAGCAAATAAGGAACTGTTAGCCAATCTTGGAACCTGTCTGGTATTGTTTGATGACGAATTAGCCTCTGGGGGCAACAGCTAGTGTTTCATGACTTCCAGTGTAGCCAGTAATTATCCAAAAACCAGATAATCTGGGCTAAAGCTTCTTGTACAATGAATCTCAACAAACAAGACAAATTGCAGGTAATCTCTATGAAGAGATACATGCATATGAATGCAGCTAATAAAAATCTAAATCATTGTTAGACAATAGCCGATGAATTCGGCCTCTTTTGTTTTCCACGTAAACAACCAGAACTCAAATGTGACTGGTCAATACTACTCGCACTACGAACGGAAACCAGAGCGTTTCCAATGTCAAAATCTTGGTCCCTTGCGTACAGATTCTGCATTACTATACACTTCTTGATATCAGTTTATAGATTAACTGTTCGCCAAATCAACTTAAAGTTGTTTTGTTGCATCTTGTTTTTTATGCCCCCAAGCAGCCAAAAGCTCATCTAAAGCTAGTTTAAGCCAAATAGGTTTTAGAACTTGGTACTTTACCTTTTTCTTGTATGTTTGTGTTCTATGTCTGTACTCAGTCATAGATAGTGCGGTCGAATCTACAGTCGACAACTGTAAAGTGGTTAGAATTAATAGCTTTTTCATGCTAACAAGGACAGCAGAGAAAACATGATGCGATTGTGTTACGTGAAACCCCCAAGTGTCCAGATATCCGGTGTCTGCTACATCTAATTTGATTATATCTACAAACATACTGCAGCACACATCCACACACTCACACCCACCCACACATACATTTCGCAACCTGATCCTTCCAGTCTCGCCTGTCTTGGTTCTCACACATGTAACAGTCCTTGTTGAAGTCCTTGGTGAGTACATGCATCAACACACATTCTTCTTTGCTCTCAAGCTTTTCCATACACAATATGAAAGGACTTTGCAAACTCAATGAAGAACAATTGTAGTGGCTTCTTTTTTCTTCTTACTCAGATTTATATTGGCTTGCAGGATTCCAAAATGTTCTGATTCAATGAAAACACTGCTGTTTATGCACTTGACAAGCCTTGGTCAATCTTCATTCAACACACCCAAGAAGGTCAGTTGACAGTTCAATAAGTCATCCAGTCGCTGATGGTGTCTGATGTAAGAAAGTGCTCGGCAGCTGCTCAAAGCTGATCTCAGGCTGGTAACATCTGAGGCACTCAAAGCAGAAGACCTGGCTGCGGGATACAATGGCCACTAATGAGTTGTGTGGGAGTGAACAGCATGGACTTGTCTGTGGTTGGTCAGACCCTGGGGAAATTGATCTCAGATAGTGACTACAAGTGGATTTATCTTTCTTTCTCAAAATCTTTCTTTCTTTTCTTTCTCTGAGTTGCTGTCCGGAGAACACTTTCAGATCTGTAGAAACCTGGAGTACCCACGTGTCCTTTATTAACTTCCAAAGATATACCACTTCATCTGTGCTGCATACTGCCAAGGTTACCCTTCCACATTGCATTCTTTTGCTAGACTCCTAACAAACCACGCGTGTTTGGATAGACAAACAAAAATTATCTCAGACAATGGGCTACAAGTGTGCCTGGCACCCATCCTGGACTCAGTATGAGAGCTCCCACATTTTAGGACACAACAGAGTACTATAGCAAGGGTGTGCGCCTGAGAAGTTTATACAGAAAAGTCTGTGCTTTTTCCAGAGATGATTTACAGCCTCTTTGGCCGTAGCCAAATTAAGTTTGCACAAGTCACAGGTGCCCATGGTACTCTCAAACCCACTGAAACCAATTTGGGCAATATCATCTCAGCTGTCTTTTTCATTATGGATAAGAGTACGTTTGTTGCTACTTCCAATCAAAGAAATCACTGTGGAGTTGCTTTAACAGTTTTGTTGGGGGTTCCTCCTGATTTCCATTTCCACAACAGTTTGCTCTTTACTGTTACTGCTGTCCTTCTGCTTCTGCACTAAAGCTAAGAAGAGCTTGTCTTAGTCTTTTGTGAGCTTTTTGATCTCTTCCAAGGGGTTCACATCCCTGGTTCGAGTTTTGCTGGGACCCACATTTCTGCTCCCTTTCCCCAATTTCCTGTCAGCTTCCAAACCAAGATCAGCTAAGTTGTAATTGAAATTCATAAGAAGCATCATTGGAATACACAGAAGCTCATGCAGTAAACACCAACCTCAAACAAATGCATAAATTAAAGGCTTCCCATCTAAACCCTTGCCAAACACAGCTTTTCTTTTCTTTTTTTCTTCAGGTACGTTTTAAAACAATACTCACATTTCGACATTGAGAGCACTACAACTGTTCATACTGACTGCCAAGAGTCCCCTTCTCAAAGCAACTTCAGTGCAAATGATAGGGGACAAAATCCACAGTCTTATTTCTCAGAAAATATTTAGAAATTCAGATGTCTTTTTAGAAAAGTCATCCACAACCCACAACAGAATAACACACAAACATGATCAGCATTTACAAATGATATGATTTTAAAAAATGCTCAAACCCTTGGGCTTAAGTACCGAGTGTGTGACTACACCTCATGCCAATTTAACACACATGAAAATACATCCTACAAAGTGAATGCCACAATTTACTGAAAACCCTTCCAGTGATTTAGACTTTCTTGTCCACTGTTACATCATATGCTCATCTCTTCCTTGAAATTAATCCTACTAAAATGTCTGAGACATTAAATGACAACCAAGTCCCATCCAGTCTTGCTGCATTTCAACTGGCACAGCTGAAGCTGTCTCTGGCGTACACACACATACTAAAGCTACATAAAAGCACAATCTGGAGGCTCAAAAATGTTTTTGGGTTTTTTCCAAATCAATACTAATTAATAATCAACAACCACATTTTCTTTTGTGTTCTAACTTGTTATGAAAAGGTCCAACAAAACTGAAGTTGACAAGAAGCTGAATAATGAATAATGTATAACTCAGTCTTTTACTGTGCATGTGTATTTACCAAGCATGCTAATGAGTACATCAGTAGGAAGACAGACTATCTACAGTCAGGTTCCTATGTGGTTTCAAATGTGAATATGGACAAGAATACAAATTGGTGCTTTAATTCAAAGTCAAATGTAGAATATCCAGTAAAAGTTTGATAAAGAAATTGCGTGGGTTATGTACAGTCTAAAACTATATTGGCTGGTAATGGTTAAATGGGACCACGATGTTGGAGACATCTGATCTCCAGAACTTGTCTCCAAAGAAATAAAGTGAGTTTGAACAATTATTGGTAGGTTATTAAACAAACAAGCAAATGAATGAACACTATAAAACCAATTACTTAAAGATGAAACTGCACTTTGTGTCAAGGCCATGAGCATTTATGGTCAGGAGAGAGGAAGCTGTGTTTTACATTGCTTTCGAATAAGTGGTGCTTGAATATAAAAAAAAGGGTTTTCGTGACTGGGTGTACTATGCTTATCATATAACCTCTCTAAAAAGCAAGTTGTACAGTTCGGTTTGAAGTTGGTTTGCTGTTACAGCAGCTAATTAAAACTGACTAAATTTAGGACTAAGCAGCGACACACTTTCAAACTAATACCATGTAAAATGTCAGCTGGGCTCCTACAGTAGACGTATTAGCACATTGATGACTGCAGTCCTCACTACACTTTCATGGAACATGAAGGATGTGAGCGGATGCATTACTTGAATTTATGATTGTAATCCATTTAATCTTTGTCAGGTTTGGCATATTTTTCACAGAGCCTCAACACTTTCAAGGACAATTCAACGTCATAACTTTGCTTTGATAAAGTGACTGTTATAGGCCTATACAATATATTAGCCTGTCAGATTTATATTTAACACCAGCTAATTTAATCCAGGCTTTTACGTAACATCAACATTTTATGAGATTAACACATTTCGTCACTGATGTGCCTCTGGAGAACAGTGTCTGGCTCGCCTTCTATCAGCGTCATTATTTAGTGGCATTTCTTTGTAAAAATGAGTATTGCAGACTTGGCTTTCAGACTGGAGTTTAGAGATTCAGAATGAAATTAATTTCCTGTTCTGTAGTCTGGAGGATCAACATAATTTATGACTTTGGGTTGTCTAGGGCCTGGTTGTCTCTAGGAAATTAGGATTTAGAGGAATTATTATCAATCAATGATAAATCTGGCTCATAATCTCTGTCATATATCCTCTCTCTCTGCTGTATGTTCAGTCTCTTCTGATTTGCTCTTGAATAAAGGAGAGATATCTTACATGTAATTAAAATTAAAGGCACATATGGCGACAGATTTGCACATAAAAGGTTATATAAAATCTGAATTTTTATTGATGATCTTCCTTGTCCGATCCGTCTGTTTGAGGATCTGTTCATAGCCCTGGGGAAAAAGGCCTCTGCCGAGTAGGAAACCAAAGCTGGAGTCAAAGCTCTGTTCTCAAAGCTAGTTATAATGAACTCCACATGTTTGAAGTCAGACATGCACACATCTCTGCAAAGACTACCAAACTTGAATATAAAATGCTACTCTATAAATGCAGTCAACTGATAAAGTATACATAAATAGTTAGATATTGTTCATTCATGATGAGACATCTTATATCCACTCGGCACTGTACGACCTGATAAATTGTAGAACTCCCGTTCAAATATTGGGAATTTGGGAGGATAAAATGTTACAGTATGTCTTATCCTGTAAAACACACCTATTGACAATTACGGGCCCAAAGCAACTGAATTTCTATTAAATGTGTTGTGTATAATAATTGTCCCCAGAGGAGGAACTCAATGTTTTTGTTGCCTCATGATGTACTTTAATTGTGCATGGAGGTTTTCTCATAACCTAATTGTAGCAGATTGCTATGAAATTTGCAGAGAGATTTTATGACCCCAAGAGGATAAACTCTTTTGGTTTTAATGAATCCTGCACTTTCCTCAAGATAACACAAAGTAAATTATTGGCAGACACACTTTTACACAAAAAAATGGTAGTGGTAAAATATGGTAAATATAAACACAAACAGAACCAGCCTTATATTATTATACACCGATCAATAATGTTCAAGACTGAATGAACAAGAATGTTCAAGTTTATTATGGATTTGTGAACACAGTGGGATTAAAACAAATATGCACTGAATGTATTTTATTTTCAGTTAATTGTGCATGCATATAATTGCAATCACCATAATTATTAATTTCTGTATTTATTAGCTCTGCTCTTTTGCAGAGTGAATATTTTGGCAGATGTTTGCAATAAAATTTGGTACACTTATTAACTCACTATGCAATCCAATTTGACTAAACTGAGGACTTTTTAAGCTTGTTTTTTTTTTTTTCCTGCACAGTTGTACAATAAAAAGCTTGAGCTTGTGAACACCAAACTTGAAGAGTAAAAAGACACTTTAAAGTGTTCTTTAGGAGGCTATATGTGATATTCATGCAGTTTAAAACTTAACTACACACGAGGCACTCTAGGTTGTTTTTGACCACTGAGTTGAAACTGCACATATCTACAGTTCAGAAATAATTGTATTTGGGAGTGCAGACAGAGGTGTTCTAGGGAAGTGGATTGAGGTCCTTTTACATCTCTATCAGCAAAGTCAGAGCAGGCAAGAAAACAAAGTGGGGCCTGGGTGAAAGGATTAAGGAAAGAAGAGGGCCCAGAGCAAAGTGCTGCTGTCGGTCTGATAAGTTTGCTGAGGAGGCTGATTCACATTCGAATTTGGCAGACATCAAACCATTATTGCTTGCAGAGGACATGAGCAAAAGTAAGTACATGATTCATTTTTCTTAAACTGTACCTCGAAACCTGTAGCAGCACAAGCTGGGACTAGAACCCTTTTGTTTGCATAGCTACAACTCACAGCAGCTACAGCCACTTGATTTATGTGTCTTAAGCTTATTTAGCCAGCTATCTAGATTAGATTATGTGGCATGCAGCTCAGTAAATTAAACCTGATAGAGAGGCTAAAGTCTCATTGCCAACCTGAACCAGCAGCATCTCAAGGTCCTCATTATCTTTTGTTTTGTTACCTGGTGGCAAACAGATATTAATCCCCCTTAAAATCCTCCATCAAAAACATTTCTTTGTCTTCATAAAAGCTTGATGTGCTCTGAATTACAATGAATGTTTCTTCAACAACAGAAACACTCAGTGCTGATTAGTTAAGATCCATTATGTACATTTCTGTTGTCCTTTGTTTATATTTTTCTGTAGAGCTCTAATAATGCATTCACTTCGGCTACCTATGATTTGACTTGCAAATAGGTGTGGCCATCAGTATTCACATTTTTTTATGTTTAATTATCAGGTAAATGTGGTCAATTTTCTCAATATCACGTCAAAGTTAATTTATCCACTTGACTCGCATTTCCCCGTCCCTTCAAATGAATATTTCTGCTAAAATTACATGCAGGAAATTCCAATTTAACTACTAACTGTTATACATATTTACTGAATCAGGTGAATAAACTACCTTTAAAATGTCATCTTTATCTTTAATTTACTTGGGCAGCCACTGAAAACTCAAATAATCAGAAATAACTGTGGCTAAATGTTCAATTTAGTTGAGTACATTACAGGGCTTTTAACCAGTAGGGGGCTGAGAGACTTGAAACAAACAGCCATTGGAGCCATGTTCTGGTCATCTTTTAAATGTAAGCCCAATTGTCTCTGTCCTTTTAGCAAGTGCTTGGTTCCCATCCGCTCTTGAGAATCTGGGTCATTGGCTAAGGGGTACAACTTTATCACCAACTAGTTGCTTAAGTTGTCTGTTTGCTGGTTTCAGCTAAGCAAGTAGTGAACACCTGGCTTGTCAGAGCATGGGTGTGAATGCTGTTACTTCCAGTAACTGACTTTGGATTTGTGGTTACTACCAGGTAGATATTGATGACCATAATAAAGTGACTGGGAAAACTACTCAGTTCTCTCTTGAAATGTTGAAATATGAAGAGATTTTCCAAAAGATGTAATGGTCTCAGTTTCACATATTGGTGGCATTTCACCTATACTGTAAAGAGAAGTATGTTTGTAAGTGGTAGGCTTCAACTCCCAAGTTTGACAAGGCAGGGTACTGCAGCATTGACCCAAATGTGTCAAACATAACAGCGATCAGCATCATGAGCAAAAAGCATAGCATTGAGAGCATAAACCCTAAAATAAATATGTCATTTATTAAACAATTTAAGAGCACGTGGTTTAAAGGGAAGTTCATGTCTTTTGGTTCTACTCGTGGGCGCTACGAAATTCTCTGTGCAGACGAAGCGAGTAAGTGGGTGTTGAGGCTGCAGGCAGGAAATTGTGCAAGGGGGATTAACTGTCCTTGAGTATGTTGGCAAGGGTGCACAGAGTGGCCTCATCATGCCTTTCACTCAGTGATGGAAGAGAAAAAGACAGAATGCCGGCGATTCTGCAGCATTGTTTTTGTACCCTCTCCAGCTCCTCAGAGAGGCCTTTTGTGAGCCCAACCCAAACTGGGCTGGCATACTAAAGGATTGGACGAATGAAGGTCAGGTATATTTGTTTTAGAATGTCACATGGGAGACCAGCTCTTACACTGAGGTAATGGATCTTTGGCCATGTCTTTGAGGGCATATATTTAACGTGGGCATCCTATGACAAATCAGAACTTCAAAAAAGTTTACAGGTGGAGACTCTACTGATGTGTTGTCCAGAAATTGTTGGAGCCGGAGGAGAGGGGATGTTGCCCTTTGTCCTGTCACTTATTGGTCTTAATTTATTGCTAGTGAAAACTCTGACCCTCCGAATCAGGCCAGGAAGAGACCCACGGAGCTCCATGATTGCAAAGTTATCATCATATTTAACATGGATAACGGAAGGACGCAGACATGAATCCAGGATGTTTATGCAAATGAAACAGAATAGTGTTGGTCATTCAAACAGATGTAGTAGGTTCCCACTCGCTGCTCTTGTAAGGACAAGACTCACAAATATAATCCACGTTGCTTTGTGGTCGATAAATCACCGGAACAAAGTCGCAATGTTCAAGTGCTTCCAGTACGTTTTTTGTGTGTCGTTATAAGTCATTATCATTATTCTTATTATTGTAAAAAAAAAAAAACATAATCATTCTCTTGGTGAAGACCAAAGTGCGAAAAATATCAAATTAAATTTATTTAGTGGGAGGGAGATTATAACAATTTTGTAACAAGATTGTGACAATTTACTGTGTTCAAGAGCCAACTTCAAAATCTAACGTCATGGTGACTAAGTGGGCTAAGGAACATACAGTACCATGTAAATGCTATTTTCTGGTTTCAAATCCATCACTTATTTTATATATAACGCTGGCTTCCTGTCTTTCCATAATTTCTCTCATCATTCTCTTGTGAGAACTAATGAAAGCTAAATAGTACAAAATGACAGAAAAGGAGTGGTAAAAGAATTTCAAAATGCAAAAGTGGTCTTTTGACCCTGTCTCTGAGATACATTAGTGAGCTTCAAGTGTTTTTTTTTTGTGTGTGTGGATGTGTGACTGTGAGCTGACTGGCTGGCTGACACATAAGCTTACAGTACTTGCGTCTGAACGTCAATAATATTAATATATATCACCATTTGGCCTGTCACAAGGCTTTTACTGAAGCTAAAAATCATAAACACATTTACACTTTAATCAATATCGTAAAAATATGGCGCTGCAATGAGTGTTCCTTTTCTCCTGAGACATGGGTGCCAAACACATTAATAGAACTTGAACATAATTTATGGGTTGAGGGGCGCCACTACAGCATTTGAACGGTTATATGTCTCTCAATTGATTGAAAAGGCTGGGGAAAATAACATTTTCTGCGATGGTCGTAATGAGATACCCATAGCAACTGATAATGTGTTCCAAAAAAGACTGCTAATGGTCGCAATGATGAAGGATCAAAAACAGTTATGTGATTTCATGTCTATCCAGGCAACATGCTGTGTATACCATTTAAAGTTTTTGTGAACAAACATAAATTAAAATGAGCTTTTAGAACGAGTTCTAACAGAAATGCAAACAGCGAGCAGAAATATGGAGAAAGGTACATCAGAGCCTCTCTCGTAGAGGGTTTACAGGAAACAACCGTTTGTTTATAATTCATGATTATGACAGGAAATTATGTGCATGGATTCTACAATCACTACAGATTGAAGTGCATCAGAAAAATAAAAGCCAATTTACATTTTTGGGCCAAGAGATTGATACTAATATGCGTTTGCTGGTGATGCTAAATGAGCTTATTGTTATTAAAAGGCTACAGTATGTGTGGGCCTAACCAATACAATCACATATTTTCCACAATTTTAATTTAACAGGAGACCTTCTATTGTCTATGACATTCTAGGGAGGACAAGCTAGATTGTAAATGTTTCAGTCATTTTGGATGATGTAACAGACGGTTACCTGTACTGGTCAGTAGGGGGTGCATTTTTGTCTTAATTGCTCCACCTGTGACTGTTCACTCCCTCCTAGACTAAAATAAGGGATGAATCTAAAAATGTGTCTCAGTATGAGTATATATATACTTAGTTAGAAGTGGTGTTCTTTCTTTAATATATTCTTATGCAAGGAAATATTCTCATAGACAAACAAAACTCATGTTTACGTTCAGTTACTCACCAAAATCTGTTGTTTGTATCCTTGAAGTCTAACATATTGAATGCGTTTCCTCATTCATAAAAAACTAGCGAGCTCTCTTTTTCCTGCCTTTGGTGGCACATTGTTGCATATCTTGTCATGTTACCCCCACCAGTTGATCACTGTGAAACTATTGGCAGGACTGTGTTACCTAATTAAGGCCTTTCACTTTCTCTTTTCACAATGTAATGTAGCTGCTTTTACTTACATAAAGGATATGAATACTTATTCCACCACTGGGAAATTATCATGCTTAAAATGTTGATAATGATACTTCAAATGTTTTTTTTTCTTCTTTACAGCATAGGTTTTTGTATTTAGTTTGTATTATTTTAATTAACTTTTATAAAATTAGTAACACCCGCTTAGCTGTCTGCATCCGGGGACAGGTTGTCAACAACTCCCCTGCCCAATGGTTATAATGTGAAAGCTTTTGCTACTGAAGTATAAAAATGACTGGTGAAAATATTGTAGTGCATATTTGTTTTTGTTTTTTCTAAAAGAGACCAACTAAAACTGTAGCTCTGAGCTCTTTCACGCAGTCACATTGTATTCGTGGGAAAGGTTTCTGTGCTCAGCCGTCCCCATTCCACAGTACGGACACACACAGTATGGACCACAGTGCCCCTATCTCACATTAGTCTTCGTCTTCATATTCCATTCTTAGCATGTCTATTGCTCAACTTTGCTGGCTGACAGGTAATAAATCTTAATATAAATGCATAATGGCATGAATATTGGAATATATAATGCACGTAATACTTGTTTGGTTATGGCTGCCAGGGCATAATCTGACTTTGAAAATATCTGTCATTTGTCAGCTTTTTACATGATATGGTTCCTCAGAAAGTCACTGAATAACATCAACAATTCAAGAACAACTAGACCAAGATCTGAGAACTTTTTTCTTTGGACATTGTAAACTCACAATGTCACAGTCACAATGTATTTTTTATGTCATGGGCTGGTGTTCAATTTCTTTTGCAAATGAGTTTTCCAGAATTCCTCATTAATCATGAGCTGGGGAATCTCTGCCGTGTTAGCGCAGCACGAAGGAGTATTTTTGTTGTTTATTTGTATATTTCTTGTTTTTCTTCCATTTCAAATAAGCCTGCAGCATATTTGACAGCGCTCTGTTTTGAGCGAGTACAGTGGTGGAAGCGATGGGAGTGGTGTCTGCAGAGGGAGCTTGTTAAAGGAACAACTCTGGCTTTCATGAGAAATGAGTATGCAGACGACTGGAGGCATGCTGTGCAAGAATCTATAGGCCTTTTTAGCGATGCCTCCATCAAATGCACTCGCCTGCTGCTGGAGTGGTGGTTTGGGATTGAAGGATGTCCATGCACACAGCAAGGGTCCTTTTTTCCACACAGCACACCACAAACACTAAAACGTGTTTGACAAGATGACTACCAGTGTTGTAGACAGCCTTTAACAGTAACAAAAATTACAAATCAGAAAAGAGTAAAGAGTTTCATATTCAGTCACAGTTGGTGTTAAAATCAGACGCACAGGACATTTAGTGATGTTTTGAACTAAAATCCGAAGCCCTCTTTGTCCGAGACCGAGACACGGCCAAGTACAAATGAGCAGATTTTGAGACGAGATCTTTAAAAAGTGGTCTAAAGACCAAGACCAATCTTGAGTACTACAAAAACTGATCACCGCAGTCATTTGTGTTTATACCATTTCTCAAAAGTCAACACCGTATTCGTGTATCATATCTGTTGTCTGAAGCTGAAATATGTCTTTCACAAAATAAAAATAAAGTGTTTTGCTCAAGGACGCTTCAACAATCTCTCTGGAGGTGCTGGGGATCAAACCAGAAACCGATACTCTGAGCCACTCTGGTTTTCAAAATGGAAAACTGGTTTAGAGTTTAGTCGTAAAAGGTAACCTAAAAAAAATCATTTCTGTGACTCACATTTTACTTTCCATCACTTTTTATTGATTGAGGCAAAGGCAGTTACTCACCATTACAATTCAGTTGAAGTGCACAGTATGTTCATACCCGATATAGACCAAAGACCTTGATTCTTGTGCAGTCAAACTTGCATTTGAACCTGATTACCACGATCTGACAGCTGCACACTCACGAGCCGACCCACAGTGCTTTGCAAGCGTATCTCCGGGTGCTTCCGGATCACACGCGTTCAATGTCCTTCAACCCTGAATCTGCCCTCACCATCAAATATCATGAAAATTTGAAGCAGGCAAATGATTACAATCAGCTCCTGATTGAACTCCACCGACCTTTGAGAAACAAATGTCTCTTTAAAACGCAGTGGTGAATGTCAAACTATTCCCTTTTCTTCCGTTGGGAGGGCTGAAGGGTCCAGTCCACACTGCTTCATCTGGACGGCGATGTCAAACAGGTAGTCGTAACATTCACACCTACAAAAAGCGCAGCAGTATTTTAAGTATTGGTGAAGAAACAATTTTCTTTGTTAAATATGTCTGAAATATTCTTGGTCTTGAACAAAATCAAAGAGATGAATAATGCTGGAAGGTAAATGCCCACATGGTCTTAGCTTTTTCCCACGACTCCCCCCAGACGTAGACACCATGTCGGCGGACGAGGACGGCACATGAATCTGGGTATTCTTCCATTGCCAAAGCCATCCGGTCTTTCAAGTCCTTCTCCTCTGGTGTATTTTCAATAATAGGCACGACGAGTGTGTCATCATACCTGGACATATGCAGGGTACAAAATGACAAATTACACTCAGGCTGTTAACTTTTTAGAGGCATTAACTTTTCCCATTAGAGTTCTGTCAGATAGAGGCCAGATATATAGAGACATTCCTGTTCTCAGAACTTGACACTGCCGTCTGCTGCGCTGTCTCTCTGATTGAAATCAAAATATTACAATGACTATGAATCAGGCATGTGGCTCGGGAGGTAGAGAAGGTCAACTACTGATCACGGGGTGGCTCGAACCACACCTCCTCTTGTCCACATGTTGAAGTGTCCTTGGACAAGACACTGAAATACAAATTGCTCTCAGTGGTCAGGTCAGTACCCTGCGGGGCAGCTTGCTGCCGTCAGCGTGTGCATGAATGGGTGAATGGAGAGTTTGTAAAGCTCTGTGGATAAAAGCGCTGTATAAATGTAGCAATTTACTATTGTACTGAAACTGGGTAAATACTTTATCAAGAAAAAATATCAAACATTGATGAAGATTCCAGCATCTCATGTGGAAAGATGTACTGTTTTATATTATTTTAAGGTGAATATATTTGGGTGTATTTGTTAGTTAAACAGAACAAGTTGTCACCTCAGATTTGACTATTTTTTGATGTTTGACTGAATGGTTAATCAAAATAATAAATTATGACAATCATTTTTTACTGCTGTACTCCTCCCTGTACTGCTCCCGGCTGCCTCCTTCCCAGGTCCCAGAGAGGAACCATCTAAACCTCTGCCAACATTTCGCCCTTTTTTCTGCTGCCTGGATGGGTAATGAGCACACTGTCAAATCTTTGAACTGCTAAAATGTTATTTCTATCCGGCTTTGCAATAAATGCTAACATTTGAAGGCGGATCCTGAAGGCAATGAGGCCATTCCAGATGACTAAAAGTATTATTTCACACAATTACATACACAAACTAAAATGTATAAAAAAAACAGACAGAACACGTTTGAAGTAGCGGCTCGCGTGTTTCAGCCTGTGATTTGCATCAGGGTTGCTGAGAAAACGAAGGCAAGACGGGGCACATTTATGTACGAAGAGATCATGACCACGAAAGAGCTGTTCATATCATCATGTGTTTTACATATAAATACCTGCAGACAGATTAAAATGGCACTCTTCATCTGCTTGATTTGATAAGGATCTTAAACCTGATGAAGGAAATGAGCCTTACATGTTCATTTCCACAGCAAGTTGGCAGCTTCTGGAAATTTCTACTGTCAGATTGATAGTAGGTGAATGAGTGCCAGAACTCCACCTTGACTAATTATTCTTGGTAGGCAAGCTTTGATTCATTGTATGTATCCTTGGAAGAGGAGCCACAGATTAGTTTGAGACACCAGCGAGCGGAATATACTGAATAACAAGCGGTCATTTCTAACATGACGATATGTTAAATATAATCATCTACCATTGTAGCCATTGTACTTAAGTGTGTATTTTTCAGGCCTGTGTGAAAAGGCTCAAACAAAGCTGAAGTAGTCACTTAATTATTATTTTTCACTGTACACTAGTTCTTGTTGGCATATCAAGGAATCTTCAAACAAAAGGTAACAACAACCAATAAAAGACAAAATAAATACATACTACATAAAAATATAATGTTAATTCAGGTGATTTTTCCAACAAACTGTGCATGAAAATAGCTTTTATGTGTCTGTTTGAATTTTAAAGTTTGGTTCAACTGAATTCTCTGGACATGCCCTAACTGTGAGGAAACAGATAAGACTCCAAGGTCTATTACTCATGTTCTAGCAGATTTTTGAAGGTGTGGTTTAACCTTTAAGCTCCCTTTGGTTAAGTTAGGGAGTTAAGTTACAGAATTACACAGTTGAACTGCAAGATTTCAAGTTACAACAACCGAAATCAGTTTCATTACAAACATGAGGTCAGGCAGGGTCCTGCTTTATGTCCCATATTTCACACTTTTTCAGTGTTTTACCAGAGCTTAGTTTTACAGTTCACTCGTCCTTTTCTGCATAAGAATACAACTAAAGTAGAAATTAATAACAAAATAAAAGATGGCAAGAGAATGGCATGGATGGACAGTGGGTCCAGGTGGGCCAAGCTGGGAGCATGGCTGAGGGTGGTGACATACAGTCCACAAGCATACTGAAGTCCTGTCACCTCGTTTAAAGGCACTTTCTTCTTTTTTAATTACTCAAAATGATTCAGAAGGCTTTGCTGCGGACTCAAGGACTCAGCCACACATTTGAGCTACCAAGTTGCCTCTAAAGACAGAGTTTCTGAACACAGCCTGTGTGCACTTCTCTGTAAATTGAGTGTTTTGACACTTTCACAGTATTTATACAGCACCTACAGCAGCTTTATAACAGAAAAAAAGGAATTCTTCTACAATATAAGACCTTTAAGTGCAGTGTGTCTGCCCACATGGAGCGTGGACACTGTATTCTATATTTGTCATTCAAAATGGCAAACCCAGTCAGTGAGTTTGCAGCTGTGATCTCAACTATGAATGCCAAGATACTTTCAAACCTCGCCTTGACCAAGAAATCAAAATGCTCAGACTTCACTAATCCTTGCTGCTTGATTACATACCGATAGTTAGTGCCTGAGGTGCCCTTACGAATCCCCTTGATCATTTCCTGGTGTGTTATCCTGAACTCTTTGCCAGGATACAGCAGTGTTGCCATGACAGCAGCCTTGGAGTGGGTGTGTATAACTGCCTGTGCCCCTGCATTTTAGAAAAGGAAAAGCAGATTTTGATTTTTGAGTGTCATGTACTAGTACTGTCTTTCCCAAATGATAACCATAAAAAGGAAAGAACGGTGCACTATCCTTTGAAATTCTTTGGGACAAATTTAAAAAAAGGTGCAGTGTGTCAGATTTACGGGGCTCTGTTAACAGAATATGACAGAAATGCAATGTAACATGCACTATGACTTCATTAATCTATAATTACCTGAAAATAAGAATAGTTGTGTTTTAATTACCTTCAAATAAGCCTTTTATATCTACAGATGCTGCAGTCCACCATGTTGAACCGCCACGACAAACTAAACACTCGTGATTTTTTTTGCATGCTTCAAGGCCGCCATACTTTCTCCTTCATGCTAAGGAGGCGAGAGTGCTGCAATCAGCAACTACTCTGATAGATGCCACTGAATTCGTCACACTGGTCCTTTAAATTGTGTTAATAATGGCTCTACTTTTATCAGTGATTATAGGTGAAGAATGAAAAACGTTCACTCGGCATTGCAGGATGGAGGATATGAGAAATTAATACAAAAGCATTTGTTTAGCGTGAGGTATTTAATTACAATGTTTTCAGCTGACGACTGTGCCTTAGGAGTCTGCTTCTTTGTGAAACTGCAATTTTCTAGAATTTCGTCTGAAAGCAATAATCTAACAAACCAGAACTTTTACAGAAAGAGTGCTACTTTGTAAAAAAAATAATCTCAACAGAACAAATTGTCCAAAAAACTTGTTTACAGAGAGAAAAAGAAGAACAGAGGGGAATTATTTAGAGCTTATTGATTTTACAATTTTGTTTCCATGACTATTTATTACATCATTTCTAGCGACAGAATGATGTTCCACTTTGAGAGAACCAGTTTCATTCAGCCTTTCAAATGAGGAACATCTACTTTCAAATAAAAAAAAATGTTTTGTTTTCCGCTTTCCCATTTCGTTCTTTGTGTCGTAGTACATTGTGGACTGGACTCTGACACAGACAAAATGAGTGTATCACTGACTTAATTAAAAAGATAATTGGTGGTGCGTGTATGAATGTGAATGAGAGTGACTCACCTCTCATAGTGTAGGCATTCATAAAAAGAGGTGTGCACTGGCTCTTCTTTAGCTTCTTCCAGGCAGGTGGACAGCTGATGTCTCTCTCTTCCACGTCACACACAAACATGTCGTCTGGCTGAGCAACACAAATATCAGATTTAAGATGTAACTCTTACATGAATACTGCTCAATCGCATCTTTGATTATTACTTAATTTCAGTGTGATCAGAACCTGCTCACCTGTATCCTCTCTTTCTGGACGCCCGATGGTGCAATATAGATCTGCTCCCTGTGTGATATACGACAAACAACATGCTATGTATTAATGTCAGAGAGATGGACGAGGACAGTGAAGTGGTTCTTTAACTCCAGGAATCCTTTTTTCAGACCATAATGGAGGATCACGGCCTTGCACGGCATACAAATAGCCCGGCTCATCGGAGGTTATTTTGTCTTTATATCAAAGAAAATGTGAGGGTGTAATGTACTGAGTAGAAACTTTATGGCTACCACATTAAAGAAACACTCACTAAAGCTTTTCAAATCATCCATAAAGAACTCAATCCCTCGGGCGGTTTTTGTTAGTACTTCTTTATACTTCTGCAACAGTTTTCCCAAGACTTTTTGCAGTTATTGCTGAAGTCGTCGTCATCATTTTGAATCTAAAATTCTTTTTGTGTCATGCAATGCACTTTGAACTGCAAATGTGCAATGTAAATAATGTTACAATGACTACCTGATGTGTCATTTTCCTGACCAAGAAATTTGTCATTGTTCCAAAATGTAACACTCTACAGCCTTGACCGAGAGACGGAATGAAAAGTCTGAGCTAGAAAGGAAGAAATCAGCTGGTTATCGGTGTTAAACACGCAACCTCAGCCGATCCCTGCAGAATCGCAATGATCATATTTTTGTTTAAATGCTGAGAGCCCGAACATTTCCCCATAGAATGTAGAGGATAAAGCCATTGTACGCCTCTTTATCTAACAACAAACACAGCAGATAAAGAAGCAGCCTATTGATTTTTTTTTTTTTTTTGTGTGCAAGGTTTGGCGAGACCGCCTCAGGCTCTGAGTCATTTCTGAGTCAAACTAAAGCTGCGGTGAGAAAAAAAAAAAACAGGTTTCAAAACTTAAAATTCAGACCTGAACGCACAGGAAATAAAAATACACTCATTAGAATGTGTGTGTAGAACTGTGCAGTAGTCTAACAACACAACACATACTTCATGTATTACATATTTTCATCTGGATTCATTTATTTTGTAAGTTAATAAGTGTTAGAGGTTTTGTTTATAGGTTTTTGTTTAAAGCAGGATAAATCTGAAAGGCTCATATTTAGTAGACGATGTTGGGGCCACAGAGTGGGGCTTCAAATATCTCCTGTTTTGAATCTCCATTAAAAAAAAATATGAAACAACAACTGACAGCTAGAAAACAGTAATTACTCTGTAAATAACACATCCATTTTGAGGAGTAAGTGAGTGCGTTAGTACAGTGGAGCTGAGGACTGCTTGTTACCTATCTGAATCTAAAGCTATAATAATTTAACAAGGCGAAATGAAAATCTCCCGTGGATCATTTTAGAGTTACAGTGTTTTTTTTCTATCTGAATGAATAACCACCGTACATGCAGCGGCAGTCAGTAAATCCTGTTTGGTTTCATCTGAGGTTTCATCAACTTCCCCTGTTGGCTTAAATAAATGTCTGCCACTCCCCGTTTCAAACAGGGATTTGCTAATGGTGTTTTCTTTGTAGCTGCCATCCAAAACAACACCGTTCAAAGACGTTTGTAATAACCTGTCAAAGCCTTCAGTTTGTATTCTGTTTCATTATGGCACAACTGTGGCCTTATGTCTCTACCCTAGATTTGCACACATTGTCAAAACCGATATAACTGACCTCACATCAACCTAAATGGAACTTTTGGCAGCATACAAATGTTTCTAAAAACTCTCCATGACAGAATTACATTTTTGGCATGACTGTCAAAGACATGCAACAGAAAAGTGCAAAGAAGGTGAATTAGTTTTGCAGCCTTTAAAAAGAGCAATGTGTACGATATGGACAGAATTATAGTTCATAAATGTTGCATTATCAACAGAATGTGAAGAGGTAACCGCTATAAAATGTATTCTATATGTATTGTGTTGCAGAGATACAGTATCTTCTGAAATTAGCATGCTAACCGACTAGTTTCTGTCCATACTTTCTTGTAATACCACCAGCATCCAGAATGCCCTAAGGCCAACATGAAGACGAAGGCGAAGAGAAGCGTGCACGGTGGAGGGCCATAGCTGCTGATAGCCGACAGAAAGATGCTGCAGCCGGGATCCCCAGGAGAGCTGTAGAGAAGAGACCCAGGGGCAGAGCGTTCTCGAGGAATAAATACTCAATATTCATGCCAACTTCTGCTCTGATCTGGAGGTGTTTAACAGCAGGAGGAGAGCTCGGAGTTTGTTTTTTTTTTATTTTAAACTTTTGGGATTAAAATTGGATTCATCTTCACTCACGCTTCTCAACCTGTCTGTGGCAGTGAACGTGCACACATCAACTGTTGTTATCGTAGCCGTCTTTGGGCACCCAGAGCTCTACGATACTATTTGATATTATATTACCTGGTAAGTGCAGGTTGATTCCAGGCCTACTTTACTATGAACTCGGTTAGCAAAGCCCCCATTGATAGGAACTCCATTCAGAAGAATGGATTCAGATTGTTTACAAATCACCATCATGATGGAGTTATTTGATCTGTTAGCTGCAACTAAATCACAGTTAATGTGTTTGTTGTGAATACTCATTACTGCTGTGAGAGTTTGGAAAGTTCGCTATTCATTTCTGAGGACATTGCCAGTTGTATTAATAATCTTGAAAAGCTTCATTGCATCAAGGCTGGAAGGAGGTGAAAAAGATGCCTCCTATTTTAGTACGTGGCCATGAATTACACAATGGGATAGATAGTCACACTTGATGGAGTATAAATAAAAAGACCATTTCAGATCCTTCACAGTGTTCCGCAAGAAATGAATCTACATACGAACCCTCGTCTCAGACTGATCCCGCCGCCTGTCCCCGTCACCCATCCCAGCTGGTAGAAGAGTCGACATAACTCGGGGATGAGTACCCGAGGGTGCTCCTTCTCCTGGAACAGACACGAAACCAAGTTAACCGAGTTATTATAGCTCGAGTTTAACACCCTTCACATTCTGTTAGTTCATGCTGTGAATAAAAAAATATATGTTGGTTATTGCTGTATCAGTGATGTGTCACTGTAATGGAAACAGCAAACTCCCACGAAAAGATCAAAGGCAACAATAAATTGACTCTAACAAGTATTGCCAATCTGATTATTCATCTATGCCACAGGGCTGTATTGTCATCCAAAACTATTAAAAACACATCAGGTATGGGCTTGATTAATTACCATGAACGCACACAATATAATGTATTTTGGCCTGATCCCTGAGCCACTCCTTCTGCTTTAAATACTAACTAGGGAACCAAATGTGTATTAATCCACAATGGAAAATAGCCCCAAACAGAACACTAGTTATTCCAGTTTGAGTAATGTTTGCTGAAATTAATTATTTAGCCTTTAAAAAGTAAAAACTATATATCTTGGTATCTGTTTTTAAAGACTCATATCTTCAGTAGGAACTAATGGACTCACTGTGGTCTGGAATTCTCACCAGTCATATACTTAAAATGTGCATGTATATCCCAAATTATGTTTTCAGTCATGCTGTACCAGGAGAGTGTCACAGTAATATAATATGTAATCATATTATTATACGTGGTGACCCATGTGATTACTGCTACTGAAGAACGAGTCGAATGCTTTCAGAAAGCCCATAAAATAAACTTCAGGTTTCTCACTTTGGCAGACATCTGTCATGTTCATGTGTAGGTTTTATTGCATCATGTCACACAAATGCGGTTCAAAGCGTTCATCTGTCTGTTGTGCTTGCCTGTTTCTCTGCGGCTTCTTGACCTGCTTCTTGGCAGCCATTGCTGGTTCCGCACAAAGATGACATTTCCTGCGAGAAAAACGCATTGACCACATTTAGAGACAATTCACAATGCCCAGAGAAGATGTCTGGGAAATGGTTGCAATGACATTGATTTTGGTGTCATGTGAGACGAGCTTTGTGCTTTTAACTCACAATGAAACCGCATTCTGTCAGCGTCTTACTTCCTTATTCTGATTTACTTACTGCTGACACTGGATACTGTTGAAATAACACTGGGAAGAATAAAAAAGAACCAATTTACAGTTCTCACTAATTCCTTTCTTTCCTTGTCCTCCCACACATCAGTTAGGTAGACGTAACGCTTTCCTTGGAACAAACAGCTACACAATGGAAAATCCTTAAAGATGATTTTTTTTTTTTAAAGGTAGTTAAGGTAACAAGTAAAAAAAGTGCCGATGTTCACCTCCTTAACTGCCATCGGCAAATAAAGATGACATTCACCGATGATTATATGTTGATTTGCATGTCGCATGAGCGCTGTGCTGAGGAGAAACCTTTCTTTTTACTTGCTCAGATTTGGCCATTTTCCCGGTGTATGTTCTTCTAAATATGCTTCTACATGTGTAAATATGCTACGTAGTTACTTAGTTTCGCTTATGTCTGTTTTTACGACCGGCAGTTTGCACGGGGTATTTTATTTTGAAAATCCACCGGATTCTCTTTGCTTTTTCTGTGTCTGGCTTCCGCCCGCTCGAGGTGCTCTGTGTAGATTGACGTGTGTTGCTCGTGTCAAGCGTCAAAAATAGAACAGAAGCATATTCAGCGCGTAGCCGAGCGTAGAGACGCTTCGAGAAAGATCCACGTTATGCAGTTTGCAATACATGTAACAAACATCGGCATCGGCCAAGTTGTTATTTTAAACATCGGTATCGGCCCAGAATTTCACAATCGGTGCATCCCTAAATTAAACAGAATTAAATGACTCTACGAATGAATAAAAACAAATCAAACAGAGAAATAAAGTGGAATACGTTACACATTGTTCTATGCAGACTACATGCTTTTTAAGTAAACATTCACTCACAGCTTAAAACAAAACATAAGGCTCCATTAAAAAGGACAATAATTTCACTTTTAGTGTTTAATGACTGAATTAATTGTTTTTCATAGTGACGTGAATAAGTCAAAAGGTATATTTCATTTCAGTGTTCTCCAGCAGAAAGCAGCATGGACCTGAATGCAATGAATCCTTCTTTCTTTTTTTGAAAGGGAGAGACACGGGCCATGTTAGGCACTACGATTATGCAATTATTAGGAGTTGGTTCATCGAGATAAGCAGTACCATGGAACCTCAGTCAAAACAATGTAGAAAACATTCACATTCTTATTTGGAAAACGGGTTTCCATCTCTCAAGAGCAATAACTCTTTTCCAAAAAGACTTTCTTTGTAAAATTGAGGACTTTTTTTTTTTTTTTTTGCAGTTTCAGTCAAACTTTTCTAATGTGATCCTTCAAAATGGTCGAAACACAAGAATCAAAACAAAAGCGGTTTCCTGTGGGTTAGCTGGCTGAAGGGAAACAAGCATTACCTGTATAGTAAGTTACGTTCGTGTTGTACTGTCTGCGGTTATAACAGATAGATTGTGCTGCAGGAAGCGGTACAAACAGACACTTTGAGGAATCCTCTTGGCGGATTCCTCAGAAGTGTTGAGCTAATTAGTTTCCATTAGCTCGTGTTATCTTACATTAAACATAAACTGGTTTAATGGATGATAAGCTAATGTTAACAGATGTGTGCAAGCTAGAATCGCCTGGAAGGCTGAACACGTGACTACAGGTTGGATGACATTATCGCTATCAAATGTCGTTTTCATTCAGACAACACAGCGAGGTGTTAGGTTTGAGAAAAATAACTTAAGACAAGCGCTAATACAAGCAGACCTTTGCATTAAGTTATTTATTTCACTGGAAAAATACCTTTTTCACTTTGTTTTCTGTGCTGTCATTTAGAAAATTCATGTCATGTCTTTTTAATGTGTTTTTCATTAAATCAAAGCACTGCTGTAATCCCTAATGTTTTCTCGTTTAGACTACTGTAACCTTCGCTTCACTTGCATCACCCGGCCCTCTTTAGCTCACCTTCAATTAGTGGGCGGGAGCAAGACTGTTAACTAAGACTATTTGTTGACCTCAGTTCTCGCCTCTTTTCATTGGCTTCCAGTAAAACACAAAACCTGTTTTAAATTTTTATTAATTGCACACACAAGGCCTTAGGTGATCCCTGCATATCAGAGCTGTTGACCCATTATTCCAGCTCGTGGCCACGCCGCTCAACTGATCAAGGCCTCCTAATAGCCTTTGTCGCTCTGTGAGATCTGCTGAATCTGTGGGTTTTTTTTAATCAGCCAATAAAAAACTCATTTCAGAGGTTAGTCTTTGTATAAACACTCTGTTTGACTTAAATTTTGCTCTGGTTGCATGCCTTAACCTATGTATAATGCATATGTATGTATGTTATGTATGCTTTATTTATGCATTCATGTTTGTATGTGTATGTATCTGTGCTGGTATGCATGTATACTTGTACTTTTCATATCTGTATATTATCCAATATGTTCAGCATTTTGTAAAACAAATATTATTATATAAAATTCTTATTAAGACATGATTTGTTCAGGAAGTCTCAAATGTTTCCAGCTAAGGCCTTTGTTGTAGCTGCCCTGGAAATACTCTACATGTTAGCACACATACTTAATTGAGCAACACTGCTGCGTGCTTATCAGTGAAATCATCTGCTCTACGTATCTTGGGGGAATGAATGCTGGGTTGGAATGAAAATTACATAACACTTGACATACACATTACATACATTACATTACAACACTACTGCATAGTGAAACTGGCATCTGTGATTAGCCGATGCTGTATTTAGTCCCATAAACAGGTGACTTGTTGAGAATTTGCCACATTTAAGCGGAGGTACATGGGGATGCTTACCTGTCGTAAACAGGTGAGTGCAGATGTGTTAAATCTGTATATGTGGAAGTGTATACATGGATATGTACATAAAGAAGTGAAGATGGGGGGCCCAGAAACTTTTAAAACAGTGCTTATGAGGTTGTGGTGTTCACAATGAGGGCACTATTTCAGGTTTAACCAAAAAAAAGGCTAACACTACTAAGACATTTAGACAAACAAACGGACCCTAAAGAAATCAAACCTGTGTGTTTTTTCACTGAGAAGTTACAGTCCTTACATCATACTCTAGTCCCAGTTTGTGACTCATGTAGTTTGGTCTTTATTACGGTACCTGTGTGTGACAATCAAACTCAACTGCACCCAAAACTTTAAATATTACCCATCAACAGAGTCACCTTGAGCTTTAGGACCTGAATTATAACAGAAATTTACACAGTATTCTAACATTTAACAAACTATTATTTGAAAGTAGATGAACTGATTCTGAAAATGAAAGAAAAGGAATTATGTAAATGATGAACTGTGTGATAATGTAGATTCAGCTTCACTCTTATCATTCTCAAGTTTACAAGTTTTGGAGGAGCGCTGTTCTAATGAAAAGCTAATCTTGACTTCTTGGTTTTGACTCAGTGACAGCGCTGTTTTTGTTTTGTGCAACTGAAACCTGCAGCAGCTTCCCTGGAAATACAGTCAGCTATCATAACACTTGGATGAGCGATCCTGAGTCAAGCCTGAGTTTACAACTTTTTTTATTGCAATGAAAGTGCAAATCACTTTTACTCAGGAGCTCTCGATCTTAAGTTATGTTTATATGTTGGAATGAAAACAAGACATAGTACTACAGCATGCAACACATCTGCAGGAGCCAAATTGTGTATATATAGCAGGGGTGTTAACATTTAGTGCATTCAAATGCTATCATTATGTAATTTATTGTATATAAATACAATAAATTACATAATATTATGTCAACCGGAGAACCTTCGGGCCACATGAAATCTGACCTGATATATAGCTTGAGTTGTTGATTTGTTTTGATCGCACACGTTCTCTGTTTCACCTTACTTTACCTGTTCACCTGGCTGGATTCAGACAAAGACGCTGAGTTAGGCTTGAATATTTTGTGTTTCATCACGTATAGTTTCGCTATGCCAATTTTAGGGCTGCAACGATTCCTCGAGTAACTCGATTACAAAAAATGATCGAGGAATTTCCTCTGCCTCGAAGCCTCGTTTAATTAAATTTAAAGCTCACGTTCCGCACGGATTCTTTTTAGTGTGACATAATGTGCTTACGTTACAGGCTATGCGTCCCCTGCAAAGCGGAAGAAGACGGAAGCGGGCTTTTAGTAACGTGTGTGGACAGTGTTGATGTACAGAATGGTAGACGTCGGGACCGAAAACGAAAATGAGCAAACGCAGCAAAGCGAAAGTAATAAGAATAATAATTTTATCCGATTACTCGATTAATCGATGGAATATTCGATAGAATACTCGATTACCAAAATATTCGATAGCTGCAGCCCTAGCCAATTTAAGCAGTTTATTAATATTTCCTTTAAGAAACACCATAAAACCAGCACAGCAAGAGCCTGCTTATCCTCTTAGCATCCTTTTTTTAACTCATAGTGGACTCAAGGCTGTGTTCCATTTAGTGCAGCAGAGACTTTCCAGTGAGCTAACGTGCACCACAGCAGTACGCTGACTCTGTTTGACCTGAATGGAACTGAACCTTAATTATTAGCTTTTCATTAGACCAGCGCTCCTCCAAAACTTGGAAACTTAAGAGTGAAGCTGAATCTACATTATCACACAGTTCATCATTTACATAATTCCTTTTCTTTCATTTTCAGGGCCACAATAAGTGATAATTTTCAGAATCAGTTCATCTACTTATTAAATTCTCAAATAATAGTTTGTTAAATGTTAGAATACTGTGTAAATTTCTGTTATAATTCAGGTCCTAAAGCTCAAGGTGACTCTGTTGATGGGTAATATTTAAAGTTTTGGGTGCAGTTGAGTTTGATTGTCACACACAGGTACCGTAATAAAGACCAAACTACATGAGTCACAAACTGGGACTAGAGTATGATGTAAGGACTGTAACTTCTCAGTGAAAAAACACACAGGTTTGATTTCTTTAGGGTCCGTTTGTTTGTCTAAATGTCTTGTTAAAAATCTTGATCACCTGTAGTGCCTTTTTTTTGGTTAAACCTGAAACAGTGCACTAACTGTGAACACCACAACCTCATAAGCACTGTTTTAAAAGTGTTTGGACCCTCCGTCTTCACTTCTTTATGTACATATCCATGTATACACTTCCACATGTACAGACTTAACACACCTGCACTCACCTGTTTACGACAGGTAAGTATCTAAATGTACCTCTGTAACTTTAGACAGTTAAATGTGGCACATGGGGCAAACATAGACAGTGGCAGCGAGTCCATATGATTCATATTTAACTAAATAAAGTATTAATTTAGTCCTGTTTTACAACAAATGGATCAGTTACCTGCACAGCTGATATCTCTGACTTACAACATGTGGCTAGCTGAATTATAATACTTGAGTTACACTAAAAGTTTGAGAAGATAACAGCGTCAAATGTGACTTTTGAAAGGAGCAGCCAGCGCTCATTGATGTTAGTGTTGTCTCGGGTTTGAAGCATGAAAAGTTTGTCCATTTAAATATGATAAATGCGAGTTAGTTTTTGCCCAGTTGCTGCTAACTTAGCTGTGGCTAACGCACACACAAGTCTGCAAACAGCTTCGTTTAGCGCGCTGTGTTGTTTCTACCTGTACTCGTCAGACCGCTAACACTCACACACAGGATGACTCCTTACCTTAATTATGTTGTGAAATCAGTCTGTTGTTCAAACACGTGAAGTCCAAAACGGCTAACGTTACTGCTAACGGATACACCCACGTCATCAAAGTGCGACGTCCACCAGCTGTCTGTCTTTCTCTGACATATTTTTTAGTTTATAACATATTTTATCTGCCGTGGAAGAAATATTAAGAACATTTACTCAAGTAACATAAATATTCTATAATAATAAAATAGCACTCTATTGAATAATAATGTGCTAAAGTAATAGATTCAGAAAACTGGCCAGGTCTAAAATAAATATTGTTTATGTAGCAGGTCACTTTATGTACATGAGTAAGGTGGATGTGACAGTATATACAGTATGAACAACATGCACAGATTGTGTATGAGTGATAATATTTTCATATTTAAAGAACTTTTAAAAAACTGAATTTAAACAGTGAGAATTGATAAAAATGTACAGATCATAGGATGTGTAAGGGCACGTGGATTGTTCCTGACACTGGGTGTCTTACGTCAACTGTTCATTAGAGTGTTGGCAATTATGTTCTTCCACTGCTTATCCTGCTTTATTAATGCATACAGCACATGTACTTGCTCATTGCTCATTCACCATCTGCGCCTTACTACTGTTTGATCTATGCTTAAATGATACATTTCATTTTGTTATGTGTGCAGCAATAAAAAAATTGAATCTAAACCAGTTTATTCTTTTGACTTTACTATTCGTATGAGATTTCTCCTCCAGCAGCACCCATGTCCCTCTCTGCACATTAACCTGTTATGCCTCTGCTGCTCTGTTTGATAACTTTCTGTTTTGGGGGGGTTTCACATCAGGCCCTGTCAGCTTTTAACCTCAAATATATTTTAAAGACTGTGATCACAGTAATGACATCATATCTAACATAATTATGAAATAATAACCCCCAAAATAACCCCATTATTGTTTTTTTTATTTTTTTATTTCTTTTTATTTGGCAAATCACTGAGTGTACAGAACATTTTTGATACTATCTTTTCCCCATATATGTATATGCATATGCACAAAGGTTATTAAAAGACATAGTGCTTATGGGCCATAGCTTAGTGTTTAGGAAAACCTTCCAGCCTCCATCTTAACTTCTTATATACATTATCCATGTATACCCTCCCACATATACAGATTTAACTCATCTGCATGTATATGCCTCTATACTGTATTCACCTGCATACCCACCTGTTCTCACATGGGATCCTTCTCACATCTTACTAACAAATAGATGGAAGGAGCATGAAATGCCAGTCACACAAAGTCTGCTTGTATTGAGTTATAAATTCAGTCAGTTTTTTCCAAATGTGTCTCTTTAGATCGTCAAAGAATAATTCAACTTCTCATTTTAGATATTTCCTGAATTGTTTAATACCAGTCTTTGGGTGTAGGTGGTACCGGATTTAGACACTTTTTGAGGATTGATTTTTTTCCTTGCTGCCAAAAAGGGCCTGCAGCAGCACCTTTGTATACCTCCTCTGTTTCAAAAACAAAATGTTGGCCAGATAAAGAGTCTCAAAGTTCCAGGGAGATCTGGTCTTGAATACCGTGCTTAATGCTTTGTGAATTCAAAATAAACTCAGTCTGGGACAGTCCCAGAATGTAGGGAAATTTTATGCCTCTTTTGAAATACATTGTCTGGAGCAAATTAAACTTGTATTCATTCCATCATTTTTCCACTGGTGCTCTCTCCAATACAACTTCACGTGTTATCAACAATCTCTTTCCACTGATATCATCACATCCTCATTGCCAAGTATGTTGACACCCACAAGAAAGCTTGCTTTGATTGTAGCTCCCACCATACTCATACACAATCCAAAACTAGGATATGCATATAGAACATATATCTGTCATATACAGGCAAGAGCTGGATAACAAGCATAAATCATGCAGGTCATAGTGTTATCGTATACAACATATACAGAGCTGTGGTTGCAGTAGTGCAAAAGTACATGGATGCTCCCTGTTCCCCTTCTTGCAAGCCATAAAATGCAAATGCAAAGACAATATATTTGATTTTATTCAAAGCAAGTCAGGAATGTTTGTTGTTTCATCTAGCCTGGACATGCTGTCTGTTGGATCTGTACCTGGAATGGGTTGCAGTTGCTCCGTACAGCCACTCCTCCTCACAGCTCTTTGTTTCCTGTTGAATAGATTCCAAGTCCTATTGCATGTGGGAAAGTGTAGAGCCCTGTGAGTGATCCGTGGAAGTCCCCATATTGGCCAAACTTGAGTCTGACAGACGTCAGCGGGGGCTGTGAGTGAGGAGTGTTCTCAGACAAGTGTCATCGAATTCTGCACCGTCGACACAAAATAGGATTGTAGAAAAGAAGTTGAAACAAACCCACGAGCTTTAACATTACTGCTATGTTCTGGATTTCCACATTTTCTGATTTTAATCTTTCTGAAATGCAGTTCAACCTTAATTTTTTAAGTCTTTTCCAAACAACTATTAGTGTTTTGTTGCACATACTGTATGTGGAACTAATATTCCTTGTTCTGAGACAATGATGCTGTGACTTTGTTGATTCCTTTACTTTTCAGATAGGGCCATCACTGGATTGATAACAAACTTTGGATCGAATACCATGAAATGTGGTATAGACATTAATTATAAAAGAGAAAAACGTAAATGTTAATGCAAAAAAGCGACGTTCAAACACAAAACATTGGAACAGACTAATAATCAAGTATTTTTGAATGGCAAAAAAGTTATGTTATGTTATCTACAATGATATCTGTATGCAATAAGCCTCTATGTGTAATACGCCTGAGATCCTGACAGCTGCATTTTGCATTTTGCCAAGCAGGAAAAGAAAAGTCCAACTTAATTAACAAGGAAAAGAAATGTGATTTATCTGTGTACCGATGATTACGGTTATCTAAATGTGTCAAGAATTTTTCCTCAATTTCCTCATGGGTTCAAAAACATGTCTCAGGTTTTCTTTAACCAAGAGATATTATGTTCAAACATTGCAGACCACCTGGACTCAAAACCCAGATTTTGACAATAAACAATGCAAATCTGTGATCAGATGTTGCTGTTTGTGTTCATTTGCCCGTCCAGTAAATCACTTATTCAAACCTGTGGGGCATAATTAACTGGAAAGGAGTGGCATCTTTTAAACTAGGTCGTATGCCATGTTTTGTTTCACGTCTTGCCATGTCAACTTCTGTCTATGATGTCATAAAAATATGCGTAACTAAGTCCAGCCAAGTCAGATTTAGGTAAGAGGCATCTGTGTTTCTCTCACCTTCAAACCATGGAGACACAAACACTGGGTGTGTCATCAACAGGTTTCCAGAACAAGTACGTGATTTGCTCAGGAAGTCAGCTACTGTAGAGTATTTTCTTGGGTGTGACAAAATCCATTAAACTTGGCTCTGTTTAAATTCAAGGCACTAAAAGATATGTCCCACTTTTGTTAGGCTGTGCCTGTGGCTTTGGTAACACGAAAACAAAGTACCACATGTAGACTAACAACAGTAATTTAACAACAATGCAGTAGTTTGCTGGACTCAAATGAAAAGACTTTACTTCAGGTCAGTTTTGCAACATTTATTATGTTGAATACAAACCTGGGTCTTAATGATAGCTGCACACTGTAATACTGTAATTTAACAGGTTTGACATGTTCCATTTTCTAAAACATCATAGAACCTCGCTTAATAATTTAACCTAATACCTGCCACCTGGACTCCAGCTAAAATGTTTTCCGTCCTCTTCCTGACATGCAATATGGGGTGAGCTGGGAGCTTCAAATGCTGCTCAGTGAGTGTCCAAACAAAGTGTAGCGCAGTTAATAACAGTTGACTTTGATTTATTAGTGACAGTCTGCAAGCCATGACAAAAATGTTTTCAATGCTGACTCACTATCGCCTGTTATTCTCTGTTATTGCATGAATTATCAGTTAACAGTAATAATATATAGCACTGTGCATTCTACCACACTTCCCTGACCAGCTAAGAGAATCAACATGTTTCTAGCAACAGCGCACACGTAAAATAATTGTACACATAAACTGTATGCTGTTAACGTGACATCATTCTTGTGTGATTCCTTGGAATAGTTTTGTCACTGACTCACCAGTGTCCCAGCGCATCCCAGATCGAATTTACTGGACTGTGATGCACTACCTATTTAACTGAGAACTGATTTTGTTTCCAAAGAACATCGACGGGGAAGAAGAGAATATTTTACTTTAACTACTGTTTTGGAAAGCCCCCGTTTTTTTTTTCCCATTTAATTTCAGACTCTGAATGTTGTTTCAAGGTTATGATTACTCTATTGACTTTTCTTTTTATTGGGTAGTCCATTCAAATCCTTCTATTGATAGATTCCATGAATCCTCTTTCACTGAGTCCATCATACTGAATCTACAGTAGTCCTGACTGGTCAAACATCGGCTTTGGATAGGGCGTTTTGCATAATATTTCCATTTCAGTTGAAGCATTACTTTATCCAACAATACCCCCCGTTTGCATTTTCTTTTCATGTCTTATTAACATGGTCAAAATTGGATAGTCATCAAGTAATCTTTTTTTTTTCCTCCCCAAAAACTCTCTTTCACGATAAGAGCAGTACCATTGTGCGTTTTTTTTTTTATATATAAATTTGATGCAGAAATGTGCCACCTAAAGTGGATTTAGAGATGATAAAGGTTATGACTTTTCTCCGGATTAATCATGGTGCTAATAGATGTGAGAGCTGCGGTGCACAGGTCGCTGGGCTTGGTTGCCTTGGGACTTTAGAGAAGGGAACAATGGTGGCTGCCATGAAACATGAGATAACAACGAGGTGGAGGGAGGGAGTCTGTTACAGTGACTGCTAATTGGCCTGCACGTACCCTGTGGACCTGCCCTTGAAAGACCCCGTGTTCTGCTGCTTTGCAGAAGTGTTTATCCATTCATTTATTGACTGTAGACCAACACAGAGAAATTCCTGTGTCATGTTCTAGGGTTAAAATACTAAGATTGATGTCTCTGTGTGTGTGTTGATGTCTTGAGAAAAAATATGAGCAGAAAATGTATCCGCTTAAATCTTACTCATGTACGAGACCTTTGGCCAGCTTGTGTTCAGACTATGTTTTTTTTTATTTAATTTATTCTGTTTCACTTTTCCAGATTTAAATACACTTGTATTTTTGAAGAAAAGCCTTACAGCACCAGGGGCCAAATGTTCACTGCTTTGTAAAAAGAATTGCTTTTGAAAAATAAAAAAAATGTGAGCCAAAGTGAAATACTGCTCCAAGTCCAAATATCTCAAAAAGGAAAGTAACAACTCACCCCTGAAATGAGAATACAGTCATTACTGATTCACCCTCACGTTAGTTGAGAAGCCATTGAAGTTTGCAGGGTGATGAAACACAAAGACAGTTAGCCTTCATTGTTACCATCTCAGCTTTTTCATGAAAATACTGATTGTTATTGTGCGGCTCCAAAACCCTGATCACGACTTACATCACAAAAAAAAAAAAAGGAGGTCAGTGACTATGGCATTGACTTCCTCACAGCCTCACAGGATCTAACTTCTCCCATAATAGATGTGTAGATTCTACAGTTTTATTTCATTTCAATACTATTTATATAGCGCC
This sequence comes from Argyrosomus regius, assembly GCA_946959425.1. Lineage (NCBI taxonomy): Eukaryota > Metazoa > Chordata > Actinopteri > Sciaenidae > Argyrosomus > Argyrosomus regius. Next base: position 29,126,788 of record OX336882.1, read on the forward strand.
AAATCATAACGGACGATATCTCATGACGCTTTCCATATAAAGCAGGTCTATATTATTTACAGAGACCCAACAATTCCCACCATGAGCAAGCACTTGGTGACGGTGGTGAGGAAAAACTTCCTTTAAAAAGCAGAACCTGGTTCATGAGTTTAGAGAGGGAGAAGGGAAGGGGGAGGGAGAGGGGAGAATAGAGAGAGAGACAGATGCACAGCAGCAATAATAAAAGTTAGAACTATAATTTTAAATAGCAGTCATCTAATAGTTGTAATAATGATGATATAATTATAGTGTTTGTAATATGATGTGTACAAATGGAGACGGAGAGAAGAAGAGATGAGCTCAGTGCATCATAGGTTGTCCCCTGACAAGGCCTATAGCAGCATACCTAAGGGACGGTTCAGGATTCACCTGAGCCAGTCCTAACTATAACCTCTATCAAAAAGAAACATCTTAAGCATACTCCTAAATGTGGAGAGGGTGTCTGCCTCCCGAACCCAAACTGGGAGCTGGTTCCACAGGAGAGGAGGCTTGATAGCTGAAGGCTCTGACTCCCATTCTACTTTAGGAGACTATAGGAACCACAAGGAACCCTGCATTCTGAGAGTGCAGTGCTCAAGTGGGGTACTAGACCACCAGACTGTGAGAAAGATTTGAATAGTGAATCTCATGCAGTGTCTAGCCAGTCGAAGCTGACTACTGCACACTTGTGAGCACAAGATTTGTGCTTGAGCCTTGAGGATATTCCTGTTATGCATCATCGCTAATATATTGTAAACGTCCGTCCTGAACAGTAACAGAAATGAACCTTTTCTAGGTGTGGAGTGCAAGACGGGACATGCGCTCACCCACACATGCTGAGTAATTCATGACGACTGTCGCAAAATCTTTATAATGCCAATAGCCTGAGGCTGAAACTCCACAGTGACGCATCGATTTTCATCAAACAGTCATTGTATACAGTGTACACGCTGCCTGCAGGGAGATGTTACTGAGCTGAGTTTGTGGCAAAAATCTGTCTGGCAAGGTGTAGAATTTGCATACAAAAAATCTGAAACAAGATCAAAAGTGAGAATTCTTGTTCTGTCGAAACACTTCTCCTGTGACACAGGAGGGGTGGAAGATAGCATGATGAGGAAGTACTGGTGAAAAAAGGAGTGTTGTTTCATGCGACTCCAGAGCCGCACATAATTTATCACGTCTTTAACTGAGAAGTTTCCAAGAGATTTTCCAAACTGTCAGCCAACATATTTTATTCTGCTGGGAATGCGGTTTCACACAGAGTAGTTTCGCTATGTTGTCCTTAATTAAACCGCATGGTTGAATGCCAATACATGTTTATCAGTCCGTTGCATTTGTTTATTTTGTATGTTGGTAACGTGTTTTTCCTGACATGCAGATCATTAATCTCTTTCTCTTCTTCTTTATTTAAAAATGTTAAGCAAGAAACTTAAAGAGAAGAGTATTTCATGCAAAACTTCTGTTAAGACTACGATGATTCTTACCTTCAACCTTTAGATCCGCTGTGATTTTTTGGGTCTGGGTCAACATGTATCTAAGAAAAGGAGAAGAAGCTTTTCTGGTGCTTTTTTCATGTGATTTAGCATCATAAATGGTGTCTCTCATCATTATATTTTCATACATCATGTATTATTTTGTGTTACTGACAGAGGAGGGGAGAAACTGATACCACATCTTCTCATCTTTATCCTCTTCCAGCAAGAGCTATCTGAAAACTTCCGGAACAACTGGGTAACAAAAAAAAAAAAAAAAACTGTTTGTGTCTGATGAAGAGGAGATACAAAAGCGTGAGAAAGTGTGTGAGAAGTGCGTGAGTGCGTGTAAGAGGGTGTGTTCACAGGTATGCCAGCCCCCTTGTGTGTGTGTGTGTGTCACCAGCCATTGTTGCACTGATGCAACACCTACCTGAGGTGTGTATAAAAGACAGCGACATGATTCATCTGCGTCAAATTAACAGTTCAAGTGTGCCAAATAGTTCCGGCTCACAAACAGTGACCTACTGGCTATGGCTCCATCACGAGTTTCTGGTATGAAGATGAGGAATCTTCTTTTTGGGGTTATTCTGGGACTTCTTGCTGTTGTCCACTCAACACCTGTTAATAGTAAGTCAGTCTTTTATCTTTATTTTCTCTGTTTTTCATGGTGTGTCTCCTTTAAACACTTGAAGCAATACTTTCTTACTCACGTTACAGTGTCTGTGTGAATTTAATTGTCATATGACGCGTCTTTGAGTATTAAACTAAAAGATTAAGATCTGAAATGAGCTCGACTTTTTTTCTGCTTATATCTTCATGTAAGATATTCATTGACGATCAATTAAATTCTACTATTTAATATGACATTCTTGCACCTCAGGGCTCAGGAGGCTATAGCCATGAATTTTGCAGTCTGACAAATACAGTCATTCTTCTGTACAGACCTGTACAGACCAAATTTCAATAATTCCCATGGTGTCCTTTTTCTTACCCCGTGAGTCAGCACTTCCCCCGCTGCCACCTAAGATACTCTTTATGTTTCAGGTCCAACTCTTTCTGTAGGAATGCCAGAGTAGTATTTCATTCCCGGTGCACAGGTTTCACTGGCACCTCCAGATTACACACAGCGATCATTGTAAAATGTCCTGAGCTGCTCCAGGAGGTGCATTAATGCGTACGTCTTGTGTAAGGTGAAACCAAAGATCAGCAAAGAGCTGTTACACAAGTTTGGGCAACTGGTAACCTCATAGGGAACAGCGGAGCTGAACATGACTGGGCAGAAATGGAAAGTGGAGAAGTGTGATTTGATTCTTAGGCCTTTTATTTATTTATTTTTTTAATTACATTTTTAAAATCCTATTTTGACTTTGAGATTTAACAGATTTTTGCTCTTTATGGTCAGTGTTTTATCAGCAAAATGGATTTTTAAATGATCGAGTACTCGTAATAAAGAAAAATGATCCCTGTGACTGCTTTTAATAACTTTATATACAGTTTTCTTAGGGCAGTGGTTTCCAATTTAAAGTCAGGCTCCTCCAAAAGGTCACAAGATAAATCCGAGGGGGTCACAAGATGATCCACGTGGTATAAAGAAGAAAAAAAAAAGTTCTGCTACATAAATGTGTATGCATTTTTTTTTGATATTCTCTAATCTAATAAATTAATATTATATCTTATATCTAATAAATAAGATATAAGATAATATTTCCCTGAACACCAATTCAAATGAAAACATCTGAGAAGTTTCAAGGGAAATCTTTCTTTGGCCCAACAACTCATAGACATCTGAACTCATAGACACTACTGTTGTCAGCAGTAATGTGCTAAAAAGGTTGAAAATTGCTGGTTTATTCTTTAACAATATACTGTATTTTGCAGGGTTATCATATAATATTATTTTAGATATAAAATCTTATTCCAAAAGTATTTGCTCCAGCTGTCAGGAAAACCTAGTAACAGGCACAACACTTCATACTGAAATAAAGTCATGCAGATGGAAATATTTATATATTCATAAGTACAAAAACCTCAAAACTTTGGGACTACTACTACTACTAATAATAGTTATTACTGTAATACAGGGGGATAAGCAAAAAACAATATACTTGCATTAAGCCCATGACCTTATTTGTCCTTTTGCTTCCTCCTCTTTAATGACACAAAAGCCTGATAATGGCTTCCTTCCAACTAAAACAGAGGAAAAGAACAGTCATGGTTTACACTGTTGTACTAGGTGTGTCCAAAAACGTAGTATGCTCTCACAAAACCTGTGCTTTGATGAGGCTGCCTCTCTTTTGTTAACCCACTCATAGACGATTAGTCATCGAGGTTAATCATTACCATTTCTCACCACTCCTCATCAAAGACAACACAAGTTTATACAAGAATTTGGGGCGAAGTACGTATGCCATGCGTGGTAGTTTTGTAATACTCCATTAAATCTTTGTAAATTTCCTTTCTGCTCAAGTCAGGGCTGGTAGGTAAACACTTAACCTGACCTGTGGATTTTTCCGTTTCTCTCTTTGTCCTAGCTGTGACCCAGAACCCCTCCGAAGCTGAAGATGATTTTTTCCGAGAGGCCATGACAGATGGGTTCCTTATTGATCAGTCTCTTCCAACTTTACTCACAACTGAATCACTTCCAAAAAAGCCGACTGACGACTCCAGCTCAAATTCATCTACCAACCAAATTCCTCAGTCTGGTGTTACCGCTTCACCAGTGCCAAATGAAACCCAGACAGAAGAGAGTGCTGATGGCAGTGGGTACGGGGTCCTAGGAGTTGAAGACTATACAACCACAACTCAGAGTGTTACACATATTCAGAGCTCTACCTCCACACTGTTGCCAAGGAACATTTATGACTTCATTTCAGATTCATCTACCACCCAAATCCCTCAGTCTGGTGTTACCGCTTCACCAGTGCCAAATGAAACCCAGACAGAAGAGAGTGCTGATGGCAGTGGGTACGGGGTCCTAGGAGTTGAAGACTATACAACCACAACTCAGAGTGTTACACATATTCAGAGCTCTACCTCCATACTGTTGCCAAGGAACATTTATGACTTCATTTCAGATTCATCTACCACCCAAAACCTTCAGTCTATCTCCGATGAAGGTAGTGGGTACACAACCACGACCATGACCACCACGAGCACTCAGGAAGACACGTTAAATAATGAACGCGCTGGGAACACCAGTACAGGAAAGCTTAAAGCAACTGCAGGTAAATATCCTATACCCGACCCATTAGTTATACCTACAATCGCTGTTATATTGTATATATTATTTATTGTGTTTTTATTAATTAGTTTTTTTTTCTATTTTTAGCTAATGGACCAAAGGAGCCAGCGAAGCTAAACACAGCACAGAGTACACAAAGTGAGTCGAATTAATAAAAAAAAAATCTAAATCCCCAAAAATAAAATATACCAGATTTCTGCATAAATGTCCATCTCATTAACTTTTCTCCCATTTCTCCAGGTTGGATCATCATCGTTGGTTTCATCGTCGGTGTTGCAGCACTGGTAATGCTCTGTGTTGCCATCGCTACAAGAGACAAGTAAGAATTAAATATGAATACTATACATAAAATATTTTACCATAACTATTATAAGCACAGGATTAAATTGTCACCATTCCTTAATTCGAAGGTGGAATGGACCAAGCCCAGCATCCCAACTGGAGACCAATACCAACTCCACAAACCAGCAGAGGGGGCTAGAGTTGGAGACATTCCTGCACAAAGACAATCCGAGGGAGAACGGAAAGGCAGCAGAGTACACAGTCATCCCCCTGGACGAGCTTTCAGAGAGCTACTCATCACACTGAGGTTCGGAAACAGATCCTCTGGGAGGCTTGAGACTCTCCACTGAACCACAAGACTGTTTGAAGCAGATGAATTTCATCAGAGGAACAAAACTATCGGTGGCTGTTGAGCTAAAGGTTTCTGTGGACTTTCACAGTTCTGGGCCAAGTCTGAATGAGAATCATGGCCTGGTTTTTCACGTCTGACTTTCAAAAACTCTGTCATATCTTTACTTTGAAAAGTACAGCGATATTTGGTTGATGTATTTATTGCCATATCAACTCTTTTATTAACTGTCGGGTAAGATACACAAATGCCTTTTATTTCAAACACAGTTGAAAACTCTTTACAGTGTTTTACTTACTGTTTTTTTTTTTTTCATTGTAAATAATTAATGTCTTTTTTTAACTCACACATCTGGTTTTGGACACAAAAACTGTCCCCTCTAGTGAAAATGTGTACCCTTATTGTAATGTTATTTTAAATCTTTTTGTAGATAATATTATTGAAGACTGTGTCGTGGATTGTAACTTATATTAAGGTGTTTTTTTCTCTCCCAACATTCAATGTGGAAGCTCTGTAGTAAACAGTGCACAGCCCATTAACTCATTGGCTTCTCTTGGCGACCTACACCGCACTTCATCTGCTTGCAACATGCACTTACTGAATGCTCATGCTGTATCACATCTGCCCTTGTCTCAGAAATAAACACAACGGCAGCTCATCAATAAACATTTATTTGTTTTCATTCATATTTACACAGTATTAAAACATTTACACACATTAAGTCCATTTGCCTGACAAATATCTTCGTGCACTGTTAGAGTTTATTTAGTACAAGTGCATTCAGTCCTTGCGTCCCTGCTTGCATTTAGTCAAAGTCAAAAGAAGTTTTTCATTACAAAGAATGTCAGACACAAGAAAAATGTTGAACACATTCTTGGACCAATATGTATGTAGAATCAAAAAGAAAGATAGAAAATAGAAGTTTTATTATCTAAAGATTGTACAATTTCACGTGCTCATAGAAAACACTTGCTACACGAGGCCAGCTGACTAAAATCTTATGCTTATGTAGATCAAGGCCCAATAACAAACAAAATGGATGGAAAAGTGATGTAATGAATAAATAGATGATCGATTTTTGACATAAATCAGGGAATGTTGATAATGACTGTGGAAGATTCTCTTCCATTTTGAAGGAAGGCCGTGCTTGAGCCAAACACTAGATGGTTCGCCGAGGCCTCATGTAGTAGTACTGTAGCTGCCAGCACCAATATTCAACGCACATAAAAAATGCCTTAAAGGTCCAGTGTGTAAAATTTTGTGGCTTCTATTTACAGAATCTGTCCAAAATTGAATATTATACCCATAACTATGTTTTCATTAGTGTATGATAAACTTAAATTCCTTAATGCTGCAGGTCCTCTTCCAGTGAGTCCGCCATGTTGAACTCCCACCTAGCCCAGAATGTACAAACTCACTGGCTCTAGATAGGGCCCTTCGCATTGGGCCAATGTAGTTTCTCCATGTGACAGGTGAGGCAAAGGGTTTGCAATCAGCAACTACAACACTCGATGCCTAAATCCTACACACTGTTCCTTTAATGTGCTCATTACCCTTAAATAGCATCCACTCATTAAACAAGTGAAAAATATTGGGCTTTCTTCTCTGACAACTGTTTGAAGCTCCGTAGTTTCTCCTAAAACCACATAAATTTAATCCATTGTTTGGAAGTAAATAACTCTAAATTCACAACCTATTGAGACATCTAGTGGCCCATAAAATGAACATTAACATTGTGCTAGCATTGTTACATATATATAGTTATAGTCTTTATAGAAACCTTTAGCATAGCAAAAACAATTCTGACAGATTACATAAAATGTCAAATTCTATACATTTGATTTATACACTTTATCTAAAGAGAGTATATACACAAAGTGCAAGGAGGCACTTTAAACATGAATATATAAGCCGTTGCTTATATGAAAAGAGAAACAAATAATCCTGTTTCCTAGGTTTGAACAGAAATGCTACACAGTGTTGAACATGCACATATTCCGCCAACATCCAATGATCTTGTTGTTACAGCTTTAAATTTATGTGAGCGCTGGTGGCAGAATTTAGTGTGCGCTTGCTAAACAGACATTACTGTAGCTAATTAACACTGTTATTTATGTTTAAATTTACTGTGTTGAAACTAAATCTAAAGCTGCATAATCTAAGTAATGACTTGTGAGGAAGGCCCAGCCATCCTCGTTCTGAGCGTAGTAGGTGGAAATACTACCTTACATTACTTCCTCTTCTAAAATGCGAGTCCCAATATTCTATTGAAATGAATAGTTTGAACTTTTATCCTGAAATGTGTTTGTCATCACACGGACTGCACTCTGCAGTTGACATCATCAAGGCAAGGTTGTCATATAGCAAAGATATAAACAGTTTGAAATAAAAGACAGAGCAATGCACTGGCCTGCTGCGAGTTTAAGACCAACCCACTCAACTCTCCGGTTGAACCGCCAACTTTTCTTTTTCCTTGTTAATCTTCCTCTCTTGCTCTCAGAAACACGCATGAACACACATAAATTCCAGTACACAGGCATACTTTTTGACTACGAACAATGCTTAACTCATAAAGAACATACAAAAAAATAATAAAGAAATAACTGGGAGGGCACCCTTCACTTACTCTATTTTCTGCTTTACGGCTCACTGCAACACATCCTGTACTGTTTGTTGCCACATTTAGATGGCACATGCGCTCCTCTTAAGTCCTAAGCTTTGCTTCTTAGGCTCGAACCATGTGTGTGACATCAGGGTGTAATCCCATAAGTCAAGCAGTCAAAGGTAATGCAGTGTTTAACCATCTTGCACTTAGATCATAATACCACAAACAGCACTGTTTCATTCAGTTAATGTTCCGTTCTCATCAATCCAGTTTGCATTATTTAGAACCTTTGGTGGTTACAGACATTTCATAAGAAGACAGAGCATGCCACTGATAGGGACTACCATTCAGAAATACCTGGCAAATTCCGATGACTGATTTCCTTCATATGTTCTGAGTTGATTTCGAACATTCCTATCATTTCTCACTTGGTCCTTGTATAAGATTTAACTGGCAAGGCCATCATCCAACCATCATTTCTCTGCCCTTTTAGTTACAAAGAAAATGCTTCGATACAAAAGAAGAATGAGATGTTGCGGAAGTTGACAGAACAGGAAGCTTGCAGCAGTACCAAGTAAGGCCCTGAGTGTTGTCAACCAAATAATTTATTCTTCTGTACAAAGTGAATGAAATGCACCAGTTCTTTACAGTTTGTGTCTAGTTAGTGCAAATGCAAGCTCTAATGCAAGTTGTTGAGTCATCTGTAGTTTGCTCCAGAAGCTACCCGGATGGGTAACTGAAAGATTGGCCGAATGAGTGTTCTTGCGGTACGTTGACTCTGCTAACTCTCTCTTTTTTTTTAAATCTTCTTTTTGTATGTGATTTTTTTTTTTTTGGTCTTTTTTGTTGTGTTGTGTAAGCAGAAAATAAAAGTTGTTGGAACTCAGGGTAAGGCGCAGCAGCATCTGGATCTGCTTTAGTCGCATTTCCATGGTCCCTCCTCAACAAGAGAGAACTCTGCAGTCTTGCCATTTGTGCCCATCGTGACCTGTAAGTAATTATCAAGAACATCTAACTATGGGGCCAAGGCACCATCATTTACAAACTGTCAACAGTTGGGAGCAGAGAAACCATTGACCTTGGGGCACAGTTAATGTATGGTTCCCCAACATTGAAATACATGTCATCTTATACACTGATACAGTGATGCTGTTTGCACGTCATTGTGGTTTGCCAGTTGCACGATTACATCAAAACAGGGATATTTATAGTTTTTCAAAGTTGGCCATGTATTTTATGGATTCTCTGCCCAACCGAATTACAATGCCGGAATAACCAGAATGCAACTTTAGCATCAGATACAAAGTTGCATTACACAGACAATGAAATATCAACAAAATTCTACTTTATAAGTGAAATAATCTGAAAAATAACAACAATTTAGCTCTTGTTTGTTTAGAAAGCTAACTACAATATTGAAAGGAAATGATCTTTGATAGGCATTTCATAAATATATGCATCACTTTGGATGAAACATGGTGAAACAGCAGTCTTTATGTATACCACCAGCTAAAAAAACTCTTTGCAAAGATGGCCAATGATTAAAAACTGTAATTTGGTCAGGCCTGCCACAAATACATGTCCAATTAAGTAGAGCAAAGAAAAACAGTGTTCTTAATAAAATCAAGACATACCACAACAAAATACAAGTCAAATATAATTGGGTACAGAACAACGCATTAGGAATGGTTGGTGCTTAAAAAGACTTAGAAAACACTTTCATTTAGATTTCATGAGAGTAAAACAGAGTTTTTGAGGATGATAAAAAAAAAGTATAATATAAAAAAGAAACTTTGATTTTGATGAACCTGGTATCACAAAAACTGCTTTTTCATAATCACATTAACAGGTGAATAAATAAATAGTTTTTTAGAGCAACTTTTTAAAAAAAAACATTTTCTTCAATTAAATTATGACAGATACTATCCACATAGACACAAATACACCGGTATAAGAAGTCACATGGAAAAGAAACAAAAGACGAACACAAACACAGAGCGGGGGAAGGATTCTCTACATACAAGTCTCTATGTCCGTTAACGTGAAATGTACCTTGCAGTCGTCTATCAAGATTGAGTTGTGGTGAGCGTATACGTTCTGGTTGCTGTTATTTTCATAGAAGGATTGAGTCTTTGCCATCTCAAAGTCATCCATCCGGGTCTGGTTAGAGTCGTAGGAGTCAAGCTCGTGCTTGGAAAGATGGTACACGATACCCGCTCCATAGGAGTCCCCGACCACGTTGACTGATGTGCGGAAACGATCCCTGCATGTTGAAGAGGAAAAGTGGAATTCAGTTCATTCATGAAAGAAAAAGAGAACAGCAAAGAGCCAGGACAAGTGTCTTTGTTTTCACTTTTTCTTTTAAAAATTTAAAGGAACACCGGTTTGGATGTCCTTATTGAAGCACAATATACATCCAGGGGAGGAGAGCTTCACTGATATTCAGCTGCAATACATTTGAATCTATTAGTTAACAAGAGGCCAAGCAGCTCATTCCCAGTTGACTAATTTATGCCTTGCTGCCAACAAAGCAAGAAAGTGCCAGCACTTTTTTTTAAATCTTTTTGCAAGTGGATTATGTACTGTAGTTCTGTAAGTTACGTATCTGAATCAACACAATGACGTCAGTGGGTGGGCGCAAAGAGAGCAAAACTCTACATCTCCAGAAAAGTTATCAAAGCCAGACAGCAAGGAATGTTTACACCCCCAAAACATATGTTAGAGAACATGCATTTCTCACTTTATAATGAGACCCACAAGCAAAAACATGTACATTTAAATGAAAGTCAAGCATCTGTTTTCATGGAACTTTGGCTACTACTGCTCTACAGTGTACAAACTATGCGTATGAGTGCGCTGCCCTGGAAAGAAAGAAAAAAAAAGATAAAATACATATGCACCTCATTAGAAAGTGAAATGATCTTAAGATGTTAAAGGAGAAAGGGTGTTGGATTGAATGTTAATGCAATTGAAATCATTAAGAGTGTAAAGCAATAGAAAGCTGGAGTTGTACATCCTGGGAGGGCAATGAAGAAGGTAGGCAGAGTTCTGCTTTGAAGCCATGAATATCTGCAATTCAATTAAAAATCTGGTGAGCATGATAAGTCTGTAATTTTCTTTAATTTCCCAGTCTGATTGAGATGATGCCACATTCTTAAGGAGGAAAATATCAATTTTGTTAGTTTGTGACCAACAAGCACTGCGGAATTTGGCCTTTAGGGATTTGAGAGGATAAAAACTTTAGATAAGCAATGAAAAATGTTAGATTGTAAAGTTTAAATTATAAATTGTGCTGGAATGTTTCTTTATGTTTTGAATGATAGCGTTTGTGTTGATGGTGAACTTACAGCAGCCAGTCAACAGCGACCAGGAGGCTGATGTCCTGAGTGGGCAGCCCCACCGCCGTGAGGATCAGAAGCATGGTCACTAGTCCAGCACTGGGAATACTGGCTGCTCCAACACTGGCCAGGGTGGCCGTCATACTGAATAGGAGAAAAAAGTTCAACTCTCAGTAGGAAGGACAAACCACGGGCTCCAACATAACAGTGCCACAATTCACTTTTAACATTCAGTGACTGTATTAATAATAAAAATGGAATGATGTCTATTAAATATTTGAAATTACTGATAAACTAGGGTATAAGGCTGTAGTTATTAATTATAATCAAGACAACTCAAATTGAACTTAAATTGGCATATACACAATGGTACTATGATCGAAAACCCTCTCAGTTCTGAAAATAAAAGAAAGATCCCTGAGTTTTAAAAACATTTTACTGTGTGTATGTTTCACCGGATTTATGTGGAAAAATTTCATTTGAAATAAGGACAGTCATTCTTTTGCTCAGGCAGATTTAAACCCCTGCTGGGAAGAATTTGGCTACTTTATTACCAAAATGTTACCTTGCAAATGTGTTGTGATATCTTACTGTAGCCACATTCTCACCTGACAGTAACAATCTGGCCCCAGTCGAGCTCAATACCATTCATCTGAGCAATGAAGATGGCAGCCACAGCCTCATAAAGCGCTGTGCCGTCCATGTTGATGGTGGCGCCCACTGGGAGGACAAAACGTGTTACTCTCTTGTCGATGCCCAGGTTCTCCTCTAAGCATCGGAACGTGACGGGCAAGGTACCGGCACTGCGGCAAATAAAAGAGGTAGAAACGCTTTATTATTAGAGTCACAAATAGCATTCAGTGAGCATGCAATGAGTGAGTCACTGCACCCAAAAACTTACATGAATAAAGAACCCAACAACAAATTATAGACTGTGTTAATCCATTTGATGGGGCCACTATTTCTGTTACAATAGTTTTAAACTTAATTTAAGTTATTCCTCTTTTCTCACTAAAATAAATCCACTCTGGTAATTTATTTAATGTTAATTTGTTTCTTAAAATAGACTAGTGTAGGCTAAGGCTTTGATAAATTTAACGTCACCAAAGAAACACAAACTAGTTTGAATTCAGAGAGAAAACAGCAGCTGTGTCTCAGCAGCTGTTTTGTATGTTTTGTCTGATAATTCATAAGTGTTACTCCGAGATGGAGGAGGAGAGAGAGCATGAAAGAACTGAGGTCACAAAGTCAGGAGGAGAAAGAATGTGTCTATGTCATTAATAAAACAAAAGGAAAGATATCCCACATTGAGGCAAAGTGAGAAGACATTGCTGGCAGGACTACTTCACAGTTACAAAGGGGTGAAAAGGGGGAATCTGAGTATTCACAACAACATGCAGCACATCAGAGAGGAAACCCAAATTAGATACAGTCACACTGTGCTTACCAGCATCAGATCCTAGAAAAACAATAACAAAGACTGAAATCACTCATACCTGGACGCTGTTCCAAGTGCCGTGACCCAAGCTTGGAATATTCCCATGAAGAACTTGTAGGGATTTTCTTTTACTATCACAAAATATATCAGCGGAAGGAATATGCCTCCATGGATGATGAGACCAACTATGACAGTGATCATATACATCCCCAACTGCCTCGCAACCACCTCCAAGTCAGCAATGGAGATGATCTTTCCACAGATGAGGCAGGCAATACCAAGAGGGGAGTACCTGAAGATAGACATGGGATATGTTTGTACTCAGGATTACTTTTACACATGTGTAAAAGCAGGTATATTATTAATATTTTCAATATATAAATATGTGGTGTATTACCTGTGGGATTCTCTAAATCAATATCATTTTCATGAAGAGAACAAACCAGGGAAATGGTTTGTAACTGAATGTGGAACACTTACCACATAATTGCGCCAACGAGCCTCATGACAATATCATTCAGGACGTTGAAAAACTCCAACATCAGTTTGGCCTTTTCTCCCATTTTCCCCATAATAACTCCAAAAGCAACAAAGAATCCAATCAAACCTGCAAGATGCAGAATACAGTGATTAGTCTTGGATAAGTCTTTTGAACTGAATATACTAGAACGATACCCAGTTCACTCTCACTCTTAATCAGTCATTGAAAGTAAGATGGCAATGTACAAAGTGTAAAAATGTAAAAGTACCACTAGAGACATTTCAATTCATTCATGCTTTTTGGCTTTGTTTGTTAGTTTGTCTATTGGCAGAATGTCACAAAAATTAACTATGAGGTAACAAGTGATGAGTCTTAGCATAGATATAGTAATTTTCTTATGAAGTAATGAACTCACTGGACTTAAAAACACCTGCCACATTTATGTCATAACTAAATAAGTCTGTTACTACATATATTTTGACAGAGATCCAGATGCAGAGGGCAGAGATTTTCTATTAATAAATCTGATTGTGTAGCATTGGTGGTTGTATGTTTTCTAGTCATTATGTAACTGAAAATAAGACTTGTGTTTTTCTTCAACAACTGTTATTTCTTTTTTGGCTCTGCAGTGTGTGTGTTTCCAAACTTTTCACCTACCCAGGACATTCATCCCACTCTTGAACTGAAGTGACCTTTTGACAGTAAACTGTGGAGGTGCTTTGGTTCTGTTAGTGGGCACGGGTACTTTGGTAACTACTGTTTGGATCTGGACAAGAAGCAAAAGAAAAGAACAAACAGTTGGAGCCTTCCACATATGAATCAGACTTTTTTTTTATGCTGGGTTAAAAAACCTTTTGTGGGACTCCTACCTGCTGAAAGCACGCCTGCACCAAGTTCTCTGGGAAAAGATTGCGGATGAGGTCGAAGAAAGCGTCAAGGCTGGACACCTCGTCGTTCTTCTTTCCCTGTCCAAGATTAGCCCTCAGCTTGGGGTTCCCGGGATGGATGAGCAGCACCAGCACCACTCCCAGGACGGCTGCGATCACCGTCGTTGACATATAGTACACCATGGCCCTGGTGCCTAAGCGGCCACTGGATTTGGCATCCAAACCGGCTAGTCCTGTTGACATAGTATGTTTGACAGCAAACAAATATAAGTGTTGAACATCAAGATTTTTTTTTATAAAGTAGATCTGATTTCTTCTCCAAGTAGTTATGAAATAACTTTGATTAAAACATTACAATCAGGTTGATCAGTTCCTCTCTCCAAACAGTTGCTTCCAGTCAGAACTTGCAGCATTTCTACTGTGAAGCCTCCACACAAAAGGCTTACCTCATTTAGATAAGAGGTGCTGGTGTTGTGATTGTGACTGTTTTGTCTGTGAGGACATATTGTGCAAATATATTGGAAAAACAAACTCTGCACCCATAAATTCCACATCAGTTGCTTCCAAATTGAGATGAGTCAGTCAGAAACTTAATTACACATTTGTAGTTAGTTAGACAATTGGACGTATCTTTTGAATTCAGTTTTTAATTATGCAGTCTGACAGCAAATTAATGTAGCACTGTTTATATGTTGACTTGTGGAAAGACTAGATCTCTTGACTTCCCTGAACAGCACATGATAAATAACAGCAGTCTTCAATACGTGAATTGCTTACTGAGGGTAATTGAGTTTAGTAAGGAAGGCCTGCTAGAAGATGTGTGCAACTTCTCTACTCGGTTGTGGAGAGACAATATTAGAAATGCGTCTGCACACTGTGCTATAAGCAATGATTAGGATTTAATATTATCTTCAGGTTATAATGTCGTTATATTCATACAGGCTTCTACTTTTTAATCAAAAAATTGCTTTTATATGCTGATTAACAGTTAGGGACTGTATCCAAAGCTATTGCTGTGTCTCATTTCGGATACTTCAGCTAGTACACTTCTTCACTGTGTACACTACGTACTTCCTGGAGTAGTGCACTAATTTCAGCAGTGTAGTGTTGCCTTATTTTGAGTACGGCAATTGGGGACTTACTGGAAATGACGATTGCAACGTTTCATTGCTTCTTCTTCACCGATTTGCAACCGGAATTGCAAGCGGAGCACCAACATTTGGCTGCCAAAATATTGCGGTATCCGGTGTATTTACAATGTTGGTGGTCCTTTCCCTTCAGTTACCTAGACAAATGGCGGCCATAGACGTTGCGAAGTGTCCAGCATTCCACATGCAACTTTCTATATGTTAAGTGCACCATTGGGTACTTATAGTACACTGCATTTTGCAAGTGTAAGTATGCAGGTTCGCAAATTGAGACTCACACAACTCCCATATAGGCAACCTAACATAACTATGCCTATATTGATTAATTTTATGGTCCTAGTTTTATTTTTTGAACTAGTACTGTAGGAGACTTATGTTTTCACAAAAAATAGTTTGGAATGTGGAAAAACAATAACATCTGTATACTTGGGTCTGTGTGCTACCCGGCCTCCACACAGATCTTGTCTATATACAAATTGTCTGAAAAAACCCGCCCACTCTCTCGCCTCTCCTGTTGCTTCCAGGTAGCAACAAGTCGCACAATGTGACCTCATTTCAGGACAGTTGTCAGCAAATTGAGCAGAACATTTGCAGCAGCTACTGTACCTCACCCACCTGTGACCAGACTGGAAACCACAAGAGGCAAAATAAGCATCTTCAGCATCCTCATTAGGATCTCCCCAGGGAAGGCGATGATCATAATAACATCAGGAGGGAGAGGCGATATGTGCCGCAGCAGCATTCCAGCGATGGAGCCCAGAAACACGCCTGAGTCGACGGGAAAACACAAATCAAACGCAAAGCCTGGTGACTCTGAGCCCCGACATACCAATGGTGAGCAAGAACCAACATCTGTGATAAATAAACTCATTCTCTTTTGCTGTCTTAATTAATCACAACCTGTCATCTGTATGTTACAGTGCCATGGTGTCAACTATACATTCTGTGATTGTATTGTGCACATGTGGGATAAATAAAAAGTTCAACTTTACTGGATGACTCATGACACTGAGAAAATATAACGGTCCGAATGTTTTCACAACTACTCCACATCCGTCAACAGATATAGAAAAATATGGTTGAAAAATATAATGTTGAAAGCAGCACAGTTTCTTTGTTTAGTTTGCCTCTTGTACATTAAAATTAAAGTACAGTTGCTCCTCATAGTGTATTTTCAATGTCATATAAATTAAATATGAACCCAAAGAATGAATATCATAAACTCCTTCTCTTTGCTAAAACACTTTATTATAACATCAAGAAAGAAGCTGTGAACCATTTTCATATTTAAATGGTATATTGTGAATTGTGCTGGCTTCACGTCGGGCTGAGTGGTGAGCTTTATTGCCTCTCAGCAGGAATATATATTTGAAAGAGCGGGCCCTTCCTGACTGAGGTTTGAATGTTTTTCTCGTGTGTCAGTGGATTTTCTCCTGATGTTCCAGGTTTTTTTCCACAGTCCAAAGACATGCAGGCAAGGTTAATTGCCTGTAAGATGTGTCTGTCTGCCTGAATGTGCTGTAGTGTGTGTGCAGTTGATGGACTAACAACGGATCCAGAGTGTAACATGCTTTTTTTTTGTCAAATTCATGCTGGGAAAGGCTCAAGCCCTAGAAGAGCAGAGTAGAAAATAGATCGATTTTTGGATGGAAGTGGCAGGACCAAAAACGTACCGAGGATTGTGAGAGTGAGAACCATGTTCTTCATGATTTTATCACACAGAGTGCTGCATGCACTCTCAGGAATGTCCACTCTGGGCTCCAGGTGACTCTCGTCCATCCTGACCTCCACTTGCTTCTGCATTTTGTTGGCACTGAAAGAAGAACAGAAGGAAGAAAATCTGATATCAATTACTGGGACTGTGTTTTTTGATTACAAAGAGCTATACCTGCTAATAGATGCATTCCATCATTAGTGTGGAACAAATAGTAAGGTTTATGCACAGCCACCTGTTGCTGAGACAACCTCTATAAGTCACATGCATAAATTAGAAAAGAGTGGGATGTAGGTATATAGGGGCCACAAAGTCAACATGCCTTTGCCTATAATGTCCTTGGGCTTGATTCCTAGGAGCAGCACTTCCAGCTTGTTTGTGTATTCCAGCATACATAATTGGCAATGTTTATTGCATGTTCTTGTCACTGCAATATAATCTCCTACTGATTGCTCAGGGTGCATGCACAGAGGCGAGTTGGACCTTGGGGGATACCGTGAACCTCCCACGCAGCATACCCTATACCCAATAGCTAGTTGGGTAGTGAGAGCACTGAAAGAAACGCATTGTTGCACTGTCCGTACCCTAGAGGACAGTATTGGTGATTCCAAACTGGGGAGAAAAGGGGGCAACAACTGCTATGTATTTTAGGCAATTAGAAAAATTTGTAATATTAATTAAATTCACAATATTACTATGTAAGTGTTCATTGTGTCATTGAGTAATTAATGGGGGCACATTCACACATGATTAAACACAATTAATTCTGCATACTCTGCATTCTTAATGCATGCAAATTTGTAAAAAAAAAAAAGTTTGCAGATGGCCTCATAATTAGTGACTGACTCCCGAACAATTAGTGCAGAATCAATAAAGAGCCTGTTTATAATATATATATATTCCAGTTTTTACTCTACACATATGAATAAACAGAACACCAGCTGTTACTCATGTCCTCCTCTCTGCTGCTGCTTCTGTTGAGCGTCTGCATAAGTAATTTATGATAATTTGAGATATTCTATTTCTGAGCTGAAGAAAATATAAGAGGAGCAAAACCTGGGTCTAAAGTTTTATAAGGGTATGCATAATGGCTACTTTAAATATGTATATATATATATATATATATATATATATATGTTTGTGTTGTGTGGTCAGTGATTTGGCTATGTGTTTTCTGTGAGTTTCCAGGTGTTTTCACTGCTAGAAGAAGTTCATTTCAGATAATGATCGTCCATCCTACCACCCGTTCCTTCATCTTAGTGCTTCATCATATCACTGAAGCAACAAGTATCTCAGGTTTGTTGTGGTCTGGCGTAAAGCCTCTTTGACTTAAAGATCATCTCTCCCCTGTGCAGCCTTTAAATCCTCTGTAGAGCACCGACGTGTACAGTTATGTAAGAGTGAAATGCCAGTGTCATTTAGACACTCTCGACCTTCATGACTTGAACACCTGGAATATTAATGCTGTCAGCAAACGCAGCAGAAAAATGCTACAGTTTCTCTCAGCAAAGGCTTTGGCTTTAGTGAAAAATCCTCCAGAAAAACTAATTCACAGTGCAGAGAGGAGATGAAGCCCTAATTATAGGCAGTATGGAAACATAATGTACTCTTCTTCTCGTGTTCAATAATGGGTCTGGTAGTTCAATATTTGAATTACTTTCTGCACAAGACAGGAAAATGGAACAGAGAACATGCAAGGTGAGGACAGAACAACTGCCAAGTCAATCAGGGCTGTCTGATACACTCTCTCTTGCTAGCATTAATGAGACTTAAGCCTTTTAAAGAGGATAAAATTAGCACCTGCAGCACACAAGTGATTGAGTTATGCAACAGAAAAGGGGCTTCCCAGGAAAAGTCAAGGTGTCACCATCCACCCACCTGACGACTGTTATGCAGGAGATTACTTTGAACACCAAACTTTGGTGTGAACTTTTTAATACTCCAAAAGCATTGAACAAATAATTCAAGGCCCAAAACACGTCATGAATAGGAAATTAAGAAAATGTAACATAACCCTCACCCTTTTTCAGTTTTATGCTCTTACCATTAAAAGGCACACAACACTGGTGGTGAGGCTGATGCAAAAAAAAAAAAAATCAAATGATAGAATTGTACAGAGCACTGAATAATCTTAACTCCATTAATCATCCACAGGATTACTACAGATAGAAGTCACCCTTACGGCAGTTATTTCTGGATAATTATACACAGTTATAGACATAGGTATTTTAGCATCAGTGATGCATCTTTTAAGTTTCAAGGGAAATCTGAACAGAAACTACTTAACATTATGCTGATGGCATCTCTTCAATGTCATTGTTTTCATGACTCATCTCATAAATCATTACCACATCACTACGTGCTACTAATAATGCTTACCGGTTGTTGTTTTTTTTAGGTTGCTTGGGATTGAAACTGTACTTTTGGAGAGCTACTACACAGCCATCGGCATCAGTGAAAAAAATAACAAATTCATGGCTTATGCATTAGTAAATCCAGTCAGAACCTCCAACAAGTCTTTTATCCTTCAGAAAGGTCTCTTCAGTCCTTAAAAAACAATCTTCAGATCACTTCTTCCTATATCCACAATCACAGATGCCTGCTCATTCAGCTGTAGGGAGGTGCATGAAGGTAAACTGACTAACCTGGAGGTCTGACAGGAGTCTCCCAGACACGAAGGGTGGAGTCAACCTGCTAAGATTAGCAAAGGAGTGAAATCCTTGTTGCTGTCTTTTTTTTTCTTTTTCTTTTTGCTGAGCTTTGTTTGTTTACTTCTTCTTCCAGAGGGAATGATTTACATTGCTTTGGATGTCCAAAGACATAAGTCTCTGGGGAAGGTCCTGACTGAGTGAAAATAATAATAATAATAATAATAATAATAATAATAATAATAATAATAATAATAATAATAAAATTGTTGAGTTGTAAGAGTTAAGTTCTTTGACTGGGGCCTATCCTGTTGGGGTATTTCAAACAGCTTAGTAGATTTCATAAATTAAAAAAAACAATGCATATTTATATTATTCTTTAAGCATCCACATGCTGAGTTGCAGAATTTAAGTACAGATGCTTACTAAGAGCCACAAAGTGCATCGTTTGCAGAGCTTTTATTTTGTACAGGCCTTTCAAAAAAAGTTGCCAGGAGTTTTAAAACACCTTGGCTTAACACAATCACTGGGGACGTTGTCAGTAGCTGCAGCCCATAATTAATTTCTAACACAGATTGGTGTCATGATGGTGAGAGTGTGAAATCGTGCGCTACCAAGGGTGTGTGCTGCTTGTTGATTCCACTGAACAATTTAATACATTTAGTGATAGTGTGAAGGAGAAACCATGGTGGCTTGGATTTGAGTGAAAGCAAAAACAGACCTATGTAGAGCTAGTGTTTGGTTTATCTGTTCTAGGCTCCAGTAGAAACATGGCAGAAACATCAGATGAAATACATAACAGATAAAGGTTCCCCAAGGGTTGAAGCCCTAACAGTAAAAGCTCTGTCATTCTTTGTCTTCAGCAAAAAGGGGCCTTAAGAGCGCCTTATCAGAGGATTTCAAGTTATGTGCTTGTGAGGTATAATTTAGAAGCTTAGCCAGGTAGCTCATTGCCTCAAAAAGGAATGTTAACACAACAGTACAAAAATCCAAATGAAAAGTAAAAATACAAAGAATAATTCTTTAAAGGTCATTAAAATCAATACAAGATCTCAGTCTAGAAATATTTCTGAAGAGGAAAAAACACAAGTGAGCTGATGGAACATGAGAGTGATCTAAAATAACTCCAAATGTCTTAACAGTGGGAGCAACATGTTGATCTAGAGTGCAAAGAGCAGGCAGAACCTGGCCATAAGTGCACTAACATAAACTGCCAGTTATGCAGGGAAGATAACTTCAGATGGTAATTCAGATTTGCATGACAGGTACAGCTGAGTATCATCGGCATAGCAAGAAAGAAAATATTATCCTGTTTGATAATATGGCCCAAAGGGAGTAAATAGCCTAAAAAGAAAAGAAAATAGGTCCTATAATGGAACCCTGCGGCACACCATTCACTGGTAATGCTTGAGAGGAGGTGAAGATATCAACAGACACAACAGATTTTCTGTTAGAAAAGTATGGAAAGGGTAGCCCCAGAAATACCAACCCATGTTCTCAACCTGTCAAAAATAATGTCATGATCCACTGTGTCAAAAGTGGCATTAGCATCAGGCAGTACCAACATGGAGCATTCACCTGAATCATCCTTCAAGATATCATTCATAACTCTCACAAGGGCAGACTCTGTGGTGTGTTTCTGTCTGAAAACCTGATTGAAATTTCTCAAAAATATTATTATCAATCAAGACTTCCAACAGTTGATTTCAGGCAATTTTCTCTAGGATGTTCGATAGAAAGGAAAGCTGAGAAATTAGTCTATTATTGCTATGGTCAGAAAGAGCACAACCAGGTTTTTTGAGAAATGGCTGGACACCATCAGTCTTAAAATAATCAGGAACACATCCAGGAGAGAAAGAACTATTGACGATTGAAAGCAGGCAAGGGACTACACTATCTAGAATCTGGTATTATCTTTAGTGGACTTGATGATAGTGTTTTGTGTGAAATAGTTTCAATACTATTTTGTTTCGGGTAGAAATTTCTTTAACAACATGCAAAATATCCAGCTGAGGGCAAGATAAGTCAAATACAGAAGTTGGTGGATGAGTCTTCGATCGTCTCTTCTCAATCAAACCTTTCACAGTCTGCATTTGAGGTAATAGGGACACCAAGAGAACCATGTTCGACTAAACGATCAATGGTCTTAAATAAGAATCTATGCTTGTGCTGTTTGGAGGTGATGAGCTCTGAAAGATATATTCCCTTCCATCTTTAATTTCACCGTAAGATTAAAATAAAAATTTCATCTGCTCATAATGTTTGAGAGCTAATGTCAGGTTGTCAATTATGTTAAGTGTGGTGTTCACTGTAAACAATAACTGCCAAATCAAACACAAAAAACTTCAAAGATAAATTGATTATGAGAGCAAAAGGAAAAGCTGATTGCAGCGGTTTCCTTGACATACTTTTGAGTATCTAATCAGCCATCAATTATGGTTTATATTTGGGTAAGATTTTGTCATAATTATTACACACAACATTGATTTTAATGAAGGTTTTGGCGTGCACGCTGCTTCTATCAGTTTTGTTCCTCAGCTTGTACCAACATTGGACTAATTGAGATAACTTGATAATTTGGATAAAGGCAAATTAAAAGCAAATATGAACTTTTCATGATTTTTGTATGCTTGTTGTTTTCCAGTAGCATTAACCCAGGATGTTTCTTGTGCTGTTTTGCACGAGATCTTGTGTACTGTTTCCAAAATCATTCAGCACAAACTTTGCATAGCAACAGCAGCAACCAGTTAGGCTTTGATTTGAAGTATTTGTAGAGACGCAGCTGTTTGGTGCTGCTTAGTCATGGAGCGCGTGGCCATGGCTTCTTTTAGTTTCACAAGGTGACACGGCCATTGTGCATGTAGTCATTGTGGTGGCGTTGCCATGGCAGCATTTATGCTTTAATGATCTGTTGGGGTGACTGGCTTTTTATGTGGACAAGATGATTACTAAAGTGTGCGTGATGACATTGGAGCCATTTTTAACATTTTGACAGTTAAAATGGGGCTTTATTCCATAACGTGGGAATCAAAAAGCTACTTGGTCAGAATCAATTGAATTCCAGCTGTCTGATTGCAGGGTAATCAACTACTAAAATATCATATATCTACTTTAGGAAATAGGTGTATTATCCCTGCAGTTTACATAGTTATTGGGTGCAAGTGTGTTGAGAAAATGACACTTTATATCTGTGAAGTCTGTGTAAAGATTTCCATTAACCAGCTGCTCTCAGAGCTAGGACAGGGAGAGAAGCGACAATCTAAGAGCACATGGCAAAGCATTCGTCCGTGCAATTTCACACCTGGCTCCTCCTTTTCTCCCCTCAGCACCAAGTCGACCTCATGCTGCAACACCTGACAACACACACCACGCTTAGACAGCAGGTGTCTATAATTAACTAATCTGTCCTGAGCCATCCTAATCCAGCACACATACAAACTGAGATGGATCAGACGCACTTAGAGAACAAGTCTATAGCTCTGATACCCTACAACATATCTCCACACATCATAAAAAAAAGAAAAGAAAAGTGGGTCCTGATAGTGGATCACTCTGTGGCAATCGAATTATATATTAATTTAAAATTTACACACAAAAAAACAAAAACAGAATTGAAACCTGAATTACAGATCAAACATTGTTGAAATTGTTTGTGTGAAGCTTTTCCCTTATACTCCATTGGTGCACACATCTCCACACAACAAAGTCCCAAAAACCACAAATCCCACCCGCTAACTGTTACTATTAATTAAAAGAACAGAAAAATGCAACAAGGAAATTTTGTGTGCTTGCCCAACTCATTTGGGAATTCAACTGACTTTTGTTGCTCGCTGGTAGCGATGAAATAAAGGACCGGGAATACTTAAAACAAAGGCAATGAGTAAAGCCATTTGGTTGTTGTGAAATACTTACACCTCTCTCCATGACCACACTGTTAATCCACATCCACACATCAGAGGATAAGCATGAACAGGCGACCATATTAGCAACAACATGCAATAAGAATGTCCTACTGGTTTGTGTGTGTCCTGTTTTTACCTGTTTGAAGGATGTTGTCCTGTCCTGCATGCTTACATGACATCCATATACAAAGAAAGCAATCAAAAACTGTCATATCAGCCTCATCTGTTGTTGTGATCATCATTGAATTGTACTCTTTTGCATTTTTGATTGTTCGCTACTTTTAAATGAACGAAAAAAGCGAAAATAAAAATCCTTGAGTATAACAGTGGGTGGAAAATATAAAACACTTTACAATACAATGCCACCTTAAAAAACAATGGCCCCAAAGTAAATATCAATTTGGTGAATGTGAATATTCTCCCTTTGTTGAGTCTGTCAGGGGTTTTGGTGAACACAATGTTAAATTTGGGGCTCATTGTTATATATAATGTTGTATTGTATGACAATAATACTTTAGCAATTTAGGTGGTCTGGCCACTAGAACTCTTTTTAAATATAAAAAGTTCAACTGAGTTTTCAGAGAGCGGAAACATAACTCCCATAAGCACAAAAATGCCTGGAACATGATGCAACACCACAGTACTACTGGAATTAGATGAAGCATCCTGACACTCCACAGTTCCTATAGTCAGAGTCACATTATCAGCGGTCATTGTGAGCAATGGTACGAGCATAAACAATCCCAGATTAATCAAAAAACAATCAAACCTGATGTAGAGGAGGTAAATGACTCCATGCACAGCCAGACAGAGACCGGAGGAAATACTGTAAATATTCACACTGACCAAAATCCTTTTCTGCCACTGGCAAGAAAAGTGTAAAAAAGCAATTACTACACTGAAGCCAAAGCTGCTGGAATATAGTATTGCTATGCCGTCTGGATGTAAACAATAAAAAACAGATATTTCACAGCCCTCGCCCAATTTCTTTTAAACAACTAATAAAACCAGTCTCAGTATGTTCGAATAGCCCCCTTTGGTACAGTAACAGGAAACTTGACTCTCACACGTACAGGTCATTTATCTTAGTTAAGCTAACCAGCAAACCCATAGGGGCATATTGTCTGTTACTGAGCAACACCTATACGCCACAAAATTGTCCCAAATATAATAAAAGGGTTTTTATTTAAATACAATTTATCTCAATCAAAACATCTAAAGACCTGTTTTTTTCTGCTGTACCTCACAGCTGTTTACACCTTCCACATCCTGTAAATACACATTAAAAACAATACAATTCCCAGCATGTTCTAACCCCTGTTACATAACATAGACACGTGCGTGCTGTGGATGTGGAAAGTCCATTAAGTGCACAGAGATTTAGTCTAAGGATCCGACAACCCGAGGTGATAATTCAATGGGCCAGAAACAATGAGGATTAATGGGCTTTTCTGATTGTTCCATATGCCAAACTGTCAACGCTTTCAGGGATTTCATGCTCTCACTTCAGTTAAATATTATATGCTTCACTACAGGTTTAAATATCTCTATCACATGTAGAAGAAAAACACACCGATTAAAAAACTAGATAAATGTTATCTGTCAAAATATAACTTCGCTCACAATTCAGGCAATTATGGAAGTCAACATTTATGTTTAGCTTTTATATTAATTTTAATTAATCTTTTATGATTTATGTCAAACTAAATTTGATTAACTAGCAGCCGTTTATATTGTCAAACACCTGAGTCAACCCACACACAGAGGTATCATTACAATACTGAAATCAAAAACATCAAAAGTTTTAGGTTTCGTAAAGAAATTCTCTTCATGGAACAAGTAAAGAAATGCAATGAAATGCAAGCACAGTTTCAAATTTTTAACACTTATTTAAGTGTTGGTTGGAGTCTAGTGCAGTTTTTAATATCAGCAAAATAATTTATTGGCCTTAATCACAAAGATATACTAAGTATGGAATGTGGAATGTTGGTTATTTGACTTTTGCATGTGTTTTTATTCTGATAGAAAGAAAAGAAAATCAACATTTAACACACTTCTCAAAACTATAACTTTGAATTCTGGACATTTCCACACTAATTAGACTACAATTCATATGATATCTATGTACATGATATATATATATATATATATATATATATGTGGTATGTGTTAAATAACCAGGAGGGAGAGCAGACCCTCTTGTTGTCTGTGAACACAGCAGAATTGTCAAAATGTTTAAAAATCACAGATGATAATCTTCATACTATCTGATGAACTGATTCTCAGGTAAACAACAGTGCAACTGCTGAAGAACAAGAGATGTGAATGCAACAGTAATCCACTACAACGGCAGCAAAGTTGTGTGAAAGAGAAATTCAGAATTTCAGTACAATAACACACTGAACACATAGGCCTCTATATCTGCCCTATAAATGAACCAAGAGAGTGTTTGCAATCAGCGAATCACAAGTGCTCTCTGGGAAGAAGTTGGAAAAATGGGGGTTCTCATTTTGTGCTAAGAGGGTAAGTCAGGGGTAAAGATAAACATTCAACTCAACAACAAAATAGAGAGATTGTAAATAAAAGTTTAAATAAGAATATAAATATGGCTGTTGGAACAAATATATAAATGTGCATGTAAAAATGCAACACAGAGGATGCTCATATCACGGTAGGTTACACAGTGAGTGTGTGCGTGTTAGTAGCAAACCTGTTTTGCATCATAGAGGCATGATGCACGGCTGATGATCCTGTTTCAATGAAGATTTTAATTACATCTTCTTGTCTTGTAAGAGCAGCGTTTCAGCTGGATCTGAGCCAGAGCTCCACACCAGCTCCTGATTATGAGAGTTAACTGCTCTTACTTATGCAGGAGATGTACAATTAAAAAACTTCAGATCAGATGAGCACCTCTTGACTCGCTCTGCCATCATGCCCTCAACGTGACGATGAAGTTGAGGAGGAAACGCTCATTCTCATGCTCACACTCATTTCATAAAGTCTTTTTGTGTCCTTCCTCATGCCGAGTTAGACAAATTAAGGTTTAATCATGCAGCTAGGATTATATGCTTCTTTGCCGTCCTGCTGGGAGTTAGGTGAGAAAGATTGGTATCAATTTCAATCTCTGTGCATTGAGAAGCTCGTTCTGGAGAGTGTTTAGCCTGGCTTAGCTGGAAGCAGTGGGAACTGGCTACCATTGACCCAGAAAAGAAGAGAAACATCTTTTCAACACCTCCAAAACCTTGTTTGCATGTTTTATCTTGTTAACTAGACATGTAAGTTTTAGCCTAGGTTTTATTTAGAGTTTGGAAAGTTTGGGAAGCTGGCAACTTCACAATGAGGACAGGACCTCTGAGATGCAGTGTGCTATCACTCTTAAGTGTGCACTGTTCAGTTGGATTATAACTGAATGTTTCATCATTATTTTTTATGAAAACATGCAGCTTTATTGCTGGATAGAAACACAAGTGACAAATGACTAATAGAACCTTTGAACCTTTGAATGGCACACAGTCCGAAATAAAAAGTCATATTAAAAATAATCATCAAAATATTCTGGGCATCTAGCTCAAAATGATTGCACCACCACCACCTCCCTTTGAAATGTTAAGTTTATGTATGTAACCTTAATTTAAGACGAGTTTCTTATAATTGCTCTTGATTCTTTGTGGACATCATGCCTAACAGGGGCAACACGTCATTTTAACAACATGGAAATTACTCCTCAGGGCCTCCAGCTAGCCCTCAGGGCCTCTGGCTGATGAAATGTTGGAAAGTTTCTTTGATGCCCAAGTGAGTAGGAGGGGCCCTATTTCCTTTAAAAAGTATTTTACAAGGCTGGCGTCTGATTTTGTTGATATTCAATAATTCTAAAAATATGTGTTTTGCAAGTTGTATATTATTGCTGTCTTACTTTGCTTTTTTTCAATTATGATTTTATTTGAGGAGTTAGTCTATGATAGCAAAAAAAAAAAAAAAAGTAAAAAAATACAATAAAGAGCGAGGACAGGAAAAAACATTTTGATGCTGATGCTCTCCAGAGACTCCGACTCTCTGCAGTAAGTGTAATTCAACCCATATGTAAGAGTGCACTGTATACTATGCCACACATTGAAATGTGCAAAATGCATTGTTTTATTCATACTATGTGGAAAAGAATAGCCGAGGGAATCAGGTGAGACGATTGATATTAGTTCCCATTGTATGGCTTGTTCTAGAAAGTGTTTAGCCTAGCTTAACTTGAAGCAGCGGGAAGCAGCTACCATTGACCCAGAAAAGAGCGGTACATCTTTGAGCATCTCCGAGAAGATGATGACGATTATGACTGCAGTCACATGATGTGATTATGTCTGTAGTCACGTTCCTGAACAAGCGTGCATAAGAAGAAGCAACTGTCTGATGTGCAACCCATCTTGTTAATTTTACTCCAAATTTACAGTGTAACCCTTCGGGCTATTCTTTTGAACTTCATCCTCTTGCAGCCTTTTTTTCATCTAGTTGAGGAGTGTGCTGGGTGTGAATCTCACAGAACGTCGTATCTCTAATGATGCACATGTGGCCCAAGGCCAACAGTTTTGCAATGCTTTAAAAAAAAAAAAAGCATCTTCCATAAAATGCATGCGTTGACTTGTTTCTGTCCCCAGATGTACAGTCATACATTTTTTAATCCACTAACAGCTTATGTGTTTTTTGTAGCATTGTAGGTGAATAACAACCAACCCTGTTTATTTCAAGACTTTGTACACTGATTATTTTCACTGGTAGGCATTTTGCCAGCATCCTGAGTTGACCTACAATAAGCCATTCACTCAGGAGGAGGAGTGGGAATACAACCAAGAGCAGCATTCAGGTATTCTTAGAACTGGGTCACAGCACTAACAACATAGTAACAATTCTAATAGCTACACATTATTCAGTATACGTCTAACCTAGCAACCGTCTTCTGTGCGAGGAGTGTCAATCAGCATCAACATGCTGGATGACATGAGAGAAGATGAAGCTCGGGTCACCTTGAGATAACCTGTTTGTAACGCAGGCAGAATTGATCTCCTTTACATTTTAAACAACCTCTCTGCCAGTTAAATGCATGCTCAAATGGAAAATATGGTGTGATTTATCCATGTATACTTAAACAAAAAGCGCTCACCTGTTGAAGTCTTCTTTAAATGTGCGTGCTTCCATGATTGGAGTAAATGTCAATTAACTTCAAATGTGCGTAGAATCAAAGCGGCGTTAATATTTGCAGAGTTTCTGGTGAGATGTCATACAGGTGTTGCAGCAGGTTCCTCCTCCTCTCCTACTCTAAAAAAGGAATGCTTGCACCTCCCACTTGTAACCTAAACAAACACCCTACACGGGCAGACAGTGAGCGCAATTGACACAGGGGTGGGGATTTGAGATGAGAGGTCAGTACCTTTCTCTCAGGTGCGGGTGGGGTGTTCTCTCAGTTAAAGAGTAATAGATTAGCAGACTTTCACCCCTTTTTTAGCAACATGACATCACCAAGTGAGATGGAGACCTCTGCAAGTGCAAAAGGCCAAAACTGAAATGCAAAAATTGTAAAAGGTGAATGCATTTGTATTTGCATTGCATTAATATTTGCATGTCTTTGCATTTATGTGGTTCTTTCTGTGATTTTTGAATGTCACTAATGTTTCACGGCTGCAGTCTAATGTGTTTTCTAGTCTTGACTTCTATATTTGCCATTTGTAGCAGAAATACAATCACCGGTTGCTTTTTTTCCCCCCCAAGCAATTCAGTTTGCAAGTTGCAGAGACAGACTACTGAGCCACTCATTGTTTAATTGGCCAGGCTTAAAAGGTGTCCTGCATAAAGCCGCAGAGAGTGCAGCGGGTGTCTGCGTCTCAGGAGTAAGAGCTAAGTTTAGCAAATCCTCTCAGTGTGTTTCTCAATGACAGCACATGTTGGAGAGTCTGCAGAGAAACACAAAAACGCACATGCAAGCACGCCACAGACACACAGGCCCTGTGCATATTTACCGCGACAGATGAACATGCAGTCCTTTGCAAGCCGTACTGTCATGCACGTGCACACATGCACAGCTCGGCAATGCATGCAAATGAGGGAAATTATCGCTCATTGCATTTTAAATGTTTGAATAGTTGTGCCTCTTAACAGAAAAATAAAATATGCACATTTTTAATCAACTTTGCAGACAATAAACATATGGATACTTGAGGCGCATATATATGGCTCACTGTGCGGATAATGACTTCCACGTCTTGGAAAATGTTTATCTCCAGGACAGTCAGAGGTCATAGACTTAGAGCTGGCAGAGATTCAGTGACTTAGCAGGATGCAGAGTTGCAACTGTAGAATGGAGGCAGGAGCTCAGCTCTTAAGCACTTTTTGGGATTTAAAACTGGCTTTTGAATGAATAATTTTAAGTCTTTAGCATATTAAATATTAATATTTCCTGCAATATAAACCTAGTTTTCAAATAAAAGTTACAAAGCACCGTAGTAACGTGGACAGAAATGCAACAAAATCAGGTCAGCCTCAAAAAGAAGCATGAGTAATACGGCAGAAAATAACTGACAAAATAAAAACTATAGAAATATGTCTGCTGATGGTCAAATCATTTCTGGTTTTAAGCATGAATCTAGATCCAGCTAGAAGCACACAGTGCCTGAAGATAATCAGTACATTTAAGAAAACACAGATTTCATTTGGTTTATTCAGCATCAAAGACTCGACATGGCATCTGGATGATTTCTTTATTTAATCAAGAGCAGTCGTTATCATTATCGTTTGAATTCTGATAAATGTACCTAACAACATAATGTAACACTCAAAGATCATGAGTACGTGGGTGTGAATCATAACCAGCTCACTTTGAGTTGTTTGAAGTGGAGGTGGCCCAAATACAGAACAATAACATGCACACATAAAAGATACAGTACAGAGCCAGGAAAACAACTCTCACCTCATACGATATTGACACAGATACTCCTGCTCCACCATTTCCACCATCTGTGACATTTATTTACTATTTAGGTCGCTGAAAATCAGCTTTACATGAGATATTAAGAAAAAAATCTACATGTTTTTCTCTATCCAGTCTCGAAAGTTGGCTATCCTAGTCTGAACTGTGTAAGTCTGTTGGTGGCAGTTCTTTTCCATATAGCTGAAACTCTCCAAACCAAGAAGCTGCCAGCTTGTCCTGGAGGCTTCCTGATTCTCTTTGTGACCCGACAAGACACCACTTGTGGATGAAAACACAGCTGGCACGGCTGTGACGCCTGGAACAACACTGAGACAAGGGCTTTGAAGGCTGGATGGCTTCCTAATGACACACAGTGTATTGTCACTGATCACCGCCGTACGTGCTCCTCCTTGAGCAAATTCTCTTTCACATTGTGCGACATCACCCAACTGAACAAGTTTCGTCTGGCTCAGGGGAGTGTAGCGGCTCAGGTGCCTGTAATCGTCTGGTAAAATCCAGCTCGCGGTGTAAGCCTCCTGCGCTGTCACCTCTCCTCCTTGCACTTTGGGTAGACACACCGGCAACGCACGCTCACTAATCTTGGCCTTGTCTTTCAGCTTGAGCACAGCCACGTCGGAGTCTGGAGCAGAGTAGAAATTTGGATGGACTAAAATGTCTGAAACCTGTTGGTGCAGAAAGAGAAAAGCACTGAATTGAAAAATGGAAGTTAGAATACCTGAAAAAAACCTGATTTTCACTAAGATCTGCCAAGCTTTGGACTATCTGTCAAGATCAGATAATATGCATGGAGATGCGCAAATGTTTTGAATCAAAAACAAATATAGTTGTATCCCGGTAAAGCTTTAAGTGCACAGTTAAATGCCAAAGGATTTCTTCCTGCACCATTTACAAACAAAAACCTATCCAGGAGATTATATCTATTTAATGAAGAGTCCTTCCTTAATACTTTATCACTGCATCTGCTGTTTGGTAGAATTTGCAGTTATGAGAAACTTTCATGCACTGCCTGACCTGAAAATAAAAAAAAGATGTAAAACTATTCTAAGACTTTAATAAGCGTGGGGATTTTGTAATTTGCAGGTGGCAGCCTTTTAACCTCGGCATCTAAATGTCTTGAAGTGTAGATATCAAATCTAGAGATGCTAAAAATTATATGACTCCATGGTACTTTGTGGTTTGGACTCTTAAAACATTACCATGGAAAAAGATTACAGTTATCCACAAACTCATAATAACCCTAATAAAAGCAACAATATAAAACATTTGATGGATTTTCTCTGACTACTAGACTGTGTTGTACCCTGAGGTGGTGCAGGCTTTTCAACCGATCCGTGGACGTCTGCACGCCTATGACAACCTTCACTTGTGCTGGGTGAAGGGTCTGCTGCTTGTCCTTGTCCACCACACACTGAGCTGCCACCAGGACGCTACGCTGGGTGAGCAGAGCACCGCTGCAGGCCAGGTACCAGAATGTGGACTCCTCTGAGGCCCCCTGCTGGATAGACAAGGTTGCTCCACGTGGCCCGTGGGTGCTGGCAGTATGATCAGGAGGCGAGCGGATATAAATGGCTGCATGCCACGGCCACTGAGTGTCTGTGAGGTTGTGTAGGCTGAAGGTATCCAGTTTGCCACAAACTGTGGGGAGGTAAGAATCAGAGGAGGAGATATTGTGTTACCTAACCCTAACCCTAAATATCAATAAAAATAATCAATGATAAACTGGCAGTAAAAAGATATGCACAATATTGCTTAAAAACTTGGTAAATCCAAGGTAATACTTTGGTAAACTTCATTTTTCAGCTGTTTTCTTTACAAAGAAAAAGTTATGAGACACTTAAAGCCCTGAACACACAGACACAGGTGTTTCTACTTCTTCTGGCTATAATTAGACTTCCTCTCAGGTTTAGGTTGGTTGGACCAATGCTGCAATTGAACTAGTACACCATACTTCACAATCCAATATGAATTATAGCTGTACATTATCCCAAACAGGTGCAAGAAAACTAATACACGGATCAGAGAGATATCAATCAAGACTGCACATGACCACATAGTCCTGAGACTAACGAGGCAAAATAAGTAAAAACACCTGTGTGAGGAGACAATAAGATGGAGGACATTTAAAGGATTAGTTTGACCTTTTGGAAGAGTTAGATAAGAAGAATTGTTGAGTCGCTGTAAATATTATAAAGAATACGTCTAAACTTGTTCTATCTGTGTCATGAGATAACTCGGTGCTACATAAATAAAACTGAATTTAAAAAATTTAATTGAAGATAAGCTTTAGGCATCGTAACTCTGACTGTTTCTCATTGTTTCCAGTTTTATGCTCAGATAGTCGTCTGCTGACTGACTGAGAGAGTTTTCTATTCTAGCAAGCCTCATATGAGGGGTTACACAGGGTCAAGCATATGTATTGAGGTCACTGTAGGGATTTTGTTAAATCTTAAATTGTTATGGGGACACTGACTTCTCTCCTTGAGACGCAGAAGCTGTAGGTTTGCGTTTAGGAAAGCCGGCGCCGTTCTGATCATTACTATGGTAACCGAGGTCAGAGGATAGGGCTGGCTCACTCCCTCGACACAGCAGATAGGCACATAACATAGAAACCTCTACAGGTAACAGATAACAATGTCAGAGCACTCGGGGTAAACATATTTTCTTGTTTGTAGACTAATGACCATTTAGTGATATATAGTGTAGTGGCACTATGCTGAGGGCATATGGACGAGCCAGTGAGGACAGCGTCTTCATGCCATGACAAATGTATTGATAAATCCTCCATTCTCCTTGGCCATGCTTCAATAAACCTTTCAGCATGAGATATCTTGGACTCCTGAAAACTTTTTTTTGTTTCGCTGACTGAACTGATCATTGATGGATAGAATCTTCACAACCATATCTCCCAAAATGTTACAAACTGTTACTTTAAAGTAGGCTTATGTAACTTTTGCTGGACAGCACCACTGTGGTGATGGTAGAAAAAATAAACTTTACATACTCAAGACACATGAAAAGTACTAATAGTTAACCTACAGATCAGTATCTACTAACAATAGCCAGCATTAGAATTGAGTAACGGTGTGTTTTATTGCTTATGATTTCTGTATATATACTGCTGCTTCTCTCACCTGGTGAGCAGGAAACATGGCGTCCACTCCACCTGCCGCTCTTCATACAGGTGCGCCGGGAGCTTCCTGTGTTGCGGTAGAGCGCCGAGGCACATTTGTACTCGATGCTCGTGTAGACTTGGTGAAAGCCACGTGGGAGCTCCGCGGTGGTGTCCTCGTCATCTTTTTTTGACCGTTTGTCCAACTTAAGTGGGATGAAACCAGCCGACAGCAAATCGTGCATGTTGAACCTGGAGGAGAGTCTTGGGTTCTCTCTGCGGAAAAGAAAAAAAAAGTTTGTTTTATCTGCGTTTCAATAACTTCACGTGGGAATACTGTTGCCAATTTTTAACGTCAAACATTGGAAACAGTGTCTTAGTGGCTACCTTGATATCAGGTGTGGCTTCACAACATTTTGTCGCACAAGGTCAGACACTTTGGGCTCCCGACATGCTGTAGAAACAAATCAAGCAGGCAAGAATCACTCTCAAACTATAAACTACTACAATGAACAAATTGTTTACTACACATTCATCCCAGTGCTCTAATTGCTTACTTTTTTCACATGTAAGGATATGTAAATGTAAATTTCCCATTGGGGTGTCAGATAAGCATATAACAAGACTACCTGCATATTGGAAACATTTCGTGCTGTCCTTACAGTAATACAATAGAAAAATGGGCTATTTTGTGTGTATAACACTGTGTTCCCAGCCCTAATGTGTTTATCAAACCAACTACCTCTCACACACTTGGGTGGCCTGCTACTCCAGGATCCATTAGCGAAGCACGTATTCAGGTGGTTTCCACTCAGAATGTAGGACTTCTTGCAGAAAAACTCAATGGTCTTTGCACCCCCAGCTGTGTCAGAAGCAGGTCTGTGGTAACCATTAAGCAATTTGGGTGGAGGGGGACACCGGACTCTGCTTGTCTGGCCTGTACGAGAATCTGTTTGAGAGAGAAAAGGAACACCCCCCCCCTCACCCTCCAATAAATGCATTACACGGCTTACAAACACCAAAAATGAGGACCAGAAGCCACCTAGTGAAAATGTACCTTTCACACATGTGGGTACTGTACCACTCCATGTGCCATTAGTCAGACACATCCTCTGCTGGGAGCCGATCAGTGTGAAAGGTGGATGGCACCGGTAGTTTACGGAAACAAGCTCCCCCTCTGGGCCACGTACAGGCTGCAAATATCCGTTCACCGGTTCCCCTGGGGTTGCACACCTTGGATTCTTGATGGCTGTGGAGATATTCTCTTATTTTGTTTGTGATATTGTTGCTGTGGTCCTATTGTGGTATGTAGATTTTTTGCCTTAAAAGGAATAGCATTAGATCAATTACCCCGTGCAGCATAATTATAGCAACCCCTGATGAGATTGAGAGTGCATAATTTACAGTTTTCTAGACCTAACTTAATTTTGCTAATTATATTTTTTTTTCATTTCTGAGATTTTCAAAGAGTTCAGATGTGTGTGGGGAGGTTTTGATATGTTGTGGGGAACTGCTGCGCCAGAAAGTGGAAGCACTGTCAAACTGGCACTAAAGCACAGCCCCTGAGTTTGTATTGTTACTCCATGTAATGGGACTGCTTTCATGGCCAATAATTGAGCTGACTTTGACAAATTTGGCTTGGTATTTTAGACGTTATAAAAGCAAATTATTGAAACTAATTTACAATAATTAATCAGTATTAAACAGTATTTCTTTAGCCGATATTAAATTCTCTGAACTAAAGATCTTGATGATAGTCTTCCTTGAATGCCAACAAAGGATAGCTCTCCTAAATGGTGTCCAGTTTTTACTAGCTTGAATCCATATAGTTTACATATTTTTCATTGAAATGTTGTCTTTCGTATCGCATTAGTATTACAGAATAGACATAAATCATATGAGCAGGCTACTATTAAATCATGTATGTATGTAGTAAAAAGATTAATGGCCCAAGGACACTGCCCTGGAGGACCCCACAAGTTGTAGGTTTTTTATTGTAGAGCATTTCCATTAACTGTTTGGTAGATCTTGCAGCGTTTCTTCTCTCACATAATTAGTTATGTACTCAAACCATTTCTGACTGACTAAAATATTGCTAGGAGGGGCTCTGACATCCATTCTAGCTATACCACTATGATACGTCTGGGTTAGCTATAGCAAAGTTAATGTCCGGGAGGGAAAAGACTGGATAAATGGGATGCAAGTTAGATGCATAATTTGCTTCAAAGAGGGCAAATGGAGAGGGATGACAAATGTGTGTCGCCGACTGTCCGTCTCACTTCGTTGCCCACTATAGGAGACTGCACACGCACCAGCAGAATAAAAGATTAATGTCCAGGGTCAAATATAGTGCATGCAAACAAAAAGAGGGAAAATAGAGGGACATCATGCATTCGGGATAAATGTATCTGAAGTCAATACATACAGTATATCATGAATAAGAATATCAGATTAATAGTCTTTTGGATTCCATCTTGTACAATGCAGACAAAATAAGAGGAACACCATACATCATAATACAATATATTCCAATAATACTGCTTTGGACTCAGGCACAGCAGAAATCAATGTTAAGCTTTTAAATGAGAGTATTTACTGTGCAGCACTTGTATTTGAGTATTTCTTTTATTTTGTCTATCTTGTATCCATATTGTGTGTATTTATGTGCAAGCAGCATTCACATTACTAACAATGGTTGTACCTGCCTGAACTCTCCTGATAGGTAAGAACAAATCCATCAAAGTTGTTGTAGCCATCTGAGGTGAACAGGATGTGCAACAGGTTCCCAGAGCTTTTTATTGGAGGAGGCAGCTGATCCCCACAAAACCGCCCAATCACAGGGGAGCTCAGACCGTCACCGTCACGCACCTCGACATAGTCATAACGACAGTTATGGTCAGACTCTAGACTGAGCACTGAAAACCTGCAGCAAAACCCAAGAGAAGGTGCATTTAATGGATTTTCTTCAATCCAATTCATTAGACTAGATTTCTCTTCAGGGAGCAGAATAGCCTCTGTGCTGTCACCTCAACATCAACACTGAGTGCCAGTTGTGCTAATAATAGTAGTATGTTATAAACGTTCACTTTTTCACCACGTTTTTTGACATTTTGTCACTTCTTGCACATAGAGGTAGATGCCAAAAGAGTGTAATTTCTGCACT
Organism: Argyrosomus regius; assembly: GCA_946959425.1. Lineage (NCBI taxonomy): Eukaryota > Metazoa > Chordata > Actinopteri > Sciaenidae > Argyrosomus > Argyrosomus regius. The sequence goes on from OX336882.1 coordinate 29,163,553, forward strand.
AGTTTTTAGTCAGTATGTGGGCAATTTTCCGGCATTCTGGCTACGTGCACTTTCTTGTAATGTCTAAATCTAAAGTGTGCAAACCTTTCCATAACTGTATGCTTCAACAACATGAACTGACAGTGTGATACTGAGCTGGTCTCCAGTGAGACCAATTCCAGCTTGAGGAACAAAAGTACAAAAGGGTACAAAAAACAAACAAAAAATCCTTTAACTTGGCCTTAAAAAGCAATATTCTAAGTCAACTGCAGTGAATAAAACACAGCTGAATTCTTTGGTTGTGTGTTTTGAGGCACTTTTTACATGCCTATGCCACAGATGCCTCAAACATAGCACAAGGTGAAAGAAGCAGCATCTGTATAGATCAAACAATCCGCAAAATCAGACCAGTCATTTTAAAAATGGGGTTTTAGACATCACTGTTTATTAGCTCTCAAATAATTGACCCACCTCAGCTCGATCTTCCTGCCCCTCTCCACTTGCACCGTCCACTCACATCGGGCGTTTGTTGGGTAACTCTCCAGGGCTATGTGACCCTGAGTCCTCTGAATGACGCCTCCGCATGCTACCCACAAGAGAACTGTAATTACTTTCACTTTGTAAAATCACATTCTCATCAAATGTGTGTTTATCACAGTAGCACTGAACATTATAAGCTAGACCACTGATGTGTAAAAGGGCAGATAATTTCACCCCCCCAAAAAATATGAGATCCAAACAGCCACTTCAAAAACAATGATAATAAACATCCTGCTGATGTTCACACTGGCATGTGTTTTCCTCAGAGGAACAAAAAAACACATTTCAAAATAATACAAATGATTTCTGTCGGTTCTCGATACTGGAATTCAAAAACACGTCTGTGCACAGCTAAGCATTATTAAAATCATGCATTATTTAATTTGAATGCGTCCACTTGGATGTATTCAAATTCTAAACAGGTTATGTAGGACAACAGAAGTGGCTGAACGGCTCCATGCCTTCCCTTGTGCATGTCAAACTGACAGTAAATGACAGAATAGCATCCAAGTGGTAATTTCCCTCGGGCTTTGGAAAAAATAAAGAATGGAAAAATATAATGAGAGTGAATAACAGGAGTGGCAACCAGGTAAACTTGTTTGCTTTTCCTCTATAAATAGCATCATGTTACTGGGGCTTTACCAGTACACATTTGATTTTCTTCTCATTATCTGGGAATTATTTGGGAAGGGTACCTGCTGGAGCACAAAGCTGATAATAATGTTTCCAAAAAAAAAAAAAAAAAGAAAAGAAAAACAGGATCATAAATCTGATCAATATTCCAATATCTTGTGAACATGATCTACAACTAGAGTATTGTTATTTGTTGTAGCATTGTCGCCACCAAGTGTCCTTATGCTGTATTACACGTTTAGATGCTGCAATCTGTGAATCCTTTGTTCCATAAATTGTGTATTTGCTCATAGGCATAGATACTAAAGAGATGAATTTGTAGTGATGGGATATGTTTCTTTACCTCACAATTACTAAAAAAACATTCATAGCAGTGTTTATATATTTAAAAAAAGGTGAAGTCATTTTAAGCTGTCATTTGTCAGTCTTTAAGAGCTATGTCAGTCATACAATGACTCATTTTTGACTCACAGTTGCATTTAGGGTCTTACATATGATTCTAAACTAGATAATGGCGAGGAGTGAGTAAAGATCACCCTCGAGCATTCAGCAAGGAGTTGTATAGATGGTATATAAGAAGACATCAGTACTTGGGCATGATGGAGTGCGGCTGCTCTATTCTTCATAACTGAGTACTTCTGCACTGTGTGATCCATGATTTCCCATGTTAGCAATGGGATACGGAATATTCAGCCTATATTCCGTGTTGAGATAAGACCCTGCAGCAATGCTGCATTGCAACAGTCTTACTCACTTTTACAGTCCCCACCACTCCAGCCTTGGCGACACTCTGTACAATACTTTCCATTGACAAAGAAGTCGTCATTGGCTTTCCATGTTCCATTGTGGCAGGTTTTGCAGTTCTCAAACAGACTGCAGCCTGGCAAGGACAAAAAATAAATAAGTTGAAAGTTACATAAAAAATAATCCAAAACTTTCGCAACTTCTAGCCACTGACTAAAGACTCAGGATATACTGAACATTTCTTGATCCTAAGACTTGGTGTCTGTTGGTTTTTCCCTGGAAATATCATCATGATCAGAACTATTTTATTCCTCAGAGAGCAGCAGCTGAGAACTAGGCAGGTAACAATAACAGTGAGACAAAATAGGCATCTGGTTGTACCTGATTAGTACAAATAAAAGAACATTTAAAAGTGACAATGAGAGCGTACCTGGGTGAATGATACAGGGGTCACACTGATCAAGAGCATTGCGGCAGCAGGGAACAGTGTAGCCTACCCTGGAGCCTTTTGAGGGACACCGGCACTGGATCAGTTGGTACTCACAACATGGACGACACATGACACTCCACTGAGAGCTGGGGCAGTTGTCCTCTGTAAAAAGGCGTGGAACCAAAACAAAGGACAATGGCATCAAACTTAATATACACCCACTGAAACATCTGACTAGATACTTTTTTTAAGGCTCTAAGAAGGTAGATAAGATAAAATGTAAAGTTACATTTATGTATTTCTATCCATAGAAAAATGTACAACTGATTTAGCCCCACAGCACGTTTCTGGTTCTGCATGTGGTTATAGAAATGTAGTGAGCAGTGGCTGAGGTGCAAATATTTCCCTCTAGCATATTTCCCTGTTATCTGATGATGCAGATCATACTTCCTTGTACAACACACGTACAACATTTGATGATTGGACAACCTGCTGAGGTGTGAAATCTGTCTTGGCAGGTGATTTTGTGGCAGATGATGCTATCAAGCGCAAGATGGGCTGTGTACTGTTTGGGAGCCAAATCTGAGACCTTAAGCTGCCTGAGCGCTTTGACCCAAAGTGATGCAGCATGTTGATGCAGCATGGGATGCCGAGACGGACTGAAATATGTTCCAAACCTCACTGAAGATGGCAGTTTTTTTTGTTTTTTTTTCATAAACCCCATTTTGAATATAGATATAAGAGTATAGATATATTACAATCCTGTTTGTACAAAAGTTGGCATAGTGTATTAAATTTAAATAGAAACAAAATACATCGGAACTCCATAATTAATTGAACATAGCACAAAGACAACATATCTTTGATGCCAGCGACACGTTTAAAAAAATTGGGACAGTCTCATGTTTACCACTCTGTTGCATCACCTCTTCTTTTAACGCTCTACAACACTGGAAACTGAGGAGATTTTGCTGTAATCTTCAAAGTGGAATGTTTTCCCATTCTTTCTTGGTTTCAGCTGCTCAACAGTTCTCCTTTGTCATATTTTATGTCACATAATGCACTAAACATTTCAATAGCTGACAAGTCCGGACTGCAGGCTGCCCAGTTTAGCACACGGAGCTGTGCTGGTCGTACCTAAAAAAGACAGCAGCATAATGTTGTTCCAATACCTGTATATATATTGTTCAGCATTAATAAAGCCTACTGTGTTCACAGACAATGTTTTTAGGAAGAATCATATTGGTTTTCAATGCAGTGCCGTCTGATGGCCTGAAGATCATGGTCATCCAATATTTTTTGGACACTGGTTTTTGGACTTGTCCCTTGCGTACAGAGATTTATTCGGATTCTCTGAATCTTAATGTAGACAATGAAATCCCCAGATTCTTTTCAATTGTACATTAAACAAGAAACATTATTCTGAAATTGGGTGCATAAATTACACCGTTTGACTGCACAGTTTTTTGGCAACGTGGTGAACCCCTCCCCATAAAGGTTCAGCTTCTCTGGGATGTTCTTTTTATACACAGTCATCTTACTAACATGTTGCCAGTTAACCTCATTAAATATCAGATGTTCCACCAGGTGTTTTCTTTCTGCATTTCACAATTTTTCCGGTCTTTTGTTGCCACTGACCCAACTTTCTTTTTGGAAATGTGTTGCTGGAACAAATTCAAAATGGACATATCTTTTTACAAAAACAATAATATTTTAATCAAACATGGGGTTCCAATGCTTTGCACATTACCACATTTTGTTTCTGTGTGTATCTTCCACAGTGTGTCAACTTTTTTGGAAATAGGGTTGTAGTCTGTATTATGTAATTGTTTTCTCAAACACAATGAACAAACAACAGAGCAGTTGGAAGTGAACTCAGGGTGTAGCTCACGAGGAGATACAGCCAAATTCATCATCACAGGTTTAACTCTATCCATCAATGTGTTCTGTGCTAAATGTAATGTAAAATCCTCACTACTCTGCCCAATGTCTACAGAAATTGGCAAGGGAAAGGGCTCTATAACAGCCATGGCAGGAGAGGTTATGTTATTTTTATTTCAGCAAGGCACATAGAGTCTGGAGCACGAATTGAGACAAGTCCCAGCAGCAGAAGTGACTCATCGTCATGAAATAACTTTACAGTTAGTCAACTTTCTTATTTCTTCAAAGTTTGTAACACTTTCACAAAGGAGAGGCTGTGTGATATAAAGACTCTCCAGCACTGTGTATAGTGCGAACAACAGTCAATCAAAACTGCAATAAATGTATTTTACTTACCACGTGGCCAAGCTGTTGCACAAAAAGAGAGATTTAGGAGGAGGTAGCAGAGTTTGGGGTCCAGAAGAGTGGGCATGGGCACTTTCCTCGTGAGGAAAGTGAGCATGTTGGCTGCAAACCTCAAAACAATACAAGTTCCCAAGAAGTCCCAAGAAAGTAGCTCAGCTCAGTGTTATCTACAGATCTTCCTGTCTGCTGAAAAATATGACGTAGCTATGGATGATGAATTCTCCCATCTGAGCATAATGGACAGAGATCCTTTAACCCATTCCTTCCATGTTGTTTTGTGAAAGCATGTATTTGCTTTGTTCAGCTCAAATCAGTGTCAGCTCTGCAACTAGTTCCTGTTTCTCTGCTACAGCTGAGAGTCCAGAATGACTGCTGAGCCCTGAACGGTAACGGGGGAAAAATACTTGCTGGCAAAGAGAGTGGAAAGTGCATTTGAGGGAATAAAGACATGCTAATGAGGAAAACAGTGAGGGGTGATGAAAGAAGTCCAGAGGAAAAGAAAATTCAATCTGTCAGAGAGAAATTTCAAGGAAACAATAGAGGTGAATCTCTCTGAAGCTGCAAGTTAGATATTAAAAATCATTCTTTTTTTCTCAAAATACTTCAAAAGTCGTGATAAAAAATAGGCACATCAGCAGGTGTATAAAGCCAAATGTGTTTACTGACGCTTCATCATACACCAGCTGTCATGACAATTTCACAACTTCTTGGAAGAGAGACAACAGATGTCCTCCCCATGAAATGTTTATGATGTCAGTCTCCATAGATTAGCCAGGAGCAATGAGGCTGACAGAATCGTCACAGCCCATTTCATGACCAAGGTTGCTTTTCCATTACCTAAGATTTTACTTTTTTGTTTTGATAGCTGTTCTCGTATTCTCCGTTACAGCAGGTTGTACGCACAGATAGAGACTGGAGTTGAGACATTTTTCCAACCTCTTCACCTACACGAATAAACCCTTTACCTACCGTTACCTGAAGAATGAACTGCCACAAGCAAGGGCTGTTTTATAGCTCATGAAAAGTTGATACAGTGATGATAAAGTTTAATTCTCTTGTTGACATGTCTTGAGCAATAACTAAAGACTTCACTGTAGACTTTTCTTTTAAAGCTGCATTTATAGACTTTTGGCCAAAAGAGGGCAGAAGATCTTCATAATAAGACGTCTAGCAGATATGGTAATGTGTTAGAGTAATACATTACTTTTAGCTGTAACAGTAATATAAAGCATTGCACTGTAATATTACTACATTCCCTGTGCACTATAACAACACATTACCACTGGGGTGATTGGTTCATTGCCAGTTGTTTTTACTTTGGTTTGCTAATTTAATGATCTGCCTTGAAAAACAACGTGTAGAGCCAGAATATTTTTCGCTGGTTCCACTGGGTTCTGACACTAGGGACGACGAACACATGGCCAGGGCAGAAGAGGCCAACGTAGGTGAGGACTGAGAGGGAAATCAGGCATCATAGAGGCAGCAATACAGTGTAGAGCCGGAATATTTTTCACAGTCTCTGTGAATCTATGCTGTATTTGGATGAAACCAGAGTTGGTTATTGTCGGAAAGACTAACTGAGAGGTCCTGTTTCTGTCAACTTTGAATGAAGTGTGTAACAAAATTAAGCGTTAATTCAATTAATCTACACCCCACCTCTCCTGCCAGTTATTTAAGAAGGCATGGACGATCTAATTGTTCTATGTCATCACACTATTGTTAATAGAAGTGGGTAATTTTAATACAAAGTGGTAACCACTGTGTGTGAATGCACAAATGGGCCTTCACTATACAATATCACTGGATTTGTACTGAACTGCAATAAACTTGATCTTGCTTCGATCACCCGCTATGAAACAACATTACCCTCTTCTATTTTATAATGCCTAGTAACACTTTTGCCGTTATTTTAGTGAAAGTAATGCAAAAGTTACTCTAGTAATATACTATACACTGGATATGAAGCAGCAAAAGGTTCAATACTCCGTTTCTTATATTGGTTTCCACCAATTCCTGTCATAAAAACTGATCTGAGCTTGCTAGATGTTTGACTTTTCCTCACAAGCTTGTCTTGTGTATGCTGTTTGGTGCTGCATGGGCAGTTAGTGTGAAAATCTGTCCATCTTGAGTGTGAGCAAATATGCAGGAGGAACGGAGAAAAAAAATGATATGTGAAAATTACAGATGTGTCAAAGAAAATGAAAGCAGTAATTAGCGACAGTGTTGCTCTTAGAAGACACATTCTTACAGTAGATATTTATTTAATTATTATATAATTGGAATGAGTTTAGAAATAATTATCACACTTCTGTGTTGTTTGTTCCACGTTGACACCGTTTTCTCTGCTATCAATTAACACAAAGATGTTGTCCCACAAGTCAACAAAAATGAGCTTTTATCCTGAACATATACAGCTGGAGTGTCACACTGAAAAATACATGGTCAGGCAAAAATTTGTGGATACCCAACTTTGGCCCATTATATTTTGTTGCATAAGGAAATGTTTCAACTCCATTAATCTAAATACCTTATTTCAGTGTAATCACAAAATCTGTGGCTGCAATCTTGGTTGAAAATGTACATTAATGCATTGACATAAATCTGCTGTATTTCAGTATTTTTATATCACCATATTGCTTTTATTTCATGGCCTGCTGAGTCTATTTTCTCTCATCAGCAACAGCTACTTTTAGCAGAAAGCTCTGACAAACCGTCTGTATTCTACCTGCTGGTGAACGTTTAGCACTAAAGAGACAGAAATTTTTCTCAGGAGTTGGTGGAGACCAAAACAGAACTAAAAGAAAAGGGAATATTGGACTTTAGATGTCCGGTAGCCTGAAACATGATTAAATACTGATGTTGCTCCATATAACTGTTTGCTATGTGAATTTTATATGGTGATATTGCGTCAGGGTGGTGTTTACATTTTGTTTTGCTGCCCTAAAGTGCCCCAAAATCGAAGAAGGTCGCTCATTGCATGGTGAGATTGTGTTTCTACACACATTAAGAAGATACTGAAGTCAGAATTTTTGACTGAAAACATCCCAGCAGTAATTAACTCTCACGTCAACGTGAAGTGACAGCCACATTTTGACCACCACTTTGAGCTGACACACATAAAGAAACATGAGTGACTGCCCATGATTCTTGCAGTCTTTGAACTGTCAATCATTATTTAAGATGTTGCCTCACCCTGTCATGTTGAACCTGACTCCCGCCAGACATGAGAGAGGAAGATGAGGGGTGGTGGATGGGGTGAGGATTATGCATTTCACATTATGACACAGTTATAAAACTTTCATCGGTGTCACAAGGCCAACTTCACTGTCGAAATGAGTTCTTGACATCAGAGACCAGTGTTTTTTGGTTCGAGTAATTACCCATGGTGCTCTGTCAGTTATTTTTAGCCCTCCTGTTGCTCAGTGAAATATTCCATTTGGAGCCCAAAGACTCCCCCGCCTAGCCCTGCACCAACATCCACTGACCTTCTCCACCTCCATCCAGTGTTGATTATGAACCACATCATGTTGTTCCATGGCAAAAGTGACACACAGAAGCGACCTCACACTGAGGCACATCTTGCCGCCTTAAACAAGGCTCCAGAAATAGCAAGAATTATGGAGATGGATATCAAGCTTTGCTCTTCATAGACTCAACAATATATAATAATAAAACCACTCACTGTATTGCAGCCTCAAACAATGAAAATAAAAATTATATTCTGATTTTCTTATATAAACACTAGTATTAGTAGTTCATTAGTAGATAGGCATCCTCAACAATGTACTAGTTTTGTTCATAGTCTTACCGGAGACCTAAAATTGGATAATTTAATGACTCTTTTATCTGTTGAGGTCTGTATATTCATTTTGTTGATACATTATGTATTTATTTCTGCAGGTCAAAGGACTGCCACGTCTTAATGTTTTGAATAATGGCAGTCGTGCAACGCATTAACGATGTTTGCACGGAGGAGTTATTTCTTTGTTCTTATCAAACACGGGAGGAGGGAGCTGTTAAAATATTCACCTCTGCATCTCTGGCTGACTGCTCCATATGCCAAGCATTGGTCACTTTGATGAATGTGATCCAGTGGTCCGTGTGGAGACACTCTGCGGTTTTTACGCTTGAAGCAGACTACTCAACACAGTATTGACCTTTTAAGGTCTACATACGACAGCAGTGTGTTTGTCAATGTCTCGCTTCAACGTGACTGTCAGCTTCATTAACTTCTCACACACTTCGGGGATGAACAAGGACGCGGGGGAGCTATGCTGACTTACTGGCTTACATGTTTTCTTCATAATTATCAGACAGATAATAGCTCACACTGGGCTACATTTGTTCTGGTTCTTATCATGAGATGAGATTTATATTTTAAGATATATAATTAATAACACAGTCTCTGAATTTAAGCAGCATGTAAAGAATGTAGACTGACACAATGAGTGTATATAAACTATACATATTTTATTTGACAAGAGCGCCAACATTTTATATTTAAATACAAATGAAAGTGCAATGTTCCCTTCAACAACTGAATTACACACCATCTTTAATGTTTTTCATAGGCTCTGATTAACTGAACTGTTACAATGATTCAAAGACATTTTAAAAAGCTGGTTTTGAAGACACACAATGATTTACTCAAACATTTATGAGCCAGAAATGTCACGTCCTTAGTTAAGAGTGAGTAACAAGTGTTAACAAAGACTTCTCAGTTGTAGTGCAGTCGTGCATTACTCTGATGAAACATGAGAGTTATAACAGGACTCCATTTCACGCTGTCCCGCTTTTAAAATGCAAATATATTTCATAGAACACGTGTGTTTACCATTAAATTCTCAGCTCAGAAACTTAACGCGTTGTAGCAATTAGTGTAAAAGCGTTTGACTGCAAAAGTTTCAAATGCGGGAGTGATTTCTTTGGAGACAGAAGCATTTTTGTTTGTCAAGGTTTGTGATTACCATACCCGTCATATCCGTTACAGACTGCAGGATATGACAGATCCAGCCTTGTCTTGTTCATATTTGACAAAGCAGAAATGTTCCTAGCCAGAGGCTACCGTAAAAAACATTATCAAGATAGTGACATACATTCATTATAATGGCATGTAGCTGTAAAAAAAAAACAACAACTTGTATTTCGACACCAACACCCTCAATTTAGTGAATAAACCGCACCCTCCATATGAATAAAAACATGATTTTTTTATCCTTCACTAGTAGTCTAGTCCATAAAAGACACATTATTATATTTCTCAGGTACAAATAATTGTAAAAAGGCCCCAAACAAATGTGAACATATCTTTAAATAAAATATATATATATACAAATTCCTTCAAGCTTTAAGTAGAATTGTATAAAATCACAAGACTATTAAACCCAACCAAAATGACATATCAGTCATATTCTAAATATTATTTCACATTCTCACACTACACAGAAAAATTGAAGGTTCCTCAGTCAGAAGGTTAAACACCGATGTTTCCTTTCTCTGGCAGTAGTTTTTCCTTGGCTGAGTCCTCTGGCGCTTTGTAAGAGTCCTTCTTCATTTCAAGACTTCTGACCCAAGTGTAAGCCGACGAGCCACCGAGAACCATCATGTTACTGGTCCACCACAGCAGGCTTTTACTGGAAGAGTTGTACACCACCGCGATAACAGTCTGCGCGCAGGCCTTCGCCGTGCCCGAGACATTGTGTGTGAGAGGACTGGTAAACTTGATCTGGAGGCCCGTGACGTAGCCGATGGCGAAACCAAACACTCCCCCGAGTGTCATCATGCCCCAGAAACCGAGGTCGGTGAGGCGGCTGAAGCCGGCGACGCGTGGCAACTCACCAAATATAACAATGAGCGGGAGGAAGAGGATGCAGGCGTTGATGTTGTTGTAGTAGGACAGTTTCCAAATGTTCCCGTCCACTGCTGGCATCACCTTCTTGGTGTAGATGGCGTTCATGGAGACAAAAGCGCTGGCCAGGACTCCAAAAAAGACACCTGTCCACGAGAGGGAGCCTGCCAAGCCTTCCTGGTCCACACCGAGCCAGAAACCACCTGAGAAGCACAAAAACATGCAGGACTGTAATATCACGCAGAGGAAAACAAGCTGTCACAACTGAGAAAATGCCACAGCGCACAAAAAGTAGTGCGCTTCCAACTTTTGCACAAGTTTCACACACGACAATGACTCCAATTTTTCTGAGTTTGGTCTACAAGAACTTAAGTCGCCTGATCTCAACCCCATCCAATATGTCTAGGCTGAACAGGAATGTCAGGTTCTATTGCCTCAGTAATGCTGGCAGTAATACTGGATGCAGGCTCCAAAATTTAGCTTTGCCAGAGGAGTAGAGGCTCTTATATCAGCATGACAATGTGCATGATATGAAAAATAGATGCTCTGGTGTCCATATACTTTTGGCCTGGATGCATGAAGTTAGAAGTATGTGCATGAGTGCATATCTATTTCTGCGAAATTCAAGAATACTGTTGGTGCAAACTCTAGCTAAATATGCATTATTCATGCAAACACAGGAAGAAACAAAGTTCACATACCTAGTATGACTCCACAGCATATTAGGGCTTGATATGATGTGGTCTGTTTCAGGACAATATATGAAAACAGCACATTGAAAACCGTGCTGAGTGAACGACCGACCGTGTAGAAGGCCACTCCGACATACTTCAGGCACAGGTTGTTGAAGGTGATCATGCAGATAAACACAACCGACAGCGGAAGCACCTCCCGGGACGTCTTCAGGTCGAGTTTGACCGACGGGAAGTCGATGAGTCCCGGCGACAGTTTAGACAGCAGCTGCATGACCCAGCACAGCCCAACAGTGACCACACACTGGTAGAAGGTGACAAACAACGGCGCGTCCAGGTCTCGGTTGTCCAGTAGATAGTTATTAAGGAACACCATCGTTATTGAGACAAACCAGTACAGTGCGACCACCGCTGCTATTTTCACAGCCCGGACTATGAACGGCTCTCCGCGGCCGTCCTGGTCCACCGTATCCGAGTCCGCTAGAGCCATCCTTAAGATGCTGGAGCGCTTCAGCTGAGTCCTGTTCATGGTTGCAGAGAGAGAAGAACAAGTGTGAACACCGGAGCATCTACAAGAGCTAATATGTAGCTACAGACCAGCAGAGCTACATTCACTACACAACACAAACATGACGACTGATTTCCGCCAGCGGCAACAACCAGTACGACTTCCTGTCGGTTTCTTTCAGAATAAAAGCAGCTAAATTAAACTTCACTGACCCTTTAAGTTAAATCATTCTTCTTATAAAATATCAACTCGATCATATCTGTTTTCTGTGTTCTTATATTATTGTTGAGTATTTTCTTCCATTTTATTTTTGTATTATTTTAATTGTCTGATCTTAAAAGTGTGAAACATCATTATTATATTATTATATTTTATATAGAAGAAGAAGAAGAAGTACTTTCATTAATCCCTCGAGGGGAAATTATTTTTTTCACTCAGTTAGACACAAAGAATAATAATAATAAAAAAAACAACAAAACAATTACTCCATTACTACTACTAAAACTTAAGGGATCCTCATTCAAAACTGCACATCTACTGTATGTTCACAGATTTCATGTTTTAATGTTGTAGATGAGAGGTAAAGCTTGTTTCACATTGCTTTTCATGTATCTGTAAATGAAGCTGACATTAGCAACATTAGCCTGGCCTACTATTTGTGTTTGTTTATTTTTGCTCATTGTTACCTGCAGCTCTCAAATTGTAGTTAAACCAGGACACATATTCGAATATAATTTCAACATGACTCTGACAACAATAATGGGTAATATATGGGTAGTGATGCCAAATATAAACATAAAAAAATAAATGAATAATAAAGTTTGCCACTTTTATTTTGAAGGAGGACGCTCAAACCGGAAGTCTTCTTAACCGTGACTGCTTCCTTGTTTGAACTCACTTTCTCCTTATTTAAAAAGATAGTGCCTCTGAATAAACCTGTTCACCGATCAAGATATTGTCCATAAAATTCCCATTTATTAAATACATAAATAAATAACTCCTGAGCTCTCATTAACCAAACTAGTTCACTCACTCAGACGTCTCAGCTTGCAGTAGCCTAGATTACATTGCGATCTACTGCATATAAAGTTTAGTTTTCTAATATCAAAGTATCAGTTTTTTTTTTCTCGATTGACAATATGAAGCATTGTTTAAAAAACGTTTTCATACCTTAAATCGTCGTAGACTGTCCTGCGTCTGATGAATCCAGCAGGCAGGTTGGATGCGTCAGGAAGTGTCTGTCTTGCCCTATACCTACACTCCTATTGAGGAAGCAGGATTTGTTTGACCTGTATTTCCTGTTAGAGCCTTATGACACAATGTATGCAATAAATCATGCGAGATTACGCACACCAGCAGGTGAATGCAATACACAATACAATCACCAAAATAAAATGCAATGTAACAAAGAGTTTAAAACCAACTTTGACAACCTTTTAGATTAGAAATATGATGGTACCTGAGGATCTCTGACTAAACTCTGGCTCATTGAAGCGACATGACATCACACACACACATGCCAAAGAAAAGCAAATAAGAGAAATTACCTCCCATCAAACATTAAATGTTTGAACAGCACATGCAAAGGATGTGAACAATGGGAATGACGTCATGGATGCGTGCGTTTCATTAACAGGTGAGGTTACCATGCCAGTTTTTCAAGTCTAGTAGTCATACAGCCAAGAAGGTTTTCAGATTCATTTTATTTTGTGTGGATCAGTAATTTTAGATAAGATTAAAGGTTTGCTCATGCAGGCATATTTTACAGGTCAGCGTGTACACAGGCACACATCTTTTTTTAATTCCAGTTGTTATAGGTTTTGATATATATATTTTAAGTGCTATCCCCCAAAACAGTTCTTTGTGATGTTTGTTGTTATTCTCATTGACTGACCTTAAAGATTAGGGTTTTATTTTGAAAGTAAGATGATAATATCCTATGCATTATTCATAATTAGTTTTCATTAATTCTATACAAACCAACAATTCAATTAAAGTAAACCTCAGTGTTAACTTTCAGGATAGTTGACCACACTTTCTGGGCACAGACGCATGGTGTTTCTGAGGCACCATAACTTCCTGCTGCAACTTCTGCCATGTGCTTTAATTAACCCGTCATCTGTAACGAGATGTGTACTAATAAGCCCAATGACACTTGAACCAGTTCTCATTTCTCAAAAATCACAAGTTACTTTTCAAGATGGTATAATACTATAATAGTGAAAAATCATAATTATACTCTTTCATAAAACCAACACAGATTTCCCCTTGTGTATTTTTTATCATTCTACTCTACATTAGTAATGTTAGTGAATTGTGAATGCCTGCTGCTTTACTAATAATACTATTGTACTATAGCTTCAAGACACTAGGTGGCAGCAAATAATCAGTGCTGATTATATGACCGGCTGCAGGATTATGATTTATAAGTGACACCTATAACTCGTGCTAAGTACTGATCAGCATAAATATATTTTAAGTAGTGAATGAAACAATACAGAATAGTATTTTTAACAAAGAGTACAGTGACCTCAAAAACACCGCTGCTGATCTTTTCTCATTCACACCATCGGATTGCCCTTTTCACATGCCTCAGAAAAGCAGTCCTTAATCAGGAACAATGTCAAAATGTAAGTCTATCCATGGGTCTCTTTAATGAATACTGTCTGTGTGTATACTTAGCATTATTGTTTTTTATTTGACGGTGAAGACAGACATAAAATGTGGTGAGAGACTTGGATGACACGCAATAAAAGATCCCCTTTCGGATTGTGATTAATGGCATCTCAGACCACTAATCCCTAAGGAGGCCCGAGTTTAGAATATTTCCTTATCCCTTACACTACAGAACCATCTTCACCCATCTATTATATCAGCTGCAGTTGCTGACTGCTTTAAAAGCGACATTATGTAACTTTTCTACCATAAAATAACAGATTTTAAATCATTTTGATACTGCACTGACTTTTAATAAGATGAATGGTGCCTCTGCCGTTCCCACTCTGTGATCCACTTGATCTTGCACTATGTAACGTTGTGCTTGAGCTGGGAGAAGTACGCAACGTTTTACAGCACTAAGTCACACACCACCGGCTATATGTCACTGATTTTGATGAAACTGGATCAAATTGTATGAGGAAATGTTTCATGGTTTCTCTCTGATGTCCGCTGTCTGCAATGCCTTAACTAGTAATTTACAGAGTTTTCTGATAGACAGTAAAGTAACCGGTGTGAACTGTAGTTGCTGTAGGCTAAGGATAGATGCTGGACTGTGATTCTTGGGATTCTGTAAAGAAAGTTAAACTTGCACTTCACTTTCCCGTTCAGACCTTGTGTCAAACCCCCGTGTCTTCCTGCTGTCATCGTTCCCCTGCTACACAGTTGCAAGCTATCTCGGTGTGCTGGGAAATTGTTATAAGTGAATCTTGTCTGTTGGCATTATATTTTCTGCTACAATACACCACAAGTCACTTAGCTGGTGTCCCAGTGTTGACCATTGAGCTGGCAAGCTATACCCGTGGACTCATATATGCTCTCGGCGAGGATGTAAAACTCCATTTTCCTCTACGAACACAGAGGCAGTATTTGTGGAGCCTGACTCAGCCTATACAACGCATCCATCAGGGGGTGTCTGACCCTTCATTGTGCTCCCTTTTGCTCAGAGTTTGGAAGGGGAGAAATGCTGCGCTGGAGCCAAGTTTGCTATTCACAAGACGGTCTCCCTTCCTGACCCCTGTCAGCTGGAGAGATTTCCACACTTTATTAGCAAGCACACAAAAAAAAAAAATGGAGAGAAGCTACCGCTTGTGATATCTTGGATCACGGAGGCTCTGGAGCATCTACACCGTGCATTAGTATATCTTCACCTAACATTTCGGTCAGACGCTCACGTCAAATACAAATGTCAAATATAGCAAGCAGTATAACAAGCAGTTGTCCATCTCAAAATGAAGACAAATAGAATAGTTACATTGGATAAATACAAAGCCAGTTTTGATGATGCTGTGTTATAGTCCAGAGACACCAGAGGCTTGTTCTTAATTCTGGATCTCAAAGATTGCAATGAGAATTAAAAATTTTAAGAGTTTTAGAAGATTGTTTTCCTTTGAAGCTCTGTACCTATTTCATGCCTACATTGTATTGTCTCATCTTTTTACATCAACAACATTAGACTGTACTTCCTTCAGTGTCTTTCACTTTGTTATAAAGAGTACTGGATACACATCTATTAAAAACAGGACTGCCTTCACGTGTTACACTTTTTCAATTTTGCAAGGGGGCTAACGAGAAATTTGCTATCTTGCTATGTTATATATAATGTAGACCAAAGATTTTGCCATGTTTGTACATACATACATACATACATACATACAAGGCTCGTAACAATGTGACTTCTTTTCTTGTGAACCTTTGTCCCTCAGTAGCCTACTTTATTCACATAGACTCCAGATGGCACCTTTTACAACATAAGTGATCTATGCTTGCATTAATTTTCCAAATATGCCGCATTTATTGTGAAAACATTACAGTTTAATCTGTGTCATCTGTGTAATATGTCTGATACTTTATTCACAAAGATTCAGGCAGATGCTAGATTGCAGATGAAAAACACCTGTCGGAAAACATGGCAGAACGACAAAACAAAACACGCATAACGCGTAACTCAACCTCAACTAATTTTGTTGTCCTGCCCTCGTCCTAGATATTGTCACATATCAGCATCACAGAAACATATTGGCTCTTTATATAATATCAAGCTAAATCATTTAAACATAGGCTACTAAATTTGGTCAAAAGCTCGTTGTGATGCTACAGTTATCAGTCAGCCAACGCAAATCAACTACTGGAAAACATCAGGGGTGTAATTTATAGACAACCCTTCTTGGCGAGGCCTCCTTCAACAAACATCTACGATGGATGATGTGGCTGCTTGAGAATCCAAATGACAAATATCATTTCTATGTCAGCACTCTATAATAATAAGGTAGATGTTTGGTGCACAATAAGCAATGTAACAACAGCAGGCTCAAGACCATGTAGAACAAGGAGTAGTTTTAATTAAAGATTTATAATGAAGGCAAGGCAAAAACAAACACACAACTTCACAGCAAGCTGTCACCTTTTCTCCCTCTGCACACAACTCATTTCTCATCCTCACCTAAACTGGAACATACCATCTGTTCAGGAAAGCACAAGGTGAGTTAAACAGGTGCAAACATGCCAAGACCACACAATGGAAAAGATATTTAAGATTCCTATTGTTTTGACATATGAGAACACGTGATGACAAAAATAACCTGAATAGAACATGAGCTGCTGAACAAAAATGTCCCCCTCCTTTTAACCACGTAACCACACACACCACATGTTTGTACTACCACTGACACGAAACAACATAACAGACAAAAACACACAGGCCACTCTGGAGAATAACAGAAAGCTACACAACTGAAACAAGCTTGTATTCCATTATTTGTTATAGTTGGCTGGAAGTGATTAATTGATGCAGTGTGCAAAGAAAAGTCAAGGAAGCAGCCTTTCCCCCCCGACCAGACACAATAGACCTCCTTTTTTACTAGAACCATGGGCTTTTATTATTAATGACACCACTATCATTAAATGAGCCAGTTGTGACTACAGTTTCAGTAGCACCACATGGGTAAACCAACTGCTGTTCATTGTGAATCTTCCAGCAAGTAGGGTGAACAGATATTAGGCCAGAGAGGGTGATCTGTATGGTACAGTCCACAGGGCAGCTTAATTTCAAACACATATAATCCTCCCTTGTGAAGCTGGTTTCTCAGCTAGGCTGCTTTTACTACTTTGATCTCCCTGTGGTTGTAACAACCTCTGCCTTCTCACTGTCTAGAGAGAAGAAAGAGCAGCAGGTCCTCCTTAAGAACGTTTCCTAACAACTGAAGTGGTATAATAGGCTTGAAAGAAGAAAAAAAAACAGGTTGATGGACAAAACATAAAAATGTAATGTAGAGCTTCACTCCAGCTGCCTTTCTCATGAGACTAGAAAGCTTTACAGGAACAAGCTAGATGAATGGGAGAAAATTATGAAAACCTGTACTATTGGCTAAACAAAACTATTCATGTTTTTTGTTCCAATACACTGGTCAAATATACAAGGCTGTTTTTTCTTACCTTTCTTACAATTTATCAACATAATGTGAATTGGGGCGCCTGTGGCTCAGGTGGTAGAGCGCTTTGTCTTGTAATTGGAGGGTGGCTGATTCAATACCCGACTCCCCCAGTCCAGTCGAAGTGCAAGGTATTGGACCCCCAAGTGTCCAGAAAAATCTATTATAGCAGATTTAAAATCAAGGAATTCATGTTTTTTCACAATTATGGTGGTGATTCAATACCGACTTCCCCAGTCCAGTTGAAGTGCAAGATATTGCACCCCAAATGACAGCATATTTCAGCTAATTGTTTTGTTTTTTTTGGCCTGCAACTGTACTGCCCAACACCAAGCGCCAGACAAACAAAGTTAATTATTATCTGTTGTGTTTGCAGCTTTTTTATGCTGCCCCCAAGTGGCCAGAAAAATCTGTTACTGCAGATTTAAAATCAAGAAATTTATTTTTTTTAACAATTATGGTGGCAATTCAATTACAAATCCCCCAGTCCAGTTAAAGTGTCCTCCCCTAAATTGCTCCCGATGGCTGTGAATGTGTGAGCTTTGGACAGGAAGCGCTGTTCCGCTCCAGATGAGCAGCCGGCACCTTGCATGGCAGCCTCTGACATTAGTGTATGAATGTGTGAATGTGTGCACACGCACATGGGTGAATGTGACAGGTGTTGTATACACGTCAAGTGGTCAGTAGATCAAAAAGGTGCAATATAAATACAGCATTTACCAACTATATATCTAGAAATCTCTAATGCATGTTTGTGTTGCTGAAGTTGGCCAGAATCTAAGCTGCTCCCTGCAGTGAGTACCGAAGTGAAAGGCCTTTAATTGAGGGGACACTTCTTTGGCCATCGTGACACATACAGTATCACATCCTTGTAAAACTTTTAGAGCCAAGAAAGGAGGACATCCTCCTGAAGAACTAAGATCATAAAACATGAATGAGCTGTCCTCTCAGAATTAAATTGCACCATAAGAGCTATTAAGAATCCCTTTAACTATTCAGAATAAGCTGACCATCGTCCTCTCAGCTCTGCAACATGAAATACAGCTGCAGTATGAATGCAAATGTCCTTTTTGTCACTGTCAGACTGACATGTTTGGCTTTGTCGAGTAGGCTGGCAGACTCCAAACTACTGTCATCCAAGACCAAGATGAGTCTGATGACTCCTCCTCCTCCTCATCATACTGTGGAGCAGCATGATGACAACGGGGCCACTATTTTGTCCAACGAGGCTTTCCATCCATCAATTCTCTCATTTACTCCTTTTCATTCATGATGGCAGAAAAAAAAAAAAACACCCCAGACCAGTCAAACAACATAAGAGAATCATTTAAACCTTTCACCTGAACTGTGTGTCCTTGAAGCGAGGAAGGTAAGTAAAGCAAAGCCACATGAACAAAGATGGAACGTGGGAAATTCACACAGAAAGACCTCGGATGGTTTTAACTGAGCGTATTTATTTTCCCTCACCTGTTTTTGGTGTTTATGCCTGGAGTGTGTAAGCACTCACCTTTGTGAAGTGGCTATAATTGGTATCTGTTAGATTAATAGCGGTTCACATGATTTGAATGTGAAGCAGGTTGCTTTTAGTGCAACTTCTACAGAGCTTTATGGCATCTTTTAGCTCACTGTTTTGGTTTTCTGGCCTGCAAATGGATTTATTTCTCCCACCCAGCACAAAGACAATGTTTACAACTATCTGCACAACACAGAGAGAGAAAGAGCCAGATGTTTTTCTTACAAGTTAGTGGAAAGCACCTGGAGAACTAAAAGTACAGTGAACGTTTGGACGAATGGACACAAAGAGAACTCCAAATTTATGCGATTCTTGCTGGAAATGTACCTGTTTGCTAACATTCACCATATCTACTGCAAAGATGACAATACGGGATGTTCTGCTGCCCCCATTTGGCCAGAAAAAAAATCAGTTATTGCAGATTTAAAATCATCAGAAAAAAAAGAACTTCTTGAGTTTGTCATATACAAAATTTCCCCATAGCTTTTGAAATACTTTACAGTTGAGTTTGCAGTCATACTGGAACACTATGTCCTATTTTTAAATTGTACACAGCATTAGAACAAAAAAAAAATCTACCTGGACTGAAAATATGTGGATTCTGTGGAAAATACATGGAATTAAACTGAGTAGAAAGTTTTCTTTTCATTTTCTGCTCATTTTTTTCCCCGGCCCGTTCTGCCTGTCATTTCTTTGTGAATTAAGTTAAACCAGTTCATCCCTGTGAATTGAACATGGCACATAATAGGCATATGAGTGCACTACAAAGGTCACCAGCAGACTACCACACTGAGTGAGTCACTGCCTAAAATGTTGCTAATGAAGCTAAAGTGGTTGTGTACTGCACGCTTGTGTTTCCACTCCCCTGCACTGCTGCCCAAGGGCTTGGTTAATTATCTCCTTTGTTTAAAATTGTTCTCACACCAGCTTAGAATGTGCTGTTAGAGGGGTAAATGAGCAGGTTGTGCTTGATCGATAATAGGACTCCTGTGTAGCATTAAAAAAAAATCCAGCTTTTTCTCATCTTGTGTTTTTCTTTTCTTGTTCTATCTCCTCTCTCTTTGCTGCATATCTCTTATGTTCTTTCCTCAATTTGTCAATTTCTTGCTTCAGTTTCCAGCTCTCCAGTCACTGACTTCTCTTCTCTAAACCAAAGAAAAAGGCCCAGTGAGGTTTCAAAGTCCAAATGGTTACAGGTAACACATCCAAAAATGCTATTTTTTATGTGATATAAATAGAAGTGAAACGATTATTTTATAGATTTATCTCACTAGATTGGTATTGTTCCCTTTCAGGGTTGTTATTAAGGAAACGAAGGGCACCACCTGTGGTCTCTTCGGCTGTCTGCGGTCTGGGGTGAAGTGCCATATTGGGAGGTTTGTTATTAGTAGTTTTGGCCCTCATAACCACCTCCATCACTCTTTAGGAGAGAGTGAGTGCAGGTGGAAAGCGGGGCGTTCTGGTGGCAGTGCTTTACCATGCCACGAAACATTTGGTAGGGTAACTGAATTACCATCCCACAGGGAAATCAAAAGAACTGGCTCAAATTACTTTTTGTAGTTGACAAGGCATCAAAACATAAAACCAACTAGACACGTACCAGAGAAAACACCAAGAACATTTTCTTTTAGTAGAGTGAAAGTATCAAGTGTCAAACAGAAACAAACACAATGCCTCAGCTGTGGAATGCAATTGATTTTTGTCAGTGATGGAGCTTTTCCTCATTACCAACCTTCTGTTTTATTACACTCCTGACTTGGGCCTCCTTCAAAGCCAGGTTTCTGGTTGTGTTTTACTTAGCAATAAATTTAACAAGTTAAACTAAACACCATCAATGACAAGAACCTTTTCATATCTGCAATTCATTCATGCACATTGAGTCCATAGCAAAAACGCTGACATTTTGCCTTTGTTAAGATTTTTTTTACCTTGTGCAGGCATTGAATAACCTAATTCCATCAACATGAATCACTAGGTTTGCTATTTTGTCAGCGTATACTGTATGCAACTACATATAATCTCAAAGCCTCATGGGAACTCTTTGACAGAGTAAGCGCTTGTAACTAGTAAACTCAAGTCTTTAAGTGTCTAGTCATTCACTTTTCTGGAGCCTTAAATAGCTTTCCTTGGTCTCCAGAGTTTTCTCAGTTGTCATGGAGATGGTTCAGTCATCATTACTTGACCTCCAAATGGAAATTCGGTCATGTGATAACAGGTGGTCATGTATGAGGGGAGATCTTAACCCTCTCTGTAGCATCTGATGTGGAAAGAAAAACTCCTTCCCACTCAATGCTGTCCCTTGATGCAACAACAGCCCGTGTTGTGTGTTTCATGCAGCGTCTCGTCTTCAGCGTTTCACCATTGTTGTGTTCTCCACAGTTGCTGAATGTTAAGTTAAACAGCACTCCAGTTTTCCTCTTAGGAGGTCTATTAGCCATCTGTGTGCTGGGAGAGGTCTTCGAGTGTTTAATAGGTAATGGTAAGTGCTGTGGTGCTGCTCCTTGTGAACTGAAGACTGCTGATTAAAAGTGACGTGTATTCCAAGGATCTAGCCAGTTATAATCAGAACATAAACAGCAAAAGCATATCCAAGCATCTTTCAGCCCATTGGTGGTCAAAAATTACCTGTGATTGGATGATTTTCGTCCCCAAGTGGGCAGAAAGACTTAATAATGTGTATATGAACTACTATAAAACATGTTCAAGGTAGAGCCACCAAAAGTAAATCCCTACTTAATTTCAGCTCTCACTTGAAGGAAGTCTTAAACAAACCCAATTTCCTAAATGGATGAAGCCCAAACTCATTACGGTTTTATTTTGTAGGCCTGCAGCATCTGAGTAATAACAGCTGTTAGAACTTTGTCACAGACATTTAGTTATTTCTTAATGTCTCGGGATAATAAATTTTGAGTGAAAAACTCAGCTCACTTGTTGTGCTTTCCTGTGAACGTTCTCTCGCTCACTTGAACCCCGAATGACCTCTGTTTTTTTGGTGTCTTGCCTGCGCGTCTGTTTGCCACGTCCAGCTGCCTGCAGTCTTCAGTTACTGGTTTGGATTTCGCCTCTTCGTCTGGACCAAAACCTCGTTTGTCTCCGAGCCACCTTACCCTCATTCCACACTGTTCCCCGAAGAACCTCCCTAAGCTAAGCCATCATCTTCTATCCAACCTCTGTGACAATAAAATCTCTTACAGCTGCCTGGTCTGTGTTTGTATTTGGGTTCAACAATTCTGTCTTAACACAAATTCATGTGCACTCGCCATCTGTTCTGGGACAATTCAACAATATGTATCGTCCTTCAGCTCATGGGATTTGTCAAAACACAATAGAGTACGAGAAAAAAGGCAACATTTTCCCACAAAATAGTGATGGTTTCATCCTCGGAACAGTTTTTATTTTGTAAGGCAGGGGATGTTCGATGTTCTATAACTTGAATTATACATCATATTGTACTCAAGTTCATGCTGGCAATCATTCAGAGCGTGTCTGTCTAATTTTGGCAGCTCCTCAGTTGCGGTTTGGGCTTTAAATACTTGGTCAACTTTTGACTTTTCATATCTTGAATCACCCCATCCCTCAAAATCAGTCACGAGGGAAAAGAACTCATCAGTGTGAAAAGACAGATGATTAAGTAAGTGGGTCGGGCATATGTGTGTATGTGCGTGTAGACTATATACTGGAGTGTGATAGTGTAGAAGGGGGCAGGCTGGTAAAAGGAAGCTGTATTCTCCATTATCTAGTGGCCAAGGCTGTGTTTCTGCTGACATAGTGAAATATTGATGTGGAATAAATTCCTGTCTAATTAGAGTGGCTGAATTAATCAGGAAGCGTTTAATTAGCAGAGTTTTCTTTTCAGTTGAGGGGAGGTTTTGATCTGAGCCATATGGCTGCTCCCTCTGATGTGCCGTGGTTCACAGGCTCTTAAATATGAATTACTTTTGTTAGAGGCCTCAATGAAAATGAGCTTTTTGGTGACAGAGGGTAAACTGTATAGGCTAATAGAGCGTGATAGTATGGGACACTTGAAATAGCATTACATATGGTATTCTAAGTACTATATACTGTTATGTTAGCTTGGAATTGGTATATACTATACTACTATGATAACTAGGTTATTGGTACTGGGCATATTTGATGTGCCTCCTTGTGTTTTTGATTATAAAAAACATCTACCAACTATGTGTTTTGCACGCTGAAGTAGTTGAACACACTCACACACAGTAGCCTAAATTTACAAGTTATATTACACAAAAAAACAACAAGACCTCCAGCTCTGTGAAGCTGAACAAACCCTCTGTCATGCTTACAATGACATTGCTAAAATGCTGATGTTTAGCAGGTATAATATGCAGTTGAGCCTCTTGGAACTGTCATTAGAAAGTATAGACATTGAAAATCTTACATGGTGATGGAGCTAGATTAAAAGTTAAGAGTGGAACATGAATGTTTGTGCCAAAGTTATGTCATGGCAATTCATTCAACTGATGTCAAGGCATTTCACTAAAAAAACAAGTCAAATGTCAACATCATGGTGGTGATCGAGGAAACGTCAGGGGATTACCGAAGTATTTAGCTTTCCTCCTCTGCAGACCATGACTGTATGTACCAAGTCTTCATGGCAATCCAGTAGTAGCTGAGATATTTGTGACTGGAACAAAGTGACTGCCAGACCATCATTGCCATCCCTTGAGCCATGCAACATTTGTCTTTGTCCACTTTGTTGCCACCTCCTATTTCATCCAGCTTTGCTTTGGTTAGAGTGGGCTGGAACGGAGAGGAAAATGAGAAATGTTGTACACATGAAATAGATATTTGATGAAATATGTGCCAAGACCAAGTAAATAGAAGTGAAGGAGTTAAAAAAAAGAATTAAAGTTACATAAATTCACTTGGGCTCCATAGGCATTTTCAAATGTCTTATTTTCTCCAACCAATTACCTAAGATCCCCAAAACACTGAATGTAATCATATCAATTTAATCAAATTCTCACATTTTGTGAAGCTGGAAACAGATGTTAGTGTTATAGTTTAAGGATACTTCTGCAAAAGAACTCCAGTGACATCCGAAAACTATTAGAAACACAGAGAAGAGGCATACTGTTCTCTCGCTACAATGAACATGTCAAGTGTAGTTAATTCTTGTCATCCCATCAAATGCAATGTCCCCGAGTATGCTCAGTGATGTATGCCTGACATGAGGCAACTCCCTGGAGACTGAAAATGCAGCAACAAAGTTGTTTCAGAATAAATGATAAGTGTCTCACCAGTTTGACAAAGCTTTTTGCTTTGTGATACACCTGTTGTAGCAGTTTACAGCAACACAGAGATATAATATATATGTGAGTATACAAAGTCAAAAGCAACATTAATTTACTAACAAATGAGAAGCCATGGAGCAGATTTTACAGTGGGAGTGCATGTAAATAAGGGTACTTGTGAAATTAAATGTACTCACCACTGCTCAGCAAAACAAACATGAAAGAGATGGCAGGCTCATTGCACAAAGCCGCACGGCATGACATTTAAAATTACCTAGCACAAAGCTGTGAAGTACATCGCCGTGTCAAGCAATAATCTCAGATAACACCAGCTACGTGAATCATATTGCACATTAACATTACCCAAACGTGTGTGTGTGTGTGTGTGTATATGGCTTAATGTGCAAACTCACAGTATCGTTGGGCGTTTGCACATTTGATTGATGAGATGGTCAAAAAACAATCTGCCCTGCTGTCATCAGCCCATCAATGATGAGTGGGATGAAGGGAATAAAGATGGCAGAGCAGTCAGCGGTGGGATTTATGAGTTTGGGCTTAAGTATTGGTGAAGATGTGGATGCATACAGATGACTGTCACACATGTATCAGCAAAGGTATAGGAGGTTCTTACTGAAATGTGCTTTTTCATGCACAATGAAAGCACAACTTATCTGCTTGCAAAGCTTCATAATATTGTCAATACTCCATTTATTTATATTGTGTCATATCTCAGACACCAATGCTGCCTTTTTTTAAATGGAGCCTGTGCAGTTAGTGATATACGTTACTATTATATCACTATATACACACACCGTATTATTACATTTCCAGCTAATCCACAATACGCCAATCTTTCTAACAGTTTGACTGATGTCCAGCTATCTTCTTTAGCTATCAATGAATACAGCATGTTCTGTTTAGTTTGCAGTCCAAGTTTTAGTCCAACATTATCATGAATAAATTGTCTGTCCTGAGGGAGGAGCATGTGTGGATAGTAATTATTTTTATCGTTTTTGTTTACTTTTTACCACCAAATGATGAATGAGGAAAAGGTCAGCATGAGGAGTGTGATAAGCACAAGTTAAGTTGGATGTCCATCTCTTGTATGGACGCATAATAAGAACTGGATATCGGACTCCAACATGTCAGA
This sequence comes from Argyrosomus regius, assembly GCA_946959425.1. Lineage (NCBI taxonomy): Eukaryota > Metazoa > Chordata > Actinopteri > Sciaenidae > Argyrosomus > Argyrosomus regius. Next base: position 29,189,280 of record OX336882.1, read on the forward strand.
TTGTGAAATGTTTTTTTAATATTAAAAAATGTTATTTTCAAAACTTACAAAGAGTAATAACTAATGGCTTACTCGCTGCACTGCATCTTCATACATACACAATTTATGGCTCCCAGCTCCTGTTTTGTGACTTTGAAATATTAAAAGAAGTGGCGCCTGCTAGCTCTCTGTCAACAGACATCATTCATGCTCGTGGAGCGAAACTGATTCTACTGTTGGTTAAGTGCAATTGAGACTTGTTCCATTTATATTCCTTGATGAGACGCGTTCAAGATAAATAGCTAGCTGTGTTCTTCTACCCACCCAGACCTCTCCGCTGCACTGAGATAAATGCTAACATTAGCGTATGTGGCTAACACGAGCAGCATTCAGACTGAAAACTCAAGGAGATAGGAGATATGATGATATACGATGTAGGAAGTTGGTTTGGAGTAATAGAGTTGTGAGTTTGGGAGCTAATTAGACACCAAACCACTACACAGAGCTTTATAATGCCACATGACCACATTTCTTTGGTCTGAACATGGATTTACGAATGCCTCCTTCCATGCCAATTGTCTTTGGCATTGGAGTAGTACACTGTAATGCTTTTTAACTCAAGCCAGCATATGAGAATTCACAACATCACTCTGAAATAAATATTCTACCCAGCGGCATGGTGATACAGTGGTTAGCACTGTCTCCTCGCAGCAAAAAGGTTCTGGGTTCAGACAGCTGGCTTAGGCCTTCCTGTGGCTTGGGAGTTTGTCGCCGGGACCTTTTGGAGCGTGTGGAGCTTACGCGTTCTCCCCGTGTCTGCATGGGTTCTCTCCAGTTTCCTCCCACAGTCCCAAAGACATGCAGGTTAATAGGTTAATTGCCCATAGGTGTGAATATGAGCGTGAATGATTGTTTGTCTCTATGTGTCAGCGACCTGTCCAGGGTGTACCCTGCCTCTTGCCCAATGTTATCTGGGATCGGCTCCATGTCCCATGACCCTCCAAGGGATAAGTGGTTACGGATGATTGAATATATTAGCTGCATAGCTTAGTATACTGGTCCCTCGGCCTCCTACAGATGACCTCTTATTCATTAGACAGAGACAAGGGCAGAACATTTTCACTACATGGGTAAACAGTCACACTACTATTATCATCCTGGCATCAACCATACACTTCAGAGTTGTGAGCGGGTAATGTGTGCATATGCTGTTACCTGTTTAGATAACAAGCTGAGAGGGGAGAATTATCACAGCTGCTCAGCTTGCAGACCAAACATGGCGCTGTTTGTTTGTCATTGGGATCTGTCTGTTTGCAGTGGTAGGTCATTACCTTAGGAGTTCAAAACTGTACGTGGATGACCCTTTTACAAAGTTTCCACGACTGTGTGTGATTCAGTTCCAAAGTTATCCATGTTGATTAGAAAAGGTTTAAGACTCTCATAGATAATTTAGTAAGAAGGGTGAGTGAAAAATTGGTTTTAGCAGCTAGTATGTACCGGGTAAAGAAGGATTAAAAGCTTGGACGGTAACTTTAAATGTGCCCACTGAGGTGCATTGGCAAGAATGCAGAGATGTTAGGATGAAGTCATATTTATTAATCACAACAGATAGTTCGCTACAAGGACCACGCCAATAAAGATTTAAGTTTAGATTGGTTTATTGCAAGCGATGGAAAGGATGCGCCGAGATGATGACCTGTAGGAAAGAAGAAGGGATGAGGGTCGAGGGTTGGAAGTATGAAGCAGTGAGGGTCGAAGGTATGAAGGGATGAGGGTCGAAGGTATGAAGCAGTGAAGGTTGAAGCTATGAAGCAGCGAGGGTCGAAGGTATGAAGGGATGAGGGTTGAAGGTATGAAGGGATGAGCGGATGAAGGTCGGAGGGAGGAGAGGACAGGGTTGTTGGTGGATCGGGAAGACTGGATGGAACCCGGGAGTTGAGACTCTGGGTGGGGGAACGGTCTCCCCCTAGCTCTATGTCTTAGAGCCCCATGGTTCCTGTGTTTGAATGAAAGAGAGAAGAGAAGAGAGGGATAACAAAAGAAAGAGGGTTTTGGGGGGGAGGGATGTGAAAATGGCATCGAAGAGGGAGTGAACGGATAAGGTGTGTTTAAGTACATGTGAAACTTATAAAACCTAATGTATGGACATGCGTGTGGTTTTAGAGAAACATTAGCATACAAGCCCAACAGCCTTATCAACAGTAGTCATTAAACAGTGCTTACAACTGTTATTAGCATGACTCATGACATTAATTAAACCTAAAAGGTACCCCTAGGTAGGTAGCTAATTAGCAAACCACTGGTATTACAACATAGCCGGCACATTAGCGAACACATCCTAACATGTACAGAATGACATTCAGAGTGCACACGAGCACTTGCGTTTTCACCAGTATCATCCACTGATTCACATCGCTGTTGTAAGTGTTAGCAGGTGGCCAACAGGCTAGATCAAACTAACAGCTAAAACATATTACACACTGTCAATAGAAAACTCAAGGCATGGAATATGTAGGTCACACACTTCTACATTTTCCTGAGCGCACACATGCATGGCTGGCTTGTGGATAGCAAAACATATCAGATGTGCTGTCTTCTCTCCTCCGCTTTGCCCTGCAAACTACAACTAGACGAAACACTCATGTAAGCATGGCAGAAAAACTGATAACGAGGGTGCCGATTGGCTGATCCCTACTCTCAGGCGAGTGACCAGGCTACTACAATACGTGAATGAGTAAGTCCTTCATTACACAGCTGATTATGCTTGTTTCCTGTACTGTATTTGTGCAGTAGACGATTAGAGTTGCTATAAATATTCACAAATCTACAGCACAGTCAGTATTCATTTAAACAAATTTGAAATGCTGTGTAAATATTTGCATGATTAGAATTTGATGTTGTAGACCTGGAGAGAGGTCTGCAGTCACAGCAGTCAGGTTGCCAGTATCAATATGCTTTTAAACAAAGAACAAACACCTCAAGGAAAGATGAGAAGCCGCGACTATTAAATATAAGTCTTCCTCGCTGTTTCCCCACATCATTATACGAGAGTTGCTACAGCAGAAATGCGGATACTGAGACCAGCTTTGATATCTAACATCAAAACACAGTTTGAGTGCATTTACTAGCCACACAGTATAACTGTTCTATCCGAGGGTGATGTAAACAGACTCTCTGTCTTTCAGCATCAACCCAAGCACAAAGATGTGCGCCGGATAAATCAAACATGCCACTCAGACACCTGTCTCAGACAAAATGGCCAGTTTACTCTGCTCTTTGTTATCATCGATGAGCACAGAGAGCCGGGGTGCCGGCTCGAGTGAAGTGCCAGGGATCTCTTTTGTTGCCTGGTGAAATGTGACACTGATGACTGAGCAGGGAAGGCGATATCACAGTCTCTTCTTTTATTCTGTTTTTTAGCTACTTCACCATTCAGTAAGTATCACAGAGACACGATTAGCGGCCTCTCTCATCTCGCCATCTTGTCACACCAAATTGAATTGGTAATGTGTGCAGATCCAAGAAACAGACTGAGAGAATATGGATTTGAAGTGTGCGAAGCTGAGACTAATGCATTTGAAACTTATAGATCAAGTTGAGTAATTTTTTTATAGATTGCATGAATATGAATTTAACAACTATTTTCTCAATCAATCATTTCTCATAAGTGATTAAAGTGCAGAATAGATTTCTGTGCCACAATTAATCATCGGATTTTACACACAGTAATTCTTTTTTTTTTTTTAATTTGCTGTGATATTTTTAAGAGGTGAAAAACATCTTCTCATCTCGTTACCTCACGTATGAGTCACACTTTCTGATACATAGTTAACACCAAATAATGGAATGCCACTCAAATTAAGGGGGGGATTTTTAATGGTGTCACGAGGGTTCAGTATCGATCACCAACGCTATCACCTCCTCACAGCTGTATTGGCTGTGGTCATTCTGTCCTATAGGGCAGTAAAAAAAAAAAAAAAAAAAAAAGTCCTCTTTACGGCCCTGTCAAAGTGTAGGTGGAAAATGCAAAGAAGTCATCCATTTTGATAGGTTCTCTGAGAAAATCCTCTCGCACTCGATGCTAATGATGAGGAAAGTGACCCAGAAATCAATCCAGGAACAGATACTCGGGTAAGTAACTTGACTAAGGAGGCTCTTTCTTGGACACACAAAAGAGAAATGGTGAGCAGCGATGTAATCAAACAAGGTCAGTGAAGGGCCATATATTTCTGGAACAGAATGGAGTCTGTCACTGGTTTACTAATGGGCACTTGACTGAGAGGGGAGGGGGTGGGGATCCAGGACTACAAGACTAATTTCTTTTTAACCAGCAGCCAGCAGCTCTGTGGACATCAATATTAATCTGGGATCAGTTTTGTTACACAGATTGTATACATGTCAGGGAAAGTGAATTGTACATTTGCTGGTATCACTCACATAGTGCGTTCTTTTTTTTGTTCAGTCTGATTGAAGTGTTAAGTATGCAACCATTTGTATTGGTGGTCATTGGTGGTCATGGTGTAGAGATAAGATAAACAAAGCCGCCCTGTCATTGTAAGGATCTTGACTGCATTGCTCAGACAGTGGTGCCCCCCGGAAGAAATTTTTCATTAGGGTGGCCAGATGGGACCATTGGAAATCTTGTGTGTCCAAAGTGTGATGGATGGTCAAAAGAAGCTTTCTACCATCATATGTTATTTTCTTTTACATGAAGTGTAAAAAAAAAATAGAAAAATGATGACGATGATGGTGATTGAATTATGCATTTAATTAAATTAAATGATTCAAATGTATCAGGGAGGTAAATTGGGTGTTTGGGGTTGGGAGAGGTTGCAGAGGTGGGTGGGGAGTGCATTACAGTAATCAGAGTTTAGTGGAAATAAAAAAAGAACTGTAAGATATATTATGCTATATTTTATTGTCTAATAAAAGGGCACATATGGTGTGGTCACTGATACGTGAATATGGAATAATAATTGGGTTTACAGCACTGTGGTCTGCGCTTTAGTCAAGTCAACTTTATATGGCACATTTCATATGACAGATTTAATGTCCTTTAAATAATAAGCGGTAAAAAAAACATATGACAAATCATATTACATACAGTATAAGATTAAAGCATATAAAACCTATTATTAATGAGGGAATAATACTGATTTTAAAAAGGTTTTCCAAGTAATCAGACACTTTAAATGCAATTGAATCTTGCAAAATATGTTTTTAGTCAGACCTTAGTTAGAGAATTCCAGAGCCATAAGACTGAAGATTTATTTTAGGTAGCAAGGAGACCTTTACTTAATGATCCAAGGGATCTGTCCAGTGTGTATAATGTCAACAGCATTGGAGCAGAGCCATTCATAGTTTTAAAAAATAGGAAACATTGTAAAAAATCTATTCTTACTGGGAGTCAGTGCAGAGAAGAGAAGTGAGGAGTGATGTGTTCAAACCATTTTTGGTTTTAGTTAATATTCTGGCTGCAGCTGTCTGATTAAGCTGGAGTTTGTTTAACATCTGCTTTGTCCATCCAATAAAAAGTGCATTACAATAATCATAGTCTAGTGGAAATAAATGCCTGAACCAGCTTTTCAGAGTCTGACTGTTACAGGAAACATCCAACTTTAGCTCTACAGTTGTATTTCTAAAATAATAAAAAGGCAGTCTCAGAGATATTAGTGTTTCTGGACTATCAGAATGTAAAATCAATTTAGAGTAGGAAAACCCATAGGGGTCACAGTTTAAACAGAAATACAGGGAAGATGATGAATTGGACCCAGATTCAGACAAGCAGAGGCAGAGCTTTGGCAGATCCGATGATTTAATTACACTAAAGTCAACATACTAAAGCTTTTGAATGTCAGGCAGGCTCAGGTAAAAACCAGGTTAAACAGTCCAAATGAGAAAACAAATCCACCAGGGAAGAGGAACAAAAAAAAAAGTCCAAATGGCAGACGAGGAAAGAAAAACTGGGCAAAAAATCCAAAAAAACACAGAAAAAAAAAACAAAAGGAATATTTCAATGCTTGAGTATACAAAGAAAACAAACTGACACTGAGACAAAGCAACACAAAGACTGAATACACCAGTGAGCGCAGGATAACGAGATACTGGTGAGAACTAATGAGGAACAAGTGAAACTAATCAGGGCAGACAATCAAAACCGGTAGGTGGTTTCCTACCGGCTTTGATTGCAGGAGATGACAGGAAGTGAAGTGAACACAGGAAGAGATGATGGTGACAAAATAAAACAGGGAAAACATGAAACCCTCACCATAACAGGTTTCATAGGACATTCATATGACTATTATCAAAACCAAGGGCAGCAAATGTCTGCTGAGATGGTGAATTCCTTTTCTCAACATCCGTGTTAGCTTACTATGTGTAGGCTTGATAGGAACGTACAGTAGTGTGAAGATGATTGTTTTCCGGCAGCTGTCAGAGCTTTTCAACATTTTAATGCACCAAAGCTATCCTACCCTCCTTTCTTTGAAAATCGAACAAAATGCATCCAGACGTCAAAACATCTATGATAGATTTTGGATGTATTCTGTCGTGAATGAGCCAAATCATTTATTTTTATGAGACGTTATTAATCTTCTCCAGGACAGAATGATAAGAATTCATTGGGAGAATATATAGAGGAGCCTGAGAAAAGTAATATACCTTTACATCCAGCTGAAGTATAAATATAGTATATTCCTCGGTATAAAATGAACCCAGCTAGCTTTAATCACCATCTCGCCTCTTTTCCTTCAATTGAAAGTCTATATGAATTAAAGTTTCCTTTCTACCATTATAAATCATTGAGTTCAGGACTTTTACAGTCTATTGCCATTAGGAACATATATTTTTGTGGATTTCTAAAGACATTTTATGTTTTATATTCTTCGCACTAAGTGGCTCTAACTATTTGCTTAGGCTTGCAGCTAGTCTGTGATTTCATTAGCAGGATTGCCGATAAACTGAGCTGTGTGATTTATAATTTGACCTGAAAATGAAGCCGGTATAGGAGGTTGTCAGTGGGGAAGCGAAGCAGGTTTGAGTAGCTTGTGAAATCAGGCTTGATATCACCCTGTGTGTGTCCTCGCACCATATTCAACACGCAGTATGCAAACAAGCAACACCCGTATTATGCATATTTTTATGACACAATCTTGGCAGGCGGAGGCACAGAGCACGTCAAAATATGGCCCTGGCCCAAAGCAGGGTTCCTGGAGAAATTCCAGCAGAGCCAGAATCAATCTATTGCCAGCTGCTGCTGATCCACAGCCTAATACAAGGTTCATGCAAAGAAGAAAAGAAAAAAGAGGAAACTGTAGGATGTGATTTTTTCCTCCGTATTAGACAGGGGAAAAATACTCATATGTAAACCTTCATTTTTTATCATGCAGGGAAAAAATCTATCACATGCAAGAACCAAATCACCAAAACTGTGTATTTGTTTTGATTATTAACCACCCTTAATTGATTTGTAAGTAGTAAATGAAGAGATTGTAGGCATATCTGCAAACTGCACTTCCTCAAACGTCCACTTGAGGCTGGCTACAGAACAGGTTATCGCCATAAGGCCCTATGGTAAAATGTCTGACTTCACAGCAGACATAAACATGTTTATAGTCTGGTGCAAAAAACAGTTTTAGTCTTTATCGCTAATTTCCCCGTTCAAGACAACTGTACCGAGGCTGAATATTTATATAACTCACACATTCAAATTACATCAAGGCTTACAGTTATGCATAATTAATAGCGTGGTTGCTTTGATTGACAGGTCAGTGCTGTTACAGGCGGCTTGTTTGAGCAACCAGACTTCATTCAGCACGTCTCAGGTCTACCCACGATCCAAATCTTTTTCCATTTTTAGATTAGCCGGAGGGCTACACAGGCAGGCAGGACTGACAAGATGGTGGCTACCAGAGCTGCTACACTCTGAGCTTCACAACAGCTCTTCAGAAACCTGTGGGTGACATCACGGATACGAAGTCCACGTTTTATAGCGTCTATGGTAACACTTAATGGTAAGGGTACATGAACTGTCATGACTTCATGAACAAAAAAACATGAACTCATTCATGTAGTACTTCATCACTATCAGGAATAGAACAGTTTACATTATCTCATGCATGGCTTTATGAAAGAACAATACATTAATTAAAGCAACAAGTAAGGTATTATTTCTGAGTTATTAATTATGTTCATGTCACATCTTCGAGTACATCTGCAGTTAAAGGACACATCAGTTACAGCTGTGCACATGTACGTATTCTGTTCAATTTCAAGTGTTGTAATGGTCCATCTTTTGTTTCATCATGTTTGAATATACAGAAGAGAGAAAGAAATGAAGAATTTGTAGTTAAATCATGATTATAACAGAATACATATGAACCTAACAGGTCAGTTTTTTCCCCTGTCACTTTAACTGTAGACTATGAAGACAACATGAATATAATTAATTACCCAGATAATCATTGTGATTAAAATGCCTTAGTTGTTGCATAAAATCATGCATGAGATAATGTTATTATTGTACATTCCTGATAGTTATGAAGTACTACTTGAATGAATTCATGCATGAATTTGTGATAACTCATGTATTCCTGCTACAAAGTGTCCAAACAATGAACTTAACCCTCTCATAACAATACACTTACATGTCGACAGTTGTACAGACTAACAAACTAGAAACTGACCACATACTGATGAAACCGCTTACATCTGAAATATATTCCTTTTCTTTTTAGATTCTGATTCAGGTATAGACATCAATTTTTAGTTTTACTTTCATAAGACACTTGAAAAGTGAGTTTGGGGAAAAAGGAAAAAAAAAAAAGAACACACCTCTGAAGTTCAGCTGAGAAACCGGGTCACAGAAAGAAGTTCTGACCACTGAAGCCCAAAATTAAAGCACATGGTGGAACAGTGTGGGAGCAGCTTATTTCATGGGCTAGCAGCAGACAGTTTCAGGACTTCCTACTGACTGGAGAGCACACTGTGTCCGTGTGTGTGTGTGTGTGTGTGTGTGTTAGTGTGTGAGAAAGAGAGAGAATGTGTGAGTGTGTGGCAGCAAGCTGTTCAGACCCCCTTTTCCCTACATTTCCATCTGTCACACTCTGCTTGGTTGCTGTGGGAAAAAAAAGTATATATCACTCAACCGCAGTTGCAGAGGATTCACTTGTTATCAGGTTCACACCTGTCCAACAAAGTCCTCTAAGTGGAAAGTGACCACGGTCATGCAGCAGAGATCAGCTCAGTAAATTACTTTCATTGCTCTTCAGTGCTGTGGTAAATTTGTAAGGTTAGATCAGCCATTTTGGATTATTTTACAAATGTTCTTTGCTTTTACAACAGCAAAGGAGAGGGAACAACAATTAATCGACCATGCACCATTTGCTCTGCTGCATTTATTAGACAGGTTGTATAAGTTAATACACCGTTCCACGCACACACGCCTTGCAACCCAACAGTATTCTCTAAACTCCTTCATCCACTGAAGGACCTTTTAGGTTTAGAATAATCCAAGAGAAAGCTGAGTGTGCAGAGTTTCCAATCAATCTGTTAGACAAAACGTTTTGTTCGTTCAGCAATCGCTTCGCTCAAATTTGTTGACCTTGCAATGCCCATGTAGCAGTCATTTTCTACCTTTCACTTTCACTTTCCAATCTCATGTCCAATTCTTTATAATTACTGCCCACAGCTTGCCCTTACTCCAAACCTTCAAATGGAAAGAACACAGAGGGAAGGGAAATCCAGGGAAGGTCGGATCGTATGCAAAGTAAAATATAGATAATGCAAGGCAAAGATTGTAAAGAACACATAATAAGGCATTAATGAATACTGGAAACAAAACATGTATCTTAGTTTATCAAATGTAAAAGTTCTTGATTAGACAACAAAGGTTTAGGTGAGTCAGACGACGCAGTTTGTCATCCGTCTTCTCACGATCCTGAGAAATAAAAACTGTTCCATTAACATAGCAAAGGAGGAGCAAACTAGGGAACACACAAAAAAGGAAATAAAGGCAGAAAAAGTGGCATGTAAGTAGGTCCGCTTTTTTTAGCAGGTAATCATTCTTGGTAGAGACTTGTGTGGCACCGGGTCGATTGCTGGGCAAACTTCAACATAAAAAAAATGTGGTAAGAAATCCCATGGAGTTTATCCTCTCTAGCCCAAAGGGAAATCATACTGCGGTTTACCTGGCCTCTTTCTTAAATCCGCCATCTCCATCTTCTCCATAGATGCAGTGTGTTTGTCGCAGGCTTAAGACACTTAGGTTAAAGCTGTGGTGAACGTTTATTACTGCGAGATGAGAGAAGAGTTTCTAATGTTCCGAAGTGAGACACGTCAGCAACGCACAACGGCGACAATATCTGTTACAGCACTTTTTCTAAAGGATAAGAGTATGCGGTCTGGTTTGATCACTGCTGCAACAATGCTGAACATTATATTGTAATGTTCAATACTGACATAATGAGGACTAATCCTCCATTTTACATCTGAAAAAATATGGATTTTGTTCCAGTTTTTGAAGCAGCAGCACAGTCTCGACTAAAGGTCTGGTTGCGGCTAAAAAGTGTTTGTCCTCTCAGGGGGTACAATGATAGAGCCAGCTTAGTTTGATTTATAATACAGAATTGTTTGCATGGTTCAATGCAATTACAATACACTTGAATAGAAGATTACATATTTATTCCTCCTCGGGCATATCATGTGCAAAAAAAACAAACAAACAAACAAACAAAAAAAACCCAGGGGTTTCAGTTCCAGTTTATTTTCTTTTAGATTTCAGTGCGAAATCCAAAGAACAGATTTTCTGCCCCCCAAAATAACCACACTGTCCAAAGCAAATGTGCCATTCAGCTAGATTTTACAGCACAAACTGATATGTAGAGGTATGCAAATAAAACGAATGAAAAGAAGCTGCAGACAAACAGAAGCAGATTTGCCTCAATCTGTGGCAGTCTGCTCGAGTGGAGAGTGGAAACGTATAGTCGGATGACTTCATGAATGCAGAGGCAGGAGCAGAAAGGAGAGGCTCTGGAGGAAAAATAAGAGAGAGTGGAGTTTCTAGTGAGGCTGGAAATCAATCTGTCTGAATTGTCACACTGACTTGCTGATTGTTGTCAGTCAGGGAGCTTGTCTATTGAGTGCTTGTGGCCAAATGACAGATTGAAAAAAAAAACACTCCAGCAGCCAAAACGGAGCCAAATAATCACTTATATATTTGTAGCTAAAATGCAACCTGCTTATCATAGAGTTGCTGCTGCGCTTCAAACAGAATCTCACGTATTAAATGTTCAATCCGTCAATTAAAGATGACAGTATGGCCTTTCATTGTTCTGTCCTGCGTTGTCTTCTCCATCCGTCAATGCTTCCCGCGTGTGCTCGAGGCAAAGCCTGGCGCACGTCGTGATGCCGTGGCACTGTGGCGCAGTGTGTTTCACAGTGGAAGATCCCACTTTGCATTACACACAGGCAGCTGATTTAATTTGTGTTACATTGCCATCATACGGTCCCATTATTGTATCGTGTGTTTCCCTTTTGTTACACCTCACATCCCCACATATTCTTCTTCGGATGAACACATTCAAAAAGCAAACTAATAAGCTCTATGGGTCTGTCACAAAGCCATCAGCAGGCCCCTAATTAGAGTTGCCTCATTTGAAAAAAAAATGCCATCTGCGCAACTTCTGGCACGAACATAGCAGTGCTGATGTTGATAAAGTAGGATGTAATACACACAAACAATGATCCATACAAACTACTGAATAGCAGCGTCAGACTCTAACTTGAAACAGCATTTCTCATCTCGGAAATGAGTTTTAATTATTGACCAGCAGAAATCTTTTCATGCAGGCTAAAAGCTTGGCCTTTCCCTTCAGTGTTAGCTAACAGTTTCCTCCTCTCCATTATGCTCTTATCTCTCCCCGCCGAGGTGGCAGAGAAATTAAATTACTTATCTCCAACTTCATTAACTCTCTTATCTTTACCAAGGCACATATCAAACAGAATTTCTCTTAAACATCTTCCCCTATTCCCAGCCTTTTTTAATGCATAAGATATTTCAGCAAGGCACAAGAGAACTAACTGTATTAGATGTCGACTAATATGGGAAAGAATTTAATTCTATTTCAATTTCCTGACATGTTGAACACGTCCTGCTTTCAACTCTTCTGGTTCGGGATGAGCTGTGTCCATATTCTGTGGTCTGTCTGGATTTGCATTTGGGAGATGCTCTTGAATAAATTCATCAAGCCGTAGAGAAAAAAAAAAACAAAAAAACTGTGTTGTATGAGATCAAACACAATGATTGTCAGCGTAGGATTATTTCCTCACAGGAATTCGGAGGGATATTTGTCTCAAAGTCTTTCAAACTCCTTCCTTGTTGTGAGCCAGCAAAGGTGACTCACAAACTACAGCTTCTGTTTGGCAAATTCCTGCTTTTGCCACTATTGGCACTGAATGAATTAAACTTAATATGAACTTCTCTCTGCATTACATGTCTTAGAGCTGCTTAAGTTTTCAAGGACCAAACCTGGAGAGTGGTGAGCGCAATATAAACACATATATGCAGCAAACAAAAATATTTCCAAAGGAAAACTACTTTACTCCTGACCTTGCATCAGTTTTTTTTTACTTATTTATTTATTTATTTTTGGTAGGTGGAGCGTTATAAAATTTCTATTGGGTTCCACTTAAATTAGGCAGTGTTTCAACAGACACATTGATTTAACTTGATATAAACACTTCACTGCCAGTGTATGGGCTGTCAGGTCCCGAATCCATCAAATGTGGTACATTTCTCTCTCTGTCCGGTGAATTTAGCACACTGAAATTCACCAGTTCTTCCAGTTTTATGGCTATAATACAGATTAACTGGTGGTTAATGCAAATCCAGGTCAATTTAATAGCATAAAATAAGAATACTGTATTGCTACTACCAAATAACTACTACCCAAATCCTATGGCCAGTCAGGCAAACAAAAAAAGAGGTTGATGAGTGTCCTTTCAGTCTGGAGGCAGTTCTTAGTTTGTCTTAAACATATTTTTTTTCATAGACAAAATGACTCAAATTTCAAACACGAGCCAGAGACCAGCATCGGTTTAAACAGTTTACCAAAGAAGAATGCAGTGGCAGGATGGGATCTTGCAGCGAGGGGGGGGGTCGAGGACGGTGCAGGGCTGGCGGTGGCAAAACTCCAGGAGGCAGGTGCAGAGATGAAACAGGGCTGAATGTGGCAGGGGAAATGGTTGGCAAGATTCCTATAGCACAGGAAGATCAGCGTTAATCAGGGAACACAACGAAGTGTAGTTTTCAAAAAAAGAATCACACAAAGTTGGCCGTGACGTTTATTACCACAAGGGAGACTGAACAATTGGCAGCATCTGGGGGGGGGGTTGAACCGTTCTTTTGCACTGCATGGGTTGATTGGAAGATGGGGAACAGGTGGTGAGGTGATTAGGAAGGTGAGAGGGAGTCCACGCCCAGCAACACACACAACCGAGACAACCGACACAAGGGAAAGGGAAAAGGTAAACACTAGGAAGGCAAAAAGCCTCCATCATGACATCTATCACATGAAATATAGAGTGTTTTCTCTCTAGCTTGGAATCTTCACATGTTGTCAGGCTCTGAAATATAGTACACTGACCGTTGATACCCAGAGAAATGAGTGTTGTTGGATGTCATATCCAGTTTGATTTTAGGTTATACACAGAGCAAATCATGAAATATGATGCAATGTGTGATTTCAGTTAATCAGCAACTTAAATTAGGGTTGCCTGTGTTTTTTCCCCCTCAAATTACAAAACTCAGACACAACAGCTCAACAAAAGAAGCTCCAGTAAGCTTCAGTTTCTATGGAAACTCTCAGGCATGCGTTATGGTAATGTCTTTGCTGTTCAGAAGGGAAAAAGAAAAGAAAGAAATAGCTTCAAAAATAGCTTTCTGTGAAATGAATACATATGGCAGATCAATTTAATTCATCAAAAAACATTCACATCTAAGTGGAAATCAAGAAGAGGGAGGAACAGAAGAATACAGCCAATTTGTTGGACACAAAGCATCTTCTTTTATTTCGCCTGCATTTCTGCCGACATTAAAATATTCCCATACTGAATCTGAAGGTCTCTCATGTTACGACTTCACTCTCTCCACTTGTTGAGGCTGTTCCTGTTCGGTGCTGATCTCTCTTTCATTAGATTTCAGGCTACTGCAGCTACATAGCTGAGTCCAGATTTTTTTTGTCTGTCTGTCTGAAATATATATATATATATATATATATAAAGAGTTGAAGAGCCTTGAGGGAACATTTTTATCACAAATTCTCCTGGATGTTATGATGAGCTTGAACCAAATCTTATTACCCAACATCATTAAGGAACCACTCTTATCTTTCTTAAATGTAAGATTGATATTTTACTGTTGGGCACATTGTAAGTTTTACAGATAGAAAGGAAATATTAATGTGCCTAGTTCTTCAGTAATTTGCAGAGGCTTTTATCACAAGCACGTCTTCTTAAATATCTAATTATTGGAAAATGTAGCCGTCACAAAACTAATAACTCATAGAAACCAGAATAAACAAATGCATCACATCAATTTCTTTAATCTTTTCGTCTTCATTGTCTCTAAGTCAAAGCACAGATGAGAAATTTGATGTGCCACTGCAGCGTGGACTTTCATCATGTGCAGAAACAGATGTCTCTGTTTTTATTCATTTTCCTAAATCATTTCTTTTGGTGCACTCAGGGGAGTACGAGTCAGACTGGCGGTTGGTTTATTCATTTTGAGAATGGTGTTTATCTATTTTTGCAAATGAACTGCTGATTGAACTGCGTGTTTGAGTAGCCGCATAAACACAAACACACATGCACATGAGCTGCAGCTTAGATCTCCAATTAATGTTTGTTCTCCCTTGATTTAATCGTGCATGCATTTTTCATCCCCATAAAACACATTGTGGGTAATTTCTTTTTTAGAAACCTCCGAGGACACATGACTACATTTTTATGTGTGAACATGTTTGCACTTGAAACTGTTTGTTCAGATGTAAAATTCCATATGCATGAACAAACAATGTAGGAATGAATGTATATAGGATCATCCTTTTTTCTTGATTACTGCATGAAGAATCAACATTGCCAAGTCAATGAAATATTAATATACACTCAACAAAAACATAAACACAACATTTGATTTTTGCTCCCATTTTTCATTAGCTGCAATAACAGATCTGAGACCTATGAGAGGCAGAGCAGGGATACTTGTATCTGTAGCCCCTGTGTGAATAGCTTAGTGCACTCCCTCAGAAATGTATTTTTATTCAAGATAAAATTGCACATTTTAAAGATGACTTTTCTTGTGATCAGTCCAAATCACACCTATCAGGCTGTTTAATCAGCACGTCAATCTACCACACAGCACAACACAATTTTGACTTGAGACTTGAGAGAAATAAATCTTTTAATGTGCATCTTTTACTGCGCTCAACAAATATATAACAAAGTCAACTTTTGTGCATATAGATTACAACAAATCATGTTCTTGTAGAATGGATGCTGTATCCGTGATGTCACCCGCAGGTTTCTGAAGAGCCGTAGTGATGCTCAGAGTGTGGTGGCTCTGGCTGCTGCCATCTTGGCAGTCCTGCCACTGCCGCCCGCCGGCTATTTAAAAATTGCGTGACATGGACCGTCGGTCGCCTCCCTTTGGAGGTGTTCCGGGCACGTCCAACTGGGAGGAGACCCCGGGGAAGACCCAGAACAGTCCCTGGAGGGACTATATAGCCCTTCTAGCCTGGGAATGCCTCAGGATGCCCCAGGAGGAACTGGAACTGTATTGCTGGGGAGAAGGATGTCTCAAGCGCTCAAACCTGCTGCCACTGCGACCCGACCCTGGATAAGTGGAAGTGAATGGATGGATGGATGGATGGATGGATCGTTGGTGGGCTGAATGAAGCCTGGGCGTTCAAACAATCTGTAGCGACACCCAGCTGTCAATCAAAGCAACTGATAAAAAACAATTTTAATCATGCATAACTTTAAGCCTTAATATAATTTGAACAGGAAAGTTCTTTAGAAATTCAGACTCAGTACAGTTGTGATGAACGGATAAATTAGCTATATAGACCAAAATTGTTTTTTGCACCAGGCTTTAAACATGTTTATTTCTGCTGAGAAGTTGTGACATTTTAACATGGGGACTTATGGAGACTGACTCATTTCTGGAGCCAGCCTCATGTGGCCACTCGAGGAGCTGCGGTTTTTGGCACTTCTGCATTGGCTTCACTTCACAATCATGGAGGTTGCCATTTTCACATTGCCATTTTTTCACAGTTTTCTCATTGCATCAGTTATGTTTCCATGAAATTCCCTTTAAGTTCTCCTGGTGTAAGATCACTAATTTTGGTTGAAGTGGAACAATTTTGAACTGTAGATGTAGTGTCAGATTTAATAACTGCAAGCAATAAAATAACTGCAGTAAAAAATACACTATTAAAACCAAGATGAAAAATGCATGTGTTATACGCTACATTTAATGTTAAATTTAGTGGCTCTGTTGCTATAAAATGATATTGTACAGCTTCATAGCTTATTATGCATAGGTTCCCACTGAGGCAGAAAAATATACCTGGAATATATTTTGTGATAGAAAATGTGGGGAATCTGCACGTGTGTGGTTTGCCCTATAGTATGTTATGCTACATTAAATCAGGAAATCTACCAGCTAACCTCCACAAATCGTTCATGCATTGCCTTAATTGGTTTCATCTACCATCTATATTTCCCAGTTACGGTGTGCAGCAGTGTACGCACTGGTTTGGTTTTATGACGATTTCTTTTGTATAGAAGCACTTGCAAGGACTGTAGTGACACTGGGACACATGATGCTCCTGGGGTTCTGCTGCAAAATATTTCTGATTGCTAATTTAGTATGTGATCCCACTTTGTGACCTTCATATTTATAAATTGGAATAGAGAAAGGAAGCCTGTGGTTCACTAATAAAATTGACTGGTTCAGTGTTAAGGGCAATGATGATGCTGAACTAAACTTCAGGTAGTCACAAAATAGGCGTATCTGTTTCCTACTGACCTTGTGCAGTAAATTAATTTGATTGTCAGTTCATATTTTTTCGGCGAGCACAGTTATTAAGTGCCTCCGTTCTGATTAGTTGAATTATGCTAAAAAAGCATTTCTGCCGGCAACTTGATAGATGATTTAAATAGCCTCCACCGCTCTGCATTTCCTCAGAGCTCGAATGCATTCCCCAATAATAAAATGTATTTAAATCAATTTCATATTTATTTCTCTTGAGGTTGAACTGTTTTGTTTGTCCAATAAATCCACTCCCACAACCTCGTACGTTATCACTTGGAAGTGCGACTTACTGAGGTTAGAAAAGATGAAAATATTTCAAGTTTTTTTAAAGTTTCTTGATGATTTTAATTGCCAGTTATCAATTTTTCCCAAAGGTATTACCTAAATGTTTTATATTTATTCATGCTTTTTTTGTATTGCAAAACAAAATACAAAATGATAACAGAACAACACATGGAAGGCAAAAACAGTGGATACAAAACATAAAGCAGGTAACATGTTGATGTTTTGGGTTCATTTGTCACTACCTGTACAGCTAACTGTTTGTAGTGTTGTGTTTAGCAGTACCATTGCTGCCATTTCTCACTGGAATTCCATGTGTCATATCAGCTGAAGCTGACAGACTTAGACAGACTTGCACATTGCTTCATTTCTAAATACTGGAAATGTCCATAATCAAACTGTCAAGACATTGTGGCAGCATGTTTTCTACCCATCTGCTGTGTGTACATCCTTTGTTTGTGGGAAACCCATCTACTGTATATAAGTCATTAATAATCATTCATTCTTTGCCCAGAGTGACCTCTGACATTTTAGCCTACAACATGCAATATCGTCAACATGTTTTGTATTCATGATGCAAAGACAGCTGTAGTGCTTATCTTCGATTTTTTCATTTAAACGTGTGTACTGGTAAATACAGATAATAAACTACCAAATCATATTTCCCAAAATGCCTTTCAGCCCTGGATGTCTAAGTAAAACGAATGATAAAGTTCAATATGTGCAGAGAATTCTACCTTTAACAGGCAGTCTGCTAAATAAAATCCAAAAAAGACTTGTTATATGACTTGTATGTTAAACTCCACACTTTTCACTCTGATAACAAAGCCAACAGAAATCCCACTTAATAACAAGCAAGAGCCGAGAGAGCTCTCAGAACAGCTACAGGGAGAAAAATACAGTTTGTATTGAGGCGCATAGAAAACCAGTTGAGGCACTAATGTTGTATTCATGTCAAATTGGCTTTACTGTTATAAAACATGCTGTGCATCAAGGTGGTGATTACAAGCAGGATAATGTGTGTGTTAACAGACATGAAACGCATATTGATCAGTGTGGCTGATACCTCCTGAAGATATCATTATGTCTGATGTCCAAAGCAAATGAACATCCATAAATCCACTTGAAGGTGTGAATCATCACATCTTAAGTTTTCTTCAGCATCAAAGTAATCCAGTGAAAGTTATACGTCATTACCTGCAAACAGGAACTACATGATTAACTCTTTCAGGATACTTTTAATAGGACAAATTTATCAAAATGGCAAAAAGATATCTGGCTATGTATGGGGCGTAAATGAGAACACCTGTACCTAGCTGTAGCTGACATTAGCACAGGTTTCTGAAGAGCCGTTGTGAAGCTCAGAGCTCATCTTGGCAGTCCTGCCGCTGTCGTTTCCCAGCTAAACTAAAGAATCAGCAAAGACGTGGAGCTGATGTGGGGCTTGACTTACATTTGGGTGCTCGAACAAGTTACCTGTAACGGCGCCCACGTGACAATCAAAGCAGCCATGCTTCTAATTATGCAAAACATTGTTAGTTAGGTAGAAATCCAGCCTCAGTAAAGTTTAAACTGTTTTTGTACCAAGCTGTAAACATGTTTATTTCTGCTGTGAATTTGAGCATTTATGTAGATTGACTCATTCTGTAACCGGCCTCAAGTGGCCATTCAAGGAACTGAAAAAAAAAAAAAAAAGAGAGAAGAGCGCTGTAAAGTGGGAGATAGTAGATTGTTCAGTTTACAAATATGCGGTGACTTCATTTAATCTTTAGGGATGTAAAGTCTACTTGTCTGAATCTGAGTCGAGATGAACTGAAGAGGTTATGTTTGGTTCAAAATGGAAAGCCCTGTCTCTACAGGCTCAACAACTGTTTCACACTCCACACTACCTGCTAACATTAATGTTTCATGAATGTTTAAAAGATGTGCTGTCTGAGTTGGTGTAGGTTTACACTATATTTTTCTCTCCAGCGGGACTTGGATTAGCTTTGTTTCTCCCATGCAACGGCTTTTTTTTACAAGTAGAAGCAAACAGCGCAGTCAGTCGACAGCAGAGGAGAGCAGCAGTTTAAATCATACACCTTAGTCTTGATTTAAAAAAAAAAAAATAGATATCTGGTGTCTCAAGCCAAGGGTATTGATTGACTTCTGCCTTGCTTTGAGCGATGCTCCAAAGTCTTGTGTGTTTAATTTCATTTACACTCATTGGTACTCCAAAGACATGCATCAAATGTTCCAAGAAATTGCAACATTATTGCAAAAATTGCATTTAGTTTGTGTGTAAATTGCTGCTGCACAGTATTTTTTTTTATTTTTTTTTTTTGGCTGTTGTTATTCCTTTCTCAGATAAATGCAGAATCTGTGCATTACCATCATCACCTGCAGTCCAGATGTGCAACCTGACGAGCTGCTGAAGATATTTGTCTCGTCTCTCTGTCTCTTCTTGAGGACACGATGGCTCAAGTAATAGTGCATCCTGTAGAAAGAAAAAAATACCATTTTGTTCCTGTACACGTGGCTAACAGCTGACGACGAGGCACAGGATGCAGCACTACCTTGAGGTTTAGTATTTGAAGATTTTATGTTTCATATCAAGCTTTAAAAAAACATCACCAGTTATGGAAACATAAAACAAACCTGTTGGCTGTTGAAAATCGATATGGTGCCACATGATATTTTAACTCAGGCTGTTGAAGCCTCACTTTTTCTTCATGTGAGACTTCACAACAAGATCTGTGGTCTTGTTATGAAGGTCTCACTTGGCATCCAGCGTGGATGGGTGGAATGATTACACACACCGACAACTCTTTTAACCTTGCATGTGAGCGTGAGTGTGTTTCATGTTATGTTTTATACTTTCAGACCCTCTCCCCCCATTTTGCAAGCGCACATTCCTGACTATATCTGACTTTACAGCTGAATGCAGATATTTTATATAAAACTTATTGTGCATACGTGTCTGCACATTCTACAGTTTGCAGATCATGAAGCTCTCCTCCAGGGATCCATTGAGGACACCACAGTGGGAGTACATGTGATCAAAGGCCAGGATGCAGACGTATAAACCAGCAGACATTAGGACTGTCCTCAAGGGTAAGGCAGCCTCCATTTTGTTTGACCCTACCCTCCTGAACTCAAGTACCCTTTTAAAGCACTCCAGTTAGGTTGTCATGGAGCTAGAAAGCAACACACTCACTGGAATCAATATAAAGACAGTGTTAGTGTGTTGTTACCAATGTGCAATGGTGGGGTAGACAGGAGGAAGTTTTCTATGTTCACAGTCTTGGGTTATGGACATGATTGCTCCCCTTACTGATTAAATATCTTAAAGTTGAGATGGAGTCATGTAAGAGATAATGTACAGTGAGCTGGTCATTGATGCGAAATATACCCAGACAGGGTGATGCAAAATGATTTCTTAAAATGATTTTATTGCGTATTCTGAGGTCTTTCAGAGCCTATGATCAGAACTGCATCCATAGCAACTGTCCATTATTCACAGCAGCGTCCTGCTATACAGAAATAGCAGACCATATAGCGACACTGTCTACAAAGTAGGCCTATTTTAAATGTTAAACACATGACTGCTTCCAAGTCGCAGCAGTGAGATGTCGTCCTCTTCTTTCACGTCCCCCGATATGATCTGAACATGACATAAGCGCACAAGATACACTACATTATTACCCACAGACAGTGTTGTGACTAAGCAGCATGCATTTCCATACAGATTGCATTTGTTTCCGCTCAGCTGCCGCGGAGTAATGAGCAGCTCTGGTATGTAGAAGATAACAGGATGGTGCTCATTTTCACGTACCTGAACACAGTCTTGAGCAATCACGTCCCTCTAATACGAGACTCATTTGACCACCTAAAGAAGCTATCTGCCATGTGTCGATGAGCAGCTTGAATCATGTGTCAAAGTGTGGGATTAAAGCTGCTGGAGTCCTGTTTAAGGCAGATTTATGTCACATTGTTTGTATATCTATAACACAGTAAACATTAGCATGTGAGTATGCTAATTGACTGAGATACAGCTGAGCCCAAGTTAAGGCTAACTTTCAGTCAACATGAATTTCCTTTGGCACAAACTTCAAACCACATTTTACAGTTTTTTCCCCCAATAGTGGTGACACTAGTCAAAAGAGCTTTTTAACATTTTTCATTGGAAGCTTGGGGATTTCTATTCATATCCAAAAAAAAATAAAAAATCATAGACTGAAGGACTTTCTTACGGTTCAAAACATAAATATATTCTGTTCAATCTTGTGTGTTTTTCAAGTAGAGCACTACTTTGTTAAAGGTTAAGGAAAGACTGCAGTATATATTGGTAGGGAAGGTGAAAAAAAAACAGCAGTGCTCTGTGTCAAAGATAAATGCTTTGTTGACCCATTCATCCAGCACAACCTCCTCATTATGTTTTCAGCACATCAGGAAGGACAACAGGAAACATCCGATTAAAAGATCTTTAAGATTTTACAGCCTCTGAGAATCAGTCCCTTGGGAATTTAGGACGCCAATATGACTTTTTCCAACAGGAATGGTCTCAAAATGTGATTGATTTTTATTAATTTCCATTTGGAAAGAATCCTCTAGGACTTGGCGAGTGAAGGATCAATGAAAAGCAAAGTTTTTCTTCCAGTTT
Source organism: Argyrosomus regius (assembly GCA_946959425.1). NCBI lineage: Eukaryota > Metazoa > Chordata > Actinopteri > Sciaenidae > Argyrosomus > Argyrosomus regius. The sequence goes on from OX336882.1 coordinate 29,211,275, forward strand.
GGATCCAAATCACAATTTCATTTTGTAATATATAATGAGAATTTCAGCCTCTCAGGGCTGTTATCACGGTAAATGACTTTTAGTCTTATTAAGAAGACATTTGCGCACTAAATACCTCAGTCACAATAATGAATTGTTTTTTGTACTGGTACCGAAATGCTGCACCAGAGCTGAGCTGAAATGGTTCAGACACGGAGGTAAAAACGCCTCCTGGCTGCGTCCCATTGGAGGTGTTCCAAAGCGGGACCATCAGAGAAGAGACCCTGGGGTATAGAGCCAGAACAAGCTGCAGTCACTACAATTCCCGGATGGCCTATAGAAAGAATCTATCTATCTATCTATCTATCTATCTATCTATCTATCTATCTATCTATCTATCTATCTATCTATCTATCTATCTATCTATCTATCTATCTATCTATCTATCTATCTATCTATAAACATACATGTAAAGATTAAGTCATTTTCTGGAGTTTATATGCTGCACAGCTTTTCATGGATGACTCACATTTTTTAATATCTAATTCTGCCACTTTCTTTTCCTCCTTAGGCATCTAAACTAATCTACACTCTCCATGCAGCTGCCTCAATTTAGTTTACACCATTGCAGCGATACAGACTCATTCTCCCTTTCCGAGTTTTAAAAAGGCACATCATTCCCTGACCTGTAAAAAAGACTGGATAACTGATCCATAATAAGAGCTGATCTTTGTTGTGATGGTTCATTTCCCTACTTCTCTTCCACACATTAATTCTAATTATGGACAAGCTGTTTCACCTTCTCCTCTGTAAGGATTTTCTGGTGTCAGACTTTCTGTCGGATCTGTCTCCCCATGATAAAACAGGGAGCGGAGCCAACATTCCTCAATGCCAGAGAGGCAGCAGATTTATCAGATGACACACGCGGAGCCAAACAGCTGCAAACACACTGCCAAGTTAGCACTAACAAGTACTTGTGGACACATCAGCTTAGCTACTGTATATTATATAGCATTTAGAGCATTTAATGCTACATCACAACGAGCAACATCAGTCTAAATCATGAATGTTCTACGCTTATGTATGTATGCCAACATTAATTAATGAATTCTATGTGTTAACAGCATACAGATGATGCGTTAAGACTGTATTGCAGCTTGTTTCAGTGCACATCGATTCTTGATCTCCGACAGGCTTTAGCACCTTGCCAAGCTTCGGCTGCAGGCAGTATGAAAATAGTTTGACTGTACTGGAACAGGGCTTAAAGGGGGTGAACATGAGGCCAGACAGAGGCTTGAAAACTTCATTTAGTTAATCTGGAGTTTGGAAAACAGCATGTTAATTCTCCCACGTCTGTCCCAGTTTAAAGAAAAATAAGCATTTTCTGCATCTGGAGCAAACAGATCATTTGCTTGAACCGCAAGAGATGATTTAAAAGCAGAGATTTGTCTTAATGGCTCTGTTCTTTCTTTTTTAATGAGCCAGATGTCTGCCTTTTAAATTATGTTGTATTACCACCTAACTTCATCTTTTTTTTTTTTTTTCAAATGATCATTATGAAGATCACGATTTTCAGTTACCTTTGTGGAGAAAGAAATATCATACCATTAAATAAACAAACCACAAAAATAACAAAGAAATGAAAGACAAAGACGAATTAAAATAAAAAGGTCTCTCTTCTAGCTGACCGGCCAAACATTTGTCTGTGTGCCATCCCTCTCTTTATTTAGCCAATTACAAGTGTTAATGATGCATCTCCAAGGTGCACTCAGAGGTGAAAGCTCTGAATTAAGGAAATAAAACACTGCAGGAAAGACCGTTATCATGATTAAATATTTTTAAAAGGCTCTGCCTTACTCATCCATCCACCACCACATCCTTCAAACCCTTATCCATTAATTGACACTGGACATAAATCATGAGCTGCAGAATCATCTAATGTGGCCGTAATTTGGGATAAACTGGAAATCCACTACGGTCCTTTTTCCTTCATCATCTCCATCCTTACAGAATTCAAAATCTTTTAATAAACACAATCAAGATACAAGATAGAAGACTGAAATACCTTGTATATTTTTGTAATATGAAATAGCTATGAGTAGGTCTACCTCCTCAGACAGATAATTCATTTTCCAAGTATGCTCTCAAATCCTTCTAGAAAGAAAAACGATGAAATAATTCAGAAATAAATTGAATTATTAGACTTGATTTAACCAGCAGGTGGTAACTACAGTATATCAGGAAGCAGAAATAACCCTCACTGTCTGATTTTCTTAATACATCCATTCTATCTCATGCATTCTTGTGAAAGAGGCAGCTAAAGCTGCACTGATATCAGCTGTTGTTGTTCTCTGTCTCATTATCCCTCCAGACCCCAGTAGAATTCTACAATGTTGCTGCAGTTCACTCATGAGCACTAAAAATTTTAGAAAAAGCTACATCCTTTTCCTATATGGCGATCTCACCATGACCCGGTCCTGGCCTTCTGACTCTTTGGTGAACTGCCCTCTGGAAAACAGCATCCGTATTTAGCCGGGTAAATCCTGGGGTTAGTGATTATGTGATGTGATGTTAGGAAAACACTTGAACTCACAACGTCCTGCTCGTCGCTGAGTCAAACTTTTGGGCAGTTTTCAAACAGCTTCAGTTCATTACCATCTCCTTCCAGACTGGAGGATGGCCGACCTTGATTTGCATGTAGCTCAGGGGAAGAGAAAAAGACAGATTGCAATCATATTTTCAGATGCCCAACAGAGATGCATATACTGTACGTGGCACCACGAGTACGAGACACTTGAAATAACAATTGTAAATTGGCTCCCGAGCTGAAAACGCCAACGTTGACCTTGACTCAGCATATGCAGTGATAGTTACTTTGCATCTGTAAACCAGATATGACAAACTGAATGCAACCTTTCCAGTCACTCAGAGAGTAAACAACATGAAGACAATAATAAATAAAACAGTTGTAGCCTCCTCAAGGCTATGAGAATACCTGATTAACCGTACAGACGGTCTGGTGAACACAGTGACACATTTACAATCTAAAGATGCAGATATCGTCCTCAGGAGTTTGTGGATGTGAAATCAGGGCTGAATATAGCAGCTCACATTAGTTGGGTGGTCAGAAACACAACTCTAAATGAATGCTAGTGTTGCTCTTTGTCTGCTGGATGTGTAAATAGTGTGTAAACTGTTTGCTAACATGTTCACCAAAAGGCCTTTTTAAGGATAATATGTTGATGAGTTGCCAGGAAGCAAATTGAGGAGAAACACTTCCTTAGGAAGTGCTGAGAAAAGCACTTATTAAACAATGCACACAGAAACAAACAATTTACTGCATCAATAAGTTCACTCACTATCCTATTATCAACTCAACCAACCAACTCCAATCATCCCCAACTCTCAACCATCCAATACTTACCCAATAGCTAATACAATATCTCAACTAACACTTCCTGACTTCCTTATATACAGACCTTACTAGTCACATGACTAAATAAATTATACAATTTTGTCTCTCATATTTTCCTACATACAAATAAACAATAAACATTTACATAAATCAACAAACCAACAAATTATAATATACAATACAAACAACTATTTACAGGCCCGATTAACTCTAATAAACACCCAAACGTACATAAATGAACATACTTACAGGAACACTCAAACTTCCCTCTTCCCACTTCCCATTTACTGCCATCGGCTGTGGCTCAGGAGGTAGAGCGGGTCGTCCATTAATCAGATGATCCCGGCTCCTCCAGTCTGCATGTCGAAGTGTCCTTGGGCAAGATATTGAACCCCAAATTGCTCCCGAAGGCTGCGCCATCGGTGTGTGATTGCGTATGAATGGTTTGGCTCCTAAAAACTGATGAGCAGTTGGCACCTTGCATGGCAGCCATTACCGTCAGTGTGTGAATGTGTGAATGAGATATGTAGTGTAAAAGACTAGGAAGGCGCTATATAAGTACAGTCTATTTACCATTTACATTTACCATCCTCCCGGAACTATTCATAAGGTAAACACGAGGTTGACTGGCTCCTGATGTAGTTCTCCACCCTTGACTGCAATATGCAACTATTCAAAGAATTTACAAACGGTCAATCGATGGATCGATGGAGTTGTTCAATTCATCATTACATGAACGTCATTTCCGTCATTACATTGCAGAACTTTAATCATAAGACGTGTGCCATACATTAATATTTGGTATATTAAATTATTCTGTGCCTACTGGAGGAGAACAGTTGTCCTAACAGCAGATATATATTGTATCCTATGCAGGACAAGTCTGAACAGTAATTTATTTTCCCATACACACACTGCTGACCTTATCTCAAGAGTTAATTAAACAAACTATCCAGCTAACTCTCAGATAATAAGCCTGCAGTAAAACACGTACAAGTTTGCCTTTATCAAAATAGCAAACAAGTCAAAGACCAATTATAACTCCTGTGGAAAATATGTTTTATTGTGGGTATGTAACACCCTATGTTATTTATTTAAGTCTTACAATAACGTCTCCCTATCCATTCCAGTACCTAATTTGAGACTGTATCACAGTGTGACAGCTAAGTAAATTGAGTTTTTCCAACAAGAGTGCTTGTTTTCCATCCTTGCGGGTTGATCTTTGACCTTAACACCCCCCCGCCCACCCCCACCCAGTATGCGGAATCGAATTGTTACTTTCTGTTTTTCTCAGCACACACAGTCTCCTGCCTGCATGTTATAATTTGCAAAAGCTCTCAGCCACCTTTCACAGAGGTCAAAAAGTCACTTTCTTCTCTTAGGAATCCGTTTCCCAGATTGCTATTTTGGTGCTAACAAACAATCCACCGCACATGAAAGGAGCTGCTGTTTAACTCACAAATTCTACCATGGGCCACACGTAGTGTGATTGACCTTCCAAAGGCACACTCAGCTGAGAAACTTGTATTTAATTAATGCACACATTCTCACCTCCAGCTCTTCAATGACATTTTATTAAGGCAACAATTAAAATCCCTGTACTAATATTAAAAAGCTGTTGATACACTGACCATTGAGTGGTTCAGGACACTGTATCTACATCTAATTTTAATTAAATCAACACTTCCTGAATAGGTCAATTGCAAATGCTTTCAAAAATGACAGTGACAGTTATGCTCCATGCCTATCTGGGTGTGTTTGACCTATCTATGCATCGCAACCTCCTCACAGACTTTGTCACTATTTATACTACATCTCCTGACTTCCATCATAATTACTACGGTCGCCTAACTGTAAACCTATTTGTTGTGATTAAATACTTGTATAAATGACCTATACAGCCATTTTTCTGGTGAAGGTGGGATAGATTAAATTGCGTCTTTCAGAAAAAACCTCTCTGAAAATTGATTTGGCCTTTTTGTATTCACCTCCTCTATTTCAAAAGTGTTGTTGAAACTTTTATGTTGATAGGATCATATCTGGTTCAATTTATATTGTTAAATCTACATGACTTATGAATACAGATCCACAACCAAAAGATACCGTAATACGTTATGTACTTCAATGTCATCAATCACAAAGAAAGAAAAAAAAAACATCAGTAGTACACTGAGCATTTCAATCAGTGGGGAAGGTGAGGAAAAATACTTAGCGAGGAAGTAGTAAAGCTTTTTAGTGTCACAGTTTAATAAAGACATACTATGAAACAGGGCTGTTGGTCATCAGAGGAAAGGTACAAACATAATCTAATTATTATATACAGATCGTTTTACGCAGCTTCTGATTATAAATGATCAAATGTTCTTTTGCTAGAGCCAATTTTCATGATCTGAATATTAATTTTTTCATTTCATTGTATGATCTTTAAGATTATTGCTTCAAAATATGTTCTTCTATGCACTTTGATCAGTTCAAAAACTATTTCATTAAAGCACGACCATCCTTTCCCATAATCAATTTAATCAACTCAGCGTGGCGTTTTGATGTGCGGCTTTCTAAATAAAACCATTCAACAGACGCTATAAAGGACATCTAAATGATCTAATCTAAATAAAATATGTAATTAAGCTACTTGCAGCTAAAACTATTTAATACTCAGCATCTTGCATACCTGCATATTTGCATAGACGTCTTATTTGTTGAAAGTTAGAAAGTTCAGTTCAACAATCTGCTGTTTTAAGTCATAAATACATAAATAATCACCTATAACACAAAGGTGTCTACTGATCTCTATGATTATTGGTTGTTAGATTATATGTATGGAGGAAACATATGTTTTAACAGGCACTGTGTAATTGATGCTGATGTGAGTAACCACTTAAAAAGTGATGATACGCCACCATCATCATAATTACCTCGGAATTCCACAGGGAAGAAAGGCGGGACTAAAAAGAGACAACTCGGTTCTAATGTGGCGTCTCATTACTTACTTTTATTTCTTTTATTTTTTTGTTTTTTTTCTATTTTCTTATTAATGTCACGACACGGTGAAAAATAAATGGGTCTTTCTTTTAATATGTTACGATAAACACAGTGTTTAAATCAGCCCCCCTTGGGAGGATACTTTCTCCACGTTCACAAAGCCTCAAGATTAATTCAAGTCATGTTTCAGGGGCGCACTTGAAGAAACAAAACACCTAGAAACAACACTTAGAATAATCACTTCATTTAATGAAATGCATTGTTTATAAGTGGTGTTTATTTATCCAGAAAATGGATAAAAAAAGTACAATAAACATTTACTGCAAGATACGAGTAGAACACTTATTCGTGTAACAGATTAATAACATAACTATTAACCTTTAGCTTTTTTTATTACATTTAAGCTTTTTTATTTTGTATTCAATATTTGTGGAAATAGGTATTTGTTGCTATTTCTGGCATCATCTTTCACGTGTACACTGTTTTGACAGCAGAGACTCTGAGGTTACTGTTGCACTCAGTTTCAAAGTTCTTTATTAGTCTCTAAAGTTCTTTATTCATTATATGCGCATAAAAATTATACTGAATGCCTACACAATATGTATAAAAAGAAAATTATGCAAGTAAATGAGATAAAGAGAAAGCGACATTTGACATAAAACAGTGCAGAAGTTAAAATAGAGGAATAATATAACAGAGTAGTATGTTTCTGTGAAAATAAAGCATACTGTATGAAAGCCAAACAAATGACAGTAAAATTGCTTCATGTTTGTATTGTATGAACTGTAAACACTAATATTTTGTAAGACATTCTGCATGTAATGATTTTTGTCATTTTTTTTAGTAGCATGGCATGAATGAGGTAGAAAGTAAAGCCGTGCACTATATTTATAGAGACTATTCCAATGTGCCGACATCAATCATCCTGTCAGGTGTTACATCAATACCAACTTTAGTTAGGATTACAATAAAACAGAAACCCTGACAAAAGACAAGTCCGTACATCGATGAGCGAGTGGAATTTTTCATACTGTTAAAGTACAAATGGAAGCAAAAAGCTTTCTTTCCAGGGGAATAACGAGGAAAGACAGACGTCTGACGTCATCCAGTTTATACTGATTCCCAATACCAGACAGAAGCACACAAATCATCCATCGATTTTGTCAGGAAAGAAAGTGGGGGTGGAAAAAACAGAATGTACTGACAGAAGATGTACAGTGCTTTGCAGCGATGTACTGGGACTGAAATCCAGCCTGGGACTCTGAGATGGAGATGGCTTTTATGTGAGTGCCTGATGGGTATGAGCAGAATGAATTTCAGCAGTTATTTTAACACTAATGCAGTTTCAAAATCAAAGATCATCCACATCAAAGCAAATATTTGGAGACAGAAACAACCAACCTCAAAAGGTACACAGATGGCCTGTACGTTCTCGCTTGTCAGTTTAGCACATTTAGCTGCATCTTGCACAAACATTTTGCTCTTTTTAGCTTTTTCTGTACCACCAATTTCTCTCATCTCACCCCCTGTCTTATTTATTTTAACCATTCTCTCTAAGTTTACCACAAAAAACTTCAGACAGATGGAAACTGCTCAAGATGAAAATGACTGAGCCAGTCAGATTTTTAACAAAAACAAGGACTCGTCCAAATTGGGAGGGCTTTCTCTCATTCCCTCTCAATTTTGAAAGTATTAGATTCAACCAGTCTGGCAGGCGGCGTTCTACTTTATGCTGCCTGCAGCTGCGAGGGCCAGGCTTGCCAATGCCACAGCCAAGGACCATACAGTCACTACTGAACTCACAAACAAAACAAAAAAATGACCACTGGCACTTTGGCCTGGAATGGATCAGCTGTTTGGAAGTCTTCCTGAAGGCCCCTCACACACTGTGTCACTTCAGGCATGTTATTTAAAGCCACTGTGCGTGAATTTCGGACTTTTGGTGGCTCCGCACAACCGTACCCACCCCAACCCCCACCCTTCTTGGGGACCTGACCTTACTACTGTAGTGGCTGTCATAGAAAGAAAGTCTGCTATGGATGATCCTGTAGCATACAAGGCTGCCAGATGCTAAATACAATATTGATGTTTGTTATTGCTAATATAATTTGTTAGCATTATTTTGGATTAAAATGACCCTGCTGTTGAAGACTTCAAATGGCACCAAATTTGGTGAAGATAAATGACTAGCTAGAAGGGGAGAGAGAGTGGAGCTTTTCCACCTGGTGACATCGACTAAATCAGCAGAAAAAGAGGAAATCCATATCAGGAATCCTTCAGAGCTGGGAAGATGCAGCAGAACACATCCATCATGGCTGCCAGTGACACCAGAGGCTGAAATCAACCTGATCTATGTCAGGATAATGAGGTGGGGCCTCGTAAGAGGGTTACTTGACAGCAAAGCTCATTATAGTGAGCGATATATAAATATATATGTATGTTTTATCAGGCCTCCTACTCTGCTTTTATCATCTACTGAGGGTGATAGCGTTGATTGACATATAAACTTGCATGTAGGTCAGAACTAATCAGTGAAATGATATAAGGTTCAGGTTATCTTGGCTGAATTTGAACCCTTACAATCGAAAGCTTGTGCACACGCGAGTGTGCTTCTAAAGTATCTTATCTATGTGAATTACTTCTCTATACTTTTAACTGCTGCAGTGTATTTCCAATGTGCCCGAGAGTCTATTAGCACTCAGTTTCAATTACCAGCACTCTAATGGATGTTGACACTGAATCTACTCCACTTGCAAATCCAGGAAGCTCACTTCTTCAGATGAGCAGGGACGTCTCGTCAGCAGCTGCAGCAGATGCTTTTGAGATTCAGTGTGACAGCACCAAACCAGATGGTCTGTAGAGTCTGACCCACATCTCAGGAAGTAAGAGGAGATGGTTAGAGGCTTGAAGTCGTGACAGTACTTGCAAAGAGCCATTCAGATTCAAAGCAAGCAGCACAGCCGGCTCACCCATAGGACCGACTTTATTGCGTTTCCAATTACCCGCCTGGTACTGGAAGTGCAATTGCACATTTAGTCCTTGATTGAGCGATAGTGTTGTCTTAACTTGTCCAATCTAGTTGAAAAAGTTTTTGGGGAAGACTGGTAAACCCTCAGAACACTATAAGACAAAATATTTTTGAAAGCATGAGACCAAAAAAACCTGTCATTACTATGATAGCATATGGTGTTTTTATCACTTTTTTGTTTTTGTAAAGCAAAGTAGATTTTAAATAGAAATCTGATGCTTGGTTTGATACCAATGAGACTCAACTCTCCATGGTGTTGTCTGCATATACAAAATGCTTACAGGGTTTTGAAACACACACAAAAAAAGCATATTAAAGCATTTCAGCTCATGCTGCATGCAACTGAATATTTAAAATATCTAAAATATTAAAAAGAAATATAAATATAAACCTTACGGGGGTCAAACCTCCTGGGATGTAACATACTTTAAATAGCAACACATTAATGTCAAAGTACTGTGGCAGGTTGATTGACATGCAATTTAAAACCCACAAATATGACAGCCAAATAAATGGCAGCTCCAAACTTACCCTGATATCTAATTATTCATGGTTTGAAGGAGGGATGATGGAAAGAAAGAAAACTTCATATACTTTAATACTTGCTCCTGTCAGAATGAAACAAATGAACTGAAAGAAATATTACATATCAATATTGCAATCTACCATGCTACAGTAAAAGTTCTCTTTATGATCTTAAATATAGACTTCAAACTTTTCTAGTGAACTTAATGTGCCCCTCATTAACACACATTATTCTCTGTGCATTTCTCTTTTAGACGGCGATACTATGATTGATAGAGGCAGTGAATCTAACAAGCATTTAAGCCATCAATTCAGAAGTATCACAGACCAACTGCGGATGATTTTTATTCCCCCAGCATAATGAATCTTTCTGAATAACTTCGACCAGACAAATAAGTGTCAAACCAGTCTGCTAAATAATATATAAATAATATAATAATCTCTCCATTTGCTGCTGCCATCTTCAAAGTACTTATTCTCTGATTATGTAAGAGATATTGAGAAATGCACTGCCTCATCACTGTATTCGCCAACTGAAAAAACATCCACAGACAGAAATGATAACAGAACAGACAAAATCTACTAAATAATCTCTAATATTTTACCCATGATTAAATACACATATTATATTAACTTGTAATTTTAACATATCTGCATTGTCTACACTTGAATTCACCTTGCGGCCCCTGATAGCACAATGAATTCCACATCTCTAGTGACTGCTACCTGCCCCTTCTCAAGGTCTGGTTCACAAAAGATGCTGCGCTAATGAGATTAAAGTGCAAACACACCCATAACGTTTTGCAGCTTACTGCAACTTGCCCTTGTTTTGTATCTAATTTATTCATGTGGCAAAGTATAACTGGTGGCTTCGTGCCAAGAACACAGTAAGCAGGACAATGGCAGAGAGAATGAGAAGAAAAGTCTTGACCGATGAGGTGCAGAGGCATTCCTCGGAAATTTCAGGCAAGGAATTTAAACGTGACAGAGAGAAACCATATTTGAGATTTAATATCCCAGTCTGTCAGAGCTGTTGGTGTTTTCAAACGCACACCTTCAGGCTGTAAAAGAAGATGGCATCATTTGAAGTGGGGGACAAAATAAAAAAATATGACACAATAACTCACAAGCTTCTCAAACTGGCGAAGGTTCACTTCAAGAGCAGTCTTGATATAGCATTGAGAATACTGCGCAGCAAACTCTCCAGACAGACGGTATGGTTATTATTATTATTGCTGTTATGTTTATTAACATTAATAAGCTATAACCTACTATCCTTAAAATGTACCTTTTTTCTATGTGCAACATGTTTCCGTTGTTTAACTGAGATCCCATATGCAGGCCAGCCACAGCGAAACGATGGGGGTCATGGGTCGAATCACCAATGCAACAGTTGTGAAAGGTCAGAGTCAGCCCAAGCCGGAGGTCTTGTCAGGAGGGTCTTGCCAGATTGCCACTTTGCATCCAAACCCTCCCAAAGGCAGTTAATAGAGAGGAAAAGGACAGATCTTAGCCCAGGATTTGGGAAAAGAGAGAAATGAGAGAAATTATTTGTTTATTCATTTATGCATATAATAACCTTATTTTCTCATTTTCAGAACTGACATTTATTTTTCATGACACAGCTGTCGTTGCATTCTGTTACTGCAGTCTAAAAAAAAAGAAAAAAAATGGGTTTGTGAGCTGTCCACACAAACCCACTCCATCTTTTTAGGCCAAAATAAAGCTCATTGTGGCTAACTGGTGAGAGGAGGATAGTGAATTGATTGTTTGGCAGTTTTTTCCTGTTAAAAATAAATGTAATTCCGTGTATTGTGTACATGTGAATTACAAATGCTATGATTTCCTACGACTGGCAGGCTTAATTGTTTAGTCTTGTGACTGAATGGCTGCTGGTTAATTAGTCTTGCAGTGTTCCATGATAACATTTGACCACTTTATCACCATTCCCTTATAGTTTTAGTTGTTTTTTCTAATATCTTTTGAGTTTAATAGGAGTTATGAAGCCGTTTTGTCAGTATGTACAATAAATTATTTAAAGTTGTTCCTGGAGTGTGTTTTGAAAACCACCATGGACTGTTACCTGTTCAAGGCATCGCTACCTTTGAATGGTGTGATAGTAATATTAATGATAATAACAATATCAAAATATTGTTTACAGACTGTATTTACAGACAATGTTTTTCTTTGGGGCACACAAAGGTGGTATTGTTGCGGACATGTTTGCAAGGTCAAAACAGGCTAACTGAAAACACAGCATATTACTGGAAATAATAATAATAATTAATAATGCTGTCGGTCCTTGTCTGCTTTGCAAATGAAGCAGCGGGGCAGGTGGCTCCTCTTCATCTGGTTCTGAATATTGATGGCTATGTTGGATTGCGCACTGGAGTCATCCTCCATGTTTGCAGTTGGTAGCTGTCATTCATGGACCTGGGGAATTTGGCAGCCGCGTTTGTGATGGTGTTATTGGTGTTGTGAAAACTACTTGGACACTGATAGAATGTGTGTGCTTTTGTTGTACTATGTACTAGAGGATTTCCTGTACAGTCAGTGGCGCCCACAACATTGGGGAAACTGGAACATTAAAAAATCCTTGTTTTGTCCCGTCAATTTGCCGTCAGTTTTGGGGAAGGCTGTACCATCCATTGCTCAGTGACATATAACATCCCACACGGCCTTGCTGATGGATGGTTGTGATTGCCCAGAGGCAACTGTGATAGGTGTCTGAAAGGCGCAAGAACCTGGACTGCTGACAGCAGTTTGACAAGGCAAGGTAATGCCTGGAATCTTTGGGTAGCAGGCTCAATGTCATCCTTAATGTCATCAAGTATAGCAAGAATTGTGTGAGCTGGCAACCTGTACCTGTGAATGATTTTGGTGACAGTAAAGTCAAAAAGTGATATCTCTTTCAGAATATCCGCTCACGAGCGTGCCTGGCATGACTATGCTTTCACTTGGCTATAATTACAGTGTTTACTGGGAAGTCTGAACGAGAAATCTCAATCTCAATCAAGATGCTAATAATTTTCACTTGAACTACTGGTGGCCATTAGCACTGGTGTTTGTGAATTGGACTTTTGTTACAATGAGGCTCATTTGCAAAGGGGCCAGTTTTGCACCAAATGTAAGCATATTGCCTAATTTAAAACTCTATACCTCAGAAGAATTGTAGAAAGTTGATGCGGTTCACTGAAAAACGTCACTTAAATGAGCTCAGTCAACCAACAGCTCTATCTCAAAAACAAAATGAACTGTCAATCACAAGTTGTTTTCATCTGAAAGCTTGAATTTGATCCCAAATATGTGGCATTTGTAGCTTTTTTTAACAGAATTTGATTCAACACTCTAACACACCAGAAAGCGAAACAAATGGCACTCAGACTGTTGTAAATAGATATTTCCTGTATAAGACCAAACAACAGTACAATTACATGAGAAAAAAAAGAAAGAAAATCACCCAAAGTCACTACAACGACCGGTCAGTCCTTCCTGCTGACTTGATCCCTCTGAAAATACCCTCCGTCTTGGCAGTGAGAGCCAGTTAAGTCCTGCTCTTTATCTATGTTGAGTATGTGATGAAATTTGAAATTTCAAGCAAACTGCATTGGAACTTGAACTCACAACTACCACTATGCATGGTGGGTCAGGATCTCCCTCACAACACAATCTTAGGGCTTCCAAAAGATTGTAAACCTGAGGATGCTTTGGCAGCAGAGCCATTTTTAGATTTACACTTGAAACCCTTGAAAAAAAAAATCATAAATATCAACATAAAGATGTATATTTCAGGTTATTGATGACAACTTAAACTATCTACAAAACAAAGCTCAGGACTTCATATTCTGTGTTTTGATACACTGGGAATGATTTTAAAATAACGGATGCTTTGGGGTCTAGCAGGTTAAATATGTGCAAATAGTACAAAGATGCCATTTGCTTGGCGGCGCAGTTAGAGGTGCTTTTCACCCTTTGCGGGTCCTTTGAGAATTATACGGTTATTTTTTGGCTTATTTGTGCAGGTTTAGCAGCCGCTAAAAACCGTGAAATCCTTTTGTGAATTCACCCCACAGAAGTCAACAGTTAACAATCAGCAGCACAACACACTGTCTTTTTACATGTCAGGATGTTGCCACGCTCACTGTGAATTTAGATCAGACGAGATGAAAGCTGCTCCGAGGCATCAACACCTTGACACTAACATTTTCTCATTTCACAAGGCCAGTGTTAACACCTGTACCTCTCACCCACACACTCACACGTTTGTGTTTTAATACTTCGGAGGTGTCTCATTGACATTATGCACTCCCTTGCCAGTAGCCCTAACCTTAAAAGGGCACTGCAATTTTAACATCAAGGTCAGATGTGAAGGCAATTGTATAATGTCTTGTTTGGCTCCGACTAACATGAAACTGTGTTATATTCTGGGATTGTGGAAGCATCTACCAGCCAGGATGATTTAAATGAAAATTAAAGATGCTATCATGCTGCATTATGGGAAGTGTAGGATCCAGAGTTTTTTTGGGTCATGACCCATACTATAGGGACTAAAGGTCAATTAATCTCAGCCTCTGTAAAACTATTATTTTTGTAAAATGTCTCTCACAGCTGCCCAAACTTTATGAGTGTGTAATACTGAAAAAGTATGCTAGCCAAATTAACCTAAAACCAATTGTAACCAGAAGCTTAAAACCAAGTCTAAAGCCTCAGTTAGCCTTTGAGGAAGTTAGGACTGAACAAAATGTCCTCACGTTGCCGAAATGTCCTCTTAAGTCCTAAACTCAGTCCTCACAAAGCTAGAAGTACAAGCGCTCGCACACACACACACACACACACACACACACACACACCACACACACACACACACACACACCCTGCTTGTCATACACTTCCTCACATCTTTTTGCAGCTTTTTGCAGTAAGTGAAAAAAATGCTCAAAGCTGTCACACTCACTGGCAATAGTAATATTTTTAAATGTGGATTTGAAGCCGTGATCTACTTTTAATAATACATGTTGAGCTGTAATAACAGGCTTACTGAGAGCGTAGCCATTATACCTCATTCAGGCCTTGGTTAGAAATAAAAAGGAAACTAAAATGACCACAAAACAACTGTAAAATTGTCAACTAAAAACACTGAATCCAAATGTGGAAAGAAACTTGTAGTAGTACTGAGGAGAAGCTTTGCATTTTTCCCTGAATGTCATTTCAGTAAAACGTAATTTTCATATCGCATGCTTGACCACAGTCAAATGCACATTTTGTTACTATTTGTTCAGAGGGTGGAATTTGACTATCAAACGTGATGTTTTGACTGAGATATTTGCAAAATAAAGGCATTATAATTAACATAAATCTCAGACCAATCTTACCTGCATGTATGTGCTCATGTGGTCATGCTCTCTTTTCTTAACAACAGAACATGATTGTTGTTTTCTCATTAAACCTGTTTGGATTACATATTTATAGATTTTTCCTGAATTAACTTCTACTGTTGACTGTAGTCCTTTGGACTGCTGAACATCTTGGGCACTGAATTATTATTTTGAACCACTCTCAGCTACTACAATCAGCCTTCAACTCCGGGTCAACTGGATCAGTATGACTGACAGTGCGTCGACTGCTACAAAATAATCAATAGCCCTGTTAAATGAAGGAACTGGGTGGGTGTAGAATATTAGAGGATTTCACATACAGTTACTTTAGCTGTTTACATTTCACAAAATGTCATCTGTTCCTGTTTCCGCCTCTAATCATCCTCCACTGTAGCTCCAGATACAGGATGCTGATGTTTGCCTGGAATCTGGTGTGTATCTCTGTTGTGTTTCCTGTCAGTCAGCCAATCATGGACTGAGATGTGCAAACATTTCTGTCCTCATTCCTCAGTATCATGATGTGCAGTGCAATGCAAATACTGTTTGCAGCATTATTCTTTATTGCTCATTTCCATGTCTTATTTCTTGGCTGCATTCCCCTCATATTCAGACTATTCTTGTACGGCACTATGCCGACAACGTGACACTGAGAGAGACTTTGTTGTCATGCACACTGTAAAAACGATACTGTAAAACTGACAGTAATTAACTGGCAACCATTGACAAGTAACTTACTTTTAAAAATGACAGTAATTAACTGTAAATGTAAAATAAAACACAGAAAATATCGTCATTGGCGAGAGTTTCATGAAATATGAAACATGAAAGCTGAAAGACTGCACTGAGCTGGGCTTCTTGCTGTTGGACTAGTAAGTAATATTAGCTGGCTGCTATGTCCTGTGATGTTGCACATGCTTGATGTTTGTCTGTCAGCAAAGTTGACGCCCCGCTAGTTTTTGATTATAAGTAAATACACAAATACAACTGTCCATATTTACCACAGTGGTACTCTGAAACTGGGGTTGCTAAATCATAAGAATAGCAGTTCCTATGTAATGGCCATATTAATATTTTTTAATGTGGTTCGAAGCTCTGATCTACTTTTAATAATACATGTTGAGCTGTAATTACTATGCTTACTGAGAGCATTGCCATTATACTTCATTCAGGCCTTGGTAAAAAAGAAAACGGAAACTAAAATGACCACAAAATAACTGCAAAATTGTCAATTACAATAATGAATCCAAATGTGGAAAGACACTGAGTTGCTCTGCATTTTTCCCTGAATATCATTTTGATAAAAGGTCAATCTAAATTTTAAAAGAGATGACTTGGAGGCTGCATTGCATGCTTGACCACAGTCTAATGCACATTTTGTTTCTGTTCTTTCACAGGGCAGACTTTGACTAATCAAATATGATGTTTTGACTGAGAAATTTGCAAAATAAGGGCATTATAATTAACGTGAATCTCAGACTCACCTTTCCTGTACTTGCGAATCACTGTTTTCTCATTACAGCTGTTTGGATTACATATTTATAGATTTTTACTGAATGAAGTTCTACTGCTCTCAGACTGTAGTCCTTTGGACTGCTGAACATCTTGGGCACTGAATTATTATTTTGAACCACTCTCAGCTACTACAATCAGCCTTCAACTCCGGGTCAACTGGATCAGTATGACTGACAGTGAGTCGACTGCTACAAAATAATCAATAGCCCTGTTAAATGAAGGAACTGGGTGGGTGTAGAATATTAGAGGATTTCACATACAGTTACTTTAGCTGTTTACATTTCACAAAATATCATCTGTTCCTGTTTCCGCCTCTAATCATCCTCCACTGTAGCTCCAGATACAGGATGCTGATGTTTGCCTGGAATCTGGTGTGTATCTCTATTGTGTTTCCCGTCAGTCAGCCAATCATGGACTGAGATGCACATGAACATTTCTGTCCTCATTCCTCAGTATCACGATGTGCAGTGCAATGCAAATACTGTTTGCAGCATTATTCTTTATTGCTCATTTCCATTTTTCATTTCTTGGCTGCGTTCCTCTCACATTCAAACTATTCTTGTAGGGCACTACGCGGACGACATGACACTCTGAGACAGATATTGCTGTCATAAGAGGAAATCGTGGCTTCTTTCCTGAAGGGAGCAATCAGATTAAAGCTCACTGAAGCCATCCACGGGGCCGCTGAATGTTATCTGTTGTTATGTTTTGCCTGTTAAGGTCATTAATTAACCAGCTGAGATTCAATTTTAAATAAATACCAAACGGGGGCTAATTGTTATGAGAATATTTTCAGGTGTTTGAGGCAGATACATATTAAGTGATGGACCGAAGCTGCTAGGGAAAAAAATTAATTTTGAAAAGATTGGCTTAAAATTAGAAAATGATCAGTCAGTAAGGAGTAATTGCATATGTAAAGAAAGGTCTTCTTTAAATATTTATGCACTACTGAACTGATGCAGGCTGATAGTTCAAACTCTAAACCTTTTAGAATTGGCTTGTGGAATCACAGTAAATTTATTCTGGGTGGTTATTATTATTATTATTATTATTAAAGTACTACAATTGTGTTGTTCTTTCTAATGAACAGTCAAAGCCGTCACATTCCTGCTTAAGGAACACAAAGTAATGAGAAATAATTCTGCTTTGCTGCAGCACAGATTGAATTCATTCATCCTCGGATCCTGTTTCTGTTTTTAAAAATAACAGTACTCTTATGACGCTGGCATTTTTGTGCTATCCCCCCCCCCCCCCCCTCTGTTCACTAGACCTACTCATAATCCACACGAATACCGAGTAAATTTAAAAATGTATCAAGCCTGAGGGAACCTAAAGTAGAAAATATAGAACATCATGTTATAAATGTTTCATGTACTCATACATGCTGTATGGAGGCTGTGGACAGTGCATTATCAACCTGTGCTGTATCACAACAGTGACCTGAGTGTTTGCCTCATGTGAAAGATTGATGGAAAAAAAGCACACAGCATGTCAATCACGCCCCTACCAAGGACATAAACAAGCCTGAATGCACTTTGCTTCTATATTTATTCTTGAATATAAAATACAGTCATGACTGAAGATGTGTTTTCAACAGATGGTGTGTCTCCCACAAGATAAATGTTGATTAAAAAGTCAGTTCACTCTGTATATTGTCAGTTGGTTTAATGTTAGCTATTATATAGGACTGAAAATAAATAAAGTAAATAAAATACATAAAAGATTTTCATGTAAATATCTGCAGATTTATACTTCCACTTTTACTCTATAAGTTCCAAGATCCCGAGAATTAAAATGCAAAGATTTTATTTTCCAGAGAAATGATTCATGTTTTATGACAAAAGGTTAAACTTATTTAAAATGCTGGGGGGGGGGAAAAAACACAGCAGGAGGTGTGCCTCCACTTGCCATATGCTGTATAGAATATGAGTTTAATGAATCATACAGATGCAGTTACTCCGATAAATTGTGTGGATTTACAAGTTGACAGAGGCTGTAAACTGAGATGTTCTTTTGCTGGCAGAGAGTGTGCATGATAACACAGCAGAGAAGACACGAGGCAGAAAAGCAAATAAAATTGTATGTTTCCGTTAAAGGTTTCTCAGCGGTAGGGCACATTGAGAAGAATCCCCTTTCTTTGGGCTGGAGTACCCAAAATGACTACCGAACATGGCAGAATACAAAGTTGGGTTGACGTAAAAGGGAAAATTGCAGCCTTTCCAATTGATGCCGTGAGCACCTCCTTGTCGAGGAGCAGACTCTTAAAAATTCAAGAATTCTTTTTGTACTTCTAAGGGACAAAATATTCTACTTTTTTATACAGTATTTCCATACAATGTCCAGAAGGAAATGTTTGACAAGATCACATATACAGTGTGTATTTTAATTTCTGTCTTTACATATGAACATTTATGACTTCCAAAAAGTGAATCCATGGCTTTTAATGGGTCTTTGTCTGTCCTTAATGGATATAAATAATTAACTGAGCTAGACTTTGTTAGTTTTAAAAATCGAGAGTCACTGAAAACATTGGACTGAATCCTGTATATAAATGACGACAAGTTTCACCCTCCTTTGGCTTGGACCCTGAGGACTATTATGCCCTCTTTTTAGCTGCCCTGCATACTCACACAGCACAGTTTGGTTTCAAAACTCTCCATGAAGTTATGTACATTAAAAGCTAAAAAAAAAAAAAAAAAAGTTATAGCCAAATTGATATAATAGTGGCCTTGCAACTTGGGAGTTGCTGTTGATGTTTCCTCATCCAAATCACGAGCTGTATTCAGACGACCAGCTCAAATCTGTACATTGGCACATTCAAACCACATTTTATTCTTGACAAGAAAAACATCAAGGAGAAGATTCTCAGTGTAATTCAGATTGAAGCCGCACTCCAAGGTGCTTAGCTCTCCAATTAAAATCACATTTCTAGCACTCTCTAGTCTGGTGGTTCAAATTTAATTTGAATCTTTCAACACCTGCAAAATGACACATAATGTTTTCACATCCAGAGCACGGTTAACGAAGCGTGACTGCAACATAAAACAACCTCTGCCTTTGTTTAGCGACCGGAAACATTTAGCCTGCTCGTTAATTCTATTGGCAACATGCCGCTAGTTTACCGGCTAGGTAGTGACTGTACCGTGAGCTAGCATTGCTGTTTCTGTGTAAACTTAACAAGAAATATACTGATATGAAAATGAGTTTTGCTAATTTATTCATTTGTTTCACAAATTCTTGGATGATTTCAGGCGTGAGTTTTTTAATATTGTATCTCTCTTTTAAAAACCAGTGCAGAGATGATGTCTCACCTGCTCATTTTTTATAATGTTTAATAACTATTGTTAACTATCTGTGAACAATGCCATTATGGAACCTTCACTTCTTGAGGGAAATAAGGTGATAAAATGTTGGAAATTATGGTTATTAACTGATCTTTTAATTATTTTATTATTTATGTGTTTTCCCTTATTCTCTGTAATAAACATTGTGAATAAGATCTTTAATTCCAAATGTAATGTGCCAAAGGTTTATTCCAAGCATCCTGCAGTCTATAGAAGTTCCATAAAGTTTGATTAAGGGTTTTTTATTAACCGGCGTTCTTTCGATTTACTTCAGCTTCCAGTTTTATTTTGGCCAGTGGTGGGTTTAAAGTTCTTCTTTAGGTGGGATGACAAAAGTGCCCTTGAGAAAGACATTGGTGTGGTTGCTATAAAAGTTTTAAAAGTTCATAAAAAAATTCCCTCCCTCACATTTCATAAAAGTCCTTTGGTGTCCTCTGTTCATGGGACCTTAAAAACAAGGGAATAACTACTTCATCACCACAAATTCTGAATTTGACATTATTTTTTACACCATCCCCAGAAATCCATGCAGTATTTTTCACTCCCTCAGTGGTTGGTAAACTGAAGGTGTTGAAGGTGACATTCTGTTTTCAACATGCAGAGATTATTTAGGTAGCCTCCATTAAAAGGATTGAACAGGATTTGTATACATTACGCACTGATTAAGATGTGTGTATAAATGTGTATGCCGTAATCTCTACCCTAAAATATTCCAAACAAATTCCTTCACATGAACACTTGTTTATGACATGTTGACAGACCTACCAATCATATTTTTTAAATAACTAATTAATCAAATATGGAAGCAGCTGATTGGTTGGACTTGGACTGCAGGAACAGGTCCAGATTTGCAAGCCTGGCATATGAAGGACTGTGTTGGTGTGGAAGAACATCTGGCAGTGCTGCTGTCAGCTTTGGTAAGCTGTCTGACAGGAGATGTTAGCATCCTGTCTGCTGCACATGTCTGGAGTTTGCTAGCTGGCTCTAGCTGTTCCTCGTAATACATAATCATCCTGTAATCAAGAGCAACATGTCACGTTCGGATTAAAGCAAAAATGAGGTTTGTTCTCAGTTTTTAATGCTGCAGCAACCTACTGTGCAAAATAAAACAAATAATACCTTTGAATGACTTCAGATAAGGGCTTATTTCATCAGCAGGAAATACAGAATACACATGATGCATGAGTGTGTATATATATATCAGAAGAAAGCTGTTGGCCATGTTGCTAATAGATACTGAAGTTACAAGTTGCTGTGGCTCTTTTGTTGAGCGCTAGTGGCAATCTCGCAAAAGTGTTTTGGGATTGAGGTGGCTGCAGCAGGCAGGGAACACCCTGGAAAGGTTGCCAGACTATGACAGGGCTAATACATATAGACGGACAGCTATTCACACTCACATCCACACCTACAGGCAAGTTAGTCTAATTAACCTAACCTGCATGACTGTGTGAGAAAAAAGCAGAGCATCCTGAGGAAACAGACACGGGGCAAAGTTGCAAACTCCCAATAGAAACACAGCAGCTGGCCAGCAGGTTTAAACTGAAGACCTTGCTATGAATCAGCAGTGCTAAGCCGCACCACCTGCCCCGATACTGAATTCATTCATTTCTGTATTCATTACATGTGTCCTTGTCCCTTTAACAGAACCTTTTCTGTGCAGTTTTAATGCCACAAGCTGGTCAGCGTTGGCTGCCATCAGTTGCTACATGTGCACAAACAGTACATGATACTACTGTGATAACGAATGAACAGCAACATATTGTTAGGTTGAATGTTTCAGCGGACCGACAGTGCAAACAACAGCTGAAGACTGGTTGAATAAGTTGATTGGTAATATGGGTGAATGTGTAATGGCAGGTGGAGATCTTGCTGAACTTTTGCATGGCTGATGGTCTAAAAACCAATGACAGTACAAAGAATCGACAGAGCGCGACCTGTAGTCACCTGTAGGTTTCCAAAGTGTTGTTTTGAAGCCAATGATATGCAGCGATGTTGGATGTACTGCTTCTTCCACCTCCCGGGAGGCAGCCTCATTATAACACACATTGTGTAATATTTGACAGGTGATAAACATATATTAAAATGTAAACAATATAGTTTATGTTCTGTAAATTTGAGCATACAAATATCTTTCTCCACCATGAAACAGTCCAGGCTCTGTAGTCTAGAGCAGCGACACATTTTACATCTTTTTTTTAATAAGGTTTAGGTCTTCGGGTGACAATGAGAACATCAGGACCACCATGTACACTACGACTGTGTAAAGGTCATTGGCGTACAAAAGGTCAAACATCTGGTAGATTCAAGAAAATTAATTGGACTGTTCTTTTCAATGGGAATAATGAAACCCTTAAGCAAGTCTTGAAAACACGCACACACATTGAGTGTCCTTTATTTCCCTTTGATTCACTGGCAACACACAGCGAAACTCTCAAAAACTCTCTAAAGCCAGCTGGCTTGCGAAGCTGTTACCTCCTGTGCTCGAGGTAAATTTTCTAACTTTTTTTTTGTTGCCCTGCGGGGGTTTCAGGTTCTTACCAAAGATTTTAAGGAATCAAGCCAAGATCAGCTGTTCTTTACATCATCTACATCTCTACAGCAGGTAAAGGTTATAGCAAGAAGTTGCACTTTTTTATCTCTGTGTTTCGGTTCTGTTCAGGAAGAGCTGTAAACATACTCGCACTTTGTGCATGAGGGTCGGTATTCATTAACTTTGAGTGATTTAAGGTTCAAAGCGCACTTACTCATTTACAACCCAGGGTTGCACAACAAAATACACACACAAAACAAAAATCACATCAATAGACAAATACATATATTTCAGAATGAATAGATTATATTAATTTATTTTATTTCCGAAGAAAAACACCATATTTTTTCGGTGAAGTGCGGAGGATGATCTCACAGCCGAAGATGCTCTATAGTCTCTCTAGTCAGTGAATACTTCTGTATTGCTTGGCAGACGGCAGCAGGGTGAAGGCCACGGATGTCTTTTAGTATGCTTTGTACCGATATCCTCCTTTTGTATCTCTGATTCCACTTCATCCTCTGCACCCAGCGCTTTGGTGTAAAAACTGAACATTGGTTTAAAGGTTTGGTAAGCAAATACACTTTTGTTTTTTTCACTTGAATGCAATTAAAGAAAAACACAACAGAAAAAGAACCTATATGTATTTTTTATGTAGTCCATCCAATCATTGCATTCAGGCCAAATGAAATGATCAGATGGGCTTATACCGCGCCCGTTTTCTCTGTTTCTTCAGAGCATTTGATTTATCGATTGCTGTCGGGGTGTAAACAGAATATATAAAAACACTTCTGAGATGCATGACCTACTCTAGCTTTAATGTGTGATTTTACAATAATGAGACAATCATAACATAAAATAAAAAAAATAAAGAAAAGCAATCAGTAGGATTCTTACCTGATCCGTCAACAATTTTTCTATAAAATATAATAAGCAAAAATCCATAGAGTCAGTAATTGGATTTCAAGGGAGGTGAAATTAATAAAGATACTCCCATCTATGCAAAGATGGAAATCTGAGATGTGTGTGTGTGTATAGCATGTGTGCAAGACTGTGTGTGATGAATAATTTTATAATGCCCATTTCACTGTCTTGGTGTGTGATATCTTAAGTGGTGAAGGAAAATTAAAATTCATGTAGAGACAGTAATGTTATGCTGTAGAACCAATTGGATTTGAAAGTCATTTGGGTGTGTTTATGACTGGAGGAGGATGTCATTGGGTTGGATGTGGAGAATAAGTAATTTCGCAGGATCACATCCAATTTAACAAATCTACTTTGTTCAAATACCGTACATCACTTAGGCTTTAACCTTATCTCTAACTATATGGCACAGATGGAGTTTATACATTTATTACTGCCTCAATCTTGTCTTTTTTAAATTTAATAAAAGTTAAATATGTGGATATTGTAATAGATGGTTAAAGACTCAGACTGGATTTGACTAATCTGGTGTTGTGGATGAAGTCTGCAGCTACAGCAGGACTAAAGGACGAGTAAAGACAGTGGAATCTCAAAAGAACCAGGTTTAAGGAAAAAAACGGATTTCTATGGAAGGAAGGATTAAGTCCCAACACAAAATCCCACTGCTTTTCTTCACCTGTCAAGTTACAATGTACAGCAAACCCTCAATACAGTCATACTGTAAACTATATATACTTTTACGGCCAAAAGTATGTGGAAAAATGACATAATTTTTAAACATTTCATTCTAAAACTATGGATAGATGTTTTAACAGCTTCCACTTTTCTGAGAGAGCTTTCCAC
The DNA here is from genome assembly GCA_946959425.1 of Argyrosomus regius. Classification (NCBI taxonomy): domain Eukaryota; kingdom Metazoa; phylum Chordata; class Actinopteri; family Sciaenidae; genus Argyrosomus; species Argyrosomus regius. The sequence continues at coordinate 29,235,729 of OX336882.1, forward strand.
AAGACTTTGCAACCTGGCTGCAGGGATTTTCTCCCACTCAGCCACAGGAGCATTAGCGAGGTCAGCCAGTGGGCGATAAAGCCCGGCTCAAAGTCGGTGTTCCACTTCATCCCAAATCTGTTCATTGGGGTTGAGGTCAGGGCTCTGTGCAGGTCAGACAAGTTCTTCCACACCAAACTGGGAAAATCATTTTTTTTTATTGCAATATTGAAAGACAAACCTTGGACCATATGTGAAAAAAAACCCTGCATGTAACTATATGGCACCCACATTTACAGGTCTTTGGTTGTTAGTCCTGTAATCTTGGTATCAGCAACACTGAAGTAACAGATGTAGCCACTCAATCTGACAAACCTTCAGAAGCTACTTGATCCAAATGCTGAAGGTCCTGATTCAGAACTATAAAGTTGACAAGATTAAATTATATTGGAACTGAGATGGGAGGAGGAGATACATCCCACTGCGGGATTTGGGACTACAGGAACACTCGAGGTGGTGCAGGGGTTTTACACAGTGATGCCCTTTTACCTCCTAAACAATCGTTGGCAAAGTACAGGCAGCTGCTTGCAGAGAGCACACAAACGCAACAACAGCCAAGTTTTATTTTGGCCTGCCATCAACACGGGATTAATGTTAATTAGCGACAGATGATATGACCTGCTGCCGGTGACATTTGTCATTTTTAACAAGCGGAAGTAACAGTCAGCGCCGGCTGAAATGAGAAGCTGCTTCTTGAATGTTTTGTACTCTGTTCTTTGCTAATGAGAAAGAAACACGAGACATAACAGATTTGTCACCAATCCCTGTAACAATTTGTTTGCCAACCGGGGTGTCAGAACAGAGTCAATCACAGGTGCAATTCACATTCACGCACTTTAATTTTCCCTCCCATTTGCAATGAAATCGTCGTAGTTTAGAGCCTGACTGTCATTAAACAGAACAGTCATGGAACACTTTCAGGTTAGGGTGGGCACAACAGTTAAGCTCAAGAAAGAACCAGACTTTGATTGGCTTCACTTTAGCCAATACCCAGTGGTGTAGGGCCCCTGGAGAAGTGGGTACACTCTTTATGTATGCCCTATTTTTTTTTTTTTTAAAGCAGTACGTACAGCAAAGTAAAAATTCCCTGTGTTATAAACAGTGACATGTAGACTACTCTTGTATATTTAGCTCAGCCAAAAATGGGTCTGTAGTTTTTACAAATTGTCACTTAACTTCTGCTGCTTGACTTCAGGGAGTAAGGACCACAGAAGAGGTGCAGATTTGGCAATATATACTGGCCCACAGACAGGTGAGATAACTACATAATTATGCATTGTTAGTGAAGTATTCCTCCTGCTCATGAAAACTGGACAACTATGTCATGCCTTTACAATCCTAAGGAAAAAAAAAAATCAGCTTGCAGGGGATGTACAGTGGGTATACCATGTGCAAAAAGAAAAAAAGGTGGATGTAATATGTATACCAGGATGTACCCTGCACTACACCAGAGTCAAGACTGATCCATGTCCAGACTGGCCTTGGTACTGACCCTTTTATCAGCTCGGGACATGTCTTATTTTCACACTTCAAGATCAGCTGTTGTTGTGTGAGGGTGCAGCATAGATCCAGTATACTGTATTGTGGCTGTAGTTATTTCTATAGGCAGCAATAGTTTAATTCTAACCCTCAATTCAGCAAATGGAAACACTTTGCAAGCATACTTTTACTGAACAGGAACTCACTTCAACAAAGCTGACATTTACTTATGGATTTGTGACAAATACTCTACACTAACACTGCATTCCCTGATTTGTGTCCAATAACGTCTCCAAATACCCCCGAAATGTCCTCCCAACTGGGTATATTTTGGAAGTCATGACAGGCGACATTTGAGTTTTAAGCTTTAAGGGTGGGCAGAATTAAGGTTGCTGGATTAAGCTTGTGCATCTTCTACGTTGTGCAACCACTGTGTTTCGCCTTGAGTTGAGTCTAAATGAAGAAAAATAGCGCGTCTCTGCCTTTCTGAGCTTTTCTAAGGAACATCTGAGAAAAATCAATCATATAAAGCCCGAGAAAAAAAAAAAGTCTTCTGCCCATCTGTTATTGTCCTTACGTTTTTGATATAGATAAAAAAAAAAAAAACTGAAATGATGGAAATGATAGACATGATGGACATGAATTAATTAAAAGCAAACATCCCTCAGTCCTGCTGCTCCGACAAAGAGATTCTGAGAATAGCAGCATCTGTGGCATGAGCTTTGGTATTGTTCACTGTTGTGTCTCGTTTCTAAGTTTCTAAAATGATGCTAATAGTGGATGGATGAAAACAGCCATTTCTTTTTCATCAAACACGACATATCTTTTAAAAAAACTGGTTATTTTTTAACAATATTCAGTATTATTTGGCATTAATAAATACATATGGTCTGTTGTTTATGGTACCTGTGAGCACTGCCACTGACAACAGAAGAAAAAGGCTGATGTACTGTACAGTATGTGAGAGCACATATGTCTTGTTTATTATCTGGCTCACATTACAGATGACATGCACATTACAGTTTCATCCTCCAAAGGGATCAGCCATGAATTAAGTGGTCCCAGTACCACCACAAAGTAAACATTGATCAACACTGTGCTTATTATTATTATACTGCATGCATAGCACAAGCCTACCTTGTATACCTGGTTGGCACTCTGAACTTTTGTGCTCACATGTGCATAGCTGCTTGAAAATTAATATGATAACATTTCTTTGTCTGATGGTGTGCCTATGTCAGCCTTTTCAGAGGAAGCTCACACAGGGAAGGAGATGGATCGCCGTTGCGTCTCTCCGCGAAAGTGACGCTGAGCTTGGAGTGCTCTGCCAGCTCAGACGTGCCATCTTCTGACAGCTTGTCTCTTCTGGTAACTCAAGGGCACCTGTGCACTGTGCAAAAGGCTGACCAGGCCTTAAGGAGTTGCTTCTCAAATGTGAAAAGTGCCGCCAAAGCAAGTGGAGAAAAAGTAGCCCATCTTTTGACAAAGATAATCTGGTAAGCACATGATGAATGAATCATGAATTTGTGGCAACAAGGGGCTTCTCTTGCCACCAATTCTGATTGGAATATTGCTTATCAGATAGTTGTGCCCACTACATCTTGTATGTAGCCTATGTAGCCCAGTGGTCAGGATCCGATGATCCTAAAACACTTCTTTTGAGGGTTAAGGGCTGACACTGCTAAGTACTGCCACAGTTGCCATTATTGCCAGATTGCCGGCAAAACCAAGCCAAATTATCCCTTCAGCCCCACTGCATCCCATATCTGCAATAGGGAAGCCATCGAAGCGAGCAATAGTGGATTGTGTCAGACCCTCGCCACAAACAAAAAGTGGAAACCAATATTTACTCACCATCAACCAAGATGGGAAAGAAAAACAGCAGCCCAGAACCTCTATACACAAAATAATTCTGCTAGGGTGCAATCAGTAGGCAAACTCTTCCTGGCCCAGTCCCCAGGTCGCAACTACCTCTATTCAGCGAGTTAACATAAAGATTAGTATTTAGCAATCAGACACAGAGTGGTACGGTGACAAGCTGGGAGACCCACCTGCCACTGTCAGGCTAAATTTAGTCCCCCAATTTGCATCCTGCGGATCGGAGAGTTGGAACGGGTGGCGCTCCAATCAGGATCCCCAGCTGGTCAGGCAGGTAGCGGGAAGCGAAGATGGCCACACCTCATCAGCTGGAGCTAATCAGGTACAGGGGGACCACACACTCTGTTCAGCATACACAAAAAAAGTTATATCCAGACATAAAATTCTGCAACACTCATTTATTGAAGGGTCTGTTTATCCAGAATTACACAAACCTCCTATTTCCCCTCTTTACTGTAGCCATCTCTACAAAGACATGCATTTTTTATCTCCTGGATTTTGATCTGAAAAAAGAAAACTTCACTGCAACATGTCTTTGCAGAATAGTTTGATAGAATAGGTTTAATAGAGACACAGGGAGGAACAGCTTCTTTTGCTGAATTGGGTTGACATTTCAAAAAAAGCATGTTCAGTAAGTACGTAAAACTGGAACTATCTCTGAAGCTTGTATAGATTTTTTTAATATATTAAACAGACAAGTGACCCTGCTTGTTTAAAACATCCCATCCAGCAGATTCGTAACCAGACTCTATCAGCCTATAACACAGTGAAAATATCTATTGGAGGAGCTGAGGGTGATGTATGGGTGATCTACTAATACTACCATATATATATTCCCTCATGGCACATTAACTCATTTTTATGGTTTTTTTATCCAAAGCCCACTGCCTTCTCTTTCTAATACTTCAGATGTTACTTTTGTGGCCCGCTATAATTTATTAACCTAAATCTTTGAGGACACAGGTGGCTGCAAATCTACCCCAGCAACTACATGGTGAAATCTGGCTACCAGGCGCTGCTGTCAAGCATAGCTGCAACTAAGCTTATTTCTGTTATTTCCCCATGATGCAGTAAGGTGGAAACTAAACCGACCCCTGAATAATGATCCTCAGTAACAGGTCACATATCATAAGGCTGGTGGGAGAACACATTGCTTTTCTGATCCAAAATGTTCCCCTTGCTGCCTACGATATTAAAAATTATTGATCTACTTAGTATATTGGTTATTTGATGTACTGCATTTATTCTTATAGATGTTAAATAATTACTTTTGTTTACTACTATTTGCTGATACCAGAGACTTTTTTCACTGTATAAAATGATATGAGCGTCACATTCGGATATTTCTAAGCATTGCTGACATTCTTATTTTCACTCTACCCATCATGCTATTCCAAAAAGTTTAGATTCTTCTAAGAATAATACAGTTTTCCTTTTCAATCACTGACCCTTTTTAGCCTTTCTGGCACATGTTTCCTTTCCCTTCAGGCAACATGTTTCCTTCCACTATAGCAATTTCCTCTTTTCTAATGCTACTTTGTTCATTGAAGGTACGCCTGCAGAGATAATAACCTACATATATAAAGCTCAAATTCTACTTTTCTAAATTGCTTTTTTAGCAACCTATACCCAGCAGAGTAAGTTGTACAGTACACTTCATTCTTTCATCTTTATTTTAATCCTATAGAGATAACGCATTGCTAAGATTCATACACCAGTGGCTGGAGATACAGTAAAAGAAAGGTCAGTTTTGTCAGTAAAGATAAAATTGTAATAATGTTCAGTCTATTTACATTCAGTATATAATGTGTCTTTGTGTGAGTGCATTGCACCAATCTTCCACAAACCTTCGACAGGTTTCTCTCGCACTGTCTCAGCTTCCTCTCTGTGATGGTTTCCCTTCACAAGCGACAGCCCTGTTGATGTGCATGGTTTAATTTTAGTTTTGTGATACTCTAGTAATCCCCAAAGGAGAGATTCTGCTACAGTACAGTGCCGCTGGGATTCAGTGGTTTTTGTTTTTTTTTTGTTTGTTTTTTTCCAAGGACACTTCAGTCAGGTGAATGTTTGCTGTCACGGGGATTATTTGGGTTTAGACCTTCACACTGAAGGACAATCGCTGTGCTCATGCTGCACTACTTTCATCCTAATGCAATTTTGTTTCTCATTTGACCGGGCAAGCAGCCTTTTTGAACTGCATGCTGCTGCGGTAACACATGCAGTACCATACATACAAACTATAGCAGGTTGAAGGTAAACCATGACATCGCCGATTATCTCCTCATCCAATTCATTTTGGTCATCCCTCCATCACACATTTTGGCAGATTTCAGGGATGTTTGGCTGGAGTATCATAGCTTCAGTTACCAGAGTAAATACAATTTACACATATTTCTACCACAAGTCCTGGCTGAGTAGTGAAGGAGAGAGCTGCTTTCTTTCTCAATATTTCAACTTTCTACTTTCACACATATCTCACGCCTCTAAACAGAGAAACAGAGGAATCTAGGCCAAAAGTAACACATTTCTCAGGACTATAACCTTTTTATAGAATACATTTTGCCTGGTCTTCTCCAAAATAGGGATTAATTGCTCCTGGCATGCAACATTTATAATGTTTCAGAAAAATCTCAAGATGGCCATCGACTGTAGTGCTCTTTTGTACACCCGTCTGGAGAACACTCTTGTACTCATCTTTCTGCTCTTTGCATCACTTCACTTTTTTCCGGTGTGTGCCGCTATCCATTATATATTCTGCGTTTTAAATTTATGGGCTCTCTAAAGCTTTTTGTTCCTGTACTTTGCTCTCCCGTGAGTGTATTTTCTCTGTCTTTCTCTGGCTCTTACTTTGTTGTTTTCAGATTTAAACTTTCCAATTAGGTAGAAAATGATTTCCTAAATTACAGCCTTACTTAAATTATTTATCATAAAATCTCCTGTTTTTTTTTTTTTTAACCTTTTGAAGATTTTAGTTGAAACTTGTATGTTTATCTTTGAATTTTCTGAAAATTTCAACCCATGTTTCAACCCCAAGCTGCCCTCAGAAGATGAAGGATGACATATCAGTTGTTTCTGGTTTAGACAACTAAAGGTGTTCAGTTTATTTGAAGATCACCTTCATACTTCATACAGAGGATATGAAAAATGACTGTTGCTAGGAGATTTATGCTTCGACAGACGTTTTTCACAGCGGGCATTTGGACTCATCATAGCAAGACAAGCACAGATGGAATTAATAACATTAATGGTGGTTTAGTTCTGTTCCTAATCTGGTGAGCTGTACGCACAATGCAAGGACCTTTTCTAATTGGCTCACAGCTTGCATTAGTGTGATTGAGCACACCTGTGCTTTGCCTGCTATGACGTCAAGATTTTTGCAGTGAAAAAGGTCTATAATCTGCATTTAAATGGGAGCCCGAGACTAGTTTGCATAATGATAGTTCAGTTGACTCTGCAGTTTGACTATTCAATTTATTCTCTGAACACTGAGGATCAGATAAAAAAAAATGAAGGCATTTACTTTCACAGTGGAATAGGACATAATGCAACTTTTAGTCATTTATTTCCTGTTTTATTTATTTATTAATTATGTGTGTGTGTGTGTGTGTGTGTTTACATTGAATGAGAAAATGTATTCAAAAGTTTATTCATGCCAGCACTACACACTCTTACACTTACAACAATGTGTTGATTGTTTTTATTCTGCTTTTTCTTACCTTTACAGGTTATGAACTTAATCTTAAATCTGGCATAAATGTCAAAGACAAAAAATGTACATATAATTGTTATAATAACAAAATAAAAGAGTTAAGTTAAAAGTGTTAACTTGAAGTATTTAATTAATTAATTCCCTGGTATCACTTTGGTGATCTCATTAATTTCATAAATCCTTTTAATCGTTTTAATCTGTGCCAATGGATTCTCTGTATTTGGCCGTTCCAACACATGGCGCATCCAGTCCTGGAGAGCAGCCCAGTCTGTCTCAGGTTACAGGGCAAATCACTCATTGGATAGAAAATCACCCACCATTGTATTGTACCTCTATATTGTCTGAACTACACCACAATTAGTGAAGTCAGGAGTGGCATTTCACATTCAACAGCTGATAAAAGAAACATCTTCTTTAACCAAATGTAAACTACTACCTTCTTTAGAGCCACATGGTTATGATATGGCCGGGGTGATGTGCAACACTGCACTGACAGTTCCAAGTCATTAATGATCTATGCTGTGCTTTGTGAGAATCTAATTTGTTGCTGTTGTTTTGTGAGTCAGCCTGTATGGGAACATTATTGATGAGGCAGAACAGAAAGATCCCTGAGGACAGCTGAGCACAGTGCTATTAGAATTTCGCTGCTGTTTGAACCTGCAAAAACATACATTTTATAACTATTACTATTGCAACAGCTACCACATCCACTGCAATGATTTTATCCCTGTTGAACAGCTTTAAAGTAATGTAAAGGGAATAGGAAAGAGTAATAATGGTCATCAACAATCCTGCAGTGTTTTTAGAATAAAGGTCATTCACATTATTTGCACCCAGGGCCTTATTGCCCATGTTTTTCCCATCATGACGATTGACTGTTTTCAGTATATGTCACTTCACTGTAGAGCTTTTACGCCTGCAGTTTGCCAGAAGCGCTGCTCTCAAATACACACTCTCCACCACCCACGCATAGCGAAAGCAGTCCTAAAAAGCATTAAAGACAATACCAGTCACTGTGCAGTTCTCCCGCTTCCGTAAATAGCTGTGATTACACAATTACCATTCTCTGTCAGTTCATTACTATTGTTTGAGTCTGAATATAATCAATAATTTTGACTTTACCAACACTGATGGATATGCTGCGGAAAGAGCTCACCCTCCCATGAATCCTACATATAATTACAAGGTTGGTTCCCGCAGTTTGCATTTACATGAACACAACATCTGTGTTTGAGCAATTTACTTGATAAGATTCTAATTAAACGGGCAAAGCCAACATGGCAATAAATTCAAGTTTAATGAATATTTGGAAAATGTGATGATGACGACAGGACCCACTGTGACTAAGTACTAGTTTTTTTTTACTCTATTATCTACACTACATTATTTATTTACAGTGGGATGATCACAACATGTTATGGCAAGAGTTTTTTTTACAGGAAAAGTTATGCTACTCAGAAATGCTTTCAGTTGTGAGTGGAACTATGGATTTTCTCGGGTGCTGCCAGAAAAGTTTCTGGGATATAAGAACCATGTTTGTGTTCCTTAATACTGTCAAAAAATTACTCATAATCCATTAATATTATTATTATAAAATCCTTTCCTTTGGAGGCTGATCCCAGCTGACATTGGACTAAAGGCAGTGACACTGACTCATAAACCTGCATGTTTTTGGACTGTGGGAGGAAGCCAAAAAAAAAGTTTTCTGTAGAGTTACGATCCAGCTCGTGTAGGGAATATGAAGCAACATAAAATGAGATATACTTGGTAAGACAAAGTTATTTATGTTCAGGAAATAGGATTAATAATACAACAAAAAGAGGTGAGGCAGACTTGTAGCAAAAAGGGATGCGAGTGGATGTTCAACAGAATAAATATACCCCAAAAAAGTCTAAACTTCCTAAAAGAAATCAAAAAGGAAAAAGGAAAACTAAGTAAAGTAGTCCCTCAAATTGCATCCTGCGGATTGGAGGCCTGTATCGGGTTCTGCTCCAATCTCGATACTTAAGCTCTCCAGAAAGCAATGATGAGAGTGGCCACACCTTACCACACACCTAACTTAGTATACACAATAAACACAATAAAAGTTATCCATCGCCCACCCATCATGCTTGGAATGATGCAAACAAGAAATTATAACTGAAGACAATCATTTTAGATACTGAAGAGAAAGTCTCAGGTCAAGTTTGTCATCTGTAACCACCACAAATCTACAGTATGTAATGAAGTCAGAGAATAAAGGGTGCGATTTTGTCACATAATGCTTCAGCTGGGAACCAAGGGTTAAAAGGATGTTAAATACATGCATACACACTGGCTAAACCCCCACACCTTCACCCACTTCGAGAGGGGCGGCTGATCTGCTCCGCGAAACTCCTGGGCCTAAAATAAACCCTGAGCCAACCCCTGTGAGGAAATGAATCTCCTCTGTTACCATGTGTCAATGTCACCGCCGTACACAGTAAAGGAGGCTGCCCTACATAGTCAATCTCCATAAAGAACTGCTTACTAAGTGTGTGCATGTGCATGTTCTTAGGCGCATGCGTACGTGTGTTCACTCGCATGCATGTCTGCACATTTAGAGAGTGACAGGGCAGTAATGAAGGGGAGGATGTCAAAGAAGATGCTGGCACTGATGTGCTGTCACTGTGGATCTTCTCAAGGTCTCATCAGCCTCCCTAGTCTTATGTTTCTTCAGGCCCACAGTCCAGACCTTCAAGGACACAAGTTCATGTCATACAGAAGCACTTTTGTAATTCAATTGTGCTGCTCATTTAGTGTGTTTGTAAAGGAGAAGGCCCATGGAGGTCATTGATCTATCCTTCTAGGGTGACCTATCCAAGAAAGCGAGAAGAGTTACAAATGAACAACATGGAGCAATGCACAAAAGCCAATTACAGTCAAAGTCACAAGGGAGAGAAAGAGAGCTGAGTAAACATGTCATGTGACACTTCTACCATTTCCCCTCCATCCTCCTCTGCCTCCGTTTCTGCCTCTCCCTTTGTGCTGTATTACTTTCACAAGAGGAAATACGGTTCAGCTTTTTCTTGATATATAATTACATATAGATGTTGGCAAATAACAAAATCCTCCATTTTAAGGCTGCACTCATGATAAGCATGCATGAATTGTCTTTCTGTGGGAGTAGGGTTTGTTTTTATGACTGAACACCGCACTACGACTGTAACAGATTTCAGACCAATTTCGTACTCAAATACAATTTGTTGGTCCACACAGGTCAAGAAAAAAAAGGATTTGTTGCCAAAGTTTAAGGTACGATTTGGACTGCATTACTAGTATGCAATTTAGGAAGAAAATAGCAGAAACAGAGTCTCTGTTTCCATGAAAGGGTGCACATCGTCTGCAATAATGCTTAAATAGGTGGTATGTGTCAAAGTAATATGCATATGAATGGCAGAACCCAAGATTTTCCATTGTCTAAAGCATCACCATGCCTCCGCAGACTTGCCTTCTTTCTATAGTGCATCTTAGTGCCTAGTTCACCACTTTTCCTTCCTTGGACCACTTTGGATGGGCACTGCAGAGTAGGAACACCCCACAAGATCGGCAGTTTGAGACGCTCTGACCCAGTTGTCTAACCATCACAATTTGGCCTTTGTCAAAATTGTTCAAATCCTGCCCATTGCCCTTTTTTCCTGCTTCTAGTGCATCATCTTTGAGGACAAAATGTTGAATCAATCAGTCAAACCCAGCTTGATGACACACATTATGTTTTCTCATGATGATCGTTTTCTTTTGGCCTTCATGGGTTGTGTGCTCCCTTTAGTGGTGCTCACATGTCCTCACTTGCCTGTCTCCACTTTTCAAGCTTAAAACTAAATGGATAGAAATCTCATTTCTTGCCACTGGTGAGGTACTCCGAGGAAGAGTCTACACATGCGTACTACAGATTGGAACCACAGTAAATACTGTAAGTGTGCAAGCTGAGCACGGCTTGGGAGAGGGGGGATCAATTGAAATGTGTTCCTGATTAAACCAATGTGAAAATAAAAGTAGCTTAAAAACCAATTTGTCATTGAACCTTGGAAGCACCAGATTTTTTTTTTTTTTTAACTGTATAGGTACGACCAACTGATGATAATGTAAATGATTGATCAAGGCCGGGCAGAAAATCCATAGTATGATTAAATATAAGTGTGCACTGATTGATTCAAAGCCATGCAGAAAATCCATATATGATTAAAAAGTCCTGCAACAGTAATATAGGTTTACAGTTGAATGATTGCGTGGGAAGCTATTTTTATTCCAACTTGTGTCAGCAGTAAGGTTCAAGAAAACACACCTGACATCCTGAGTTGGAACTCAAACTTAATGAGGCATTTGGTTTTATTTTATCTAGTCCTGAATATGGAAGGAAGTTCAGTTTGTAATTGAATGCATAATCAAAGTAAAATTGAGTCTGAGGTAAGTCCAGGGTCACAGAAATCTTTACTGAAGACTGAGGCTTGAGTCAAGTTCCAGAGGCCTGCTCGTAACAGCGGCGACTGACCTTTTTTAGCAATATTTCTTCCTTTGATTTGACCCCGCAGTCTCAGGCGGTTCAGCTGTTCTCTTGCATCATCATTTAGAATACTTGTTATTGGAAATTTGTGCCGTCTGTTCAATCCATCACGCGATACTCTGGAGGACTGTGACGGAGGATGGGTAGAGCGACTCATCCAGTGCAGCTACATCACCTCACAATGACATTACAACAATTTGTTCAGCTGTTCTGAGCAAAACAAAGTCAAATGAGTCAACAAAGCGATTCTCCTGGGAACAATCAGACGCGAGGCGTGACTCTGGCCAGCCTCTGTGGCACGTCTCCAACAAACCTTTCTTTCTCAGCTGAAGGTCAACTCGTTTCATAAAACCCTCATAATTCATTGACTGTGAAGCCTTGTATCTCAGCATATTATCCAGTTACTTGCATCCCACATGTAAACAAATCTATAGTATAAATTTACTGTGCGAGTGCCTGGTGATATTTACACATCATCACAAACAATGAGTCATATTAAAATGGGTGTCTTGGAGGTTGTATTTGCTTGTGATATAGAATATGACCTCAGTTGGCTATTGCTTTACTGTTTTATTTCAAAGGCCATGGCACTCACTAGAGAAAATAGTAATTAAAATAACTTTCCAGGTCTAATTTTCTATTATTTTGCTTGAAACCCATCAGACAGGAGGTGTACAACCCATTCTCATCCAAACAATTACAGATGCTCCATCTGCACCCTATAGCATCTGTATGACAAGACCGCCAGAAAGGTCTGCGCCAGAGATCAACACTTGTAACAAAGTATGTTTAAGTTCACTGACAGATGGATGTGAGTAATGACTGTATTGTTTCAGTAGCAAAGATAATGGTGGCAGAACGTTGTCATAGGACTTCGACATTGTATACTTTTATGCAGAACTGTTCATGTAATTTGAGCTCAATCATACGGCAATGTAATTAGCTGCCATACGAACCTGTCAAACCAAAAAACAGTTTGTGTCCTTCTAACGGTCAATGTTTTACTACTAGTTTTACTTAATATATTCAGGACTGTGGCAGATCAGGAAATGCACATTGTTTTAAAAAAGGTGCAAACAAATTGACAAGTTGGATTAAAAAGTAATGGGGAATTAGATTGTTTTTCAGTTTGTGGAGAAAAAAAAAATCCTCCCACACAGCAGATACGCTATAAATCTGTTCATAATTATCCACTAAAAAGACAAATTTCTTCCACAGTATATGCAAAGAAAAGAAAATTTAGCCCATCATCTCGTTTTTTTTTAAAATTAATATTATTCTTAATTCACGAGGAATGAGAAGTATTAAAGTTTCTTGCCAATTAAGTTACAAAAACAGTTCATTTTCTGTTTTGGTGTATTCAAAAGACATTAACCAAGTGTAACCATGAGGAAAAAGCTCCAGTCAGAGAAGAGGAAAGAGAGTTGTCTCTGCTTCTAAAGCCTAACAAAAAAAAACAAATTGCTATTTCCAGACCCTCTGTGGTGTACTAGTTGCAATTTTAGACTGGCAAAAGGGAATTAATACTGTTAATGAGGCAGGTTACAGGAAGAGTCCTTTATAGTTATCCTCATCTGAGTTGAAGGTGACCTATCTAATCAAACCCAACTCTGCAGTACTCAGAGGATCGCCGGCCTGTTAGCTCCAGAAATTTAGCAAAGCTGCACTCTTGAGAGGTTCAGATCTGTGTAATAAACCAATCAAGGCACCTTCTGATAACAAATGGGACTCTGGAATTAGCTCTCACGTCTGCGTGTTGAACAAATATGGTTTAGAAATGCATAACCTTGAAGTTTGTATTCAAAATGAATCCATTAGCAGTTAATGTTGTTTCAGGGGCATAGCTGAATCCCAGGAGTGCACAATTCTTCCAGCATTCAGTATGTGTCTAAAGGTTTGAAAACTTAAGAATCTTAATTTAAAGAGGCAGTTAGTGCAGAGATCATCTCTGACATTTAGTTGGCATTTAACAAAACCTACAATCGGAATTTTAGCCTTGTAAGGTTGTTAGTTTATGCTAATAGAGAAGGAAGTAATGTTCCAACTTTTCAAATTCAAAAAGGTTATCGCTGCGTCGAGTATTTGTATAGCTATTCTGTTTTGGGAGATGACAGGTGGCAAGATAAATTCCAATCTGATGCCCAAGAACTCACAACTTAACATTTAAATTTAACAAATTGAGTTTAGAGTGTGAGATGCACTGTTAGAAGCATAGTAAGTCAGAAACAGAGATTCGTGTGAATCCCTGAGCGCACGCTCAATAAAATGCACCTCCTGGATGTCTGCTGCAATAAAAACTGACGCATTCAGTACATTTTGGATAAATGCATTGTTTATTGATTACTGACACTAAACTACTGACTGTGTGCTTGTACCTGAGATGAAAAATGATTCTGCACACTACTCATTTATCTATTAAATAGCATACTCCGTTCCCCAGATAGAAAGGGGAATTGCCTTGCTGTTTCTCTTTTGTGTTTATTGATTTGTCTAAAGCACTTGATTCAGTAGAATACTCTTCTTTGAGATTAGCTGCTTTTGAGGCAAATGCATGTAACAGGATTCACGACCATTGTACCTCACTAACTGATGCTTTATTAGCCGGTTGCAAATAAAAAATGCCATGTTAAATTAATAATTAAAAACAATAATATGACTTGAGTGTAATTGGTGATTATATTATTAATCCATTCTACATGATTGTATGCAATTCTTCTTTGTAGGTAATTATATACTCATATCATGCTGGGGTTAGTTCAGGTGTTCATTTTTATTTTTGCTTTTTAGGTTTTAAGCATTGAGTGCATAGCAGAGAATAGCAGCTAAACTTGGCAACACTCAAGACAAACACAGTATAATGCCACATGTTACAACATGTTGAACCCTATGGATTGATTGCACAGCAGACAAAAGCCGGAAAAACACAGGTGGCTCACTTCCATTAAGTGTCCCAGTAACAATGACAGTGAACCAGCACTTACAATAGCAGGACCTGTCCCCAGTGGAATGCAGCTATCATTAATACACCTGTGAGTTTCCTGCTATAACATGTCAAAATATACTGCTGTGCAACCAGTCCATTAAGTGATGGTCGCCCGGACACTCTGATTGTCGGGCTGGGAGCCTGGATCAAGCATATCTGCATGTATGTCTAGTTAAAAGACAAGTGTGTAGGGTTTAGTGACATCTAGAAGTGTAGTTGTTGATTCCAACCATGTATTCCTTCCTAGCGTGAAGGAGAAACTACAGTAGTTGCAAAACGTACAAAAAAAAAATGTAAGAGGCCTTATAAAGCCAGTGTTTGGTGTGTCTATTCTGGGCTACTGTAGAAACATGACAATGCAACATGGTGGCTCCATGGAAGAGAACCAATGGTGTCTGTAGATGTAAAAAAGATTTATTCCAAGGTGACAAAAACATAATACATATTTTCAGGAACTAATACAGCTGACACTGGACCTTTAAAATTCAATAAAAATTTATATTTATAAAACACTAATTTGAGCAGATGGTTGCAGATAATACATTCCACCAAGTCCGCATTTATTTTTACGTGGAGCGGAAGTGGAATGAACTGCAAGACTTTACATCCCTGTATGGTTGTATGTGATAGATGTTAACAAGCACATGTTTTTCAGGACGTGCCATGTTGTTATGTGATGTGCATGATGTCATTGATTTATTATACAATACTTTATTGCCTCTGCAGGGAAACTTATCATGGGCTCACAGCAATATTGATCTACCATGATTACAAAACACCAGTCAGTCAATAGTGTAACCTCCTGTTAGATGGAAAACATTACCAACACAAATAGATCAGAGAACTCTAAAGTCAGGCAAATATACTACACATTACATACAATAATTAAATATAAAATTATAATCCAAAATTTCCTGCACAGTTACCTCAACTCATCAGTGACTCTTCCAAGAATCCATAAACTTTGGTCAGATTTACAGGCATATTACAAAACTACAGCCGCAGTTTGGTACATTGGGGTCAGTAGCGGGATGAGAACTGATTAATTTATTAAAACCAAAATCCCCGTAGACTTCCCCTGAAGCATACATGACCCATTTCTCTTTAATATAGCAATGTGAAACTTTCACATGAGACTCCTGAAAGGAAGTAATATGTGCCCCAATTTGCAGCAGATGATTTAGCACTTCCATCTGTTTAACCTCCTTGGCTTAATTGGTTTGATTCAAGACATTAAAATAACACCTAGCAACACTAACTCATTCCCCAGCCGCAGTGTTATTCTGGGCTGGACCATATTTCAAGCACAAAGATGGACTGTGTGTATATAGAAAGAGCTAAAATGACATGACAGAGAACAGATACCAAAATGGATATAAATGACCTTTGCAGTGTATACTTGTGAGACCTATGCACCACTGCTTCCTTGTAATACCCCTAGACTCAGTCCATAACAGCAACACTAATGCCCTTTGTAACCAATATGCTATCTCGGGCTGAGCAGCAAGGGAATCATGTAATTGTGCACAGTGGAACAAGAGTGCAAGAGGCTTCATGATATTAAAATACAGCTATGCAAAGATGGCAGAACGTATTAACTGGCAATGACCAAACAGGGGAAAATAACTCTTGTGTCAGGTGTCAGGCTTGATGCTGTACAACTTGTTTACTGTGCTATCATCAGCACTAGACAAATAGCAAACTCTCTCTACACTTCAGCTGGTATGATGGACTACTTCTTTTTTTTCCAAATGAGGTTGTCTCTCTGGATTGGCAAAGCAATGTAGCAGGGTGCAGCAAACATGGGTGATATTTCTCAACCCACCTCAAAAGATAAATAGAGTTCAAGTTTTCTGTTCACACTTATTTTATGTTGCTGTTTTCACCGTCTTTGCTGAATGGCAGTTTGAGGGAGGTTAAAAATGACAAAAAAAACAACAACAAAAAAACAGATGTTAGAAATTCTTGACGGTAATCCTCTCCATATCTTCATCTTAACATTAAATGTATTTAAAGTTTTTTTTTGTGGAGAACACAGTGTTCCAGACTTCAGCTGCAAGATGATGAAAATGTGCCATCGGGACGTCACTCATCATCATTCAACAACTAAAGAGCCAAGGAGAACTTTCAATCATTTCATTAAAGTGTCACCTTGTCAGTTAACTTCACATGATGGATGGCTGTATTGACTGTGCTGTTCGATTTAGCCTGGCCCCAATAGACAGAAGGACACTTTGAAGCTCTAGCAACCTAAGACATGAGGCGACGAGGAAATGACATTGGTTGGACAAGCCCTTCGGTGATTTGGCCCCCGGGGCTTATCTGTCAAAAATCCTCTGTTGGCATGTACAGTAATATTAAAGATCTGGGTCAGGATCTCACTTGACAAGGTCTTCTTTAGTCTTTTGACAATAAGTTAAAATGGCTAGAAATGGCTGCCCAGAGTGTCATTTTGGTCTCCAGTGTAGTTATAAGAAAAATAAAGTGTTCTCCAAAGGTTAGTGTCCCTACAGTGACAAACTTCTGACACCAAGGCATTTTAAAACTGGAGCAGCAAAAGACTCACATACTTCCCAGCAGCTTCCCCATTTTCAACAGTGCGACTATTGTTGTTGATAAATGGAAAAAATGTTCAGCAAGGGCTACCACCTATTTGTGTTTTCTGATGTAGTAGAAAAAGAAATTCTGTACTTTAAAAACCATTTGTCGTGTCGGCAATCCATACACTCCCCATCTGCTCCCCCACTTTTTCTCGTGAGAGGAACAGTCCCACATTTGACAACGATGAATCACTGAGGTTTCCACACAAGAAATGGTTATTAACATACTTGCTGGTGCTATATACGGTACAGTTCTGAATTTCCCCCTCACAGATAAATTGCACATCCTTTCCATTCTGATAACTGGCACACATACTGCCACCATTATGTCCCGGACATATATAATAATTACACCAACATTTGGTTGAAGGTAGATTTGGCCAGAAACAGAATACATTTCCTGTGGGAAATGGCAACAATTTTATTTTCCACGACAGCACAGTGTTAGAGGCATTTCAAGAGTTGAATAAAGATTGTAGAACCCCGATTCCAATTTGTGGAAAACATGAATGAAAACAGAATACAATGATTTGCAAATCAAGTAATTTATTGAATCAGCACAGACAAACTGATAATATGTCTTGTTTTTTGTTATTGTACACTCATACCCAATTCTGTTTTTACTTACATTTTGTCCATTTGTTCATTGTTTTTAGATTTGTGTGGTCTACAACTTGCCTATTGTCAATCCAACCTGTACATTGGTAAAAAATCTTTGCAGATGACAAGCCTTTATATAATTTGAAAATGAACAGTAGTTACTCGTAATTTAAGCTTAAAAATGGCACATCAAAAAAGGTTGTTACCAACACATGAACACATTTGTCACATGCTCTTAGAAGAATATCCTAAAATCACACTTCAAAACTAGGGCAACATTTCCTTTCAGGACATCCGAGCTACCCACTAGTTTAATTTCCAGTCTGCTTTCATCTTTCATCTTTGAAAGAGGCTCCCCTTCCTCCTGCTTTTTCCCTTTCCCTCTACTCCTCTCTCCCACCCTGCAACACTTTGAGCAAAACATAGCTGTAACCCCTCAGTCCCTCAACAGGGCTTGCGCTGCTGTCATCCGCTCTAAATGCCTTTCACAGGTAGTGAGGGGGCTCACTCTGATCCAAGTGCTGCCTGGATCATTAAGGGACCCTGTGGCTCAAGCTGCTGTCAGCGATCATTTCCAATTAGGTCTCCATTTTGCACCACACGTACCTTAGCACCCTTGGGGGACAGTGGTTCATACTGCAAAATCACTCAGGTGGGGAGAGAGACATTAGGATGAGCGTTCATATGGTAACCTCGTCGCCTTGAGAGAAATGGGACACGTTTCTGAGGTAATGAACTCAGATTGACTAATTAAAATGAGCTTTTGGCATAGGTACTTCTGTTGATTTTGTGAGAGTGAAAGCTGGAACATTAGAGTGTGGGACTAAATGACTCATCAAGTCATAATCACCTCTTCAGGTGAATCCATTTTCAACATCTATTCAAATAATTTGAAGTAAGAGTGTACTCATAAGTAATGCCCTTCCTTACTTGGTCTGCAAGTGAGAAAAAAGCCAGAAATCAATACTGTGTAGGTGCACTGTATGAATACACCATCATCAGGAATAAGCGCTGAACATTTCAATTACTTTTCCTTGTGTTTTGAGTCCATGTGGTTCTTCTCTCTTACAAAGTAACTCAGGAATTCCTTTCCATAGCCACTTTCTAAATCTAATTGTACTGATCAGCTTATGGTCTGTTGGGGGACAAAAACAAGCCCCTGTGGTAGATAAAATGTACAGTGGCCCAATGTGGGGGGGAAAAAAAAAGAAAAAAAAGTGATAAAGTGCCCTCTAGGGTTCCCTTCGTGTGTGGAGAAAACGCGAGGCAGCGCCATACGGGCATGCTAGAAGATTATTTGGCCTCTCTGTGCCTCGGAATGATTAAATAGTTAATAGTGTTCTGTTTATTACAGATGTGAAGTACTTTAAATCTAAGTCACATTATTAAACTATTTTAACCACACTGCACATTACAGACAATGCTCTTCACCGTGCCTTTCTGAAGGCAAAAGTAGAAGATACACAAAGAGCTGCCCCATTCTGAACCCTCAAAGTGTGCCGTTTTTGAGTATACATGACAGGTTTGTCTGAAACACATTGCTGCTGCAAGCCCTCAAATAAGAAAACAGAGCATATAGATTACTTATATGCTTCACTGAGTCTAGTGCCAGCGACAGGGCTTTCTTCAGAGACAGCAACTTCAGGGATATCTCACCAGGTGCATATGGCTCATGGGAGAGCCCCCTGAGCACTGTAGACAGATCCCACTGTGGGACAGATGGAGAAACAGTCAGCCTTTGTAGCCTGACTCCCTGCTGAAACTGTTTCATAAAAAAGGGTGAGTGAACACTGACCTCTCTCTCCAAAAATCAACATGATGCACGCATGTTATGGTGGAACGTGACCGTACTGAGGCTTTGCAGTCTGAATAGTCTGCACCACAGAGGAAGACAAACCAACATTCACACCATTCAGTAGCCAAAAGCACAGATAAGCAGCTAGCCAATTGCAGGGGTCACCTGAAACTCAAAACTCTAGTACCACTTAAGGCCGTTGCACTTTTTCCACACACCAGGAATGTGGAGGCCTTTGTGATAACGACAATTCTCTAAGGATGAAATGGAGAGCAAACTAAGAATCCCTGCTGCCCGTTGATGTGAGCCACAATCATTCAGTTGTCTGCCCTCACCAACGCACCCTTGCCACTCAGCAATGGATTGAAGCGTTGGAAGACCTGTGGCACTGCATTCATTCCCAAAAGACTGATGTGGCGTGACTCCTATGGAGTCAGCTTGCCACCCACAGCTCTCATCATGCCTCCCTGTCTCAACAGGAATGCATTCATCAGTTCAACGCATCCGTAGGTCACAGGAGGACACCCTACCATGACCATCTGTACACCCGTGTCAAAACACAAAAATCCTGTTGTTCAGTCGCTGGCTGATTATTGCACCTCATGTGCAATACAGCTCTAAAGATGCACTTGAATGGAACACTGACTATTAGATTTTATGCGGTGGAAGTATGTATGAGCCAACATTAAATTTCAAATCATTTGAAATGACTGCCGGAGTTATTCTGGTAATATCACAAATCCCGGCTCATGCAATCCCAGCTGGTTCCTTTGTCCATCATATGACCTGTATGTTACCCATGAGCCCATAATCCTTTTTATATCTTTGCATGAGGAAAAAAGTAGATCCTACACCCTAAAGCTACATTACCTGTCCTTCCATGGAGAACATGTAATGTGCTACGTGACAAAAATATATCAAGCACTGTTGAAAAGAGGAACAAAAACATTGCGCCAGTAGTTTTAATAGTCTGCCAAAAATAATGCCAAGTAAACTAGAATGAAACAGGCTTGATTCTCACTGCAGCTTAAGGAGGCAGAGGCTGTGTGCAAGACCTCACGCCGTAGTGCTGTTGTGTGAGAAACTTGGCTCGGGCTTGTACCAACTGAGAGAGTAAACACAAACACAAAGATTAGAAATGGCAATTAAATTTACTGAAGTATCAAAGGAATACGATGTGAAAAGGGTTGGTGGTGGTAAAGCAAGCCTGGATGGGTAATATGAATGTGAGTGTTTAGAGTAGTCAAGTTGATTTTATTTATACAGTCCAGTATCACGAATTTGCCTCAAGGCGCTTTAGACTCTGTACAGCACACCCTCTATCCTTAAACCCTCGATTCGGATAAGGGAAAAAAAAACAAAAAACTCTTCAACAGGGGGAAAAGAAACACCAATTTTACAGAGGCATTGTGAAATCTTGCCCAGTAAAGGAGAGAACACAGCTGGGAGAACTGGCCTTTATACCCAAAGGTACTCCCATCTCACAGGTGTAGCCAGTTGCGCTGTTGACCCACTAAGCCGACCCGTATTTAATCTCAGCCATTTAATCAAAGCAACCCTGCAAATGCAGTATTTTGTTTTAGTGTTTAAACACATAACAGTATGTTTGTCCCCTTTAGGATTTTAATATTAACTATATATATATATATATATATATATTTGTGAGCTTTAAGCCAGCAAGAGATAAATGTTTTATCATTCTTGTCCTTTCTACCAACTTTCTGGCTTTGTGGCTGGTGGAGGACTCTGGGTCTAGTGTGCAGGCACTGCAGTGGTGTCTTGTGGTCTGAATCCCTTTGTTCAGCTGTATGTTTGGTAGGATTAGTTGGTATTTTTTGTTGGAGATTAATGGATCATTTTGGTTTCATTTTGACAGAATTGCTCCCAGTTACTGGTTTCACTTGGCTTGCAATGAGAGCCAACCAGTAAAGCAGTATAACCATGCTGTAAATATCCAATGAAACCCACTAATTGTTGCATTTGGTTTTGAATGGTTAGATTTTTTTATTTGGGGCATATCAAGGCATGTTCTTATTCAAAGGAAAACCTTGTTAAAATTAAACACATGGGTGTTGTTAATGACTAAGCTTGCAACAGTCATTGCTATTTCAGGACGCATCCCTTCATTTTCGTTTTCTAAATCATATGCAGCCAAATGTGGATTTTAACATTGCAATTAAAATGAATCACTAAGGTAATCTCCTGCCATGAGTACTCCATGAGATTAGAGTGGATTATTTTGGATTATGTCCATTGACCTGATTTACTGACCGACTGCCTCTTGTTATCCAAATCAGACTCGTAAATCTGACCTTCAACGGTCGGATTTAGAGCGTCACAGAAGCTGTGACAAGCAGCGAGATGCAAGCGCCTCAGTCGGTTTTCAAGTCAGTGCATGCACTGAGGAAGATTACATATTGAAATGGTTTTGGAGAATTCATTTCTGGCTGACCTTTAAGATAAGTAAATGTTAAAAAAAAAAAAACCCTGTCTAAATCAGTAAATCTAAATTAGTAAATAAATAAATTGCCTGGGTCACGGTGAACAGTGCCAAAAACAAGAGGTCTGAATCCTCTCCGGGTTGTTGGAGGCATAAACAGAACACAAATATAAATAATATAAACATTTTTAAAACCTAAATGCTGTAATAGTTAAATAGTAAGTTTGATATTTCCAACTTTCATGTTTATAAATCATTTTCTTTCACATAAATCTGACCTTATGTTTTAAAAGAATCTTTTCAGAATAAACACTCAACCCAAGCAAGTTTGTAATGTTTTGCAAAGGCAAAGTTTGCTCCAATCCAGAGAGCTGTTGTAGCCAAGAAGACAAAATACTTGTGGTCTGACAAACCTATGGTGAAGTTTTGGTTGCCTTCAGGCAGAAAGACAACTTGGTTAAGGTTAGGGAAAAAGCATGGCCTGGGTTAAAATAAGTGCTTAGTTCTGGATGGTAGTTAACATATTGGCTTGGGTTATTTTTCATTAAGGAAAGGCGACTTTCGTCATCACGGTTAAAAAAATAACTGCTTGGTTACGGATAAAAATGATCGTGGTCATCGTTAAAATAAATGTATCTTGACTTTCAGCAGGAGGCAGCAGGTGAAGCAGGTCTCTCAACTTAAAGTCTGACATTTTGTTGACCTATCCATCCACGCCTCTTCGCTATGTAGACTGTAGCTTTGTTATGTCATCCAACTTCTCTTTGCTCCTGACAGACGAGTGTCATAATTCCAAGGGTGCTTTGTCACTTGAACCCAAAGATTGTTTTGGGGCATTTGTAGCAACAACTATTGCTAATTTTGTTTTTTCTTATCACCCACTCATTTCTGTCCCATCTGTTCCAATTCTAGTTTGGTATATGGCGCTGTTTATGACACCTGTTTAGTAGGTGTTCACAATTGTTGCTTATGATTAACCATAGACAGAATAGTAGAGAAAAGTGCATTGTTTCTAATGGCCAAGCAGAGGGTGACTCCACAGGTTGCAAAAAGAAGCCTAATTGTATGTAAGCTTATGAGAAAAATAACTCTACTTCTCACTTATCTATTACCTGAGTAAACAGTTTCCTCATGAGTTTATGGTCTCAGTCATCAATTCCGAGTCTTCTTCTAAACAGCATCATGCTAATTTTGTAAACTATGATGAAAGTACAAACTTTAGGATGCGGTGAACTTGGGATTGACCTCAGTATATCTTCAGGTTTTCAGTCAATCAGGATAAATCCTCAGCTCCAAACTCTTGTCCAAATATGATCGCTTCTGGCTCCAAAAAAATGAGATGGCAACCTTCATAATGCCAAAAACAAAGCTACAAAACAATAGCCATGCATGACGTCACATGCCATGTAACAAACTAAACGTTTGGACGTTTGAATAATTTCCCTGCCATTAAATTGAGAGTTACTATCAATCAATTCTCTATGACATGACCAATAAAATGACCGCATGTTTGCTCTTTTTCTTACAGTGCATAAACTACAAGAGTTCGGATCTGACAAATCCACCATCCTTCCCCTCCACTGAGGACAAAATGCAGTTTATTCTCCACTGTGTTGTAGCTGTACAGCCTCTAACCCACCTCATTTTAATTGCTCAGCAGCTTTATCATAATATTTAGAGGTTACAGTTAACAAGATGGCCAATTAATCCTGAATACTAATTAGGCAGTAATGAAGTGTCACAGAGACAGCAATAACTGGCTGGCTGATCCACAAACAATGACAGAGCAGTAAAACTGACATTGGCCCAAATTAGCGACCTGATTTAAATAGGTTGGAGGCTACTTTGTTGGAAATAATACAGGGATCAGAATAATGTCAAGGACGTTTTCATCAGTCAACATCCAGTTCAGCTCTTGACATTTCTTCTGCAGCTAATCAATTTCCCCTGCTCCACTGAGATACAGCAGCATTTATCTAAGTGATTACATCTTATACAAACATTTTTTGAGTTTGCACAGCTGAAATGAACTGACTGGCTCCATTGTACATGAATAATTCCAATAATAGTTCCTAATTTGTGAGCATTTATCAGAGTCCCCAGAAAAGTTTCAATATGAATAAAATGTGGGGAGGAAAAACTTCATTTTGTCTCTTAAAGAACTCATGATGGGAAAGATTTATCTGGCCAAAAATATCAATGAACCTGGTGGCCATTGGTAATTAAAAAGCTGTCAAAATTGCTCACAATAATACTGTTATACTGATTTATAATAAATGAAATAATAGACAAAATACTTGTCACAGCTCCTTTGGATATATCCTCTCAGGTAGAGAGAAAGACAGGAGCATTGATACCTTGAAAACGAAAGCAAAATCAATATTGAATCCATACAAGTAAGTGTTTTTCTGTATAGTGTCTGACAGGGGACAAGGAGACATCAATAGCTTTTAATTTTGTTGGTTCAACACGCAGGTTTGTTTGCATAGTTAAGCAATGTGTGCTCAGAGTGAAAGATCCAGAAACTGGTCATAGGGACAAAAGCACAGCTGGCAATTATAATTATTAACACCTATATATACATATATACTATATATATATATATATATATATATATATATATATATATATATATATATATATAAATACACTGTTTTTATCCTCTCTCTATATATATAACATTAGACCATTTTTGATCTTTAAAGGTCAATTCTGTCGTGTTCCCCTTGGGTATTCTCATCATGCAGCTGTCCAGATGGTTGTAACACACAGAGAAAAACCTGAGAGCAGAAAAAACATACTGTGACTAAAGGTGGAACCAATCTGTGAACGGACAGCTCAGATACCGTCTCTGCTCTATTAACTGCAAAGATCACAGATTTGTGATGGGACATTGAAGCTGTAATAAAGAACAATTTTCATTTTTGTCTTTATTTCACTTCTCCACAAAGGCAGGTGAGTTTGTAATTCGGCACTAAATGTAGGCGCAGACACTCTGCATAACAAATAACACACAGAGAATAAAATACTTGCAAAGACTTTCATTGTTAAAATGTGTTTATTTTAATTTTTTCCTTTTTATTCCTTCTCATTTAGATGTACGGCCGTGTGTATTGTCAGTTGTCACTGGTGTTGGCTGAAGAGTGGTGCACACAGACATATTGCGTGCCTCCTCTGATACACAGTGTTCTCAGCTGCTTCATTTCATCTACCAGCAAGCAGCTTCACAAGGCTTCACAACAGGAACCACAAGTGCAGAACCAAGGATATAATCCTTCCCACCCACAAACATTTGTATTCATTGAATGAGTGGCTAAACAGTCCACCAGCCTACCAGAAACTTAATTTCTGCAGTTGTATCGTTGTGTGTTTCACCAGAGCACAACTAATCTTTGACTCTCTGTGGTTGTTATGGTGTTGTGTTAGAAAGTATAAGAATAATATAACCAGAAATATAATCAAGCAGTCATTTTCAGTCATATTTGCTTAGTCATGAATCTAAAGATACCTGCATGAGAGTCCTTTCTATCTAAATTCACAGAGCTTCATGATTTATTCATACATTATTACATACATTTACAAATGGAGGGCCTCCTCTAAAGCTCATCTATTGATAACTAATGCAATCAGACAACTCTTCAGCCCTCCTGTATTTTCATTGGGATTTACTGTCTTGAATAATTTAGATTTTTTTTTATTTTTTTTTTATTTATTTTGCCCAGCTGTATTAATAATGCAGGTCCAGATTTGGTCACTGTGGACAGCGATGACCATTATCGTGATAGCAACAGAGATATAAGATGTGCAACATGAGCTTCCCAATATTATTATTTACCCACTCCAAGTATATTTGGTAGTGGTCTCTTAGATTTGTTCTTGCTGATAGCGCTTCCATCTACTGCCCATGATTTAACAATGTTTCCTTTTATTCCACAAGCAGATAACAAGCACTCTCTGTTTGGAAAGTTGAACTATTTCTGCATAAATTTAATATTAATATTTAGTATTTTGTCTTAGGACATTTTTTTTATATTAAAAAAAATATATATTTAAACATAGTACAAGTTTTTAACTGTTTATGAAACAGCCTCAGTTAATACTAATGGCTCTACAGTATATGACCTACATAAACAACAAGATCATCAGCGAAAAGGCTGTTTCTATATAGTTATTCTTGGTGCCTTCCATCGGATTCCCTCTGCAAGAATCAACACAAAATTAAATTGTTGTGCTTTTTTTCGTGTTAAAGCTACTTTTCAGTTAGGATATGCTCATATTTTATATCATTTACAAGTAGCACCAATAACTGCAGTATAACAACAGAATTTTAATAATTTGTTATCTTGATTGGAACAATTTTAACTTCATATTTTTTAAATTATATTTCTTAAGTTAGAGTCGCCAGCTAACCCTAGTCCTGTACTAGAAGTAAAGAAACTTTATAAAGAAGTAAAGACAGTCTTTACATGAGTTTTTTCATGTATGATATTTTGACAATGTTTTTCCCAAAAATGACCACTTTTTGACTTTCAAGAAGATTTATCTGTCCTGTGATGAACTGGCTTCTCATCCACATTGTACCCTGTGGTGTACCCCCCTCTTGCCCATCAGGATTGGCTCCAGCCCCCTGCGACCCTGATAAGGGTAAGCAGTTATGGAAAAAAGGATGGATGGATGGAAGAGGATTCAACCTCCTAAGCCAGTGCAGTACTTACAGGGGACTGTATCTCAGTCTCAGTTTGGTTCATGTGGATTTTGTGATTTTCTACCATGCCGGCTTGTTTTCACTTATCTTATGTACAGCTGATTCTATTCAAGCTATAACTCAAGAGTGTTCAAATAAATGGAGGTGGACCTTTACAAGTGTTGTTGATGAGAAGAGAAGTGTGTTTTCCGTTTTAGTTTGCAAATTAAATATCCAATTTGACATTAAGGAAAATCCTGTGGAGATCTGCGATTAAAAAAAATCCATTTTCAACTCAGGCCTCAAATTGTAGAGAAAAAATCCCAAGGGGGAGTTGAATACTTTCTGAACGATAATGTGTGACATTTAAAGATGGAAGGGTGACTTTTCGGAAAAAAGGAACAGAGCACATTTTTTATCTCGCTATAATTGGTATGGGAATATTATCTTGAGAGTGCAGCATGAAATCAAAAAGGTTGCGATTCTTTTCACTGAGATCAAGGTTGAATTTTAATATTACAGAAATGTTCCAAAACATTGGGAACATTTTTCTTCCGCTAATTTCAGCATTTGTTACAAAATAGATGGCACTACACTCCAGCCATTAAAAGTAAGTAATTAAAGTCATTAGCATTAATGGCAGAGAGTCTGGAGCTCATCCATTTTGTACTCCTGCGCTACATGTGTGACTTAACCTCACATGCTGTTGTTGGAGCCTGATTTCTTTTCCTGCACGGTGTTTGTTAGAGAGAGGGAGGGTAGTGATAGGGAAAGGGAGAGATGCATTATTCATATAAATTAGATGCTGCTACTCTAGTGTAAATCAGCACCCTGCTGAAGGGAATGGAGAAAGACAGGAGATGGAAAGTGCGATGTCCACTCCTCCCACTGGGCCACAGCATCTGTCTTCTGAACAGCCTACTGCCAGTTCACCAAACATGAAGCATGTGTGAGGCCTTATCTGTTCGCCTCTGATGGGCTGCCAAAATTCAGGGCTAAGGGGACAGCAAGGCAGCCATGCATCGCCTCCCTCCCTTCACCCAGCCCGCCTCCTTTACCAAAGCCACTGGCCGGCCACTGATATGAGCAACAATTTCCTGTCTGGATGCTGTCTCGTACAAACACAACACACACACACACAGTGCAAAAAAGCATGCACATACACTCACAGTAACTGGGTACTTAGGTATGTATAAAACATGGACTTGCACATGTGCACACACTCACATTTTTTTATCTCCAGTCTTGTTGCTAGCTTGCCTGGCCTGCAGCAATCTCTTACAGAGGAGACAGAGGATTTTCTGAGCTGAGCCACGTCCTACCAGCTCTACTGGATTACTATGCAAACACCGCTACCTCCCCCTGATATCTTCTTCATTTTCAACATGCACCTGACTCCCTCTTTTCTATCGCTAAACATCTTCCCTCTTATTCCCAGCCTCCCTCTTTCACTCTCCTCTTCAATCCCAGCGCTGTCACTATCATCCCCTGGTCAATTTCCAACATGCCACACAGGGAGTCTGGCTGGGAAAATGGCTGTGTCTGTGGGTGGTGAGGTCGACATTTGAGGAAATATGTGTAGATTGGCTGTTTGCATGCTGCAAAGTAGAAAGACACGGCGCTCGTCCAAAGCCGCCGGTGGCTCTTTAAGCTGTCAGGCAGCAGTTTATGTCCTTCTGTTCATCGCCTCTGTGTCTTCACAGTCTAAGAAGTCATAGGCAGTAGAAGTCATATGGGTGTGTCTCAAAGTAGTTCAGTAGGTAGTGAACTGCCCGGGGAGTCAGACGTATTCTTGGGTGTCCCACTGCTAAAATCGTTCCAGTTCACTGGAAGTTCAGCTGCCAAGAAAATTCCCACACTGCACTGTAAAAACCATTGAGCTGCATTGTTATCTCCCCTCACAGACTGGAAACAGCCTGGCGACACTTTTATTTCACTTCCACTTGAGAGGTGGGATAACAATAAGGATGCCAGTCCAGAATTAATTTGGAAATGTTTTGTTCCAGTTACATAAAGTGTGTTAAACAGTTTGAATATGTTGTTTGTCACTATCCATAAACTTTTACGCTAGTTCCAACTCCAGATGGTGTATTGATATTCGGGGATCACAGAGCTATGGCTCAGAAACTGAAATGTTACGACACGACATTCCCATGTGTAACATTGCTTGAGTCTTTGTTATAGGAGGAGTGGTTGCCTGGCACTGGTTGGTTCCAGCTAAGAAGGCATCGAATTCAAAGTGTGATTGTTAGCATGTGTTCTAACTCTTATTTTGTAGAGGTATTCCATTTGCTACCTGCAGACCGGGCTAGATTTAGTTTATTTTACTGATTTGCACACACTGAGTGATGTTGTTGTTATAAGCACTAGGTTTAGGTTTGCTGCATAGATTTTTAGAGAGCACTCTTTTGGTTGTATTTATTTTGTTGGTTTAGACAGCATCTGCTCGGCCTTCCTCGCCTGTTTTTGTTTTATTAAAATTAAAATAACTGTTGTTACTTCCTTTTCCCCACACAAGCTGAGCTGTAACACCAAATACTGGTAAGAATATTCTATTATCCACTATGTGTAAGTTATTAGGCCACAGTGAAATTAACCAAACATGAATCTTAAACAGTGTTGCATAACATTTGAGCGATTGCATTTGTCATCATGAATTATTTCATTCATTTATCTCGATGAACACTCTCCGGTCTGCAAACATGACAGTGAGATCACCAGTCACAGTGACAAAGGCAGAAGCATTGTCTGTTGTTATTGCCCAATCACCCAGTATTTTGTTTTCTGAATGAGCGCTGTGAAATTTAATTGGTTTGGGTTGGCAGGTTTGTACGTCACTTAGACAATTAAGTCAGAGAGGATGTTCAGTTCAACAGACTTAATAATGAACCATAAATTAAAAAATGACTGTACTCTCACATGCAATGTAAAAGAGCTAGTTTAATGATTTTACAATTGCAGGGCAAATCTTATCATTTCCTGGAGTACTCAAGTCAATTGCAACATGACCCACTGTCTCCTCAGCATGAAGCTAAATTAACCATCAGTCAACAATTAGAGAGACAACTATGAGCTCTAGGGTTGTACTGCAATGTGATGAACAGTTTCCAGGCAAACAAGGTATGAAAAACTAAATTATAAATGTAATATTAATACCAAAAAAATCCAAACTCTTGCAAACACAGACAAAAAACAACAAAAAACAAACAGCCTCTATGTGCAGCACAACAGCAATACTACGTTTATAAGAAACCAATCAAACAAAGTGGTCATATAACCCCGCTATAACTGTGGAGTAAATCTTCTAAATTATGATAAAGCACATTGTATATTGTGTTAAGTCTCAGCTCAATCATTGATGCTGACCCAGAAATTGTTGAACAGGAGCATTGTCTCAATAATAATTACGATATAAGAGTAACAGCAGCATCAACAAGAACAAAAGCAATACCAGTAATGTAATAAGTGTTACTCATGTCTTTGGCCTAGACTGCAGCCAAAGAAGGCATTTGGCAGTAGGTTGAGTTACCCACTGTGTCTGCTGGTC
Organism: Argyrosomus regius; assembly: GCA_946959425.1. Classification (NCBI taxonomy): domain Eukaryota; kingdom Metazoa; phylum Chordata; class Actinopteri; family Sciaenidae; genus Argyrosomus; species Argyrosomus regius. Next base: position 29,266,005 of record OX336882.1, read on the forward strand.
CCTGATGTTGATCTAACATCACTACCATGCACAACCTCCAAAGCATGTTGCAGGTCATTGACTCTTCAGTGTCCCAACAGGCATGATTCTCTGAAACAGCAGCGTTCAGTGTGAAGAAATGCTCAGTGTCAGTGGAGTAGAAGTAACGAAAATGGTGAACACACTGCTGAGGACATGGAAGCGCGGTGAGACAAAATACGAAGGTGACACACAGTTGGCCTATTTTATGTTGGACAGCAAGATGCTGTTTAGCTTAGCTTTGGGAATAGCTACTTCTGTGTTCTGGCAACCGTGTTAATCTTGTTGAACTAGGAAATAAGGACAGTGACAATGACTCAAGCGCCTTCTCCTTTTTCATTCAACATACAAAGTAAAGGAATCTCTAACTAGTGTCACTATCGTCTATGAAATATTTAAGTTAAATATTAAGAATTAAAAATGTATTAAATTCATGTTTGCTACTGCTCTTCTTTAAAAAGTTAAAGCTGAATTAATTGATTTTTGATCCCTAACAAAATAAAATCACAGAAACACAGAGCTGACTTATTATTTAGTCTTTGTCTTCTTATATAAAGAATAAATAAAGATATGGTCTGTCATATTTCTCCAGGGGAGAAAATTCATGGTGTTTTAGCTATATACTAACATAGTTACTAAAATTGCAGGAGTACACTTTGCTCCTGGGTTTTTAAAAAAAAGCCTAATAGTGAGGTATAAAATAAACAGAAATATTCGGTTATATGTGCAACTGCAGAAACAATTCAAATGTCTCATTAAACTGTGTTTTTTAATGCACAACATAGGTACAATTAATCCAGTAATGAGCAATGCAATTGTAGCCAAACACAACAGTTTCTAAGCTACAGATGAAGCTGACTGGTGTGATTTTATTAGTTTAGTGTATGAATATTTAAATGAGCTTCTCTACTGTCACAGGTGTCTTTGTCAGTTATATTACAATAGCTTTGACTTTGCCTCAGTGTATCAGAGGTGAGAAAAAAGATCAGTTTTATCAATGCGAATTTAATAGCAATCTTGGAGTCCAAATACCCAAGGCAATCTGTTATCCCAATCTGTCAGCCAGCAAGAGCTCACACTGCAGTTAGAATAACAACTCAACTTGTTAAAGCATCAGATAGAGATGTAAAATGAAAGATGTGTATACACAACTGTGTGCCTGTTGTATCTGATGCCCCTGTGCATTCACAGGCACATGCATTTGCAAATAAATATGCAGGAATGCACACATACACACACACACACACAGACTGAAGCACAAATGTATCTATCAAACCAACACATACATATTCACAAATCAAACAAGCTCTTTCTGGCTGGTGGATGGATGTGGCTGTCTTCATGAGTCACACCAACGTGCTGTAGAGTTTGGTGTTTTTGGCCCTCGGCCTATATGTGTATTTAATTAGCTGTTAACGCCGCAGTTAGCGTGCCAATCAGCCTGTGGCATTGCAGGTACGTTCAGATGGCGGCCATGAGCCATTTTTGTGGCTCTCTCCTGGGAAATAGGAATTAAATACTAGTATAGGTTCTGTTTTTAAAACATTGTCCTTGCCTCTTACCTAAAGTGTTGCTCCTGATTGAATTCTGTAATATCACTGACAGAATGAGATGGCAGCTGGCCCATAAAACTGACCTACCACTCAATCAACATATCACTTTCTTTTGCGAGGCATTAACATCTCCTATTCATACCAGAATCCTGCTTTATGTTTAATGAAGCATTAATGGGTAATCACCGTTCATAAAAACTTCATTACAGTGCATCTTTATGCCATGTTTATGTCATTTAAAAACGGTAACCAGCCAGTCTAAGCATGTGTCTGTTATTGCTGCAGTCTGCTGCGGACTAATCAGTTATAAAAATGAAGAGCAGTCAACCAAAGACAGTAACTAGGCAGAACACTCAATTTCAAGTCATCCAAAGCTCAGGCTGAACCGTGAAAAACATAGAACTTTTATACAAAATATGTGCAGAAATTATTTTACCAATACACATTAGCATCCTAGAGCATTTTACATCTTCCTAAATTGCTTTATGTTACTTTGAGTTACAGGGTGCTTTACATGGCTGAACCAGGATTAAAACACTTCAGACATTCAGCTAGAACAAGGAACCCTTCAGGCGACCCTTGATAGTACTGGACACTATCCAGTGACTGTGTCATTGGTTAACCACTGCCTTTACATATGCCTTATCAGACCCTGAAGTGCCTCACATTGTTACACAGCATCACACTATTAATGGCCAACCAGTTTCATGTTAGGTCAGGGAAGGAGTTTGTAACCCAAGTAAAAAAAAATCAGATAATCTAGTGAATTAAGACAGATGGAAACACATAAATATCCAGGTAAAATGAGGTCACTTCTTTTCTCTGCAAAGTGTGGTGGGAGCAGCACGTGCGACACACAAACAAACCAACAATTCACCATCTTTAACAAGAACGCTCAGTGAATGGATGTAATTATTATTATTATTATTATTTGAGACCAATTTCTTTTGATAATAGTGGTTTAACCACTTCCGTTGGTTTTAACTGGAATGAGTTCAATTGAATCAGACATTGTTAAAAAATAATGCACAACTCAAATGGAATACATTTTATTAAAGTTAAAGTTTATTATTGTTTATAATAAAACATATAAGACATGGTAGAAAATTAAGTGCTCTTATAATGATTTAAAACATGTCACTGATTCTGGATTCTGGAGTTCAGACTTTCACACATGAAGGAGTCCTGAAAGAAAAAGCCCGGTCACCTTTAGTCTAACTCTAATGTTAAGGTCATGAATGCTCATGCAATCTTCCTCCACAGAAACAGAATGTGTTGCATGTCATGTCATACATTGGTTGAATGCTATTGTTGTGAATTTGCCCTGTACATTGATATTAGGGTACAGGTGCAGCATTTATCACACAGCAGGTCATTAGGGTATGAAAGTGAGCTGGGTATTACCTGCTATGTATGATATGGAGTGTGTAATATTGTTATCCGTAGCTGAATATACGAGCACACTGACTGAGATTGGTTGTTTAAACTATTGACTGGAACTTTTTGAACTAAATATTTACAATTTAACTCAGTCATCCAAAACAAATTCATGAGGCACTTTGGAAACTCTGAGTCAGTAAAGTGTATTTAGCTCTTATTCCACAGTTCATGAGAGCACACTAATATAATTAATTTTATTTTTCTCCTTATGTGTCACTCAACTTTAAATGAGCAGGCGGTGTCAAAGTCCCAGAAGGTTGATATTGTCAAGGTGGCTTAAAGCTGTGCTTTGAGGCAAGCTTTTATATCCAGCAGGTATCTGAAGCGTTACGTGTAGTTATATAAACATCTCTTGTGCAATGCTGATGAGGTCTCCATGGTATCCATGCACTGCAGTCGACTGTCTGTCAACATAATTACTATTCAGATTAGGTGTTGAGAAACACAGTTGTAAGAGTTTAGGCAAAAATACTGAACTCTTTTTCTTGTAGTTATTATTCAAGTAAATCCAACCCCTTCTGCCAAACAAACTGCCGTTATTTTAGTATCTGACTTATATCAGGATGTATCCGCAATTAATACTGTGTCCAGACATATTTTTTGAGTTTAACAGTCTGAGCAGTGGACATACGGTTAGCATCTTCTGGTGACATTTTGGTATTTGTAAATGTCAGAAGATGGTGCAACACACAACTTGATTCAAACAAAAAAAAAAAATACAATTCAGCAAAATACAGGACTCAGTGACATGGTTGCAGTTGAGATGGTCACAGTATGTGTGTAGCTGTCACAGGTGATAATAACACCTCTAACAGGATTACCATCTTCGCTTTCCTGTGGAGGGAGCTGACCCGGCCATGACGGGTCTTTGATAAAATTCTGCCACAGGAGTTAAAGCTCAAGTGGGAATGCCAGCCCCCCCCCCCGAGAGTAAACAGCAGCTATGTGTTTCTGGGTTTTCTAGTGTTTCCTTATCTTTTTTTCCAAAATGCTGAGTACGTGTTAAAGGTCCAGTGTGTCAGATATAGGGGGCTCTGTTTACAGAATATGGAAGAAATGGAATATAATATGCATAACTACATTTGCATTAGTGTATAATCACCTGATAATACATACTTTACATACATATATGTTATATCTACAGGCACTACCAGTCCACAGAAATCCGTCATGTCAAACTGCCAAGTTCCTACAGTAGCCCAGAATGGACAATCCAAAGGCCACCGTAATTTCTCCATCATGCTCAGGAGAAGAGGACAAGTGTAAGGTGTTCAGTCCGCAATTCCACAGCTAGATGCCACTAAACAGCACACACTAGGCCTTTAAAGGTTCATATGTAACTGGCATATTTGTTAAAACTGTCACTATATCTTGACAGCAGGACATGAGACAGATTGTGGCTTCTCCACAATCTTTCAACATTTCCAAGAATCCACCATGCCTACATGAAAACAGCCAGGAGGAGCCTCACGTAAAACTTTGCAAACACAATGGCTGAACAACAAAAAACAGCAATGTCAAAACTGCCTGTCCCTGCTTTGCAAACAGCAGCGTACAGTACAACGTGTCCCAGGTCCACAGCTTTGGGCTTATTATGTAATGGCACCGGTATCGACAAGTTGCAAAGAGGCATGATGACAAACAGTGGGGGATAGCGTCTCGTCCCACTGTTAGATGGCATTGCAGATTTCTCTGAAGCCTCAAGCGCTCTGCCATGTGGCTGTGAGAGTGCTGGTGGGGCGTCTTTGAGAAGATGAATCATGGAGAGGGACCCGGGGCAAGGCTCATACCGTGAGCAGCAAGTCCTACCAGGGACGAGGTTTCGCAGGGCAACTGGCTCCTTCTGCTGCCATACGAACTTTGGTGGGCTTGGTGGGATGGGCAGCAGAGAGAAAAGGAAGTTTTTGCCTCCTGTATATTCAGTTGTTACTGACGACAGCTTTTTTTCCCACCAGAAACAAAGCATCGTGGCATGCTGTAGCTTCCTGTTGAATATCTCGATTCCACAAGAGTCTAAAAAAATCAAGTATATATAATAATAGAAGCAGGGGCCTCAGGCAACTTGTTGCTCCAGGACACATGCCTCTGCTGCAGCAATGGTTTGAGACCAGCATAATGGATAGAGAGGTAGACAGTATGTAACAGTAATATTGTCAAATTCTGTATATTTGCACGTCAGGTATATTTTCAGAAAAGGAATGAACCGAAACATCATGAACCGTATTTAGATGAAAATTAATATGGTGCTTCTTGGGACTGTGTTTTAAATATCAGCCATTATCCCTGCGGGAAACTTCAAATTCAAGAATTTAAAGCATTTTGGATTGACAGCACCTGGCCTTAGACGCTGCATGCAAAGAATTTCAGGAGCCCTACGAAAGGAAACCTGGATTGCATGCTCATCTCGCAGGATATCGGGGTCTGCCCTGCCTCATTGTACGGTGTCCTCTTGAATCTTATTATCATGCTAATTAAGCGGGACACAAAACCCTTGAAGGTTTGTTGCATAAAAAGCGGAAATTGCCAAAAAGCCGTCCTTTTGTCAGGAGACTTGCGCCAGCGTTCCAAGGCTGCTGTGTCTGTTTCCTTCAAGGACAATTTCCAAACTGTTGTCAGCCTAAGCTCCTGTTTTAATGAGATCAACTGCTTACCTCAGCAGTCGCCATGGCGATACAGTAAAAAGAAAAGGTTATATGAGAGCTTTTATGCGGCTTCAGTTAAACCAGTGACCCAGGCCTGGAATGTCACATTCAAAAGGCCTCATCTTCCTCTCCTGCTCCCTTTAACACACCTAGTCCTTTTCTATGCTAATTACCAGAAATAAATCACACCCAGCCTCTCTTTCAGCTGCAACGACTTATGGGACAGGTCGTTTTTGATTTGCAGTGACTGCAAAACAAAGATGTGTGGAATGCAGGTTAATCTGAATGACGAGAATGGTTGGTGAAAAAATAAATGCTCGTCAAAATGGGATTTGTGTTCTTGAATGCATGGAAGCATGTCAGATCTATCCATTTTCTCAATGTGGGATGTTTGGAGGTGTTGGATCAGCAGGACAATTCAGCAAAGTGCCAATGTTTGGCACATGACTAAAAAAATGGAGGCAAGGCTATTCATCTATTTGTGTGGGAGTTGAGGGAGTATCTTACCAAACAGCACTCGAGAGGAGAATGGTTTCTGCTGCCAGCACTTGAAACAGAACAACAGTACCGATCCGCCTTCATACCGATACAGCCAAGCCAGCACAGAGGAGGAAACAGCTCCACTCAACAGAGGATGGAAACTCCCACTGCTTCACGCACTGCAAAACTATCTCTTATCCTAAGACTGTAATTTACAATATATGTCAAAACTGCAGAACAATTCCGATTTACCGTACCACTGCGAGACACAAGAAAAAAGGAAAAGGATCATTTGCTTGTGCAATAAATTGATCCCCCAACTAGGAGAGCATCTGAGGGACAAAGGAAAACAAACTTTCCACCCTTTCAATGGAATTTCGACCCAGATGCTCACTTGCGCTTTGTCTCTATTAAGACACCGAAAGATTTATGAGAGGAATACTGAGTTTGTGCGTAGACTACCAGTTCTGCTGGCCATTTTATATTTCCCACATGAGAGCAGAGAAGGAAGCGGAGCACTTTGTCTTCAGCATCTGCAAGTCTGTGAAGTCTGTGCTTGGGAAAAAAAAAAAAGAGCCCACACGTACAGTACAAAGTCGCACACATGAGCGCAATAATGTTTTATTCCATCTCCCTGGGGACACTTTAACATGTTTTTGCAGTGTTTATATTTAGGATGCTTATTTTTCAGGTTTTGGGAATTCAAAGATGTCCGAATTAAAAAGACATTAAAAAGAAAATGATCCGTTTTGATAGGACAGATGGTCATGGGCGATAGCTGCCCTCTTATCAGAGGATAAAGCGTTATGATGCTATTCAAAGACCAATTTGAACTCCCTGGAACCTGTTTAGACACTGCAACCACAGGTGTTTTTGTTACTTGTGTTTGCCATGCTGTAGTTAACACACCACCTTATGTTTTATTTTATTATCCTTGATCCAAGAATAGAGCAGTAGACAGGAAAGAAAAACATTAAGGCAACATTGCATTTTTGCCATTTATCGCCTCCAGTTTTTAGAGTGCACTGATGTACCATTGATGTAAATATGGACAGCTGTAGATGTGTATTTCTTATGATTATTTGACAGCTTAGCAAACACAGCCTATTGGCAAGCCAATGTAACAACACAAGACATAACAGCCAGCTAATATTTCATTATAGTCGAACAGCAAACCCAGTTCAGCATCTGTCATTTATTTCACGAAGCTCTCACCAACGTCCAAAATCCAGTCCGAGATCTACTCTTGTCACGTCTCTCCTTAGGTTCCTCTATCAATGTCCTTTTTGGCTCAGTTACATTGCCGGTGTGCTCAGCTCCAGTTCTGGCACGACACTGATCTGTTCTGTGTTTATTGTTCCCCGTCAGCATTCAAAAACGCCTGTGGTACAAACAATAATACTCCCTCTGGTGTTCTGAGCTCACTATATAATAGCAGCTATAGTTTACAGCAGTCTCTTTACTGTTCATCAAGAAACTTTTAAAATCACAGAGGGCTGAGGCATATAAAATACGATCCAGTTTCACCAAAATCATTGAAATAGTCCTGTGTGATGAAAAGCTGTAACGTGTTAAGTACTTTCCGCAGTTGATTGTACCCAAAGCACAAAAGTATGGGTTGCAGTTTGGGACCCATTACAAATCAGTGTAGCATCAAAATGATTTAAAATATGGTAGAAAAGTTACACAATTGCTGTATTTCCTTCAGAGCAAAACAAGAGCTCCAAGTGACTGATTGCCTTGATGAACACACATTAATGATTCTAAGACATTTCTCCGTTGGACTCTAAAATTAAACGTCAGCATTTTGACTCGGTGTATTATCTCATAATCTTCTGTCTCTCTGTGTGTTGATTAGAACATTAGTGAAACACAGGTCACTTTAGAAACGTTGAAATGATGATTAATCATAGTTCCTGATGATGATTGTACAGCTCTCCACTACACAATTGACTCCATTCTCAGTCAGTCTTTGAAAAAAGCAGCCCATTAGCAATCACAGTCAGATGCATCTGGAGTAATAATGATGATGATGATTCAAATGATTTAAACACTATTAAAACATTTAATCAAATAACCAATGGTCTGCAATGGACTTTCTTGGGAGAGTAAGCTTTCAATCAGACACACACACACACACGGTCCTGTTGGCAGATGGACACTATGTCCCTGTAAGCAGGTATGGTTCCACAAAAGGTCTGTGTACAAAACATCCCAGCAAAGTACCACATGGAGGGGAAGATATGCCTGAGCCGCCTGAATACCAACCACTAATGGTCCCCCTGTATGAATACTGCTCTCACAGAGAGGAATGTGAGATATATATAACAGTTCTTGTGGTGTTTCTCTATTCAACTTTTCAAAAGAGGAGACAGGGGATTTTTTTTATTTTTTATTATTATTATTATGATTATTATCTAAAATCCTTTCAGAATGAAAAAAAATAAGCCCAATCTCTGGTGTTTTTTTCCTTGGGAACAGAAAAGTTGAGTATCTGAGTGTTGAAGGTCTTTATTATTGAAAAAATAATAATTGACACATACACACACAGCCTGTCAATGATTTCTAATCATTTTTGTATAAATATAAATTGTGTTACATTATAAAAAAGAATTTTTTTTCTAAAATTCATTTTCATATTTTCTTTTTTCATAGTCTAAGTGCTAAAAAATCCATCACTTGGAGGCCTCGGTTTGGACTAGCTCCCTCATTAGAGCCAGAAATGGAAAGTAACCAGTATACTGTTGTCAAGAAACCAAGCTCTGACAAGAATACTGAGATGATATGTAAAAAAAAGAGACATGATGATATGATCTTACTTTTCCATTATAGAACCAGTCCTTCCATCAGATTTTCCATATTAAATGACAAAATGCCCTTTAGCAGTTTTTGATATGATGCTTCTGTCGGTAGGACGAGCATTTGTCTGTGCCGTCCAAAACTGTCATGAATGCATTTTGTAATGTGACACTGCTATGGTTAAGGTTTGTTCTATTTGTGCACAAAAAATATATTTCGGGAAATCATGGTTTGGTTTACAGTGACTACTTCATTAAGGTTACAGGAAACGGTTGTGTCCTTTGATAAAATCACATGGAAAGCAACATCCATCAGATGAACCTACATTGTTCATTGATTTTAATTACCCACTCCTGCAATATAATGTCTATAGTGACTAAAGTAGGGTTATTTCTGTCTTTGGAAATGTTTAGGCATTCACAGAAGGCTAGGAAATGATAATGGTCTGGGTTTTAATCCAGAAAAGTCAGTACTTGAAGTTGAAATACAAGAAAGGCATAGTTAGCCTATAACCTCAACAAAGGGCTTTTGTTTGCTGAATCTAACCACACGTGGGAGTCAGGATCCAAACCTGGTCCCTTGTGTCCAGATTACGGCTTGCAGTGTACGATGTAATTCTTACCTTTTTACAATGCAGTTTTGTGTTCTAGTACTGTATCAGTGCAGTACATGGACTACCAGTACATAAAGGAACAAGATGACACTTGTGATTTATTTCAAAATTACCATATACCACTTACCAAAACTGGAGAGCAGAACCACATTGGGATGTGCGAAAAGGCACACAAGGCCTTCAGCCTCTATACGGTCTTGCATCTGCAAAAAGGTAATGTTGAAAATCTGTATAAAATGTATGTTGAAATATTGAATTGTGACATATTGCCAGACTTCAGTATGCCAAAATTTAGAGTAAAGCAGCCGTCCTTCTTTAAACATTGAAGTGAATTGTAAAAGAAAACACTCATACATCAACAAATCACCTGGAAAGCTTGTGCTGCTGGACATAATTTATAAGGCAATATGGCCTACAGGGACAAGGTGGAGTGATATGTCCAGATTTTTTCTGGCAGAAAAGGGTTGGCAGGCTATTGGGATATTGTGCCAGGAGAGGAAAAAACACAAAAATATAAAACAGAAACAATATGGACACAAGGCCTTAGGCTACTGTTTGAAAATCAAAGCATACAATTAATAATCAGAACACTCACATAAGAATGTAGCACTGGCAGAGCGCAAAATATCCAAAATCAGCAGGGGGAGGTGCATAAAAACAGCTGTTTGCAGCTCTTTCTCGTTCTTTCTCTCAAACAAACAAGTTTGCACAAATATTGTTAGGAACAATTCTGCCCTTCTCAAATATTTGCAGGGACATATCCTTACCATCCATGTACGAACTTTGATGTAGAGCTAGAATAGCAGGGGGTACTTAATAAATAACTACAGGGTACATTTGAGTTTTTACTTCGGAACAAACAGAGGTCCAGGCATCGCAGCATTGCTATGAACAAATATGTTACAGGTACACCACGGTACTTTCAGGGGACTTTAGAAGCCTGAGGTGGTGCAGGTTTATGTGGATTGAAACGTGTTACACACATAGCTGTTCACTGTTGTTATGGAGTACAAGTATGATTAAGAATTACGCTGTACGCTGCAGGCCATTACATAAGTCATGCAGTGCTGCCAAGTCTTGCACTTTTGTGCGCCCGCCGTCCACCCCGACCACCTCTATACAAGCTGCGTCCAGTAAAATTAATTAGCACACTTCCTTCACTCAAAAAAAAAAAAAGTGAATATAATCCAGGTAGCAATTGCATTTCCCATCACAACGTTATCTGCAAAACAAATAAGTATCATGTATTCTAGGAGAATGAGCAGGGGTTGTTTAGCTGTAATACCCAAAAAGTACAGGAAATTTAATGCTAATGAAACAATGTCTGCATGAAATCTCTGTGAATATTAATAGAGGGGAATAATAATTGTCATAATAAAGGGGCTAAATTACAGAAACAGCCATGCACACGATGATAAATTGGGTTCTCTTGCTATTGGATAAGAAAAATTTGAGACCATCCTGAAATTTTTTCATTAACATAGAATGTAATATGGACGCCCTCTGTGTCTGGTTGATGATGGTACTTGATTCATCAGTTTTTAATCAGGATTGTTTGGGAGACAATCACTTCAGTGGCTCAATCACAGCCCCCTCACCCCCCCACCCTCTCTCAAGGACTGCTGTCCTTTCTCTCTTTCTCTGTAAGCTACCACATCAACACTGACCGGCATTGTGTGTCTCTTTATATCAGATAACAGTGTAAGGTAATGTGGGCAGATTGAACAAGAGTAAGATTTCTCCCTCAGAAAAGGAGGCTTTTTGTCTTCTTTCTTAATCTTTCTCCGCGAGTCGTGCCCCAGCCTTCTTGGCTTACTTCATTAGTCATGCAGACGTACGGTGGAGGAGAATGGTGGAGTCATTGACTTTCCCTGCAGTCGAACACACAGAGGTCGTATGAGTGTGGGGAAACTATTGAACCTGCCGTACCAACCTATACTTGATTCCTGCTTGCGCTCCAGCGATGATATCCTGTCTATCGATGAAGTTTCAGGAAACTCGCCCATGGCAGCAAACTCTACGAGATACTCCACGGGGGAATATCCTTTGCTTAAAACATGTGTGTTATGTTTCTATCGGCACTTTTAAAGATTAAATCAAGTTCTCAACAAAAAAGGTATTCTTTCTTCATTCCCTGTGCCAGGAAAGTTGAAGCTGCCTGATGGGAAGAAAATACTCCTACGTCCACCTTTCTCCTTCACCAAACTGCCTTTTATTTCTCTTGAACTATACCCCCTTCCATTGAACATAAATCCAAATTTTTACCCAACTGAGTGTAGACACACATTTGGGACTAGCAATGCTGTAACACAAATCTAGGCCCTTTGGTCATGGATATCATGCTTATCTTTGGTATTGACTGAGTTGACTTGCACTTGAGTTGAAAGTCACAAAGTTTTAAATATCCTTTGATTCGACTAAAAAGGCACAGTGTGGAATATTTTCTTTTAGGCATTTCAGTGTTACTGTTACTTTTAAAGCTTTAGGTGTTGAATTTTAATGAATAATCCTATTACAACCCCTAACAACAGATTGTAAGGACATAATTTTCAATACAGATGGTTCTTTTCTCTTCTATTTTAGATACTGTACTTCACCATTCTGTATGTTCAAATTAGTGTAAAAGCCACCCTGAGTGGCCAGAGCCCAGGAGTGACAGGAGTGACATTTTCAGTCCTGTTCCAACCTGCCATTCTCTTTGCTGAAGAGGGCACAGAAGGTCAAACTGCCACTACTATTAAATTCAAAGTGTCACTATGGAGTAGAAAATACCCGCTACATGCTGTGTCGCTGGTACAAAGCAGTATATGGGAGTGGTTTTATATTGTACTTTTCCCTAGGGAAAGAATTAGCGTGGTGAGCCAGATGATCACTCAAGCTTTTCTGCATCCTTGGAGAGGCAACGCCTGGAATCAGATTAGACCTTGAAACAGGCAGGCGTGAAGACAGCTTCTCCTATCAGCAGGATTACTTTCAGGGTTTGTTTTCTCTTAGTTATGCTCTGTGTTGCAAAGAAAGCATATTACAACCTTTAGCACCAGGGACCGGGGCAACCCCAAGACATCATAGACTTCAAGCTAAGACGCTTTTGCTGTGCCAACACAGGTATCCTATTTGTTGAATGTCCTTTGGTGTTGGGTCATTCACTCAGTGGCCCAAGAGTTGTTACACAGTTTGGGAAAGAAACAGCGATATGCCTGTTGGCAGTGTTGTAGCGTTGTTGCTTTCGGAGCAGGATGTCCTCGGTTTCCACCTGGCCCCTGCTGGATATTACACTAATGTGAGAAGATAAAGGCCAATGAAGAAGTTAAGACGTGTGTGAACAAAGAGGAGGTAAATGAAGGATGCCATTGCTAAGCATGGGACGCATTATCCTATTTAGGGTCTAATTTAGGATAGTGCAGCGACATTGGAAATGCTCCACCAGCGTTGCAATGGTGACATGTCCGCTTAAGGGCCATGAGCTAATGGATAATGGGTGTTTGAGCTAATGGGTTTATACCTTGTTCCTGCTTAGTGTCACAGTACATTGCTGAACATGTTGTGGTTGAAGTTACAAGTTGAAGAGTTGATGGTTTTCAAGCAAGCGACTAGAAGCATAAACTCGATTGACGTAAAATGACAGATAAACACAAGACTATAATCATTTGATCAAAATGCCATTTGATGGCCGGCTGGTCCATGACATGCCCTTCAATCTAAATGGAGCCATCGGAGGCTCTGTTTCTGTTTTATAATAATGGCAGCAATGCAGACCTGTATTTTACCAATTTGGCATGTTTGGCAAGATAGATTTGTGAACAAAAAAGCACTTTGTTTTTTACTCTGCTGTACCAGGGTAATTTGGGTTCGTCCAAATTGTATTTAATTAGTTATTTGTTTTGCAGCATGCATATTTTTTGGTTTCAATGGATTCACGGTTGTCGCTAAATGCCAAAATACATTAGAGACCCCACTGGTTGGAAAGAAAATCAGAAATATCTACAAGTTGAGCAGTGGTTATTGTTTACCAACTCGGGACATTCTGCTACCCAGGAACATCATATCTGTAATCATATCATAAAACTGATAAATAAACATAGGCAGGTTTCCATGACTACAATAATATAGGTATCTACACTGACTGCTGAACACTGCCAACTGACTGGGTAAAAAAAAAGATTCACTGTAAGAGAGAGGCAGGAAGGTTATGTGGGAAAAAAAACAAACTGAAAGCATTAAAAGTTAGTGACTGTAACTTCATTTCAACTTTCATGTCCCATAACTATGCCCTTGTTTTGTGTAAGTTGTTATATTAAAATTGACTTTATTTTCCCATAGCAATAAACAAGAGTTGATAGATTTTAGGTCACCTCATATAAAGTTGCAGAGACTTGGACCACTCCATAGAGAATCAATTGATAAAGACAGAAAAAAAAGAGAGTAACCATTTTCTGGGTATTAGGGCACATTTTCTAGTTCAAAACTTACAATGTTGGATCCAGATCTATCTCCCAGGCAGCACGGAGATTACATTCTGTCTTGTTTGTGTACTTAAAGGGATAAAAAAAAAAAAACTTAGAGTGGGATAGGGATATCGCTGTAAATGAATCATGAAATTGGGTAGTCTTCCCGTTAAAGTGAAATGTAAAATTGATAAGATAGACATCTGTGCAGACACTGAATATAAAATTAAATGTATTTCCTACCAGCCAGGTTACAAACTATTCTGAATACATATTAAACAGACATGAGGCTTGAGGTGTTGAACATGTACAGCACAGTATAAAACTGCATTAATTGTTATGTTGTTGCTTGTGTTTCAAATTAAAAAAATGGACCAACTGCACTCTCTGCATTTCCACATTATTCACAGTGCACCTTGATATGAGTCCATAAATGAAGTTTCATTTCTTTCTTGTACTTACACACAATGCTCCAGACTACAATGTACTGTCAGCACTTGGGGTATCATGAGCCGAGTACTTTCATCACAGTCTCATTCAAAGCCTACAACAATGATGAGCACTTGATGAACCGATGATGATGATGGCAAAACGTGCAGATGAACTTCACAAAAGCCTCATTTGAAAATCATCTTGTTGCATTATTTCGTCTCACTTCTGCAAGTGACAGTTGTGGAACAGAAAAAGATGAGGCTTGCTACACTACACAATGTCAGATTTGGTCATATTACACTGCCAGCTTGTTACTGTAGTGTGACTCCCCATGAAGTACCTTGTGAGCATGACATATGTGTCAAGTTTCACATTTTTCCTGTTTGAAAAGAAAGAGAATTAGCCCAAGCAGCAGTGAGAAAAATCTAAAATAAAAGTTACTTTTTTATCACCCTTTGCTCCCTTTTATATTCTGGACTACTATGATATCTAAATCTAATAAACATTAACATTCCTTCGCTGTCTGCAAAGAAGTCACTCTATTCTGAAAAATAATCAACTGAGCAGGATATATAAGCTCACAGTAACAAAAAATAAACATTTACTCTCAGTTGAGTGATTTCATGTGGGGTTTAGTTTAGCATTTGGGTAATCCGAGTAAGGTCACTTTTTCACCTTTACCCACTCTGATTTTCCAGGCCCTGTGCAAACACAAGCTCATTGGACTGCATGGATGTGTCAAGTCTGCATGGAAAACAGTGAACTGTAGAGCACTATATTTTAAGAGAAGAGGTAATATCAGACAAGACAAAATAGTTTGGAGCAGACAAATTAACTTTTAATGGAATAATTTGACATTTTGGGAAAAATGCTTCTTGGCTTCTTGGCAGAGAGTCAGATGAGAACACTCTTATGTCTGTCTGCAGCCAACAACCAATTAGCAATTAGCAATGGAAAGAAAATCCACTTCTACCACCTCTAAATCTCATTAATTTACACTTTATATCTAATTTACTTAACTTACTGAATCCCTACAAAGTTTGTTGTAAGATAAAGATGTAAGATAAAAGTTTAATGGACAAGTAGGTGAGTGGTATTGATCTTCTCACCTGACTCCCTGCCAGAAAGTGAAAAATGTTTTCAAAATGTCAAACTTTTTTATTTAAGAAGTGTAAAACGATACACAATGAAACTTATAAATAAGTTTTGGAATCAGCAACCAGTCCGAGTTTTCTGGCATGAGGCTGCCAGTGTACTTCATGTCCGTTTTTTTTTTTTTTTTTTTGTGTGTGTGTGTGTTTAAAATAATAATAAACTAATAAATAATCAACCCTGTTTGGAGCCTGGTTTCCTCCTCAAATATGATGATCAGAATCTGGATCAGATCAATAACCTTAAACCAAACTCTAATCCTATCCCTTACCCAAGTATGTCGACAAATTTTTATGTTTTTTTTTTTTTTTCTAATTTGCATATTCTCACCATTATTTTTCTCACTTAGTCTCACCTACAGTATGTGACAGATGTGAGAACGCATTTCAAGCAGCTTTGTGCAAATGTGAGCAGTGCTTTGATTGCATCCACTGATGACTATTCATACTGACTGGATCTAAGTACAATCAAGGACACAGCTGCAGCAATTCTTTTTATATGCTCAATAGAAAATAACATCCTTTATTATTCAATTGTATATTCACTAAGGGTCTTGATGACTGTAGGCATAACAATAATCATCCATTGTTTTTTTGCTGAGATTGATAAATGATCCACGTCACGCTTGCCAGACGAATATCTCTCTCATGGATAAATGCTTAGCGGTTCTCACCTCGCTATAAATGATAATAAATCTTGAACGTATTCTGTTTGAAAATTGAATTCAGTGTTTGAAACTCAAGGGTGACATTCGATAGGGCTGGGATTTGGTTTGTGAATGCTCTGAAAGCTTTTCACTTCTATGCAGTCTTTACTCTTTGTTACCATATGGCTGAAGGGGAGAGAGGAGTGGGAAGCTGTCATGTCCACTGCTGCATGCTGTTTGTTATAAAACAGCACTATTTTAGGAGCCGCTCTCTTCTCTTCTGTCAGTGTATCTTTCGTATAAGATAAGTCGAAGGAGAAACCCAGACAGTATCAATCAAGCTGTGTCTGTCAAATGGAGAAATTGTGCTCTCTAAATTCAGCGTTACTAAAATAAAGATATATAATAGTGGATATCTGCAGTGGATTAAAGAATAACACTTTCCTCACAGCAGATCATACACAGTTTTATACCGCTATTGCCATTTAAAACAGGATAAAGACTGTGTGAATCACTGTTCTTGATGCCAAAAAAAGACACACTGCATTTATAGGAGCATGACCACTGAATGAAAGACAACACAAAGCAATAATTTTTTCATGGATATGCCCTGTGGCTACTCTGAAAATTTAGATTTCATTATTAGGAATGTGTTTTCGCTTGAATTTCAAATAGCACCTTTAGCATCTCCGCTTGTAAACCAGTGCAGAGGCCACTCACTGCGATGGCAACATCAAACCTGAGAAAGCAATTGCTGGCAGTGTCGAGGTTGTCAGATCAAATGCAAAGCACAGAAAACCAATCTGCTACTTAACAGATTTTTGTCTTCTACTGATCATTTCTCTGACGCTTTGCAAACACCCTTCTCACATGCGTATGACACCTTTCTACAGAATCGTGTTTTATCTCCAAGTAACAGAAACAATTCTACTCGACACCGTCATGTCAACATCATAACCAAGTTATAATAATCCAGGGCACCGGCCTTCAGGCTGTAGAATGACATGAAAACACAGTAGTATCTATGCACACACATTTTTCTCATTTTACAATGAAGAGATTGCATTTTGTCACCCCTAGAAGATCTTCTAAAGTTCTTCTAAATCCCAACGTCAACACGCCTTCACTGTCTGCAAGTACGTCACTCCATTCTGAAAAATAATCAACTGAGTGTGGTCCTGCGGGACATTTATGGGTTCCTAGAAACAAAATAAACATTTACACTCAAGTGATTTCATGCGGTGTTTAGTTACGTATTTGGGAAATCCGAGTAAGGTCACCGCAAGCTCAGAAGTGGTCAAATGACGTGTGATCTGGTGAAATCCAGAGCCTCATCAAATACGGAACATGGTTTAATGTAAAGATCTCTTCCAGGTTTTGCTCAATAAAGATAACACAGTAAACCTGCTTGTTGGAACAGTAATTTTTCAGTGAGACCAATCCATTTGTAAAAATGAGTTGAGGTCAACTAATGATTGGCTTCAATAATAAATGAATCATCTGAATAAAATGTCATCAATCATGTGAATAAAATGCCAAGGTGTGCCAACGTCTTCAAATTGCATCTTCATGCAAAGACCTTCTGTTAATTATCACATACGTGAAGAAAGTTTCAGTTCATCACATTTGAGAAGCTGGAGTGAGTCGTTCATTCAAGCAAATATATTTTTGCTTGAATGAATGGCTATTTTGCAGATTATTAAAATAGTTCCAGATTAATTTTCTGATAATTAATCGATCAGTGGAATGATTTGACGTTGACATGATGTTAGTAGGCCCAAGATGTCTATCATAACTTCATTTTGGCAAATACCAACTGAGAGGTTTGAGGTCAAACTGTCAGAAGTGGCTGTAGACTCTAAGCAAATCAGAATCTGATCTTTTTGGTGAATTTGTGACCAAAAGTTAATAATGCATTCAGCATTGATCTCCAATGTGGTACCTTGTGCCTCCAGCTAATCAACAATAGTTTTCTTTTGTGTGTGTGTTTGCAGTACACATTTTTGTTTTAAATTGGCCCAGAGCCAGCTGGAGCCTAGCTTTGCCTCACACTTTTTTTTTTTTTAGAAACTGACACAGCAACGTGACAAATGAGACAATTACCTGCGGTCAAGGATGGTCTCATCTCTGCTCTCCTTTATGCGATGCCGCTCCTTCTGCCCCTGACTCACTGCAATGTCTGCCCGGGGCATATAAAATATTGCCCAACAATGTCGGGCTTCCACTTTTGGCTCTTTCTCCAGCCCTCGTCTGATAATGCTGACCCGGACGTGGGAAGTAAGGCACTTTCTGCTCTCCCACCTGTGCCCCATTTTTTGCTAGAAGAACTGTTCGGTGGTCATTAGACAGCAGCAGATGTCACTGGCCTCTAGTGACGTGCACAGACTCTCTAAGGACCAAGGACGGGAAGTAAAAAGGAGCTCCTTTACTTCACTTATGCTTAGGGTAACATTAAGGGTTCCCAAACGTGCATCTGGCTGACCAAGAAGCACTTGGGCCAACGAGAGGCATGCGGGGGATGAGTAGAGCACTTTGGTATGAAATTATGGAAACAATGAAGCATGGAAGTGTCTCATTGGGCCCAGTCATATACTAATGAAAGGGCACTCAGGGCAGCAAAGAGACTGGTAAAATAACGAATTTAAAACATCCACTTCTTCTTAATCTACCTTTGCACAGTGTTGCACTTTTACATTCATCACATTTATTCTAACGATGTATTGTCATTATTATCATTAATCATTTAAGGTAGGTTTGTATCCTCCGGCCAAAGTCTTTCTATGAGGAGTTTGCCCTGTTCTCTTGTGTTCGTACTACAGTCTAATGGAGACAGTACGCTGTCATAAAAATTAGAATTATACCGGGGTCAGATGTTTTTTAATCATAAGATGTCTGTGTGTGTTTCTATTTTCTACATGACTTGTGGACACTTCCCCTTTTGTTTGCATATTTGCTGATGCTGGCAGGGTAAGATGATGTTTAATCGTATGTATAAATTGAGGAAGTACAGAACAGCACAAGGGTCGGAGACAGGTCAGGGAGGTGTCTTTTAGACTAAGGGATGTTCTGCTGACTTCTGATTAGGGAACAGAAAAAGATGTTATGATGCTATCTGTATCTATGGGGAGGTGTCCAAAATAGCCAATTAGAAAGTGTATAAGAACTAATTGTCAAGGCTCTTTGAGGAGCCTTTTCTCTGTAACCCCTCCTGTGTGTTGCACTGTTAAACGCTCCTTCTTGTACAAGAATAATAAATTCAACTTAAACTTTGATACTTCGAATCCAGTCTTCATTGTTGAAGGGTCATTCTTAAAAATTCCCGTAACATCCGCCAAGAACCTTAACCCAGCAACATCAGTCATTTCAACAAATGCCCAACAGCAACAAAGCTCATAGTGTCTGTAGCAATTAAGACTCTTGTCAGTTAAGGTGGAGGTAGTGTGATGTTGTTATAGTGCCACAAAAGGAGGTCAGGGGGTTGGATGGGTCAAACAAGGTTGACTTTGACAGTGGAGACTATTGTTTGCATTGATTTCCTAAACTTCATCTAACCATTTGTTTCTAAAAGAATCATTTTCTTAAATGACCATAGGATTTAGTGGCGTTTAATAGTGTATTTGCTGATTGCAACGTCCTCGCCTCACCCTCTCTTAATTAGCATGAAGAAGAAACTACGTTGACTGAGAAATGCACAAAAAACATGAAAAAACAAGTTTGTGTTGTACTATCATATTATAGCATCTTAGGCCTTGGAACTATTTATTGCTTTGTTAAACAGGCCATGTTGTTTTGTTGGTAGTTTTATCTGCAGACACAAGACTTAGTTTCATGGCATTGAAGGTGCATTTAAAAAGAATAGGCCAAACAAAACCTTTGAACAGTATTGACGTAATACAGCTTTGAATTCAGATCCTTCACTGGTTTTCATATATTTTGGCAATTTCTCTTTCACATTCTGTAACAGGCCACATACTGGCTGTCAAGGCCAGTCACACTGAAGTGGTGCTTAACAGAGGATATCATCCTGTCTCTTAACCAGCATGCCGGTGTTAGTGGGGGTAAAGACAGTCGAAGCAGGTCATTAAAATGGAAAAGGAAAAAAAAAGAAAATGTTCTTGAAGCTAAGAGCTGAGAGGGAGGGAGAGGATAGATTGCATAGACCAGAGCCATGATTCTTCTTACACTGAAGCAGGTCTGCTGGAAATGAAAGGGAGAAAAAAGAAGGAGTAAATACGAAGAGGAAAAAAAATGAGACGCTGAACAGGAGAGAAAGGGAAAAAGGTGGCAGAGGGAGATTGAAGGCCAAGGGGATGAATGGCTGTAAGAATGAATAAAGAGCAAGGTGGCATAGCCTAGAGGGTTTTGCTGAATTAGTAATTAAAGAGAAATGTGGAAGACTGACTAAGATTTGTGAGAAGAAAGACGAATGTGATTAAGGATTAACATTTTACAGCGGAGGCAGTGAACCTTTTAACCTTTGAAGTCAAGATATTTTTTGACCCCTTGTCCTTTTATAGGTATCTTAACTGGGTCTGATGCTGTTTTGTTCCTCATTTCAGATAACATATGTACTTGGCCTTATCTGCATTTCCACACATGCTAGGGAAATTATAAGACACATGCACTGAAATACTATTTCGCCCTGACACGATGAAGACAAACATTATGACAAAAGGAAAGAAAGGACCCTACCTAAAAATATACCCACACGAGTATGTTGGAGGTCTGTGTATTAGTCATGGAGATGAGTTACTGATTAAACTTCTCAGATGATTCACGTAATTGCCTCGCTCTGACTTTGGCAGAGCTAATTTGCCAGATAATTTGAGGAGCGCGGAATGGATTGCGTGTTCTCAACTAGGTCAACAGTTCAGTGGGTTAATGATGGCAATGACTGTGACCTTGTGAGGAAAACAAAGTGAGCAAACAAGATGCCATATATAAACTGCATTTGCACTTGGCTCTTTGTCAAATGTTTGTCCATTACATGGTCATTGGTTACTTAAAATGCAGTTTAACGAGCAAATTGTGTGAGGAAAACCTTTTCTCAGTTTTATGTTCTATTTATTACGTGCTATATATCTATGGGGTTTGTATGTATTTATGTATAACCTATCAAGGCTTTGACTAAACCTTAAAATCCCAAAGCGAAGGTGAATCAGTTATGTTTCCCCCAATTTAAAGATTTACCTAAATTAAATTCAGGTGTTGAGCATGGACACAGTGGTCATGGTCTAATGCTCTCTCCACACAGGAAGTGATTAATTGGTGTGGAGGATTTTAAATAACCTCCTATAACCTCCTGTGGCTCCCTCCTCTCCCCTCTCTGTTGCTCTCTCCGCAACTTGATGTAAACTGTGTTAGAATTGAATGTCTGGATCTTATATTAATCTCATATTACAGCCAATTACCGTGTAGAATCTTTAATTTGACCTTATTTGATAACCGTGATGTGTAATGGCAGAACGGACTCTTTTAGGCTGAGATAAACAGCAAGATATCTGAGGACATTCTTTCGTTCGGATTTTTTCTCACTAAATCTTCCAGTGATCGTATTAGAAACTCTTGCACTTTGTCATTTTTAATTAGATTAGAACAAATTTTCTATGGTCTCCCGAGAAAACAGAATGACATCATGACTTGCAGCCTGATTTTTTTCACAGAGAACATGTTCCTCTTATCTTTCGACATTAGTCAAAGCTTCCTAGGATTGCTATGGAACAGGATTAATTCTAAAATATTAATGATCCCTTTTAAGGCCAGTGCAGGCCTCGCCCCTGACTAGATATGTAATCTTTTAACCCCCTTTGTGCCATGCAGCTGCCTGAGGTTGTAGGAATGGGGTCTTTTTTGGCTTAGTTTCAGCTCAGACATCCACTGGACCGTTAGAGTACGAAGCCTTTAGTCTAGCCTGCCATTAAATCTCATACTTGCCCTTTTCAATTGTCTTCTGCAAGATTTCTTTAAACCATTTTTTATCCAACCTAGAAGATGAGAGAAAAATCTCCCTCCATATTACAGTTACTGTGTGATAGATGTAGTTTGGAGATTTGTCTGCCGTGACCCCAATACCAGTGAAGCTAAATAGCATAAAACTGTTAACACTCGACAGTTTTTCTTTCTGTTTTTGTTATCAATTATAAGTCTGTATTATTATTTCTGTGCTTGTGCTGCTGCATCACCTGAGTTTTCCCTCTGTGGATCAATAAAAGTTTATCTTTTTTTTTCTTAAGACCAAGCCGGGTTGTCATAGTATTGGGTTATTTTTGTCTGAATGGTTGTAAGAAACCATCCAATCACAGAAGTTTCAAGTGACTGAAAACGTGTTCTCCAAATTACATAAAATACTGAAAAACTATTACTGCGCATTTCAAAAACTAACACAAAAGAGAGGTTTGTTATACATAATGCACCCTCATGAAAAATCATCCATTAGACAGTTCAGCCAGTCGTTCGTTGTGCAATTTCATTGCAGAATGTATCAACTAGAAAATCCATTACACTTTAATAAATGGCCTATTGTAACCTTGAGCAACTCTGTGAAAAAAAAATTGAAGACATAACATAATAAAAAGGTACTCTGGTCTCATTTGAGCGAGCGCACTCAGACTTCCAGTAAGGGTGTATATTTAAATTAAAATTTGCTGGTGTGGGAGATTGGGGCACAATGCATATTCAGATGCTAATTCTAGGCATTTGTCTGTGAAGCAGTGGCCCATATAATTTGACTTTGTGTGGGACCGTCCTGAGTGCCAGCTCAGGCTGAGGAGACGGAAATTAAATGTTTATGAGATAATGTGAGAGAAATACAAAGAGAGAATACAGTAAAAGAAAAAAAATACCCTCAATATTTCGTTTGCAGTTTACTTTATGTCCCTCACTAAAAGTACCAATGCTACAGGGAGAAAATTTGTTTTTTGTGGGTAGTTCTTCCTTAACTGAATCAAGGGTCTGAGGACAGAGGGATGTTTTACAGATTGTAAAGCCCCCTTAGGCAAATTAAGATTTGTGATATTGGGCTATATATATATAAAATCTGACTTTGCTTTACTTTAAAGTACTTGAAATGTTAAAGTAAACTCATTCTAGTCCCTGTGCATTAATGTGTAAGCAGCATCTTAGTGTTGCACATTATTGAGTTGGGTTACATAGTTTAGTCTCTTGGTTCCCAACCTAGTGATAACGTTTGATTGTATAAAGGATATGGGTTTGAGAACACTTCAATTCAATTTGTTGCTGCATCTACGAATGTAAGTTAAAACTCTACGATGCAAAGACAAAGCCATATATCAACAACATCCAGAAACAATACTGACATCTTTGGGCCTGAACACATCCGAGATGGACCGAACAGAACGGAAGTAACAATGTAAAGTAAAAATGTTGCTGTGGTCTGATTAGTCTACATATTAAATTGATTCTGGGCTAAAGGGGAAAAGGACCATCCAGACTGTTACCAGTACAAAGTTAAAAAGCCAGCTTCTGTGCTGGTATAGGGTAGATGTTATTGCCCATGGCACGATGGGCAACTTGCACATGTGTGAAACATACTGCCATCCAGGCGACACTGTTTTCAGGGACGTCGCTGCTTCTTTCCCCACAAGTGCTGGTAGACTGGAAAAGGATTTCACTTTCTACACTTCAGCAATTAGTTTACTGTGTTCTCGAACAAGTTGTCAGGATGTAACAGTGGGAAACATGATCCTGTCCCAACTTTGTGGAGTGTATATTTAGTTAGTCTATCAGTTTGAACCATAAATGTCTTGTCTTTGTACTCTATACAACTGAATACTGTATAGAGTATTTATGTTTTACACAGCGATCCGACTTTTTATAAATCGGGGTTGTATATCCAGTGTTATGACAGCAGACGCACACCACAACAACCAACAACAACACCATCATACAGCAACATTAAGGTTGCTGTTTACAGTAATTACAAACTCCCTCCCTGATGTGCTTTAAGCTATATATGTGGGTGGTGTGTACATTGTGTGTAACAGTGAGTAACAGAATGTGTAATTATGTATGGTAATTGCACATGAAGTATGTACATGTAAAAGCATGTGTAGCCCTTGTTTGTGCGCTGTTCTGAGCACGTTTAGGTGCATCTATGTGTGTCTTTGTGGTGGCACTTCCTGATAAATAGGCCTCCAGATGTGTGTGAAGCCTATCTCTGGCAGTGAGGAATATTGGCTCTCCCTGCTACTTTATCATAGAAAGGCAGCTCTGACAGAAACCCTGACACAGAAACCTCTCCTAGAAGGGAAGTGGGGACAGCTTGGGCATAATTAGAATTAATGCAGAGATGTGGAATAAGGAAATGAGCCATCACAATAAAGATCAGCTCTTCATTTCAATTTTATGCTTCACTCGTTGAATTTCATGGGTAATAATGGATAGGCAAGGCTGCCGATCACTATTGCTTGTGATGACAGATATGTATGCACTGTTTCTTTATGCTCCCATAGGCAGAACAATGAGAGGAGGAGGAAATGGAAAGACAAAGAACAGGCAAGGAATGCTAAGTGTTTATTATGGCCATATTTAACCATTTGTTGCAAATATTTCATTGATTTATGCAAGAAAAAAACTTATTTGCAGAGCCCTCGATGTTTTTTTACATAATGTGTAATGTTAGACTGCCACCAGTTTACATACCTATGTTACATACCTAAGTGAATGTGAATGCTACTGTGTGGTGTATCACAACCGTCTGTTAATGCTTAGTATTGCAGGATGTGGTAATCTTCATGATGGTGTGTGATGATTACCCCGCTGTCAGCGTTCGACTCTGGTTAGCCCTTGCCTTCCACTGTGAAAGCCAACTGGAAAACAAATCTCAGTATCCTTTTACATAACAGCTGGGAAATAATAGCCAAGTAACATATTGAGGGCTTAGAGCCAACAGGGTGCAAGTGCCATGTTGGGTGAATAGGAGCATTATACTATGTCAAATGAAAGCTTCCAGTGCGATCTTTTCAGAGCCAAAAGGACACAACTGAAATGATGAGGCGTAAGGCATAATGGTAAAAGTGGAGTTTTGTGCCAAAAGGGCACAAGTGAGCTTACACTCTTTGTTATGAGGAGTTTTATAGCCCTTTGAATGTGTCAAATGAATAGTCTGAGTCACAGGACACATCAATAAATGATAATGTCACTTGAAAAATGTATTTAAAAAAGGTGGAAGTACATACAGATATACTGTTTACCGAGTTTGTAGACGTTTAACATTAACACATCTTTATCATTGATTTGTTCTGTTCCTTGTGGGTTGAAATGAATGTGGTTTGCAGTCGCATACTTACATAATGCCCATATTTTGCATTAGTCTATTGGGAAAACATCTGTGCCAAAAAATGTGTGTAGAGTACATGGCAAAAATAGCTGATTCAAGTTTGATCAACCTTTACGCCCCTTTGGCTTCAAGCCCTTTTGAAACCAACTACTTCTGTTTTTTCGGGGGATCCTGAAGGTTTAAGGGGTTAAACACAAACCACAGTGTCTTGAGTGTGAAGTTCCTCATTGCATATCATTGCTTATCTCTATCACCCCATTTCCTGTCAAGACGCAAAATGTCTAAAATACAAAAAATACTTCTGTTTTCGTTTCTTTCTTTGTCACTTCTGTTTTTCTGCATGCACAGAATGTTCCAAACACTTTGTTTCATAGTATGATTACATACACAACCCCCAGTCCTCATCAGCACTGGCATCTGTTTATGCTTGTCGATCAAAAGTGTATTATGTGATAGTGTTGAAGTTGACACATGCCTCTCTGTATTGATTGACATGGTTTATATGATGATTAATATTGGTCTCTGTGTCATATCCATGATTTTCTAGGTTTAATATTCTCACCCTCATCATAGTGATGACCCATCCGTAGTTGGTGAAAATGTCATGTGT
The DNA here is from genome assembly GCA_946959425.1 of Argyrosomus regius. Classification (NCBI taxonomy): domain Eukaryota; kingdom Metazoa; phylum Chordata; class Actinopteri; family Sciaenidae; genus Argyrosomus; species Argyrosomus regius. Next base: position 29,292,133 of record OX336882.1, read on the forward strand.
GAGTAAAGAGGCCTTAGAGAGGCTCGAGAGATGGAGTGGGATGTCCACTAATGTCTGGGTTTGTGTGTGCCTATGAATGGTGGAGTGTGTTGGATAAAAGGGCTACTTAAATGAAGTCTATTCCATTTAAAGAACTGATCAGTGCAGCATGAGGTAATGGGTAGTAATTTAAAGTTCCATGTTTGTCACAGTTGGATAAGTTGCATCTTCAACCTTTCTCACTTGCTTGAACTTAAAAACATTCCCACTGTCCTAAAACATTTAAAAACATAGCGGTGACAAATTTGAACCAAATATAATCCATCATACCATGTTACTTTACCTTCTCTTGTGCCCTACACCACACTTAACAATGCAAACTATATTATTATAAGGCCCAGGTGAGAAATGGTCCAACGCCAACTCCTTTACATAGTATTTTTAAATGGTGCAGCACAGCAATGCTATTAAAGATAATTGAGAGGGTAATCCCTGTTGGGTACTTCCTCTCTCTGCTGACAATGATTGTGGGTTTTGACAACCACAGTTCATTAGTGGGTATTAGGACAAAGCTCACACAAGAGACCACACTGTCAAAGACGTGTAATATCTTCCTCATTACAGAAGGTATCAAATGCACTGGCACACCACCCATAGGTCTTTATTTCATTACGCCATTCTTATTGTCTCTGGGGTGCAAATCTTAATGAATGCATATGTATAATGCATCTATATTGACATCCACTTGACAGGAGGGATTATTCTCTATAGCTTTTATGAGGCTGACATGTCGTAATTGGAGCAGGAACAATTATGAATATGTAGCTTACCCCTTCCTGTCAAGGAAGAAGAAAATAAATTGCAGATTTCATCACTGCATATGTATAGTATTCTTGCTAAATGATTACCAATTATGATTAATCATGCAAAATGTAATGTCATCTTTCTTTGAATGCTATTTTAAACGTCCCTGCTTGCTTTCCCTTTCAAAATAATCAACGCAACCCATTAATATTCCTCACAAGTAAATAAATCAGTAAATACTAGTAAATTATTTTTAAAGTTTTAATCATATATTAAATCAAATGAATGTCTTGAACAATATCCGAGCATGATGGTGCTGTAATTTGCATACATTTCATAAGTGAAAAAAAAAAAAAATGCTTTTAGCAATAGCAATAGTCAAGGGTGATAGTGCAGCTTTTAAAATTACAACAGATAATCATACGTGCAGCTTTGTGGTATGTGATGGTCCATGAAGTGAGATCCCATTTGTTTTTGATAGCTATGACCCTGATAGATGTAGAGTGCCAAATTTGATCCTAATTCGAGTCTCACGATTGTCACGTTTCACTGCTTTACTATACTGCTCAGTGATTTGGAGTTTTCTTTTTTAGTCTGAGAGTCAAGAGAGACAGGGTTGAGAGTGGATTGAGATGGAGACTGAACTGGGAGCTTTGACTAGATAACACAGTAATTTAATTTTCTGTCCTCTAGCGTGCTGCACTACTGAATATTATTCATCTAAATGGAGTGAGCAGCACACTCACACAAGAGGAATGAGAATACTGGGTATTTCTAAAGAGAGGCTTTGTCTGTACAGCAAAGTACTGCACCGAGATGACATAGGTGGTACAGATGCTTATGAGATATGGAAGAATTCATCACTATAGGCCTAGGTCTACCATTAAACTACTGTATCTATGTATGTATTTTTACCAAGCTCAAGCATGTGATTTAGTTTTCATACACATAGTACCATGCATAGTAGCCATATGATGTTTCTAATTTTGCCTGATTAAAGCCTTTATCAAGTGTATAGTACTGACTGCACTCAAGCACAGGTGTAGCTAATAACATTAATAATGGCTGCATAGTGTTATCTGTCCCGGTTCCAGGTCCTTGAGCATGCTGACTCTTTGTCATGACTCGCTGGGACACCTGGATGGAACAAATCCATCATGAATGTTATAGGTTTCTCCTGATATAACAAGATGTCTGCAGTGACAAACTGTGGGAGTACTTGTAGCGTTAACATTAATAGTAGCACAAACAGTTTGGTAACCCAACATACTAAAGCTTTTCTGCAACTTCAACATGAGCCCTAAAAACACCTCTGTGTGTGCAGGATGAGATAGTCATACACATAAAATTGGGATTTAAGATGTTGATGTCTATGCTAACATATTAAGACTACAAATGTGAACTCTACAGGGGTGGTATGCTGTAAAAATAGCAAAGAACTTTATCAAACACACTGGTAGCAAAAAAATATCTGCAATTTTTCAACTTGCAAGCACAATTTTCAGCAAACTTCCACCGTGATTCCACTGGGCATAGATATGTAATGTTGCGTCCGCACAGCTTCAAGTCCCACCAGGTGCGTTTCAGAAGTAGAGGGTTTTGTTAGCTTTAACAACTTTAACTTAACAGATTTCAGATTGTTCCCTGATTTATCTGCTTCTGCCGAGGGTAAGTAGGCTACATTTTTTGGTCTGTTTTTTTTTTTTTTTTTATGATCGTGTCTCTGCATTGGATGTTATATTTTAAAAATTCACAAGATTCTCTATGCCATTACTGTTTTTTACTTCCATTCAGCTCGATCCGCTCTGTGCTGCTTAAGGCGGTTGGTCGTGGGTTCCATCAAAAATAGACCAGCCACGTATTCTCCATGGAGCAGAGCAGAGAGCTGCTTCTGGGACACTTTTGAAACCCAGTGCTGCAGTGCTTCTGGTGAAAGCACAAACACAAGTCTAGGATGGTCGCTATCAGCTCTGGTGGAATCCATGCCCGGTGGAATGAAGCGGTCAGGCAGATAATGTAGCATCTAGTGAAACAGAACTGATATGAACCATAAAAAATATGCTTCAGGTAGCTGTCCAGCAAGGAGAAGACTTTATATATATATAGCTGGTGTAGAAATGGAAGTGTATCTGTAATGTCTGACAGACATCTCAAAAATGTGGCTGAAATATAGCTGGTCTTGACAGAATGTATATTTTTCACATACTTTGTAAAATAGTGTGTTGAAAAAAAAGTTGCCTTTACTTCATGCAGGGTCACTGCAAAAGAGGCGTATACTTGAAAGCCCAGCTCTACCGCCTCAGTCTGTATGGCCTCTCCTCAGCCACTCACATACAGTAGCTCCCACTGCTGCTTCAGTCCTCACAGCCTGCTTTAAACTCACCACATGAATGCCTAATTCACATAGTACTGTTACACTGCCAACGGTACAAATCCTCAGCATCCATCTTCCACGGGGGTTGCAGACGCTACGCTTCCAGCTCTGCTTGGTCTGCCTCTGTTCGGAGACATGGGGTTAGGAACGATTTTTCATTGACATGCTTCATCTACCACATCCTCCCATAGCACCGTGAGCTCCACAAAATCCATGATTTGCTGCACCTCTGACCATAAGTTTAGCTTTAAACTGTATTGTTGTTTTATTTTTCCTTATCTTTTATTGCAAGATAAAAAAGTACCTCATAATGCATATAATGCCTTCCTCTCAGGGGTCTATTTGTGGAGTCAGACCAGCTTTACCTAGGCGCATCCTATGTTTATTGTACATTTGTTCCCTCTCTGTGTACCTTTTTGAAATGGTTATCCAAACAGTAGTGGCTACTTGAGTGTGCCCTGAGGTTTACATACCCAAAAGGATTGTGTGAAGTTAGTGAGATCAGTTTGGGTAGGAAGCAGAGAAGAAAAAATGGTTTGGTGGTTTGATAGCAGTAAGTCATGAAATGGTATCACATAGTTTTAATGCACCAAAACAAGTACTGCCTACTGTATAATACACCTTATTTTTCCATTTTTGAATCCTGACACTACTGAATAAATGTTTAAACAAACATTTTGCCACAGTTTTCTTGTTTTTAGATATTCAAACCACTGCAAAATTCTTATTTTATTTGATAAATCATTACTTATGTTGGATTACACAACTTCTTGTTACCTGAAAAGGTTCCTACATGCTGCTTTTAATTATCTTTGCCATTTCGTGTTGATTTCCTGGTCTGCTGTCCCAATGGGCAGTCACTCTCAGCTCACAAGACATTATTTGGATGTGAAGGTGTTCTGCACTCCAAGGGAAGGGGGGAGGGAAGCATTTGCACTGCTGAAAGACAAGGTCCTGTATGTACATTTATATTTATTGTTCAGAGTTCTTTCATAGTCTCACTCATAGCAGTCAAGAGAGGTGACTGTGCAGTATCAGACATTTAAACTGCTCCAGTGGGTCAGTACTACACCCCCTCTCTGCATCTGACCTCCTCACAAGCCCGTAATGGAGGTCAACCAACAGTTAATCCCAAGTTAAGCCTCTTGCCAAAACAGAGTGAGGTGGAATAGATCTGGTTAGGGGACTGGGACAGCACTCTGTTGAGGTGCACAAATGTAACAGGCGTGGTGTAAAAATAGCAAGAATTTTTTGTTTGTTTGTGTTTTTTAGATTCTGGAGGCTTTTTATAGATGAACCATGGAGATTTTAGTTTGTGGGCCAAATGAGTGAGGGCTGGAAAAGAAATTAAGAGACACACACTGAACCCTTCTTTCTTTTTCATTCTCTTTAATGAACGTCCTTAATTTTCAAATATATTCTCACAGATGTTAGTACTAACAAAAAGCAGTCATTCAAATAAGCTGTGGACGTCATCATCTATAGCAGACAAGACAATAATTCGGCTACAGTAGAACCTACATGCTGGTGCTGTTGAAGACAGTGACTGTCAGATTTTAACCTATCTGAACAGATACCGCTACAGCAGTACTTAGCCTCCATGCATCACTGTGCAGGGAGCTTCTTTGAATAGAAATTTAACATTTGTTATGGGCCCATTAAAACTATTATTACTCTTGTCCAAAAGGAGCAAAGGAGAAAATTGTCTGACATTGTTACAGAGCCACAAAGTCCACAGAGGGAGGAGGTTGAGGAGTCAATGTTGGTTTCTTTTAAGCATGACCAAAGTAGTAATTATTTTAACCACGATGTCCAAGGTTCCCTAACTTTAATCAATTTGTTATTTAATGCAAAACAACACTGTTCTCTTAACCTTGACCAAGCAGTTATTTAAGCCCAAACCATTCACCCGATCAAGTCATTTTTGTGCCTAAGCTTAATCAAACCTCAACCATGGCAGCGTCAGATCAGAAAACACTTCTAGTTTTGCAACAGTGGTTTCTAATGGAAGGCATTGACAAATGATGTTTTGCTGAAAGGGACATCACATTAAACGAATCCAATTAATTTAGAGTACTTGTGTTGCTTTAGCCTAACGACATAAACAACACCTGCATTGCCATTAAATTATGGTATAGGACATAAAAACATGTGTTACTAAATTGTTCAAGATGAACATAACTACCGACTGAGCTGCTCATATAACAGAATCAGTATTTTGACCTTTTGTTACTCGTTTGTTTTGGAGCATTTAATGTTTGAAAAGAACACTTCAGATGTAAGAACTTGTAGATGTAAGGATATGAGAGAATATAATAATAGAAGATCTTTTCATTTAGTCAAGGTCAGTCATTTTACCATCTTACTCTTGTCTGTTTGTCTTGTGTCACTATGGTAGGTTAATAAAAGCATGTTGCTCACCAAATCATCTACATTATTAAATGAATAATATTCAGATATTATATCAGATAAATTACCTTAACCTTCCAAACCCCAGTAGCATTGTAGCATGTTGCTGTGGTTCACTGGGAAAATCACTGAATTTATTCATAATCAAAAATGTAAAGAAATTCACATCATAAGTTGGTTTTACTTCAAAAAGAGATCAGCTGACATTTCTGAACTCATTCCAGTGCCCCAAACAGAGGTTGGTAAGGTCATTAATTTTGCAGTTATAGTGCCAAGATGTCCGTTATTTGACGGGGACTGAAAACATGGTGGTAGACACATTGTCTTGAGCTCCCCAGTAGCATTGACTGTGTCTCCTTGGTTTCTCCTCTAGCCTGTTTCCTAGCCTCTTACATTGCTTCCTAAGTGCACCACATCATCGCGATCTGGCCAGTCCTCTCTGCCGACTCTTCGGCCAACTGTCTCCAGGAAAACAGCATCTGTCTCTACAGTGATTATGTGAAGAAATTCATCATAATCCATCAACTCATGTTGTTGTAAGAAACAACAGTCATGTGGTAGCAGGTAGAGATTTTGGCAACTTATGAGGAAAGAACTTTGAATTTATGTGGAAAAGTTACACCACACATACACTCTAGACCACTAAGATATGTGCTCGTTGTCTGTCTGCATCAATAGACTCACACTGTTTAATGACACACCATTACCGACTAGTATCTGTGAGCAGAGGCGGCAGATCTTTTAGCATTCCAAACATGCGGGTGGTGACTGGTCTTATTAACAATGAAGCCCACAGGGCTTCCGCTACCAGGCTTCCTCCACAAGTCCTTTATCACCTGTTGAGAGCTAGTGAGCGCGGGCGCTGCGAAATAAACAGAGGTATATGCCTACCTGCTGCTACGGCCCGGTGGCCATCATCTCACTGACAGAATAAGATATCACAGCAGCCATCTGAGAGCAGAGCAGCAGACCTTCTGGGACCTTCATAAACCACATCGAAACCATGTGATCTCCAAACCATACTTAGAAGAGTTTCATAATATATTATGAAGTGATCAATCACCTGACTGTGCAGAGGACACCTTCGGTGCTGGGAGGACGAATGAACATAATGAAGGTCTCGGCAGTGCTGTTTGTCAAGGCCAATCAGTATCTCAGCCATAGCACAGTTTCATGGTATTGCTATTATACAACATGTGATGTGAATGTTTTGCATGAGATAAAGCAAAGATAGAAGCCTCATGTTGTGTTCTCCCAACATCCAGTGTTATATCTGACAATGCATTCACTTTACATGTATTACACAAATGTTAGATGCCAAACAACTTTACTCAACTACCATGAAAAAAATACATTGAGATTACCCTCTACTCAAGTGTCTAGTCTGCCCTTTAAAAAGTAACTTAGAATAAAAAGCACAAGTGGTAATAGTAAATTAAGTAGTAAATTATACAGAGTGATATAGCTTGTGAAGAAGTATTATACTGTGTAAGACTGACGTACAATCACAATGCGTGGTAAGAACTGAAGGTGATATAAGAAACTGACAAACTCACAGAAATATCAAAAAGAACAGATAAAACAGAATAGAAAAAAATGTGGAAAAGTTCTTAATTGGGCCAGTTTTAGCTGACAGTGGAGGTATGAGTAGCCGCAGTAATTATGAACAAAGGACTGCCGTGAGCCTGCCTCTTCAGCAGGCAACTTCACTTTGCTGATTGTGCAGTAAAATGAAGGTGGACTGAAAGCTGCAAACTGGATGTCATAGCAGGTGACCGTCGTAATTATACATCTTTTGCAGTATCAACAAAAGCTGCTAAAATTCCTGTGTTGAGAGGAATGGTGCTGAAAAACTGCAGTAGCACATTGTCATTTAACCAAACATGCTTTTTTTTGTTTGTTTTTAGTATTTGTGTAACAAAATGCTCTCAGGCTTTCTCTACATCTTGGAGCAGCTCCTACAATTTCAAACTGAGGTATTGTTTCAAATGCAGTGGGTCATTGATACCGAAGCTTTTCGGTAGTGTGTTTGTGGCTGTCCTACTGTATCCAGTTCAGATGCTGTCTTCTCTATCAGACAATTTTCATCCTGTGTTCATGATCTGGGGCTGATTTTGACCCAGGATGGCAGGTGAATGCAATTAACCACCTGGTGAAGTAGAAAACCAGGCCTGCTCTGGACCCCGAGGACTAGATTTGAGGAGCACAACTCTACACCATATGTACACTGCACTTGTTGTGAACTGGGTTGAAGTGTGGGTCATGGAGACACTGGACAGTAGATGTGCCACTGATATGCAATACTTCTATCTCCCTTTAATGATGATTTATATTGGTTTAATGTAACAATGCTTTTAAATAAGCACTATTTTATAAGGAGCTTGCAGGCTTCTTAAAAAGCAGTGTGTAGGATTTAGTGGCATCTGTCATGGTTTAGTAAGGCTGAACCCAAATGCAGATACAGGACAGGCAGGGAAGGTGAAAACAGGTCTTTAAGTATACTGGCAGCAATCGAGAGATGTGCCTGGCTGTTGAGAGGCAGAAGAAATCCGGGTGGAGGCTCGGCAGATGGAATGTGTCAGGCATGAGAGCTGGCTGACGGGCTTGGTGGATGGTGAGATGGGAGGCAGGCAGGTGATCCTGAGACAGAAGGAAAAAACAGGCGTAAGTCTCAGACAGGCATGCAAACTAACTAACTCAATGCAAAAGTAAACTAACCTCATATGTGTGCTGCATAGACTAACCACGAGTGGAACCATGATCCGGGGAGGACTGGCAGTTTGTCCAAAGCTCTTGGGGTGATGACTAGGTGGCAGGCAGGTGTGCTTATTGCTGAAGATGGACAGGTGTGTAGAGAGAGTGAGGAGGGGAGACCACACCCACACAAACACTGACACAGAGACAGGGGAAGAGGGAAACAGGGAAAAGACACTGAGGCACAGCTGTGGCCATGACAGCATCTAGTAGTGTAGTTGCCAATTGCAACTCCACACCTCACTCCCACCTCCCTAATGGGAAGGAGAAACTATGGTGGCTGTGTAATATGTGAAAAACATGATACATGAAAGGCCCCATCTAGACCCAGGGTTTGGTTTGTTCATTCTGGCCTACTGTAGAAACATAGAGATTCAACATGGCAGACTTAATGGAAGAGGAGCTGCAGTGTGTGTGTAGATAAAAAAAGGCTCATTCTAAGGTAACAAAAACATAATGATTCTTATTTTCAGCTGATTACACAATAATAAAATCATAATTAGGCATATTATATTCCATTTCTGGATCATCTTACACACTGGACACTTAAGTACTAAGTAAAAGGCTGTAATTTCATGACCATATTATTATTTTAAATGGTTCAATTTATAGATGAGAAATAAGAAGTGTGTGTATGTGTGTGTGTGTCGTGATTTATTTAAGAGTCAGTCCACCAATTTTTCACATCAAATAAAGCCTTTTGTGGCTCTAAAGAAAGCTGCTCGAGCATCTGCTGAAAACACAATTACAGCAAAAACCATTTCACCACAATGAATTTTCATTTTCAGCAGAAATGAAACTCTGTCATTAGAGAACATTATGTCTGTTATGTCCAGCTCGGGCACTGCTGAAACAAAAAGGCATCTTAAGCGAGAAACATTTATTGAAAAAGGTCATGCGATAAGAGTTCCGCAGTACGTTTCTTCACACAATGAAATACAGTGAAATCAAAGCATTGGAGCTTTTCCCAAAGACATTGTCGAATTTTAAACTGCAGATTTGAACCACCTATCTGACGTTCACAGAGGTCTTGGCCGTGTGTAGCTCGATTTGTCTCTAATGCCAATACCAATGGCACCAATTATTCAACCTTAGAGTGGCCTCATCCAAAATAATGAACTTCACTGTCAGTGAGTTTGCAGTTGTTGCTCAGCTTTTGTTGGAGCAAATTGGTCGGATTAGTGACGTTTCAATGGATGGTCTCATTTCATTTTATTAGCCCAATACTGATAGAGCAGTTCCTTTCCAAGTGGCTATAATCTATAATCAAAATACTCTATGCTATAATAAAGAAAATAGTAAGTAACTGTCTACGATAGGGTTAGAATGATTATTTCCTATACTATACATACATCCAGTGATAGATTAGATATTTCTCGCCAAAACATTGCCGCGTACGAATGTGCACCTCACTAGCTTGTCATACGTTCTCTCCATTACACTTCACCACACCTACATTACTTCATACTCGGTTCACACGAAAACACATTTTGGAAGAACTCCATTAAACTCCCTCTCATTAATTACCATTTCACTAGAGTGGGTTCACGAGTTGAGTTCATTTCTGCTTAAGAGGATTCTGAACCACACTGTAATTAAAATGCACTCTGCCTCATTCTTTATAAATGGTTTGAATGGCGCATACAAAGTGGCCAGATGTGTAGCATACTATATTTCTGTAGAAAAGACAGACAAACAACGTTATAAATATTCTACATGCTCATAAGAGTTTGGGTCCTTTTGGTGTCAAGTTTTAAAGTGCGGACCTTAAATGTTTATTGGACCCTTAAATTCTTTATATGACGTGCAGAGCAACACACTCTAATTAATCCAGTATATTAAAGCTTGTCTTTTTTAATTTGTATTCATAACTTAGAAGAATATTATTTGACCTCCAGGGACCTTTTGCAGTAAATGACAGCCCATACAGTGTCGCTCTAGATCTATAAGAGGTATGGACGTGGGGACAATTTATGTGGCTGCAGTTTAATTAAACTGAAATGTTTTCACAAATTCCAGATACTGTAAACTCAAAGTGGCTGATGGGAATTGTATTATCGCCCTGACTGAAATTGGTTGGAGGAGTGAGACAAAAATAAAAGCTAATGTACAGTGAACCAGTTATAAAAGTAAGTTCCGTCCCAGCAGGTTACATCAACACTAAAGCTTTTGAAGCAAAGTAATTTGAAGTAAGCTTACACTATTTGGCTTTTGGTAAGTTTGGTGGTGTTGCGATAATTAAAAGGTACAGTGTGTAGGATTTAGTGGCGTCTAGTGGTGAAGTTGTAGATTGCAACCAACTGAATACCACTCGCCTCGCCTTCCCGTTCCAAGCATGTAGGGTAAACTACAGTGGCCGTGAAACTAGCGAAAAGCAGAAAAGGCCTTATCTAGCGAGTCCTTTTGTCTGTTCTGGGTTTGTAGAAACATGGCGGTTCAACTCCACGGAAGAGGACCCGCTCCCACTGTAGATATAATACTCATTCTAAAGTAATAAAAATATACTGATTCTTATTTTCAGGTTAAAATACACAAATGAAAACACAGTTATTGGTTAACATATTTCATTTCTGCCAGTAGACCCCCTTAAATGTTACCCACTTCATGTACTATACCTTCTTTTGCTATTTACTGTATTTCTCTAGGCGGGGCACTTACTGTTTAGTGTTACACATGTACAAACAAACAGTAATTCCAACTATTTTAAAGACTTATTTTAAATCCCCTGATAATGACCTCCTCCCTCTACAAAGGAACACACCAACAATGTTACATTAATTAACACAAAGTATTGACTTAACCCTTGAGGCTGCTACAAAAAAATGTGTAGTAAGTAAACACTAGCCGAACTCTAACCACATAAATGTATGCAGTTGCCATAGCAACATCAGTTACCTCAAGGCTAATGCTCCATTATCCCATACAGCGTCTAACCAGTAATAGAAAATGCATCACCACTTCTGTAATACATTTTCAAATAATATGTAACCTTTATGTCATAACAACGTTATACTTTGTCAAGACCACTGGCATGTGATCTAGTTCCATTAATACATTAACAGTTCGATTAACACAGAACACAAATAAATTCTTGCAGTATACAAGGGTTGCAAGAAGGAAGGTAGTACTGCCAATCCCAGTGGAAATTAACATGCACAAACAAACAAACACTGATTCATTACAACTGCGGGCAGCAACTCTGAACCTATGAGCTCATAGGCTCGGTGTCTGCAACATGCAAAGCAGAGCCAGCAGGGTGCAAACTACACAGGAGCTCTTAATAAGACATGAGCTCCCCTGAAAGCATGATTTATGACATTTTGTGGAGCCTCTAAAATATTGACAGTGTGCTATTTTTGCCATGCATTTCTAATGTTCTGTATCTTGACCATCATGGATCATGCGTAACATTAGCGATTCATCATAATTACATCATAATCTTCACTCAGAGGGTTAGGTAGGATTAGTTAGATACCTACATTACACTTTAAATACCTTCAGTAGTGCATACATATACTGAAACATTGGCAGGACACAGACATACTGACAGGATTTTAAAATTACAAATCACAATACATTAAGACCTTGTTAGATAGTAAGGATAAAATAGAAAATGAAAGCAAAAGGTCACTAAGAAGAGTACATGCTGAGAGTGGGTTTTAGATCACATCATTAATCCAGTCTGAATCTACTCTAATCCTGTCATTATATTTAGCAGCCCAGTGGGTCATAAGAGACTGTATGGAAGAACAAAAACCCACTGACACACATATATACACAGCAACAGTTAGAGTTAATTAAATAATTCCTTCACACGTGTAATTAATCTTTACCTTGCATTTCTTTACGTACTTTTTATGTATCCTCATATACCCATCACAAGACAAAACCACAGCAATCATATAAAATATATGCAGGGCTGCATTCTTTTCGATTTGATATGCCTAAATCAAATTATGGCAGACTAATGCCATTCACTGTAACAATTTGACTGAGCTCATTATAATTTGAGTAGGTCTTTTCTTGGCCTGATCGTTTGGCAACAACAAAACTACGCCATGAATTGCAACACATAAGTCACAAAAGCAGTAAGGAAATCAACGTCATTGAATTTTTCACATCAAATTAAATTAGGAAAGGCAGACATAGCAATATGTTAGAATTTGTTAGTATTGGCTTCGGTGAACTGCATGAAAAACAAATCAGCCTGAGCTTTGTTCAGCTAAATCATGTTTTTACGACACCTGTGAGATTCAGTTTTTTTTGTTTTTTTTGTTTTGTTTTTGTTTGTTTTTTTCCTGCAGCTGTCATGTCAGATTAATTTATACCAGTGGTATTTGGCATTGTATTGACTTCAAGTGAAGCATAAGGGCTTCTATTCAGTGAGATTAAAGGGCACCCATTCAGGAAGGATGAAAAATGAAATGCACAATGCTTCATGTTTCATTCTGCGGTTATTGTTTTGGCTATTTACCTTTTCTTGCAATGAGTAATCTGAAGAGCTTTTAATAAGGTTTAAATAAGTGTAAATAAGGGTGCACTTGTGTGCACGCTTGTAATATAATACCATATAATAGCTTGAGTCTTAATAGTGAGTGTTTATCAGCAGTGACACACAAAGACCTCAGTTTGTAGTGTGGGTTAGGCTCCTCCGCGACCTGTTTTGTTCTCTCCTTACCTGCGGGTCACATCAAACACACCCCATAAGCAGCAAACAAAACGCGTGAAATTGTTGCAGCAAGGTGACAAAGAAGAAAAAGGTGAAGACAGAAATATTGTCTGTATCTGTATGACACAATTAGAAACCTTTCCTTCTCCGTAATGATGAGCCTAATCAGAACAGTTTTAACTTTTACGTCAAAGTAAAAGCTATTTAACAGCAGGAGGGATGGTGTTCATCCCTCTTGTAAAAACAACACCACATTGAAGTTGTTCTTGCACATTGAGGTGGCCCAACACCTTACCAAGACACTTTGTTGCTTTTTTTCTTTACGCCTGAGTATTTTGCTGCTGTTCCCACTATTTGTAAAAAAAACTAAAAAAAAAAAAAAAAAACTCTGAGAGACTGTTGTATTAATCTTTATAGCCTCCTCAGCTGCTCACCAGGCAGGCTCTCTTTTATTAAAAATGACTAGATGCATATTAAAGTGAAAGCCTTGCATTCATCCATGAACATTTATACAGCAGAGATTCCACAGAAAGCAGCTGACCTGCATATCCAGACAGGATCTAGAGTACAGTATCTCAAGGATACACGTAGGAATATAGCTTTAGTATTTTTAGTGTGGAAAGTACTGCAATATGGCTCAATGTCAACGAGTGTGTGTGTGCGTGTATTTGTGTCTCATACATTTCCACTTGTTAAGACACTTGATGTGATTCAGTGTACTGAAAATGTACTTGGAAAGCTTCAAAAGCATTTTGATGCTACACTGGCTTCTAATGGGATGAAGGACACCGCCATTTCACTGATTTCGGTAATACTGGCTCATACTTAATGGAGAAAGTGTTTTCTGGTTTTCCTTTTGATGTTCTTCAGCTGCTCCGCCTCATCTTGCTATGATTTACGTAGTTTCTTAATGGACAGAGAGTTTTACTTGTTACTAAAGTAAGTTGGTTCGTTCTGTCCATGACACCTGGACTGGGAGCTCAAAGCACCGCTACCAAAGAGGATAGGTGAGAGGTAAAGGTGAGCCAGTGGTGAATGGTGAGCAGAGAACATAGCCAATGTCATGCCAAATCCGGAACTGGGCAAACAGCCAGTGTAATGGACCTCAGCAGCTTCTGCGAACATGGCAAAGATGAAGAGACCCATTGACAGAGGAAGCTGAGAAGGGAAAAGGAGAGTGATTGAGAGGCAAAGTAAATATCAGGCTGGTCTTTAGTTATTGACGAGAGCTTCATGAAATAAAAGGCTGAAAGACAGATGTGGACGTAGGTGTCTTGCTAAGTAATGTAACCACAACAAATGCATGTTTACAAAGTAAAAGCTACTCAACAGCATCGGCGTAAGAGACTAAAAATCTCAAGGATTAGGACATATATAGATGTTTTGGCAGAATGGTGTTTATTCATCTAGTAGAGTTCCAAAGACTAAAAACAATTCCGCACTGAAGCTGTTCTTGCACACTGAGGTGATCCTGTAAGTCAGCCAACAAAAGGACAGTAATAGGGCCAAGCATAACAGGAACACTTAACCAGCAGAAATTAGTCCTTCAACTGTAGAACATTACTGTGCGTCATTAACAGCATTGCACAATACTGCTGCATCTTACATGTATTTTGATATCAGAGAGCAAATTTATTGCGCATGATAATTTCGCTCAGATGTACAGTATTCTGACTTTCAGCAAAGTCAAGGGAATTATGTCCACCACCAGCGTTTTAACCGTCAAGTTCTGCTTGGCCACCTTGTATCTGTATTAGCTACACACAAGAGTTTCCCTCGCTTGATGCCAGTAACACACGACTGTCAAAACACAAAGGTTTAAGTAGGCCATCTTATTGATGCAGTTGGTTGCATCCACCACTGCAGTTATTCTGCTGCGAGGCATTTCCTGTCAGTTCTGCAGTTGCACCACTGAGGCTGTTCATTGACTGAGAGCCCAGGAGAAGCTTCATTGACATCCAACACATCAAACATGCCTGGAAGGCATTTCTTCACCTTCTCCAAGAGCCGGTCCTTTTGCTGATAGGAAAGACACACGCCTTCACTTTCAAAGGAGAGAAAAAAGCTGCACTTTTGAAAAGTAATTTTTCTATGAAGTTTCATATTTTGTATTCCGTGTTCAGTGGGAATAATGATAAATATAGAAAATGTCTTTCTTCATTCATGCAAACTATTCTCTTTCATGTTTCCATCACTCAGTTACCTTCCTCACACTATCACCCTAACTAGTTTTAATGAAAGACCAAAGACATACACAAGTAAACACAAACATTTTGCTGTTGTCATTATAGTCCGCAACATTTGGATGAGCCACATGTCAAAAATACTACAATTTGATGCTGTTTAATTTAAGAATAAAACAGTGTTTTTATCTTAAATGTAACCTTAGCATTATTCAAGTTCTCAGTATTATATAAAGTCCTTTGTTAAAGTTGTTTTCTGCAGTGTGGTGCTGCTGCTGAGTTCTTATGTTTACCGAGAACCAGCATCTAATTGGAAACCTTTCCATACAGCCCTATACATAAAGTTAAGTTAACATGGTTTTATCATCTCACTCAGTGCACCAAGCTCTAATAAATATATAAATTCCAGCTTTCAACAAGACTGGGTTAGGCTTTAAAGTTTAAAAAGTTTTTCATTTCTATCATCAGCAGAAAACACATCAGCATAGCTCACATGCAGCTGGTGGTTACCTTCTTCCTATATACATTACATATATCTGGCACTTTTGTCATAAGTGACATTTGTTTTTCACAGACGCATATGGAGTCCTTTGGGATTCATAGTGTTGACTTTGAAATGTGGAATGCGGGAATTGAACCACCACTCTATAAATGGCTGATCTACTCAGCCTTAGATACAAATGAATGCCAAAATTACAAAATCTGAAAGAAAAACCTACCAAAACAACAAATTCACAAACAGTAAGAACAAAGAAACCATTTTATTTTCATTACCATACCATACAAGGATACAGTTTGATACCATTCCTACCGTTTCACTCAGCAGCAGGACTGCAGATACCTCAAAAACCTACACACACACACACACACACACACACACACACACACACACATACATTACTTTGAAAGTCAATTTCAAACTGAATTATAAATATACCTTCCTTTGGCTGCATTCCTGGCTGCACTCAGTAATGGAAGTCGGATACAGATGGACAATGAAATATACAGCATGTACGCAGTATATTCATTCCAGCCCATGTCTTAGTAAAGATTGAATGTGTTTCTTTGACCACAGATATTTGTAAACCCGGTGTCCCCCCAGTACTCGGCTCATCCCCCGAGCAAACTGATGCATAAGCAAAACCAGTGCATAAGAAAATTAAATAGTTTCTTCAAGTCTTATCAGGCTAATTTATTTGAGATCTCTTTGAAATAGTTTTATTCATTTTAAGAAATTGGTTAATTTGTGCATATTTTGTATTTGGCCTTCCCTTAAGAGTGTAACGACTAGATAAGGTCCATGTCTTTTGTTCAGTGAATGATGAAAAGTGCATACCTAATGTCACTAATAGTTAAATGTTGCTTTTTAGTACATCATGTTCCTTACTGCTGTTACAAAACCTTTAATAATAGGTAATATCGCCTCCTGCACCAAAGCACAAAAAAAAAAAAATCACCCTTAAATATAAACTGAGCATACACAGATCAGGGGATATACATCAGGGAACAATAAATTATGAACCAAAGCTCAAGACCCAAATTGATTATGCACTGTTTTATTCCACTCAGTAAGAGCTTCTTGTGTGATGTCCTTTGTGCACTCCGACACGAGGTAGTTAATTTTAAAAGTGTTGTATAAGCAGAACTGGCCTGTACGGTATCTGAAGTGGACTTAATACTGCTCTTCAACAGCATTCATTCCCGGTCTATTGTCTAACCATCTTGCTGTGACCCAATTTCATCACTATTCCACTGGATTAACGACAGCCAAACAAAAGATGAACAGCAAGAAAATAAAGACAGAGCTTGCAGCAGCTTCATCTAGTTTTGCTTTTCTAAGCAAACTGTGCCCTGCGTGTACAAATAATCTATTTCTTAACATTTTATGATACAATCTTGTTTCCCAGTCTTTATCTTTTCAGTCTTATCTGCCTCTGCAGTGGACTGCAGCTCTGCAATAAGGTGAACTAAAATGACAAAACCTGATTGAACATTTCTTTTCTTTTTTTACAGCTTTGCTACCAGGTGTTTTTCTGTTGTTGCTTTTTTTTTTTCATGCATAACACATGATGCAGTATTTAGGATAGTAGCTTTTCTTAGAAGCTACAGCAGCGTGTACATTATACATGTTATAAAAAATCTGGCATTTTGTTTCCTATATTAAATTATCACTTCTTTGCAGAGGAAGAAGCTGTTGTGACATGTCACGGCTAATCAATGAATCTACATGCACACAACTGTGTTGTACATGGTCAATCTGGTAGTTATGGAGAAATATAATGAAGAAATCTCCATCTTCATGATGCAATAGACATTCTGAATGACCTGCCTGATTCTGATTGGTTGGGAGGTGCGGATGAACTTTTAGTAACTGGATATCTATGACACAGGTATTTGTTTTGAGAAGAAGACTGAATTCATGAATCCCTGATGTAGAATTTTATTTTATTTTTTTTACACACACACACACACACACACACACACACACACACACACACACACACACACCCCAAATACAATAACACACTCTTTGTTTACCTAAGAAATTGCTAATATTTTAACATTTTCGGACAAAGATAGCAACAGCGTGTGTGTTTCACATTTGCATGGATTCTAGACAACATCTTTACTCATAACAATTTGCACCGTAGCCTTTTTTTAAAAAAAGTCTATTTTCATTACAAAATAGTGCTACAGCAAAGTGATGGCACTTGCTCAGTGTACTGAAATTGAAAATGATGTGTTTTTTCTGCATGTGGTAACATAGTATATATTTCTTCATCAAAACTGCTAGCTGTTATATATCTATATGTGATATGTTTTATATAAGAATAATTGTGTATGTGGATATGCACATTAGTTGACCAGTGAGAAAGAGTGCACCAAACAGATTAAAGTAGCTCTCCTAAAAAAAGCTGAGAGGTGCGTCAAATTCTGCCCACAGAACATGCATTGATGCAAATTTAATATGAACACTTCTGCTTCATGCGTGGGGACTCCACCTCAACGCTAGACGCTGGCCGAGGGGAAAACATATGTGCATATTAAATGTGGAACACAAATATTCCATTTCTGTCCATCATTTTCTCCAGATGAATTAATGATACGTTTTTCATGGCTGTGGTCTAGGCTATCATACTCAAAAGAAAATTTTCTATAAGCTTTCTGTAAAGGTAGCATGAAACCTATTGAAGGCTGAATACAAATCTAAAAGTCCTCTAGTGCTGAATAACTGTCAAGCCTTCAAAGCTTAATTGTGTAATGTGTGAGTTTTTGAGTTTGCCATTGAGTTTGTATATCCAAGAAAAAGGCAATAGCATTGAATTCCACAAAAAAGGTCCCACGCCTTTTCATCAGCACATGAACAATTGCAAATGCCGTTTAAGTGCTGAACTATTATTTTTACATTAGATAAAAAGATGGAAAAGAACCATAATGATGTCTCACCTGTAGGCATTGAGCCATCATACTGAAAATTCTTAATCTGAGAAATATTTTCATTTAGTGTAAGCCTTACAGAAACTCTTTTTTTTTTTTTTTTTTTTTTTTTACTTTTAAAGTGCTTACTTTAACATTTGTCAATCTTATTTGGAGCAGAGGAGGCAGTGTGACACAATCCATTATAAAGTCAATTATGTAACCAAGTTCATGTGTGAAATCCCCTTTGTGAAGCGAAAGTCTCCACTGTGGCACTTTCTGTGCTCTTTGGGCAGGCCCAGACAATTTGTCTTTGTTACTACTAATACTACTACCCTTTGGGTATAGGCACAGACACTTTGTTTTTGCCTACCGCCTCTACATACTGTAACTGAAAATGCAAGCAGCAATGTGGCAATAGGTAGCATAGGTAGTAAAGTAGCATCACAAGTTGGACATTAGCAGAAACAATTTTTTTGGTAGATGGTTTGGTAGACTGTCATTCACGGTCAAGAATGAACTTCACACTCCAATTTCTTGCGCAAATTTCAAACAAATTCTTCCTTTGTCTTGGTTAAATTAAAAACTTGCAACGATTACCCAGTTATTGCCTAAATGTAATATTTTTTTCCCAGGTCAGCTAACCGCAGCAGTTGATCCTTTTCAGGCATTGAGTGAAACTATTCCCAGTACAATTGTACTACACTGGAAAACAGGCATAGTAATTGCACTGCTCTGCAGGTCCTCATGAAAATTCAATATCAATGTATTTTCACTCGTCACTATATTCCTCTAGAGCACCTGTCAAAAATTGCTTTGCAGCACTGGCAATGCAACTCAGTATCAACTCAAATCTCCTCTGAGTCCCTCTTAATCCATTGCTATTACCACTTTGCACCCCTTTAAGTCCCCTTGGATTGATTCAGGTTTTAAAAACCTGCATTCACTGTTGTGAAATGATGCTTGAAAAGGGGAGTCCAGAAAGGTGGGGTGAAAACTAAAATATAATAAGCTGTAGGTTCAAACATTGCATACAACACCTACATCATTTGTTAAACTTCTAAAATTATTTTTTTGTAAATTATTGCATTTTAATGATAATGGCAATGATATGCAAATTTAATTCCTGGTCGAATTTGCAGCCATGAAATTTGATATAAAATTGATTCATTGCCTCATACGAATGGTTAAATATAGCTTGTTAACTAACTTTGTTCCTCTGGCAATCCTGCCAGCCACATTCCCACTTCCTGGAACCCATTCATTGTCATTTTCCACTAAATTAACTAAATTTTTTTCTCCCATCCTGGTCACCTCACTCCCACATTCAGCCATTCCTAGGTGCCCTGCAATTACTGCTTTTCCCCCAGTTCCAGTCATCTGACAGCAAACATGAGGGGTTATAGTCAGCCTGTAGACCAGAAAATGGGAGATACTACTAAAGACCTTTACTCAAGCAGTAAAGACATCAAGATAAAAAAGTATTACAATGATCTCATTAATAAACATGGTTCCAACCCCAGAATCCTCCTCAGCACCATAAGTCATCACCCCCTGCTGTTACTGAACCATCCATTAACAAACGTGAACACTTTTGATCTTTTTTCACTTTGATCTTCATTTAGTAGCTGACTCTGGTTAACACATTGTTTTAATCCTGTTGGATCTGTCTGTGGCCTTTGACACTGTTTTGACACTGACACTGCATTTCAGGTTTGGTTTTAAATTGGTTTCATCCTTATCTTTTGGGAGGTCATTCCGTATGGAAATGGGTAATTATCAATCGACTCCATTACCACTAAAATATGGAGCTCCACAGGGATCCGTCCTACTGGCCCCTACCATTTTCCATTTACATGCTCCAACGTGTTCATATTATTAAAATAACACTCGGTCATACTATGCTGATGAAAAACAATCATATCTGTCTTTTGACACTAATGATACCAATCACATCTCTTTAATTTAATAACAGTCATTCATACATTAATTTAATCCCGGTTAGATTACTACAACGCTCTTTCTTCTTCTTCACTTCCCTTGTCTCACAAAACAAAACCTCAATAAACTTCAGTTGGTTCAAAACGCAGCAGCCAGACTCATGACCAACATGAGAGAATACATCTCACCTGTTTAAAAATTGCTTAATTGGCTCCCAGGCCATTTTAGGATTGATATTAAAATTTTAATGATCACTTTTATGTGTACTATATCCCATAGAGAATTATATAGCTGACCTCCTGACCCCCTTTGAGTCGACATGTGTAACTCAAACTTTTTGCAACTTCTCCAGTAAATAATTGAAGAGACCCCGTTTGCCTGCATATTCACTGGCCGCGATGTGGCCTTTACCAAAGGATGAACACAAATGGTTCATGATATGCCTCAGTAGTTGCTGGTCCAGCTAGAAAGACAGGAACCCATGCCAGATTCCCAATTGCAAACACTGCCAACTGTGTTAAATTGAGTGCCGAACCAGCCAGGGATTTAAGGCCCTGAACACTTTAATCCACCCACACAGGTGTCTTCACTTGAAAACTGATTAGACCTCCTGCCAGAACTGTGTGGACATTTACTTACATACCTACTTAATGGACATCACCCTCACCCGATAATAAAGGTGGACAACATTATTTATTTACAGACTTTCTTTGGGTTAATGTGCACTGAAACAAACATAACAGGTATTGTTTCATAGTGGTTTTAAAAACATGTATGACAATGCTGTATTTCCCTTTTTCTGTGCAGCACATACAGTGGTTGTGAAAAAATGGTGGGATTTAAGTGATCAATGCAAAAAGAAATAAAAAGAAACCTTGGATCTTGGTAGTCTAGGTGTGAACATCATTCTTTGATCCCCATGTTCAGAGGAAGACGACAAAAACCTCATGGATGAACACTGAGCCCATTCACATGTGTCCTCCAGTGTGTGAAGACAGCAATCTTACAGGTTCAATGCATGCCACGCTGTGAGAGATGGGTTTAATAAAACTTTGATTACAATTTGTGTCAGACTGATCACTGTCAATTTTGCAGATCCTGCAAATCAATGTACATAGAAAATATGTCCAAGCAAAGACTTCAAACAACAACATCTGCACATCTCATGTTTTGAAAATTCCGCAAGGACAAGTCTTTATCCTCACTGAGAAACTCTGACGTGGAAGGAGAGCACTATAAAAAACATGTGTTACATTCCTGGCCTGAAATATATAAAGAAATATGGAAATTAGTTAATTGGACATGATTCAGAACAAAGCAGAGAATAGAGGAGCAGCTGGCCTAACATTTGTTTGTTTGTGTGTCACTTGGTACTGGCCAGAGTACAACTTGAGCCAATGAAATTTGTCACGGCAAACATGACCGTGGGAATTTGATGCTCTTTTAGTTGGATGCCAACACTTGTTGTGTAGGGTATCCAGATAGTGTTTGGTTGCCAGGCTAAAGGTAAGGTGTATGGGCCCGGCTCTAATCCATTGCTCCGTCAGCTCACCCTAATGAGGTTCTGCATTGGTGCTTCATTTCCAGTTCATTTGTTAGACATTTAACACGTAACCAATAACTTAATAGTCTTTCTCTCGATGGCGACACTCAGAAACCTTTTCTCCAAACTCCGACCCACTCCTGCTCTGACTCAACTCCCTTAATCATTCTTGCTCTCAACTAGGTGGATTTAGCCCATGCACCTACCATGACAGCGTTGCAGGACAGGCAATTTACTTCTCCTATTATTAGGTGACAAGTTGACAATGAGAACTCATTGTTCAGGTTGAGTTGCATGCTACATAATGTCATACATCAAACACTTCCTGGTTCTTCTTTTCCTTAATTGCACCACAGTGCTACAAACATAGGTTGAATCAACTTGTTTATTGCAAGATTAAGTATGATTTATTTGCTGATTTGAATGTGTCTTTCCAATCAAGATTTCAATCAGACTGTCCAAGTTCTTGCACCTACAAAAGGTGTTCCGCAAGGTTCAACTTTAGGTCCTGTTCTCTTCCCCATTTATATGGCATTGTCTCTGTATTGAATGGTGTGAGGACCCTCTAAACAGGCCTCTCCCTCCAGGAGCCTTGGTGGTCAGTCAGCCAGCCCCTTCTTTTCTGGCTTCCACCCTGTTTAGTGTTGTTGTATTTTGTTTGTCTTTTTCTTAATTTCCTGTTTTGCTATGTGAATTAAACTGAGCCAGGTGGTGATGAAGTAGGGCTTGTCCTTGATCAAATTAACCATTTCGGTAAGATGAAGTCTTTGGTAATTTGGCCTGGTTTGGTTTGTGTTGTTGCTACCTCCTGTGACAATGGATGTTTGACTCATAGGAAGGCATTTGCTGCTATGGTATGTTTTCAAAACTGCTTTAAATCAGTGCACTGTGGGCTCTGCATAGCAGGTGAATAAGTACTCTGCACTAGTGCCTGAAATCTAGTTTGTTAGTTCTATGTTGGTTAACCTAGGTTGAGGATTACTCTACTTTGTTTCTGCGGGCTACCTTTTGATTTTCTTAATGCACACTGAGATTTAGGACTTTGCATTTGTGTTTTGAATGAAGTTTGTTTAATGGTATGGGTGAATTACCTTCCTCTTTGTCATGCAGTCAAGGATTAGGATTTTTTCTTTATTCTCATTTGTTTTGTCTTATTTAAATTTAACATCAACATCATTGTAAATGAGGAATGGTTCTTCAGTTTAAATAAAGGTTTGAAGTCAAATTAAATAAAAAAAATAATTAAAATGTAAGTGGAAAAAGTGGAAAAAATTGTACATCACTCACATGGGAAATGCTAAAGACTGTGGACAAAGAGAAGATTCCATCTTCACAAGCCACATTAACAGATCACAGTAAGAACTCTTGAAAGGGTCTGGCTGTGAGACAAATAGGACTTGGTATCACCGTTTATTCAACCCAGGCTTCCACGTCTCACTCAAACAGTCTCCCCATTGTTTTTCTTGCCAACACATCCATCTTATAAAACAGAACGCTAACGCTTCACATAAAAAGGTATTCATATCCTCAACAAAATATCTGTTTTGCTGGCTTGAAAAATGGGAACATACTGGATCTGGTAGCAACATAATAGATGAATAACCAATGACTCCCAAAATTACAAATATGAATATATGACCGATGGAGAGTACCAGACTGGAAAGTGCGTAGTAATACCACTATTAGAGATATGGACAGTTGCATGCAAAAACTAGTTACTTGTTACTAGTTACTAGTTACTAGTTACAAGCTATAGCAGCCAGCTTATATTACTTACTATTCCAACAGTAAGAAGCCAAGCTAGGCATCTGTCTTTCAGGCTTTTCACAATGCAACAGACTAGGTAAGCCTTGTTTTTAGCCTAAAAAATAACTTTTGCTATGTCGTAAAGCAGATTGCGGTTGTGTCACATGGAAGATACGTATTTCTTGTCCCAGGTTTCCCTCATCTCAATTTCTTACTTACCCCACTTTCTTTAATATATATCTAAGAGAGACTGAAGACTGTGTTTGCCTGTTTATCTCTGTTGCTGTGGCAGTGTCTCACAGTTGGCTTTGTCATGAAAGTGTCACACTGAAGGTGATTTGTGGTACTTTTAAGGACAATAGATTACATTTGTTTCACGAACAAGTTTTAGAAACGTAGTGTCCAACAGCTATAAGCAATTCCCCCCTATGTTACTCCTAACTTTTCCTGCATATTAAAATGCCGAATGTTGCACCCCTATAGCAGGTTACGGGTAGTGAGGGGTCCGCAGTTGATGGCATTATGAAACAGAGCACTTAATAAATCACTGTAACCACAACAGGTCCTTGAGCATACAATCATGAATGTGCCCAAAACATATTAGGATGTATAGTAGTAGAGTAGTAGATTAGCTACAGACAGAAACACAAAGAAGACCAAATGGATGATCTCCTCGAGGCTTACGACTGGCCGAGTTAATGATGACATATGAACCAGAATAAGTAAAACATTTGTGATGATATTTCCTTTTTGAAAAGTTTAATTGAATTGCAGAAAGCATAGCAATTTGTTATTTTGGACCTGAGAAGAGTTTCGACTGATCAAAGGACATTTATCTCTAACCTCTGCTCTGCAGAGAAGTTGGTTTATGGTAAAATATCAACTGACCACTACTTATTCTATATGGCTCTAGTGAAGCATGACTACAAACTGACTACTGCACTGATGTTATGAGAACGATTTATAAGATAAATGAAACCAAGATATCAACTTTAAGGTCAGACCTTTGAATATTTTATGTCCACCGTTATAAGACTGTCGGTGCTTGAATTGGTTTATGATCCTAAAAAATCCAGTCATAATCACCACAGTATGCTGAGAAACAACAACAATACCACCTCCTGTGATCAAAGGATCTAAGCACAATTTCGGACTTCTGATTAATCAGGATTATCTGAAATGCCTCTGAGCTGTTAAGAATGTCTCAGTGATATAACACCAGCTACAAGCTTGAGGTCTCCTGAATCTCAATTCATGCAAGCTCAATCTCAGCTCCCTTTGACTCACCTCAGTAATTGGTTTCACTGTGATCTACAGTGGCTGTTAAGCTATTCATAAAGGGGAGCCGACATCGCCGCAGGGAAACCTGACTGAGCAGCAAACCGCAGTGTACAGCCCGGCAGTATGATGCGCTCACTTAGAAATAATAAAGAGAGGGAACTCTGCTGCTTTAATTGCAGCTCATGATTAAACTGAAAACTATTTAATTCAATGGACACATAGCTAACCATTATCAGAGAGGTATTCCCAAATAACCTGATCTCAGCATAAGCAGCCAGTTGCACGCTAAACCATTAGCAGCTCAGTTAGGGAGCAAATGCATCAGCCTTATTCCTACCTCAATGGTATTATAATTTCACGTGATGCAAAAAGTAGAATAATAGTCTTCATAAAAAATACACTAAACAGTTCCCTCACCCATTTGTTTTTGCTAAGAATATGCAGAGTATGCAGAAAATAATGCAAGCATCAGCTGAAATTCTTCAGCAACGGTGAAGGTTCGTGGTGCTTATCAGTACAGATTTGTCTCTGATCATTTCAGACTTCTGTTTCTATTATCATCACTAAAACTATTTAAAATAGCATTACAGAAATGTTGAATTTCACTTAATGGTATATATAATTTGATTATATAGTTAATCACTTAGAGGTAGTTGACTGACATTTTCATTAGTTGGAGGCATCCTTTTCTTAAATATTCGTTGTTGTTTTGTTATCTGCAGTATATCAATGCAAAACCGGTAACCCCTCTGAACCAATAAGCTTTAATCCAATCAGCGATGCTTCAAAGAGGGATGTTGCTCTGCAGTGGCTCATTATCAGCACCTGTGGGGAATCACACAGACTCAATTCACGAAGACAATCGGTTGGTCTTGTGGTATTGGTGTTACAATTATTTTGATGGGAAGACAGCGTTCGGTATCACAAATGAGTTTTAAGGTTATGCAGTTGTTTACTCTGCTTCCATCTGTTATAGCTGGAAATATGCAGATTGAATACAAATGTGTTTTCTAATTTTTACATTTCAAATACTCCATGCAGTAGCTCTACTCTCTGTAAAGCGTTTGATACTTAGTGTACTATTATACATTGTAAATCCTTATGTTTAGGACCATAGATGAGGTCACGTTGGACTCACGTTGGACTCACTGAACTTGGGATGGGAATTTTTATTTATTTATTTCCATATTCATAGTTTAAACCTTTTGAAAGTATTGAAATGTAATGCCACCTTACATCTTAATCAACATATGAGGAAAGATAGCATAACCTAGATTACAATCTAATAAATTACAAAATGGTCATACTAAATGTGTGCAAAATTGACAAATTAAGCATGATTATGATTATGATTAAGCATGACAGTTTTGGATTGTTGTTTGTTAAATATTAAAGAAGGTAATGGCTAATTATACATATATTCTCGTGATGAACTTGCGACTTGTCCAGGGTGTACCCCGCGTCTTGCCCAATGTCAGCCGAGAACGGCTCCACCCCACCATGGCCCTGATAAGGATAAACGGTTATAGAAAATGGAATGGAACAGAATATTTATATGATATTTAACTACAATCATGATCTTTCCTTAACCTTGACCAAAGTGATTTTATAGCCTAAATCTAACCACCCTGAGAGTTACGGCTGATATGCATGGGACACAGACTCGGTGGATGCAGGGCAAAGCAAGATTTTTTACCTGCTACACAGACTTACACTGTGTGCATTTGCTAACAATAATGCAGTTTGTTATGCAGCATTCATAGACTGCATTTACGGGTCCTAAATTAATTAACTGGATCATTTTAATTACATGATTATGAATACACATTGATTTATTTTAATGTAAAATCTAAAAACATCCACAAGGTTGCTCAGCTGCATCACATTGCCTCTATTTCTTTTAATCATTTTTCAACAGATTCTGCATACATTTACATTACATTGTATGTCGTTTTTTAGCTGGAATACCACGTAGTCATGTGGAGAGAGAAAAAAAAAATAGAGCAGCCACACACAGTTGATCATAAAGGACACGCTCTGCTGCAGGCATCGCTCAGCTGCTGCATCTGTGTCCCAAGTATTTCAGCCGTTAGGACATAAATTTGGACCACCCACCCAAACCGCTTCATTAAAACTCATGTGCGGTACAAGAATGTGGCATTTACTTGTGTGAGTAAAAAAAAAAAAATGCTAATGAACAAACTCCAAGCAGCAATTCAATCTCCCTCAAATTGTTGGCAAAACAAATTAGGCGCACAAAGTGTCGCTACACAAATTAAAAGACGGGTTGTGCTTGGACTTAACGCATTGTGACAAAGACAGACATGTCCTCCATTTGTATTTAATTTGGGGAACACCGGTTTATCTAACAACAACATCTGATGCCTGAAATCTCTCAGCAACTCAAATCACTGTCTCTAACTCAAAATGATTTCTAAGCCAGAAATCATTCGCTTCATTTTAATTTGAGAGTCTTTTGCTTCAATTTACAGTTGCACAGACATATCAAACGAGCATATCATGTACTTTAGCGTTATGAGTGTATAATAAACTGCACCTCAGTTGTCACTGACAACTCAGCCTGTATTTCTTAGACAATTAGCATCCTGGAAATCATTGCTACCTTTAGGCAATAATTTCATCATAGGATGAAAGTGATCTTTAGCAGTCACTGTTTTTTTTTCTCCAACTAGAAACATAAAAGAATGGAATACAAACTAACACAAACTCATAAGAACCCTTGTACTCATTTGTGTGTTTCCACATGTTTTGTTCATACACTGAATTTCTCCATCTCTCCCTTTGGTCTAAATCCGCAGAGCTCATGAGTTGTCACATCATCCCATTAAAGACAGGGACTTGGACAAAGCACAATGAATGAACCGTCAAAGAGTTGCAGCACAGTAATGAGAGGGGGATGTCAGGAGAGAGAGAGGCTAGTCCTGATGTGCTGTCACAGAGGATATTCTCAAGGCCTGATCAGCCTCCTCTGCAGGCTAGATGCTCAAGCACAAAGGCACATGCACACACACACATTTCAAGCCAAATAACAACCCACGAGGTACATTGGGCTGTGTGCAAAACAAGGGCACGCACACCATTTCTGAATCAGTCGCGACTTGACTTGAGCTGTGAGGATCCTGAGGGCCTCACGTCACTGCAGTCCATCATCCCTCACTTGCTACTGCTGCTGACAAGGTCACACTCTTCAAAGGATCTTCTTAGCTTGTGCCGAATACACTTTTCCCTAAAAGGAGCTGTCTCATCCAATTAACCCTTCACAACGGCATTTGACTGACAACTAGAAACAATAAAGATTGCTAAACTGCCATTTCCTTCAACGACAATGTCAAAATCCAACTGTAAGTACTGAAGTGACATCTCCTGGGAAACATTTGGGGCTGTGTGTGGGAAGTTGGGAAAATAGTTCACATGTTTTTTTTACTGTTAAGGGAGTTGCAGTCAATTTATATCTCACCATCACAACTTTTCAAATGTACGTATACAGTTGTATATTTAAAAATAAGGAGATATTCCCTGATCAGAAAGTGATAATGAGTTAAATCAGAGGTGTGTTGAGTTTGTGGTCTCCCGATTAGAGAGTAAAACAAGTGAAACATCAGTTGTTCAGGAGGTAGAGCGGACCGTCCACTGATCATGAACACCTCCTCCTGTCCATGTGCCTTTGGCAGGACACAGCACCCCGAATTCCTCCCGATGGTCAGAGCAACACTCCTCAGGTAGCTTGCTACGATTGGTGTGTAAATGTGTGCGTGATTGGGTTATTAAGTGGCAAAAATGGAATAGATGAGAGCTCTTTGATTCTGCCTCCATCAAAGTGGACAAGCATTATAACTAACTACCTTATTGAACCTCCAGGTAACATATTTCTAACACCGTCTGTCCAATGTGAAGTTACATTGCTGTGTCTGCTGTATCTATTTTGACGGAACAAAGAGAAGAAGAAAACATCAGCTTCCTACATTACTATGTGCTGTTTACAAGGCTCATTCTTGGAAAATATAGTAGTTCTGTGAATTATGGTTAAAATACCCTCTGCTCCTCAACATTTTTCGAGTACAAAGACTGTCAAACGTACTCCATTCTAAGAGCATGTATTTCAAGGTAAGGCTAAATTTTTTTCGTGGTCAAAACATTATTAACACCATCAGGACTCTTTTCTGATTCACTTTGATCTACAAGCACACACTTAGTAACATCATTACCTAACCTGTGATGAAGTGCCACAGATACACAGGTACATATATTGACTGGCCAGGTCTTTACCACTTTCATCCTCTCTGCGGATGACCTGAAACCATAGATCTCTTCTTGTACTGTCTTTCACTCTTGGGGGAAGTAAAGAAAATTGTGAACAGCCTTTTTTTTAATTATTATTGTTGTTGCAGCTCTTAGGCAAGGTGCTACTAGAGGCACTTTTATGCTTGTTGCTTCTAAAAGGGGTTGTGGTCACTCTGAAGACAGAAGATTGATGTATGCCAGCTCTCATGTACAGCACTAAATAAATGCAGCAATTTACCATTTAGACATCCCTTTGACGGTATGGTACAAGCCTCGTAATCATCCCGTTTTTTACGCTTTCACCATTATTTGTGATGAGGTATATGAGGTCCATTTGCAGACTCAACCGATGATCATAATCACTTCTTTCCACGTGTTTTGTGACAGAAAGATAAAAAAGAGAGATCAATACATCCAGAAGGTGCAGTAGTTCTGAAATTTGGCATCATGTAGTGGCATCATATTTGAAATCTTTAGAAACGTGAAGTTTGGTTTCAGATCTCACAAGGTTTGGACCCAAACAGCTAAACAGTAGGACAGTGTATGGCATAATTGGGGGTTATTATTGGTGCCAAAGAAAAAAGCCTGTCTGATGTCAAGGTAATACACTGACTTTAAGTATCCTATACAACAGTGTTTCTCAACCCTGGTCCTCAGGGACCACTGCCCTGCATGTTTTAGATGTTTCCTCCTCCACCACACCTGATTCAAATGATCAGCTCGTCATCAAGCTCTGCAGTGGCCTGATAACAAGCCACTCATTTGAATCAGGTGTGTTGGAGGGGGAAACATCTAAAACATGCAGGGCAGTGGTCCCCGAGGACCAGGGTTGAGAAACACTGCTATACAACATACCCGAATTATCCATTCACACTCTGACTAAATTTTAAGTGTTTGAATCATTCCTGTTTTTATCCAGCTCAAAAACATTGCAAAATTCAGGCCCATAGTGTCTCAAGAGTAGATGGAAATGAAAATTCTTGCCCTTATCTTGTCCTGTGTGGAATACTGGAACTCCCTTTTCATCATGCCTCAGCAAAGTATCTCTGGATTTTTTGTGAGTGGTCCAAAATGCTGGCGCTTTGCTTTTGACCATGTCCAGGATATCGGTTTTGTTTTCTTTCCACTGGCTTTCCATCAAATTGTTCACCAAGTCAGAGTTCTGACTTCCAGAGCTCACAAAAGAGATCTACTGCAGTCTTACCAGCAGGTCTTTGATCAGGGTTTGCTGGTTGCATATACCACTAAAATTAGGAACTTGTTTTGTGAAGTTCACTGTGATGTTTCAGTCCCTAAAAAGGTGCTATATAAATAAAGTTACTTACTTCAACTTTGTATTCATATATTCTGATCTGATAATGCTGACAACTGAGATGCTTACTATTCCACAAATACATTGCAGCTCACCTCTCCATGCACAAATATCTTGTCAGTATTATTTGTCTACTGCCTGGTTGTATGCTCAAACAAAATTTGACTTGTAGCTGTTTCTCTTAGTTGAAGTCCTTTTAGATTCACATATTGTTAATGTGCCCACGTTTGGAGCTAGTTAACGTCTGTGGATTCCAAGTGCTCAAGCCTCAGGTTCCACATTTTTCCTTATTCATCAACTCTAGTCTACATGTGGAATAACTTAACGGCTCAGTTTTATTCGCATCCATCCTCCTTCGTGGAGCCTGTTCCAGCACAAATTTATGTATGGACATTTCTGTTCATCTAATCACATCTCTAAATATCATCTCATTTCAATCTTGTCACCCTCAGCATGACCATTTAATGAGTAATGCGAGTGGTAGCCATACTGTCAACCGCTCAAGCCTCAGGTTGTGCCACATGGTTTTGTCAAAGCAAGTAAGCGCAACTAAAAAAAATAAGAGAAATAATATATCCTATTCCTTATCACCGAAAGCCAGAAGTGGAGAGAAGACCTTCCTTCTCAAGTGCAGATCGATATCAACAGGTTTGCCCAGTAGGAATTGTATGGCCAGCTGCTTTTTCAGGGCTCTCTGTATTCCAACAGTGTATATGCCCCGAAGCCTTCAGTGACCCCTGAGTCCATATCTGACAGTACTGCTTTCAGAGATGCCTGAGATGGTAGTCATGATGAAGAGTAGGAGGGAGAGAGGGCATCTGTGAGGAGTTGGCACCATATTTAAGTATTTCCTCCCACAGAGAGTGGAAACAACTCCCACACACTCCTATAGCTTACAAGACTACAAGCCAGAAAGTAGAGATCTTACTCAAAGTGGGAGGAGAATGTGGTGTGTTGAAAATACAGTTGAATCAAATGTGTTATTGTGCTAAATGTGTATACATACTGGACTTCAAGTCACGATAGAAATCATTTCTATAAATACATATGAATGCATTGTCTTTAGGCAAGGGACCAAGATTTTGGAGATGGAAGCATCTGGTTTCTGTTTGTAGTCCAAGTACTGACCAGTTACATTTGTGTGGGCTTTTGTTGCATGCGGGCTAAGATGCATTGGCCAAAGTGCAAACGTGGAACTTGTCAGCTATTGCCTGGCAGTGATTTAGCTTTTTAAAAATTCTATCTGCATTCAACTACAGCGGATGTACAGTAAGAGAGTTTATAGATTTGCCAACATGTGTCTTTCTCATCATTCTTGTTCATGTTGCGTTGTCGAAGTCCCATTTTATATTTTCCAGATATCCGTCTGCTGCACTAGGAGCCCAGAAACATTGGTCGTTGCCCATCCATCCATCCATCCATCCATCCATCCATCCATCCATCCATCCATCCATCCATCCATCCATCCATCCATCCATCCATCCATCCATCCATCCATCCATCCATCCATCCATCCATCCATCCATCCATCCATCCATCCATCCATCCATCCATCCATCCATCCATCCATCCATCCATCCATCCATCCATCCATCCATCCATCCATCCATCCATCCATCCATCCATCCATCCATCCATCCATCCATCCATCCATCCATCCATGGTTGGTTGACTGTGGCAGCAGGTTTAGCAGCGCGTTCCAAACGTCCCTCTCCCCAGCAGCGCATTCCACCTCCTCCTCCTGGGGGATCCTGAGGCGTCCAGATGGGCTATACCTTAGCTGGCTCCTTTTGACACGAAGGAGCAGCGGTTCTATTCTGAGCTCCTTCCAGACTTGCAAGCTCCTCCTGGCTATTACCCCCAGAGGCTAAATCGTTGTCAGATAATAGCCGATGGGTTCAAAGATTGCGCAAGAAGTTACTTTTAAAAAACTTTAAACATTAAAATGAACACCTAGAGGGAGTTTTAGTGTCCATCTGTGGTCTGTGGCATCATGTTTAAAATCCTCCTTCAGTGACATGTTTTGATGGATGTCACACAAACACACAAAACGTTTATTTATCTTATTTTACGAATATAAATCTGAGACTAAAATGATTCATTAAAAATGTAGATGTGTTAGATTTTCACAATAAATGTTACAAGAAAACAAATGAATAGAGAATAACCTGCAGGTTATGTGCTCTCTTTGAACTAACTGCCTGCTGTAAACCATTTTCAGTCCTTCCCTAAGTTTCTGTAACTCTGACCTCTCTTTCAGTTTGATGATTTGACTTCATAACTTAAAAGTTTCCTACAGATAATGGTGCTCCATCACAGAGCCAAATATAAATATCCCTACACTTCACAAATGTCAAAAAAGAAATGTTTGGATTGGTTACATAACAGCTAAGCAGTTACTGCGGGCGGTGAGAGGTATTCACAAATTAGCACCTGACATCTAAAAAAATATACGCATAACATATATAAAAATATACATTAACTGATGTTGGTCATATACAGCAAAGTTTCATTTCATTCTGCAGTATTTGAAACTATAAATCGTGACCTTTTGACACCACAGTTCATTTCTTTTATCACTGTTTTTTTGAACTTTGAGTTCAGACCACTCCTGTCAACGCTGCAGCTAGCTGACAGCACAGAACAGAGGGTTGTCACGTCAGATTTCCACATACCTCGCCCTTTTGTACTTAAAAAGAAGACACAGAAACTTGTTGTAGAGTTTATTGTTCATTATCTGTTTTGCTCTAAGGCGCTGTGTAATTTCCTGCAGCACTAACACTACTAAACAGCATTGCACTCACATTAGTTTAAGTGCTACACCAGGTTTGGATACTGTGTGTATATGGCTGTTGTCTAATAGATCTTGTAATTTTGAGTTTTGAGTTCAGCGGCTCTCTGCAGTTATTGTCTTATTCAATTTTAATTATTTATCACTCACTTCTCTATTTATCTGAACTTTTCTGTGTCCTTTCTGTAACACCCGAAGTTCCCCCCTGGGGATCAATTAATGATTTTCTTTTCTTTTCTGTAAAAAGACAGATGTTTAGCTGAGGAGAAACAACGCATCAGGTAGCTAGAAAGGTAAGTGCACGGTGTCTGCTGGATGTGTAAATAGGCAACTAACACACTTGCTACATTTATCCCAGGTGATAAGGTGGTTGGTGTGTTTACAGGTTGTTCTGCTTGCCAAAAAAAAAAAAAAAAAAAAGTGTTAAAACGGTTTTAAAAAGTTGTATCACAGTATTACTACTGATTGTTAATAAATTACTTTTTCAAGCTATTTTCCAGCCACAATGTAAAGTGTATTTAGACTAAACTCTATATAAAGTTTGGAAACTTGCAAGCCTGTGATTAAATGCAGGATTAATTTCAATGTCTGTCTGTTTGCTGAGCTCTCAATGGCTTCCTTCCATAATGGAGCCAGCTGTTCCACTCCCCGCTGTGGTTATGGGTTGGTTGGGTTTGGTGTACTACTCTTCAGAGAGTCTTGAACCATTCATCTTCTAAATAAGCCATATGTCACCAACTATTGTCTCTAGGACAATAGAAGATTTGTATTTTTAGTCATACAAGCAATATATGTGGTCACACTGTATCCTAGGAATTGACATGATGGGAAAAGATTGACATATTTGCCATCTAAAGCATTGCAAATTAGAAAAATTCCACTTTTACTCAAATCCTTCACCTTCCAATCCCCTTTCACGGACTTTGGGTAGGGCAAATTTAAAAAAAAAGCTACACTCAAATGTTATTTGTTGCTATTTTTATCAAGATCATTTTACCAGGATGCTGCTGTACCTGCTGAGGGGAAGATCAATGTGGCGGTGAATGATGAGTTAGAAGATATTACAGAGGAACAAAAAGGGAGGACAGGGACAGAAATGGAGGAAAACGAGCCATCAGTCAGCAGAAGGTCAACCAAAACAGAATAAGACAAAGTGACCCTGAAAAGCAGGATGACTACTTTTTTGTGTGGTTGGATGCTTTTCTTGAACAATGTCCAACAAGATGATCTGTTTTTTTTATTTTGAAACTTGACATTTCAGTTGTCATCTTCAGAAATGAAAATTCTTCTAACAAAATAAAAAAGTGAATAGAAGAATAAAGGTCTCACACGGTTTCATCCTTTGCTGACGTCTGAAGAATCTCAAGAAATGACAGAGTAACACACGCTTCATAGCTGATACAGTATTAAGTATTGATCTCATCTGTTTGCACAGAGTTATCACTCTCTCAGTGAGATGCTGTCTTGAAAGTTAGTGTCTTTGCTGCATATCAAAGGTGACACGCGCTCTCCTAGACAGCATCTGGTAGAAATTAATAAAAGATGCTCCATCTCCAGTTTTCAGTTCGCAGCCTGTGTGTTTTCACCTGTAACTATCTCCAAGTCCTTGACCTCAATGGCTTTCTGCTGCTGTGGCATTTCAGCAGCAATCAACGAGCTATCACTGCCATGAATATTTGTGTTTTACAGATAAATACTTCATGATAGAAAGGCCAAAATAGGTGTCTCTTCCTTTTTTGCGTGGTTGTTAGCAGGGTTGATATGGATGCTTTAAAAATGTAATCCGATATGGTTAACAAATACCTGTTATTTTTAGTATAACTTTAATACCAAATATGCAAATAAAGAGAACATGCCATAACCTATAGACTTATGATCAAAGTGCACAACAAAAGACTACATAATAGTTTACAACACAAAAATAAAACCTCAGAAGAAACATTTACAGGTGAGTTGTTGTTGCTTCCTTAAATTAGATGTCGATTGGATGAATTGGAAGTTGGAAAGGAAAAGTTGCACTTTACTGTGATTTCGTTTCCCATTTCTTCTTCAGGACCAGAATAATGGCAAAGTTTCCTCCCAGTGAAAGCACTTTGTTCATAGGCCATGATGATAATAAACTGATGATGGTTGTTAGCTTCGTTCAGAGCTATAATGTGCGTGCACTGCAGTTCTACATGTGCATTCTGCATGGATCATGGTAATATGTCATTCTGTAATTGCAATCTTTCAAATAAAACCCTATTTTTACTGAATGTATTATGTATGTATGAACCTTTCTTTTTGGTATCCTAATTATAAAATGTCAAACCACAATTATGTTGCTTCAATGTAAGCTTCCTAGTCAGATAAAGTTGCAGATCAGATGTAGTAAAGTTTTTAAAATGTTTCTTCTTTTTTTGCAAAGTTGTGAATGTTTAATGTAAACCTGCCCTGAAGGTACAGTACACGATGCACAAAGTAGCCGGAACTGAGAGCAGGTGGAAGAATTAAAGTGACACAGCGAGTATGTGTGTGTGTGCATGTGGGTGTTGATAAAGCTGCCGTGCAAGTGCAGCCGAGAGATTCCAAAGTTGCTTAGAAGAGCTGAGGCAGGTTTTTTTTTTTTACCCGTCAAAGCGAGCAGACATATGCTGAGGATCAAGTGCAACTGCCACGAGGAAGAAAAGGAACAAAACCACCTACTAGATCATCGGGGTTCACCGTGAGAGTTATGCATTTAGCCTATATTTTTATCAGTTCAACCAACAGAGATCCTGAAAAGAACATGTTCGACAGATGTTTTTCAACCCCTGAGTCTATCTAGAGCGGAACATGTACTACAGTACTGTATACTGTCCGCACATAGGAAATGCTGAGGAAGGTCTCAGAGGATTTACACTGATAGAAAACCAGCAATCCACATCTGGTTTAACAAGACTAAAACCTGCTGCTTTCCTGCTACATCCCCAAATTAACCATCTAAAAACATCAATAGATAAACATACAGTATATAGCCACATGTATATATGTGTATACAGCCATAACTTAGGAGAAAAACTGATTTCGGGTGTAGAATTCCTTTAAATGTCAACTAATCGTAGCATTAAAAAAAACAAACCAACGATGCAAAGCAACCTTCAGCAAGCAGAAGTTACAGGAGCACTTTATACTTAAATTGAACTTGTATACAAAGTAAACTCACAGTGTCACAGTGAGTGCTTGTGTATTTGTGTACGCACACAGCCTCCCATAAGCACATATATAATACAGACACTCACTAGCAAAAGAACTCTGCTGCGTCTCTCCCCTCATGTACCCACTTAGCACTGAGTCAAATGACAAAATAATGATCAGGCAGCAGCACTTCGTACATAATAAACTTCACTTATTTCCACATTTTTGCTGAGTTGTTTTTGTTACATGGTGTCTTCAGTTTAGACTTTGAATAACTCTGGTAACCACAGAAGCGGATAGAGAAAATTAATTTCTAAGGTGCTGCTGAAGTGCAGAACTCTCAAGGGGATTTAGTGCATGGGTTCAAGAAACCAGCTTGAACAGTATATCACTGGCAGACTAACACTATCCACACATACTACACCTACTGCTCAGTTCTGATCTAATTATTATTAATACAAAATATATTAACTCTGTAAGTCTCCTGACAGTTTTGATTGTCTGTTCCAGCCCGATCAGTTTCACCTGTGGCTTGTTATCCTGCCTTCACTTGTGTATTTAGTCTCTGGTGCCTGAGTCCGTTGGATTCAGTGTCAGATCTTCTTCATTCTATGGTCAAGCATTCCAGCCATTCCTTGTGTTTTGTTTTCCAGTCTGGTTTAAAGTACTACCATGTTTTCTTGAACTTTGGATGTACCCTGCTCTTTTAGGGATTTGTTTGCTTGTTTGGACTGCGTTTCACAGTTTCTAACTGTGCCTGTCTGACAATCCATAAACTTTTGTAAATTCACTTTTGCGATAACAAACCATTAACCTGCATCTGTCCTTCCACTGAGTCTGCATTTGGGTCCTATACCTCATGTTCCTGGTTATCCTGCCTAAACCATGACAGCTGTACACTGCATGATGCCACCGACTCCTACACTGTGGTCCTTTTAATTTAAAAATGTAAAATTCATGTTGAAAGAATTCAAATATGTCTATGAAAATTTAGATGCTTCTCTTTTAAAAAAAGTTGAAATGTTTGACCAACATCCAAACTTTGTCTTTGGTGTCGAGGTTCAGTGCAACTGTTCTATCCAAGCCAGCACTGGGCAATTCTGCCAATTCAGCCATGGGAGTAATGATGGAGACAAAAAAAGAATTCAACAGTCTACAGCCATGCAAGCAGCTCTGTGAGCTTGTACTCAACCATGATCCTGTCACATATTGGATGCATTCAAAGTTTATACTGTAAACACGATGAGTGAGAAAAAAAAAAAAAGTTCAGGTAGGCCTCCAAGTTGGAGATACCAAGAACTTTTGAAACAGACTATATTTCCCACTTTGTGAAAAGTGCTACCAACTAGTCAACAAACAATTGGTAGGCAAGCTGCAAATGCAATGCCACAAGCAGTTACATCCAAATAAAACCAATATTAGCACTAATACAATCAATAAAGACTCCAAAGGCTTCATTTGTTGAGGAACTGATATAAATATGTAACACAACAAAAGAGGCAACAGCGTGAACCACCTTGGAATAATGTGTGAACACTCCAAAGAATGAATATGTTATATTATTATTGTTTCTTGTTTTTCCCCTGTGTTTCCCATTGGACATCACGGGAATGCAACATTAGGCACAGTGGGGCAAAAAAGCATATTAATGTGCTGATATTGGTTTAGCAGACAGAATTTGTCATATGAGTCTGGCATGTTTGCATACTAACATTTGCAATAAACAAGACAGAAGATAATAATAATAATAATAATAATAATAATAATAATAATAATAATAATAATAATAAAAAAGCATGAATGAAAAAAATGACAGATTTAATATCAGTAGTGACTATATTTGAATTTATTTATTTTCTGAAGGTTGTTTATAATACTATTTATTTTAATCTGCAACAATGCTTACAAGGTGAATGAAAGACCTTTGTAAATCCCATCGTTCTCTGCAGCTACAACAGTTGTACTAGGCATTGTTGTGATGCTATTGATTTTGTTCAGCAATGTTGCCATAGCAGCAAATGGAAATATAACACAATGACAATGACAAGGGATGATATATGGAAAGGAAAATATTATTTGCAAGCCAGTCAACCCTGGATGAGCACTCAGAACATTCAGTAAAAGTTTAATAAGCCGCACGAGAAACTAAAATTTGCTCCGTGAAAATGTTGAAAACATGAATGTTTGTGACATCAGCAGCCAAACTACAGTATATTTACATTTAACAAAATAAAAAAACATCATTCAACATTTAAATGCATACACTCAACTGCCAGTTTATTAGGAACAGCTACAAGTAATGAAGTCAATGCAATAGCCGTGCTGTAAATACTACCATCTTGACGGTTGTGTACCAGCTTCATTATTTAAAAAAAAAACAACAATGCTGATGTTAAAAATGCAAGCTGGTATGTAATAGAAAAAACTTAAAACTGCAGCTGTCTTCATGTAATGTATTTCTGTCAGGCCTTTCCTTAACGTGTGGGCATTTGTGTAAACATCCTTTTATTTCGCCAGTGAAACGTGTTAAGGGGCAGGCATTCAAACACAGCCTCTCTTTTTTATCACCAACTACTATAAACACACATGGATTATTCATATAAAGAGATGCCCAAGGATCTCTTTTCAGCATTACAGAGTTTGAAATACGCCCTTTCAGTCCGTGCAAGGCTCCAATGAGGCATGAAAGATGGGACAGCCGCACTGAAAACCCTGAC
The DNA here is from genome assembly GCA_946959425.1 of Argyrosomus regius. Taxonomy (NCBI): domain Eukaryota; kingdom Metazoa; phylum Chordata; class Actinopteri; family Sciaenidae; genus Argyrosomus; species Argyrosomus regius. The sequence continues at coordinate 29,331,511 of OX336882.1, forward strand.
ACCGAACCGAAGTGGAAAAGGAAACATAAAGGCCCTATAGGCTGAATCTTGTGGATGGGTGCTCCCTACACATGTAAATGATATACTCTGAGTGGCCACCGCCAGCACATCCTCACATTCATGCCGCCGCCGCTGAGCTGAATGGATTTCCCAGAGGAAGGAAGGAGGGGTTAAGGACAGCAAATGGGGTGGGCATAGTGGGGGGAGGGCTGGAAGCTTTACAGAAGGAGGTTGTTGGGTGAAAGGGGACCTTGCTCTGGGCAAGGATTGGGTAAAAAGCAGTCTGCGTCTTGGGTTTATGTCTCCCTGCGCTCCCTCCCTCCCTCCTCTTAACCCCCCTTCTCCAGGCGACCTTGTTCTTTTTCACCCTTGTTCCAGCTTTTCAATAAAAGGAGTTTTTGGGGGGAAACGGGAGGGGGCACATATTTTTGTGAAACAGAGAAGAACACAAAACTGGTGGCGGCTATCAGACACCTGAATCGGTCCACTCAACCCTGGGTGCAGCTGATACAAATCGCTTTTAATTGCGTCCCTGTACGCTCGTCTTCTGCCCATCCTCTGTTTAGACTCTGAATCCTCTCAGCCCACGGGTATGAAGGCAGATCAGTCTTAATATTAAATGTACACACAAGAATTTTGCAAGTATATTTAGGGATTTATAAAGACACAAAAATAGTGATTGTTGTATATGACTGTGGAACAAATCCACAAATATATGTGTAAACTGAACAGAGTTACAAGAGCAGGACCACACCTCAAACCGTGCCACTTCCGACATTCCTATAAATACCCTCCTAACCCTCTCCTCCTCTTTCACTCTCGTGTTCTGCACCCCTCCCGCCCACCTTGTTTCTTTCTCCTATTTCCTCCTCTCCTTCCTGCTCTCCATAGGGTCCTGAGGGGGGGTCCGTCGTGCCCCGGCTGCTTCACTACACTACCCCCCACTGAAGCTTCCCCTCAACGCAGCAACAGACCGAAGAGGTACAGGAGTTCATGCTCCACTCATACTCACGAGTTTTGATAATAATTCATTTATATATATCACAAATATTTTTGGGTGTCACACTTTTATATCAATTGTTGAACCTGTATTTACAGACTTTACGTGTCATGTGTGAATTTCACAGCATTTGTTTGTGGGCATTATATCTGCCTGCAGATCAATCTCAACATGGAGTCTGGTACTGTATCTGGTATCAGGTAAGTAATAATTATCCTATATGTTTGAGTGATGTATGCATTAGCCAGCTTGGTAATGATCCTATGCTATGTCTCGATTCAGATACTTATGTGAATATGTAGTGAACTGTGTACACTATGTACCTCCTGGCTTAGTGCGCCAATTTCCACACAGTAGTGTGCACTTACAGGGAATTACACAACATTTCACCACCTTTCCTTGTTTGCTAAATTGAAACCAGGTGGAGCATTAGCGGCAACATTTGCCTGCCAAAATATAAACATTAAATATATGTACAACGTACCTTTGTATATTGTTGGTTCCAGCAGCTTCCCCTGCCACCATTTTTCACAATGCTGGTGGTCCCATCCCTCTGCTACGTAGCTAAAATGGTGACCACTGAGGGCCAGAAGTGTCCAGCGTTCCACACTCAGCTTTTTGACCGTTATGAGTGCACCATCTGGGTACTCACAGTATACTGCAATTTGCTGTAATTGACAGCGAGATTTCACTTATGTACTCAAAATAACAAGTATGGAATTGAGACACTGTGGTCTAGATTGTCTGTCAGCATTATATAGCTAACTATTTAGCAAATACTAGCCCTATCACTAACTTAGCAACTAACTGACAGTCAGTCCACCTTTTTTTAAAGTGGTTCTGTGGTGGTGTTTTTATGTGTGCTTGTGTGTTCCTGTGTGAAAAGTAAAGTAAAATAATTTTGCTTTGTTGATTTATGCCTTTATTCCTGCACACTGAGCCAGCATGATGCTGCAGTTGAAGCTGACAGTAAAGTTGACGAGCTCACAATGGCCGAATGACTAATGCAAGTTAGATTTTCTTTTTTTAGACTTCATGGTGAAGAATTTAAAAGCAGTTCTCTAAAGCACTTTGGGCTGCATGTTTATATGGAAAATTCTATATAAAGAAAGTTTGAAATGTCTTCTTGAAGAATATTTCAAGATTAAATAGAACAGTTTTTGTAAAAAGTAAAACAAAATCAAATATTTTACATTACAAACAACAAAAACTTCAACTTTAATATCTGTAGGTCTAACCCAGCTTTTCTCTGCCTTTTTTCCCTGTTTTTGTGTAAGCTCATACAAAGTGGGTATTGGGTTACAAACTAGACTGAAAAGACACGAGTAGACCTTAAAATTAAAGTCTCTGTTTGCATGTCTTCTGCTCTTTTAGATGCACAGAGGCGAGCATTATGTTGAAAATCCTACCACCAAAGTTATGGTATTTATTTTGAACCCTTTAATGGACACGCTTATTAAATGTTATGAGAACAAGTTGTCTTATTGTATTAACATCCGTGAACTTGTGAAGGAATGTCTCGTGGCATATCTGGGTCAAGTAGTGGTCAGCATGAAACATTCTTAACTAGCTGTAGCAGCAATGCGAAAACACCTAAAACAGCAAATGTTTAGAGTAAAGTATGATTTCCTGTAAAGCTTTTTGCAATAAGATCAGGGCTTTGAATTTATTTTGCTTTGCATTGGGACAGAACCTCAGTTAAAATATATAAATTAAGGAGCGGAGGCAGCAGCCGTGTGGAGTCATCCAACTTCTGAGTCCAAACAAATCATCTTTAAGTGATAGACCTGTGCTCTGTTGTTGTACTGAACACTCTGAAGCCGTTCTCAAGGACACTATGAGTCAGTAGATCTAGCGCAGCTGAGACAAATAGGTTTCTAAATAACTAATACTAGTTTGTACAAATGTATATACAAGATTTCATAATCACAAAATTATGTACGCACAAGGACATATTCAACTGAAACACACAGGTTTGGCTGTAATGGCTTCTATAACACAGCCACAATCTGAAGAGAACTGAAGATTCACCCGAAGTTGTAGTTTTTCACGTCATGGTTTTGGGTTTCCTGTTTAGCATTTCCTGTTTTATGTTGAATGAGCTTTTCCGAGGGTGTCTTGTGTTACTTTACTTTGCGCCTTTGTTGTGTTTCCCGCCACTTTTGATTATCTGTTCCACCCCGATCAGTTTCACCTGTGTCTCGTTGTCCTGTCTTGACTTTGTGTGTTTAGTCCCTGTGTTACTTGGCATCAGTCAGGTCACTATCTGCGTCAGTTCCCCCAGGTCCATTGTTCTCTTTCTGTGCTTCTCCTTGTGTTCCTGCTCCTTCTTGGTTTCTCTGTTCTGGATTTTTGTTTGTTTGGACTTCTGCTGATTGGAAGGATCTTGGATTGTTGGACTTAGTTTGTTCTATAATAAGTCTATATAATAATAAGTCTCCTGTTGTTCACTCGACCATCACGTCTGCATTTGGGTTCTTGAAAAAAACCCTGACATTTTATATATTGTTTTGCTTTTCTTTAACAGAGTGCAGTTCATGTTGGTTAATGATATTTGAGTGCGGATCCTAATATTTCTACTTCATCCAACAAAGTGAAGTCCTCAACAAGATAGTGGTGCCACTTCTTTCTGCTACTGCAGGCATTTATCTCTTCAAGTAGCCTATAGCTGCAAATCCAAAGATCCTATCTAAAGTTAATTGAAAGGTCAAATGGAAAACATCTAAGTCTAACACATTAAAATTGTCATTTGTGTGTAATTCTTTCACTTCTGATAGTCACTGTCTGTCATTCTCATTACGATAATTTTAAACGGGTTTGATAATTACAGCTGGAATCAGGATTATTGACGTCACATGTCTGAGCTAGAGAAATTAAAAATAAACCAAAGTGGTTGTAGTCAAATGGCTAACTGTGAGGTACAGAGTGAGGCACAGTGTTCGTTTGTTTGCTGCTGAAGCTCCATTCACCATCCAAACCTCCTTCTGTGTGATATTTTTGCATTGATGATTTAAATAAAATGTCTGTGCATGTTTATTGATAGAGATGGGCTCTTTCAGCAGAGCGGCAGAGCCTTTCTCTGCCAAACCTAACTGTGTAACCATTGAATGGTCAATTCCTTGATGTAAGTGTCTCTGACTGAAGTGGCTATTATTTAACAAGCCACTTCATTCAACGCCGAGCCGCAGCACCTGGAGTTCACCTCTGTCTGAAGTTCTATTTTCTCCAGTGATTTTCTGTAGAGTTTAAAATCTGTGTTGATGCCATCTCTCCATCCACTATGTCATCCAAATTGAGCATTTTACCTCTGAATCTTCTCCTTTTTTGGCAGAGATTGCAGTACAAACAAGCAAGGCATCCTCTTTGTCTTGAATGATTTGGTTGGTACAGGAACACACAAGGATTTTAGAGGGCATAATGACATCAGTTGAAGTCTTACATCAGGCCACATTGATGACAATGTGAGTGGCACAGATTAGTCTGAAGCTTTTCATGTGTGTGCAGACAAATGAACAAACCTTAGAGTTTGTCTGGATTGGCATCAATGCATAGTCTCATTTAGATTTTAGAGATTTATCCAGTGTCCAGCTTAAAAAAAATAAAAACTTGGACTTGCACTCTTACCTTGCACCCCTGCTGCATTCTTCAGTACAAAACTATGTTAAGTGTTTTCTGTTGAACAGCAGACTGTGTTGCCCTCCCTCATTTTCCCAGTGAGAATATTCAAATACTGATTTTTGGCGTTTATTACCATAGCAACACAAAGAAAAATTTGGGTCAGCCTTGACAATAGCATGAGATGATCCTACTGACAATTGTTTTCATCTCATACTAGCAATTGTTTTGAGAAAACCTTCGTCAGTGTGGTGAAAGAGATTTTGCATGTGTTTTGCAGAAACATAAAATAAATAGTTCATACAGTATATTACACACACACACACATATACATCATAGAGCCTTTATCCAGGCTCCCTGTGAGATAAAATACTGATTTATGTGAATAGCAGGGAGCAAAATAAATTACTTTGCCCTGCAAATGTGGAGTGCCTTTACATCCACGTACTGTATTATCCAATTTCCTCCAGACATAAGGGCTGGAATTATTGCTGACAAAATTAAATATATAGCCAAGTATACCTGCAGTATTTTGGAGAAAATTACAAAACCAGTATTGATGTGTCATCATGCCTTTACCATCCAGTTTTGTTCTTAAGCCATTTATTTGCTTGAATGACCAATCAAATTAGAGATTGTATAGCTACATCGACCCCTTTTAAACATTTAAAAATCTGAAAAATTTTACATCACTATATCGCTTTCATGCACTCTGTTTCATGTTCCAGATGAGGTGTTTTGCTTGTTTCTCATTTCATTTGCAAAGTCAAGCCAGAGCCAGATGATGCTGAAAAAAAAAAAAAAAAATGCTGATTTAAACATCTTTCATAATATGTCACGATAATGCACAGCCACCACTCGCAAACAGGCTTTCAGTCCACCGCGTTAGGCAGGTCAATAAGAACAGAGCCCTTTAATTTCTCTTATCTCCATAATTACACATAATCTCCTAGTCTGTCAGTATATTAGATAAAAATAACAGGGTTTGATGGGTATCCCCTGCAGGGGGAGAGAATGATTTAACTGGAAGGCTTTTCATTCCATTTTAGTTCTTTTAGATAAGGCACGGTTCTCTAATCTAGCATTTAGGACGTCTGTCACACGAAAATGAGTCATCCCACAAGCACATTACATGCCAGTCATAAGAGCAGAACAATTCAGGGAGGCACGGTGGTTCCTGATAACTTGCTTCCTGCGCCAAAAGTTTAAATGATTTCAGAAAAGTTCTACATGCTAAACAGTGTTAAATGTTTTTGAGCAAGCCTCCTCAGTATGTGTGAATGAACAGATTTACATAATCTTCCAACGTTATGAATTGTGTGATTATGGATCCAATTTTTGCTGCAGTTTGGGAGAAAGAGTTTGGTTAAAAAGAAAAACACAAAATGATATAGAAGTGGGGTCTTTCAAAGTTTAGCTAGATGCTTCCCTCAGAGCAAACAAGGTGACTCTATTGCAATATTGAATAGCTGTGGAAAAGTCACCACTACCCGAGGACTATCCGTCAATCCTCCCTGCCGACTCTTCGGCAAACTGCCCCTGGAACACAGCCTCTGTCCCCCTGTTTATCTACAGTGATTATGTGATGAAATTTTGGGCAACCCACATTGTTATAACAAACAGCAATAATGTGGTAGGAGGTAGTATCTGTGGCAGCTTGAGAATATGAGAAAAGATCTTTGAATTTATGTGGAAACCCAGTTACAGTCCTCCCTGCCGACTCATTGGTGAACTGCCCCTTGGAAAATCTGTATCCAGCAGTGAGAGTCCTGCTGTTTCCTAATGGTGATTATGTGATGTAATGTGATGTGATGTGAGCAATACACTTGAACTTGCAGTGTCTTGGGTTTTTCTCCACTATGCACAGTGGTTTTGGATGACAACTTTGTCAGTGTTTTACTATGACTTGGGGTCTAGAGGGTTAAGGTGATAATAATCTGCTTTTATTGTTTTGGTTCTGTGTGTTTCGGTATTCCAATAGAAAAGGCACATTTTTTTATTTAAATATATTAGAACAATACTAGTACTTTGCACTTTATATTGAAAGGTTCAGTACTAGCCTAGTTTACTCTCTGCTCCTCAGCTAGCCATTCAGTCAACAGCTGTAGTCAACCGGCCAGCCAGCTATCCAATATCCAGCACACCGAATGATTAAGGGCACAGGATAAAGATAAAGATGTGCCAGACTCATCTGAAGCTCCCGTTAATCTGCTGTTGGCAGTGGAGTTTCTATTGCATTAGCATTATTACAGTGTGTGTCAGCTGGTTACAGTAGCTGGAGGTCTCCACATTTGTGGCAGCAGCAGTAGTACTGTTGAAAGATGGAGTGGAGTAGGACTGGCTCATATAGCAGGCAGTGTGGGACTGTGAAGGATATTCAAATGAGGTAACTGTGTTGTAATGGAAATATCCAGGATTTCTGACTTCCATAATGAAGATCATGGCACGTGGCCAGGATGCTGCTTTTAATACAGTTGTTTCATGCTAAAATGTGTACAGTTAACTTCGAGTTGTTAGTGCATAGACAGCAGATTATTCATTAATCTATGTCTGGTCTCTATGGTGATTCTTCTCTAACTATATCCACTTTACATATTGTAAGTCTAAAAACCTTAATTTTATGTGATGAATTTTACCGTTTAGTATGGAGGGGTGGGTAGGTCTCTGATTGCCAGATGTCCTGCTGATTCTTTCAGACGTTTCCATAGCCTCATGGCAACTACGAAGATCCACTCTCTCACACATATTATGAATATATATCAGATCTGCTTTCCTAAAACAGTAAGAGGGAGAATTTTCCTGGAGATGCAATGGTTGCATGTCAAACCGACCCTTAACCAAAATTTTATAACAATAGCCCTAAAACCAAGCTTTAATCCTAAAATATTTTTTTCCTTGTGGGTCCCCAGACAGCATGCGAGTCCCCACAATTTGACGATTTGAAAAGACTTGTGTCCATGTCATGCGATTATACATGGACACATAAAGCTCTATCTTTTGGCCCAACGAGAAGTACACTTCTTTTACCATTTTTGAAAAAAATGGATGGATGGCTGGTTCATCAAACCCTAATTAAATAGAAAGTTATGGGCCTGCAGCATCATCAGTTATGCAACATATCATTGATTGCACTACCACAGCTGAAAAAGTGGCTGAACCTCATTGTTAATATTTCTGTTTGAATTTATTTTCTTCACAGCGCTTCACTAACACATTTGTTGTAAAAAGGAAAGAGCTGCAGTCTTTTATAATTAGAATTTATTATCCCTACCGAGCAGAAATTAATTATCCAAAATAGGTAGAAACTGACTTCCAAATGTGCTCCAGCGACATATTGACTTAATATTTTCATGGGGACTGAATGTGGTTTATGTGTGTGTCTGTGTGTGTGTGTGTGTGCGTTTCAAATGTCATGTTGTTATTTTACCAAGGCTGTGAAGTCGTTTATCAAATCTGGAACCCCCATACATATGGATGCATGGAGAGACGGGATATATAGTGTCTATTTGATTAAGGAGACCTTTGACAAAGGAGCCAGTACAGCAGAATGACAGCGAAAGCTCTGTGGGTTTACGCTGCATAAAGCTCATCCTGAGGGAACCAACGTCTAGTTGGAATTTCAAGCAGTCTAGAGCGCATGCAGCGGTACCGTTGCTGCTGGAGAACTGACGAGATGGGAGCTTTTTCAGGTCACTTACATATTCAGTGTAGGGGATGCAGATTGGGCAGGTCTTGTTTGTGGTGAATACCAAACAGTAACCCAAAACCTACTCTCTTCAACTGATCAAAATAAAGAAGCATGACAAACTCTGGCAACTGGCAAGGTGCTGTGCCGAGAAAGAAAAGAAAAATATCTACCAAACCCGAGTATAGTTCTTTGGGGAATGGATGTAATTGGAAAGTAGGCACTTAGAGCTACTTGCCGCAAACTCTTTGCGTTTAGTAACGCACGCAGCAATTAGAACGCTAGTTCAAAACATACAGTAATTGCATCATGCGAATCACAAGCAGCTGTGTAAATTGTTTTATTTAAATCATATCGGCCACATTTGATAGAATGAGTGAATAGTTGCAGTTCCTCTGTAGAGGCCATTTGTACCTAACATAATGAAAAACCTTCAGTATGTCTGAACTAATCATAATCCTTGCTCTTTACCATTAAATGCATCTATTACCTCATCATTTGACGAGACATAATCCTGTGACATTACTCATAACTGTATTACTGTCGAGTATGCAGTTGACAAAGTGCCCCAGGTGTGCGTTGAATGCAGATACAGTCAAGTGAGAACACCTGAAAAGATGCTGAGAGTACAGATGAGCATGTTTGTCACACAGAGAACCGAGAGGTCAGAGACAAAAAAAAAAAAGTGTAGCTGCACACAGGAATTAAATGTACCCCGGTCACAGAAAGCTGGTCTGTGCACACCAATCAAAGCCTGCTGGACCTCGCTCAACTTGGTTTCTGCTCTCTCTCAAAACTTTATTGATGAGAACGACTGAGGGGCTTTTTAACAAATCGATAATCTGCTTTTTGCTAGGATACCGTTGCCTGGCTCGTTTGATCAAAATTGAGAGGAACCAGCCTCATAACCTCTCTGACACCCCACAAAGCTGGTGCTGGTGGTGACTGTTTCCTACAGCTGGCTAACAGTTAACACTAATCGTGTTAGACATTTAAATGCTGTATCTCACGTGGCCTTTTTAGGGCTAACGTCATGCTCAGCATCCCCCTGTGTACATGTGAGTTTGTCAACTGTGTGTTCAATACAATCAATCAAGTTTTTTGCAGGATCCTTGTTGTTTTGTTTCAAGAATAAGATCATTTTGTATGAAAGTTTCCGAAGTGATGACTTATGTTAGAAGAAATGTTGTCGTCTGTGAGTTTCACAGCGTAACACAATTAAAATGTGACAGTTTGCTGTAACAGGAGGGACAACATGACAGAGATAATTGATGGTATTTGACTTCTGGATCCAGTTTCTTTTCTGCAAAAGCCAAGAATGTTAATTTCTATAGATTTTGTACAGCTCAATTAACAACTGTGTTCCCCTGTGAGCAGCTGTCTGAGAAAATTATTCTGGTACTTCCTGATGTAAACCTTGCATCTCCACAATGTAAACTGTGTAATGTAAATGTAAACAGCCTCCCGTACGTTTGCTTGACTGTCATATGTTGTTGAAGTTTATCCAGTAGAAGACTATATATATATATATATATATATATATATATATACATATATTTATATGATCAAATATGTGTGGTAAAACATACATATTTGCTAAATGTGTGCTTGGAGGTACCTCTATTTACATTCAACTCTTTTTTCAGTGCATTTACAAGTAAATATATCGACTACAGTCGCAACAAATACACCATAAAGAGTGTTATATTGAATAAAAAATGGTTGTCAGATGCTAGACCAATATCAGCAGTACACAGATTTTTCATACTGGGACATTGTCTGTGTTCTGCCTCCTCCTATTTTGTCAATAAGAACAAGGCAATCCCTTCAAATCCTGGTGTGTGCACAGAGTTCCAGGTTGTGAATGAAAAATGTCAGACACAAAAACCCAGCTACTGTCACCATGTGTATACTGGCATAAAGATGACGGAGAGAGGAACAAAGCCAGCACCCAGCTACACGCGCATTATTTAGCCTGGTGTGTTATGAATCTATTACAAATCCTTTTATAGCGTGCACAAGAAGAATAGCCGTACGTGATAATGCGCTGAAAGGCTATCGCGCTGCAGCAGATGCCTAGCTTCAGTGTGGCAGTGCGTCCCTTGACAAGGCTTCCACAAGCTGGGTTCATTGACGTCAACGGTCCGGGGACAGCCATGGAATCAGATCTGTATAGCTGCTGCTTCGCTGGCCTCCCTGTGGCACTGCTGTGAGGACATTCAGGGGCCTTTCATCTGCAAGGTTAAGACAAGCAACTTTGTGGAGCAGCCAGGAAAGGGGAAAATAAATGTGACTGTAAACATGAACAAAGAGAGATGCAATCAAAAATTGCCTTTGATGGCGTATGTGATCTCTACAAGTGCCGTATGTACATATGTCACCCAGGTGTGACATGATCAGAGATAACAAGTGCTAATTGCCACCGGTGGAAAATAATTGAGCACATGTACTCGATTATTACTTATTACTTAATACTTTTACTCCATTACATTTTAGATGTGACTCATTTACTCTGCTACTTTGGGAAGTTTTACAATCAAAAACAAAAAATATGATCATTAAAAAATGTCACTCATTGTGACAGAACGACTAAACATTATATAAAGTAGTTAACATTCGCTCCGCCTTGACCAGCTGTATATGTTCATGTTCATGCATCCGTAATCCATTAATATGATCAAAGTAAACTCTCTGTATGATAAATATTTGTACAAACCATGACTCCAACACATTTTTTAGATAATTTGTTTTCAAATGGTTTATTTAGCTCATGAAAGTGTAATGTTTTACTATTGCAACTATTAAAGTGACAATCTCAACGAGCTCTAAGTTCCCTCTGGCGACACATCCGGCAATAAGCAGTAACTGCAGGTTTGTTTTTGGACCTTACTTCCCAAAGATTCAATCAATCAGTTTGCAGTGGGATTTGCAGTTGTTTTATCGTGTAAAGCCATCGATCTTTTTCATTGCTTGTTGTGCTATTATAACCGCTTACTCGCAATGATCACAGTAATGTAAAAAAAAAAAAAAGAAACTGCACACACAGTTGAGGAGTGAGTCTGTTGCATTAGCTACCCTCTTTAGTGGACGAACCACTGCTGTCCATTTGTGATTTTTCCCTTTGTCTGAATATTGCAAAAGCAACCATTGTTACTTTATTTGGGGATAGATAACACACTCCACAGACCTTTATTTCGATGAATATTGTCAATATTATTACTTTAAGTATTCTTTCAGTTAATCTAAATATTCAAAATTACTAAATTTGGAGCTAGCCGTGGTTTTCACTAGACAGTGATGGTACCTGAATAAAATTTCCTTTCCGTCTTTAGGATTGCAGAACTTTTACTTGTATTTTTCAGAATGGTATTAGTAATTTATTGATATAAATGATCTAAATATTAATTGCACCACTCGTAAATGCATCTGGGGAAGCTGTAAAACAACCAAAGTTTAATCTTTTACATGACCTAACATTTCTGTTTCCTTTTCACTGTTTGGCAGCTTCAAAAAAACAATTTTAAAAACAGCCACTGCTCTTTTTCATTAACATTGCACATATTTTATTTAATATCTACAATAATTACTTTAACCCTACGTCTCAAGAGTTGGTGAGTCAAGTCATCATCTCTGAACCACTCAACATGGTTTATTGATTGGCCCAGCTTGCTATAACCAGGCTCAGGGAGCTTTTATTGGAAGCTTTCCAGACTAAAATCCAGTTATGAAAACTGAGATCTCTAAAATGTAGAGACGGTTCGCATCCATCTTCTTACATCTATGTGAAATGGAATTGGTGTCATGCCTCCGACAGCTCGTCAACATCCAGACTCTTAAGCATCTCAGGGTGAATCTCAGTTTCTCTGGAAACATGCCCCTTCAGAGCTTTTTAACTACCTCACTGACCTCTGCCAGCAAAATAGGGAATCAATTCCCCATGGTCTTCCATAATGATAGGCTGTCTCTTGGATTCACAAGTTTCTCAAAATGGCCCAGTTCCCCAAACTCACAAAGGTAGACTACATCTCATGGGCTCGGGTATTGTTGGGAGAAATTTTAGGCTGCAAAAAATCCACTTGAGAATTGAAAGGCAAAAAAGAGACACTCTGTTGTAAAAGAGTTAATATATAACCATGAGAAAAAGGCATGTTCAGATCGATGCAGTATGTTTCACTATTCACCATCATCATGGTTGCTTCATTTCATGGTCAGCTTAACATTGTGGGAACTCTTTTGGTCGATGAAACCCTTAGAAAACTAACGTGTGTGTTGATATTTGAGAGATATCTGTCACTGAACAAATCTATTCTGATGGACCCGGGACAAATCGAATGTTCTATAAAAAACAAAACCACAATAGAAAATGATATGTCTATCACACTGACACTCAATTTCCACCAAACCAACAGCGAAAGTTGTTGGACATTTGTGATTATTAAACATAAGTAATACAACAATCCCTAAAGTTATTAATTGTAAATGTCAGTAAGCTGGTAATTAGTTTTTTGGTCCAGATGCTCTGCACCAACACGGTCATTGGTCAAAGTGGCACCAAAGTATATTTATCATTCCTAAAAACCTCCTAATGAGCCATAGAGTTGTTGATCTGATTGTCTTCACAGCCTGGTTACGTTGTCCACTTGCCTAGCTCCAGTTCTAGCACGACACTGCCTTTGCTCCATCTCCTCCTGGTGGTCTAAAACGCCTGTGGTACAAACACTAAAACTCCCCCGGTGCTCTGAGCTCACAGTCTCGGCAGCCTGGCCAACAAACTGGGCTTGCATTAACTAACAGCAGCTGTAGTTTGCATCAATTTACTTTACTGTTCATCAGGAAACTGTAAATCACAGAGAGTTAATGCAGAGTAAAACATTTTCTCCATATTATACGATCCAGTTTCACCAAAATCGGTGGTGGTTTGTGATTTAGTGCCATAAAGCATTACATACATTTTGCAGGTGATCACACTTGGAGCACAAAGTAGTGTAAGAACATTTAAATTATTTAACATCTGTTATTTTATGGTAGAAAAGTTACACATTGTTGCTTTGAGCATTTTTCACAGTTTCTCTTACACCCTTTTGGAAAGAAAAAGTGAGACAAGCGGTAATCAGCAAACTGCAACCTCATGGTTAGCCAGCACTAAATTCCCAACACAGTGGATCTTTTAAAATGGGAGGTTACTTATTTGTGCATCCCTTTCGCTCATTTTCCAAAGCTTTTTGTGTATTGATTAGGGGTCCAGCTTCTTTCACACAGCGTGCACTTTGCACACTCATATCATGTTCATTATCAGCCCACCCATTCCTGTATCAATAACTGGGTTGCAGATGCCCTGGAGAAAAGGCTTTGCAAAATCACAGCCCGAGGCTGTAATGTTGATGTGACGAGTTCACGTCAAAGTCAAGAGGAGAAATTCTCCACCATGAAAATCCCCCAAACCGGCACGCAGAGTCAGGCAGACATGTAAAATAAGTGAGCTCAGATAAGCTGCAGAAAATGCTGCTAAGCCATTCCATTCATTAAGAAAAAAAAGGCATTAGTTTAATGCAAAAAAATAAATAAATAAATCTAAATCAAACATTTGCATGCAGTTCAGATTGAGAAAGGTTCATGGAAACACTGTGAAGTCGCTGCCACATTGGCTGGGTTGAAAAGAGCTGATTTGCTTGTGCGTGTGTGAAGGGGGGGGGTCTGTGAGTGTGTGATGTGGCAGGCAAGAGACTGAGGATGATGATGGTGTGTGTGTGTGTGTGTGTGTTAGAGAGAGAGAGAGAGAGAGAGAGAGAGAGAGAGAGAGAGAGAGAGAGAGGGGCAGGTGGAAAGGGGGAGGGGTTTGGGGTGGTCCAGACAGTCGCTCCTTGTGTACCTCACACGCTCAGCCTCTGCGCATCATTTAAAGGGGAGCCCGGCTGTCGCTTCCCCCCGGTCAGACTCACCGCCTGGCTGCTTTATAAAAAACACAATAGCTCCAACGTTACTCCACCACTTTATCTCCCCCCTTTTTTCTCTCCATCTTCTTTTATTTTATTCTTTTCGTCTGAAGCCAACCGGTCAACTTAAAACCGACTCGCACCACCATTATATGGAAAATACGGGACTGCCGGGCGCATTTATTCTCTCCTGCCCGAGAGGAAGCGCACGGTGGAAAACGTTTGAGGAAAGGAAAGCAGGCGTGATTCTTGGACGTACGGCGCATCATGAGAATACAACAACTACCAACAAGGTATAACGAAAACAAGTGTGAATTTACTCCATGGTATTGTTGTGCTTTATCAAATTGGATGATTTACGCATGCTTTGTTTTATACAGTGATTTCTGTTTTTGGTGGGTTTTGAACACTTGCGGCTGGGTGGGATGCGTTCATTGGTGCTATATGTTGTCTTATCGCAGCATTTGGTGAGGATGTCTGCATCGCGGAAAATCTCTCATAGGAAGCCTAACCTGTTCCCTCTGCAGTATAGTGTGCTTTATTTTCATTCTAAATGTCCGTGAGAGAAGCATTGATGTTCTCTATGAGGATAAGTCGTCCTGAGTTCCTATCTGTGGCCATAGAAGTCAGTATTTTATGTTTTTGGAGTATGCATCAACACTGACAGCTCCTTCGCACAGACACAAGGCTGTACTCTCTCTATGCAGTGCGGAGGGAAACCGATTTTTATCCGCTTTAATGAAACAGTTTTATTTTTTCCCTCTCTGATTTTAAAGTAGCCTTCCTTCACATAGTGCTCTGGAGTCAGAGGAGATATCCTGATGCATCATTTCTGTTTTTTTGGACCGTACAAGTCTCATGCATGGCTTCTGAAGTGATGATGGTCTTTATTTTACTTACACCATCAAAGCTCCCTGCGTCAAGGCCCCCCAGTATGTGATACTACAGTATAATTATTTTAAGAATCAAACCCTGAATGGGACAGATTTTCTATGTGATTATCTAATTCGTGCACTTGCACAGCATCATTTCCCCTTGACATGACATTGGCAGTGAAGCTTTAAACTATTGTTTACCTTTCTGGGCTGGCTCAGACTTTCTGTTTTCCTTGATGAACAAGTGGAGTACGGTACGATGCTCAGATGGCCACACAAGATCCTTGAATTACAGTAGATGCAGACAAGTTTGTGTAGACAGTGCAAGGGTGGATGTACGGGGGTGTACTGCAGCATAGTTTGTAGTAGTTGGTGAAGTATTCTGACCACCTAATAATGGGTATATGTTAAGTTATAGTATATTTTTAATCCATAAAGCGTGTTGCAGACAGACATAACTAGAATCATAATTCAGGTGAGAGCTATTTTAAAACATCAGTACAAAGAAAAAAAATAAATGCCTTGCCCTTTTAAGATGCTGTATACAGCCTGTTTTGTGCATCTACTTCACTGTGGCCCTGGCTCTCAGACTGTACATGTTTTTTGGCAGTCAGTTCATTGGATAGGAATCAAAAGTTCGAGACTCAGAAGTCTCCTCTTTATCTATTTTAATTTTCAAAAATTAGGCTGTTGCACCGGAAGGAAAGAAGACAGGAGACAAATTAAAAGATTAAGTTACGGGGTTTTGTCTCATGGCTACAGTTATCTGAATTAAAGGCTGCTTTTGTTCTTTTCATATTCTGTATATAGTTTATTGTTCAACCCAAGAACATAAGTAGCAAAGCGAATGTTAATATAGGCCCTGGAATCATAAATAAATAAAATATGGCCTGCATAGTGCTTGTATTAAACCCACTCACCCTCAATTTTAAAATCAATCACATTGCAACTTGTCCCACTGTTAATTGGAATATACAAATGAGATTTTATTGTAATGTTCTCCTTTTTATAGTGCCAATTATATAATGCCAGTTGTAATTTTAGGGCAGTGAGCGATCTACACTGTAGTATTTTGTTTTTGTAAAAAGATAATCGCATAACTGTCACACCCAACAAAAACAAACAAACAATATAATTTCTAAGAATAAAAAGACAATTAATTCTTTCTTCACAGGGAGGACCTGGCATGGACCGCTGTGTCTAAATGAAGTGGTTCAGCCATGCAATGTTCCTGGAAGGCAGTGATTCTGCTGGCCTTGGCCTCCATTGCCATCCAGTACACGGCCATCCGGACACTCACCTCCAAGCCTTTCCAGCTGTGCCCGTTGCCCAGCCCCCAGAACTGTGGTCTGGGGGGCCAGGAGACAGAACCTCCCTTTGAGCGTGGAGCAGCAGGCGGTGGAGGCTGCGATGACTACCCTTACTTTTCCATCAATGCCACGCGTAAAACACACATCCTGGTCCTGGCCACCACTCGCAGCGGTTCCTCCTTTGTTGGCCAGCTGCTCAACCAGCACCAGGAGGTATTCTACTTGTTTGAGCCTCTTTATCACGTTCAGACTACACTAATTCCACGTCTGTCACACAGTCGCAATGCTGCAGACCGGCGTGTTATGCTGGGTGCCAGTCGGGACCTACTACGTAGCCTGTACGGTTGCGACCTCTATTTCCTGGAGAGCTATATCAAGCCAACACCCACAAACCACACCACAGATAAACTGTTCCGCCGTGGCGCTAGCCGAGCATTGTGCCAGCAACCTGTCTGTGATGCCTTTGGTCCTGCTGATGTTAATGTGGAGGAAGGGGACTGTGTCAAGAAATGTGCGTCTCTAAACATGACCTTAGCAACGGAGGCGTGCCGCGAGAAGAGGCACGTGGCAATCAAAATTGTCCGGGTGCCGGAGATTGGAGATCTACGCGCTTTGGTGGAAGACCCACGGCTGAATATTAAAGTGATTCAACTCGTCAGAGACCCGCGTGGTATCCTGTCATCACGGATCGAGACTTTCAGGGATACATATCGTCTGTGGCGTATTTGGAGGGCCACGGGGCGAAGACCCTATAATCTAGACTTGAGTCAGCTCACTGTTGTGTGTGAAGACTTTCTCAGTTCAGTTTCAACTGGTCTTAGCCATCCCTATTGGCTGAAAGGGAAGTACATGTTGGTTCGCTACGAGGATTTGGCTAAAAATCCGCTTCTCAAGACGAAGGAAATGTATGACTACCTGGGGCTGCCTATGGATAAAAATGTGGAAGACTGGATACATGCAAACACTCGGGGCAGCAATGAGCCCTCAGCCAAACACAAGTTTGGTACAGTGAGGGACTCGGCAGCCAATGCGGAGAGTTGGCGTTTGAAACTGTCTTATGACATGGTAGAATACACACAGACTGTGTGTCAAAAAGTACTTCACCAGCTGGGATACAAGGCTGTGAAATCAGTAGAGGAACTGAAAAATATGTCCCTCTCACTGGTACAGGACAAAACTTTTGTACCTTTTTTGTAACAAAGATAGTTCTCTAATGACTATTTTTGATATATTTATAATTGTTGCCTTATAATTTCCTTAGTTTGTCGGTTTTGTTTCTGTAATTCTGTTTCTTCAAATTTGCACTAAACTTTAAATATTTTGAATGCACCGTGGGAACTTATGGATGATTCCCCCAATGTTGCAGAACAGCACACGTTAAACACAAAGTAATCAAATGAGCTAGTTTACAAATGTGTCATTATTTAGTTTTTTTCCATGAATAGAACTTAGACAAGGCACTGTCTTCATTAATGACCTGTATGCAAGCTGTTGTTCCAACAAAAGTCAAATGTTGCCCTTCAGAAACATGCGATGGAGTTTTTGTTTTTGTTTTTTTCAGACCTGTGATGGCAAATTTGGACTGTACAAGCCCTACTGTGCAATAAATAGTGAATGTCGCAGTCAACCTTTACCACTATGGCATTTCTATCCATGTGGGAAGAGAAGAGATACTTTGACAGATGCCACGCTTGCAAAGGATAATTACAGACAATTAATAGGCTCTCAAGTTAAAGGGACAGAATCCCACTGGAGGTCACGAGTGTTTCATCAGAAGATTTACAACCATCTGTGATAGACAAACAGACACTAATGAGAGGTAATGCTAAAACCTTAATTACTGTAGCTATTTAGAGAACACATGACATCTTTAAGATGATTGCAGCATCAAAAACACACGCTGTAGACGTTATACAGGTTCTAATCCGAGTAGACACTGAAGCATTCTGATGAAAAACTGTACACTTTTATTTATTACTTTATTTATTTTTTGGTTCATTTATTCGAAATCATCGTGTGAAATTTACTCTGCCTTTTCTGTCTCCGATTAAAAATGTCTATGCCATTGTCATCCTTTGATAGTAAGACATTAATTCATCACCTTATTTTGTGTCACCTGATGAGTAAGATGACATCCCAGAATAAAAATAGCGCATGTATTCTCTCTCAAGTTAAAAAAAAAATACATTTCAACAGGGAAGATGTCTTTGTACTGTAGAGAACCGCAGATTCTCATATTCCCAGCGTGTGTTGACAGTTTATACTGTACAACACAACCACATTCGCAAAGGACATCTATGAGATCACATATGAAAAGAGTGTTACAGTAATGACTGTCCATAATCTGGAACAAATCCTCTGATCATCAGAGTAGCAGTTTGCATGCTGTTTCATCCAGGAGATGTTCAAGGATAGAAGATCAAGGCTGAAATACCGTACACCGCAGTCATGTGTCCTTCGTTTGTCCTTAAACACAACACTCCTTCAACACACTTGACAATTGCCAAAGCACTGAACAGAATAACACAATGTTACTTTTTTTATTATTATTTCTGAACAGAAACAGTCTTTTTTGGTTTTCTCAACATTCCTGAACTTAAGCACAAAATAAAATCCAAATAATTATTTGCCGTAAAATGAACCGTATTATTAGCTTGTTTGTTATTGGTGGACTCTTGGAGCATTATTGCAAAAATAACCAAAAAAAAAAATATGGATATGGAGACCCACACACAACTGGCACAAAACTCAATGTTCTGGTAAACATTCCCCGCAGTTGGTTTAAATTTGACGCCGTGTTTACCAGATTATGCAGCGGTTAGTTTGGCAAACTGCCTTTCCAGGTTAGTGTGCAGAAGACAGTGAACATTTCATGCTGTGCACTGTATGTAGCAGCTTAAATTGAATGTCGGTTTGCATTATGTAGCACAGAAACTGTCTGGGATGTGTGCACAAAACACAGCTGCACCCGTAAAACGCAGAGTAAACACTTTTTTGGAGTGATATTGGTAAACACTCAGCACCGGGAGTTGCATTTAAGATTTAGACGACGAAAACGGGACAGATTCCTAAAGATAGATGGGACAGGATGAATTATTGGTGGCAGTTTGTCACAGAAAATATTAAAATATTGTGTAATTAGACCCAAAAATGAGTTTTAAGATCACATGAAGAGACTAGCCGTGTTAAAATGAATTTAGGGGAACTGTAGCAACACTGTAGACCTGATAAATGTGCAGGTGTACCCTGAGTACTGATCAAAGTAATGTCTGTCCACAACACTGATAGAAAAGTCAGTACATTTGTGTATATATATATATATATATATTTTGTTCTACATCTTTGGTTTCTTGTCAACCTTGACTTTGAATTTCGATTTGTCAAATGGCGTCACTGCAGATAACTGTGCGTTCAAATAACTTGAGGCAAAGACTTCCATTGATTTCCATGCAATGACCACTTGTTTACCCATAAGATATCAGCCCTGTGAATGGAGCATCACACACCCGGGCTCATCAGTATTGGTGACCGGATGTCCATTGTGATGCAGAGCACAAACCTTTGATCCTCCTCTGTGCCAAAGGCTTGGAGGCAAACTCCCTCTCTCCTTTTCCCTCCCTCTCTCTTTGCCTGTGCTTTCTCCATCATCCACCTCTTTCTTTCTTACAGAGATCTCAGGGGGATTGTTCCTTTGCTTCAGTGCTCACTCTCTGTTTTTCACTTTACCTCTGAATCTTCGAGGTGTGCTCGGCATACTCTTAATTTAAAAATCGAAAAACGCTGCAAAGCTGGGCTCGAGCACATGCACACGAGTTCTTTCAGCAATTAAAAGAATAATTTGATATTTTGTGAATCATGTTTAATGGTTTCCTGTCTGAGAGTTAAGAGATTGATACCGCTGTCATGTCTGTATGTTAAATATGAAGCTGCAACTAGCAGCTGCGCAAAGACTGCAAAAGAATTAACCGCTATCTCGTCTGGCTCTATCAAAATCCACCTACGAGCACCTCGAAAGCTCAATATTTAAGACATTACAACTCATCTGCTTAATCTCTACAAAAACTGAAGCGTAAAAACATTAATTCACCATTTTCCCAGGGGTATTTTCTTGGCTAGCCTCCCCCGTTTCCAGTCTTTGTGCTACCTCTAAGCCAATTGGCTGCTGGTTGTAGCTTCATATTTAATAAACAGACAGTGGGTGGTATCAATCGTCTCGTCATCTAACTCTCTAACGTTTTTTGGGAAATACTGTTATTTGCTTTTGGGCTATTCTCAAACTATTCTTTGAACAAAAAAAGCAAACGGAACACGGTCATAGAGGCTGTTGTATGTATTTCAGTCTTTAACCTGTCCACGGTACCAGTAAATCTCTCTTTATGGGCTTTAATGCATTCAAGTATGCATCAGCAACTCCAGCTCCAGCTAAAAGCTAAAACTGGATTGTGTTTTTGCTGTGTCATTTATACCTCATTTACTTATTGTAAAATAATGAGAGCTAACATAATTGGACAGCTCATCAATAGTGCTACATCTGAGTGATGTCCTGAACACGCTCACCTTTTGAGTTGAACTTAATTTGGCTTCTTATGCTGGACAGTTTGCTCGTAATGGTGCACTTCCTCCACATGTCTGCCCCCCCTTCCCCCTGCACACAGTTTGCAGCCTGCTTCCCATGTGTCGGTGTGTCTCTGGGCTCTCACTGAGCCTCTCTCGTGTCCCAGGGCGGAACATATGGTTCACAAGCCCCTGAAAGAAAGTACAGAAAATCCCTCTCTCTCCCTCTCTCTCCCTCCCTTTCTATTCTCATCCCCTCATAATGTGACCTTAATAGTCTGACCCTGTGTAACTGCATGACAGAGAAGAAAGATATTTGCTTCAATGTGCCCACTGTTTACTGAGCTGAGCTGAGCTGACAGAACACGTCCTGCTCACTAAGACTACTCGTTAGTGAGCAGAAGCTGCTGGAAGAGAATATTCTTGAAGAGCGTGCAGGAATAAAGTGATCATACGAACAAAAGAAAGTCGGGATGAATATCTGCTGTTAGCACTTCACACGTTTTTGTTTTTGTGTCTGCGTGTGTGTGTGTTTGCATCTGGTCTAGCTACTCGGTGGGATGCAGTCTAGTTGTGAAATGAAAGGCTCACGGATCTGAACAAATCGTGAGTTACGACACTTAAACATGTCATTGTCACTGCTGTAGCCAAAGCGAACAGCGTATATGTAATGTAACGTGCGCAATTCCCATGTCCTGAAAAATCGCATATTGTCTTTGACCCCTCGATGCGTCACCTCTGCGGATGATTTGCGATGGCGTTTGCCTCCGAGCAGCCTGGATGATTCAATCAGTTGTTGCTCAGGTGACCCACTGATGTTTTCTTTTTTTCCCTTTCACCGAGCTGTGAATGAGAGTTGAGTGATGCAATCAAAACTATTCATGTGAAAATCATGAGATCGTCTTGTTCGGCTTTTTTCTGCACAGTTTATCCAAGTTGTTATTTGATTGCTGCTAAAATGGCAGGCAGGAAGAAGGCAGGAGGGGGGTGGGGGGAGCGTTTGGGCTTTTTGCTTTAGAGGCGATACGGGCAGCTTAATTGAAGCTGTCAGCAGGTCAGCGTAAGAGAGGCGTAGCAACCAGGTCGTTATGTAGTTAGAGCGCCATGATAGTTTTAATAGGCAGAACAGCTTTGAAATGAAATGTTCAAACGTGAAATATTCTCTGTAATATGCAAACAGGAACAGTTCTCCTTCTGGGTGATAATATTTTGGGGTTGGATTGAATTCATATTTGTGACATTAAATCGCTCAACACACACAAAGATTAGTCGGTATCTGTCATTGCATTGTTGCTGGATACGTTTAATGTTGCACGAAGCATGCTCCTGACACATCTCTGAAATGAATATGAAACATCCTAACTTGTAATATGATCGTAATAAATTATTTTTTCATATCTAACATTTAATACATTAAAGCATTAAATCTTACAGCGTGTATGAAGTTATTTTTGAATGAGCAAGGGGTGGGGTGTGGGCTGGAAATGACAGTCTGTCCCTTAAAAGCTAGGAGCTACAGCTGCAACTGGCAAGCATAGGTTACTCTGGCTCTGTTGCTCTCTCTCACACACACACATGCATACACACACACACACACACACACACACATTCAAACTGAGGAGCCATTGATGGTTAATTCCCCCCGTGGAAATGTGGGTATAGGTGAGTGAGAGGATGTGTGTGTGAGCAAGTGAGAGCGTGTGTGTGTGCACGCAGTGTTTAGTCGGGCCAGTCGGTGCGGCTTACGTCACTGTGGTCAGCTGTGGCTCTCTCTCTCTCTCTCGCTTTGCTGCTGTTGCTCAAATTCTCCCTTCGGCTGGCCTGAAAAGCTGAAATGAGATTAGCACACAAGCAAACAAGTATGAGCAGTCATGAGCTAAAAATGAAAGCACGGGGAGGAGAGGAAACATGGAAATATCTCAATTTTGACGCTGTGTGACAGTTCTTGTTTTTGATTCACTAATATAAGACTTGCCGTGGATAACTTGGGCAATACTACCAGCACAACATGACTAAACCTGGGCGGCGTGGTATGTGTATATGTCTGACCAAGGCCATAAATCCTGATCAAACTCTAGACTACCAAGCGCACATTTGTTTTCTCAGACACTGAGGCTGTAAATCAGAGCTCTAAGGGTGCAGTGATGGAGCGGTGAATGAAGGCAGTGAAGTAGGTCTGAATACATAAATATTATTCCATGCAAAATCTGATACTGAATTACTGTATGTAATGGAACAGTCTTCCATTTAATCTATTTTTGATCATACGTCTCATCTACATATGGGACGAGAGCACGAGAGCATCTCTCATAAATCCTAACTGAGACTGAGCCCTCGTCGTGGGGATTTATCTGCAAGCCCGCGCAGCCCGGCATGTATATTTTAGCCTTGTCTTTGCATCAAAGCTTTTTGTCAGGCGTGTGCGTCAGTTTCTCTCTCAAAAAAAAGGGGAGACGTCCCCTGACATGTCTAGAATCCTGACTTGTTCTTCTCTACTGTGTCACTTCTGGAGGAAACAGCTGGCACAAATGGTGTCCACTCCGTGTGTTTGATTGTCAGGGAGTAGTCGGCTAAATATGGGGGCTTCAGTTTATTCAGACTGATATTTTATTTGTCAAAGTGGCAACCTCTGAGGCCTTTAAGCTGGTCAAAATTACAACACTTAATATGAAAAAAAACAAATTATAACATCACAGATTAGTCTATTATAAGATGCAGTTATGCAAGTCCATACTGTATAATTTACTAATTGGTAAAATGAAATATATCTTTAGTTTCTCTCTTTAGCTCTTTAGGATTTTCATCTTGTTGAATGTGAAAGGAATTTTTGTTTTTTGTTGATAGGATATTAGAACTGACCCATAGAGAGTACCAATTTTATTAATCTACATAAAATGTGTTTTTTTTTTTCACCACTGCACTTTCACTCTTTTTTCAAGTATCTGTACTGGTTCCCCACTTAAACCACTTAAACCTTTTGATGAGGACTTTCTTATTTAATATTCATAGCAGCTATCTTCTTCAACTCTTTCTACCTAGGGTCTCCACCAAGAGAAATGATTAAAAGCAAAAGATTAATATTTCTAGATGGATAACAACATTTTTGTAAGAGAATGTTATTATGTTTTCTTCCCACGACCTGAGTTTACATACTCCAGAGAGCTCCTAAACACACTTTCCTGTCCAATGATTTTAGTACCCCCTCATTAATTTGTTCTCATGGTGAAATCTGCAGCCTAGTTGAAATGTCTGTTAAAGAGCTAAAGGGAAATTAAGGACCTCACAGGCTTATTATTACTACATGAACACCTTAGTAAGATTATCTGCTAAGACCTGATTAAAATACCTCTTTTCTCTTACTAAAGAGACACTGATTAAACACTATGACAAAAAAATCATACATTTATAGAAGATAAACTTTTTTTTTCTTCAAAATTGTACACAAAACTAAGACAAAATACAGTAATTCCTTCATGAATATTATGTTGTTTTACAGTATTTTTCTACTTTCTTAAAACTTAAAATGTATGCAAAATGACAATAATTATCTGTAATTTATGTGTGACATTATATAAATGTCAGTGTCCCTTCCCAGCTCCCCAGGTCCACCCTATGGTGTCCTTGAGCATGATACTGAACCCACGATGCCAGTGACGTGAGAATGTTTTGTAAAATCCCAGCGTGGTGATAGATAATAACTCAGGAAATATCTATGAAATCATAGTGTTATCTTTACAGTGTAGTTAAGATATTGTACTATTGGCATTGAGCCTCATTCTATAATGCACTGGATGGTTATCTATGCCTTGTCTTCCTTTGCTTTTAATCATTATAGATTATAGATTATGTTCAGATGTGTCCATATCCATCCAGCAATATAGCCCTATTTTATAATTTCAGTAAATGGTACCCATATCTTTTTTTTTTTTTTGCACAATTTCAGACTACATTTTGTTACTTTGGCCATTTCTGGCAAACATGGCAAAACATGTACTTGAGAACACAGTTCGACATGAGATCTGGGAACATGGAGACTAATATATAAAAATCATATATATATACCTGGCAGTTTGTGTATATATATATATATATATATATATATATATATATATATATAAGATGCCTGATTTTTTGACTCCTTGCCCCCATCAGATTTATTTTGTACTATGTCAGCACTTTCCTAAATGTCAGCAATTAAGTTGAGTGTGATTTTGATTTTATTACAGATATAAACGATGACCAGAATTTCCCGTAATGGTTCAGAAAAGCTTGCTGTTGCAGCTTTCTGCAATTTCATGAACATAAAGAGCAGCCAGTATCCTAATTTGATTTTTAGTCGTCAAAAGACCCTTACATGAGGGACATCAATACCCTGATTTGATTATACGTCAATCACACATCCAGCCAAAGAGGTTGAATCAAGCAAACATGCCCTGAAAAGAGCTGTAGGTTGATGGAATAATTATTCATAACTACTCTAATTACACCAGCAGCAGCTTGACACCAGGTAGAGAAGACCAATGGATTCATTTTATTTGCACTTAATTTGCACCCTGCCTATATTAGAAGCATCTTTCTTCCCACTCACCCTTAAAAGCAGCTTTCTCTGTGATACAGAGCTTTAGACAGTTTTGTAATTATACGAAACATTTCCAGTTCCAATCTGCCAGTAAAAAGCTCCCCCCAAGAGGAAACTGGTGCCCTTGTGCAGTAGGTGCAGGTTTGCCGTGAGCGAATATTATGCCACCTTAAATAAGCCAAAAGGAGCAAATGATGTTAAACCTCAAGAGGAAATAACACATCTGCTTAACATATGTGCTTCTGGTCCAGGGAGAACTGTTGGGCAATGTAGGAAATGGTTTAAGCCAAACAGAAAATACCTTATGGTACATGTGAGATTTTATGCTGTGTCTTAATTATTTACGCTACATCCTCATGCACAGTATATTTTATATAGTTTTGGTGAATTACGTCGCAGTCTACATATCTTTGACAAAGCTGGGGTTGGCAATGCTAAGCTTGACATGAGCCCAAATATTGTCAATTCTTCTTTTTTCAATCTCCATTTAATCTCAGCAAACACAATAATTGGATATCTGTGCTATTTATATCATTGTGTTTTGGTGACTCGCAAGAATAAGATGAAGAAGAAGATTAACTTTACCGATCCCTCAATGGGATAAAAAATTCTACATGTTTACATATAGACATAATGTGGTGAGATGTTGGAGTGATGGGTAGCCACGTAGCGGCGCCCTGGGAACCCCCCCCCCAGCCCCCTGCATTTAATAACAACAAACAGTGAAACTAATAAAAGCTAAACTGAAACCAAACATTTTGAATTCATACAAATTAAAGTCAGAAAGAAAATGCTGAAACTAAACTGAATTTAAAGAAATATTAGAAATTTTAAGAAAAATTAAACAAAAAATAAATCTAATAAAAAATGCAAAAGTATAATAACTCTGCCTGCAAGGCACAAAAAAACTCAAGAGAGCCGAGGAGAACTGCATCGATACTACAATAAATAAGAGCCTGTTGCGTTTTGTCTCGAATTCGTCAGCCTAATATGGACTCCTTGTCCTTGACCTTTTGTCAATCACCGGTCTTTTGTTATATTAGGGGTCCTGGCCTGCAAGACA
Organism: Argyrosomus regius; assembly: GCA_946959425.1. Classification (NCBI taxonomy): domain Eukaryota; kingdom Metazoa; phylum Chordata; class Actinopteri; family Sciaenidae; genus Argyrosomus; species Argyrosomus regius. The sequence goes on from OX336882.1 coordinate 29,358,125, forward strand.
AACAAAAGCAATTTTTTTCCCCTCCCTTTTACATTATTTAGTACCCAGAATACACCTCTCCATCCTCCTCTCCCATGTCCTGGATATCTTGTTAGAGTGGAGCTGTGACTCAACCCTGACCGGGCAGCAAAGCAGAGGTGTTGAGTCCTTGAAATACAACGATTGTGTATGCCCGCTGGCGGTGTGTGCAGGAGCCTACGCACAACCGTGGCACTCTGTAGTAACAGCGTACATATACTGTAAGGTAACATACATTCAGGCTTGTGCACGTTCACACTCACTCACACACTCACACACACACATATGGCTCGAGGCAGTCTGTGTCAGACTCGTTTTTTGAGTCGAACCTTGATTGCCTCATTCACTGGGATTTTCAACACCATGTTGATGATTTGTTGTGAAATATGTGAAGGGTACGTTTGATTTCGTCCATCTCTGCCTCCACATTATGTTTTCAAAATGGGCCTAACTGCTGTCCAACATCTCTCAACAACTGCAAAAATATACAGTTACACAAAAGCTAGCCTTATTATATTCTAAGTTGAATATTTAATGTCTTTGTCAGAATTTGTCAGAGGGGAAAAAATAGTATTGTTCCCGTATTTAACAAGAATTGCCCTTGTACTTCTAAATTATTGAGTTGTGCAGTCACTCGTACCTTACCAGTTATGAGGATTCTACACAAGAAATCCAGAGCACTTTTTTTCCCATGACATGCTCGATAAAATGGCAAGAGGAAATCTGCTCTGCAATTACTGTTCACATACTCAAATGTCACAGGCCAGCGGATGAATTAAGGTTGAATTTCAGTGATATTCTGCTTTAATACCCCAGCCGCCAATGCCGTCCTCCCGAGTTTCTCTTTCTCGGATCAATTTGTCGTGGCTGCTTTATTGGCAAACACGGAGACGGATTTGGCAGGGAAAGCCTGTTACATATATACCACGTGTCAAACCTCCATTTTTGGCTGTTTTCAGGTCATTCCTGACAGCAACAGCTGTAGAGGGTGATATATTTAGAAGCTTGAGACAAGAGGAAAGGAAGCTCCTCTACTGACGTGGGTTGCTCTGAATAAAGAGAGAAATTAAATGTGCACGCTAGTCAGATGTTCATAGAAGAAACATGAGGGGAACATTGAGGCCTTCTGGTTAAACTCTGTGAGCTTTTAATGCCAATGAATCTACCATCAATTACTTAATAATATCCTGATCTGTAAACCACAGTATCGTGACTAATCCTGCTAAATATAATCAGATAGGCACAGGACCGGTAAGATTTATTTTAGCTTTTCTCTGCCACGGCTGAGCAGTGGTAGAAAGCACATGTGCTCGAGTACTGTTCTGCAATGCAATTTTGAGGTACTTGTACTTTAACTACTATTTCTGCTATTTCTAGTACACTATATTTATTTATAGGAAAATATTATATTTTTCACTCTCTGCCTCACAGCTGCTTTACAGATGAAGATTTTTACGGTCAAACCAAGCGGAAACCTACTTATGAAGCCGATGTGGAAGTGCCAAAAACTGCAGTTCCTCAAATGGCCACTTGAAGTTGGCTACAAAATGAGTTGTCTCCATCAGCCTCCATGTTAAAATGTCCAACTTCACAGCAGAAATAAACATCAACATTACAGCCTGGTACAAAAAACTGTTTTGGTCTCTATAGCTAATTTTCCCATTCAAGACAACTGTACTGAGGGTGAATTTTTATAGAACTCACCTTTTCAAATTATATTAAGGCTTAAAGTTATGCTTAATTAAAAGCGTGGCTGCTTTGATTGACAGGTGGGTGCCGATACAGGTGAGTTGTTTGTGCAGCCAGGCTTCGTTCAGCCTTCCTCAGGTCCGTCCATGCTCCACATCTTTGCCCATTTTTGGATTAGTGGCGCGTGGGCAGAGGCAGGACTGCCAAGATGGTGGAGGCCAAAGCCACCACACTCTAAGTTCACAACGACTCCTCAGGAACCTTTGGGTGACCGCACAGATACTACATCCATGTTTCCTGTACCTTCATTGTTTCCCTTCTCTGTAAGTCGCTTTGGATAAAAGCGTCTGCTAAATGACTAAATGTAAATCTAAATGTTTCATACTGTCTACATGTGACCACATAATCATAATTCATAAAAATGATGTGAAGTTGCTGCTCACGTTATACACCATCAGTACATTTTGCAGTATAATTAACAATATCAGGAAATTAGTAATTATTATACGATTAATATATAAATGTAATTGCTGAAAAGAGATCATGCTGCTGCATAGAGTTCTCCATTTGATATTGCATTGATATTTTCCTGAGCTTGACTCTTCCACTGAGCCGGAGCTTCCTCAGTTTTATTGGGAAAAAAAGCAGTGCATGAAGCCTAAGTTGAGGTTTTTGTCAAGGTCAAGTATGAACTGTCAAAATCAACTACTGTATACGGAGGACGGTTTCATAACCCGGGGCGTCAATCACCGTTTGACTTTAACCGTGGAACGGATAAGAGATTTTGATCAATAGACAGACAGGATGAGAATAATGGGTGAGGGATTTTGGAGATATAAAAAGAAGCAAAACCACGATTTGGATTTGTGAACAAACACCAAGGATTTGTCAGTTCTATAGCTGTCAATGCCAGTTATGCCTGTGTAATATGGCCCATTTATGGGATCCTGGCTGCAGTATTCTGGACAATCTGGATTGGAGCAGAGAAGCATGACTAATACCATAACACAGTGAGATACAGTAATCTAGAAATAGAGTAGTAAATGCATGAATGGTTCCATCGTTTAATTTTGACTCAGAAAAAGCTGAGTTTTATGGTGCTTCTGACAAAATATACATTTTATATATCTTGCAGCTAAGGCTCAGGAGGTAGAGCAGGTTGTCTATTAATCCCAGGATTGGCAGTTCAATTCCCAGCTTCTCCTTTCCATGTTAAACAAGATACTGAACCCCAAGTTGCACCCAATGGGCCGACCAGTGCCTTGTATGGCAGCTCATCAGTGTGTGAGCATGAATGAGAAGCAATATTGTAAAAACCTTTGTCTGTTTAGTTAGAAAGGAGCTTCATAAATGCACTCCATAAAGCATTTTAAACAATCTTCATATTAAATCAGATACTGTGCAACACCTGAAGCAAGTCGAGGCTCAGTGCAATTAAAGAAGGACGAACAATGTTTTGCTGACCCGTTCTATTCACAGTTGCTTTCCTTTACAGCCTCTGTTTCCTCCATTTCCTCCTTCGATCTAGAAGATTCAAACACCCGGATAATCAGTGGAGGAAAGTACTCTCCTGGGGGAAATTGTTATTAATCCCATGGTTAACAGTCAAAGAGGCATTACTGTCTGGGGATGAAGCTATGGAGCACTGGGCCTCTAGCTGTGCATAGCTGAACAGCAAATCTTGTGTTATGCCTTTTTGCTGTAAAATAATTGAAAATCCGTATTTATAGTTACATAGAAGATTGTACTTCACAGTTTTTGACAGAAGAACCACACTACCGAGAGCCATTTGTGCTGTCAAAACAGCAAAGCACTCTTTAGAGTCATTTTGGAATGCACTGAGAAGAAATTTACTTTTTACAGATATTAAGAGGTAGAACAAATGTATTTTTAAATCAATTTAATCTTCTTGTTGAAGGCAATATAAATGTTCCAGTATCTGTTCCCTTGAATGACCGTGGTCGCAATGAACTGCTCAATATCAGTCCTTTACAATTTGAGTTCATGGCACGAGAACCTCCTGAGACCTTGTGGGTCATCTTACAAACTTGAAGTCTGTTTGATCATCTGTTTGATTTATCTGGTTTTCCTCTTCCTTCCAATGTAAAAACAACCTAGCTGTCCACAGTCCACAGCTCAGAGATGTGATGGCTTCCACACATCTGCTCCATGGCTATCATTACATCTGTGATGTCCACAGCTAGTGTTGTTACATTATCACCCTGCCAGCAAAAAATTGTGATACCTTTTACAACATGTCTACACAGGAGGTTTCTCAGCGAGGAGTTATTCATTCCACTGTCTCATGCACATCTGACAGAACAGATACTCTCCTATTTTAATCAATACAGCTGTCTACACAAGTCCCACAACTGCTCCAGTGTCTATTTTTCTCTGTTTTATAAATGGTAACTACAGTGATTGTGCGCGGGTGCCTTGAGCGTTGCCAAAATGCAGATGTCCTGCATTCGATACTGTGCCTGAATGCTTCCTGTGTAGAGAGAGAAACCAACTATCTGTTTGTCGATATGCACAGTTTTCAAGCTGCTAAGATGTTTTGCTTGTTGATGCTTCTTTTGCATGCTGAGATTAGTTTGCAAATTTGATTTGACTTTAACGAATTAGTGTTGTCAAACAGTGTTTAGACAGGTAGTGCTAATGATCAGAGGGTGTATTGGAGAAGACTGAACCAGAGAGTGCATTAAAACCAAAACAATTAGCTAAAATGAGCTAAAAGGCTCATAGGAGCTGCAGACCTGGGTGATAATAGCACACGCAGCTCCTTTTAAATCATAGGGAATCATTTGATTCATTGTAAACATACTGATTTGTGGAGATTTCAAGAAGACAGAAATTGCTGTGGTGATTTAGAGCCAACTTCAAATTCTGATTGCATTGCCTCTTTGTATATTCCCATAAAGCAAAGCTTGCAAACCTGACAGGGCCAGAAGCGTTTTACTTTGGGCTTTCTTAATGGTAGTTTCCTATCTGACAGTGCGGCCAAATGCAGCATGTACTCGAAGATATTTCTGTCAGTACACCCAGTATCTCAGTATACCTGTGCAAGCTAAAATTATCGTGATTAAAATTACAGCATAGGCTTAGATAACAGATGCACTTGTACAATCAATAAACAAAGTATACAGAACATCGAGTCTACCATGATCATTATCATCACTCTATTTATTGTGCAGTTGCAGGCTGGTAGTTGTAATTTACAATTGAATGAATGCTGCAGGGACACAAATTCATTGTGAATAATACCATGTACTTATCATTTCAGACTCTGATTGCACATGGTTAGCATTATAGTTCATTTAATTGTTTATTTTTATAATAAAATGTAGTAAAGGGTTGTTTTAAACAAAAGAGAGACAGTCCAAACCAAATAAAAACAACTAAAACTACTTCTTCACTGCTGATTTTTTTTTTCTCGGATGGTTGTCCGTAGTAGGCCAGTGACCACAGTGGAGTCACGACGACAGCAGGAAAATGAATGATGCATCACATGACCTTCATAATACAGTAACCCTCGTAACATTTGTTTCTCAGCTTGAAATGACCGTTTGCAGCGATCATCAGGGCACGGGAGGCATCTGCGGTTTTCATCCCGTTGAGGGCACTAAGAAACATATTTTGTGAGTATTGTGTGTGTGCGCATGTGTGTTTTTGTATGTGTGTGTGTGGGTGGAGGGGGAGAGCTTGGAGTGGTATTGCCAGTGCTCTGCATGCAAGCCTTTCTCCCTCTAGCCACCTTCTGCTCTCTAATTGCAGCATGTCCACAATTTGACTGCATTCACAGTTGGATGAATGTGGGTTTTTGTTTCACATCTCCTGACTAAAAATCATTATCTAATCGGAAACTTTATTTCAAATGGCATGCTTTAACTTTCAGCAGAGACATGAGCGTTGTCTGATTGCCACTTTGGTCTGCATTGTGTTGGCCTCTGGAGATCAGCGTGTGTATATGTGTCTTTTCTGATGATCTCCCCAGGCACCACCTGCCACATTGACTTAATGGATCAATCCACACCTCGCAGGTGCACCAGATGGGTATCACTTCGACTTTAAAATTCTAGGCTGTCTCTGCCAGAATTGGTTTTGTATGTGACAAGCTGAAAAAACAAAGCAATAAATAAATAAATATGCACCTATTCAGAAATAACCAAAGGGTGACTCAGAGAGAGAGTGGCCCAGAAAATCTGCCTTCATTTCAGGAGACATTCTATTTTACTTTTTACCTGACTGAATGAGATAGTGCCGTGCTGCACCTCCAAAGCCTACGTTGAACTCAAATGTCGCTTCCCATACACGTACTGCCATATTTAATTAACTCTGTTTAAAGTATCTGCATCCAATATGTTCACATTGTAACAAAGTCAATTGAATGCACCAGACATTGAAAGAATACAATTTTAAAAACCATATATTTTAAATAAATAAATGATGAGTTAACCAGTGAATGTAACAAGGGATGGACTGTGCAGAAATTGCATTTGTTTAGTGCCTGTACTACCCGTCTACATCTTGAATAATATGATATGTTGTGAAATATAATTTGTTCTTTTTGACAAATAAAAATAAGACTTATTGTCCTTTATTTTAAAACATGTTCAAAATCACATGAAAACAAGGTTTATTGAGTCAGAAAGATTCTTTTTCATTTATGAAAAGAATGCACTGAAAACACAGAAGTAAGCATGTATAATTGTTTATGTGAATAATCACCATCTACACACAAGGCATCAGTATCAGACTGTACATCATTTGATTCATATTTGTGCTAAATATATTTGTGGGACATGATGAAACAGATCAGCTTCTTCAGACCCATGTATTACGTACTTTCAACCCTCAAACCTATAAATTGCAATGCTACAAGTGACGCAAACATTATGCTTGCCATCACATTGAATACGTTTAATTTAGAACCTGAAAACTACAGACTGTCCTCCCAAGGAAAGTGACACAGCCTCCCATGAGCTGTAATTATCAGTTATGTCCATCGGGAGCAAAAAAGGAAATAGTGTGAAGTTATGAAAGAGCCACAAAGTCTGCCGAGACGAGGTCAGGATGTTTGGATGGGTCAACAAAACATCAGACTTTGACATGTCGATACCAAAGTCAAAGTCTGGTATTTTGTTGATCCATTCAACCAGTTTCCAGTTTCCTACTGACATTGAACACTGGTTTCTTGCGAGTATGACCACAGCTGTTCCCCAATCTGTTATATTGTAACCATGACGATGAAGAATACATCTTAACAAAGCTGTCATTTTAAACCAAACCACAATCTTTCACTAAACTTAAAAGTGACTGTAAGGTCAGAAATTGACAGTTTTGCAAAATACTGATGGATGACATCTTTATGCCGATGGGGGTGTCAGACGAGAACTGAAGTTGAAAACTTTAGCTTTCTTCCTCAGATCTTTTTGACCTTTCCACCCCTCCCCAGCAAACTGAGTTCTGCATTTATAAGTAAGTTATAAGTATAAAATTCTTATTGGATCTCATGTAGTTATAACTTATCAGGACATACAGGTATAATAATAAGACACAAATTATGAAATGTGTTCATGTTCCCATTGGCATAGATGCACATACATCTGTACATACACATGCATTTCCATAATTCCTAGCCCATCCATATACAATATACAGTATATGGCTATAGTTGTGATTTTATTTTTTCCCAGTGCTAGAGCAATGAGTGGTTATTCAATTCAATCCTGAAGAAGAAGCCTCAGAAAACAATAAAAGCAAAAGTGTATATTTAAATCCTCATCTCATCATTACCATTTCTTCTGCTGCTGTTATTAAATAACATTTATATATATATATATATGTATATATTCATAAGCCAAAAAAAGAATCATTCATAAAATAACGTTCGGAAGGCAGGCTAGAATTACATCCATTATATCAGATAAGGCTCTTGCTACTTATATCCGCAGTATTAACCCTTGGACATTCCGATTTCCTTTTATGAATGTAATAAACATAAAGGAGTCAATTTAAGTTGAGGTTATTTTCTTTGATTTTTTTCCTTATTTTCTAATTATAACATATGAATAACTATATAATTTAGCACCTGATGGTTCCCATTACATGCATCATTATTCCAAACAGTCAATTTCACAGTCTATGTTCCAGACTGCACAAAGACCAAAGAGCAACTCAGTTGTTGTTGGATCTTTTTTAACACATTTGGAAGCCCTTGCTTTGATTAAAACCAGTTTTTGGAACTGTGCGCATGTCAGTGCTCAACTGAACATGAAAGGAAGATGACCCCAGTAAATTAAATGTACCTGATAAAATAATTAAACACCCCCCAAAAAACTTTCAGAACTTTTGACAGTCAGCTCGGGAATCACTGCCCTGCAACTTTATTCATGCATTCTACCGTATGATACCGATGATGAATGTGTCCTTTTGAAGTATTCCAAGGTCCTCTTGCAGCCGAGTTTGGAAGAGGTTTTCTTTTTTTCACCTATTTCTAAACAAGCCATTCAGTTTTTCCAGAGATGAATCGGGCATACACAGAAAGAAGCATGAGTTCTTGTGCTGTCCTCGAACCCCACACAACATTGGTTTATTTACTTTGGCGAAAACGAGTCTCTGTTTGGACTTTAACACACAATGTCACACTTAAGGACAGTGCCATGTTTTCTCTGCCTTTAAAGACAGATTTAGAAATCCAGTGTACGCAGGTGTAGACTTTTTTTTTTTTTTTTGTTTGGACTCTACCTTGGGTGTCTGAACATAGAGAGTGAATGGTGATCTTTTCAGATGATATGCAAGGCACATCTTGCCACTGACACACAGGGAATTGGATGTCCCAGCAGAGCCAGGGGCTGCATGTGCATGACTGCGCCCTTCTGACATCACCCATCACTCTTTTGTAGCTGGAGACCTCCTCTGCCCATCATATTCTCCTTCTCCCCAATGTATCTGGCAGAGATTTGAAAGATGAGGTCTACCCTGGGGACAGCTCACCCTGCTGGGCAGAAACACCTCCCTGTGAGTCTGCAAGGAACCACAGCTTCTGATTCAGTCTCGGCCAAACCTTTTTCTCATTTTTCTGAGAGAAGTGGAGCAGCAGCACAGATTGCCATAAACTTGTAATATGTGGATTTATGTAGATAATTGTGTGGAGTAAAAAAAAAAGAAAGTCGGACAAAGATGTGAGCCATTTAAAATGGAAGTGTCGTTTGATTGCTTCTAATTTGTTCTTGCTTTCTCATTTTTCCACTTGTCATTTCTTTTCCCCAACATGTTTTTTTTTCTTTCATATTGACATCTCATCATACATATTCCTTTTTTTAATCCCGACTGTCTTCTTGTTTCTTGTCTCACTCTCTCAATTTTTGTGGTAATAATTCTTTTTTTTTTACGCTTTTTAGACGGTGAATTGTAAAGCTCATGCTGTGCTGAACAGCAGTGCAATTGGAGAGGGAAATAAAAATAGCTTGGCATGTCAGCAGGGGTTTATGATGGCCTCTTTTCCTCAGAGAACTCATATTAAGTCCTACCCACATCTTATACAATAGACTAATGGAGCAAAGCCTGCAAAGCTAGTTCTAGATGACAACTCCAAGTAGAGGTTACAGCACATTTCTCTCACTGACTGTTTCTACCTTCTTGGCACAACTTGCTTCATTCAAAAACCACACTAGCATCCAGCAGTGTAGTATGCAGGCTTATGTAAAAATAATTTGAAAATCCACATGCGCACACACACATATACACACTTGTTTGCATGGTTGTACACGAGTCCCTTGGATTTCTTTATCGTGTCATTTTTACTGCCGATAGCGGAAAATCAAGTAACCACTACTCCATTTGAACAAAGCTAAATGTAGTTTAATTATCATAATTTAGCAAGCTTGCTAATTTGTTTGCACTCAGACATGTAACTGTATCAGTTTTGTGTGAGCTTCAGTTTTTAAGTCTGCACTTCAGTATATATTTAGTCTGCATGATGCTGACGCTGCTAGCTGTCTGCTAAATCGTGTGAAATCTCATAACAGCAACATTCTTCTTGATGTATAAAATGTATCTTGAGGCAATTAGCAACATTTTTCACTCCCTTAATTCTCTCCTGTCAACAAATACCAGTCAAAACTGTTCTGCGGTGGCACCAGAACCTTACCCATGGAATCCTGAATAAATTATTTCTCTACCTTCTCTAGTTGATGGCTTCCTGGGTCTTTGGCCCTGTTTACACTTATCATTTCATAGATTTTCCTATCTGCTCAAAATTATTGCACTATTGTTTACATGCAGTAACAAACATTTATCTCCATAAACAAGATCAGAGTCATCTCAGATTTCCTGATCTACATGCAAATAATCCCCTATCCAGCACAGATACTTGTGGTAATGCACCTGAAGCTGCTTCGTAACTGCCAAAAGCAACAGAAGAAGAATACCAACATGTGTAGTTTATTTACAGCAGTTCAGCTAGCTAGCTCACAATCCATAAAACAACATAAACACATCTACCGCTTGCAGTGTAGGACCCAGACAACTGATGATGCCACTTTCTCCTTGTTTCTTTTATTTGTTGCTGATTTTGGTGTAACTTCAGTGGTGTTATCATGTGCAGATCTCGTGAGTGGCCACCTTGAATCCAAATGTTTACATCACATTCACTTGGGCAAACCAATGGTGGATTAAAGGTTGAGGTAGATGCCATCTCTTTCGGAGCTGTGTCTTGGTTCTGGTCCAACAAAATGTAATGAAGAGGAGGTCTCCAGAGGTTTCTCCATCACTGTTTCATGTTCGTATATTCTGATTTTGAGATATCTTTTAATTTAACCAACATAAGTCTTGATTCAGGAACAGATTGGAATGTAAATTACATTCTTGATGGAAGAAGTGCCTTCAGTAAGACAAATACTTTAATCATGGCATTTTGCCATACTGTAAGTGGTTGTCTTGTATGTTTTAAATACAGGATAACAAATTGGATTTAAAAATGATTTTTCATACCAGTTGGCTGCTCCAACATGCACACGTTATTTTTCCTTTGGTTTAATCTTGTGATGGGCTCCCTCAAGCTTAACTTGCACTCTGGATGTGGTTATTGTTTGGTCTTTTCTGAATAGGACATTAAACTTTGCTTAGGTTGTACACTTCCATTTGAACTTTGTATACAGAATTGGTTTTAAAGGGGAGATTTGATGGTCCGTTATGGTCCGGCCCTTGCCTGTATTCTTTGGATGAAAAGTATCTGTGGTATATTATTGTTCATTGTAGTAACAGAAGTTAGTGCCTCTCCTACACGCCTGGGGATAATTGCTTATTCTTCAGGAGGAGGACGGCACTCTTGTGCACTTTGACGAAGGCTTGTTTTGTCGAAAGCACATCAGTGTAAGAAAATAAAATGGTAAACCGAGGCTCTAGTATTGAGATTATTCTGTATGTTTTTGGAGTGCATCTATCTCACTTCATAAGTTGCTGTCACTTTAGCGGAGCATCACATTCACTCAAAGGAAGTGCACCTGTCTCACACTGAATGTAATCACTTCATCAGTTGCTGATCTCGACAAGCAGAAGGTAGGAAAAAGACAATATGGCTCAGCACATTTTTTTCTAAAGGTTTCTCTTGCTGTGACCAACAACTTCAAGACATTTTCTTTCTAACCTCAACCGATGAGAATGTGTTTGTGGTGTACCTTGCCTTCTTCTTCCTCTAATACTTTTCTGCAAATGGTGATAAGATCTTCTATTGATTGTCTATTTCTTTAATTTTAATATCAGACAAACTTTAAAAGACAAAGACTTGTCTTGACTTTCTTTGTTCGGTTCCCATCTGTGTGCTTGGCATTGTCTAACAGAGTGGCGCCCCCCCGTCATCCTCAGCTTGTCTGCTCACATCCATCATGTAATTTTGTGCTGAGACAGGACAAAGAGGGTGGTGAGTGGTGAGTCATTCAAGGTAGGCACAATGTTGAAAAGAAAAAAAAAAAAAAAGACTAAAATCCATTCAGTAACACAACAGCAGATACATGAGCGAATAGGTTTAGTGTTGACAGTATAATGTATTGTATCCTAGCCACAATGTTTGGGACACTGTGTTTCAGGGCTGACCCCAGAGAGAGAACTTCTGTCCCAATTTAACCCCCAGTACTAAACTTTAAGACACAGTATAGTACAATAAGAAAGGACATTGCATTGTTTAAGTTCTGTAGTCCAGGACAGAAAAAAAAAAAACAGTGGTCCAAAATGCCTGTGGTACAAACACTAACACTGCTCTGAACTCACAGTCCGGTAAGCCCAGCTAATAAACTGAGCTTACATTAGCTAGCCTCTTCCACTTAAGTCACAATCCCGAGTGCTGGGATTCTGGTTTGTTGGCGAAACTGAACTGGATGGAGGTGAAACACATTGAACAAACTAAATAACTCTAAATAAGGCAAAACTGAGCAGAGTGGATGGAGCTTGGCATCTCTAAGACCCAGTAACCAGGATCTGGAAAAACAAGGTTTATATATACAGTTGGCAGGTGAGGAAAATGAGGTTGATCAGTTCAAAAGAAACTATTGGCCATGAGCCTATAATCGTCCAAGACTCAGCACCCTAGACGACAGTCATGGCAAAAATGTAATAAATGCAACTAAAACATGCAATATTTTAGTGGTTATTAAGACCCATTGTAAAATAAGCCCACTTAGCTGCCATCCTAACATGCACACATCAACTAGGGCCCATTATTATTATAATTCATGTAAATTGTTAACCTTCCTGTCACTTTTTGTTTTTGCTTTGGGCATAACCTCTTTGGCCCCATTTACACTTGTCATTTCAAGTACCTCGTATCCAGATAAAGTCCAGATGTGATTTAACACATTGTTTTTTTATATATGCGCCTGTGTTAGATCACAAATCTGTTTGTAGTTTGTCTTGGTTTTTGCTGGGCGACAGTATATGTAAATCAGGGTTGGCCTTATTCCAGACCAGAGGGAGATGGTAAGCAGCTGAAGCTGTAACTGCCAAAAAAAAAGATCATCACGATATCGTTAAATTATTGAACTGATCGGGGATCAAATAAATGCTACAACAGCTTGGCGTGTCTGCTGTTCAATCATATGTGTTGACGGCTAATTTCACTGTAATGGGAGTCTAAGTGCAACTGCCTTTATCACATACTGAGGAGTAGACTATGTTGCCAACAGTTTCCTTGAAAATGAAGTGTTTTTACCAAAGTGCAACCCCCCACCCAACAGTTTATCTCTGCTGTGTGGGGAAAAAAACTGCATCTTAGCAAAAAGGTCTGTGTTTGTGCACCAAAAACAAATCTGATCACACTTTACTTTTTACAATTTATTATGTTTTGGTGGAAATTGTTTCCTAAATTGACCCTAGCTTGTACTGTTAGATTAAACCTGCTACAGTCCTGCTGCACATCCAGTCCAACACCAGCTGATCCACCACTAACTAACACAAGCTGCTAATACTCCTTTGGCCTGCTAACGAGCACCCCTATCACTCTTTCCTCGTAAACCCATGAAGGCCCCACCCCATTAGTGGTGACCCTGCCGACAGAGCTCCCAGTGTTTTGAAGGACAGGAGGCAGAGGCCAGAGCCTCCCAGACCAAAGCCTGGATTAGTTACTAATCCTTGGAGGTATTTCTCTCTCTCTCTCCCCCTGCCACCCCCATGCTTTTCAGGAATCCGCTTGCTTGCTGCATGACTTCAATTTTCAAGGGAAGGGAGTTGAGCAGAGTGATGTGGGAGTCTGCAGAGGAAAGGATGGGAGTCAGGACCAGTTAATGAAAACATTAGAGAAGCAGAGAGAGAGAATGTATGGTGTAAAATCTGACTTGTGGCATTCTATTTAAGATTACTGTAATAATTTCACTGTCCTGACATTTCTTAGATCAGCATTAGGATTATGTGCTAACCCTGTCATGCAATTGTATAAAATGCTTCTGTTTTAAACAGAAAATGTGAATGTTCTGAACAAAGCTCGGGCGTTGAAGTGGTTCTGACTAACTGTGGTGCCGGCTGCAATCAGTGATTCATCACACCACAGTCAGTATCCACAGTCATCTACACTGTATGCATGTTTATGTTTAATCGCCTACCTTACCTTGACTATGATTAACCTTCCTACTCATCAAGAATTAGAATTTGCTTAAATAATTGCATGCCCGTCATTAGCTGTGTACATGTTAATGTTCCATGTGCTTATGTGAACACGGTCAAAGTCACGCCTTCATGTAAAAAATAACCGCAATCCTTTTATCTTCAATTTGGCCTCCAGACACATCAGACTGATGAATATACCTCATTATGCTCGCGTGTCAGCGCTTTATATATCCTGAAAGACAACCTCTCACTTTTCCCCATCACGCTGTTTATTAGCTCCACATGAGCTGTGATTGACAGCCTTTGATGAGGTCACAATAATGACAATCATCATCATCGCATAACCATCTCGCTAATTACCATGTCGTAATCACTGCCATCAAGGAATTCATGGCTGAGTCCTCATTTGCAGAGGGTGAAATATTCATGCTCTTCTGGTGGAAGTTGAGCAGCCTGAATTTTAAAATGATTACACTCTAAAAATCTCTGGAGGGACGTGCAAAGAGGAGCAGTTCCAATCAGCAATTCTGTTTTCTGCTTTATCTAAGTATAATATCGGATTAAGTAAAAAGGGGGCACAAATCCATAGGATATATGCAAGTAAACAATGCAGTGGCACAGTGCACATCCTCACATATACGTTTGGTCATATTTAGTAAAAAGGAATACGTGTGAAAGGAAATTTTCAATTGTGTACTTGTCAGAAAGACTAGAGTTGTTTATTTGTTTGTGGGCCCTCCTTTCTTTTTTAGTCCATACCTCTGTTTCCCCAGTAGAGCAGATTGGATTATACTGAGCAGAGGCAGTAGAATTAGTGTTGGATCGCTGCGTCGCATATGCTCCCCAAGGAGAGATGGTCTTGAAGAAAGGGTGCGTGAGTGAGAGAGGGAGAAAGAGCGAGTGAGTGAGAGAGAGCAGATGCTTGAGTTACTCAGTATTCAAACATCCCTGGGCAGTAGCGGGGTGCACATTGTTGACTCTTAGCTTGTAATAACTGCAGTCACATTTCTTACAGACACATTTCATGCTCTAGTGGGTGGATGATGCACAATAGGCCTGTGTGTAACTTTATATCTGCGGTGTGATGGTGTAGATCTAGGAGAGGATCATCTAAATCTCATGTTATGGAGAGAATAGTTCCTGTGCTAAATTTTTAAAACAAGCATGAACCAGAGGCTAGACAAGTGCCTCACATGCAAAGGAAGAAGTTGGCGAAGAAAACTAGCAAAGCAGCTGTTTACTGCAGCAAACTACTATACGGCTACAGCGTGTGGAAACCAACGTCCAGTGCTGGAGGAAGTACTCGGGTCCTGCACAACCACAAATCACAATCACAAAGACCTCTTCCTTTACTGCATGCATGTCATCCATTTTATCATCTTTTGAGATTTCACTCTCCTGATGGGTTTGTGCTGGCTCTTTCTTTTTTTGTGGTAAACATAATAAGTGAAAAAATGGCAAAAAAAGGAAAGGCAGGAGATGAACACGAAGTGGATGGTGCGGAAAATTACAAGCTAAAAAGAGAAAAATGTGAGTGCAAGATGCAGCTAAATGCATGCCATTAACAACGGAGGAGGTACGTTGCTGTGTACTTTGGAGGTTGGCTTTTTCTGTCTCCAAATTTTGTGCTTTGATTTTGATCAAGGCTGAAACTGTTTTTATTTCCTATTATTACAGACAGACACACACACACCATGCATTTGCTCTCTTTTTATGAGATTGCATTGTAGTATCTGAATATATATTTGAAACCATCATTGTGTGAGCATGCAAGTAACTATTTTAGGACTCTTATTTCGAGGGCTGAATTTCAGTCCCAATATATCCCAATATCCCTTTATTTAGCTTTATAAAGGCTAACTGATAGTTTTATCTGTAACTTTGCAACATTTTTATAAGCTCATATGTTATATGTTACAGAGTATCTTAAAGTAACCTGTAACTATAGCAGTGCATGATGGTTGTTTTGAACTTGAGCTTGAACTGTGGAGGCAATACAATCAACCATTAGTGACATCTGCCTGGTTCAGAGATCATTTGCAGACTTTATATACTCAAACATAAATGAAGATTCTTCTAATGATGCATGTATCTACTGCCAATGTTGGGCCTTCACTTGTTAGCGTCGTTTGGAGAAGAATACGATGGCTGACAAAAGACTGAGTAGACTTGCACTGATGAACATCCATCATGCTATTGCAATTGATGTAGAGGCAGGGAGACACAGAACAAACTTTTTTGGCTTTTTGTTTATTTTAGCCGCTTGGTTTGGTCGTTCTGTTGCATATTGTCATCAGTATCTTTATGCCTAACTTTTCCTACGATGAAGCTGCTAAATGAGAGAATTACTAACTTGATTGGGGCTGTTGTGGAGAAATTGCTGAAGTCAATGGTCAATGGTGAGGTCAGGAGGGAAGAAAGTGTTCAGGGTGTCTTATGCTGTAGTATTTATTGACACTTGGCCAAGGAGAATTAGAGACACTCTCAAAGTGCATCAGAAGTGCCTGAGTTGGTCTCACATCTCTTAACATCTCTGCCGAACTCATGCTGGTGGATAGACTTTAAACCCCAAGATAACACCACAAATACGATACGCCCCAAATTAGCCAAAGAGAATGTCTTTACCCATGGAGGTGTTATTGTCAGCATATTCTAGCCTGGAGACACAGATGTCTATTTACGCAGATTGGAACGTCAACGGCCAGCTATCTATTATGTCTAGGAAGGCAGCAATAGGTCTCTTCGACCCTGGCCACCACAGTGTTGAGATAGACTGGCACCTACTGTTCCCAATCAAAGCCAAACAGCTACTACTGCTGAGGACCTCAAGGCCTACACGTGACCTTGTGTAACCTAAGGATAGAAAATTCCATAAGGTGCCAAATTGCAGACTTACACTATACATTTCTCTGGGCTATATTCAATACAATACACAATAATATAGTATAGTGTAACCTATTCTGTGGCTGTTGGTCTGGACTTGGTTGGTCTTTGAAATGCCTGTGATAGGCTTATGATGGTGCTGTAATGCTAAAGGTTAGTGCAAAAAAAACATGAGTCATTGACTGCATATGTGCACACATGGAAACATAGCATTCTTTTTCTCCTTCTTGTGTGTAGTATGAAATATAATCCTACCGTGGCCACTGACTGTAGCTTTCCTCAACCTCATCCAACACCTCTGGGGTGGATTGCGAGCCATCATTTCTCACTAATGTTCTTGTGACTGAATGACTGAGCAAATCCCTGCAGCCAAGCGTAAGTAGCTGCAAATGAATATCCATATTATGATATCAAGAATCATATTTGGATATCCACATACTCATGGCCATATTGTGTACATTCTGCTGCTGCATCGTAGTTGCTTTTTCCTTCGTAGTGACCAGCACTTTTCTGGCTCACAGCCCTCACCACATCTGATTAATGCCTACCCACTTAGACCTCTCCTCTTCCTCCACTTGCTCTCTGCTTCCACTGCTGTTATTAATAGTGGGAGCATAAAGGAGACTTGTTGTGGTGCAGAGATTAGGTGGCTTGCAGTGGCCCACCTGCTGACCCGAGGTGCTCTACCACTGACTATCTAAACATAGTTGCTATTGCATGGTCTCGTAACGACCAATACAAGACCTTGTGTTGATTATAGCGTGTGATAGTGTGAAGTGGATGTGTACCAAAGGTATAGGTGAAGAAAAAGCAAGATTCTCTTGCCTCTTAAAAGTCCAGTGTATCAAATGTACAAATACTTTCATTATAATCACCTGAACATAAGAATCGTTATGTTTTTGTTACCCTAGGATAAGCCTTTTATATCACCGGACGATGTGAGTCCACCACATTAATTTTATTTCCACAGTAGCCCAGAACGGACAAATTAAACACTAGATCTGGATAAGGCCTTTCACATATTTTTTGCATCCATGTTTTCTTCTCCAATCAGATGCAGATGGCGAGATGAAGGGGTGCAATCACTAACAACACCTCTAGTTGCCGCCAAATCCCAAACTGGTACTTTAAATGATAATTTAAGGCAATTTCCCATGTCAACATCTCAACTTTCGTTACAAGAGTTGGCAATTAGCTACCTCAGCTCATAAACAGAGTGATATCTGTACTAGTATTATGTATAACCAAGCAGCTGGCAGTTGCAAACATGGCAAACTACCACAGATATAGGAAAAAGGTGACCAGACATGGATTGTGTTGTGATTAATTAAATTAAGGAAATGCAAATGCTGAGAAAAAAACAGAATGAATTATAAATTGTGTCACTAAAACTATTACATTTACAGTTATTCTGTATGTTATCTGTGATTCTAAGAACATAGAATTAATTGTCAATACAGCAATTCATCCTATATTATCTTGTCTAGCTTTGTCTACTTCAGTAAGAAGTAGACAAAGAGAGCTCACCTGGACTTCTGGCTGCAGTCGGGTTATATGTGTAGGTGGAGACAGTGACAGAGGCATAGATAAAATTGGTGAGAGTGAGTTTCCAGCTGAGAAAAAATGACTCACACCTGTACTGAAAACATGTCTCGTGGCAGCTGCGATGCAGTCTGGTCTACTAAGGTTATTGTTAGCGAAGGAACTGGCATCTCACTTCTAAAGTGGATTTCTGCCTTTATGATTGTTCAACGTGGGTGCAAAATGGCTTTTCTGGAGAGCAGCGCATGGTCTGAAGGACTGACACCAAAACCTGACATTTATTTGATGTGCTGTATTAAATGTTTGAAAATGTTCCTCCTTTGAAAGAAAGAAAAAAAAAAGTGCAAAATATAAAAAATTAGCACAATTTTAAATGAGTGACAGATCCTTTTTTCTTTTTCTTTTTTTTTAATGAGCGGCTGACAAAATCACGGCAGCTTCATTCACATTAAGTGTGTTTTGGACTGGCTTCACACTCTTGAATGTTTACTGTCTTAGTTCAGTTTTGTTTCAGTGGGTGGGAGGAAGAATGTAGTTTAAGTTGGAGTGACTGTCCTCTTCCCACTAGTGCAGTTTGTCAGAAAGATAACATAATCATACCGACTGTGGGAAATGGACCAAAAACGAAAATGTTCTGAATACACTAATGTTGACAGCAGTCCCTCGTGCTTTGTAAAAAAAAAAAGAAAAACGTTTTTGAGTATAAAGTATCATCTAAAAAACTTACACTACTCCAAAGAATCACATTTGGATTCCACTCATAACTCTTTACCCCTTTCAAATTCTTGCATGATCATGTATGCAATAATTTGTGCACATTATGTGGCATTTTACACAGAACTTTAGCCAATCAACAACATGGTGTTCAGATTTTTTTCTGTTTCTTGCAGAAGTGTTTCTGCTCTGAAAAGGTCAGACGGAAACGAGTTAATTATCTCTTGTTTTACGTGCCTGTCATGACTGGAATTTCTGATGCTATAAAGGAAAGGAAAGAAAGAATACTAACACATGTGCTTTGACAGATAAGAAAATTATCATGAGAACAAACCACCGGCAGCATTTAACAGCTTGTGCACTTTTTCTTGCTCATTTTAATAACTTTAATAACTAATAGAATGGAATGGATTAAATTTATCATGGCTAAAACACGCTCATACATGGTGCGTAGGAAATGTCATGTCAAAATTCAAGACAAGAAACCCGGACCGAAGATCTTCAGGTGTAATTATCCTTACAGCACAGATATAGCAACATGGAGCACCACAATGTGAAGTTCTCTTGGGTGATTATAATTCCTTTTAACATGAATATATCAAATTTCACTCCATTGGATGATGAAACAACCAAATTGGCAATTGGCAGAGGTTTTGGGAAAAGTATTTGAAAAAATGTTCAATACCTTTCACTAATGTAAAAAGTAATTACATTAATTTATAACATTAGTAATTAGTTGCATTAATCATCACATTCCGTTCCATAACTCCCAGCTCTATCACATATATCTTCCTCCAAAGCCTCTACCCCCACATGTCATATTGTCTGTATTTAACACATGCAGAATCGCAAAATGAGACATAATGGTTTAACACGCTGACAGCCACAGTTTGAAGGTATTTTCTTATAATCAACAGCTAGATTATCCCCCAGTAAATGCAAAGCAGCATTCGGAGATTCAAGCTGCAGGGTTCATCCTTCCAGCCCTGAGCAAAACCAAGAGTGATTCCTGAATGTAGGCCTACCAGTGTGCTAGCTATCCTCCTAAAAGCAAAGCAAGCAAAACAACAATGGCGTTACCATACAGCGTATTTCTCCTTTTCCGGGACAGACCACCCTCCTCTTCACTCCTCCAGCCCATGCTACAAGCTAACACATGCAAGAACAGTCAACACACGGACACAAAATGGGTGTCAACCCTTCCATCAAACCTCTGGTAGAGCAGCAAACAAGAGAATCTCTAAAATGTGAAAGTATGCGATGACAAACAAGCTGTTTTGTCATGTTAGGTATAAATACTTGTGATGGTGCGGGTGTGTGTGTGTGTGTGTGTGTGTGTAGATGTTTTAATATTCCTGTTCAGTAAGCATTCATTTTTTCCCTTGTGTATTTTGTTGCCACCAGCATACACGGGCAGTGTTAAGCTCATTGCCTGGCCTTGCGGCTGTTGTGTTCTGATGAGACTTCTTCAAAGCGAGTGATTCTGATTTAGTGGTTATCTGCAGAATGCATCACTCCCCTCCTCTCATTTAATATCCTAAACCACAACTTGGGTCAGCCTTCAGACTCTGCAGAGCATTTTGTGTTTTTATTTGCCCTGCCTCCTGGGCAGCCTTATAGGCACCCCGCTACAACTCCCATCCAGCAAAGATAGACAGGAATGCATTTTTCATTTTCTTTTTCTTTTTTGGAATCAACGAACACTCAAATATCCAAGCATTTATGGTACTTTATAGGCAATTCCCCCCATTGAAAGATGCATTTGGACATAACTGCATGTTGTTTGTAACATGGAAAAAAGCATGTACTTTGAAATAATGCTCAGGATACACTGTTGATGAATGTTTTCAGAAAATATTAGGAAAAGGTAAAGCACTCAGGATATATTCATTTGGGTCTTTTGAAATGTCACGCAATGGGCATAACAATGGACAAACCTGAAAGACGACAGTAATAATTCATATTGTGGTAAGAGCTGCTCGACTAAGTAAACAGAAACGACGGCTATCATTACTTTAAGACGGTCAATCCACAACATTTCTTTAAAACTGTGTCTTCAGGTCCAGCATGAATACAAACACAATAAAATGCTGTGATACAACTAGGTCTCATGAGAACTGCCCTATGAACAACCAAGAGTTAGTTTTCAGTTCAATACAGTTACTAGCCTCAATCAGATTTGGGCCCACATAAACAGGTCACAGAGTTCAAGAAGCAGACACATCCAACAACCATGTCTTTGTGAGATGCAGAAAAGGCGAATGGTATCTGCATGTGTGGTTCCCAGCATCAAACATGGAGGAGGAGATGTGATAGCATGGGGATGCTTTGCGTTTCTCTGTAGCCACTGATCGTTAGGTCTCCTTAACTGCTGACCTGACATGTGGTGTACCACATGGTTCAATCCTTGGACCTATTCTTCTTTTACTGTACATGATCCTCCTCCTTAATATAGAAGTTTAAGTGCATTTTTTATCCCTGTAATGCAGACAGTTCCCAGCTATTCTTACCCTTTAAATCAAATGACGACAGTAAACTCTCTACCCTGCAAGACTGCCTAACAGCTTGAATCACAGATTGAATGTCAGACAACTTCCTCCAACTTAGCTCTGACAAAACGCAAGTCCTCACCATAGGCCCTGAGAGTATTTCACAAGAAATACAGCAGTGTGTTTGTCCCCTAGCAGCAAATGTGAAGCAAACCTCAAAAATGGAGTTTGTTTTGACCAACATATGAACCTTGAGTGGCACATAAAGAAAGTAGTCCAATCCATTTTTTTTTTTTTTCTTTCCAAATAAGACCTTGATCTTTTCAAGATCAAGATTCGTGACTATTGTAATTCACTGTTCACCACTCTGAGTTGCTCTTTTGTGTCTCAGCTCCTGTCGGTCCAACATATAGCTGCTAGACTTTTAACCAACACGTTGTAGGTCACAAAACACACCAGTGTTGGCCAATCTGCATTGGTTGGGGGTTGAATATAGAATTCATTTTCAAATTCTTCTAAGCTGCTGTATAACTCTACACGAACGAGTCCCACTTTAAATTTCTAATTTTATGTCGCCTGACCTCTGTGAGATCTCAGTGGTCTACAGACCAAGGCCTTCTGATGGTCCTGAAATCTAAGCTTATAACTAACGGTGACCGAGCCTTTGCAGTTGTGGCTCCGACCGTCTGGAACTCCCTTATCCAAATTATAAAAAAACGCAGAGTCAGTCCATAACTTTAAAAAGCTGTTAAAAAAAACTCACCTGTTTTGTAAGCACTTTGTCCTGTACTTTGTTTTTTGCTTGCTGTGTTGTTTTTACTGTTTTTATTGTTTTTTTTAATATATTGTTATTTCCTGTTTTAACTTATATAATGCTTGCATTGTACAGCACCTCGTAACTCTGGTTTATAAATAAAGTTTATTTACTTACTTACTAATGATTGTGATTGTTCATTGCATCCGTTGCACTATATATTTTACTTGTGGTCTACTATACTATACTACATATGCTTTGTCATACATGCTTGCTCAGCTCTCATGTGCCCTGCCTATGTTTACAGCCACAGACAGAACCTTAAACTCCCAGAAGTTACAGTACACAGACTCCCATTGTTTTCAAGTATATATAAAAAATAGTTGCTCATTTCTCAGGTCTCGGCGAGCAATTCCTATTGCCGGTAATATAACAGAGCACCTTTTTGTACTACCTTTCTTTATTGGAAAGGTAAAGAGGAGGCTGCTGTCTGCAGACCTATTATACAAAAAGAGTTCCAGTTGATTCATACTCCACATTTTCAGCTTATGCACCAATAAATTCAAGACTTTTGCTTTCATATAAAAGTGAAAAAAACACTTTTTTTTAAACAAATGCTATTTGTGTGTCTCGAGAGGAGATCCAGGTTATATATCAAATCAAATCAAATTTTATTTATATAGCCCAAAGTCACAAAATACATTTTGCCTCGGAGGGCTTTACAATCTGTACAGGGAGTGACACCCTCTGTCCTTAGACCCTCGGTTCGAATAAGGAAAAACTTGCCCACAAAAAACCCTTTTAACAGGGAAAAAAGGTGGAAGAAACCTCAGGAAGAGCCACAGAGGAGGGATCCCTCTCCCAGGACGGACAGACGTGCAATAGATGTCACGTGTACAGAACAAATCAACAGAGACATATTGTACAATTACAATGAATGATAAAATGATTACAGTAGCATTGTACTCATATATCTTGCTTAGACAAGTAAAATAACTACTTGAGTCAGAGTACAAAAGATATCGAATGAAGAAAATGACTTGTGTAATGCCTTAAAAAGGCAAAAATATCCAAAAACAGTCTCTTTTTCATGTGAACATACACTTAGAGATGAAATTTCATATACACCAGGACAAAATTCCCAGTCTGTATCTCTCAAGTGTGATACTAAAATGTAATACTCTCATTTTATTACACCAGATACACACAGATCATTCAGTCTTCTATGTGTTACAGAAATTAGAGCCACAAGCTTCGCATTGCTACCTTGTTTCGTGTGCCTACCTGATATTTTTTGGTGATCCTGTGTTCTGCTTGTAGCTCAGGGTCACCTTGCTTGGCACTTATTTGCCAGTTTGGACTATTAAACCACACCTCTGCTCCCTCAGTTTACTACGTTCCGTCCGCCCCACACCTACAGCTAAGCCATCAAAACCATTGACTGATTGATTTTGTGACCATAAACCACCTTAACAGGTTACAGTCTCCTTGTCTGTGTTTGCATTGGGGTCGTAAACCGAACTGTTACAACAAAAAGTGGCAAAATCAGGCTGTAATCTAAAATGAAAATGTCTAACATTGGGAGACTAATTCAGACTAATTAGGAAATAATGATGTGATGTTTCATCATAAATTGCCTATAAAATACAGATGTGTTCACTTTAACATGAGGAAGACCACGTGTGTGAAATGCTGTATCACTCATGTCTACATAACAACATACTTGTTCTCATCAGGATATTTAAAGGACAATCAGTTGCACACAAGTTGCTAATATATTTACATTAGAAATCACAAATACCAGATTTTCTTTCTATTTTTCATAGTGTGTGTGTGTGTGTGTGTGTGATATAAACTTAACATTTAACAGCACAGTCACATTTACTGCTTACTCTTTAAGTACAGTGTCAGCACGTACTGACCTCAGGCCTGCGTTCCCAACCAGAGCTCACTGCACTCTGCGCTTTGAGCTGTTTAATATTAGCTACAGCTATTTGAAGGCCATGCTGCATACAGTGGAAAGACACAAAAGTGAGGCCAGAGAAATTCCTGCTGCAGCTAAAGCCATTACTCTGCTATGAACAGAGTCATGGGAGGGAGTGGCTGTGGTAGGAGAGCCGAGCACCAGTAGACCTTGGATCATAAGACCACCAGCCTCTTAATGGAAAGTGCCTCAATGCTTTAAAATATAAATAAAAGCAACTGTGATTTAAACCCACCTCCCCAGCTGCCAAAGTGTTTTTCCAACAGTCACAATACAAAAAACATACAGGTACATGGTCCTGAATGCAGACTCTAGCCAATCTGGTGTGTGTGTGTGTGTGTGTGTGTGATGCTATGCCACTGCACTGAATTTAATAGTCTGTAACTTGTGTTGTCTTGCAACATTACCTGTTTGATTAAGCACTGCTGTATCTTCTTTGGCAGATTAAAGGAAATCTTAGGATGTCCACACGTCTATGCTGTCAATTAATTCAACCTATGTGACCTGGACAGACAGAAAGTGCCAGATGCTGCTGTCAAAACACTCACCTGTTGTTGGCAATGGCTACAGGCAAGCTTAAGGCATTAAGTGGCACATCAAACTGTTTTGACACCACTGACCATCTCCCAGCTTCAGCTTAAATTGTGGTGGTTGTACGCATTATTTTCCAACTGCGGCAGATAGAAAATTGGTATATAAATGTCAGGGCTTATTTAAAGACACACAATGAACCCACATCTTCCATTAACTGTAGCTTCAAGGGTGCATTTATTTACTGAATACTGATCCGTAATATACAGAAGAAGTAGACAGACATTTAATCATACAGAAATAACACCTGAAATACATTTAACACACACAAACTAACATTATCAGCAAAACAAGTAATCTATGAAATTGATATATATACTGTATATATATATCATCTCTTTTAATGGTGATCATTTTGATGTATTTGTTAATAAAGTATTTTCTTTCCTCTTGTCCCTCATCACTCCTGATATTTTCTTGCTCTCTGGGTTGGAACAGACACTGACCAATGACTCATAGAGCAGGGAGGCACAGTGCATGCCAGACCTCAGTCCATCGCAAATATCTGTTATATTTGTCCAGACAAACCAATAATGAAATATACCACTGTGCAAATTGTATCATTTCCACAGCCTCCAGATATTATTGAGAGCATGTATTATATTGGCAGATACTGATAAAAGGAAATGTTTTGTGATCTGACGCTTTGTAGCTGTGCCTAACAATATTCCATATTATACGTTACATATTTTATTTTTCCTTATGCTCACTACATGTTTGTTTTTTCACATTAAATCATTTGCATAGCAGGCATTTCATCTTTCATTGAGTATCGGCTTTGATGTTGTAGTTTCCATGAATAAATAAAGCAAATCAGTCATATACACATACTGTACGCTCCCTCTCTGAGCTTCATATTGTATCTTCTTTCAGCATCATTCATCAGTAGATGAGGGGAGAAAAATGAAAAAGAGAGACATAAAAGAGCAGGGAGACATAAAGGGCTAGCTAACATTATAAGACTGCAGTGTGTGTGTGTGTGTGTGTTTGTGCCACAGTTGAGTAGGCTAAGAGTTTGGACATAGTGTATTTATGTCTAGGAAAAAGGCTGCATGAAAGATAGAAAACTAAAATGGCTCCTCGGTAAATTCATCCAAGCTTGAGTCTGTCTGACTGGGCTGCTTATTCATACACAGAACTAGCTTAACCTCCTCATATGAACCTTGAAATAAAGTGCTCCTCCATGTGTAACCAATGTGCTCTCAACTTTCAGAATGGTTATGGCTGTTCTGGAAAAAGGGTACAGCAAAAGAGGTGTGCATTGCTCATCTGCACAGACACAGGCAGGCTCTTTGCCTTAAAAAAAAGCTTAAAAGGCAATATTCTCAAAGGATTATGAAGTCATATGTACAGTGGGCATTCTCTTCAATGTTAAGTATCTGACCTTGTATGCTATGCTCTACTGCGTTCAGCAGTATTACAGCTATATAATGTGGCTTGAGGTTCTCAAAGGTTCCTCCCAACTGAGACTATCTAAGGCTATTCACATTGCCCTTGACTATCTGATGTGAAATATTTTTTCTTTTCTTTGAGCTTACTTCTTATTATTGATAGCGCTTATATTATAATATATTACCATCTACTTACACTTTCACTGTTTCTACTTCTTCATTTGAATGAGGCTATCCACAGTTAGATGCTCTGAAGAAGTGCTCGAATGTATGATGTCTGAGAGGGAAAAGCTCAGGGTTACTGTTAAAGTTCTGAGTCGAGAGATTAGAACATCATGCTAAAATGTTAAAATTAAAGTTACACATCATTCAATTGAATATTCTGACTTTTTCTTTACCAGGAGCCATGGTGGGAGTATTTCTATTAGACAAAAAAAAAGAAGACCACAGAAAGAAATTCAAGGGACAACATAATTTTACTATATTACTTGGAATATGCTCTCTGAAACTTTTATTGTGAAAAAAAAATGAGTTTGTCCTGTAACAGTCCTTGCATTGTTCTATAGAGGTCAGAAAGTCACCATTCTCTCAGCTATCTAGCTAATGATGTGTCAATCACACATCAAAGGCAACACGGAGAGTGGAGCAGTATTTCATATTTGGACATTTTCTGTCTGCGACTGAACGCTGCACCACTTTAAAATAATAATTAAAAAAAACAGCACCTGAACCAGGAAATTAAAATGATGAAATTGAAGCAATTAGCAGTTATTGATGGCTGTCACAGGTTGTCATTTGTCATCGATTGGACCGTAATGGTGAATAAATCATAACCTTCATCAGTGAAGTATTTTTGTTAAAGGGACAGTGTGTAGGATTTAGTGGCATCTAGTGTTGTAGTTGTAGTTGATTGCGACCCCCTTACCTCACCCTCTCCTTTCTAGAGTGAAGGAGAAACGATGGTGGCTGCGAAATGCGGAAAAAGCAAGAAAGGTTTGTCCATTCTGGGCTACCATGGGAATACAGTGGTTCAACATGGCACACTCTGCTGCATTTGTTTATTAAAGGCTCATTTAATGGTGAATTTCTTTGGTTGGTATACATGAATAAAACATAGTGTGTGCATATTTTATTCCATTTCTCCCATATTCTGTAAATGAGGCCCCCTAAATGATCTGAAACCAACACCAAGTTCAATACACAGTTTGGGACCCAAGAAGAGAGGCCTTCGAAAGGGTTCAGGTAAGGTCTGCAACCTATCTTGTTGATGGTTCTGCCTTAAGCGCTGGTACAGCCTGGGCTTAGTGGTCGTTAAATCCCCTAGGCCTAATAACAAATCATTTTGTGACAATGGCATTTCTAGAATCTGATGACAAGACCACCAACACAGTGGTTTTCCTGTGGTTTCCGTACTATGCACAACTTTTGCAGAGTAATAACTACAAATTAAATGAATGTTAACAAACATCCTCACTGAATGTTATCACTGAATGTTATCCAGGGATTTGGCACAACTTCTTTAAACTGGTTGTGAAAGTGGAAATAGCAACTCCTTATTTCTCCGTGGACTGGTCATTGAGTCATGTTTCCACATCCACTAGCATCCTGCTGCTCTTTTACACTTTCAAGTCACACTGTTGCTGGTGTGATTAATTGGTGTAATGATGGATGGAGTAAAGGTGGGAAAACAATCATGATGGGAGCCTCACCAGGCAGTGTTCACCAGATGACAATCTAGAAAAAGTGCTCATTATCTGGGCAATCATGTTCATGGTTCTGCAACGGTACCTTCACATCAGTGAAACTCGCTAGTAGTAAACACTTGGAACAGTGTGGAGGATGGAGAAATGAAGGTGGGATCTTTTTGTTCTTTTCACTTAATATTTACAGTGAGTTTTCCTGTTCGTTTGACATACCTTTCTACAGTACCCCAATCAAAAAGCCTCGCAATAAATAAAACCTTTTGTGAAACTCATACTGTTCCATTTCTCTTGACATTGTGTCGGGGAAACTTTGATTAAACTCTGTGGGAATTTTCGAGGCTTTTATTTTTTGATATTGCTGTAATGGACCACAGAAGGAAGAGAGCGAAGAACAGACTTCATGTTGACATAATATATACTGAATAACCCATTTCTTGTTAATGTAATTGTTTTATTACCCAGTGTGTGTGATCTATCTTTTAATGATTAGATGAGATGATTGTTTAATAAAGCTGAGTGTGTCATTAGGAGGAAAGCAGTCGCATGCGAGATTGAGAAGGAAAGATTAGGTCAGTTAAAATATAAATAAATAAAAAGAAACCACTAATCTTAATGGAGTAAAGACACTATAGTCATTGCTGATGAAATAAATGAGTGTGTAAATGAGGCTTGACAAAATGAGAAATGCATCTCAGTATAATTAAGTGACAAAATAAAACTGCATAATGTTTAGTGTGTCTTCTTACATTGTGCATATAATAAATACTGAGTACAGCCTTAATAAAGTCAAGATTAACTAAAGTATGAGTGCAGTATGTCAGGATACAGCATCAAAATCCATGACTCAAATGCAGCACAGGTCTCCCAAAAGGGTCTATTGTTGTTGAGTTCACATATCTGTTTGCACCTAGAGCTCTGTCTCCGAGAGAGTTCTGTATACTACTTATATGCTTGCCCAAATACAGCACGGTAAGAAATGCTAACCCTGTCTGGTTAACAGGCAACTTTGTGTTTCTTTTGAAAAAATGAAGCTACGTTTATGTGCTATAGACACAAGTCGTAAGGAGGACATTGTGGTGGATGGTGGCCATACAAAGGGCTTCCTCAGTTAAAGCAACAAAAGACCTTCAAGGTTAGTGAAGATAACATCATCATGACCTCTTCCCAAGCAAATGTACTTCTAATGGCATTACATTTTTTATCTAAATGTTTGCTTGCAAATTAGTATTATAGAAATATTATTTCAGGGTTGACAGGGTTTAGGATTTATATGTTTCTATTTGTCACAGTACAAATGTATGCCGATGATACAGTTCTATGCACATTGAATAACATTCAAACAGCCTAATGACATGTTACAATCGTTTAAATAAACATGACCCTGAAGAATGTATAGGAAAAATTTTTGTTTTTGTAAAATAATAAATTATTATTAAATGTATTATTTTTAATAAACTGTTAGTGTGGTGATCTGAGGACAATATAATCTCTGTACTCTGCTATTGAAAAATGTTAATAAAGTTTGACATCAATACTGATGCTCGAGTGAATAATAATTTATGTTTGCATGCTATATAGTAACATTTATTTATATAACACTTTTCAAAATCAAGAGCAAACATGACATTTTCTTTGCATTCCAGTAATTAATTACTGGTATATTGTTATTGGTATAGAAGTTATTTCAATAGCTCCATCCACAGTTTCTTATTCTCTCAAAGCACAAAGTCAGTGGTCACAGAAATTCCCAGTTTCCTTCGGTAATCGATGTACCATGATACAGACATAAAGAATGTATGTATTGAATGAGTCATTTATGCTGAAATTTCATTTTTTCCCCTCGATGGATCACAGAGACATAGCCATAGCCAGCAAATACTTCAATGCTCAGCAAGTACTTCCAGCAAACACACGTTTTATACTTTCTTCTACAAGCCTCCTTTGTGCCACTCTTTTAAAAAACCATATTTTGCTCCTCTTTATTCTTTGTGTTTCTAATCCCACGCTTTGTAGCCTTATGATTGCTCACTTATTCTTCTGATCAGCCCTCCCCTCATAGTCTCTCTCCCTGTGTTCACCAAGCTTTTAGAATGAGGGGGCGAGAAACCCCAAAACATGAATCATTAAAAGATGTGAAGAGAAAAATAGATCACTGCAGATGCACCTGCAAAAATAACAGCGTGCAATGAAGGGAGAGGGAGATGGGGACAGAGGCAGAGGGGGATGGTAGCATTTGGCTTCTATTCTCCTCATAAGACAAAGGATCTGTCCTGTGCTTAGCTGGAGCGATTGTGTCTGTCACAAGTACAGAAAGGCTTTTCCAAGCAAGCCAGCCAAGAAATAAGCTTCTGGTCATTTTAACTTACATTATCGCATCATTTTTTAACACCTTTTGTGGGTTTTCAGAAACCCTGCTGGATATATTGTGCTGGTTTTAAACATGCTGTACAGTAGATCTGTATGCATAAGGAAGCAGAGGACAAACAGAAATCGATATGAATAAAGTTGAAAGAACTAAAGAGGCATTTGGCACTTATCCATTATTTAGTGAGCCAGCACATTGTTTGACAGCGCTTCAAGCATCATTTTGTGCAATGTTTAATTTCAAAATGAAAAGATAAAGAGACACGACACCAACAAAAGTGAAGTATGTGCCAAAATACTTTACAGGCTTAGTGCGCAAATGCCACAAGTTCCTCAGCAGCTGTGAGATTTTAAGTGCTGCTGTATGCTCTTCTGAAAGTCACTTATGGTTGTGAGTTTTGTCATTTTTATTGAGGCTTGTAGTAGTTGAAATGAAACAGCAAATAATACACATAATTATGCTTGGCAAAATTTGAATCTGGTCGATTATTAAATCATCTGAAATGTGTCCTCGGTCCTCTTCCATTAATAATATTATGTCCGTGCTTTAAAAGAGTACTTATGGTTCACACTATCAGTAATAAATGCAAAACTAGTTCTCTCTTTTTCCCACACACTAAAGCTAAACAGTTTGCTCTTTGAGAACCCAATTAGAATTGTCACATGCTGCTCTTGATGCCTGCTGTCAACTATACCCATCACTACCAGTTACCAAGTGTTTTTATCACATATGTGTGATGCTGTATGTCACCAATATCCAGCCCAACAATGACAAAATAGTGATTTTTTAGGTATTCTTTATGGTATTTGTAGCAAACCCAACTGACTCAGGAAAACATCCTTGGTAGGCAATTGCATTCCCTGCCAGACTGGCCACCACTGATTTTGGAAGTCCTGGGTCTGGTCATGTTCATTGGAAGGTAGATGCTAAAACTAGCCCCTAGCGCTATCTGCAATGCGTACTTGTGTGGGTGTATTACGCACACCTTGATGGACCTTTTTTACAGCAGTCATTTTGACTTGAAATAGTAGGGTCAACGCAGATATAACTAAGATTCTGTTCCACTTATTGCAGCAGAGCCTTTCCAGTGAGCCAAAATGCACCACAGCAGCACCCTGACTCTGTTTGTCCTGAATGGAATGCAACCTTAACCCTTGTGGTGTTGGGGAGTCTCATTGTGACCCCAGGACAACACAAGTCCCTCCCCGTCTTACATGCAGAAGCAAATAGCACTCTGCTTTTTGTTTCATGGGGACTTTAATGGTCAGTCATACTGGAGAGAGATAGTTGATTGAGTTTCAGGAAACATGTCTCAAAGATAGTGGCGTTCGGGCTCAGAGGCCGTTTAATTTTCTTGTCTTGAATATAGTTGTTAATTGAGTCTCATTCTCAGCAAGAACGCCTCCTATTGTGTTGTGTGGCTTGCTCCGAACCACTTTTTTCCCATTTCGTCGATCAATCAATCAACTATCTTTCTCCAGTATGACTGACCCAACCTTAACTGGGAGGATATGGCGGGGGGGGGGGTAAAGGTCATATCCCTCCCATACATTATTTATAGCCAAGATAACTTTCACCTTTCACATTCAGTTGTTAGTCACTCAGTTGACAGTTTATGTCACAGTATAACAGCAAACAAACATACTGTAGCAGGATGGGATGCAACACACCCACACATCTGAACAACATTCAGAAATATCCCCGTGACAATGAAGCCAGGGACAAATTCAACAAAAGATTCCATCTGCAGAGATGCATCCTACACACAGTGCAGAGATGGCTAAATATATTCACTGAAGTCTTTAGTTGCACTTGCTGCATGTGCCAGTGTCAGTTAGCACACCGCTCTATTTCAGACTGAAATATCTCAATAACTTGTATGGATTGACATGGATTTTTGTAAAGATACCCACAGTGCAGAACCCTACGGTGATCCCCTGATTTATTCTGTAGCACCACCGTGAGGTTGACATTTACGGCTCTGAGTTATGTGTCTGTTGGAAGGATTGCCTTTAAATTTGACACAGACATGCATGTCCCCTTCAGGATGAACAGTTGATCATCCAACATATTTAGAGTTAACTTAAAGCTAGCAGTGTTGAGGTATATGGAGGATTAATGCCACCTGAACTGCGGTCATAGAAAGTAAGAAACAAGTTTATCTTGACCAAAAACAAATAATAAAATGAGAACTTGATTGATTGATTTAAATGTGCAATGTTAATCCATGTTAATAATCAGGCCATTGTGTTCAAATAGCTACTTTTGAATTGTTATTCAAAACACATACTGGCAATGAATCACTGTAGAAGGGACAAACTGTTTTATTTGTAGCATTTTACACCTAACTTTGTAATTCCAAAACTAGCATTTTGTCAAAAACACACATTACACCCCCAAAACACTGTCATGAGCTTAGATCCCTTTTAGCACTGCTATTTTTCTCACCACGTATACACAAAACACTCACACCTGTTCAGTGGGCATTGTCAAAAGACAAAAACAAAAGCAGATTACAAGCTGAGGTAAAAGTCAAGGAGGCAGTCAGAGAGAAAGCCGGGTACACAAACAAACATAAAGCCCCACTGTATATTAATAATGTTTTTTTATGGAACATCTGTGTGAGAGAATTTTGTGTCAATTTTATGACTTTCAGATTTCAGCTCTAACGCAGATAGGCTAAATTACCTGTCATTAGACCACCTCTATTTCCAACTGTGAAGGAGAGACCTCTGGGTAATTATTCTCTCAGCTCCTGCAGCGCATCAGACAACCATTTTATAGCTTCGTGTGGATGGTGTGCTTCTGGGTACACCTTCATTAGATTTAGCTGTGATTAGAACTGTGTTAAGAGCAGTTGAACTGATTAGGAATGTGTTAAGAACACATCCCCTCCATTTGTTATAAAGTTTAAAGTTTAAATTTTCTCACAGCCGGTGTATCTTTTATAATCATTAGCTGACAGCACTAAACTCTTACAGACACACAATCATGTCACGACTTCCATCATATTTTTTCATTTGGATGTTGATGTTTCATAACTTTACTTATTTATTAGCAATTTCAGTAGGTATAGACTCAATTTTATGCATAGCAAAAGTTATGTGTATTCAGCTATGCTGCTTGTTGTCTTTCTCTTTGTCATTCTCTATGCTCTTTGTCTATTTTTCTGTAGTTGTAGTCAGCAACCTCTATTGTGTTGTCATTCTGCAACATGACAAAAAAATATTTAGTTTGAGAAAAAGCCTCAGCTATTTGCCAAACAGTATTTTCATTGTAACTGGAACCCAATCAATGCGGGATATTTGAGGCTGAAAGTGAGAGGAGCAGTACGCTGACCTATATTCATACGGATATATTGCTATTGTAGCTGTGCCATGACTATAGTCTAGTAAAATCAGCCAAGAAAGCATTGTTAAGTTACACAAGGTTTGTTTGTTTATATCGTACATGACAGATGTGTTCCCAGTGTTGTGGAAGCTACTTTGCAAGCTACCAATTACTTCACACGGGAAAAAAAAAAGCTGAGCTACAGAAAAGATATCCTATAGAGAGAAACACACTTTGGTTAACTAAAGCCACATAGAAAAAGTTGTTAAAAAATGATTCTAACAAGGTATGATACAAAATAGTGACATGACATGACAGCAAGAGATATCACTCAACTGAGTTTATTGCAAAATTAACCTAATTGAACTGAAAATTTAAAACATAAAATTAAAAAATCACAAGATACAATGTCCAACATCATTCACACATCTGCCATTCAGAAGGTGGGGGTCAAGCACGAGGCAGGAAGACTCATCTAGGACTCATTTAGACAAGTAACTGGCAATGACTAATTGATTCAATTTTACTCTTAGAAATTTAGATTCAAAACATTTATCCAACTTAAGCAATGGTAAAATAAAACATCCTCTCCTTTTATGACCCAAATTGTTTGTGGATCCGGTAGTTAAAATGGCCAGAAATGAGCACTTTAAATACTTAAATTACTATGCAAATATGAAAGTAGCACTAGAAAATATTAGTTTGAATTTCATTTAGTTCAAAACTCCACAACACTGCGTGCTATCAGACAATACAGCACAACCATGTCAGCTTACAGCACACACACAGCCCCTGCATGTAGTTACAGTTACACCCATTATGAACTCATGTGTCACAGCCATAATCATAACAACCAAAGCACCTACTCAGGCTGTCATCGCCAACCGGTGGTAGCCTACTACATAATATATGATACTATATCATAATACTCTATCTCGGTGGATCAGAGGGAATGCAAAACTTAATACGAGGTAATGTACATGAATTTCAGGAGGGGAAATAAAATCCATCGTGTCCCTCGGGGATGTGTATTTTTGAACATCAGCACACAGCCAAAATGCCAAAACCAATATATCCAGTCTATTGAACTGACAATAAATAATTAATAATAGACATATTATTTGGAAATTGGAGAATCAAAGGCTGTTCTCGTTTTTTCAAGTCTTTCCTAACACGATACACACTCAATTGTTCCTCCTGTCCATACTGGCCAAGATAAGGTCCACATCTAAAGATGATTTAAATGCGAGGCATGGTCAGGCAACATCCTTGTTTTGATTAAAAA
Source organism: Argyrosomus regius (assembly GCA_946959425.1). Lineage (NCBI taxonomy): Eukaryota > Metazoa > Chordata > Actinopteri > Sciaenidae > Argyrosomus > Argyrosomus regius. The sequence goes on from OX336882.1 coordinate 29,392,959, forward strand.
TATGTTCTTAAGTTCAACCGAAACTTATACGAGGCAGTCTCAGACCAGTCTTATTATTATGTTTCAAAGTTACACATTTTATAGTCCCAAATTTGCTCAGTGTATCCACAGAAAGTGTTCTCTTGCCGAGCCGTGGTGGAAGGAGAGTACCTCACAGATTGTATTTGAAACGTATCCATCTTGATTTGTCTAAATCACACTACCGAAGACTCGCATTAGTTTTGACTTTTTTTGCACCCTTGGTTTTGTTGCCAAGCACTTCCACTGAAATTGCTTCGTAGACATTATGAAAAATGAAAGCGACCGACTGTGCTTTCAACGGTCATTGAATTGGTGGTATTATTCTGAAAACGGACTTGGAAAATTGTGAACCTATCTCTTAAAGTGGTCCTTGAGGTGCGATTGCTTTGTCACATGGCTTTGTGTTCTTATTGTGAGCAATGGGTGTGGAATCCTCTTGGTATTATTATTTAATTGCATCACGGTATGCACGTGCTATAGTGGCTGAATTGGCAGAAAAGTTGAATTTATGAATATTAAGCATTCGCTCTCATACTTGGAGGTTATATATGATATTTATCATAACTTTAACTATCATTGCCTACACAACACAGTACAAAAATAAGCGCTGTGAGTGACTTGTTAATCTCATCCTCATCAGGCTGCCACAAACATTCCTACAACACATTGTGGCCTGTTTACTCAGTGTCAATTTGAGGAATCCTCCCCTCCCTAGCACATTTTGGCCTTGTTGACTGTTGATGCTTCCAGCAGTGTGTGTGCGTGTGTCCATTAGAGTGGCCATTCACCACCCCCGCAGTTTGACAAGGCAATATGAAGGGGGCTGCGTCCACCCCCTCAGCATCATTGCCACATTTTAGCCGCCAGCCTGCTGTATACAGTGAAAAGCATATAAAGCAGATAAAGTAATTATTGTAGGTGATTTTAATATTCATGTGGACAACCACAATGATAGTCTTAGTACTGCGTTTATCTCTTTGTTAGATTCAATTGGCTTCTGTCAGAGTGTAAATAAACCGACTCATTGTCTGAACCACACTCTTGATCTTGTTCTCTCATATGGCATTGAAATTGATCATCTAATAGTCTTTCCACAGAATCCTCTTCTGTCAGACCATTTTTTAATAACCTTTGAGTTCATATTACTGGACTATAAGCCTTTCTGCAGAAACTCCTACAGCAGATGTTTATCTGATAGTGCTGTAGCCAAATTTAAGGAAGTGATTCCCTCAGTATTGAATTCAATGACTTGTCTCAATGTAGCAGAGGACTTGTCTGCTTCCTTTAGCCCTCACAAATAAAGATCATCTTGTTGATAGTACTACAGGCTCATTACGAACAACTCTAGACTCTATTGCCCCCCTTAAAAAGAAGATAATTAAACAAAGGAGGTTAGCACCATGGTATAGCCAGCAGACTCGCAACTTAAAGCAAGAGGCACGAAATCTGAACACAAATGGCGTGCCACTAAACTGGAAGAATCTCGTTTAGTCTGGCAAGATAATCTTAAAACATACAGGAAGGCTCTCCGTAGTGCCAGAGCAGCCTACTACTCTTCATTAATAGAGGAAAATAAGAACAACCCCAGGTTTCTCTTCAGCACTGTGCCAGGCTAACAGAGAGCCACAGCTCTATTGAGCCATCCATTCCTTTAGGTCTAAGTAGCAATGACTTCATGAGCTTCTTTAATGATAAAATTATAACTATTAGAGACAAAATTCACCACCTCTTGCCCTCAACAGGCACTGATCTGCATTCTGATACAGCAAGTTTGGAAACAGCTGTAAAACCTGATATATATTTAGACTGTTTTTCTCCAATCGACCTTCATCAAATAACTTCAATAATTTCTTCATCTAAGTCGTCAACCTGTCTCTTAGATCCCATCCCAACCAGGCTGGTCAAGGATGTTTTACCTCTAGTTAGCCCTTCTTTATTGGATATGATTAATCTGTCTTTATTATCAGGATATGTACCACAGTCCTTTAAAGTAGCTGTAATTAAACCTCTTCTTAAAAAGCCCACTCTAGACCCAGAGGTTTTAGCCAATTACAGACCGATATCAAACCTTCCCTTTCTCTCTAAGATACTTGAGAAAGCTGTAGCCAATCAGCTGTGCGACTTTCTCCATAAGAACAGTTTATATGAGGATTTTCAGTCAGGATTTAGAGTGCATCATAGCACAGAGACCGCACTAGTCAAAGTTACAAACGACCTCCTAATGGCATCAGACAAAGGACTCATCTCTGTACTTGTCCTGTTAGATCTTAGTGCCGCATTTGACACCATTGACCATCAAATTCTTTTACAGAGACTGGAACATCAAATTGGCATCAAAGGAACCGCCCTCTGTTTTAAGTCTTATTTTTTAGATCGTTCTCAGTTTGTTCTAGTCAATGATGAATCCTCCATGCATACCAAAGTTTGTCATGGAGTCCCACAAGGTTCTGTACTGGACCACTTCTATTCAGTTTATATATGCTTCCTCTAGGGAACATTATTAGGAATCACTCCGTTAATTTTCATTGTTATGCCGACGACACCCAATTATATTTATCGATCAAGCCTGATGAAACCAATCAATTAACTAAACTCCAAGCATGCCTTAAAGATATAAAAAGTTGGATGACCTTCAATTTTCTGATGTTAAATTCAGACAAAACTGAAGTTCTTGTAATTGGACCCAAAAACATCAGAGACTCTCTCTCAGAGACTTAGTTACCTTAGATGGGATCACCCTGGCCTCCAGCTCCACCCAAAGAATCTTGGAGTTGTTTTTGATCAGGATTTGTCCTTTAATGTCCACATAAAACAAATTTCAAGGACTGCATTCTTCCATTTACGCAACATTGCCAAAATCAGACGCATTGTATCTCAAGCAGATGCAGAAAAACTAGTCCACGCATTTGTTACTTCTAGGCTGGACTATTGTAACTCATTGTTATCAGGCTGCTCCAATAAGTCTCTTAGGACTTTGCAGCTAATTCAGAATGCTGCTGCACGTGTTCTGACAGGAACCAAGATCAGAGATCACATCTCTCCCATTTTGGCTTCCTTGCATTGGCTACCTGTTAAATCTAGAATAGAATTTAAAATTCTTCTCCTTACATACAAAGCTCTTCATGGTCAGGCACCATCATATCTAAAAGAGCTCATAGTACCTTACTACCCCTCTAGAACACTGCGCTCTCAGAATGCTGGGTTCCTTGTAGTTCCTATAGTTTCCAAAAGTAGATTGGGAGCCAGAGCTTTCAGCTATCAAGCTCCTCTTCTGTGGAACAAACTACCATTTTGGGTTCGGGAGGCAGACACGGTCAACACTTTTAAGAGTAAACTTAAGACTTTCCTTTTGATAGAGCTTATAGTTAGGGCTGGCTCAGGTCATCCCTTAGTTATGCTGCTATAGGACTATACTGCCGGGGACTCCTCCTTTCAGGGTTATGCCTAGCCAGGCATGGTATTGGTTGAAGATGCAGTCACATCTCCCTTTACTGAAAACCCTCTCTCTCTCTCTCTCTCTCTCTCTCTCTCTCTCTCTCTCTCTCTCTCTCTCTCTCTCTCTCACCATCACCACCACCATCTGTAAACATACATGTCTGTCATACATGTACATTAATGCATCTTACTAACTAAACTTCTTCCCCGGAGTTTCTGTGCTCTTTTGTCCAGCAGGTTCTCGTGGATCGTGACTGCTGCTGTGGTCCTGCATGACGTCCACTACATATATTATTACTGTCATTAATGTTACCAGATCTCCATTACAGTTTATAGTGACTTAGTTAATGATTTGCTGCTGCTGTGCATCTGTGTCTCTCTATCTCTATCACAGGTTCCACTGCTACTGTAATCATTTTATCATTCATTGTAATCCATTGTCATTTTTCATTGTAATTGTACAAAATGTTTCTGTTGACTTGTTGACTGTACACGTGACATCTATTGCACGTCTGTCCGTCCTGGGAGAGGGATCCCTCCTCTGTGGCTCTTCCTGAGGTTTCTTCCACTTTTTTCCCTGTTAAAAGGGTTTTTTGTGGGCAAGTTTTTCCTCACTCGAACCGAGGGTCTAAGGACAGAGGGTGTCACTCCCTGTACAGATTGTGAAGCCCTCCGAGGCAAAATGTATTTTGCGACTTTGGGCTATACAAATAAAATTTGATTGATTGAATTTGAAAAGCATAGGAAGGAGGTCCTCCCTTGACACAAAGTCATTACAAGTGAGGAAGTCTCCGTAAAAGCCAGTAGTCTGTTTGAAGTTTTTAAAGGACCAAGCAGCACGAAATGCCTTATGTGATAAACATCAGAACTATATTTGAATAAGGATATCGAATCATGAATATACATTAAGTATCCTGGACTCCCTTCTGTATAAGTCTGTGACAAGAGTGTTTTAGCACTCATAAACTTCAAAAGGTTTATGTCCTGCATATTTGGGCTCTATTTCCTGTGTGTTTCATCAGATAAAGTCTTCAGGTTTCTCTTCATTAAGTATGGGGCATGCTGCCTCGCTGCATACTGTATGTCAGCATGTTTCAGATGGTCTTCAGATTGTCTCCTTTGAACCAGTGCAGAAAAAAAACATTCACGACACACTCATCATATTTAGCTCGAGAGGGCTACAAAACACTGCTGGCTGGCTGTGTTACTGCTGTTGCATCACCTTGACTTTCCCACTTTAGACTGCTTAATTGCTGCTTGTGCCTCGACTATGAATAAATGTGGGCATCCATCATCAGCTGCACCATTTTACTCTCGGGGGGGGGGCACTGCCACATTCATGCATGACTATCAGAAAGAGATGAAGTCTTTTATGTACGAGTGTTCTTTCTGTGGAGTATATATTTAAATATAAATATTTTTGCACAGTTTTCTGTCACGTTAAATGACCACCACTGGGGCTGGTAAGGAAAGCTGAATGAAAGTTGTCATTTAGATCATCTCCCCTGTCTCCCAGTTAGCTCTTGTTGTAAGTGTGCCATGCAACTATCGATTCTAGTGAAATGCCCTTTGAGTAGAAGGTGGCGCTGAACCAGCACCACATACCACTGCTCCGTATTGATTGAAATTCCTGCTCTACAGAACCGTTCCGTGTTTGTTTATTTCTATAGCCTCTGGTGTGTTGACAGAGCAAGGCAATAACTGGCCGGGCACACAGGACGAGCATGTCAAACCAGGTGAAGAAAGCCCAGAACCCCAAGAGTGATTAAATGTGTTACTGTCGTCAGATATCGATTGCTCATGAGGGCAGATAAATACATATCCAAGAGCGAAAAAAAAAAAAAAGAGAGAGATATTAAGAGAGATTCTTTGTTAAAATACGACTGATTAAATTTCAATTGAGGGGAATTAATCAATTAAGCATGCTGATAATAGCTGATGTGTATCTTGGAGTCTTGCAGTGTTTTCCTACTCAGTCAGAATTGCTGCATCACTGATCTTTGCACAGCTCACAGCTCGTGTCAGGCCTTCACTCATTAATGTAATATAATACCTTAACCTGGGTAATCCACTATTAACCACACTGTCCAAGTAACTGCTCTCGAGATAGTCCTTTGCACAATACATTATAATGTGATGTCTTTGTATGCTTTTGTGCTCTACATTTGATGAATGATAGATGTTCTTAAGTATAAATTATTCAGCCTGCTTTTATGATATCATAGTACAACCTTTGGATTTATGCATTTTGATGTATATTTTACTCAACGCGGTTTTGATTTCCCATTCCACCTCAGAAAAGGACAAGACTGCATGTATTTTGACATGGGTTTTAGCACCTAACACCACAACCTGACAAGGATCGTGTGATTTCGTTCTGAACACTCCGCAAGCTCCTTTCACTCTCAGAAATCTTCATTTCAAGACATGTCTCCCAAGCAGGTGCTTCCAAGTTGTCACAGGGGCTGTCAACTATTGTGACATTCAATTACTCTTTCAGTGCCTGCCATCACAAAAAGTGCCTCGCCGGGGCATAGGAGGTCACTCCATACCTCCTCTGATTGGATGATTTGGCCTGGTCAAGAAAGGAAGTTTCGCAGCCTGAAATGAGACGCTGAGCGCATCTGACAGGGATCACGGCTATGGTGCAACAGGACTTGCTCTTTCTGATATTTTCCACTTTGGCAGTTATAGGAAAAAGCTCTGTGTACGTGCCCGTGCACCTTTGTGTGTGTTGTGTGGTTTTCTAAGAAACCTTGAGGGACTGTGAATACACCAAAGTTGGTCATTGATATGAAGGTACACAGCTCTACAGCATGTATACTTCTATATCTCAATAATGTTCAGTTGTGATGTTTCAGAATAGTATCCTGCTCTCTCTTCAGATGATGGTATTTCTATGTTTGTTTCAGGTCAATCTGGACTGCAAATCTACAGCATATCAGTCTTGGAGTAAAATTCTACATTTTGAAACCAGTTCTTGTGCCCCGATTATAGTTTAGTGTGCTGGTAAACTGTCCCTCTCAAGCTAAATTGTAATAATTTTGGTTTGTGCCAACTGGTCAATGTTAGCATGCTAACACACTAAACTTAAATGAGGACCATAGAATCCTTATAATCTGTTTAGCCTCAACATAATACTGTCATTGCAAACATGTTAGCTCGCTCTCAGGTTAGCATCTAACTCAAAGCACTGCTGTGCCTATAAGTAGAGATTCACGAGGGTTCGACATAAGAGGCACTTTGCCAGTAGGCATATACCCATGAGACACAAATCAAGCAGAGGGTCAGGGGGTCCTATCCCATGAGATTTTGAGTGTCAGACAACTCATTCTGGTGAATTGTTATGCGAACAATTTGTGCAACCATTTCAAAGTCTCCCTCTGCTACTCTCAGCATGAATATAAAGAAAATAAAGAGTCAATAAGAGCAAAGAATAGTTGCAGAAATAAAAGATTTAAATATCAGATGATGGACACAGGGAAAATGTTTGATCTGTCAAAATAACTCTCTGCACTCTACATCCTCTGCCCTTGTGCTGCTCAAACATGGTAGTCCCCTACTGAATGTTGCTTCAGTCCACCAGTCTTGTACATATTCCTACTGATACATTGATCCACTCATGGGCCAGACAGACCTGTATTTGGACATCCTCTATCTTTTTACAGGCAGATTTGAGCTGACATTTAAATAAAACGTGTCTAAGTCTCTGTAACCAAAGCAACGGTGATGTTGGGTGACAGACAACCTGCCTTGCTTGTCATTCTAGGTGTCATTCCCTTCTATATCTTCTTATTTAACACTGTGTCTTGTGAAACTCTTTGTTTTATTATTTTTCATGTCAGTTCACGCATTTGAAAACTTAGTACCATCATCATCCCATCCTGATACATTTTATTTCTCATGATTTACATACTACTTGTAAACTTGTTCTGTAGTGTTCTCTACATTGAGCTGGTATATTCTGATGATTTGAGTTTTTCAGAAAGACCACAGGATCATGGAGAAGTGTGATTGTGACCCACTGCTACCGTCCGATCAGACAGAAGGATATTATTTATATAGTAGCATGTCATCTGCCAAAAAGTTGATAGTAGATGAACACATAAAAGGAACTCAAGAACTAAAGAACTGAAGTTGTAAGAGGATTAAGGTTGGTTCAGTAAGCCCCCTAAGTCACAGGACAGAGATGTCTGAATCACATTCAGGTTGGTAATTTACTGTGATTTCATAAATGTCAGCTTGGGGTGCTTTCACACCTGTAGTTAAGTTTATTTGGACCAAACAAAGGGCATTGTTATTAGTATTTTAGTTATCGTCCGGTTCGTTCACAGTGATTTTTTTACAGGAGTAAATAAGAAATTATCTTGCATCAGTGCATCCACAGGGAAATCAAATTTTGGTGATTGAGGTTTTTTTTATTAGTGCTCCAGCTTTTGACCTATTCATCAGGGAAAATATTCTTAACTTTTAGCGATTGTGCTAAAATCATATTTGGTTGGTCCGTTTGCTCACACAGCACAAACAAAGCACACCAGAAACTGCTTGGAAGGTTATTAGGTTCTTTGGTGCACGACAGGGTTTGATTGACAGCTTTCACACCAGCCCACATAAACCGTACTGAACCGCATGGATCCCTTCGAGTTATGCCTTTTGCATTTCTCCTTGGGGATTTTTCATTTTTTGATGGAACAATTATTTGGACATCCATTGCCTCTGCACCATTGCACCAACCATGAAATTCAGCAGCAGTCAGATTTGCAATCGGAGACGAAGTCAGATTTGTTTTTCTGGACCGTTAACATTATGAGTAAACATTATTTTTTAAAGCTTCTTAGTCTGATGTTTCATGAATATGGGCGGACGAGATGCAGCTATCTGTATTTGTGTGTGTGCCTATTGATGCATGATGGACAAGGTACACAGTTTGTACTCTAGTGTGAAAATCACAGTTCACTATGTTCTCTTGTGTGGTGTTTAAAACAATATGCAAATTTTGCTTGTAATGCTGATGTAGAGCCAAGTAATGTGTGAAAATGTGGCTTTGTACTGACGAAACTCAAACTGACCTTTGCAAATGTCCCTGTGTCTTTCTATGGTGGTAGCAGTGGTGGTTGTGTGTGTGTGTGTGTGTGTGTGTGTGTGTGTGTGTGTGTGTGTGTGTGTGTGTGTGTGTGTGTGTGTGTGTACTCGTTGTGGGAACATAAAACTTTTAAATATAATCCATAAACGTATTTGAGGATAAAAGTCTTGTGTGTCTACAAGATAAAGAAGTACAGAAACTGTGTTGTTGTGTTTGTGTATATCCATACACATGGGCATAGACCTTACTCCATTTAGCTCTTCTTACTAATTAGATTTGATGTAAATAATTCTTGACCAGTGATGCATTAATAGATCAGTGTATGTTTGCTTAGCTACCAGTGTATATGAGACAAGCAAGTGGTATTATTACGCCTTCTGTGGCTTCCCTGATGCTCATATTTTCTGATTTTAAGTCTTGTTTGTGTCTATACTAAAATCCATTAGATATCTTTTCACCTGGCAAAAGATTGGAAGGAAGACTGGGCCTACAACCCATGATATTAACCCAGACGTGATCTATGATCTTGGCATTTCATACACACTAAGTTTTATATTATCATTTTCAAGAGTTATGTCATATAAACTCACATAGTTTGATCTTTAGCGTGTTTTATTAATACACCACAGTGTAAGATGTTCAATTTGCTAGTCTCTTCAAGCTGGATTCAAGCATGACATGATAATGATATGGCAATGTCCTATGTTGAGTTTTCTCCAAATCAAGTTATCAAACCAGAGCTTGACGTGGCAGCTTGACACGCTGTGTCCAGTTACAAAAGACAAATTTGATACCAGTATCAGAATTCATTAGCCGTGACTGGATGTGTGAGCTGAGCTGTGTCACAATTTGTCTTCGATCAAACCAAAAATAGAGTTACAGCCGCTGTCACATGGCAGGCAATGCTTGCCAACACTTGTCATTCAGAGGGACCACGGTGTTCTGATAAGTTAGCATGTAAAGCTGCTCTTAGTCACCTCAGGCACGCAGCTGTCATTCAGTGTTCTCATTTTGTTCCAAGTACTTCATATCAGAACAAGATGTCCTTCTACGTATGTGAAATAAAGGTGTCGAAAGGCCAGTACCCGAATTAAATCACCAGTGTGGCAATTTATCTATTAGTTGTAGAGACAGTTCACATGTCACGGTGGTGTTCTTCCAGGAATCCTGAATGTCTGTGGCAATCCATCCAGTAGTTATTGAGATATTTCAATGGATATGTGAAAACCTTGACCTAATGGTGGCAGAAAGTCAGAGGATCCCCCAAGTCATTAGCATTGCCACCATGCAAATATGTACCAGCATTCACGGCAACCCATCTCAAAGTTCAGGTACTTAAGTACTGAGTAAAGTTCGTGAACAGATCCTTTGATGTTTTGACAAACACTGGTACCAAGTTTTGTGCAATGGGCGACAAAAGGGGTTTCCTTCCATTCAATTTACCACAAGATGTTATTTACTACTTGCTCCCAGTGTACTTCAGGAAGAGAATCAAAGGATTGGCACAACCTGGAGTCCTCTTAATGTTCATGCCAGCCTTTGAGATGATACAGCTGATTTATATCTGGTATACCAGGTGAATGTTAACAAATACTTGCTAGAATATACAACCGCTGCAACTCTGGTTCTGCCAAGAGCCAAGGTAATTTCATATTTTTCTCTGATGTACAGTTAGTCTATAAAATCACCCACAGCAAAAGAGTTCTTCACTAAGCTTTGCTCTGGGAACAAGAGCAGAATTACAAGGACCTCAATTGGGGCCAACTGCATCATTTCTTCAAGATCCATGGAATTTGCATACTCGGCTTTTTCTATTAACCCTCTCGACCCCAGAGCTCCCCTCAGCGCCTGTTCTATATTTCATTATAGCGACCGGCCTTCATTATAAAATTATTCCCAGGGTATGAAAACATCAAAAAATAAAGTCCTGAGTTTTTCAGTGGAACTGAAAATATACACTGTGCATAGTGAAAAGCGACAAATACATGCACACATCACATCATATAATCACCATCACTAACCAGGACTTACCTGGCTCTATCTGGCTGGAGATGGATGCTGTTGGCAGGGAGGACTGGTGACTTTTTTCACATAAATTCAAAGATATTTTTTTCATACATTTGCCAAAGTCACTACCTGTGACCACATTACTGTTGTTTGTTATAACAATGTGGATTGCTCGAAATTTCATCACATAATCGGTGTAGATACCAGGACAAATCTACTGGGGTCTTGAGGGTTGAAGCCACAAAAAATGAACTCCCTTCTGTCCCATATCAAAACCTCTCCAGAATTTGTTCCTTTTCTATGATGGCAAGAAGGTGGTTAAAGGAGAATGTGATCATGAATTTCAGTTTTATAAATCACGATTAATTAATCACCTTCCCAAACACTGGGATTAAAAATTAGCTTCAAGCTATATCTCTGTATGATGAATCAGGTTTTAAGTATATGAATGTTTATTGTGCATGATACCCAAATAAACTTAAGAAATAAAATAAGAAGTAAAGTACCATGGTTGCCAAATATTTAATATAGTCTTCACTGTCAGTTCAACAAAACTGCACAGTTGAGTGTTTAGCATCCTAATGCGACTTAATCTTCTCAATGCTGAAATAGTTTTCTTTAAAAATTTTGCACCAAACTCATTTTGGACTCACGATTAGCTGTCATACAGCCTACTGTCACAGTTTAATTATGTCAATTTAATTGCTTTTTCTGTGGCATGGTTACCTCTTATGTTTGAATAAAAGATTGATTCCTTAAGCTGTTATTACAGCAATGGCTGAAAAAAACATAATCCCCCTGTAAAGTTGCAGACACTTTGCCACAGTCTGCTGTATCTCATAAACCCAGACAGTCAAGCATGAGCAAATTAAATGCATCTATTGCAAATTTGTGCATTAAATGTCTCTTGACATCATGAGGTTTAAAGCAGTCATCTCAGCCTTCCTAGCCCATAAAGAGACTCTCCACGCTGCACAGTATTACACTGACAAGCAGCTGTGTATAATACATCCTCTCAGCCAAATAACACAATGTTACACTTCGATTTTTGCATGTAGATGATAGTTCATGGAGTTCTTCTATTAGCACCTTTTGCGTTGTGAGTTGTTCAAAGCTTTGTTGTTTGTGAGGTTTGGATCATCCAAGAATTTGTGAAGTATTTTAACAAGGAAAACCTGTAAAAAGTTGGTTTGTTTATTAATATTTCACATTAGTTACTTGTTGTTATGGTTTAGTTTAGTTATTTCCTGTTTTATGTCGAAAGAGTCCTTTCTCATGAGTCTTGGTTGAACTTATTTCCTGCCTTTGTGCCAGTTTTGATTGCCTGCTTCGCCCTGATTCGTTTCTAATGGATGAATCTTCACTTGCTATTGCTGTCTCATTTAGATTGGCCCACCTTATCCAGCTCAACTGCTCAGAAATAGGCTAACCTAGGTCAACGCAATGATGCTATCTGTGAGAAATTTGCAATCCAAAAATGTACACGTTAGCCAGTCACATGAGTTCAAAGTTAATGAGAAGTTAGTCGGTTCCAGAAATGTCCTTTCAGAATGCTCTAAAAGTAGATGATCTCCTTTTTGCATGTAATAGCTGCACACTGAAAACAGAACAGCAAAGACAAATAGTGTTTAATTACGGTGAACCAATGTCTATTTGTCTAGGACAAAATAAAGCCCAGAAAGTGTTTAGGTCAGTGTATCCCCATAAAACACAACCCGTTTTTTTTTTTGTTTGTTTGTTTTTTTTTAATGCAAGTCTTTGGGAAGAGTACAATCAAGTGCACACCTGTGTCCAATTACCTGTCAAAATATATGCAATGGTAAAAATATTACAGAAAGTATTACCCAGGCAGTGGTCCTCTTTAGGTGTGGTAGAACTGAGTGGAGAAAAGAAGTACAAACACTTGACATGAGAGCAATGGCAAAGTATTACCTGATGGAGAGGCATGCAAAAGAATTTTGCAAGCTATTGCTGGGGACAATGGAGACAACATTGGAGGCTTTGTTAAATTTCTGTGTAAGTACGTACCTCTCTGAAATACTATGACATTGACAGAGGCTGACTGTCTGTCCAGGGCCACCACTTGCAGAGCAGAGTTTTGCATTTTCAGTACCTTGAGGATAATTTGACCTATAGTAGAGAAATCTGATTTCTTATTCATTGACCTATTTTCCAGTCAGCTGGGGTTGCCATGATTGGCTTGAAGTGCGTCTCCCATGATCGCTTATATATCTACATTCTGTCACTGTTGACTGTAAATGTACTTGCCTTGAGATGAACCTAAGGATCAGTCATTTTGAATATCTAGGTAATGGTGCCAATAGCTTGTGAAGTAAACCGTGGGAGTGATGGAATTAGAATCAACAGAAAACAATGAAAGGTGTAAGAGGATTTTGCTAACTTACCATATTCTTTTGAACCATGCAAGCTACTGGAAACATTTATTTTAATATAAATGTGCATCTCGATATTATACAGAGATCTCTCTCTCTCTCTGCAGTTTTTTTCACAACTTGCCAGGCCCCTAGCAGTTATCAACCACCGGCTTCCTCCAATCTCTTCAGTATTTGCTTGCTTTCAACAGATCTTCAAGGTGCTGTGGCACATCATACCTGTGGATTTTTTCCCTTCAATCAAAACAGGCCTCTGTTGGCAGATGAGATAAGAAAGCATGAGCTAAACCCCATGAGCTCGCATTGTGTGTTCTCTGCCAGTACCCAACTTGAATTGCTGATATGTATGCAAAGTTTTGGAGATGGTTATACTTCACACTTTATTCAGGTCATAAGCAGAACTGAAAATCGAAACTATACCAGCAGCTTCAGAGAACAATGGATATGAGGTGATGGACAAAAGAAAAGGCCTTACTGATACATATGGCTACGCTACATTAGCCTTCTATCATGTCATGGCCCCTCCAGGCCTCAGTTTTTCTCTAGATAAATAATCTTGCTGATTGCATCTGTAATTTCCACTCACTAAGTTAGCAGTTATCTAATATTATTTCCTTGGCCATAGTAATTGGCTAATAATTAAGTCTGGGATTTTGAGCATTCACTGTCTGCTAAAGTTTTCATGTTGTTTTAAGCTTGATCCCCTTGATTTTTTTTTTTTAATTGGGACCTCCAGGATTGCAGGGTCGTCTTTCCATGAGGCTAACAGCTTCAGGGCAGAGTTTGCAATGGTATTATTAAGGGGTTAGTCAGACATAATTGAGCTTTATCTTGTTAAGAATAACACTGTCTGAACAAATGTCAGCTGCAATGGTTTATTTTTTTTTATAGATAAAATACGTAAAATTATTCTTCAAGTGGTTTGAGAGACTAGCACGAACCCCACAAAGCTTTTTCTTCCACTTCCTTTCATGTTCAGTCCTATGTACCGAAAAGAATCTCTACAGAAAATCAGACGTTTTTCCCCCAAAATCACTATGTGGAGAATGTCATCATGGGAATAGTCTGGTACTCAGAAATTCACAGACTGCTGACTCAACACCTGCTTTCTCCAAAGCCGCATGTCAACAAAACTGTCATTTTAAAGCTGAGAACTTGGCTTGTATTCAAATGTAGCCTCATGATTAATGAATGATTTCTCGTGCTTGAGTCACAAAAGCCTGCAATGCAATCACATCATTGACAGAATAAATCATCTTAGTATGTGTGTAAATTTCAATTAACAGTTCAAATAACTGAAGAATCTATTTCGTCAGAACGTTTACTTACCACCTCTAAATACTTTCTGTTATTTTAGCTGCAAGGCTCCACGTGACATGAATTATGTCATCAACAACATTAAATTAAATTTATTTAGCCAATGTGTTCATTGACTTACAATAAGTCCATTCAACTATCTGGATACAACCCTGAAATTGCAAGCATCATGCAGGTACTGTACATCAATTTCCTCAAATAAGTTGAACTGCAAACTTCAGGTGTGAAGATCTATGCAGACGCACAGCGTAGAGTGCACCCATTATAGGATTTGGTGTGCCACAAAGGAAGTGCTTGTTGGCTTGGAGAACAGCATCTGAAGCCCTCTTACCTCTACATCTTTTCAGTCCGCAATTTGCAGCGCTGTGTCACAGTTTTTGCAACCTTCCAAAACTATTCGATAAGCATGCCCACCATTTGCCAGGTGTGCAGACATGGGGAAGCATGCAGGATTTAAATTTCTCTTTCAAGTGCTCGTTTTTCATTCTTCACATCATCTATTGTGTGTATAAGCAAAAGCAGCACTGTGAATGCCTTTGGGGAGAGACTGTCCAAACGTTTGCAGTTATCCCTACTTTGTATGATTCATTGCATTTGCCCCTGTTTATGACAACAGGCTTTTCACTGCAGCCCTTCAGAAAGGGTAAACACTCTTCCCTTCAGATGCGTTCAGAGGACAATTCATGCGCAGTAATTTGTTTGAAGCATAGTGAACCCTTCTGAGGCAGGTATGTAAACAAGGACTGACCTTGGTTAATGTTGGAATCCATTGTAATTGAAACGGGTCATGTTGTGAGGACTGAGGCAGAGGCATCTTTAGCGATAACTTCCTTGCTTTTTCTAGTTTTAGCCAACTTTTTTTTAGCCACAGTCTTTGAATCCTGAGATGGACACTGGAGTGCCGCAGGACTTCTTTGATAAGTTTCTGTGAAACCTACTGTGAGGACTCCTTTGTAACTGACAGGAACTCAAGTATAAAACTTGCTCCTAGGGGCAACAACAAACAGGAAACATTTCACAGCCACCTTTCTTGACACTCAAGAGCATGGCTGGAGGATCACTTCAAGGACTGTATTGTCATAATAATTAGTAGGGTGACTAAGAGGGAAAGAAACAGAATGCCTTATGGCTAATTAAAATTTTATATTCAACTAAATGCAACTTGTTTTTGCTCCCATTTTTCATGAGTTGATGTAAAAGATCTAAGACTCGAAGGGTTTATTTCTCTTAAATTTTCTTCACAAATTTGTTTAAGTCTGTGTTGGTGAGCATATTGTTAAGATAATCAATCTACCCAGCTGGTGTGGCATTTTTATCTTGGAAAAAAAAAAGGTACTGTACTCTGGCTGTTTCACATAGGGATACAGATACCCTGATATTGCACAAACTTGCACTACTGTGGTATAAATTACTGTAATTTTTAATGAAGTGCACACTACCTGACATAAGCATGCAATGCTGGTTTTCACATTGCATTTCCATAAAACTGCAATTCCTAAAAATGCAGGTTTAAATGCATCCGAAATCCATTGAAATCAGCAGAGAAAAAGAAAACAGGTGTAAGGCTGCTACCAACGTGTTCGGAGAGTTGCAAATAGAAACTCATGAAATATGGATAGTCTGGATTGTAGATGAGGAACAAGCAACACCAGATGCCATTAATTTACTGTGACGAAACTATCAATAGTAATAACAGCAACTGCATAAATTATTCCTCTGCTTTCCACAGTATCGCTGTTACCTCAGAACTGCCTCCTCTGTTTTAAAAAGTAGGACAGGAAACACGGAAGCATGATTTTGCAATATACAGGACAGTGGCACAAGAGTTGACAGATACATCTGTGTCTCAGACTGTATGTTTTCGGATGTCTGCATCACATTATATCAGAAATAAATACTCTTGGAAATATGACTTGATAAAAAAAGTAGTTTATTGGCCTTTTTTTTATCCACATGAATAAATGACTTTATTACCATAATTAAACTATATATAAACTATTATCAAAATAATGTTGGTGAGCCGCCCGTTAGCATCTGTTACTTCAAACCTTGCCGTTCCTGTCCTGCCCACCCCGACTGCCTCCCCACCTTTTGCCAATCACCTGATCCTCCACCTGGCTGCACACCTACTTACCTCCCCCCCATCCCCACAGTACAGTATATATACCAGTAACCCAGTAGCTGTAGTTATTTGTCTTTTATGCTCAGAGTGGTCCGTTCTTTCTGTTTTGTGAATTTGCCTCCCTGTCTAACTGATTTTAACCTCTGATAGTTTGGGGTGTGGGGTGGGGAGGTTGTCTGGCTGATTGACTTTGGATATGTTTTGACTCTGTTGACCTATCTAATGCTGAACTGGGTTCTGAGTTGAAGAATTAAGCTCAGTTTGGAGCTTTTGGAGCTGTTTCTGTTTGTAGATTTCAGTCCAGATGTTCCAGATGACATGTTCTGATAAATTGCCACACGCCTGAGCACACACAATAAAATACACTGAAAACTGGCGTGGCATGTGATTAAATATGAAATCTCTTAAATATTTAAAACAGGTGCATGGTCTGACACTTCTGGTTATGCTTGTTTGTAATATTTTCCTTTTAAGGAGTAGAGAAGTTGCACTCTCTCTCTTGTTAAGCTTTCCAGTACGAGACTTTGGGACGAGTAAAGATGGCTTCTTTCTTTTCTCCATTGTGCTATCAGGGATTAACAGATATTGGCTTTTAGAAGAGGGTTGAACAGTCAAACTAAATCCCAAACCTAAATTAAATAAATCAACCAGTTAAATACAATATATTTTCCCCACACACACATTGATGCATCCGCTGAGCTACTGGAATCACAGCCCAGCTTTCCGACACACTGTAGTATCTGCAATCAAAAGATAATTGGGAGCCTCTGGTGCTAACAAATCAAATCCACCATCAATTTCCATATTTCCCTCCCTTACTTTTATGCTTCATCCTTGGCACACCGATAAATTTATACACAATGCTACAACATGGATGCAGTAACAAAGCAATGACACCCTCCCACTTTTTTTTTTTGTCTTTTTCTCCAATGTGTCCTCAACGAGATCAGAGAATATTCTGGA
Organism: Argyrosomus regius; assembly: GCA_946959425.1. Taxonomy (NCBI): domain Eukaryota; kingdom Metazoa; phylum Chordata; class Actinopteri; family Sciaenidae; genus Argyrosomus; species Argyrosomus regius. The sequence goes on from OX336882.1 coordinate 29,410,300, forward strand.
AGCGCCGTGATTATTTATTTATTTATGTTGTCTTTTTAATTCTAGAAATCCACATTCAGTTTGAATTACACACAAAGACTAGCTGCACGATAAGACTCATAAATGTCGACGCAAACATTTAATGAATAGAAAAGAAGCCTATATTTCACACCACCAATTTGATGTGAAAAGCATCTTTCTTCTGCAGATCTCATTAACACCTCCTCAGATATGCGCTTCTCAGCACCCAGCGTACATTGTACATGAGGGTTAAGGGTTATGAAGCCATCTTGTGCATATACTGTCTCTCCGATCACTTACTGTGGCTCTGTACAAATCTTGTAACCGCCTGTCTATAGTTTGCACACACTCCAATACAATCCATCTCTGTGTTTGTCACATGTACCGACGAGGCAAACAGCGTGCCTTGTTTTGAATTCTAATGTGTCCTTTACCATCTCTGCACAAATCCATACAACCTCTTGAAAGACTCTTGAAGACGCCTGACACTGTATACAATAACAGCCAATTCCAATATCCAAAGGTAATCAATACGAGGAGATTGAGATGGCTGAGGGAGCTTGACATTACACAGAAGATACAGAGGTCCAATAACAAATGAAATGTCATTTCTACCTGATGTTATGGGTTAGAATATTTCTTCATTTTCCTGATTTGAAATTCCAAACTTCGGATTTTCGAAGGAGAAAATGTGCCTGTTTGAGTGCGGTCACGCTCAGCATGCACTAGACGGTGAGAAATATGATATTGCGACTGGAAATCAAAACCAATTACAGCGTTAGGGTATTGGTTTTAGGGTTTTACAGGTGGCAGCAGCGAGCGGGGATAAGGTGGCCAAAAAAAGCGGCCGGGCGGAGGGAGCGACTGATGATGTAGATGGTGGAGGAGGAGGAGGGAGTGAGCTCCTAGAAGCGTCTGTGAAAATCAGTGGCCCCCTGGGAGACCAGCTGAGCTCAATTACCAGGAGAATACAGTTGCAAAGGGAAGCCGAAAGGATACAGCATCGATCTGTCACACAATGACAGCGGGGAAGAGAGCGCAGGCGGAGAGGGAGGGGTGGGCGGCAGACTAGAAACACAGCGAGGAAAAAGAGATGAAATTGGAAAGGGAGCGAGCCAGAACAAATAGTGAGGTAAAGGAAGGTAGGCGTAAGTGAGAAAAACAAATTCTGCTGTTTGAAGGCAGATTATGCTACCTTAAGTATGTGCCACTGAATTTATAGTCTAAGACGGCGCAGTTTGTCCTGTCAACAGCTCTCTCTAACATAAATGAACCGTCATCAAATCCGACTTCGGGTTTCATACTCACTGCAAAGAATGTACATATGAGAGTAGGTAAGAAATATTTACCTGATTTCTATGTGACAGATAAAAAAGCAATTTTTCCAGAAGGCAGCTGGATTGTTGCTCAGTCCTTGATTTTTTTTTCCATCTCTTGTATTTTTTTATTTACTCATATAGCATATTTAGGTGCAGGGTGTAAACTACACCACCAGTCCCTAAAAGCAATTCTTTCTTATCTTTAAATATTACTCAATTTTGTAATTTACACCTTGTTTATTATAAGGTTTTTTTTTAAAAAAACATGTTTCATAATAAAAGCTAATTATCATTGTGTCTGTTAATTGAAAAGAATACAGAATTTCAGTTAATGTCAACAAAACTTCCCTACAGCACAGCAATAACATACTTACATATTATATTATCGCAGTCAGAGGAAAACCATGTATATCATCAAAAGAGACTCTTTTTTTGTGCACATTTTCTTCTTTCTATGGTCAGCATTTAGATTCTTATTGATCATTGAAAAGAGGTTTTGTTACATCATCTAGGATAGCTTTAGGAGGATAGCTTTAGATAGATATCGTTTGAGGATGGACAACAAGCTCTGCGATCTCTCTGAACTGAGTCAGGCTGATGCACACACATCAGGATTATGCTGATTTCAATCTAAAATAGTAAAATAGTTCTGTTTAGGCCCATGTGCTAGCCTTGCTGTTGATATTTTACCAGCTGAGGTGGACATAAACAGGAAAGTTGAGCTCGGAACCACCAACCCGCTGTTAGAACCAACCAACCACACCGCTACTTCCACTCCATGTCAATCCATTTAATATATTAAACGGTGACCTGATGACTGTGTAAACGTAGATTTTCACTTCTGGTGTTAATGTGTCTGATTACAGTGTATAAGGCTCATTTTGAAAGCTAATTTCTGAGAAACAGTTTCTTCATCCTTCACATAGTTGTCATCGGTCAGCAACAATATGTATGTATGAATTTCCTTCCTTATTTATTATACCAACTGAATCTTAACATGTCAGTAGCTCATCCTGCTTCCACATGTTACATTTTCACAGTAGTCTGTTTGTTTGTAATGTTTTCTTGTTACCCTTATTATAGGCTACATCTGTGACCCTCTCTGTTCCTGAATTACTTAAGCTATAAGGTCAAAAATAAGTCTGTCAGTTGATTCACTGAACGCATAAACACATTTAAGACAATAAAAACAGCTGCTGTGCTTGCACAGAATAATAGTAAGATAGCCAAATAAAGTAGTTTGACAAGACAGAGCTCTGCTGAAAACTGCCTCAGGTGCAATAGATGCAAGTATAATAAAGGTTTATAGGCCTATCTAGCCTGAGTAAGATAAATCTACCGTAGCAGCTATACATGACCTTTGTAACCGGTGTGTTGTACATTTGTAGTATCTGATCTGTAGAAATGAATGGAGGAGAATATTGGCAAAGATGTATGTAATGTGGGAAGACAAAAATATAAAACAGATTTTTTTTTTTATGAATTATGTAAAACAGAAGCTAGATTTGAGCAAATCCATTAAAATACAAGACTGCAAAGGGGAAGGCAAAAAGATACCGCAGGCTACAGATCTGAAAACACAAATGCAGGTAAGGAGTAAAAAAAACAAAAAAAACATTAGAACGAACATCAATTATATTCAAGCCTGTTGGTCATGACTTTGCACTGCTTGAATCCATGCAATATTGAGCAGAAACAAGACACAGTAATAGACTGATTATGCAACATTAAAATCTTTGCTTGGATCACAGGAGTTGTGATAATTTCATCACTCTGGTGTAAAATCCATTTTGCTCAGCTATGCTGTGAAAACAGGTATTCTGTCTTCACTTAGTAATGCTTCATCTTCAGGATATTTTTAGTTAAAAAAACTCACAGTCCACAGTCATACTTGCAGCTCTGTGAGGCTGTACGTAACACTCTGGGGTCTGAGCAATCACTCCCACAATTGAAAGCTATTGATAGGGCCATTGATAGGACCCTGGGGGATTGAACACAGTGGCGCTTTGAGCTACATGCTCACAATGACAATGCTTACGCACAGATATTGGTTATTGGTAATATGCATGTTAAATATTGTATAATGATAATCATATTAACCATAGTTTAGTATGTTATAATACTAAAATTTTCTAAATAGCACTGGGCAAATTATAGTTTAGGCTGCTGGGAATGTTTCTAAGTATTTGGTCATAAACAAAATAAAGCAACATAGAGGAGAAATTGGTATTTGTATTTTTGTGTCCCCAGATTTAGAGTGTAATACCGCTGTCATGAATATGGACAGTTGTACATGTGTATTTCTTATGATATATTACTTGTAATCAAAAACTAGCAAGGTGACAACTTTGCTAAGAAGCCAAACATCAAGCAAGTGCAAGAACACGAGGCAGCCAGATAATATTACTTACTAGTCCATAAAAAAGAAGCCCAGCTCGGCGTCTGTCTTTCATCCTTTTAATTCATGAAGTTCACACCGACAACTAAAAGTTTGACAGATTTACTCTTGTCCAGAGGCCTCTTACTCAGTCACTCTCTCCTTTTCTCCTCTTAGTTCTGTTGGCCTCTGCTGTTATGTCCATAGAGGCTGCTTGCAAGTCTGCTTACATTGCCCGCTTGCTCAGCTCCAGTTCTGGCACAACACCAGCTCCACTCTCCCCTTTCTGCATTCCCTCCTCTTCCTGGTGGTCCAAAACACCTCTGGTACAAACATTAATACTCCCCTGGTTCTATGAGGTCACAGTCCAGAGCAGCCCGGCTAACAAAGTGAGCTGTTATTAGCTAACAGCACCTACGCAAGTCGCAAGTTTGACATGATGACGAGTGAGTGGATCACCAAAATTATCACAATTCATTTCGAGTGGAACTTGAATGTGTGTACTGAATTTCATGGTACCATAAATTCCTGATGGTGGAGGTCAAGGAATCACCAAAGTAAATGTAATCCATCCTCTGGGGATCATGAATGGATCAACAGAGTCATACTGCTAGCATGGCTAAGCATATTCATCAGCCCTGAAAAGTGTCTATTCTTATAGACACGTTGTTAAAGAATTTATAAATCCAATCATCAAATATTGCAGACAAATCTTTTATGCTGATTTTATAAATATCATGGAGACCTTCATAATTTTCAGTCGGTGCCGCAGTAACTGGGCTTTTCCTGATGAATCTGAATGTCATCAGTTTGCTGTAGGCCCCAAGGTGAACGTACGTCTCCTCCCAAAGGATGATCTATAACTGCACCGCTGCTATGTGTCTCCTCACTGGCCTCCACAAGCTGTGGGAGCCTCGAAAGCCTTGATTATAACAATAACAACGCCTTAAATTGATCTCTCAACTAGTTCAGCTGTCTTTGTTTTTGTTCATAAGCATTAAAGAGGGCATAGAAATTGCACAATGTGCAAAAGAAATTAATTTTACTCATTTAAAATGAATGGAGGTGTGTTGCAGCCGCAGGTGTTGGCTCGGGCTCATTTTCAGATGCAATTATTAGATTGGATCGGGAGGATACGTGAGTAATCATTTGTGGAAAATCAGTTTTCATAGGATTTTTGATGGCACCCACTGTCTCAGCGGGCTAAAGCAGCAGATATTCAAATGTTGACTCGTGTGTTTGAGGAGGAGACAGTCACACTCGATTGGTGACTGATCCCCTGCAGCATGTTTTTCTGGCTCTAATGATGTTGGGAAAACGTCAAAACTGTCTCTGTTTTATGAGGGTTTTTTTTTTTTAAAGTTATAGAAATGCAGGCATGCAGTCAAAGGACCAGTACTAAAATATCATATTAAATATAGAAGTTGAAATTGCCCACACGGTGAACGTTTGAACTATACATTTGGAAGTGAAACATGGATGTAATGTTCTGACAACATGTCCTTTTGACCCTGGAGGTTTGCTGCTTTGGGTTCAGAAAATACAAACGTCACTTTGTGTTGCTGCTAACGAAACTCTAAAGAAAGTTCAAGTCAGGAAGACATGCTGTAGTCAGTCTCTCATTCCATCCTGTTCTCTCACTCATGCTCACACGTATTTCCTCGCTGTCATTATCTGGAGCTGTCACTCATGACATCAACTGTTCTCATCTATCCAATAGCACATTGTCACACCTGCATTGTTAGCCTATCATCTTGCCTCTGTCTTTTTTCAAATATGATTCTGTCTCTGGGCTTTCACCACATTCCTGCTGCTGTTATGTGCATCCGGTCTTCACAGATTCATCAGCTTCATCATTTCATCCGCCAACAGCCTCAGCAAAGTCATCACCTCCACCATCACCAGCGTCTGGACTCCATGGAGGGATTTATCTTGCTGTTGTTCGGGGGCCGACGCCTCTCTATCACAAAAATCTCCCTGTAGAGTCTGAGCGCCAAAGACCAGACAAGACATAATCATCACATATCATCTGTTATAATACACAGTCATCTTCACTTCATTCACTTGTCTCTCCTGATTGAACTGCTTTCAGAAGCCCCACCATACACTGGGAAATGCAGTTTTCATCTTGGCCCCTACCAACAGGCAACGGTGGTTCCTTTGAACTATTTCTCGAACCACAACCACAGTTTTTTCTCACCTTGATCAAATACTCTGATTTGCCAGAGGGACCCTAAAACAGTACCCTAATCTTTAAAGGATTTTAAACATCAAAATCCTGTGTACAGGTCTTGGGGAGTACTGCCTATGTGTTTTGTAGTTATTCTGGTGTTTTTCAGATGTTGTGCTTGCAAGTAATGCCACTATTGTAAAGACTCACATTAAGGCTGCAAAACTGAAAACCCCAGGTAATAATCCACTTGAAACAGACAAAACAATATTTGGACTTCTGATCGAAATAAAAAAAAATGTACCAACAGCTTTGATGGTGCTGGAGTCACCCTGAGCGCAGCCACTTCGAAAATCCGTGAGCAACGGCTGACCTGTTTGCGATGCAGAAAGGTTAATGAGGTTACCTTACAATACCACATCAGGAAATTTAAATAATTAATGAAGTTAGCGCCGCTGTGCCACATGTGGAAATTGTGCCCCTCTCTCACTTTTGAGACACGTATCGATCCTGCCGCTGTGTGACGACCACAGCTATAAATGAAGTCAAAGACAAGAACGTGAGACTGTCTGAAAGCGCTTCGCCTCTTAATTTCCCAGCGTTCCCCCTCTTTCCCCCTCCTCTTATGTTTCTGTCTGTCTTTGTGTGTTGTGCATGTTGCTGGGCGTGGCCTCAGGTTCCTTCTCACCTGCCTGTTCTCTTCACCACCTGCTGCTCATCATAAAATCAACCCTTGCAGAATCTAACGCTGTTCAACCTCCCAGACTCCTCCACATTGTTCAGTTTTCATTCAGGTAGCTTCGCTTTGGCCAGCTCAGTGTACTTTTTTTGGAAAACTTATTTTTTTGTGACTTCTGCTGACCTTGATCTCTCCCCGTGTCTCAGGATGTCTGCCAGCCACTTAAAAGCCGTGTCTAGCTCTGTCTCGTCCTCGTTCCTGTTTTTGGATTCTTGCCACTGTCGGCCTTGCACTGTTTTGGATTTCCTTCACCACCCGACCACCTCCACCTGCCCCTGCACTGGTTTTGTCAATAAACTGCTTCGACTGTTCTTGTAGACCCTTATGTCTCCTTCTGTTCAACATAGAAGTTGCTCTTTAACTTTTACGTTGTTGTGTTTGTGCATGATCATCCTAATGCAGAAACAACAAATGTTTATTTGTGTTTTATTATTAGGCAACAGAATTATGACGCACAACTTCTAGAAGTGTTTATTAAGCCTAGAAGCAGCTGATGCAAATTTGTAATTTCATGTAAGATATAATACAATATCTTTGCAATATATGAAACTCATGATTAACCCGACATTAAATCAGGGGGGTTTCCCTTGTTCATTTCATCAGCCTTATTAAAAACTTTATTACTTTCATATGTAATATTTTTCTCTCCATACTCTGAGTTAATTCTTTATTTTAATCAGGAAAAATAAAATTGAAGCCCGTCTAAATTGTCTTTTAGATTTGGGAACGGAAGCACCATCCACGCAGGTTAAGATTCTCCCAGGTGTATAAATGTATTAGCTCCTGTTGTAGTTTTATTTCGGAGCTCTGTCCTGTTCATCAGAACCTCCTCGGCGTCCTGCAGTGAGTCAGATTACCTGGCCTCTCGGGGAAGTGATGTGGACATTCAGTGGCACTATGGTATTCATTTGTCTTCCTTGTGCTGGTGAGCCTCTAGCTTAAAATATTGATGACATGCCTTGAGGGGAACTTCGAATGTGTGGACTTTACTTTTGTTATTTGTTCTGTATTCAGTCCGGCGCCTCGTTAGATTTGAAATGTGCTTGTTTTTTTTTGTTTATTTTTTTTTTTATCCTGCGGACTTCTTCGGACTTTGACAATGATCCTGATTGACTGTGAAAACAGGCAGGTCCGATTCAAAGACACAAAGATTTATCTCGACACAATTTGTTCCAATGTGACAAGTTTGACGTCCTGCTCACTCGGCCGTCCCTCTGAGGAACATCCGGCATGCTCGTTATTTCTCATACCTCTGGTGAAGCATCTCAGGACTTCCCTCAAGCATGTATATTATTATTGTTTATTAGGCCTAATGTATATTTCATAAGCAACTGTTTAAATGTCAAAAAGACTATTTAAAAAAGTCCCCTACTGACAGCAGCAGCTGGGCACAAATTAAGAGGACAAAAGAAGTTTTAAACTTCATTGCTCATTAAAGGGCTAATCTTCCTTTGCATATTAAAATGGCACTGTAGTAATAAAACCTTTCTGTGCAAATATAGGCTAACTGTCAGAGACTGCTGATCATTAATACACAGTAGACAACACATATGACACAAGCACTCAATAAACCTCATCTTGATACACAAATTACAGAGGAATTTGGCCTTCAACCTTTAAATCTGTCATCATGACACACCCATCTCCTAAACCAGACAGCTTGAACGGCTCTGATCATCAAAAAAAATCCATGTAGCGAAAGCATAACTGCTAGTGACAATCCAGTCCGGCTTTCATTATAGTGTCCTCAGGATAGAGGTGATTATGCGTGGAAGTAATATGACATCTTCAAACAGGCTGTAACAGACTTTGAAGAACGGCGTTTATTCATGCATGAATGGAATAAATGAAGTTTAAATAACAGTAGACGCCAAGCCCGCCGATAACAAAGCCGGCTGTAAATGGGAGGAGGTACAGTATATTTGTGTTTATTATCACATCACTGGAAGAGGAGCTTATCCAGGTTTATGTAAGGAGAGTATGTCAGTGAGTGTGTGTATTTCCAATGCGCGCAAGGACCGAGCACATTCACAAAACAGTAAGTGAGAAGACACTTAAATTTACTCCGTACATTCTTTATATGCACTCGTCTGTGTGTATTCAAAGGTCATGGATCATTTATGTGTGTAATGTGATCATTAACATTTAGCATAGCCATTTTTTATTATGACTCCAAATGGAACATTTGCTAAGATGCTTTTTTCACAAGCTCAGGCGTACAATAGGAGACTCATTTGAAGTCAGTCGCAGTAAGAGTTTCACATAATCTCACATCTCCCTCACACTCTGTTAAACAGTGCCAAAAAGACATAGATGCACATACTGTACATTCACACACACACACACACACACACAATGACAAAAATAAGATCTGTGTCAGCGATTGTTCAAGATCATGTTTTGTAAAGAGAAAAGAAGTTGCAATAAAAGAGAGATTTTCATCTCTGAATGTGATAACACAAGTCCTCCAGCCTCTCTGCTCTCTGTTACTTTTTTTATGTTGTCCTCCTTAGCTTCTTCTGGACCAATTTCACATGGCAGTAATTACAAAAACAGAACGCTTTTGGAGCCTCTAAGCTTCTGGACAGCGGCAGATAAGAAAAGAGTTCTGGACTGAATAATGGTAAGGATTAACCTCCTTTACCACCTGGCTTTTCCTAAACGTAAGGCAGTTGACAGGAATAGAATGACTTCCATTAAACAGCACGGCACAAAAATCACTCAGTGCCGATTACATCACACAAATAGACTGTCTTTAAGCTTAAATGACACAAAGTCAGATTGCTGGATATTTACTGTATGCAGTTTATGAACAGTAAAACTCAGTTGACAAAAAAAGAATCTCACAAAGTCAAAGATGATTATCGAGTCTGACCACGTCAAACACAACAAAACAAGGTTTGAGAGATGGTGAGCACAAATGTTTGATTATTGGACCTTTGTATAAATCATTGACCAATAAGGCATTCATTATAAAGAAAAAAAAGCCAAACATGTTCTTACAAATAAAAGTCTATGTTAAATAATTAAATTCATAAAGGTGAAAGATCAGTCAATCAATATGGCAAATATTAGTCAAATGTATTGAAAAATGTGTTAAAATTTACAAGCAAAATTTGTAAATTAACCCAAATTATTTTTTAAATGTCCCAAAAAATATCACTAAAATATCTGGCAAACATTTATAAAATTATGAACTTATATAATAATCAACTTTTCAGAGACATTATTCACATTTGTCAGTTATAAATATGAATAATGTATCTGAAAAGTAGCAATAAAAATCTGAAAACTAGTTAAATAAATATTATATTAGTATAATATCAGTTTAATATCTAAAAGATTATCAGTGAAATATCTGCAAAATATTAATAGAATACCAAAAAGTTATGTAATTCAATAAATTATTGGAAAAAAATCTACGACAAATATCCAACAAAAATGTATGAAATTCTCCCCTCAGGAGTCACCAACATAACTGGCAAATATTAGTAAAGTACTGAAAAAAAATCAATCAAATATCAAATGTCAAAATGTATCTTAGCAGATGCCATACGTGGTGACAGGAATTAGCTGTTGATTACTTCTTGCATATTTTACTGTGTATTTCATTTCATACGTCCTGTTCAGCAGCAGCGGTGGGTATAAAACATTAGACTCAGTGGAAACCAGAGTTTAATCAATAAAATCAATGTTCATACATGCACACAGGTTACTGCTGATAATAATACTATGAAGACACAAACCACTCTTTCCTGTTTCCTCCAAAACTTTCAGTGAATTTCATTGTCGACTTGACTGGTCAGTTCCAGGAAAACTGAAGCAGAACTGTGTCTGTGACCTTGATCGTTGACCCAGAGACTGTTTCTAGAGACAAAGGACATGATTTACAGATAACCACCATGTGCGCCCTCACACACACACACATACACACACTCATTGTCTGCTTGTGGTCGATATTCACTGGTGCATGTCATTGTGTCTGGGGAAGAGAGACAAAGGTTAATGATGGGGTAAAGGGCAAAACCTCCCTCCCCTGCGTGCAGTTTGTGCCCATTTTGACTGGAGAAGAAAACAGACAACACACCACAGAGAGCTAAACAGGGACAATAATTGATGTACATGATGAGTGTGTGTGTGTACATATGTGTGTGTGGATGTCCCTAAAGAACTGTTGTTCTTTATAAATGTATTAATGACTGAATATTGAACACAAAGCTTGTTCATTAATGTAATCTGCAAAAGTTAATGGGTAATTCTTTATTACAATTTAGGTCTTATTTTGGAGGTTTTTACCATCATTCCATCTGTGCTAATAACAATGTAGTCACTGAGTTAATTGCAGAGATCTTGGCAGTGTTGAAGCAGCTACTTTTAAACTGCAGCTAATGAAGCTACAAGCCACTCTTTATTTGGAAGTCAGCTACAGTACACAGAACTTTTGTTTAAAGTAGCAAGTTACACTAAAAGCCACTTAGAAGAAGTGGCTAACTAAAGAAACACATCTAATGATAAGTTATATAATGGTATATACACTGGAGAAGGAGACAGAGATGTGCATGTGGAGAATACAGACACACCTACACACACTTTAGAGTCACAAATGAACCTGTTATTATCGAACTGCATATTTTGTGACAGCAGCTAGTTCCACCAGTTACAGACTCTGATTGTATCAAATTAGATAGTATGCCACCCCAACTCAATTATGCAATCTTATTGAAATCTACTCGCCGTGTAAAATGAATGCACTGCTCTGCTGAGAACATGTTGGACAATTAAACCGAAGGGGTTAGGTGGGTTAGGTTTGAAACATGTTATGAAACGTGCTGTAATTGTACCAAGACATTTTTGTGCTCATCTGTATGTGATGGGTAACTTTAAATGTGTTTGATGAGGATCCATTGGTGGCAACCAAATGTTTGTGTGTTCATAGACTGCTTTGCTATCTGGACTATCCATGTATTATTTTTGCCAATGAACTCCAAAATATAGCAGGCCTACATCATTCTGCAGAGTATACTGCGCCCTGCTTTGATTGGCTGTGTTGCATCATACTGTGATGTTTGGTTTTGGTACCCATGTGGACAATCGTTGTGCTCAATAACTGATTATCAGATGTGCTTACGTAATCCAAGAAGCCAGTTGCAGCTACAAATGTTTTTTTGTTGCAAAATTCAGCATACCACCACACCCATGCTGTAGTTTGCACACTGTACAGAAAGTTAGCAAAAATTGGATTGTTGATACACAAAGGACATGAAAAGTTCATCTTTGACAGGTGATGAAGTTGTTGACCATCCACACATTGGTCAGATTTTGAGATGCTAACCGCGTGTCTTGCAGTAAAAGCAGTGAATAGTTAGAGAGGTGTAACATTTGTGCGATATGTCTGTTCTACGTTAATGCCTCCAGGGCAACAGTGAAAGCAAACTCCAGTTAGAAGCCCTGTTGCCTTTAATCCTCTTTAACTGCACCCTGTGTCTCTCACCAAAGAGAAACTACCAGCAGAAAATCATTTTTCTACTTCACAGCCCATCAACAAAGACTTACATTTGGCTTACGGCTCACTCATGGAGGGCGTGAATTAGCAGGATAGAGAGTAAGAGAGAAAACAACACATCAACAGCTGGCCACAAACAACATGGTGGCATAGCCACACTTAAAGTCATAGCAATTTTTCAATCCAAACAAAGGAGTTAAGTCTTTGCTTTGCCTCCATTTAACTCACTTGGTAATTTGCAGATACTGGCTGTCCCATGGTGAAAATAGTGATAGTGAGTGTTTACTCTCAACCAACTGCGAGGCAGATATTATTATTTTAGCTTTTCAAACAACTTGTCTCAATGAATCCACATTTTATCCTCCTGACAAATGCAAGGTGAACAGTCAAATTATGTGATTTAATTAGTTAAGTATGTTCATTCATGTGTTGCCAACTTAAATTGTGTTGTGGCAAAAAAAAAAAACTGAGCTACATGTTTTTGCAGGACGACCCAGCAGTTTTTGGCCGGAGCCGGCACCCCGCTGCAACCAACACAGTGGCTTCATTGAAATTAATGTGTGGGCTGCATTTTTTCACACAGCGCTAATATCGGTCAGAACACGGCCTAAGGGACTGAAAGAGCTTAGCCTGCTGTGGGGAGTGATGCTTTTTTGTGGATCATTAATTATAAAATGATGTTCATGCATTTTTTTCTGGTGCTTTTTCTTTTTATATTTGTTAGTTTATACAATTGGAGAACAAACATTTTTCTTAAAAGTACAATATGTTTGAGATGGAAAAACACACTGACCCTCTTCAGCTCAGAGATCTTTAGAGTTTACCTAAGCAGTAATTTCCATTAATTGATAAATGATTTTATGGTATCAGGAGATTTAAGACATGGACAGGACAACAAATGGGACATCACATGGCCATAATGTTTCTGTATAGCCTGGATTACAGTGGCAAACAGCAATATTCATAAGACTTAAAAGTTGCATTGTACGTTTCAATTAGTAATGGACACAAAACTGTAGAAAAGAAGAGACCAGGCAAAACTCAACATGTCTGAAAAGCTTTTGTAATTTGGGCTAAATTTGGGGAAAATGGGAATTGTGGGAAAAGCCTGATGTTCAGACGTTGTCATGGGCTCATAGAATCTCTTTTTTTTTATTACGGATTGGCTTTTGTCACTTCCTCTTATGTGGCGTGAGATTTGTCAGCGTGAGTTCGTCCTGCAGAGCAGGCAGCCCTGATTCCAATCAATATTTAATCACACAGCTGGTCTGTGGGCTGGCAGCTAAAACCTGCAAGTTGATATCACCATAATAACAGCACTTTAAGGTCGGAACATAGCTACAACACTTTCATGGGAGCGTTAATGAACTTTGAAGAGGGGATTTTTGTTTCAGCACAGTCTTCAGTACTCAAATCAGGATCTCAGTTCCTGGCATTGAACCGTAATGCCTCTCAAACAAACAACACCTGCAGACATACAGTATGTAGTGAGTTCCCAGTTAAGGTGTAGGTGTGAGTATAACTTATGCATGGCTTGGTAGTTGGAGACAGGCGAGCTGCCTCTAGTGCACTCAAATCTGCAATCACCTTGGGTGTTTTACTCACAAATTTTCAAAGGTGTACAGAAACCAAATGGGAAATTGGCTGGAGCTCGTGTTGAGTTCTCATGTTGTCAGCAACAAACGCAAAAACACACCGCCAGTAGACTGAGGAAGATCAAAACTGGACTGTTAGGAGTCTAAAAAAAAGTTGGATGAAAACCGGAAAAAGAATCAGCTGATGTGGACAGTATGTAAGTTTTGTATAATTGGATGTAAATGACAGCCAAAAACTATTCTTGGAGAGAATAATGGGACCATTTTATCACTCACATATGAATACACACACTGAGATGATATACACGTTTCTAAACTTTCCATTTCTTGAGGATTTCAACATTTGATTTGTTCTTGTTTCTGAGTAAACTTTTTAATCTCCCAAAGAATTACCTTGAGGGTTTGAGCACAATCCTAGATTTACCTCTGGCAAGAAAGTTATGTTTCTACCCATTTAATTAGTCTCCATCTGTCAATATAATATTGCCAAAACATTTGACTGTATTTCAGTTAAATTTGGCAGACCTGTCGGCCTTGGGCTAAGAAACAGCTCATTAAAGTTAGGTGTTAATCTTGGATTTCTGCCATTAGACCAAAATAGGCCTATGAATGAGTATGAGTGACTAACACAGATTAAGACATGATTCCAAACCCCGAGGAGGCGTTTCAGGAGATAAAATCGGCTCAAATTAAAGAGAGAAATGTTGTCTTTGATTGTAACAGCATGTTGCGTTACTGCTTAGAACTGTCCAATGTTTTCTGCTCTACTACTCTTTTATTTTGATTTGTTTCTCTGTACTCTCCTCCGTGTACCTGTGGGTGTTTTTCCTGCTTTAGTTCAGCAATGCTGCTGGGATCAAACTGTATAAATGATTCAGAATTTCCTATAGTTCTCAACCCAAGCCATGCCTCTTATCCCCACAGCACCCCTTGCACAAAAAAAAACTTGCACTAACACTCTCAGGCACTCATGAACACACAGCAACACCCCAAAATAACTGCATTCACTATTTACAAGGCATCAAAGGTGCTCACAGGCCTTTTGTAGAAAGTGAAACACTGTCCCAAAACGGAAGTGTCTGTAAGAATGTGCAGTAAACATGATCATCCTCATCAGTTTTTGTTGTTCTGAAAACATACTGGGTATCACTCTCATTAGACCCCAATTTACACCATTTTGCAGCATGCAACACAGCCGTAAACATGGACAGCTGTGCATGCACATGTGCATTTGTAATGATTACATTACTTATGATCAAAAACTCTCAAAAACAGCCAACCACCAAGAAAGTGCAACAACTCAAGACATAGCAGCTAGCTAATGTCACTTACTAGTCCAACACATGAATCCCAGCTCAGCGTCTGTCTTCCAGACTTTTATTTCACCGAGCTCTCCCACCAAGAGGTTTTTTTTGCTTCTGCCATTGTGTCCATAGAGGCTGCTTAACCCTTGCCTGCTTGCCCAGCTCCTGTTCTGGCATGACATCAGCTTCACTCCCTGTCAGCATTCCCTGGGCCTGAAAACCTCCACCACTTCCTGGTGGTTCAAAAGGCCTGTGGTACAAACACTAACACTCCTGTTGTAGTCTGAGCTCACAGTCCGGGCAACCTGGATTACAAACTAAACTAACATTAGCTAACAGCAGCTATAGTTCACAGCAGTATCAGAGTTGAGGTAGAGCAGCTTGAGGACATCAGCAGGAAAGCAGAAAACATTTTCTCCATAAAATATGATCAAGTTTCACTGAAATGAGTGAAATAGTTGGTGGTGTTTGACTAAGTGCCATGAAGAATTATGTATTTCTCACAGGTGATCGTACCCAGAGCACGAACTTAAGTGAATGCTGTGAGGTTTTGAAATTGCTCTTAAATAAGAGGTTTATTCGACATTCGTACTATTCGGATTGACAGATGATATAGCTGTTGGCACATCATAAATAACTGATATTCTTTTAGACAAAACCAAGGATCTCTCATTTTGCAGTTTCAGCACCATGTGTTTCCCTCTCACATCCTTACTGGAAGAGTTAAGGAAGCGAGGAGACACGTTAGCATGACAAGTGTGCTGTGCCTACTCATGATGGACAATGAGTGGTAATGGGTGGGGTTTAGCAGACATTCAGTTCTATTCTTCATTGTATTGGGGAGGATTCAGAAGTTTCGGCTGCAATCTATCTGCATGGGTCAATAGTAATGGTAATTTGGGTCAAGAGCCCCTATAGATAGATGTCTTCTGTGCCAGAAGTAAAGGTAGATGGTTTGTACAGTCAATATTTTTTGGGTGACCTTATGACCTTTCCTTTTCCCCCACCAAATGTTTTTAATGAACATATCTCCCTGAGCCATAACTCATAAAGACACAAAGACATTCATTCTTCCTTGAGAAAGAAACCCATTGATTTTTGAAACCCTTTGTTCCACCTTCAGGCCACAATTGGATCTGTGTCTGGATAAATGGCAAAATAGTTATCCAAAGCTGACAATGAATGCACTGGCCATCGGGGATATTGTTAGACTCTGAATGTATGATGGTTTAATATGGTCAAATTTTTTCTTTTTTTCAACCATGAAAAGGTGGGAATTTCATATTAAGGTGGACAATTATCCACACTATCTCATGAGGACACAAGTCTCCATAAAGTCTGAGTCTGAAGTTTATTAAGTGTATTGTTCAATGTCACCCATTCTGACTGTTGTTCATTGCACATGAGAAATGGGGATGTGATAGAATGGAGGAAGGACCAAGGGACCTCTGTTGCAAAACCGGCAAGAGGATTTGTCTGCCCTGTCCTTGAGATACTTTACACTTGTGTGTGTGTGTGTGTGTGTGTGTGTGTGTGTGTGTGTGTGTGTGTGTGTGTGTGTGTGTGTGTGTGTTCATGTGGTGTGTGCACGTGTGTCACAAAGGAATCGGGATAGGGAAGCATTAGCACTACATTTTGACAGAGTGTTGTGCAGAGAGAAATTAAAAATCAATGGGTCCTCCTATCATCCGTGTTATTCTTCTCTTTCATCACAAGCAGCGGTGACCATTGACCTCCGCAGACTGTTCATCATGAGATGTCTTGGGGGGGGGGGGTGGCAGAAAGAAAGTCCCAGAAACGCTGTATCGACCTTTATTTTTTTCATTAAATGATTGATGAAACTGGCCGTTAACTGAGAAATCAACGTTAATCTCTGAGACTAAACCATAAAAATAATCAAAGAGTCTCAGGTGGAGAAGATTGAAGGAGATTTAGATACCTGTTCTAGATGATTTCAGGATATCCATTTCAAGGACGATTGATGTGAAGGGGATTAAAACCGCAGTTATATAATAAAAAAGAGGATTTGGATTGTCCATTTATCACAGTGGAACAATAGAAACTTTCTCAAGCTCAAAGATTGAATATATTTTGTCTTTATAAAGCTGTTATGATTGACGTTGGGCAAAAATATCAGCTATTTCCATATCCAGCAGACCTGAGTATTCTTTAGAATCTGTTTCTAGCCCCCTGATGACGACTCCTTTTAGTTGTCTGGCTCTTTCGCTGCTAGATGTTTACCGGCTAGTTGATAACTTTGTCTGTCTGATATTCTGTGCTGGGCAGGTAGTGTTTATCAAAGATTTTCTTTTTTTTTTTTTTTGCTCAAAGCTGTCTGACACTTCTGAAAGCAGAATTCATATGAGCAGTGCGATTTAATAAAACACTGCACAGAAGGCAGAAAAGCTAAAAAAAAAATGTGAGAGGAGCTTTGTACAAAATATATTGTAATCTAGACAATTTTCTCAACTGGCAAAGAATTTATTCTGAAAGAGATTCTTGTCTGTGTCCATAAGAGTTCATATAGCCGCAACAGTTATCTTAACAGGAATACTTGATGGACATATACATTTGATCCAAAGTGAGTTAAGACCAGATTTACCTCATAAGAATTATAAGGCCAAAGAAACCTAAAATTTGAAGGAACCAAACTGCCCAACTGGACTCCACAGCTAGCCTTAGCCAAAGCTAATTTCCGGCTAACTTTTCCGACCTGTTTGGTGTGATTTAAATTGTGATGCTCCAGCATGGCAATTTCATTAGCTTCATAAGTCTAGCTTTGATTCCTTTTAGTAAAGTATGACAATATTTATCCTAAAAACACCATAAAATTAAAGGACCGGTGTAGTGTGTAGGATTTAGTGGCATCTAGCAATGTAGCTGCTGATTGCAACCTTGTCACCTCACCCTCTCCTTCCTACCATGAAGGAGAAACTACGGTGGATCCAGTGTTTTGTCTGTTCTGGGCTACTGTAGAAACATGGCAGATCAATATGGTGGACTGCCTGGAGGGCTTCTGTAGATAAAAGGCTCATAGTAGTTCCTGCTGCCTTTGTATAACAGTATTGGTCATCATCAAACCATCAGGCTTTAAATTGTATCTCATAAAAGGACAGAACGGTCTAATCTCTAATGTAGTCTAATGTACTGCTTGTGTTCCACATCCTTTTACATCATGCTATCTCCTTGAGGTACTCGATCTTTACCTGCTGCCTTTTGTTGTTTTTCTTTGCTTCACAGTCTATTTTGTCAGGAATAAAAAAAATAGTAAAAGAATGACAGGGAGGTTGCTGGATGCATTCACATGGAGTGTTTACTTGCTGTATAACAGTAGGTTTTCCTACATGGAGGATCAGGTGTCCCTTTGGTTGGAGTACATCTGAAGAGGATGACTCCATTCTGCGAATGCTGTCTCTCATAATATGAGAGATATGAGCTTTAAACTTTATATATAATAAAATATGAAAAGCCTTCTTGCAATGGAAAAAAAGGAAGTGAATAAATGTTCGGCGCTGTTCGGGCAGGCCAAGATACGCCCTCGAAGAAAGATCAGTTCAGTTCAGAGTTAAATGAAAAGTGTCTGACAGACTGCATGTCTGCTGAGTTTGAAGTGTTCCTAATAACTGGTAGTTTTATCAGCCTATACACATAAATCCACAGAGATGTATTTGTCTCCATATCATATTTCTACATCATATTTGTCTCCCAAACAAACTCCTCCGACAATCTCATACGCTTATGAAGCTCTGTAACTCAAGAAGAAGACAGGGTGGCTGATTATTGTATGTGCACGGTTGTCATATTTTAATCAGATTTGAAATTGGACATCATTTTATGTCTGATACAGTGTGTATGGGGTATAATAAGATTGCTCTCTACAACAGATTGAATTCTTACAGCCCACATTTGGTAATATGAACCTTTAGAAGAACACTGAGCTCCCCTCTTTACTGACAGAAGGTAACAGATGGAGGAAGAACTAGCAAGTACTTATAGATATGAGTAATACATGAAAAAGATATGATTAATGGAGCTTTGGTGTTCTCATTAATGCAATCTTTTGTCACCACCCAGTGGGCATCCAAGTACACACAACATGAAATAGCATGAACATACTGGCCATTTAGTGAGCTAGATCTGTGATCAGTCAGTGTTTAACTGAGTCGTATGTCCATTTTTATGATATACTGGCATGCTTTCAGCATTTTGATTTTGTCTTTATATCTGTTTGCAAACAATTAGCAACTCAGAAGTGGAAACTACCTCTGTTTTGTTTTAGCAGGTTTAAATATATTTCCAGCAGTTGTTATTATTATACAGAACATTGGCAGTCGATCTGACAAGCAAAAATAGGGTTTTGGCATATTTGCAACTTCTACTACAGACATACATATTGTGTGATGCAGTGTGATACACATATAGTATTGCATTTGGTGCAAGATGAACAAGGACATGATACACACATATTTACACTCCTTCGTTCCTTATCCTGGATTTCCTTCTATGTTTTTATCATCAGTGACCCAAAAAGACAGTTAGACAGCAATGACGGCGCCTCAGTAATTGCACCTTGTTAACTAGTTTGGTCATGATAGATAATGCTATATGCTATGATATGCATATAATGCCAGAAAACAGAAAAGTTAGTGACAACATGCACTATTTTGCAATTTGGTTAATGCATCTGACAGTGTCTTCTAATATCTTGCATGAAAGATTTACATTTTAATATTTTATTCTGGATTATTTTCAGAGTAACACTGATCATCTAATCCCCAACATTCTCAATTACAAATTTCAACATTTATTTTGTTAAATGATGGGATGCTTGAATGATTAAGTAAGCAGAAAGTAAGTAGTTAAACGTGGATTCAATAGTTCAAATCATTCTGTGCCCACAGTGTTCAGCCCAAAAGCTCCAAATGTGAGCTAATGTCACCACCTAGTGGACATAAATGGCCATAATCTGAAACACTTTTAATCATATATTGATTTTTATGCCTCCACACAAATCATCATGTCTTCAAGAGAACAATCTGGATTACTCAGTTTTATGGAATACAAGTTAAAGGCAGTAATGAGAGACACTGATGATGATAGAAATGTGAGAGAAAATCAAGCCTGACTGGCACCTGAACTGAAACATATTATAATTACTGAATTTAAAATTGTAATGCCTTACACAGGTTAAAGTAAAACACATAACATTTAATTGGATACATCTGTACAGTCTAATGCAATCCAATACAGAGTCTACTTTCATAATGCCTGGAATATTCGGTTTCAGTTCACACATAGAGGTGTTAACTAGATTATGTTTTAGCACTGTCACAAACACAATTAGTGGTGTTGTACTTTTATTTCTTGAAATATTTAATTTCTTGAAATAGCACAAATAAAGACAAATCACTGAATTAGTACAGAGAAGATGAGCCTCGATTGTAGAAGTTCAACATGCAGCAAGCAGCAAAGGAATATTAAAAGTCATGTCATGTCAATGGACAGGTAGAAGAAGATTCTTAGGAGGCAGAGGCAGTGGAAGTGGAAGGCAGACCCCTGTGAGGAGAATCCCTCCGTAAAGAGCTTAATCTTGTTAGGCTTGTTTGACCGTGTAAGGTTAAATATAAGTGAGGAAGAGCACCAACAAATCATTAACCCAAACACAGACCTAATCCCCCTATCAAAAATGTGATAGTAGTGTGCAAATCTGTCAGAATAAATGAAGCCAAAGGAGTGGACTTTGAATATGCATGCATTATAATACAATA
Organism: Argyrosomus regius; assembly: GCA_946959425.1. NCBI lineage: Eukaryota > Metazoa > Chordata > Actinopteri > Sciaenidae > Argyrosomus > Argyrosomus regius. The sequence goes on from OX336882.1 coordinate 29,431,075, forward strand.
ATCAATCAACAATGTTGAAATGTTGCAAAAAGCAATTAATCTTTCTTTCTTTCTGTTTGTTTAGACATAAAGGCATGTATCGATCAATCCATGATGCCTTTCATCAAATCCTCTTAGTAAGAAAGAGTAAAACCGTCTCTAAACTTGGCCACGATGGAGCTGCTAATTTTAGATCCACTTCAAAGATTGGCCGTGTCTTTAAAAGCAGTAAAGCTTAAATAAACCTAATCCAAGTTCTGTTTGAAGAAGTGTACTGTAGATAAAGTCTAAATGTCCCACAATCTGATACCATAATGATCGTACTATGATGGCATATCATAATAAGAGCAGACAGACTGGTAAATTGATTTTCAATTTGCTTATCAAGTGTTTCACATGGTTGTTAAACTTGATTTGAGTCTGTTATCTAAACGGATATCTGAATATTTGTAACATTCAACAAAAAAGATGGAAAGGTTTGGATGTGGTGGGACATACATTTTGTTTTAATAAAATTTAAAACGGGTTTATGTCGGATAAGAAAGATCTGAAATGTATCAAAAGCAGACTGTAGACTGGCATCGGATAGATTTATAGAAGGAAACTAAAACAAAATCTGTATTTGTATACATTTTAATGGACCCACAAGACTCTAGTATTGTTTTTTGTTTTTTCTTCAAAAAGGTTCAAATGATTTATTGTCCATTGTGTGACGGTGTATAGCAGTTATTCAGAGGAAGGTGGGGATCCTAAAATGTACTCACACTGCACTGCCAGAGTCTGTTTCTGCTTCACTTTTGTTGAAAAGGATAGGAAAAGGTACATCGATGATGGAGCCAAAAGGTGAAATTGGAATAGCAAGGCTGATATCTTGCTGCCTACTTCGCTTCAAGAATGGAAAAAGCCACAACAGAACACCGGATAAAAGATTTAATGTGAAGGAGAAGAAACTCAACAGCTTTCAGATACTACAGTGAGTCCAGAGCTTCAAGCGAATCAGAACTCTTTGTCATCAACTAAAAGGCACCAGCTGCACAGGAGAACCCACCACAGGACGACAGTGAGAAGAGGAGATTAATTGAGCTGATAGTAAGACATATGAAATGTAACGTTTAAATCAGTATATAACCACTTGATGTATGACTATTTGTATTTGTATTTTAATTGTGCTGATTGCATAAATGATAATGAATCATGTTGAACGAAGAAGTGAAAGCATGTGGCAAGAGAGAGCACATAAGAAAAGGGAAGTACCTGAATATGGAGTTAGTGTCCTGACTTGACCCTGAACTAATCACAATAGAGAAAGCACAGATTTAGATTATGAGAAAGATTGATTATTGCACTTTTGATATGAACCTTTGGAGTGATATTACTGATATTACTAACCCAAGTATACCATCTGCACTTGAAGTAAAGATTCTTTAGCCTCTCCTCGGTGATATACAATTACATAATGTGTGTGACTGAGTCAGGTTCATAGATGAAAGCTCTTGTGTGTTGATCTAGACATCCAAATGAACGTTTCCCCAGCAGAAAAAAAGTATGTTTGCAGCTTGAATATCTTCTAGCAACAGATCAGAAGGTGGCTGTTGTAAACCAAAGCGATTCCACTGAGCATCCTTACAATTAGGCCTGTGGGGGTGCTATTGGAAACATAGTGGGAAATATTTTGGGATAAAGACAGTCAGGAGTTAGCCGAATCGCCTTCACCTCAGCCCATAGCATATCTATATACAGTTAGAAATGACTCTATGATATCAGTGGTAGTCAAGCTAATCTTTGCCACTTTGAAGTGTCGACTAAACAGGGCTCCTCTACTGGAGCACACTCTGGGAAGTCTGAAGCATACCAATCAGACTGCAATAACATTAATGGACAGAGCCTGACAGAGCCACATAATCAGATCAACAAAAGGTTTCAGGCTACAGCACCAAAGAAAACGAGTATAAACTCAAAATGTGTATAAAGAGGACCAGCAGGATGTTGCTACAGTATGATCCACTGTTTATATGCTGGCTACCAACCACCATCGACCTTCTGCTGCATGGATATGCTGCCAAAGAAGAATAAAGCAACACAATGGTTATTCCTTTATGCATCCATCCAGAATTTACATTGTGAATATGAAATACATGAGCATGAAGAGCCACAAATACAATATATCATCATGAGAGATGCTGCATTTAATAAGTTGTTCGACATACATGTTCCAGACATCATTCCAGTGGACTTTCTCCTGTGTGTTAATCTCAGCAACCTGTAATCACCTCACAGGGATTTTAATGTGGATCACACTGTTAATACAGTGTCCACTAACCATTGAGCTGTCAGCATGAAATGAATGGCCTCTGCCTGTTTTAAAATCCCATCTTAAGAAACATCTCTATCCCTTGCCTTTTAACTTTCATTGTACCTACGGTCAGTAAAAATAAGTGTTTTCTTTCCTTTGTCAGTAAGAGGAAAAAGAAAAAACACAGAGTCTGCTTGCCATGGGCGCTGTATTCAACACAAGTGTAAAGGGTAATGGAGTGTAAATCACTTCTTTTTCATAAAAGGACCATAGCTTTTGTACTCCTCTGCTCTCCGGCTAAAGCTCTGCCTGACAGGGTTCAACCTCGGCCACCTAAAAAACAGATCTGAAAAAACAGAATTGCTCGAAAACATGGTAAAATACATGAGTATGAATTACTAGTGGGTGCTAAGTAGTTACTGTCGTCCATCTTGGCTGCTTGACAGTTTAATAAAATTTAAAAAAAGCAATGCAACAACCAACAAGTACTATTCAGCTCTTCACAAAAGTTTTCAGATGCTCACACTGAGGGATTCTCTTACTCTATACCCTGAGTAGGATTTGTCTCCCTTCCCTATCTGCAGAGCTACTGCAATCTAATTAAAGGAGATTGATATACCAATTCCAAATTAGCGTGGCCTAGAGCGTCTTAGCTTCTTTTTTTTTGTGAGCAGTGAAACACTATAGCTGATCAAGGACAGCAATAGACTTGGACATCAGCCAGGTGGCAGATGAATTAATGGACGAAAGGCTGCATTTCTGTAAACAGATCACTCTTTTGGGAAAAAGTCTTTTGAGATAAAACTCTATAAGGGTAAAATGGGTTCTGTTTTAATGGCCATGTGCTTAAATGTGTTGACTAAATTAAGAGCACTCTTAGTCCATCGATGTTGCCATGTTTTATCACAAGTTAACATGAAGAATCGGGATAGTTTCATCATTTTGTTTTCAAGAATAGTACATTCTGCAGCAGCTCGTCAAAGCTTGGTCAGATCATCAATAAACAAGTTTAAGTCTTCAACCATGCTAGCAGCTCCGTGAGGCCGCATTTGCTTTTAGCTAAATGCTAACATTAGCATGCTAATATGCTTAGAATAACATTGCTAACTTAGTGATGCTGAGCAGGTCATGTTTACCACATTCACCTTCTTAGCTTAGCATGTTAGCATGCTAAAATTTGATAAATTAGATGATTATGAAGTTCTGGACAAATCGAAATGTTGACGTGATGATGGCTCAAGAGGATCAAAGTAAGGAATCACCAAAGTGATGACAGTTCATCCCCAGAGGGACACAAATGTAACAAAATACAACACCTGATGGTTGCACTGGACATCAGAGGTTTACCAGTGTCATTAGGACTCATCGTCTGGGCACTTTGAATGTCATGGAAATCATCTGATAGTTGATGAAATATTTTAGTCTGGACACAAAAGGGTGGAACCAACCAACAGACACTGCCATCCCTGAGATCCATGCCGCTAATATGGCTAAATTTCTAAACTTGGAAGACATCAAAACTGTGAAATGAGACATATAGAATAAAAAAAACATTGACTGAGAAGGTATGAACAAACATTTGACTGCTAGTATATGTCCTAACTTTATCCTCCATAGAGGGCTGCTGCCTAGACCCACATTTAGCTGCAGATCTTATTAACTCAGAAAGAGGAAACCCCACCAACGTAATGCCATAGTAATCCTGAGGCCACACTAATCACCTGACTCATATGCAAACTGGAGCTTTGGGATTCCGCAGGGTTATAAAAAACACCTAAGAGTATGAGATTCCCATTTGAAGTCTGACCACAGACACAAGACCAAGGCTGCAGGACTATGGACTGTTAAATTGCAAGCCAGCCATGGGGCAATCACAGCAAACAGAGACCAGTGAGGAGATTGATGTCAAAGCACTTCAGGACATGTACAAAAAGTTTGTCATGGAGTGCCCGAGTGGATTACTTTTTCTGCATGAATTCAAGCGTTTCTTTGGTGTGGATCCAACAGGAGAAGCGTCGGATTATGCAGAGAACATGTTCCGAGCTTTTGACAGAAATGGGGTGAGAGAGTAAAATCTGTTACAGCTTTATATGGCTACTGTTCATCTTTACCAAAATGTGAAAATGTGATGCAGTTCTTCTTCTTTACCTTTCAGGATAATACAATTGATTTCCTTGAGTTTGTGGCAGCATTGAATCTCGTTTTCCGGGGAGACCTGGAGCATAAACTGCGCTGGTCATTCAAGGTTTATGACAAAGACAACAACGGCTATGTGGACAGGAGCGAACTACGGTCAATAATTGATGTAAGTCATCTACAACAAAATGTCTAGTGGGTGTTGGATGAAACTAAAATACATAAAAGACATAAAAAAAAAAGGATTTCCTTACAGAAAGTTTCCCTGAAGTCCAAACTTTAACAGCAAATGAGAGCAGTTCAGTGTATTTATGAGATATTTTCAACATCTTTACCTAGTATATAATGTTTTCTCCTACCGGCAGCTCCACAAAACAAGCTGTGGATTTGTCTTCCACCTCACGTTGTCCCATATTCACTGTCACTCTCTAAAATGCCGAAAGTAATTCACTTTTGGTCTTGACAGTGTGAGATAGCATGCACAATACCAGAAACAGAAGCGATTATAGTAGTAATTATGAATTATAGTAGCAATAATAGCAGTTATAATTCATCCATCATTAATTTTATCACATGCACCTGTGCTTTTCCTTGTGTGACACGTCCAATATGGATCTAATTTAATCAAATCAAAGTCTTAAATCAGTGCAGTTGGTTCTCAGCTTTGAATAAATGCATCATAATTAAACAGCATTTTATTCTTAACCCTGTTAATCACAGGCATTATATTTTTGCTGTTGTGGCAGCAAATGTTAAAATCCCTGCTGGATTCCAGATCCTCATTTCACTTTTATTTTTCATTGTTATAAAAGGAGGAGTGTATTGAAATATGTGCACAAGAAATGAAGGATTCATATTGATTCTCCCAATACTGGTTTCTGATTGTGTATTTTAACCGTCAACACATGACTATCTTTTCTCTGCAAGACTGCCTGTTTGTTGTTTACAATCTTTTTATTGACAGTTAAATCAATCAAGATGAGCTTTTCTTCAAAAATATGTCAAGATGGTCAAATATCTTGCAGACGTAAAGCCAAAGTGAACATAATGCTGTAATAAAGATGTTCAGTCTTCTGTGTTATTAACATGAAATGTGTCTTTTATTTCCATGTAGAGCATCTATCGGATAAAGAAAGGCACAAAGACAGACATGAATGAGTCACAGCTTTCAGTAGATGAGGTCGTGGATCGAATATTGGAGGCCGTCGATAGTGATGGAGATGGTAAGCATTCAGTCACATGTTATTTTTGAGTGAAAGCACTTTGGAGCGACAATAGATGGATGAATGTTTGGACTTCTTTCGTTCTGCAGGTCATATTAACATGGAGGAGTTCATCAGGGGTGCTCAGCAGGACGCCTGGGTGCTCAACATGCTGAAGTTGGACATGAACCCCGCTGGGTGGGTTCTGGAGCAGAGGAGAAGGAGTGCACACTTCTGAAACAGGCCTTTCCCATGTGGACAAATAGAGAATTTATCCAGTGTCATATTCACAGACTGAGAATGAAGTTGTTTGGGTCTGGCCATCATTTGGCTTTAAGTAAAGGAACAACAGCAATTAAAATCTCAAAATGGACAATATGAACGCACAACATAAATGTATATTACTTTGTATATATTATTTTTTTCTTTTTAATAGTTCAAACTATAATAATGGTTACACACGATCTGTGATTTGCTCATTTTTAATGAGGGGATGGCCCAATGGGAGCGTCCTCCTGCCTCCACACTGCCAGGACACCTTAACCATACCTGTTACATTTCTTTCTACAAATCACCTGCTGGTTACACATTAAATCATCTTTAAATACTATTCAGGCAACATTTTTACAATGAATATATATTGCTTAAAGTGTCAACATGTAAACCATGAATGTCTGCTTTTCTATTCTTTTGTTTTATTTTTATTTTATTACTAGGAGACGATTACATCATTACTGTACATGTTGAACAAAAGTCCACACTGTAATGTTGTTTTACCTGATTGCTTAACTGTTGTTAAAGACATGTTTTAATACCTGTCAATTCAATTCAATAAAAACACGATTAATTGTTTCTCAGCTGTAAATGTGTGCTATCTTTCCTCTTTTTTTTTTTCACTGACATGAACCTGAATGCATGTTCAACTCTTTACATAAGGTGTGAGACCATCTACTGTACCACCATCAACCGTCTCTCAGTCAGTGACATGGCCCCCTCCTCCCAGTCAGTCACATCCATAAACCCACAGGATTTACTGAGTTATTCTAGCTCTACAGCTCGCTCTACATTTTTTTAAAGCGCACAAGTTATTTAAATCAATAGCCACTAGTAACCTGACAATCTTAACAGCCACAGAACAGTTCACCTACATAATTTATACTGTACATATATCCACACAGGGAAGAGGGGCCTCACAGGAAAATGATCATTTCAGTCCATAATAGTGTGACCTTGGGCCACTAAAGGTTCAAGATGGGATCAGACATGTGGATTACCGTTTTCAAGTCCGCTTTGGCTAAAAATAAGCCTCCTGGTTGGGGTCAAATGAATCAGTTATTACTTTCAACTCAGTTCAACAGCGCTGAACTGTTAAAGAAAGATTTTAAATTGCAGTGATAGGATTTGGATTTTTGTTTGGAGTTAAACAACGTCCAGGACCTTTACAAGTCATTAATCATGGAGTGCATGGGTGAATCGTTGTACCTGCACGAGTTCAAGTTCAAGTCATGTTTGGAGTACAGAATGGTACACCTGAATCACAGTACATGGACAGCGTCTTCTGAGCATTTGAGATGAATCATTTGATACCCTATTTGTGATCTTGAAAACATTTTAAAATATCTGTCTTAATATTCAGAAGCACAAACATCTTCCCTTAAGTTATGTAACCATACTCATGATGTGTCCCTGTTTTCAGGAGAATGCAGTGATTTTATATGATATAGTATAGACGCACTAAACCTTGTTTTACATGGAAAACTTGAAGATAGGCTTCAGTGGTCTCTCAAGGTGTTTGACCACAATGACAATGGCTGTCTAGACAGACATGAACTGGAAGATTGTAGGTCCAGTGTGTCAGATTTATGGTGCTCTGTCTACAAAATATGGCAGAAATTGAATATAATATGTATAAATATGTTTTCATTAGTGTATAATCACCTGAAAATAAGAATTGTATATTTTTGTTACCTTAGAATCAATATTTTATATCTATGTTAAACCACCATGTTTCTACAGTAGCCCAGACAAATTAAATACTGACTCTTTGACTTTGTTTAATGTTCTACTGCCGCTGAAGTTTCTCCTCCATGCTAGAAAAGAGAGGGTGAGATGGGGCGGGGGTGCTAGATGTAGAGTTGTACACATGTAGAAAGATATGTCATATGACTATCAGATGTTGCTGGTCTTGGATTGAAGTTCTAGTTCAGTGTAAATGCAGAACCGTCTTATTTTCATGACTGCTGGACTGTTCAAACTTAAGTAACATAGTTTCAGGTCTCCAGGACAGGATGATGCAGGTGGCCTCGCCATCAGCTGGAACACACTTATGGAACCAATATTTTTTTTAACAGTTTTAGCAATTGTGTTTACTCTTTTATTTTGTAACCTAACTTCCTGCCTTTGTTATGTTTCCTGCCAGTTTTGATTTTCTGTTCCACCCCAGCTAGTTTCAACCTGTAACTTACTGGCCTGTCTTCACTTGTGTATTTAGTCTGTGAGCTCCTTGGTTTCATTGTCGGTTCATTGTCATTCCATGTGTCAAGCATTTGTCCTTGTGCTTTGAGATGTTTGCTTTTCTGGACCTTGCCTTTTCTTTTGGATTTTTTGACCCTGGCCTGCCTCGCCACCCTGTAAGTTTTGTGTTCATAAATCATTTTGGACTGCTCTTACTCTGCCTCCCGTGGCATCTGCATTTGGTCCTTTCCTCAAGTTACCTTTTTTGCACATACTGACAGACATGCTAGCAGCTCTGTGAGGCTACACAGTGGTGGCCTGATGTTCACAGTTACAGTGCTAACATGCTGATATTTTTAGCTACATTTAATTATAATCATGCCATGTTAGTTTAGCAAACAAAGTCAAAAGTTAGGGATTACCTAAATGATTACAATAATTTCTTCCAATAGCTGTTGAGATACTTCAGTCTGGCCCAAAGTGGTGGGCTGCATTGTCCTCCCTAAGACCAAGCTAGCGTTGCTTTAAACTGCAGAATTATCAGTATAGCATGAGAAACAGTCTACTTGCTGGATTTGTCCTTTAGATAAAGAGAGGTTCTGCTTGACACTGCTGAGCAGGTCCATAAGCGAATCATTTCAAGCGGTCGATGTGAGCAGTGGTGTATCCATTGCAAAGCAACAAAATCCTCCAACATCTCTCTCAAAAAGTATGTTTCACTATTTAGCAATAAATAATTCATTCAGGGTTGCAGCTGCAGGTCAGATTACCTTGGATGAGTTTGTACAGGAGACTCAGAGGAGTCTTTGGCTGCAGAATCTACTACTTCATGTCAGTCCCAGTGGATGGATCCAGAGGTGCGTGACAGGAAACTCATAAGCATCAAAGATGCCAGAGGGTGTGGAATATATTCAGACCAGCCTGCCGAATGGAAACGAACCGGAACATGACTACTTTCCCCAGCAGTGTGTGAGAAGACACCCGTCACCTTTATTGTGCTACAGTGTAAAGTCAGCACTGTGGTAACTCAAAGTTCCATTAAGCTGGAAGTGCAGTACTAAAAATCTCTCTTGCAGGAGAGACATATAAAAGGTCAAAATTGAAAGAGCACAGACAGTAGTATGTAGAGTCCCTAGTATGGGTGAAGCTTCAAAAACACTCAATCCTTCGACACAAGTCTTTGTTAGTCCCTCCCTGACGAGTAATCAGAAGAAGTATCGAAGTAATAAGTAATAAAGGGACAAACAGTTTTAAAGTTTCAGCTTCCCGTTTTTCTTTGTTGGATTGAGACTAACCTTTGCCTGTAAAACTGTGCTGATTAATAACAAATGAATTCAAATAATTGGACTGTGTGTGTGTGCAATATAATAAACAATTTAAAGGTAAACACTTTAACTTCACCACACGTTCTGTAATCTTTATGACTACAGTGAGTACAGTGCATTCTGTAGGACCATTCCTTACTTTACCACCATCTGGTGGTAGTATTAGGAATGGCAGTGTGTCAGGAGAGAGTGTATGAATCAATGGGTTGATGGACTGTAGCTACTGAGGCTGATGATGAAATGAATGAATCCGGGGATACAGAAGTGGAGGGGCAAGTATGAGTGTACTGAAGGTAGCATTGCTGATAGGCAAACAATTCAAGTCTGTCGCTGTGCTATTGGATAGATGTGATCAGCTGATGAAAACAGCATGTGTGAGAGGTGTGAGTGACAGGATGGAAAGGGAAACACAAAAGTAAGTCAGTAAGTCTTCATGACTGAGTATGTGTTAGAGCTTCATTTGTTGGGGATTAATAGTCTTACAGCACCAGGATATGTTGGGATAACCAGGAATAAAACTACTATACACCCGTCACATATCACTCCTTGTGAATTAGTTCTGTGTTTTTAATCATGTTTGGACAATAATAGAGGTCTATGGAACATATGAGGTATTATATATCTCCTCTTTAAACTAACTTCAGCTCAATGCAGACTCTCCTGGGTAAAATGTGTGACAATCCTATATATGAACACCTGATTGGTGATGGCCAAACCTACAAAAATAAGAGCCACGTTGTACTAAAATGTAATTGTCCTTCGTTTTCCTAGCTCTGGATATTCAGTCAAAACAGAAAGTTGACTTGGCCATTATTCATTGGCAGCATTACAAAGAAGATGACAGCATCATCAGAAAAGTTTGCCTTCTTGCTATGGTGCTTTTTTCTATGGGGCAACACTTAATTCTTCTCTTTTCTTTCTTGATGCTCATTAATGTGCTACTCATGTGACAACAGTACAAAGAAAACATACTGATTCATTCACTTGTCTCTTTTTGAAGTTGAGCAAACTGTTAAATCTTTAAAATGGGAAGTGATGACAGTTTATTTCACTTCCCTACGTCACTGGGAAGTGTCTCAATTATGGAAACGCAGCCGTCTGTTCCACTGTTAGCACACTTCCTGACAAAACTCAACAAGAAAACTGCTCCACAAATATCTGAAGAAAATATTTGAAGAAAATGGGGGGTAAGTAACCTAACATGGACTTTAATTTTTGTTAGGGATGGCAACATTGCCAACAGTAATCACAGTCCTCTGTTTCTAGTACAGGAATATTATATAAAAATTTCTTTGTTTGTTTATATACTGCTTTCATAAATCATCACGCTCGTGGTAAGAAACCAGAACACACATCATTAGTGGTGTTGTTGTTGGAGAGGCTGTATGATACTATGAAGATGATTCAAACTAGTTCAGATTGAAGATTTGGTGTTATAGGTTCGTTGATTATTGTACCAATTTAAAAGAAAGTTCTTCTCTAGCTTCAGATAATTTCAGTAGTTGAGGATCAGCTTGTTTGATTTTAACACATTTTGCTGCTGATTTCACTTTTGCATGAATGGAAGATGAGTTCATCACTCATAAAGATTATTTTTCCACCTAGTGCCAGGCTTTCACTTCAGCACGTCATTTTTAACCATATATTCAGTTTGTCAGACCAAGGGTCCAGTCATCTGAATATTTAACAAAATTTCGGACTCAAATGGAGTAATTCATATGGAATCATAGCAGTTAGTGGATTTGCTGGCAGAGCCACAATAGATCTGTGAAGAGCTTTTGAACAGAATTAAACTTTTGGTGAACTCACTGCTTTAACAGTGACCTTTGGAGAGATAGTTCATAATTGAGGAAGCTATGTTATCATCTGTGTAAAACCATTCATTGTTATAAAACGCTGCTCTGGGTACAAACTGATCCAAAAAAAAAGATAAGCAGCCTGGTTTGCATTTAGCCACATTTATGCTTGGTTGACAAGATGTCACCTTAGATAAGGTTTTGTTTTATAGTTCAGTGCTTGATGTCTCCCGTTGATATCACTGCTAGACAGGTCCACACAGATTCTTTAGTTACGGTCCTCGCAGTAATTTTGTTCACATATTTTCATTTACTTTGGGGTACCAATAAAAATCTTGTTTCATTTGTAAATATGAGACTATTCTGTTCAAAGACCAAATATACTGTGATAAAGAGCAGTGGAAGTGGCTTCAGTAAATGTGTCTAAGTAATTAAGCCTTTTTTCAACTTAGTTAATGAATGAACCAATCCCAGTTTTCATGATCCCCGGGTGGTATCTCCATAACAGGAATATCATCGATGTGTAGTTCAATTTTTGAGGGATGGACATCAGCTATGGCGCCATGTATGCGTAGACAAAAAATACATGGGTCTGCTCCAAAAAGTAGGTTTAGTGAGTTATTTGGGAAACTCCCCACTGTAAAACCCTCAGACCCCTTATGCCAGGAGCATTGACTGATGTAGAAATAGCTGTTCCTGGCTTAACTTTGCAAGTCTTTAAACCATGCCCAGCTCTTCAACATACTGTAACCTAATTCTTTCATTAAACAGACACAAACAGTTGGGAGGAATGGGACCTCTCAGGACAAAAACTCAAGTCCATTCCTCGGAATCCTCTAACACATGTAAGAAGTGTGGATTTGCAGAGGAACAAACTGAAACGGATCACTGGCATCTCCAGATTTACGCACCTGATGGAACTTAATCTCTCCAGGAACAAGATATTGGAGTTTTCTCAGGAAATGCAAAACCTGCACAAACTAGAGACCCTCTACATGAACCAGAACAACATCAGGTCCATTCCAGAGGGAATATTCCCACATCTTAAGAGTTTAAAGTTCCTAAAACTCAACTCCAACCGCTTGGCCAAGCTTCCTTCAGATATAAACCAGTGCACCAGTATCAGTTACCTAGACCTTTCCCACAACTGCCTGCAAAACATCCAACCACTAGTTGGTCTTCCAAACTTAAAGGAGCTTTTTGTTGAGAAGAACCAACTGACCGAACTCCCATCCCAGCTCTTCCAAAATGATAGCTGTGAGCTGACTGTGTGCAAGGCCGGGGGAAACCCGCTGAGGTGCCCACCAGAGGAGGTCTGTGCTGGAGGGGTCATGGACATCCAGAGCTACTTCCGTCAAATGGAGGAGAACCCAAACACGCACAGCGCCTGGACAGTCAAGACAATGTTCCTGGGCTGCTCAATGGCAGGGAAGTCCACACTCTGCCGCAGCTTGAGGGAAGGCAAGCCTGTGGCCGTGGCAGTGGAGGACCGGACTGAAGGAATTGAGATAAGTCAACTCTATACCCAGGATGTCAGATTCCTTTTCTGGGACTTTGCAGGCCAGGAGGAGTATTACCTGACGCACCATGTCTTCATCACATCACGAGCCCTTGTCATCCTTACTATTGACTTAGCCAGGTAAGCATGTGTACCTGCTTAATCATATTTTAAGACAGTGGTTCCCACTCTTTCTGGCCTTTGACCCCTTAAATTATACTTATACATGACTCATACATTCCAAATGACTAACAGTCATGTCTTACATGTTTGTTGGATCGGGCCTTTTGAATCTTGGCTTACAGTAAAACAATATCTTGCAACAGTATCAGTGTGTTTTACTTTTTATGAAGAGGTAAGATGAGCTATTTTTTTTAGAAGACAAAACACGTCCAAGAAAAGAAAGCACTATAAATATAACCTATGTAGCAATAATATGTATGTATAAAATGGACATGTGACGTCACCAATAGGTCCTGATTCCACCAGCTTCTGGCTATCCCAAAAATGGGCACCCACCACTCAGTCAAATAAACCAACCTTTAACTTTAAGTCTTAATATAATTTGAACAAAAAGATTCCACTGTAAAAAGACCATCTGCACAGTTGTCAATTGTACCAAAAAACTCATTCATTCAGTCATTTAAGAAAGTACAGTTTCTGGCTCTGACTTCATTTTACAGCCAGGGTGGTTGCAACCTGGTTTTTGACCACATTAATGGCGCTTGTTGGTCAATCTACCATTCTGGTCCAATTTGAAGTCTCATCATTGATTAATAGATGGATTGCTATGACATGACGATGGTGATGCCCTGAGTGTTCATCTGTTCATTATTTTACTTTCATTATCATTTTCAAACAGCTACAGCATAGTAGACCCACATTCATTCAAAGACCAGCTGTGGTTCTGGATAAACAACGTACAGTTGCGTGTGCCAAATTCGGTGGTCCTGCTGGTGGGAACACACTGCGACCAGTGCATAGACCAGGAGGAGGTGATGGAGAAGAAGAAAGACATAGAGGAGAAGGTCAAAGCCATGTTGGCACACAGGAGGATGGTTTTAAAACAACAAAGGAACAACCTGGAAGAAAACATGGACCTGTCTCTCTTCACGGACCAGGTGGATGAACTGGACTGTCTTTTGGAATACAATTTGCAGGTACTGATTGGATGTAATAAATTACTTTTCAGGCTTTTTCGATTTTTCCAAGCAAACATCGAAAAATTTGTTTTGTATGAGCACATACAAGTACAAGTTCCTTCTTTCTAAATTCTTCATTGTTTTTATAAAATATTTTATTTAGATAAAAGTATGATGAAACTTCCTTAGTGTACAAATTCTGCTCCTATATAAGTTACCTTTTCTTGCCTTGCCTATACAACCTTTTACAGCTGTCTTTCCTGACCTTCCTTCTAGGTTCTGGATCTTGTGACTGTTGACTGCACAAAAAGTGAGGATATTGAAAAACTCAAAAGTCACATTTTGATGTGCATTGAATCAGAGGGGGTGTTTCTGTGTTCCGAGAGCATCTTACCAAAAAGTTATGAAGAGGTGGAGCAAGCCATCCACACACTTGTCGCACTAGAGGAAATTCCCAAACACGGTAAGCCATTTTTCCACTTCAACTTCATTTGAAGTATTATTGAAAAATTATTGCATTGCTTTCAAACTTTAATTAAAGTTTCTCCTGTTTTCTATATCAGGCATTATTCTGCTTGAAGAACTGAGTGATTTAATTCTCGACCACGTAGAACGAAGCAGAGAGAATCTCCAGTCCATCCTCAGGTTCCTCTTGCGATACATGCATCGGATTGGGGTGATCATGTGGTACGAAGATATCGGTGTACTCAGTGACAGAGTGTTTATCCAGCCTTCATTCCTCATCTCGATGTTCAAGGTCAGCAGTTGCTTTTTATCGCCTTGAGAAAAAATATTTAAAAAATAAATGGGCTATGTTATAATTAAAATTGTTTCTCAATTTCTTAATTTACATTTTTCTGCTGATTAGAATATTTGAAAGAATTTTCAATTTCACAAATTTGCCTCTCAGCTAAGCAGCATCAAGTTAAGTTGGTGTACGTGTATACTGTAAAAAAGAAAGAAGGAAAAAATTGAACATTTATGAAAAATAACACTTTTTTACAGAGTTTTTCTGTTTTTTAAAAATTGTATACGAAAATCTGTAAAATTATGGAAATTATCTGTAAATCAAGATAATTTTAAGTGTTTTGCAAATAATGACAAATTCCAGTTATTTCTCATTTTTGTACAGAGAAATTATAATTAATAATATTTTATCTTTCTGTAAATGCAGACCATTGTGAGACATGACCTCATACAGCAGCTGGAGGGGGTTTCCAGAGAGCTGCTCATGCAGGAGGGGGCTCTGGTGAAACAGAAGTTCACCTGGGTGGATGACCTGAAGTGCAAAGGCGTCCTGCACAATGCAGCAATACGCATCTTGGTCCGCAGAGAGTTAGAGAAACTGGTCGTGGACGACGATGACTTGGTCGTAGAGGTGGTGGGAACCAAAAGGGAGGAAGGCGTAATACTCACCCTGCTGCAGCATTTTGAGGTCTGCCTCCCCACCATTGATGGAAACCTTCTGGACCCCCAAGCACCAGAGTTCATCCCTGGTAAGCAACAGTGGGGATCGGCCAAGGAGGCCAAGAGAGATCCAGATGGAGCTTGTCTCTTCCCAATCTACCTGAAGGATGACTTCATAGTGTGCCACAAGTGGGGAGAGGACAAACAGGACGACATCAGGGTTCACGTGTACTTCCTCCCTGAGATTCCTCACGGCTTCTTCCACAGGTAGCAAAGCTTGGAACATGTTACATTGTTTGACATCGTCATATCATAGTTTAGAAGTAAAATTATAGCTGAAATCCATAATGTTTTTAACCAGAATGTTGTTATTATACTCATCATGTGGTGGAAAATAGCATGAAACAATACATTTTTGGAAACTACCGCGTAAAGACAAAACAAATTGAGATTATTGATCCTTAAATCCATATTTGGAGACCGATTTGTCCGGAATTGTGGATGATTGCTTACATTCAGTGTTTCTCATCTGAATCCTTAAGGCCAAGCAAACAAATGTTGAATTAATAATGTTTTTTGGGGGGCCCAATCCACATAAAAGTCCTTTGATATTAGTTATCTGCTAATACTTAAGCAGATCCAACAGCCATATTTAGTTAAATGTTGACTAAATATCTGGCACATTAAAATAACAGCTGTAGCTTACTTTGTCTGATATATGTTATTTTTCACAAGCTACCTGATCCAAATACTGAATGTTTTGGTTTTGTTTATGAATTTGAATTATAGATATGATATAGATTCAAGGCAACTCCTGAATTTGATGTTACGTTATCGGCTACAGAAAATAAGTATGCCTGAACACCTGCAACTCTGGATTGAGTTTTAAAGTTGTTTTCCGATACTTTTGTCATTAATAAACTTCCATAAATTGCCTGTATCTACTGTATGTACCATCAGAGTAATCATCAAGACGTGCTCCCTGTACCCGTCTCATTGGGTGGGGAGAGAGCAGTGTCTCCTCTGCTGTGGAAACAGACTGGCTGTGGTGAGACAGAAGAATAAAGATGGAGACCCATTCATCGAGATACGCTGCAGGAGACCTGAGAAGAATGAAGGTAAAAAAAATCTGATCACTCTTTCATAAGTGAGACCATACTCTCTGCATGCCTACGGTGCAGACGAATGTTTTCTTCCCTCAGAGTTTCGGCAGTTGTGGGATCTGATCTTGGCCGTGATGTCCAAGCTGTTTGTGCTGTCCAGGCAGTGGCCAGGATTGACTCAGCAGGTGCACACACCCTGTCCAGAGAGAGACTGTCCACACTACTTCACCTGGAGGGACTTGCAGGAGCTCCACAACATTGACTTCTACAACCTGTAAGTGTTGCAACAGATAGGGTTCATGCGTCTCATGCAACTGTTTTTCCAAAAGACAAATCCCTGATCATCTTTCAAAAACCCAGAACATGGTTAAACAAAACACCATTCTCTTGAGTATTTCCAGAATCCTATTGAACATTTCTGCTCATCTGCATCACAAAATATTTCATAACTACAGAAGAAATGTATATTTTTAACTAATTTACAAATAATTAAGATTGAAGTGAGGAGACATGTTAGTCCTGGTCAAGATTTATCATCTTTAGATGAGAGGAACAAAATTCAAAAATTATTTCCCGCTGGGTCCTACCATTGATATTTTCTCTTGTCTTTGTTTTGTTTGTTTTTTAGCGTGAAGGAGGAGAAATTAGTTTGCCAGGGAGGCCATACACGACGGACAGCACTGATTTTTCCAAAAGATAAATAAATGTCTGTGTCTGTATTTGCCTCTTTACCTAAGATATCTTAGGTAAAGAGGCAAATACAAAAACTTGTGTCCTTTTTACTTTAATTTTTAGTTAAAGTTCTGACTTCAGTTCCCAAAACATGTAAAATTGAACTTTTATCAGCATTTTATTTTTTTGTGATTGTTCAGAAATCAAATAAATGTGATAAAGATTTATATGGCAGCTTGAGTCTTTTGTTTGTTTTCTTTGTCTGCTTGTTTGGTACCATTTGATTATCGTTAAAATGTGTTCTGATTATGAATGTCAAGAATCCTCAACTTCCTGGGAATACCACTTTTTCACTGTTATCATCGGCTCAACAAATCCCAGTCATCTTCTTCTCTTTTCGTCTTACGTTGCTTTAAAGTTCTCTCAAGAATATCCCAACAAGTGGGAGGGGGGGCGTGGTGCATCAGCTGCAGGGGAGAGCTGTGGGGAAGGCTTAGACAGAGAGAGGAGCACCAGGTGAGAGTGACTGGCACACCTGCATCCTGTTGACTGATCACTCTCCACTCTTAATATAGTAGCGTGCTGGACCTGGTAGAGGAGGTTGTGGAGAGCGGAGAGAACAAGACACATCCGGACGGCAGCTTCTGTGGAAGACTACGGCGGGCAGCAGTGTCCACAGTGAACTGTGACCTGTCTGTCAGTCGTGTCAGTTGCTGGAGCACCCACAGTGGCAACAGACGTGCCACAGGGCTGGACTAAGAGAGACATATAATCACCATAACATAACCCTCTCATAAGAAGCTCCATTCTTTTGCCTCCCTCACCTGCAGACACACACACACACACACACCTGGAAACCATTTGCTTGTTGGGAGGTAACGTATATGAGTAGGAACACTAAGTCAGTCTTGACACATGTGCAGTGTGGCTAGTGAACAGGCTAGTCTCCTAGGAGTCACATTAAGTTTTTACTACAGATCTTTGGTGCTTTTTATGATGGTTTATGCTAATTGTGTTAATATATTGCCTTAAACTCAATCCTGTCAAGAACTAGTGTTCAATAAAATTGTCCAACTAGAGTCAAAATCCACTGAACCTTGTCCACCCTAATCTAGTTTTCGTTAGGGGTTCTAACCTCATGTAGCTTAATCCAGTTTTGCAGCACACTAACCTCACTACTTCGTCCTGGTCATACATGTTTATATAAAGCAATGCATGTCTCTGTTTTTAATCATTGGAGCATCTCTTTGATAGAAGCTGTGGTTTTAGGAAGTGAGTCTCGAAGAGAGAAAGTAGAGCAGGGTGGAAGAATGAGCTGAAGAAGAGAAGAAGAATCCTTCCCCCTCTCGTTCTTATACATAAATCATTACTCCTCAGACTTCCTGTATTTCTGAACACAGTATGCAGCCTTTGTGTACAGTGTCACCCTCTGCTGGTTTCTCTCTGACATGACTGACATTCTGTCTCCAATGTGTTTATTTTGAGCGTGTAAAGGCAAATCCAACAGCTTTTTATCTCAACACAGTGCTTTTCCCCCCCTTTTAAACTATAGTATGTAGATCTTCAAGTGAAATGACACCTGTTACATGCAGACCAGCCACAGAGATTTATTTTTAATATGTTCAGTTAAATCCAATCTGATACTGACTGGTAGGTACCAAGCTATGGCTGGTATCCACATATCTTTTTTTTTTTCATCTGTATTTTTCATCCACTTCCCAGCCCTCTCCTCTCTGCGGGAGCTCCTGCTGCCTTCATGGTCTCCTTGTAAATGCCACATTTTTGAGTCATGCGTGCAATGTGTTGTTTTTGAGTGTGTTTAGTTCAGAAGACAAATTACAAATTGTTATTATATTAATATTTTGTATTAAGTTTTCTTATGATGAAATGAAGCAGGTTAGAGTGAGTAAAAAGGGTTAGTGTTGTAAATAAACTGATTTAAACAGGCACGCTCAGCCCATGAGGGGGCTTGTTTTGGCCAAAAACGAATGAAAACAATCACTTAAGGTGTCCGGTTTAGCCCTCCACTAACTTGAAGGGGGATAAAATGGTGTAATCATGTGGCTCAAGACATGACTTTCCAAATGTTATCGGACCAAATGGATCAAATTCTGATAGTGAAATGAGTCATTTCACAGGAGTTGTGACACTAAAAAACATATATGCACCATTTTACTTCTTTCAAAATGTAAGCTTGTGGGGAAAAAGACTTTCTGGGCCAGCGTGCATGTGATGGACGCCATTTCTGTCTTCTAAATTGTGGCCCCAAAACAATAAAATGATTTAAATCCAAAAGCATCATAACTATTAATTTAACTAACTGTGTCTACAGCAGTCCTTTACATAGTAAACATCACCCACAGGTTTCTGAAGAACTGTTGTAAAAGCTTGTTGGCAGTCCTGCCTCAAAAAATGGGCAAAGATGTGGATCGTCTGTGGAGCTGAGGCTGGTGAATGAAGCCTAGTTGCTCAATCAAGCCACCTGTAATCAGGTCAGTGCAGTTGTCATGAACATTGAAATTGGCTATAGAGATCAAAACAGTTTTTTGTACCAGGCTGTAAACATGTTTATTTCTGCTGTGAAGTTGAAGTTGGACATTTTAATATGGGGGCTTATGGAGACTGATTTCTTCTGTAGCCAGCCTCAAGTGGGCGTTTGGGGGAACTGCAGTTTTTGGCACTTCACACAAATAATCTAGTGCCTTCCCATCAAAGCATGTCCATGTACCTATTGCTAAACACTAACCACCATAAGGGGGTCTGTTGTTGCTTAGACGTATCAATACATGACGTGCATGTTAACTCAAGAGAAACACATTGTATAATCTTGTTGGTTATAAATATTATATACTCTCTCTCCCTCACAGTTCTGCTGAGTTTCCATATTTCCCACAGTCTGCGAAGGCAACACCCTATCGCAGCATCGCAAGACCTCTTCAGGTGTCTCTCCTGAGCCGCCGCGCACAGCCGAGCCAATGGAGGAACTATAACGCGGCGGCATGGCGGACAGAGAGAAGAGGAAAGGCACCCCGCCGGCTGACCGCAACATCCAGGTGAACTCCCCGGCCAGCTTCAGGTAAGAACCCCGGGGGAGGGAGCCCTGGGAGGGGAAGGGGGTGGTGGTGGTGGGGGCGAGTTTCGATCCCCCCTTTTGAAGGCTGTGAATGAGCGATGAGCCAACACCGCTCTGCAGAGCTGAAGGTGCTGATGCTGGCTCCTCGGAGCCGCTGCAGCTGCGCTTGGCTCCGCTCAGCTTTGCAGATTGAAGTCGCATGTTTTTGTGTTTGGGCGTGTCTGCTCCCCCGAGGACCGAGACGAGCTGCGTGCTCCCTGCTTTCACTACAAGAATACATTTTCATACATTGTCGCATACTTTTTTTAATCATCTGCTCCAACCCCAAATAATCATTTGTAATAACTGGAAAGCAGCATTACGAGTTCCAGCTTCGATTAATCAGTCGATATTGGCCTCATTTGCTGCTTTTTCCTGACATAAACATGTTTTCACTGAAGTACAGTCTCCCTCTGTCCACAATAGCTTCATTATGAGCTAGATTTACAACAACACATGCTGGTTTAATGTAGTGATATCCCTGTAGTTCAGCCAGTGGCTTAATGTATTTGTGGTGCACATTGATGTTTTTATTAACAGTAATCACATCATATTCATCTCCTATCACTATAATAGGCTATTAGAGAAACTCACATTGTGTGTGTGCAGGACTGAGTGCTGAGTTTACAGCAGCCCTGTCAGAGCTGTAGTAGTACCTTTCCTCTGATAGAGGCTGTATTGTTTGGATTCATCGTATTAGCAGGCAAATTTGAAGTTTAGCGCAAACATTTTAAATATTCCTCCAACAGAGACACATCATTGCAGATCTGTAGACAAGACAAATGCCCAAAACAAACATCTAGACTGATACCTAAACAAATAACCCAACATACAGACAATAGACAATACCTGCACCAACCTGCATATGTGCACACACACACACGCACTGCAGTAGTGTAGTGTAAATCAGGATATATACAGAGATCGGTGAATGGACCAAAAATAAAAACTATAAACAGAAGATGACGTTAAATGGATAATTAATAATGTAAATAACTAGAATGGTTGGAATATAGTAAAATTATATAATCGAGTATAATGGGGTCTCAAGACTGGTTCACGGGTATAGCAACGGTTTTGTAAGGGCAACATCAGCCTGGAGGTTTGGAAACAAAAAAACTGGTTGTTGCCAGAATTTTACCATAATAAATATAACTTTTTTCTGCTATGGCAGTAATAGGATGTTTGTAGTGCTGTTGAATTTACAGTAAAGGTTGCCATTTTATTCCATATTTTACCGTATAAATGCAAGTTTTTTTTTCATCAAACACACTGTTTTGCTGTATTGACATTTCACAAGGTTTTGCCGTGAAATATATATATATACAATTAACAGTCTGCCATTTAAAACACTGATTTATTCTGTATACATTCCCTTATGAAGTTTTATATTTTGAATATTTCCTGGCAAATTTTACGGTATTTTGCTGTCACGGTTTGACAGTGTCTGCCAGTCTTTTCTGCTTTTGTCTGTTTCATGTTAGTCTCAGTTTCTTTTGATTCTCAGATTGTTGTTCAGACTGAAGAATCACTTCAGGCATTTTACGCTAATCATGATAATAATCAGTTTCATAAAATCATAATTTCTAGGTTAGTTGATTATGAAAATAGTGTTGTAATTTGCTACAGTAAAGGTTACCCAGAGTTCACCAGGTGATCAGTCAGAGCTAATTCAGCAGCTCAACATGTCAGAGAGCTGAGCAGGGTGAGGGGATTAGCTGCATGCTGTTGACATAAACAGACACACACACACTCTCAAAGATCCTTACATCCTTTCATGGGGAGACGCTGTGATATTTCATTGGCATTACTTGGTGGATGGTGGCTTGTGATCATTAGTCCCCAGTGAGACCACAACACACACACAGAAACACACCCTCAGGCTCAGCGTGTCCCTGTCTCATTAGCTGAGCTGCACACATCTTTCTTCAGTTTTTCATCATTTCTTCAGTGGCATCGCAGTCGTTCCAGCAGAGTTTGATTTGTCTGACAAAAAAAAATATATAAATAAAACGAATAACAGCCTCAAAGTTACACAGAACATCAATAAAACTCTCAGGAGGGGGAAAGAAGCAGCAGAAGCAATACAGCATCTATGATCTAAATGTAAACTAAAAGTGTCGCATCATCGTGAAACTACAAAACACAAGATACTACACAGTGAAACTGCTAGAGCTTGGCCCTGCTAAATATTTTATCATTGAACATTTTAAGCTGGAAAGACAAATAAAAAAGAATAAATGAATTGCTTTAAAGCAGGAGTTTCTCATCACATGTAATGTAAGAGTCTGAAGAGTATTTATTGATATTTCTTATTGAGTTGTAGTAGTACCAGATAATCCACAACCTCGGGGTTGGCCCAGTCCCAGAGCAGCCATATGTTGGCATCCGTTCCTGCCTGCCTACACACACTGTGGTCGAATCCTCCGTCTTTTCCCGACCTGCTGCTGTTAGAGAACAGGCTGTCGATCTGCTGCCGCCGTCTGTGCAGCTCTTCGTGTGGAGATATTCAGCGACTGAGCTTGCAGAAGCAGCCCACCTTTTAAATCCAAAATTCAATCCACTGTTTCCGATTTTGAGGCCCCTAAAATTACGGACGGATCAACGGGAGTCAGTGTGGATAGCTAACGAAGCTATAGCTTGACAAATGAAGACTTTAGGTGAACTGTCCCTTTAAATTCTCCCACACTGCATTGATCATCTGTGGCACGAGAGGGCGTAGCAGGAGACTCTTTCATGTTAGCACAGTGTGTGTGTGTGTGTGTGTGTGTGTGTGTGTAATTCAGCATGTAAGGAGCAGTGGGACAGTATAGGATTGCAATCCATGCTGTAGTGCCTTATGGGGGAGAAAAAAAAGGAACTGATGGCATCTGTGACCTGAAACCAGAGATCCCTCTTGAGGCAAAACTAATCCCTCTCACAAGCAATCAATATTTTCAATATTTTAAATTAATTATGGCACACTAAACATGTAAACAATTTTTAATTCATGGAGATTTAGATTTTGTTGTTTATACTTTTCTTTTTTTTTATCCTTAAATGGGAGTTAATATCATTACTGTATATTGCTATGTGTCAAGACATCATGTTGTCCGATCAGCAGTACATGGACTAACTCATTCAGTGTTTGACTTTGGACTGATGATGATGATGAAGTACGCTTTGTTAAGTCTGCAGGCAGGTCTGATCTTTAAGATAGACTGTCCACGCGGTTGTCTGCAAGTGATCAGATCAGATTTGTATGTCCAGACATCACCTACCTATCTGCATGGGTTGCTGTGGTAACGACAGTAACTGTGTATGCTGGTGACATGGCTTTTCAACATGGAAGCAGCTTTGTCTTTACAGAAGCCTCCACCTAAAGTACCGGCAGACAGCTTATTTAAGCGTCTGTCTGTCCACGGAGCTGTCTGTTTTTGTCCTGGTAGCAGCTGCATGATTCTGCTCAGCTGCTCTGATGCACTTCCATCACTTTGGATTTGTCGTTGTGTGTCGGGTTGCGAGTGACACAAAAGACACTTTGAAATCCGATTTGAGCGGCCGGAGCACCTGGACTGAGACGCATCTGTGGAAATCTGATTGGAATCGCATTTCAAACCACCTCCAAATGTGGCTTGGATCAAAGTTCATGTGTTTTTCTTTTGCTTTTCTGCATAAAATCTGGATCCGAATTTGGTCTGGCAGTCTGAAAAAAGCCTTATTGTGTTGGTATGAAGTTACAACAAATACATTTTGGATGAAGGAACAACGACCTGAACGACCTGAACGCATTGAGAATGTTTTTAATTTGTTTCACACCAAAATATCCAATTGTGCAATTCAATATGTGCGTGTAGTGACTACAGCATAACAAAATGTTTCATGGTTGTCATAGCATTTAGTTAAGGTTAGGGAAATGTGATTGTTAAGCGAAGCCACAATCTTTCCCTGACCTCAACCAAAGTTCTTTTAGTAAAAGGACTTGGTGTCTAAGGTGGGGAACAATGTACTTGGGGAAACAATATAATAATACTGTATATAAAAGTAGTTTCTTGGAGACAGGGTTGCATAATGTCATATGAACTAAACTAAAATACTAAAACTCCCACGTGGGAATATGTTTAATTGCCTCTGAATACTTGCATACTAAAAAGCCTCCTGGCAAAAAAGTGATGACTACCTTTTGAATTATTAAATTTCCTGCATTTATCACGTGGGAGAAGAGCATAATCACATGTTATTTCGAACATACTCTGTAGTCTGAATTCTGTGATCGCATGATGTGAAGAAATTAGATAATAAAACCAAAGGATCTAAGCAAATGTTTTAAAATGCGCAGATCACTGAATAATGAAATTGACAGAGCAGAAGTGTTCATGATCTCGCCCCCTCTCTCTCTTTTTCACTAATTCACTGGCATAACCTCTTTCTTTCCTTTTCATCTTTTCACTGCAGCCTCCACACTTGACATGACTGTTGACAATATCTGCTCAGGCAGATGGATTCACAGGGTGTGGGATATGAAAGGGGAGAGAGAGAGAGAGAGAGAGAGAGAGGGAGGCAAGGGAGGTTAAGCAGATTTTGAAATGTCAGATTCGTTGCATTTATCTTTCATGGACTTTCATGTTTTCTTAAAAAAAAAAAAAACTTTTCAGAGTTTTCAAGCAGGATTGTCTTTCCGTCTTTTTATCCTCAGAGAGACACAGAGAGATCGAGATCGAGTGACTGAGACAGACAGAGAAAGAGAGAGAGAGAATTTAAATTGAGCTGATTTGAATTTCACCCACAGCAGAAGCTGACATAGTGGACGGTTATTGCTCCGGTTGCAGTTCCCTCCACGCTGATTATTTACTCCTGTCACTCATTTCTGCTGACACGGCACGTTCCACCTAATGGCACCTCCCCTCTGCTTATACAGTGCATCTCTCTGTCTGTCTGTCTTTGTCTCTGTCTCACACTCCTTATTATCCTAAAAATGGAGCAGTCATACATTTTACATCCTTAACAGAATTATGGTGTTTACGTTAATTCTTTAGTGTTGTATTTTTTCTTGTTTTTCCAAGTATTTTTAATAAGATTGTATCTTATTTTGGTAAGACACTAAATCATTTTAGCATATTTTCCATTGTTGAACATTTCCTACTGTTCAAACTGTGGCCATAAGGACTCCAGACACGTCTCTAATATGAGCCTGTTTAAAAATATAAAGGGATAGTTGAAATACCTAAAAATATCAGTTCCAGAATTTGAGAATATATTTTGCAGGAAAACAAAATCAATAGTGCGTCATATGTTTTTGACTTAAATATGATTGTTACATCAGACTGCAAGCAATGACTACTGTCATTATCGGTTAATCTATTGATTTTTTTCTGTCATCTCAGTGTGACAATGTGAGGACAAATAGTCAAATGTGTATAAGGTGTCACCTTCCAAATGCTTGTTCAAAACACTACTCTATTAGGTCTTGTTACGAACATGCTGGTACTATGATGAGATCTATTAAGCTTGCCCTCTTAGCCAAGACAGGCTTAAGATGCCTTCAGACGATGATCTGATCATGGTTTGAATGCATAGACAGTATACAGCATGGATGTCATATCCGTGATGTCACCCGTGGGTTTCCGAAGACCTGTTGCGAAGCTCAGTGTGGTGGCTCTGGCCGCTGCCATCTATGTAGTCCGGCCTCTGTCGGCTGTCCGCCAATCCAAGAATGGGCGAAGATGTGTAGTGTGGGTGGAGTTGAGGCGGGCTGAATGAAGCCTGTATGCTCAAACAAGCCTGTAACAGCGCCCACCTGTCAATCAAAGCAGCCATGCTCTTAATTATGCATAACTTTAAGTCTAAATATAAGAGAAATTTACCCTCCATACATATCACCATCTATGGAGACCAAAACTGATTTTTGTACCAGGCTGTAAACATGTTTATTTCTGCTGTGAAGTTGGACATTTGAACATGGGGACTTATGGAGACTGACATGTTCTCTAGCCAGCCTCAAGTGGCTGTTCAAAGAACTGCAGTTTTGACACTAGTGGTGGCTTCACTTCACAGCCACGGAGGTTGCCTCTTGATTAAACATCTCTCTCTCACACACACACACACACACACACACACACACACACACACACACGCACACACAAACAAACCTGGGATACCTCGCTCTCTTTCGTTCTGTCTCACAAGACTAACATTAATATTTATTTTGCTCAGATACAATTTGTGTGTGCTCTGTGTGTTTTTATAAGATTTTCTTCGTGTTCCTTCAGCTTGTTTTTCTTCTTTCTGTGCTCAGTCAGTTGTGCAGAGAGAAGTGTTTGAAGCTCTTCTGTTATGTGTGTTTGTGTATATGAGAGTGAGAGAAAGCGAAAGAGCTCCATAGGTTCTGGCCAGTTGCCGAGAATGCGCTGTATGGCCATATGGCTGCGTGTTGGTAGCTCCGAGTGTAGAAAAATTGGGATGCAGTGTCTTTGACCTTCCAGAAGTAATGTTTGAAGCCTGTGTTTTTTTGTTTTTTTTTCAAAGCACTACTTTAAATTGGGTCAAAACACGTGTCAGTGGCAGCTGCCCCACACAGCGGCAGCGGTTAAAAGATTAATTAAGAAAACCTTGCAAATTAATGCCGAAATCACATGATGAAAATGATACTTCCAGTGAGTCTAATGCAACACTGACGACTGTTTTAAAGAGGGACTGGGCCCCACAGGACTGGTCCATCTCTCAGGTCGGGTCCCCCTAGTGGCCTTGCACGCTTCCGTTTTGTGGAGTGAATTTGCAGCGTTTCTCTCTTGCAGTTGTTTTGGGGTTTTGTGTGTTTTAGGTATTTGCAGCATTTTTCTTTCGCATTTCTTTTGTGGGTTTGCATGTTTTTGCTTCTGCTTCGTTTCTGTGATTGCAGCATTTCTCTTGCAGCGTTTTTCTGTTGCATTTGTAGTTTGTGTGTTTTTGGTTTTGCATCATTCCTGTGTTTGCAGCGTTTGGCCGTTTGCGGCGCGTTTGCCCTTGTCGGCCACCGTACTTTAGTCCTCATTTAAAGCTACGATCATTGATTTCTGTCCACCAGGGGTCGTAAAAACAAGTTGACAGACAGCTGAAACATTAGTATAAAGTTGTTATAGCTTACAAAGTAGCAAAGGAATTGCCACAAAGCAATTTTCTTTATATATGTACAGATCTGATAATGCAAAAACTCTCCCCTCACACAGTTTTGCTACAATAATGGCCCCACAATTTCAGTTATTTTAGCTCAGGTTTGGTCTCCTCCACCAAAATACCATCAGCTTAAGTTGCTGAATGTTGCACTTTCTTCACCAATAACTTTTCACAGTATATTGTAATTTGATTTTTACTGATCAGTGCTGCGTGAACAGTCTCATTTGTGTTATTAGAGAATCTCTCTCTCAGCTACATTAGCAAACTGAGATACACCTCATTGCTTCATGAAATTATCGAAGCGTTTTGTGGCTAAAATGAACACGATGCTCCTATATGCAGAATTATTACCTACATACAGTGCAAGCTCTGGTCTGTGAGATGCTTGCAGGAGGTTTTAAGGTGAGTTGGGTTGACGGGGTTAATGGAGTGTACAGTACACCGCACGTGGGCGTGCTCACAATTTCACACACGCATTGATTTTGCGAGGAAGCTTTAGCAGCTGCCTCAACAAGGAAAGATCAGCACAGGTTAAAGAATAAATCCAGTTTATTGTGACTTTTTTTGTATGTTTTACCTTGATATCTGTCGGCAATAATAATGTTGTGTTTGTCGAGATAATGGCTTAAATCTGGGAACACAACAGACAGGGCAAACCCCGAGGTAAGCAAAACCTCTGCAGAAGAAAAGAAAGGATATATTACATCCCTTACAGTTTGCAGACCTATCACATTTTTCCTGCAAGATTAGAGAGTATTACATTTAAATTACCTTAAAATAAGTGGGGATGAATTAAAGACAAAAACAAAATAAGTCCAGATTATCTGGATAAACTGTTGGCTGCTTTACTTGTTGCCCGCTCTTCTGACTTCTTTTGTTTTATGCCCTGTCACTTGTCTTTTTTATCAATGTCGCCGTGTTGCCAGAGCTCAGCAATTACCTCGGGAGAGTGCAGCGCTATCTCGACTGATCAAGATAATGCCCGAAAGTACAAGAACAGACTCCGCGTTGTACTGAAACAGAATTTTCCTTAAAGAGGATGAATGGAGAGAAAGGCGGAGAGGAAAATTAAGGGTCTTATGATCAATGGACTTCATGAATAATTGAGTATGACAGTGTTTTGCAGGGAGAGAGAGAGAGGAGTGTCCTCTTGTGCTGATGTTTTGGCATTGGATGATTTGCTAACACCAGCACTTTCCTGCAGTGGCGTAGTAAATCTGATGCACACCGGACAGAGTAAACATCAAACGGAAAAAGAGAGAGAAGAGAGCGAGTGAGGAGCAGATTATATAACACTACTCCTCTGTGGCAGATTCAGCTCCTCTGCTTTAAATAATTCCCCACCCTTCATCGCTCTCTCCTCTCTCCCCCCCTCCGGATGAGCGGCAGCGGCGGCGGTAAAGGGCTCTGAATCGGACGCCTCTCCCATCGACCCGGACGAGCTGCACCCCCTCCTCCTCCTCCTCCCTCTCCTTCGGCTCTCTTCCTGCTTGCTCCTCCCTCTCGCCCACCCACCCTCCCTCCTTCACTTTCTAACCCTCTTGCTCCTTCTCCTCCTCCTCCTCCTCCTCCTCCTCCTCCTCTTCTCTCAGCTGTGGATGCCCTCCTCACTTACAGTATGGACTCGGGAGGGGAAGGAGAAGAGGGTTGGATGGAGGACCAGTGGGAGAAATGGTAGGGCATCTCTCTCATTCTTCTCTCTGTGCATTTTTATTTCTGTTTCACTGGCATGCAGCAACATGGCTGTGTGTGACCTTGTGAGTGTGTAACTGCTAAATATGCCTGTATCTCGCTATATGTCGTCTCCTTGCATCTTAAAAGCTCAGGGCAGGCATGCCCTTGAAGGAGAGCAGATGCATATGGCCGTGTGTGTGTTTGTGGTTAAAGAAGAGCGTGCAGCAGAGGCTGCTGGTTTATGTTGACCAAAAATAGTACCAGTGAAGCCACAGAGGAGAGCACATATCACACTTTATGTTGGTGTGTGTGTTATAGCAGCATTGCCGACGTAGGAGATGTGTGTTTTAAATGTATCCACACGGTGTGAGAGTGAATTTGTGTCTGGAATTTGTTCTCATTCAGCAAATGATGGAGTAAGGTGGTTGTTTTCTCTGGATGTGGTGAATCTGACAGGATGGTCCTGATCCTAATCCTCGTCTTGGTCCTGTCCTTGCAGGAGGACACCGGTGATGAATGACAGACAGCGTGCAGCCTTGTAATCTCTCAGCAGGGGCATACATTTGTAAATTATTAGGGAGAGATGTGGGTGAAGGTATACATGCATCTGCTGTGACAAATGCTGGGCTTAATGTGTATGAGAGTGCGAGTTGATTGAATCATAACAGCACGTCACAGATGCTAGTCCTGTGAGACTGTAACATGGTAAGAGATGTGCAGGTGTAAAATATTTATAGTTATAGCATGACTGTTCTGCGTTTCACTGATGCATTAGCAAATTTGGCAATAAATACATAAAAAGGCAAATTTGGGAGGAAACAGGATTCAGTTTTTTCACCTTTTTTTCAGTTTTTATTCATCTCTTTTTTTTGCCTTGGGGTATTTTGGTCTGTAATTAGCAGCTCATTTGCATTTTTCTCTTTAGTTTCTCATGCTGGAAGCATTTTCCTGATCTGTCTCCACCACAACGCAACCTTTTCCCACTATAAACTGCAAGAGCAGCAGAGAATCTAACAACTTGTAGGCCCGTAGGAAACCTAAAATCCTGGTGCAAATCAGGATGAGCTGCTAAAACGATGACCCTCATCCATATTTGACCTTGCGTGCTACTTGTTAAATAAAAGCTGCAGTCAACACTTACAAGCAAACAGTAGGTAAATACAGTGCTGTTTGCATCAGGGTCATAGCCGGATTCAGATAAAGACTAATGAGCTGGCCGGGCCCATTATGGCCCGAGCGCGAGGTCATGCTGTCCTTCATTAACACAAGCAGAGAGGCAGGCCGAGGAGGCACAAACACATCAGTAGGCTGTCCTGTCACCTCCCACTGTCAGAATAATGCAGGAGTTTATCCCCAAATCTTTAGCGACACAAACCGAAACATCCATCCTGCAGCGTTGCTGGCCTCTGATGTCATTTAACAACAAACTGTGGGCATGTCTGTGATTTCATGTTTCTGAAGGGATGTTTTTGGAAAGCTGATATTTTAGCAGTTATGTATGGCAAATTAGATCGTATCCGAGAAATGACCGAAGAGCAGTCGAGGCTCAAACGTATCCTTCGTTAAGCCTTTAAACCATCACTGTATCCATTTTGTACAGTAAACAGAGTGTAAGTCAGTGATGCACCTTAAAACACAGGGTGTCTACCTGAAGAGGAGTTTACATAATCAGGAGAGCACAGAGGCTAATTAAAAATCAATGTTACTGTTATTGATACTGTGGCAGAGAAAGACCATACATACTGAGAACAGGATCACTGAACAGCACATGTAATATTAAAATTGTCCCTGGAGAGGTGAACTCAGACACATTAGAAGTAAAATTAGCTAATGAGACTCTGACATTGTTGAAAGGAATTTATATTTTAAGAGATTTTTGGCGTCTTCTGAGTTGACTAAGATTTCTTGAGTGTCTGTTAGAGAACTACGCTGTTGCAGTGGCTTCAGCATTGAGCTTACATGAACTTTTACTCACATGCGTGCTACATTGAAAGTCTGTTAACCTGTAAGCTGTAGTTAAGTCAACTGAGCATTGTAGCATTCTGCATATCAGGTCCTGTCCTCATAAGCTGCTGCTTTGCATCCAGCTGATTCTCGGATGTTGATGCATGATTAACATTTTTATGGTTATAGGTGACTCAAAACACTCCAAGCACCCAAACATCCACTTCAACCCTTTTCCAATGACTTTTGTGCTGTATAAGAACATCAACCCCCCCTGAATTAGAAAAAATTCCCATTGAACATAGTCTAGTTTCCTTTCTAACTTTTTTGGCAGGGCAAAATTATAGCATAAATATTTATATTTTGTAGGATAGGGAGTTGGTCCAACAGATTTCACCATTCTTGGCATCTTCTCAAAAAGCTATAATGATAACCGGCTGTTAACAGAGATAAAAATGATATAACTAGTTAAAGTCCTGTGAAGTAACAGTGTCACAGTAATGATGTCGGGGTCGGCATGTTGTTACTACAGTGATAACACGATGAATGTGTCACAGGGATCTCTGACCTGGAGAACATCAGCCAGTCTGCTGAGTCAGCCTGCATTGATCACTGTATTGTGACTGGTGTCTGAGTGAGATGACGGTTATGCGTCATACAGGAATACAATCCCAGAGGAAAATATTCAGGGTTCGTGACTTTCAAGGTTATAGATAGGTCTGTTTAGTGATCTTAAAGGAAAATTAGGTTTGGTGTGTGTGGTGTCTTTTGTTTATAGTATAGTCTATGCAAAAATATGAGAGATATGGGGCATATTTGTAGCCTAGAGGTCAGGTGTATCATATAACTGCAATCTACAATTGCTGGATGTCATTTCCCATATCTTAGACAGAAATAAAGACAACATGCCCAGAAATTAATCCTAATGTCAGAGTTTTAGGAGGACACCTTTGCAGTATTAAAACCAAAAAATAGATTTTGGGTATCTTCACACTAGGAATGGAAATCCGGAACCGGATCTAGTTGGGTATGGCTCAGAGATTAGTAATTCTTTTTAGCAATGTCTGCATGTTTTTCTGACAGTTGCGCACTGCAAAATAATGATGTCAAACTCATCATGTGCTGCTGGGAATTTGCTTACAACAAGAGGAGGTCATGACAAAGAGGAAGAGACAGTGCCAAAGCGTGGCTTCATTTTACGAGAAAGATGACAACCGTGCTAGTTTTAATGTCTGTAAAACGATCGTTTCAAGTAAAGGTGACAACACCGGCAATGTGCTGAAACAGCTTTCTGTGCAACGTGGGCTTAAATTCCAGGAATGCCGTGCATTTTACAGTCTACACAAGAGTGACGCTGCTTCCCAAACAAGCGGCATGTCCGTTGCCAACGGTAAATATTCTGTCATTAGCGCCACGCAAGCAGCATTAACAGACTTTTTATTTGACTAAGAAAACATTGATTAAATCAAATGCTGTACAAACTCTGATTTCATACATTTTAGATGATGGCAGACAGAGAGACTAAGAGATGATGAACAGTTGTGTTGACATTGAAAACCTTTGTAGGGCTACTTTTAATTGATCAGGAATCAATAAGGAAATAGGTAAAGAGTCAGACCAACAAGCAGAATCGAAAATGGCATTGGTGTCAATGAATTACGTATCAATACCTGCTTCAGACTTTGGGCACTTCAGTACCCGAGACTGTTCTTCCTGAGAGTCTGGAACTTCTGAGGAGGTATGGACGCTCCTGTTGAAAAAAGCGTCTCTGTACCACCAAGAAATATTTGGCTAGGATTCTCTACCAGTGAGCTCCAGTGCTTCTTGCTCCTGGAGTCCAAACCAGACGTGAAAAACAATCATTAAACACATTTGAAGCTGTCATATTCAGCATGAATATATGTATAACAAAAATAAATTGAGCATTTTAAGGAGCATTGTTCAACAGATGTTTGCTATGACCACTTAACGTGATCGTTCAGCTGTTTCGAAGTTGGGTTGTATAAGACACTTATCTATAGTCGGTGTATTATCTACAGTAGACAGCGGACAGCGTGCCCTCAGTTTGGAAAAGCAGACAGTGATCCTGGCACAGGATTGTGGATGAGGGGGCAGCAGAAAAACATTTGAGTTTATAATAAGTATACACTATATTAATAATGCTTTCACCACTTCACCTTGTTGTCAGATGGCCTTTTTTTGGGGTGCTAATCGTATAACCTCCGTATTTTTATGCAGAAGCTCGCCATGCACTTTATTTGCACCGTGACCGGACCTGAGAGATCAGACCACCAGAGGAATCATTTATGTAAATTGAGTGAATTGGTGAATTTCACCATAACTGTGACATGACCGTTCAGCTTGTTTGATGTGACCGCGCTCGACATTGTATGCCCTGAATGCTACCCTGTAACGTCTGAGCCTTGATGTGTGACAACATCATTTGCTCTGTATTATACACTCTGTTGGGTTTTTTTTCTCTTCCCGGCGTCTGCATCTCTCCTTACCCACAATTCACTGCAGCAAAGGGGTCACCCTGTCCCGTCCAGGTGGTTTATCTCCCAGCACTTCATTTGCTCCTCCTCCTCCTCCTCCCTCCATTCATTTGTGTCCCCATGACTCTCTCCATCCTCTCACTGTCCGCTGCCTCCATTTGCACTTTCCTCCGGGTTTGATCTACAGTCACGACATTGTTTCCTCTCACCTCTTCTTCACCATTCCCCTCCTCCTTTTGTCCTTGTGAAGGCCCAATTATAGGTCAAAACCTGCAATTCAGGCTCAAAATAACATGACATACTTATGGCTGATTGGCTCTGATTGGCATTCATGCATCATGTTTGCAGTCTTTCCTTTTCTTTCATTTGATTTTCTTTACTCTCCTCCTTTACTCCACCTTGCTCCTCCTTCCTGTAAGCAATGCTGATAACAGAGGGACACTCAGGAGCATATTGATTTTGTTCCTTTCCCAGGCATTGTCTGTATCGTAATATATTGCATTTGTAGTGAACCGATAAGCTTACAGTTTTGGGTTTTTTTTTGTTTTTTGTCTCCAGACCAACGCCCAGCAATTCAATTTTGCTGGGGCAAAAAAAAGTTCAGGTGGCGCCTTGAGTCAGATGTTGTTGCTCAGAGAAGGTCACGTCTGGTGGGTAAAGACAAGAACAGCTGGAGACAAATTGGCAGAGCTGATTTGTTTGAATGATAACCACGTAGTCAATGTGAGGCGATTGTGCACTGCTGAAAGAAATATCTTAAATCTCGAGTATTTTAAGACACTAGTCACTTAATTTAAGTGAGTGTGTTTTCCACTTAAGAATTCACTCAAATTAAATTTGACGTTTTGAATGTTAACACTGACATGAAAGTGAAAGGATTGAAATCAGACAATTAATTAGCTCTAAGCCTTTAAGCCTCTTGTAGCTAATTGTTTTGGTTCTCCGGGCTGCATGTGGACTGTATGGTTGGCCGAATTTGGATGAGAGCGTGGAGCTGGTGGGTGACATATTGTAAGTTGGGTTAGATGAAAACATTTGAGGCAAAAAAAATAGGCAATACAT
Organism: Argyrosomus regius; assembly: GCA_946959425.1. Lineage (NCBI taxonomy): Eukaryota > Metazoa > Chordata > Actinopteri > Sciaenidae > Argyrosomus > Argyrosomus regius. Next base: position 29,465,500 of record OX336882.1, read on the forward strand.
TAACAGAATCTTGATTCATATTTGATTCGCACTGCATAGTTTTAAGGTTTGATGCTGTGTGTTACACTGGATAGATTGATTGAAAATGGCTTGTCAGTCACAAAGTAGCGATGCCCCAATGCATATCCTCTAAATGGAGGTTTCTGAGTCTATTTGCCCTGCAGTGGTCAAAGAATATTTATTGCATTACATTGCTAGTGCTGGTGTCATTCTATCAACAAATCCCATAAAAATGCAATGCATTTGTCCATCTCATAATTCTTTCTGACTTACTTACCCAGTTTGTGGCACTCTGCCCTAAGCCTATTCCTCAACAATACAGTTGTTGAGTTTTGGGTAACTCTGGTATAGTAGATTGTTGGAAACTCTTTTCAGCGGATTAGTACACATTTGGTGCATTAGTGAGCATCCACAGCAGCAGGATGGCATACAGTACGGAGGGTTGACCCTTATCATTTGGTCTTTTGATGGTATTTGTTGACAGTAAGAGCACAATCTGATCTTTCTCCTTTCCAAGTCAGCTGCTACACTTGTATTTATAGTCACATGTGAGATCCTTTACTCGCTAACAATAGATTGCTAGATTCACATACGGTCTAGCTGTCTTCTTCTGTTTCTTTCTCTTACCCTCCTTTCCACCCTTCGGCCTCCTTCTGGGCCTCATTATAGAGGTAAACAGATGCTTCTATCCAGGCTATTTAACTCCCATACCAGTCACGTGACGGCTATGGCTGCAGCTGTGCGTACTTTTGCAAGAGGAGACAGCTGCAGTGTTGATGAGTGGCCAGTGGCCAGAGATGATGTTAGCATCATGCAGCAACAGGGGGAATCGTAGCTCTCCAAACTCACCGGGTCTCTTTGACAGCTTTCTGGTGTGCTTCTTGTGATCGCTGTCATCTTCTCTTTCCTCCCTCTAATAACATTTTCCTGCTGTCTGTTATGCCCAGGAGACTGCCGGGTAAAGAGATAAAAGGCGGACATAATTATAGATGGGGAAAACTGAAGCATTGTTTACTGGAAGCTAATTGAATCCTGCCACAGACAGCAGGACTGTTCATTTCATGCCTGACACTGGAGTGATGTCCAGGCTTTCTGCAAGAGCAATCAAGACCTTCAAGACCCCTGCAAAAAATAAATGGTTTCTTCCTTTGACTGACAGAACCAAGCTGTGTCGTAGGGAGGCAACGGATGCAAAGGCTGACGCTTTGTAATGAAGGGATTATTAACCTTGGACAGAAGCTGACTTCATGGTCGCTCAGTTGTTCAGTTATATCAACAGTAATAAGCCTGATTGCCATTACAATCCTGGTCCCCAGATGATGAATCCTTACATATATATTTAGTCACCTTGGCTCATTGTTCCGCACCACTGTCATGTCAACATTTCTGCTTTTACACAATAAATGACCAAATCATGCCATGACATTTACTGAGCACATACATGCTTCATCCCCAGAGGATGAACCTCTCTGATTTAGCTAAGAACATAGAAGCTCTATGTTTATGAATGAACATTTATGGTGTTTACATGCCGCTAATATGGCTTTTAGTTTTGTTAAATTCTTGATCAAATTGTTGATTTGTTTGTAACAACATGCACATTTGCATATGGATCTCTATATTTGATCTGTTTGTTACAGGCAAGAAGTAACTTTGTTCAGTCTGCTCTCAAGTCTGTTGGTTTTAGTTATGAGAGTATGCTCACCATCTGTGATGATGCATTTCCCTTTCACTCCACTACCACTATGAGTCAGTCTCCCTATCACTGTTGATGTGTAGCTTTATTCAGGCTGCCAATACTTAACAAGTAGCTTGCGGTACTAGTCATATATCTGTTGTCACTGAGCAGGGATATGATGAGAAAGTGCTGACAGTTTTTTCCTTTCCTCTTCTCTAAAATCTGAACCTGCTTTCGCAAAAATAGTGAATGAAGAATTACACAGAAATGACTGTAAAATATTATAAGATTGGTTGTTTGATTATATTTCACGAATAAGAGCAGACAATATTCATTGAATAAGTAAACTTTAGTGGAGGAATAAAGCACCAAAATCTTATGATTTACTTCAACCCACACCCCCATTTATATTAAGATAAGATAGACAAGATAAGATAGACCTTTATTGTCCCACATTGGGGAAATTCACAATGTTGCAGCAGCAAAGTGGATAGTAACAGAAAAAGAGCTATTAGCATAAATAAGAATAAGAAATAGGAAAAAAAATAATATAATATAAAACACTATAAACACACTATAAACACTATAATATAATATAAAACACTATGTACAGAACAGACAATAGAAAAAAAAACAACAGCAGTTGCACGGGGGATATTAAATTGCATTACTATACTAATGCTATATAAACCTTAAATAAATGGCCTATAATAAACTACAATGTAGTTCAAATCCATTATCAAACGCTTATATTTGCTTACAACTACATTAAAAGTGTAATTAACAAGTTATTATAGGTCCAGTGTGTCAGATAGGGGGGTTTTATTTACAGAAATGGAATATAAAACATCTAACTGTGTTTTCATTAGTGTATTATCAGCTGAAAATAAGAATCATTATGTTTTTGTTACCTTAGAATGAGCCTTTTATATCTACAGACACACTGGGTCCTCTTTCTACACCATAACCACCATGGTGAAATTCTATTCATATCTCATCTTACAAAGTTTGCATGGATGCAAAACAATAACTTTTATTTACTAGTGTGAATATTTCAAAAAAGGTAGGATATGGTCCTTATTTTTAATTATATACCTCCAAAATGAGCAGTGAACCTTGTGATTCAGGTTCACATGTGTGATTTGTAGTTGGTCTTGGATTTTGTTTTGGAGTTGCCACCCTGTCAGACAGAGAATCCGGTCAACAACAGATTTTGAGATGTACTTTGGTTACTGATGAGTGCTGAAGGATTAACACTGATTTCACTCCCCCTCATCCTCCCCACGCCCTTCCTCTTTTCCTCTTTCTCATCCTAATCCTCCCCCTGCAACCAGGTTGACCCATGACATCAGCCTGGATGAGTTTGAAGATGACGACCTGTCGGAGATTACAGAGATCACAGACGAGTGCGGGATGAGCCTCAACTGCAATGGACCGGATATAAAGGTAAGCTGCCTCCACAAAGAGCTGGTTCTCAGCAGATTTCATGAAATAAGCTTTCTATGAAGTCTTCCACTTTTCGGGTGTAGATTTAGTGGCAGACTTCACACTTCCCAGCTGCAAGTGAACAAAGAAAAATGTTTTTTTTTTTAAATCAGCAGCTTCTTCTCAGTCAGAGGTGAATTTGAGCTGATTTCACAAAAGTAAGTGCATCTGCATAGTCTACTTTCACACTGAGAGCAGATTCTTATATCAGGAAAGGATTGAGTCTTTAGATCTATTAAACTTTGTCTATTAAGTCTTTAAGTTTCTTTGTCTTTTATCTATACACAGAGGTGTAGCAAAGGTTTACATCACTGCCAGGTAGCTGCAAAGTGCCATTGTTTGCAATCTGCAATTTGAATGGTGATATTTAAACATGCTGTAGTCTTCAAGCCAATATTGTGTTATGATTTGAGGTGGTGTTACATTTACATTTAGTCATTTAGCTGAATTTGATGCTGGCTGCAACAGGTAGCCAGTAGAGCTCGATGAGCAGTGGGGTAACATGTGACCTTTTGGACTGGTTGAAGACAAGGCGGACCACCACGTTCTGGATCCTCTGAAGGAGTTTCACTGTGCAGGCTGGGAGGCCCGTCAGGAGGGCGTTACAGTAATCTCGTCTTGAGATGACCACAGCTTGTGTGAGGAGTTGGGCAGCATGTTGAGTTAAGTAAGGTCTGATTTTTTTTGATGTTGTAAAGTGCAAAACGGCGTGACCAGGCGACATGATTAGAGTGTTAAATCATAGAAGAGAGTAGCAGCGAGGTGTAGTAGAAAGGTTGTGCTACAGCAAGGTTTAGCATCTTGGCTCACCCCAGAGCAAAGCTGCTGCCGGTCTTGACTGATGTCATGTGTAAGGGGACAAAATGTCTGTCTTTGGCTCTGCTCGGCCACCTGCTGACCCACATAAATGCATAATGTTATACCTTGATTAAGACAGATTTTTAACATCTGGATACGTCTTACACACTGGACCTTTAGTCTAGTATGACTGCTTTGCGAGCATTCAGCAACGTTCGGATGAAGTTTGAGCTCGGCGAGGGGTTGGACTCTCCTCTCTGTGGCATTTTGTCCTGAACAGCTGCTGTATTCAGCTTCCTGCCAGCAGAGGAAACCAGCCAGAGGCAGAGAGAGAGAGGGAGAGAGAGAGAGAGAGAGGCCTGACAGACGGTGACAGAGATGCGAGGTAGAAACCTTGAGTCTAATTATGTACGACTGCCCGGCTGCTTCCTGGTTATCTAAATAATTCAGTCTGAGCTGTTTACTGTTAGAAACTTTGCTGAAGTGGAGACTTTGTGTATGTGTGTGTGTGTGTGTGTGTGTGGCCATCATGGGGCTGACTAGCACCCTCATTTTCTCGAGTTTTATTGGCGTAAAAATGAGTGGGTCATTAATGAAAACTGGAGCGCTGCTGAGAGAGAGAGAGATGTGGAGTGGTAGAGAGGGGGGAAAATATAAGCAGAGGTAAATTTATTATTCTGTCAGTTCTCTCCGACTCCATTCCCAGTGAAACCATCACCACCACCACCATCTCCTCCATTCAGCAACCGTAACCAAGGCAACAGGAGGGTCGAGGGGCTTTTTTCAGTGTAATTTATACGAGTGGATGAGTGTTTTTTTTTTTTCTTCTGTGACTCGTATTGGATTGATTTACTGAGCTGGTGACCTGACAGATGAGAAAATCGCTCCGATATTGCTCCGAGAGTGCCTGAAATATTTTTAGGTTGAAAAGCCGGTTCTCACTCCTTCCACTTTTTCACGTCTTCCTATCCCGGGAGCTAATTATAGCCCAGATTATTGAATGTGAGAGCTCTCTGCAGGAGGTGTGTGTGTGTGTGTGTGTGTGTGTGTGTGTGTGTGTGTGTGTGTGTGTGTGTGTGTGTGTGTGTGTGTGTGTGGACATTGATGACTCATCCCCGTGCAGGGACCTCACAGAGATCAAAATCCAAAATGGCTCCTTGACTGGTAAACATGAAACGGTTTTGACAGCAGCAACAAAAACAAACCTGTCACTGAGTGTTGTCACTCTCGGGACATGAAGCTAACTATAAGGCGTATAAGGAGCGTTTCAGAGGAGGGGGGGTTTGTTGCATCCTTTTGCAGGGATAGAGCAGGCTCTGCTGGTTAATCTCAATTATGTGTTTTGCGTCCATCTCTCAGTCTCGTGTCATTATGCCTGTTTGTTGACTGTGGATTGCCTTCCTCTGTCAGACACAGACAATATCTGAGTTTTCTGCCCCGCAGAAGCTATGCAGTGAGCTAAATGCACTTCCAATAAATGTTTGGTTAACTTGGTTGGATAAGAAACAAAACATTTGTGATTACCATACCAAAAATATGAAATATAATACCTAAAACAAGAGTTGGACCAAAGGGCTAGTGTAGTAACAGGTAGTAGGAGGACAAACATGAAGTCAACAACAGTTTGCTTCAACAGCAGAACTAATATGCAAATAAAACTTCCCACTGCAGCTCCTTCTGCAGACTGCAGAGTGTTACAGCTACAGTAAGTGGCAGTGTGTGAATATTGTTGTAATCATACATACATACATACATTATCTGTAACCGCTTAGCCTCACTAGGGTAGAGGGGGGCTGGAGCCTATCCCAGCTGACATTGGGCGAGAGGCGGGGTACACCCTGGACAAGTCGCCAGTTCATCGCAGGGCACATACCATTCACACTTAAGGGCAATTAAGAGTCTTAAGATGTCTTTGGACTGTGGGAGGAAGCTGGAGTACCCGGAGAGAACCCACAACATGGGGAGAACTCTTCACAGTAAAGGCCCCAGCCAAGGTTCGAACCAGGAACCTTAGTGGGAACCATATAGAAGATAAGTTGAATGAGCTTGGTGAACCTTTATACGAAGCCCACCTCCTGTGAACCTTCCAGACAGCCTCTGGACAGACTAAGTCTGAAAGCCTTCCCAGAAAACAACAACTATATTTTGACAGATTTCATTTATGTTACAAGAGGTTACTGCAGTTAACCAGGTCAAAACAGGACAACACAGTAATCGTAAGAACATGCAGCATATACGTGAGTCAGAACATCCAGTGATCATTTTTCTCAGGAGTAGGTGGAGACAAAGAGTGAACACTAAATTCAGATTAATCAGGGGGACACTAACACAACTCCAAATGGATGTCTGTCTCTGTTCCTGCTGGATGTTTAGATAGACAGCTGTTGGATAACACATTAGCCAATAAGCTAACGAGCCACTGGTTTGTTCTGTGTTTTGCAGATTAAATTTTTTGCCTTGTGATTTCAAGATGTGCATGAAAACATAGTTAGTCTCAAGTTGTTTAGAAATGAAAAAAACACTTCAGCGAATGTCGGACAGACTTTCTTTCTGTTTCTGTCATATTTCAGTTGTCATCACAGATTATACAGACACAGCTTTATCATTGTTTTCTGTCTAAAAGTGCGCAGTGTTCGATGGAGGCTTGGTCTGTTTAAAAATGTATAAGGAGGTGGTGCAGCTGCAGAACATCGAGGGGATTTGGGAGGGGTTGTCAGTTGCCCCTCACTGTATGTACACACACACACACAAAGTGGTGACCTCATCAGTGAGCTCATCATCCCCGGGGAGTTTTAGGATGCATCGTCTCATCAATAATGGACAGTCGCAAAGAATCACTTACCCCCCAGACAGGCGTGGCGTCTGCCCGAGCAGGGAGGAGATTCAGAGGGTTTATATGGAGGGATCAGAGGGCGCGTCCAAACGTATGCAGATGTTTAAAAAGCAGTGTTACAGGTCAAACTGTACAACTTGTACAACAAGCTGACATTGTGACCTAACCTGACACTACAGCAAAATGAGCATTTAAAGTTCTTTTTTTTCTAAATGCATCATTGCTATCCTTCATTCTGCCACCTACAACTGTATAACAGCAGCTTTTCTGAGTGCAAAATACTGCCAAGAAAATGTTTTTAGCAGCTGAAAGAAGCAGAAAGAAGTTTACCTAGTTTCTGCCCCACATAGGCCAAATAATGAAGAGAAAATCCTGCATGCTGTTAAAGGATGACAAACCGAAACACTTTATTCATAAACAGAACTTATTTTTCCAATGGTCCCTTCCCCTGAGGGGAGACTTCCTAAAGACACAGGAGCGAAACAATATTGATTTAAAACCTGCCTTTTTAACTGCAGGCATTTAGGTGCAACACGAATGGAGGAACAGGTTCTAAATTAATCTTGTAGCTGCACAAAAAAAGTCCCTGCTCAGGGGGTAGTGCTGTCCTATAGCCAAGGAACTATTAAGGTAGAGTTACAGTAGCAGTGCTGAACTCCACTGGCTGGTTAAACGCAGCCAACGCAATGCAAACATTTGTACAGGATTCATTCAAAAAAAAGTCAGCGTGTACTGTCAATATGATAAGTACTGGAGTTTCTTCATGATGTCTGATGAAATAAAAGAATGGTGCAGTCTTAAAAAAAAGGCAGAAAGATGGGCTGAAATGAAGCGTGACTCAATTTCATGAAGTTGTGTTACCGATTTAAAAAATAACCTAAAAACACACACAGCCGCTCAGCACTGATAAAGTGTCTTTTTCAGATCCAGTTCCATCTATTTAAATGCCATGTCAAACATTTATTAGAATGTCACAGTATCACAACATTAAATTACAAACAAGGAGATGAAAAAGAATTCTGTGCCACTGTATTAAATCTTGTTTCTCAAACAAAGCTGTTGCTTTTTGATCCGATATTTGTCTAATTTACATAAACTTTGCAGCTCCTCAGATCCTCAGATTTAGTGAAAATACAAACATGAATGTTCTAAAGGGAGTCAGAGTTTAGTTCCTGGTTTGAACCGGCTCATTTGTTTGGGGACAGGAGAAGATGGCTTTCCAAATGTATCTGAATTAGTGTGCACATGGCCGCTGTTATGAAGGGTTAATGTGGAGCAGCTCAAGTCCAGAATGAAGCATAAAGAGATTTGATGTTCCTCAGAGACACGAAATGACAACATGCATTATCACGACCACTGTGTGTGTGTGTGTGTGTGTGTGTGTGTGTGTGTGTGTGTGTGTGTGTGTGTGTGTGTGTGTGTGTGCCGGGGTGAATGTATTTGATTAGCAGTCATTGTGTCATGTGCAGGAGGTTGAAACAGTCATATGTCATGGCGGGGGTGGCAGATAGCATGGGCAATAACATTAAGTAACTGTAGGAACACTCGACCCCAACGCTGTATCTACACGCACACACACACACACACACACACACACACACACACATATATACGAGAGGATTCAAGGCGTGTTATTCTGTCCAGACTGCCCTCTATTGTCACCTGGTGTTAGACGGAGAGACCGAGAAAAAGAAATGTAAAATCATTGAATTAACCAGAATTATAAAATCCAGCATGACCTTTTGTTGTCCGTCTTGTCTGAACTTACTTTTTGGAAACGTTTGAAACCTTTTGATTCAGTGTCTCGATCACGTTTTTGACTCCAATTTCTGATCGTTTATGAGTCATATCAGCTGATACCGATCCTGTTTTGTGTAGGAGTATTAAAAATGAAGTTCTGAAGTACCTTGAAAGTTGCCCCTTGTTTAACAAAGTGCTGAAAACATCCTTGAAATTCTAATAAACCACATTTTGACGTTTCGCTCATTAAGAATTAAATTGTTCCGAGTCAGAACAGATTTTTTTCTTTCTTTTTCTGATGTGTCACCCTCCATCTCTCCCTCTCCTTTCTTTCTCGCCTTGATGAGCCCATTATTAAAAAATTAATATGACAGGGAAGTGTAAATTTAATCCAGCATGGCTGGTAATTGATCTTTATAGCGACTCGCTTTTGACTGATCTGTTTTATACTGACTGCTGACTCCTCAGTCCTCCTAACCTGCTGGTAGGGACTGCAATCAACCACAAAGCTTCGTCTGATACAGGCAACATTTTGGTGTTTGACATCCGTAAAAACATTTGTTCTCCACTTGAACCAGAGCATCTGCAGATGAATTCCATACACGATATGCTATGATACACTAAAGTCAGACACAATACGAGATGATTGAATCGCTGCTTTTGCTGACTGGAAGGCAGCTTGCTTAGTGACTCGAATTATTTTATTATTATTATTTTTACTGAATATCAGCCAATAACGATTGGCTGCAGATCGATCTGGACATCCCTGAAGTTTCTTTTTGCCTCATTTTCTGAAAATGTGAAGCTAAAAATATATTTTTAATATATTAAAAATATGGTCTGTACCTGTGGGCCTCATTTTAATTCTGATATTTTATTGTGACTAATGTTTATGGCAACGTAAACTACAATGTAAACAGTCATGGCATCAGTTTAGTTATTTTATTTTACTTAAATTATCGATATTTTTGATTCCTTTTGCACTAATGAAGATGAATGATGTTATTTAACTTCATGCATTTTATTAAGAGTGCTTAACTACATCAATGCACATCAGTAAAAAACGATCTCATTAACCTGGAGAGGAAGAGGGAGGGAAATATAGAGTGAGAGAGAGAGACGAAGCGGTAGAACAGCTGATGCACAGAGAGAGGGAGACACAGCGAGAGAAGGGAGGGCAGCAAAGCACTTACAAGAGGAGAAGGAGACCTATTGCCATGGCAACAGTCACCTACTGAACGTGTCAGAGCTGAAAATACATGTAATACAGTGTTGACACGCTCACACACACACACACACGCTCGCACACTGCTCCCATGGATACTGCTCGCGTCATCTCATCCACACATGGTAACAGCTGAGAGGCTGAAGCTGCCTCATCAACACAAACACAAACAAGAGAAGCCTCGTGTGTCTCTGGTACTGTTTAGAGCGTCATCTGTCACACACTGTATGTTGTTGTTTACTGATATTAACATTCTGTGGCAGCACAAGTTGAAATTTACAAACCAATTAGCGACGTTAGCTTCCATTTGGAATCGTGTTTTTATCCACCTGATGAATTTAAGTCCCGTGTCTGTTCATTCTCCTCTTACCGGCTCTTTAGCAACCAAACGTTCCCTTTCTTCACCAGTTAGTTGCTAACTTTGCCGTTCAGTAATGGTGGGACATACAGAAGGTTTATCAAAGCTCTTCATCGTGATGATGGGCTTGAAAACCGAAACAATGAGCTGAAATCAGTTAAATGCTCTGTAGAGCTGCAGTATTTGTTGTAATTCTTTGTGATTTTATCTAAGGGTTGCAACTAACGGTTATTTTCACGACATCATTTAATCTGTCGATCATTTTCTCGATTAATCAATTCGTCCGTGAGGATGGTGAAAAATGTTGAATGAAATGAAACGATCACTGTTTATCAAAGCTCAAGGTGATGTCCTCAAATGTATTTAGTTCACAGAAACCAGAAAATATTCACATTTAACACACTGAAATCAGAGAATTTGGACTTTTTTTTCTTAATTGACTTAAAATGGTTTATCTATTATCAAAATAAATGGCAATTAATTTAATACTTGACAGCTAATTGATTGCAACTCTAGGTTAGTCTTACGAGTGGCCCGTTTCATGTTAATGATATTTATCTACGTTGCTTCAGAAATAGTGCCGCTCTAAGAGTCATTCCAGAAGCAGCAGGTAACCATGTTGTTTGCATCCCTATGGATGGGTGATTAGTTTTAAAGAAAAAGCTGTAAATATGTTGTTGTTTTTTAAAATATGCTTTTATCAATGTTTTAGCTATTCAAAGTGAAGTTTCCATAACTTAAAAAGCAAAAATAGTAATCACTAGATTTTTGTTCAGTGATTTATTGTACAACCAAACTAGAAGCAAGATTTATTCAATTTCTCATGTATACCTTCAGATTATTTCAAAGTATTGTGTTTATGATTCAGATATTTGAATGTCTGAAAAAGGAATCTGATGTCCTGTTTGCAACAAATCTACACCAGATCTTGACTTTCTATATTGTGTTTTTGGACTTTTCTCTCTATTTATTCCAGTTTTCATTCTTTTCCTCCACCAAGGAGGTTATGTTTGGTGATATGTGTTTGTTTGTTTGTATGTCAGCAGGATTATGAAAGAACTTTCATTTTAATGAGACTTTGTGGAAAAGGTGTAATATTTTTCACTTCCGTTAACTTTGTGTGACAGCTCAGTTGTAACCGGTGTCAAAACAAATTCTTGCAGATGCACAAACCACTTGTATTTAAAATGAACGTTGTGCCATGATTACACACAGTAGTGGCCCAAAATTCACTGTAGAAACAAAACAACTTGTGCTCTCTCTCTGCATTGTAGACTATTGATCATTTCAGCTGGAGATTTTGGGTGATTTTGCATTTGAAGTTTTGTGTTATTGTATCTCATGTTGTCCTGCTGGAGCTGCTCTGATTGGACGAGAGCCGAGCATCACGGCATCGCCGGGGCAGCAGCAGCATCATCATCTCCTCGGCCTCCTCATCGTCACTGAGCACCTTGTCTCCTAGCAACAGGGGCTGGTGCTCTTTCAAAGAGGAGGGGTGGCGGGGGGCAGTCATAATTGAGGTCATAAAACATGAGAGGAAGAGTAGATGTCCACTGCATTAGCAGGTATTGATCTCCAGCAGGTGAAAAGGTGAACGGGAGAAGAGGCAACAAAAAAAAAGGAGAAAAATGATGGCGGGAGAGTGATTATGATGTGATTACTGGCTTGGAGACAGACAGTGGTGTGACGTGACTGAAGAGAAAACACAGGAGAAAGAGGAGGGAAGCATCTTCTCATCACATTGTTTATGGGTACTTCTGTGACGGATGGACAGGATTGGTGTGTTGATGGATGGATGGATGGATGATTGTTGGATGGACAGACAGATGGATGAACACAGGTGGACAGACTGATTGGATGGAAGAACTCGTGAAGAGATCCCTGTCTCGGCAAAGAAATGAAAAGTCTGACATTGATCGTTGTTTCAGGAGATACAAAGTCAAACATTGTACCTTCAAAAAAAAAGCACTTATTGAATTGTGCTGAACCAGTCTGAAAGTAATCACTGGACTGTTGACTCTTGTAATAACCCTTCAGTGTTAAGAGAGCTTTACTCTGCAACATTTTCTTTGCGTTGGTTTCAAGTCTGAATGTGGACGTTCAAGGATTCTGTTCCCGGATAGGAATGCAGCTACACAAACACTTCCCATTGTAGTCCCGATTCAAAGGTTTCTGTGCTTTTTAGCACATCATTACAGCAGCCCCCTCTCTCAAACAGGCACAAGCCTCTTTCTTTCTTTCTTTAGAGAGAGAGAGAGACCTCTTGATATCTGTGATTGGTGTTCTGCTGCATACAAATGTGCTCGAAGGCGACACAAGCCGACGGAATTGGATTAACCTCCATTCTATTCACTAACTGTGAGTTAGCCTACCAACTGCAGCTGAACACACACATGCTAATACCCGCTGCTTCATTTACAAAGGAAAACACATAGATTATAATACAGTCAGAATGGAGGTATTTGCATGTTTAAATAAACATGTGCTGTCCTTTATAAGAAAAGTTGAAACGTTGTGCTCATGACTTGAGTTCACTGCTGTTCATTGAATGGATGTAAATGTGGGTTAATGTCAAAGGAGTTTAGCTCTGCACTCACTGATTTTCTCTCCTGAAATAGTCCAGACCGTGGTGAATGTTGTCATCACGGCGGCTGACTCCTAACACGACTGATACATTCTTGATCGCCTGTCTCTGGATCAGCTCTCCTGCAGATCAAAGATCAAATTTTCATTTCCCGCATCAGTTTGAGCTCTGATCAGGCTTTTTGCTTAGCATTGGCATGGCTAAATAATTTATAGTTAATAGATAAAGATTGTGGATCTGAGCAATAAATCAATACTATCATTTTGCTGTGTAATTACATATTGACAAATACTTATATCAATAAGTTATGGCTCACAGTTCTCATATTTGAATTAATGATCACAATTAATGGCTACAATTTATCAAGTCGATTGGATTATAGAAAATAGAATAATTTTGTTCTATAAAAAAGCTTAAAATGAGATTAATATGAGTTTAATATATGCATATTTAATAACATATCTTATTTATATAGTGATAATCCTACTTAATGTTGAGTTATTTTAGAGCCAGCAGCCACCCAGCTTGGATTGGTTATAATTTTTTGAATGTTGATATATATATGGATTATATTTGATTATTTTTGCTGTCACGTGACACTGAAATCAGACTGATGAAGATATTTCAGCTTTCGAAGCTTCAAAGTTAAAGCGACTTCAGCCAGATTAGATTTAATTTCACCTCTGCTTGTGTTGTAGTTCTTATTTAGCATGACTGTATATACTTTTATACTAGAGGCAAAGAAGGAGTTAAAGACTGTAATAGGCTTAACAGTGAGAGAAGGGAGTTCATGTCAAAGCATGTACATCAGCAGACAGGAGGAGTTACAACGTGGTCTGTGTTTGTAGCTGCAGGGGTGGTGACGGGAAGTGAAACAGACTGTACTGACCCAGTGCCCTTTGACCTACTGTCTCCCAGATGACGCTTGTGTTTGTCACATGCTCTGATTTCAGCAGTGATATAAAAGACAAAATGAAAACTGTTCATATTTGTTTCTGGTCAACAAGTCAACTTGTGGAATATTTGAAGAGAGGATTGTCATCTAAATCACGTCTTTGTGTCCTGAGATGATGTTTTCTGTGGCACATGGATGAAGAAAAGACTTCAAAGTTTAGAAATATCTCAACAGTTTTAAAATTATAGCTTTATGTCACAATTCTTAGTAATGAGATATGTCTTCTAGGATTCATCAGTCTCTTCTGCACAGTGATCCTTGTCTCTGCTAACTCGAATGTTGTCCCGTGGAAGCTGCAGACAGACATATACTAAAAATATGTCATTAGCTACCTTACGGCGATGATGGTGTAACAGGTGTCTGTGTTTCCCCCAGTTCCGTCCCTTACTGTGCAGGCACCCTGACCAACCAGGGTTACCAGACCAAAAGGTTTTCTGATGAACCTCAGGATTTACCTAAGATGTGCAAAAACTAGGCTGGTTCCAGACCTATAAATCACAGTTCTCATCTCATTTTTTCAAGCAGAACTTTTTAGACAGGATTGAGAATGGGGACAGCAATTGAGGCTTTACATTGGTGCTAAGGCTGATGAAGATGACATAGTTTCTTAGTTTCATAGTTCAGGTATTTGGTCTTTTAAAGTATTGGACAAATTGGATCAGAGCTCTTATAATTGATCTTTTGGGGACCATGAATGCCTGTAGCTATTTTTTCTGCAACCCATCAAAGGCATCAAAGTCAGTGCCTGTCCAAAGTTTTGTGCCAAATCAGTCAGTAGATGTTGAGATATTTCATTATGTGAAGACTTTCTCTTGTTGGTGGCGCTAAAGGAGAACTCAGACGATCATCAGAGTTGAAATTATCCCCAAGGGACCATGAATAACACAGAAGTCAACCAGATGGTGACATTCGACCAAAAGTCAAGAAATCACCTAAGTCGGTAGGATTTATCCTTGAAGTAACACAAATTCGGTGATTGTTGAGGTACTTCAGTGTGGATCAGAGTGGTGTACTAAAAGAAAGACATCGCTATTCCTACAGCTGTGTGAGCACCATGGCTAAAAATATCCAAAATAATGGCAATAAACTTGCCATAAGCTTGTTATGAGTCAACTTAGAGAAACAATAGCTCGTAACAATTCTTAAATATTTCTTCCTAAACCATTTCTCAGAGCAGCTCACATGTCAAATGACGTCAATGGGCCGGATACGTCAGTCACTGCTGTTAATACCTCTGCAAAAAAAAAACTTACTAACATGAACAACGTAAGATGGATTAAGTGAAAATGAAATGACAGTTCAGATCAGGATAGGTGAGAACTTGAATAAAGTAGAATCTAAACATCAGACTAAATGGAAAAAAAGCTGTAAATCTGAGCAATGATTAACAGTTTTCAGTCTTACTTCATTACCGAAGGTGAAAGCTGTCGTGCAGAGAAGCAGATGCTGGGAATATTCTCTGCTCTGTGCTTTAAGCAGCTCAGTGTTGGCAGCGAGAGTGTTACAGGCTGAAGACAGAGCAGCCTCTAATTGGCCGGCTCAGTCTCATCCCATCCACATTCTCGCTCTCCCTCTCTCTGTGTGCGTCTCTCTCTATCTTCCTCTGCCTCGACTGACGGTGGGTTTCTTCCAATCCCTGCAGGGCCATGTGAGGAGAGGGACCAATAGCATGTCGGGGAGGGCAGAGCTCGGCGCCGTTGGCCACCTCCAGGCAGAGATGCTGCATTTGGAACTCATCGACGGCGCTGACGGTTACCGCGGTGATAAAGAGTCCTCGAAGGCGTCCGCCATCGCACCCCCGCCAGTCATCAAAGACCCTGCAGCACCTGTTACCATGGATACCTACCGGCCCAAGAGACCAACGACCCTTAACCTCTTCCCGATTGTGCCGCGCACACAGGTAGAGCCTGAATTAACCTTATCCACACACATACACATAGTTTGTGGCAGATGTCTGAATATTGATCAGATTGATCAGCAGCAGCAGCAGGAGGAGGAGTGGAGTTTCAGTGAAGAAGATTTTTTTTCTGTCTGTCTGCCTGTCTGGCTTCCTCCTCACACACAAACATGACATTTAAAATGGAAATATAGATAGACAACCTGCGTGAGCTCAGCATTGGACTCGCTACAATTGTTTCTCTGACAGGATGTGTGTACTGGACTGAACAATAGCCTCAATTGTCAAGACACAGAGACACTGAGATTTTTTTTTTTTCCCTTGGTGCCCGTCACTGTTTGTGTTTGAATGCTGCTTGAGCTCGTGACTGTGTATGCGTGTGTTCCTTCAGTCTTTGTGAGGACCAGTGTCAGCTTTAAACCTCAAGAGGGAAGACATTTTGCCTTTAAATCAGAATTAGACTTAGATCAGTTGCCGAAGAGTGTACAGTATCAATAAGAGTGCTCACAAGTAAAGATGTACAATATAAGTGTGTGTTTGGGTGAGGCTATGTTTGTGTGACAGTGCAGGTATGCGTGAGTGTTGATTACTGTGTGTCCGTCTACCTCCTGTTCTCACAGCAGCAGAGCTCAGGTCCATTTTCCTTCCCTAAATGGACACACGTACTGGTGTGTGTCGTCATTTTCTGGTCAGACGCCCAGAGCAGCAGAACAACGCTGTTTATCTGTGCCTCGCGAAGACATTACAAATCACTGGGGCAAAAAAAAAAAAGATTCATTTCATGCGACAACACCATTGTTAAGTTAAGGATAAAGAAGGTTAGGCTTAGGGGAACATCATATATGGGTTCAAATGACTCCTTCGTTAAGGTTGGGGGAGATTTGTTGGCATGGTTGATGGATGAATGGATGATCATGGTCAAGCTTTAAGAAAAAGTGTGACTGTTGCATGGAAAACTCCCATGTTTTGTTGATGCATCCAACCAGCCAACCCAACCTCCTATGTAAACTTCTCAACATCTCAAGCTCTGATTTCCTCTTATCCTCCCGTCATAATTACTAAGACCTCAAGGGTGCTTGGTCACTTCTTGTTTTGGAGTCTGAAACCAATGCTGTCGTCGTTCTTGGGTGGACAGTTTCCAGGTTCATAGACCCTGTGTGCACAAAATGAGGAAAAGGAAACATTCTTTTGTCGTATAGAATATGTAAGAATAATTCAGGCTTATTACAACTTAGCTTTTCGTTTTAAATCATGATAGTAATTGCTGAGACCACCAGAACAAAGTTGAGCATAGCAAAGAAAATGAGCTGTCAGTTGTTATAGCTAATAACTTAGCAAAGATTGGCCAACACATTCAGTAGTCACAGAGCAACATTAGCATTCTTTTGGAGTCATGAGATACTTTATAGTCTCAGCCCTGGCTTCAGCTCAACCAACTACTTGGAAGAATATCTGGCTCTTGTTGTACATGTACCCCGTTTCTGCTGAATAACTGAAACAAGCAGGTGTGGGCTCAGATAGCACCTGGATGGGAGACCTCCTGAGAAAGCTACGTTGCTGCAGGATGTAGGATTTGTTGGCAAGTAGGAGGCAGTCTTCCCTCTGGTCCTAATAAAGCGAATCCCTTTGCCCCAGTGTAGTTACAGGGAAATGTGCAGTGATGAGACATTTAGTCGTGGTCCTGACTCACTGTGGTCATTAAAGATCCCATGAAACTTACTGTAAAGAGACTGGCCACCTAGTCATCCCCCAGTGTGACTGGCTCTGTTTCCCCTCTCCACCTCAAGATGAAGTGTGGTGAGTGTTACATAATGGCTGCCATGCATCACCCAGGTGGGTACTACACATTGGTGGTGGTGGTGGACAAATTGTTTTGAGTATCAATGATAAAGCACTATAAAAAAATAATCTATTATTATTAGCTGCTAGGTGTTCCACTTTCAGTGCCTGCTGGACAGGTGGTGTACGGACAGTTTATGAGAACTTTTTAGGTCAAAGTAGCTGCCTGCTGCTGCTGAAAACAAAGTTGGGAGTAAATCATACAGTAAATGCGCTGTTAGACCAAAAACATGCACTAAAAAGGTCTAAAGAATCCCTCAGTGAGGCTCTCTAAAGAGGTTCTTTGTGAGTTTATCACCATGAGTGACCCCTTTCACATTACATGTTGCCATTTGACCCATTTTTATTCCATAATATTAGTTGAAGTGAATAAATTCTGTCATTTTACAGACAAATCGGCACTAAAACAAGCTGCTATAGCCCGCAGCCAACAGTCCGGCTGAACCTCCCTGATGCTGGAACCCATTGGCCAACTGACAATTTGGCCTCTGAGGGAAACAGCCAATAGCTTTGGGTTTCCAGTACAATCAGTGGATATCCAGAAAACGGATAACAGCTATCCAGGCTAAGACTCTTATTAGCAATTTCATACATTGGTATGATGACACACATTTCTTCTAATCTCTATAAACACTATCTGGCTAGCTGATAGCTTTCAAGATTCCATTTCAGCCAATGTGTTCTGCCTCTTTTGTCCCCCACAAGAACTGTTTACCTGGAAGCAACCAAAATCCAGTCAAACATCACTGGTCAACATGACGTGGACTACAAATTGAATCCAGAAATCCCTTTAATCCAAATTCTGCATCCATATGCAGATATCTGTTTATAGAGATTTGTACCTTCCTAATTTACCCAACCTACCAAAACATCCTGTGACTTAACTTGCTATTCCTAGAGCCTCTTAATCAATTCATTTGAGGACATGATTCAGTAGTTCCAGGGCATGAATAATTTATTTTTGAGGCAACAAATTAAATGATTTTTGCTATATTAAATTCATACTCGTTTGTTTATTTAAAATTTAAAAACATTTACTCTCCAATGTCTGCCAGGTTCAGTCTAATCGTACATGTCTGTATTGCTATACGCTTGTTATGCAACACATACAGTAACGTGTTAGTGAGTGTGCCTATTAACGTACACACTCCCCACAGTGCAGGCTGTCAACCTGATCAACCAAGCAGCTCTGTATTTGTCTGCGCTTTGTTCTTTGCACAGTTTCTCTGAGGGGGAAACAAGCCTACTGTGCCTACTCTTGCTGCTGTGCCTTTGTTATTGTGTGTGTGTGTGTGTGTGTGTGTGTGTGTGTGTGTGTGTTTGAGCTGTCAGAACTAGAAAGTTTAAAGGAAATAATTGCTCGGAAACATTTTTCTTCTTAGGAAGTCTTCCTGTCTCCTGGGACATTTTTCACCGTCTTCATACAGCAGTTACATAAAACAGGAAAACAAAATCTGATTTAGAACATTTCAGTGCTAAATGGGTGAAGGCTTCCTCAAAGTGGCCTTTGCATAAACTGTGCAGCAACAAACCACATTTCGTTAGCACAACATCCATCAGCGGCAGATGTTGGAGGTGGTTTAGTGGTTTTGATGCTTGGTCATATTTGCAGATGATGTTTTAGCGTTCGTAATGAATTTGCCTGTTTAATATGCAGAACTAGCTGTATGCTGTGTATTACAAGCTTCATCTATTAATCATTAGCTTTCAATTTCACTCACAGGCTCAAAAACTGAAGCTAGCTGAACTACCTGGTGGACTGAAAACGCTTTTGTATCTGTAAACTGCTGCGAAACATTTACAGACATTTGGCATCTGATTCAGACATCTTACTATCATCTATATTAACCATTATAACATTGATAACATTTGAGAGCGACTTCAAAGTGTCCTTGAAAGGTTTCTGGGTCATTTGTTCTCTCTCTCTTTTCTTAACATGAAAAGAATCTAGCCACTCGACCTCTCTATGTACAGTATGTGTATTCATTAGGTGTGTTGGAGGACCTCCATTCAGACTTAGAGAGTATTTTAATCAAATCAAATCAATATAAGGAAGTACGAAGTAGATTCGAATGCCTTTCGACAACCCCAATGGCTGGGGTACAAAGTTGCTCTGCTGCACATTATACACAAAATGTCTTTCAAGTTAAGAAAAAACATGACAAGAAAGCTGTTGAAGGCCTTTGTACTAAACAGACACCTGATGACAGATCTACACAATATGTCTGCAGTGTATTCTGGTCTAGTTTTTGCTCTTGTGGTGTAAAAATAGGTCTCTCCGTTAGCTCTTCTTTTAAGTGATTTCAGCCTCATATTTTCACTCCAATATAAAATAACAAATAAACACATATAATACAGATAAGGCGTTTCTTCTGTGTGTGCTCCACCAGCTCCAGCTGACAGTGGAAACTGAGGTTCAGTCAGGCGGTGCAGACAAAGCTTAATGTGATGAGATAGATGAATGCTGAAGCTCTCCAGTCAGTTTTTCCTCAGACTGTAAGAGGAGAGAGAGAGAATGATAGGGCGCTGTGCAGTGTTTGACCGTTTCCAGGTCAATGGATCGGTAAAAATGCAAAATATACATTTAGCTCTGCATCATTTGGCAGCAAGTGACAGAGTTCTGTGGTCGAACAAAAGAATCCTTGAACACGGATCACGGTTAGAGATGTGAGGCGTTTTGAAAAAAGCTATATTTTTAGATCCAATAATCGGGCTAGTGCCAGCGTGTCAGAGAATTACAAGGTGAAAAATCCTGTGAAACCTCAAACTGTCAAGAGCGACTGCTTTCTGTTTTTTAGGCTGGGGTAGTGGGATTTGCATCCAGGCATCAGAACAGCTACAGTGCTAAAGAAACAAACAAAACAAAAGCAATGAAACATAAATTTGAAACATGCAACATGAGCTTGTTGCAGAAACGAGGGCAGGTTTTAATCACAGATTGTCTCCTCTGAGGCTGCTTGAGTAAAATGATCAAGCAGACATAAAGACAGAAATTAGACTTTAACCTCTCATCTCAGGCTCTTTGTGATGAGGTGTGTGTGTGTGTATGTTTTGGAAGGTGTACTCACATACATTAATGCACAACACAAGAAAATGGTGAAGTGGTGTGTGTGTGTGTGTGTGTGTCGCACAGTTGTCTAAGTCATGTGTTATCAGAGTCACTTCCCTGTATTTATTAATACTCTGTTTGTCATATGGTAAAACAAGCCATTGCTCCTCAGATCGATGCTGCAGTCTCCCACCTGCTGATTCACTCGTTGCCACGGCAACGGCCCTGTCTACGCCTGGTACACGTAGATGGAAAGTGAGTCATGCGTGGCAGTGGGTGGACAGAGGAGGAGGAGGAGGACACGATCTTATTTTGGGCGACTTGTTGTCGTCACAGGAGTTTCCAGTTCTCTGTCCATCTGTTAAAATCTCCCTTTACCGTACCTGTGTCTTTTCTCTCAGAGCTGGTTATCAAACCTCGATGCCAGCGTTCAGTGTCCGATCTCTGCGGTACAGATTTGTAATCTTGTTTGCCCCGTTGTCACGAGTAATCTATCCCCTCATTTTAAGTCGGCACACAGATGCTTATTTGCACATCCAGCAGCGGGGGGAGCATTGTGATTCATTTGAAGTCCGATATTGATTCTCTTTCAGCTCTGTTTTCTCATAAATGCTCCATATTTTCTCTAGCTAGTCGCTAACTGTGTCTGCAATCTGCTGCTAGGTGCTCGGCGGGTAGTTTACAGTGGAAACAGCTGACTGCTACATCCAAGAACAAAACCATGGGAGCATTGCTGGTGGGAGAGCTAAATAATTAATTTTAACTCACTGTAAAGCTCTGTAAAGCTTTTTTCATGTGTTGGAAAAGATATTCATCTCACATATTATATTAGGCCAAGTATTGGATATTTTCAAATGTTACCCTGCTACAGTCTTATCTGGCATCATGTCAAAGTGTGACTTTTCACAGGATTTTGAAGCAGATCAAATGAAAATAATAATTCTCCTCACGGGTTCAGTAAAAAACTTATCACCAGGCTGTCACTGCCCTCTCTGGCTGAAAGTCTCTATTACCCCTCACTGGGTGTGGTCAGTTGTCACCTCGATGTCACCGTGTACTGACCACACCCAGTAGTACTCCTCGACATCACGAAACAGTTTGGACATTTAAAAACTTTCTTTGAGATTTGGGTGAACTGACCCTTTAAAGTAGAGTTTGAAAGAAGGAAAAAGGCTCTTAACAAGTGTCATGGTTTCTAGAAAAGGCTCTCTCACATCCATCAAAAAGTCCACCAAAACAGCCTAAAGAGACTCACACACACTACCTGTGTGTGTGTGTGTGTGTGTGTGTGTGTTCCCAGTAGCTCTGATAAAAAGGTCTGGTTCCCTTTAAATGCACACCACGGAGCACAGACAAAAGAATCCCTGCTCATTCAACAGAATAAAAGCTTTGTGTGTGTGTGTGTGTGTGTGTGTGTGTGTGTGTGTGTGAGAGAGAGAGAGAGAGAGAGAGAGAGAGGGAGAGAGAGAGACAAAAAGTTGTGTACATTGAGTGTGAGGATCCAGAACTCGGTGACCAAACCTCTCTCTCTCTTCCTCTTCCTCTCTCTTTTTCTCTCTGTACTCTCCACCTATCTTTCTTTCTCACCACTTCCATCCTCCCTTCTTCATCTTCTTCCTCTTGTCCTCCTTCCTTGCCTCTCCACAGGACACATTAAACAACAACTCCTTTGGGAAGAAATACAGTTGGCAGGAGAAGGTTTCAGGCTCGTCCTCGCCTCTTAAAACAGGTGAGCTTTTCTTTCCCACAGATCTTCACACCACTAAACTCATATTTTAAGTTGATGATAACTGAAATACATAGACCAGAATGCCGTGCCTGATATTATTCACTCTTGTGCTACAAACCGAGCAGCTGAATGTGTGTGTGATTTGCATTTAATCTGGCAGGCTGTGTCTCGCTGATCCTCGGGGGACAGTGTTAATGCCTGGCTTTGCAATGCTGAGCTAAGTGTAGCTAGCTGAGTCAATGCTGTATAATGTGTGTGTGTGTGTGTGTGTGTGTGTGTGTGTGTGTGTGTCAGCCAGCCCGGGGCTTAGCTTAGCTGGAAGCTGTCAAAGGTCATTGCTACAACTCTTTTCAGAGCAACATGTGAGGCGAGACGAACCAAACTGACTGCCAGCAGCTCACCACAGTTGGAAAAAGTCATGCAGTATATTATTACTTGTTATGTCATAGTATGTTACTTGTTTTAAAACACATCAAAAAACATAAATCAACATGTCTTTTATGGCTCATTCAAACCATGGTGGCAGAATTACTTGTATTGAAATCAAATAAACCAAAATTAGTTTTTTTTTTTTACTGTTTAGGATACAAACAGTTTGTAGCTCATTTTTGATTAGTTAAAGATGACTTAATTTAGCATTTTATTTAGATGTAACTGTCATAGATGGTGGTGTTGGAGCTATTTTGCCATTTGTTATCTTACACGTTTGATTACAGTCTGTACAGTCTGATTTGGGAATTGCATTCCTGTTCAAAATTTCTCGATAAAATCAGACTAGCAGAAACTTTAACACAGAGAAAAACTTTGACCATTTTTACTGAAGAAAGCTGAAAACCATCAAGAAAAATGGTTCCTATTACATGTATATTATTTATAGATTTAATCATCAGATTAAACATTTCTGATATGGTCAACCTCCATAAATAAGAATGTGTTCCTCCCTTATACGCGTGGTGTAAGTCAGGCTAATTTTTTATCTGAACAAACTTTTAACTTAACATGCATTCATGTGAATGAAGCTAATGAGCATCGCTTGAAGCCACAACCTAGAATTCTCCGACACACTGCGATAAAACCTGCATGAACAAAACTCGTGGCATTCACATGCAAAGTAGTAAATGACATCACATGGCCTCACAAGCACCAAAGACTCACTTTGTGTTAAGAGAAGGTTTGTTTTTAAGGAGCCTTCTGAGAAAATTCTGCTACATTTGAATTGCAAATCAAAGTCAGACAGAACTAGTCTCTGCAGCCCAACAAGGAATTCAGATTTTTTCTTTACGAATATGACAACAGGGTTAATTGTTGTAAAGTAAATTAGCATTGAATAGCATCTGTGAAGGAGAGACAAGCCTGAACTGTCACACTCGCCGCTGCTCCATAAACGCGGAAATATGTTTAAACACTCGCTCAGAACTCACATGTAGTTTGTATTTTCCAACGTCATACTGCATCATCAACACTGAAAATATCATGCGTGGATTTCCTGTAGATGGATTCTGACATAAGCCATCAATTACCGCTTCCTGTCTGCACTCTGACTTTGATGAGTAATGGGGATTTAGCTGCATAATCCTGACATCAGTTACCTAACCATTTCTACTTTTCTCTCTTCCTGTTTGTGCTTGATCTGTCTGTGAATTTGCTGCCATGTCATGCCGTTTCTTCATGTGTCGTCTGTCGACCATGTCTGCATTTCTGCATCATGTATATTTACTTTGTGCGTGCTCGTGTGTGTGTGCGACTGTCTGCGTGTTGTTTGCGTCTGCTTTCCCTCCAGGTGAGCTCACCCCTCCACGCGAGCACAGCTGCCTGAGCGACGAGGACAAGGTGCACGGCGGGGGAGCGCAGACCAAAGACCGCGGGACCTCCACCGACGCCCCCTGCAGACACAGCCACACCTCTGGACACTCGCACGGCTCATCTACGGCGGCCGCGACGCGCTCCAAGCTTCAGGAGAAGCCACCCGCGCCACCGCCACCACAGAACTACACACCAGCTCCTCTATACCCAGCAGCGAAGGCGGATGGAGGTGGGCACCACCGGGAGAGGATCCGCTACCACACGGATGTTCATCTAGAGCCCACAGAGGAGATCTATCTGACTCCTGTGCAGCGTTCCGCCGACCCACTAGAACCCTCCAACGTGCAGGACCGGCCTTTCCTCTCGCAGCAGACTGAGCAGGGCCGCATGTCCATCAGCTCCGATACAGAAGGCCCACCTCCTTACCAGCCCCTCCCAGACCGGACAAACCCCTCCATCTACGAGGAGGATGAGGTCTACGTCCCCCCACCTTCATATGCTTCCTGTGTAGAGTCCCTCATCACACCACCCAGCATGGCTCTGTCAGCTCGTTCTTCTTTAGCGCTTGACCTCAGCCTGAAGGGGGCAGGAACGGGGGCCGGGGTCATGCTGAGAGGCGGGTCATCGGTGGAGTACGTGGACGCCACGGATGAAAGCTACTGTGGGGAGGATGAGGATGTGGACAGGATAATAATGGACGGAAGGATGAGGAAGGGGGGAGGAAAGGGGGACAGCGGTGGTGGCAAAGTCCCCGTAAGGACTTCCATGAGCTCGGAGGCCAGCGGGCTTTCGTATGACTCAGTCAAATACACACTGGTGGTGGATGAGCACGCTCAGCTCGAACTAGTCAGTCTCCGGCAGTGTTACCAAGGCTACAGTGATGACAGCGACTCCGCCACGGTGTATGACAACTGCGTCTCTTCTCCGTACGAGTCGGCCATCGGAGAGGAGTACGAGGAGGAAGATGAGGAGGACGAGGACGGTACCCGGACAGGAGGAGTGAGGAGAGAGGCCACAGCTTGTCTGTCTGAAGACTCCACTCCAGAGGTCGACATGCACTTCTCAAAGAAGTTCCTCAACGTCTTCATGAATGGGCGCTCTAGCTCCTCCAGTAAGTCACGACCATGGTAACGATAAGTTCTTACAATACAAGAACAATATTTCATGTTCAAAACATGCACTAATTAAAGTTATGTGAAATAAAGAAACAGAAGTTGAGCATATGTTAAAAAAAGGGGGTGGAACTGCCCCCGGACTTTTGATTTGGAGCTGGGCGATAATTAAATATTCTAATAGATTTGTAGTGGAAATGTGCACAGTTAAACAACTTAATTTATTTAAATTAAGTTGTTTAAAGGTCCCATATTTTCACATGTTTTATTTAAAGTTTTGATATCTGTAAGAAGATATAGATATTTGGGGTTTTAAGTACCAAAAACCATCTCAAACAGGGCGTTTGGTGTTATGTTTTATCTTATTATTATTAATTAGCCTCTCTTCTGATTGGCTGACCGATTTCTTAGCGACACCCGGCCAGGCCAACCACAGGTACCGGACTGTAGCCTACATGCTGAGGGCGGTGACTGTATAGTTGTGACATCACAAGCTTCCAAAACTCCTGACGACTCATTTAAAGGCTCAGTTTCTGTATTTACGCTACAGTATGGGACCTTTAAATTTAGAAATTTATAATTCCAACCAAACTTTGGAAAGACTAAAAACTAACAAAATGCAAAAGTGAATCTGTTCTTTAATGTATCAGGTTTTATCGTTTAGAAATCAAATTGTCTTTGAATTAAACGTTAATTTAACTATTTTATATGTCCTCTTGACATATGTCAATAACAGAAAAATATTATTGGCAAAGCAGTCAACCATATTTTCCAGCCAAACATGTCATATACAAACACCATGTAAAAGAAAAGGTTTAATATCATTCTTGTAGGGGGGTTATAATGATATATATTTTTTTTTTTTGCCATAATTATGAAACTAAATAAGACAAGTGTAAATTATATATTACTATATATACTATATATAAGTATTATTTCATATTATTTAAGTTTGAGTTTGTTATGAATGGAAAATTATGAATGGAAAAAGGTGTTTGGGTTTGTTTTTTCTTCTGTAACTAGAAAAACATGCAAAGACATGCAAACTAAGACATTCCTTCTTGTTTGCATATGAGGTAGCTTGACATCACAGCCTCTATTAACATCAGTATTTTATTTATTTTATTCTTCATCTTTTTACCAGATAGCTCACAGTGACAGCTCACACTCCTCTTTGTCTGAGAGAACTGGTTTGATTTTTGAGAGTATGGATATTTGTTAATACAAGATATTATATTCCCCTCCAGAATTATGTGTGAAACAGACAGGAAGCACATCAGCGCAGCGGGCTGTCGTTGTGTGTGATTCCCTTTAACCATAGAGTGACACAGCAGTGAATGCCGTCTAGCCAAATTGGCAGCGTGGTGGAAAAAGGCTTAAAGCGATGCGGCTGATGAAGCAAAGCCGCAGGGATATTCAGGAGCTGGAATCTTCTCGCATCATCCACATGACATGTAACTCTGCATATTGTGACTGTCTGTCTGCACTGGATTTTCTAGAAACTTTTGTAATATCGTGTAGAATCACATCTGAAACTGGGTGGGAAATAGAGCGTGTTACTTTGTTCTGCCGGTGGCTTGAGGATAAACAGTTTGAACGTGTGATTTACATGAAAGTTATTCTGATTCAGGAAAACATGAAAACAATGGCTGTCCTAGAGAGGCTGTTTGCAAGGGCTGCAGAAGAAAAGAAGCAATGACACAGGCAGTGATTGGCTTTCTGAATTCTGTGATTCTGTATTTTGTCTGCTTGAAGTTATAATCCCGACAACCATTGACCGTCTTATTAAGTGTACTATATTAAAACAACATGAGGAATCCTCCTTTTGTGACGGGTTAGAAGGCTAAACACCTAAACACTGCACTTCATCTCTGGTTTTTGCCATTCATGAGGCGGCTCAACATTTGTGTGTAAATGTCGATCTGAACATAAGAGCCTTATGAGTGTGGCACTAAAATGTGTACAAAATGGAAAGTATGCATCTTCCAGGTATGAATCTTCTCAGTTAATTTCTTTAAAATCTGTCGAATAATCTTTGAGAGTTGAAAGATGCGAAAAGTTTGGACTATCACTGAACTTCGATCGGTTGTGATGCGGTTGCACCGTGACCTCCAGAGCTGTTCACACCTGTTTTAGGGAATGACTGTGATTGTGGCGTATTTCAGAAGCGTCCCGGAAGCATCTCTCCACTGTTCTCCGAGGAGAATACGTGGCTGTTCTAGATCTGATGGACACAGCGACCAGCTGCATCAATCAGCACAGAGCAGATCGAGATGGCCTGAAGTCAGACACAGAAACGGCATAGACAATCCAGTCAATTTTCAAAATAAAACCCCCTGTGCAGACAAAAAAGAAACTATTCAACTATGTAGCTTACTTACTCATGGTAGAAGCACATTAACCAAGAACAATGAGCAAATCTGAGCAAGTTAGCCAAAATGCACTCCTGGTGGGATATGAAGCTGTGTGGACCAAAACAGCGTCGTAGACATCACAGACATCAGAGAGCTGCGTCCGGTGGGATCTAGAAGTTAGAGATCATCCGTGGACCTTGAGTATCAGGTGTCCATGTGCTGAAAAAGAGAAAAGATTTGCTGATTTACTAAACTGTATCATTGTCGTCTCTCCGTGGAAAATAAAGAACAAGAGGAGGGAGAGGTCGGCCCTTTGGAGGATTGTAGCATTTACCTCCATTAGGCTGATTCTCACCTTGGGGAAAATACATACGTACACTGACTCACGTGTGTGTAAAGCAGCCAGCACTAATGGTCACGAGGGAGGATTCATATGAAAGAGACAGACGGACAATGAGAGATTTGTCCATAATATATGTGCGGTCATTTCCTCTAATGGCGCTCACCAGCCTCTTGGATGCCGTCCATGTGTTTTACAGACTCATTAGAAAAACCACAGCAGTTTATCTGAGTCGTGCAGAAGGGGGTGATGGATGTCTCAGGGGGAATGTAGGTAGAAATACACAATGCTCATCTGTTTCACGGCTAATTAAAGTGTGATTCATGGGTCCTAAAGAATGCATGTGTGCTTTAAAGTAAACACAATGTGTGCTCTGTTTGAACATGATGGATTTTTGTTGTAATTTGAGGTCAGCATCATTCATCTTTTTGCCTTATTTATTTGTTTATCTTGCCTTTTCTCTTCTCATTCTTCTCTGGTCTTCAAGGTGCAGAGTCCTTTGGCTTATACTCATGTATTATAAATGGAGAGGAGAAAGATCAGAGCCACAGAGCCGTCTACAGGTGAGGAAGAACGACACCATCACCATCATCACATGTACATCCATATCATGATTGTAGTTTTAGCCTTCGTTTTGGTCACCACCACGCACCAACACCACAAAGGCACCTAATTCTCATCAAACCTTTGGCTTTTCCGACTAATGGCAAAATTATTTTAAACTTAGACGGATGGTTTAAATCTTACGTTGGCAAATACTCATTATGCCTACATGCTTACATTCACATGACCCTGTATCGGGTGTCCCGATACCTCACCTGATTGAGAGTGTGTGCATTTACTGAGTCCTTACCTCAGCAGCACAAGTTAGATTTCAGCCTGCAACCCTTAATTTGAATAATAAGTGATTAATCCGTCCATCCATTTTCAGGATTACAGTGGCTGGAGCAAATAGCAGCTGGCATTGGGTGACAGGCAGGGTACACCCTGGATAAGTCACCAGTTCATAACAGATACTCGCATCGAGACAAAGCAATCATTCATGCTCACATTCGCACCTATAGGCAGTTTGCAGTCACCGATGTCTTTGGACAAAGCCGAAGAGAACCCGAGCAGACACAGGGAGAGCATGCAAACTCATGCAAAAAGGCCCCAGCCAGGATTCGAACCAGGAACCTTCTTGCTGTTAGGCGACAGTGCTAATCACAGTGCCGAGTTACTAAAAATGACAGTGAGTTTATTGCGTTAAACGTGTCTGATCGTCTGCCAACCAATGTGGAAAGTTCTCAGATCCTCAGCAATGAAGTCAACGAGCAAAGCATTCCCATAACTGATCAGAATAATGACAGCCATGTATTTAAAAAGGAGAATTTCCCTTTAAAAAGGTCCTGCATTAGCATTAGCAAGCACCTGCAGAAAAGTGGCATACATGAACCAGATTTATTCCTCTGCAGTGGCTGTAAATACAACACACGGGCCCCACGTGGGTAACTGTGCCGTATTCAGAGCTTAAAAAGACATTTAGAGCCCACAAACAGTAACATTAACCACGATAAACAGCGTGGCTACAGCTATGTACTGACTCTGCCCTGCAGAAACACAGACTGGGACTGCTAGCTGAGCTTCAACACAGCCACCCACACAGTGACTCTCTCAAAGGGGCCGTAAATGTGCTTCTAGTGACTGTCACAGCTCCATCAGACTCAGAAACGGAGAGCCTGACAGTATCTCCTCATGGCTGGTTAGCTCTGAGCTCTACGCCGTGCTACACTGAGCAGTGATCAGTCAGTCAGTATCCCCTTTGTCCCCTGACCCCCCACATGTCACACATAAGCAGATTGATTGTAGTTACTTTTTCAACACATTCCCATCGTCATTTTTTTGTTTTGTTTTCATTTTGTAGTTGCTGGAGCAGGAAACGCTCCATTTCTTCATGTTTCCCCAGTAACAGTCACACTCCAGTTGGCAGCGTGGAGTTACAGCTGCTGTTGAAGACCTCAGGCTGATGGATGCAAAGGGGAGGCGGAGGGGGGGGGGGCTGAAACAACAGCAATGCAGTCATGTGAATAACAGCATCTCTGTGCGCTGACATATCATGTGATGGTGCAGGATATTATACATGCACAGCTGAAAGTGAAAGTGGTAATTCCATTTAATGAGTTTCTAGCATGGGTGTCGTGTATAATATTCTATATTTTTGTCATGCCTCTATATCCATTAGCATCACATCAGACAGACAGACAGCCAACCTGAAACATGTTTCTGTTGCAGACACTGTGTCATCCAGCTCATAAAAAGCCTGTAATGTCCCTCAGATCATCCGCATAACTCCATCTGTCTTTACAGGTTTGTCCCACGACATGGCGACGAGTTGGAGCTGGAGGTGGATGATCCGCTGCTGGTGGAGGTCCAGTCCGAGGATTACTGGTACGAGGGCTATAACATGCGAACCGGTGCCCGTGGGATCTTCCCAGCTTACTACGCTATAGAGGTGACCAAGGACCCCGAGAGCTTCAAAGGTACAGACGCTGGTATGATTATTAATTATTCAAGAACTGATCGTGAATGTGTTAGCAGAGAGAGACTGAAATGCCTCGAAACACTGATCGAAACTCTGCACATGACTGTTGTATGAAGCCTGTATGCCTGCAATGGGAGCTGCAGTTGTCAAATAACAAAATTAACTTTTATATAAAGGTAATGGTTTTTCAAATTTGGAAGGAAAACTCTTGTAGCCTGGTGATTTTTGGAAAGCTAGCAGTCCTAACTGTCTGAGTTATGATGAAGAATGAACGCAACGTTTGCTAGCCATGGAAAAATTGGTGAAGTGTGGAAAAAAATAAACATAACATTATAATACATAATTTTCTAGCCTTAACATGCATCTTTGAGTCACGCCGTGACACTGTTGCAGCTGCAAAAGCAACTTCTATATTTAGAAGTTATTTGTATTCACAACATTGTTTTAAAAAGAGAGAAGAGGGCGAGGAGAGGTCACGCAGAAAGCGGCAGCAAAGAGTGTTTGTTCATCTACTTCTAATTAGAGATGCATCTGCTGAAATGAGTGAAGGCACACGAGAAATGCTTGTAAATCGACTGTTCCAGCTGGCAGAATGAAAGCTGATTTCATCGATTAGTCAGACGTCCTTTTTATTCCACGCAAAACCTAAAAAGTTTTACTTCCTGTGTTCAATTGTGACGATTTTCATTGTATATATAAGGCAGTTACCTGTTTAGGTCACAAGGTGGCACTGTGGCGCTGTCTATGCCAAAACAGATACGGCAAGTCACACTGTTTGTCCATGTAGGACGCCATGTTTTTTCAAAGTTGACTTTTTTGCAATGTAATGGCGTCCTGCATTATATTCAAATATTAGTGCTAAAACCACCCATTCTGCTAACTTGTTCACGCTTATTGTTCATTTAAATGTCAGGGTAAAGTCCGCTGTAGGTGGGAGTGTTATTAACCGTGTTTTTTACTGTTTGACGGTCTTAGTGGAGTGTGGCTGCCATGCTGTAAAACCAGAAGACAGTAGATTCTGTGTGAGCCGGGCAGGACGGAGCATTGGCTTTTCTGTCAACTGTGAACTTTATTTGAGAATGTATGTTTCATGTTGGTAATTTAGTTTGAGTAAGAGATTTATTTCTTTAAAAAACAGTTAACTTTCCTTTGCCCCGCAAGGTTTTATGAAGCCGGTGTTGTGCCGTGTTAACCCTTGTATGGTATTCGGGTTAAATTGACCCGTTTCAGAAGAAAAATGGTACAAGAATACATTTTCTCTACCTGGAACTCAATGGCCTTAGCTTATTTTCTGTGATAAACATGTACAAACAAATGCACAAAGCACACATGCCACTATACCCCACACTTTTACATCCTTCATATGGTCTTCGGGTCAGTTTGACCCGCATACACAGAGACACACAGAAACATGCCCACACAGACACAAACACACATACAGAGACATACAAACACACACACACACACACACACACACAATGTTACATTATTATCATTAAAGCACAGTTTGCTCTCACCTTTGTCATGTGTCCCTACTCTTTTTTTAGATGTTATTGCATAACATTGTATACATCAAACATTTTCTCGTACTATATGCCTTGCACCTGCACATCAAGGGGGTGAGACAAAAGAGATAAATACCTGGTAATCAACCAGGTAATCCCAAGGGCAGGAAGACAGACAAAGGGAGTAAGTGAAGTAAAACTGGTGACAATAGACACAGACAGCCCCCCCTTATTTTTGTTTCCATTGATCCCAGCATCAAATACTTTTCACAGTATACAGAGGGGACTAGTATGTGTAACCAGAGTCAGTTTAGTGCAAGTGACAGCTTCACAGTCAGAGTTATGCAGGGGGGTACATATCACAGGAAATGGAAAACAAGGCCCGCCATGAAATGCACCCCACCTGCATAATTTTGTTCCTTTTTACCCCAGCATCAGGTACCTTTAACAGCATACATTTGGTGCCAATATATGTATGAGTTTGATAGGTCTGACAACAGAACAGTCAATGGTGGATGGGGGATTTATTTATTGTATTTTATTTTATAAAGCAGCAAGAAAAATATTTAATATCTTAAAAACAAAAGTATTTGATGGAGAGAACATGTCCTTTAATGGTGAGAAACACACAGAGTCTATCAGTCTATAGGCATATAGACCACATTACATTTTCATTATAGGTGATATTCTGGATTAGGGCTGGGCGATATGGCTGAAATCTCTATCACGATATAAGTGTTTCATATCGGTCGATATCGATAATTATTGAAATATTGTATGACCTATTTAATCCTTACTCTAATTGTAGGCAATAAGCATTTAGGGAAAATGAATGTCAACACATATGTGCAATGTTAAAATCACAGTTGAAAACTGAACAATTATCAATAATAAAGTGCTTTTTATTAAGTGTTATAAAAACATGTGCATAGCAAACCTGTGCAAACGTAACCTTCTCGACCGCTGTTTCAGGAAAAACACACGACCACGAGACAACGAGATGGCTGGCACAACCAAACGTGATACTGTTACATGATTGGCTATTAGCGTGTCACTGCTCATTCGTTGCTAGGCACCAGATGACAAGTGCCCTTGCTCATGCAACCAAGCTTGCTTTGCAACAACGATTTAAACCAGAGAGCGCTCTGGCTAAATTTACGCCGGTTTCTTGAGAAAAAAAAAACATTCTATCGAACACATTTTCTATTGATATCGAGTACGTGTCTATCGAGATACATATCGTTATCGTTTTATCGCCCAGCCCTATTCTGGATCAGAAGGCTATTGTTTCGACCTATATGAGTAGCTTATATACAGTTAACCCAATTAAAAGCACATACGTTTGAACCTATGAATTACAAGAAAAGCTGGGATTATATTTAGCCTTGTGAAACGCCAAGTCAAACACATTCAACTTGCTCAAAAAAAATCTATTTAATTCATTTTGTAATTATGGCTGGGGAGCCTGGGGTATATTTCCACAGAATATACAAAAAGGTGTTTTGCGTTCACTATTATCCGATTTTGTGTTGAGAAGAACATCGGTTATTTACACTCTTTAGAAGAGTTTAAAGACTGTAAGTAACCGATGTTCTTCTCTTCTATCTCCTTCATAAATAATTAAAATCATAAAGTAGTACTTTCCCCTGCATTTGTTTGCGATATTAAGGCGAATTGCTTCACTTTCCGAACAACTGAGTGGTTTGTGCGCGCTCCCAGCAGCTGTGGGACTGAGGCCTCTGTGCTGGGAAATATGACTGACATCGTCCAAGATCAGAACTCTGTTGTGCTTTTCCATAAACACAATTAGTAATGTTTGTGGGTGGGTTTCCTGTGTGACTGTTATCTGTAGGGTTTACAACATGTTATGTTATATGTTGCTTTTCAGGATTATTTCCAAGGTATTTGCTCTTATTCCATGTCTTTCTTTCTTCTCTGTGCAGTAAAGAGCAGTGAGTGGATGGACAGATACCGGCTGAAGTTCCTAGGCTCGGTTCAAGTGCCCTTCCACAAAGGAAATGACGTTTTGTGTGCAGCTATGCAGAAGGTACAAAGCCCATGCTGTGCACATTTGTGCATGTTTGTGTGTGTAAAGCAACATCAATACTTAAGCAACATCACAGAGAGATAAATGCCTCAAATACATGAGCTATTTTTCTAGAAAACCTTGTTGGAGGCATGTAGCATGAAAAAAAAAAAAACCTCAGAGGAACTCGAGCATCCATAAGGAAGATCCATAATGCAACACACAGCAAAATGACAAGATTCCTGCCAAAATTTCAAACTATGAATTGACAGGAGCTCTCCAAAATCACTGTGTGACTGTTCCTAACACTGAGGAGTCATCTTTCACTTTCGTTTTCCAGATCGCCACCAACAGAAGGATGACAGTCAAGTACAACCCACCTTCCTCCTGCATCCTGGAGATCAGCGTGAAAGGCATCAAGCTTGCGGTTCAAGAGGATTATTATGCCTGCGACAGAGTAAGACTCTTACTGCCCCTCGGTCTGTCTCATTTAAAATAAATCAAGTGCAGCTTCATGAAATAAAAGCTCATCTTCACGCCAGAATCCCATTGAACAATTGTGACAATAGAGACTGCAGGCAGAGATGTTAGGGGGACATCAGTTCTACAGTAGTTTGACTGTCAAGGTAGTGCTACAGAATTGTACATACAATAATATAACACTCATAAATGGGCCATTCTTGCATTATGAATACCTTTGTACGTTGTGCTGTCAATATTTGTACACATTCTTAATCTAAATCTAAGACATTCATTCAGCTTCTTTTCTGTCTTGCTCACAGAGTAACGAGTGCAATCACTTCTTCCAGTTAAAGAACGTCTCCTTCTGCGGCTATCACCCCAAAAACAGCAAGTAAGTAAAATATACATCATCAAAAGCAGTAACATTTTTACTTTTTGCAAGTATTTATCTCCAGAGAAAGTGGAAATAGACGACTTTTTTGTTCACAGTGTAATGGATTTAGAATAATGACACCATCTACGTTCAAACTGGTTCCCTAAATATACAAATGCTTCTTTCTTCTCTCTTATTTTCAAAGTGTTGTTGATCATTTCTCCGTGAAAAAAGTAATCCAGTCTTTATGTGCTTGGAAACGTTAGGTGGGAAAGTTGACTAGTTGTCTGTTTCCACAGCAAACTGTTCAGCAAAAAAGGCGATGACAAACAATAAGGCGTAAGCCCTTTTCTGTGCGAGTGCTTTATCTGCTTTCTGTCTTATCTGCAGGTATTTTGGTTTCATTACGAAGCACCCGGCAGACCAGAGATTTGCCTGTCATGTGTTCGTGTCTGAAAACTCCACCAAACCTCTTGCTGAGTCAGTAGGGTGAGTCAGACTTTTGCATATTCTCGCTTAGAGGACGTTTCTGCGTTTAATGCAAAAACTGATTTAGGGATGCTCTGATGTCAGATACACTTTAGTTGGTAGGTCACTTGAACAAATTAACAAAAGAAAATACATGAAGAACTGTGAGCTAGTTGTAACCCTGACCAACTTTGGCTCTCAGCTCGGGGTGTTATAAGAAAATGAAGTATGTGAAGTATGTTTCTTTTTTGTTTTTTTCAGGAAAGCCTTCCAGCTGTACTATAAAGAGTTTGTGGAGGTCTCATGCCCTACAGAAGACATCTACCTGGAATAACCCTGCCCTGCCTTCAACCACAGCCCTGTACAGTACACTGTATCATAACATAATGTTGCATGAAGGACAGACATATCTAAAATTTAAAAAAAGAAAAAAAAGAAAGTTAAAAAATTAACACATCTGACAGACGAGCAGGAAAAGAAGGATCAAGGACTGGAACTGTGGTGAAACCTTTGTGCGTCAAAGAAGAGATCGGAATCAGCCAAAGGAGGAAAATATGCAAAATGGAGTCAGTGATGAGATGAGGTGATCACAGGCTGTCATCGGAAAGCACAAACGTTGTATCACCGCAGGGGGCTAGTTAGCCTGTAGCGTCGCCTCAGCAGGTTCAACGAAGAAGGCCCGGGACCTGTATTGAAACTGCACCAGCTTGTACTTGCACTTAACGAAACAAAAACAACAGTGAGATCTGGGAAAATGAACACATGACGAGTTCGCTCTGACTTTAAATACGCAAGGTCTGAGCATGAGTGACGTGTATATTTACTAAACAATACCCTCACACCCAAATGTACAGTGAACCATGGAACTAAGTATTCCATGAAGGAACAGTGAATTTTACCCTTTTAGCACACTTGATAGGAATGTGATATCCACATACACAACAAAAAAAAAAAAAAACACTGTTGTACAACCAGCTACAAGTGATGTTCTTTGCATTTCTGGGTCCTTTTTAGAGGTTTGGTGTCCTTGTCAACTCTTAACAGGAAATGTTGTAGGCATGCGGAACATCAACGGAAAACAGCAGGCTTTTGTGTCTCCAAGGCTCTCTTGACACATGATATGCTGTGCACAGTGCAAGGTGGAGCTCAGAGTACAATAGTTTCATGCTGTGCCAAGTAGCCAAGAAAACTTGATTTGATATGTCAACTAGCTTTGATTTATTGATAAAGGAAATAATACTAGTAGCAACCTCAGACCCGGTGATTAAGAAGGGTGCGATTGTGAAACATTTTTCTACCTTCTTTTCTACCTACCATGTTGACTTCAAAGGTCAAAGTTTAAACTGAGTGAGAATTTTAAAACGCCATGACAAGAAGTAATGTATAAGAGGTACGCAATGCCCAAGATAGCACGACTTTAAGGTCCAGCATTTCCTCTTTCTCCACTGGCAAACAGTAGTTGAAACAGATGAAAAGCAGTTCTGGTAACGATCATGTGCATAGGTCCTTAGAATCATAGAGCCAGCTCTTTCCAAGGAAAAAAAGGAACCGTAGTCGACAAGTTGGGGTAGACTCAAAAGGTCTAACCCTAAAATGCACTTACCATCACTTGTGTGTGAGGGTGTACGAGTGTGGATTTCTTCCTTTCCAACTTTTTAGCAGCTTCGATTAGGACTGTAGTGCTAAGCTAAACAGCCCCCCACCATTTTCCCAGTAAAGCCTTAGTCCTTAACTCCTCGTCTAACGCAAGACACACTGCGCTTCTTTACCGTGTGTTCTAGCTACGTATGAAATCAGTGATGTTTAACACCAGGAAAACAACAAAAAAAAACCATCAGACTTAGGCTCGCTGGTGGTACAAGACGAGGTCCGACATACAAAAATCTCCTTCGTGATGTGTTCTAGAAACTTGTGGTTTCCTCATCAGAATTATGAAATGCTCTCAGTGTGGGCGGCGATGAGATCGTAAGGCTGATCCTCGGTGCAGGTGCTGACGGGGGAGCTAAAAGCAAAACTCTGGTGTCTTCATATCTTCACTAGTAGTGCCTCTTTTTCATCGGATCATTGTGACCTTCCTCAGTGAACATTGTGACAACATTTTAAGGGATTGCCATTGAGTGTGTGTTTAAGAGTTTGAATGCAAATATGATGTAGGAGTATGTTTGATTGATTTTTTTCCTACTGCATTAAATGTGCTGTGCTGTACCTGTGCTGGCACAGGTCATATTTGTTACAGAGCATGAAGGGTACAGTGAAATTATGAAAAAACACCCCCTTCCGACAAACAGCCACATGCTAGAAAAGAAAGAGTTATATGTCTCTTATGTAAGCAGACATTCTCCTGTTTCAGTTTATGCTCTTTCAGCTTTAAAGGTCCCACATTGTACAGTTAGATTTCATTTTTTATTATTATGAAGCAAGTTTAGGTGCTATATAAATACCATGAAAGTATCAAAATGGCCAGTCCATGGAGACATGCACAAAACCCATATTCAGAACCTGTGCCTTTTGACAAGCCGTCAGGACCTCTTTAAGGTAGTGATGTCACAATTATACTGTCACCGCCCCCCCCAACACGGCTATTTCAGACCAACCCCCCAAGGTGGGCTATAGTCTGTTACCTGTGGTTAGCCTGGTCATGCATCACTCAGAAAATCAGCCAATCAGAAGACAGATACTAATGAGACTAAATGCCCTGTTCTTGCTAGAGCTCCAGAGAGAAGCATGAGAGAGTAGAAACTATAGGTCAATTTTGGTACTTAATACTACACAAATATCTAGTTATGGATGTCAAAACTCCAAATAAAACACCAGAAAAGTGTAAAATATGAGAACTTTAAGCATTTTTCACTGCTTCTGGACAGTTTATGGACCAAACGATTAATCGGAACCATAATTGCAGATAATGAAAATAATATTTGCATAACTGAGACTTAAAACCTCAACCAAGCTTGTTATTGTAACGCCTTTCCAGACTGGATGATTCCTGGTTTGAACAAGGCTTGAGAATAGCTTTACAGAAAAGTGTCTCTTCCTCTGATGACTTTTAATGCACGGCACATTGCTGTCACCCCCTTTGTAGATATTACACAACTTCTCCGAACAGGCCCTCAGATAATCTGCATTTTTAAAATGAACTTGATGTGAGCCCCCCCCAGTCAACGCAGATATTGAAGCACATCAACCAAAACCGTCATTCAAGACTCTACTGTGTTCTGATGGATCATAACAGAAAACCAAAGGATTGCCATATCTTTTTTTTTTTTTTTTTTTAGTTATCCTCAGTCCAGCGCGGTACAGCACAGCTCTGCAGTGAGAAACAAACAGAAACATACTTCCTACATCACTTATCACTGAAACTAATTTGTAACAGATTATTTTATGTTATCTATATTTAACAGAGGATAAAAAAATGTTAACTGTAAAAGAAAGATTCATGACATGGAAATTCGATTCTGCCATCTCACCAGTCCCCGCAGTTTGTTCCTTTCAAAAAAAAAAACAAATGAGTCGTCTGCTGTTGCTCATCGAAGCCATCGTGTTTGCATCAAGAGATCAACACTGACTTTTATATGAGTTCCCTTCTCAAGAGCCGATCAGGCGGACAGGAGAAAAATGTAAAGTAATGGGAGGCTATACAAAGGGTGTATAGATATGCCATATATAAATAAATAATTTAATATCTGTAATTATAAATATGACATTGTATTGATTCAACATGTAGTATGTGAAATTTCTCTTTATTTTGGAATTTTTTTAGGTGTGAATTTTTCTTTATTTAAAAATTTTAATGCAGATCTCCTCGTGTTCTGTCGTTATTAAGTTTGGCATCACTTGCACACATTGTAAATACATTTAGATCATCTGACTGCTGCCCGGCTACACTGCCAACTCAATCAATCTCAGCAATTAAGTCGGTGAGTCATAGCTGACTCATTTGTGAGTAGTGTTGTTAAGGAAGTAACTCAGTAAACGGCCCTGAATAATGTTTTTGCTTCTGACCTTCATTAGGTCCGGAGCAGGCAGGGTGTGTTTTAAAACTTATCAGACATTCTGGGTAAATGATTAAAACCTCTTCCACTCCATGTGGATGTCGGTGTCTACGGTCAAAACTACAGCCTTAGGGAGTTTTAATATACTGGTATCACGTGATATTAGAAGACAAAAGACGTCCATTAGCATCACGTCAAGTTTGTCAGGAAGGGTGTGTTGTAAAAAAAATTTTCAAATGAAATGAAAATGGGTTTTCTATTCTTTCTATATCTAATCTTTCCTAGAAGTGTAAATAGACAGTGCAGTGTGGTTGCACTGGGGCCCGTGGGGTGGGGACGATGTTTGCTACACCATCAATCACACTGGCATGGAACAAGAATAACCGGCAAGCTTGTGGATTCAAGGCATGCATTGTATTCACGTGGGCTGATGTTAGTAGGAATTTCATTGTAGTGAGACCATTTTTTTTAAACTTGATCTTACTCTATACAATCATGTACAGACTAATGGATCCTGATGACCACATAGAGACACAAAACATTCAGTGTGGTGTGTAATTGACCATCGTACTGACAATAAGGTGGTTTCTGTTCTGAGCATTGTGATGGCCCTCTGCCATTTTGTGTTTTGCTGGCCTCTCTGTGCTCCTCCCTTCCCAGGTTCTCCCTGCCTGTCTCCCGCCCACCTCGTCGGGGAGATTCACCCCACCTGTGGCCTCATCTATAAAGGCATGGCCTTTCCAAGATGGTTCTCTCTCTCTCCCCTCCTGGATGGCTGGTGCCTCCAGGCACCCCAGCGTAGTTTTGTTTGGTTTGGTTGTGTTCTGTTGGCTCCTTTGTTTTCTCATAATTACACTTAAATTCTGTTCTTTAAATAAATTTATGGTTAATTTAACTGGTCGCTGTGTGGTTCTCCCTCCTTGGTTGTGCCCTTGAACGAGCTGGGCATAACAGCATGCAAGCAAGTCTCTGTATGTCAAAAGTTTTTGATATCAAATTATAGCATGAATTTTTCTGTAATGTTTTCCTTAAGGTCCTGGTGTCTTGGTGTGAATTCTGATCTTTTATTATCAATTTTTAAGTTGTCAGAAATGGTTTGTTTTTGCACCAAATCTGTGTAACAAATGGTATCGACCCAAAAACTGCTGCAACAACTTATGAGACATGGGAATAATCATATACGTCTATCATAGTGTGCTAAGCCCTGATACGCCCTGAACCTTCAATATTTGAATATGCACCCCGGAACAGGTTAAACTAAAAGACACGACTGGCCACCACTGAGTAACAACCACTTGGAAGAGCTGGAAGCGCGGCTTGAAAGCATTCAAATCTCAATATTTGAATACAAAACAAGAAGATAGTTTTTCCTAGATTTGTTTAAGCATGCTGTTGTTTAAGCCGGAGTTGATCCTGTATGCTGGGCAGAGCAGCTCAAATGTGTTTCTGTTAGTAGTAATTATCCTCCAGGTTAGGTACATAGGGATTTTCAGCGTCGGGTGGTAGAGGAGGAGGGACGGGTCTCTCACCGTAATCTGTAGCAACACATTAGCACATTAAAAGATGGATGCAAAGTGTCCGCTTACTATAAAAATACATTGTCCTCTGGATTATGAGTTGAGCACCATCAATAAACTGATATGTGGCTATTTTACCATCAGTAAGGATAACATGCCGGAGGCCGGGGTCAAAGAGCAGCTTTAACTCTGCTGCACCTTCATCAGCTCTGCTGGGAGAAGACACAACACTAGATGAAACTAGAGCACTACAGTTAACAACGTTTATATTATAGGAATTGATCAAGGACTATCCACAGGAAATGTTTTCACAAATATTATTAGAAGATAAAATCTTTCAAATCAGCCAA
This sequence comes from Argyrosomus regius, assembly GCA_946959425.1. Lineage (NCBI taxonomy): Eukaryota > Metazoa > Chordata > Actinopteri > Sciaenidae > Argyrosomus > Argyrosomus regius. The sequence continues at coordinate 29,506,493 of OX336882.1, forward strand.
AAAAAAAAAGATGGAGAAACTGAAAAAAAGCTGAGAAAGCTTTACTGAGCAGAACGTTAGCTGCCAAACAAGATTTAGTGGCTCGTGTGGGAGATTACGCTTGACATCACTGAACAAAAGCATCTGCCAAAATAATTACAAGGTAATGTTGAGTGACGGCGACTAGTGAGACATGACTGTAATTATACATTATTTCTCTATAATTGTTGACAAAAAAGTTAAACGGTCCCTAGCAACTGCAGCTTACATGTCCACTGACCATCCAGCGTTGGGTTGGTCACTCTCCATTGAGTAACTGAAACAGAAATGAATGGCGCAGTCACAATTTTTAGCTGTTTTCACTACCTGGCTTCAGCGTCACTAAACATCACTACGATAACTCACTATTTCCATAAAATAATATACGTAAAAATACGTAAGTGTGTGATTGGTAATCCCTCAATAAGCCCTACCTGCTCGGCACAGGTGCAGAGAGACCACCGATCACGAGAGAGGTAAAAATGAGGCAAGCTAAATATCTACTGATCCTGTCTAATCCTCTGTAATCCTCCATAGTGCCTTGAGCATCTACAACTGCAACTACTGCATTAAAACACAACAATAGTCGCAGTTCTAGAATGAATCACTGCATTTGTTGGTCTTCAAAAACACTCCGATGCACATTACTACACCCAACATTCTTTGCATTGCACACATAATCACAGATTGTTGTTTGTGCTTTATGTCAATGCTTTATGCCACCACTCAGGTCATTTTTATGTCAGACCTCAGCCACCTTCTGTAATCAACTATTTAAAACTGGTCTGGCCTCTGTCGCTGCATTTTAGGTCAGAACCATAGACGATATAAAGAATGGGTCACTTGCAGGTTTCTGAAGAACCTTTTGTGAATCACCCAACGCGCCGCGGACGGGCTCGGTTGGGTTTCGGGCGTTAAACCGCCATCTCGCCCCTCTATCGTGGTATGTTGTCTGTTTTCCTGATGTAAATACAGGTGTGTGTGGCCGCCAGCACCTGATTCGTCCAATTGCCGGAGGTGCGGTCATACGTGACAGCAAGGTGTGCAGGACCGACATTGGCGTGGCATCCCGATTATTAGGTTTTAGTTTGGTTTAGTCTACTGATTACAAGTAGAAGATTTCTGTTATATTCACTAGCTTAGAGGTGCTGTTTTCGATGTGTGTTTTGTTATTGATAATTAAATTAGACAGTGAGGTTTTTCTTTCCCGTTTTGTTTAACTCAGATAACAGTTAAACAACCCTTTAAGCTGGTTGTAACAATGAGGAAGTGCAGTTTTTGGCACTCCTGCGTTGGCTTCAGTTAACTACAGAGGTTCCAGAAACCAAAGCCAAAATATTTGCCTTATAATTGTCTGGCATTATGACCTCCTATTGACAGGTGGCTTAAAGTGAAGAGAAACATTTTCCAGCCAGACACACTTGGTATCTTTTGAAAATGTTTTTGCACCCTACATTTAATTTTGTTTTTGAAAAGTCAGCCAGGATTAATGAATGACTTTACAGTTAATGGCAGCTGAGCATCTGCTATGAATAACACACAGGCAGACATGTGCAGTTGCGAATATAGAATCTGGAGGACCACAGGATGCAATCAAACAATTTCCTCTTCCGTACCTCTCAGAGCAGCCACTCCCTCGTTTTTCTCTTCTCTGATAATATCAGTGTGGCAGACAAAGAAAGGTCCCTGTGTCAAGCAGCCATGTAATAAGAAGGACAGTGAGCGGGGCATTGTGACCTTTAGACATGACAGTTCACTGTACATTACTCTGCTTATAACATGGCTATTTTCTAGAGAAAACAATATATTGTATCAAATTACTGAATCAAAAAAATGTGTTTTGATTTTGAAAAAATGAATTTATTGTGTCTGCTGTGGTCCTCTTACAGTCTACGGTTTATTATTCTTATGCTATTCAGATAAAACGGACCATGTAATTCTGTAATTGACCAATCAGAATTGAGTACAGTAGATGGTTTATCATTTCTCAAACTCTTGCAGTATGTGGTGACATTAGATGAGAGACTGTGGCATAATGTTCCCACTGTGGAATAGATCAAAATGCCCAATAGCCCACACATTTTCTAATGGGATCTTCGAAATGGGCTTGCAACAGTAAATGTCACGTTAAATGACACAAGAAAAGTTTAAAATGTGAAGTCTCACGTGCCAGATGGCCTTAAAAGTGCTCTTTATAGGCCAACACATAATCAACTAGCAACCATTACCAGGCACATTTGATTTGAATGGCCCATTGTGATGGTTTGTGGAAACCGGATGCCTCCATTCAATTGCAGGAAATGAATAGAAGTTGTGTGACGTTACAAGAAATAAAAAATGAAATGCACTTCTTTTTTCTTTCTTACCCCAGCATATATATATATATATATATATATATATCCGATGTTTTGTTATATTTGTTATATTTAACTATCTGCAGAGTGTCCTGATTTGTTCACTATGTCTGTGGAAATGATCATATAACTTAGAAATAAGAGATGTAGTCTCAGTTGTCATTTATTTATTTATTTAGGTCAATTAATCAGCAGCATTTCCAAACGAGACAGAGTTCCGTTCACCAAGCCAATGAGGTCTGACACTTTCTAGAGCCAAACACTATTTATTTATACATGACAACACATCTGTGAAAGTCTGCAAGTCTGCCCTTAGATGAACAACTTGGGACTGACAAGCAAAAAAAACAATCACTAGTACAACTATTGAAGAAAACAATTTTCCCCTACAGAGGACACTTATACTAACTATAAATAATATATTCACCATATAACTATATTTGATGGTTATTAAAGGTAGTTATATCTTAAACTCAAATTTTATTTATTAATGTGGCACCTTTCATGCAAACATTCATCCAAAAGTGCTTCACAGAGCAAAAAGAGACAGAACAGAAATAGACAACAATGAATAGAATTCTGCAAAAAAAAAAAGAAAATAGATAATGCATGAATAAAATGTGGCCATACATTAAAACTGTCCATGAGGTGATTAAACTTGTTCCAGAGTAGCCACTCCCTGTGTGTGTGTGTGTGTGTGTGTGTGTGTGTGTGTCCTCTCAGATACCATCAGCTGGGTAGACGAAGACAAACCGCTGTGGCAGTAGACTCAGTACACGGTTACAATAGCGGAAAGTCGTAGCAAAGTTTTTGATGCGTATTAAAACATCCTGTTGATGCTCCGGGCGTTTGGTGGATTTATATCTAGAAGGGTGAAAAATCTTCTCGTGGGTAAGTCATCAGTATTTTCTCTTCTAGAAAAATTGTGTCTCAAAATGTATAGATATTATTTACATTTAAACTTAATTTGGACGCCTGCCTGTTTTGTTGAACTTCGACTGCAAATGAGACACTGATCCCATCAAAATAAATGTGTTTCCTACCAGTGTAAAGCTGCCATTTGAGAAAGCTAAATTAAAGCAAAACTATTTAATCCGCATCTTAATCTATTCTTGCAATAAATATCACTCGATTAATGCTGTTGAATTGTGTTTATTAATGTGACGTGTGCACTCGTGATGGTTATTTTAATTATTAGACTATAATAAGATGTATTATTCAGTGATTATTGATAAAATCAGGAACATTGTTTGTTCATTAGGATCAAACTGTGTCTGAAATAACGCATTTTTATTACAGTACTACTGTGCGCCATTTTTTATTTGTTTTTCCTGTCTACACTCCCTACACAGCCACAGTGTGTTTGTTTAAGCTCTATTGTTCAACGTGTTTAATGTCGGATGCCCCTCCTGATGCAACCTTCAAGGACAACGCCTGAGACAATACCCCCATATAAAAATACCTACGTAGATAGATCTACGTAGATCCTTCCCTCCCTGACACTAAAACAAACAGACATAGATAACTGTGACTGTGATCAGCAGCTAAAACCGGACACACAGTGAAAATAACATTACTCTGTTATATCTGTAATATTACACACCTGGCCAATAAAGTGATTCTGATATATATATATATATATATATATATATATATATATGTGTGTGTGTGTGTGTGTGTGTGTGTGTGTGTGTGTGTTTTCATTGCTTTGTGTAAATTCATCATTGCTTTTGCATTTTATTCACCAGCTAACAGATACCATCAATCACCCCGGTCCAACAAGAGTTCGTTCCTTGGAAAAATTAAAGGCTTGGTCACAGCTATGAGGTATGTGTAAATGCAGACAGGCAAATGAACAAGATATTTTCCATGCGATGAGGGATAGAGTATTTGTAAGATTTAACTAACCTGAGAGCAACATTGCATAACGCTTCTATGGAACTTTGTGCTCCAGGTATGATCACCTGCGAGAAGCACGTAACACTTTACGACACTAATTCACAAATGACCAACTATCTAACAGATTTTTGTGAAACTGGGTCACATTTCATGGAGAAAATGTTTTCTGCGTTCTCTCCGATGTCCTGCTATGCATCATCTCTCAGTGAGAACTGCTGCAGACTAAAGCCAGAGAGGTAGCTATAGCTGCTGTTACCTAATGCCAGCTCTGAATATTAAAGCACCAGAGGAGTGTTAGTGTTGTCAATGTTAGTGGCACTCTGGACTACTGATATTTAGTTACGGGGTGTCGGGGAATGCTGACTTGTGCGTGCCAAAACAGGGTTAACCCAAAATAGGGTTGTTAAAAGAATTTCTTAGAGTGACCCTTCAATAAAGAAGACTGGATTCGAAGTATCAAAGTTGAATTTATTATTCTTGTACAAGAAGGAGCGTTTAACAGTGCAACACACAAAAGGGGTTACAGAGAAAAAGGCTCCCCGAAGAGCCTTGACAATTAGTTCTTATACACTTTCTAATTGGCTGTCCGGGACACTTCCCCATAGATACAGATAGCATCATAACATCTTTCTCACCTCTCTTAGTCAGTAGTCAGCATGTCCCCAATCTAAGTGTCACCTCTCTGACCTGCCTTGTTCAGTTCTGGGCTTCCTTTATTTAACTTGAACTCTTCCTTACCCTGCCAGCCTTAGCAACAAAATGAAGAAGTGAAAAGCAGAACTTGTAAGAAATAAGAACTCACGTACACATTGTATGATTTAAAACATCTAAAACACAGTATAAACCTAATTTTTATAACAAGGGTTACCTAACCCTAACTCTCTGGTTTAATGAGCGGCCCTGTTAACTGCCGACTATCAACAAAATTCACCTGTAACTGGAAAGGAAAAGAATATGTATACGAACATGACAAATAAGACCCCAAAGAAAAATCTGCTACGTTTTTTTTTTATATATATTATAACGTTAATGAGAAAAATAAACAAAGAGGCATTCATGAGGACAGCTACATATCGTCCTTAAAGATCAACAGTTAACAGGGTGACAATGACAGAGGAAGCTAAGAAGGAAAATAAGAGTACATCTTGAGAGAGTAAATCTTAGATTGACTTTTAGTCATTGTCATGTCAAGAGCGTTGTTAAAAAAAAGGCTGAAAGTCAGACGCTAGCTGGGATTCTTATTGTAGGACTAGTAAATAATATTAGCTGGCTGTTGATGTCTTGTGTTCATGTGTTCTTGTGCTTGCTTGATGTTTGGCTGTTAGCAAAGTTGTCAAGTTGCTAGTTCATAAGTAATGTAATCATCACAAATACACATACATGTACAACACATGTTCATATTACGTCATCGGACGTCATTGTACTCAAACTGTGGGTGCTAAATTGCAAAATTACCAATTTCTATGCAATGTTGTTTTAACTACATTTGTGTAATATCATATAATGGTTTCACAGCTATTTTCCAAGCAGCAACCTCTGTGGCTGTGGCTGTGGCTGTGGCTGTGGCGTGAAGCCAATGCGGAAGTTGCATTGTAGCTTCCCATAATAAAATATTCAACTTCACAGCATAAAAAAACATACACCCTGGTACAAAACCGGTTGTGGTCTCTAGAGCTAATTTCCTTGTTCATGACAACTGTACTGAGGCTGAGTTTTTATTTGTATTGTATAAATATTATTATATTAGTATAGTATATTTAGTATATTATTATATTATATTAGTGTAACTGTTCTAATTCTACAATGTTCTAGTAGCTTAAAGTTGCTGTTATGAAGCAAGGCATTTTGCACCATGAGTGAAGTTACATGCACGGTTAATAACCCCCCTCAGCCGCAGCATCAAAGATTTTACATTGCAAATGTCACAATAAATGTTAAAATAATACCAAACATAACCATCTTTATTTTAACAGTCCTTATTACTATTATTATTGTTTAATGTTATAGGTCTAACACATGATCCTCTGAGAGAGTTAATTTTAGATTCAATTGGTGGTCATTTTTGGACAAGTCAAGCCAAGTGGGTTTTATTTTCATTTGAACCGGTGAACAATGAAACCAGACAGTGTGTTGCCAAGGACCATGGTGCCACATGAAAGATAATACATGTGTGCAGATGTGATTACATTTGCTAAACGCACATTGCAAAACAAAACAACTGACAAGAAACAACACACTTGCAGGTGCTACATACTGTTATATACCAGTGTCAGAACCCTGTCTGTTTCTTTCCTCATCAAGATCACACTCTCGAAAAACCATTTTCCCTTCGGAGCTGTGCCATAAACTAGCATGAAAACCTTCAATAAAATGACAGCTTGGAAATCTCTTAAGCCTAAAATGACTTCAAACTGTGGCATGTTTCAAATGGGAGGGGAATAGACAGAAAGCGGTTAATAATGGCTGAAATAAAGATAAGATAAAACTTTCACCCACTTAAGTCAGCTTGCCTATTTCTCTGCATGCTCAGTATAGCATCACACACTGTGTCTAATTAATAACCATATATTATATCCATTGAACTGAAGTGTTTTCTCCTGCTCTTGCATCGGTCCAGGTCCAGGGCAGTCACTGCTGGAATCTCCTGCTGTTTCGTGTTGCTCTTGGGCAGCTTCACTTCTTTATATTCAAAGTCAGTATCAGAGTCTTCATTATCACTCATTGGAGACGATTAAATTCATCTTCAATAATGACTTCAAAATGATTTTATTCCAACCTCACAATGATTTTTTTTCTTCTATAGTAGATATCTAATGACCTTCCTCTCCAACAACCTGCTGGTGGGCGGTGGAGGGAAGTCAGTGAGACAGAAAATCCAAATAAATGACACGCTTAACTTTGGGTAAGAAGTCTATGACTATTTACTTTTGGCTTTTTACAGAGAGGTCATCCATATTTTATAATTACAAGATCTGTATTTTCACCATCTGAGAAAAAAAAAGACCTTTTACACTGATTCAGTTTGTTTTCATCTCCTCCTTCATTTGAGACTTTAAAAGATATTTAATAACTAAAACACCAGATGACACCATCATGAGTGTTCAGACATCCTAAATAATGGGCATACTCATGCACACACACACACACACACACACACACACACACACACATCACATAATGCTGCACTTGTAATTGTTTTAAGGATAACAAAAGATGCTGGTGCAGCAGGATTATTATCAATATTAACAGTTTTTATCTTTAAAATTCCCCCCAGGGCAAGAGGTATCGGGAAATCACAAAGCAATATAGTAAGCCTTAAAATACACTATATCAGTCTGAACCTCTGATTAATAATTAGATAGATAGATAGATAGATAGATAGATAGATAGATAGATAGATAGATAGATAGAGCATGCAAACATACATTGAACATACATTAGAATGAACCTTTAACACAGTAGCCATACGTTAAAACTGACCTGAGATAAATCTAAATTTAAATATGCACAGAGTAATTGAACATTTGTAGCAAAATTAAACATTTGCAGAGAAAATAAATATATAACTGTGTTAAGAAGTTAACCCGTGCTAGACATCTATACATAAACTATATAAAAGTAGAAAGTAACTGTAGAAATAAAAAATGGAAAAAATAAATAAAAAATAAAATGGTTTCTACAAATAGAAAAACTATATCAAAGATATAAAGTGACCGTAGAAATAAAAATGTTTTTATACAAATAGAAAAACTATATCAAAGATATAAAGTGACCGTAGAAATAAACATGTTTTATAAAAATAAAAACTACAAATGTCCAGGAAGTAGTTCAAGAGGGGCAGATTTGTCCATCATCCATTGTCTATTCTGCCTCCTGCCATCACTGAGAGCAGTTGTACAGTCTGATGGCCAGGGGGACGAAAGAGTTCTTAAGTCTGTTGGTGGAGCAGGATTGGGACAGCAGTCTGCCACTGAACACACTCCTCTGCCTGATGAAGGTGTTGTGCAGAGGGTGGTGGGTGTTGTCCAGTATGGACAGCAGTTTGTTCAGGGTCCTTCTCTCTGCCACTGTCACCAGAGAGTCCAGCTCTGTAGAGAGAGAACCACAACATCCATACAGAAGTTCATGTAGTCAGTAGTGCAGTGGGTGACCCCCTCAATGTCCTCACCATGTGCGTCCTGCAGGACGTTCCAGTCAGTAGATTCAAAGCAGTCCCTCAGAGCCTCCACTGCCCCAGGAGACCATTTCCTGAAGGAGCGTGTGGTTGTGGACTGTCTCTGGATCTTTGGCTTGTAGTGTGGTGTGAGTAGGACCAGGTTATGGTCAGACTTTCCCAGTGGGGGCACAGGAGTGGCAGTGTAAGCTTCCTTCACATTGGCATACAGGAGGTCTAGAGTCCTGTTCTTCCTGGTGGGGCAGCTTACAAACTGGTGAAAGTCTGGTAGTGTTGAGTCCAGTGTAACATGGTTAAAATCCCCAGAGATGGCGATGAAGGCGTCTGGGTGTTGTGTTCACTGTCATGAATCCAGGTACATCCACTGAGGCTGGAAGACTGGTTCAGAGATTGAGGTCCTCACACTGGAGAAGAGATGGATCATGTTTCAAAAAATTCAAACTCTTCCTGCTGAAACAACTTTGGGCTCAGATTACTGTAATGTCATGTGTTTGACACTTTAGAGGTTTGTGCTATTGCTTCCCAGCTGAGCAGCATGTCTGTCACGGAGGGTAAATATGCTGTTGTAACAAAAGAAGTGTCACATGGGCAGGCTTACCGAATGCTGTGCAAATATTTGAATGCAAATGGGAATCCAGAACTAGTTTCGAATTAAACAGTGATGATTTGCGCAGTGTGAGTTGCCCTTTTTCTCTACTCTTTGACATTATGAACAGTTGAACTGACACTGAAATCTTGTGTAGACCTAATTTTATTTTCATCAAGAAAATTGATCAGGAATCACTAAGAGAATCGAGTCAATAAGCAGAATCGATAACAGCATTGGTACTTTATGAGCTTTAAGTGGAATAAAAGGTTGAAAGACAGCCACTGAGTTGGGCTTCATGCTGTTAGGCTAGTAAGTAATATTAGCTGGCTGAATTAAAAGCACTTAATAGTACTGATATCAAATCAACAAACTGAAAACATTCACAAAATAAAAGTCCTCAGTTTTTGGCTGTTTAACGTGTGCATATGTTTGTTTTCACCTTCTGTTGCAGGGCTAGGCAGAATGTTGAGACACGCACAACTTGGAACGCTCCCATCATTTGGGAGGGGATGTTTGACCCAAATCTGTATGACCAAAAGCACACTGAAGGCAAGTCAGCTGTGGCGCTCACCGTGTTTGCTGTTGGCAGGTTTGTTTCTTCATAAACATCATGGATGTGAGAATATACGTATTTTTTTAATGCTTGTCCAAACCTTTCCTGTTGGCCTGTTAGAGTGGTGCAGTATGAAAAGAGGAAACCTTTACTTGATGCCACACAATTCTTATTTTCTAGGACAGTAGTGGAGGAGGGATGCTTGGTTTTTATTCTTCATTTCACAGCATATCAAAGTGTGCGACGGCATTGTTTTCTATGTTCTAACCTGCAGGGTTAGGGTGTTAAAACAGACCAGAAGGTCATGTGAATGCGTACTAAGAAAGTTGTCTCAGATAACATAATATAAAAAACAATGTTGTCTTTTTTCTGGTGTTTTTTCTCATGTAAAATAAAGTTATGAACAACAACAAATGTTTTTCTCTCTGTCTCCATCTAAGATACCTGGATGCCTACCTCAAGACATTCCTGATCTCTGCAGAACAACATTTTATGTTGGGATTACCAGTGACATATTACGTGTTCACAGACGAGCCAGAGAAGGTACCAAACGTCACGCTCAATGCCAATCGACGCCTGAAAATCATTCATGTGCAAAAGTATTCCAGGTGGCAGGACATCTCTATGATGCGCATGAAAACGATATCGGAAGTCATAGAATCAGACATTCGTCACCACTCCGACTATGTCTTCTGCTTTGACGTGGACCAGGAGTTCAAGGCGAGATTTGGCTCGGAGGCTTTGGGGGATTCTGTGGCTTTGCTGCATGCTCATTTTTACAAACTTCCAAAGGAGAGGTTCACCTATGACAGAAACCCCAAATCCAAAGCTTTCATGGAAACCGGTGATTTCTATTACCACGCGGCTATCTTTGGAGGCTTGTGGGAAAATGTGAAGAATCTGACAGATACCTGCTATGTGAACATCATGGAGGACAAGCTAAATGAAGTGGAGGCTCTGTGGCACGATGAGAGTCATCTTAACAAGTACTTTTGGCTTTACAAACCAAGCAAGCTGCTCTCCCCGGAGTACTGCTGGGACCCGAGTATTGGTGACATGACAGACATAGGTGTCACTCGCCTAGTGTGGGCACCAAAACATTATGACACACTTCGCACTTCATAGTAGAAGATCCACAAATTGAGGTAATTCTTTGGGGGATAAATGCAAGATTGTCTACTATGAGCTTTGTACGGGATAATTACCTTCAAACAACTCTTGGAGCAACTCTTCTTTCTCTCTTTTAAGAATTCAGGTACATGGAAATCTGATTGTCTTTGTTTTTATTGTTATTTTTATTATTTTCTTTATTGTAGATGTGATGATTTTGCAACTGCACTGGGAGACACATTGAAAATTCTTGACATTTTCTGGATTGACTGACCTTCATGTCTTTAAGAAAGAAATGCTAGACTGTCATTCCTCTTTACATGGTTGAGCGGTTCTTGCAATAATATGGTAGTCAGGGCTATTTTCTGGACTACCGCAACACAACTGACGGTCTCAAACTAATTATTTTAGCTGGCCTTTTATAAGCTTGAGATGGTTACAAGAAGAATTTCTAACCTGTAATGTGCCTTTTTTCTCCCCAAGAGTCTTGAAACTGCATTCCAAGTTTAGCCTCCCGCTCATGTTTGATGTTGCCAAGTCAAAGAGGATGTGGCTGTAAAGTTTAGATGTCAGTCCTGTTTGTCTTTGGGATTGTAGTGCAATAACCTTTATTGAAATTATGAAGATAATTTAAAAAGTTTTCAGTCAGGTTACATTTGCTGCTCAGACTTTCAAGGTTGGAAGAGCTGCCATTAAAAGACAGGATGGATTACATAATACCCGTATCATTCCAGAGCACGTGGTCTGCTATCAAACCTATCAACATGGTCTCAACTGCAGAATTTACATATTCCTAATATCTTACACACAGCGTGTTATGCTGCACAGCAGTGCATTGTTCTTTTTCTCTGTGCTATCTGCTATCTGCTGCTATCTGCTTCTCCAAACTAGGACCACAAGGTGACCATGGTCTGTCTCCTTCCCCTGTTCATCTCTTGTGAAACTCCTTGTACTTTCTTTGAGGCTCTCCAACCCGACTGGTCGAACAGGGAACATTTTATTAATAATAATAATAATAATAATAATAATAATACATTTTATTTAAAAGCGCTTTTCTAGATACTCAAAGACACTGTACATAAAAAGAACATCAAATCAGCAAAAAAATAAAAAAATAAACTAAAAAAAAATTAAAAGCAATTTTAAAAAGGTGTGTTTTTGTTAGTGATTTGAAGGTGGGCAAGTCAGTGCAGTCACGGATATGTTTGGGGAGAGAGTTCCAGAGGGAGGAGGGCAGCCAAAAATTTTTTTCCCCCGGTTTGGTGTTTGGTCCTGGGCGGTGGCGCAGAAGGTTTGCATAGATGAGAGCGGGGTGGATGTGGTGATGGAGCAAGTCGTGGGGGGGGAGGGGGGGGTTTTTTGGGGGGTTTTTTTTTTGGGGGGGGGGGTTTTGAAGTGAATGTGGTGTGGAAGTGTGGGCCTTTGGGGGTTGGGGAGGGGAGGAGGGATGGGATCATTGGAGAACAAGTTTTGGATGTACTGTAGTTTATTTAGAGTTTTGGATGGTGTTATAAAAATTAGGATTACACTGGGGTTCAGATGTTCTAATTCATATGGTATGTGTTTTAACTTGTTCTTTACATCTGGGCACTCTCTTATCTGCTTTATGGTTTACGAGGCTGGCAGGGTAAGATAGAGTTCAACTATAAATTACTAGTGATGGTTTAAGGATAAGGAAGACAGGTAGACAAGAACCAGTCCTGTTCGTTAGGGAGTAGAGAACCAGGCAATGACGTTACGATGTTATTTATAGCAGCGGGGAGGTGTCCGAAACCGAAAAAAGTATAAGAACCAACTGTTAGAGCCCCCCGGGGAGCCTTTTCTCTGTAACCCCTCTTGTGCGTTGCACTGTTAAACGCTCCTTCTTGTACAAGAATAATAAATTCAACTTAAACTTTAATACTTTGAATCCGGTCTTCCTTATTGAAGGGTCCTTCTCTTAAAAAATTCCCATAACAGATGGTGTGCCATAGAGGATGCTGTTGCAATAGTCAATTCTGGATGTGATGAAGGCGTGAATGAGGGTTTCAGCAGCAGAGAAGTAGAGTGATGGGCGGAGTCGGGCAATGTTCTTGAGGTGAAAGAAGGCAGTTCTGGTGATTTGGTTTGTGTGATGTTCAAAGGAGAGGATATTGTCAGAGATGACTCAGAGGTTGCGACTGTGGGGGGATGGAGACGGTGGAGTTATCAATGGTGAGGTGGAAACTATCTGTGGTCTTGGTGAGGGATTTGGGGCTGATAATGATCAGGTCTGATTTGTCACAGTTGAGTTTGAGGAAGTTGGTCTGCATCCAGGATTTGATGTCGGTGAGGCAGTTGGAGAGAGTGGAGTGAGTGGCGGGGGTGAGATATTTTACTTGCAAGAGAGGCAGAAAGGGCTGAAGGGGAGATGGATTTTAGGTTTCTGAAAGATATTGTCCGTTTATCCTTAGCGGTGGGAATGGGCATGTCAATGTCCATGATGATTGCCAGGTGGTCAAAGGAGGTTGAAGCTGGAGAGGTGATGTATGGTGAGACCAGTGGAGCAGACCAGATCCAGGATGTGACCACGGCTGTGGGTGGGAAAGTTGACATGTTGAGTGAAGTTGAAGCAGTGTAGCAGTTCCAGATTTGCAGTCAGTGTCAATGTTGATGTTGAAATCTCCCAGAAGAAGAGCGGAAGGTGAGATGGCAGATAACTGGGCTAGGAAGTCAGAAAAGTGAGAGAGAAAGGAGGGGTTTTTTTTGGGGTTTTTTTGCCGTGCCATTGCAGGAAACTCAGGTGGATTAATGAAAGCTGCTATTGTGTATGCTGTGTTTACTTTTCCTATAGGAAAATTATGTCACCATTTCTTATCGTTAGATTGGATGGCATGAGATCAGATGTCCTCTGTTGATTACGCTTACCTGGGCCCTTAGGGTAAAAAAAAAAACTGTTTGTTCACTCTCTCACACTTACACAAATGGCATCTACCAGCATCACTGACATCTGTTGCATGTGCCTTTTGCATCGATGATGGTATATATCTGCAAAGCTGATTTTTTTTTATACTTTTCTTTTCATCCCCTTATCTATGAACGGGACATTGACCCAGATGTGTTGTGATGTGACTAAATGCACTGTTTTGTTTTTTGTTTTTTTGTTTTAAATTACCATAAATGGCAATGATAAGACTTTGTTTGATTTGTAGAACATTTTACATGCACATCACGTGTCCTTGAGTACATGAAATCACCCCTGAAAATAGCATACGTCCAAGACTGTCTGCCTTATCTTGCTTTCAACTCCCTTTTATGAGAGAGTGCTTTGTGTGCAGATGAAAAATAACATTGAGAATAATAAGAATCTCAGACCATCTGTCACATGTGTAAACACCTGTGGCTTTTTAAATATTAGTTCTCCATTTTCTAAGTCAGTTTCAAGTGAGGTTATATTTGCTGGTTAGACTTTACAGGTTCAGGTCTCTGAATGATATGAGACCCTTATTATTCCAGAGGGTGTGGACAGTGACAGAGAGACAGTGCTGTGTTTTATTACGCTGGTTTTACTTTTCGGTTTTGTGTTTTTTTCTCTTTGCATAGTCTGTTTCTCCTTGGCAGTGTGTGTGGGTCATAGGGAGTGCCTGGTGTGGCTCGTCTCAGCACTAAGGTACACCTGCTGGACACCATTCCTGAGTTTAAGATTATCCTGTTCCGATACCAGTGTTTTCCACAGAATCCTCTTATCTGTTTGCCTTACTCCACCTGCAACACCAGCCGGCCTTCAACCAGCGCTACCCACCACCACCACACGCCTTTGTGTTAATTCTCGTAATGAACTCTTTTAAGCCGTACTGGCCCCTGCAAACACAAAACTAACAATGGTATCTGCGTATTCCTAATGTGCCACACACACTTACGCACTCACGTCCTTTGGTTTGATATCTGCCTTATCTTACTTTGATAAGGCAGTTAATTATTAGTCAATCATTTTTCAGTTTAACTCACTCTCATGACAGTGCTTCGTGTACATGATAATATATTAATAATAAACTTGATTCATATCGCACCTTTCAAAACACAGTTACAAAGTTCTTTACAATAAGCCAGAGCACTATAAAACAAACTACAATGACAACAATAACAATAAGTGTAAAATGATGAATAAAAAATTTAACATAGAACATAAAAAGGTGAGCTAACAGCTCTTTTATAAAAGTGCGTTTTTAAAAGTTGACAGAGTTTGCAGCCCTGATTTCCTCACACAGGTCATGCCACAGTCTTTGATCCCTGACTGCAAATGCTCCGTCACCTTTATGTAAATATATTTGGACTGTGGGACAACCAGGAATGACACATCTGAGAATCTCAGGGAGCGAGGGGCGATATAAGGCAGTAAAAGTTTAACTAAATGCCTTGGGGCAAGGCCTCTCAGGGCTTTAAAATCCACTCTTTAGATAAATAATGAATAATAAGATTCATAATACAAAACTCGGACCATTCCTCACATGGGTAAACACCCAAACTTTAGTCTCATCACACAAAACCAAACTGACGTGCAACCTCCAAAGCACAACCTGTGCAGCACGGTGAGAATTGCACAATGCGGTGCGCAAGACCTCGGGACATGAGCCAACAAAAAAAAAAAAGCCAATATAGTAAATCTTTGTCATATTGCACAGCTTTAAATCCACAACTGGCTAGGTCGCTGTTTGTGTCCCCTTGTGTGATGTGACTCACCTCAGTGTTGTGAAGGTGCCCTTGTTGACCTTCTTTTGTGTCAAAAAACAATTAAGGAGTCCGAGCTGAGCCTGAATGTCCTCATAGCAAAGGTGTGATCCCGTCTAGTCCTTCACCTACATTCGGGAAAATCCAGCAGGTTCTTGTCTGAGGCTCTCTTACACTGTGCACGGGATGGCGAAGAGAGAACGGTTTTGGACTAATGAATGGAGCCTGACCAAGACTAAAGTAATGTGAAATATGAAAATAATTCATTACATTGTAAATAAAACAATGGTGAGATGATGCTGAAAGTGGAGTAACATGATCCAAGTCTAGCAGCAGCATTCTGCTGGATCACCTGCAGTGGTAATATATGTTAAGCTTAATATTAGAGGTTTACAATGCCATAGGGAACATTTAAACTACACTTTAAATAAACAGCTCTTTAAATCAGATTTGCATTGGTAACTCGCTTCCTGAACATTTGAATACTTGAAAAAATAGGTTGGGATGAGCAGAGACAGCGTTTTGGATCGTGCCCAAGCTAATACAAAGATCTTGTGTCTACATGCCAAATGCACGTTAGATCATTACACACAGGTACTGTTTTATTACAGCTATTTTGTGCTACTTTGTTGATTTTGTTTCCTGCAATGCAACACAACATTCTGAGTCACTGTTCGTTTTCCGTTGGGCTGACTCTGGTACTTGTCGTCATTTGCAGTGAAAAAAATACTAGTAGCCCTCTAAATGCTACACACAGTTAATGTATATACACAGATATTCAGATATATATTTGAGGGTAGTGCAAAAGGTAGTTGAACGGCTGATATTTCACTCGTGTGAACTCTGTGTGTGTGTTTGTTATATGAATGCTGGTTTGTACTTTCAATGGTGACTTTTGCTCATGAGGGACAAATTTGACAGTCTATATGTTGTTGATTCATTTTGGTCATTATCTTTCATTTTGTTGTCCTATACAGATTTATAATTGCTTCCAATAAAACTCCAAAGATTCCCGTCGTCATCCTTTATTTGAAATGTGTTTACTTCGCTGTATAGTTGTGCATCTGCACACATACTTATTTTATGCCTTCAATGTTTTCTGTGCCCGAGGCTCTAAAAAACTCTGTTGTACTGTATGATTGAGACAGACATGAGAATTGCATGTTAAGATCCAACCTGCCCAGCCCAGCCCACCCCCATTGCTCAGCATGAACTACACAGCATCCACCTGTGTCATTCAGCTGACCTCAGATCAGCTTGGACCTGTCTGACTGAAAGCATTGATGCATTATTCATAGACTGCCACCATCTGGCGTATCAGCGCACCCTGCCACCTTAGCACTCACCCTGTCAAAGACATGCAGTAAGAAAAGGGCGGTATATCATCAGAACAGTCTTTGCCTCAGTGCCAATAATTCACAGGCCAAATGAATAAGTTCAAGGGGTATGTTAGCAACACATTTTTATATTTATCTGACAGAGAGGATTCGGAGAAAATGTGAGTTTGTGCGAGGATCATATACAACAGATTCCAGTCTTAAGATTCAGTGTCATGCGTGCCCTGCATGTTGATTAGAAGGACACTGTAATGGTATACTGTTTATTGCATGAGACTGCTGTTCTCACATTGTGTGTATGCTGATATTCTTGGCCACGCTACCCTGGACATTACCTCGGATCTGTTCACCAGCCACTATTTTGGTTTAAACATGAACATGCTAAGATTTTTTTTTTTTTTTTCTGGCCTTTTCAAGCTTTATTTCTGGCAGAGACAGCTGAAGAGTGACAGGAATACGGGGAGAGAGAGATCGGTAATGACATGCGGGAAATAGTGTTGGGAAGTTCGACTCTTTTTACTGACTCGGATCATTAACTCTCGGACAGTAAATTGAACGAATCTTTTTTTCGTTCATTTCGTTCATTTTTACAGCGGGTGGCGCTGTAGCCCTCTTGTGGGCGTTGTAAAAAAGACCGCGGTTCTCAAACACGTAACACTGAAGGCAACATGGTTTGCTTCAGCTGACAAAGCATGATAAACAAAATGCCACAAGCAATTCAAACCATGTGAAAACCTAGGAAAGCAAATACACACCACATTAACGTGACTTGTGTCCTGTATCCTCCCTGCCATTGTTGTTTAACAGCACGACAGTGACTAATGAATGAACGAGAGACCGATCCGAGAACGAACGTACTGCTCGTCACACAGCCTGAGCTGCCAGTCACGTGACAAATGAACGATCCGGATGAACGAGAACAAACGAACGAGAACGAACCGTTCAGCATGAGCTGCCCGCCGTGACAAATAAATGATCCAGATGAACGAGAACGAACGAACGAGAACGAACCGTTCAGCATGAGCTGCCCGTCACCTGACAGCTGGTAGAGGACAAGTGAATGTAAAACTCACATTCATTTTGACAATTAGTAAGACAAGTAAGACAAAAAGTAACAATTAATAAGTTTCTTAAAATGGTTACATGGTGCATTTACTGTGTCCAAAACGTGACATTATTATTATTATTATTATTATTATTGCATTTGTTGTTATTATTATTATATTTTATTATTTTGTGGCAGAGTATAACACAAAGTCAATATGTATTTATTTACAAACACACTTTACATTATATACACAATAACACTATACACATATACAAGAACCGAAGACCACTAATTAATTATGATTTCATGAATAAATAATGTATGTCGGGTGTCACGTGACAAATGAATGAACGTCACAAATCAGACATCATTCATTTCCTTGTTCGTTTCTCAGCCCACAGCCCCGTAGCTGAGCTACAGCTGTCACGTGACAAATGAATGAAAGAACGATCCGTATGAACGATCCGTATGAACGAACTGTTGTGCATACTGCTCCTCACACAGCCTGAGCGGCCTGGCTGTCACGTGACAAATGAACGAGGACCTGAGGACAGACGCACAGTTGAGTGAGTCGTGAACTAATCATTTCTGTTTCCTGTCCTGCTGACTGAGCTTATGCAGCTGCCATGTGGAGAGAGAAGGTACTGCATGAAAATGAACGAATCACTCACTGAGACGACTCATCACTCCAGAGTCATATAAAAAAATATAAAAAATTCATGAACGACACATCACTAGCGGGAAAGAGCCACAGGTCAGATTCGAACCCTGGGCTTCCACAGCAATGACTGAGCCTTCCACATGGGGCGGCTGCTCTACCAACTGAGCTAAACACCACCCCACATGAACGTTTTTCTACATGAAACATATCAGTGTTTGACCTCGGCTGTATCTATGGTGTGTTTGTCTCCTCCTCTATCTCTGTTTGATCAGATGCTTAGGGAATAACAACCGCTCAGTGCTGTGTTATGAGCAGGCACTGCAGGCCCAACCGGGCCAGCCCCCCCAACTCGAGCAGAGGAAAAAAACCCTTTTAAAAAAAAAAAAAAAATTAAATATTAAACCTAAAAATTGAATTTAATATCAAAACTTTCACAGACCTGCACCATTGCATGCAACTGTGAAAAAATTAATTAATTAATTAAAATTAGTCTTTGATTGGTTTGAGTATGCACTGCAACACAGCTTCCCAGTTTGAAGAGCAAAGAGTGAATGTCAGAAAATGATGCAGTTCAGTCATTCTAACACTTGAGGGTGCTAGTGTCAAGTCTACCTTAAATACACAGCTGTACGTTCACATCAGATCATTCACCAATCCATGAGATGTATGTGTGTTGTTCCCTAATTTGAATCAGTTTTCTCATTGCAGCAGAGATTGATTGTAGGTGGAAACACATGGGCCAGTGACTGAGAGTATAAAACTCCACCCCTACTGGCTTCTCCCCCTTTTCTCTCCCTCTGACAGTCTGCCGCATGTTTTTTTGGTCCTTTTCTTTTCATTTCATGCAACATCTCGAACCCGCTACACGTTACACTCATGCATGCACGCACCTTCACCACTAATGTACTGATAAACACACCTCATTGTTTCATTTGTTTAAGTTATCTGTGCTTTTGAGTTCTTAAGCAATAAATCACTTTTACTTTGCCTTCAACCCGCTCCCCCCCTTTGTTTTTGTCATGGCCTTAGAGCTGGGTCGTGACAGTGTGAGTATGTGTAGTATTTTAGTAAGGAAGGACCCAGAGGATGGTGTCAAACAATCTCTCAAAAAATAAATGTATTGCCTTTTTCTCCCGTGGATCTCACTTGTTCAACAACAGCTTGTAGCTTCACTGACTCCGCAACCATCCCGTCTTTTTTAGTGCTCACCCATCCAAGGTGATCTGGAAGAAAAAATAATCTTACTGCTTGAGTTTGACAACACTGCAAACAAATCTCAGTTTAATTTCTGTCCCAAGAAATATGAAGAACTTTTGATGGTAAAGTTTCTTCTTTGTTTCTTGATCTGATTTCGTTTTCTGTCAAGATACTCACACCAATTTCTTTGAAACTGTCTTGAATCTGGATGAAGTTTTGAGGAATTTTAAGAAAATTTGGGATTTTAGAACTCAATAAAAAACAAATGACTTGATAAGATGCACTGCATAGGTTGTACCAAATACTGGATTTTACATACAGTACAGTCCAGTCACAAACTCTCCACACAGTGGCGCTCAAAGCACGCAGAACCCACTATACAGTTTTACTGGGAAGAAGCAGAAGCACACATAATACTGTAAAAACAACATCAGGATAAAAACAACACAATAATTCAAAGAATAAGAGATTTGCAAACAGCAGAATAAAACCGTAATATTTTAGCAGACAATGTCCAAACTGGTTACACTTCTGTCAGATGATTAGAAAGTTTGTTTCTCTTATCCTGTGACGGACAGCACATTGCTCCAACATGCAACCACAGTCAATCACAGTTGTTTAGGCACATCAGTATACAAGCTGAAATCGTTTGGTGGCTTTAATAAGCTTGTGGTTATATAGACAAAGTACCAACATGAGATATAATATCATTCATGACTGCAGAGTGATGATATGTGTCTGTCCTAAGAGGATCATCTTTGAATACCTGGAGGTTTGCCAACTAGCTGTAACTACACAATAGCGAGAGTGTTTCGCTGTATCTCTAACAGTG
This sequence comes from Argyrosomus regius, assembly GCA_946959425.1. Classification (NCBI taxonomy): domain Eukaryota; kingdom Metazoa; phylum Chordata; class Actinopteri; family Sciaenidae; genus Argyrosomus; species Argyrosomus regius. The sequence continues at coordinate 29,526,951 of OX336882.1, forward strand.
CCTTCTTTCTAACTCCTCTTCAGAGATTTAATCCAACATTACTGACAAGCAGCTCTGCCTGTAAAGTATTTCAAATACAGCTCATGGCACATGACACAGTTGTAAAAAGATAATCCGCTGTGCAACAGACTTTTCTAGTGTCCATGGTTGGGCTCTGCACTGTAAATCAGTGAGAGCATGGTGGCTCTCAATATCTGCTGTCTTCGTGACAGAAACAAATAATATGAAACATGACTGTGCCAAAGCTCAAGAAGAACCAGCTCAGGAATCAACAGTAAATGACATCAAATGATCAAACTAGGCAGAATATTGTCAGATGCTTTTCTGGAACAAATAATCACCTCTGAAGTGATGCGCGCACAGGCGTGTGCTGGACTTACTATGGGTACCATTGCAATCACCATTTATATTCTACTTTTAAAAAGGACATACTGTACTTTTGGCTCGATGGTGGTGATGGCTTCAGCTACACTAGTTACTTTGCAGATTCAAATGTCACTTGCATTACGAAATGAGATTATAAAATATGTCTGTCTTAAAAAATGTCAACTTTTCAGAGACCAGGCATGGCCTCAACGGGATGACACGATGGATTTTTAACCCTTTACAGGGAACTCATTGAAATACTACCCTGGAGACATTTTTCTTGTGTCAGTTTTAGGCTGCAAATCAAAGTCAAAGAAGTTACCATATATGTTGTTAGGGTTAGGGTTAGAGTAGGATCCAGTAGAGGCCATAACAACGTTACCCGTGACATTTGCTGATTGGCTGGAGAAAGCCACTGAGAGATGTGAGGCATGGAAGTTACCATACATGGTTCCTCGCCTGAAAGGGTTAATATTAGAGGACCAGGACCAGTGTGTAATATTTGGGGGCTCCATTGACAGTGTCAGAAATGAAGTCCAATACCCACGTTCACCACTAGATGGCATTAAATTCCACACACTGGTCCTTTAAAGAGTTTCAGAAAGGGATCAAGGTTTAAAGGTTTTCTCAACATTACAGTATCTTTAGTGTTATGTTGAAGATACCTTCAGTGTTTGTGCTCTGATGCCAAAAAAGAGCAATTTGTGACTGATTTGTGTGGTATTTTATTTTTAAATACTTCTCCCTCCACTCAAAGTGTGTGTTCTGCTTTAAATTCAAACCATGTCAACATTTCTTCATATGACTTTGGATCTGCAAGACTAGTTTCAGTCTCAGGGGTTCACCTGGGAGTGAAACAGGTGGAATCACCTCCCGGCGCCCTTCAAGTCATCTCCTTCTGTGTGTGTCAGGTGTCTCACACACACAGAGCTGCTGGGTCCATTTGAATGAGGCAGCAGTCTGGTCTTCCATGGTAGAAAGTGAACACACACAGCTGTGTTTACACTGTGTGGTCAGTCTGCTGCAGATGCATCAGTTCTTCCTCTGGTGTCCTCTGGTACCAATCAACATATCTATGCATGTGCCAACTTCAGTACAAACACTATAATTTATATAATTTCCATCAGAATTCTCTTGAGGCATGTCAGGAGGGCTGAAATGATTAGTTAGTGATTAAAATAAATCAACAATTTTGATAACAGATTATTCTTTTGAGTCATTTATCCGGAAAGGTGACAAACATTCTCTTGTTCAAACTATTTTCCTGGTAAGTATTTGCTACGTCATCTGTTTGTTAATTGAGTGCATTTGTTTTTTGGGCTGTTGGTCTGACAAAGCAAGTTATTTGAAGACATCAGGCTCATATTTCTGTGATTTTATGGACTACACTGAGCTCAGAACACATGCAAAGCACACATGTCACACAATGGATGCATCATTTTTGCATATTTATAGATATTTAAGGGGACATTCAACTTGAAACAGGGGACAATCCTGGACAAACCATGACGTCCGTTACCGTAATCAAGCAGCCTTACAAGTCAAATAGGGCACCATTCATACTGACTGAAAAATGGGAAAACAAAATAGGATTTGTTTCATTTTTTGTCTACAATACTATCATGAAGCATTGTTATTGTACCAAATAAGGACATATTATGATATTTAATCCTTTACATGCTATATGGGGCACACATGAACCAATAATTATTGTGTTTGCCAAAGAAACAGACATCCTACATACTAGTTACTTGTTTTGGGTCAATTAGATCCCAAAGTGGTCCAACTCTTATTGGACTATTTATGAACAAACTGATGTAAAACTCCAAGAAGAGAAGTCTGAACAGATTTATGAAACACAAGCAAACAAATGAAGGTGTGAGTCAAACCTTCTAAATGTACTGCAGGTTGTTTTTGCTTTCCAAAGACTGAGAGAGTCTGCTTAATGAAATGGTGTTGGCTTCTGTTTTGGTTTCAAGTCCAACTTGGAAAAATACCAAAATTCATTTAAGGTCAGGATGTTATGGACTCTTATGATGCATATATTTTTTATTTTTTATTTTATTTTCTAGAGCGTGACTCTAGGAATGGCAGTGTTGGTCGTTTGATCCACCACTTTAGTTCTAATATTTCAACAATTACTGGATGGATTGAAGCTTTGTACAGACAGGATGAAGCTGACTGACTTTGGTGATCACCTGACCGAGCATGGTCGTTTAATTATTTTTTAAATTTATTTATTCATTTTTAGTTAGGAAAGAACATTAAATACTCAACCGTTTTGGATTAATGGGATTTAACAGTTGTAGCTCTGTGTAAAAAGTCTACTTGTCAATCAATAAATGTATTATAATTAATAAAAACAGATCTAGAGTTTGACAGCTCATCAATGAGATCCAAAACAAAAGTAATTGGCCTGATTTTCACCCTCACCCTCAGCACTCACCTGTGTGTCATTCCCTCATTAACTCCCTGGTATATATACCAGTCCATGTGCACTGCTTCTTGTCTTTGTGTGTGTTCTAGCTTTCCAGCATCCAATATTTTCTTCCCTGTTTGTTGAGTCTGTTTTTTTTTAGGCCTGTATTATTTGAATTCTGCTTCAGCCTAGCCCTTTTGAACCTTGTTTGTCTCCTTATAAACTTTACCAGCGACAGCTCTCTTACTTGAATATTTGCCTCCCAAGTTGTGCATTTGGGTTCCATTTGAACTATGATAGTATCATGTTCTATGGTGGACTTCTGAAACATGATAAATTTGAACCAAAGATCTGACCACTGATCTGAAGCATTTATATACTGTAGGGATACACAACTGATGGACAGTGGCTGTAAACAATGGAGGTATTCCAGGAAGCATCACATTTACAACTAAACTTGTAATTGGTAAATACAAATTGTGATTACCAAATTGTAAAAGATATATTTGCACAAAAAATACAGACACAGCATGCAACAAAACCCCTAATAATACAATCCTCCAGCCTTGACGGTGTAACCTCATTAGAAAGCCTAAAAAAGTGTCTTTAGCTGCAGAAAAACAGCCATCTGATGGAGAGGTCACTCACAGGTAAACGAAACTGCCACCTATTTCTCAGCTATGCAGTAATCAGACCCCTCCATTGAATAAATGGTGTGATAAAGGTTGTTAATTTCTTCAACGTGACATGTTTTTGGAAGCAGCGGTTTCAGGTTGGGACATGCTGACATCATCTTCCCCTCGTGTTTTACGAGAGGTGACCTCTATGTTGAAACCCAGCTAAGAAAATATGGAGGTGAACTGGAATTACACAACCAACTGGCACATAAACATGGCGAATATGAAGTCAGTAAGTGTATGTGCACCTGCATGCATCTCTGGTAGTTTGACACTTTATGTTTGCAGATCTGCCAGGTCCATGCCAGGGTCATTACCAAATGAAAATGGTTCTTTTCTTAAAGCACTTGTGAGCAGCCCACTCAAACACAAGCAAACAAATGAAGGTGTGAAGCAAAACTTCGAAATGTACTGCAGGTGGCTTTGCTTTCCAAAGAAAGCAAGAGTTGACTCATTTAGTTGCAGTTGGCTTCCATTTTGGGTTCAAGTGCAACTTGGTTAAATCCATGAATTCATTTTAAGATCAGCCTGTTATGGATGCCATGTTAGCAGCATGGCAGCAGGGACGGCAATGTTGGTCAGTTGGTACAACACTTTGGTCCTGACTGAAATATCTCAACAATTATAGGATGGATTGGAACTTTGTCCAGATATCCATGGTCCAACACTCCCAACCCAATGACCAAATATCAAATTTGGCCTGTTTTCAGTGCTTTTTTTTTTTTTTTTACCCTATTAGCATATTGTGGGTACCACACTTCAGTTCATTCTCCTGTCAGGCGATAGCATGTCTTTTTATGAACACATTGTCCACAAAGCAGTTCAGGCAAACCTCTCTGGACAGAAGGCATCTAGAGAAAAGCTGTTGAATGCATTTTGTGACTTTGTTCCCATCAAACTCTGTTTATATACAAGAATAATAATGCCCCAGTCTGCCCAGAGGCCTACACAAACCTATAACTGATCTAAAAAGAAATTCCTGTGGATTATCCTGCTCTTTTATTCTTTTGTAAAGTCTAATAAGACACAACAATATAAAAGTGGAGCTTTGTTTGGTGAAATGAAGGGCAGATTTTAGAGGTTTTACCCCCCCCTGACTCTCACACTGATCTCTGACTTTGAAGAAAGTCGCTTTCACAGAGCCCTAAACACAATAGATCCCCCCTCCCACCCTTGCATGCCCTTGTGAGAGGATATATGTCAAAGCTGTAACATCATATTCCAAAGTATCACTTTGACTCTCCACGGGTCACATTCCTTCATGATGGTGGAGGACGTGTGAATGGTTTTCACCGCGTGTAAGGAGAGAAAGAAAAGAAGAAGAGTTAAACGAAAAGGAGGACGAAGAAAAGCAGAGAAAATTGCACGAGAAAAAAGAGTAAAAAAACAGACTTATGAGAGCAAAGTCCACTGACATGGAACAGCATCTGGCACGGCTCATCCTTCCCATCATACACATTCCTGTCTGACACGCTCACAAAGCACCATTGTAATGAACTGGATCTGACTCATATCCTCACTGCTACAGTACCTACCCTATAAGCTACGACCACATACACACAATGACACACACACACACACACACACACACACACACACACACACACACACACACACACACACACACACACACACACAATTTGGCCTTGAGCCACATCCATTGTGCAGAATTATGGGCTGACAGTTTTAATACCACCTGTAAATGATTCTCTACTGTACAGAGAGGAGGTGTGAACTTCAAAAGATAAGGAGAGAAGAGAGGAGGAGGAAGAGGAGGAGGAGGAGGATGGATGAGCCGTGATATACTGTTGCTTTAATGTCATGTGACCTGTGGTCGAAGGGGACACTGTGTGTGTGTGTGTGTGTGTGTGTGTGTGTGTGTGTGTGTGTGTGTGTGTGTGTGTGTGTGTGTGTGTGTGTGTGTGTGTGTGTGTGTGTGTGTGTGTGTGTGTGTGTGTGTGTGTGTGCAGTGTAATCTCCATGCCTGTCAGTCGTTCACACATCAGCCACTGCAGTCAGTCAGAGTCCTCGAGAAGATCAGAGACTCACCGAGCCTGTTCACACCTCTTAGTAACATGTGTCTCCACGGTGACCAAGGTCTCACTTCCCTTCACGATTGGCAAATAAACACGGACGTCATTTCAGTTTTCAGAGATGAAATGCTTTGTTATTTTCAGCACGCTGAAACAAAGAAAGAAATAACTTAATGCAAAACATTTGCTGAATTCACAAGAAGGGCCAAATAATTAAGACTTTGTTGTTGACAACTTTTCAGAAAGTTTATGTGGTTTCTCCTCATGCAAAAACCAAAAATTACAAGATTTTTTTTTTAAAGAGAGTCTTAGTACTTTCACCACGGACAACAAAGAAGTGGCATATTGGTTACAGTTTAACTGTATTTGTAAAATTTGACATGTTTGCGGTCAATAAAATGTTGTCGTCTTTCATGAATTTGGTATAAACGGTGATGAAACAATGTGTTCAAACACCACTGCTGAATGCACATCAGACATGGAGTAGCCATCAGTGCAGCACGATACCGCAAAACAACTAAATATATTGGATTGAATACTGAATTGACAAGAAGGCACCAATGATAACTTACCTTGAAAGTGTATCCTCTTTAAATTGCACAATTTTTAAAGGAGTCTGGAAATATTGTGGTTACTAGTTCAATGGTGAAATCCGTTTGAACAGACATCAGTGTGTTCACAAACATCTGCTGCTTTTCTTGACAGGTGAGAGAGCCCAAACACATAATTTGAACCAAATGGAAATCAGACAGACATATAGGACATCAACTGACTGGAGCTTAATGGAAAAGCTTCTTTTTGTATATTTATTGAGGGTGATAACCTTTTGTTACGTTGTCAGTTTCTATAGGCTCTCCAAATCGCTTGTTCTGTCCGACCAACTGTGTAAAACCCCCAAAACATTCAATTTTAGAGTATATAAAATAGATAAAAGCAGCACATTCTTACATTTGGTGACGTAGGAACACGCCACAGCTCATAGGGTTACACAAGATCTTAGGGTTCCCAAACCTGGCAACACCCTCTTTGTCCCATTGGAAGTGACAGTAAAGAACACCTTGTAATGTTAAGTATATTCTGAATCTAAAAACTCGAAATAAATCTAATATAAATTATATCGTTGAGGCTAAAAAAAAAAGGTAGTTACCAGACATCAGGCATGTTTATCTCATGTCAAATCATTTAAGAATCACAATATTGAACAAATAAGAGGTTATTATCTTAAATGAAATACACAAGTGAAGCAATAGAACCTCAATATAGTCAAGTACAGCAGTGGAGTGAGTTACTTTCTCCCTCTGGATACAGTGTTTCTGATATTCTGCAGCTGTGGTGATTAATGAAAGTCAATAATGACACTTTACACAGACACAGTCTCTCCTTTAGTGTGTTTTTTTCCCCCACTAACAGGCAAAAGCACACTCATCTCCTTCTTCTTTTTTTATTGACACCAGATATTTTTAGGTTTCCATGGAGCCACACGGGGGAAAGCAACATCTAATTTATGTTTTTACTCTACTGGAGTTGTGTTGCTGCTGCGAATAGTCAATATCTGCCAGTGCAGTAGAATTAATTAGGCCGGTTGCTTTTATTGTTTATACAGTGCAGTCGGAAAGCATCAGGGAAGAGACATGTTTTTTATAGTTTTGTGTCTGTACTCTCTCTCTGTTGTTATCTTTGCATAAAATGGACGATTTCCTGCAGCGTCCATCAGTTTAAAGCCAAGAGCCAGCACTTTCACTTTTAGTAACTGTTTCTTATTCACATATTTTTTGATTATATTGTACTCTGAGTCTAATTCTAGACTATAAAGTAGTTATTTGACATGCATTCTTAGAAATAAGTGAAATGTAATAACTTTTGCCCTGGTTCTCGCATCATCAGGTCAACAAGTGTTCTTCATTCTTCACAAAAGCTGAAGTTCAAAGCCTGTTACTTTCTCCTTGTTCCATTAATGCTTAAACAGACGCAGGTTTTTTTTTTTCTTCTTTTTGGGAGTGCTGCACCCACAGAGTGGAACGTCCTCGGGGCAGAGGTGTGTGTCCGCTAAATGGGACAAGAGAGAAAAATCCCCAAATTCCCTCTGTGAATGGCACTGAGTAATTAATCTCCAGCAGGGGTTTGCCCTCCTCTCTGACATATGAGTGACACACAGGCTCTGTGTGTGTTTTATATGTGTGTGTGTGTGTGTGTGTGTGTGTGTGTGTGTGTGTGGTGTTTGATTGCCTCTCCCCCAGGCCTGCTCCATCATGTTCTCTTCTTTTGATGTTTCCCCCTTTTCTTTTTCGCTCCTCTCTTCTTCCTCTTTTCTCTTTGCTGCCCGCTGTGCTCGGTGTCCTCTTTATTCCTCTTTACTTATTTTGTTTTCTTTTTTTCCACTGTAAAATGGATCATACAGTGAATGTGTGCATGCCAAATCAGAGCTGGCATAAGGTGTGGGAGGTACAGTACATACAATGCCGTGGCGTCTGCAGGATTTTAAAGTTATTTTTAGGTGAACTGTTCCTTTAAGTCACTGACTTCAAAGCTGTTCTAAATAATAATTTAAGATTGGCTCACACTGTTATGTACAATGTGAAAGAGGTTACTTATTAAGGACAAAACCACCAAGAATTATCACCAAACACAGCTGTACAGGGCTTTTTAGCGTCTTTCAGCTCATTGTTTTGATTTTATAGTCAGCATCTTAAGTGGTTTGATTCACAACTCTCAACACTGCCATTTTGAGCAGCAACAAGCAGCTGTTTTTCAGCAACAAAGCTGTTAAACCCATCGAACTTGTCCAGCACCAAGTGGAAGACACACAGTTAGCAAGTAGCTGGCGAACATAACTTAACCAGATTTTTTTTCTCAGGTGTTAGTACAGTAGAGACAAAACCAGAGCTGAAAGCAGCATGAATAGATGTCTTACATTTGCCAGGTAGCCAGAAACGTTAATGTTGCTACATAGGAAGCTTGTTCGCTCATATGTCCGCAGGGTTGGGTTAGATTCAAGGACAGTTAGGACATGTCTTTAGCAATATTTTGGAAAGGAAATATTACACTATTTGGAGTCAACTAATACAAACTACATGGCAGCTTTTGACATTAGTAATGTAATCCACTGTCTATTAAATGAAATCTGTGCAGTTCAATTTTTTGCATCTATTTTTTTAACATAAGGTGTGAAAGTATTTTTTTCTTTTCATCTTAAAACATTTTCAATGCAAATAAAATGCATTTGCAACACAAATGCGAGTCCACCACAGAGTAAAGCACTTGTTTAGAAAATCCCATATGTCAGACATGATACTCTTTTCCTGAGGTTAGGGTTATAATTTAAAAAGTTTCATTCATAATTTTAAAATTGCCATATTTTAAAAATGTTATCAAGTCATTCTTGAGAATGTATCTAATTACACATTTAAAATGTAATCTGGACTGATCAGGGTTACTTATTTCTTTCTGTGATAACATAGTCTTGATTTCATGTAATCCATCAACCGTGTATGTTCGCCACATACCAACGCTGGATCTGAGTGATTGCAGTTGCCCCATGTTGTTTTCACTTTGATTTAACCACTTTTATTTATTATTTTGCCTTTTTTTAACTCTGGCCTTACTCCTTCATCGCCAATTTTCCTTGTCTTTCTGCCTCTTAGATGTAATGAACATACATCAATTAGGAAGCCTGTCTTTCCTATATCTGATGAGTGAAGTCCTTTGTGTTAAAACCGATCCGATTGGACAGATTTGAGCAGCATTTTTCTTCAGAGATCAAATCAAGACCAGTTCCAGCTCTGATGCATTACCCTTAATTAAAATGAAGATTCCTGGAAAAAGAATGGATTTTCAAAAATGTTATACTTTAAATGTGACCACTCACACAGACTTCAGTGTGTCTGTGTTTATCATCTGCAAATACTGGAACATTTTATTTCCCATAATTGTGCTTCTTTAAATAAAATCTTACTGGTGACCAACAGCGATGGTCTATGGGCCGTAACTTGAGAAGCAGCTATTTGTGAGTAACACAGTGTGTGTGTGTGTGTGTGTGTGTGTGTGTGTGTGTGTGTGTGTGTGTGTGTGTGTGGTGTGTGTGTGTGTGTGTGTGTGTGTGTGTGTGTGTGTGTGTGTGTGTGTTAGTGCTTCAGAGGAGGAAGGAAAGAAAGCCTGCCACATTAATGACAACCACACTTATGTAAAGCTCCACACAGTATTTATAGAGTCAGCTGGGCTTCAGAAGGCCACAGTCGGAAAGTCCGCAAACCACAAGTCATGACACACGTGTGCACACACACGTACACACACACACACACTCACTACATGTTTTAATTCATCATGTGCAGAACACAAGAAAAGATCCAGTAACGCTTTAAATTACAGCCCTCGACGTACAGCGTAATTCTTGCCAATTATAAATGTGTTTGAAGTTTCCAGATTGTTACCCCCTTTATTCACAAACTTCCCGTCTTGTATCTACATGTATCTATTGGTACGTGAATTAAATACAAATTACACTATAGACTGGGAAGAATTAAGCTGCACCATGGTTTCTGGAAATGTATCAAACTATAAATGTGTAAATGAGAGGCGCTGTACATGGGATCCATCTGTGTCTCCATCACAATAGGAGGGCAAGGTGGAAAATCTGAAAGCTCTGGACAAGTCGCCAGTTCATCACAGGACACATAGAGACAAACAACCATTCACACCTACGGGCAACTTAGAGTCACCAATTAACCTATAAGGTGCATGTCTTTGGACTGTGGGAGGAAGAGCAAAGTGAAGATGTGAACTCCACACAGAAAGGTCCCAGCCGAGGTTCGAACCTTCATACTGTGAGGCGACATTGCTAACCACTGCCCCACCATGCCATCCCCATTGCATATATGACAAATACACCATGGAAAATAAGAAATTCATTTCATTTCATTTTCTGTAAAAGGTTATTCTGGGTTGTGAGGGGACTGGAGCCAATCTCAGCTGACGAGAGGCAGGGTACATCCTGGACAAGTCACCAGTTCATTGCCGTGCTGACACGTAGAGATAAGCAACCATTCACACTCACATTCACAGCTATGGGGGCAATTTATAGAGTCAATTAAGCAATTAACTGGGAGAAAGCCGGAGCACCAGGACAGAACTCAAGCAGACACGGGGAGAACATGCCATGTAACATGACCTGTAAAAGGCCAAAACATGACAGTAAAAGACCGTAAAATATCCCATGATATATGACTGTTTTCCTGTAACACAGTCATATTTTAAAACCTCTATTTATTTGCCAATTTAGGGTAATTTATACAGAAAAAAGGAGTATTTTATATTAGAGACTAATTGTACAGTAAAACACCATAATATTTAATGGCATATTTGTCTGTCATGCTTTGGCAGTTTTTCACTGTAATTTTAAAATATGGAATAAAATGCCAACCTTATATGGGAAATCGACAGTACTAATATCATATCATAATATTAGAAAAGGTTATTTATTACGGTAAAAACCACAGCTTCCAGTTTTTTACCGTTTAAAAACAAGAATTTCTTTTTTACAGTGTGAGCTCCTCTTTGATCAGAGGCATATTTCTGACTTGGCAATCTGAATCACTCGCGAGTGCCCGTTCACTGCCCAACACATTGTTGGAGGGCCTGTTCATTCCACGGGCCTCCAGTCCAACCACACCGCCTGCCCTATCTATATTTACGCCTCTGGAATCAGCCCCGACGGGGTGTCTCTGACTGGACCTTGAGCTTACTATAACTTCAAACTTTCTCTGCCATATTTACCACAGTTACATCTGTGTTTACAAAGCAACCAGGGCAACTACACACACAAATATACACAACATCAGCGCTGACACATCTGTATCTGTATACATTACACAGAACATGAAAATAAATGTGTACAACTCTGCTGTAAAGAATGAAGTTCAGAGTAAGAAGTGCCTTCACCCCCCTCTGCTCTCCTGACTTACACTGATGTTAATGAGTATATTTCACATGAGTTTTTTGCATGCTTTGTACAACACACAGTATGTCAGGGATGACAGGAAGCAGCGGTGTAAGGTATAGCAGGTATGGCCTCGGTGCCAAAATGTGTCATCAGTGTTGCACCGCAGGTGTTTGACAGGTGACATTTGAGTTTAAAATTTTGACCTTTCATCACGGTGTCCTCATGTGGCCAATTATTGTTAGAGGCGTTGCTGGATGTGTTCTGCAAGATTAATGTCAATACACGACCCATGTCAGCTTTTCCAAGGTGAGCGATGGATTAATGCACTTAGCCATTTCTTGATTTGAATTTGAATTTAGCATTTTATTAATCCCTCTTGGGGAAATTCAATTTTTAAGCCAATTATTGAAAAAGGATTTCACCAAATCACATTTGCATGACATTGTAGAACATTTTCACAGCTATAGAAATAGTCCTAAGAGTAGTCACCTCATAATCCTGCATTTATTGGCAGCTTTTTATATAGTTGCAGTCTTTACAATGCACAACAAAATGAATTTGCATGAACCAGGTAAACACAACAAGTCTCACACTGCACATTTTCAGATATATAGCTGTTGACGATAAGAAAATGGGGCAACCAAAGGCATTCCTGATATAAATAATTCCCACCTTTTTAAGGCTGTGAGATCCCTGAACCATGACAGTTCTGTTAGTTATAAATGCATGTGCTGATTTCTATTTTCACTCCTCATATTTTCAGCAGTCAGCTGCTGTCCTTCAAGTTCTTTTATTCATACTCACAATCTGGAGTCCAAAAGCAAGCAGACTGATCATCAAGAATTACATCAGGGTTTGTTACATTAGAGCAATAAAGGTCACAAGGAGCCCAAATGCAGACACTAGAGGTGGCAGAGATTGTGGAGTCAAAAATAATTTAATGATGCAAAACACAAGAGACTTACAGGGTGTTGAGAAGTCAAAGTAATGTCCAGAAAACAAAAATCTAAAAACACCAGAGCTGTGGCCAAATAGTCTTTTTGGTTTGGAAGGTTCCTAATTGAGTGAAATGACCTGGAAGTGTTTGCCAAGCATGATAAGAACTGTTTGAATTCTCTAAATCCTAAGGAAAGGTGCTTCAATGCTTCTTTTCTTACCTCCTTTAGCGTAGGATACACTGCACCATTGATTCCGTTTTGGACACGAAACCTATACCTGAATTGTACAACGTTCAGTTTGTCATACTTATGTGTTATGAATTCATTCCAAATTCCAACTTTTCCAAGGTTCTTATGAATTCACATCACATCGTTCCTTGAGATTTTCCACTGAGGTCAAGAAAAAGTGTTTTGGAAACATTAGAAGTAATTTTTTTGTTGACTGTTTGACTACAGCCAAAGACTAAACACTAGGACTGAATTCTTGACACGCGCCGAACATGACAAAGTGACACTGAAACAAAGAAACACAGACAAATTAACTAACTAGTGAGGGCAGGATAACAAGATACAGATGAAAACTAATCAGGGACAGAGGAAACTAATCAGGAAGGAACAGACAATTAAAATTGGCAGTAATCAGAACAAAGGCTGGAAGTGAAGGGAGCATTGGAAAATAAAACTGGAAACACTATAAACAACAACCCCAAAGTCATGACAGAGTTATTATCCTAATTTAATGCCTACAAGTAAACATGCCGTGTCCTCTCTGTATATAACATTGTGAATACACTCAGTCTACAGTATTTCACAGAAGTTGTTGACCCTTCTGTGTTTGCCTTTTAAACTGACACCATGCTACACAGCATGAGCAGCACATTTGCAGATCAGCAGCTTCAGTGATCCTTCTGAGTCCACACGAGATGCGTTCAGGCACAATGTTGAGTGTAGGTCACCTCTATTTTGGCAGCACTCAGAGTTCAACCCACATCAGTGTGGCTACACATGCAAAACGAAGAAAGAATCGAAGCATAAGAATATGCTTTGGGTCGGGTTTATGTGTATATGACTCAAGTCATTTGGTCCAAGTACCAAGTCATGGTCAAGTCAAATCCTTTGGTTAGAGCAAGTCAAGTAATCCTGAAGGTACACCAATGAATCAGAAACAACCTGATAATTATGGACTATTTCTTGAATAATCATCATAGATTATCATGATGATCATCATAATAATTCATATCATATCATCATGAATAATAACCACTTTCTTTAAAATTCACTTAATCAGTCGGCACAAATTAGAAACAACTCATTCATTATAAATTATATAATTATTATAGTTATAATTGTAGTTACTAAGTAATCCCTCATTACTTCATGATTACCTGACCATTACTTTCACCCCTCAAGTAAAGAGGCGTATCATTAACCTACTTGTTCCTTAGCAACTACTCATATTCTTCGGTGCCGTACCGTAAAGTGTTTCCAAAATATTCTGTGTTTGAACAGATCTCATATCTTCTCATTTATTACGTGCTCCAGTTTTGGTGAAAGTTACTGCACATTCTTGGAAAGTTGAAGAAACATAACAATCTCTCATCTCCATAGTCCTGATACCTCCTCACAGGGATAAAAGCTGCTGCCGCATTGGGGGGTCCCCGTAATTGGTCCGACCTGATACATGGTGGATGGAAGAGGATTATGGGGCAGTGGTGTGTTTGAGTGTGTCAGAGGGTACGTTCCATTCTGTGGAACAGAATTTACCAGAAAAACATAAAATGTGTGTTGTGTGCATCTGTGTGTAATTGTATGATTAGTTCTATGTGCATCCATTATGAATGTGTGTGTTTGTGCTTCGTAATTTTTATCTATGCTTTATCTCTGTTCATTTCTTAAAGTTTTTCGTGTGTGTGTTGGGCTGAATCACACCAGTGTTTAAAGGAAAAATGTAACATCAAAGTCAACTAATTAATGAAATTGCCATAATTTTAACATTTGCAGCAAAATAAATCCACAAATTCACACTGCCAACAGACACGTTTTAAAGCAGGACTGTGTAAAAATGTGTATTTTTGCAAATTAGCAGTTTCAGAGTGCAGTTGGACAGCTGTACACGTGTATTTGTCATGATTACATTACTTATGATCAAAAACTAGAGAGTCAACAACTTTGCTAACAGCCAGACATCAAGCAGGTGCAACAACATAAGACATAGCAGCCAGCTAATATTATTTCTAAACTAAACTAAACTAAACTAAGCTAAACTAAACGTCAGTCCCAGATTTACTCTTGTCTTGACTTCTTGTTGGTCTCCTTTTCTTTTCTTAGCTTCCGCCATCAACATCCTCTTGGGTTTCTTAGCCTCTGCCGTTATGTCCATAGAGGTTACTGAGCCCAGTTACATTGCTCATCCAGCTCCTGTTCTGGCACGACACTGGCTCCACTTTGTGTCAACATTCCAGCAGAGTTGTAACGCAGACATCAGAGGGCAAACCAGAAAACATTTTCTCCATAAAATATGATCCCCTTTCACCAAAATCAGTAAAATTGTTGATGGTGTGTGACTTGTGAGCAACGGGAAAGCTAAAAATGGGACTATGGAAGCTACAGAGATACCACATGTACAGTGCAAGAACTTCTGTCTGCTGCTCAGTGTGATCACTGCTGTCTGTCACAGTGAATGAAGCAGTGTAGAAACACCGATTGTTTTGGTTAAGTCACATGGTGTCTGTATTTTGTCAGTCATACAATATGTCCTGCCAGTAAAATAGAATCTGCTTATGTTTGTTCAAATATGTAACTCTGCGTGGGCTTTTTGGGGTTTCAATGAACAACAGTCTGATCAGCTTAAACCTGCATTAACTGACATTTTGGCCACTTGAATGCAGAAGAAATAAGCTGTAAACACAACACTAACATTATCACCTCACTTGAGTTGATACTGGCAAACCGTGGATTATTTACACATCCGGCACAGAGCAACATTAGCATTCATTTATATGTATATGAGCTGATGTTCACAAACATTGACTTTTATCCAGCATGGAGTAATATTAGCATTCATTGTGTTTTCATAGGGGAGAAAAGGCATTTCCCCTATTATTGGGGAGATTTTTTTTTTTTTAGATGAAACATTGTATTACATCCTCTAGCAATACCAAAGAAGTTTTGTTTTAGCTTGGATAAATGACTCAACGATGCAATCAGACCAGAAAATGATTGCACCTTGTTACTTTGCCCTTCTCTGTGGGGACAAAAGAAACACAGGCATGGGCCGAAAGTAATGGTAGGATAAATTGACCACAAAACAAGCTAAGCTCATGCTTATTAATGCTCTAGTCCTCCAAGTAAATAAACTATGTTACACTCAAATCAGTCAATCTCGTTAAATGTCACAATTGTACGAAATTTGTCCAATGCACCAAATCACCTATTGCGGTCTGTCCATTGAGATAAAACAGACTCAAGCATACACATCTTGACTGCTCAGACCTTTCACCCTAACCCTGGACATTACCTGCAAGTATAATGAGCAGGGAATCGTGAACAGTATGAAACATGGATTGTTGTATCTATGACATCACCCATAGGTTTCTGAATAGCCGTTTTGAAGCTCAGAGTGGGGTGGCATTGGCTGCTGCCATCTTGGCAGTCCTGCCTCTGCCAAGATGGCAAAAAAATGATAGAATTATATAGAAATTCAGACGGAACTCAACAGTTCAACACGGAAATTAGCTATAAAAACCCAAACTGTTTTTTGTACCAGGCTGTAAACTTGTTTATTCCTGTTGTGAAGTTGGACATTTTAACATAGGGACTTATGGAGAATGACTTATTTTGGGGCCAGACATAAGTGGCTGTTTGAGGAATTGCTGTTTTTGGCATTGGCTTCATTTAATAGCAACAAAGGATGCCTCTTGCATGGCACGTTCCTGACTTCTGTGTTGGTCTTGCAACTGTGATACTTGCGATACTTTTGCTGCTTTAGTTGCTAAATGCTTCACTGTGTTCAAAAGCTAGTTGCTAATTTAGTCTGTCTGCTGTACAGAACTGCTGTGTACATGAGGTTTCAGCATCTTTTGAGTTTATTCCCTTAAAACTGCTGTTTTGCTTCCTAGAGCTGAGGGAAACCACTGAGCTAAGTTGAAGATCAGTCAATAAACTTGACAACCTTGACAATATTAACAGTATGGAGGACAACATGCTCAGCCATTTAACACACACAAACACATAACATAACATAAACTGCAATGCTACACCGAGGTAAATGGGTTTTGCAGTTCATTGCTGACAACTTCAGACTCCACCATGAGCCCTAACAACATATTTCTTGGCTGTTTTTAAGGTTCTCAGGCGACCGGGAGCAGGATGTACACACCGTAACATAACTGGGGAAGCTGTGCACTCAAGCCTCATTTCTGTCCTCCAGAGAATGAATAACCCTCGCTTCAGCCACCCATCCATCCATAATCCTGTTTAGTGGACTCCAAGACTTGTCCACAAGCCTTTTTTTTTTTCTACGCCATAAATTTGCTTTTACAGCTGGGATATCCATTCATACCTCCAGTGTGGTTCAACAAAAGAGAAGCTAACAGCAGCGTCTGGGTGTGCGTGTTCACAAAACTCAGGTTTTATTGTAGAGCTCAAGGTCTTTTAAAGTTTTTCAACTCGCTGTGTTCATGAGGTAACAGTGAAAACTGAACAGGAATGTATGGAAGTGATGGCCGTCATCAGGAATCAGTGGAAGCACAGCATCGCGTACGACACCTTGAAGAGGACTTTAACGAAAGGCACAGTGTTGGACACTGAATGGTTTTGTCCCGAGGACACTCACAATTTGTTTTCTTTAAAACACACACACACACACACACACACACACACACACACACACACACACACACACACACACACACACACACAAGCACAATGGCAAGATGAAATGAAAGGAGCCTCCCCTCGTGAACCACAAGGACAAACCAACAAAGAAAATAAAAATCACGAAAAGTGTTTTGGCAATCCCTTTCACCGCCTCTCTTTCTGTCACCGGCTTGATTTTTTCCTTAGTTTTGCGACTCTTTTGTTACTCTTGTATACTCTGTGTGTCTCTCACCTCAGTGGGCACTGGGATGCAGTGACAGCCAGCCTGCAGCATAAAGATGGGTAGTTTTGTCCTGTCGCTCGACACCTGGGAAGCTGCTGGAAGTTCAAACGCACAGACAGCTAGGTAACCCCCCCCCCCCCACACACACACACACACACACACACACCTCCCTCTCTGCAGTCACCAGGATAAACACAAAGACTCTGCAAAGACAAAGGGCTACCTTTCTTAGCTCCTCTCTGAGTTTCAAGGCCAGAGGTGTCTCTGTGCAAAACAGTTCTATTACCATTCCTCTGCTCATCTTCCTCTCTCATTTCATCCTCCACTTTCATTAAAGATACACTCCCTGATGTTGTTCTTGCACCCAATAGCATCCACACATTCATAGTGCTTCACCCAGCTCACTTCACACTGGGATTGTAAATAAAATACACAAGTATTATATATAAGTTTAAAAGAGAAACTGAGCACACGCACATCTGGAAAACTTTATTTACCAATCAATGCAAAGTTACAGGATAGTTTGGTAAAATGACAAAATCCCTGATGAACTCTTTGACCTGTTTTTAAACGTGTAAAGAAACTAGCAGCTCAGATGACTCATCTGTTCAAGGATGAAGTAAATCTGAAATCGTATGAGCGGCTTGCAGTTATGGTTTGTAACTCTTTGAACACCCTGGAACCGCGAGAGTTCTCGATTGCTGCCCTAGCAATGAGAGACAGAGTTCAAGAGCTCACACGATGAAACAAAGCTGAGAAAAATGGTCTGTTATTTTTGAAATTCAAGCAAAATTCAGTGACTGTTGTTGCTGTGACGTTACAAAGAATATGACTGATAATACTGCGATTAATCATGACCTAAAAATCTTACAGCAGATAACTGACAATCGCTTTGATAATCTGGCACACAATAAAAACAAGCTGCAAAAAATGGATCAGTAAATTCAGCTGTGTCCAAAAAAAAAGAAAAAACAGTAAGAAGTGTGTGTGATAGGAGTGTGTGTTTATTTTCAAGGATCCCTTATCACTAACAATCAGCAGCTTTTGGAGGACATCCATCTATCACTGTCAATGAGTTGCTAGGCTTCTCACTGACACACACACACACACACACACACACACACACACACACACTGCATGCAGGTAAAGCTTACAAACCATGCCTCAAACCACATCTGGCAGCTTCTTGCTCGGTTACTTTCTTTTTCTCTTCTCAGCTTGTTCCGTCAATGTCAACGTCAGCATCAGTCTTTTCGCCTCTGTCGTCATGCCCATAGAGGCTGCTGAGCTCAGTTTCATTGCCGTCTTGACCAGCTTCAGTTCTGGCATGACACCAGGGCCCCGAAAATCTCCTCTTTCTCCGCTGTTTCCCAAAACGCCTGTGGTACAAACAGGCTCAAAGTCCAGGCAGCCTGGCTAACAAACTGGCCGGTAGTGCTGGCCTCTGTGAATTCCCCAAATGTAGCCATGGTGTCAATGACCATCTGTTGTGTATGACACACTCGTTAAGGTCACCTGAGGGCGACCAGGCTGGCACTGGCTGCAGAAGAAAACATAGATTTAGTGGACAAGTACTGCTTTGATCCAAATAAGAGTGACATAATTATGTTTTTTTTTTTTTACATTTATCAGTGAACTTGTCTTTTTGTGATCTATTTTTATTTTATTTTTATCTTGTATTCCCTTTTTTTATATTTTTATCTTTTCATCTCTTAATCATTTATGTTTATTTATCATCTTTTTATCATCTTTGAACCGTTTTATGTTTTTACTTTAACCTGTGTGGCCTTCTGTTGGGTCTGCTGCTCTGTAAAACACTTTGTGCTATTTAAATGAAGTTATTTTTATTTTACAACAAGCTCTTCTTTGCACAAATATAAAGGATGAGAAATAAAAGGCTAAAGAAGGTCTGGGTTTATATTAATATGAGTTTTTAGCTAATAATAATAATAAGGCCTCTGTGTACAGAGCTTGATTCATTAAGAATGAAGATCTGGCTACTCCGTGTTTAAAATCCAGGATTCTGGATGACACACACTGTTCTTAATAAAAAAAAAGGACATGGACATTTTAGATCCTGGATATAATCCCCCCCCCCAAAAAAAAAAAACACCCCCACCTCACACTGCCACCATGCTGTGAAGACAAAGAGGTTTATTCCATCTGACTGGTTCTGACTGTGCACCGGCCGTACATTCAGTTTGTGTCTGAGGCTGTTCCCGAGGGTCTGAGTAATTCATCAACAGTCACAATAACATGTCGCTGATTAGATTACAACACTGTGTGTGTGTGTGTGTGTGTGTGTGTGTGTGTGTGTGTGTGTGTGTGTGTGTGTGTGTGTATGTGTGTGTGTGTGTGATGACTCAGTGAGTGTATCTCAATGTACAGTGTGAAACAGGCAGACTCTGCCAAGTAAACACAATCCTCCAAAGTCACAGGCATTGACGGGGTGTTAGAGAGCGAGATATGAAGTGGTTCTTATTTCTTAGTTTTGAATAGTTGCTTGGGAACAAAGTGTTGTGAAAACACAGCACAGTCGAAATGATCTATTAGGTATTCTTTAATAAATCTGTTATCGAAAGAAAGTCTTCATCAGGATGTTGTTTTCTTTTCTGTCTGGAAAAGTATAAATCCATGATATAATTGGAGCAAGTCTAAATTAAAAAAACTTGTCAAGAGGTGTGATTCATATGCTCAGTTAAAAAAAAAAATTAAATTCAGATTCAGGAATCAAAAGTAGGCCGTTGGATTATGATGTAACTTCATTTTAAATTTCAAACAAATAAAAAACAGACACCTCGGCTCCTTTCTTTTCAAACATTATAGAAAAACAGATGCTTAAATGAGATGCTGCAAAAACAAAAACAAAACAAAACAAAACAAAAAAATAGTTTTCTCAAATAAAATTCTGGTCGAACTCGGCTCAAGCTGGCCGGAAGCCAGACACAGAAATGGCATAGAGAATCCGGGTTGATTTTCAAAATAAAAGACCCTGTACAAACTGCCGATCGTGAAAAGAAAAAGCCAAAAGGGGAACAATTTAACTACGTAGCTATTTACATATTTAGAAATGACCAAATCTGAGCAAGTAAACAAAGTCTGACGGGCTGAACGCTCCGCTTCTGAAACGCTGTGGTGACTCTGATGTGATAGAGACATGCCCAGTGGGGTTTTGGGGTTAGTTGCTGATTTCAAACCCCCACTTTGACTTCCCACATCCTTTCTATCATGAACTACTGGCCCTATCTGGAGCAAGTGTTTAATCTGCCCATTCTAGGCTACCATAAAACATGGCGGTTCAACATTGTGGACTACATTGAAGAGGACCCACAGTGTCATGCCATATTCTGTAAACCGAGACTTTCACATCTTACACACCGGACCTTTAATCTCTTTTCTACTCGATGGAAAATAGACAGTCCGACCAGAGACAGAACTGAAAAGGATTCATCAAAGTTCTTTTTAATGTTTAGTGTGGAAAGTCTGCCAGTCTGTCTTTAGGTTTATTATTCTGAAACAAATATTCTTCTATAGTAGAAACACACTATTTGTACTTGATAAGATGTGTATGTGTGTGTGTGTGTGTGTGCATCCTTCTAATTGTGCTCTAGCTGTTGCGTGCTGGACAGTGTTAATAGCATTCTTCACCCTTGTATCTAAAGGTGGCCCCCCAAGCACAATTTGTCCCTAATAGCTTAGTCCCCCCTCGCCGTCATTCCCATGATGCTCGCCTTCTTTAGTCCCCGTTGCGCTCCCTCTGTCTGCGACTGGCCAGCTCCTCATTGTGATGTTCTTGCGGCAGATGGGGTCCCTTTCACCGACATCAGCTGGGGCTTCAGTCCACCAAGACATTAGTCATGCCTCCGGGCTACCAGGGACACAAGAGGGCTAATTGGAAACAGATCACACACACTCACACTTGTGATCACTTTTACACGCACACAGACGAGTGAACCCACATGCAGGACACACACACACACACCGAGACACACACACACAATATCACACACTTAATTACTCAGACCCTCACACTAATACACTCTCACACAATGGGACACACACACTTGCTGTCTTTCAGAGGCCCCTCCGTCTCCCCAAAGGAAGCACCTCAGGGTGAGGGGAAAGGGGTCAGCTTATTGTTTCTTATGAAGAGCATGTGAAACAAACGAGGGACTCCACAGACGGGTAATGAGTGAGGGACAGAGGGATGGAAAGGACGGAAAGAATGAGAATCATCCACCTCCATTAATGTGGCTTTTCCTCTCTGTGTATAAAAGGACAGCTCCGTCCCCGGTTCGCATTGTGTGAAGTCAGCCCAGCGTGAACCCTTAATGGCTAATAGCAGAGCAATCCCCCGACCTGGCTGCACATCAACTCTGCAGCTCTCACAATCAGCTAACAGCCTCTTAATTAGCCCATCAAAGCTTGACAGGTGGTTACACTTTAGCCGTACAAGATTACAGGTTATGTCCAGGCATGTCTGCGAGGAAATCTGCTTCATGTTGGTTGTGAACCAGGTGCAGTTTTTAAGTGGATAACAGTTCACCTTTATTCACCGTTTTCCTTTTTTCTTTTGTCTGCCTGCCACTGGCAGAGTGTCATAAAGACAGCTTGACGTCATCCCACATTGCACTGTCCATTTAAGATAACAATCGCCTACAACAACGTTTCTCGACAAGATACAAATACACAAAACTACACAAAGCAAGCTGAGCTAGGAAGTGAGTTAGCAAGCTAGCGGTTTTTAGCCATAAATGCATAAATCAGATATGTGTGGTACACAATATCTGTAAAGTGTGGCAGATTAGACTACACTTTGACTTTGCTTAGAGCAGGCAACAATCGGGTGACAGTCAACAAACGTCTTTCTGTGGCATTCGGTACATGTGGTGCAGTGTGGAAAGAGCTTGGAGGACTGACATTTAAAAAGACCACATGAAACTGACTTTTTTCTTTACACACTGCTGTCGTTTTTCTCTGCAAATGCTACTGTTGTCCTAAAAGCTGCAGACAGAAGCAGTAATTACGATGTACGCAAGGTAAAGAAGATGCAGAAGTGTCAAAAACTGCAGTTCCTCGTAAGGCAACTTGAGGCTGGCTACAGAACGAGCCAGTTTCCATAAGACCCCATATTCAAACGTCCAACTTTACAAAGGAAACCATGTTTACTGCCTGGTACAAAAAAACAGTTGTGGTCTCTATAGCTAATTCAAACATTATAGATCCCGAGTTTCCCCTGTTCAGGTGGTACTGGTCCAGCTCTCCGTTTAAAGGGTTCGATCCTCCAACCCATGGTATTGCCCCATCGGGTTAAGTCAGAGGACTGTTTAAGCTGGTGGCGAGGAGGTACGCCTAGCTTCTAACTGCCTTCATCCGCAGCCTACCCTGCATACTCTAATATAGCATCTGACCGGATAGCCCTAGAGCCTAATAGTATACTAGACATGCCCGTTCACGACAGCTCTCCTCTAAATGATCGTGGCACTTGGTATGGTTGCTAGGATATTTTTTTAGTGGCTTGGACAGTAAGCCCCAAGGGTCTGTTAATTTCTTAGGCTAGAGAAATCTTGTAGAACCTTCAAAGATGTTGAACACACCATATCTGATAATTACAACCTTCAGAGAGGTTACAAATTCAATGTCCTCAATTTTAATCTTTAATTTCAGTTGATAGATTTATTGCAAGATTGAGCAAGGGCAAGCACACAGCTTCATTTGATTCAAAATGTATTATTTACTTCCATCAATAACACCTAATCACATATCTAATACTAAAAAATGTTCAATGTCAAACCATGATGAAGGGGCCGCAGCTTGGATGATTAGATGCCCAATTTGGAGAAAGAGAGGGAAGTGGTGTACGGTCCTTCCATGTTTCCATTATTCCTTGTCCTTCCTTATTTTCTGCTTTCAGGCCCTATGATGAAAAGTTTCTTACTTTCCGCTTTTAGGGCCTGATGAGAGTCTCATATCACCTTTCTGCTGGTTTCAGTGAATCAGGGATCTCAACTTTCTTGACAATAAATATATATATATATATATATATATATATAAACCAACTGTTAAAATTATATTAAGGCTTGAAGTTATTCATAATTAGGCTACTTTGACTGACAGGTGGGTGCCATCACAGGTGCCTTTTTTGAGCACCTTTGCATCAATCAGCTCGCCTCATGTCCACAGATGGTCCACGTCTTTGCCCATTTTTAGATTAGCAGCAGAGGCAAGACGGCTGCCAAGCTTCACAATGAGCAATCACAATCTTTAAAAATACGGGTGACATCACAGATACGATGTCCATATTCTATACTGTCTATGAGACAGACTTGCTAACTCCCTGATACAAAGTTTCACCAGCTGCTTCTTTTCTCCTACAACCAAGGAGACTCACCTAAAGTTACTGTCCCTCCAGTTTCATCCCTCTTCATGCAGGTGCCGTGACCAAGCTAGTGTGGCAATAATAGCAATAGGACATAATTCCCAGCAGATTTTCCCACCCACATCCCAGAAGTAGGCCTACGGCCCACCCGTGCACCGAAAACATTCATTTCTCAGAGAAGCAAAAAATAGTACGTGCAAAAGAAGAACTGTGATGTCATGACTCAGCTGAATTATTCAAATGACCACAACACTGACAGACGACAATGAGTCACAGTCACTTGAAGCTGGAGCTTGTTTGTCTCCTTGGTGTGTCATGTTGCTTGAATTTGCCAAGAGGCTATTAACTTTAGCTCTGGAAGGTTAAACAATAATGTGGCAGTAGCATTTTAGCCTGTTTTATGACTTACTATTGTTATTGTATCATAATAGTGAGTACTGAAAATGTTCCTCGGTTTCTGAAGGTGCAGTTGGACAGCTCACACGGCATCACAACTCAAAGAATAAGAACACTTAGTGACAGGACACAGTCCCTCACAGGCAGTGAAAAGGACATACAGTACCCAAACATGTTTATGGATGTCTGAGGTGCAAAGAGGAAAATGCTAAACATCATGACTGACTGTTATAGCCTCGGATGCCTGTCATTCAAGCAAACATGACAAAAAAAACCAAAACATTCTTCTGTTTATGCTGTAATATTTGGAGAAGGATGCTGAAGATGGAGCTGCCAGGCAAGAAAGAAAGAGGGAGGCCAGAGAGGAGGTTTATGGATGTGGTTAGGGAGGACATGCAGGTGGTTGGCGTGACAGAGGAAGATGATGCAGGGGACAGGAGGACATGGAAACAGATGATCCGATGGGACGGAGCAGCCAAAAGCACAAGATCTCCTTAATAAATGATAAATTTGAAATTGTGAAAGAGAAATTGCATCGTATTTTGAGAATATATTTCAAATTTTCATGTTTCAAGTCATCAGTCCTTTCTCTTAAGCATTTCTGCTTGACGCTGCCATGCCTAATATTACGATACAGCAAATACAATCAATAGCAGTCAGCTATTGCCAAGCAGAAGCTCAAATACTGAGCCCTGACATGCATGAGCGAGAGTGCAGTTTGCAATTTGCTGTTAATAGAAATGCCGAACAGGGCATGTGAATGAACTGGAAAATGTATGATAATAATGTGCAGGAGTATGTGGTGTTGGATGGGAAACAAGGAGGTTAAAGCCTTCTGGTTTGAGCCAAGGTGACTTCCAAAATCTCTGCCTGGGTTTGTACATTCCTCTGTCGCTGCCAGATGAAGAAGAAACAGAGTGGAGGATGTCATTCGGTGTCTGCCAATTAAATGATGCCCTGCAGCATGCCTGGCTAATACAGCTAATTTGTGTATATTTAGAGATAGTGGTTTGGTGGCGCTGGTGGAGGTGGGTGGGCGGCGACTGTACCTGTTCCCTCCAGGATCGGGCCGACTCAGCAGCGGCGGCGGCAGAGCGGGGGCAGCCGTGATGGACAGCGGCTGATTAGGGGAAGTCCAGAGCAGGTTGGATTTGCTCCGATGCCCCAAGGCTTTGTCAAGACAGCAAACATCTCAGCCTACGGTGCAAACACGCCTCCCATTACTTATTTATTCATTCTCTCTGGATGATGTGTTGACAGCCGGGGGTTGCACAGAGCTGTGATGAACAGGATATTGTTGTTTAGAGCTGATTCAGTGGTGAACTGCTTCTACAGTCCACTGGGCTTACCTCTCACGCCGAAAATTGGGCAATGAATGACATTAAGGAGGGGGGAGGAGGAAGAAGAAGACACACATAAGAAGACAGAGCTCTGAAGCATGTAGAAACTGACAGACATTGGACGGGCGTCATGTCATCACAGGACAGGCAGCTGGAATCTGACCTGAGGCTGCGTACTTCCCTCCTCTGTGATCAGTAATACGTTTGCTAACTCATTAATATCTAATATTTCTGATTTGCATTTATGCTGATGTCCTTTGTGTGTAGATATGTGCCGGGCACCTGACATAAGCGCTAGACTAGTAGTGTTATAATGAAATATCGTATATATTTTACAGTATGGAATAAAATGCACTAGAAAAATATGTACAGTGGAACATTATCCATTGACATAACAGATTATTCAAGTCTATTTTTATTTTTATAGCTCAACATCATAAATCTCAGACTTCAAAAGGCTTTACAATCTGTACAGTATACAACACCTGCTTTCCTTACATCATTGGTTCAAATAAGGAAAACTCTCTGAAATACAAAATAAATAAGATGCATACATGAAATACATTCAGACAGAAATGTAATGCTGCCTGGATAATCTTTCAAAGCACCTGGTCAAACATTGAAAAAAGTCCAAATCTACTTGATTAGCAGCCTATTGATTTATGGTACAAATCAAATGGATTAACTCATGCCTAATTATACAGCAGAATCAATATTAAATACATTAAAGATCAATGTGCGCCACAATCATACAGGCGGAAAACGTTTTGTGAGATACAAACAGCTTCATGCGGATCAAATCAAGAATGAAATATGCTGTGTATAAAAACCAGAGAGACCGCATGCAGCTATACACTATCCAGTATACAGCGGCCCTAACAGGATTCAGATGGGAAATGTGCCCCCCTGAACTGATGGAAGGCTTTTAATGTGAAACAGATGCAGGAAGTGTTGAGTTTGCATTAACAGCAAACAGCAGCAACGGCAAATTATCACGATTAATGGTGGCAGACCAGAAAAACAGGGAGGTTTATGACAAAAATATGGAAGAAATATATGTGCAAATTATATGTACAGTTAGCCATAAAGAGTTGTCTATCTCTAAGATCAAAAATAAGGAAATTTCAGCCTCTATATTTTAATTAAACAGACTTAAAATGACCTAAAATTGAGAAAGAAGAATCACAAAATTTTAGTTTTTGCAGTTGCAGCAGCATCCTACATACTTATAGTTAGCTAAATATGAATAAACAACAAACAAATTAAATAAAAATATGAATAAATTATGTAGTTTGTGTGAATAAAACAGGATTTTTCAGCTAAGCAGGCTCACTCCAGCTGTGGCAGAGCAGTCGGTGTGAGAGAAATGAGATGGTGAGAAAGGTTAAGAATAGAGTCACTGTTTAAACTCACATATAGTGCTGAAATGTCATCATCTTGGAAATACAAACATAATATTGAATCTTCGTGTTCCTGTCGGTCCTCATGACACATTTCATATATTGATTTCCTAACCTTGTCCTCAGGTTATATCCCTGGAAACAACCACAAATCAGTGTGCTCAGCTCCAGCTGAGACACCGCCGTTAAAAGGGCAAACCATATATACACATATGCAGTTTGATAAAGATTTGAGCAGAACTATGTGTATCCGTGATTTCAGATCATAGTCGCTCTAATAATACACAATTAGGATTATGTAAATGCAAACTGTGCTGCATTTACTGACTATCTGGGCATTTAAACATCATGCAGCCAATGAGCCTGTTCCTCAGAGATTTCACGAGTTAATATATCTGCTTAACGAACCTTAAGATGTGAATTTTTGCAGCTATTATCTTTGTTTACATCCCAGCCTTCATGGTTTCCCCTCTCTGGATTAATAATATGGGAGTTGCACGCAAGGAAATATCATGGGACTAATATAACCGTAATTTATGACAGCAGGGGCTTTGAGTGGAGCCACTTAAGGGCATATGCATTCAATCAATGATCGCATTAAGAGCGCATGAAATTGGGAATATTAAGAGTGCATTCTTTAGCTGTCCAGTAAATATATAAATTGAATTATTCTTATAATCAAAGTGAGAGCCGGAATTACATTAGACCTTTGTTATGGATGAAAGCAGAGTCACTTATTCTATTAGTCCGCCACATGGGCCCAATGTATTTGTACTTCCAGTACTGATGTGCCTCCATTTGTCCCGTATTGGTCCCTTTTGTAAAGTGACAAAAGCTGAATTTCTTTACAAGTACTTCTGTGTTACACATTCATTGTTGATCAAATTAGGTTATGGTCACTGAGTTTTTTAAGGTTGTTCTGCGGGTGAGAAGCGAAAAAGAAACACACCGAAGGGAGAAAATATGAAAAACGGTCAACGAAAGCAATCACGAAACACGGAATAAATGGAGCTATCTGGAACAATCAGTGGATGTACCGCCGCTGTCATGAATATTTATGCGAAAATAACCTCCTCCTGATCAGATTTTGGGACGCAACTTTAATCCTTCATTTCTTCATTACAGATTACTATGTGACATATGTGACTCTCAGAGCATGAAATTGATTCACAGTCTGGGGACATCCTCTACAAATAACACAAACACACTGGCGACAGTCAAAACTAGGTAGTATTCTAATTATTTTGACATTTTATCCTACATATCTTCCATTAGTGTTATCCATTATTTTAATGACTTTTAAATTAATATTTGTAATCATACTATATATGGAAATGCTGTTAATATCTACAGAATTTCATGGAAAAACAGTAAAACACGAGGTAGTGCATGCACACCCCGACATGAAAAAAGGTAAAGCAAGAGGTTGATTTATTTGTCTTTTTGGGAGCATCTATTCAATGTGCAGATGCCTTTTTTTCATCGTACTGTGTGTAAAATTGTATAAAATAACAGCTTCTTGATCAGTGCTCTGGAGCACTTCGAGTTCACTGGAGAACCTTTTTATTCTGAAGAACCCTTTCCTGGGGAACTGACTCCAAAAAAAGTTCTTGAAGTTGAAATTGCAGCACTCTTGGTTCTTTGAAGAAGCTTTTTATGTTTAATAATCTTTCAGACGTTCCTTGTAAAACTGTACACATAAAAAAAAAAGTTCTTTAAGTCACTCTTTGTAGCAATGGGACCTGGTTTTGATGAAAACCAACAGAGGCAGTTTGAACACCACTGAAGAGCCTTTTTTGTGAACCTGAAGTACGTATGGCTTTAACTATTGGCTGCTATGTGCCTAACCTAATGACTAAAGGTTCTTTAAAGAACTTGATAATAA
Source organism: Argyrosomus regius (assembly GCA_946959425.1). Lineage (NCBI taxonomy): Eukaryota > Metazoa > Chordata > Actinopteri > Sciaenidae > Argyrosomus > Argyrosomus regius. Next base: position 29,555,820 of record OX336882.1, read on the forward strand.
GTGGTACTTTGAAGAACAAATAGGTGAAAGGTTCCTTGCAGAACCAAAAATGTTTCCTCCTCTATGGCATCAACACAAAGAACCACTTTAGGTTCTAACTCGAACCTTCATTTTTAAGGGTGTACGCCACCTGTCTTGATAGCCGGCTGCAGTTTTAATACTGAAATGTCTATGGAGTTTCTCCCTTCATAAAAAGAAAGAACATAAGGCGTTCTTAGCCTCCGTGTCATCCGTTACGATCATGGACTGTAGAACCTGTGTGAATTGTGTTGCTTATTTTCCCTTAAACACACTCGACTTCACATGTGGTCGAAGGCTGGTGCACAGGTTTGTTGAAAGAAAACGTTTCATGGTGATCAAGCAGCCGTCACGCTGTTGCAGCCAAGAAGCCCCAAATAATTTGTGCAAACAGTGGCCTAAATACGGCAGACTCGTGATCAACCATGTGTCAGAATAAACTGAGCTACGCTGGCCCATTTTTTAGAATTTTAGAATCTGACAACAGACCAAAGATGCCCTAAGTGCTGCTAATATGAGTTTCTTTCTCCACCCAAATTGGCCGCGGTCCACACCTTTAAAAGCTTGCCAAATCTGGGTCACATATGGTCCACTCGGGGGCCAGAACACAACTGATTGTCTGCACAATCAGCCAACATTAGTCTGACCTGGCTGGCTAACTGGGTGGGGAGGCAAAGTGATTATGCAATGCTGATCAAGAGCCGGCATGTGGATGTGGATCCAAAAGAAGTACAGCACACAGTGCTGCTTTTTTCTCTCTCCCTATAGTACCTTCACTTTTTCCTCACCTCAACTGATGGAAACACTAATTAGAGTTTTATATTTCTGTGCGTGGGCGCTGCAGAGCCTCACCATAGAACAATCCGAGCGTTCATTAGTGGTAATCTGTCTCCAGCCCGCAGAAATGGCTAAAATACACTTTGTTTTTCCCGGGGTCGGAGAAGTTTGACTCTTCTCTCCCTTTGTCTGTCTCTGAAGCAGATAAACTCTCATTTCCTCTTATTACCCAATCAGATTGTAAAAACCACCGCAGGGGCAGACATTTCCTGTAGGGCCTGGAAGAAGAAAAAAAAAAAATCGAAAGACAATGATAGAGAAAAAAGACAGAGAGGGAGGTTAAACAGACATCGCAAACAAATTGGAGAGGAAATGTGAGAGAGAGAGAGGAGTAACAGAGTGATATGCAGTGGGCTGATCAGCATCATCACTCACTTTGAATAAAAAGCTGTACAGAGGGCACTTACTAAGCAAGAAATGAACACCAGAATACAGATAACTCCCTTTAAACGGACTCCCTTGTATTCAGCAGAGTGATAGACTAGATGCACTCAGTGCAGTGAAGTGGACATGAATGAGCAGCAATTAAAGAGAGAGGCACTGAAGTCAGAAGGAAGGTGACAAGTGTCCAAAGAGGAGGAACAGAGGAGGTGAGCACTCTTTAAACTTCTTTAGACCCTCCAGCGTGATGACAGGAGAGGTGGAGAGCGGGATGACCGACATCGGGGATGTTATTTCTCACTGCCAAACCACTGTCTCCTCACACGCTCGCTGTAGACAGCAGACGGTTTCTGGTGGAGACGGGGAGAGAGAGACTTGGCGTTCAGCTGGCAGGATTCTCGGCAGTAGGGAGCTTCTTATTTGCGATAGATGGACTCACAAACAAAGTATAACTCACAGTTCAAGTAGAAGTTATGGTTAGATTTGACCATTTCAAAAGTGCTTTAAATTTTTAAATCAGACTGTGAGGAAGCGCCAACTCGCTCACTGTTCGCTGGGCCATGTTTGTTAGGATAGATGGCAGTTTTCTTTGTTTTCTTTGTTTAACTTGTAGTCACAATATTAGATGGAAAAGACACATAATTGTGGTCGAGATTGGTGTTAAGTTTATTTCTAAAACATATTAAAAACATGATACAGTGTAGAAGATCCATAACCCATTTGAGTCCTCTGTGTAGGCCATTGAGTGGATGCTTAAAGAGGAAGCACGCCTCAACAGGAACCTTTTTATGGTATTCAGTGGATGATTGAATGTATGAAAAAATCTCAGTTAATTAAGTTAAATAATGCATGTTGTATATATCATTGATCAACAGTTTTTTGTGTGAATGTATTGCAGAATCGAGGACATTATGGGTGAGCAGCACCCTAACTTTTTTGTACATGTTCATTTTTGTTTGTTTTCCTGCACACATCCTGGCCAGCGTGATGGTTTGTCTTCCTTGCTACCTCTCTTTGCAACACAGAACTTTTTTGGACACTCGAGTGGCTGCTGGATTTCAGATGATGCAGACTCAATATTTCAGTGTGAAGGCGGTCATAACTCATCAAGCAACACTTGACCCCTTTGTCAGATGATATTTTTGGAACAATCTGTAGTCCTGAAACCTTGAAATATTTGAGTCAGGGGTTCCTTTTCCATATTTTTTTCTCTGGTTCACATAAGCCTGTAAGTGCTTACTTCTAATTTCCTGTTATACGGCACACTGGCCAAATAGATTTAATGACCCAGGCCGTATTACAGCGCTATTCTGCAAATTTTAAAGGTAAGGGTGGGAACCTGGCGAACTTAACGAGATAATTCAGGTATTTTGAAGTGGCGTACTAATGCGAGGTCAGTGCGTTGCCTACAGTACACAGCAGTCAGTGTGTCTCTAGTTTGGAGAAGCAGACAGGGATCCCGGCACTGTGGACAGAAGCAGCAGAAAAACACATAAAAATGGCCAAAAAAAAAAAAAAGCAATATTCTTTTAGTGTACGCTAAATTAAGAATATTTTCACAGCTTCACCTCGCAGTCAGACTGCCTTTTTTTTTGCCACTAATGTACACTATAGTAGGAATACAGATGTTCTACCTCATACAACCCCGCTTTCAAAATACCTAAAAATGCTCCCTCCCCGAGGCACCCATTCCTCATCAACACCTCCCTCTGAATGAAATAACACCCAGCGTTGTTTTTCACCTCACCATTGTGAGGGACTTTTCTATTCTAGCATGCCACATATTGGGGTTACACGGGGTCAAGCATACGTCTTGAGGTCAGTGTAGGGTTAAATCTGTGGTAGTTATGAGGACACTGACTTCTCTCCTTGATATACAGAGGAGCTGTAGGTTTGTGTTTAGCAAAGCAGGCGCCATTCTAATCTGATTCTGATTGCTATGGTAACCAAGGTCCTAGACTAGAGATGACAGCTTCTTCAGAATGAGGCGGCATCATGTCATCAAGTGTATTGATAATCCGCCATTCTCCTTGGCCAAGCTTCAATAAACCTTTCAGCATGAGACATCTCTGACTCTTGTGGACGTTATCTCCACTGACTGAACCGACTATTGATCAGCAGACTTCTACACAACACCCGGGAGGACGAGACATCTCCAGCAGACCCTTCAGAAAACAGTCACACTGCTCCATCACTGAGTCACTGTGCAAAAACAGACAAAGGAACATCGGGACATGTTGCATCACGCTGCCGTAAAGTGTCATCCCTTTCAGTGCAATCTGTTTCAACCAACTGTGCACGCTCCATCGCACAGCTCACGCCCTGAACACCTCAGGAAACTCTGCTCAGTTCTCGTCAGGCTCTGTGCTGCTGAGCAACGACAGCAGGAGGCACAACATCAGCTAAACACCCGACTCCCCGCTATATCATTACCCAAAAATCACTGCACGCTCTCCACTGACAGAGTCGGATGCACGCAGACCGGCACCTCACAGGTCACAAAACAATATATTTTTATACCTGCAGAATATTTAAACCCAATATAGGAAAATGGTAAGGCTTCTCATTACTTCCTACCAAAGAAATAAATAAAACCTTCAGAGATGAAAGGCAGGCGAGACTGCAGCTCCGGGTGAGACACCTTGCAGCTTTAATTCTCCACCACCTGCTTGGAAATTGGCGCCACAAAGCGGCTCGGGGTTAGCATAGTCCTGAAAGCGTAGCAGTCTCTCTTTCACTGCCCTTGTTTATAACAATAATTGCAAATCAGCACTCATCACAGATTTTCCCTCCGTCATAGAAGAGTGGATTTATGGAGATTTACTTTATTTACTTACTTTAATTTCATTTTGCTGTCTTACTGGATTTCTAACAAATGTTTCCACATCTTTAAGTCTTTTGTTTAAGTCTGTAAATCTATTTTCTCAATTTAAAAGATCCAAACTGAATACTTGGAGTCTGATTTCATTCATTTAAAAGTCAGCGTGGCTGTTTCTCAGGATGCCTGTACGGTGTTTTGACATAAAGATAATCCAGATCTGTAGCAGAACTGTCAAAGGTGGTGGATATTCTGACATGACTGTAACACACACACACACACACACTGTTAAACACAGCTTGGAGAAATTACAAACTCCACCTCCGTTGCCATTGTTACTGTCTGTTGCAGTTACCACAGCAACTAATACACAAACACACACATCTAGGCTTGTGTTTGCTTTTGCACACATGTCCGTACCCCCCCTGCCCTCACCGCTCCTCTCCCCTGCATCACACACACACACACACACACACACACACACACACAGACAGTGGTGTTGAATGACAGTGCTCTTCTGACCTTGGCGGCACTTGGAGCTCATCCAAGCGAGAGGCTGCTGGAGGTGTTGAAGCCTGAGCTGAGCAGCGAGGTGAAGGACAGGCAGCACTGTCAACGCTGGAGTTGCCCCGCTCTTCATTCTTCACCTCACATTCCTCCTCCAGTAGAGGCACTCATCAAATTATTTTGACTCTACATTTCACCCACACATGCACACACAGACACACACACACACCCCCGCTTGTTACTGCTGCTGCTGCTGCTTCCCCGTGACTTGCCGTGACACCGGCTGTTCTGTTGACGCTGCCTTTCTGACTCCTAAAACAAACGCTCGCAGTTTGCGAGAGAAAGTGCCAACCGCAGCTATTTCGCTAAATAACACACTTTACTTCCTGAGTACCAATTAAAATGCCTGTCATACATCGTGCCCTCTTTTGTGATAATGGTGTCAGGATGGGAGGAGGGTCTCATTATTTGCACGGTGATAAAGAGGAGTTGTGACATAGCCAGCGTCCGTTTATGAGATGATGTTATCATATCTCATCAGCCCTGGTAATCAGGGACATTTTATTTTTTTCTCTCAGAGATGAGCGAATTTTGGATACGTTCAACCCCCAAAATGCTTCAGGTGGTCTTCCATACATACGGCCAACCACTTCACAAGGTATTCCACTTTCGGTAATTGGAGTAATTTATATAAATCTCCCAGGCAGCTGCTACCTTCCTTCTACTTTAGGTCATTATAAATAATAACAACAACAAAAAAATACCATGAAAGCAGGGACTGAGAGCTCACAAATAAATATTACATTTGTTTGACGTGTTTTGATCTAAAGTGACTCACATTTGAGAAGCAATCTGGGGTTCAATGTCTTTCTCAAGGAGCGGAAGAGCTGAGATTGAACCGTCAACCCTACATTTAATGGCCAAGGCGCAACCAAATGAGCCACTGCAACACTGATGCAACAAAGTCCAGTAGGGCACGAAAAAACAGTCTTCAGAGGTCAAATTTAAAGTATGTGCACCAGAAATGTTGAGGAAAACTGTGTGAACACAATTACAGCATGTATATTTATGGGTAGGGTTAAGGTTAGTAGTTTTTATTTGTTTTCTCTTCCACATAAGATAAGATCGACTTTATTGATCCAACATTGGGGAAACTGACTTGTTACAGTGGCTCACAATATACAAGGTGGATAGTAAAACAGCATGCCATGTCTCTGTGATGCTACACTCTCCATACTCCATCTGGTAGCCTGGTTAGCATCGTTAGCTCTTCTCCATCTTACTGGGGAGAGAGCTTACATTCCCCATGACAGTTCTCATGGTTTGTACCGTCTTAGATCCAGCTCTGCATCCCCGTCTCCTTCTCCTCACTTCAGCAAATAAGTTAGACTGTTGTCTGACTGCTTGTATTTGACATCTTTTTAGTAATGTCACCACATTTCCAGATCTCAGCCATAAACTGTGTCATGCTATATCTGATGGGAATACCAAAAACTACAAAAATAAATTCCAACTTGTAACTTTTCTGATGTGAGAAACAACCTAATGCAGCTAGTGACCACAAAACTCCAAAAACAGTGTCTAATTTTAACTGCATCACAGCACCGTGATAACGAAACTAAACGCTCACTGGGATGGATTACCTCAACCTCAAGCAAGCCTCTGCAAGTTGATTTTCATGACAGTAAACTGAAATCAATAGCTGCCAGAGTGTTAATCTTTAATGCCGCATGACTCATAGATGCCTTTTCCTTTTCTTTTTTGTAAAGGATGCACTGATGTGATTTTCTGGTACTGTAAATAACAGTGTTCTTTATATAGATTTTAAAGAACTGCCACTGCTTACAAGGGGAAGCCTGGACAATAGGAAATCCATCTTAACAGGTTTGCTTTAGAAAACAGCAGCAATGTAACATGAAAATCTCCAGTTAATCCTTCAGAATACGAGGACACATTCCTCAGGAATCAAGTCAAGTGCTTGTTGGTTTTAACTCATCAGTTTGGGATTTGACATCAGTAAAACACTGGCGTGGCTAGCTGGAAGCTGGCTATGAAAGTATTTCATATCTCCTTCCTTTCCTTTATCCCGGTGTCATGAAGTTCGGAGTGAACTTTCGCCAGAATCTGACTTTGCTCCCCTGTCCTTGTTCTTTGCCTTGTTGCTCTTTGTCAGCGTGTCAGAATAATGAGGGCAAGAGAAACACAGCGTTTGGACCAGAGCGGGGACAGCTCAGCTCAGTGCCCGCATGAATATTCAGTCCTGCATATGGCGCCATGCATACGGATCTGCATTCACTTAAAGGCTCTAATTAGGACGCTCGGTTTGAAAAGAAGCGGCTGTGGTTGCTGTCAAAGAGCCTCTTGAGCTTAGTTAGTAGTTTTTCTTTGCTTGAGAGGAACGGGGAGGGTGAGAGAGGGAGAAGGTGGATCTCCTCTGGAAGTGGATTATTTAAGTGTGGACTGACCTGTAACAAAACACTGAGGAGCTTTTATTTGGAAAGGGAGAGAGAATGTCATGTCACATCATGCCACGGATCACTGAGCTTAAAGCACTGACTCTTTTTTTAAAGGGTAATGCTGGTGTTTCTTTTAAGTTAGTGTCAACGGTTCAGGTTCACCTCTCCGGAGTCGACATGGTTACAGATATCAGGACAGTTATTTTTCCCCTATTTCACAAAAAGCTGTTTTTACTCTTCATCCACAGAGCGAGATAATCGATCATAGCGAACATAACAAATCTTTCTGTTTATTCTTCTTTCATAAGCGCTTTCATTTTAAGTCCAATTACGGAGTGAGGATGAAATAATTTGGAACATCTTACAATATAATCCAATCACAAACAGGCAGAGTATATCAACACCTTGTAAATAAGACAAATAGAATCGGTAGACGTTTATTTCTGGCATTTTGCTGTATTACCAGACTCTCCCGCTGTTTTGCTCATTCGCTCGGCTTCTGAGCGTCACATGGATCACCACAGGAAGAAATGGAAGCCTATTCCAGGAAATAATCAGAGAAAAAAGGTGTTGCCTTGTAGTTTTTATTGTAATTTTTTAGATATTGTACACATAGGGAATCGTTATATACCATTTACACATACGGTATGGTAAGGAAAATGGTCAAATAACTAAATATATGACAGTATTACAAAGCAAATAGAAATAAAGCAAACCTGACAATGAGGTAACTGTAAAAGTCTTGGAAAACTGGATGCAGGCAGGGAATCAAAAAAAACTTTACAATAGCAACAAATACATTTACATTTTTCAAATATATGTATATAAAGTATTGTGTCAAAAAAGAATACATTAAAACATGGCAAAAGAACCACATGTAGACACAAGAAATGATTGCAAATGCATCACAGTGCGCTGGAGGAAATGTATACTAGATGCAGACACAAATAAATATTTTTCTAAGCAACCTTGATAGTCCCCTTTGGTGACGCATTCACTTGTTCTACACAATTCTTTGACCTTTTTGTCTGCACAGAGCTCAGTCTCTCCCACAAGTACAATAAGAGCTCCGATCTCGGATTGTAAATTCTTGACCACATCCTGACTCTGAGGTCGCCCCATCAGCAGGAGCCAACTTGTCATGTCCAGCACTCAGGATGAGTTAAAGTCTTGTCCTGCTGTAAATATCTCGCAACCCACTAAATAGCTATTTGGTGGTTTGAGGCCATCTCTCGTCCCCTGCGGACGCATCTCTTTCCTGCTGATATATGGGTAGAACATCCCATGTCATCTTTCATCACAGTCACTGCTGGTGAGGACAGAGAAGACAACCGAGACATTTTCTGAGTTGCGCAAGGAGAAATCGAGTCCAAGACAACAGTTAGGGCCAAAAATTTTTCCACTCCAGTTCTCAATTTCACAGTTTGGCGTGGAAGTTATGGCCACTTATAGTAAGTGCCTGTTTTCGATCTGTGTAATTAGTGTATAATATGGAATTAATTCTCCTTATGCTTTACTACTACATTACACATAGATTGTATTGACCGCTCTGCAATGAAGATAAATGTAAACTCCTTGAGCAGTCATCTGTGTGTCTCTGAAACATTGCCAGAGACATTATTAACAGACGGCTACAGCCTTTAAATGCTGCTCCATAGCTCCAACCCTCGATATAGCCAGATGGTTATTAAGACTTATAGTACATATACAGTAGCCACATATAGTAAAAGAAAACAGATCACATCATTTAGGAGACTTTTCCTTTAGGAGTCTTGTTGGTTATTGCCTAAAAATACCAAAATAAGAGCAGATTTTTGTCCCCGCGCTTTTAAACATCATGCTATATCCTGCTGCAAGAAGTGACACTAATCATGTTACAAAACAGTAAAAAAGCACAGCACCGAAATTTTTCCAGTTATTAAAAAAAGTGAAGAGGAAACTGGAGGAAAAAATCCAATTGGACCGGTTGCACAGCAGACATTTTGACATGTCACAGCAGGAAACTCACAGGTGTTCTAATGATTAACTGGAGTTAGAGGAGGTCCTGCTATCGTGCATGCTGGTTCACTGTCACTGTTACTGGGACACTTAAAGTGGGCTGTCGTTACCGTCATTAAGCCCGCTTGTTTTCCCCGCTTTGACAAGTCAAAATGTCTGCTGTGTAAACAGTCTAAACGTGCGTATGCATCAAAATAAACTCCTGCGCGCTGTCTAACTTGCAGTAACACCTTTATCTGAGATGTTTCGGTGTAAGACATCTTCGTGCCTGCAAGTGTTGATATGACACATCTATTCATACCCAACAGGGGAGCTAACTAAACCAGTGTACAGATTTGATTTCAACGCATAGCCACAGGTGCCTACAGGTGTAGAAGCAGGTAGCAGATTGTCTGTGGAACATGTTACAAGCAGGCGTAACGAATACCATTAACGATGGCTCCATCCTATATATGCCCCAGTAACCTATACGAGTGAAGAGCATCATGAATGTTATTCACATAACACCTCTGCTTTTCCTGCTATGACAACTCAGAATGTCTGCTGTGAAGAACTTATTTCAATGATAATTTCTTGCCTAGTTCACGCCAAAAAGGTTTATTTTCTACCTCCATGAATATGAAAAAACATACAAACAAACATGAAAATATATTTTCTAGACTCTGGGAATGTTTTGTGGTTTAAAAATGCAAAATACAAAGAGTAAAAACTGACGTTTTACAGACATTTAGATGGTGGTCTATGGGGGGGCCATTGAAACAAACTTGCAGTAAGGCTGACTGACTGCCAATTACAGGGCCCAGTCCTTTAACACCCAATCAGGTTGCAGATTATTACAGTAGTTGCACCTGTGTTTGACAAATGAAAATGTCTGCACACCTCTCTATATAAGGCCATGTTTTAGCATTTGGTAGTCTGGACTTAACAGGTTTGATGCATTTTGTTGATGGTTGCTCCACAGGGAGCAACCATCCCCATTTGGGCCTACGGTCATGTCTGTTCTGCCCAACAGAGCTGAGCCCCTTGTGCTTGGTATTTGCCGTTTTCTGTTGTGGACAGCAGCACAGGGGAACTTGTCAATGACAAGTGACAGGGGCACGAAACAACCAGAGCCAAAAGAAATACTGGTGGTCATTCATACGGGCCAGAGTATGTTAAGAAATTGCACAGTGACGCCAAGCTTCAGCATGAAACACAAGCTGGCAGTCAAGACTTAACCAAAAACGAGCTGACAGTGCTAACAAGTAGAAACAAGTCGGTATGCTGAAGTGAGTTTCACTGTCGACTGTTTATTTCTGTTGTAGACAGCAGCACGAAGGGATTTATGAATGCGTGTGACAGCTGAGGGGTGGCGGCTTCAAAAGTGTCTTCAGAGATAAACAGTAGGCCTATATAGCAAACAGAAACAAGAGAGAAAAGTACTATACATTTATGTAACCACAAGTGTTTGTATAGACAAGAATGTTGTTTTTTTTTTTTTTTGTTCTTATATGGTTGCTAAAAATAGCTAAAGTGGCTAAGCTGCCAACTGCAGCCAGCTAAACCGTTTATCATTTCATCTGACTGTATTTAAAAGTTGTGTTGTAAATGTAGGCTAGAATATACATTTGATCTTTCCTCCCAGCCTGAATTTTGACTAAATATGGCTACATGCAGAGCTCCTGTTTGTACCAGTTTGCAGTTTAGCCTCGTTTTATGTTGTTTGTTCCAACATTTCACGGGACAAATTTTAAAGTTTAACCACATATTGATGAAATGGTTTTTGTTGTTTGTGACATGAAGATGGACAGCAGTGTTATGACCCCAAGTCAAGAGTATTTTGAGTACCAAACAGGAGAAAAAGATTAACAAGAAGAGCTTCTGCTGCTCTGTCTCCATTGAAATCCATTGTTCTGCTGTTAATCAAACATAACATCCTCTAAAAAGGAACAGCGTAGCTTAGCTGCCAGCCACCCACCTAGCTAAAACATTAATTGTGTTGTCTGACTTTACCTTTTACATTTTTAAGTTGTTGTGTATTCTAACTGTACATGAAATGTTCTGTTTTTCTTTCTGCTCTTTGGTCATGTTTCAAACTGTAGTATCTCCAGTAAATATGGCTAAATACGCAGTTTCTGTTTGTTGCCATTTAGCTGTTTAGCTTTTGCTGTATGTAGCTTTAAAAGCTAACTGTGCTAGCAACAGCTTTGTGTTTATACATGTTTTTTTCATGAATCTTTTTGCAACGAGTTGGTGATACAGACAGATAGTTCATTAAGCAGTGGGGTTTTGATACTCTCCTGTGAAACTGTATTTGTCATCCATTGTTTTGCTGTGAATCATGACCGTCCTCAACAAGTAGCAAACATTTCCGAGCCACCTTTCAAGTACAGATTATGTTTTTTGGTTTTTTTGGTTTTTTGCAGGGGATTCCTGTAATTAAGGAAACAGCTTTACAGAGCTCTGGAAAAAATCTAATCCTAACGTCAGTATCTTACAATGTTGGTTTATCACCAAGCTCTATCTTGTAAATCACTGTGCAAACACAGCCCGTGGTGGGACAGCTGCGCTCCGACGGCGGATATCCTACTGAAAAGTTTAAACAATACTGAGAATCCAAATACAAATTTAATAATCCAGGTAAACAAAGGTATGACTGTCCTGCTTACAGGAACGAGGGGGCCGCTGAGGAACGCTAAACCATTTAATTGAGGCATTTGATTTAGGCTGTTGATCAACGCGCCCATATGGGGGCTTAATGGATTCACTTATAATCAAGCGAGCTTACGATTCAAAACAAAGAGCCCCTCAGTTGGAAAGTCTTAACTATGCTTATGTAATGTGAGTGCTGTTGATACAAAACCCTTCTCTGTGACTGGATACTAATGATATCAGAGCCTTGGGCTTAATCCAGTATGACTAGTCCTGCATGTAGAGCCTGGAGCATGATAAGTGACTTTGCACATACATAGGCGTGTCTGCTTAATACAATGATCTGGGACTTACTATATAAATCCACTTTACCTATTACTAAACCTACTTTTAGACTTGTAGTACATTTCCTTTGTTTTTCTTCTGTATTGGTGATCTTTTTTTCTTTTTTTAAACGCCTTTTTGTCCAAAAAGCGAATTTGCAAAGAATTAATCCAAAGACTAAACATGAATTCAACCAATCCCTTACAGTTTCCTGTTCCTAATAACTCCCCAAAAGTGATCAAATTTTAAATATGCTAGATTTTAGACTTGAAAGACTGGCTCTGGTTTGGATTATGTCAAATCTGCTAAGAAAATCAAGTCAACTTCAGTAGAGCTTGATTATCAATTAATCAAATACTTTCTTGATTAAACGATGGTCTGTAAAACATTTTCCCAGACCCAATTTGATGTCATCAAAGTGTTTGTTTTTTGTTTGACTAACTAATAAAGATCCAATTAGATGATGCATATCAGAGAAAAGCAGCAAATCCTAACACATGAGAAGCAGGAAGCAGAGAGCGTTTGCTTGAAAAGTTACTTAAAAAGTCAGTTAATTGGCTAATTGTTTCAGCTCTAGACTTCAATATGTCCAACTTTCTTGGAAATGTTGTAACACTCGACTTGAAGGCTTGTTCTCAGACCGATTGGACTCTTCTTCCTCACCTCATCTCCACAGTTTCAGGGGGAATTTGTTGTCGAAGTTTAATCATGCAAAGCTCATATTGGGCTAGACACCAAATAAACTGAACTCGTCACCCACACTGCAACATACTTGTAAAGTGTTTATTTTACCAGGTGGATTTATGTATTTTGTGTTATGCTATAAATCCTTTCCCCCACTCATAGCTGCAAAACAACCAGCTGCACTTGAGCTGTATCTCAACCCATCTAACTCACAGTACAAGACTTTATAAGGCAGTGTTATCCTAAAAGTGAAATGTTTGGACCTAAAAGAGCCTCACAGAAATCTGTTTATCAGTGAAGTGCTGCACTGACACTGTTTACTGAAAACCACAGCAGCACCAAGCAGCTTATGGAAAACAAATCCCCCTGAAGGTTAATAACGAACAATGTGTTTAACTGCTGGATATTTCCAGTCCCGCTTTGGCTTTTCTTCCCCTTACACACTCTCAGATCTAATTGTATTTTCTTTATTCCTTTGCCAAATTTCTGTATCAGTTTATCTCTCTCTTCCTCCGATGTCTTCGGATACCCTTCTTTCTCCCCCTAGCGTGCCTCATCTCTTCGGAGGCGGGGCCGCGCCTCCGCGAAAAGCCAGTTCGAGTCGGCGTTGTTGACAGAATCAGGATGTCTCCTCCCAGAGGGATGCAGGAGTGTCAGGCTGGGACAGAGAGTAAGGAAGGTAGCAGGTCTTCCATTAACAACCCTGCACTTGCACACACACATACGTACGCGCATATTTGTCCCATATGCTCATCACTATTCATCACTAGTCATCTGCATGTCCTCATAAGCTGACAGGAGGTGGGGTGACACAGGAACAGAGAGAAAAAGAAAAATGAGGTGAGCGGAGAGAACAAAGAGGGACAAAATAAAAAGACTCCTTCAAGTTTAAAAGTCACAGGGATTCTGATGGTTTCTTTCTTCTGTGATTAATATATTCCTGATTGAAGCAGCATGTCAAGGCGGGATGCAAGACAAATGCGTCCTTTATATTCTTCAGCTGTCACAAATTTGGATTCATCGAAAAGAATCAAATCTGGGTCATTAAATCAATGAGATTTTTAAACAGAAGAAAATCTAGGTAAAGATTTGTTTCTTCTGAACGTGGAAAACTTTCTTTTGGTTAGTCCACTGCTTTGGTCCAGTATCCAACATCTCTACAACTCTTACCATGAAAGTTCATACAGACATTCATGGTCCCCAGAAGATCAATCCTAATGCTTTCGATAGCCTGACTTTCCTTTCCTACAGCATCTCGCTTGCATGGCAGCTAAGACGATCTTTATTATTTGATTGCACTAATAAATGATGTTTACAAAGGTGTTGATTCAATGTTATTGTCATTTAATCTGTACTTTGTTATGCTGTTGAATTGTCTTATATTATACTAAGAGTTATTTCTAATATGTAGTCTGTCCTCATTGATATAAATCTTGGTGTTCTGAGTGTAGGCCAAGCAGCAACCTCTATTGATGTGAAGACAATGTGGAAGTGCCGAAAACTGCAGTTCCTCAAACAGCCACTTGGGGGTGGCTACAAAATGAGTCAGTCTCCATAAGCCCCCATGTTAAAATGCTGAACTTCACAGCAGAAATAAACATGTTTACAGCCTGGTACAAAAAACAGTTTTGGTCTCTGTAGCCAATTTCCCTGTTCATGACAACTGTACTGAGGGTGAATTTTTATAGAACTGTTAAAATTATATTAAGACATAAAGTTATGCATAATTAAGAGTGTGGATGCTTTGATTGACAGGTGGGTGCAGTCACAGGTGGGTTGTTTGAGCAACCAGACTTCATTCAGCCCGCCTCAGCACCACCCACGCTCCAGGTCTATGCCCCCTTTTAGCATTAGATGGGAGCTAACGGAGGCAGGACTGCCAAGATGGCGACAGACAGAGTCACCACACTCTCAGCATCAGAACTTCTCTTCAGAAACATATGAGTGAAAGTTTGATACAGGCTTTGATATTATATGGAGAATTAGCACATGGACGAAAATATTGTTTTATTTTACTATTTACGTAATCTCTATCCATCTCTTTTAGACTGAAATGAAAGTGCCAGGGATTAAATTAGCAGCACACATCACAGTAAATAAACTGATATAATCATTGCATGAAGCAGAGTCTTTTAAGTAAAGTATTAAAATTGCTCATTTACAGCTATGATGTCAGGAAACCATATAATGGCCATAAAGTGAACACTAGATTGCTGGTTCTGTATTGATTTATCGCAGTGTTCCCACATAAAATTTAAGATCCATCCATAAAACCAGCAGTCAGTCAGTCAATCCTCTGATCCTTAGTATTATCAGGAGACAATTTCTGGCGCATCTTCATCGACAGCGAATTATAAAATGGACTCACAAACACTGTTTCATTATGTTTTCTGTCAATATGAACACACTTTTCTGTCTGTACAAAGAAATGAGCTCAAACAAGCTTCCCACACATCCTTGAAGCTGGTGTATTATTGATTATCAATGCTCCAGAAAACTCTCCTTTAGCAGAGACTCCGGTTGTTTGGCTCCTAGTTTTGGAAGACAATCGTTCACGGTCAAAAATATTGATCCAATTACTCCGATTCACTTTAATGGGAGGAGGGGAGAGCCAAAACAAAAATTAGAACCCAGCCTCTGCAAACCCAAAGGAAATGGAGCTCATATGTTTATCTCAGCTTCAATCACTGGCCGACCTATCTTCAACTGCACAGAGAAGAAAAAGACCTGCACTCTTTTCTCCTGCCCTCAGTACTTTTAAGCATTTCAGCTAAAAAGTAAGTTCCAAGAACCACATGGGTACAGGCAGAAAATGGAAACAGCTCTCCTTTTTGGTTCAGCAGCACGATTGTGTGTGTTTGAGTTGAAACAGGGACAACTGTTGATTTTTTTTTTGTACTCGCAGATAAGTGTGTTTTCTTAGCGGAAAAAAGAGCCCAGCAAAGAAATTACCGGCACATAATAAGTGGGTTGGTGATATACTGACACGCAGAAAATAATGAAACATTGTCCTGAGGTAACCCACCCCTGCCTCCTTTTACTGCTCTACTTTTTTTTCCAATCCACTCTCTGCTCGCTGCCGCTTTCATCCCTCTCTCACATGATTTCCTTTAATGTCGCAGCCTGTTGGTGAGCACAAGTGCATCTGTGCATGTACTGTACATATGTACATGTGTGTGCCAAACTAGATTTTGAGATCCGATCACGACACATCTGCAAAACGTTAATATTAGTAATCCGACCAAACTGCACAAAACTGGCACAGCAAAGGAAATCAGGCAAAACAAAGGGGATACATCCGTTCTACATGTTTAGGAATAGTTAAATATAAACTGCACAATATACAGTAGGTTTTGCTCGGTGTGACTGGTCCCGCACAGGAGGAAACATCTTTCACACATTGTCACTTTTTTTTTTTCCTACCTGTAGACTCATCACTGCCTGGGATGATGGAAGCTAATGAAGTGTCGCAGTGCTGCGCTACTGGAAATGAAGCCAAGAAGCTGTGGGAGTTTTTGGGGTGGAAAAAAAAGGAAAAAAAAAAAAAAAAAAAAAAACAGGTGAACAAGAAGAAAAAAGTAAAGTGTAACAGGAAACGTGGGAGGTAGAAAGTTTGACAGAGATAGAGGCTCTTCTCTGCTCCGTTGCCGCAGACGAGCCACCGAATCTTGAGTGGGTGACAAGCGTCAAGTCCACATCCCTCACCTCCGAATCTTAAATTCGGCACCTTCGCAGTGTACCTGCGATGCATCCACAGAACTGATGTCAGTTATTTGACACAATGAACAGGCAGAGCTTCTGAAAAATAAACTCTTAATGAGGAGACAAATGCACACTGGTGCAACTTAATAATTGCAAAAGTTAATAAAAATGCTAATTTGGGCAACAAGTAGGACTTTAGTTCCGTAATGAATGAGTATTAGTCTTTCAGATTTGTTAATAATAATAAACATTTTCTGCTCTCCTTTGGTCTTTTTAGCTGCTAGCTTAGCTTGTTAGTCATTAACTTTGTCAGTGTGCTAGCAGGTAGAGTGTGTTTATCTGAGCTTTTTGTGCTGGCAAGGTTGAGGTTGATGACCATGCTGAGAGTGGACCAATAAATGTCCTGTAAAACTAAATAATGAGGTAAAAGAAGTTAGAAAAGCACCACAGAGGTGCAGAATTGGCAATCATGCTCTGTTTAAGAGTGACCCTCTGAAGTTATTTGATCTAATGTAATATAAAAATGTCAATATAAAGTTAGTGGAGTGTGGATAGCGTGGCTCGAATGTTCTCCATGTGTCTGTGTTGCTCCTACTTCCTCCCGTAGTCCAAACACATAGACCCACAAATGTATCTGTGCAAAAGTGGTCATGCCCTTGGAGCAGTTGCGGGTTCGGTACCTTGCTCAAGGTGTGAGGTGAATTGACACCTCTCCACCTACCAGTACAGACACCATACCATGGTCCATGTTGGACTGAGCTACTGCCATCCCCAAAATTTGCTCGTAGGTGTGAAAAGGATTGGTTAGCCAGCCCTGTGACCCTGGTTATAGACGTTGGATGGATGGATGGAAATAAAAAGTGGATCTTTAACAGCAAAACTCTCACACAGGATGCAGCATCTTTACATCTTTGAATTCAGCATGCTTCAGCAGTGATTAGGGAAAAGTGTTTTATTTGAAATTAAAGTGACTTAAATTTCTTGCTCTGGACCAAAGTGTTGGACTAACAGACAGACCTGCTGTTCCTATTGTGGCAAAAGACAAGTCAAGGTAATTTTATTCATATAGGCCAATGTCACAAATCACAAAAGTCCCACAAGGGGTTTTGCAATCTGTACAGTTATGTCCTTAGACCCAAAATTGGAGTAAGGACAAAAAAACCAAACCAAAAAATGGACAGAAAACCCTTCAATAGGGTAAAAAAAATGGAAGCAACATCAGGAAGCAACAGACATGTGGTACATGTCCTTGTACAGAATAGATCAACAAAGTAAGATGACAGTATGGACTATCAAATAAAACAAAATTATACTGTAAATAGATTGTAAACATATGAAGAATAAAAGGGCCAGCAACTTCAGGTGTCGTCAAACAGGCCTGTGCCATGTGAGGAGAAAAGGAATAAAGGAAGGGAAGGAGAGAGACAGGAGAAAAACATGACAGAAGCAGACATGATGTAAAGGAGTATCCTGTGTGACTGTTGTGTAAGAGTGTGGATTCTGGTTACAGTTAATTGTTGAGGTTAATCTCTGGTTACACCTACTCAAACCTGCACAGATGTGACTAATTGCTCCTCGGTAGCTGCGTTGTTGGCAGAAAACTGGAGGCTGGCTGGCTGGCTGTGTGTGGGGTTCAGATTGGTTCAGTGGATATTTTCAGGTCTTCACAGGAGTACATTTCAGGTCAGTTATTACCACTGAGATGACGCTCAGTTGAAGATTCAATAACCTTCTGCCAGTCAAACAAAAACTCTGACTCACACTGAGCTCCGGACACATTCATCAATATGATAGGGTCGGAATGATGCAGGTATAAATAGGATACTATAAATTACACTAAGAGTACAGCTGAGTGATGGGAATGTCATGGTTTTTTTCAGATATAAAATGATAAAACAAATGTCACAGGATCATTGAAGCTATTACAGTTTATCTTGACAGGAACATGAATATATGTGACCTTTTTTTAAGATATTGCACCCAAAATTACAAATGTCAATGTCATTATGGCCCTAGAGTAAAACTCTGGACATTAACAAAGTCAATAGGATACATCTTCTAGGTATTATGAATGTATGTATCCATTTTTTTGCCAATCCATCGAGTAGATGTTGAGATATTTCACCATAAGTGAGAACTTTGACCTGCTGGTGGCGCTAGATAAAGTCAGAGTAGATTATCAAAGTCAGTTGGATTAATCCTCCTGGGGCCATGAAGTACAAAATATCATGGCAATCCATGAAATAGTTGATTAGTAAATAGTTTTCTTTTGGTTTGGGCCAAACTTATGGATGGCAAGAGGCATTGCACTAAAAAAGTCTACAAAATAATAAGACTTCCATGTTTAAGCTGCAAATACTACTCTTGCAATCTTTTGTTCAAAATCAGATTTCCATTTCCATTTATAATCCATCCATCCACCCATACATTCATTTTCTTTAACTGCTTATCCTTATCAAGGTTGTGGGGAGCTGGAGCCAATCCCAGCTGGCATTGGGGTACACCTTGGACACGTTGCCAGTTCATCACAGGACTGAAACGTAGAGACAAACAACCATTCACACTCACATTCTACGGTCAATTTCGAATCACCAATCAACATGCATGTCTTTGGACTGTAGGAAGAAAGCCGGAGAGAACCCACGAAGAGATGGGAAGAACATGAAAACTCCACACAGAAAGGTTCAAACCAGGAACCCTCTAGCTGTGAAGCAAGAGGGTCAAAAAAACACATAAATGTATTTTTCTATAAAACCATGAACCCAATGTTACTTATATGTGATGTGTATTTAATGAGCTAGAAAATGCAAACCCACGGACATGGTCATTTAAAGTTCACGTTTACCGCAATGTCCTAACAATGAAGCCACAAGACTGTTAGAAAAGGATTTTGGATTTCATTTTTGGATGATAGTAACTGCTAATTCAGCAGAGACTGTAAATCCTACAGCAAGAAAGATAAAAAAAAAACACCAAAAGATTTTGCTGAAGAGGTTTTTGTGGATCTGAATGAATGAGTGGTTAATGCTCTGGCTTGTGATTGAAGTCAGCTGTTTTCAGTCCAATCAATCATCGATCACGGCAAATATAGAAGGCTGTGGGTGGGTGGCCTTGCTGGAAAGCATCAACACTGGTATGTAACCAGTGAAAATATCAGTTCCACCTCTTTTTCCCCATTATTATGACAAATTGCTGCATTTACGGGATTGAAATACATCAACACATTTCACTAAACATCTCCCTCGTGCACCGTCTCTCTGCTGCACTCGCTCATTCCACACGTCAATCACACCGCTGTGTGTGTTTTTTTTTACCACCACCACCATCATCATCATCACCACCATCACCCTCAGCAATCTCTCCCCGTTTCTTCCCTCCATCCGTCCGTCTGCGCACAGCAGCCTTTCTAAGCTAAAATCAATATGATATGGAGTGTCGCCACTTGCCTCTCAGCTGCTGTCAATCGAAGCGATTGTCACACACACACAGAAATGAAGACAGCATCAATTATGTTTGATTTAGCCTCGCAATGCCTGCAGAGGATTTCGCCTCTCAGTTTCAGGCAAGCAGTGTATACTGCATACTCTCTCTGGGTAAAAAAATGAAATATATTTCGATACCTGCAAAACAAAAACAAACAAGATATTGAGATGATATATACAGTACAGAATATATACAGTTGGACGAGAGCTGGTGGGTAATGTACTGCGAGTTGGGCTGCAAAAAAATGTCCATCTGCCTAGTTCCTATTACAGCTGAACAGTACACTGAACTATGATGTAGAAAACATTTGAGGCATCAAATTGTCAACAGCACTTGTTTCCAATCATCTAATCAACCTGCTCTGTATAAAAGACCAGCTCAACAGCAACCCTGCAATATAATTCAGTCTCCCTTATGGTAATGAATCATTCACCCTGCCCCCCTATTCCTTAGTATTTTGTTGAAACTACACCGCTGCCTGTTTCAATAAACTTTAACTTATTCTGGTCTCCAGGCTTGTGTTTGCACATTTTATCTGCTACCATTCATTATAAAACATACCCATGCACATGTGGAATAAGCCTCAGCTGCATACTTTCTTTTTTGCATCTAGTTTCAAGGCACAATTTGTGCTACAAACTTGAAACTTTGATTTTGTTGACCCTTTATTTAGCCAGGAAGGTCCCATTAACATACAAGATCTCTTCTCCAGGGAGTCCTGGTCATTTGTTAGTTGTTATGTTGCCAACACATAAATCGACCAGTGATAAATATATTTTAAAAAATACACCAAAACTCAGGAACATGTTTTGGATGATGGGGCTTGTTTCATATTGTTGTTGTACACTGTGTACTAATACTGTTCATATCATTTCCATGCGTGTACCTCTGTATAAAACATCTCCATCACTTAGTTTGTGAGCAAACACTATTGCTCAACTATAAACTATATGTAATAGGAATCACATGTAAACACAAAACAATGGCGTCAAACTGAAGTAAAAGGAAGACACAATAAATACTCACTATATCTTACTGATACATTTCAGTTAGAGACACTTAGGTCAAGATATTGAATGGAACTGCAAAGATGGATGATAAATCTTTGTGGATCGGTCACTACAAGTGACCTCTTTTAGTCATTTGATCCATTGTTAACATAAATACGTTGATAAGTGCAGCTTTAAGAAAGTATATCATGACTGCAGTCTATCTTCGTCTATTTGCGTCTCAGCTTGGTAGAGTTCAGTTTGGTGAGAATACTTTCAAAGACCTCTGTTTTTACTGTGGAGTAACATGAGCTACAATTTCTTTTTGAACAGGCGGCATTTTGATTAGCCGACAAAAGTAAACAGCATGACATTAACAACCTGCTGTGTGTCTTGTGTTTGCTTTGAATTGGTTTTGACAAAAGCCAAGGCACATTTTCTAAGACTCAAATGTAATTGTAGACGTTTAAGCGTCGCATAATGACGGTGATTACATGAGAGGCACAAACTGGAGCTTTACAGGCTCCGACGCACTGCTCGCCTGGTGTTGTGTGATGCCTGGCCGTAATTTTTGATACTCTGCGTTTGTTGTTGTGGAAGCAGCTTTTCGTGTTCTCTTTCTAAGAGTGGTCGATGTTATGAGTCGGCCTGCTATGTTCAGAGCTCAAACATATTTAAGACAAACTCCTGGATGTATAATCAAGTTTTCATGCAATCAAAATAGACACAGAATAGACGTCTGGCCTTACTGATGAGCTGAAAGCATCTTAACAAATGTGTTTCTGATTGCAGGAGATAAGTACGTGTCTTGAGTATTAATACTCTTCAGTGTTTTTTACTGTTATGCTCTCTTCCCACAAGAGGAAAAATAGTGATCCACTGATGACATTGTACAGTACATACAGTACAACACTGACTGTTACTGTCACTGTCTGTAGGTCCAAACATGCTAGAGTCATGATTGTTGCCCTGCCTACTATAGACACAAAAAACACAATGCACAGGACGAGGTTTTAGCAAGTCCGTGATATTCTATATGACCAAAACCAGCCATTAGTTGATCCTACCAACATGTATTGTCTTGCATCTAAAGCCCAATATACTGTAGCTATATCTCTGTGTGATAAACACCACGGCCATATGTGTCCATTAAATATGAAGCTACAGACAGCAGCCAGTTAGCTTAGCTTAGCATAAAGACTGGAACAAAATGGAAACACCTCTTGGATCTGTTTAAAGCTCTAAAGCTCACTAATTAAGTTGTATCTGCACGAAACAAGTGCTTTTAGTAAAGATATGTACATGTGTGTGTAGATTGAGATAAATACACAGATTATATAACAGCATGTGTAGCAGTTACAGTCACCAGTTGCTTCTATTATTCCTGCATGTGTAATGTTGGATAAAATCTAAGGTGCCCAGCTGTTTTAGTTTTTAGAAAACGAAACTATATATTTGAGATTTTTAAAGATTTATGTCTGTAGGAGGAAACTCATGAAACACAGTAGCATAGACACAGTAAGGCAGTCACACGGTTTCAAAGTAATTTATTGTTGGTTTGGGCGTTTTTATGGGTTTTGATGACAATACCAAAAATATAGCATAATTCCAGCCTTTTCCTTTCTGAAGGAGGCTTCTATATCTTAACATGATTGACAAGAAGCAGAGTACAGAGTAATGCAGTGCTGAAATGTTTGTTTTGAATGTTGTCACACATGTTTCAGAGATCATTCTAACAGACTGTGTTGGAAAAAGAAAAAAATACATGATTACTGTCTGTGCAGCTTCAGCAGCAGCAGCATGCCTCAGGTATGATTAAGGTCATGCAGGTAAATCTCAAAAGTCGTAATCCCAGATGAATCATCACATATTTATCTGCTGATGCTCTTCTCTTTCCCTCTGTGTGTCTGTCCTCTGTTTCTCAGTCGGTTTCCCACATCATACCGACCCGACCTGCTGTGTGTGTTATGAGTGGATCATAAAACCCGGTGAGTGTTTTCATTGCCATCCCAGCCCCTTTATTCCCTTTTTATTTTACAGGCTGCAAGGTCTGATTCAGCAATGGCAATGCTTCTTGCCAAAACCAGCGAAGGTCAAATTTCTCTGTGAATGGAATGCAGAGTTTCCGAATAAAATCCAAACAACGCACGAGGATGTTTATGGCATAGGGGGGCTGAAAATAAAGGCAGCGAGCCCACATAGAGTTCACAGCCAACAAAAACTTATTTGATCTTTAAAGTTTTTGAGCCTGTAGGTCAGGTCGTCTGGCTTTGTTGTTACACAACCCCATTTCTGAAAAACGTTGGCACACTGTGTGAAATCTGAATAGAAACAAAACGTGATGATGTGTAAAACACTGAAATCGAATATTTAATTAAAAAGCACAAAGACAACTTATCAAATATTTGATGCCAGCAACACGTTTCAAAAAGGTTGGAACTGTGGCAACAAAAGGGTGGAAAGGTTGTGAAATGTGAAAAGAAAACACCCGGTGGAACATCACGCAATTAATTAAGTTAATTGGCAACATGTTAGTAAGATTATTGGGTATAAAAGAGCAAAAGGGTTCATTACTCTGTGAAAGACTAATAGTGCAACAATTTAAGAATAATTTTTCACAATGTAAAATCTGTGGATTTCATTGTTCACAGTAGGTAACATCAAGATTCAGAGAATGAGAAGAAATCGCTGTCCCCACAAGGGACAAGGCCGAAGAAGCAATATTGGATGGCCGTAATCTTGAGGAACACTTCGAAAGACAATCGTCTATGAGCACAGTTCGTCGCTGCATCCACAAATACAACCATGCAATTAAGGAAATATATAAATACCATGACCTAACCTAACCAATGGAGTTACATGCCTAAGTATTTTTCTGTCTTATTTTCTTGACCTAAAAAACGATCATTTATCCTGGTACAAATGAATTCCAAATTATGCTAAATGGACTGTACTTATATGGCAGCTTTCTAGTCTTCTGACCACTCAAGGTACTTTTACACTACATATTTCACTCACCCATTCACACACACATTTATACACTGATGGCATTGGCTGCCATGCAAAGTGCCAACTCCTCATCAGTTTTGGGAGATAACCATTCATACTGTACATCGACAGCCTTTGGCAGCAATTTGGGGTTCAGTATCTTGCCCAAGAACATTTTGACATGCAGACTGGAGGAGCCGGGGATTGAACCACCAATGATGGTTTTTAAAAAAAAGTGTAAGAGAAACTATGGTGGGTGCAAAACTCACAAAAACCAACCCTATCTAGAGCCAGTGTTTGGTTTGTCCATTAGAAACATGGCAGACTCTGTAGAGGAGGACCTGCTCTCTCATCCTAGGGTAACAAAAATGCAATTATTCTCATTTTTAGGTGATTATTCACTAATGAAAACACTCTAACGAATATTATATTCCATTTCTGCCATGTTCTGCCAATAGATCTCACACACTGGAGCTTTAAACCAGACGGCGAAATGTCTTTTGACTTGCAAATCTTAATGGGCTTCCACACAAATCTCAGTAGATAAGTTGGAACAATTTTCTCATTAGATAAATGTGGAAAACTGAGCTGAACAAAATGAAGTCTGGAGTCTTATCCCCGTTGCCAGAATCAGTAAGCTCACAAGGTAAAAGGTCATGAAAACCTTATCCAATAAACAAGCTACCTGTTAGTCCATGTGACTGCTGTTTACAAGTCCTGTCTGGCTTGTAATTGTGTCTGTGTGAAATTAAACGGAGAACAAAATTCAATAAACTCAACTTTTCCACTCTAGTCTGGACCAAAGAAAGCCAATCCTCTGCTTTCTTGTCAACTTTGCCCTTTTGTTAGTTTTCTTTCTGTCTCCCAGCTTGTCTGTAAATTTTCTTGAACTGCTCTGCAACTAATCTTTGTCGCTCTCCTATTTCTCCGTCCTCCCACCCTGTCCTCAGAAACACCCAACGCCCCCTCCAACAGAGGAGCTGTAGCTGTAATGACGGTTGATGGAATTACAGTAAAAATATTGATCTGTGGCTGGCTGAAACACTGAGCAGATCCCTGACTTGACTGCCAGTTTTTTCTTGGGTTTCAAGGTCTGTTTTTGTTCCTGGAGAGCGTTAGAGGAGGTGAAAGACCACCTGGAATGGAATTATGATAAGATGATTACAAAACATGAAAATTGGGATGATTGTGTGTTGGTTAGCCGAATTTTACAAAAATTATTTAAATTAAATTTGGTGGAAATTCAGTCCAAGGAACTTAACTTGGCATTTATTTATTAGATTTTATGCCTACATGAGATAGTTGACAGTAAAGATATGACAGGAAGTATAAGAGAGATGGGGAATGACATTCTTTTATAAAGCACAACCATTATGCCTCGTAACTCCTGAACTTTGAGGTTATTGTATGTCGGTTTACTCTACATTTAGCTTGGTGAGATCACCAATCTGTTCACTGTTCTTTGGGTCACAAACATTTGTTTCCATGAAAACTCTGGTGCAGTTTAGTTGAAGTTTAATTTGTCTGTCGGTCACTGTGGACCCATTTCCCCATGATATTGCACTGCAGAATATGCCGTCATCTTCCTCTGATTGCGCCTGCCTTTTGTTAACGTCCAAATTCAAATACAGTACAGATTTGATTAATGCTCACATGATAATTATCATGTCCTTGTTTGCATATAGCCACAAGGGTTTACCCGTGTTTGCAAGCCAAATATTTCTGACCACACAGACTGTACACATGTCCACATACTCAGACACGTCAGATCAACAGAGCCGTGTATATCAGGGCAGACAATATTCCTTACTGTCGGTGTCAACAAAATCAACAATGTGTGAGGCTGTCTCTCAATACTTTCTCACTTCCAGCAGCAAGTCTGTGGCATTTGTTTCTACTACCTATTATCTTTAAATGAATCACAAATATAAATTATTTTTTTAAGGCTTTATAATTTTCTGAATCAGGACTACATTAAAGTGCACACACATTACAACACAAAGTACAAAAAGGCTACATAAAGTGCAGTACATTCAGACTAGGAGGCACATTTACATATGTTACATATGGTTATATACAGTATGACTACTAGAGTGGGTGAATAAAGAGTACTTGGTGATGTTTCCCCTTGGGTCAATTTAGCATTGATGAACGCTCAAGTTAACCCTCTGGGGTCTAGCTATGGCTTTTGCAATGTGGGCGATTGCTCAGACCCGAGAGGGTTAGAGGACCAATTAGAACAGTTGTTTTATTAGCAGTTAGACTGTAAATTGCAGAACCAACTGAAACCCCTCGACTCAACCAAGCACACAGCAGAAACCAGCCAGTGTTTAAGCTCACTCTAAGGTAAAAACAAGATTTTAATAAGTCTTTATGTCAACAAAACTGTCCCATAAATTACTTACCTGTCAGTCAATGAGTAGTAATGTTTGCCACCCATTGGCTTCCTATAATAAGTCAACCGAACCATATTTTGGTCTAAACTGGGACTAAAACTAAAAGTTACCAGTTGATCTTTATTGTCTTTATAACTGCAGCCCAGCAGAACAGAAATACAGTGAAGTAGACAAGCGTAGTCAGACCGTGTTGTGTCATTATAGTGATGAGTAAATACCAAAGATTCAAGGTACAAATGATGTTGCAATAGTTGTTGTTTTGTGTGTTTGTGTGTGTGTGTGTGTTTGTGTGGTGATTCATTGAAACAGGCTGGCCCCAGAAGACAGGACGATGATTGAGTCATGGCTGCAGAGTGTTTACAGCTTTTCAGCACAGCTCTGCGTACCTATAAAACCCTTTTTATCATTTTATGAGCTCTATAAAAAAGAACACACACAGCGGATACACTGTTTTCTCTATATTTTTTTTTTCTCAGCATCTCAGCCCAAAATTGTACACAAACCTTTACAGCGTAATGATTATGATCCTGTAACTGCTCCAACTGTTTCTTTTCACCAGAGCTCTGGATCTTTTGGTTGGGCTCGACTTCTTCTGAGTTGTTCAGTTGACTGGATGCTCACTTTCCCCCCCTCTGTCATACTGGGATGATAGAATTAATTGAGGGATACAGAAGGAGCTTCAGTTGCTGTCTCTGAGATGATGAGTCTGGGGACAACAAAGCCACTTTCCTCCTCTGACTGAACAAATCTAATCATGCTCTTATTCTGCCGCTTCCTGTCTCTTCATCTCTGAAAGACAGACTGTATACAGAGATAAAGACGGATGCAGTTTCCAAGTTGCACACACGCTTGTGACACTTGAAAAATTATGTTTTGTTTTCTGTTTGTTTGGTTGGCTGTTGTTTGTACGACCTCAGCCTTATTTTCATAGTTTTTACAACCTATGATTGTGTTTGTTCGCCTTTTCGCCCACACATGTGTACAGCACTTCTGGTTGCTATTAAATGTTTATTGATATTGCTATTAATTGGATTTGTTCATGCATGTCTTAGACAAAACATTTCTTAAACAACAGCACAGACGTCATACTTATGAGGTCAGGAGTGGATGATTGGTAGTACAAGGCACATGACTTTCTCACTTGTTAGATGTCGTCTATTTCCATGAGCTTTATGTTGCTGTGCTGTCATAGTAGATGTTTCAGGAGGTCTGAGGTTGTGTTTTTCACAGCGGAAAGAGTCTTAGTACCACGATTTACATTTGGCAACGATGCTCTTGTCATCTTTCCTCCCAACAAAATCAAAGTAACAAATGGGAATAATTCCAGGCGCTGAATGTGATCGTTTCCATCTTCTGAGGCAGCCTGCTGCTTTGTGATGTGCACATGTGACGATTAAGAAAATGAATCCAGGGATGTGATTAGACTGCTGGATTTCAAATCAGTACAGGAGTGACTACAAAAGTAAGTAAGTAATTTGCTAAACTACTTGTGACTGGTGTTATACCTGGCACGTTCAGGAATATAACGAGGAGTGAGGTCCATACAGCGACCATTGAAGTAAACAAAAAAAATCATTAAGTTCAAATCAATGTAAACGAACTGTACCGAGTTAAATCAGCAATTAGTAGTGAGAACTGTGGGCACCAACTTAAACTTGGAAGCCACCTTTAAATCACCCAGCTTATAAAGGCTGCAAGCAGGTGACAACAAACATTTAATGAGGTGGAAGGGGCCAAACCATCAGGAAGACCTGAGGAGTCAGAGCCAGGCCCACACAACACACAGTCTTAAGGCCTAACGCCGTCACACTGGGGAATGTAATATTACTGTAATGAGTTACTAGTAGCATGTTATAATGCTGCTAATCATTAGTTACTTTCATACCATGATGAGTAATTTTTCTATTCATTTCACCATCATCTGTCTGAAGGAACAGATCATGGCAAAATGTTACATCACAATTACACAATGACATTTTCAGAATGCTCATTGTGTTCCTGTCAACACTGCTACACAAACCCTGCAAACCCCCGCAACATCGTGCAGTTTCAAAAACACTTGTTTTTTGTTATGGTTGAAGACACTGGAACCCAACACCAGCGAACAAACCAGTAACACAAAGGTGCATTGTGATCATAAAAAAACACCTTTTGAGATCTCTGCCATCCGTCACAGATACATTCCTTCTGTGTGAGTGCTTGGGTGTTGATGTGTCGTTGATCTGCACCAGAAGTTTCTCGCATTACGTTAGCCGTGGCCTGTTGCGATCAGAGTAACGACAGCTGTCTCTCATTTGCCCTTGCCTCACCTCTCAGCTCCCAGATGGTGGTGATATGACGGTTCCCCCGCACCCTTCTGATCAGAACCACCCAGCACGCTCGAGAGCAACTTGATCTCCAGCTGTAGATCCAAGGAAAGAAATCGAGCTCGACACGCAAGTCTTGCAGACAGATAGAGAGAGACGTGGAGGCAAATAGTCAAACAGAGGAAGCATAATTGAATCTATAAACATATTGGCTGTTATTACACCTCGCAATGACAGTGAGGAATCAGAGCAACATTCCCCGAGGCACAAACAAGGCAGTTACCAATGAGGTCATTCTACAAATGAACTGTGTCAACAAAAGCAACTCTGATTTGACTTGTGTTAACACATGTATGTCATAAATTCCTTTCCACAACTACACCAATTTGGCCTAAGGCTTTGTTATTATCTTTTTTTGCTTCCATATCACACTTCTTGGTCAGGAACTGAGTTACTGAAGGTCATTATACTCCTTTCTGTACTGTAAAGATGGAAAAATCTTGGCAGGATTTCCTACGAGGAGCCTTTTTCTCGCTACTATTTGACAGTGAGTCATCAGACTGGAGAAAGCCAGCTTTAAATCACAGCTGACAGGGAGGTAATCAGCTTTACTGGAGCCTGATGTTCTTCAAAGGCCCCCATGTCCATTTTTAGCTACACGTCGTTTTGGGAGTTCATGATGTCATCTTGGCGTTGGCTTTCAAGGCTGCTCTTTTGAATCCCTTAGTTCCCTCTTTAAAACCTGCCATTAGCCAACCAGGAAGTGGGGAAAATAAACCGGTGATTCAACACCCCCCCCCCAACACGTTCATTTATGTTCCGCTGCTTGGAGGAAGATGATACTTCCTGGAGTTGTGAGTGTGTGTGTTTGTGTGTGAGTATAAGAGAGAAAGAGCAGATACCAAGCAAAGGCAGACTGAGCATCAGCAGTGAGAGGGGACAGAGAAAAACAAACTAAGCCGAGGTGGATTTTCAGCTGAATACAGCAGAGAAGTTTTGTTTAAAGATTGAGGATGTAGAAGTGGCTGAGCTCATTCTGAATATATGTATGAAGGAAGAAGAAGAAATTTCTCCTGTGCTCTTTGGAAAGAATTCTTATAGCCCTAAAATCTTGAAAACTATCCAATTTTGATTTGGTGTGATATAGATGATACAAATAAATGATTAAGTAATTTATAGTTCCAGTATATCCGACCCAAGAAGAACGTGCAACAAGGTGTATCAGGAAACTTGTCACCTTTTGGCGGAAATCACCATTTTGAATCCGTAATGGGTCACTTGCGTGATTATTGTAGATGAAATTGGTGGTGTGGGGTCCATTCAGGAGCTGCACTGTGTCATAAGGGCCAGGGCGAAGGTGTCAGGGGATTGTTGCAACACACACCCATTATCTTGTAACACAGAACTGCTGCCATTAGTTAGATCAGTTAGCGGTCCAGTAGTCTAGCGTCCCAGTGGACTTACTCAGAGTATGAAAACTGAGTTTTCAGTCTGGGGCAAGGGATCACACTCTGGAGCCTCCCATGAGTGAGATCCCTTGCCTCAGGATATGGCTGGACCAGGACCAAACACAGCCTCTGAGCCAGTCCCAAGGTGATTTACAGCAGTAAACGAAGGCAATGAAGACACAGTAGGTTCAGTTGGGAGTATCGTTATGTATCCGACCCTTGATGGTGTTGCACTTAAATTTGTCTTGACCTGCACTGTTCGGAAAAGACACAAAGCCAAAGAACTTTTTGATTACTAACTGTAATTTCATTACCAATTTTCCTCGTTTTCTTGTAAAACATTTCAGTTACATAACATACAGTGCATGACCATGGAGTGCGGTTGAAAGGGCCGAAAAACCTTTTTAAGTTAACTTTGTAACATTAGATTCAGATTATTTTCTCAATGAAATACTGATCCCAGGGTCATAAATGAATCCCCATGCTCAGTTTTTATTGAGACAATTTCATGGCGGTTTTTTATATGGATAATTTCACAGTGGTGGCAGCAATCTCAAGGACAGATAACTCAAAGCCAGAAGAGATAAAAATCAAACCATCTGCATTGACAGATACCACTAGAAGTAAGTAAGAACACGTGTTTGTTGAACTGAACCTTAAATGCACCTGTATTTATTCACCTATAACTCTCCTTCAATGACTCAGAGGCTGCTGGTGCTGCTGCTGGATTTCCATCTGTGTCTGCTCATATCTCCAACAAATGCGTCATACTGATTGGTTAATGATGACTGATGGTTGCTGTGCGGGAGTCTTGAGACGAGTTTTGGGTCAGAGTTGCTCCTCTTGTATATTGTGAAGCTGAAGTACACAGTATAATCCATCACTTTACTCTGGTCAGGCTTCAGATGATTGAATCACATGTTTGCCAAGGTCCGGCCACAAGTTATAGAAAGACAATAAATCTCATTGTGTTCTTAAACATTCTTTCCTGGGGGCTAAGAGGAGAGGTGGAAACTTCTCTGGTATAGTCTGAACATACGATCAGGTGAAAGAAAAAGGAGAACACTGGTTTTGTATTTTTTCCACATTAAATTTCCCATCCATCACTAAGCAGCAGAGAAATACTGTAATTGAACATCTGTTTCAGGTTTGGCACTACTTGAAAACAGAGACAAGTTAGATATTGGAGGGTTTTAAACACACAAAGAGATGAAACAGATGATCCAATTTACTCTAAATTAGCATCTTTCTGTGGCCTGAAGAACAAGTTTCAAGTCTCTTTAGAGGAGAGAACTTATTTGACATATACAGGTTCATTAAACCAACGGCAGCTAAAGCTGTTATACTCATTTGCAACACCTAATGCTACTTTTTGCACAGTTCAGAATGAACTCTCAACGTTTAAGCCAACATATTACAGCTACTTTATTCAATATTTTTTATATCAATGGATCAAAATGAGCGTGTTTAATGTGAAAGGGGTTGCTCGTAGTGATGAACCCTTGAATACACTGCAGATCCTCTCACCTCTGTGGAGCTTTCTTGCAGCATAGTTTTGGTTTTATGGTCCGTAACTCTAATAACTGGTCAACACATTGAAGCGTTTAGAAGCTAATGAGGCAGATACTTCTCTCAGGAGTTGGAGGAGACCAAACCGGAGCTAAAAGTGGAGTGAATATTGGACTTTTTTTCACTAATCTAAGTGGTCAAAAAGAAGAATTCAGTTAATGCAGGTTTGAGGTGCTCAGAAATCTGCAAAATCTACAATTCCATACAACTGGGCAACACACAACACTTGCCAAGAAGGCTCATGTGATGTAATCGCTGTGACATAGTTTTCTGAACACAAATACATTTTGAAACAAACACAATCCCAACCATATTAATTTTTTATCATCAACATGATAAAAGACATGCTTTCTACATTTGTTCCCCAACTGAAGTATGATTAATCTCGTCACTGTTATGTTTTGGCAACTAAAGCACTTTCAGTTAAGGTTAGGAAAAGGTCTTCTCGGTTAAGTGTAAAAAGAAGTGAACAGTGACACAAGACAAGATGTAAATGGACTTCATAAATAGGCCGCATTTAAGGCTGCTGCGCCTTCATCACTTTCAATGCAAAAATGACAGCAGCTGTGCCGCCAAGGTTGGAGAAGAACAAAGAGAGGGAGGGCGGTCGCTGCTCACACGGCTCTTTGCAACTGCATTTGTACAACTTCCACAGCAAGAGAAACAGTACAGCAACTGATTTTACTGGTGTTTATTTCTTCAAAATTCGTTATATTAAAGGTCCAGTGTGGCAAAATTTAGGGGGATCTATTCTGTCAATAGATCCCCCTAAATTTTGAAATTGAATATAAATAAATTGAATATGATAAGAGTATAATCACCAGATTACCCTTTTGTATCCACAGAGGGAGTGGGGTCCTTTTCCATAGTCCGCCATGATGAACCGCCATGTTTATATAGTAAAACAAACAGATAAACCAAAAACTGGCTCTCAAGAAGGCTTTTTATGTGGGGTACGAGGGGTATTCAGTTGGTTACAATCTGCAACCTGCCGGCATGAGCCGTGGCGGCAGAGTAGGGCTGTTGGGTGGCAGCCGCTCGCTGTCTGAAAGCAGTTTTATGTAGCTCTTTTTTAACCAAGTACCTCTCAATCAAACACACACCCACACTGACGGCAGGGAGTTACTGTGCCAGGCGCTGGCCTGAACATAGAGAGTAATTGGGGTTAAGTGTCACACTCGGACAAAAGAGCGAAACCACCAGCCGAGTGTTTAGCAAACGACACCACCTGCTGAGTCACAGCCAGCGTTCAGTTGTTCAATATTTGATCAAAATCACAGTCTTGTACTTTAACCAAAGTGGTTTTGTAAACAAACCTCAGTCCTGCACCAACCACCTCCTTACTGTGTACAAGAATGCAGTACTTCAACGTGTACTTTATGTAACAGTAAAAAACATTGCCCATGAACGCAATCCACCAAGTAATTACTTAATAGGTAAAACCATTTAGTAGCCTACATAAATGGCCATAAAACCTTTCCAAAAGTTTCTAATAGAACAGGATAAGCTTGAGGTACAATAGGAGATCCATAATTTCATAATCAGAGCATCATCTCAATGCTGCAGACAAAGCATTTTTTTTATTCTTTTGCTATTAGATGACGCAAAAAAATAAAAGCTGGCTTGCGCTTTCTTTTCTCTCGTCTTGAACACTCTAATGCAGTTTTCACTGGTCTAATAAAAGAAGACAATGGACAAAGCACAGCTTGTGCCGAATGCCTCTGCCAGAGTGCTGACGAGGACAAAAGACAATGAACACATCACACCTGTCTTGGCCAACTCTCTAGCTTCCTTTTTTTTTTTTTTTTTTTTTTTTTTTTTTTCAAGCATTGATTTTAACACCCTGGAACTTGTTTTTTAAAAGCCTTTACATAGCTCGCCAAACAACATATCAGATTGCCTAAAGGATCAGACTCCTGTTCACAGTTTGAGATCAACAAACAAGAGTCCTCTTTGTTTTCCATCAGTAAATTAGAGTGAAGTTAGTAGAGAAGCTTCCTGATCCGGCTAACAGTCAATTCACAGTCATTTCCTGCGGTTTAAAATTACACTTTGATTACATAGGTTTTGATTTACTGCTTTTTTTATTTCTTTGCTTTTAAATCATTTGTACGTCTGTTTTTATTTCCTTCTATTTTCTGAAAGCTCTTCAGTCTGTGCCGCGTTTTTATTGTTTATAGCTTCCTGGGATTTGACTGATTTATTTGGAACATTTTGAGTAGCATGAAATGAAAGAATGAAAGATCCAATAAATTAATTTGATTGATTCAAAACATTGAATGGGAACACGCGCGCGGCTGAATACAGAGTGCCGACTAGAAAAGTCTTTCATCAGTTTAAGAGATTTGATAGAGAGTTTTGGATTGAAATTGATCAGTAACTCGGTCAACCTCTATAGACACGGTACTATGATGATTTTGTGGCCAAAGGAAAATGGAAATTTCAGTGCAGCTAATTCTAAGTAAGACAAGAACAATAGTCAATAACAGCTTGGTGCCTACATTTCTTGACTTCAGCTTTTTTGTTGCATGTATTCCGAAATCTGCAATTATCTTCTTTTATTTTTTGCTTTAATTTTGTGCAATCTCATAGAAGATGCGTCGCTTAAAACATAACGTCTGCAACACCATTGTTTTCCTGCAGTCCAACACACATCGTATACACTCCCATCTCTAGTTTTCTTGGATACATGGAGCCATATGCCTATGACTATATCATCACCACGACCATTTGTCAGATAAAAGTCTAATACATGTACTGCTGTACCTGTAATACCTGTAATGTTTCTTAAATTCTCATGGTGCTGAAGTCACAGACAATTATCACCCAAATCTACTGAGCTTTTTAGCCTCTTTAACCTCATCAACGTAGCACTAAAAGCAGAATGAAAAGTGGGTTAGTGGGTTCGCTTGCGGGCTTAAAGTAGCCTAAATCGACACAAATCTCTCAAGGCAAGTGAACAATATGTGCCTTTTGACCATCATGACAGTGCTAACCTACAGAGAATGAAGTGCTGAAGAGTCCAAAGTTGAGAAAGCTATTGCAGTTCATTAACTAGATGGTGGATATGGAAGCGTATTGCATGCACTTGAAATAAAGAGTTGTGTTTTCCTAAAGGAAGGACAACCCGATGGAGGTCACTGGAGGCTGTTTCATGGCTGGTGAGCCAGCATTTCGGCTGCACCACGGCCACAGGAGATGACCACACCAGTTCCAGGCAAAGATTGTAATTCCAATAGAAGTGCCACGGCACGTTTCGACATCATTCACATTCCAGAAGTAGCTCCTGCGCTGCTCCACGGAGAATACATGGTTGTTCTATTTTTGATGCCACGGCCATCTGTATCAAGCAGCACATAACAGATCAGGGTGACCAGAAATCAGACAGAAACGACGAGAATCCGGTCAATTTTAAAAATGAAACAGCCTGACTCCTGATCGTAAAAATAGTCATAAGGGAAACAAATATAGAAAGAAAATATATAAACCAAGGAAAAATGGTCAAATCATACATACGGTGTGCAAAAACTGCCATGGAAGGAGGAAAGAGGCAGCTGAAACTAAAAAAAAAACAAAACAATGCACCAGATTCCTTTTAAGTGAAGCATAGAAGATGCCTCTGGGAATTCTGCACCTGAGCATGCGGAGTGAGATGATGATGATGATGGGGGGAAACAGGCGGGTCAAACCTCAATGGAGACCTGCTTACCTCTGGGATCGCTGGACTGGACTCTGCCGCTTGGCCTGTCAATCAAGACACTTAGCCTCAGGCTAAACACACACATTTACAGCACACACTACACATAAGCGCCCTGTTGAAGCAGCTTAAATGAAACAGCCAGTGGTGCTGAGACATTGTTAGTTATGGCTCATGTAAACAAAAAAACACACTTCTAATGCAAGAGGCTGAAATCCAGCTGGACATCAAAGACAGTGACGGGCAAAGCAGAGTGCGGAGGTGACTGTATGGAAATGAATACACTTAATGAAATTCATAATTTACTTCATGCCTATTTTACCATTTTGGCTGTTGTTGTAGACCGAGCTGTTTTTCTGCAATAGCGACAAAACTTCTGTCTGCTCTGGTTCTGTCAATACAGACGAGTCCACCACCGTTGAAGTGGCAGCCACTTGGGAAGAAACAGTGGCTGTAATGGGCCTCACCTCAGTGACTCCATTGAGGGAGACTGACAGGCTGGGCACCACTTAAATCAGGGCCAGTGTGAAGGTAGAAGAGAACTTCAGTCATCCCTACATTGAGCACAGGAATGTCAGCCATACCTCTGACGATCTGGACAAGACATCGAGATGCCAGCATCCCAGCTGGCGGGCCAGACTCTGAGGGCTCAAGAAGCAGCCTGAGAAAAGTTCAGGCCAGGTGCTAGCAAACCAGAACCGCTGCAAGGGGGCTGATGCTGAAATGAAGGCCTCTGCAAAGAAGCCACCATGCGGGTGAGTTGGTTTTGGTGAGGCTCTTCAAGGAAGTCGGCTGAAAAACTCAGCTAACATTAGCTCATTCACCACATGGCATTGGCTGCCATGCAAGGTGCCAACAGCTCCTTCAGTTATCAGTTTTTAGGAGCTAAACATTCATACACATTCACACACCGATGGCGCAATGTCCGGGAGCAATTTGGGGTTCAGTATCTTGCCCAAGACACACTTCGACATGCAGACTGGAGGAGCCGGGGATGGAACCGCCGATCATCTGATTGGTGGACGATCCGCACCATCTCCTGAGCCAGAGCCGCCCCATCAAATAGTTGATGGTGTGCGAATTAATACCGTAATCTCTTATTTAATGCAAGAGAAGTTATACAGTGGCGCTTTATATTCAATAAATAATGTTTTATTTCTATCTTTACTACAAAGAGCAGCTGTCTTCTTTGTACATTATCTTTGATGATTAGTTCTAAAAGAATAATCTGTAATTTATAATCTAGAATTATCTTTAAATTCAAACAGCTCAATGTTTTTTTTAACTAGTCGTGTAGTGTTTTTCACAAGCTGCAGCCCCAACAGCTTGTATGGTTCCTAAGAGGCAGAATCCAGGGCAAAAAAAAAGTCAGCAAATTACTCACTTCTGCTTGTAAAGCTTAATTGCTGTGCGCGCGCCATAATAACTGAGGGCAACTCAGATGAGAGTATCAGCGTTTTTTTTATCAGCTCACACTCTCACTCTCTTGTCTCATCTTGCATATGGTGGCTGATCTGTCAGAGAACAACAATGTTCAGAGAGGCTTTGGTGAGAAAATGTACCTGGAACAAGAGAAGTGAGGGGGACAAAAATGGAAAATATGCACATGCATGAATGTTGGAAAACACTGTGTCATCAAGATGCAATGTTCATACGCGACAGCAGACTTGGTGAATAAGTCTTTATGGCACCATTAGTTGTGAAATATCTAAGTTCTGATGTCATATACTGTGAACGGCACTCATGAATCAATCTTAATTCCACTTAATACAGACTAATAAGGCCGTTGACTTTGCTGAATAGGTCTTGTACATCAACCACAGGTGGCTGCCAAGCGGTAAGAGAGCGATCAGAAGCAGAGGGGTGAGAAGTGACAGGCAGGAAAAAGGTGACAAGGGTGACGAGGGTGTGTAACCACAGGAGGAAACCCAGTCTGTTTACCCAAGTGAAATTTTAATTTGAGCGGCGGGCTTCAACCTCGTTTTTTTTCCGGATCCTTTCAGTCTTTTTTTTTTTCCACCTCTTGAAATTGGGATCGGGATGTTAAGACAACATTGACTTTGGCACTGGGGGCAGCAGCTGGGGGAAGTGACGGGAGTTTCCTCCCCTTCCACCTCTCTCCCTGACTGCGCTCTGATCAACATCCCCTCGCGCTCGACATTCACAACAACCAGACACGCCGCCTCGTGTCCCCTGACGTCTCTCCGTGCCACGCTGATGAGGTCACAGTCTCCTGCAGAGGTCAGATCATCGCCTGTGGAAAATCACACTGGCTAACGCATCCCTGAAACACTTCTGTCGCCACATAACTTCATGTAACAATAATTTTAACATATTGTCATACTCTGTTTTAATGCAACGCATTTCCCAGTTGTGAAATAGAATAACCTACAGCGTTGTTGATGTAATAAACTTTTAAGAGCTCACATTACTTGGGAAGTTTAAGATTTATATTAGGATCTTCTATTTATGGTGGTTAATACATGCAGTACGTGTTTAATGGTTGACAGTTGTAATTTATCATTTTTAGGAAGTACTACTGCAATTGCATGAACACTCAGTACCACCATACACCCAATACAATCTAATAATTGCATTTAAGGTCCAGTGTGTAAGAGAGAACAGGTCCTCTTCCATGGAGTCCACCATGTTAAACTACCATTTTTTTCTACAGAAGCCCAGAACAGACAAACCAAACCCTGATCTGGATTGGACCTTTTGCTTTTAATGTCAGTTTGGCAGCCTGAGTTTTTCTTACATGCTTAGAAGGAGAGGGGTGAGGCGTCCAAGAGTATTCATTTGGTTGCAATCTGCAACTTTCAATTTAATTCAATTCAATTCAAATTTAGTGGGCCTCAGCGCTCCTGCTGGAGGGAGTGTGGATCAGCTTCAGCAGACCATGCATA
Organism: Argyrosomus regius; assembly: GCA_946959425.1. Lineage (NCBI taxonomy): Eukaryota > Metazoa > Chordata > Actinopteri > Sciaenidae > Argyrosomus > Argyrosomus regius. The sequence continues at coordinate 29,593,958 of OX336882.1, forward strand.
TATTTTCCGGACGTGTCCTTGTATTAAGTCTTTCTGGAAAGAAGTGAGCCATTTGGTCTCAGAGATCCTGGATCTGAGATTTGACTTCTCTTTTACCTTGATGTACCTTAGAAATATCCCTAAGGATCTCAGTAGGAGTGACTCATACCTCTTGAAGATCTTTGTGTTACAAAATGCTGGCTCCAGAGGAAACCCACCACCATTACCTTTCTTATTAGCATAATGAACTCTATTCGCACTATGGAGAAAACAGCTCTCACTCTTCACAAAAGGAGAAGGGGGATACGTACTGGGGGAAATGGGATTGTTAGAACCATGTAGACCTCATCTTTTCTGTGTTTACATAAGAAGTATTCAAGACACATTTAAAAGGTTGTTAGTGGCTTGTATTGATTACATGAGAAATGGAAAATAGAAAATTGACTACATTAAAGGTCTGGAATTGCACCAGATTTTGTTTTACTGGTAACATTTTCTTTTTTAGTTTGTTGTTTTTACATAACAAACTGCAGGAAAAATACCACATCTGAAATTGTTCTTTGTTAGATCCCCTAACTAAATACCAAAATCTGTTCACTCAAATCAGGTTTGCAGCACTGGAGCTGGAGAAGTTCCACAAAGCACTTGATGAGTAACACTGACTGAAAACATCATGTTTTTGCTGACCTCCAATGGTTTAACGTCTATACTTGCAGCAGTTATGTAAAAGGGTGTGTAGGTACACTGTGACATCACTGTTGGGGGGCGTGGTTATAAGTGCAACAGAGCAAAAAACATCTGATCTCACCCAGCAGTCGGGTGTTGTCAGAGGTGAAACGTACTTGAAACTCTTAACCAAAGAGGGCAGTGACACACTGATTTTTAGCCTGGTGATCTACCAGGCACCTGACAGTCAGTCAGCAGCCAGAGAAGGATCAAATCCACATCTGACACACAACACCGTCTTTCCACTGAGACAACTACTTGGCTTTAATTCCATTCTTAGATCACGCTAACACCTGAATAAGTTCCATTTGTGGTTTAAACTCTGTAAAGTGGACTTTTGACATTATTAAGCAACTTAAGCAGCTCATTTACTCAAGCGCTGACATGCAACTTAATCACACAGTGTTTTTGTATTTATAGTTCAGCCAAAGTACATGCCGTTGCTATGGCAACCCGGGGCCAAGTTTGTCTGTTATTTTTGGGGGATGAAATGTTATATTTAACTTTGAGAGAGGAAGACAGGAGGCATAGAGAGAAAGAAGCTGGCACGTCTCCTCGCCGGAGAACAAAGGAGATCTGACGGAGTGCTCTTCACTTGACAGGCAGATGATGGAAACTGACGGAGAAATTGATTTCCGTTATCTCACGATGTCTGACAATCTGCTCCATCAACATTTGTACGTGCATCAATCACTGCAGCACTGACACCGACCCGGCGGATGTTTTGGATTGCCTTCCCATCTTTTTTATTTAGCTATGTGATGTGTTGTTGACATTTTGTGCTGAAAAATCCCACCAGAGGAAACCTCATTTTATGTCCAGAATCAATAGGGTTCATCCTCAGGGGAGCACGAATTGCAATATTTCCCATGTTGATATTTCTTCTGAATAAGTGTCAACTTTGTGTTGAGGGTGGCACTAGAATAAAATGAGGATCCAGTGGATATCATGAATATCAGTCAGGCCAGTAGTTTTACTGTGTCGCCATTTCAGATTTTCTTGTAGTTTTAATACCTTTGGGAGCAAAGGGAGACCTGTGGTCAGTGTGACGCTGTCATCCAGGCCAAACTACAGAGGACAAGCTGTTGAGTATCCATCTGTAGCGGCTCCTCCCCTGCTGAGAGTGAAGATTGAAGTTAAACTGTGCCCTGAACACAGAATAATCGTCCTTTCTCTGTTTACAGCACCCAAGGGTGAGCTTTAATGAGGCTAACGGTGATATGACTAAACATCCTGCAGCATTCATCCGTCAGGAGAGCAGCGGCCCCGAGGCTTTTGATGCCTGTCTGAGCAGCAGAAGAAGCAGAATCCTTCCCTCCCTCCCGTCCTTTGGAATGACTTCAATGTGTCCTTGTTGAAGTGGAAATCTAAAATGTCACAGAGTGTGGTGTGCTAGCTTGAAAATGTCAGAGATACAGCAGCTTGTCATACACGGATCTGCAAAAGGCTGGTCGGAGATTAAAGGAGAATCAAGAACAATTTTGTCAGAAAGGAGGTTTAGGTGGTGCTGACATTTCTGGCTTTCAAAAAGCACTTTCTGGCTTCAAATCCATTTTAGGATAAAAACGCCCTCGACTGGCACAACATATTTTGTTCTGCAGCCGAAAATGCAAATGCAAAAACAAGTTTGTTATGTCTCCGTCCAGCATGGTAATGATTTTTATTCTGTTTCTGCACTGATTAGCCATTCAAGTGCTCTCTGTTGTGGAATTTAACACCGCTGTGAAGTGTGCTCATCAACGTCTCTGTATTCGACTACAGTAAATGTTGCCAGAAAGTTAATATTTATGCTAAAATGCCAGCAATATACACTGGACACATCAGTGATGGAAAAAGTATTTAACTCGAAAAACACACAGATGAAAATATAATTTGAAGTTAAAGGACTGCAATCAAAGTTTTATTTTATTGCACTTGAGAAAATTCCAATATAAAACAAAATTTTCAAGGGAACAAAGATTAATTAAATGAAGGTCATAACTTAATGCTGTTAACTGATGGGAATAAAGTAATTACATAATAAGACAGCATAATTTGGATGGATGAGGATGAAAATAAGACACACAATTTTGCTATTTATTAAGGTATTTTTCAGCAATTCATACATGGGTACATGTTTCCCCCAGACAGAAACATCCTGCTGTTGTAAATTTTGGTACTACTCTGTCAAGGGCAGGCTAATGTACCAGGCTGATATTGGTCTTTCATTAAATGACGGGTGTTACTGTCTGGCTTACAAACACCTGCAATGAAATGTACTATGAAATTCTGAATATAATTTCCAGATTTTTGTTGTGATTATTGACCTAAACAGCTGTCTGTATCAGCTTTCGATATCCCACGTTGAACCCTTAAATATACACATAGACACAAGTCTGTGTGTGTTTCCTTTGGAAGTCAGCTGCTGTCCTTGCTGTCTCCTGCTGTTCCACAGTCAGCGTCCCTGACTCAAGGCTAATGCATGCACAGTTTGTTGGGCGCGGAGCATTGAGGTGTGGTGGCCCCCTCCAAGGTGAGTCTACCTGAGTGAGGAGGGCGAAGAGAAAACTGTGGACACATCAGAGCGGTGATGAATATGGATGCTCTGGGGCTGCATAAGCCGCTGTCCTGCTGCTATAAACCATCCTGTTGCTAAAATTGATGGGCATGACGCAGTTTGTATGAAGGTCTGCTGGAAGTGAACATAATCAGGTGGATTATGTTGTGTATTATAATAGTATCGGCTGTTTGTTTAGGAGCACCTTAAAGAAACTTTATATTAAACTGAAATATGTGGAATGATTCTTGGAATTTTTTAAAATCTGCCATAATTATGTGAACTTCTCCTTTTTATATGATGCATTGTGATGATATTACCACCAAATGTCAATATGTGGGGCTGCATCATACCAACAGATGTCACACAACAGTTGTCACAACTTTAATTTTATATACATTACCAGGTAACATAAGTTTTATATAAATATGTACTTATGGTAGTCTATTGGGCATGGAAAAGTTTTATAAACGGATGTACCAGTCTGACCTGAGTACTGTTCACTGTAACTATCTAAATTAGCCTCATAAATCATTTGCCAACAGATGGCTCCATCTGTATAAACTCATTATTCAATGGAGGTCGAGGTTATCTCTTAGCTGTAATGTTTCGACTGTATCTGTTACACTCCCAGATACAAACAAGTCCATAAAAAAACAAAGATCTTGCGATTTATTTCTCTGTTCTGGACTTTTTAAAGTCGATTTCTTGGTAGAATGGGATCAGTGTGATGGAATCCAGAGGTGAGGTTGCAGATTGCAACCGACTGAATACTCCTGAACTTATCCTCCCCTTCCAACTGTGTATGAGAAAAAAATGAAGAAGGCATGAATTGAGGTGAATGCGAATTTTTTTTAAACTTATATTTCATGAATTCATGCTCTCCTTTGTCTCATGGGGCAATTTTTAGTTTGTCCATTCCGGGCTACTGTAGAAACAAGGCGTTACAACATGGTGGACTCCATAGAAGGACACTTTGTAGATATAAGATGTCCATTCTAAGGTGCCAAAAAACAGGAATTCTCATTTTCAGGTGATTTAATGAAAACATACATATAAATATTCTGTCAGGACCTTTAAATCATTTTTAATGAAAAATAATCATCTATATCCTCTGCATCCCTCTGTTATTGCAAGACTTAATTTGAAAATATAGGCTTCCATAAACCCATGAACCCTAGAACTATCCTGTGCGTACAGCTGTAACATCTGTGTAGGTATGTCTTTATCTCCAGGTTTAGGTGGTTGACATTGAGGTGTTTATCTATATTACTATTATTGGATAAAGGGGGTGGTGGTATATTGCAGGATCCCCCCCCCCCTCCCTGTCTACCCAGTCAGAACAGGTCATAATGGCTTCGTGGCTAAGCCACAGAGGCCCGGCTAAGGTAGAGGAAGTCTGTCTGAGCTGAAGTCTTCATCAAATTGAAGTTTCCATTTTCCTTCCCTCTGAAATCCCTAAAGCAGTGCCACGGTGGATCCATTTCACACCTGGAAATAGCTTCCTCAGCATGTGGGTTCACGGCGAGCTTACAGGCAGGAGGAGGAGGCACGGGACGTTTAAGCCTCCATCAAATAATGGCTTTGTAATTTCACAGCAAACGGCTGCGTCGAGCCAATCTCAGACGCCGCCTTTCTCTAATTTTATCTCCTCAGCTGCCTCTCCCTCTCCTTCTCTCTCTTCTTGTCTTCCTGTCTGTTTTCCCCCACGGACGGTGCCCCCTATCTCGCTCTGTTTCCCAAGCCGTCTCTATCTCTGACAGCTACAGACTCTATTAGCTGTGATTGGTTACAGCTCACACCCATGAAATGATCCTCGGAAAAAGAAAAACGCCGAATCTTGAACAACTCACATTAGGTGCAACGTGAAACCTGCATCTACTGTATCTGTAAATGTGGCATGTGACAGGTAAGTTATCTGTCGGTGTCACTTCAAAGGCTTAAATAAACACCTGTGCTATCTCACACCTGGCTGTCCAACTTTGCGCCGCTCTTTGTTCAGTCGGACTGGGGACAGAAAGGAGGGAAATGTTCCCATCATAAGAGGTGGAATTTTTTCAAGGTGTTGTTTACGACTCCTTTTGTGCGGTTTGTATTAACTGTTGTCAGGCTGTTTTGGTTAAATTCTGCCCTCTATGGCACATGTGGAGCCAGATACATGAACCAGAAACGCTCCACAGAAACCAGCCCTACGTTAAGACAATGCAACGGGATGTGTTGGTGGGAGCATGTTCCCTCAGATACCGAGGATATGATCTTGGATGTCCAGTTTGAGAAACACCATACGTTCCCAATATCAGATTTTGGGGCCAGCTGTGTCACTTTGTTGTGGCACTTTTCATGTCAACAACAAGAGTGTAACACTATGAATGCCCTCCAGGAGAGACTATCTGAAAACATGTGGCGTTATCCTCATATTTAAATGATATCCCATGTCCCCCTTCTATGACAACCAGCTTTTCTCTCAACCTTCAAGTGTGGCCATTTGGAACTACTATAAACAACACTGTTGGGACAGCATGTTCTACGAACTAGTTCTGTTTGAGCAGAACCAAAACCCTTACGGCTCAACCTCACCAGGCATGGCTGTGGAGCGTTCTGGCTGCCCCGTGGCCGCAGGAGCTGACTGATCCCATTCCAGACAATGATTGTGATTGCACCAGAAGAGGTTTGCCAAGGACAATGGCTGTTCTATATCTGATGGATCCCGCAACCAGCCGTGCCAAGCAGCACAAAGCAGACTGAGCTCGGTAGAAGTCAGACACAGAAACAGCATTGAGAATCTGGTTAATTTTCAAAATAAAACATCCTGTGCAGACTCCTGATCGGAAAAACAGAAAAAAAGTGAAACAATTTACCAAGTAGCCAACTTATTTATGGTAGAAACACATAAATCAAGCGAAAATGACTAAATCTGAGCAAGTTAATGAAGTCTGGCGGGCAAAACACTCTAACACTATGAACCCACATGGAGAACGGACAGAAACTGTTGCGACGGGTGGAATTTAAGTGGTAGATTAAATGCCAGTCCAATCTGACAGATGGCATTATTACACACTAAATTAACAGATATGTAAATCAATCCCACACATCCTATTAACAACGAGTAGGAGACCTCTTATCAGTTATAGGTCCATGATTCTTTTCATTCATTGGCATGGAATCGTTTTTTTGTGAAGAACTTTGGCAGGGAAGGACAAAGGAACAAATCTTGGAAGTTGTTGGAAGAGATTTTCTCCTGAGGAAATAGTGAGCAGAAGGCGTTGCAAGGATTGTCGCTACCCTGGTAAACCAACATACCCACTCCTCTGTTTGATCCAGCCAGATAGTACATCCTGCATCGTCTTCACAGGTCCAGTGTGGGTATGTTAGCAATAGAAAAAGAATGAAAAGGCAGCTATTGAAGTGAAAGCAAGCTGAAAATATTTCAAAATGTGATTTTGAAGTTGTTCAAGGCCACTTAATGAACATACAAAGACAAACTGGAGGGAAATAATTACCTCAAGTTCCCGGTTGAGCTCTGAAGTATAAGTCAAGGTCTGATGTGTCACAAAAACAAACACACACAGGCACACCTGCTCACGCATGGTTGCTGTGTATGTTGCTAAGCAGGCTAACAGCTATAAATAACACCTTAATCTAGGAGTCAAACACAGGGACGAGGATGTGATCCCTCACTGGCTTCCCACCAGAAAACGCATTTACTTTTCTGCATGATGCGTCATCAGTAGCAGCTTTAGAGCGTTGTTGAAGTGGATTTTCCCTTTGAGTCCTCCTTCTGCTATGACAGAAATTTTCAGAGATGCGAAAACATTATTACCATAATTAAACACTTCATAGAGATTTAGTGTCACAGCAAAGAGATGTTCTTAGTTCTCTAACATGCTGCTGTGTGTGAGCGAGTGTGAGAGCATGTAATTCATGGACTACTGAGGGTGGAGCACGTGGGAGATTTAGTGATGATTTAGTGCGAGCAGTCATAGTGCGGAGAAGTGGAAATGTTTTCCTAAGGCTCACGGCACTTAACAGCCGTGGGTTACAATCACAAACACATACACTCCCTCTCACACACACACATATATATATAAACACACCTGACTTTCCCAACCGCTGGAGAGCAGCAATAATGAAGTGCAGATTGAAAAGCATTTGATGTAAGAACCTGGCAATTATATGCATTCATACAGACAAACTAACTGTACGTTTACTATTGCATGTAGTGTAACTACACCGTGTGCAGCTTTTCTAGCTGTGGGACATCATAAACAGATCACAGCATGCCTGGACTAAACACGACAGCACCAACAGTGATGACAAATATACTGGAGAGAAAGAGATGCTTAACTTTTCCACTGTCAACATCTTTTAGTGCCTTCTTCTGTTCGTCCACCTCCCTTCTGGAACGCAGCTCCTGGGCACTTCCACCTGTAATCATCTTTCATCGCCGCGAAACAGTGCTAAAGGCCTTGCCGGCCTCTTGAGGGGAAAATCCACCATAAAACACTAATGCCCAGAGCTAATATTGGGTTTGATAAGAGTGTTTTTGAATCAGATGTTAGAATGTGGGGTTAAAATGTCTCTCGAGTCTTGAGAGGCCATTTTTCAGCAACATTCCACAGTGGCAAGTTTCATTTTTATAAGAACAATGTGACAGGAGAGGTAAAGAAGCAGCTTGTACGGTGGACCAACACCAAAAAATAGTAATAATAATAATTTAAAAACTAAATTAAATAAGATAAATGGTAAAATATATGAATAATACACTGATTAGATGAAATAAAACATGTCATTTGGTTTTCTCTGAATCCTCCGAGCTTCCAGTTTCTGCCTTTTCCAAAAATGAGTTCATGACAGCACCAACATTGAACTTACATGACTAATCGGCTGTTTCCACTCCGACAGTCTCTTCATCACTCTCACGGCTGTATAATTCATCTATGGCTGATCTGATCTTGCATTAATAGATGAAACAAACAGACATCTCACACTTCCATCATGTTTTCTGCATTGTTTGACACCAGTTGAAGTTCAACTGGCGCTCTTTTAATTGCATCCCCTTGTTGCACCCTCTTCTTCTGGTTTTCTGATTGTAGAATTGGCGCCACCTACTCCTCGTGAGGAACCAACTCTGATCTCGGTCGTGGATGGAAACAAGTATTCAAATTTTTTTTTTTTTTTTTGCAAAATTACTTAATTTGTTCAAATTTGTCTGGATGGAAACACGGCTTGCATAAAAAATACAGATCAGCATGCAGGCGGCTGAACAAGCTAGCTATACAAGTATTACGCACACAGTCTGTGACTCTAATTCAGTCAATTCAGCTAATGATGAGTTTGTTTGTAGCTGGTTTCACATATTACCAAAAACAAAACATAAAACATAAAGTATCATTTAGGTTATTGAAGTGGTGTGACTACAACGTTAGCAATGGTGGCAATTATGGTAAGCCATCTTGGAATGATGCATGAACACAAGTTGGAATAACATGAGGCTTAATTCCTGTTCTTTCCATTCCACCAACATTGTGTGAATGCAGCATAAAACAGAGTCAGTGGTCAGAAGCAGGTCACTCAACTTTTTGTAATGATGGTGGCTGTGTCCTGTGTGACTGAAAATAACAACTTACGATCAATCTGTCTCTGAGAATGGTAGCCATTGTTGCGTCCCAGTGTGTGAGTTTCGTCTTCTGAGGTCCACATTTCAAGACATAAAACGTCAAAACAATTTGTTCCATTTAGATGATTTCCAATGTGGCTTTAAAATACAGCTTTCTTTTCCCTGAATTTGCAACTGGTAGTATCCCACAATCCATTGTGGTCCAGTCCTGCCTGTGTTTAATGGTCCATTTAAGTGGTCCTTGTGAAATTGCAAAGTTAGGAGACATCACGCAACCACATCCTGTTTACCAGGTATTTGCCTTCAGGCGGTCGTCAGTCACTTGTAAATATATCACATGAAGTGGACCAATGAAAAGACATTAGAGGATGTAAATAATGGAAGCCAGGCAATTTGTTTAGCCAGCATATGTTGTTAGTTATGTCCACTCACAGATACACTGACATTACAGTGGATACTGTATTTACCATTGATATAACTTGGATAATTGGTTGTCAGATGTTGTGTGTTGAAGTAAAATGTTGTGCTGTAAATTCAGAATCTAACCCTCCCCAGTTTACCTAAACTACCTAAAAACCCTACTGGTCTTCTGACTCTCATGGACAAAGCTTCGCTGTACTGTATATATTGAATCTACAGCTGTTGTTGGTGTCAAAAAAGTTACAAGAAGTAGCAGACTGAGAGAAAGTAGGTTCCCCAAAATTGTAATTTCCCACATAATCAGAAAAATATAAATCTTGGAATGCAACGAACGTCGTAGAAGGATCAGATTCAACCGTATGAAATGATCTGAGGGTGAAATTGGCTTCCTCAATATGGATACCTTTTTAAAAAAAAAAAAAACCCTGATAGGTTTATACATCAATGGTTTGCCAGCTGGTGTGTAAAATTAACCTGAAAATGTTTTCCCATCATGAAATTTGTTTCTCTGTGTTATTTCTCAATCAAAATGCGCAATGAGCGCAACCCCTTGCCGACCGGAGGCGATTCCTGAATAATTTAGACTCCAAACTGCCTCATGCTTGCTTCTATCACCTCATCACAGATTCAGTCACGGAAACAGGTCAGCAACCCTCATCTATAATCCACAAAGAGGGTTTCCCCATCCATTAACACCCTCACTGCTGAATGCATTCAGGACTTAAAAACCCACACAAATTACATGAGGAGGGGGAGTATACATGTTTGTGAAGGAGGAGGTTGTTGTTGTTGGGGGATGTGATTAAGTTGGGATACATTCAAATGGGATGTTCCTATTTCTTAGCAGCACTGCAGGCACTTTTCATGTAGATCCTATTTTAAGATCTATCCCATTACCCTGATCAACTTTGGCTCAATTCACTATAAAGCTTCTTCATTCTTGCTTGACGAGGGTGTAATTCAACACAGCAAACCACTTCATACTCAAAAATCAACCACCAAAACTCTCAAAACATGAGGCCCAGCCCAGAAGCACATTGCATCCACCAAAGAAAAACAATTTTTATTATGACTTATGAATAATGACTTCCATATCCTGTAATTATGACCTCTGGCATCTGACAATTCAGAGAAAGACATCTTATAAGAAGCAAGATAAAGATCTCGGGATCTTAAAAGAAATCTCTTTTTCCCCCCACAATATGAGATTTATCTCATCCTGCTCATGTAATTACAAGATCCGCAATCATCATTAGTATATACAGAAATAATAAATACAAAGCTAATTCTGAAATGTGTTTTTTTTTCCTTTGGTGAATGCAATACAGTTGCAGGTGAAACTGGATAAAACAACTTTAGAAGACTTCAAAACTAAAGTAAACTAACTTGTGAGTAGCAGTAGATGTGCTATCAGCTGACTGATTAATTAATTAGCCATTTCACTGATCAAACGACCAATGACGTATGGCAGAAATTACAATGTAATCAGACAGAATTTGGGGGGATTTTGGAATTTACTCACATGTACAGCAGGTTTGTATCATGAGAAAATGTCTTCATGTTCATCATGTTGACAAACAGGTTAAATGTAGTGCAGTAACAGAAGAGGCAATGAGACTGATGGCCCTTTAGAAAGAGATTTCATCATACAGGGTGTTTCTGTTGGTTGGAGAAACAGTTAACCAATCAGCTAATTAAGAATTAAGAATGAAGATGTCATCTTCCTAAAAAGCTACCAGGTTTGCTAAGTTCATCCATCCATCCATTTTCTGTAAGTGCTTATCCTTATCAGGGTGGTGGGGGGCTGGAGTTTATGCCAGCTGACAGTGACCAAGAGAAAACACCCTGGACAAGCCTTCAGTTCATCACTGGGTTGGTACATTGAGACAAACAACCATTCATGCTCAAATTCACACCTACCGGCAATTCAGAGTCACCAATTAACCTTTTAACCTGTTAATGTCTTTGGACTGTGGGAGGAAGCCGGATCGCCTGGAGAGAACCCAAGCAGAAACTGGGAGAACGTGCCAACTCCTGGTGGTGAGAGGAGAGCGCTGACCACTGCATCACCGTGCCGCACTTGTTGTAAGTCAACCTACAGAAATATAAACAACTCCTATATCAACATATCTGTTTGATAAATGTAAAAAATGGTAAACTAATTGCTTCCCGCAACTCCTACTGTGGCTTTCAAGTTAACTAAAAATGACACTGGTAAGCATTCATCGCTCTGTTAGGGCAAAAACAAAACAAATGACTCCCCCTACCAACAGGAAATTGGCTAAGAAGAACACAATGTCAGCCTAAATGAATCATTTGAAAGAAACAGGAATTCAGTCTGATTACCAGGCTCAAGGTAATTATCATGCAGAAAATGTTCAATCTAATTCAAAGAAGAGAAACAACAACGCCAAGGACATAATGTCACTGATGTGAAGCACCACTTTAACACAGAAGCTCTTGTGGTGTATATGTGGTGTGTATGTAGGTTTGGGTGGAATATTGGGCTTGTTGAAGTGAACATTTCTACATGGAGTAATGAAAGGCTGTTCTTGTTCAAACATGGAAGCTGATTCTGTTTTTAGCAATAGTGTTGTACTGGATGTGGTTGCTGCTACATTGCACAGCTATAATAAGAATAGAGAAATTTGTTGAATGTTTCTGTTTACATAATCACTACCTTTCCTCCACATATACCTACTTTTTCTCCCTCTCTCACTCACAGAAAGAGCAAAGGAAAATGTTGTCTGACAGCATGAAATTCTAGGATTCTGACCTTGTTGATTCCTAGTGGTAGTATCAATGCAAGACTAGTCCTGCTGGAGCTTTAGATGGCAAGTCAGGGGATCACCAAAATCATGTGGATTCATCATCTGGGGATCATGAATGTCTGTACAAAATGTTATAGCAACCCATCCAACAGTTGTATCACAGCTCACTTTGTACCAAAGTGATTGACGAACCACTGCCATTATTAGAGCCACTCCTCCAGTGTGGCTTAAAATACAGGAAACCTTGCAAACGACACAAAAAGACAACACCATGATGCTAAGATGCTACTTGACAACCTGTGGAAAATCCTGCTTATCGTGAGTGAGGTACAAACCAGTGTGCGTTGCCACTAAACACTGAATTCATCATAATTTGTCAATAATTGTCTTAAAGTAGTAGTGTTCAGGATTTAGTGACATCTACCAATGTATTTGGAGATTGAAACCCCCTCGCCTCACCCTCTCCTTCCTAGCGAGAAACTACAGTGGCTATGAAACTCGCAAAAAAAACATGAAAGGCCCTATTTGGAGCCAGTGTTTAGTTTATTCATTATGTACTGTAGAAACATGAAGGTCTGATATGCTTTCAACTACAGGAGGGCAGGGTGAGGCAAGGGGTATTCAGTTGGTCGTAACCTGCAACCTCACTGCTACATCCTGCATGTCATGAGGCCAGCATCGTGACAGCTTTGGTGTTTGTTTTGGTTCTGTCTCTACCTGTTTGTCTGTCTGTTACTTTCCCCTCCCCCTTACACTCTGTCACCTCCTCTGGATCCACCTACCTCCCACTCCACACCTGCCCTGCTGCTGCAATCAAGCCACCTGTCCTTACCTTCAGTCTCTGCCGGATCGTCACTCTGTGAACACGGTTTGTTGGAAGAAGACAACTAATCGAGCTAAACCTTTAGAACCTGTACTCTGTTGCCAGTCGGTGCAGAATTTAAACCTGTTTGTCTTTTGTTCAGTCCTTTCCTGCCAGCCCGCCTGCCAGCCCACCTGCCAGCCCAGCCATCACCTCAAGCCCTCCAGCAGTAATTCCCCCCCGGACCAGCTCACAACTCATCACCCCCCTCGGACCAGCACCCTTCCTTCCCCTCACTCCCTCATCTGAAATAAACCTTTTCTTTTGTCAGTCAGAGTCTCATTTTGGGTTCCTTTGCTAAGTCGTGACACTGCAAAATCCTACGTACTTGGCTTTTAATTAACACAATGTAGTCATGCCAATTCTGTCACACCATTGCTCTAAGTTTGGCTCTTTAACAGAAACTTAATGGGAATAAGTCAGTTCATTATACTGATTATCCTCTTTAATTGTTTACAATATTCTCAAATCATGATCTGCAGAGGGATTTCACTGTGAAGCTGCTGTCATAAGTTAAATCTTAAAAATTTTAGAAACACATCAGCCTGGTTCAAAGCATATAAATAGGGTAGTTGGAGAAATAGTCGACCAACCAGATGTTTCCAGATGGGGAGTGAGAGTGAGTATGTCATTTTCCTATTATAAAGAGATACCAAAATCAAAATGAAATAAAGTGGTAGGGTGATTATCAGGGTAGACAATTATCAAAACCCCCATGATAACATCTGTGTTTTATGAAGAAGCACAAAGCAGCCTGGAGAGTTGTTCATTGAGACACACTGCAATTGTCATTGTAATAACCATGATGTACCATACGAAATCACATGCTGACATCCAATAAAATGTTCTGTCAAAGATAATGGCTGTGAATGAGATCAAAGTCCATTTGATGTAATTTATTAACCTTTAAAGTTCACAAAAAAGTGCATAATTGAACAGATCAAGGGATGATTACTTCTTGTTTCTTTGATGTGCCTCGCAGCTCAGCTCACAATGTGGATTTATGAATCCTGAATACAGGGAGGGAGCCTAATATCTCGTTCTGTCTCTTTTAAAACAGATCGCTCCGTTGAGGCAGGTTCAGACTCGGGTCTTTTGCAGCTTCTAGCAGAGCTGTCCCCAGTGTGTAGGACAATCAACGACTATTAAGGGACTGCTGGCAGGAGAGAGTGTGTGTGATAATTTGTGTGTATGTGTGTGTGAGTCGGGCGGGTGTGGGTGTGTGTGCGGTGTGGTAAAAGTTGCAACGTGAAATCCATCAGCAGTGGGAGAAAACTAGCCTGCAGGGCTTTTGAGGCTTTTGTGAGTTTCCACCTTCAGAAGAAAAAAAAAAACTGGCAGCAGAAAACTTAATCCTACTCCTACAGGGCAAGAGGGGGCCCAACCAACAAGAAAGAAAGACAGAAGAGAGAAAGAAAAGAACAGAGCAAGTGAGGAAAGTGAGAATTTTGTCAGGGCTTCTGTTTTCAGGAATACAGAGCTTAACAAATCAAGTATCACACATGATCAAAGTGCAAAAGATTTAAGGGGTTTTTGCCTTCCCATTTTGGCTTTATGTTCAGAATTAACAAAGAAAACATTTTGATAGTGAATAAAAAAACATTTATGAATGCAAAAGGACAAAAAGCATTGTAGGTCTGCTATAAATTTACAGTATGACTGTAGGGACACCAATTTCAATCAATCTGCTGGTCACCTGGTCTGGTTGGTCACCATTTTAGTCCAGACTGAAATATCATCAACCAGTAGTTTAATTCCCATGTGTTGCATTGCATTGTACCGATAGTCGTGGTCCTCAGAGGATGTATCTTTAATGATCTTGGTGGTCCCTTCACTTTTCCTCTAGCGCTCTTCATGAAATATCTCAACAACGATTGGATGGCTTGCCATGAAATTTGGTACAGAGATTCATGCCATCCTCAAGAAGAATATGGGAGATGTGAAATATGAAAACTGTCATTAGGTCAAAATTTTATTTTGTCCAATAGCATGCTAATGTTAGCATTCACTCAAAGCACCATAGAGCTGCTAGTGTGTCTTACAGACTGGCTGTTATTCTACTTTTCAGGTTGAGCCTTCCCTGCAGGCTTGCTCTTCGTTTCAGATTTCCTGTATGACATTGATATGACACAGATACCTATGAAGTGCAAATGAAATGGTGGTGATTCACAGGCTTTGCCAAAAGACATGAGCGTTTGAACACATGTTTATGCTGGCAGTGATCTGTAATTTGTTTATTTTTGGGACTAATTTTGAAAGCCTGCATATGTATCCAACAGCCATCTCAGTTGATGCAGTAGTATTTTAGGTGACAGCTGACACATGTTTTAGTCTGTGAACATGTCACAATCCCAGTTCTGGATCAGCAAAATCTAATCAACAGACATAAGAGGTGGGTGGGAAGTTTCAGGATGGCCAAAGTTATTTAAGTTTCCCTGTTTTACTATTAAAAATGTGTGCAGACGTCCAACATCTAGAGTTACTATACTATACAATACCAAACTATCCTGTTTAAATCATCAGTACAAAATAACAAAAGACTGCATTATAAAGAATTTACACACATTCAGAGACAGAGTTTCCAAAACTGTATCAAGGTCCAACTTTACGAGAGAACTACAAGACCCATTAAGCACTAAAGTCAGAAATGTCCGATCAAAAAGATTACAATTGTTTTGCTGATGCAGAATTTTGCTACCACATCAGTGCATTGGTATAGTATATAATAATAACTGTTCTGAATATGCTAGATTATTTGTTTCTATGTTTATTAATTAACTATTTATTTTACCAGGGCAGTCACCTCACGTCAGATGGCTGCCCTTGTCCTTGCCAACGTCACCAAGTGCTTGCTCATGGTGGGAATTGTTAGGTCTCTGTTAATAATCTTCTCTTTCTTTAAATTCTGAGATTTCTTTCAAAATACATTAAATATGTTGGAAAGTAGTTGCTAAAGAAACAGTCACCAGTTTTCAGTCAGATTTTTTGGGGGCAATCCTAAAGGGTGGCTCAATGACACACTGAGGCCACCCAGAGTATACCTCTGCACCTGTAGCCTAGGCTCTCTGTCGAACCAATTTCCAGCAAATCTTTTTGAGGTTTTGGAAATATCTTGACTGACAGCAGTGAAATAAACACTGTGACATTACTGAGTCCTTAAAGACAAGCATAGCAAGTGGAAAAACAAGATGCTGTTGTAAAAAGAGCCCTCATGGAGGGACAAAATGCAATGCGCACCTTCCCAGCACTCTAATGAAACCACATTGTGATCTACTGAGTCGGGGGAAGTAAATTGATCATCAGGAGGCTTGTTTATCGTTTACAAAACAAGCACTTCAGAATGCATTAAAAACCTCTGCGTCAAACCTTACTGAACCTTATTCACATAAGACAGCGCAGTCTGAAGCACGCATACACAGGCTGAGGCTGCTTAAGACATAAAATAGTTCACATTGCAGCCTTTCATATTCTACTCCATTATTATTAACCACTAATAGGCACTCTTACATGGTCCAATATAAACACAGAGCCCAAGACCATAACCAGCTATAAGTCCAAACAGGCTGCTTTCTGATGCTAATTTAATACAGGAGACAGAGACAGAGGAGCTGGGTGAGAGACCACAAGCTAGCTGGTTCGAAAGCAGCGCCGACGTGGTCTTGGAGTCGCTCTCGCCTCGCCACTGAGGCCAATTTGCAGACGTTCATTTCCTCCAATCTGTCAGGCCCGGTGGTGGGAGCAAGGGGAGCAGGAGTGGACTGGATGGGGAGGGAAGTAGTGAGGAGAAATAAGGCTAAATGAGACTCTGGGGGGTTGGAGACCACAGAGCAGCTATAGCTGAGTCCCCCCTCTCTCTTCCAAAGCTTGGATCTATGAGGTTGCCCTCTCAGGTCTGCAAAACAAAGCAACCTCTTCACACTCTCGCTACCGCCATGCTGACAGAAAGGGGATTAGCATTCAAGCGCTGGTAGCAGTGCCATTACGATCTGCAGGGTAAACTATCGCTCCTGCAAGCAAAACTGAGCATGTGGTCTTCTTCCTCCTCGCCTCAGAGGCCACAAACTCACCCAAGAGACATATTTACCCGTTGGTACAAACACAAGGGTGTTACTGTACATCTCACTGGATTTACTCTGAATGAATGTCTGCAGGAAAAATGAACTGCTGAAATGCCTCAAAATTCTCCTTCTCCCTACTCTGCTAATGAGAAATGTTGATCGGTTTTGTTGACAATGTTGCCTGACTTCATCACCTCAGTAAACAATTTATGTGTTCCCACATAAGGTTGATGGCATTTAACTAGCAACAACGAGGTGGACAACACTAGATTCAGGACTTGAGTTGACATTTTAATGATTGATTCATTGATTTAAGTAATTACCACATCAAATGCCAAACATTTACAGGTTCCCACTCTTAAATGTGATGGTTTGCAACATTTCGTCTTCGAGACGAATCTGAAATAGTCAGTCAGTCATCGATTGTTCCACCTTTTTGATTGAATCACATCTGTCTCTAACAAATGCCCATTGAGACTCCAACAAGCAAAGCACAACAGATCCTCAGTCTTTAAAGCAACAGCATGTAGGATTTAGTGGCGTCTCTCAATGTACTTGCTGATTACAACCCCCTTACCTCACCACATCCTTCCTTTTGTGAAGGAGAAATTACAGTGGCCATGAAAACACAAAAAGGCCCTATTTAGAACCAGTGTGTAATTTGTATGTAGAAAAGATGGCGGTTCAACATGGCTGGCTACGTTGGAAGAGGACCCACATTGTCTGTAGACTGTAGGCTCATTATAAAGTAACAATTCTTATTTTCACATGATTATACACTAATAAAAACACAGTCACACATATTATATTTGACCTCTGCCATATTCTGTCAACAAAGACCTCTAAATCTTTACACTCTGGACCTTTAATAAAATCAACTTGTAGGAGCCACCATGGCTGAGGTCTGGTTAAATGAATAGTTTGACATTTTGGGAAACAGCTTATTCATTTTCTTGCCAAGAGTAACAAGAAAAAAAACAATACTACTCTCATATTTGTCTGTTACATTGTTTCTTTTCATATGGATTAAACTAACAAAATGTGTTAATTAGTGAGCTTTGGAACCGCTGGTATGCAGATTTTCATATTTATACATGTATCTTACAATTATATGGATGCTTAAAGATGGCTCTTACATAGGGCTGTCACTATAATTTCCATTGTTAGTTATTCCTTTGTAGATTTCCAGTAATGATGCATGACGATTGACGAGAAATATTCACATTCATTATTCCAAAACATCATCCTAATATCTCATACTGCAGCCTGATGGACTACACTCATGATAACTGTTGTGGTTTATTTGTGGCATGTTTCATAATGCCTTTATTTTTCATGTTTTAATATAGTGGCAGCACTAATTCAGAGGATGTGTGCGCAGGGTTGTGTTGCGCTGACCTTGTGGTTACAGTAATGACATGTTTAGGAGGACGATGGCGCCAGACAGCTCAGTAGACCCCTACCACACTTATAATTCGAACAGAATTGTTTCGGTCAGAAGTGTTCAGCACACAGTGGCTTGAATAATACCATATGAAAGCAAACAGTCCAAACAAATGCTGTGGGCCAGAGTGCATGTTTATGAATTTTTCAGGAATTTAGAGCACCCGGTCGCAATATTAGACAGCGCAGACAGTGTGTAATTACTTTAAATATTCCTCTGAGGATTTCCTCTGAGAGAAGCTGTAGTAGCAACTCTGAGGCCGGCCGTGCTTCATGTTTCATTAAGCTGATACTTTTCACCCCCGCGACCCAGAAAGTGAGCAGCTTTAAGTTTTTGTGAGTTGCTCAAGGACACATGGACAGGTGAGAGTTTCAGGGATCAAACCTGACCTTGCTGATCTCTTTAACCTCCCCTGCCCCCTGCACTCCCTAGATAAAAGCTCAGAGACATTTTGACACAGAGGCTGAGAGCCTGACTCTCATATTTATGAGTTTGTGGTTTAATCAGCTGCAACATCCCATAAAATTCTCTTTATTTATTCCGTATCAGATTTATGTCAAGATTATGTTCTTATTTTATGCTTGGAATTGTGTGATAATGACATTAAAGCCAAATTGTGTACTTTAAATTATTTTGATGCTACACTGACTTGTAATCAAGTGTCATTCCCACTCTGCACCTCCATTCGCCTGTTCTTGTGCTATAACTTGCTCTGGGTAAGATCATCCACGAGAAGTACGTAACAATTTACGGCACTAAGTCACACACCACCAACTATTTCAATTATTCTGGTGAAATTGGATCATATTTTATGGAGAAAAATGTTTTCCCTCTGATGTCTTCTAGCTGCTCCGCCTCAACTCTCTCTGATTTACAGAGTTTCCTGATGGACAATAGAATAAATTAGATGCTGTTAGCTCAGTTTGTTAGCCGGGCTGCCTGGATACAGAGCACCAGGGAAGTGTTTGTACCACAGGTGTTTTGGAGCACTAGAAAGAGGAGGTTTTTAGGCATGGGGCGTGGGAAGTGGAGCTGGTGTCATGCCAGAACCGGAGCTGGGCAAGCAAGCAATATTACTGGGCTCAGCAGCCTCCACGGACGTAACTCGAAGAGGCGAAGAGGCTGGGAGGACGCTGATAGAGGAAGCTAAGAAGAGAAAATGAGAGACTGCTGTACAAGAGTAAATCTGGGGATGACTTTTAGTCGTTGTCAAGGGCTTTGTGGAATAAATGCTGAAAGACAGACACCAAGCTGGGCTTCTTGCTGTTGGACTAGTAAGTATTATTAGCTGGCTGCTATTTTAACAATGAGCCAGGGGGAGGTACAGATTCAGATAATTCTCTGTGGGTTCTTCAAAGGAGGTTAAACAGGTTAAACCAAGGATGAGATGAATCATAAAACAATGTGTTCATTCTAATGCAGGTTGATCATACCACTCATATGCAAACTGTTTTAAAATCTGACACTAATAAAAATTATTTCTTTTGCCATAAATTATTGTTTCAGTTTGGATATAATGACTTAAAACACTCAATTGCTGAGCAGCATATTGTGAACTTAACTGAGCTGAACTCACTTGTCTTAATGTTGATATAATATCTTGATAGTGTTCTTATCAAACCTTATGCTTCAACTTGTGGAACAGTAATGCACTGGACGTTTTTGACTTTACAAGTAAAACTTAGTAATAGATTTGTATGATGAAAAGTGTTCCTGGGATCAACCCCTACATTTTCACCAGTGCTTGTGATCTCACCACTGTCTCTTAGTGGAGAATACTCAGCTGTTCTATTTTTGACAGGAGTCGCATCGAGCAGCATGGAGAAGATTGAGCAGGCCGGAAACCAGACACAGATATGGCATAGAGGATCTGTTCAATTTTCAAAATAAAATTCCATGTGCATGTAAAAACAGACACAAGGGAAACAATTTAACTATGTAGACTACTTACCAATGGTAGAAGCACATAAACCAAGAAAAACTGACCAAATCTGAGCAAGTTAACAGTCTGGTGGGCATAACACTCGAATCAAAGAAGCCGCATGGAGAATGGACCAAAATATGCCAAAAACTTCCACCTCGCATGGTGGAATTTAGAGGTTAGAGTGCAGTACATTTCCTGCAGTTGTGTCTTTGGCCAATATGCCAAAATCTGCTGCTCAGCACACTGTCGTTCATCAGGGATCGGTTTCTTATTGGTTCACCTCCACCAAGGCAACAAAGGCTCCATTATTTACAAAAACTCATTACATCAGGTTAGTTTATAAGAATTAGTTAATCCAAAAAAAAATAAAATCTGCTTTGCCAGACACCTCTATGGATTTCTTTTGTTTGTTTGTGTGTGTTTGTTTGCCCATTGGCATCACAGCAACTACGAATCCACAGGGTGATTAATCCTCATTATCAGTGCGGCGTGCATGAGGTAACATTTGGTTAGAGTGCCCGCACTGCTGTAGCTCAGGTGATAGAGTGGGTTGTTGCCCATGTATTCTCATTTCATGTCCTTGCGCAAGACAGTGACCCCAATGTGTGTGTGTTTGTTGCTTTGGGTAAATGTGTCTGCCAAGTTAATTAAATTAACGTAATGAGGAGAACACTTTCATTACATTTCACATAGAGAGAGTCACTGTTGATTAAAAGATCTTGAGTGTGTATGATATGGATGTGTCAGCATGCTCTCTTGTCTCCCCCCTTTGGCCACCTCCTTGTAAAAAAAAAAAAAAAAATGTTTTGTTCACGCTGGATTCAGAAGCACAATTATCACTGCGGCCTTTTCTGTCTCGCCTCTTTAGGCCAAGAGATGAAGCATGAAATGAATTCTGTGGCCAGCGGCCGGGCCAGCTGGATTTGAACTGTGCCAACACAATGGTTGGGGCGGGTGCCAGGACACTTATTTGCTTTTGCTATTAAGTTGTTTCTCTTGGTGTTTAACAAGTGGTGTCAGCGTAACTTCAGGTTATTATGTCTTCAGGGCTTCACCGTAGATATGTCTGAATTTCAATATTGTGTATTCTTGGTATGCTCTGTTATAGCCAAACTAAGCACAAATAATAGTGCGGCTTCTGCTACCTTTCTCATAAAAACAAGAAAAAAGGACGTGAGAGGGCATTGAACTTAAAAAAGTGAATTTTAATGATTTTTTATCAACGTCTTGGTTAAAAAGTTCATGCTGGTACTGAAAGACAGTCGGTAAAATAACTAAATAGCATCAACAAAACATAATTATTACATCTTTAATAGTTTACCTCTGTAATTTAGTTAAACAAACTGTTAACTTGCAAATGCAATTTTAGATTTATACATGTCTAAACACAAACAGTTGTTACAATTTTGGTTGAACCAAAGTGTTATTTCATGATGTCATATTATCCCTTTTCTATGTCCACTCAGCTGCTGGAGGTCAGTGGTAACAGGAGCCTTTCCCATCATGCACTGGGTAAAAAGGCAACATACACCCAGGACAGTCTGTCACAACTAATAGTCACACCTAGAAGCAAATTCCAATTTCAGAGTCTGACCTGCATGTGTTTGGACTGAGGGGGAGAAGACACACTGTTATGATTGACACTTTTTCCCAGGGTTTCCCATCTGTCTCACGTCCATCCTGTTGGTGTCTCTCATAGACTGTATAAAACATGGACGTAGTCTCTGTGACGTCACCCTTAGGTTTCTGAAGAGCCGTTGTGAGGCTCAGAATGTGGTGGTTTGGCAGTCCTGCCTCTGTCGCCTCTCGGTTAATCTAAAAAGTGGCATAGACATGGAGTGTGGGTGGAGCTGAGGCAGGCTGAATGAAGCTTGGGTGCTTAAATAAGCCACCTGAAAGGGCACCCACATGTCAGTCAAAATGGACATGCTGTTAATTATGTATATCCATGAGTTTTAGCTTTATTTGCCCAAGTTTTCGGATATGCGTCTCCAATGTTTGGACTCTATCCCAGTACAACTGAAGTAAATGAATTTCCTGCTCACAGCATTGAACAATTCAGTTTTAAAAAAACTCGGCAACAGCATCTCTCTCCAGAAACAGTGTTGCATTGATTCAGGATAATACATAGAACAAAATGTTGGCAGTTTTCACAGGAACGATTCCTCCAGGGACGTTGGAAGTCAGTCAGAGTTGCGACTGCTGAGAGAAACTTAGTCTATTTAATGATATCATACAAAATTCTGTGTGGCATAGCGGTCCCCTATATATAAAATTTAACAGTGTTTCACAAGCAGACAGCGAAAATGAATGCCAACATACTGTATATCAAAGCAGCCACAGCCAAAACAGATCTACCAAAGCTCATTTAATCAGCGATGTACCTATTCCCATGAGACACCTATCACTCTGAATCAAGGCCGGGAGAGTACTGTACTCTAAACCTCAAAAAAAAGTAGAGCAAGCTCCAGTTACTTAGATTTATAACCAAATCACACATCCTGTTGTACTAATTGACTACATGTGTCACTGTACATGGCAGTAATTGCAGTTACCGTATGTACTCTGGCTGAGTTGAACTCTCTGGGTCTGTCTGAACATGTGCCCTGACGTCTTTGGTCATTTTAACTCAGTGGGAGACTCTAAACTCCCTAAAAGACGTCAATGTGCTCACGTGTGATAGGTCCAGCCTGCCCTGCCTTAATCGGGGCTGGAAATAAGGTTGTATTATAGACATATTATAAATGAACAATAAATAAAAACAGTGTACAACACTTATAAAAAAAAAGAGAAAGTCAACAAGTTTAACCGATGGTTTTTATTATTTGATGATTTTAGGGGGTGCTGCAGTCCCCTCAGCACCACTGCTTCCCACGTCATGGATTCCTTGGTTGAAAGTGAAAACTGTTCCCAATTTTGTTGGAGCATTTTTCTTTGCCATATTGTCATTATTGGATTGTTTGCAGAGCAAAAGGGAAACAATGGGAAAATAGGAACGATATGACATACAACAAAGGTCGCAGGCGACATCCAAGCAGCACAGTACATGGCAGCAGGACATTTCACAAAAAATGACTGCTGCTCAAAAATTGCAGATAAATATCATTCCTATCGTGCTCTCATGTGCTCATATATGGGCAGCAAGTTTGTGTTTGTGTGAAATATGTAAAAATGAGTGAGGGGAAATGATCCCATGTTGCCTATCACAGCTCACATGGGACATATGTGGGATGCTGGTATAAATACGAGGTCAGCAAGATGTCCCATGACTCTTGGGAAACTATCTGCGGGGTCAAATGTGAACTTTGATGTTTTTCTTTTTAAATATAACGCATTGCAAAATTAAACTTCACTCAACATGCAGTAGTGAGACAAACACTTCACATCAAAGGGAAGGTACCACTTAAGTTTTCCTTTGTCTAACTCCGTCTTTGTTCCAGCAGTTTACTAATTGCGCCAGAGATAAGACTTGTCCAAGTTCACCGGGTTCCATTTACGCAACAGGTGCTGCTCATCACTCAACAGGTACGCAGACACACCTTCACACCAAGCTGTACAACAACCCACCTTCCCCTCCACCAAACACAGGTGTAAGACTTTTTTTTTACAAAGAGCAAAGTGTAAACAGGCCTGTCTTTTAGCCAGGAGGCCAACATAAAAGGCAGTTTGCAGGGTTTTGAGGTTTTGCTTTAGGATTGCTCGGTAGCCTATTGACACAGCTGCAAGCCCCACCTTCTGCCCATATCGCCTAAAGAAAAGAAGCTTGCATGGAAGCCTGCATGCACCGCAATGTGTTATTTTGAAGGTTAAAAAAAAAGAAAGAAATCCAAGCGGGTAGAAGACATTCTGAAGAAGCCAGACAAAAAGCCAACAAGCCTCTATAAGCCCCAGAGGATCCAGAGCTTTTGTAAGCAGAAAATTAGGATTCTCTGTGTACACATGCATGCCTGCACACATATATGCATACATACTGGTGTATGTGTGTTTTTGATTATGTGTGTGGGATCTTTGTGCGCACTGTCATTCTCCAGCTGTTGAAGGGAAAGTGCCGTTGCCTCCAAAAGAGGCGGCACACAATTACAAGTTCCATTCGGAGAAGCACAAAGAGAAGGCTGGGCCGATAGAAAAGACGCCTATTTATAGTGAACTCCTGGGCATTTTACAGCGGACGGTCAGCTTTGTGTTTGTGATGGAACATGTGGATGAGGGAAACTGTCACGTAATTACACCCTGTTAAGCGTCCTGACCTATCATTTTGTCGAAATGTGAAAGGGGCGATTCTGCGAGAGCTTTGTTATCAACGATGGCAGAGAATTTCAAACAGACGGGAACAAGAGTTTAAATCAAGTGCACATCAATCAGTGTGTGATTTGAAGAACACACACGCACACGCACACACGCACACCCACACACACACAGTAGTACATCTCAACACATAAGGCACTGATTTTTAAAGAATCTGAAGGCTCAGTGACCTTGACTCCACTTTTACCAACAGAGACACAGGCCATGTCCACACCACTGTGGATACATTTGAAAACATTTTTCTGTTTTGGGTTTCCTCAAACTAAGTGGATGCTTTTCCACCCCAGAAAATATAGCTTTTGGAAACAGTTCAAGAGAGTCAGCACATCACTGTACTACTGTACTAAAACATTGTTGATTTCACTGAAACCAATGTTTCAACAGTTTGAGGAAGAGATCCATGAGTTTGAAGGTTTTTTTAGACTGCACTCTACACAAATATGAATGCAGCACTTTCACAAGCTGAAATAAAAGATCTCAGACTTCTTTCTATGCACACAAAAGGTTTAAGTTTTGTTCGCAGATTTGGGAGTGAGCACGTCTCCTTTGCCAAGATAATCCATCCACCTGACAGGTGTGGCGTATCAAGATGCAGATTCAACAGCGTGATACAGGTGTGCCTTAGACCGGTCACAACAAAAGGCCACTCTAAAATGTGCAGTTTAATCTTGAAAAAAGACATTTATTAGGCACTGAGCTAATCCGATTTCATGTAGGGCTGCAGATAGCAAGTTTTTTTGCCACCAGGAAGGCCTGGACATGACCTGCCTATGCTGCCTGTGATTAAAAAAGTTAAAGATGGGACCAAAAACAATTGTTGTTGGGTGGACAAGAGAGGGTTTTACCATTATAATTGCAAGAATTATTTCACATGACATTACATTTAGTCATTTAACTGACACTTTTATCCATAGCGACAAAAAATCAAGGTACAGTGCGACAAGGACATGTTGTGTGCAGCAATAAGTACTACTCACATAGAATCAAGTGACAGTTCAAGAAGGTGGGTAGATTTATCATGTCCAGTTGTTGGTAGTGTTGGAAATGAGGTACTCTCTGAAGAGCTCGGTCTTCAGGAGGTTTTTGAAGGTAGAGGGGGGGATGCTCCTGATCTGGTAGGAACTTGTAGGGCGTTCCACCAATGGGGAACAACAAATTTTGGATTGCCCTGCAGAGCCAGGTTTGGAGGACCGCAACAGGCGTGAAGTAACACATGCCTGTATAAGGGCGTTCAAGTATGTAGGTGCAGAACTGGAGACTACTACTAGGCAAGCATTAGAGATTTTGAATTCAATGTGGGCTGCTACAGGTAACCAGCGGATTGGCGGCCACAGTTTGATGTCCAAAAATTGGATCCGGCTAAACTTCTCCACCGCAGGTAGGACACCTATGCAGCCTGCACTGCTGCAGGCAAAACGGACTACCCCCCATTCAAATGAATGGAAAAACCTGTGTTTTGACCGCAGCACCGGATCCTGTCTGAATGTACAAAGTTATCACAGAGTTAGTGGGGACAGAACATAGGTTTATGTAGGTAGTTGAGAGCCATAGTTGTCTAAACAGTCCATTCAACCCCACTCCTTACCAGATGATGACAGTAATGCCACCCGAAAGAGATTTAAAGGTGCTTTGTGGATTTTTCTCGTAAACAGACAAATGACATGTTTATATTGAGTGTTACTCACAAAAACAATGTGTATCCTTGAGGCTTAACAAACATGCTGAGTCCATTTCCTTCCTCGAAAAACATTTACAAAGCCTTTTATTTAAAACATTTTAAAACCTGCAGTGTTTATATCCATGTAGCAGTCTCCTTCCTCCCTGTGGATCTTTGGAAACGTTGGCAGGAGGTGTATCACGAAACCTTGGTGTGCTTACATTGTTAATTGTACACCTCAGTCCTACAGAGATAAAAGCAGGTAAATCATCAGGACATATTTCACATGCAGTATCTTCAGAATCCCTTTCAAACCTCCAAAAACAACAATACAATAACAATAAAACACTTTATTTCTGTGAACTTCTATTGTTTTGGTGACATGATTTTTCACTTTTGCTATCCTGGTCGACTCCACAACATCCAGCTCGAGTCGACTCTTAAAACCTTTTCTGGATTTTGTTCTCGGAAATGTAGGAAATAGCTAACTGCTAAGGTACGGCTAAGGCAGGTTAAGTTACAACACCAAGAAACAACTCCTGGAATGTGTCAAACATCACAGACGGAAGACAAATATACAGTATGTACAGTGCGAACAGGGATTTTCCACGAACACAAACTGTAACACCGTTGGCTCTGTGTAGTCAGCGCCCTTGTTGTGAAGTGGATCATTGGCAGATTTGATGTAGCCCCTGCAGTGCTGAGGGAATGGAGTGTGATCCAGGCTGAAATGTAGCTGAGGCGGCTGGGTATGCGGGGCGAGCCCAGTTCACGCAGGAACACTAAATCACCAGCAGTCCTATATGGTAAACATGTGAGCTTTATAGCAGCTCTGGCTCTCTGAGCTAGATGTCAATATTTGGTCCCATTCCTTGTGGTCGGGGCTGTGACGCATTCAGCCAGAGTTGGATTTGTACTACAGCCCTCCACAGGCCATCCAGCCAGCAGCGAACAAACAAGCTGCTCTACATTAACCAAATACCCGATCCAATGGCAAACACAATGCCTTATTATCTTATTGCCCCAAACCACAAGCGGTTATGAAAAACACTGTTGTAGCAGAGACGACTCTTTGTGATCTGAACAAAGATAATGCAAAATAAAAGTTGTTTCAGTTAGAGGAAAATCCCTTCAGTCTTCACATTTTCTGCCATTGTTAAGTCTTTTCATAGAGACGCACAGAAGTCACAAATGTCTCAATAGTCTGTGTGATGAGTCAAAAATATAACGAGCAGTATAAACGGAGCAAATTACAAATGACTTGTACGACTTTACCAATACTTTTTACTGGTTGTTTTCACTTTCTCAGCTCTTTAACTTACTCAATCATTTATTTATGACACATTCAGCCCCCAAAGATTTTCCATTTCTTTAAAGCAGAGTTTCTCAAACTTTTTTACACCATGTACCACCTCAGAATATATAAAAGTACCACCAGTAATACAGACAATAAAAATAAAAATATACCCACCATATTCAGCTACAGACGCTTCATGCAGGAGGAAGGTTTATTCCCTCGAACCAGAGGTAGAAAAGGTATACTCCTGATCCACATATCTCTTCCTTATATTACACATTTGGAGTCATGATTTCAGTGTTTTTGAACACCCACACTCACATTTTAGCTAGAAACTAATCATGGATGTATTAGCGCTATTCGGACCGTGACATAACCATGGAGCAGGATGATATTGACACAAAATATTACAATATCTAAGTATCTTTAAGTATTTTCATTCAAATTCTTGTAGTATTGATGGTTTTAAATGTTTCTAACTTAATTAATTAAAAAAATATTTCAGAGATTCCTCCATACTCATACCACTCAAGGGAGCAGTGATACTTGTACCACAGTTTGAGAACCAGTGCACTAAAGGAATCGGCTAATTTTAGCATCTTGTAAGTTTCCATATTCTCATTTTTATTCTTTTCTGGCACTGTTACACATATGATACTGATGTAATAATACTCATGTTCATACATAATGTTCATGTTTAATGCTACATATATTCACACATGCTTTAGATTGAGCTCTGCTGCTGCTGCTGTTTCATTTCGTTCATTAATCCTCATCTGTATTTTATTATTTTCACATGTTTTTATGTCGTGTTTTGTATGTTTTATGTAGTTTAGGGCCAACTTTATATTTACATATTCATATATAGCTGTTGAATCTTTCATAAAACTTTTACTTTTTAACCAAGTTTATAGTTTTAACTTATTGTGTACCTCAAACACTTGTATTGAGATCACATATCATACAAGTTATAAACCCCCCTTTAGGGCGTTTTAACTTAATTTCTGATTGGTATTCAGTTTCCCCACAGGAACCACTGAGGAGGATTATTTCAGATTTTGAGTTGTGTGTGCAGGAGATCCATGTATGCGTGCAGTATGACACTTTATGAAGGCATAAGATGATTAGTAATTTATCCTACTTTAAAATCTTAATCTCAGCCTCAGAGATAATTGTGCCCACAAAGCCATATCAAAGCTCTTCACCTCTGTTTCCATTTCATTGGCTTTAACGGGAAAGCCTGGCCCTGCCCCATCCCAGAGCCTCCAGAGTTGCCCTAGCTTCACCTCTCCTCAACCCAGGCCTCGGTGTGCTCCCTCTGGGTACGGAGTCTCTGAGCCGGGGCCTCTTTGGAATCAGCGGCGCCTCTGGCACTGTGAGTCATTGAAGATCTGATGGCTTTTCTAATGAGGTTTTATAACCTGATGCCAACAGGCCAGGTGCGTGATCCTGTATAAGTGGGTTTTACAGTGTGTACTTTGTGCCGGGGAGGAATGTGCATGTGTTTACCTGCTTGTGAACGCACACATTCATTCAAATTATGTACACCTGCAAGAACAAGTGTGTGTGTTTGCTTGTGTAGGTGCTGATTATGTACATTCATGACTTAATCTCTCTTGCAGCTACTGGTGATGTTAACGGCAGATCGCTCACATTGAAAGATGTCAACGGAAATCTGATTCCTGTAAAATGTATTTAATGTTGCTGTGTTTGGGGTAAAACTCGATTTAAAACCAACCAAAGCCCCAGTGAGAGAGGCAGAATGTTTTAACAGGTGAAAGTGATGCTTTGTCAGAGAGATTTATTGTCAGTGATCCAGGTTTAACATGCTTGTGTGCACGTGTCTGCCCACAGTAAGTGTTGGAAATATCAGACTTCAGAGCAAATCTTTCATTGCCATTCTTTTCTTGTTCAGTATGATAGATGAAAGATCAGCTTAATGGTTTAAAGAAACCAACATTGACTGAGTCAGGAGACATATATAGACAATCTAACATGCACCTGATCTCCTCCCTGATTTCAGATTATAAATCATCTCATTTAATCACCACAATTAGTGGTTTTGCTTGCACAGGTGGTAAACTTGCATGTAGTTTTTATCATAAGAGTCAAACTTTGGCGAACTTCGACATGTGTTCCATTGGCATCTTCCCAATTCGGAAACAAAGAGATCCAGTGAGTCAAAAAAACCCTGAAAGCATTACATCCATGAGTTCTTATTTAGGACATCTTTGTTGACGAGGACAGCTGTTCCGTTCAAAATAGTGTAGGTTTGACGAGTTATGATTGGATCTATAATAACAGCAGCTTGTGAGAATAAAGGCCCTTCTCATCGAGACCGAGGACAAGCCTGCGGTCAAAAGCCGAGTCTCCGCACTTCGAAAAAAAGGCCAACGACGAAGCGAGGCGAAAGCCTGCGTCCATGTCAGCGTGTGTGTTTGATTTTGGCCACATGTAAACGAGTCCATTGTACGAGGAGAACATGGAGAGAGCGGAGCATCCACGAAAATAAACCTCACACAGAAAAGCCCTGTAGTTAGACGGGCCACAGAACAGAACTGCTGGGCTCCAAACCACACCACAGCAGGACGCACTGTGTGTGTGTGTGTGTGTGTGTGTGTGTGTGTGTGTGTGTGTGTGTGTGTGTACTCTTGGTATAACTGTGGCAGGCCTGCCAGTCCTGGCCATGTGGACTGTGGTATGGTCGGGTTCCCCTGCTAAATTTAATAAGGGTGTCTTTGGTTACATCATGGCCAGGAGAAACAGAGAGAGAAATGAGAGAGGGAGACAGGAAGTAGAAAAAATCTGCAGTGATTATAATATTCAAATAAGCATTCTAGTGGTTTGCTGTGTTTAATTTAGCCAATTAGCTAAAAACTTTAACTGCATCCATATATTTGCCAGTTGGGGAAGGAGAGCTCCAAAAAAAGACAGACACTCTACCATGAGATATTGTCACCAAGAGTGCTGGGAAATGAAGCCAAAAACTGTAATTCCTCGAGCAACCACTTGAGGCAGGTTGCAGAAGTGAGTCAATCTCCATAAGCGGCCATATTATAATGCCCAACTTCACAGCAGAAATAAACATGTTTACAGGTTCAGAAATCAGTTTTGGTCTCTATAGCTCAGATAATGTAAAGGCTTAAAGTTATTAGAGCACCCAGGCGTCATTCAGCCCGTCTCACGTCGGCCGATGAACAGCATCTTTGCTGATAGTTAGATTAGCCGGGAGACGGAAGAAGCAGTACATCCAACATGACTGCAGCCAGTGCCACATATATTTGCGCTTTGGAAACCAATGTGTGACCTCACTCAAGCTCTGTCCATTCTTTATACTGTCATTGCTTGTCACCTTGTAAAATTGTCATGGCTAACTTGTTAGCAATAGGTTATTTACACTTCCAGCAGGCACCCAGCAACATTCACATACATTTGGAGTTGTCCTTCTGTTTGAATGATGAATACCAGTTCAGCATTCCCTCTCGTTTCAGCTCTGTTTTGGTCTCCACCAACCATATGTGAAGTCATCGTTGGAAACTGCTTGAAAAAGAACTGGTACTTTCAAATAAATACAGATTACTGGATGAATCACCGTCTATCACGGGCAAATTTTAATCAATCAGATCAAGCTCTTACCGAAGCCAGTCTTGAGAAGAGCAAAAACATCTTTACCATCCACAAAGAGTTCAGTGTTGTTCTTTGACTTTCTTTCAATGAACAAATACTCTCTTGCTGTGATATAACTGAGGAGCATCTACACTAACCTCTTTGCCGCCACAGTCACTTCTCACACCTAACATTAAACCATGGCTGTAGCTCATGTTGTAGCAGCCCCTAGTTCCTCAAAGGACGCTAATTGGTCTTTAACCACTGTGTTCCGACACGGGTTCATAGCTCTAAGCCTGGCAAGATGGATTCTGCAGAGTTTAGCTCCTTTTTATGTCTTATTTCTTTATGTTGTACTTTCTTCCCTAGCTAATTTAGTCCTGAACGGGTAACAAACTGGGAGTGAATCAGAGCTTGTTTGCTGAAAGTAGCTACCAGCTGCGGCTGGAAACAAGGTTGCGAGTGTTGATACTGAATCATGAAGTAAATGTGCCGTCAAACCAAACACGCTGAGCTACAGAAGCCTAACACATCCTCAGAGCTGCAGAGTTGGTGATAATTGCCTACGAGTTAATCACTGTGAGCGACTCCTTTCACATTACACATGATCATTAGAGAAATATTAATTAGAAAACAATTATTAATAATCTTTAATTAAATGATTCATTACTAACTGGAGGTTATTGATATAATATGATATAAATGAATATCTCTGTTCTAATTCTCTGTAATTGCCGTCTGGCACATTGTCTTTTTGAACGCTTACACTGGGGGTCGCCAAAGTTGGAAATTTTCTAATTATACATATGGCCTTTAAAATGTTTGAGTATATCAGTTATAAAAGGACTGTGTAGAGACACAGATTTGAATTTGAAATCTGATTTAATTATGGATTTAGAATCAGCTCATAACAATCCAACCAATTTCTTAAGACTACCATAAATTATTACATTGAATTGCTCATGCCATTCAATATAATATTAATATAAAATAAATGTACAGAGTCTCGAAATGTGTTCGATATGATGGATTATTTATTCATTTAATCAACTACTATCTATTTATTGTCAGTGTTACATTAAAGCAATTGCGTTAACGTAGTTAGGATTAAAATTCTCTCTTCGTTGGGGTATTTAATGAGTATCTCACATCACAAGTGTCAAGAATCAGCTGGTGATTTGCACACCTTTTAGTACAACAGCCAAACTGACATTCTCTTTTTCTAATCATGTCAATTTTTTCCTCATTTTTTAGCTTCTTGGTTCAGTCTCCCATGAACACACAGCTCAAGAATGCCAAACTTTTTTTTTTTACAAGTGAGTCAGATGGCAGTACCCTTGAATGCACCAACAATGAGAATCCTCCTGACAATTGGGTAATGACAGTGTAACTTTTGCAACAAGTAAAGGCAACAAATTGTTCACAGTGGCAGATAGCCTATCCCAAATGCGGTTCAAGTCTCTGCAAGTTGATTTTCCATGATGCAAAAGAAACGAAAGGAAATGGTTGTCTGGAATCAGCCTGAAAACTTTGGCTGGCAATAATGTAAAGTAAAATATATTTAATTGGCTAAACCATGCAAAACCACTGGTATGGTCCCATAAAAGTGGTAGAGTTATTTTGGCATAACTGAGTGTCTTTTTCACGACAAACATCTGACTCCTGTTTCAAGTTACTACAGCGCTTTAAATGTCCATCAGCTTGTATGTATGTGTGAGCAAGCATGTGTGGGAAAGAAAGCTGCGCATGAAATTCATCAGATCCTGTGTTAATCTGAGAGAAGAATGTTCATATAAGCAAGTGGCGGAGAGAGGGAAGGTCATATCTATCTTTTACCTACGCGCACAAACATACACACATAAAAGATAAAAATAAACCTCCAACACCTGTCTGATCTTCTATCTGTGTCGGCCTCCTCATCTCCCTGCACATTTCTCTATTTATCAGCGGAAGCTAAAGTGATAAGCTCACAGCTGTTCTCCCAGCACCTATGAACACACACACACACACACACACACACACACACACACACACACACACACACACACACACAAACACAGTTACTCTGACAGCCATATGTTGCACTGGCCAAAAGGTGTCAGATACCAGTGGTGTCTTAGAAAGAGACAGAGAATATAAAAGTCAGAGGAGCTGCGGTGCGACTTTTTGGCACTTTAAGTGATAAGGTTCTTCAATAAGATTGAACTAGAGCATGCAAAGTCATTCTCAGTGTGTGTGTGTGTGTTTGTGTGTGTGTGAGAGACGAGTCTGAGACCTAAACTAAAGCCCTCGGTGCTGTGCAGACAGGCTCCTGGCCCTGCTGTGGACATTAATCACAGGTTATAATTAAATGTCTCCATCTCTTCACCCAGAGACAAGATGGGAGCTGAAAGGGGCCACAGCTGCTATCCGTTCGCTGCAGCCAGGCCGGCAGCCCAGAGTTCAACCCATCCAGGTCCGTGATCCTGGATCAGCTCACCACTCAGTCACCGCAAACTGGCAGCGTATCGCTCAGAGGGGAAATATGTAAAAGTCATTCTGTCTTTATTTTCATTCTCAACATTCTCCTGAAGCTTCCATGTTGGGAGGCTCCATTGGCTTTGATTGGTGTATATTTAAGTCTGTCACATTTGATATTCTCATAGGAGGTTATGGTTACTTGGTAGTGCATCGTAATGGTCTCTGTAACCTTTATAGTATGATACTCCTAAAGAGAGTTATTATACAGCGTGTCATCCTTTCACATCTAAATGCATTAGTGTTTATACACGGTGTTAATAGCCTCCTCCTGGCTGTGTCACATCACCTCCTCAATCACTCCCCGAGCACTCTTTTGTGTGTTTTTGTAGTGTCAAATTATACAACGGAGCAACCTCTCTCTCCTGAGATGCACTCGTGGTGCTGCACTGAGTCGTAGTGGTGGCCTCTTTGCACATTTGCCCAATCACTGCACGAAGCTGGCACGATTGTCTGTTTCCGAAAGTTACAGTTACACTCGATTCATACCGTGTGAAAGACTGAAAGAGAGCTTCACACATTGTTAGACGGTTAGAAAATGCACTTCGTTTACAAGCTGCAAACACACACTCTAAATAGATTCTGACAGCGTGACTGCTTAAGATGTGTTCGCAGCTCCCAGGAGTTTTGTGACTTTTAAAGTTAAAGCTGGGACCTGTATTATTAAACCGCACTTGCAGTTACCGTCAGGATGTGCTGTCTCCAAATCAAACAAGGCCTAAATCTTCCTTTAATGAATTTAAAGTAGTCATAAGGTATTCTGACAGAGACTTTGAGTCTCCAAGGCAAGTAAATCATGCCCTTGTCAATGATATCCTCACAGTGTTCCTAAAAGAAGGTTACGATGTGTTATTGAGGTGTACTTAAAGGTCCGGTGTTTAATTTAAGGGGCTCTGTTTACAGAAATTGAATAAAATATGCATAACTGTGTTTTAATTTGTGCATAATCACCTGAAAATAGGAATCATCATCATGTTTTTGTTACTTTAGAATGAGCCTTATATATCTACAGACCCCACGGGGTCCGCCATGCTTGCAGTACCCCAACAAAGAGGAATAAACACTGGCTCCAAATACGTTCAGGGTGAGGCAAGGACATTGCAATCGTTGCAATCAGCAGCTGCACCACCAGGTGCCACTAAATCCCACACTTTGGTCCTTTAATAGTATTTGTGTCTCTCATATATCATTCCTCTTATGGGATCTTACATGCAGAGATGTAATCTGAAGGTACAATGAATAAAAACATGGAAAATAAAACTTAAAATTCTTCAGCGTCTTTAAGATTTTCCATCAGACTACAACGGTTCTTTGTCCAAAGCACTGTCCATTAAAATGCCCTGTATCAAATCACGAAAATAAGTGATGGCGCGCACCACTTTTATTGGGGATGGAATCTAATACTCTGATGGATGCTACACAGGAGAGTGGAGGGTGAGGCGTGTGCTGAATGATGATGTCCTGTTTAGAGATGAGGGAGCTCACATCCTAACTAAAGCCGCCACGTAATTAGAAAGTGTGGTCCACAGCCTCTTTTCCAGGGATAGAGGAAGACATTAATATGTAGACTGTGGAGCAGGGGGCTGGTGCTGGTAATATGGGCAAAAAATTAGATGTTATTCTTAAAATTAGAATATTATAATTATATCAGTTTGTTATAAGAGTCCCATAATAATTTTATATCCTGTATTAATTAGATAATTATAAACTCATTATTCTTTCATTAGTTGACAATTATTACCACAGAATCAATCAAACAAATCATTAAAACACGACATCAGTCATGATGCCATGCTCCTGAACTGACGTCCAATAGCGTCTGGTGGCTTTTTTGCAAAGAGCATTGGCACTGAAGCCTCATTCCCTGTTCTTGTCGCCACTAAAACTTCACTCCAAAGCAGCTCATTGTCTCCGTAGACACCCAAACACCACCCATCACAGCTGTTCTCTTTTTCTTGCTACCTCAGCCGGCGCTCTCTCCGCTCAGACTCTCGGGAACAAGTGCAGAAACGTAATGAATGTCAGGTTGAGAAGACACAAAAGTCAGAGAAATTTCACAATAACCGTTGACTCTGCATTGTCTGTTATGAAAATGTCATCTCCAGTGTGACATATTGTCTCCGTTCGCACTGTTATTACAGACTGAACTGAATCATGTTTGAGGGAGAAAATATGTTTTTCTTTCACCAGCAGCAGTGTGGACATGGACTACAGTTTGAGTTGAGGATTCTTTAAACTTTAACACGTCTTTACGTCCAAAATAAATATTTTCAAGACAGATAAGTGCTATTTCTACACTGTTTTACTTGAGTTGATTGTTCATTATTTATGGTGTATTGCTATTGTAATCAGTGTTCTTATCTCATTTGTTTGTGATTTATGTGACTTGGCAGCTGTAACACTACAATCTACTAACTGATTGAAAAACACTGGTGACCCCTGAAAGGCCTTGAAGTGTGACTTTGTGGGACCTATTGAATGTATTTCTAGACTCTCATGCATTGTTATAAGTAGTTATGGTGTACAGTACTTATTTTCTTGTGCTATATACTAATTCTTTGATCCCTAATAGTGAGATTAATATTCCTTTCAGAGCT
Organism: Argyrosomus regius; assembly: GCA_946959425.1. Taxonomy (NCBI): domain Eukaryota; kingdom Metazoa; phylum Chordata; class Actinopteri; family Sciaenidae; genus Argyrosomus; species Argyrosomus regius. The sequence goes on from OX336882.1 coordinate 29,630,274, forward strand.
TCCTCATTTACTCTGGCTCTTTTTTTTCAGAATAAAACATTTTAAATAGTCTAAAAAACTGTTTCATGGGGCATCACTATTCTATTGCATGTCTGCAAAATGCAGTAACTCATGCAAAACATTTCATTCATGCTTTAAATCCTGGTTATTGTGTCTACAAATTAGCAAATGCCACAAAAAATGGAAAGCAGTTTTGTCATTGTTCGAGCCGGTCTGGTCAAAATGTTTAAATGTTTTTTTTTCATCATTTCAGTCAACGCTGGAAATCTTTTTAATATACAAATCCCTTTATTGTACTGCTTTGTTGTTGTTGCTGACTGCTTACCGTGCTATGCAAGAATGTCAGTTTTGTCCGGCTGAATGCTTTTGTATGTCGCACTGAGCTTTTTAGATTCAGACTTCAGCGGTAGATAAACATTTACTGGGAAAAGTCAATACTGTAGTACACAGAGAAGACATTTGCACGTTTAATTTGTTTGAGTGGCAATGTGTTACACGTACTGTAAACAGAAAATTCACCTTTTATCTGCCATGTAAAGTCATATACAGTGACTTCACATGAAAGATTCACCCCTGCAACAGTAAAAAAACCTGCAGTAGTTGAGTAAAAACAACAAACTGTATCTCCTCGCAGTTTGTAACACCATGAATTCTCATCTTCTCGGTGGACATCCTGTTGCTCTTGTCTGTCTGCCCGGAGATTTTCATCCAGAACATAACACAAACATCCCATGCCATAGATATTTATGTTATATACATGCATGTCTGACAGATTTTAATAACCGTATGCATCGTTTTGCATGCGGTGACTCAAATGATGAAAGAATGTTTAGAAGCTGTGAAGAATATGACAGTTTCACCGAGGATCAGAGAGACATGTGCAAGTGGTTATTGTGCAAATTGTAGACAATTGTCCTCGCACGCATACTTGAACACGTACAATTTGCTTGAATGAATGAGAAATCCAATTTGAAGTTATTGCTTGAAGAAAATCTCATTCAAGACTTGAGCCAGATGAGAAAAAAACTGTCATTTAAAGTGACTTAATTGTGCTTAATAGTTGTTTATGTCTCGCTGGAATCGCTGTCATATTCCTATATGATTTTACAATGTGTGTGTCAGAGTTAATAACGAGTTTACGGTGATTTTCTGGACTGAACCGAATGTATAAACTTGGTGGTGTAACTATATCGTCCTTACTGGAACATCTGGGGGGAAAAAATCATATGTGCACGGTGACCTTTTTGGACTTAATTACATTTTAATATAGGCCTAACCATAATATCCCTCCTAACTTTTTGTAAATCTGTGGTACTGAATAATGACTGTGTAATGACCTCATCTCATGGTCATTACACCCCACTGTGGAAACCACTGCTCTGTCATTTGCCTCCATTGACTTAAGTGACAACAGAGAAGCGTTCCCCCCTTCTTCTTCTTCATCTTCTCCTCTTCTCTAACCCACATTGTATTAGAAAGAAAGGCAGAATAAGAAGTGGATAGAGGGAGAGAGAGGGGGGTAGTGTTGTTTTTTTTCCACGCGATGAGGAGAGGCACAAACAATTTACTCATGCCTCCAGATGCTGTCTGAATTTATCCTTTGATTTACTGACCACCGGACCACTCTTTAAAAAAAAAACAAAAAAAACAAAAAAAAACGTTGTAATTTAAGAAATGACACAACGAAAGCAGAGATTTTTCTGGACGCGCCTATTTCTTGCGGGATGGGGGAGTCCAAAGATTTAAGAAGAAATTCACGACATAGAAACACAACAAATTTGCGATTTACTGTTCAGTTTCTATTTTATAACACGTGCTGTAATAATGGTTTATCCCAGTGGTTAATTTAAGCGGGAGTTAGGTTGGAAATACAGCGGTGGTCGAAGCCAGCTCCCCCGTAGCTTCCTCTTGGTACAGTCCACAGCTCCTTTTGGTAGCCACAGCGTAGGGAACTGGAGCACAACATGTTGGAGACCGTAACCGAGCTGTACCCCGCCAGAGTTAACTTTTTAATCCCGGTTTTGTCGCGTTATCACACACAAGAGGAGGAGGCGGAGGCGGCGGAGGAGGTCGGGGGAGAGAGAAAAAGGGGGCTAAGACAAGTCAGTCATGGTATGAGGTTAAAGCCGTGAAGTGAAAGAAGCCGGAGCGTCTTCTACTTGTTAACTTAAAAAAAAGAAGAAAAAAAGAAAAGAAGCCCGTTTTGATATTTAACTGTGTGGAAGAGGAGGAGAAGAAGAAGGAGAAGAAGAGAGGGGGGAAAGCCCGGAGAAGCGAGTGAAAAGCGGGGTGTGCAAGATGCAGCTGGCCGCGGTGCTGTGGGGCTCCCTGGTAACTTTGCTGCTCAGCCGGAGTCCAGGTAAGAAAATGTCCGTTTAAAAGCGCTGCGGAGCGGGGCTGAGAACAGCATGTGAGCGTGTGTTTGGTTGGAGGTGAACGGAGGTATTTTTATTTTTATTTTTATTTTTTGGTAGTTGCATTTCTTTTAGTTATTATGCTTTTGTATTAAATTCCCTCCTTATCTGCACCGTGAATCGGCTCGACTCTCACATTCAGACATTTAAACTCGGCGGCCAAGTTATTAAGAGAGTGCAATTAAGGTGGTTAAAATAGAAAGTGTAGTGGAAAATGTGTCTGTGGCTGTGAGTGCAAACCTTGTTTGACAACATGCTTTGTGCGAGTGAAGCGATGGCCTCAGATCTGCAGCGACTTGGTCGCATTTTTTATTGATTTAACTTGAGAAAATGTCGCTTTCAGTTCTTGTTTGCAAGCCTTGAATGATGCACCCTACTTATATGTACTTCTACATGCCGTTAGAAGTGAATAGGCGTTACATTTTGTATTGCATTTAACTGGGATTATATGGATGGTAGTTTTTGGTGTTGTTTGCAGGTTAGATGTGATGTGTGTATTACAGTGTGAGAGGGGGGTGTATGCATGTGTGATGTCCTGTCAGATTGCAGTCAATCCTGGCTGATGTGGGAATAAAGCCCCACATCCTTAAATCTGTTAGATTGCTGTTTCAAAGTGAAGCTTGTCCGAGATGCTTAGAAGCTGAGAATGAGACATGAAATGCATGAAAGAGCATACATGATGTTTTTTTTTTTTTTTTTAATGCAGTCTTGCATGGTAGAAAGTTCAGCACAGTTACTTAAAAATGCACTTTTTACTCTCTGTCTCTGTTATGCAAATGATCAGCTGACTTAAAAGAGTCCCTTTGGAAGATGATAGATGTTAGCCGGTTCAGTTTTTTAAGAGAGAAAATCAAGCATGCTGCTCTCGGCTGTGATTGCAGGTGAGCCGGGTTGTTTATCTATGATAACCTACATCCTGCCCCCCCCCCCACACACACACACCACCACCACCACCACCACCACCACCTCCTCCCCAGTCATCACGACCCCAGCAGCACTTGTAATAGGTCTGAGTGATTTCCACCACCCCCTTCCTATGTTTTCTCTAACACCTTGTATTTACAACATGTTAGAACAGCCGCTGGAATGCAAGGACCCTACGGAAGCTATTTCTAAAACACACACACACTGGGCTAAGCGCCATGCACACACACACACACACACACACACAGTCGTCATACACATGGGTGCTGTGCCCTCTAACATGATGTGAAAGGAGTTACTGAAACAGGATGGCTTCAAATCTTATCTGCAAATTGGCTGGTTGGACCTCAAAAGGGGGAGGTCGCTGTAATTGTGTCAACTCCTAAATGTCACCAGGAGACTGTCTCCAAAATGTCAGCCCGATAAGATTCGATATCCAATTGAAAACAAAAGACCCCCTCCGGATGATGCACATCCTATTTATAGTCGGCTCTTTCATCCTTTCAGATGTAGTTATCAGCGTTTTTTTTCCCCCCGCCTCCCCTCTTTATCTGGGACGGCCGCGCTCGTTTTGATTATGGACTTGTTCTGTCATAAAGCAATTAAAGTCTGCCGGGGCCGGTATCATGTCTTAAACACATCGTCATCTGTCGTACACGAGCGTGAGCTGCTTGCTGTTGGCATTTTCCATCGTGGCACATGACATATGTTGGTTTTGTAAGGTCACTGCCATTTTTTTTTAGACGTCTCTTTCCAATTTTCTATCAAAAAAGTTCTTTACATTTTGCCAGGAATTCCAAATATAACATTTTCCTCTGCGAGTTTTATTTTTGTCGGGGTGGAAAAGCCTCTGAAATAGCATTTAAACCCTCATGTGACACTGACATGCAGACTCTCACTAATGACATTATTTTAAGGGCTAGTGGGCTCTTAAAGACGGGATCTCATACCACAGCTATCCAGTGGTCGGGAAACTCCAGGACGCATGAAAAACCCGACTTAGATAAATATATCTTTGAAGAATTAATTGACTAAATGAAATGTTCAAAGCGAAGGATGATATATCCATCTAACCCCGACATATCAGCTGCTTTATTTTTGTATTATAAGCTATATATTATGGGTGCATGAGGAGATGAATAAAGGCTATTATTTCTAAGCTGTGTACAATGAATGGCATTAGAAAGACCAGCCGCCGGTCCCAGCTGACAGTGGATGACCCGGGGCTACGATTTATTACTCTGTCTACTCTTTGTGTGTGTGTGTGTGTGTGTGTGTGTGTGTGTCTCCAACATGTGTGTGAGGTCAAAATGCCTTCTCAGCCAAGTCTAGTGGCCTTGCCGTAATGGGCTGAGTTGGACTAATGGCGTGTTGGAGAGTCTGTTATACAGTTTAATGATGTCGTCTGGGACAGGACGACCCCCTCACCCACTCCCACAAGCCCCGCTGAGGCCTCCTCATTTACTAATCAACTATCGATCGGACTCTCAGGTTAACCCTCTGGTGTTGTTCGACCCAAGGCATCGCCGCATATTAGATCGCATTTGTACTTACAGTAAAGCGTCATTGACGGATAAATCCATAATCCAGCGGGGAGGGCGGTGGGGATGAAATTTTCAACTTGCATGATGATCCCGGAGCTGCAGCACTGAGACTGAGCAGGACTAAACCCGAGACAGTGCTGCTGTACGAATTTGACAGCTGGGCAAGCGTCCAAGATACTCCTTCCTTGAGCGGGGTTAGTTTGTTTTAGCTGCTTCAAGCCGAACAAAGAAGAAGAAAAGAACGAGGATGATGACAGTAAAATAGGGAATGAAGTGGGCTGCAACTTGTGATTATTTGCATCATTAAGAAAAGGTCCATTGCAATTTCCCAGAACTCAAGACTACAGCTTTAAATTGCCCATTTTCGTCCAACTAAAAGTTCACAATCCGAGGGTATTTCATTCAGAATATATAAAACGGAGAGAAGTAGCACCACCTCACCTTCTGAGATGCTTTCTTACTTGATGAATGAGTCACCGACAGGTCACAACACCTTTTCTAATGTCAAAACAAGAGTGCATCTTTTGATAAAATGGCATTTCATCAAGCGTGACTGTTGTCTAGTTACTATGTTTTCATTACCAGTAATGACCATAAATGGATCACAAGAGATAAGCAGGGATGGTATCAAACGTCATTTTTTTGGAATATGGAAACATCAAACGATCTCTTCACTTGTGTACTTCTACTTTGATGTGACAGTTTGTGATTCAAATCATAATTTAGAGGATTTGGTGGATGGACGATAAGGTGAGTTGTTGTTGTATCGGCTTCTGTATCAAAACTCGGGTATTGTATTGTCAGTAGTACAATATCAAACCATAAAAAGCCCTGAAGATAAGAGGTGTCTGAATCCGTTTGATCTCCACCTTGCCAACAGTTCGATGATTATTGTCGGTGTTGCTGGTGTACTTTCTTTTGATCGTCTAATTGGATAATGAACTAATCGTCTCAGCACTGGTGGCGATTGGAAGGAGAACAGAAGCAGTTAAAAGAATAAAAATCACAGATGTGACACCGGCGGACGGTAGGAGGAGGAGAAAGTGGGTTGAAAAGGGGAAGTAGAGGTGGTGGAGGTGGTGGGGAGTTTGGCCTTGTGTCCGTGGTTCAAGTTGCTGCTGTTCTTTTGCCTGTATCCCGCTCCTCGGATTGATTAGTCCCCTGACATCGCCCTCCTCATCCCGGACTAACGCACAAACCTGCAGGCGTGGCTTAGTGCGCCCAGCGAGCGTTAGCATGTTAATTTATGACTTTGTCTTGCAAAATAGCTCCAACACCACATTTGATTAAGTGTCCTCCGAGTAATTGTGTTGGTATTAATGGTGTTGCAATGTTGATATTGCGGAATAACTCAACCTACAGACAGATTTATCGCTTGCCCACGAGTTGTTTTTGGTCCAGATTTCACTCTGCAGGCGACAATACTTTCCTCCAACAGGGGGAAAAGGTTATTTTTGGAGGATGTGGCCGTGGCTTGACGTCTATGAAATGGGACCCGTTCGTCTGAGCTCCCGGCAGGGTTTGATTGTTTTGGCGTATATTCACATTCACCTTCCACGCTGTCGACTTTCTTGCCGAGGCTGAAGCTGTCCGGGCAGGAGGGGGGAACGACAAGGGTGAAAGTTTCATTAATGGATCAGAGACCCGAGCTGCTGTGTTGGATGAGTGCATGTGAGTTTTGTGTCCTGAATGAATGTGTGTGTGTGCCCTTCTCTGGTCTAGCTGGTTAGGTTGGTGTCAGCCAGGCTTTTGCTTTCACCAGGGGAAGGCAGACTGGGCCACCTGATACCCCCACTGCGCTTTGTGTGTCTCTGCTAAGGGGATGGAATTGCACCTCCAAGGTAGCAGCGAAGGTAACCCGTGATTACTCGATTCGAACCCCCCTCCCCTCCGCCCCTCTGTCCCTCCACTCCAACATTCCCATATGGATAAATGTCAGATCTCAAACCCCCCCTTCCACTTCCCCCCACCACCACTCTACTCCTCATGTTCCTCCACCTTCCTATAAATCACCTGGCTCTCTCTCTCTCCCCCCCCTACGAGACCCGGCCTCCTCCGCGAGAGACCCCCGGGCAGGCAGGCAGGCAGGCTCTCGTCTTTGGGGTCGTGTCTGATTTCAGAACATGATGCCACGGCCCCGGGGCCCGTTTCAATTATGTTTGCAGCGCTAATATATGTCACAGATGTCCGCTTTGAGAGCACATGAGTGAGCAAACAAACAAAGTCAACCACTGACAGCCCTCGGAGGCGCGGAGACCGGCGGTTGGCAGCGTAAGCGAAAGAAGTGACCCCACTGGTAGAAAATCTGTGGGACACGCTACAAAGCATGACGAGAGATCGCCACCCATGTGTGTTTGTTTATTTAAATGACCTGATGTTGGAGGGAATTTTAAAGGGCAGACTCTCTGACCAAAAGAAAGTTTAAATAATTAAAGCGCATTTTAACATCTGGCCAGGGGGCAAACCGACGAAGGCTTTCCAAGCGTTTTCTGTTGATCACTGGGCATTAGGTTGGTGTGCAGCTGCGGCTCAGGCTGTAGAGGTCGCGATTAATTGCGTCCCGGAGCAAGACACTAAACCCCAAATTACTCCCAACGGTGGAGCGATTGTCCATCAGTTTGTGATGTGAATGTGAGACAATTTGCCATATAAACGCGGCCCATTCTGGAGCCGGTAGCACGAGAAGCAAGCACATTTTCATGAAAACATTTATTATAAAGTTGTTGGTTCTCCTGTTTGACAATAAAGTGTCAGAGAATCTGGATCTGACACCTCAGGTAACACAAGAGACATCCCCACATAGTGAAAGTATGTCATCTGACATCACCAGCAACTTTCTACTGTTACTGTAAAATGTTTTGCGATATGAAATTCAGGCCACGTCACCGCAGAGGTTTGGTATGGAAAGAGACATTTGTCGTTTTTTTTTTTTTTTTTTTTTTGAGGCCATGTAGCGTGAATCCGAGTTCCTCGGGGGTTGCAGATTATTGGAGACTGTTATAAACTCTGGTTCTCTGTCTCAGCGGGGGTCTGCTGTAGAGGACAGAAAGATAAGCAGGGCTGGAGACTCACTGTCTGAGCACAACCAGGGGAGGAGGAGGAGGAGGAGGAAGGGGGGAGGGTTGGGGGACACAAAGACATTTTGAAGGACACACACTCGTACAGATCCGTAGTAACTTAATTCTTCAGAGGCTTCGCTGCTCTGTCGCTGTGACTTTGGGAGGTTGGGGGGGGGGGCATCCGCGGGAAACGTCATTGAAATTTTGGAAGACGACGACTGCGAAACAATGGTGGAGTTTTGTGATGAAAGGCCCCTGAATCCACTCACTCTCGTGTTATTGCCCTGGTAACCAAGACATCATGGGATCCTCTTGTGCAGACAAAAAGAAGACATTTGTCTGATGCCATTGTCTGCACGGGTTCGGTCTTTACTGAGTGTCGACTGGGAATACGTGCAGCCATATTTTCAGCGTGTCTAATGGCTAAAATTGCACAGCGGGGGCCCACACAGGGAAACATATGGTTCGAGATGACTTTCTGTATGCGGGCAAACATCTGAACAATTTTTTTTTTTCAGCGCGGGACAGTTGTCTCCTTGTCATTTCATGAAGCGGGGCCGTCCCATAAATCTTAGAAATGAATGGCCGGCTTAGAAAGTTTAGTTTTTTTAATAGACGGCAATTAATCATTAATATTGCCATGTCGGATGGTCATTGCTTAACAACTGATGAAACTTTTTATTGCAGGAGTTACATCATGAATTTCGATCGTAAAAGAAAAAAATCTCCAGGGTGTGAGCAAACACACAGAGAAAGCTTCAAGAAAAGTTGGAAATATGGTGATATTCTTCTGCATCTTCCGTGCCGCAGAGCTCCAAAACTATTAAAAACGCATCAATGAGCCACGCAGTCGCACTGTTCTTTCCTTACCACGAACACACACCCATATACGTTGCCCCTAAATACTCACCAGAGCGCCAAACATATGTTAATCTGCTGAAAATAGTCCCCCACCGAGTGCTCAATGTTTCTCTCTTTGAGTAATGTTTTCTAAAAACTACAGCACCCAGCTGCTCACAGGATATAAATAACTACAAAGACGGAGACAGTCAGGCTTCCTTGCTAACTGGACATGGCCTCATTCACTATGCAGAGGTCATGGACTATCTGTGTGTGTGTGTGCGTGCATACGTGCTTTCTACTACAGCTCACAAACAGCCCGTCCTCTATGCAGCCTCATGAAAAGGGGGCGAAGACGAGGCTTGTTCTGTTAATTGTCAAAGCTGTGACTCAGTTTTTTTTCTCCACAATACTCATCTTCAGCCTGCTTACTGGGTGAACACACACACACACACACACACACACACAGACACACCCCCTTGATTCCTTTCCATTAGCATTTGGCTTGTCTTTCTCAATGAAAATCCATGTTTCGAGTATTAAACACTCCCTGCCTGCCGGCTTTAAAAACATTTGTAGCTCGCTCCTTCCTCCTTCAGCTTTGATTCACCACACTTATGATCATGGTGGGGGGAAAAAAAGGCATCAAAACACTTGTTTTGGACACGTTTCAGAGCACTGCTGCGACATAATCCATTAACTCCCTCCTGTTTTGATCCATAAGTCCCAAACAAATGTGACATTTCCCACTTTAGGTGAAGCTTTTTGTGCAAGCGAGGAGCATACTTTTTGACATTTGTTAGTTTTGCCGTGGGTCACTATTGGTGCAGCTTACTCCAGCACTTCTAGTCAGTTTGGAATCAAACTTTTCAGAGCTGTCTTTGAAGCCTGCAGGAGGAGGTGAGTGTTTGATACTCAAATCTCAGAGATGCATGGCTGGCCACACAGCTGCCTTTATTCTCACGTGGGGTTGTTTTCCTTCTTCTGTTTTCCTGATCATATCTTGTGCTCCTCTCATGCTCGACATCTTAAACACATCCAGGTTCATCAGTGGGGGTCCTGCAGATGCGGGGTGGGGGGGTGTGAGGCCTGCAGCTGTCTCATAGATCACCTCCAAAAGGTGCCTGAATCACCTCCTTCAACGTGCCTCCATGCAGGCATGAGGCGACAGCCATATGTCTAGGAACACACACAAACACTCGCAGCTTCCATCTCGAGCTTAAAATAAGATTGGAGGGTGATAGGATTTAAATGAGACCCCCCACACACTTAACTCAACATACTTTCTCCCCAACACACACACACACACACACACACACACACACACACTAGTTAGTGTTAAATCCTGTGTGTGTATCAAGCAACTTAAGGTGGACCTTCAAGGTTTGTAGTACGTGAATCTCCAACGTCAACAAGTTAATCAACTGTCTTCCATTTTGCACCTAATTGGCAGAACTGTGTTCATGGATTGAATCACACTGCTTGCTCTAACAGGAGGCAAACACATCTGATCAGTTGTTATTGTCCGATGACAAATTAGTCATTAGTGTCCAACGTTTTCAGCCCAATCTGATGTTTTGCTGCTGTCCACGCACCAGCTGACATCGATACGTCGCTCAGCCCGGCGGAATAACAGCTGAATGGACCCGGGCGACTTTTTGATCACACTGCGTACAGTGTGAGCACATGGCGTATCAGTTTCTAGCTGAGATTCTACAACTGCAGAGAAGCACCTGCTACGTATCTGATGTCCTCCGAGCTGTTCCGAACCAGCGGGAGGCACGCCGCAGCGCCGTGGAATTAAAAACGCGTCCAGAGAAATCTCAGACAGTCTCACTTTAATGAGACACCGGCTTCGAAAGGCTATACCGTCTGTCAAATGTTTGGCTACGGAGATAAAAGTGTAAGAGAGAGGATGGCTGGCATCCAGCGATACACACATACTGAAGTTGCAGAAATAGACACAATTCAAAAAAATCTGCAGCTGCTGCACTTAATATATTGTTCATTTTATTTCAATCAAGCGATACTGAAAAATCTCATCACAGTTTCTCAAAGCCGAGGGTAACCTCTTTAAATGTCTTGTTTTTGTCTGATCAACAGTCCAATCTCAATTCACGATATCAAAATTGCTGATTCATTTTCTGTTAGACAGATACCAACATCACACAACAGATTCAGCAAACAAAAAACATACAGCACGATGGCGTGCTCCCGTTGATTTTAAAGTGAGTTTATTTGTTGGACGTTGAGGCAAAATGTACTTACGATCTGCAATAACACCCTAGTTATCGTGCCTTTGTAATCTACTATTAATTTAACGAATATGTGGTTTACATTTAAGACTTAAATATGATGTAAAACACCAGTTGTCACTCAGTTCTGCCTCGTACCGCTGCAATGTCACATTATGGAAACAATCAGGATTCTATGCATAAAATTGAGGCACGCATGACATAACCTATTTCCAAAGTAGTCCCAAGGTCATAATAGCAGCAGAGGCTGATACACTAAAGACGCACAACCACCTCACTTTTACAGTAATTATCTCCCAAGTGTAGCTCATGTACACCCACACACACACACACACACACACACACACACACACACATACAGCGAGGCAGCTGAGACTTCCTCAGGGCCCGTATGATCTCAGAGTGCTTTTGCCCTTCTAGAGTGACATCTCTCACTTTTGTCCGCTCGATACTGACGCACAGTGATGTCACCTGAAAGTGTGAGAGCTGAAACCGGACTCCTGACACACACACACACACAAACAAACACACAATGCTTGACCCAAGAGAGAGCGCTTGCCTCACAGCGAGTCGTTTATGCAGGTGAAGCACCGTACCTGTGTAATTCATACTTCAAGGAGGGGATGGGGGGAGGGTGTCTCACCCTCATCTTACTTCACTGCCGTGTCTTCATGCTTATGCTTCTTCTTTACACCCCCCCTCTCTCGCCTCACCCGACTCTTTCTTCTTCACCGTTTTCTTTCAATGGACCCTTACCCTCCAGACACTAACTCAGCCAGGCTTGTGATGAAGGAAATGGAGGTGGTAGTTGTGGAGGTGGTGAGGGTCTTTATTATACAAACAGTGAAGGGCTTTGGAGGCCCCATTGAGGTCTGGAGCCGGGAATGGGGACGCGACTGAAAGCGCTGCACTCCCTAATGAACTCGAGTGGCCCATAGAAGCGGGGCCTTTTCACGGAAGCCAAGGAGGACAAAGTGTCAAAACAAGCCCAGCCCCTCTTCGTTCACAGGGGCTAAACGCCGCCTTTTGACTCTGTGGAGTGTGGGCATCTGAAGGGGAGGCCATGAGGAGAAAGCAGGGGGAGGCAGAATGTACTTGTTAAAACAATGGTCTCTTAAATCAAGCACCCCTCCTTGCCTCTCGTCTTCTCCTTAGCTCCTCTGCTCCCGCCTCCCTAACCCCCTCCTTGTATAGCCTCGACTTCCAATTAGACCTACTCTTGCACAAGCAGTTGAAAGCCCCGTATATCGCAGGGGCCTCAAAGGAGAGGCTTTGGAGTTGCGTCTCTGTAGCAGTGTTGCCTCTATGAAAGGTCTTAGTATTCAGGGGAGAGCCTTGTTTGGGCTCCTAAAAGCACTCAATCTGCCACCGGGGACTTGTGTACCATCATGTCCCCTCCGCTCGCCGCCTCTACACTGCCTTCTTCCCTTTTTCTGAGCCACTCCACCCCCTCCATTCCTCGTCTTTTCCCTCTCCGTCCCACCCTCGGCCGAAACTCTTTCTTCAGTTTGTGACCCCTCCGTCGCTCCTCCATGCTTGGCTGCTCATGGGGCCGGGGCAGGAGCCGTGCACAGGCCGGGGCCCATGCGCTCGCTGCCTCCCTCCCCTTAGTTGTTTAGCCATGGATGAAAAGCGGAGACAAATATGTCTGTGGTTCAAAGTCCATCCCGGCAATTACAGTGACTGATTAAAGAGTTGGCCTACACAGGCAGGCAGCTATGTATAATACTACAGCTCCCACTCAGTGTTTCATAACAGCACCTTCAAAATAGAACTGAGCTCAGCAGTGCCTGATAAGGGCCCATGGCTGGCTGAGTCCACTGTTTATGGTGAAGTGATCGAGAATTGGTGCCATAAATGGGGCCACGATTGTTTTACGGCCAGAGTTTAGTATAAGCAGAGCAGACAGTGTTCTTAATTTATTCCTATGCATTAAAGTCTAAAGACACAGTTGGGGATTGATGACTAGACTAGCTCCACAGCAATCCATCAGTCCCATGTTATGACATGTTAAATTAGATATTTTTTTTGACAGGCGTGACATAACTAGTCAATTTTCAGACATTGCTAGGACGTGAATTTGGCATAATTTTAAAGATAATAGGTTTATCTATCTAGGTTTTCTCAGGCTGGACTGGTTCCAATGCTATAAGCAGCCTTGTGCCTCCAACCTGCAAAGTCATCATGTTTGTGTCAAACGTCTGTCTTGTCTCGCCAAACAAACCCCAACAGTCTCTCAGCACCGAACGCTCTGCCTTCCAAACAAAGGCCGCATTGTTTGCTGTTGTTTATCTGCAGAGTCGTACTTAGACGTTTGATTAACCTTGGACTTCCCTGTCATCATCGCATGCGCAAAATGGTCTTAAATGCAGCACTGCGATTTCAGCAAGGGACCATTTCAAATGTCAAAACATAAGGAACGTTTCAAAGAAGGGATTCAAACATTACTTTAATCTTTAAGATTGAGATTCTTTTGAAGTTCTCATGCTGCTGTACTTACTCTATAGCTGCACCTTCAAACAAGTATGAATCCAACATTGGTAATGTTTGTTGGAAAGATAACCCTTGGTTGAAGAAACGTTGATTTGATTCGATTTTGTTGTTGATTAAAATCTTGGATTACTGCCATTATGATTATCTTTTTGGTCCGTGACTGTAATTTTGTGTTCAGTATACAGGAATTTCATGTCAGCAGCTGAACAATATCGCATTAATGCAACCACTGTTGGAAACCGAAACCTAGAAAACATCCAGGGCCACACAAAGAACTGATAATCTTCCTCGCTTCATTCAAATCGTCGTGATGTATGCTGATGTCGTCCTCGGCATATACGCGAGGAGTTCTTTTTAAAGCCTTCTTTTAAAAATAATCGAGACGGTTGACTTGCTGGAAGGAAGAACAGAGAAAGGAGAGGAAAGAGATGCATAATGAGTGATACAGTGTTACAGTGACTTTGCCTGAGGATTGTAGTAGCCACTCCCAGGGGCCAGAGTTAGTCTTCATGCCTCGAAGCAAAACTCTGGGAAGCTAATAATAATAACAACAAGATTCTCCACCAGAACCAGGGGAACCATCTGCCTGGATTGGAGCGAACTTAAGCGGGCCGTAACAATACTCTACAGAGAGTCGGCACTAATTGGGTCAGCATGATTTTCACTTTTGTTGCTAGGTGGTTGATCTATGGGGCTTCTATTCTGAGAGGCGCCTACTTAAGTTATTGTATCGGCCATCAAGAGACAAATCCATCTATGTTGGGCAAAGTCCATCGTCTCATGTCGTCCTCATTTTTAGTTAGCCCACATTTATTTTAGAGAGCTCGCTCCATATCACAACCACAGCCCAAAATGGGCTCTCTCAAAGGCTTGTTCCACTTCTTTTGTCATTCTTGTGTATAAATGGCATCAGGAGGCTTTGGCCTTGAGTGTTTACTTTCTGTTGTGGAGACAAATGGTGGGGAAAACAAGGAGAACTAAGGACGGGCACACTGGATTGTGGACCAGTCAGTTACAGGCAAGAAACTGTGTTTTCTTAAAGCTAATCCATACAGTACATCTGCATTTTTGCCCCAGGTTAAAGCAGAGAAGCATTTAGTAGTAAAGGTTTAAGCTTCTAGAAGTCATATGGAACATGTCAGACCGTCTTGTCACACAAAATTTGGTTAATGCTTTTCCTCTTGCCCAGATTGGACAAAGACAGAAATCTTGAGCATCAGTCAGCCCAAAGGCTCTTGCATCGCTTCGCATCAGTGGCAGATGCTGCGAGGGTTCACTGCTCCTAAGTTATGAGGTGATTGCCGATAGAGCAGGGCAGGGATGTTTTTTTGTCCAGACCTGGAAGACTGGTGCTGCTTACAGATCCTGTCCAGGTGTTAGCCTGGGAGGGAGAGGAAATCTGGGGCACAGTTAAATCAGAGCCAGGCCTGGACCCGGCCCTTTAGGCTGGAGCAGCACGCTGTAAGTTGGACTCGACTTTTGAAAAACTCTGGTCAGTGTCCAAACTGGCCTGTTCATTTTCACTCTGTCACCATCCTCGGTAATTTGATGGCTTGAGTTTCATTCATATACGGAATAATTTCCATAAGAGCCGGACTGTTTGCAGCAGTAGAAGGGGAGTGGCTTACTTTCCAGTCTTAAAATGTTGGTGAAAATCCACTGAACACCTGATATTCTAGATATGCAGAAAAAATATAAAGGGCCGCATAAATTTTCATTCATGAATCCAACAAGGAAAAGCCAATTGGACGGGAAGCATCATGTTAGCAGTTGTTAAACGTGGTTTAGTATTACCAAGAAAATGACTGATTAATAGGGAGTAAGCAAGGTTTCTGTCAATTTTGACGTTAGTAATATCAAAGGGAGTGTTGTGTGTGTGACTGCATACGTATTTGAATGTGTGCTGCAGATACAATCTAGTAGGTGCAATTTGTGTATGAGATCTATGATATTGTCAGACGCAAATTAGGTGGAAGCCTTATCAGATAATGCTGCAGTCTGAGGTTTTGACTGCGAACTTTGCCAGCGAATGAACTGTCAGATTAGACCTGGGTCTGCGGCCTTCTTTAAGGTCCAACCTACAGTTCTAATACTTACTTCTCTATGGATTTACACAGCCGTCCTCCTGTATGTACTATACATAGACCGGGAGTTAGGGCACACTTACATACTCCCCTCCTGACAATGTCAGTCAGTGGCCTCTCTGACTACCTGTCCTCCGGCAGGCTGCTTGATGCTTGATTGATTGTTGTAACCTTGGCAGCCGGCACAGAGGCGGGGACACACTTTAGAGCAGTGTTGATAAAACACAGTCGCTTCTAAAATTGCTCATTTAATAGGGATGCTGTGTGGGCTCTTCTTTGCATAAGAGAGCGGCGCATACGGCTCTAAAAGCATATCTCAAGTTTTTTTTTTTTTTTTTTTTTTTTGCCGCCCCGCTCAGAGGTGATACATTAATTTTATGTCCGTGTTTAGGCTCGCGTTTAGGGTCACGGTTAGTCTCCGAAGCAGCTGGCTTTTTCCACCAGCTCTGTAGTTTCGGAGAACCGATCTGCTTGCTATAAATCTGGTTATAGCTCAATTGTCTGGAGCTGTACTGTACTTCACCACTGTTTTCCAAGCAGAGAGATGGGCTTTAGTTTTAGAGCAGGGAGGCAAAGGTCACGACTGGTGGCTTCAGGACATCAGAGGTATCTCCCCTCCTGTGCTCTAACACAGTCATTCGTGATAAATCCTCGACAGGTGCTGCAGCTCATTGCAAAGTCTCTTCCACGCTACGTGCATTCGCCTCTGTTGTACGCAGTTTTTTTTATGTTGTGGGTGTGTGTGTATGTATGTTAGACAGGTGCCAGGGTGCAGTCAAGTTGACCAGCAGTTGCAGCAGCGGGCTGAAATAAAAAAGGTTCAGCTGGCGCCTGGCGCCCATAGTGCTCTACTCAGATATGTGCCTCTGGCAGTGTGCCACAAAAACACACACAGACACACACACACACACACACCAAACAGGAATCACTCAACTAAACCCTGTTCATTGTAACAAATACACACGTTTACTCCTAAACAATTGCACACACATCTTCCTTCCTTTGCAGACTTTCTTAAGTCCCTCAGCTGCCACAGCTGAAGCTGGCACCCCGCCTCCAGTCCTGCTGTCACCCCTGGGTGTTCAGGTAGACACCATCATCAGGCTGAGTGGTGCCAGCCCGTTTTATAATTGGATTTAGTGTTGGCACTCTTCCGTTGCCCCCCTACCCTCCCCTCAGCCGGATAGCATTGATTTATGAGGGAGGCCTGGGAGACTGTATGTGACCGAGTCCAACAAGCATCACGCCGCCACTGAGGGCTTTGTTCCCGCTGTTAGCTTCTCCTCTATCACTGAGCTGAGTGCTGCTGTGCATATCTGGAAATACACTTACTACTAATTTAGATTGGTGCGCGTGATATCATTTTATTACTTCTCCTTATCTGCTAAGCTGATTAAAAGTCAGTCACAGTTGGTTTACTGTTATTGTTTTTTGGACCTGCCGGAGGACGAGGGTGGGAATTGCGGGATGACTCTTTGTTTTTGGAGCTTGTGCGTTGGTTTCATCTATAGAAAGACATAGACAAGACAGATGACACATTCTAATAATAGATTTTGCCAGATATGTTTCATATTTGCTATCAGAATTCAACCCTTATCACCATTCCAGTGTCTACATGCCACTGAGCCCCTCCACACGTCTTTCTCAAGTGTTGGGTGTCAGCGCCTTGCTTTCCCCCCTCCTCCTCCTGCCTCAGGGGGGTTTTGGGTGGATGGCTATTCTTGGCGGAGGAGTGTGCTCGCTCACTATCGCACACCCTCACCCCCTTCCCTGCGATAACCCTTTACCCCCCCACACCAGATGACCTGTTGCCCTTCAGAGGAGGACGCAGAGGTCACGTGCCTCCGGGACTCGCAAAAACACCGACTGTCTGACCACTTAAGCAACATAGAAGCAGCCCTGGAATGCAAACAGACGCTCCCATTACCCTTGAACTGCCTCTGACCTCGGTGACGAATGACGGTCGGGATAATAGGTGGATGTTGTACCTGTCATCCACCTTCTGGAGCGGTTTCTCAGTCGAGCAACTGGGGTGGATACTGTCCTTTATCTGTCTAGTGTAGAATGGAGTTTTTAGTTTTTTCCTGGCGAACAAAAGCTGAGGACTGAGGCCTCCAACGCACCGCCTCGACTGGAGACCACCTTAAAAAAGTGCCTGACTTGCTGACATGTATATAGACTGTGTTTTTTCACTCACATAATTAGTTTTCTGGCTCTGTGACCCACAAAGATGCGAGTCCCTGACAGAACGAGAGGTTCCCAGTGGTGGGGTCACATGACAGCACTCACACAAACTGTATTTCTCCCATTTTGCATAATTAGATTTTACATTGGCGACCCTTCAAAGATGTCAACCCTGAAAGGAATACCGAGCCGCCGCCGCCACTGCCGCCAGTGGCGAGTCACATGATGGGAAGAAGCTTTGAGATAAATCGGAGACAATGTCCAGGGAACGTCAAGTGCTGACCTCGTGTTCCTGATCAGTCAGACGACTCAGGGCTCGCCGTTCTGCAACAGAGCCACCATTCACGGGCAGCGACAGACTGGCTAACCCACTCCCGGGTCCAAGAGACAACCACTGCTGACACAGCTCTAAGACAAACACATGATGCACTTCTGAACCCTCCTAATTCACTTAGATCCAGTTGAAACATGTACCATCATACAAAGGGCATGAACTCAATTATTTCAAGGACTCAGAGTAAAATGATAACTTAATTCTTGAAGAGACACAATTCTTTTGTCTCAACGGGAGGGTTGACAAGTAAATGAAGAGAAGATGTTCTCTTTAGCGTGCTTCAAATCTCTGAAAGTTGATTTCTTATTCTGTAGTTTAATGAATTCAGACAGGCACACAACAAATCACTGCAGAAACGTGAAGACATAATTTGAAACTACGACTACAAAACTGCCACCCGTTTGCTCTCCTGAAGGGTTAAAGGAAAAATCCATTTCCACCCTCTGGTACACTGCTGCAATTGTTATACGTCGAACTGCTTATTATTTGACAAAGCCTAATTTATGTCTTTCTGTGTACCAACTTTCTTTCTTCAATTTGCTTCATTTACTACTTAAGTTTATGGTTTTCTCCATTTCCCCGAAGCACTTTTTTGAAAACTCTCAGAGAAGAAGAAAGGGCCCGAACATGTTGCATCCAGCAATACTTTTTATGTCCTTCACAGAGAGAACAATAGTTGTAGTGATTACGATGATGGCATAGTAAGAGCAAGACTATTTCCAAGAAAAATAACTCATGATCCCGCTCCTAATTACTTCCGCTAAGAGGTTATGTTTTTGGTGCTGTTTGTCTGTCGGCAGGATTACAGAAAAAACGATGTGAGAACATGTCTTGTTGTTGCGTTGCTGTCCGGTCTATTTAAATGCTGGCGAACAGCATCTAAAAATACTCTAGAAAACAGCAACATGGGGTTAGAAGGTCACGTTGCTGATCATTATTTTTAAAAGTGCTCAGGTGTTTTTTTACTTGAAGGCAGAGAATAAAGCGAAATAATTGAGAAATTGTGAAGCTGCATCCATCACTCACGCCAACACATCTTTGCTTCGCTCTGTGTTTTAATGTTTCGAGTGCCATAGTTTGACCTTTTTTAGAGCTATTTATTTTTCAGGAGATGGGATGAAATTAAAACTGAGCCGCAGAAAGCAGCCGTGGATCATCAAAAACAACAAAAAAGCACTGACGAGTTGTTAAAACCGCTCACCGTAGCGAAGGTTGAGTGGGCTTATTTTCCCATGAAAGCTACTACATCACTGAATATGCTTCACGTTCTGTATTGAAGTTGCTTTGCTGTTTCTAAGGACATTTACAGCGCTGCTGTTAAAAGCAGCAGCAGCTCAGGAATCTCTGTGCCAGTGCTGAGTCATGGACGACTTAATGGTGTTGTGCCCTGTTTACTGTGTTTACAATGTCCTTGCAGATATTTCCATTCCTCTGGGAGGGAGACGCACTTCTTATCTGCAAAGCGATGGCACTACAAAGAAGGGAGAGAGAGAGAGAGAGAGAGAGAGAGAGAGTCGGAGAGAAACATGCTGGGGGGGGGGGGCATCAAAAGGAAGAGACGCTAAATATACTCATCCCATGTTTGGCACTACATGTGCATCTATATCTCTCTGTGTGGGCTTCACGAGAGGAAGCCGAACCATCAACGCGTAACTGAGTCACTCCGCTGAGAGGTTCTCGACATAGTTCACTCCCATCGTGAGATGCCATTGGCGTAGGAATTGATTTATAATTCAGTGTCAGATTCAACTTGACGATAGCACTGTGACACAAGTTGGATATGTTGGTTTTAGACATTTGCCTTTTGCCAAAAGCATGTTTACATTTCTTAACACAAGTTATAATTCTAAAATCAAAACATCTATACTGTCTATACTTTCTATACACTGTCCTCACTATCAAACAATTTTAGAAACCCAAATATCAGAACTTTCTTTCTACCTGGTATCTGCCATAGCATGTAGTTCTTACAGGTCCAGTGTGTTGGATTTAGTGGCACCTAGCAATGAAGTTGCAGATTGCAACCAAATGAATACTCTCCCACGCCTTACCCTCTTCTTCCAAGCATGTAGGAAAAACTCTGGCTCTGTAATTCACATCAAAAGCAAAAGGCCATATCTAGATCAGGGTTTGATTTGTCTGTTCCGGGCTACTGTAGAAAAATGGCAGTTCAACATGGCGGACTCCATGGAAGCGGACCCACTCTCGCTGTAGATCTAAAGGGCTACGATTCTTATTTTCAGGTGATGATGCGTGACTGAAAACATACTAAAGAATAATGTATTCCATTTCTGCTAATAGATCCTCCTAAATTTCATGTCAGCACATTCAGCTCTTGAGGCTAAGTTGGACGAGCTCTGTTGCTGCACCGTCATCCTCTTAATTCGCAAGACTAAATTCATCTTTACGGCTGCATCTCAGCGATGGCCAACTGTTAAGTAGTGGCTGCGTTAGGAGAAATGTTGGACATCAAACCCCAAAAAGGGGAGAGTAAAAATCATGGAAAATGAAAGAAGAGTATTCCTGCCTCGCCCATGAATCTAAACATTCTGCTTGTCTTCCATCCAGCCACTTCATTACCTCCTTATCCATCACACACCCATCTCTATATCACACTGCTGACTTTGCCAAAGGCTTATCTGAACTATTGCCAAACACCAGCCCTTTGTGTATAACCCTTGCAGGGACACCGGGACACTGCTATTGATAGAATAGCATGAATGTTATCTTGCCATGTTGGACTTTGGATTGAATGCGGCTCAGATTTTAGGAGCAGTTGGCACTGGAAGGAAGAAGACTGGAGCTTTGCCAGACTCTCCCTTTCCTCAGTCGAAGTCTGGCTGTCTGGTCCTTGGTGTAACCTTGACTGCGCTGTAGATCGTTGTGCAGACGGACGTCAAGTTCCAGATCTGCTTTAAGCCAAGACCGTGCACGCCAGACTGTCCCAGCCAAACAAGAGTCTCTGTCTTGAGTCTGGCCCTACCTCATGGTAGTTGTAGAGCTGTGAAGACTGATAGCTGATGTGCAAGTAAACGGAGGGTGGAGGGCGGGGGAACGTTTTGCTGAGGATCAGGACCTTGATATGCATCCAATATGTTGTCCTTGTATATTTGTTGATTTAATCTAATGAACCAGAATTATCATACACACTTCTCACGGCAGCGCCTCATCCAATTTGGCTCCATTTTTTTTTCACTAGTTGGAAAACCAAAGAGTGCCCCCGGCGGTTTCTTCCTTTGTTGTTTGTGAGCACGGCCAGCTGTTTATAGACGTTCTTTGCCTCTGCCTGTAGTCCTGTCAGAGGCCTGTTTTTTTCCCCCTCAGCTGTGCTGAGGTTCTGTGTGCTGCTGGCTGTGGTGCTCTCAGATCTTTAGTGGTTGACCTCTCCAAAACGCTGGGCTGGACTTGGACACAGTTGTGGTCATTGTGCTGGTAGTTAATGATTCTGCCCCTCCATTTTCACCCTGCAGTCTCCTTCAGTTCCGCCGCCTCCTTTATAGAGTCAGGAAATGGCTGCCCCGAATGGACGTTAACTTCCAGGTCAGTGGACCCGGGGGTGAAGGGTCACGGTTGAGATGAGGCAGCCATAAATCGGATGACCGGGCAACTTTTTGTGCCGCTTGATGAGTTCGGAAACCTTTTTTGATAGCTGGCTCGCACAAAAACACATCTGCAGATGTGCGTGGCACGTGCATGAAAATATATGAACGTGTGTTTGTTAGCATGCAGAGATAAGAGAACATGTGTGCCAAGCTCTCCACTTCTGTTTTTTGCTTGATCTCTTTCTTTTTCTTTCTCCTTTGCTATCCTCTGATCTCTTCCCACTGTTCTAGCTTTCCTCCTGCTCACTTGTTTCTTCACTCTCTCTCCTGCTTTTTCGCCTCATTGCTAAGCAACAATGACAGCCGTGACAGATCTGTGCTTTGGCTCACACAGTGTCACATCTGACTTTAGCCAAACCCCCTCCCACATAAACACACATACACACACACATGCTATACAACCGAAGTACCCTGCTGGTTTGCGGTTTATGATACTGAACCCCAACCCCCCCCTTTCGAAATGGCTCCCTGGTCAGCACCCCCTCGCTGAGGTGACAGGAGGGAAGCGTCCAGCTGGATGGAACTGTTGTGTTCCTCTCCTGAGGGCTTTGATCCTTTGCCCTTCATCCCCCAAATCAGTGCATGCCCTGCCAGCCTGGAGAGGGGGGCTGGGTTGCTCCTTGATTTAGCACTGTTTGCCCAGCCCACAGGGACAGAGGCCCGAGGAAGCCAGAGTGTTGGAGAGGTATGATACATACTTGTGCGGGGCTGTGTGCGACAGCTGGGACAAGGTGGTGGCCCTTTCTCTAGATCGGCAGCCCTCCAGGCGCCCCACCCACCTGCCTCCCTGCCTTAACGTCCCCCTAACCAGCGCTCCCCTCTCAGCTCTCCTCAGCTCCACGGCGCAGACGCATTGTCTCTAAGCCCCTGCTCGTCTCTGGGGAGCCGAAGGGGAAAAGGCTGAGGCTCCCTCGCTCTCCCCTCCCTCAGTACCCCCTGATCCCGGCCCCATTTTTTAAGGCTTTAAGACTGACCTGTCAGCCACTCTCTCTTCCCCAGAGTCAATGCGGGCCGGCCCCCTCAAAGACCCATCCGCATCGGCCTTCTGTTTGAACAGGCCCCACCAAAAGACCCCTTGTGCTGCCCTTTGTGTGCTCATAAATAAGATCAGAGTTAAAGTCCCTGTGCTCTTGTGTCCAGAGACGGGCCCTGTGGGCCAGGAGGACTAATGCCGCTTGGCAGGCCTATCGATCACAAAGCTCCTCCCAGAACGTTGACCAGCCTTGCAAATGCCCCGATGCCTAGCCCACTACATGGAGCTTATAGACGCACACAATTGTAGCAAGATGCTCAAATAAATATACATTTACTAAGGTTGGGTGGTGGAACATTTATACCAAGGTGAGTGCTCGCTGATCTATTCGATACCTGACTGGACATACTCATCTAGGTAGTTTATTTTTATTGGTTATTCATAAAGATTCCCAGTTTTACTACATAAATGATTCATGCATTGAAATAGAATTTTCCCCACCTCAAATCAGCAGATTGCTGCTTGGACAGCAACAGTTATGCCCGTCTGACTCTGCTTCGCTTGGTTCTTTTCTTATCTGACACTCCTTGCAGTTAAACCCTGGCCAGACCATCAAGCCCATCAAATCTCAGTGTATCCCTGCAGCCTCTGCCCCGTCCAGGAAGCTGTCTTTGCAGTCTAAATCAGCCCAGATTTATAGCAGGGCTTGGCTGGAGCAGAGCTCTGCTTAAACAATCGTCTGTCTTGTAACTTAAGAGCCAAATAAAAAAAAAAAAAAAAAGAGATAGTCTCCTATCCCGGCGTCTGGATGAGACGTCCCAGAGCTGGAGGCCACCACATGTCCGATGAGGAAAAACATGGCCAACACCGTAAAACTCTGGCCTCCTCTCTTTAACGACAGATGAAGGAAGGAGGAAGAAGGAAGGGAGTAAGTGAGCGAAGGTCAGAGAGGTTGAACTTGAAGACTGAATAGAATAAAAAATAGACCAAAGTTGAAGGACTAATGGATGCGTGGGAGACGAGTAGGAGAAGGTTAACTGAAGGAGTCGAAAAGGCAACGGGCTGCAAAGAGAGGAAGGAAACAGGTTATCAAGGCAAGCCATTACGAGTGGATTAGGTGAGGGGAAGCTGAGCTTTAGCAACAAACCGGATTACACAATATCACTGGCAGCTCATTTAACTGTGCTTAAAGATGCCTGAGCCCTCAGCTGGATGAAGAGAAGCTTATAGTTAGTCAGTTGAAGAACCTGAGTCTCTGGATTTTTTCCCCCCAGGAGCTGGATGATAGTCAAACAATAATTTACACAGTGTTGTTACATGTTTGTAGCACTTCTTCAACGTTATGGCTCGGCACTTCACCGTGGAGCTCTTGCACTGATCACAGGGTGGAAAGTCAAACCATCTATAGGTCTGCAGTGAGGGGTCGAGCACGGAAAAACCAGGCATTTGTTGTACACGGAGACAGACAATTGTTCAGCATGATCTCAGGACATATCATATGTCCTGGGGTGAGAGGCTGTTTGCTCCGGGTCCAAATCCCCCTGTCATGACGATTACATGCGTGTCCATGTGTCTGGAGCCACTGGCCCACCTGTTCTCATTCCTTCATCATCCAAAAACAGACAGAGATCCTGGCATGGGGTAGATGGGGACAAGAGGTCAGCACTGATTTGGGGTTTTTTTACAGTCTTGCAGCCTTTATGGATGTACTCTGCAGCTCGTTTGGGGTTTAGCAACAGTATCAGCGGATGTCTAAACGTTGTACTTGTTACAAAGTTGGCAAAAACGTGACTGAGTTTATTTAATAGCACACAACACAGCAATAAAAAGAGTGCTCCAGTTCTTTTCCAGTGTAGTTGGAGTTAGAATATAGAGGGTTAAAAATGTGTTTTAAAGTTTTAAGGCAGCGCAACATCAGTTATTGAAATGAGAGAAGATGGTATCATAGAGCGGCATTACGCCAGGTAATCACACAGCCAAGGAACCTTGACTGCAAATGCTAGGATACACTTGGAGTGTAATTGAGGATGTAGGGACTACTGGACCTGTAGGCTTCTTTTAAATAAAACAAAGTCATCACAGACTTGGGTAGTAGAACCAGGGCACAGCCATGTAAGGCTTTAAATGCGAGGAATAAGATCTTGAACAAAAGGTTGAAGAAGTTTCCAAGGTAAGCTCAAAAAATGCTGTGTCCTCCAATCATATCTATTGGTAGAAGGGTTTTAAATAGCACCCTTACACTTGTGGGTGGGTGGGGGGAAAAACCCCTGAGACAAGATGAATTGTGGATAATGGCGCATTCTTTTGGCCCACCAGCCTTCCCTCATTCGTTGTGTTGCACCAGGTTGTATTGATGAAAAGTATCAGATGTAGGTGCGTGATAAATGACAAAGTCTTGGGAGTACATTTCAGCATACTTTCTCACCTCTGCACATGTGGCCAATCGCTGTGAAACGTGTGTCGGATTGTTGGTCTCAGCTCCCGAGATCAGAAAGGTTTGTCGGAATGGCGTTTCAGACGTTGTTCGACGATCCAACAAGGACTGCACACTAATGCTTCAGGGGACTCGAGGTTTTTTGTGACAGGTCACGTCTGAAGGGCCAAATAAAACAATCTCGTATTTTTCAAAACATCCTGGTGTCGTGTCACTTTTTAGTACTGCAGTAGAAGTATTTGTTTCAGATAACTAAACCTGGTATCATAGTCAAAATCTTTTGGGAGTTTGCCTGCAAGTGGAAAGTCGGCTGGATTGAGCCTCTTGTTTTTTTGGCTGGGTCCAGAGAGATGTTTTGGTCTGGGAGTCTTTATAGAGAAAAACTGCTTTCCCCCCTGACAGAGTGCCTTTAAGAGCAGAGGAGTCAGTCTTTTTCTGTATATGTGCGTGTGTGTGTGTGTGTGTGTGTGTGTGTGTGTGTGGAGAGGAAGCCTTTGGAAAGTGCTTTTTAACAAGTGTGAATAGAGTCATCTCTGGCTGCTTCTGTGTTTCATGTGAGACTCAACCATTTTTCCTCTCTGCCTCTAATCAATCACCAAAACCCCTCTCCCTTCCTGCCCTCGCTATTTTTCTTCCTCCTCTCTTTTTCTGTGGGATCTCTTTCCTTACCCCCCTCTTATGAAGTAAGAGGAAGGTGGTGGTGGTGGTGGTGGTGATGGGTGGTGAGTCAGAGGAAGAAAGAAAGAAAGAAAGAAAGAAAGAAAGAAAGAAAGAGAGTGAAATACAGAGAGAAAGAGTTCCTCCAGTGTTTCTTTAACATGTTTAACTGTGGTCCAAGGTGCCCGGGTGCTTTTGTCTGGGACCCGCAGATCCCCACTGGGCATTGTGGGAGCAGCTCCGGGCCGCCGGGGATTGTGGGAAAATCCATGGAACTGGTTACAGGGATCAACAAATGAAACGGAATATGGAGCTCCACCAACCACCACCACCACCACCATCATCATCATCATCATCCGTTGCTCTAATTATGTGAAAACTTTAATGATTTCTACGTGAAGAGAACCAGCCGTTGCTCTGAAGCCAATCTCACCGTCACCGCGTTAACCGGCGACTGGCGATGTTTTAAGCACGACACAAATGTGCTGCTCCCAGCTACATAAGCTCTGCTCGTCCCGCTGCGTATTGCATTTATGAAAACTACACTGCACTCGAATGCAACATATATCTAAATGATGTCAGTTGAAAAGCTGCAGCGGAGTGTCGAAGCTGAGCTGTTCTTTTCTGTCGCTGGCTCAGGCTGTCAGTGGATAAAGCCCCAGTATTGCTGGTTTCTTTGCAACTACTGATGGAGCATAAATTTTGCTTTTAGAAGTTATTTACGACACGCTCAAATCTTTCTGCAGAAAATCTTGAAGACCTGTTTTTTCCAATATAGAAGTTAGTTCTTGCAGCACATTTGGCCAACACACGTCAGTAAGGGATGATGTTGCACTGGGTTGCCTCCATGTCTCGACCCCCCTGCTGTGCCAACAGCGGTCTAACGAAACGCATGAAGAAGTGACATCTAAACGCGGCAGGACTTCTTATCGCTCTTAACGCAGGTGCACGGTGGTGGCAGGTGATACGGTGGTGTTAGTGAGATGAGATGGGATGTTGTTGGTTTAGTTCACTGCCCCGTGTTGGCCCCCTATAAGGTTGGAATGCCTTGACAGGCGGAGGAGGAGGAGGAGGAGGAGGAAGGGAGTATTATGGGGGATGGGAGTTTGGCTAGTGATCTCTTTCTTCCTCTTCTTTCCCTTTCTGCCTATATCACACACACACACACACACACACCCCTGAGAGTTGCCGTGTGGTTAACTCTAGCTCAAGTTCATTGTGGCTGGAGTTCCGGGAGGCGGTGGTGTTGGAGGAGGCCGTTTGGGGGGGGAGGTGAGGCGAGGAGGAGCAGTAATTAAAGAGCTTTGAGAGAGGGGGCCCCTGCGCTCTGTTAGATGCATTTCACCCCCCCCCCCCCCTCCTCCTCCTCCCTCTCCCCATAATCCCCACAGGAATAAACAAATTGGGCTTTTCAGCCTGCAAGCTGGGCCTGGGGGCTCCTGTAATGGGATAGACATGAGGTGTGTGTGTGTGTGTGTGTGTGTGTGTGTGTGTCGGACAGCGAGAGAGGCTGTGTGCGTGAATACAAGATATGAGAGAGAGAACATGTGTTTCTTGGTCAGTTCTCTGTGTGTGTGTGTGTATGTGTGTGCTCTTGGTGTGTGTGTGTATGTGTGTGTGTCCCACCACAAGTGCAGTAAGTGGCTAATTGCTCCCAGCTCAGTGGTGAAGTGTGCAGACGGACAAAGAGGGCCTCGGCTTCATTTACTTAATCCACGGGGTTTGGTATCTGAACCAGATTATACTGTGATACCTCTTAAACACCTGAGCACCGTGTGCGTGTGTGTGTGTGTGTGTGCGTGTGTGTGACTGAGCATGGCATTTTAGCTTTTATTAGATAGTAAACCAATGAGTCAAACTGGACTTTGTATTAAAGGTCTTATTACTTTTGTAGTTTTTTCTTGTTCTATCAGTTATTATGAAGTTTTACTGCGTGGATGTGGGGGCTCATGCAGGGTTGGTGTTTTCCTACATTTCCCAGAAGGTTTAGTAAAATTTCTGGGCTGTTAACAACCTCGTAAACCAAATCTTTTGACCACTCGTGCCCCCTTTTTTTTTATGTCATTGTAGAGACATCGTGTCCCCAGATCTCAAGAATTCAACCGCGCCGTGTCCTGTTTCATGTTTGTTCCCCGGCATGCACCTTCTTCCTGGATGGAACTAAACAACTGCTCCCTTCTCTGTTTAACTTTTTGCACTTCATGCAACTTCATGTTTATTTCCCAACCCTGAATCCTCAGCTGGTACTAATCCACGCTGTGCACCTCCAAAACGTCCTAATCGGATCAGAAAGCGCAGTGGCGTGATGTCAGGCAAGCAAATGAAAGCGAAGGAGGGAGAGAGAGAGAGAGAGAGAGAGAATCTAAATCCTCATCTTAAAGCTGATATGTGCTCATCATCACATGGCGGGCTGTCCTTTGATTTAACGAGAACAAGCAGCAGTTTTGTAGTTTGGTGTGTTTGCCATCGGGACCCAAGATTCCCACAACTGATCAGCTCTGAAGTGTGCATGTGTTTTTTTTTTTTTTTTTTTTTTGGTGGGTAGGGGGAGGTTAAATGGATTCAGTCCATCTCCTCTTAATGAGCATCAAGCACATCTCATTTCACTGGCTGTCACACTAAAAAAAGAAAAATAGTCCCCCTCCCCTCTCTATCCTCTTCAGTTCCTCCACCTCCACTTCCAGTCTTTCAGGCAACTTCAGAGGGCTCTGCCATGCAAAGCAGCCAATGATTTACTAAAAGGTCCTTTAATCATTGCAGGTTTTATTTCCCCCCGGCCTGTCTGGAGGTCAGTAATCGTCTCTCTTCCGCACAAAAGCGGCTCTGTTTGTCGTCGCGTTGTTGACAGCAGAGAGAAAGAGAGAGAGGGAGAGAGAAGGAAGGAGACTCGAGGCGTTTCAGCTTGTCGTCCTGCAGGTCTGATCAGGATCAGCAGGTTCTTCATTAAACATCAGCTCTGAGTCTCAGCTGCTTTGTTGTCCTGCAGAATGCGCACAGATGTTGTTCTGTCACTTGAGGAAAGAGGTGGAAAAAGAAAGGGAGTATGAGATGCCAAAAAAAGAAAAAAAACTGAGTGACAAAAACAGCGTTGAAGCTGGCATCCTGCTCAATCCCCGTCCCTCTCTGCCTCAAAGCTGCCTCGACTAAAATATCTCTCCGTCAGAGAGGAAACGGCGTCGGCTTTGAAAGAAAAGAAAGCAAAGTTTGTTTGCGTCCTCATCCTCCCGCTCCTCTGTTCATCTCCACCCCAGATGCTGTTACAGTGAATGCACGATGCCTGCTTAAACTATGCATATCTGATCTCTCAGCTCGTCATGAAACGCTTCCTTTTGCATTTCATACAGGCCTGCCCCCCGCATCCTCATCCTCTTTCATTCACTTCTTCTATGCTACATAAAAATAGAAAAAATAGGGCTGTGTGATGGGGAGGCTGGGTGGCTGATAGAGGGAGAACAAGAAGAGGAAGACATTGGTTCTTCTCTGATCCGTCTTTAATCAAAGTCTAGAATATTCCATCAATGGCCCTGTGTTTCTCTGTTGTTGCCAGCATTCCTCCTCCACACTTCTTTTCCAAAGCACTGTGGTTTGTAAGCTTTCTTCACTTATCCTTTTTTTTTTTGTTTCCCCCCTCCTTTCACTTTATCTCTAAAGTGGGTTGCATCTGTTCTTCGTAAAGGTAAAGATCTTCAGATGCTGCAGAACGAGGGAGAAACTTCACAGAATGATCTGTGACGAGCCAGTCAGGCGGGTTTGGGCTGAGGGAGGGGAGGAGGGCCGTGAAAGAAAAAGCGAAGTCTGAAATAGAGAAAACTGAGAATAGTAAATTATCTTTGTCTGTGCCAACTCTGATTTCTCTGCATGAGCGAGGCTCGTGTTCCACTTTCAGTCCTTTTCCCTGCCTATTGAATGTACTTTCTGGCCTGTGTGATTAATCATAGATATGTTGTGTTTGCATCATCAATAATTTCTTACTTCAGCGTGTGTTATATAAAAGTTTGGCTGTGAGGACAAATGAATATTTCTGTTTTTTTTTCTATTTTTATTTGGTGAAACTCGATGAAAACCAAAAATAAGTCTAAGAATAAAGCAGAATGCAAACAAGACTTGCAGCTTTGTGAGATGGAGCATTGAGAGTGTGATATAGTTTCAAATCCAAATCAAAACAAACTGCAACAAAGTGTTGGAAAATAGTTGCTGAAAACACGTGAAAAGACTTTGAACGATATATTACTGAAATGTGGAGTTAGAGGTTCAAACAGTTTTTCACCAGTTTTCAGTCCAGGATTTTGTGGGCGGTCCTTAAAGGGTGGCTCGATGACACGCTGAGGCCACCCTGATTAGAGAGATAGAGATGAATTCATCTCAGCTCAGAGTGTTTAAAAGTTAGTCATGTCATTTTCTGAACCCATCTGACACGTTTCAGTCGCTTCAAAATGGCTGCTTTGGCTGGGCGGTTAATAACACTTTCTTCTTTGGTCTGACAAACTCGGAACACATATTTATTCTTACTTTACACGGACTTTAAAGTCCATTTAGCTGGTTTTTATGAGTAAAGTAACAGATGATCATGTGATATGATAGAAAACTCCGGAACTGCTGCCATTGTCTTCTTAAAGGTGCAGTGTGTAGGATTTAGTTGCATCTAGTGGTTTAATCGCTGCATTGCAATCTCCTCACATCACCCTCACCTTCCTAGTGTAAAGGAGAAACAACACGTGTTGTCTACAGTCTGTATTTAGTTTGTCCGTTCTGGGCTACTGTAGAAACAGTGTTTCAAGATGGCGGCCTCCATTGAAGAGGACCCGCTCCCACTGTAGATATAAAATAAACTAATTTTTAAGTAACAAAAACAAAAAGATTTGTACTTTCAGGTGATTATACATGCATGAAATCATAGTTATGAATATTATTTTCCATGTCTGCCTTATTCTAAAAAAAATAGAGGTCCCTGATCTCACACACTGGACCTTTAACTGTTTCCTGGATCAAGAATGAACCTTGCATAACCTCCAGGTAAATATTTGGCTGTCCTCCACGCGTGCTGGATGCATTCACTGACTGTGGGGGTTTTTGTCAAATCATTAGAAATGCTTCAGACATGCCGCTTGGCCTGCATACATGACAGCATCTCAGTAAGTCCAAACTGTTTACAACATTCGCTGAAAATTACATAAATAAGCCAGCTGTTTGAAAATTGGATCTGAAGTGGTTCTCAACACGCAACGCTACCTCAAAGGAGAGCGAGTGAGAATGCATAAAGGTGCAAACGTGCACTGAAATAAGTTTGATTCCAGAAAATGACACAATCATAATTTATAACCCCGATCACAGTAATTTGCAACATACTGTGTGTAATTATCATTTTTCCATGAACTGTGCAGCCTTACGCACGGCTGAATCCAACGACGACAGACAATCATTACAGTTATTTATCAAATGAATCCTTCTGCATGTTCACCTGACTCATTGCAACAAGGAAGCAGTGTGTGTTTGTCTGAGTATGTGTGTGTGTATATGTGTGTTCTCAGTTGTCGGCCAAGCAGCCTGCAGGCACCTGAGCCAGCAGACAGGCCCAAACAGGCCCGACCGTAAGATCAGACCTCAGGCAGCACCTCTTCTGTCTTCTTACAGTCTGGGTCCTATCGCTATTCCCGTATTGTGTGTGTGTGTGTGTGTGTGTGAGTGTGTGCATGTGTGCGTGTGTGTCACGGTGGCCCAGACAAGTCCATTCTTTTAATCAAGGCTGGCTGAAAACAGACAGGAGCGATCTTAACATTACCCTCACCGGGGGGAAGAGCTGTCAGTCAGTCAGCTCGAGGAGGGGACAGCCAACAGAGCGAGGGAAGAAGAAAAGGAGAAAGGTGTGTGTGTGTGGGGAAGGCATAAATAAAGAACGCTGGAGATTTAGGACAGCAAGACGGAGGTGCGGAGAGGACAGAACAGATAATTGAGGCATGTGCGTGTCAGGAGAGCGATTTACTCCGTCCTAACAGTAAAATATTACGCTGTCATTCCATTTGTCCGAAAGGCAGACAGTCTCTCAGGCGCCGTCAGTTATGGCCAAGACCGAAACAAATTTATCTGAATGAAAGATGTGATGACTGCAAGACGGACACATCGTGCTCACAATGTTGATGCATTGTCAACAATAATAGGCTGAAGAATGACCTTCATCTTCCCTCCCCGGATGAAAAACAGGACAGAACGTGATTCTCACAGCTGGAACTCATGAGAAACTGGACCTTATTTGCACAAAAAAAAATATTTTGCTTGGCAAACGTGGCAAAACTTATATCTTGCAATTAATTTTATGAACACATTAGAGCCCCGCCGCTTTCTTAGGAACATCCATACCGCCAATAAGATCTGACATGAGTTTGTCTGAACTAGGGGAGTTTGTTTAAAATCTCTATTCGCGTGTCTTACTCCATCGGAACTATTTTTAGTCACATTCTGCAGATCGCAGTAATTAACTTGGTGAGTCAAATGTTATTATTACTCATAGAACTGATGGCCAAAACTATTAAAACAAGACTGACCTTGTAGTAAATTGAAATTATCCATGAAACATCTTCTTTTCTACCATCCTCTCTTCTCCTTCTTTTTTGCTCTTTCCCCCTTCCCCTTCTGTTCTGGGTGATGACTTGATCTGCTAAAGCTGCTGTCACAAGCTGACGGAGGTGGGGTAGGGGTGGGGGAGCACATTAAGATTGATGTCTTCATATTCCGAAATGCCTCGGGCCAAATTAACGTTTATTGAGTTACATCCTGATTTTCCTTTTATGAAGGTCTAAAACAGGATACCGGTCGCATCATACCAGGCAGATATTAAACAATACACAACAGCTTGGGACTGAAATATAACACACGCACACACACACACACACTCTTGATTGTTTTAGCTTTTATTGTTGATCAAGGTGGGGAGCTTAACTCGTAAGAATAGGATTACGTTGTTGTTCCGATGATTGCGGCGTCCACAAATGAAACTTTGATGAGGGTTGTGCTTCCACCTCCTTATGGCTGTTGATGATCCATTAACAGTTGTCATAACACCGGAGCGTAATTATTCTCAAGCCAGGGGGGATACATAACTGCATCTTCAGTTCGACGCGATCTGAAGGCTGCGGCGCATTAAGACACCCTCAGACTGACAGAGCAAATATTTGCGGCGTCTATTTAAACGGGAGGTTTATTAGGGCGGCAGAGTGGGCCGCTTGTCATTTTCTACTCGCAGACGCGCCAATAGCTTTCCGTCATGTTTAACTTCTCCTCAGGAGTAAAACCCGAGCTGTGGTGCCGTAGAACACTCTGGCAACAAGAGTTGGGACAGATGCTCAAGTGACTGCTCTGTTTCAATGTTAAATTAACCAAAACCCTTAAAGCCTGTGTGTATATTTTCAGTCTCCTTAGTTCTTATGTGCATTAACAGATTTTTTGAATTTCTAGTCCACACACAGCAAATGTACAGTACAGTACTCGCAGCCAGTTTTAGATTTGAACATCCCTGGTATACGCAGATAATGGATTATGTGCACCATAGCAACAAAACCAGTTAGAGATGGCCTATAATTAGCCTAAGTGAAGCTGTACCTCTCCATCCTACACACACACACACACACACAACGGAAAATTGAAAAAAAGTATGTTTAGTGGGAGTTTTGCTTTGCCTCTTAAAACGAGTTAGAGAGCTGCAAATTTACTGAGCGGTTGTCTCTAATTCAAAAAAAGGGAGATAAAAGCCTGTCATTAAATGAGGTACAGGGTTGCACCTTTTTGTCACCTCCTTGTCAAACACCAGTCATCAGACGTTACAAATGTGGACCTTCTTTACTGAAAGTTTAAGTGCCGGGGATGTGCGTATAAAAATATACCTTCTAATCGGTTGTGACTCCAAAACTGCAGTATTTTTCAGAGATGTTTGGACATTTCACCGTTCATAATAAAGGTTTTGTTGTTTGAATTCTACCCTAAACCCGGCAAGAAACAAGGAGAACAGAGAAACCTGATGACAAGGGAGAACGAAGAAGGAATGTTGCACCGTCACTGCTTATTTTCATTCCAACTTTATTAAAAATTTGCACAAGTCAAACTGAGCCGACTGTATCATTACACTGATAGTCTGCAGAGCTGAATTCAAAATGAAGACTTCAGTAAATGATTGACCCGAGGAGTTGCTCTTACTCTCTTTGTCAGACCTCCGTGAAGTTATGCGAGACCATGGCATCTTCCTAGTTTACTCAAATGATCAATCAGCCGGACAAGGTTCTGACTCTGCAAGACACCTCTAATTTCCTACAGCATAACGGATCTTCGACACTGCCCTTTCTTTGCCTTTTTCTCTTGTCTCCTTCCTCAAACAGACAATTGGTTTGTATTGATTTCTTGAGCATCATTCCCAGATGACTCATCCTCTCGCTTTGGGAGTCTGGCTTTGTGAGGAAACACTTTCTTCAGGTTTCCTGTTCTACTTTAGGGTGATGCTTGTCAAGGTGGAAGGTCCTGTCTGGGCCTTGAGGCTCAGAATAGTTGCTTGTGATAGTAGGTGGGAAAGATTTATAGAGTATTCGTTCTTTAAGAGGAATAACAACATCTTTAGTGGGGCTGAGGCTGGCAAGAGGTGTGCTGTGGCGCCCCTGAGGAGCATTTGGCCTTCCTCGACTGTTTTGTAAGCATTTGACAGGTGAAATAGTGTGGGAACTGCGGGGAGTGTTGCTTTAAAATGCTTTTTGTTGCGCTTGTCGGGGATGTGGAGGTGCCTGGTGAATGCTCAATAGCTCTGTAGGAGCCACTGGTGAATGGTTGAGTGCTGGGGGGGAAAATGGCTTCCCGCAAGAGCTGTGCAGATTGTTGCTGAGGCTCCTTCTTTGGGGAAACTGTCCGCTGCTCTCTCCCCCCCAACTGCTGACTCCCACTGAGGAGTGCAGGAACAGGGTTTTTTGTTATTGATTGATCAGACTGACATGTACTTTGCCTGTTTCTCAGCCTGAACCATTTGGAGGGTCGCCATGCGAACTGATGAGCCACATGTTCCGCCGAAGCCCAGCTCGCCCCTCTTAACATCCACCGCCTGGGGAAAAGACATGCTATGGAGTTTATTGTAATGGCACAAAGCTGTCTCGCTGTCCACACTCATTTTCATTGTTTTCGCTGTTGTGTTCCATGTGTTATGGAAATCACAGTCAGTTGTAATTTTGTCCCTAACAAATATGCTATTAATCATACCAATAATTGCTTTGTTCACCCGCTCTCCGAGTTTTCTCCACGTCCCTTCGGGCAGTAAAGATCCAGCAGGGCTTTTTCAATAATGGAAAGATGGTTTGGGTGAGGCATGGTGTTGGAGGATGAGTCACCCACGTTTTGATGATTGGGGCAATGGCAGGGTCAAATGGGGTCCTGAGAACCCAGAAAAATGTGGGGCGCTTCATGCTTCCTTTCGCCTTGATTCAGAGTGTTTGTCTTAGTGTTACCAAAGAGGATGAGAAGAGTTGAGGCAAAGATGCGACGGATGGGAAACCAGGCGAAGATTTTGAGGTAAGACAGAGAAGAGAAGCGAAGAGGAATGGATAAGAAGAAATGGTTTACGTCGAAGGAAAGGACCGATGGAGGATATTGGATGGATAAAAGAATGTGAGTTTTGCGGGAATAGCTTGTGGTTGCTTTTAGAGACGGAGAAAGTAAGGCAGAGAGTGAAGCGGAGAGAGGGATTGTTCAGAGCCAGCGCCTGGCGAGGGCCATTGTTCATCCTTCCCTTTTGAGCTGAAGGAGACAGGAGAGTTTCACACGCCACTCGCAGGCATCCTGCTGGGCAGCCCCGGAAGGGGGCTATTGCAGCCGGTAAAGAAGGCCTGGCCATAGGGATAAATTACTCTGAATGGAGGGGTCTGTGTTTGCCGTTTTCTCCTCTTTTTCTAAAAGGAGCCAGAGAGGGAAAGAATTCAACCCCAACCACAGGTTGTCCGCTTTGCTTCTGGAAAGGCTCTGCCTTCCAAGTCACCAATTTAACATCCCTCCACCCCCATCGCCCTCCAAACTCTCCACTCCCACCTCCTCTGGAATGCTCCGGGGTTTTGTTGTCCTGCAGGGACCGGGGAGTGTGTGTCTTATGAAACTTCATAACTTCAAGATGTATTCTTATTGTGGAAAGGGCAATAAAATTAATCCAATTAATGGAACATTTGAATTACTTACAGACAATTCTTGAATGACATTATAAAAAATATATGCCCATGACCCCTTTAGGTCTTTTGTCTATTCCCCTACTACTTCACAAATTGTTTCATATGTGAACAGACTTTTAAGTTGCTGTTTCAGTGACAATGATATTGGTCAGCATGTTTTGAAGGGGTCTGTGGAGGTTGCCAATCATCCAGGTCATCTTTCTTCAAGAAGGGTTAAACCTGGGTCAACTGGACTTGCTTGTAGGTCTGTGTTTCGAAGGGGTTCTTTCTTGGTGAAGACTTTGACAGGGATGTAATTCAGCACTTATATGGCAACCTACTTGAGCTGCTTTTAATGAGAATATGTCTACAAGTATGCTGATTTTGTACATACATTGCACCAACTTCAGAAAAAGAAAAAAGTTCAAACAGCCTCACTACCAATCATGATACCCGACATGGTTGCTAGAGGATTGGGGCGGTTTATTTTGTGACAAAACTGAATAAAAAATATGAACTTGGATGCCAAACATGGCTTTGTTTCCAGTTGGAGCAGTTTCCGGATGGATTTGCCTGTGATGATATTATTATTGACTTACCACAGAAATATTAGTGTATATGATGATGTTAGATTAGCAAAACAAAACTGCACTGGAATGTTTTACAGATGGTATTTTTATGCGCAACGTTTCACCATAAAGTTTACTGTGTGCACGTTAGTGTGTTTTTTTTTTTTTTTTTTTTTACGCGTGTGTGGGCGTGTACATCTGCGCGTGCACGTGTGTGCGCTTGTTCGAGTCCTCCTCGTAGTTAGCAGCTCATTTTAATGACCGTTGGACTGATGCAGAAAACAGAGAGGTCAATATGCTGAAACTGGCAAACTCTCACTCGGAGATCTGAATTTTACAAGCCCGGTTTTTGCCCCAAATCCCAAATGTTAACATCATAGAGCGTCTGGTGCCAACATGGAGGAGGTTAGAGCTGCGGAGCGGGGCCCTTCATGCTGCGTCAGTTTATAACTGGATATTACAGAGCTGGACCTCGGTGCCTGCTCTCCTCATCCAGTCAAAGCCCATAAAGTGAGTTACAGCTCGCCCGCATGGAATAATCTCCTCTTATTACACTTATCCCTTCACAGTGAGTTCACATTCACAGACATGGACCAAATGGAGTTGCTAATACTGATCTGGCGTCCGGTGCAGCCATGAGGCCTTTTTCAGGAACGCTGTCTTTGCTCGAGATCAAAATTTGACCGCTGCCATTTTGATGCCTTACAAAGCTCAGACAAATATTTGTACAGATGAAAACATTGTTTCCACTGGTTACATTTGGGTGATGTTCTCATATGTGTACAATGGTACAATGAAATGTCAATAAGGGTGGGATGTGATTTCAATATTGGGGGATAAAAAGTAGATAATATGGTGAAAAACATTTTCTTTTAACCTGAAGGTTGAATTTTACAATAAAATTTGGAAATGTACAATTTACTCTCCTGATGACTGCTATGGATGAACCAGTCGATACAGACCATAGTTGATTGGTTATCCGCCAGTTGTTACCAATCAGATACATGAATTCAGTCAAGGTGGAGCCCCAACAATGCTTTTAGCACCACAGCAATCCCATCCAGACCAGTTATCTTACATAAAAGATTCCAGTGAGTTCCATGCAGTGAAGACATTTGGTGAAAAGGCAGCATTGTTGGCAGATACTCGAGTACTTCTGACTGTCTTCTTCTTGAACTCTGAGCAACAGACTTATTGGATTATTTTTTTTCTGTAGCTTTTGCAGTCCTTTGGCAAGCTTTTAACCAGGAAGTAACAGTCTGTATCACAGCTGATCAGACATTTAAATGGCAGCCAGTTAACAAAGGTACAACCTACAGATTTTGTAGGAGTATTCTGCTCTAAAGATGTGTTCATTCAGTTGTATTAAACACCTCTGTTCATAGATAATAATTGCTTACCAGTGTCCTGCAGCCAAATCTGACTGGAAGCGACAGTGTTCATGCTGTTAGAGAGCTGTTAGAGAGGTTTGTTGTAGTTTCTCTTCAAGGCTGCCACAGACTTAGTTTGATTTGTACAATTTGATTTGAGTTTGATTTCATTCTGTCAGCATGTGGCCCCAGAGCAGGTGATCGATAAATCCCAGAGAGAGGCACCGATCTCAGGGGGGGCGTTCTGTTGCAGGGAGGGTCCGGGGGTTGTTGGAGGTTTTGGCTCAGACATGCGGCTCGTGTAGCACTTACAGACTGACTCCACTGGACTGGACTCGATCCAGACACCAGTTACACACAAGAGAGAGAGAGCAAAAATCTAAAACTTCACCAGCAGCCTTTGTGTGTGTGCTGCAGAGACATTCTGCTGGACATGGTGAAACTGTCTGAAATTTCAGACTTCAGTAGACGGCCAATTCACTTTCAGTGCACCTCTCTGTTTTCAGTTTTAATTCTACCTGGACCCCGGTTCAAGCACGGCGATGTTAACATTCCCGTTGGTTCAGCTACTTTAATTTGAGCTGAGTGAGGTCCACCGCTTTTACAACCCTGAAACATGGTTTTGATTTGCCTCCGCAGAACAATAGATGTTTGCAGTGGAAATGGGTCATTTAGTTCGGGGTTTTATTGGACATTTTTGAGGTTTGCATCCCATGGCGTCAATGTAGGAATCTTTTTATTTTTCCTCTTTTTGAAGCTCGGTTTAGAACAAATAATGAACACATCACTCATTGGTGTCTCTCTTAGGGCTGGATGTTGGCACTGATCTCCAGATTCTGGTGTCAGAATATCGCAAAAAATACCCAAATTCCCAGAGACCAAGATGTCTTCAAACGGCTATTACTTTCAAACCCATACTTAAACGGATTACAAAGACATAAAACAGTAAAAGGTGGAAAATACTCTCTTTAAATGACTGAAACTAGTGGTTTCAACCCTTCAGCCAGTCAGAGCTGAAAGATACAAATTCTTGATTGACTGAAAACCTTCTAAAAATCTACTTTAGGCAATCAGGTGTGGGCAGAACAGGGCAACTGGAAAATAAGGACTGTGAGCACCCAGGATCTGGATTGCACTGACTTAATCAATCAATTGATCATCTAAACGCTTGTTAATTAGTTAAAATGGAAGGATATGGTGCAGTTTAAAAAGATGGATCTTGGGATTTTTCAGAATCGATGCCGCGTAACCCAATCGGAAAATTTCAACCCCAACTGGAAAAAAAAAATTAAAAAAAACATCTCTTCCCAGGAAGGAACGCTGAGCTCTAGGCTCAGCTGAATCTCTGACCCGTGTATCCCTGACAGAGGCCCCTGTTCAGGGATTTTGGGGCGTTAAAGTGGGGATGGTGGGGATTTGCGAGTGTGTGTGTGTGTGTGTGTGTGTGTGTGTGTGTGTATGCATGTGATGGAGGTGGCGGGGGGGAGGAGGAGGAGGCGGGTGGGTCAGCTGGCCAAAGAGACAATCTGTGGATTAGAGCAAGCTTGGACACCAAGTGCTCACTCAGCACATTACCCAGCAAGTCCAGTGTTCACAGCCAGAGGCAGAGCTCAGTGCTCCTCTGTGTTTACACTGCCAGGCGTGACACACACACACATCCACACGCACACACACACATGCAATCCTATTCATACTAAAGCCAATACGAATTTGCACCGAAGTGCTAAAAGTCTCACACTTTACTGCAAATCTGCAGCGATGCTCTTTGAACTGAATGTTTTATTCCAACTTTAAAGTCCAAGCTGTTCAAAAAGTTGTTGAAAAATTGAGGTTCCTGTGCGGCTTCTTGCGTTTGAAGTACGTATTGATCAAAAAAATGAGTCAACAAGGCTATATCTGTCTTTTCAAAGGAGGTCAAAACTATCTTTTTCTCCTCGCAGCATCCCTTTCATCTCAGCGGCAGGGCGTTCACGCTGCTGCCTCAGCAGCCGTCCAACAAATAGACCCCGACTTTCACTCTCTCCGTCTCTCTTTGCCCTCCTCTCTGACATCATGCAGAATGCTCGCTTTCTCACCCACACTTCATAAAAACACCACAGGAGTCCTTCAACGCAGGCTCACGACTGTCAGACGTGCAGCTGTTCGTCTGCCTCGCACCATCTCCCAAACCCACCCTCTCATACGCAGCCTCCATCCCGTGCAACAGCTTCATCATCAGCATCTTGCGTGTTTGTCCCTGTTTTTTTTAATACGCTTGTCATCTTTGTGGAAAAGTAGTCGTCCAGTTTCCCGTTCAGTCATTAAATCTTTAAAACGGACTAAATGGAAGTAGTTGTGATGGATATTTTATGCGTTTTCTCTTTGATCATAATACAGAGGCCTTCCCTCATTCGCATACTGTATACAGTACACACACACATGTTCACACACGCACATATACAGTATGTTGAGACCCAAAGCCACATAAGTACAGTGTGCAGAGGCCAGAGTCCTCACAAAGGGCTGACAGTAGTGGAAAGTGAAACGTAGTACGACACGCTTGCCCCTCTCCCTCCTTAACCCTTTCATGGCCCTGTGACCAGACAGACCACACAGCATAATACGCACAGCGAGATGCGGCCGTCCAAACACTGACTTCATCCGCTGTAGATGTTATAAATCCTGAAGGAAAAAGTCTGCCAAGCTGGACAGAAAATGTAACTTTCCCAGGACAGACCGATTCACTTTAGATATCTCACAGAATGACAAAGAGGTTTGGTCCAAAGTTTAAGTGATTAGACTTTGGCTGTGACTAAAGCCTGACAAATACTTGATTTTTGGCGCTGATGGTGACACCGATATTGGGAAGTATAAAATTCCGATATGGATCTATCAGCAAATAGTCTTCATATATATTCATACATAAATAAACAAATTTTTCTGGCACTGATCCCTCAAATGTGGTTATCAAACATTTGTGACAAAGACATGTAATGGAGGGCGGATATCTTGCTGTACTGTAAACCTCGCTGGGAGTTTAATAATTATAAATAACTATACATAAGACACACATACGGGTCATAACTAATAAATCTAAATGATCCCAAGCATCTTTTTATGCATTATGTCCTGTAGAAAAAAGTTTCATATCAAACAACACATACATATATACTGATATATCTGTAATAGGCCAATATCGGCCAATGAAATTGTCCTAATGATATATCGGTTGGGCTCTACATATAACAGATTTCTGATCTTCATAATTGGTCAATAGTTTTTGTAGTTTTTATGTAGTATTTTATGCAAGTGTCATGTAGTTTTTATGCAGAAC
Organism: Argyrosomus regius; assembly: GCA_946959425.1. NCBI lineage: Eukaryota > Metazoa > Chordata > Actinopteri > Sciaenidae > Argyrosomus > Argyrosomus regius. Next base: position 29,671,483 of record OX336882.1, read on the forward strand.
AGAAACTACAAATTGCAGGCCGCAACAACTGCGATTGGTCCACTCGGTGTGCGAGACGAAAGGAAGAGTGAGGGATAGAGTTTCAGTTTCATTCGCCATGGTTTACACGAAAAAGAAAAAAAAAAAATCAACAAAGTGGCACAGAAAGCTCACCGCCAACTGCCGTTTTGGCTCTTGTTTATTTGCAGAGCAGCTCAAGACACACCAGCACACGAGTATAAACGCTTACAGCGGTGTAGCTCACTTCACTTAGAGCGCACGTACAACCATAAATCAACCTTAACCTAACACACAGTATAGTACAAAACACATGCAATCACACGAAATGATAACCTAAATAGAGAACAGTCTGATGGGTTTTGTGTGCTGGTAGGAAGAGCGTTGCATTCATGCTGTTTGTCATAAAATCGAACATGGAAGCTAAATGATGAACAAATAGAAACATTTCTGGAGGCTGGAGCTTTGCGAGAGTTGGAGGCTTGTTCAGTGTTGGAGGAGATTTTCACTCCGCTGAGTGCATCCTAGTTGTGTTGCATTTTTCAGATCTTGACACTTTGCCCAGAGAAAATGAGATTTGGGGAGGATTATGTTGGATTATCTCAAGATGTTGGCAGATATTTTCACTAGTTTGAAGTAAAACAACACGAGAAAATACATTGAAACATTTACACTCTTCTCTCTGTGCAGATAGTTCTGCCTTTTTTCCATCTCTCTTTTTTTTTTTTTTTATTTGATATAAGTCACACACCCCTCCACCCCCTCCACCCAAGTGCCAGCCCACATGCCCGTCCAGCAGCCATCCACTCATCCCTGGCCAAGTCAGTGTTATCTTTGAACTGACTTCAGAGAAACTGCTGGCCAGCCGTGGATGATGGCTGTGTGTGCGTGCGTGTGTGTGTGTGTGTGTGTGTGTACAGTATACAGCTCCATAGCAGCACTATCCTTTCATTTCCCCCCCTCGTTTGATCTCGTAGGCCTTTATTTTTAACCCTCAGCAGCAGGACGATGATATATCACAAAGCGTGTAATTATGTTGTTTTCGCTCATTTCAGGGGAATAAAGGACAGTATCCTCCCACATGCTTCTGGGTCGCACTTAGTTAATAGGCAATAGACTTGGCTGAGTGTGTGTGTGTGTGTGCATGCCTGCCGTTCTTTGCACGAATGAAGCACTGCACACGGCGAGGTCCTGCAGAAATGAGGTCCTGTAATGAAGACTCAGGTCAGGCTGGGGGGGGGTGTTAACATGGTTTGGCCTTAAAGGCAAGCCAACACACACACACACACACACACACACACACACACACACACACACACACACACTCTCTCTCTCTCTCTCTCTCTCTCTCTCTCTCTCTCTCTCTCTCTCTCTCTCTCTCTCACACACACATACCCTCCTGTTGAGTTACGTCACGAGGAAAGTGATTGAGCGCCGCGCCGCGATAAGAGCGGAGTTTTTAATGAAAGTCTGAGATGAGCAGGCGTGAAAAGAACCCCACTGCCAACCAACTGCTGCACATTTCAAACACTCCCGTGTGAGTGTGTGACCAAACCGGAGGGATGAGCTCGTGATGACGGGCCTGTCCAGGAAGATTTTTCTTTTTTTTTTTTTAAGCAATGCTTTGAAGATTTGACATCAGCTCTCAACTTGTTTGTCTGGTGCTTTGTTTACATACTTGAGCGTGCAAACCGGATATTTTAAGCGATTTTAAGAATTTCCCCGTGTGCATCTGCTCATGCATGTTGTTCCCCACACACTTTTTTCCCAGCGCGGCTCAACATGTGCTGCTGCGGTTACCAGCTTTGCCGCATCAGGGCGGCCTGACCTACGGTGGGCAAATTAGTAGGTGGAGATGAGCCGATGGAGAGAAGAAGAAGAAGAAGAAGAAGAAGGGGGAACAGGCGGGGAGGATGAGCTGTTTGGCATCTTGAATCCAAGTCAGCGTAACCCAGAGCCATCATAACCGCAGGGAATTCAGTGAATGCGTCCTTTGAGTGTTAAGAGTATAGCTTTAGAGCTTCCATATGTTGTAAAGGAGAGCAAATGTGCAGATAAAAAGGAGCGGGAGCCTGGGAAACGGTGGATACGATCGCTAAAGCTCAGCCAATCGATACTTTATATCACAATATAACAACTATTTCTTTTTATTAATTTTTTAGCCTCTTCAAGCTCATTGTTGTGGTTTGTGGAACATTTGCTGTATTGTTCGCTTTTATCAACCTCGTTTCCAGCAGTAACAGCCATCCGTTTTCTGAGAAACCCCACGTACCCACTCAGGACCAAATGGCAAACATCTAGGGATTGAGTCTAACACCCTAAAAGCCAAAGATAAAAGGGATTTGTATGTCGGATTTGGACGTAATTTTCTGTATGTGGACAGAAACCCAACTCCAAATTTATGCCGTTGTTTCATCTCTGCTTGATTCCTAAATCAAGAACTCTTTGCAAACACATTAAAGTTCTTTCTACCGCTGTACAAGAAACAGAAATTCAATTGTCCTTTTATTGCAGCTTCTCACACCTCATAACACACAAGGCTCGTCTTTCTCATAAAAGTCTGGGAGACAAAAGGTTTGAAAAGAAACTAACCTTCATCCGCTCTTAGTGAAGCTGAAAATGCAGAGAGAGACTTTTTGGCTTTCGCCTCTGATGCGCGTTTGCAAATGACGTGCAGCCGTCCGCTTGACGGTGAGCGCTTTGACTTATCGGCGTCATGCGAACAGAATTTTACAAGTATTGAAAGACTGTTAGAAGTCTAACGCTGGCGTGTGGTGACGCCTTTGACACCTTTGTTACTCTCTCTTTGAAGCGTCTCGCATTCCGATGTCCACCCACCCAATCTGATTGTGATAGACAAGATAGAAGATAGAAGATGACACAATCTTCTGTGTGAGAGAAGGTCAAATTATAATTAGACAGGTTTGTTTTTCAGGGAAGTAACACCGATAAGCCAAAGATTGATTTCTTTGCTTGTATAAAACACGTTCTTTCGTATTACCCATCCCAATATGTGTTGCATTATCCAACATAATCTTGAATACTGCCTAACCGTAACCCTGACCCTAACTGAGTCATTCAAAACCATTATTTTAATGTTTCATCACAGTGTCACTGGGAGCAAATTAGTCTAAATGATGTTTAAGCCTTGGAGAAAAGTGTCCATCTCAATAGAACTACTTTCAATCTTCATTTGGTGCAAATGTAGGACATAAAAAGACCAAAATAGACGTCGAATGCGACGTCTTGACTGTCTGTTCTGTGTTAAAGCTTTAGCCTTGAGAAGAGAGTGCTGTGTTTTGTGTTGCATGTAGCCCGGTGGGGTTTTTATTTGTACCCCTGCCATGTATCTGCTCGAGTTAATCAGCCCTAAAATGTCCAATAAGCCCGTTCTAATCTACGAGGGGATTCGGTTGTAGTGTTTTGCTGCCACAAAGGAAATAACTTCCAGTGAGTGGAAAACAATTTGATTTTACAGAAATCGTTTTGAATATTGCAGAAATGAACCAGATGGAGTTAACGGTTAATTGGCCAACTAATAAGATGTCATGAAATGTTAAGATCCTGGGCTTAAAAGCAAGACTCACTGAGAGATTTGTAAAGTAATAAAAAATAAACTGTCAGATAATCTTTCTGTGGAAATCACCAAATGGTTGAATTCACTGCTGAGTGCCTTTGTGACAGTCAGATGGATTTAGAAAAGGCAGTAAGCTGTAGCTTGCCATGTTTAATCTCTTATTTACACATAATTAATTAGATTTATCATTCAAAGAACCAATGTGTGGGATTAAGTGGCATCTAGCAGTGTGGATCTCTAAATTTTAAACACACTGGACCTTTTGATTTATGCTGAAGTAGGCCGGATGTGGTAAAATATGATTTATAGGATTTAAAGTAAATACATTGAACTGGGAAACTTATGGCTAAATTCCACCGGGCATGGATACGATGTGTTCTCTGGGCGCCGCGGCTGCCGGAGCTAATCATGGCAGTTCTAGTCGATGTTTCAAACCCCACCGGAAGCACCGTGGTGCGGTTCCGAAGCAGTCTCGGCAACTGTTTTTGACACCCTGTACAAACTTCCAATCGTAAAAGCAATTTAACTACGTAGCACATTTAGAGGTGCATCAACCAAGAAAAAAATGAGCAATTTATTAAAGTCTGCCAGGCAAAACACTTTGAAGTTGAGGTTTGAAGTTGCGTGGAGAACCAAAGCAGGTACATGGTATTGGTAATTTCCTGTATTCTTATTTAAACAAGTCACTACAGCTAGAAGATTTCATACATAAATATAAAGTCCTAAAAACAGGTGTTCCAAAAGCTTCTCTTCTGACAGTCATATTTGAAACAGTATTTTCATCATTCCGTACCAAGAAAGCCAAAGCTCTGTCGCAGTCCTCTCTGTCCATTGTGAATCGTGAATGACAGTTATTACAGGTGAACAGCCGTCTTGTATACACCCCGGTTCAGTCAGCGGTCTCACACAGGGTAGAAGCGACGGAGGATGAACATTGTTGCCTGACAGCGAGGTTGGACGCCAGTTGTGTCCATTCTCATTGTGCAGAGCGGCGCGACGCCGTGCAGCGCAGCTGAATGCAGCTGGTTTGGGACGGTTCTGGCCGAACAGTTGCCGACACGCTGGGACGCAGCTGTCTCTGCGAACGCGGCACTTTTTACAGCTCGACACCAGCAGCGCGAGGGTGGCAGGAAGACAAGAGAACGGACAAAAGGCTTGACTCATTCCCTCCATGCTCCCCACCTTACCCTTCGTATTGTCAGATGGTTCATTTTTTCTCCTCCCCAATTTACCGCTTATCACTTTTTACGGCGGTACACTGGCACACTGAAAGAAAGACGCAGCCCCGACCCTCCAGGTAGTCTCCGGGGAGGTCCACGCCTAATTAACTGGCAGCCTTTTGACATCGTTCAAAGCGTGTGGCCACCCGCTCTCTGGGCTGGGTTACCATTGTGTGTTTTGGCCCCACTGCTCTCTCCTCAACTCTTCACACTCGTCATTTAACAATTTAACAACAGCAAATTGTGAAAACGGTGAAACAGAGGTCGGATGCCACCTGGTTAGATCTGAGGCTCCTGCGACGTGGCAGCTTCCGGCTCGGTTTGGCTCGGCCGGCCCGCTTGCTGTAGGTGGGTCAGGTTTAGGCGTGGTGTCAGGCACGGATTGCGGGATCATCTGTTTGCCTTTTGTGTGTGGGGGTGTGTTTGGACCACCTGTCTTGTTCCACACCAGGTCTGTTTAGACAGTTTCAGGCCGTAGTAACCAGCAGTGGAGGATCTTTGGTGGTCTTTGTTTTCTTTTGCTCTGCTGGAGGTTCTTTCTGACTCACACAGCTCAAACACACCGGCCTCTGGCAGCAGCAGCAGGTGAAGGGAGAGCTTAAGCTGTCTGTCTGCCTCACTTGTTGGCCTGACATCACCTGTTATTGGATCGAAACGGGAGAGTTCCTCCTTTCTCAGTGGGCATGAACTCTGTACTCGGTATGAACTCACCTGGGGTGTTTGTGCGTTTGATGTGGTGACTTTTATTGACCTATAAACAAACCGGGAAGCTTTTTTTTTTTTCACTGTTCAGTAGCAAGTGAGATGATTTGAGCACAGAAAGGGGAGGCAACACCAGAATTAATTGAGTAGCGATCTAAAAATTAGACCTCCAATGTCAGCTGGAATCTGCTGCAGCCCCTGCACGATCCTCACCAGTACTTTCAAAATAAAAGAGGGCAGAAAAGGCATTGTTTACTTTAATTATGTCTATTAAAAATTCAGACAAATTGCAGTGAGCTCATGCAGCACCTCACCTGACCTGCGTCGAACCGATCCACCCACAAAAATGTGGCTCAACAATGTCCACACGTAGATTTAGACCGACGTCTATCCTCGATTAACGCTAAGCTGAACTAAGCTGACTGTTCCTGTGGCGCCGTAACAAACAAACCACACACACGCTTCCAAATTCTCTTTCCTGGAAGGCTTTTATTGTGAAAGTCGGCTAAGAAGAAGCACGATAACATCGCAAAAAAAAAAAAAAAAAGTTCTGCTGTTCTTCGGCAGCACTTTGTCTCCGTGACTCTCGTGTCTGTTTTCTCCTAAGTCAGCTTTTCGGGCAGTTAAAAGAAATTCTGCAATTAACAGCTCAGGTGCTTCTAGCGGTCTGCTCCACTTAAAAAATCCTTTAATAGACTGAATGATGCATTGTTGCTAAACTTGCACTTAGAGCTCAAAGTGATCCACTGTCTCTACAAAACAGCCTCGGCATGTGATCTCCCTATCTGGGTGATGCATCAGAGGCTCGTCATGCAGGCGCTTCTGAAAGCGCCAGGCCTCTATGGCTGGCTGCTGCTGCTGCTGCTGCTGCACGGTGTGTGTGTGTGTGTGTGTGTGTTTGTAGTCTTACATAACAATCTAGTGAGTGACTACGATTGTCTCTTTACTCCTTAAGTAGGTTCATGCTCCGAGTATAAAGGAGATCTCAGTCCGCCCGCCCGGTTGTGACACACATTCATACTCGCCTCCTGAACTAATTATCTGCGTGCTGATCGCCTCGTCTCGTCGCTATCGGCCTCATCAGTTAACATCGGGGGACTTTTTGCTGCCTTGATCCGACTTTTGAAGTGCCGATTATTTTTGGTGGCACAGTTACAAGACTAACTGATCTTTGCATTGTTTATTGATACTGAGCTCATCAAAAAAAAAGTTTCTCTCCCACGACGTCATAAAAGAAAGCACATATTTACCCCCATGTGGGACAGTATTCACAACATCATGCATATAACAATGTTCTTTTTCTGTTCTGACAGCTTTGAGAGTTTTCTGTACTTTAAAAAGTACCGTGAGTGTACGGTATCAGTGGTGGGGGGCATCATTTTTTGTGACACAATATTGATAATTTGTGCTGTATTACTGACAAACTGGTGCTTCCTTTTTCCATCTGGCAGATATTTTAAGTGTTTCGCTCTCTGACAACTCAGCTTTTTGTCTCTGAAATATGTGCATCAAGGTAGAGCGAGTTGTCAACTCATCAGATGGTTGGCGGTTCGATCCCCGGCTCCTCCACTCTACATGTTGAAGGGTCCTTGGGCAAGATACTGAACCCCAAGTTGCTCCTGAACGCCACACCATCGGTGTGTGACTGGTTAGCTCCTAAAACTGATGAGCAGTTGGCACCTTGCATGGCAGCCAATACCATCACAGTTTCAAATCTAACTGTTTAAAGTTGTGAAAAAGCAAAACGGATTTAACTCTTACTTTGGAACAACATCTTGAGATATATTTTAATCTTACGTTACACGTAGCACAGGATTTCCATTCAGCATATTGCAAAATGATTTGGATGCGTGCACATGCACGTGCAGTACGGTGTGTGTGTGTGTGTGTGTGTGTGTGTGTGACGGTTTCCCGCTAAACTCCGTAAGTTTCTTTGGCTCTGGTCGGAGCCAGTGGCTTCTGCTTTTTAAAGCATGTTTGACAAATGCGCGGCCTGTGATGTGGCTTCGTGTTGACACAACTTCTCCTCCAGCTCACAGACTCTAATTTAGCTCTGTGCAAACTCGCTCACACACACGCTCTCACATATTTGAATAAAACACACATATGCTTAAAGTTACAAATCCATCACAGCTCACAACACCGAAGTATAAGCTGCCAGTGTTGTACTCTGGAGTTATCAGGAATTAGCCTCAGTTGGGGATTTTCAGGCTCTGGTCTGTACCTGTCTGTCTGGGATCGCTCTGCCTGCCTGCCTGTCTGTCTGAGGGTAAACTTGCATGCCCCCCAGGGGTCCGAGGACTGGAAGGAACTACAGACCACGCGAGAAAAATTAGAAAGGCAACTTTTTAATGACAGGAAGACTCGGATGACGCCATCGCCCGTTTCCCTCCCCGTTAGCTGAGAGTTCTGGAAACGCGAGGAAGAGGAGGGGGGGCAGGAAAAAAGCAGGGAAGAGAGGAGAGAAAAGAAGGGGGGAAGTGTGAAGAGGGGATGGTGGAAAGACAAGAATGAGGAGAAAGAGAGGGAAATAAAAAGAAAGAGGCCATTAATTTAGTGCTGTGGGAGGGATCTGAAGGTTACTGAGCTCTCTCTGCCAGGCCCTCCTGGGTTGACTGATGCCTTTGTGAGGAGGCCAGGAACCACACACACACACACACACACACACACACACACACACATGCGCGTTCCAAGAAAACTCTGGGTTTGTTGCGGCAGGCCAGTTTCAGCAAAATAGACACACATACACACACAGATGGTCATTAATGGGCTTCAAAGTGAGAGCAAAATGGGAAACCTTAATTTATTTCCTCTCCTGGATGTGATTTGCCGTGTGATGCGTCTGAAAATGTGGTGACGCCGTGTTTTTTTCTCTCCGCTGTGGTGGGAAATCAGGGCAGAGCGAACGTATGGATGTGTGTGTGTGTGTGTGTTGATGTATTTTGGGATGCCGTGTTTGTCTGCGTACGTATGCACACAGTGTCAGCCAAACAGGCCATATTAAAGGGCCAGTAAGCAACGTGTTGGGCTAAAAGAATAGGATGTGTTTCTTCATGTTAATGTCGTGTTATTTCTGATTCATCAAATAAAGTTTTGAGTTGTAGTTGAGGGAGATTGAAGACATCTCATAGATCCTTGGCTAAAGGTTCTCTGCCCTGCCTGGAAGTCTCAGGTCAGGGCAGAGCCCTTTCTTCATTTTTGTAGTTTTATTTTATTTCTCAGCTCTGATCTTTGCTCTTTTTCCTTGTTTACTGCATAATTTACTTTTATGGGCCTCTATGGCGAGAACGAAAGATTAAGACTTTGGCCAAATGTTCACATGAAATGGACATGTAACTTCTGGGGGGGCCGCAGATAGACATCGCTTTGTTGTCAGGGGTCACAGGCCAAAAATGTTGGAAACCACTGACCTACTGAGTCAAGAGTTAAGATCTTCGATCGTACCAGTCCATGCAAAAACATAACTGTGAAACATAAAAAATGGAACTGAATATAATGAAGCTTGCATCCTCAATAGTTTGAGTGACACCTGAATTGTTTTCTGTCAGGTAAATTGACTAAATCAGTGTCTCTCAAACTTTTTACACCGCGTAACACCTCAGAACTATTTTGACAGACATTAAAATCCAGCAGCGTAGGATGTTCAACTACAGACAGTTGATGCAGGTTTATTCCTATTAAGAAGATCATTTATCGCCGACTGAACCAGAGCTCATTTGGTAGAAAAGTAGTACTCCTGATCTGCACTTCTCTTTCCGGTATTTCCTGCTTTGAGTCCACTCGCTATTTCACGTCAGATTTTAACCAGTCGTGGATGTATCAGGCTGATATTGAAAAAAGGAAATACAAAACTTATTTTAAATAACATTCAAGTGGTGTTCTAGTTGAAATTTATTCAAACAAGTCTTTGGACTGTAGGAGAGAACCCATGCGGACACAGGAGAACATGCAAACTATACACGGAAAGCTGAGGTTTGAACCTTCTTTAGTTGAGACGACCACTAACCACCCACATATAGATATATTTCATTAATAACTTAATTATTCATTATACTGAACATACCTATATTGGCTGTTTTTTGAGGACAAGAATGAACCTTCAGTCTGCTAAATAAATCACTCGGTGCTGTTTATAAAAGACGTTGGTCCATACTTATCACAGCTGGAAACACCACCTCACTCTGAGCTGAAACCTCCTGAGGCCGTACAACTGTATACTCTTTCACGTACAACACATGTCCATGTTCTGACAGACGAGATTCATTTCACGAAAGCTATTCGTATTAAGACAAGGGCATGTTTATTGCTCTCGTATTAATCACTTACACATACGCTGCAGCATTGCCACGGGCTGAGAACGTTTGTGAGGTCTCGTAGTGTGTGGCTGTAGTTTAACAGTACACACAGCTCGTTGGAGCAGTGACAGAGAAGCTGCATGGCAGAAGGCAGCTCGGAGAAACGCTGCTGATATATCTGAGCGCCTTTAAAAACTAGAAAGAAGGACAGGCACGCAGACTGAACTGCCATTTTGTCACCACTTCTTCTTGGCATTACATTAGCTGAATGGGTGATATACACAAGGCAGAAGGGGTTATTGTGCAACCGCCGCAGAGCTGAAAACTTGAGACTTGGACTGGAGTCAGATTTCAGTCACAAAAATTACTCGAGACTTTATCCCCTGCAGATTAGACTTGACTTGAGACTCAAAAGCAAAACCATTTAAGTTTCCAGTTTTGGCCAAGTAACATTGCAGAATTCTAATCAGAAAGACAGCATCGGGCAGGCCTCGCATACCCACATAGCTTAAATATTTAAGAAGGCCCGGTCTCAGCTTTGTAAAAAACACTTTAACACAGCTTTGAGAAGAAAAGTTCAAATGCTCTGTCATTTTAATATTCAGCATTGAAAGACTTGCCCTCAAGTGACCTACTTTGACAAGATTGGAGACCTGACTTGGACTTCTCTCGACTTCCCAAGAAGAAAAGCCTCTGAGCTTATTTAACTTTATCCGCCATCACGGCAATTTAGGGAGAATGAAGCCAGGAACTTCAACTTCAATGAAGCTTGTTTTAAGTCAGGACATGGAGGACACCAAATATTCACTCTGCTGAAGACTTTCCTCCAGTACCTTTTTAAAGAATCTAGGTCTAGGTCTATCAGCGTCATAGCGAAGAAATTCCCAACGTTAGTTCTACGTACAAAAGCTCCAATCTTCTGTTGTTTTTCTCCAGCTGTGGAACAAGCATTCACATTCACATGAGCAAAAACCACCCTTGAATCCCCCGACCAACTTTGCAATGCTGGTTTTGATTCAGAGAAGTGGAACCGAGTTAGTTTTAATCATCCCGTCCAAACCCCAGACAAGTGGATTTTTTACGGCTGCAGCATAAATCAAACGAATCGCATTAAAGTACAATACCCAGATTTTTCATCACTTGGCTGTGGTTTTCTGAAAGTTTTGTCACACATAACAGAGGGAGCAAGTATCAAATCGTTAAGGAGGGTCAATATATCATAGTAAAACAAAGGAAGAAGTCACATGGGTACGAGGCATTGTTCTAGTATTGAGCTGGATTCGTGGGTTTGGCCAGAGAACACACGGAACCACAGCTCTGTCATGTGTGTTACAGTGAACCCCCTCCTCCTCCTTCTCTGACTCCTCTGCAGTTGACTTACTCCCCCTCCTCTGCTGAACGTTGTGTCGGCGCTTTCACCTCCCTGATGAGTCAATGTCGGAATCACAATTTGCTTATATAAATGCCGATAGCAGAAACAAGTCCATTAAGCTGAACATTAGCTCTAACCCATCTCTTCTTCTTCTGTGTGTTTGCAGGAGTTCAGGGCAGCGCTGAGTGTTCGTGTGGGAGGAACCACTTCACGTGTGCGGTCAGTGCATTCGGGGAGTGTACCTGCATCCCGGCCCAGTGGCAGTGCGATGGAGATAATGACTGCGGGGACCACAGCGACGAGGACGGATGCAGTGAGTTTGCAACCTTTTCACCTTTTCGTGTCGCCATCGTCTCTCTTCCCTTCCCTCTGTGTCTATCTCACTGTGACTTAACATGCACAAGATTTATTGACCCTGAATGTGTCCAGTTTGAAATTTGAACAAACACTGACGTAAGAAGCATCTGGTACTGATGATCCAAGGATGTGTCTCACTCTTAGTTTATTTGATCTGTGTGAGATTTTTTTTTTATAGCTTTCCTTGATTAATATAAACATAGTTAACCACGAAGACATTTTTCTCATTAAATAGAAGTAGCCAAACATCTCAAATGTTAAATGATGTATAAACACAAGCAGCTGTACAAGATTTTTTTTATCTAAATAAAAGTCTTAAAAATCTTGTTGAAAAAGCTCCCGATCAAAAAACAAATAAAATATCAGAAATCTGACCAGACATTTGATATATTCGCTACTTGTTTTTACAGTTTTTGACACTCAGTGCTGTAGACCAGGGATGTGCGTGACTATTCACACGCTTGCTAGTTGACTCAAGAATTACAAGTTGGTTGAACTAGTTATTGATATTTTATTAATGTACAGTACCAGGCAGCAGCACCTCTATGGTCGTAACATTTCTTTACTGTGGTCTGTTTGGGATTCTACCAACCGATTCCCCTACCCATCGAACTTCAAACTTATAAATTGGTTTGAGGTGACACTATCCAGGGCAGAAAGGTTGGCAGAACTGGTATTAAGAAGAAAATACAGAGTATGGTAAGTTTTCAATAACATTAAGCAGTGAGAAACTGACAATCAGCCTCACTGTACATGCTAACGCTTCGTTAGCTTGCCTGCTTTCTGAAAGCTGAAACATTATTCTCTGCAAGTTCACGTAATCGCTGATGCCGTGTTGTCTACTTTTTTGTCGGTGAAATCGCAAAGTTAAGCCAAGTGGCGGTGGAAAATAATATCTAATAACAACTTGAAAGGCATCGTGTATGAAGTTATGCCGCAGCAGTCAAGCAGGCATGAGTGTGAACTCTCTCTTCGTCTAATAACATGACGAACATCTTGATTTTCCTCATAATCATTCACAGCGTTCATCAGAAAGATGTTATCCATATATTTCTCAGTGTTCAGTCCATAAAGTCTCCCAGTGTTAAAACAAGACATACCGGAGTATTCATGTATTCATTTGTTCGATTTTGACTGTTCTCTGAGCGTTTCCTTCCTTTCAGACTAGTCGACTAGTCTACAGTTCAAATTTAATCAACACTGGATAACCAGCCGTACATGTTTGTTCCTCTTTTATGAATAAATCAGCAGTTCTCTTCTGAATATTATCTCTGTCCCCTCGAGCAAGTCCTCACCGAATACTCTGGTTGTGCTTGGCAGCCTCTTTGTTGCAAATTCATGCAAAGTGCATGACTTCTGAAATTTTTTTGGTAGGGAGGTACAAGTGTACTCAGGCACAGTTTTTTTTTTCCTGCACAAAGAGTCTACAATAGTAAGAAAAAATATAATTGGGCCCATATGGATCCCATCATCACCCAGTGAAACAGTGAATGGGTCACTGGTCCAGGCGGGGTAGTATTTCTGATGCAGAAGCAGAACGAGGCTGCTCTGCGTGGTGTATGCCCCGTGCAGAAAAAAAAAAAAATGCTTGAGTGACTTTTGGCACCAGACGGCGTTTGGCTGGAGGGAAGTCTTGGCAGCAGGGCCAGACAGGAGTATTTTCCTGCAGAGCATGTCAGTTTGTCAAGTGGAGGAGATCTTCACCGCTCCTCTTTTACACTTCATTGTATTGATGTGAAATGTCAGTGTAAGAGTCTTTTTTTTCATTTCCCTGCTCGCCCATAGAGCAGGCAGATGCTGCCCTTTTTATTTGACACTTCTTTTAAAGGTGTGTGTGTGTTGCTATTTTTTCCCCATCAGTCCTCCGTCACATTAAGCTAGTTAGGGGTTGGGAGAGAGGGATGCTAAGTGTTATTGATCTCCAGCCAGTTGAATGTTCAGTCAGTCTGATCGCCACGCATCGATCTGCGGTACGCTTCTTATTTAAGGAGACACGTGGAAGCAGCTGACAGATATCAGAGCATCTAGCTAGACCTTCCTAATCCATTAGTACTGTCTGATCGATCCTCAGCTCCATCGCTCCGGAGTCCAACGCTCCCCCCCTCTTGGACTCCCTCCAGTCATTCTCGTAATCACAGAGCTCATATCACAGAGATTCATGTTGTTGTAGTGGCCAGCCACTGAATACTACAGCTACAATCCTTCAGTGTTTATGTCTACACATAAATATACTATCCTGCTGCTGCCTCAATAGTGGGTGGCACCCTGGAGAATGAGTATAGTGGCACTGAAAACAATTTTGCCAACAAAAGTTTGATACTCAAGTAAGGCATTTTTTTTAAATATTAGTTCCAGCACCTAAGGATTTGATTTTTAAATTAAATATCTTTGAGTGTTTGGGACAAAATAAAGAAGTGGTGCTGTGAAAGGGGTCCCAAGATAAGTTTGAGGGCTGACAAGATGATTAAATGGATAAAAAGGAAAATAAATCAAAAATGTGTTTTATGAAATTCTTTTCATTTTATAGTTTTATCTCTTCAGGCTTCTTGCACATGAAATTATCTACGATAAAACAAATCAACTTCTATTTGCAATAGAGATTTTTTTAAGTGGATGTGAGCCAAAAAACTTGGGAAATGCAGTTATAGACGTAAAAATACAGTCTGAACATCTCTGTAACTCCAAAGATCAGGTCATACACTGTAAAAAAAAAAAACTAAACAGAACAAACAAAAAGCTGTTGTTTTCACAGTAAAAAAGCTGGCCGCTGTGGTTGACAGAATTTTACCGTAAATATGGTCTAACTTTTCTAATATCACGGTAAAAGGATGTTCGTACTGCTTCATGTATAATGTTGTTTCGTTTCATTCCATATTTTAAAATGGCTGTAGATTTTACGGTGAAAAACTGCCAAACCATGACAGTAAAAGACCGTAAAATATCCCATTAAATATTACGGTGTTTTATAGTTCTTAAAATGGCGTATAAATAAAGGTTTTGAAGTATGACTGTGTTTTACCGTATACAGAAAAACAGTCATGCTTCATGGCATATTTTACGGTCTTTTACTGTCATGGTTTGACAGTTTTTCACCATCAAATCTACAGACACCTTTTCCTGTGTACTACATTCTGTATAGAAAGATGCTCACTCCCGGTTCAAATACAAAAATTGATGGGAAAGTGTCTTCCAGCTCTCAGATTTTAATAGTTCCCGGCTGACAGGTGTGTGTGTGTGTGTGTGTGTGTGTGTGTGTGTGTGTGTGTGTATGTGTGTGTGTGTGGCCTGAAAGATCACGCAATCAGACAATGTGTTTGCAGGTGTATGTGTGTTTGCATGCGTCACAGCGGAGAGTCGAGGCCCACATGACTCGGCTTCTATTACGCTGATTAAATTAAGCCGGTCGGATCGTATAAAAAGCGAGGGAGTGAAATTTATGTTTTTTTACGACGTTTCCTAAACGCAGCGAAGAATTGAATTTACGGAGGCGCGGTTTGAGCGCACGGCGGAGAGAAAGCGGTTTTCCACGATTCAGCAGGAATGAGAGACATTTGTGTGTGTGTGTGTGTGTGTGTGTGTGTGTGTGTGTGACCGTGAGAATGTAGAAACACAATGAACACACAGAAACACACAGAAACACACAGACAAATGCTTCTTTTCAGCACGATTGTAGTGGCGTAGTTTGCGGCGTCCCGACTTTGTTTGAACATATTTATCATTTATACCAATTTAACAATTTCCAGAGGAAGCACAAGATGAGGAATCCTCGAGGAATCTGTGTGTGTGTGTGTGTGTGTGTGTGTGTGTGTGTGTATGTTTTGTGAAACTCAGGAGAATAGGAGCAGGCGAAAAGTGGCCGACTGTGTCTATGAAGCGCTCCGCGTAAACTTCTGATCTAATTACGATGTGGGAATCACATGGAAATTACATAGTGCAGATGTGGCTGGTGCATGTGAGTAAGTGTGTGTGTGCTTGTGCTTGCGTTCCCCCGTATAAAGTTTCATAGCTGCACAGAGACCAAAGAGGGAGTGGAGAGGAGAGGCATGAATTCTTTTTCTACATGCTGTGTGTGTGTGTGTGTGTGTGTGTGTTCTGAGTAAAGGATGAAGTAAGTGGTGTTGTGAATGTCAGTGTAGGAACTCTATCGTACTCTAAAGGAGTTGCTGGTGGGTGACGGTGAGGAGGAAATGGTCTTTACAGCCGGCCGCTTTCCTCTCTTCACCCCACATGTAACATCTGTATGTTTATAGTGGACCACACTGGGTAAAAAGGGGAGAGAGGAGGAGTAGGGGGGACCTTCTGTGCTGGGCGATCATAAATCTACCCATTTGAAAACAAACATGCAAAGTTAGAGGCGCACGCCGGTGCGTTTACAAGTTTTATATCCCTAACTAATGCCAGGGCTGCAGTATTTTTCATCAAAGTTATATTGAAGCTTGGATGGCAATTGGAGGTAAGAGCAGCTTGATTTGAAAAGTGCTTTGTTTCGAGGTTGTTTGGAATAAATCTAGCTGAATAAACACGGCTGAATGGGCAAAGAAAAGAGCTCCACCTAGATTTAAACTCCGTCTTTCAACGTTTTCCTTCTGTTTATCCGGATGTTGGTAGGTCAGATGTCCTTCACCCCCCAACCATGTCCTCCTGCTCTTCTTCTTTTTTTCTCACAAGGAAAAGGCACATGTACTACTTAAGTGTGTTCTGGGTCTACCTTAGGGTCTCCTCTCAAGTTGGACATGTCAAGGAAGATACCCAGGAGGCCGATCGGACACATTGCAGAACCTTCAACTGGCTCCTTTCAAAACAAAAGGAGATCCTCTGAATGTGCGAGCCCCCCTCACCTTGTCTCTAAGCGGGAGTTAGAGCCCCCCATTGCACTGTTAAAACACTAAAAAAAAAAGGCAGCACGGAGACATGAAATACAGGGCCAGGAAGTGCAGTTTGAGTTTTAGTAAACCGCAGTGGCTTATAACTTTTTTTACACAACTCTTTTACAAACAAAAGTTATGATAACATTGAGCGTACGTGCAAATGAATGAGTCGGTCCAGACACCGTGTGACAGAGCTCATTTTGGCTGCAGGTATAAACAGTCTCATTTTGTATCGTCTGGTCCTAACCACCCACATGCTCCGGCAATCTGTCTGTCAATCTCGCGCTTCATTTTTACCCTCACTTACTCAGCAGTCAAGCAATCTGTAAATTCCCAGCCATGCACGGTGACCTCCGCTTGAACTTCTGAATAAATCTGAGAAAGAAGATGCGGCGTGACCGGACAAATTAAAAGTTGAACTTCTTGAATTTCCTGACTGAAGACGATACAGGTGCCTCTGATGGGATTGCGAAAGCATTTCTGTTTTCATGCCTCGGTAGTCAAAGAGCATGAAGAGCACGTTGCGGGGTCACGCATCTCAAGGACAGGACACTAATTAGCCTTGATGAAATTAATTGAAGGCATAACTCACAGTTGTTCCATCAAATTAAAAACACCCCTTTTCTCATTGATACAGCTGTCTGAGCTCCGGGGGTGTACACAGCTCTGGATGGTGGGGGGCATGGTCAGAATAACATATTTTACTATGTTTAATTACAAGTCAAACATATGAGCTGCAAGGGACTGAATTCGAGGGATATACGTCCGTGTTGTTGGCAGTCTTGCTCTCGCCCTCGCCTTTGTGAATCCGGTTCCTATGGAAATGGCAGCGAGCGCTCATTGTGTGGAAGGCTTCGCAGTCAGAACTGAAGTGCCATGTGAATGAAAAGGGAGAAGGACGGAGAAAGTGATGAAAGGGAAGATGGCTGCTACGTGTTCTTGGCGCTTTTGGCTAAACATCTTACCACTCTCTTCATAAATCCACTCTCTACCTCACTCCTTCAAAGCTTGTTGTGTTGTACTCTCCTTTACTTGAGCATTTGAACATTTATCTTCCTGCTGTTGCCTCCCTCCATCATTCCTACGTTTACATTTTTCACCCTGGCCTCAGCCGCACCAGCGTTCGCTCACTACTCTGAGAATCCAGTCAGTTTTCAAAATAAAAGGCCCTGCTCCTGGTCGTAAAAAACAGACAAAAAAGGAAACTATGTAGCCGACTTGCTCATAAAAGAAGCACGTAAATCAAGGAAAAATGAGCAAGTTCACAAAATCTGGTGGGCAAAACACATGTGGAGGACCGACCGAAACAAGACACAATGTCACAGAGTTGTGATCGAGTGTTAATCATGTTCTTAAATGATACAAGGATTCATCTGAGACTTGATACATGTATAACAATATTTCCCGTTTTAAATGTGCTCCTCTGAACTCTCTGCCCTGAAAGTGGATACGGCAGGCAGGCGGTCGTCTTATCATGTTCGATATGTGTGTTTTTTTGTCTTCTCTCCTATCTTATCTCGCTCTCAGTTTCCTGATCTCTCCTCCCAGTTCAAGGCAATAAAATGTATTAACGCACACTGATATAAGATGTTCATAACAACAGTAACCACAGCAGATAAGACGAGGCAACCTTGGAAGACTTATACATTTTCTGTTATTTCACCATCCGTCTCCTCCCACCTCCTCCACCTCCCTCGCTTTTTTTCCCCCTGCATTTCACTTACTATTGAAGTAAGCAGGAACGTGAGCACACACACACACACACACACACACACACACACACACACACACACACACACACACACACACACACACACACAGATGCATAGGCACTGTGTTGGGAGTCCTGCTGAGTTGAAAGCAGCTGAGGTTGTGAAAGAGTAAATGCTTTCGGCCAGAGTGAGGAGACAGGACTGCAGAGAAGATAGATGTGAAGGACTGTGTGTGTGTGTGTGTTTGCAGGTGTGTGTGTGTGTGTGTGTGTGTGTGTTGGGGTCACTGTGAGATGAAATGGAAGAAAATCTCTGTTGTGCGTGATTGAAAGCACCACATGACTGTTGGCTTCCTCTGCTGTCGGTTCACACACCTCTGCGAGGTTTGGGAAACGGGTGTGTGCTAAAAACTCAAACACACTCTCATGTATACACACACACACACACACACACACACACATATGCACACATACACGCACACTTGGGCTTGAGGTCCCTCTTTTGGATGCACTTCAGGATATCTGTCAGGTATAACGGGGCCTCCTGGTGGAGTTATATTTACCATATTTATGAGGAGAATCCATTTGAACGACCCCTGTGCCGATGTTTCGAAAACATTTTAAACATGTGGCAGTTACTTCTGACCAAACATACAGTATATCTTGTTGATCACTAAAGTTAAGTGTAATAATAGAAGAATTATTCACGATTTCTGTATGTTTGTAGCACAATCTTAACCCCAGATTCCACCGGGCACGGATGCAGCGCGTTTCATGTACGCTGCAGCCGCCGGAGGTATATGCGGCCGTACTAGGCAATGTTGCTACAGAGAGAATACGTGGCTGTTCTACTGACGTCAATCTCTATGGTGCTGACAGGAAGTTGGATACAGAAACAGCATAGAGAATCTGGTCGAATTTCAAAATAAAACACCCCGTGCAAACTGCCGAGAAACAAGTTAACTACGTAGCATATTTACAGATTTAGAAGCACATAAACCAAAGAAAATGACCAAATATGAGCAAGTTAAAGTCTGGTGGGAATGTTCCACTCCGAAAGCACTCCTGGTGGGGTTTGAAGTCGCCTGGCCGGTGGGGTTTTGAGGTAAATCTAAAGCTTAGTGCCTACTGCACAAAAATAATGTCAATTAAAACAGCGATTATGTCAGATGACAGAAAAATTAATCCCATCTGATAATCATTAGAGTTGAGACATGCCCCACTTTTACAGGCCAGTTAATAATCTTGAAATTCTAACGTGAATATGGACAAATCTGATCACGTTTGATCTGAGCTTTTCAGCAAAGGAACTCTAAATTCCAACAACTCTAATCTCCAGGCGTCGGTCTTTGTTGCAAGGACTAATCTCAACCCTTGACCCACGATCAAACTTGAAACTCTTCTGATCAAAACAAGTGAGGATCCAAAAAAATCTAAAACTCAAACTGCTTCCCACAACGGCATTGATACAAACTCACACACATAAACCACAGAAAAATGAGAAATGCGCCCCCCCATGTTCTCTAATCCACAGCTCTTTGCAGTTTTAGCCAATCAGAGAGCGGCCGTGACCGCGGGAGCTCAGCCGATCCGAAGGCAGGAGCGGAGAAGATTAAGACCCCATTCCCTCCTTCTCTATGTGTCAATTTCTGACCATCCCTTCATCTTTGCCTCCCTCCATACCTCCCTCTGTCCTTGCATCCTTCTTCTCTCTGCCCTCCGACCGCTGGAAACCTGCAGACTCGACTCACTTTTCTCTTCGCTCAAGACTTTCTCATTTATTTCTCGCCATGTGGTTGAGTTGGTTACTTCACTCTGTCTTCCTGTCTCTTTCTCCCGGCCTTGCTTGTATTTTCTTTCCCGTCCTCTGTCTCAGGATATGACCGTAGTTGTTTGGACACATTAGCATAATCCTCCTCTTCTCTTTCTTCAAACGCCCTCCAACCACCCACCCAACCACCCAACCAATACTCGCTCTGTCCCTCTCCTCCGCCCCCTTCCTAAATATTTACTCCCTGCTCGGTAAATGAGGCGAGCACACTTGTTCACACAGAGGAGGACACGATGAGAGGCTGATTGAGGACAGAGAAAGAGACAGATATAAAAGGAGGGACAAAAAGCTTGTTGCTCCGGGGCCTGACTTTACCTTCTTTGTAAATCGTGTACAAGCTTGTTTGAGTAGTTGTTAAATATGTCCTTTGTGTAATTAAACACAACAGAGGTGATAGATCAAGGTTTAAAAGTGTAATGTAGAGCATATTTTAAACAGTATTTACACAATATTCTCAAATAATTGTGTCATTTTGACACTCGCTGGACTCGACAGATGTATCGATCATTAAAATAATTGTGAGATGGAGAAGATCGGTTGGTGTGCCACATGTTTTTCACTCCCACCATCCTTTCAAAGGTCTTCTTATTGATTGTCAGTGATGAATAAAACAGCAATTGTACAGGGAAAGGAGCTTTTGTTTTTCACTCAGCCGTATCACCACACAAGCATCTGCCCAAACAGAAGAAACACACAGCTGACCACAGGAGATATAAATTATGGATCGGTGAAGATAAAATTCTAGACAGCAGTACAGATAAAACATATAGAATATACCTTGATAGTAATAAATAAGTAATAGAAATAGTACAAAAATACGATAGGAACATGGGGGATAAAGACACCCACCACTATTTTTCACTCCTACCATCAGCACAATCTCAACCGAACTAGGTCATGGAGACGCTGCACAGCGGTTTATACTCCTTTGTGGCAGGACTTTATTAAGTATTGACAGAATCTAATTAGTTTAGAGCTTCCGGGTCCTTTTCCTTTCAGAGGTATTACCTCCGTAAACAGTTTTCTTAATGAGTTTATAATCTCAATCCCTAGTTTCAAGTCTTTTTCCATGTAGCATGACGCCAATTTTGTAAATTATGGCCCCATTTAGAGTATAAATAGACAATAAAGCAGGCTGTGCTTTAAGGCGTGGTGACCTTGTGATTGGCAGTTCATTCTCAGCGAGTTTGTCTAACACCGGGCTCTCAAACTCTCAAGATTCTGTCACTTTGTGGACTATTTATCTTCTCAGATCATGCCGAAGCATGTTTTAACGTATTGTTTAGCGGCCATTGTTGTTTTTTCCTGCTTGAAACCAAGCAGGCCAACTCGCGGTACCGCATCACCCGCCAGCTCCACGCTCTTTCGTCCAAATATGGTCACTTCTGGCTCCAGAAAAAACAAGATGGCCAAACCAGTGCCAAACTTAAAGCCTCCAAACGATTGTCCACAAACCAATGGGTGACGACACACTGGTGAATGTTTTTCACTAGGCAGGCTTTTTTTTTTTTTTTTCCTCCTGGTTCAAACCAAGCACAGCCCAACTCGCATTACGCCACCCACCAGCTCCACACCGTTGCCCAAATATGGTCACTTCTGGCTTTAAAAAGCTAAGATGGCCAAGCTAAAGCCAAGCTTGAGGCTTCCAGACGATTGTCCACAAAACCAATGGGTGACGTCACAGTGGTTTTACACTTGTTATTAAGGCAGCAGTCATTTGCTTCTCTGTTTTGACAGTTGAAGTTAAACAGTAGAATTTGCTATGTTCACGATATAAGTTACTCTTCCAGGAATGTGTGTCATCTCGGAAAACAGTGCATTGCCAGGGAAACCAGGTCTGTCCAACGGTGGTTTCGGTTGTACTCGATGGTTACGATGCTGGTCTGATTTGTTGTCACCAAGGACCTTTAACACTGCACAGGAATTAGGTGTACCAGGATATGTGGATTTACCAACTTTATCATTCTCATTGCCATCATGTGATGTCTTCTCCTCAGTGCAGAGAGGTAAAAACAAGATTGAAAGTGCAAAAGATGTCGGCGGTGAAAGAAATATAGCCTCCGAAGTTTGGCTGCATTTTGGGTTTGTGACAAACAACCGGGGAGACGCTGCAAAACTGGATAAAACTGTGATTTACGTGAAGATAGTGGCAGCCGGAGAAGATGTATTTTTCCTGCTAAGAATCAATCACAGGCTAACTGCTGTTGGGACGAGTGTGTTGAGCTCTTTTGCCTTTTGCTCTTTCTTCATCACTGTAATTTCTAATCATTTAACTAGTCATTCCCTTTGCATGCTTTGATAGCCAGACAAAATAAACAATTTGCAGACATGGCCTCGGGCTCTGAGAGCTTGCGGTGTGCACATGTCATTGTGTTTGATTTTTTTATAGGCTGAATAATTAACGAACTAATTGAAAATAATGATTGATTGATGTGTTGGTTGCAACCCTCGACCTGACAGCACCTTTTTTCCAGGTGGAACCATCGTTGATGACAAAACACAGTCGGCCTAAGGTTGTTCAATCAACCTGCTTGTCTTTGGTGCTGACAAGTAGTTTACCTGCTTTCTCGGCTTGATATCGAATGAGTTAACTTTGCACTTGTTGATGCCGTCGCTCACAATTGGAACCCGGCTTAAATGTTGACACTGCAGATTTCTCAAATAGACGAATGCATTCATCCAACGTCGCACAACCAAGACAGACAACCGCAGCTGTGTTTGCTTTTGGTTGAATCAGTTTTTGTGAGCGCACGTGTGTGTGCATGTTTTATTACCTGCCTGAACTCTTCTCCAACTTTTCCTATTATGTAAATTCAAAGCTGCACTGGCACACACGCAGTCACACACACAGTCTATTTTCTGTTCACCTGGTGGCTTTAATCCAGAGGAAGATATCTCGACAGCTCTTGGACAGATTAACAAATAATTTGTTAGAGGCGTTGCTAACATCTGAGAATGCTAGTTTTGGTGATTTTCATCTTTAAAAGAGCAACTCCGCCTCGATTTCCACTTGTAAACAAAACATATATAAATTTCAAGGGTAGGCAAGATAGTTTTTTTTGGTTTTAAAGACCCTTTCCTCTCAATCCAAAGTCCCTCAAACTCTAAATTGCAGGGTTAGGGTACAATTACAGTCCATAGGGGATGCTAAGGTGACTTTGTTACTATGGTGACTATGTCTACTCTTGTTTGTAAACATATATTGACATTATATCAATAATAATGTGGGATTTACTTGGCTTTTTGTGAGTGTTCTCACAGGACAAGTCATGTTCTTTCAAGTTCTGACTCAGCGTTGTCTCTTTGCCTCTTTTGAAACGTCTTCCCTAAGCCCTCTTTTTTTTGACAACTATCCTCTTATCCCGCAAAACTAATAACACTTGTCCAGTTAACTGTCAAGTAGCTCCAGTAAAGAGATGCATTACCTGCCGCAGGTGGGTGTCCAAAGGACGAGCAGGGCAGCATTAGAGAAATTATTGCTTCATTCAGCCGGTGACAGATACTCATAATAGTCTTATAATGTCATCGTTAGAGCGCTTTAGAGTATTTCCTGTCATTCGGTCTCTTAAAGATGAAAATGTGTGGCTTCTCTGGATGACAGCACTCAAGTGTTTCGAGCTGGTGTCGAGCACTCGGAGCGGAGATTTGTCATAGCAACAAGGCAAACGTTTCTGCATTAATCTGCCTTGATGGACAGTAAAACGTTGTGTGGCGACGCACACTGCTGCATGTCTGCAGTTCATTCACTGCAAGGACTTCTTTTGATGCGTTTTGGACTTTATTTTAATGCAACTTGATGTTTCACAGCTATAGTTGGAAGATTGTACCCACAAATCATATGATCAGATTCTAAAAGTAATAATAACGTGTCGTTAAAGATAAACCAGGTCTGAATCGGGCCAATATGAATATCCTCGAGCACATTTGCTGCTAATATTTTGGTGTTCCAGTAAAATATTGGATGCAGGACTTGTAATGGAATATTTTTACACTGTGCTGTTGCTGTTTTGTATAAGTATAGGATTCAGATACTTGTCCACCACTGTGAGTCTTTCAGTGGATAAAAAAGATGCATAAACCGTGTTCGGTCAGAGGTTTTCCATCTTTTATTTGTTTGAAACCCCAGACTACGATAAACACGGTGTAATGAGGCGACAAAGGCTGATGTCAGCCTCAGACAGCTAGTTAACAGAACTCTGCACTGATGTTTTTTTTGTGACGGATCCGTGAATGCAGAGTGGCGTTTCGTGGCCTGGGCGAGGCAGGAGGTCTGTTTACTGAGGAGGTGGAGGAGGAGGATGCAAAAAAGCCCATCATAGAGGCTGCCGCCGGACACACTGCCAAGAAAAACTCTGCTGGCAGCGCCACTCCGCTCTGACGGAGTGAAATATGCGCTGGCTACCGACCAGGGCTGCCTAGAAATCAGATAAGCCGCCTCTGTCGGGACCGGCTATGAGAAGAAAATAAAGAGCGAGTAGAGGAGGAGAGGCTGACACGGATGGACCGAGAGGATTAGTTTGAGTTGGATATTTCGGAATTCTGAAAAATAATACATTTTACGGCTTTACGGACTATTAAAATATCCCGCACAGAGTCATTTTACCATGTTATGATCGGGATCTGCATTAGAGATACACATTGCCGGCTTTCCGAAACTGAATTCATGGCCTCTGCATTTAATCTTCTATCGTCGACCTGTTAGAAATGTTTTGTTTTTGCCACCTGCTTTGGTTTTTAAGGAGAGAAATGAAGAAAGAAGTGTGGAAACCAGAAAAGAGTGACAAATCTTGGGAGCTTCAGAGGGAGAATCTCTGTACATGAAAGAACATGAATAATTTGGGTGTCAGAGTGTCAGAGGTATAAACTAAGAGGAGAGACAGTTCAGGTATTATTCTGCCTGTTAGCTCAGCTCCAGCTCTCTCTGCACTTAAGCACTGACACATTTGTTAATTAAGTGAAATTAAAACTTGCATTGTAACCCCTTAGATCGCGTAGTCGTGGGGGAAAGCGTCCAAACTCTCAAAGTTTACCCCGAGCCGCTGCGATTGAGCTCGGTCGTACAGGTGTGTGTTTGTCTGTGTGTGTGTGTGTGTGTGTGTGTGTGTGTGTGTGTGTGTAACGGCCGCTCGATGCCAAACATGGAGTCAAATATAATAAAAACCGAAGACACAGACCACCGCTGTGAATAAATGTTTCCAGTGGAGACGACAGTAATCTGGAGGTGAACCGAACAGTTTTGGACAGAGAGAGAAAACCTTTATTATAAAAGCTCCTCGGTTGAAATATTCTCGTTAGACTTGCAGACTCCTCTATAGCTCTCTGGAGTCCACATCTGTTTTTCAGTCAGACAGTGTCCCCCCTTCTCTCTCTTCTCCTTCTCCTTCTCTCTCTCTAGTCTGTCCATCCTCCCATCCGTTGAGCCGGTGTGATAAGCGGTGTTCAGGCAGATATATTGGCCCCATTAGAGCCACTTGATTCAGCTGCTCTATAGTAAAGGGGAGGCCATTGACTCTGCTGCTCAAGGCCACTTAAAGACGCACACATGCATCTTTCTAAACACACCGAACACACACACATCAGCGTATGCACAAACTTACTTCTGGATTCAGCCAATAAACACTCAAAAAATCAACAGTGCTCATTATTTTCAGTTCAAAGAAAATGGGATTAACTTATTCTGGTGCCCAATCAGCAGCTCTCCTCGTTTCGTCTTGTTGTTTCTGGCTTCCTGATCCAACGAGACCTTGTTTACCGAGGACTACTTTGATCAGCGGCTTGTTAAGAACAGAAAACACTTCAACGTTTGAAAAAAAATAAAAATATGTACGAGAATCCATTCACACCAATCTGTTCCTGTCAGAAAATCCAGGTGTTTTTCATTAAAATCGCGACGAGCCTTTCAACAGCTTGTTCACCCAAATTACAAAAATACATGTTCTCCTCACTTTTAGCTCTAGGGGGGGAATATAATAAGAGATGAAGATAGTTTCTGAGAATTGAGCTTTCATCCTCATTGCAATGAAGGTTGCTTGAAAGTTAAAGAAACTCAACAACAACACCTCCTTCCTGAAAACAGTGTCCGTGCAATCCTGGATAATTCGGACTCACCGCACAGATACTCCATCAAACTGTTATATTGGGGTCGAGGCAGACATCTCACAGCAGGACGGTGGAGTCTGCGCGTCTAACAAGAATATTTCATCCAAGGTTCCTCTAATAAACGTTTTTTCTTTCAGTCCAAAACCAGCCGGTTCACCTCCAGATTACCTTTGTTTCTAGTGGAAACATTTGTGGTGATCTCGAGGTCTTTTGTTCTTTTGGTAACTTAAACAAACTCTCTATCTGTATAGCTATATACCAGTAGAGGTAAAATGCAGGTGAAGGAAATGTATTTGTTTTTTTGCAAAATTTGGAATCAGCCTTTAAAGCATCGGCCCCCAACCACTGGTCTGTGGACTGGTACTGGTCCGTGGGTCATTTGCTGCCGGGCCACACAGAAAGAATGATTTAAAACTATATATTTTATTGATTATCGGAGTCTGAGAGATGTTTTATTTTGAAAAATGACCAGATACATCCATCTGTGCCTTTTGACACACGTCAAGACGCTTGTGCCGGTCACGTGATACGTTACCCCAGAAATGAAGCCCACAAGCTAGCAAAAATAAGTAAAAAACAAACGTCTTTGGAAAAACCAAAATAAAATTACGGAGTAAGGAACTTATTCGGGTGTCATTGTCTCCCATTGCCCCTCGATGGGAGCGGCTCGTTGCAGAGGAACAAACTCAGGGCTCCCACTAATGCAGCGTAATGGTGAGATGTATTTTTTATGCACTTTATATTTGTTTTTATGCCGGTCGTATCATTTTATATCATCATATTTATCCCCCACTCCTTGAAGTCCTTGAAAATATTGTCTTACATGGAACTGGTCCATGGTGCAAAAAAGGTTGTGGACTGCTGCTTTAAAGCGTAAACACTGTTATGTCCAGTACAGGGAGGTATTCAACAAAAGACCAAGACAAATATTTCCTATATTTACTTGATAAGTTAATTAACCCATTAAAGGTGCAACGTGTAGAATTCAGTGGCATCTAGTGGTGAAGTTGCTGATTGGAACCAACTGAATACCCCTCACCTTACCTTCTCGTTTAAAGCATGAAGGAGAAGCTACAGTGGGCGTGAAACTAAAGTGTAGAGCCAGTTTTTGGTTTGTCCCTTCTAGGCTGCTGTAGAAACATAGTGGGTATACATATAACAAAAACATAAGATCTCTTATTTCTAGGTGATTAGACACTGCTGAAAACATAGTTGTGAATATTATATTATATTTCTGTCAATAGCTCCCTTTAAATGTGACACACTGGACCTTTAATGAACCAATCATTTCAGTCAGTGAGTTGAAGAGCTCAAACTTCAGCTCTGTTTAGTTTTGACCTGTGGAATGCGAGTGTGAATTCTGTTGCTCGGGTGAGAAAATCCCAATGGTGAAGGTCAGGGTGTGTGTGTGTGTGTGTGTGTGTTTGTTTGTGCTTGTTTGTGCACGTGTGTGTGTGTTATTGTATCACCTGGACGGATCATTCCGGGCTGTGAATGAACGAATCAAACGAGCAGTGGCACTTTTAGCAAGAATTAGGCAAATTTACAAAAACGTTGGCAAAACAACAACAACTGTCCTGTGAATATGCTCAAGAGGATGTGACAATATTGCATAATTAATGGAGCACCACCACGGGAGCAGGAAGTGGACCAGAATGCAATGTGTCGTGCATCTGTCGTCAGTAGCCTGTGAAATAGGACAAGCGCTTTGATGCGGCTTTGCTCCGGCACGATTCTGTCAGCGCTCTTTCTTATTTATATCGTCAATATGTTGTCGGCTTCAGCGCGATTAGCACATGGTTTTATTTTGAGGTGGAATGCTGCGAACAACGCGCAGTGGACAAAGTTAAAGAAGGTCTGGTGAGTGTGTTAATTTGTGTGTGTGCGTGTGTGTGTGTGTGTGTGTGCCTCCGAGGAATGCGGCGGTAGTGAGACGAGCAGCGCTGAGCTGAGCAGAATCTGTGTGATAAGAGATCAAAGCGCCACATCAACCTTCCCAGCATGCTCCCTGCTGATCCACCTGATACCAGTACACAGGCCCCACCTACTGCATATGTGTGTGTGTGTGTGTGTGTGTGTGTGTGTGTGTGTGTTTTGTGTAGGAGTTTAAGAGAAAGAGTGTTTATTTGCATACATTTTGCATCCCTCAAAATTTGGATGCCTAAACAATTCTGCCCTGTAGTCGAGTGTGTGTGTGTTTAGCCTGTGCAGCAACGGTTTATTTCTGTGTGTGTGTGTGTGTGTGTGTGTGTGTGTGTTAAAGCCACGCTATTTTTCTCTTCAGATAAGCTGAATTATTTATTGAAATGTTGAAAAGCAGCACTTTTTCCTCCCCCCCTTCTCGTCGGTCGAGGCCGTAAATCCGCTGACGCCCGGTCGGAGATGCATCCAAAATGCATAAAAAAAACGCTTCAGCTTAACAAAGAGAACATTCTAGATGGCGTGCAGGTGTCAGGACTCTCAGGAAGTTTCACTAATGGGTCCGTGTGAAAAAAAAAAAACTTCCAAATTCCTTGTTTTACTTCCAGCGTGTTGCTGCAGTCCTGGCAAATATTGAACTCAAACCTTATTTCATTTCAGCTGAGATTTGTCTTTTCAAACTGAATCACGTCAGCTGAGAGGGAAATGTTACAGCCAGGGCTTTAAACTTAAAGGAACATGCCAGTAGTTGTTACTGTGATCATGTATTATAAACTTTAGGGCTGCAACTAACAATTAATCAGTCTGCTGATTGTTTTCTTGATGAATCCATTACTCGTCTGGCAACAAACAAGCGAATGTTCCAAAGCGACTTACAAAAAAGGGGAAAAATCAAGGTACAGTGCGACAACGCCATGTTAGTGCAGCAATAACTCACATAGAATCAAATGACAGTTCTAGAGGGGGATAGATTTAGCATGTCCAGTTGTTGGTAGTGTTGGAGAGGAGGTCCTCTCTGAAGAGCTGGAGATCTTCAAGAGGTCCTTTGAAGATAGAGAGGGACGCCCCTGATCTGGTAGGAACTGGTAGGACGTTCCACCAACGGGGAACAACAGACGAGACGAGAAAAGTTTGGATTGCCCTGAGCGTACAGGCGTCGTTCATTGGAGGAGCGCACCGGTCGGGAGGTAACATAAGCCTTCTTACGTAGGAAGGAATTCAGGTGAGAAGGTGCAGAACCGAAGACAACTTTGTATTCAAGCATTAGATTCAGATTTAACGCAGGCTGCTACAGGTAGCCAGTGGAGCTCGATGATGGCGTCATGAGGTAAACCAGGCACGCTGCTACGTTCTGGATCATCTGAAAGGGTTTCACTGTGCAGGCTGGGAGGCGTTACAGGCTGTGGTCATCTCGTGACTGGATTACTGTATCAGGAGTCGGGCAGCATGTTCAGTTTTAGAAGCTAAAACCAGATATTTTATTGGATTTGTGTTAGATATGTCAACGTTTTAACCCCTGTGATGAACTGGCGACTTGTCCAGAATGTTCCCTGCCTCTCACCAAAAGTCAGCTAGGATAGACTTCAGCCTCCGGCGACCCTGATGAGGATACGCAGTTACAGAAAATAGACGGATGTCAGTGATTTAAGTGGACGCTGACACTCTTGACATCCCAGAACAGAGGGCACATTTTAGCCTTATTAAAAAAGGATGCTCAAATATTATTTCTTCCCA
The DNA here is from genome assembly GCA_946959425.1 of Argyrosomus regius. Classification (NCBI taxonomy): domain Eukaryota; kingdom Metazoa; phylum Chordata; class Actinopteri; family Sciaenidae; genus Argyrosomus; species Argyrosomus regius. The sequence continues at coordinate 29,701,166 of OX336882.1, forward strand.
CTAAAAGGTGGATTTTTTTTGGGATGTTTGGCAGCAGGTCCTCAAACCTTGCATGTCTTGAAGCGTCTTTGAATGCACCGCACGGGAAACTGTGATTGAAAAATTCAAAGGTGGTCATTTTCTTGACCAACATTTCACGTCTCTGAAACACTCTGAAATAAACTCAAACCATTGGCTGTCTGGAAGCAAAGAAAAATAAAGAAATTGATGGTATGAGTTTAGATAATTGTTTGCAGAGATGCATTTTATATGCAAATTGAGCCAAACCTCCAGTATCAGTCACGTAATTGAGACAGAAAGAGTTCAGCAGAAGGTGAAGATAATAAGGGGTGGTGGACAAAAAGCGAGATTTGGCAGGCGTGAGAGTTTTGTTTGCTTATCTCTCTCTCTCTCTCTCTCTCTCTCTCTCTCTCTCTCTCTCTCTCTCTCTCTCCTCTCTCTCTCCTTTGTGTTGCACTCTGAATAATGTAATATCCATGCAGGGGTATGTGGGTCAGTGGGGCTTTACTTCCCCCAGAGACCAGGGCCACACCCCAACACACACACACACACACACACTTACTTAATTCACTCACTGAGCCCTGACTCCTTCGCCTGTCTGCCTCGCTGCTTAGCTCGCTGCGTGACGTCATACATTTTTCATAAAGTCTGCGTTGTTCCGTCAATATTTCATATCTCGTATTGACAGGCTGAGTGAGAGTCCACCGTAAGGAGTTGCTGCTCCCTCTCCTCCTTCCCTTTCCTTCGCCTCTCTCCTCCTCTCTCCTCCCTCCTCCTCCCTCTCTACTCCTCCCTCCATCCCTCTCTGGCCCTGTAATTAAATTAGCTCTGTCTGCGGATGACAAAGGGCCAGTCATTCGGGCTCTGCTTAGATAGCAAGTGGCTGCACTTAGAGCGGATATGAAGTTAAGGAGGAATGGCGCTGAGCTGAGCTGAGCTGAGCTCGGTGCTTCTCTCTGGGTCTTAGGGTAAGGAGGTGGCAGAGAGGAGAAGGACTTGTGGGTCCTGATCGGGGCTCAGGTTCTGGATGAGCTGAGACCAGACATAAACCCTGCTGCCTGTCAAACTCTGGCCTTTAAACACCACCAGCGACCATTCAGTCATCACTGTGTTGGACTGACAACACATCTGATTGAGTTTTCTTACCTTAGGGCTGCGACTACGACGTTGTTTCTTACTGAATAATCAGCTAATTACTTTTTAAATTAATTAACTTATGGATAATATCCGTTAATAGCATTAAAGGCCCAATTTCCCAGAGCCCAAGAAGCATATTTAAGTTGCTTATTGTGTCCAAACATAAGAAATTAAGTGTACCATCACAGACGATGATGAAAATTGGCAAAAGCTCACATTTTAGAACCAGAAATCACCAAGTTTTTTGGTATTTCTGCTTTAAAAATGTACAATTACTTACGATATGAAGAGTTTCAGGTTGAGGAGACACTGATTAATGCAAAACATGTTGTTCCTCCCTAAAAAACTCTCTTACCTCGCACAGGGAAAGGATAACGTGGTGAGATTTAAACGTCTAAAACTGTTAAAATCCAGCCGTGTTTGGGGCCAAATGTTATCTCACTTCGCAATATCTGTTAACGATGCAATTAAACATCACTTAGGCCCGAAATATGATGTGATACATCACGGAAACAACCAGAAAATATGAAACCAGCAGGGAAATATGATTTAAGGGAAGAAAGTTAGAGGAAAAATCACGTTAAAAGTAAAGAACAAGAGCAACTTTCCTCTCCTCTCCTCTCCTCTCCTCTCCTCTCCTCTCCTCTCCTCTCCTCTCCTCTCCTCTCCTCTCCTCCGTCACAATTTGTTGGTTTGTTTGTTTGTTTGTTTGTTTGTCTGCTCCCACTGACAGACGTGTGTTGTCTGTCCTTGTTTGTTCGCAGTGCTTCCCACCTGCTCGCCGCTGGACTTCCACTGCGACAACGGGAAATGCATCCGCCGCTCGTGGGTGTGCGACGGCGACAACGACTGCGAGGACGACTCCGACGAGCAGGACTGTCGTAAGTGTACTTCCTCTTCTCCTCTTGTCAACACAAACACGAAAATAAACAGCGGGCGGTCGCATTGATATGACTCACACATGCATACATACGCACACACACACACACACAAACACACAAACACACACTCTCAACCTGCTCTGTCAGGCTCGGGGAGGGGTAAGTTATTAAAGTGGACAGATGTTTGAGGCAGCCATGTGCAATGAGGTGTTTGTTTTGAGTCTGAAAGAGGTGCCTGGCTGTCATACTCACTCTCTCTCACACACACACATACACACACATGAGCACACAAACACACACACCCACACACACTGGCGAGAGGTCAGCACTCCCACGGTCAAAACTCTGACCTTTGCCCTGAGTTTATCCTGGTCCTCCTTTGATTTGTGGAGCTGTGTGTGTGTGTGTGTGTGTGTGTGTGTGTGTGTGTGTGTGTGTGTGTGTGTGTGTGTGTGTGCATGTTAGTGTGTGCGTGTGTGCATGTGTGTGTTCAGCTCAAAATACCCCTCAGCTGCTTGCCAGGCAGAATGTGGCCTGCAGTGGGTGTAGTAAGGAGTGTCTATTTCAGCAGACATATTTATGTATTTATGTATCTATGCATCGCTGCCGGGTGTGTGTGTGTGTGTGTGTGTGTGTGTGTGTGTGTGTGTGTTTTGTGAGTGTGTTTGTGTATGCTTTTTGCTGCTTTGTGAGTGTTTGCATTCATGTGTTCATGTGGGTTCGCCGCCACCAGTGCATTGTTTTCATCCTCAAAATAGCCACTGAACTCTGCTTCCCTCGCTTCCATTGTCACTGTCTGAAGAGAAACTTTAGAAACTTCTTTTTGCAGCTCACACGGAGGCTAAAACTTGCCAACAGCGCTGAAAACTACAAATCCCATGATGCATTCCTCCTTCCCCACATGTATTTTAGCAAATCACGCAGCGTTTTAGCAGTTAGATGTATGATATCGTCTAAAACGTGCTTCACGTCACACATGAGCACAAACATGGCACTCGGTCTTAAAGGGATATACACGCGCATGTCGCAGCCGGTCTTAAAGGGTTAATGGCGGGCTAAAACTGAAGAGTGCCTAAAGTTGGGATCTAATATCTAGTTTGTAATCTTGTTTACTTAGTTGCCCAACTTTATTGCAGTGAGATGCTCAAAGTGTCTCTTTTCAAGGCTAGCATCAGGTTCGGGTTCAGGCTCTGAGGCTGGAGAATGCATCATGTCAGCTGGAGGTGTGTAGAAGCACGAACGTGTGTGTGTTCAGTCCCCGTGAACACATGATCCCACTTTTAGTCTCTGCATTACCCGTAATGACTCAGCAGGCTCCGTATGTGCAGTCTGATCCGTGTGGATGTACGCCGCACGCCACCGGGCTCCGTCGCACAGTCAGCGAGCGTTTGGCGATTCGCTTTAATCACACTTCACACTCCGGGCAGCGACAGGAATAGTTCCAGTGTTCCTGATGGAGATAACACATGGCAGAGAGAGTCAGGCTGTGTCGCTTTAGTGACTAACTTTTATCTAAAGATCAACACAGGCTCTTTTTTCTTATTCTTCACCCTCCAGTCACAGAAAAAAGCATGCTGTTATCTCAACATTTTGACATCTATATATTTTTGATATTGTTGATTTAATAGTGGTTTGCCCTTTATGTAGCTCATAAAAGCTTGAATCTATCTGAACACATCACAATGCTAGAGTTATCATGCTGACTTCTATTGGTGTGTGAGCATGCTTGCAGTTAGCATGTTGAGAGGAGGTTGATCATTAATTTTTGAGAATACCGAGTCAACTCCACAACTAAATTCTGCTCGGTCCCTCCGTCCCTGCAAATTTAAAAACAGGACAAGCACTGTGGGGTGGTGTGGCCTCATGGCTAGACAGGAGGTAAGGAGACACCGACCAGAGTTACCGGCAGTCTGATCACAAGTCAGTGTAGAAGGAACAGAGAGCTGTAGTCCTGCAGTCATCAAGGGACAGAATGGTGCTCCTACGCCCACCAAAGGTCTGAACATACATACATTATCTGTAACCGCTTATCCTCAGCAGGGTCGCGGGTGGGCTGGAGCCTATCCCAGCTGACATTGGGCAAGTGGCGGGGTACACCAGTTCATCGCAGGGCACATAGAGACAAACACATTCACACATACGTCTCCAATTAACCTGTTAAGTTCATGTTTTTGGACTGTGGGAGGAATGCAAACTCCACACAGCCGAGGCCTGAACCAGGACAGTGCTAACCACTGCACCACCGTGCCACCCAAAGTCTGAACCATTGCACCAAATTTAATTAACTGAATTGAACGCCAGAAGGCTCACAGTCTCTGACCAAGGTGTTTAAATGGTTTCATAAAATACAGTACAGTCATATAGTTTGGTTTACAGCTCAGAAAAGACCTTTAAATGTGCAGCACCTTCAGAGGATCGCCAAAGTCTCTAGGATTTATTCTCTGGTGACTGTGAACATCTGCACCAAACTTAATTAAATATTTGGTCCGGCGTGAAACATCTCGACAAAGTGTTGGACTGACAGACCGACTCGTGTTGCCATCCATCAAGCCGCAGCGCCTGAAATTAAGAACGCTGCTACTTTAAATGATCGACATTGTTAAGTATTAATAGAGGCATCTGTGTTAAAGGGGACGGGGGATCAGAAAGTTGGCGACGCCGCGACTGGAGGCAGCTACGTGTTTTAACAGCACTTAAATGTAATCTCTGACGGCAAATACACCCTAATCCTGACGGTGTTTGTTTTCCAAAATACCTCCTGTGTTATACCTCATGTCGTGTGTGTGTGTGTGTGCGTGTGTGTGCAGCAGGTACAGGTTCGCTCTTCCTCTTCTGAGTGATTTTTCGTCTCTGTCTGTCTGTCTGACATCCACTGATTTCTCCTCCTCTGTTGACCCACATACTGTATCAGCAGCCAGACAGTGAATCACTTCCTGATGGGGGGTCTGTCTGCTTCGAGCCAGCTATGAATTTTTCATCTTCATGCCCACTAAATTTCCCTCCTTCCCCTTGTTCCCCACACTACTTATTATTTCATGCTTCTTTCTTTCTCGCTTCATTTTTTTTATTTTTCCACCACCACCACCATCAGCCCGGTCTGTCTTTCACCTCCTCGATATATATTTTGTTTCTCCCCGCGATGCGATGGTTTTATTTCATTATTTAGAGACGGTGGAGACAATCCTCCACGCTCGGCTGGAACCGGGAGCAGTTGTCAAGATTTTTAGACAAACACGGAGAGAGTGAGGTGTGTCTCGGGTTAGGGCGCGTTTGTGTTTGAGCACGAGATGTTCTGAATTCTTGAAGTTTGAAAGAAATTTCACAGAAACCCCCACACAATTTAACACACTCACACACACACACACACACACACACACACACACACACTACATATATACATATGCGGGGAGGCTGGTAATGACTCCCAGCACCCTTTGCCCTTTGACGTTTGGCTGCTGTGTGAACGATGAGCATCTTGAGGGCTTGTTGACCTCTGACCTCCCTCTGTTTACCTCGCTGATGGGAGGGGAGAGGGCCGGAGAGAGGAAGAGAATTTATTATTTAGAGGTGAATAATTGATTAAATGACTGTATTCGTCAATAGTGAAATTAAATTTTCATTTGGAGCCGTTATTAGGCTTTTTATGTTTTTTGCGAGGGGAGGGGAGGGCGTCCACTATCCACAGAGGTCTGCATATATATATATATATATACACACACACACACACACACGGGCTCCTGGGCCTCCTGTCATATCTCCTCTCTGAAGTGCAGTGTGTATCTGGCAGCCTCGACTCGTGCCACCTGAGAAAAGATGAAAAATCTCACCGAAGTAAAGAAAAGCTCCATCTCCATCTCCGTCTCCGTCCGTCCCCTCCATTCTGCGGGCATCCTTCTGTTTCTGTCTCCCCTTTTCTCTCTGTTTGTCTCAGCTGTCTAACACTCACACACACGGCAGTGATAAATTATAGATTACCTCCTGCCAGGGGCCATCCATCATTGGTTCTCCTTGACGGACCCTGTTTACTCTAGGCCCCCTAGGCGAGAGTGGCCGGGGCTTTGCCATCGATTGGCAGTGGTAGCGGTTTAGAAGGCGGTGTTTTGAAAATCCATTCAGCCCTTTTTGTCAATGGAGGTGTGATTAAAAGAAGCCAGGTGGAGGAGTTGTTATGATAAATGAAAGGGTTTGAAAGTGAAACGCCGTCAATGTCACAGTGCTGAAAGTTCAGTGGAGGGAGGGGACCTGTGTCTAAATGCATCGTCAGGGCTGTTGGGATGAATCACAAATGTGTCTTTTATCTTCCAGTCTCAAGGTTAGCTGTCCGGTGAAACAACATTTCCTAACGTACAGCCGCCAGTGTATTTAATGAAGTCGTAAAACAAGCTGCTGGAGCTCAGGTTCACGAGGTTAAACCAGTCTTGGTTATGAATTTCAAGGAACTGACGATATAAGAAATGAGCTTCATTCATCTTTCCGATTCCTGAAAATGACTGGAATAAAACGACCGATATAATAACATTAGTTTGGAGCAGGAAAAAGCTGATTAATTGGCCAATAACCTGATTAATTAAGTCAGGGAATTGAGTTGGAGAGTAATCAGATTTTGTGTGAATTAGGGACTTTTTGGCAAGCTAGTCGACCGTCACTCTCAAGACAGACTGGGCCTCTTCCACGAGTGAGTAGATGTGCGCTGGCATAGATATTCTCTAAGTTGATGTGTGTGTGCGTGTGTGTATAACGCCGATCGTTACAATATTGTACCTCTTCACATGACTGGTGGAGGCTGCACAGCTACCGACCACGATAAGAACCCATTTTTGTCTGATTACAGGTTTTAAAAGTGATACTCAAACTGTGGTACGAGCTCCCTCTAGTGGTACGCGGCGCCAATCGACCATTAAAATCATATAATACTGTGAAAGTAAGACTAAAGTTCAAATTAAAATAACTAGAATGTTGTTAAAATGTAATTTACAATCTGTTCTGTTCTGAGCCTGCTACGTAGTAAATCCTACTAAATCTGTGTCTGGCTTGCAGTTTATGCTGCAAAATGGTGACGCGAATTTGGTTTGTGTCCGAGGGTTTGAGAGAGGGAGAGGGCTTTGGTTTGGAGACATAGACAGTGAATGAGAGTGAGCGAGCGCCGGCCTCGATAAAGCCGATAAGAAGAAATAAGAAGTTGTTCCCTGAATGTTTCACAGCGGTTACGTTCAGCACAAATCTCGATCCTCGAGCAAACCCTCATTGATTTTGCTTGAGCGCTGAGTCAGAACTGTCTTGTTTTGTTTATAGAGGATGTAAAGCCCATTCAGTTCTGGATATTGAGACCAATATTAATAATAAAAAATCTGATATGGATTTATAGGCTAATGTTTGTGTAGGGTACCAACACATATAGACTTTATTTGGTCAAACTTGTTCTTAAAGAGTTGTGACATCATATTTTACTGAAGCAGGGTGTTTTAAGGCGCCACTATGCTCAAAATGTAGCTCATACAAAGTGTCGTCCGACAACATCTGATGGAAAAAGTTCTCCTGTCTGCTCCAAACAACCACACTCAAAGACAGGATGAAAACTGGCCTGTGGGAAACTCGATATGGTGCACATTTTTGAACAAACTTTCCAGGGAGGCAGTCACAGTGTTGCACTCTGTCTCAGAGTAAGTGTGTGAGCTCGACTTGTCATGTTCACACACACACACGCCCAGCCAATTGCTCAATGAGGTGGGTGCGGACGTGTCGATGCAACTCAATTCGGACCTCAGAAAGGCGTGAGAGGGCGGAGGGGGCTTCAGACGCTGTTTGACTATCCCATGTTCCTGTCGGATGGTTGAAGCAGGTTCTGACGCCTTTGCAGTTGAACTTTAAACTGCATCCAACCAATAGGCAATCAGCCTTCTTGTGAGGTCAAAGGGGTCGAGGATTGATGTGGATGCGGTGCATTTAGCTATTAGCCCGAGTGTTGGGAACAAAGACAATGGAGGCAGCCTTCAAGTTGTGGTTTAAGACGTTTTAAATTCTTTTTCTCACCATGAAAGCTTCTCGTAACCAACATATGTTCAAGCTAGCCGCAGTCTTTGTACTCCCCGAGGGGTGAATCACCAAAGTTTTTCGAGCCACCCGTCGAGGTGGTTTGGTTTCATGTGTTTTTGCGAAGCATTTGTTACACATCTTCGGAAAAAGTGCTGCAAAAATAGAGGTATCATTATAGCAAATGTTTTCACTCTGATCGGCGACCATGAAGGCCGCCACACACACACACACACACACACGCTCGATATGACTTTATTCAGCCTCCCTCCTCGCCGTGTCACGGCAGCTGTCGATCGGACGTCTTTTGTGCCGCGATCGAACCGCAGGATATTCGGTCTGTGAGTCTTTAAGCTCCAGACCTACAGCCTCGGGAGAGTTCAGCTTGTTTACGGAGAGAGAGAAAAAATCTGTCTCTTCTCCTCGGCTCTTTGCTCTGAGCCTGACATAAAAGGTCACAGTTTCCCTGGTGTCAGTGCAGCTGTGAATATATAATGTAAGCAGAGCTCGGGGACGGTCACCTCTTATCTAATTCTTGTACAGTATCTGCTCTTTGCTTGTGTTGCGTGCTCATTATTTGTCTCTCTCTTTCCTCTTTTTTTCTCCCTGCAGCTCCCAGGGAGTGCGAAGAGGACGAGTTTCACTGCCAAAATGGCTACTGTATTCGCAGCCTCTGGCACTGCGACGGCGACAACGATTGCGGGGACAACAGCGACGAACAGTGTGGTGGGTACACACACACGAACACACACAAACACCACCGTGCAAGCACGTATTCATTCACACTGTCTCACGTTGTTTGTTTTTTTTCTGCACCAGACATGCGTAAATGTTCAGACAAGGAGTTCCGCTGCACAGATGGCAGTTGTATCGCCGAGCACTGGTACTGTGACGGAGACACGGACTGTAAGGACGGATCGGACGAGGAAAACTGCCGTGAGTTACCCAGAGTGCATCGTTCTCTGTCTTCTTCGTTTCAGGACTTCACCCACGGTACCACGCGGCTGATCATACAATGTTCTGATGAAGCGGCTCGGTGTCTTTCCCCACAAATTATCAGCAACGGGTAACATTTACACCTGATCCGGTCTTTTCACACAGTGTTGCCAACTCCTCAGTAAGGAAAGTAGCTATTGGCTGGCCTAAAAGTCGCTAGAAGTCGCTAAATGACGTCATGGCCTAATTTGCATAATCAGCCATGTGCATGTATTTGTAATGGACACTGTAGGAGAGAGGAGTAACGTCGTCGGAGAGACAAGAAGTGAGTAAAAAGCACCCTGAATATGTTTAGAACTACAAAATGAACTTTCTTCTGGGATCAGCCAGCGGCACGTCAGGGTCGCTATTGCAAAGTAGGAATCACACAATCACACAACTAAATCCTACACACCGGACCTTTAAGGGAGAGACATCTTCATCATCGACATAAAGAGTGTCATCTTATAATCGGGTCAGTGCAGATCATTTATTCGCTACAGCTTAAAAAAGAGATCCATCAAAAGGCCACTGCTCACGAGAAAGCTGCCAGCCCGTCATTCGGTGCTTTTAGATGCACTTTAGCGGCTTGTAAAAGTCATTTGAATGAGAAAATAAGAGCATCCTGGTGAACATTGCTGATTTTTCATGTGGGAGTTTAAAAAGAGAGAGCACAAAGACTTGAAACAGGGAGTTTATCTCTATGGAAGCAAAGAAAAGTCATCACTCAGAGCGGTGTTTCCTCCTTGTACCCAAAGTAAAATTCATAAACTGAAATAAACGATTCTAAATAAGTTTAATTTGTAAAATCCAGACAGGAATAAAGTCTCTGAACATCAGTCCAGTCGAAAACTCTTCGAGCTACGACGTCATGATTAAAAACTATGGCCCTAAATGTAGTTACTGACCAGCTGCATGTAAACTAAGATCTTACAGCAAGCATTTTACTGCAGAGCTTGTAAACATATTCACTGTCTTTGTAGAGAGCGGAGCTTCATCTTCATTTCATACACAGCTTCTGACAGACTCACCAGAGAAGAGTGGAAGCTTCAAAGAGCCTCAGACAGCCGACTGCTGCACCGTCTTTCTTTCTTTTTTTTTTTTTCCAGCATCGGCATCTGTTTAACACGTCTGTGTCTGTGTGTGTGTGTGTGTGTGTGTGTGTGTGTGTGTTTCTGTTTCTGTGTGTGCAGCCTCAGATGTGATGACAGCCACCTGCAGCGTGGAGGAGTTCCAGTGCGCGTACGGCCGCTGCATCCTGGACATCTACCACTGCGACGGAGACGACGACTGCGGAGATTGGTCGGACGAGTCAGACTGCTGTAAGCTCTCCCACACATGAAACTCACTCCCCACATCACCGAGACCCAACACTGACACCAGGTGTTCGTTAACCCCGAACCTCAAGGGGGGGAAAAAAAACCGTTCCTCTCAGACACTAATCCACTGTTATGGCTCATAAATCTTTTTCCTTTCCATGGCAAAAAAACCCTTAAAATTAGTCAAACTTGATCCTAAATGTGAGCTCCAGCTTACAGACTGACTCTCAGACTTGGGCCAAATTGCATCACTTCACAAAAACGTCTCCGCTTTCATGATCTCGAATGCAAACTTGGTGGAAAACAAAGCACATTGTTACAGCGGCGCGACTGATCCGGCCTGTCCTGCTGGTGTAAAACTCGCAGTGAGCTGCTGTTCGTTATCTGTTTACACAAACACGCACAGATAAACACACAAGACGAAGCTCCTCCGGGAGATCACTCCTCTGTTTTTTAAATGAGTTTCTTCTCTCCCTCTAGCTGACGTCTTTTCCTCTCTCTCTCTCTCTCCCTCTCTTCCTTCTTCCTCTCCCTCTGTGTATCCCGATGGCATTTTGCTGCTGCTGCACGTGTCCTGACATCCTCACGTCCCGCAGCTTGCCACGCTAGTTCATCTGGAGTTTAAAAGGCACTTTCGTAGGCGTATCTGTGCAGGAATTCTAAGAACTGACACATCTTGAGATGCGGTACGGGACAGATAGCGGCCCTATCGGTCCCGTACGACATCTTTTTCAACTTTATCGATTGAGATTTTATTTTTTTGATTCGCTGATTGAAACATCCCTCAAAGATGTTTAGTTTATGTCATCTAAGGCTGAATCACACAGTTTTATTGAAGCAGAATATGACTAAATTTGCCCTTTTTTGTCATGAATATTTGATATTACACAGAATGTTAAGGTTTTATGTGCCTTTGGGGTTCGTGTCGAGCATCCGACTACACAAAAACACAGCCGGAGCGTCAAACAAACTGTTGTTTCGTGACGTTTTGCGTCGACTGAACGTTTTTTAAGTCAGTCGGCAGTCAGGTTGAGCTCAGGAACAGCTGCTGTATCGCAGACTGCCGCTCAACACGGCATCTGTCAGAACTGGAAAACACTCTGTCTGTTAGATCTTTTCTGTCACTGCAACTCACAAACACACACACACACACACACACACTCTCACGCTCGCACACACACACAGAGTGAAGCCATGGTCCTGATTAACAGAGACTATCATGTTTCTCTCTCCTCACTCCAGAGACGCTGCCTGCTGCTGACAAATCTCTCAGCATCTCCCTCCTCGTTCGCCCGTCTCTGATTTCTCACATGTTCGTTTCATTCGCTCATTGTCTATAACCGCCCACCATCTCCCTCTCTCTCTCACACACTCGCACACACACTCACGCACAGTGGTTTCCCCCCTTTTGATGTGTCTATCTGCAGCGAGATAGACGCAGCTTCAAGATCTTGTACCGTCGTTCGGTCATGTCAGTCGACGAAGCAGCTCTCTGTTTTCTCTCTCATCTCCTCCCACATTCAGGTTTTTTTAATTGCCGCCTCGCTTCTGAGGTGTTAAACATCTTTTTTGTGGTGGTGGGGGGGGGGAGAAAGTTGAGCTGGCATCAAAGTTTTTTGAAATAAAAAGTAGAAAAAGAGACATGAGATCCTGAAGAAAAACTGCATATATCAGATCCAAATTAGGAGTTACAGCCACACACACACTCTCTCTGGTTTGTGTCTCTTAAATGACACAGATTTAAAAACAAGCCCTAAATCCAGTTATTAATCTTCCTTCTTCACTAAACAGTGACAGGATTCTGAACTGCGTGTTCTCTTTTTGGATCAAAAACCAACAAGGTTAATAGATCACTCTACATCCTGTCTGATGGACTGAAACCAGCTGGGCCTAATGTCCCCTAACTGTTCATTTCCTGCTGTCCTGTACTCTTAAACTGCCCATTTATTTGTCTTACTTATTTTTATTCCGATGTTGTCTTTTTGTTATTTTGAGCAGCGGTCGTTCGGAACGAGAGCGAAAGTTTTTTTTTGTCTTTAAAAATCAAAGTGTTTGAAGAAAAGGCCCAAAGACGCCTCGGCTTTCTGAAACATACAGTTTGTACACACACATACACACACACGCACACACACACACTCACACACACGCATACACACACATACACAGAGGAGGCATTCCTCAGAGGCATAAGACAGCCCATCCTCAGACGGCATTCCTTGGCATCGACTCTCCAGACACATGAAGGGCGCTTTGTTAGAGAAGAAGCCTCTCTCTCTACACACACACACACACACACACACACACACAAACACACACACAAACACACACTCTCTCCCTCTCTCTGTCCCCCGTGAATGCACATACACACACACACACACACATGCACACACACACGTCCAAAAAACACTCACACTTTCATGCCTGGTTACCGCTTGCGAACACTGATACTGCTTTTGGCTGCATAGCTGAGCAGATGAAAGAGCATAGTTGGTATGTTTGTGTGCGCGTGTGTGTGTGTGTGTGTGTGTGTGTGTGAGAGAGAGGGAGAGAGAGAGAGAGAGAGGGAGTATGTATGAGGAGGGAGAGAGAGAGAGAGAGAAGAGGGAGAGAGAGAGAGAGAGACAAGGAGAGAGATAAAGGCTGGATGAATCATCTGAGTGTGTGTGGGCGTCAGTGTGGGTGTTGGTGTGTTCGGCGGCATCCCACGCTGATTCTTGTGGCCTATAAGTCTGAGTCTCTCTCTCCCCCTCTCTCTCTCTCTCTCTGTGGGAGAGCCACCTGCTGTTTTGATCATCCCTCTCTTCTCTCGCCCAGCTGATAAGCCCGTACCGGGAGGCTTGAAGCTCTACAACATCCCCCCTCGCATTCCCTCGCTTGTCATTTTGTTCCTCCCTTATCTGACGCCCACCGAGGCTTTGATGGGAGCCGACTCGCGCTGTCAGGAGGAAACACGCCGAAGACACACACACTCACGCGCACACACACACACACTCGGGATTTAAGATGCTTATGTTTGATTCAGCTTTAATCTTCTCGTCCACCTCCGTCCTCATCTGCTGCCAGTTTGAGCTTCACTTTGATCCGATCACACGTAGAGATGTGGTGGGAGAATTAAAGGTGGGACGGCGATCTCGAGTCAGAGACGATCATGAGGCAGCCAAAATAAACAGAAACAATTCATGTTTACAAGAACAAAAAACAGCGTATGAATCACTGTATCTCTGCATTTTTGCTCTTTTCTTTTGAACTCTTTAAATACTTTTTATGGGCAACATTCTTCTCTAGTATTAAAGGACTTCCAAGGTCCATAGTTTTGATCTGATTTGAAGCAGGCTTGTGGAAAACCTACCTGAATCTCATTTGCCTGATTTGATGATCAACAACAACCGATCCACTCGGATCTTGCACACACTGATAGACGGATACAGCGGGAGACGTACTGGCCCGTTCACACTGGAACTAATTTGGCTGCAGGCTGACTTCGGTTGGGGGGGCGTCTTGGTTACCAGGAAAGGACCCGTGATGACCTCTCTGTCTGTAAACCAGCAACTTATTAAATATTTTGGATCCAGACCCCTTAAAACAACACGGCGCCTTGTCCTAACACGCTTCCCCTGCTGCGGATTCGAAGTGCAAAACTCTCAGATCAAAGATTTACTTTCTCCTCTTTCAGTTTGCAAACTGTATAAACTGTCAGCAGGGCTGCAGCTACGTGTTTTTTTTCATCGCTAACTAATCTCCCAGTTATTTGCCAGGCTAATTCTTTATTCTGCAAAAAGTCTAAAAGTAATTAGAAATACCCAGAACAATTTGTTAGACCAACAGTCCCCAGAAAAACCCTTTAATTATGTATAACAGAGAAAACCAATGAATCATCACATTTCAGATGCAGGAACAAGAGAATATTCAGCATTTTTGACAAAATAAAAGCTTCGACAATAAATACTTTTTCATTACTACCAGATAAATAAAGTTGTGACTTCTTTTGGAAGTCCTGACTGCAACTCCAGGAAGCTCTGATGATCATTTTACTGTATAAAGTTGGTTTAATCAGCTTTGTTGTCATTGTGTTGATGTCCTTCTATGTGTGTGTGTGTGTGTGTAGCCTCCCACCAGCCCTGCAGATCAGTTGAATTCATGTGCAGCAGCGGGATGTGCATCAACGCCGGCTGGAGGTGCGACGGCGAATACGACTGCGACGACCAATCGGACGAGAAGAACTGCAGTGAGTTGCCGCCGCTTTCATCAGAATCACAGAAACACGTCATAGAGTCATGTGTATCTGAACGTGTGTGTGTGTTTATTCCGTGTCTCCTTCAGCCACGTCCATGTGCACGGCCGACCAGTTCCGCTGCGGGACCGGACGCTGCGTCAGGTTGTCATGGAGATGCGACGGCGAGGACGACTGCTCGGACCACAGCGACGAAGAGGGCTGCGAGAAAACTGGTAAGACTGGAGGTTGTTGTCTTGTGTGTTTTTCTTTTTTTCTGAAGCTAAATATAACACGAGCTTCAATCGTAGTCATGACAACAGCTCAGAACAGCCCTCCTCTGCTGACAAAAACTCACTTCTTTTCTTTCTCTCTTTCTTTTTTATTTTTTATTTTTTCTGTTGAGAAACACAGTGTTGCTTTCAAACAAAAGACTGATCAATTTGGCAGCCGTTTCGCTGATGGAAAAGCCAACCTGTGGACAAAAACCACACGAATCTGGCCCCGAATATTTAGATAGAAAATGAACAATGAACAGGCAGCAGAGAAAAAGAGAAGATGGAACATTTTTACTTTGTTTCTGGATACTATCCATCTATAACCTAAGCCATGATGGTAAAGTAGTTCCAGATCACTTTTTCATGAACCCCGTGAACCCTTAAAGTTTCCCGTAAACTTCCCAGCTTTAAAGTTAATCCACTTGTATCCACTCCATACGACATTACGAGTGTTGTTTTCTGACATTTCTTTCTGTATTTACTTTATTCGCATGATGTCATTTTATGGCAGCACATTTGCATCAAATCACAACATCTTTTGCATCATTTATACCGGTCCCTTCAGTGTTAGGAGTCTCCGTCTACGCCGGAATCATCTCTGAGGGTGTTTATCGGCAGTTAAATGTAACGACAGGCTCGGGTGGTAGAAGAGGTCAACGGAAAACCAAAAATCAAAACACTTTAGCTCGCCTAATAAACGTTGGTGTTTTTGTGATGTGTCAGGTATGAGTAATCACAGTTTATTAGGTGAAGGCTGGAGTGGGAGAGGAGAGAGTTGTTGCTATAATTGTACGTATCAGTGTGGAGGAGAGTGTGGAGATTCAGACTGGATGTTGCATCGCTTCTTACTATTGTTTTAAAGGGTTAATTCAGGGGTTTGGATATGAATACAATCTTACATCACCGTATAATATATCATATTATGCAACATCAATATGCATATCACAGTCTAGTACAGTTGTAACAAACTGAGAAACTTTCTCGATGAAATAACCGGATAGGAATGTTGCAGCGTATCTCCGGAATTAAATGCAGAGCACGTCGACGTACTTCATCACACTTTTTTTCCCGGGATGACGGATCTCCGTTGTCTCGCGGGGCATATCATCGTACTGTATCTCCCCGCAGACAGTCCTCCATGTGCTCCCGATCAGTTCCAGTGTGGGAACGGACGCTGCATCGGTCAGAGGAAGGTGTGCAACGAGGCTAACGACTGCGGAGACGGGACGGACGAGCTCCCGCACCACGACTGCCGTGAGTTGACGCGCGGTGTAGAGAGTGAACATTCAGGCTTAAAGAATGCACAGAATCTGAAGCGATAAAACTGAATTCTGTGTAAGTTATTATTTGGTAAAATGAGTTTGGATACATATTGACAGCTTGACATTAGCCAAAGAAACAAAGGTTTCAAAATATATATGTAAGAATGCAGTAATAACGTGTGATTACATAATTTAGTTTTTTCTTTTACTTACAAGAGTTTTCTATGTTTGATAGTTATTAAAGTGCTATCCCCCTGTGGAGCATAAATGTGCTCAGCAAATTTTTATTGCAATCTGTCAGAAGGCTGAATAATAGTAATAATTTTGTCCAAAGGACTTGTGAATGTGTGCCATAAATTTCATTTTTATGCTCCAGCCATTAGATTTTCATATTTTTGGTGTGGAACTTTGGTTTGAATCAAAAGGTTTCATCTTCTGGGCTTGAAAATGTTTGCCAAGGCCTAATGGTGGCCCCCGAGCAGAAAGGTCAGCGCTGTCACCAGCATCATTTCGAAGCACCCAGCACGGCTCGTGAATGTTCAAACAAAGTTTAATGACAATCTGGACTCTATTTGTTTTCATACATTTCATAGCATGGACCAGACTGACCTTGCTGCTTGTGGGCGTGAAATATTTCAGGGCTCCACACCAAGATGAGTCAGAGATACAGCGAGCGTGGTTGGGAGTTTATGCTGAATCAGTGCTGCTTGTGTTGATGTTCCTGTAATGTTTCTGTGCTTTCACACACACGCACACATACAGGTCCGCGCTCCAGTGAGGGCAACTGTAACCAGAATAACGGAGGCTGCTCCCAGAAGTGTCAGATGGCCAGAGGACTGGTCCAGTGCACCTGTCACACCGGATACCGACTGATGGATGATGGCAAAGCCTGCCAGGGTACTACTGTGTGTGTGTGTGTGTGTGTGTGTGTGTGCATGCATGAGTGTGTGTGTATAAACATCACAATCTCACATCAATGTCTGCACTGAAAGTGATTGAGCAGAGTGATTATTGCTAAAAATATAAGTTTAGATTGGACATCAGGGAGGAATCGAAGCTCCTGAGTAAAATTAAGTTACCTAAAATTGAAGTTTAGAATATTAAACTCCAAAACTCATGTTCAGGAATCAGTAGAAAAAAAACAACAGGTAGCTTTTGGTAGCAAAATATTGCAAAGTTAAAATAATGAAGTGAGGAAAATAAGGAAAAATGTGACCTCTATCTTCTTCATACCATCTTTAATTTCTTAAATATGGTCAGGCATCAAAGTCCAATGTTCCACCTCACAGAGTTTATGTGTTATTCAGTTTGTCTTTAAGTCTGCAGGATATTTCCCAAAAGTATTCATTTCCATGGAACATCATGGAAAGTTTAGCTTTGGGCTGACGAATTATTGATTAGAATTTGGTGTGGACCCCGAATCTGGGATTTCTGCCACGAGTCAAACATTTTATCGCCAGAATTTTGAAACTCACGGAGACATAAAATCTCCTCTTGATATTTGTTTCCACATCCTGCGGGTGTGTTCGCAAGGTCAAATAAAGAATTTTAAAATTCAAGAGGTGTAAACAAGAAGTTGGACGTGGATGTTTTTTCCAAAAGTATGAATGAGTTTTTCACCTTCCAGCCACCTTCTCTGCATTGTGTCTTGAATTCGTTGTTAACCCTGCGGGAGTTTGACGCCAGCATCACTCTGTCCTTTTTGGTCCGTTCCAGATGTGGACGAGTGTGCCGAAGAAGGCTACTGCAGCCAGGGCTGTACCAACACGGAGGGGGGGTTCCAGTGCTGGTGCGTTCAGGGCTACGAGCTCCGACCCGACAAGCGCAGCTGCAAAGCTTTGGGTAAGAAACCACTGTACTGTATTTCAACCTTGACATGTGACCACAGAGAGTCGCCCGGGTTTGACCTCCAATAAAAACACGGTTGCATAGTGTTTATATTTGCTTCAGCAGTAACTGTATCCGTTCCTCTGCCCCGGGGTCTTGGACCCAGAATGTGGTTGGCTCATTCAGAAGGTCTGGACTAGATTTAGATATGCGGTGAAGGTAGAGTGCAGGCCTGGTAGAGCAGCCCATCAATCTGCTGCAGACCAGAGTTAAACCCAGGTCAGGACTGTCTGTCAGGCAGCTGCCAGGACCCGGGCCGTCACCTCCAGTGAGATTAATGCATGCTGTTATTAAAAGTGACCATCGCTTCAAACTTTTTTTGTCTCTTTCCACTTTTCTTACTGTCCAACTTTCACTTCACGTTTGGCCTCTCGCTGTTTTCCTTCTCCACTTTCATTCACATCATCCCCCATCCCCTCTCTCCGTCTTTGCGTCCTCCTTTTCAGGTCCAGAGCCAGTGCTGCTGTTCGCCAACCGTATCGACATCCGCCAGGTTTTACCGCACCGCTCCGAGTACACCCTGCTACTCAACAACCTGGAGAATGCCATCGCCCTGGACTTCCACCACAGCCGCGAGCTGGTCTTCTGGTCGGACGTGACGCTGGACCGCATCATGAAAGCCAACCTCAACGGCTCCAACGTGGAGGAGGTCGTCTCCACCGGTCTGGAGAGCCCAGGTGAGCGCTCTGCCAATAAAGACGCAGGTTCAAACGCTGGGCAACAGGCTCATTTATCATTTATCCAATTTACTCGACTCTGCTGCTTTCTGTTCAGCCGCGCTCTGCTCTCGCTCACTTCATCCATCACCTTATGACTCAGGCAGTATGACATCAGTACTGCTCAAACTCAAAAGTCTTTTTTCCTCTTCCTCTTTCCTCTCAGACTCTTGTTTTTCTTACTTTCTGTTGCTGTGTGTCTCTTTCAGCATCATAAACTTGCTCTTTTGAACTCTTTCTCTTTTGGTCTGTTTCACCCTCTTAGTTTTGGGAAAACATCTACTTGTTTTCTTTCTGAAAGTGACAAGAGAATCTATATCAGTCTCATGTCTGTGGGTTGAAGTTAGTGTTCTATCTCTTGTGTTTAAACTGTAAATGAAAAGAAAACTTTATGTGCTGTTACTATTTCTTGAAGAGCAACAGTTGATCCTTTCTCAGTACTTCTATGAAGCGTCTCTGGGTGTAGCACGAGTTGCCAGATACAGTAGGTGAGCGCTGGTTTCCCAGCGTCCTATCATCACTGACGTCACTACACCCTGTCAAGAAATAGTCCCTCACATAGCCCGCAACTTTTCATTTTTACACTTCAGTTTTTGTCTCGATTAGTGAGCGCTAGGTGATTTTCTTACCTTCGGAGAGAGCCGGGCTAGCTCTTTCCCCCCATTTCCAGTCTTTATGCTAAGCTATGCTAACCTTCACCTGGTTGTAAAATGTTCATTCGCTCCTTCTTTAGGTGGACTGGCCATAGACTGGATCCACGACAAGTTGTACTGGACAGACTCTGGGACGTCCCGCATCGAGGTGGCCAACCTGGACGGGACGCACCGTAAGGTGTTGCTGTGGCAGAACATGGAGAAGCCCCGAGCCATCGCGCTGCACCCCATCGAGGGGTATGAGTTCAAACACACACATGCACACACACTGTGTATAATTCACTGCAGATGGTTTGAAATGTACACACACTCATATAGACATATCCCCTCTGGATGTGTCCCAGTTGTAGTGCAGCAGCAGCAGAGCAGGGATTAAAGTTTGGCAGCACAGCAGTGCCCACAGGCGAGCATCTGTGTGGAACAAGTATTTCATGAAAGGGGGCAGCAGCTAAGTGTGTTTTCATCCCCCGGATTCATATGGCGCAGTGGCAGGAGAGAGTTTTCGGATGAAGCCCCAGAGAAATGTTAAGCTTGAAAACTCATTCAGCTTATTAGGTAGCTCATTTGCATGGGATAATTGAAAAATATCAAAAAAAAAGTAGCTCTTTCCTCCGAGCCCGGACAGAACAGATGAGTGAGGATGAAGGGGAAGTGAATACGAGGACAGAGGAGACTTTTTGTTGCATCAGACATCTGGTGTTTCTTGAATCCTGACAACCCGACAGTCTGTTTACCTCTTAACTTAAGTGGATGCAGATGACGTAAACTAACTATGACTGTCCCACTTTCCTCCTCAGTAAGATCTACTGGACGGACTGGGGCAACACGCCGCGCATCGAGTACGCCAACATGGACGGCTCCAACCGGCGCGTCATCGCAGACACGCATCTGTTCTGGCCCAACGGCCTCACCATCGACTACGCCGGCCGACGCATGTACTGGGTGGACGCCAAGCACCACGTCATCGAGAGAGCAGACCTGGACGGGCGCAACCGCAAGGCTGTCATCAGCCACGGTAAAACCACCGACTGTTAACTGTCTTTTCCGGTACAGGTCGAGAACCAGTTCAATTTCAGCAGTAAAGGCTAGAGGAAGCTGCAGTTCCTTCACAATAAAAGCCTCAAAACTGGCTTTTATTTCTGCATTAACAGACGACAGGTCTGAGCAGAAATGATGAGAAAACTGTCATGAAGTTCTCTGATCGTTAACAATTCGTCCACGCTTGGTTGAAAGTGAAAAAAAACTAAATAATCTCATAATTTAAAATAGAATAGACACTTTAGTTATCGCTCGAGGGGAAATTCTTTAAGTTTTTTTACCCGAAATACAACCACACACACACACAAAGGGCTTATAGACATGCAAATGTGGAGAGAGATGGTGGAGTGATGGGCAGCCACACAGAGCGGCACCCTGAGAACAGTTGAGGTGGGGGTTTGGTGCCTTGCCTTGCTCAAGGGCACCTCAGCAGTGTCCAGGAAGGTGAACTCTCCAGCAACCAGTCCACCTTCCATACTTTGGTCCATACTGGACTTAAACCAGACACCCTCCGGTTGCCAAGCCAAGTCACTACAGACCGAGCGAAGGCAGTAAATGCTTTCGACATTTTAGAAATAAGAATTAATACGTGGAATTATAATTGATAGACTGTAAACATAACTATATTTCTTGTGTCTTGGTTTAAGCCTCAGTTTATTGAGGATTATTTTGCTCCGTATCCGGGACAGATAACAACAAGAAAAAAGAAACATTAACCATGATTGCATCAGGATTAACAGCAAGCAGTAACTTCCATGTCCGTTTTCAGGCTCACTAACAGATCAGGGGATTCTTGAGTTTGCTACTGATACAGTTTTCAAAATATCTTTGAATTCTCGTATTAAATTTGACATACAGTCAGACCTGAACGGCCTCTCTGTAAGATAAACGTCTGATGACCTCGTAAACCTGAAACATGAAGTCAGTCGTTTATCCTGGTACCTCAGAAGTTGCTGACGTTTTTTTCCTTGAAAGCTCCGAGTGAGCAGGAGAGATGTGGTGTGCAGAGGCCTGGCTGGA
This sequence comes from Argyrosomus regius, assembly GCA_946959425.1. Classification (NCBI taxonomy): domain Eukaryota; kingdom Metazoa; phylum Chordata; class Actinopteri; family Sciaenidae; genus Argyrosomus; species Argyrosomus regius. The sequence goes on from OX336882.1 coordinate 29,722,572, forward strand.
GTTCAGCTTCTCATTAATTAACACACACACACACACACACACACACACACACACACACACACAAAGGGGCTAGATATAAGATGTAGCACGCTGACGTCTACTTCATTATACCATGTGGAGTTAATCAATGCCATATTTCCATTAAAGAGCCCACGCATGTGCCTACCACTGAAACGCACACACACGCGCTTAAGGCCGTAAATGATAACACAAAGCTGTGTGTACCTCTTTACGTTGTTGATTCTGACAGTGAAGCTTTTAGGTGTGCAGATTTACAGATGTAAGCAAGGCAGGGCGCTGATCCGTCACAAAGACCTGCTTCACGTTGCAGTGAGATTTGTTTCTCGCTTCCTGCTGCGTCACTCTGATCGCCGCAGGCTGGCGGTGTGACGATGTAATTCAGGAGCTGTAACAGGGGATACAGACCTGCTCGCAGCGCTGGTTCATGAGTGAAAGCTCAGACTTTTTTTAAATTGATGCAATTGACTGCAAAACTAAAAAACGTAAAGTAGAATCCAAATCTTAAATGTGTGTTTTCAAGGTCAGGGAATCAGTTTACAGTGAAAGGCCACGTGAGTCTAGGAGTGATAAATGATTAGAGTTCGTGCAGCGTGAGCGCATGCGGCTGACGAGTGGCTTCTAATTTGGGAGTTTTTTTTTCTTTTTCTGATGAAGTGGAAAAAAAGAGTGTGAAAGCACATCAGTGACGTACAAGAGTGTTTAAGAGTGTGAAAAGAGAGACAGAGGAAATGTTTGATGAAGGTGTGTGTGTGTGTGCACGTGTGTGTGCGTGTGCCATCAGCCCTGTGAGCTCTCCTTAATGATGTGTGCTCTCAGGATAAAAGGCTGTAATTGGCCCTGTCCTTCTTCCACAGCCTCTGTTTGCTCAGACAACACACAGGACAAATGGGACGTGTGTGTGTGTCAGAGAGTGTGTGTGTGCGCACATAGTTACGTTCTGCCCAGGAATGTTAACGAGTCTTTATCTCCCTACACCTATAGTTTTCTGTGTGTGTGTGTGTGTGTGTGTGTGTGTGTGTGTGTGTGTGTGTGTGTGTGTGTGTGTGTGTGTGTGTGTGTGTGTGAGCTAGCTGGATGTGTGCCAGCTCCTCTGTCACTGGAGCTGGACAGCAGGCGGGTGTTACGGATAACGCCGCTATCCAGTCTGCACACCTGTGCAGCTTGAGGTGGGGGACAGGAAGAGAAGGGGCTGTGTGTGTGTTCCCGTGAGTGGGGGTGTGTGTATGTGTATGTATGGACATGATTATAGAGTACATCTGCTTGGGAACAAATGTTCTATACTACAGTGATCCGTCTGCTGCATGACGATACACCGGACAATAAGTCAGGTGAGAAGTAATCACAATAGACCAATGGAACAATGCCCCCTAGTGGACATAAGCTCAGTTCACAGGTCTTTTGAACAATGACAGTATAAAGAATGGACAGCGCATGAGTGATGTCACACACAGGTTTTGAAGCCGAAAATATGCGGCACTGGCGGCCGCCATGTTGGATGTACGGCTTCTACCGCCTCCTGGCTAAGCGCAGGATCAGGCGCTCCGGGAAAAACGGAGGTCTTTCAGTTCATTTCAGTGGGGGTCGTGCGTTTCCGCACCAACAGTCCGCAACACAGGGGTTGCCACAAAAAAACCCACTGGCGTGCGGGAGAGACGTTGAGCCAGATCCAACTTTGGGAAAAACGGAGCCCCACGTCATGCTCCGCAAGCCAATCAGACGCTCAGATCGGTCAAACCTCCACAGACAGCCTGAAATGTCTCTGAAGCAGAGACTATCCAGGTGGATTCATGGACTAAAGTCTGATACTCTACCTGTGTGTGTGTGTGTGTGTGTGTGTGTGTGTGTTCTGACTTTGTTTATTTCATGTACCCAGCTTCTAAATCTGAGCTGACTTGCAATTTACGCCACAAAATCATGACACGAAGAAGTTTAATTTAATTTGTGTCCGATGATGAGAGAGAGAGAGAGAGAGAAAGAAAGAGAGAGAGTTACCAAAGTCTTTAAGATTCATCCTGTGTTAGGATTCATCCTCTGAGGATCGCGAATATCTTCAACGTGGATCATCTGCCACAGTACTACCACGAGGAGTCGCCAAGTCAGAGCTTTGAAATTTGACACGATGTAAAATTTTGGTTTAAAAGCAGTGGTTCACAAACTTTTATTATTTTTTGTCATGGCACCCCAAGCCAACCAACCCCCAGTTTATATAGATAGATAACATACATACACAGATATGTATCAGACAAGTTAAGTATCGTGTTATTGGACAGTCCACGAGCAGCCAAAAAAACTCTCCATCAGGCCGTTAAAAAGGCATAAATAAATCAACAGTGATTTTACAAATCCTGCGTGTGTCACCAAGTACAGACAGTTTTATACAAATCTCAGATGTATATTTTGTGCTTTTTAATATGAATGACCATTTATCTTTTAAACAAATGTAAACTTTCATCCATACCCAAACCTATTTGGTGCTTCTCAGTCTGATTAATGTTCATCTGTGTGATCTGTAGACCTCCCCTGGTCTCTAGATGTCTCCTTAATGACTGAAATCACACACAGGGCTGCCCAGTTTGCCCTTGAGTCTTTCCGTAACAACATAAAAAGCCATTTAGCTCAAAGAGAACTGTGATTCAAGAAGGAAAAAATCACTAAACGTTCCCTATATCGCAGTCCATCACACTTTTAAGCCGAGCAGTGTTCTGTCCAGCTGGAGGCGACGTTATGTCGCTGATGACCCGTGGATAGCGGAGTGTGCCACATTCAGCCGAGGCGTGAAAGGACCTGGAGGTTCCACGTGTAGATTAAAGGGGACATTACTGCGAAGGCTGAGTTGGACGTTTGATGCCCTGTTGGGCCTGCAGCTGCTCCTCCAGCTGTCCCGGAAAAAAAGGGAGCGGGAGGTGGGGGGTGTGCAGAGACGACATGGAAGAAGGTGACCGTATCAAAACCAGGCGCCTCCTAGCTGTTCGTGACTCAGAGGAAGGAAGAGGGTGCACTGTTGTCTCCCTCGTGTCGGGATAAGATCAGAAAACACACACATTCAGCCAGTATCACCTCACACACACCTGGACTTTGTCTGAAGAGGAGGGAAAAAGGAGTAGTTTTCAACAGTCTCAACTCTTTTTCTTCCTTTAGTTTGATTGGTCTAATTCAATAAAAGCTTCTTATATGTGTATGCATATATAAGATATATGAGAGCAAAGTATTCAATCAGTATTGTTTGGAAAATGGCCAAAAATGATTCACAGCCTTCCTCTGGTGAAAAGAAGACACCATATATATCATCTATATCATAAAGCCTCTCTGCTTCGCCGTGCAAGTGCACATGGGAAATGCAGTTCATAATTGTAGTCTTTAAGGTCCAAGGCAAAAAGGAAACTGTAAATTGAACATATCGTATTAAGATTATCACATCAGAAGTGATAAAAGTGAAAGCTTTATGCCTGCAGCTCTCAAACACGTCGATAAACCTCGTCTGTGGCATAATATTTAGATCAAAATCCACATTTAAACATGCAGGTAGTCATTGTAGGTTTAAGTTTTTGTTCTATGTACCGAGATAACTTAATGATAGAAACACAAATAGAACAGCCAGCCCGTATAGTGTTTCCCACGTCATCCAAAACTCCAATCAGACATCCACCTATCCACACATTTCAGGGCAACATCCAACATTTCAACCAAGATATTGACTAAGTCCGACATTTTAAAGTTGAAAAATACTTGTGACAGTGTCTACATCTTTCTTTCTGTACTGCAGTGTCTTGCAGTCCTGCCAACTCATGCCAAGACCGATATACCTCTGAAAAGATATAATTTAACAAAGCTTTAAATTGTTAGGAAATATTTCTCCGGAGGCAAAATGAAACAGAACACGTCCTTTGTTCGTCTGCACTAATGTTAGGTGTGTTCATCTCGACCACATGCGCATTGAACAAACAGTTTGATCGTAAAACAAAATCACAAAACTTTTGTTCCATTGAACTCGAACACTCAAGCGTGCACACACAATTACTGTGATCCTCGTGGCTCATTATCATTCTGGTCTCTCTCCAGTTTTAGCCATTTACCACTTGACATTATATTCTGCTGTAAAACACTGTCATTAAATGAGCAGCGCTGTTTTTAAAAGCCCTGCGCCAGCACGCTCACCGCACCTCCACCACCACCACCACCACCACCACCACCGTGGCTCTGTGCAGCAGCAGAAATCACTTTTTCCGTCCATTTGGCACTCTCATCCGAGCTGGTTTTGCAGCTACTTCAGCCGAGGAGGATTAAGCTGGAGAGAGAAAGAGAATGTTAATTTGGACGAGGTTGGAGGAGTCACCCTGAACAGATGTTCCCAATGGAGACAAATCTGCGAGGAGTTCCCTGTTACACATGTTAGTGTTTAAGCCAGGGTTCCACTGATATGGGCTGTGAACACTGATACTGACAGCTTTCGGCACAAGTCAACAATTTGTATAAAAGACAAAAGTAGTCGCAGGCTGGAAACCTTGATGCAAATTTGGAATGTAGACGTCTTTAAAGGCCTCGAAACTTTTGTTTCCAATCTGAGACAGGCTTTTGCATCAGCACATTGTTATCTGCCAAAGTTAGAACAACAAATACGGATACTTTCTCCAACTTTGACTTTGATTATTGCTCATTTGGACACAAATGTTTGAGAGACATCATGTTCTTAAAGGTCCAGGTTGAGGGATTTAGTGGCATTTCTAGTAGTAAAGTAAAGTTTCAGATTTCAATCAACTGACCAACACGCCTCGTCTCAACCTTCCCTTCCAAGCATGTAGGAGAAAATTAAGAATATTATGTTCAATTTCTGCCATATTCTGCCAATAGATAGTGGATCTGTTGGCAGAAATGGAATATAAAAATCCATTAGTGTGTTTTCTTTGGTGTATAATCACCTGAAAGGAAGAAGAAATATGTCGCACAGCCATGTTTGTACAGTAGCCCAGAAAGGACAAACTAAACACTGGCCCTTTCACGAGTTTTGCGGCCATTATTGTTTGTCCTGCAAACTTAGAAGGAGAGGGTGAGGCGAGGCTCTGTTTTCATCTTAACTGTAAACTTGTAATACTTCAATAAAGTTTATTTTAAAAAGCAAGGCCTGTTGAGTTGGTTGCAATCTGCAGCTTCATTGCTAGATGTCACTAAAACCTATGCACTGGACCTTTTTAAGAAGTGTTTTAAGACAACAAGGCCAATAAAAATGTTTTTTCACTTGTTAAGGTAAAAAAAAAACCTTAAAGAGCATGCAGATGACAAACAGACACTAAAATCCATTTAAATGATTCCAATGAACAAAGTAAGTAAATAGAATTAGGTGAAGTAAGTAAAGTAAAAGTTGAGAACTGGCCGATATCTGTCCAGTATCAGTCTGACCCATTTTAAGGGCTGTTCTCGATCTCGCTTCCAGAGTTTGGACGGAAAAGTCACATTACTTAAGGAAACCGGTGGAGCGTCTCTGCTTTTGGCCACTCTGCCCACAACTAAACCAGCTACAGGCCAATGAAAGGCAGGGTAATTGAAAGCAGCTCTAAATGGGGATGATATGACATCAGCCAAGCCCACAGCGCTGAATGGGGAGGATGTTTGGAGAGCGTTGGTGGAACGAGCCAAATGCAGCATTTGATCTTTCCATTTCTTTGCGGTTGGATTTAAACGTCCACATGAACTTCACAGAATGATTATTTTTTGCTCATTATAAAGGTGTCAAACTTAACGCCTGTGTTTGTTTACTGTGACGATTACTTCTCTTTAAAAAATAACAGGTCGCTGGCTTTTATCGCACACTCCATCGAGCGTATCTCAGCCTCTCTGTAATCTCTGATTCCGTCTTTCCGTAGGACTGCCACACCCATTCGCAATCACCGTGTTCGAGGACAGCCTCTACTGGACCGACTGGCACACCAAGAGCATCAACAGCGCCAATAAATTCACCGGCAAGAACCAGGAGATCATTCGCAACAAGCTGCACTTCCCCATGGACATCCACACCTTGCATCCCCAGAGGCAGCCTGCAGGTCGGTACACAGCTGTATTGGAAGACACAGTGGAAGCTTAAATTAGTTAACTATCCCTGAAATGTCCTGGTAATTGGTAGTGGGCGTTTTTTGAGTGAGAGGAGCCAATATCCCTTGTGGGGCTGATGAAATTTAATTTGGAATTGTAATGTAGAAGTCGATTTCTGCACTGTCAAAGAAAAAGCTCTTTGACATCACAGGTTTTAAAGTCTGCACTTGTTCTTTTGGTGGGACAATGGACAGTGAAGAGATTTTATATATTTCAGCTTGAGTTGAAGGAAAAAGCAAACATCTCCATTCACGAGGCTCGGGGGCTCCTTGTGTCGTCAGCTTTTCACCCCACCTCCATTTCAAATCTGTCTGCAATAAGACTGGGTGAGAACAATGAACCCATTTTTTAAAACAATTAAGTTTGCAGCCTGAAGCAGAAGAGAAATTTTTGTCACGAGGCAGATGGAAAAACAAAATGCTGAACAACAAAAACATCAAACAAAAAACTCAACGTGGGTTGAGGGTGGAAGACGAGCCAGTCGAGGACAGACAGAACTTTCTTTACGGGTATCGCTGCGCACAGAAGTGGAAACCTTTCCCACATGGTGGCAAATCCTCAGATGATAGAATGATTTGTTACACTAGTGTTAGACCCCGTGGTGAACTGACCAGTCCGAGCGTTTTTTATCAGCGTGACAGCAAAGACTTGTGTTCTTAGCTAACAAACCATGTTGAACTTGAGCTCCAGCCAAGAGAAAGTTTTTGTTATCACGCAGATAAAACGTTGTAAAAATCCGACACCGCTATAAACTTTGAGCTGCCTCTGTGCTGGCAGAGGGAGGTCAGGCACTGTTCCTGCTTTTTTCTTGTTTTGGTTGAGATTCATTGAGACATGAACTCACACTGTGACACTTACTGTAGAGGAGCAGAAGACAGAAGCTCTGCAGTCGATGCGGTTCATCATATCTTTGAAATCCAACCTTTTATATCTACGGACACCACTGGTCCTCTTCCACGTTGTTGAACCGCTATGATTCTACAGGAGCCCAGAACAGACAAACTAAACACTGACTCTAGCTGGGGCGTCGTTTTTGTGTGTTTTGTGACCACAGTAGTTTCTTCATCACTCTCTAGATGCCTGTTACGTCCCCTGAAAGGCTAGGGGAAGAGGGGAGTAACATACAGCCAAACCACCGGTTAAGAGGAGCGACGCAACACAGGATTGGGCAGGAAAACAGAGGGGTTTATTTACAAAAAGACAACATAACCTAAAGACAGCACTGAAAGACACAATTAAACTAAGGTTGAGTTCTCCAAACGGGAGGACAGCGCTGCCCAGAACTAACACACAGCTCACACACCGCCAAAATGTCCGCTCCCCTCAACAGGTCTGCCTCCCTCCTAGATATCACCTGGTGATTGGCAATAGGAGTCACCTGTGGGAAAACCAGAGAGGAGGAGCAGCACCTGAAACACATAAGGGAACACATGGGGGAGGAGAGAGCAACCGAACACACGCCCCCTGGGCCGTAACAATGCCATTAAATCTTCTGCTCTGCTCCTTCAAACTGGTTTCCAGTTTTGAGTTTTATTAGATTAAATTATTGGAACTAAATTCCACATTTTCAGATTTATTAATACCGAAAGAGGCATCTAATTCATCTCCGTGTTATGATGTGTTTATACAATAATAAGGACCTGCGCATCGTCTGTCATCTGTCATCTATCATCTGTGTATAAACAAGCTCTCGGGCTCCTGGATAATAATCCTAAAAGTCACTGTACAAACACTTTCTGGATACGGTTTCCTTTGCTTGGAAAATTTCAATTTCACAACGCTTCTAAACATAATTCTTAATGGATTAGCGCATTAACAAATCCATTTACACAGTCATGTTTCAGAAAGAGAGATCAAGAATAACTTGTTTTAAAGTCATCATACAGTCGGTGCATGCTCGTCTTGTCTGCTCTTGGCTTTTTGTGTGTCTTATGCAATGTAATGTGATTCATCTCTGAAGCTCACTCAGTAGCTGTGACTCTCCGTCTGTCCTGTAGGCGGCAGGAATCGCTGCGGCAGCAACAACGGAGGCTGCAGCCACCTGTGTCTCCCCAGTAACAAGACGTACACCTGCGCCTGTCCCACCGGCTTCAAGAAGGTGGACCACCACAACTGTGCCGACGGTGAGTCCATCATGTCACGCAACTTTAAAATGTCGTATATGAGTGGATGTTACACATTCCTTTATTTATCGATGCAACAACATCTATTTTTGCCACTTGATATTTATTGAATACGTTCAGATACAATTTAATATTTTTAATGTAGGCTTTAGTGTTTACTATCCTTGATCTGCTGCCGAGTAAAAGTTAGAATCCTCAGCAGCAGTTTAAGGGATGATTGCATTGCTGTGTTTAGAAGCTAAATGGGCAAAGATGATCCTGTCACATGCATTGCATCTGCCTGATCAGCCTGGCAGTTAACTTGTGGGTTGTCAAATTTTAGAGGGAAACAAATTTGCATGCGGAGAATCACAAGACATCCACTAAAGTAAAATTTCAATCAGTGGAAACTTGAAAACAAGTTAAATTACACGTTACGGTTCAGCGCAGCCAAAGCAGCGCTGAGCTAAAATGGGCTATTTATTTTTAATAAATTCTTCACCACCCTGTGACACTTGCACACCCTGTAATTATAAAAAAACATCTATATTTTATTATCGCCATTCTAGATAATTGTGCCAGAGGAAAGGTTATGATTCATATTAATCAGTCAGTTTAGGTTGGATTTGTCCTTTAAGGGCTGCAACTTGTCTGTGTGTTAGTGCTGTTTTTGCTGTGTTCACTGTTGACCCCCCACTGTTAAACCTAGAAGACTGACAGAAGACCTTTGGTCTTTAATCAGGTCTTGACAAGTTCCTGCTTTTTGCCCGAAGGACGGACATCCGACGAGTCAGCTTCGACACAGAGGACATGTCCGACGATGTCATCCCTCTGGCCGACGTGCGCAACGCCGTGGCGCTGGACTGGGACGCCAAAGACGGCTACATCTACTGGACGGACGTCACCACCGACTCCATCAACAGGGCGCTGTGGAACGGCACCAAGCAGGAGGTCAGTGGCATCTGTAGTCTTGACTGAGCTCAACAGTATCAGAGAGGACAGGAGGGTTTAAAGTTTATGCAACACTCCCATCTACTGGCGTTCATTTGAAAGTGCAACAGCAATGCATCTTCAGTCATCATCAGTACAAACTCAGCCTGCAAACAGCCACAGAACAATAGTCATGCTCTTGATTTAACAGTGTCATTAGCAGATCTTTTGTTGTTCTTGTTGTCTATTATATGATCTGTCTTTATTTGTATGTCTGACTCTAAGCATGTCTGTAGGCTCAAAGGTTCAAGTAACTTAAGGCTGCATTAAAACTAGGAATGGAATCTCATTGTTGTCTCTGTTCTTCCAGGTGGTGGTGGACACAAGTCTGGAGAGTCCAGCAGGTCTTGCGATTGACTGGGTGACCAGCAAACTCTACTGGACCGATGCTGGTAAATGTTCTCTTTCACGTATTGTCACAATTGCCTGCACGACGCCTTGCTCTTTGATTTCAAGCCCTCATGTCTTGTCTCAACTTTCTCAGGTACGGATCGTATCGAGGTTTCCAACGCAGATGGAAGCATGCGGACTGTCCTCATATGGGAGAACCTGGACCGGCCCAGGGACATTGTTGTTGACCCGATCGGAGGGTGAGATGATTTAAAAAGGTTTAAAAGGTGACATATAAACCTTGAACCTTTTCAGTGAACTCATTCACACTTTCTTTGTCGTTGTTTGTAATGCCTAGTTTCATGTACTGGACCGACTGGGGAGCCAACCCAAAGATCGAACGTGCAGGAATGGACGCCTCCAGTCGCATTGTCATCATCTCATCCAATCTGACGTGGCCCAATGGGCTCGCCATCGACTACGAGACCCAGCGCCTGTACTGGGCTGACGCTGGCATGAAGACCATCGAATTTGGCAACTTTGATGGTTCTGACCGTCAGGTAAACCTCACGTTTATCCTATAGTTTGTCTGTTAACTTGGATTCAATATCGTAAACAGATGTTTAGGATGTTCAGATCACGCTAAAACCCCTTCTGCCGTTTACGCATACAGGTTTTGATTGGCAGCCAGCTGCCTCACCCCTTTGGCTTGACTGTAGATGAGGACAAGCTGTACTGGACAGACTGGCAGTCCAAGAGCATCCAGAGTGCCGATAAGCTCACTGGCTTGGGCCGACACACGCTGGCCGAAAACCTGGAGAACCTCATGGACATTCACATGTTCCACCGGCTACGCAAGACAGGTCAGCGTGCGTCCACATGGCTAGATCACGACTAGGAGGTTTAAGTGCATCCATATCAGCTGAACAGTGTAGGAACTAGGAGCATTGTCACATCACATCATCCAGAATAGATAACTTCTTAGGTTCAGTTCAGTTCACTCAGACTTAAAACTCTTATTTTAGTGTGTTGCAGCACAAAGGTATGGAATCTATAAATGAAGAATGTGCCTCTGCCCTCATTCTTTGGAGCAAACTTAATTTCTCCTGTGGGACTTGTGTCGTCTCCTGTGACAAAGGAGACAAAAAAAAAAAAAAATCTCCTGTCACTTTCTGCTTTTCTGATTTTTTGCTGCCTTATCTCAGAGCTCAGATCGTGTGTCTCTGCAGACACTGTGAGGATTACAGGTAAACTGAACCCAGATCACTGGCAGAGAGGCCAAAGAGCCTCAGGGACTCATACCAAACTGAAGCCTCACTGATCTCACTGATGTGTGTGTGTGTGTGTGTGTGTGTGTGGGGGGGGGGGGGGGGGGTATTCCCTGAAGGGTTCCATTGTCTGTATCTGCAAGTTGTGTGTGTTTTTGTTTGCCCCAATTTCTTCCATTCTTTTTCCGTCCCCTGCCTGTGAGCTGACCTAGAAAGTAGGACGGCGTGGTGAGCTGAGTCTGTTTGTGTGTCTCCGTCTACAGTGCGCAACCCGTGCTCTGTGAATAATGGAGGCTGCAGCCACCTCTGCCTCCTGGCTCCTGCTCCTAAAGCCTCCAGCTGTGCCTGCCCCACCGGGATCAACCTGCAGAGTGACGGAAAGACCTGCACGCCTGGTACGGAAAACAACCTGTTTGCATTTCAGACCCAAAGATTCAAATGGCGAGCGCATCACACAGCATGAATGTGCTCAGAAGTCATACTAAGATGAGACTCGTTATAACTTTCCTCATGATTGAATTTAGACTTAGAACTTTGGCCAGTTAAGTCTTGCCGTGTCTTGCAATCTGGTATTTTCATGGTGCAGATGAACCAAAATACAGAGACATATCGGCTCAAGAAACGTGGATCTGGTGAATCCTACATCTAGAGTAACTTCTGTTTACCTCCATGGCTTCATTATATTATAATGGCTGCATCACCAAAGGCATGATGGGGAATGTAGTGCCAAAACTCTAAAGGAAATAGAAAAAAGAACGCCTGCAAAGCTGAACAAAAGCAGTTCAAAGAGTTAATGTCAAAGTCTTTTGCTGCCAGGAAGATGAAAGCATGTCAGCCCCCCTTTGTATTCTGACCGGGCGGCGCTGTGTTGTGTGTGTGTGTGTGTGTGTGTGTGTGTGTGTGTGTGTGTGTGTGTGTGTGTGTGTGTGTGTGTGTGTGCGTGTGCGTGTGCGTGTGTGTGTGCGTGTGCGTGTGCGTGTGTGTGTGTGTGTGTGCAGGGATGAGCAGCTTCCTGATCTTTGCACGGAGGACAGACATCAGGATGGTTTCTTTGGATATTCCATATTTCGCTGATGTGGTCCTGGCGGTCAATAGCTCCATGAAAAACACCATCGCCATCGGGGTGGACCCCAAAGAAGGTTCGTACGTCTTCTCGAAGTTTAAAAATTTTGCCGTAAAGATGAGCGATGTAGAAATGGAGTCCTTAAATGTGTGTGTGTGGCGCCTCCTGCAGGGAAAGTGTACTGGTCTGACAGCACGCTGAAGAAAATCAGCAGAGCCAACATCGACGGGAAAGCACACGAAGACATCATATCTACAGGTGAGAGGAAGAGTTACATGTGTGCTGCTGTGTAACTCCACCCAGTCACGGTGTCATGACTCCATCCATCTCGTCTCTCTCTGTAGGATTGATGACGACTGATGGCTTGGCGGTGGATGCCGTCGGCAGGAAGATCTACTGGACAGACACGGGAACCAACCGCATTGAGGTCGCCAACCTGGACGGCTCCATGAGGAAAGTTCTCGTCTGGCAAAACCTGGACAGCCCTCGAGCCATCGCCCTCTACCATGAGATGGGGTGAGGCTGTTAGAGCGTGATGAACCGATGAGTCTTCATCGTCTTGTCTCTGTCCTACTCTGTCCATCCTTAACCTGTGTCCCTCTCTCTCTCTCTCTCTGTTCTCCAGTTACTTATACTGGACAGATTGGGGGGAGCACGCTAAGCTGGAGCGCTCAGCGATGGACGGATCAGACCGTGTCGTCCTCATCAGTAACAACCTGGGCTGGCCCAACGGCCTGGCCATCGACATGGCCGGCTCACAGTTACTGTGGGCCGACGCTCACACTGAGGTTTGTTTATTACACTGTTACACATTAAAGGGTTAAATGGTGAAATGCTATTTGACGTTATGGAGTCATGGTGGTAATCCTTATTTTCCTTCCAGCGTATCGAGTCGGCCGACCTAAACGGCCAGAACCGCCGCACACTCGTCACTCCGGTCCAGCACCCGTACGGTCTAACCCTGCTGGGGTCTCACATCTACTGGACCGATTGGCAGAGCCGCAGCATCCAGCGAGCCGACAAGAACACCGGGACCAACACTATCACGGTGCGAGCCAACCTGCCAGGCCTGATGGACATCCAGGCTGTGGACAGGGAGAGGCCGCTGGGTGAGTCTTAGGACAGGAAATCGATTCTTCTTTCCTCCAGTTGAGAAGTAATTAAGGGGAACTCTTCAGCTTCAGCTTTGAGACTACATCTTTGAACTGCAGGGTGCAGAGTTTGAAAGATGATCGAGTGTTTTTGGAGCTAGACCCTGTAGGAACTTAAAGTCCGGATGTCTCATCACTGCTGCTTCATGTTTAACCATTTTTTAAATCCTGTCTCCTCTTTTATCCCTCGTGTTACAGTATTTTTCTACCCCTCCACTCCATAAAGACAACACTGTAGTCACCTCTGTATAAAAGAATATTTGTGTGACAATTTATTAGCCCTGCAGCCTTGTGAAAAAGTCTTCTCATGACCTGCTCTACTCGGTTATAATTGTTTGTTTGTAGTTAGCAGATTTTTGCAGTTTGACGGCTGATTAAACAGCTTTTTAAATTCTTCATATTTGGCCTTTGTTGCACTCTCACTGTTGATATTCTCTTGGTTCTCGCATTAGATATGGTTTTAACACTGGAGCAGTGCACCTTCTTCTGTCTGATTCCAATGGGTTTGAAGCATTTCGCACTGATGGGCTTCTTGTTTTGAATCCACATGGCCCGTTTCATGTTCTTGGAGGAGCGCTCAGCAGCACATCATTGTCTGTCCAATCACAAGAGCACAGGGTTAAGTCGGCCGAGCCATCAACAAAAATGGAGTAAAGCCTAGTCGTAAAGAGAGCTGTGTTACCCTGACAATAAGTCACACACTGAGGAAATTTAGTCATATTCGTGTTAATTTGAGATCCGTTAGTTGTTTTTGTTTGCCTGAACATACAGTAGCTTCCATTGATTGCATTAGGTGTAGCTAACCAGGTGATTGACGAGTGATTCTATGTGCTCAGGCTCCTCTGTGTAAACGAAATCTGCTCTGAGTACACAGAGATTTATGTAGCAAGGTTGTCCATGCTCCTCTGTCTCTTTGCATCAATCCGTCTGTCTCCGTCCTCTTCAGGTTTTAATAAGTGCGGCAGGAGGAACGGCGGCTGCACCCACCTGTGCCTGCCTCGTCCCAACGGCACGTCCTGCGCCTGTCCCACCGGCATCCTGCTCAAGGGAGACGGTAGGTCGTGCGACGACTCCCCTGAGACATACCTGCTCTTCTCCAACCGCGTCAGCGTGCGCAGAATCTCCCTGGATACCAACGACCACACCGACGTTCACGTGCCGGTGCCCGAGCTGCACAACGTCATCTCGCTGGACTACGATAGTGTGGACGGAAAACTTTACTACACCGACGTCACCCTGGACGTTATAAGGTGTGAACGCAAACATCTAGTTGGCTGACAGATCGTTACATTTTATCTCGAGTAGCCCTGTGTCATGTACCGTCCACCTTTTGTTCTTCAGGCGTGCAAACTTGGACGGCAGTGGCATGGAGACAGTGATCAGCCAAGGCCTGAAGACCACAGATGGGCTGGCTGTAGACTGGGTGGCAAGGAACATGTATTGGACCGACACCGGGCGCAACACCATCGAGGTGGCCCGCCTGGACGGAACAAGCCGCAAAGTCTTGGTCAACAACAGTTTGGATGAACCCCGAGCCATCGCAGTGTTCCCGAGCAAGGGGTGAGGAGGGGGAGTAAACTGGGTCTAGTTTGGAGCTGTCACAAAGTTGCAGATTTTTGTGTTTGTACAATATATTTTCTCACGAGATCAACCTCCTATCTGCAGGTTCCTGTTCTGGACCGACTGGGGTCACATCGCGAAGATTGAGCGGTCTCACCTGGACGGCTCGGACCGAAAGGTTCTGATCAACACCGACCTGGGCTGGCCCAACGGCCTCACTCTGGACTACGACACACGAAGGTCAGAGAGAGGAGCGTGTCTGTGGAAAGAGCTACCTGTGGGGCCTTGTTTTCCACCCTCACAGGAGCTGTATAAATTAAATTAGATTAGATATTATAAAAGTTTTATGATCTAATGATCCCTGTGGAGACATAAGATCATCGTGGGATCAGAAAGTAAATCTGCAAGACAAGTAGTGAGTCCTGAAGATTATTCAACAGACAGTTAACTGAACATACAGAGTTTAATGCACGACATTAAAGGATTTTGCATATTTGGCAAAAAATTTGGCTAATATCGGGTGCAATAAAAGAAGCATGCGTACCAATATATGGAGCAACGTGCCAGGACACGCAAATACATGAGTTGGATGCACCGTACAACATAATATTATTAAATACAAGAACATATGTTATAACCTAAAGATGGCTCATCCATCCAACAGTTTGTTTTTCTTGTGCTAACAGTAATTAGCACTACAGCCTCACAGGGTGTGTTTACATATAGATATAATAGATGGTGTGTTTAAATGTCTCATGTTCTCTGCAGGATCTTCTGGGTGGACGCCCACCTGGACAGGATCGAGAGTTCGGACCTGAACGGGAAGCTGCGTCAGATCCTGGTCAGCCCGGTCTCTCACCCATTCGCCCTCACACAGGTACCCACCCACCCGCCCCTCCTCACCCTCAGCTTTCAGTCCCTGGACTGACCCTTCCTCCTCCTGGCTGCCTCCTCCACTCACCTGCTCTCTTTCACTCATCGGTTCACCTGTGTGACTCTCACCGGTCGTCTCTCCGTCCCTCCACTCATGCTGAACTCATTCGACTTAACCATTTCTTCTACTTCCCTTCCACTCTGACCCTCATTTTTCTTCCTCCTCTCTCCCTTCCCTTTTTCTTCCTCCCATACCCCTGCTCCTTGTCTGTGTTTTTTCCCCTCTCCTCTCTTCTTCTCCCTCGTTTCCCCAGTTGAAGCCGGTGTCCTCCCCTCTAACCCCTTTCTCCCGACTCTCGCAGCAAGACCGCTGGATCTACTGGACGGACTGGCAGACTAAGTCCATCCAGCGGGTGGACAAACACACCGGCCGTAACAAGGAAACCGTGCTGGCCAACGTGGAGGGCCTCATGGACATTATAGTGGTATCACCTCACAGACAGACAGGTGAGGAGGTTTTTCTGAAGTGTTGAAGCAGCAGAGGCTAATATGAAAGTGTGAGTCCAGATAGTTTGCTGAACCATGGTTGCTATAGAAACAGACAACAAATTGGGCACAGAATAAGAAAGTAACCTAGTACCAAAGCGTAATACAAACACATTATCAAGTTAAAAATGTATTTAAATTGTCATTTAACACAAGAATTTACACAAATTTAAACTAAAATATACAAAATATACAATATTAGTATCTCATTTTCTACAAGATTACATCTCAACAGGATATTTCACACCAGCCTCAAAGATGAACGTTGAATTCATCAGGAATAAAATCAAAACAAAAATGAACCAAATCAAATTTGTGTCTGCTTCTTTGTCACTCACAACACTTAAATCAAAATTTGTCAATATACAAGAAGCTCGTTAATTGCACAGCAGCTCGCTCAGTAACTTTTCCTCCCGCACAGTTCAGACTTTTGGTCAAAAGAGATCTGATTTCAGTCGCTCTGATAATTGATGGATTTGTTTGAGCTTCTATTCTGTAAATTGATGAGTAGAAAAAGTGTTTGACTTTCAATTTGTATCGAGACAAATTCAAATCTCGTCGTTCTCCTGTGATGAAATGAGCCACTCAGACTGTTTGGCCTCAGTTGTGAATGTTCCCTCTCTCCTCTCATTTAGGTACCAACCTCTGTGGGGTGAATAACGGCGGCTGCACTCACCTCTGTTTTGCCAAGACCAACAGTTTTGTTTGCGCGTGTCCCGATGAACCAGATGGACGACCCTGCTCCACCAGTGAGTGACCACTGTCAAATCCCATATACTGTACCTGGCCAATAAGAATTTTCATAATAGGATTGTTTCAGAGAAAATCTGTACACATCATGAGAACCTGAAGAGTTGATTTGCATAGACAGATAAAAGCCATTCTTAAAATGAATAAACCAGCATCAGTTTGACTGACACTCTCTGGAGTGCACAAAGAGAGAGAGTGAAATCAAAAATGGAGATATGTTTTTGTTCCAGCACGTTCAGCTTCTTATCTGCATCCGTTCATCAGTTTCAGGTTACATCCCCACCGCTCCTGCCAGAGGAACCAGCAGCACTCCGGTCCCCAACAAGATCCCCAAAGCTCCAACGGACACTCCGCACAGAGGACCGTCGCTGGTCAAGTACGTCTGTTTGAATTGTTTTTGAACAGTAAAGTTCCTTTTTTGACATAAATACTTACTCTGCTTACTGTAATAAGACAAAAAGTAACTGATAACTCATTAATACTCACATTATCCCAAGGAGAAGTTGCATCATTGCTTGTTTTCTAACAATTTCAAATAGGAACTTGTTGTCCACGAGATGCTGCCGAGTTTTCAGCTTTGTTCATCTCATTTGAAGAACTACTGTATAAGAAAAAGTAATAATTCGAATGCTGAAGATGCTTGTCCTCGCTCAGAAAAATCCTTTTATAAGTCTAAGAGGTTGGAGGGTTTTCTAATTCCACAGAGGAGTATTATGTAATTGTTCATCTTCAAGACGGAACACAATGAGGTTTTCCACCAGCAGTAATAGTACAGAAACTCTTCCCAGAGGCCCCGGGAAAGGAACTATATAACGCTCTGACTTAATAAGGTTGTTACAGCTAATATTAAGTAGTCTGTGTTTCTGTCTTATTTTTACAGCTGCACTGACAAGAACATGAACGACGAGGGCTGCCTGAGCAACGTGGTGACGGCTCCTCATGGTAAGTGTCACTGTCATCCATGTGTGTCAAGCACAGAGACGGGTTCAGGGTGTGTTTAGCCTAGCTTAGCTCAAAGCCTAGCTCAATGAAAAGTGTTAAAGTGCAACAGCCTCTTATTTACACCCTGCATGTTCTCTGTGGAGCTGTAAGAGACACACAAGTTAAGTGTTTCCCTCTGCTTCTATTTAAGCCTCGCTGATGTTACTTTGTGTGGGAGCGACAGTCATTTACAGTTTCCAACTTGTAAATTGTTCAAACGCCGAGCAATTACTGCTGAGAAACAGCTGAGTTTCTGACTTGAAAAATACGGCAGTGCCTGAAAAAACAAAGCAAACAAATGTGGATGTTAATCTCTGACATCGAAGTAATTTAATCCAAATAAAGTGAGAATTTTAATTAAATCACTGTAAATCATTTTTATAACACAACAAAATAAACTCAACAGATACAACTACATCAAAACAGCAACAAATAAATGAATAAAAAGCTATATTTAACCCTCACAGGGCCGACTTTTCAGTCATGCAACTGTCATTCAAGAAGCAATGCGCTGACTTTGTTTTTGTTCCAGTGTGTTGGATTTAGTGACATCTAGTGGTGAGGTTGCAGATTGCGACCAGCTGAATACCCCACCACTTCCAACCTATATTAGTTTATATCAGGTTCTCCTACATTGGAGAAACACAATGAGACCTGCAACCTTCATCTTGAGTTTCTGATGACGTGAACGCTAACAGGTTGTAAATACGGGAACTTTATTTCCAAAACTAGCTCCCGTCCCACAGGACATAATCTGGGCCAAACACTTTCAGAACTGTCTCTGTACTTTGACGAACTGAAATCAGATAAGATGGCAAACAGCTGTATTTTCCAAAGTATTCTGTAACACACCCATCATTAACATCTGTGCCACCTGTTGAAGGAGGAGGACTACACATCAGCTACGTGATTGGAGGAGTTCTGACCATCCTGGCGATTCTGATCCTCATCGCTGCTTTGATTATTTACAGGTCAGTCCCCTGTCTCCTAAAACAGTGTATGCACGATGAGCTACATTTGATACACGGCATGTAGTTCAGATCATAAACCATGAGCTGTTTTCTTCCTGTTTTTTGATCGACAGGCATAAAAAGTCAAAGTTCGCCGACCCGGGAGTGAGCAACCTAACCTACAGCAACCCCTCGTACCGGACGTCCACGCAAGAGGTCAAGATCGAGGCGTCGCAGAAGCCTCCGATATACAATCAGCTTCGATATAAGAAAGAGGTAACGGACGGGCTGGAAGTGCAACTTGTCTTTTTTTGTTTAACAGATGAATGGATTCAAGAAGAATCCATGATATTTTCATAGAACGATCACAGACTGTGTAGGTGTACGGTGGGTAAACACAGAGAGACAAATGACTGTAGTGTTTGTCTCCGGTCAGATTGATTGTGTTGAGATATTTGAACATGTGACACGAGCAGATTCCAGACACCAGCACTCATCTTTTTCTTTCCCCTCTCTCTCCTCACTGCAGCTCTCTCATCCCTACAACTCCCTCTCTCCCTTTATCTTTTGACCCACTTGTCCCGTGGAGAGGTAGTTACACAGCATGAAGGAGTTGTGTCCTTTCCACTTCTGTTTTTTTATTTTATTTTATATTTTTTCTGCTGTTTCTTGTTTACCTTCATCTCTTCTGTCTTTCACTGCATGCAGTCTGCTTCACAGAATTAATAATTTCTCTCTTTGGTGACGTTTCAGAGATCTGTGATCGAGTAGCATGTCATCGTTAATAATACTCATCAGGGTTTTTTTTGTGTGAAACTGACATTTGAACAGCCGAAGGAGCGAAATGTATGGATAGATTTGTAAAAGGTGCTACACGTGTCGTCATTAAACCTTCTTATATCTTTCTTAAATTAATAATGAAGCTTTGAATCAAGAAATCAAGACTACGTGTCCCATAAACTCTTCTAGTTCCTACTCCAAGTAGGACGTTGCTGTTAAACAAAAGAGAGAAAGTAATTATAGAAGTTAAGGATGTCTGATTTGCTTTTATTCATCATTATGAGCTGTGTAGATATATAAAGCTAAACCCATTTATCTGTTTAGTGCAACCCATTGCACCAGCTGTCAAAAAACTCTTTTTAAAATACTGGAAACTTTCTGGCTGGACTGCTTGTAAAAATCAAACAAACAAAAAAAGTTTTTCAGGTAAGTACGGAAGCCCTAAGAGGTCATACATTCATACAATTTACTTCCTCTGTTTGTTTGTTTTTCATGATGACGAGTTAATTTAATTTGTTTTCTCGAGATCTCACATTATTTATGTCATTATGTCAAAATAATAAATGTTATCCTGAGATAACGGGATCATTTTTCTCAAGATCTCAAGGTAACGAAACTTTGTTTTCCCGAAATAACGACATAATTTAATTGAGATCTCGAGAAAACAGGGGGATAGTCAAGTATATTATTATTACTATATAATTAAATCAACATTATTTAGTGTAGCAATGTCAGAGGAACAGTTGCACTTATTTAATACACTAGACTATCCTTTTGTTTTCTTGAGATCTTGAATTAATTAAGGCATTATCGTAGTTTTGTTATTTTGAGATCTTAAAACAAAACAAATGAAAAGAACTCATTATCACGAGAAAACTGAGGAAATAAAATGTCTGAGCGTTTGACCGCTCAGGGCTTCCGTAGGTAAGCACACTGGCGCTGTGCGATGCAAGTCGAACTGCTTTGGGTCATCTCGCCTCTGTTTCAGCAGTTGTCATGCAATACTGTTTGCATTTTTTTCATGCTGGAGATGAACGCTGTCCAAATTATTCCTTCTAGAGACAGACTGAATAATTTGTTCATACACAGCACAGTAGCATAACTCCATCTGCTCTGGAGAAATACCTGTTTTTTTTTTTTGTCCCATCTAGTTGATTTCGCTCCAAATTCCACAGGCTGACAGCCTGCTGTGTCTTTGTTTATTTGTAATTCTATACCTGTAGCACCTTCATCTGAAAGTGAAAGCACTAACTGAAGCACAGCATTACTAAAGGGAGCCGACTCGCTGTGCATGGGTTGTGTTTGAAGGTGACATCTTGTTCTGGAGTGTTGTGCAGTTGGTCTCTGATTAATCCTTAAAAGGGAAATCCACCTTTAACAGGATGAACTTCTTTAGAAAAGCTGATGTTTGTGTAGCTGATTTTAAAACGTAATTATTCCTTAAAAAGGAGGGGAAGGTAGAAAGGAAGGAAGAAAGAGAGGACGGTAGACAAGTGCATGTGGCAAAGAAATAAAGGAGAGCCAGACGTGTTGGTTTTTAGTTTAACAGATTAAATAGTACCTGAGGGTGGATTTTCCCGTTAAACTTCTGATATTTACTCAGGCTAACTAATCCTGTCTCCTTGTCCAGGGGGGAGTGGACGGAGGCTACACCAAGGAAAAGATCCGCATCGTGGAGGGCGTGTGTCTCCTGTCCAACGACGAGCTTTACTGGGACGACCTAAAACAGATCAAGCCGTCTCGAGGCGGCCTGCACACCTGCATGCGCACGGACACCGTGTCCCTGCAGGCCAGCAGCGCCTCGCTAGACGACGGCGAGACGGAGCAGCTCCTCCAGGAGGAGGCGTCCGAATGCTCCTCCATAACCACCCTGACCCCCTCCGCCATCACCCCGCAGCGTCACGCCCAGCACAGCCTCCCCGACACCGGCTGGGCCTCCACGCGCAAGCCCTCCACCGAGAGCGAAGTGTGAGGGAGGCCTCCTCCTCCCCCTCTCTCCCTCCCTCCCTCCCTCCCTCCTTGCCCTCCATGCTTTATCTCAACTTCCATCAGTTAATACACACATACACACACCTGTATTTATAGCTGGTACAAACACACAAAGATAAATAGGTGCAAACACAGTAACAGTTGCATACGTAGAATAACGGTACATATGAACCTGGTTAGACACAACTAAGTTCACATAAACACAACTCCTGTCTCTGAAACTGGGGCTCCGTCCTACTTGTGTGTGCACACACACACACATATATATATATACACACACACATGCAGTACAGTCCTCCAACAGTACCCTCAGTGCTACTGCCTTCAGGCAAAATGATAAACTAATGAGCATGCTGGAATAACAAAGCGAAGGACTCTGGGGAGGAAGTGAACAGAGAGACACGAGCGTTATCTGGAGCCTTTTTTTTTTTTTTTTTAAGAGGATGCAGACTCTGAACGCTTCTCTGTGTACGACTTCACCGTTTATTTTTTGTGAACTTTAATTTTTCCGTTGTTGTCGTCGGACGAAGCTAAAAAAAAAAAAAAACGACGTACTCCCCCGGACGATGTAACCACGCCGCTCTCTCTCCCTCTAATGCCACTCATGTCTTTATGAACTCTATTTATGAACTTTTTTTTTTTGTACTTGTGGAGTGGGTTTGCTGACTTTACAGAGAAATGGCGAGAGTGTTGTGCTAGAACTTTGTGCAGCAAGGACCCCGGGGGTAATTCAAGAGTTGTATTTATGACAGTGCCAAAGGGTGGGGCTTCACAGAGTCTCCATGCTTCTTTCCTGCATTTACACTTCAATAGAAATGTATGTTAATTATGGGATGTTTCGTTTTGACTTTACTGACTTGCCCTCACCGGTGTGGGAGACCTCAGTGATGACACCACCTTGCTTCTGTTTCCTTTAGTTTTACACCCTCTCAACAGGTCAAGCAAGGACTTACTGTAGCTGCTACTGTCGGCTGGTTGCAGGAGTCCATTCATCCTCTTGTGTTTTTTTGGTTTTTTTGCTGATGCTCTGGCATAGCAGAGGAAGCCACGATGAAGTAACAGCCTAAGTGCCAAACATTTCGTTCTCTTTCCTCCTTCAGCTGTATATTTATTTTTTTTCTCAGAGGTTTTTAAAAATGTTCGTGACATTCGTTTCTACTTTGGGTTCGCTCGCCCAGATCACAGAAAAACATGTTTTCTCAGACGTGTACCACAAGCGCTGTCCAGCCATGCAGATAGTTGTGGTTTTATTTATCCGAGTGTTTAATATATATATAAAATATGTCTCTGGGATTTCTTCTGCCCCAAAACATTGGGGTTTTCTTTGGAACTACTTTCTCAATGCAAGCGTTTATTTCATTGTTCCTGGTAAACGATTACCTACGACAGCACTTACTAATACAATTTGACGCTCTGGGAGTTTGTGAATTATTATACGTTACCCTTACCCTTATCCATGTTATCCACCAACATTATCTACCAGTGTCATGTCTCCAATTTTTTAGCTGTAATCTCAGCTGTCTAAAAAAACAATCTTATACCTCGCCACATGGAGGCACACTGCTCTTAGGCGTGTGTGAAATTCTGTTTTTCTTTTAAAAGGTGCTACAGAAATACAAAAATATTGGCTACAGAACAATATTACATCATTTTGACAATAAACTATCATCCCTGCTTTAAGTATTTGACTAAACTGGGCAAGATTATGTTGAAAAGATTATGTTGTGGGCTTAGATTTGTGGATATCTGCATCATTACAAATGTTAATGTGATTTTCTTACAACAGTTCCAGTCTCTCTAATGTTTTGGAGGTTGTTTCAGAGGCGAATATATATATATCAAACACCTGACACGTACGACCAAAGATATCTGCGTGGCCAAACAGCGCCCGAGGTAAACGAGAAACATTTGTTCTTCTTGTAAATTTGAGTTCTGATCCATCAACTCTAAAATCTGTAATGCAAAAGGTGTACTCGCAGTATCTGCCACAGTACAGCGTAGACAAAATGGGTCAAACTTAGGAACACTGTGCATGTCTGACCTCATCAGACAGTGAGGGTTATAGTTTAGAAATATATCACTGACATCTTACTGAAAAATGAATTTAATACAAGTAAAGATATTATGCATTGCTTTAACTTTAGAGTACCATTCTGTCTGTCGTTGAAATATGGTACGTGGAAATACTATATTGCTATATTGACAAATATATCGGTTAGACTTTACAGAACCATGTATTTTGAAGTATCTGCTAACAAGCTCAGCAACTTGCTTGCTGATTTGCTGCTAGACGAAGCACTGAGGCCAATGAAAGAGGGTCTTGGCAGCTACATAACTACGGTCTCTGACGGTTGGTTGACGGTAGGCCTACAGAGCATCACAGCGACCCGGTTAACCAATCATCCTGGCTCACAGTCCCTCCAACTTCTGCTGCAGGAATGTTAAAACTGTACAGATTTTATCACGAGGATATAAGCAAACATTTCTGTTGAAGATATTACATTGATTAAGTTGTATAGTCTTTTGTACAAAGGGATTTCATGACTGTTTTTAGACTTGTATTAATTTTACTCACTGGAGAAGAACATTTTTTTTTTGTTTTTGTTTTTTTGTTTTTGCTGGATTATTTTAACCACTGTGTTTCTAAGCCTTGTAAATGATGATAGGGAAGATGCCAGTTATTTAATAGTGCTCTTTTATCTTATGAAATACTGGTCGCGTATAGCTGTTGTAAAGTTAACAAAAAGAGGTATTTATGATTTCTGTTTGGTTGTCACTTGATGTGTAAATATGAAAAAGACTGTATATGTATTTCCATGGCAGTACTAACAAGCTGTGTTGTGTGATATAGTGAATTATCCCTTTGCTATCTTTTAATATAAAATTGCATTTGCATTTCAATGAAACCTTTTGGCTCACTCATCTGTGCACTTGAAAGAAACGCTTTCCCAGGGTTACGATGTGTCCTGGAAAACCTGGAAAACCGTTCCAGTCTTGGAAGACACGTGGAGAATGAGATACAAAGTTAAATGTCCTGGAAAAGTCTTGTGTTGTCCTGGAAAATTATTTCAACAGTGTAGCTCACAGTTGGTGTGATCAGCCTTACATATGCAGTGTGATAAACTGCAAAGAGTCAGTGGCAGTTAATAATTCTAGCAAACTCGACACTAACTTGAAATTAATTTAGATAAATTGAATTGATTAAAGATTCAAAGCTCCGTCTAGATTTGTCAGTCGGCAAAATTATATGCTAGTATTTGTTATATTAGTGTTCAGGTAACAGTGCTTGATATAATTGATATAAAATGCAATGAGATAATACTATAAACAATATAAATATAATAATATTTATAACAGAGCATTAAAACGAGGCAAGACATGATCGAAGCAGTGAGAGGAGACAGTGACATTAAAAATCTAAAGTTTATGTTCATATGCAGAGAGGAACATGTCTGTTCATCGTACCTCATCCTGGAAAAGTCCTGGAAAATAATGTCTAAAAAGAGTCTCAGCACTGTTTCCTCATCAGACACAATGATCATATTAGCAATAAAAGAAACACACACTGCACGTCTGCCTCTGCAGATAATTACAGACGTAACAATGGGAACAAAGATGTAATTAGAGAATCAGTGTTTAGGAGGCACGAAGCAGTCATCCGACATTACAGTTTGTTATTATGTAAAGGGATAATTTTCACATAGTGTATAATTCAGGAGGACTTCTATTTATAACGCTCACATTTATTGTTGGATGGCTTTCTGTGCAACATTCAACACCCTCTATACTTTCAGAAAGAGAGGAAGGATCCCTCCGCCAGGACAAACCGACAGAACACACAAAGTAGCAGTACTAGAATTACATTATAAAACTACAAAATAAGTCAAGTCAAGTAAATAGCTTTTAATAGTGTTACATCTGGGGGGGTGAATAATGTGAATCAGAAGAGACCTCAAGCAACTTCCAGGTCCCACCGAGAGCTGGTAGGACCTGGACCACACACCCTGCTCCACCCACAAAGACCTGGAAAGAGAACAGAGTCCACAAAGGCAAAACACAAAGAAACAATTCAAACAGAGGGAGAAGAGACGAGATGCTAAAAGAGGATCAGAGTTAATTGTAGGCAACACACAATGTACTTTCCAAAAAGCATTTGGCGTTATCTGTTTTAATCATACTGTGTGGACAGGAACAAGCTTTAACCAGCACCAGAACACATCAGTGACTTTAGCTTTGTGTTCAGACCTGCAAATAAAAGATTAAATTAAATCATTAAAGTACAGAATACAGATAGAGACAGAGAGACACGGATGCACAGCAGCAGCAAATCATTAACTCACTATAAACTGTAATGGAGATATGGTAACAATAATGACAGTAACTAGAAAAATTTCTAAAGAAATTTTGAGTGTGCCTGACTCTGGCCCCGTCGAGCCCTACATTAAATAGCTGTCAGCGTGTGTATGCGCGTGTGTGTGTGTTTTGTCTGTTAATTAGAGAGTTTTCCAAAGTCTTTTATTTTGAAGGGACTCTTATTTTGAAAGAATTTTGTCTAGTGTGTGTGTCTGTGTGTCTGTGTCTGTCTGTCTGTCTGTCTGTGTCTCCCTCTATCCATCTATCTGTCTGTGTTTATCTCTGAGAGAGAAGGATAAAATGGCCGACATTCAAACTGTATTATTGACAGTCATTGTTATTATACAGAGAGTTCAATCAAGTTAATCACAGTCAGGCTTGTGGGGGGCAGTTAAGGAGAAAGTTTTACAGTCTTTTATTTTGAAGGAACTCTTATTTTGAAAGTCTTGTTGTGTGTGTGTGTGTGTGTGTGTGTGTGTGTGTATGTTTGTGTGTGTGTGCGTGCGTGTTTTGCCTGTTGAGGAGAGAGTTTTCTAAAATATTTTGTTTTGAAGGGACTCTTATTTTGAAAGTCTGTGTGTCTCTCTATCTATGTCTGTGTATGTGTCTGCGACAGAGAAGGATAAAATGGCCGACATTAAAAATGTAGCCCTGATAGTCATTGATATTATAAAGACAGTGAAAACAGCCCCTCCCCCCTCTGCTCCCTGTCTGTGTCTGTGAGAGGGGCCAGGTGGAGCCCACCAATCAGAGCAGAGCAATCAACCGCAGCTGCTGTGTGAGATTAAACAGTGCTGAGAGAGAGAAAAACGTCTGAAAGCCACCCCTCGAACAGAAAGGACTCCTGACCAAACCGTTGCTCCAATCTCTGAACCGACTTTACTGTGAGCATGCTGAGCCCTTCCCGAACGTCTAGAGACCTGTTTTGTGTGATTACCAGGAAGAAATGTCCCCTTTACAGCGATTCAAAGAAATGTTACTTCTGCTTTCCTCCAGAAATTTTCCCGCTTTTTTAACATGGCAGTCTATGGGGCTGTGGATGGGTGTTGCTGCCGCATCTTTGCGTGTGACGCCAAAACTATAAAGGTGACAGCTTCAGCAGTGTTATCACTGCGACCACCACAAATTTTCCTACGTTTCTATGTATAAATTATTTCTGTAGAGTGAAATTTGCGGCCTCAAGCGCAGTTTACAATTTTTTTTTTTCGAGGAATTTCTTTCTCCCTCTGCCCTCTAGCGATGATGTCACCAACTGTAGCTCGCGAACATTCTACCAATACACACCCATTCATTTTTTGGCGTGGTTTTTGGCGATTTTTAGGCAAACCGTTTGCCGAAACCCTTAGAAAAGTCATAGCCCGCGTCGCCCGGCCGAGCCGGTCGATTTGACACCTTTTTGTGTATGTGTGACAAAAACTGTGGGACGAGTAGCGCGTCAAAAAAAGGGGCGTAAGAATAATAATAATAACTAGAAAAATTTCTAAAGAAATTTTGAGTGTGCCTGACTCTGGCCCCGTC
The DNA here is from genome assembly GCA_946959425.1 of Argyrosomus regius. NCBI lineage: Eukaryota > Metazoa > Chordata > Actinopteri > Sciaenidae > Argyrosomus > Argyrosomus regius. The sequence goes on from OX336882.1 coordinate 29,749,881, forward strand.
GAGCCCTACATTAAATAGCTGTCAGCGTGTGTATGCGCGTGTGTGTGTGTTTTGTCTGTTAATTAGAGAGTTTTCCAAAGTCTTTTATTTTGAAGGGACTCTTATTTTGAAAGAATTTTGTCTAGTGTGTGTGTCTGTGTGTCTGTGTCTGTCTGTCTGTCTGTCTGTGTCTCCCTCTATCCATCTATCTGTCTGTGTTTATCTCTGAGAGAGAAGGATAAAATGGCCGACATTCAAACTGTATTATTGACAGTCATTGTTATTATACAGAGAGTTCAATCAAGTTAATCACAGTCAGGCTTGTGGGGGGCAGTTAAGGAGAAAGTTTTACAGTCTTTTATTTTGAAGGAACTCTTATTTTGAAAGTCTTGTTGTGTGTGTGTGTGTGTGTGTGTGTGTGTGTGATGTTTGTGTGTGTGTGCGTGCGTGTTTTGCCTGTTGAGGAGAGAGTTTTCTAAAATATTTTGTTTTGAAGGGACTCTTATTTTGAAAGTCTGTGTGTCTCTCTATCTATGTCTGTGTATGTGTCTGCGACAGAGAAGGATAAAATGGCCGACATTAAAAATGTAGCCCTGATAGTCATTGATATTATAAAGACAGTGAAAACAGCCCCTCCCCCCTCTGCTCCCTGTCTGTGTCTGTGAGAGGGGCCAGGTGGAGCCCACCAATCAGAGCAGAGCAATCAACCGCAGCTGCTGTGTGAGATTAAACAGTGCTGAGAGAGAGAAAAACGTCTGAAAGCCACCCCTCGAACAGAAAGGACTCCTGACCAAACCGTTGCTCCAATCTCTGAACCGACTTTACTGTGAGCATGCTGAGCCCTTCCCGAACGTCTAGAGACCTGTTTTGTGTGATTACCAGGAAGAAATGTCCCCTTTACAGCGATTCAAAGAAATGTTACTTCTGCTTTCCTCCAGAAATTTTCCCGCTTTTTTAACATGGCAGTCTATGGGGCTGTGGATGGGTGTTGCTGCCGCATCTTTGCGTGTGACGCCAAAACTATAAAGGTGACAGCTTCAGCAGTGTTATCACTGCGACCACCACAAATTTTCCTACGTTTCTATGTATAAATTATTTCTGTAGAGTGAAATTTGCGGCCTCAAGCGCAGTTTACAAATTTTTTTTTCGAGGAATTTCTTTCTCCCTCTGCCCTCTAGCGATGATGTCACCAACTGTAGCTCGCGAACATTCTACCAATACACACCCATTCATTTTTTGGCGTGGTTTTTGGCGATTTTTAGGCAAACCGTTTGCCGAAACCCTTAGAAAAGTCATAGCCCGCGTCGCCCGGCCGAGCCGGTCGATTTGACACCTTTTTGTGTATGTGTGACAAAAACTGTGGGACGAGTAGCGCGTCAAAAAAAGGGCGTAAGAATAATAATAATAACTAGAAAAATTCCTAAAGAAATTTTGAGTGTGCCTGACTCTGGCCCCGTCGCCCCCATACATTATTATTGACACTGCTCAGCAAATTCAGTATTAATACAACAAGCTGTGTGAGTGAAAACAGCCCCTCCCCCCCTCTGCTCCCTCAGTTAGGAGGTTGCCAAGCAACCAGGGCCAACTGCCGGGCCCTAATCAGCAGAGCAGTTAGGTGCACCTGTTAGAATGTCAGTTGGAAATGCCCAGAGAGAGAGAGAGAAAATGCTGAAAGTCACCCCTCGAACAGAAAGGACTCCTGACCAAACCGTTGCTCCAATCACTGAACCAACTTTACTGTGAGCATCGTGAGCCCTTCCTGAACGTCTAGATACCTGTTTTGTGTGATTACCATGAAGAAATGTCCCCTTTACAGCGATTCAAAGAAATGTTACTTCTGCTTTCCTCCAGAAATTTTCCCGCTTTTTTAACATGGCAGTCTATGGGGCTGTGGATGGGTGTTGCTGCCGCATCTTTGCGTGTGACACCAAAACTATACAGCCGACAGCTTCAGCAGTGTTATCACTGCGACCACCACAAATTTTCCTACGTTTCTATGTATAAATTATTTCTGTAGAGTGACATTTGCGGCCTCGAGCGCAGTTTACAAATTTTTTTTTTCAACGAATTTCTCTCTCCCTCTGCCCTCTAGCGATGATGTCACCAACTGTAGCTCGCGAACATTCTACCAATACACACCCATTCATTTTTTGGCGTGGTTTTTGGCGATTTTTAGGCAAACCGTTTGCCGAAACCCTTAGAAAAGTCATAGCCCGCGTCGCCCGGCCGAGCCGGTCGATTTGACACCTTTTTGTGTATGTGTGACAAAAACTGTGGGACGAGTAGCGCGTCAAAAAAAGGGCGTAAGAATAATAATAATAACTAGAAAAATTTCTAAAGAAATTTTGAGTGTGCCTGACTCTGGCCCCGTCGAGCCCTACATTAAATAGCTGTCAGCGTGTGTATGCGCGTGTGTGTGTGTTTTGTCTGTTAATTAGAGAGTTTTCCAAAGTCTTTTATTTTGAAGGGACTCTTATTTTGAAAGAATTTTGTCTAGTGTGTGTGTCTGTGTGTCTGTGTCTGTCTGTCTGTCTGTCTGTGTCTCCCTCTATCCATCTATCTGTCTGTGTTTATCTCTGAGAGAGAAGGATAAAATGGCCGACATTCAAACTGTATTATCGACAGTCATTGTTATTATACAGAGAGTTCAATCAAGTTAATCACAGTCAGGCTTGTGGGGGGCAGTTAAGGAGAAAGTTTTACAGTCTTTTATTTTGAAGGAACTCTTATTTTGAAAGTCTTGTTGTGTGTGTGTGTGTGTGTGTGTATGTTTGTGTGTGTGTGCGTGCGTGTTTTGCCTGTTGAGGAGAGAGTTTTCTAAAATATTTTGTTTTGAAGGGACTCTTATTTTGAAAGTCTGTGTGTCTCTCTATCTATGTCTGTGTATGTGTCTGCGACAGAGAAGGATAAAATGGCCGACATTAAAAATGTAGCCCTGATAGTCATTGATATTATAAAGACAGTGAAAACAGCCCCTCCCCCCTCTGCTCCCTGTCTGTGTCTGTGAGAGGGGCCAGGTGGAGCCCACCAATCAGAACAGAGCAATCAACCGCAGCTGCTGTATGAGATTAAACAGTGCTGAGAGAGAGAAAAACGTCTGAAAGCCACCCCTCGAACAGAAAGGACTCCTGACCAAACCGTTGCTCCAATCTCTGAACCGACTTTACTGTGAGCATGCTGAGCCCTTCCCGAACGTCTAGAGACCTGTTTTGTGTGATTACCAGGAAGAAATGTCCCCTTTACAGCGATTCAAAGAAATGTTACTTCTGCTTTCCTCCAGAAAATTTCCCGCTTTTTTAACATGGCAGTCTATGGGGCTGTGGATGGGTGTTGCTGCCGCATCTTTGCGTGTGACGCCAAAACTATAAAGCTGACAGCTTCAGCAGTGTTATCACTGCGACCACCACAAATTTTCCTACGTTTCTATGTATAAATTATTTCTGTAGAGTGAAATTTGCGGCCTCAAGCGCAGTTTACAAATTTTTTTTTTCGAGGAATTTCTTTCTCCCTCTGCCCTCTAGCGATGATGTCACCAACTGTAGCTCGCGAACATTCTACCAATACACACCCATTCATTTTTTGGCGTGGTTTTTGGCGATTTTTGGCAAAACCGTTCAGTGAAACCCTTAGAAAAGTCATAGCATACCGATCCCGGCCGAGCCGGTCGATTTGACACCTTTTTTGTGTATGTGCGACCAAAACTCTGGGAGGAGTAGTCGACCGAAAAACGTACGGAAGAATAATAATAATAACTAGAAAAATTTCTAAAGAAATTTTGAGTGTGCCTGACTCTGGCCCCGTCGAGCCCTACATTAAATAGCTGTCAGCGTGTGTATGCGCGCGTGTGTGTGTGTTTTGTCTGTTAAGGAGAGAGTTTTCCAAAGTCTTTTATTTTGAAGGGACTCTTATTTTGAAAGAATTTTGTCTAGTGTGTGTGTCTGTGTGTCTGTGTGTGACTGTGTGTGTCTGTGTGTGTCTGTCTGTCTGTCTGTGTCTCCCTCTATCCATCTATCTGTCTGTGTTTATCTCTGAGAGAGAAGGATAAAATGGCCGACATTCAAACTGTATTATTGACAGCCATTGTTATTATACAGAGAGTTCAATCAAGTTAATCACAGTCAGGCTTGTGGGGGGCAGTTAAGGAGAAAGTTTTACAGTCTTTTATTTTGAAGGAACTCTTATTTTGAAAGTCTTGTTGTGTGTGTGTGTGTGTGTGTGTGTGTGTGTGTGTGTGTGTCTGCGAGAGAGAAGGATAAAATGGCCGACATTAAAAATGTAGCCTTGATAGTCATTGATTAAGACAGCCCCTCCCCCCTCTCCTCCTTCAGACAGGCTTGAGGTTGCCAAGCAACCAGGGCCAACTGCCCTAATCAGCAGAGCAGTTAGGTGCACCTGTTAGAATGTCTAGTGATATAATTTTTATTTCTGTAGTACAAAATCTGTGTCCGTTAAGGAGAGAGTTTTACAAAGTCTTTTATTTTGAAGGGACTCTTATTTTGAAAGAATTTTGTCTAGTGTGTGTTTCTGTGTGTCTGTGTGTGTCTGTCTGTCTGTGTCTCCCTCTATCCATCTATCTGTCTGTGTTTATCTCTGTGAGAGAGAAGGATAAAATGGCCGACATTCAAACTGTATTATTGACAGTTATTGTTATTATACAGAGAGTTCAATCAAGTTAATCACAGTCAGGCTTGTGGAGGGCAGTTAAGGAGAAAGTTTTACAGTCTTTTATTTTGAAGGAACTCTTATTTTGAAAGTCTTGTTGTGTGTGTGTGTGTGTGTATGTTTGTGTGTGTGTGCGTGTGTGTGTTTGTGTGTGTTTGTGTCTGCGAGAGAGAAGGATAAAATGGCCGACATTAAAAATGTAGCCTTGATAGTCATTGATTAAGATAGCCCCTCCCCCCTCTCCTCCCTCAGACAGGCTTGAGGTTGCCAAGCAACCAGGGCCAACTGCCGGCCCTAATCAGCAGAGCAGTTAGGTGCACCTGTTACAATGTCAGTTGGAAATGCCCAGAGAGAGAGAGAGAAAATGCTGAAACCGCCCGGTGTGTGTGTGTGTCTGTGTGTCTGTTTGTGTCTGTCTGTCTGTCTGTCTGTGTCTCCCTCTATCCATCTATCTGTCTGTGTTTATCTCTGAGAGAGAAGGATAAAATGGCCGACATTCAAACTGTATTATTGACAGTCATTGTTATTATACAGAGAGTTCAATCAAGTTAATCACAGTCAGGCTTGTGGGGGGCAGTTAAGGAGAAAGTTTTACAGTCTTTTATTTTGAAGGAACTCTTATTTTGAAAGTCTTGTTGTGTGTGTGTGTGTGTGTGTGTGTGTGTGTATGTTTGTGTGTGTGTGCGTGTGTGTTTTGCCTGTTAAGGAGAGAGTTTTCTAAAATATTTTATTTTGAAGGGACTCTTATTTTGAAAGTCTGTGTGTCTCTCTATCTATGTCTGTGTATGTGTCTGCGAGAGAGAAGGATAAAATGGCCGACATTAAAAATGTAGCCTTGATAGTCATTGATTAAGATAGCCCCTCCCCCCTCTCCTCCCTCAGACAGGCTTGAGGTTGCCAAGCAACCAGGGCCAACTGCCGGCCCTAATCAGCAGAGCAGTTAGGTGCACCTGTTACAATGTCAGTTGGAAATGCCCAGAGAGAGAGAGAGAAAATGCTGAAACCGCCCGTCGAAAAAGACGGTGTGGTGGCCAAACCGTTTGGCCTATCATTGAACCGACTTCACTATGAGCATCTTGAGCTCCTCCTGATCATCTACATATATATTTGAGGCGAAAATTGTATAAACCTTGGCCTTGGTAGTCATAGAAAGAACAGGTGCTCCCTGCTCCTTTTGGAAATTTCTCCTCTCCCGTTAACATGGGCGTAGATGCGGCCGTGGGTTGGTGTTGCTGCCGCATCTTTGTGTCTCACGCCAAAACTATAAAGCCGACAGCTTCAGCAGTGTTATCACTGCGACCACCACAAATTTTCCTACATTTCTAGCTATAAAATTATTTCTGTAGAGAGACATTTGTGGCCTCAATCGCAGTTTACAAATTTTTTTTTTTGACGAATTTCTCTCTCTCTCTGCCCTCTAGCGATGACATCACCCACTCTAGGTCTGGGACATTCTACCAATACACACCCATTCATTTTTTTGGCGTGGTTTTTGGCGATTTTTGGCAAAACCGTTCAGTGAAACCCTTAGAAAAGTCATAGCATACCGATCCCGGCCGAGCCGGTCGATTTGACACCTTTTTTGTGTATGTGCGACCAAAACTCTGGGAGGAGTAGTCGACCGAAAAACGTACGGAAGAATAATAATAATTATAATAATAAGAATAATAAGTATGGTGGATAGTATATAGTGTGCTCTTTCAGGCACACTCAACTAGAAAAATTTCTAAAGAAATTTTGAGTGTGCCTGACTCTGGCCCCGTCGAGCCCTACATTAAATAGCTGTCAGCGTGTGTATGCGCGCGTGTGTGTGTTTTGTCTGTTAATTAGAGGGTTTTCCAAAGTCTTTTATTTTGAAGGGACTCTTATTTTGAAAGAATTTTGTCTAGTGTGTGTTTCTGTGTGTCTGTGTGTGTCTGTCTGTCTGTCTGTGTCTCCCCTCTATCCATCTATCTGTCTGTGTTTATCTCTGTGAGAGAGAAGGATAAAATGGCCGACATTCAAACTGTATTATTGACAGTTATTGTTATTATACAGAGAGTTCAATCAAGTTAATCACAGTCAGGCATGTGGAGGGCAGTTAAGGAGAAAGTTTTACAGTATTTAATTTTGAAGGAACTCTTATTTTGAAAGTCTTGTTGTGTGTGTGTGTGTGTGTGTATGTTTGTGTGTGTGTGCGTGTGTGTCTGTGTGTGTGTGTTTGTGTCTGCGAGAGAGAAGGATAAAATGGCCGACATTAAAAATGTAGCCTTGATAGTCATTGATTAAGATAGCCCCTCCCCCCTCTCCTCCCTCAGACAGGCTTGAGGTTGCCAAGCAACCAGGGCCAACTGCCGGCCCTAATCAGCAGAGCAGTTAGGTGCACCTGTTAGAATGTCAGTTGGAAATGCCCAGAGAGAGAGAGAGAAAATGCTGAAACCGCCCGGTGTGTGTGTGTCTGTGTGTCTGTTTGTGTCTGTCTGTCTGTCTGTGTCTCCCTCTATCCATCTATCTGTCTGTGTTTATCTCTGTGAGAGAGAAGGATAAAATGGCCGACATTCAAACTGTATTATTGACAGTCATTGTTATTATACAGAGAGTTCAATCAAGTTAATCACAGTCAGGCTTGTGGGGGGCAGTTAAGGAGAAAGTTTTACAGTCTTTTATTTTGAAGGAACTCTTATTTTGAAAGTCTTGTTGTGTGTGTGTGTGTGTGTGTGTGTGTGTGTGTGTGTGTATGTTTGTGTGTGTGCGTGTGTGTTTTGCCTGTTAAGGAGAGAGTTTTCTCAAATATTTTATTTTGAAGGGACTCTTATTTTGAAAGTCTGTGTGTCTCTCTATCTATGTCTGTGTATGTGTCTGCGAGAGAGAAGGATAAAATGGCCGACATTAAAAATGTAGCCTTGATAGTCATTGATTAAGATAGCCCCTCCCCCCCTCTCCTCCCTCAGACAGGCTTGAGGTTGCCAAGCAACCAGGGCCAACTGCCGGCCCTAATCAGCAGAGCAGTTAGGTGCACCTGTTACAATGTCAGTTGGAAATGCCCAGAGAGAGAGAGAAAAAATGCTGAAACCGCCCGTCGAAAAAGACGGTGTGGTGGCCAAACCGTTTGGCCTATCATTGAACCGACTTCACTATGAGCATCTTGAGCTTCTCCTGATCATCTACATATATATTTGAGGCGAAAATTGTATAAACCTTGGCCTTGGTAGTCATAGAAAGAACAGGTGCTCCCTGCTCCTTTTGGAAATTTCTCCTCTCCCGTTAACATGGGCGTAGATGCGGCCGTGGGTTGGTGTTGCTGCCGCATCTTTGTGTCTCACGCCAAAACTATAAAGCCGACAGCTTCAGCAGTGTTATCACTGCGACCACCACAAATTTTCCTACATTTCTAGCTTTAAAATTATTTCTGTAGAGAGACATTTGTGGCCTCAATCACAGTTTACAAATTTTTTTTTTGACGAATTTCTCTCTCTCTCTGCCCTCTAGCGATGACATCACCCACTCTAGGTCTGGGACATTCTACCAATACACACCCATTCATTTTTTTGGCGTGGTTTTTGGCGATTTTTGGCAAAACCGTTTGCCAAAACCCTTAGAAAAGTCATAGCACACTTGTCACGGCCGAGCCGGTCGATTTGACACCTTTTTTGTGTATGTGTGACCAAAACTCTGGGAGGAGAAGCGAACCGAAAAAAACATACGGAAGAAATATAAGAATAATAATAATAATAATAATAATAAAATTAAGTATGGGGAATAGTATATAGTGTGCTCTTTCAGGCACACTCAATAAGAATAATAAGTATGGGGAATAGTATATAGTGTGCTCTTTCAGGCACACTCAACTAGAAAAATTTCTAAAGAAATTTTGAGTGTGCCTGACTCTGGCCCCGTCGAGCCCTACATTAAATAGCTGTCAGCGTGTGTATGCGCGTGTGTGTGTGTTTTGTCTGTTAATTAGAGAGTTTTCCAAAGTCTTTTATTTTGAAGGGACTCTTATTTTGAAAGAATTTTGTCTAGTGTGTGTGTCTGTGTGTCTGTGTCTGTCTGTCTGTCTGTCTGTGTCTCCCTCTATCCATCTATCTGTCTGTGTTTATCTCTGAGAGAGAAGGATAAAATGGCCGACATTCAAACTGTATTATTGACAGTCATTGTTATTATACAGAGAGTTCAATCAAGTTAATCACAGTCAGGCTTGTGGGGGGCAGTTAAGGAGAAAGTTTTACAGTCTTTTATTTTGAAGGAACTCTTATTTTGAAAGTCTTGTTGTGTGTGTGTGTGTGTGTGTGTGTGTGTGTATGTTTGTGTGTGTGTGCGTGCGTGTTTTGCCTGTTGAGGAGAGAGTTTTCTAAAATATTTTGTTTTGAAGGGACTCTTATTTTGAAAGTCTGTGTGTCTCTCTATCTATGTCTGTGTATGTGTCTGCGACAGAGAAGGATAAAATGGCCGACATTAAAAATGTAGCCCTGATAGTCATTGATATTATAAAGACAGTGAAAACAGCCCCTCCCCCCCTCTGCTCCCTGTCTGTGTCTGTGAGAGGGGCCAGGTGGAGCCCACCAATCAGAGCAGAGCAATCAACCGCAGCTGCTGTGTGAGATTAAACAGTGCTGAGAGAGAGAAAAACGTCTGAAAGCCACCCCTCGAACAGAAAGGACTCCTGACCAAACCGTTGCTCCAATCTCTGAACCGACTTTACTGTGAGCATGCTGAGCCCTTCCCGAACGTCTAGAGACCTGTTTTGTGTGATTACCAGGAAGAAATGTCCCCTTTACAGTGATTCAAAGAAATGTTACTTCTGCTTTCCTCCAGAAATTTTCCCGCTTTTTTAACATGGCAGTCTATGGGGCTGTGGATGGGTGTTGCTGCCGCATCTTTGCGTGTGACGCCAAAACTATAAAGGTGACAGCTTCAGCAGTGTTATCACTGCGACCACCACAAATTTTCCTACGTTTCTATGTATAAATTATTTCTGTAGAGTGAAATTTGCGGCCTCAAGCGCAGTTTACAAATTTTTTTTTCGAGGAATTTCTTTCTCCCTCTGCCCTCTAGCGATGATGTCACCAACTGTAGCTCGCGAACATTCTACCAATACACACCCATTCATTTTTTGGCGTGGTTTTTGGCGATTTTTAGGCAAACCGTTTGCCGAAACCCTTAGAAAAGTCATAGCCCGCGTCGCCCGGCCGAGCCGGTCGATTTGACACCTTTTTGTGTATGTGTGACAAAAACTGTGGGACGAGTAGCGCGTCAAAAAAAGGGCGTAAGAATAATAATAATAACTAGAAAAATTTCTAAAGAAATTTTGAGTGTGCCTGACTCTGGCCCCGTCGAGCCCTACATTAAATAGCTGTCAGCGTGTGTATGCGCGCGTGTGTGTGTGTTTTGTCTGTTAAGGAGAGAGTTTTCCAAAGTCTTTTATTTTGAAGGGACTCTTATTTTGAAAGAATTTTGTCTAGTGTGTGTGTCTGTGTGTCTGTGTGTGACTGTGTGTGTCTGTGTGTGTCTGTCTGTCTGTCTGTGTCTCCCTCTATCCATCTATCTGTCTGTGTTTATCTCTGAGAGAGAAGGATAAAATGGCCGACATTCAAACTGTATTATTGACAGCCATTGTTATTATACAGAGAGTTCAATCAAGTTAATCACAGTCAGGCTTGTGGGGGGCAGTTAAGGAGAAAGTTTTACAGTCTTTTATTTTGAAGGAACTCTTATTTTGAAAGTCTTGTTGTGTGTGTGTGTGTGTGTGTGTGTGTGTGTGTGTGTGTCTGCTGCGAGAGAGAAGGATAAAATGGCCGACATTAAAAATGTAGCCTTGATAGTCATTGATTAAGACAGCCCCTCCCCCCTCTCCTCCTTCAGACAGGCTTGAGGTTGCCAAGCAACCAGGGCCAACTGCCCTAATCAGCAGAGCAGTTAGGTGCACCTGTTAGAATGTCTAGTGATATAATTTTTATTTCTGTAGTACAAAATCTGTGTCCGTTAAGGAGAGAGTTTTACAAAGTCTTTTATTTTGAAGGGACTCTTATTTTGAAAGAATTTTGTCTAGTGTGTGTTTCTGTGTGTCTGTGTGTGTCTGTCTGTCTGTGTCTCCCTCTATCCATCTATCTGTCTGTGTTTATCTCTGTGAGAGAGAAGGATAAAATGGCCGACATTCAAACTGTATTATTGACAGTTATTGTTATTATACAGAGAGTTCAATCAAGTTAATCACAGTCAGGCTTGTGGAGGGCAGTTAAGGAGAAAGTTTTACAGTCTTTTATTTTGAAGGAACTCTTATTTTGAAAGTCTTGTTGTGTGTGTGTGTGTGTGTATGTTTGTGTGTGTGTGCGTGTGTGTGTTTGTGTGTGTTTGTGTCTGCGAGAGAGAAGGATAAAATGGCCGACATTAAAAATGTAGCCTTGATAGTCATTGATTAAGATAGCCCCTCCCCCCTCTCCTCCCTCAGACAGGCTTGAGGTTGCCAAGCAACCAGGGCCAACTGCCGGCCCTAATCAGCAGAGCAGTTAGGTGCACCTGTTACAATGTCAGTTGGAAATGCCCAGAGAGAGAGAGAGAAAATGCTGAAACCGCCCGGTGTGTGTGTGTGTCTGTGTGTCTGTTTGTGTCTGTCTGTCTGTCTGTCTGTGTCTCCCTCTATCCATCTATCTGTCTGTGTTTATCTCTGAGAGAGAAGGATAAAATGGCCGACATTCAAACTGTATTATTGACAGTCATTGTTATTATACAGAGAGTTCAATCAAGTTAATCACAGTCAGGCTTGTGGGGGGCAGTTAAGGAGAAAGTTTTACAGTCTTTTATTTTGAAGGAACTCTTATTTTGAAAGTCTTGTTGTGTGTGTGTGTGTGTGTGTGTGTGTGTGTGTATGTTTGTGTGTGTGTGCGTGTGTGTTTTGCCTGTTAAGGAGAGAGTTTTCTAAAATATTTTATTTTGAAGGGACTCTTATTTTGAAAGTCTGTGTGTCTCTCTATCTATGTCTGTGTATGTGTCTGCGAGAGAGAAGGATAAAATGGCCGACATTAAAAATGTAGCCTTGATAGTCATTGATTAAGATAGCCCCTCCCCCCTCTCCTCCCTCAGACAGGCTTGAGGTTGCCAAGCAACCAGGGCCAACTGCCGGCCCTAATCAGCAGAGCAGTTAGGTGCACCTGTTACAATGTCAGTTGGAAATGCCCAGAGAGAGAGAGAGAAAATGCTGAAACCGCCCGTCGAAAAGACGGTGTGGTGGCCAAACCGTTTGGCCTATCATTGAACCGACTTCACTATGAGCATCTTGAGCTCCTCCTGATCATCTACATATATATTTGAGGCGAAAATTGTATAAACCTTGGCCTTGGTAGTCATAGAAAGAACAGGTGCTCCCTGCTCCTTTTGGAAATTTCTCCTCTCCCGTTAACATGGGCGTAGATGCGGCCGTGGGTTGGTGTTGCTGCCGCATCTTTGTGTCTCACGCCAAAACTATAAAGCCGACAGCTTCAGCAGTGTTATCACTGCGACCACCACAAATTTTCCTACATTTCTAGCTATAAAATTATTTCTGTAGAGAGACATTTGTGGCCTCAATCGCAGTTTACAAATTTTTTTTTTGACGAATTTCTCTCTCTCTCTGCCCTCTAGCGATGACATCACCCACTCTAGGTCTGGGACATTCTACCAATACACACCCATTCATTTTTTTGGCGTGGTTTTTGGCGATTTTTGGCAAAACCGTTCAGTGAAACCCTTAGAAAAGTCATAGCATACCGATCCCGGCCGAGCCGGTCGATTTGACACCTTTTTTGTGTATGTGCGACCAAAACTCTGGGAGGAGTAGTCGACCGAAAAAACGTACGGAAGAATAATAATAATTATAATAATAAGAATAATAAGTATGGTGGATAGTATATAGTGTGCTCTTTCAGGCACACTCAACTAGAAAAATTTCTAAAGAAATTTTGAGTGTGCCTGACTCTGGCCCCGTCGAGCCCTACATTAAATAGCTGTCAGCGTGTGTATGCGCGTGTGTGTGTGTTTTGTCTGTTAATTAGAGAGTTTTCCAAAGTCTTTTATTTTGAAGGGACTCTTATTTTGAAAGAATTTTGTCTAGTGTGTGTGTCTGTGTGTCTGTGTCTGTCTGTCTGTCTGTCTGTGTCTCCCTCTATCCATCTATCTGTCTGTGTTTATCTCTGAGAGAGAAGGATAAAATGGCCGACATTCAAACTGTATTATTGACAGTCATTGTTATTATACAGAGAGTTCAATCAAGTTAATCACAGTCAGGCTTGTGGGGGGCAGTTAAGGAGAAAGTTTTACAGTCTTTTATTTTGAAGGAACTCTTATTTTGAAAGTCTTGTTGTGTGTGTGTGTGTGTGTGTGTGTGTGTGTGTATGTTTGTGTGTGTGTGCGTGCGTGTTTTGCCTGTTGAGGAGAGAGTTTTCTAAAATATTTTGTTTTGAAGGGACTCTTATTTTGAAAGTCTGTGTGTCTCTCTATCTATGTCTGTGTATGTGTCTGCGACAGAGAAGGATAAAATGGCCGACATTAAAAATGTAGCCCTGATAGTCATTGATATTATAAAGACAGTGAAAACAGCCCCTCCCCCCTCTGCTCCCTGTCTGTGTCTGTGAGAGGGGCCAGGTGGAGCCCACCAATCAGAGCAGAGCAATCAACCGCAGCTGCTGTGTGAGATTAAACAGTGCTGAGAGAGAGAAAAACGTCTGAAAGCCACCCCTCGAACAGAAAGGACTCCTGACCAAACCGTTGCTCCAATCTCTGAACCGACTTTACTGTGAGCATGCTGAGCCCTTCCCGAACGTCTAGAGACCTGTTTTGTGTGATTACCAGGAAGAAATGTCCCCTTTACAGCGATTCAAAGAAATGTTACTTCTGCTTTCCTCCAGAAATTTTCCCGCTTTTTTAACATGGCAGTCTATGGGGCTGTGGATGGGTGTTGCTGCCGCATCTTTGCGTGTGACGCCAAAACTATAAAGGTGACAGCTTCAGCAGTGTTATCACTGCGACCACCACAAATTTTCCTACGTTTCTATGTATAAATTATTTCTGTAGAGTGAAATTTGCGGCCTCAAGCGCAGTTTACAAATTTTTTTTTCGAGGAATTTCTTTCTCCCTCTGCCCTCTAGCGATGATGTCACCAACTGTAGCTCGCGAACATTCTACCAATACACACCCATTCATTTTTTGGCGTGGTTTTTGGCGATTTTTAGGCAAACCGTTTGCCGAAACCCTTAGAAAAGTCATAGCCCGCGTCGCCCGGCCGAGCCGGTCGATTTGACACCTTTTTGTGTATGTGTGACAAAAACTGTGGGACGAGTAGCGCGTCAAAAAAAGGGCGTAAGAATAATAATAATAACTAGAAAAATTTCTAAAGAAATTTTGAGTGTGCCTGACTCTGGCCCCGTCGAGCCCTACATTAAATAGCTGTCAGCGTGTGTATGCGCGCGTGTGTGTGTTTTGTCTGTTAATTAGAGGGTTTTCCAAAGTCTTTTATTTTGAAGGGACTCTTATTTTGAAAGAATTTTGTCTAGTGTGTGTTTCTGTGTGTCTGTGTGTGTCTGTCTGTCTGTCTGTCTGTGTCTCCCTCTATCCATCTATCTGTCTGTGTTTATCTCTGTGAGAGAGAAGGATAAAATGGCCGACATTCAAACTGTATTATTGACAGTTATTGTTATTATACAGAGAGTTCAATCAAGTTAATCACAGTCAGGCATGTGGAGGGCAGTTAAGGAGAAAGTTTTACAGTATTTAATTTTGAAGGAACTCTTATTTTGAAAGTCTTGTTGTGTGTGTGTGTGTGTGTGTGTATGTTTGTGTGTGTGTGCGTGTGTGTCTGTGTGTGTGTGTTTGTGTCTGCGAGAGAGAAGGATAAAATGGCCGACATTAAAAATGTAGCCTTGATAGTCATTGATTAAGATAGCCCCTCCCCCCCCTCTCCTCCCTCAGACAGGCTTGAGGTTGCCAAGCAACCAGGGCCAACTGCCGGCCCTAATCAGCAGAGCAGTTAGGTGCACCTGTTAGAATGTCAGTTGGAAATGCCCAGAGAGAGAGAGAGAAAATGCTGAAACCGCCCGGTGTGTGTGTGTCTGTGTGTCTGTTTGTGTCTGTCTGTCTGTCTGTGTCTCCCTCTATCCATCTATCTGTCTGTGTTTATCTCTGTGAGAGAGAAGGATAAAATGGCCGACATTCAAACTGTATTATTGACAGTCATTGTTATTATACAGAGAGTTCAATCAAGTTAATCACAGTCAGGCTTGTGGGGGGGCAGTTAAGGAGAAAGTTTTACAGTCTTTTATTTTGAAGGAACTCTTATTTTGAAAGTCTTGTTGTGTGTGTGTGTGTGTGTGTGTGTGTGTGTGTGTGTGATGTTTGTGTGTGTGCGTGTGTGTTTTGCCTGTTAAGGAGAGAGTTTTCTCAAATATTTTATTTTGAAGGGACTCTTATTTTGAAAGTCTGTGTGTCTCTCTATCTATGTCTGTGTATGTGTCTGCGAGAGAGAAGGATAAAATGGCCGACATTAAAAATGTAGCCTTGATAGTCATTGATTAAGATAGCCCCTCCCCCCCTCTCCTCCCTCAGACAGGCTTGAGGTTGCCAAGCAACCAGGGCCAACTGCCGGCCCTAATCAGCAGAGCAGTTAGGTGCACCTGTTACAATGTCAGTTGGAAATGCCCAGAGAGAGAGAGAGAAAATGCTGAAACCGCCCGTCGAAAAAGACGGTGTGGTGGCCAAACCGTTTGGCCTATCATTGAACCGACTTCACTATGAGCATCTTGAGCTTCTCCTGATCATCTACATATATATTTGAGGCGAAAATTGTATAAACCTTGGCCTTGGTAGTCATAGAAAGAACAGGTGCTCCCTGCTCCTTTTGGAAATTTCTCCTCTCCCGTTAACATGGGCGTAGATGCGGCCGTGGGTTGGTGTTGCTGCCGCATCTTTGTGTCTCACGCCAAAACTATAAAGCCGACAGCTTCAGCAGTGTTATCACTGCGACCACCACAAATTTTCCTACATTTCTAGCTTTAAAATTATTTCTGTAGAGAGACATTTGTGGCCTCAATCACAGTTTACAAATTTTTTTTTTGACGAATTTCTCTCTCTCTCTGCCCTCTAGCGATGACATCACCCACTCTAGGTCTGGGACATTCTACCAATACACACCCATTCATTTTTTTGGCGTGGTTTTTGGCGATTTTTGGCAAAACCGTTTGCCAAAACCCTTAGAAAAGTCATAGCACACTTGTCACGGCCGAGCCGGTCGATTTGACACCTTTTTTGTGTATGTGTGACCAAAACTCTGGGAGGAGAAGCGAACCGAAAAAACATACGGAAGAAATATAAGAATAATAATAATAACTAGAAAAATTTCTAAAGAAATTTTGAGTGTGCCTGACTCTGGCCCCGTCGCCCCCATACATTATTATTGACACTGCTCAGCAAATTCAGTATTAATACAACAAGCTGTGTGTGTGAAAACAGCCCCTCCCCCCCTCTGCTTCCTCAGGCAGGGTTGCCAAGCAACCAGGGTCAGCTCCAGGCCAGAGTAATTAAGCACACCTGCGCGCGCAGTCTGTATTTCTCCCTCTGAGACACAGAAAATCTCTAAATGAAGCCCCTTGAACAAAAAGGATTTCTGACCAAACGGTTTGGCGCATCCAAAATCCGAAATGACCTACAGCGTCGTCATCTTGTTGAGCAGTTCTGTGTCCAGTTTCAGACCAAAATGTGAAAAACTCTGGCCTCAGCAGTCAGAGAAAGAACAGGTGCTCCCTGCTCCTTTTGGAAATTTCTCCTCTCCCGTTAACATGGGAATAGATGCGGCCGTGGGTTGGTGTTGCTGCCGCATCTTTGTGTGTCACGCCAAAACTATAAAGCTGACAGCTTCAGCAGTGTTATCACTGCGACCACCACAAATTTTCCTACGTTTCTATGTATAAATTATTTATGTAGAGGGACATTTGCGGCCTCGAGCGCAATTTACAACTTTTTTTTTTGACGAATTTCTCTCTCCCTCTGCCCTCTAGCGATGATGTCACCAACTGTAGCTCGCGAACATTCTACCAATACACACCCATTCATTTTTTGGCGTGGTTTTTGGCGATTTTTAGGCAAACCGTTTGCCGAAACCCTTAGAAAAGTCATAGCACACTTGTCACGGCCGAGCCGGTCGATTTGACACCTTTTTTGTGTATGTGCGACAAAAACTCTGGGAGGAGTAGTCGACCGAAAAAACATACGGAAGAAATATAAGAATAATAATAAAATTAAGTATGGGGAATAGTATATAGTGTGCTCTTTCAGGCACACTCAATAATAATAATAAAATTAAGTATGGGGAATAGTATATAGTGTGCTCTTTCAGGCACACTCAATAAGCGCGGGGAATAACATATAGTGTGCTCTTTCAGGCACACTCAACTAGAAAAATTTCTAAAGAAATTTTGAGTGTGCCTGACTCTGGCCCCGTCGAGCCCTACATTAAATAGCTGTCAGCGTGTGTATGCGCGTGTGTGTGTGTTTTGTCTGTTAATTAGAGAGTTTTCCAAAGTCTTTTATTTTGAAGGGACTCTTATTTTGAAAGAATTTTGTCTAGTGTGTGTGTCTGTGTGTCTGTGTCTGTCTGTCTGTCTGTCTGTGTCTCCCTCTATCCATCTATCTGTCTGTGTTTATCTCTGAGAGAGAAGGATAAAATGGCCGACATTCAAACTGTATTATTGACAGTCATTGTTATTATACAGAGAGTTCAATCAAGTTAATCACAGTCAGGCTTGTGGGGGGCAGTTAAGGAGAAAGTTTTACAGTCTTTTATTTTGAAGGAACTCTTATTTTGAAAGTCTTGTTGTGTGTGTGTGTGTGTGTGTGTGTGTGTGTATGTTTGTGTGTGTGTGCGTGCGTGTTTTGCCTGTTGAGGAGAGAGTTTTCTAAAATATTTTGTTTTGAAGGGACTCTTATTTTGAAAGTCTGTGTGTCTCTCTATCTATGTCTGTGTATGTGTCTGCGACAGAGAAGGATAAAATGGCCGACATTAAAAATGTAGCCCTGATAGTCATTGATATTATAAAGACAGTGAAAACAGCCCCTCCCCCCTCTGCTCCCTGTCTGTGTCTGTGAGAGGGGCCAGGTGGAGCCCACCAATCAGAGCAGAGCAATCAACCGCAGCTGCTGTGTGAGATTAAACAGTGCTGAGAGAGAGAAAAACGTCTGAAAGCCACCCCTCGAACAGAAAGGACTCCTGACCAAACCGTTGCTCCAATCTCTGAACCGACTTTACTGTGAGCATGCTGAGCCCTTCCCCGAACGTCTAGAGACCTGTTTTGTGTGATTACCAGGAAGAAATGTCCCCTTTACAGCGATTCAAAGAAATGTTACTTCTGCTTTCCTCCAGAAATTTTCCCGCTTTTTTAACATGGCAGTCTATGGGGCTGTGGATGGGTGTTGCTGCCGCATCTTTGCGTGTGACGCCAAAACTATAAAGGTGACAGCTTCAGCAGTGTTATCACTGCGACCACCACAAATTTTCCTACGTTTCTATGTATAAATTATTTCTGTAGAGTGAAATTTGCGGCCTCAAGCGCAGTTTACAAATTTTTTTTTTCGAGGAATTTCTTTCTCCCTCTGCCCTCTAGCGATGATGTCACCAACTGTAGCTCGCGAACATTCTACCAATACACACCCATTCATTTTTTGGCGTGGTTTTTGGCGATTTTTAGGCAAACCGTTTGCCGAAACCCTTAGAAAAGTCATAGCCCGCGTCGCCCGGCCGAGCCGGTCGATTTGACACCTTTTTGTGTATGTGTGACAAAAACTGTGGGACGAGTAGCGCGTCAAAAAAAGGGCGTAAGAATAATAATAATAACTAGAAAAATTTCTAAAGAAATTTTGAGTGTGCCTGACTCTGGCCCCGTCGAGCCCTACATTAAATAGCTGTCAGCGTGTGTATGCGCGTGTGTGTGTGTTTTGTCTGTTAATTAGAGAGTTTTCCAAAGTCTTTTATTTTGAAGGGACTCTTATTTTGAAAGAATTTTGTCTAGTGTGTGTGTCTGTGTGTCTGTGTCTGTCTGTCTGTCTGTCTGTGTCTCCCTCTATCCATCTATCTGTCTGTGTTTATCTCTGAGAGAGAAGGATAAAATGGCCGACATTCAAACTGTATTATTGACAGTCATTGTTATTATACAGAGAGTTCAATCAAGTTAATCACAGTCAGGCTTGTGGGGGGCAGTTAAGGAGAAAGTTTTACAGTCTTTTATTTTGAAGGAACTCTTATTTTGAAAGTCTTGTTGTGTGTGTGTGTGTGTGTGTGTGTGTGTGTATGTTTGTGTGTGTGTGCGTGCGTGTTTTGCCTGTTGAGGAGAGAGTTTTCTAAAATATTTTGTTTTGAAGGGACTCTTATTTTGAAAGTCTGTGTGTCTCTCTATCTATGTCTGTGTATGTGTCTGCGACAGAGAAGGATAAAATGGCCGACATTAAAAATGTAGCCCTGATAGTCATTGATATTATAAAGACAGTGAAAACAGCCCCTCCCCCCCTCTGCTCCCTGTCTGTGTCTGTGAGAGGGGCCAGGTGGAGCCCACCAATCAGAGCAGAGCAATCAACCGCAGCTGCTGTGTGAGATTAAACAGTGCTGAGAGAGAGAAAAACGTCTGAAAGCCACCCCTCGAACAGAAAGGACTCCTGACCAAACCGTTGCTCCAATCTCTGAACCGACTTTACTGTGAGCATGCTGAGCCCTTCCCGAACGTCTAGAGACCTGTTTTGTGTGATTACCAGGAAGAAATGTCCCCTTTACAGCGATTCAAAGAAATGTTACTTCTGCTTTCCTCCAGAAATTTTCCCGCTTTTTTAACATGGCAGTCTATGGGGCTGTGGATGGGTGTTGCTGCCGCATCTTTGCGTGTGACGCCAAAACTATAAAGGTGACAGCTTCAGCAGTGTTATCACTGCGACCACCACAAATTTTCCTACGTTTCTATGTATAAATTATTTCTGTAGAGTGAAATTTGCGGCCTCAAGCGCAGTTTACAAATTTTTTTTTCGAGGAATTTCTTTCTCCCTCTGCCCTCTAGCGATGATGTCACCAACTGTAGCTCGCGAACATTCTACCAATACACACCCATTCATTTTTTGGCGTGGTTTTTGGCGATTTTTAGGCAAACCGTTTGCCGAAACCCTTAGAAAAGTCATAGCCCGCGTCGCCCGGCCGAGCCGGTCGATTTGACACCTTTTTGTGTATGTGTGACAAAAACTGTGGGACGAGTAGCGCGTCAAAAAAAAGGGCGTAAGAATAATAATAATAACTAGAAAAATTTCTAAAGAAATTTTGAGTGTGCCTGACTCTGGCCCCGTCGAGCCCTACATTAAATAGCTGTCAGCGTGTGTTTTGTCTGTTAATTAGAGGGTTTTCCAAAGTCTTAGGGTTTTCTAAAGTCTTTTATTTTGAAGGGACTCTTATTTTGAAAGAATTTTGTCTAGTGTGTGTGTGTCTGTGTGTCTGTGTGTGTCTGTCTGTCTGTCTGTGTCTCCCTCTATCCATCTATCTGTCTGTGTTTATCTCTGAGAGAGAAGGATAAAATGGCCGACATTCAAACTGTATTATTGACAGTCATTGTTATTATACAGAGAGTTCAATCAAGTTAATCACAGTCAGGCTTGTGGGGGGCAGTTAAGGAGAAAGTTTTACAGTCCTTTATTTTGAAGGAACTCTTATTTTGAAAGTCTTGTTGTGTGTGTGTGTGTGTGTGTGTGTATGTTTGTGTGTGTGTGCGTGTGTGTTTTGCCTGTTAAGGAGAGAGTTTTCTAAAATATTTTATTTTGAAGGGACTCTTATTTTGAAAGTCTGTGTGTCTCTCTATCTATGTCTGTGTATGTGTCTGCGAGAGAGAAGGATAAAATGGCCGACATTAAAAATGTAGCCTTGATAGTCATTGATTAAGATAGCCCCTCCCCCCTCTCCTCCCTCAGACAGGCTTGAGGTTGCCAAGCAACCAGGGCCAACTGCCGGCCCTAATCAGCAGAGCAGTTAGGTGCACCTGTTACAATGTCAGTTGGAAATGCCCAGAGAGAGAGAGAGAAAATGCTGAAACCGCCCGTCGAAAAAGACGGTGTGGTGGCCAAACCGTTTGGCCTATCATTGAACCGACTTCACTATGAGCATCTTGAGCTCCTCCTGATCATCTACATATATATTTGAGGCGAAAATTGTATAAACCTTGGCCTTGGTAGTCATAGAAAGAACAGGTGCTCCCTGCTCCTTTTGGAAATTTCTCCTCTCCCGTTAACATGGGCGTAGATGCGGCCGTGGGTTGGTGTTGCTGCCGCATCTTTGTGTCTCACGCCAAAACTATAAAGCCGACAGCTTCAGCAGTGTTATCACTGCGACCACCACAAATTTTCCTACATTTCTAGCTATAAAATTATTTCTGTAGAGAGACATTTGTGGCCTCAATCGCAGTTTACAAATTTTTTTTTTGACGAATTTCTCTCTCTCTCTGCCCTCTAGCGATGACATCACCCACTCTAGGTCTGGGACATTCTACCAATACACACCCATTCATTTTTTTGGCGTGGTTTTTGGCGATTTTTGGCAAAACCGTTCAGTGAAACCCTTAGAAAAGTCATAGCATACCGATCCCGGCCGAGCCGGTCGATTTGACACCTTTTTTGTGTATGTGCGACCAAAACTCTGGGAGGAGTAGTCGACCGAAAAACGTACGGAAGAATAATAATAATTATAATAATAAGAATAACTAGAAAAATTTCTAAAGAAATTTTGAGTGTGCCTGACTCTGGCCCCGTCGAGCCCTACATTAAATAGCTGTCAGCGTGTGTATGCGCGCGTGTGTGTGTTTTGTCTGTTAATTAGAGGGTTTTCCAAAGTCTTTTATTTTGAAGGGACTCTTATTTTGAAAGAATTTTGTCTAGTGTGTGTCTGTGTGTGTCTGTCTGTCTGTCTGTCTGTCTGTGTCTCCCTCTATCCATCTATCTGTCTGTGTTTATCTCTGAGAGAGAAGGATAAAATGGCCGACATTCAAACTGTATTATTGACAGTCATTGTTATTATACAGAGAGTTCAATCAAGTTAATCACAGTCAGGCTTGTGGGGGGCAGTTAAGGAGAAAGTTTTACAGTCTTTTATTTTGAAGGAACTCTTATTTTGAAAGTCTTGTTGTGTGTGTGTGTGTGTGTGTGTGTGTGTGTATGTTTGTGTGTGTGTGCGTGTGTGTTTTGCCTGTTAAGGAGAGAGTTTTCTAAAATATTTTATTTTGAAGGGACTCTTATTTTGAAAGTCTGTGTGTCTCTCTATCTATGTCTGTGTATGTGTCTGCGAGAGAGAAGGATAAATTGGCCGACATTAAAAATGTAGCCTTGATAGTCATTGATTAAGATAGCCCCTCCCCCCTCTCCTCCCTCAGACAGGCTTGAGGTTGCCAAGCAACCAGGGCCAACTGCCGGCCCTAATCAGCAGAGCAGTTAGGTGCACCTGTTACAATGTCAGTTGGAAATGCCCAGAGAGAGAGAGAGAAAATGCTGAAACCGCCCGTCGAAAAAGACGGTGTGGTGGCCAAACCGTTTGGCCTATCATTGAACCGACTTCACTATGAGCATCTTGAGCTCCTCCTGATCATCTACATATATATTTGAGGCGAAAATTGTATAAACCTTGGCCTTGGTAGTCATAGAAAGAACAGGTGCTCCCTGCTCCTTTTGGAAATTTCTCCTCTCCCGTTAACATGGGCGTAGATGCGGCCGTGGGTTGGTGTTGCTGCCGCATCTTTGTGTCTCACGCCAAAACTATAAAGCCGACAGCTTCAGCAGTGTTATCACTGCGACCACCACAAATTTTCCTACATTTCTAGCTATAAAATTATTTCTGTAGAGAGACATTTGTGGCCTCAATCGCAGTTTACAAATTTTTTTTTTGACGAATTTCTCTCTCTCTCTGCCCTCTAGCGATGACATCACCCACTCTAGGTCTGGGACATTCTACCAATACACACCCATTCATTTTTTTGGCGTGGTTTTTGGCGATTTTTGGCAAAACCGTTCAGTGAAACCCTTAGAAAAGTCATAGCATACCGATCCCGGCCGAGCCGGTCGATTTGACACCTTTTTTGTGTATGTGCGACCAAAACTCTGGGAGGAGTAGTCGACCGAAAAACGTACGGAAGAATAATAATAATTATAATAATAACTAGAAAAATTTCTAAAGAAATTTTGAGTGTGCCTGACTCTGGCCCCGTCGAGCCCTACATTAAATAGCTGTCAGCGTGTGTATGCGCGTGTGTGTGTGTTTTGTCTGTTAATTAGAGAGTTTTCCAAAGTCTTTTATTTTGAAGGGACTCTTATTTTGAAAGAATTTTGTCTAGTGTGTGTGTCTGTGTGTCTGTGTCTGTCTGTCTGTCTGTCTGTGTCTCCCTCTATCCATCTATCTGTCTGTGTTTATCTCTGAGAGAGAAGGATAAAATGGCCGACATTCAAACTGTATTATTGACAGTCATTGTTATTATACAGAGAGTTCAATCAAGTTAATCACAGTCAGGCTTGTGGGGGGCAGTTAAGGAGAAAGTTTTACAGTCTTTTATTTTGAAGGAACTCTTATTTTGAAAGTCTTGTTGTGTGTGTGTGTGTGTGTGTGTGATGTTTGTGTGTGTGTGCGTGCGTGTTTTGCCTGTTGAGGAGAGAGTTTTCTAAAATATTTTGTTTTGAAGGGACTCTTATTTTGAAAGTCTGTGTGTCTCTCTATCTATGTCTGTGTATGTGTCTGCGACAGAGAAGGATAAAATGGCCGACATTAAAAATGTAGCCCTGATAGTCATTGATATTATAAAGACAGTGAAAACAGCCCCTCCCCCCCTCTGCTCCCTGTCTGTGTCTGTGAGAGGGGCCAGGTGGAGCCCACCAATCAGAGCAGAGCAATCAACCGCAGCTGCTGTGTGAGATTGAAACAGTGCTGAGAGAGAGAAAAACGTCTGAAAGCCACCCCTCGAACAGAAAGGACTCCTGACCAAACCGTTGCTCCAATCTCTGAACCGACTTTACTGTGAGCATGCTGAGCCCTTCCCGAACGTCTAGAGACCTGTTTTGTGTGATTACCAGGAAGAAATGTCCCCTTTACAGCGATTCAAAGAAATGTTACTTCTGCTTTCCTCCAGAAAATTTCCTGCTTTTTTAACATGGCAGTCTATGGGGCTGTGGCTGGGTGTTGCTGCCGCATCTTTGCGTGTGGCGCCAAAACTATAAAGCTGACAGCTTCGGCAGTGTTATCACTGCGACCACCACAAATTTTCCTACGTTTCTATGTATAAATTATTTCTGTAGAGTGAAATTTGCGGCCTCAAGCGCAGTTTACAAATTTTTTTTTCGAGGAATTTCTTTCTCCCTCTGCCCTCTAGCGATGATGTCACCAACTGTAGCTCGCGAACATTCTACCAATACACACCCATTCATTTTTTGGCGTGGTTTTTGGCGATTTTTGGCAAAACCGTTCAGTGAAACCCTTAGAAAAGTCATAGCATACCGATCCCGGCCGAGCCGGTCGATTTGACACCTTTTTTGTGTATGTGCGACCAAAACTCTGGGAGGAGTAGTCGACCGAAAAACGTACGGAAGAATAATAATAATAAGAATAATAAGTATGGGGAATAGTATATAGTGTGCTCTTTCAGGCACACTCAATAAGAATAATAAGTATGGTGGATAGTATATAGTGTGCTCTTTCAGGCACACTCAATAAGTATGGTGGATAGTATATAGTGTGCTCTTTCAGGCACACTCAATAAGCGCGGGGAATAACATATAGTGTGCTCTTTCAGGCACACTCAATAAGCGCGGGGAATAACATATAGTGTGCTCTTTCAGGCACACTCAATAATATATGCACTCAATGTGCTTTATATTCTGCAAAACACAAGGACAGTAAGAAAACCTCAAATAAAATTATTAAAATGTGAATTAAAATGTCAAATATGAAGTAATGTAAAAGACAAAGAAGATTATAAACACGTGCATAATCATATTTATTTGATTCATTCATTATTTTAATTAAAATTCAGAGCAGAAGTCTGATCTGAATGAACTGCAAACAACCTGCTGTTGTTAAACGAGTGTGTGCACGTGACAAGTATTACAACTTGTCATTGGTGGGTCAAACGTTTAATCTATCCAATGAACGTCCACCATCGTCCCGGCGTATGAGCCAATCAGCAATCAGCTTTCCTGAACGCGCTCGTCCCTCCACGGTTTAAAAAGGGAAGGAAGCTCGCGTGGGCTAGCTAGACCGTTAGCTTATAGCTACGATGACTACGAGTAGGAACACCGAGGAAACGGTTTGTTGGCGCTTAACATTTGCATATATGTTCATGCTTTGTGTGTTTATAATGCGTGTTTTTGGTTGAGCTCTGTATTTTAGGACAAAGAGTGACAAACTCAAACGAGTGTTAGCTGCTAGCTTGGCTAACCAACCGGCAGTGCGCTAACTCGGTTAGTTAGCTGTAAGTCTTAGCTTGTTTTCAGCGTTTAAGAAAAAGTCTAACTAGTAGCCAAACTTTCCAGTTTCTCTGTGTCACACAGGCCTGCTTTAAGACCTGTCTTAAGTTTGAGTTTTTCACCATGAGTAAGGCAGCCGTTCAGCACGTTTTGAGCACATTTCTATGGCTAACCTGCTCGTTTCGTAAGGCCCGTCGCTGTACGCAGGCTAACTGTGGCTAACTGAACTCCTTCCATTGCAGTGAGGTCACAGGATGAAGCTACTGGCCGAAAAGAACACAAGGTAAGTCCAGAAGGTCCAACCTAGCGTGTTAAAGTAGTGGTGACGGGTGTGAGAGTGATGAGTTGCACTAATCAGTTGGGGTGTTTGTTGCAGTGGCATCAACACCTCAATCCGACCCCAACCTGAGGACACACAGTGTGCACAGGGGCCATCTGACTCAACCCGTAGCCCTTTAGAGTTAAACATTTAGGCAACAGAACTACACAGATGATCACAATGATGCTGCTAATCCTGATTAATGTTAAAAAACGTGACATATTTTTTCTAGCGTCTGGAAGTGGAAGAACACCATGAAGCCTCTCAAGCTTCTCTCTCCCCCTCCATGACCTGCAGACCAACTCCTTCATTCCTCAAGGTCTGTTTCTGAATGTGTTTTAACTGAGTTATATTCTTTCTTTTTACAAAATAAATGTCATACTTTGTTTGGACCCTCAGTACTTTTGATCAGTGTCCCTGAATCAGTTCTGTTTTACAAGTATATAGTTAGAAATATCTGATCTACCTAAAATCAAGCCAGCTTTATACTTGCGTTTCCATGGTTACAGCAAAGCCTGACGTGTACCTCCTCAGAAATGGTAACTACATGACGCAGACCACGCAGCTGTGTTTGGTGTGTGCATTGTCTGAGAATAGGTGACCATGGGTGTGTAAGCATTCACTACCCAAAATCCTAGTCTCCTGTAGTAACTTTAGTGTTTTTAGGGAGCCACTGGGGTGTGACAGTGATGAGTTGCACTATTAGTCGGGCTGCTGATTGCAGTTGCACAGCGGACCCGTCCTGACAACCTGTGTTGACACACCCATTGTGCACAGGGGCCATCTGAGTCACCCCCCAACACCCGACAGAGAAACTGTGGTTTGCTAAATGTGTTCTCTTCGTTTCCTGACCTGCGATTCTGTTTTTGTTCTAATCTCTTCCTTTCCAGCCTGAAGATGGGAGACTTCAAGGATGTGGTTAAGCAGGATGTTGGAGCCATTGCGAACACGATGAACCGAACAAATCAAGACAGCAAACATTTTTCTGTTCATAATGGGTGGAAGCACTCTGACCCGAGAGCTGGTGAGGATACACAGCCAAACATTTTCCCTCCCCAAATTGTCCTCTTTTGGAGATTATTCCATTTCCTTACTGATTTCTGATGCTTGGAAACTAAAATTTCACATTAGTGAACCAAAAAACTTATAATTTTGTTTCAACTGTAATAAAAAATAGTTCCATAGTTCTACAAAACCTTTTCTCAGTGGCAAACCTATGCCAGCCTCGTCCACAAACCGATCCTGGACAAACCATAGGATACAGTGTTCAAACATGGCGCCCCATTCATTCAAAATAAGTAGCTCACTGAGTGCATACACAAAAGTTGACACCTCTGTGTTGGATCCAGAGTGACCACTGACGTTCTAAGATTACAAGAAATGAAGATGAGAAATGTGGAATTTCTTTAACGTGGTCTGACCGACCGCAGTGTATGACTCCCTATAACAGATTACTGCACTGACTCATATCTAGCCATGATATGAAACCAAGTGATAGATTATATTCAGGACTGTCATGTTCCTGTGTGCTAGATGTCAGAGATGATTCGTCACCTCTTGGCAATGTAATCTACAGTGTGGGTGTTCTCACTGAGCCAGCGCACTGTGCTGTCCGTCTAGCACCTTCGTTTCTTACTGTATTAATAACTTTGCACATTTCTATTTATTCCCTGAGTAGACATGTTGCTCTGCTGGTCACTAATGACCCACATAAAACTTTGGCCAGCTGTAAACGGTGGCCCACTTGATAGTTGGACTCTTGGGCATTTTTTTCTTTCTTTGGGAAAATAAAAACTGCCCACGATGGCGGTTTCACATTTTTGTCCTGATTATTTCTTTAACTAAATAATTGGCTCTGCTTTTAAATTTCTCTTGTCCTCTTTCTGTCGTCTCTCCCCTCTTCTTTGTCCCTGCAGGCAGCCTCATGCTCAGAAAACCCCGCTAGCCTCACAGCAGCAGCAACTGGTACAACTGCAGGTCACAACCAAAGTTCACCGGGGACCTCCACCTGCTGCACACGTGGCCTGTCCTTGATCCCTCGGCTGCTGTGGTACTACCTGAACTGACCCTACCTGATGCTGGGACATTTTTCAGTATGTGTGCTTGTACTAAAGCAGTGTTTCTCCAACTGTTTAACATTGTACCACACCAAAGTTTGAAATACAGGAGCGTAGGTCAATCCTATTCAGCTACAGTTTACGAAGGAGACAGGTGCATTCATAAGGTTGTTGTTGAATCCTGAATGAAACAGGAGAGTTCAAGAACCAGAGCTCATTTGTTGGAAAGCGGTTTCTCCTGATCCACATTACTGTTGCTAATCTTTCCCGTTTGGAGCCACAATTGCTGTTTTTAAACCATTTATTTTACCTCCACTTACTATCTTGTGACACATTTTTGCTCATAAGTAATCACAGATGTTTGTCTGTGCCATCTGCATTAATGTGACTATGTAGCAGGCTGATGTTGAAACAAAATATCACAGGAAGTGAGAGTTTAAATTACTTGTCATTCAATTTAATGATTTTATTGAAAAAATATTTCAGCTCTTCCTCCATGTACCACTGTAGGGAGGCTGCATACACCAGCGGTGCATGTACCATAGTTTGAGAAACTACTAAAGAGTTTTAAAGGATCTAAAGAACTCATGTTAACTAGTAGCAGGGCTGGCTGTTGGCACTGAACACCCTGATAAACTGGGTTTAGACTCTGAAGATGAAATATGGTTATATTGGATAATACAAATGTTTTAGGCATCCTTTGGTTATATACTGACATTGTTCTGACTGTAGTTGGTAAGTGGTTCAATTTTGAGCTATGTCTGCCGAGCAGCCTCTGAAAAGAGTGAAGGAATCAATATTAGACTGGTTCAACTGAAAGTCATGATTAAACTTTCAACAGTGCTGAAAGTTGGAACAGATTGTCCCAATTTTATTTTTCAGTGTACAAATTGAAAAGTTTATAGAGCTCTGCAGGTCTCATCACTGGTTTGACATCAGAATGTGGGTTTGTTGTTGACACCGGGAGGGTTGTGTGTCAGAATAACCACCAGAGACGATGTTTGTTTTCTGTCTCAGTGACTTGTTCTCTTTTGTAGGCTGTCTGCTTCCTTCTGCCCATCTTTGTGACCCAAATCCTGCCTCCAGCACGCAGCATGTTACACAGGTGAGGGCAAATTATATTTGAATGAATTCTTGATGCATTCAGGGTTACAATGGAAGATGCCTTTAACTAAAAACGAAGTTAAATAATGAGCAATACCAGGCATTTTTTCCAACTCGTCTTCACTGTCCCTTACTGTGCAGATAGACGAGGTGCTGAACCAGAACATGTCAACAGTGCTACATCATCCACAGCACCAACATAAAGACCATGGTGTACGTTAGGAGGACTTCTTGAAGCTGTGCTGGTGAGCAACACAGGAGTTGGTTCAGTTTTACTACGTTTATCTTCAAATAAATTCTGCCTTCACTGTCATTGCCACAACAAACGTGGAGCAGACAAACTCTATCATGTGTATTTCTAACAGTCCTCATGGCGTCCAACTGTTCAGTAATCCTTTGAGTCGCAGCAGTCTCTTACATCACAGTAATGGCTTTTACTGAGGCTGTTTGCAGAGGTGACTGCAATGAGTCGACTCGGTCTGGATTCCTCTGCAGGGATTACACTTTTTGTGATTGCCTTGCATCATCAGAAGCCACAACTCATCTTAAATATCTGCATGTTTGCTGTGGTTGAAGTTGAAACCTGGCAATATGACATAAATTCATATCGTGGTAGTCATATCTAAGTAAGAATTAAAACGGTCCCACTGCAGCCTGTAGGCTGGGACTGAGCATCTAGCTAAAGCCATAATGGGCGACCATGGCGTCTTTTGGATCTGGGTCAAAGTTAAGCCAAAACAAGATGGCGCTTGAGGCGCAGCAGAAGCAGCAACTAACCGTATTTCAACGTGACTGCACAGGAAGTTGTTTATTGCAGCTGTTTCAGTGCTAGAACGGTAAAATATAGAATCATTGTTAGTCTGGAAAAAAGTGAACAAATGTTAGTTTAGCCTGCTTCTGTGTGAGAGGCTGGGAGTCTTATGTAGTGCGTGTTCTGTTTGGCTTCAGACATTCTTCAACTTACTTCATAATGTTCAAGGTCTTATTTGACCAAGGACACAACTGACTCATGTTTTGGCTGAGATATGATGTTGGCATATTAAAATGGTGAAATCTAATTTTATTTTTAGATTTAGAAACCTACATGATGCATTGACTATAGTCATTTAATATAATTTAATCATGTGGACTTGGCTAGCATTTATCTTAGTCTGAAATCTAAAGTGCACTTATGAATACAATGTGCATTGCACTTCTTTTATTGCTTTTAAGTGACGGTAGTTAGAGCTCCGTCCGGTTGCTCTCCAGAATCTTGAAGTATTGAATTATTTTGACAATGAAGATCTTCAATTTTCAAGGCAGATTTTTAGAAATAAGTTTTAACGTCACTTGAACTTTTCCTGTAGAAAGGCCAGCTGTGGACACTTTTGGTTATTTCACCATCTTTTTGTTTTTGCCAACATCTCTCAGCGCAAAACAATCGCACCCTTCATCATCATAAGACCTTGAACTTCATGAAGCAGTCCTTGTGACTGTCTGAAGGCTGCTGTGTGCAGGAACATGGCAGAATTAGTTTCTCTCACAGAAGCACGGATCTTAACAATATTCTTGTATTCTTAGAGCCACAGTGCACGATGAGTCCTACAGCGTCAAGAAACGTGAAGCTTGAGTGGTTAACTGAAACAAAAGAGGTGATTGTGTCTTTACTGAGCTTTTATTTACTCAGCTATGCTGCAGTTTAATGACTTACTTTAGTCTGTTGGATTAGGAGACAGATTTTCTGGGGAAGCCAACATGAAGTCCTCATTAGGGATGTGTAAACGTCGGTTCTTTCACAGTTGAATAGAAGATTATCCTGTAAATTGGTTGATGCTGAAGGCTTTATGGTGGATAGACTGAAGTCTTTGCTATCTTAACTGTCCAAAAGTATTAAATGGATTAGTTATTTCTTCCTTTGTTCTCAGAGTTGGTCTTTTGCCAATTAAATCCAGTGACATTCAACATAACAATGATTTGTTTGCACATTGAACACTCTTGAATGAAAGTTTGAGAACTCTTGTCATGTCTTTGTTTGTTCCACAGATGGCAAAAGATGACAAACCACCGAGGCAAGAAGGAAGAGGTGGACAGACGTGTATTTTACTTCAAACACTTCTGGCCTGGAAGAGGAAATGCTTTAACACGTGCAAAAGCACTTCAGAGAAAATTGTCAGCCTGTATTCTGACATCCTGCAACCTGATTGTTGGACCGTTTTTCTATCTTAATATAGGATAAAGCCTTTAGCTGAACCATGCAACCTTATGACCTTATTTATCATGGTCAAGGTGCCCCATGTCTGGACACGCAAACCTGATATGGAACAGTTTTTCCAAGGAGAGATGTACCCAAAAATAATCACATGACATGGTGTAAACATCACATGTAAGGATTGATCCAAGCTCGTATTAAAGTGACTTCAACCTCAGATCTTGGATTAATCTCTCATATGGTGGGTTATGTACTGTCAATCAACCAATACTGACCTTATTAAACATGACTGGACCATGCCAGTAAACCTTTTAGACCATTGCTTTTGTTTTTGTTTTCAAATTTCATGTAATAAAATTTGAAACTTTTAAGCCTCGTGTTTTCTTTGGCTTTTCGTGTTGCTGATTTGTTTAGCTTTGAGAGTGTTGACATAACATCCTTTAGGACTCAATTCCAGATCTCTGCAGCCCAAAACTCAGCTGCACCATGTTTGGAACAATCAGCAGACCAGTTGGAGACAGACTGAACAACTCATTAAAAAATATATTCTGTTGCCTCCAATAAAGGAGCGCACTCAAACTAGTCCAGTGAGCTGTTGATAACCTGCTGCAGTCCATGGCTGTCTCTCTGCTGTGCAGTATCATCTTTAAACCACCAGGTGGCAGTTGAACATCAGTGGTTCCTCCAGTTCGATCAGACACATGTAGCCTGGAGTTCTCTGTCACAGGTGTGTTATAAAGCAACATATTTCATTGGATTTATTCTGTTATAGAAACAGCCTCGAGGCTTCCACACAAACACTGATGACTCCTGCAGGGAGAAGTATTGTTGGGTAACGCTGCAGCTGAAAACCTCCGTCTTCTGACTGGCAAATAAACACATTTCTGATTCTGAATGATTTCCTTCAGCAAACTCAAATCTATTTTAAATATTCAGATATTTTTGCACACATTAGCATTGTTAAAATCCTCTCTGGCCGAAGCTTATTTATTATTTCAACTGAAAAACATCTTTCTCTGTGAATATTTTGTGGTGTTTGGGATGATCTAAGTTTGACACGTGCACACAAATGCTCTATAACACTGTTTTGATCTAAATGTGTAAGAATACACACGTGTGCTGCAACACTGTCAATCAGTTCTAGCTAGATTTCAAAATAAGAGCACTATAAGGTAAAACTACAGATTTAAATCAAATTAAGAGCCTTCAACATGTTGACTATGCATCTTTAGAGAGTTTAGATTACTTGATTCATCATCAGCTTGGGGAAATATTACACCTCCTCCCATTCTGTGCCACACAGACAGCTGTTCAGGTGGTGTAGGCCTCCATCATCCTGTGTGATGATAGGTTGAACGTGAAAAACCTAATTATCAAATGATCCTGTTAGATCAGGGTTTAGTTCACGTGTCCTGTACTCGATTTTTTCCCCCTTTGTTCGTACCTTTTTCTTCTCAGTCGGTACTCGCAGACCTACTGTGAACAAAGAGTGTGCTGAAGATCAAACTTTGCAGCGTGAATATATTAATACTCATGTGAAGGTTTGACCTGGAGACAAGCAGCAGCAGCAGCAGCAATGTTTCCTTTGACCTCAAAGGTCTGAGCACTACCTGTTGTTGATTATGTGTGTATTTCTACCCAAAATATGGGATTAAAGATGTTATTCTGGTGGAAAAAAAACATTAAAACGCCTCCAGTTTGATGTTATAAATATTTCATTCTTCACAGTATTTTAATCTTTTTAACTGCAGGGGAACACAGATGAAAAATATTCCACGTGCAACCATCACATTCTGCAAAGATCATTTTTATTCAAGTGAAAGTCTGCAGTGAAGGCCACTCTGTGACTCCATTTGATGTAGAATCAATTATTCATCTCGTTAATTGTGAACTGACATCAGATTTCTTTTTTTTCGGAGCGGCTCCTCAAAGGTTGCCTAGTCTTGTTTACGGCAGAGTGCTGTCATTAACTTTACAGATCGCAGGGCACCATGGGAGTCATTTTTAGCACTTGATTCCCAGCCGGCGTCAATCCAGTCGTCGTTTTTCATCCAAACCCTGACAACGTCAGCCCGAGCTGTCTGTCAGGCGGTGTCACTGAGCTGAACACTGCCCTCCTTCTGGGCACTTTTCCTGTCAGACTGTACTAGACTATAGCCTGACATCACTGCTATAGCAACTGGAGAGCAGCAGGCTGTACAGTGTGTGTTGACAGGAGGAGGAGGTTATGTCAGCCCTGGTGAAATGTTTTGTTCAAAGATGTTTTCAGTCTCCTGTACTCTGAGAAAAATTTGGGCTGTGATATGAGGTGATGTATGATCTGTTCACTGAGGTGTTATCTTTCAGTCTTGCTCTCCCTCTCGCTGTCTGAGGATAGCAGCACCCCTTTCTTCCCTCCTTCGCTTTTTAATTCGTCTTCCTCCTCCTTCCTGCTGCAGTCGAGACAGCTGTTCTCATTCACTTCACAGTGTGTTTGATTCTCAGGGAGCAACAAACTAATTATCTGCAATTTTCGACGTTTTGTTTTCAAATTTCCTTCGGTTCACGACGAGACATCACAATGCTTTGAAACATAAATGGACTGTGGTGTAATTTATTGCTGGACAAAGTTTAAAATCATTTAAAACTGCAGTGAAATATTGGAAAATTACACCATTCGTCATAAAACAGAAGTCTCACATTCAACTTAAATGGAAACAAACAAGCGTAGGTGTCCTTTAGTATCAAAGTAAAGATACAGAAGGCTGAAACTAGCAATTATTTTAATTTTTTTATTTTAACTTTTTCATGAATCGCTTGGTCCATAAAGACAAAAAAAATTATGAAAAATGCCCAACAAAGTTTCCCAGAGCTGTAATTTAAAAGTGAGATTATATCATTTTAAGCATGTGGTATCAAAATATATATATATATATATATATATATATATATATATATATATATATATATATATATATATATACATATATATATATATATATATATATATATATATATACACATATATATATATATATAAAAATATATATATATATAAAAATATATATATATATATATATATATATATATATATATATATATATATATATATATATACACATATATATATATTTTGATACCACATGCTTAAAATGATATAATCTAGTGGACAAATCTCCACCTCGCTCTCCTCCTGTGCAGTCGATTGACAGTCACACAGAGAGATGTTATCTGGTGTGTTTTCAGGCGAACACTGTGTTTATTTTACAAGCACAGGCAAACAACAGTGAATACACCTGGTTGGTGCTGATGCCATTTGGTACCATGTCGGTTTTCGATTGGCTATGTCATTAACAACGAGCCTCCTGCACACGCTGGCTCACCTGCTGCTGTGAAAACGGGAATCACTGGTGAAAAAAAAAAAAATCCAAAATGCAATTTGTATTTTTTGGACCGTTTTATAAAACTACTGCTGTTTCTGTATGAAAACTATTTTTTCTTCAAAATTCTAACTTTTTTCCCACAAAATTCTGGCTTTTTTCCTTAAAATCCTGACTTTTTTTCTTAAAAATCTAACTTTTCCCTCAAAATTCAGACTTTTTTTCCTCAAAATCTAGTTTTTTTTCTTAAAATTCCTCCTTTCTCCCTCAAAATTCAGACTTTATTTCCTTAAAATTCTGGCTTTTTTCTCAAAATTCTAACTTTTTTCCTTAAAATCCTGACTTTTTTTCTTAAAAATCTAACTTTTCCCTCAAAATTCTAACTTTTTTCCTTAAAATCCTGACTTTTTTTCTTAAAAATCTAACTTTTCCCTCAAAATTCTAACCTTTTTCCTTAAAAACCTGACTTTTTTTCTTAAAAATCTAACTTTTCCCTCAAAATTCAGACTTTTTTTCCTCAAAATCTAGTTTTTTCTCTTAAAAATCTAACTTTTTTCCTAAAAATTCCAACTTTTTTCTCAAAAAAAATTTGAATTTTGACTTTTTATCTATTTATAATTATGACTTAGCCTTGATAAAAATTTAAAAAAAATCACATGCCAAGTTTTATGCAAGTTTTATGGCTGAAACATGCTATTTCTAAAGGTTTTAGAAATAGCAATTAAATTAAAAATAAAGCACTACCAGTCAAGTATCATGGCAGACCCCACAACACATTACAGGACTTTTGCTTCACAATTTGTAATGTACCAGAGTAGCAGAGTATTTTTGACTGGAGGTGGGTTACACCTTTTTAAGAACTGGACAACTGTATTTTAGCTTGATGCAAGTTTCACACACCTTTACTCTAGAAGCGAAAACTTTAATCACATTTATGGCTTTGAAATAAGCTTGATGTCGTTTGTCCCTGTCGCCGCTGAATCTGCTGGCTAAGTAGCTAAAAAGACTCACGTGTTGTTGTGCATGTTCACACTTGGTCGTCTTATTTGGCTTTGTATTATTTATGTTGGTCGTTGGCGGGATTGCTCATCTCGCTGAATATATGTGCATTTAATGTCACCGTGATGTACACTTACATATTCGCTTTCACACATGCCCACAGGCTTTATAATAGGCTTACTGTTTCTTGTCTCATTTACCGCTGTCCCCGCAGGAAACTGTGACTCAGGGCTGTGATTGACAGGAGTGCAGTGAGTGATCATAGAGGGACTGATGGACCAGACTTTGTGACTCGAGGCAGCTCTTGTTTTGCTTTTAACTTGAAGTCACCGGGGAGTCTGGGAACATCCAGCTGGCCACAGATGTTCGGCGAGTACCTGTGGGATAAGAATATGTCCAACACCTGAGAGTGAGAGTGAAGCAGAGATGAGGGCATCTCTGAAAAGAGATAAATATGTTTGTGCATCCTGGGGAAGCTGTCGTGTGAGTGTGCAGGTCCAGGGGGAACTGCACCTTTCACGGTGCTCTGAACACACTCGTACAGGTTGCTGTGCAGATGTGATCAAAGGAAGGTTTCATATTAACAGCAAAAATAGCTTTTCCGCTAACCAGGTCATGTTGATTTGTTCAGCTCCTGAAAATGACCGAACAGGGAAGTAACCCCAGCGCCCGCAGTGAGCTGTGTACATGAATATGTAAACATGCTGGTCACACGCATGTTCACGGTAAGAGGCAGCGTGGCGTCAGTGATTCATAGTACAGTCACAGTCGTAGTGTTAATGAAGAGCTACGCAGACACATAATTGGCCCCAGTTGCATTCTTAGGCAGAGACTGTTTGTAGTGCTCAGCCTTGGAGGACCTTATCAATCTGTGATGGATGGGATGTTAATAGCTGCATTTCACTTTCACTGGGTGTATCACACAAACATTTTCAACTTGTGCAGATGGGGTTACCTTAATTTGCTCCTTCCAGATTGAATTAGCATCAACTCACCTCTTTGTATTTGCTTTTTCAGGCAAAACACGTCAAGAATTGGCTTTGCATGAAGTCTAAACACTTAACAACTCAGTACAAAGTACAAGTCACAACTAGCCAATGACGTCAATAAGGCAGATGTTAATCTGGCTTCATCAATCAGGCAGGTTAAAAATGAATAAAAAATGAAATGCAATTAAAAAATAAATACATAAAAAATAAAAATAAAACCCATTAAAATGTATCAATAGCTAGATAAAACAGAGTAAAAGTAAAGCATAATAAAATACATAGATAGCCAAAAATAAACTAAGAATATAAATTAAATTTTGTTTTTATAAATGTAGTTCAAATAAAAGTCAGATTAAAAAGATAAGTCTTGAGCTCTTAAAAATATGAAAATATGAATATTGATGAGACACCTGGAGTTTGATTTGTGGAGTTGTAATAAATACTACACTACCCATGACCCTTAACGACTATTTCCATGGAGAAGACTCCAGCCAGAGCGTTACGACCACAGATCTAACATGTTCACAATCTTTCTCACTACAGTCAACAACAGCACACTGCAACAGCCAAACATGGCTACTACTAACTTTGCTCGCATGCTCGCTCATTTGATCTGTCTTACTGCAATCCTCTTGGATTCTTAGTTATTAAGAATCTCAAAGTGAGGGAGGGGACATGCAGTATGTTGGTGTTTGAGTTTGTTTTCTGTTGTTGTTGTGAGAAATAATGCAAAAATGTCGCACGGCACTTTGTGTGACGTCGTCTCAAACCCAAATCCACGTAGCAGCACCTCTAAAGCTCACTAATTAACTTGTTACACAGTATGTCTGTTTGTTTAAAGTGTATTACCTGTAAAAAAAACGACAATTGGCCGTTTACATGAGGGTTAATGTGCTGAACTATTTCTTGGCCACGACCAGTAACTCCCTGAAGTCTCTACTGGTTGCCCGGCAACTGTTCAGAGCCAAGAAAAACTCCTGTTTTCCATTTTGTTTTGAAGTATTCCTTTAACAACATGTAGCTTCTAACGATACAATAGCACCTAATTATTTTGAATATTTTTTCAGTCACATTTTAAATGGCTGATGATCCTAAATACTATAAATCCCATGAGCCTCAGCAGAGCTGCAGCAAAATGTGGAATGCTTTGTTGTTGCAGTTCTGAGTCGAGTTCATCTAACAATGACCCAGAATCTAAACTGATTTCCACTGCTAAATGTTTTATCGTGTTACTACAGAGACTTTAAACTGTCAGTTTCAGTGCTCTGCTTTTGGTGCACGCAACATTTCGGCTCAGCAGTTGGATGTTTCTAACCACAATGCTTCTTGGGATTGGGATTGGCTGATTACCTTTTGACTTTTTCCTCAAAGAACACAATATTTTCCCTCGTATACAACCAGGAGAGTTTAATATCCATCCAGAACTTGAACTGTTGGCCACTTAACACTGTCAGTGCAGAAAGTGGATGTGCCTTTATCTCCTGGAAGTCTAGACACCCAAAATGACCTCCTCCCACGTCACACCTCTGTGGACACAGTCTTGTACTTTTGACTTTCTGATCACTGATGCGGGTGGCGATGATAGGTCCAAATTTTTACAAATCCTCGGCCAGATAGTCTTCTCACCTTGTCTGTGGGATTGCTCCATATAACCCAATTTGGTCCAGTGCTAAAAGTGCTGTTCCACCTTCAAAATTGCTGCGATATGACTGACAGCAGTGCTATTAGATACATGGACAGTACGACGGGGAGCACTACTGTAAGAGTCTGTTAGAGAGATGTGAACAGATTTTTCTCAAATCCTTTTTTCTATCTTTGTGTCGTCATTCTACCAGGTGTTTGCATTGGAATTTAAAAATACTCTAAAGTAAATAGTATATATTTTATAGTATTTATATTAACCCAAGGTATCTCATACTTCATCGATTGCCCAACAATGACCTCCTATCCGCTTTCCCTGCATCCTCCCTGTTGAATTTATCTAAGATATTAAGAATTCAATCTGCAGCCGACTCTTATTTCTAAGCCATTGTCACTGAAAGCATCTCCTCCCTCGTTTCACTTCATATCAGATATAATACCTCTGTGGTTGTGCAAATACCCGGGAGGCTCCTACAAGAGCGACATTTTTCTATATACATGTAAATGTCTAAAAAAATACAGACAAGAACAGATTGAAATGCTAATTCGCCTAACTGTTCCTTACTGTTTCACTCATGTGAACTATTCCTATTCCTTTATTTGTGTTTGCTCTGGAACGATGACTGACACAAAAGATGCAGGTACATAAAAAAATGCAGTAATGAATTAATTTAAAACTCTGTTTTGTTCTGTAGGAAAAGTGTGAGTGATGCACTTGAATCACTCCTGTGCTTTGTTTTGTTTGTTATTTATCCAAGTTCTTTTTAATTGAAACACAGAGGATTCTTACACATGCACAAGGTCAGAAACTGCTGTTTATCTGAATGTGAGACATCAAAAGTTTTGTTAATAAATGTGAATCGCTAATTTCTTCGGCTGAAGTTCTGTTTACCTCGTAAAAAAAAAAGTGTCGCGCAGCACATTCGTATCGAGCTTCGTGCCAGTGTAGGTGTTCAAGAGAACCACAAGGGAGCACACAAATGAGTAGCATGCGTTTGTTTATTTCACCCCGGGAAAATGCAACTAAAATAGGCTTGTGCTGAATAGACTGTGGTTCTGTGGTTCAAAGACACGCCGTTTATTTTCATAAAGCTTATGTCTTTGGGCGAATCAAAGCAATGAGTGTATGTCCTGATATCATAGAGCTCTCAGAAATATTGCAGCACCTCTCTGCTATTAAATCATGTCATGCCGGTTGCATTTTCTATGGCGAGATTTGTCAAAGAATGTTTTTCCCCCCTCGGATTTTCATATTCATGCGGAGCTCATGAATACATCATGACTTCTGTATCCTGTGCACCAGTGGAGGCAGACAGGTGATAGAGCAGCGGGGATGTGCGACATTGTGTGCATGTTTGCTGCCTGAATGGCGTTTTCTACAGATGTGTCCAAGCAGACATCCACCAAGAACCTCCAGAAAGATTTAAACATTAAATGGTTATTCTCTCTGCAGCGCTCAAAGCTCTCATTTTTACTCTTTCACACCGAGTCCCACTTATCCGAGACTGAACGGGGAGATGAACTTCTTTTCACGAGCCATCAGGAAGAGAGCAGGAACTTGTCAGATTAAATATGCAACAAGCTGCACATGTAGGAGACATGCAGCTACCAACACATTTCAGAAGAAATTCTAATCTGTTCAAAATTTCTCCTTTGGTATGAAATCTTTGTGCACGCGCCAGGGAGCTCATCAGTTTACCCACTTGAACTAGAATTCAAAGGACTTATCAGCTGACTCGTAGCTCCAAACCAGTGCTTGCACAGACAGGACGATGAGATACAGCAGTTTAAAAAGGGAAATCTGGGCATATCTTAAAGTTGCACACGGGTTGTGAGTTGTTGAGATGACCTGGGAAATTAGACCGTGCCCGGAAAAGCCAGGGCTGGTTAGTCGTTCATTAGGCCTTGAGAAATCTGAGCCTTCCCGGCAAATTCACAGGCAGTACAGGTAGTTTATGTAACCTGAGTGATTGCAGCATTTTCACACAGAACCAATGTGTAATTCAAAAGTGCATGCTCAAAAATACACAGAATCTTAGGATGATTTAGGCGGACTGAGCAAGCCTCCAGGAAGAGCTGTAAAACAGTGGGTTGTTTTTTTTTGGTACAGTCCCAATAAAATGAATCATTTCACCATCAGAATTTGATACATTTGAGTGAATTACATTCAGAAAGTCTAGAAGATCCTCACAATTAAATCATTTTATCACCATTCAAGTTAGCGAAGGGCTAAACCGGAAGTTAGCGACTCGGCCGTGCTTGGCTGGTGGAAGCCTCTAGTGCCCTTGCTCTATGGGCCCAAAAATTCAGAAGCATATGTGGAAGATTCAGGTCGTTTTATGCCTGGAAATGGAACTTTTCTGGCTTTGGGCGCCATTGAGCAGCTTCCATTAGAATGAACAGAGCCCCACCTTGGACGCTGCATCTGGTCCTCCTTAATACATATGTCTGAGAGTATGGAACCGTCCCCAGGAAAATATCCAGTGTGTAGTTCAGGGACCTGGGAAAGACAAAGCAAATACAGAGTCTGTGAAAAGTCAGTATGAAGCACGACCAGACAATAAACAGAGTCAGTTTAGGGAATCTAGGAAAATAAAGCATTCCCAACAAAAACACAGGACCAAGTCGCATTAGTAGGTGGTACTGTATCACCGAAAACATGGCTGCAATTCCAATGGTTTGATACCCATTGATGCATCTTTTTTTATCATTTTTTTTTCCTGTAACGGTTGTGATTAATGTCCCATGTCTTCTTGTATGTTGTGTTTGTGTGTTCTAACCCTCGACTGTAAATCACAGAATGGTCAGATTATACCATTCTTAGAGGGAGCTGCCGTGACTCAGTGAAATGATATTGTTGTGCCTTGCGTCGGGTGGCTGACCTGTGCGTCGCCGGCATATATATCACAGATGTTGAGGAGAGCCGAAGAAGAAAGCCGCTAAATCGCTCAGCGTTGTCACTGGAGATTCGGATGCTGAATAGATGTGCGCTTCAGTCAGATCTGGGCTGACATTAACCTTCCCTGCTGTCCTCTCGCCTCCTCAGAGGTCCGTCCATGATGGATGACCTCTCCCTCACACACATGACACACACACACAGCTCTCACCGCTCATGCCCATTAAGAGCATATCCTTATAAACGGATTAGGAGGCCGATAATGGAAACTCAGGGAACTTGGTCCCATAATCTCCTGCTTGATACATTTTCCTCTGATCAATCATTGTTTCGGTGCCTCGGAGGTAGTCGCGAAATGTCACTGGCTTGTTTGAGAGGTGAGGGTGTGTGTTGGGGGTATTCAAAGTCAGATGTCAGATACATTTATCTAACTTGTTGGGCGCAGATTCATATTGTGCACTGGCTTGGGGTATCAAGAGGAGCCATTAGTTATTATCTGTGAAGGGTGTTGCTTCTATGATTTATTCAGCGCTGCAGCAGAGATTGTGCTGGTACATTATACCATCATTATGGCTTCAAGCGTGACCCAAATTTCCTCTGCCCCTCTTAACTCGCCCGCCTCTCCTCCTTCTCGTCCTCCTCCTCCTGCACTGAGGCGTCTGAATCCAGATGGAGAGCAGACCGTACGGTGTGACTGCAGCTTATTATCAGCCTCAGCTGCACTGTGTGACCAGACCAGAGGCTGATGGGGAGAGAAAAAAAAGAGACAGAGGAAGAAAGGGGATAAACATGATGAAAGAA
The DNA here is from genome assembly GCA_946959425.1 of Argyrosomus regius. Lineage (NCBI taxonomy): Eukaryota > Metazoa > Chordata > Actinopteri > Sciaenidae > Argyrosomus > Argyrosomus regius. The sequence continues at coordinate 29,791,332 of OX336882.1, forward strand.
AGCAGAATTTCACTACATGACATTACATAAATACACAGTTTGTGCACTGATATGATGCTGTGACATTTAATACTTTTAAAAGAAGAAAATAACACCCCATTTTGGCAAATTAGACTGGAGGACTTCAATACAGAGGATGACATTAAAGAGGTATTACTAGGATTTGTCAAAATCAAATCTATTGGTGCCATTTTGCTCCTCCTTTGCAATAACATATTTAAAAGACATAAATACTCACAGGCAGCTTTAGGACACATACTGTTAGATGACAAATCCAAAGGGAAAACCAGCATGAAGTGTCCGATACTGTAAAAAAAGAAAAATGTTTTTGTTTTTACGGTAAAAAACTGGCAGCTGTGGTTGCCAAATACGGTATAACCTTGTTTTTAATATTACCATAAAAGGATATTAGCACTGTTGACTTCACCTTTAAGGTTTTATTCCATATTTTAAAATATCTGTAGATTTTACAGTGAAAAACTGCCAAACCATTAAAAGTAAAAGACCGTAAAATATGCCATTACATATTACAGAGTTTTACTGTTAAATTAACAGTCTCTAATATAAAATACTACTTTATTCTGTATAAATTCCCTTAAAATGCCGTATAAATAAAGGTTCTGAAATATGCAGGAAAACACAGTCATGTTCCGTGATGTATTTTACGGTCTTTTACTGTCTTTTACTGTCATGGTTTGGCCAAATCTACAGACATTTTTTTTACAGTATAGCATGGAGTTGTGCCATACGAGCCACCAGAGTTGCTTCAATGCTCTTTGCCAAGTCTGTGGAATTAAAGCGACATGCTTCCAAACGGTATCCCCTTATTCATCTATACAACCTTTATTTAATCACGTAATCAGGTAAAGCTTTCAATACTAAGGCCAAACCTAAACAAAAGCAAATTTGTGAACTCTTTCTTTTCCTCTTGTTGTTCTCAAATGTTTTCAGTCATTGTTTCAATTACAGTATGTAGTGGTTGTTTATCTGTGTTTGTTTTATTGTGTTTTATTATGTGTTTTATCCCTTAAAAGCCTGCCCAGGGACAAAGACTGCACATTAGCTACAGCAAGAAGTCACTGCGTTGGGTTTAAACATTGCCATCCCTGTTAAATAAATGAAAACAAATGAATAAAATTAGGATGACTAAAAATAACCTGAGAATAAAATCTCTTTTGCGAGAGAGTACAGCAGATGGAAATAGAAACAAACATAACAAAAAGACACACAGAGACAGTCACAGATCTTTTATCACCAAATGGAAGATAAAGGTTTATATTTGTTGTGGTTCACTTAGACAAAGAGCATTGTCTTACATATTGGCTGAAAAGATGTTCAGCAGGGTTGTGATCTGGTGACATGGACTGCTGTCCTTCATTATTATTGCAAGATTTAGATGAAGAAGTAAAAGTCCAGTCTGTCAGAAGCACTATTGGATTCAGCTGAACCATTTGTGGGTGGACTTGGAGTTTATTAAGATTTTATTTTAGAGTATTGAAGGAGATGAAAGGTTGTTCAAGAAAAGTCAGTAATATTATCTTGTCTTCTACAGATTTCATGCCCCTCTTTCTATTTGTCCCCAATCACTGCGGTCGATCACACCTCCGTCCTGACACACACCAGGACACCATGCAAGGACACACTGAGTCAAATCATCACATTCTTATGCTGCCTAATGTTACACTGCACCACAGTCCTGTTGTGATGCTTATCTGACATCCCAACATGGTTTATTTCTTTCTTTTCTCTCTCTGACTCACCGCTCTGCTCTTTGTCATTTGTGTCTCAAGGTGAGTCCTGACACAAACAGCAGCAGCAGTGGGAGCTTTTAGCTCAGTCATCTCGCAGGTGGCACTTCACAGATGTCACCAGCATGATGACATTTGCATTTTCTGTCAGCTGTACAGCTAGCCTTATTGAAAGGAGTTACTTTTACTGAGGAGCAGCCACAAGTGGTAATTATGAGATAATGATACGTGAGATTTCCCAATATTTTCGCTTTAATAATGTCATCAGTAGGCGGCCTGACTATTGTCCATGTTTTGCTCTTTATTAACAATTACAAATGTCAAACACACATGGCTCTGTGTACCAGAGAACTTTAGCACAAATGTATTGAGACAACCTGATACAGCGTTCCATCCCTATTGTAATGTTGGTTACTGTTAGCATTAACTATAAACTTGACTATATAGCAGAATTAAATTAACTTACATCTTAACCATCATTTACATTACAGGTAAGGTGTGTATCATAATATATAGTCCCTGTAGTTATCATTAATTAAATTATGCAAATCTCTTCCAAACTTGAGAAAAATAACGTAATCAATAAAATAAAATCTCATTTTACGATGAATCTGACTCATCCAGCAAACCAGAGATGCTCAAGTCAGTTTCTGCAAGTCCAAATCAAGTCAAGTTTGAGCTAAAGTCCAACAGTTAGTGTACAACTGTATTATATAATATTACTGGTAATTGTATAATTACACTGTCTCCGGCTAATAACAGCTTATAATCTACTTCAAATTAACATATACTTTTAACCTAATAAACCTGTAACCTGCCTGTAGTCGACATTAACGATGTTGGCAGTGGAATATGGATGATTACATTACTCGACCATTTTTTTAATCTGGCAAGTGAACAAACATTCGCTCATCTTTTCAAAATATTCAGGTAACGCCGGTCTAATCAAGTCTCTCTTCGTTCTCTCTCTCTTAGTTGCAAAGCTAGTCGGATTCTAATGTTAGATAGCTGATGCTAAGCTTGTTATTTCTGCTAACCGTCCAGGTGACTTCCCGATCCAGATGCATTTTCAGGTGGCTGATAAAGTTTGACGTGGTCGATCCATCATTCTTGTGTAAAGTTATTTTAGGCAGAGGTTGCTACAAATGGTACAGCAGCTGCAGGTGTGCTCGACACGGTGGTGTTGCTGCGGCTTACAGTCATCTGTGGCTGCCGATGCGTAATCATGCATGATAATAAGAGAGGGAACGATATTCAGCTCATCAGACATTTCCTTTATGTTCTCTAACAATGTCGAGTCGGAGTTGAGACTCAAGTTAAGCCTCAAATAACTATGTGTGACTCAAATCCCTAACTTTGGTTTCTGGTAAAATGCCATGAGCGGTGTCCCATTCCACAGTTTTGATGTAACGTGGCACTCATAGCTTTTGTTTTGGAGAGCAACTGAAGTTTGGCGGTGACTTGTGAGAGAAAGCTTAAGAGGAAGAATTTGGAAAAAAGAACAGCAATGCAGTATTGACTACCTGCAGTATCGTCTATAAATCACAGATTTATTGTATCAGCTGACAATATCCTGCCTGCACTCCTCTAACTAGGTCAATCTATTATCTGTAGGAGTGAAGCAGAAAAAATGTTTTTGCTTTGAGCTGAACAAACAAAAAATGTGCTTTAAAAAACCCTGACTGCATCTTGTGGGAAACCATGTGGTGCACTGTCATGGTGCAGACATCAATTACTGAAAGACTCAGTGGATTATTATGTCAGCCCATAGTGTACATTAAAATTAATAGACGCTCCAATCTACTCTCATATCTTGAGCTATAATTAAAATGCTGACATAAGGTCTGTCTGTCTGCTGCAGATGACTGTAAGGCCAGATAAACTGCACAGAAATGACAATAAAATTTCAATCTTTAGTAGAGACTACTAGAATGACATTAAATATAATAACAGAAAAATATATATTAGATGAACAAATGAAAGATCAGAGCTCAAGGTGTTGATCTCTGTTTCATGCTGCACTTGAATAAATTCAAGTCAACTACAGACAGATGATCAAAGATTTATTTAGACTAAATGCTAATGATGCAAGGCAAGGCAAGCTTTTTATCCTGTACTTGTATCTCTGCAAACATTTGTTCATTTAAACCTGCGTTAGATCGTCATTTGCAGACAGCACAACAAGCTGTAAACACAACAGTGGCATCTTACTGAGATAATATGGTGACTGTGTTAACAAACATTTACATATGCAGTAAACATGAATGACAGTTTATATTTGGAGTCATGCCTCTTGACATCGTGTCTCTCGACATGTGTTTTAGCTCTGTTTCGCTCTCCACCAACAGCTGACAGAAAGGTCGGATACAATTGCTATTTGCTAATTTTATCTGTCTGCTGTTTGGTTGTTTATTGCTGCTGCTAGAAAAGTTGCATAATTTGTGAGGTGAGACTGAATCAAGACAATTAAGTTGCACAAGAAGCAGAAGATGGTTGATGGCGGAATGGAGCAACCTTTTTCACTACATGCAGTTATTTGGTCTATTTTTAATATAAAAATATTGATTAGAGCTTTGTAAAATGTAAATTTTGCAGTGTTTTTATGGTATTATGGATGGTGTGCCAGGAAATTCCTACATTCCTTGCAGTTGTGTGTTGAGAAACGTTGTTCTTCCACACATTTCCTTTCTCGGAAAGTAGTGAACCTCGCCCTGTTCTTGCTTGTGAGCCTTTAGAGCAGACATGTCAAACTCACCACTGGCAATTTCATATGTCTATTATTAATGGCCCGCCGGTAAATCGCACTGCCACCGCTCATACTACAAATCCCACAATGCACTGCAACAGCCGCCACACAGGTCAAGATACTGTCATTGGTCAAGACCTGTGCACCAACCCTCCCCCCCGGCTGCTTCGGTTGTGTATTGACACACTAATCAGAGGTCAGTGAATGAACACACAGCGACATTAAAGCTCCCCAGAAAATGGCCAAAGTTGACTTTGAGAACAGGGACTTTAAATGAAGGTGGGAGGCTACTGACAAAAGTGTGCCTTGTCCCCACCAACCGGCCCTTAGTCCCAGTCTTCAATTTTCATACCCAATTATCATACTGTTACCTGTTACCAGTTAAACTGTTCCAAGTTTCTTTGAGCATTCCACAACTTTCCCAGTCTTTTGTTGCCTTTATATTAACTTTTTTTGAGTTTTGTTAATTACAAGAAACAACAATAAACAAAAGTTCATCAGTTTGAACATTAAATATCACATCTTTATACTGTATTCCATGGAATATAGGTTGTAAAGGATTAGCAAATCATTGCATCCTGTTTTGTTTTTTAGAGCAATCCGACCTTTTTGAAATGGTAGGTTGTATAACGACCACAATGGATACCATGGACGACTAAACTTGGTGGTTGAAGTGAGACATTTTTATTTTGGACTACTGTTTTTATCCATTATTGCAGAGCTTTTAAACTACATTGGATAATAGTGAACCTGTGTAGGAAAAGTCATGGACAGGGTAATTGAAATAGTTTTACCCCCATTAGAAATATCAAGAAGGTCACTGCCATGGCTTCAATGTTAATTTATTGGGCAGGATGAAACTGCTCTGCCAAAAGATCCAATCAAATACCATAATATATCTATATTTTTCAGATTTTTCAGACAATTGGCAAGTTAGATGAAAGGACGTCTTTCAAGTGAGGACATAGGTGGACAATCCTGCTATTTTTTTTATGACATAAGGTAACAGGAACATATATGAGGCTTCGTTTGAATTGCCTCCCAGATGGGATATTAATATTCCCCGCATGGGTGAGCATGAAACAGATATTCTACAAAGCATTTCATTTTAGATTCATCTCCGGGTTCAATTGCTTTCTTTTATTTGGGGTCTGCAGGTGCAGATAGTGACTGATTAGAAAGTAGCAAAGTCAAATTGCTGGTGTGTTTAGTTTCTCTTTTTACAGCTTGTTTAAAATCCTGTGGGGACCCTCCAGCGCTCTCTCTCTCTCTTCTTTAAGCTCCCACATCCAGATGAATCATCACTTCATAGTGAGGATTATCTCTCTGAGTCACAGATGTTCTCAATATCATGCAGCTATACCTCTCACAAAGCATTGTAAGAAAGTGCACACTACACTTTTCCCGAACAAAGCAGTGAAGCGAGGTCAAAAGTCAAATCAAGTATTTTACTTTAAGATGATATATCCATTTTTCTAAAGGTATCGGTGGTCAGGATTTCATTTCTTTCCATGCACATAGAAATTGAAAGGTCCGTGTCTGGACAAAAGAAAAACTTTGAAGGATTTTTCTTTAAAAACTGCCACTTTGAGACTCTAAAGGGGGCATGGCAGCTCTTTGTGGGTAAATTGTTATTTCTGCTGACCGTATAGCGGGCTGATAACTTACAGAATTGCCTAGTATAAAGTCTTCTCCCCTTTGTTCAATTTGGAGGTGAGAGGTGAGCGTACCTGCCCTTCATCCACGGTGGAGAATACAGAGCAGGTTGTTGCGAGTCAGTTGGAGGACACAGGTAACTTTTTAGTGTCCAAAGACAGACAGAGAGAGAAGGAGAGCTGCAGCCTTCTCCCGGCCAGGCAGCTGCAACATTAAAGTGAATGATGACTTTAAGCAGTATATTTGATGCCATCTGTGCTGCATTGCTAAGCTTGGCGGTGAGATGTGCTCAGACGTGGCTGCCCTGACTGTCAATGAGAAGCTCACTGGGCTCTCCAGCTCGAGATGCAACGCCTTCAAAGAAGATTTGAAGTGTACTGAGAGAGATAAGGCAGAGACAGATATTTACAGTTTACTCAGATGTAGAGAATTATATGGTCTTCCCTCAGTTTCACGATTCAATCATTTGTTGCCACATAAACAGTCGCTGGGAATTTGTTGTACTGTGCAGTATAAATAAAAATATGAAGCGTGCTGCAAGACTACACTGCAGAATTCAGATATAAGGCAGTTAAAAAACTCACCAATACATATCTAAAATCATGTGGAAACTAGAACATTGCATTCATATGTGATTGTTGATCAGGTCACTGGTCATTAACATGCTGCTGTGACAGCCTGCACTCTTCTAAAAAAAGCTTTCCACAAGATTTTTGGACCCGGCTGCAGAGATTTGGTCCCATTTGGCCACAAGAGCATTAATATAGTCCAACACTGATGTTAGGCGATAAGGCCTGGCTCACAGCCGGCGTTCCAGATCATCCCAAAGGTGTCGGGGTGGGGTTGAGGTCGGGACTCTGTGCAGACAAGTTCTTTCACACAATAAGAACACAATTTCTTTATGGGCCTGGCTTTGTGGACGGGTGCATTGTCATTTTGAGACAGAAAAGGGGCTTACCCAAGCTGCTGCTGCAAAGACGAAAGCCTGCCATTAGCCACCCAAATGTGTTTGGGTGGAAACGTTGAACCGAATCTCGAGTAATTTCGCAAAAGAAACTGCAAATGATTGCTTGTTTCCATCCACTATTGCTATCTGAATATTAGGAGTTAGATGGAAGAATTGGTGCCACCGGAACAAGAGGGACACAACAAGAGCGCCAGTTGAAACTTCAATCTGTAAAAAAACAATGCAGAAATCATGATTGAAATATGACATTTCTGTTTGTTTCATGTATTAATGTGAGGAACAGATCTGTGTGGAACAATCATTGATGTATTATAGAGCCATGGGAGCGATGAGGAGACTGTCAGAGCGTAAACAGCTCATCAGTTAGTTTAATGTTTTCTATGACAGAACTTATTCAAGAAAAGTGTTTCCATCTTCCATTCAGCAAAAACACTGAAAACCAGCTTGAGCGAGCATAAAAACTTTTACACAACATGTCCCACAACTGCACAGACGCATGTGGACATGAACATGGACATGTGTAAGTTGAATAAACCCTGTAGAGTTTCCTTGTAAACACTCAGTGTCTGTCAGACTCGTTTGGAATGTTTATTGCAGCAGCAGTATACAGTTAGAGTTTGCCGTCTAGGCTCCAACCTCATCATTCCCCACAGATACAGTATGTATATATATTGAGGAGCGATGATAGAGCAGGTGGGTGGTGGGGCTGAAAAATAGGCAGTGATGCTGATGCAGGGCTGCAGTGGCTGAGCAGAGGGCGAGATTGGACATTTTTGCAGGTTAAATAGACCGCCATATTGGGAGGGTGTGTTTGGATTTGGATTGGATGATTGTGCGTGAATGTGAGGCATGTCGTGTGTGTGCTTGAGTTGTCTACCTGCCGATATGTTTGATCATTTGAAACCTACATGTTTACATCCATGTTTGCTAGCGACCTTTTGTCTTCTTCTCGACCTGTAATCACTGAACAAACCAAAGGCATGGGCCTCAAAATGCTGTCGACGGAAGTCGGGTACCACAGCGGTGTATGAAGGGTTTTCTATGTAAGCCCACACAGTAGCATAACAACTTCCTCCACTGCCCCTCTGTCTAACTCTCTAGAGAAACTGAATTTTTTTTATCATATTCACATCCGAGCTACTGTATTGTAACTAATACTTCTTCTGTCAGTATGATGCATCTGGCGTCAAGTGAAGCTCTGCGACATAGCCGGTGTTGCGCTGAAGAAATACAGCATTAAATGATGCTGTATTTCACTAACTGCTGGGGGTCTAATACAATGATGGACAGGTACTTACAGACCTCCATTGCAGATGAGGTTAATGCAGCAAGACTGTTGTCAGTAGAAACACTACTAGTTCACTCCTTTGTTACAGGGATGATCACTGCTGATTTTAAAGACGCAGGAGTTTCAGAGGTATGATTGTGTTTCTACAGTATCTCCAGGTAATAACAAAGTTTTGTGTTAAATTATATGAAATATCTCTCTTGTAACGCTCCCACAATCCAGCCTCAGATCAACACGTAAAGACACTTTAACACTGGTGAATATTTATCACCAGAGGAGACGTGAGCGATGAAAAACCTGTTAAACCTGTTAACTCGAGAGTGATTCTTGAGCAGCACAGACTGATACTAAAATGACAGATTCAGCATTACACACACACTTAAGCTGATGTGTCGTGAATAAATGAATCCCCCCTTTTCATGAAATGAGTGAGCCTTAAATTAACCCGGGCTTCTGCTTTGCCGCTGCGTGAAAAGAGACAGAGCAATGTCTTTTCGCTGTACGTCTCCTGTTCAATTTCCCCATCCAGCATCACAATGAAATGAATTACGAGAGAGAGAATGAACTAAAAGTGAACCCCGTGATTCAAAACCTGTAAAAGTATATAGACAGGAAAGTTATGATTAAGGTCACACTTGACCGATTTTGGATGCTTCATTTAAATTTCCTGGAATTGTATAAAACACGTTTTTATACAATGTCTACTTTCGCCTTTTGTCCTTCGAGAGGTTCATGAAGCTGCTCATCATTATTATTTGTTGTTCTTCAAGCACTTGCTGAGAGCGTGTAGTAAGGATTAGGTTCCTGAGTGTTGTGTCTATTCATCAGTGGTTAATTCAGTCAGTGGAGAGAAAAAATGTGCACAGGTGTCCAAGATGTCTTATGCTGAAAGGTTTATTGAAGCGCGGCCAAGGAGAGTGAGCGAGGATCTATCAATACACTTATGATGAAACAACGCTGCATCAATTCTGAAGAAGCTGTCCTCTTTGGCTCGTCTATAGACACTCTGGATAGCACCAAGACTGCTCCATCTATGTCCATAAATGATCATTAGTCTACAAACATGGAAATATGTTTACTCTTAGTGGTCCGACATTGTTATCTGACTGTAGAGGCTTCTATGTAATGTACCTATCCGTTGTGTCGAGGGATCCTCTGACCTCGGATACTAATGATGTAGTAGTAATGGCTTCTTTCCGAAACACAAACATACATCCGCTCTGTATCTCAAGGAGATAAGTCAGTGGCACTATTTACACTTTGTTCAATAGGTGTGGATGTTTGACACAGATTGTACGCTGCTGCAATATGTTGCCCTTAAGATTTTCAAGAGGCAATACAGTTTGTAGTCATCACCGTAAACACACAACACAAACTCTATAATCATCATCAACATAAACATTACTGCATGAAGGAGCAGCACTTGTGCTAACATAATAACTGCACAGGAGAAATGAACTGGAGTTTTAGCAACGTCCCCGATTCTTTCTTCTGTGTTACATTCAAATAAATTCTGAAGAGGCTCTACCGCGAAACAGCAAATTGCCGTAAATTGTTCCTCACAGGTGCGCAGCGAGTCGGAATAAATCCGCTAATGTCTGAACTGACAACGTGTTCATTAAAGGTAATGAAATTATTGCTCAGGTGGCAATTTGTGTGATAATGTTTGGGTGTCAAACTTTAGATGCAAACTATTTAAGCTCTAATGCACATCTTAGCAGACAGGTGTTTAGGTGAAGGAAATTGTATGAAAATAGTAGCCACCATTGTCAGAAGTTGCTGTCATAAACAGCAGCCATTAGCACCACCTGTGTACTAAAAATCAGCTCAGCTCAGTGAAGTATGGCACCTCTACAAGGATATTCACTGGATGGGCAGACAGGTCTGATGCCTCCTGGCTATACTTGCCCCAAAATAGTTCACCAGAAGCTGGCTTTAGGCTGCCTTTAAGCTCCTGCAGTAGTCCACACCCAGGTCGACCCATGTGTCGTGTGACTCTGCACGATATGATAAAAAGAAATCATATTGTGATTACTTTGACAGATCACTCCTATACCACCAGAAAAGAGGCAAACATTGTCTGATGTTACTATTTTCTGCTGTATATTAGTTTAAATCTATAATATGCAGTTTTCAAACGTGCAGTAGGAAATGTAATACATGTATACAAAGCTTGAATAATGTATGTTTGTGTAGTAGAGTAATACAGCTTCAGGAAGTCTTTGCACAGAAACCGAAACAACTTTACTGAATGCATCTCCCTCTCAATTTGTACTACAAATCACCATCTGTTCATATCCAATGTGTGACTCTGTATGCAGTCATGCGCCTCTAAAATATGCTCCGCATTCAGTCAGCTCATGCCTTCAGACTTCTAACCACGACGACGTCCACGGTTCAACGATATATTCTGAAAACATGTTATTATGTTATGTTGAAAACACTATAGATGCTATACTTATCTCTGCTGACAAATCCAAGAATGAAGTCGGGTTCAGAGTGACCTATGGAGGGCGCTTGTTGTCAATGGATGCCTGGAGTGTATAATTAGCCTTTGGTGCATATAAAAACATGAATGACATTTACAATGTGTTTCTGATTCAAGCAAATATAGAAATGAACAGGCCTATGAGCTTGTGCACTAGCAGCTCTGTGAAGCTGTAATGCTCATTCTAAAACAAAGTATTTGACTCTTAGCAGTTGCACTGACGTAAATGTAAAATTGCTAATTTTGACTAATCGTGAATTCAGTTGAGGCTGATGGGAATTAGTTCTGAATTGGACAAACTGGAATTTGGGCTTGATGGTGGCGCTAGATGAAAATCAGTTAGTACAATTAATCATGCGGGGACCGTGTTTACCAAATTTCAATATCGCAATCAAAAGCACGGAGACGTATTACTCAAAACCAAAAGTGGCAGCAGTCTGCTGATGCTGCTAGATGAAATGTCAGTTGATCATCAGAGTCATCAGGAATCAGTGCAGTTGTCACCATTCCGCTGTGGATGAAAAAATAGTTGTACAAACTAAAAATATTTCAATCCCCAGAGAAAAGCCAGAAAACTGCAATCATCGTACTGAATTATGGCAATTTTCAGCATCCTCCAAGAGTTATTATTACTTGAATTACAGGACGGCTCGTCTTCTGACAGGCAGAATAACAACCATAATGTACTTTTGCACTAGCTTCATTATTCATAGACTATAGCTGTTTGAATAATACTACTTGTGGCAGAGCATTACAGTACATGTGGTTCTTGAGAAGAAGAAGAAGAAGAAAGAAAAAAAGGGAGCTTGCTTTTAACAGTGGGGGAGTGATGGACCAGCAGCTGGGCTCAGCAGAGACTGTGATCACACAGATACAACACTTCCTACTCTTGCATGTTAAATGAATGTGTAGGTTTGGGTGAAAATAACAACTCTTTGGGGCTCTCTAAGTTATCTCATGTCGCTGTAAAAACTCATGTGCTGTTATCACGGAAAAACTCTGCTGTCTAATATAACCCGCCTTTGTAGCATCGGAAAAAAATCTTATTTTCCTAATATGTGTTTTTCTCAAAACTGCAACTTCATTTTCATAACAAGTTTCACAAACTATTTACTTTCAAATTTCAGTTATTTTCTTTCCCCATCATGACCGAGACTTGTTGTTAGTCTTTTTTTGTTATCTGTTTATCCTGTTTGTGTTCATGCATAATGCAAAAATCATGTGACAGATCTCATTTTCGGATTGGGAGGGAGTTTTTCTTTTCTCGTTTCAAATTCAAGCTAACTTCAGCTGCAAGGTACAGAAGTTGAGAGAAGTGTAAGAGGTGTGTGTGATGCTCAAAAGTCTAGTATTGCTTTAAGTTTCATCAGGGGGAGTGAGAGAGTTTGGGGACTGAGAAATGGGGTTAAACATAGGGTCCCCCAAAAATGCTTGAGCCGGCCTCGGCTTGTCTTTTCATATTAAATAGGCCTGTCACGAAGACAACCTTGTATCATCTTATGGCAATCAGTCCAAGGCCTCTGTGATAATTATGACAGCTGATGGCTGTGATTGAACTTGAAGGTAGTAATTTTCCCTGTTGAGCATTCTCAGTGGCTGAACCCTTCTTTCATCTGGATCTCAGACAGACGGGGAACGTCACCTTCATCTGTATGGACAGGTTTTGGCTGCGGGCCACTCTCAGTTTCTCCCTCCATCAACCTGCTCCATCAGTCCAGTGAGTCCTGTTCTGTTTTCTCTTAATGTAGTTCAGCAATTCATTGGTCTAGAGACTAGAGACCCATTGAGGTACATGATTATCCAGTGATGTAAATGAATAAAATCGCACACATTGCTTTGTGCTGTGGCGACTTAGAGGCAGTTGTAACCACAACACTGATATTTTAGTGCCAACAGCTTCCCATTTATTCATCCAAAAGATACAGAGCAGCATTCATTTGGAGTTGTTATGAACGTCCAGTAATGTTCCAGTTTCTTCACCAGCTGGTCGCTAACTTTGTCTGTCTGCCATTAGGTGTTAGGCAGGTAAAGGGCTTTTTGCTGAACAACTGCCTGTTGCTGCTGGAGCCGAAACAAATGAGAGTAAACTACAGTAAACAGTAGAGTTACAGCTGGTTGGGTTGTCAAAAGTACTGATATTTTGATACTTTCTCAATACCACTTGTTAAAAACAATACAACATTCAATAGTATCTAAAGTACCAAAGTTATTCAAAAACAGACAATCGGGGCACCATCCGAGTGAACTAGTAAGCTTCACTGTCATTATGTGGAAAACACTGCAACTGGTCCTAAATATGTGTTCAGTGATTTTTCTCTACCTGCACTGTGTGCAGGTTGTTCATAAATTAATCGTATATCCTATTTCTTGTGCTGAAGACTCTTCTTTTTGCCATGGCATTGAACAAGGTATTGAGTATCGTTTTTTCTTACTTGTACTGTAAAATTTGGGTACTGTGATAACCGTAGACCTTTAATATCAAAACAAAAAGCTGAAAGAAGCTAAAACTCACTGTAGAGCTGAGGGGAAGTGCAGCTGCAATATTGATTATTGCAGCTTTACGAGTCTTATTTCCACATCATGTCGGCCAATTAATAGCAAAGTTTTACACTAATATTTAGTTTATTATTTATTATTTATTTTTATATTTCTTAATTACAATTTGCAAGAGCAAGTTACAAATTATCTTCACAGCAGGGGTTATCAGATCTTTTGGTACTGGCAATGTTAATAATCTAAACAAAAGAGACTTTTTGTGGAAAACAAACTGTATTGGCTCAGCAAATTGCCAGAATGTTTTACTTGTTTTCGGGGAAACACGACCTTACATGGCATCAGGGCCGTAATAAAACCACGTCCAGTGGTCAGAATGGTGTTTTTTTAATGAATTAAGGAATGAATAGTCCAAATAATTTGAGGCCCAATGAAACCCTGCAGCTTCTGCTTTTAATTAAAATCTACATTTTACTTGCCCCAGCGAGGCCCCTGGAAGCTTAATTAATTAGCATGGAATTACAGTTAAGCATGAGGAGTTTTGTTTATCTCGATCGCCCCAGAGAGAATAAGGATACTGTAACACATTTGTGGTGAATAGCCCGCGGTGTCTCATCTATCATCTCTTCCATGTCTACCAATGATAAAACCTGTGAATTATTCTCACCTTCTTCTGCTGTCAACTGTGCGTTGTCTCGCACACACTGCCACGCCGGTGTGCAGTTCGTTTATCATACTCCCCTTCATCTTGTCTAACCTCTCCCCCGAGACTGAGACTGAATCCATGTGAATGTGTTGGACATGATTAGCTGTACATCTTGCTTCCTTGCCAGGCGTGCTTACCAAGGTTAAATTAATGCAGATTGTATTCAAAGTGACAGTACTTTGGTCGCTCTCACAGATTGAACTGATTGCGGAGAGCTGGCTGTGCTGTACACAAATAAATAATGGCATTTTTAAGAAGTAACTGGGCACCATTATGTTTTAACATGTTTACTGGTAACTGTATAATGAACAGAATGACATTATAGCATTACTATGGTAAGGACTTTATAAGTTTTGTTCACTGAAACTTTTCACACTAAAACAAATACATATTTTAAGAAGGGTAGGCGTACTGAGCTGTAGCTTGAGCAGAAAAAAAAACAGTGTTCTTGTTTTGAAAGAACAATTTCTAACTTTGTGTCAGCTTCAATACAAGTCCTTCAAAATTTAAATAGGTTGCACAACTCTTCTCCAGTACACCATGCTTTATTTATGAAATGTTTTAATCTTGCCTTCATCAGGGTGTTTTCTGAGGTTGTTTTCTGTTTTCTTGTGGAGAACAAGTTTCCCTTTGGGAAAATGTTTTTGGAGAGAAAAACAAATATAATAATGATAAATTTACCATAATTTACATTTCTGCGGCATTCATTCCAACCAGTTTTACCCAAAGGTGTGCTCATACTGGATGTGGATGTGGATGTGGCATAAACTATAAAGAGGGCATCCATGCAGTGGAAAGACGCAACCGGATGCAATCAAACATTTGGTCTATGCAGAGCAAAACAAGTCCGAGAGACTCATCTCCATGATTTTCATTAGTCCAGACTCGAGTCATGACTTGAGTCACCATTAGACTGCACATTGACAATTCACAATCCTTCCAAAACCTACAGTTCAAACCTTATGACTTAGAAGGATTGATCCATTTTCCAAACCCAAAGAGGAAGAACGTTTTTTGGACCAGCAGTTATTTCAAGACATAGAGCAAACTTTCAGACCAGTGTCCAAACTGGAAGCTGACTGGAAGCTCAGCAGCTCTTGTTCTGAAGTGCTTTTGAATAAATTACTATCACAAAAACAACCGATACAGCAACCACCCTGATGGATGTTGTTCCAATTTACCAATCCACATCCTCATCTGGGGCCACAAGCTTAGGGAGTGAAACTGAAAACACAAGAGGCTGTGAAATGTTTCCATCACAGGTTGTGTGGGAAAATTATTAGCTATACCTGCTGCTCATTCACACTGAATGGACCTTGATTGAGGTGTTTTTTTTGGGCATCTGATCATGCCTCCTGGTTGTCTCCCTGAGGTATTCCAGGCACTAGTTGGAGACCCTGGAGCGGAACCAAAACACACTGGGATTATGTATAACTATCTGGCCTGGAAATGCCTCAGGATCCCCTAGGAGCATCTGGAGGTTGTAACTTAAATAAAGGACATCTGCTCAACTGACTTCAGAGATGGATAGACGGATTGTAACTCAATTTTAGGTGTCTGTGGCCACAGGGGGTTCATGCAAGCCAAAATCCTGAGTAGGGGCACAATTCGAGTGCATGGGGGTACTTCCATTTAATAATGATGCAATTTTCTGCAATTTGACATATATATTCAAAGACCATTTGTTTCACCTGAAAAATTTAAGAGGCATAAATTCACATAAAAATACTACCTCCACAATGCAAATTAATTTCAAGAACATAGATAACAAAGCTCCAGATGAAAGGAACCTGCCAACATGGTAATACTGCACCACACCGTTTAATGTGGTTAAAGCAAGAAAGTCTGTAAATAAATCAGCCGGCATTCATCTATGAATGAATGTGGGTGATTCTTACAGTATCTGCTGTCCACAGCTGCTTTATACTTTATGAAAAGCTTCTCCTTCAGTTCACGAAATCCCTGCAACATCTGAAGGCGGCAGGACTGATATGCCGTTGAGCGCTGTTGCACACGGCCGTTCATTGTGTTTAATGTCATTAAATTGCTTGAAAATGACACCAAGCTGCTACAGCGTAACCACACAGACCTCTACACACATCATCTAGTTGGTTATAACTCGATATTCTGCTTTTTTATGGAGGAGAACAAAAGTTACAATTCATGTTTTATCCTGCAGTTGAGAGGCTGTTGTGTAACATTAATAGCCTTGGTCCGATTTAATCACATAAACCTTTTCACCAAATCAGTTTATTATAAAACTACCTGATGGAAAATCATATTCCAACTGCCAACTGTCTTTGGGTGCAGGTTTGTGGTGATGGGTGTTCATGTCATGACACACATCACCACCTTCCAGACATATCCTGAGGTAAACCGTTGCTGAGCTGTCATTATGATGTTTAACTGTGATGGCACAGCTGTTTCAGAGCTATGAAACCAGTGATGTGACTGGTGGAGAGTGTAGTTAATAATCATACAACCACTGATCTAGATTCATCTTCACCCAGCACTTTTGCACATTGCTCTGCAGCACATATGAACAGGACCATAATGGAAAGAAGTCTTGTGACTTTATTGCAATCTCTTGATAAATTGGTACTGCATGCACATCTGTGTAATAAAAGGTGCACACGGAGACTGCCACACAGTCCATGCAACTGAAGCTGCCTTCCCATGATAAGAGCTCACTGCAAGGTAGAGGTGCAGGACAAAGTGTAGTGCAACATAAACGTTTTCCGGGCAACAACTGCTTATATGTAGCTGTGCTTGTGGTACAAAGCATAGCCATTGTTGCTTTGTATAGCTATGTGCATAAACGAGTAACATTAGTCTTGGATTTGGCAATCTATATGCCCATTCACAAAGCTCGTAGTTCCTCCAAAGGACTGCTGACATGTCATCATGGATTACTGTTCCTGATGAGATTTTTTATTACGTTGAGTTTGGCAGAGTTAAATTTTCTTCCCTCACATACAGCTGCTCATTGGCTCCGCTTTTAAAGGTTTAATTGCCATATTAATTTGAACTTTGAGCGCAGTGCTTGGTGGTGCTTAGCGGTGCGCACCGCCAAGGGTAGCACTAGTGAAATGAGATCTACATTGATACTCTTTGTATGCCAAGAAATGTAAGGAGAAATACATTTTTGACTATGTTTGCGCTACTTGAATTTTATCTTTTAGTAGCGTTTGCTTTGTTAATTTCATTTTGGTGTTTTAATGTGGACAGCAGCCTGAACACGCAGGGACCTTGCAATACTTCTACTGTGTTTTGACATTTTAGCCATAAGGCTTTTAGCAAGGTGTGCTGGCAAGATATCTGGAGGAGAAAAAGTTTGAATGCAAATAATTTGAACTTACACAGGACCTTCGTTTTAAGGCACTAGACAGGATCTTGTACTATCTCACCTCATCCATTACAATGACTACCTGAACTGTTGCCTGTGCCTGTGGCTTGCCCTAAAGGTACAGCAGACTGGGCAGGCGAATTCAGACCATCTGAGGCCACAGAGGTGCCAGAGTTGTCTTCCACCTCCAGCTTCATTTTCAAAGAAAATAGTGACAAGTCAGTGCTGTGACCTTCTGTGACCAACAAGGTAATATACCAGCGTATTATTGGTAAGGGACTTATGTAGATATTTGACATTACCACATTCTGAGACACCGTAGATCACGATTTCCTCTGAGAGTCTGCAAACTCCCAGAAAGGCTTTATTAAAAGGAGTGATTTATCTAATCTGGAGCGAAGAGCGATGATGTGTGAAACCATGAGAGATGATTAAACCTCTCTAGTGTCAGGGAGATGGTCCCTGTCACATCCTGCTCCTCGTCAGAATTTAAGACCCCGCAGCCGTGACATGTCGTCCTCTAAACTCAGCTCTGTTCACCCATTTTCTTTTATTCCTCCCTTTGTTCTTTAATCCCCAGTTGATGTGGCGGAAACACCATGAAATTAATTGCTGTAACGATTCACCTCGCGTTGGGTGAAAGTGCCACTTCAGGTAACTTTTCACAAAACTTTATAATATCCAGTGGTGCCGGCTAAATATGTATTTTACCTATTGAGAAGACAAATTATTTACCACTTTACTTTGCATTTTGTCAAAAAAAAATTCAAGCTAGGAAGGCGGTAAACAAAGATGCATGTCTACAGCTGAACATAATGAATGTATGAATGTACAGTAAGCATGCAGTTCTGGTTTCATGTGCTAAAAACATCCTAAAAGGCCTGATTCACAAGGACCGAAGTACAGTTCCTAAACAGACCTCACTGTCATTGAAAGGACATTTATTGGAACAATTTCACTTGAAGAAATAAGTCCCCATAAACACAGTTAACAGTGACATTTGTGGCTCATCCAGAGAATCAAAAACCTGATTTCAGTCACTTCCACTGTACTGGGGAGAAGAGGAGGAAATTGTAGAGACGGATGTCTCAAAACCTGAGCAAATAAAATCAGAAGTCACCACTAAAAATGAAGTTATGTCACTGCATCATACTAAGGAAATTCACATAGATTTTAAGGCTAAATTCTGTAAACTTGTAGAATAAATAAATAAAATATTCAACCTTCTGGCGTTTCTGTGGACAGAATCTATTCATTTGTTAACAAGGATATTATTGATGTCCATTCTCGGACGCAAATGTCAGTTGCAGCACCACAGCAGCAACGCCGTGCAAACCACAGCAGTTCAGGGAGGTAGTGGACGTAGGCAGTGTTATAAATCTCGCAAAAGCAAAAATCTCCTCAATAAACTACTTACTCCTGAGGTCAAAGGTCACTGTCTTAAAAAACACTAAAGAAAATCCAAACAATGATTTTCAGGTATACCTTTCTGCTTAATAAAGATGGGGGGGGGGGGGGGGGGGCAGGGTTCCAACTCTTAGAGGTTCAGCGTGTAAGATTGATGGGGCTCTATTTACAGAGTGTGGCAGAAATTGAATATAATATGCATAACTATGGTGTCATTATGTTGACGCTGCAGGTCCTCTTCCACAGTCATGTTGAACAGCCATGTTCCTACGCTAGAAGAGCAGAGCGGACAAACTGAACTAAAAACTGGCTCTAGATTTTACATTTTTTTTGGCACACCAACATATTTTCTTCTAGGAAGGAAAGAGTGAAATGAGGGGGTTGCAATCTGCAACTACACCACTAGATGCCACTAAATCCTACACACTAACTTTTTACTGAGCACACCAGGACCTTTATCTTCTTTTTTTAAAATTATACATATATGGTATTGTAGGAATAAAAGAGGAAATCCTTTTTGTCATACTGTATATCTAAAAGCATGTGAATGCAAAATATGTGTAAATTTGTCTTGGAGCGTGTGTGTTTGTGTGTGTGTGTGTTTGCATAATGAGGGCAGGCTGCTGATGGCAGCATGAAAAAAAGCAGGGTCTCTGTGTATAAATAATACAGCCCAGTGAGATTTTCATTTTCTCCCTGATTGACTCTGAATTGGAAAAGCATCCTCTGGACACTGATGGCAAGGAGTGACATCACACTGAATGGCACGGTGAGAACATATATCAAATAGATCCATCTCGCCATCTATTTTCTAAACTGCTTATACTGTTCAGGGTTGTTGGGGGGGGGCTGGAGTCTATCACTCACTGGGCAAAAGGTGGGGTACTCCCAGGAGAGGTCGGCAGTCTGTCACCAGGGGTAACGCAAGTGGACGGGCACATTTACCCTCACAATTTTCACTTATGGGCAATGTGGGGCACTAGCCATTTCATTTAAATCTGGGAATGGATTACCTAAATATTTGGTAAAATGAACACTTGGTGATGGTCTGAGAGTGGTTCCACTTGCACTGCAGTACATTTTATCTGCATCATTAATGGACTTCTTGAACTGCTAGCAAGAAAGACCGGAGAGATAGAATGCCTCCGTGATGAATGAGCAGACAGTAACATTCCAAGTCCAACTTGGAGGCAGGACACTCATTATATACTTCTTTGCAGCTCGGCCATGGAAGTAGTGATTGATCTGTCTTCAGTTGTTCGTAGTAGAGGTGTTTACAGGTCCACTTGGCTCCTGTTTTTTGTCTTGAGAAAACCTCTTGGGTAGGTTTTCCAAGATTTTGTTTTGGATTGTCCGGAATTCTCGACCCATGAAGACATAAATCAAAAACATAGATGACAGATAGATAGTTTGCTGGCAACACCTTCACTTTCATGAGGAAAAAGTCATGCAAACTGACCACGAATTGGAACAACGGTAAAGAAATGTGAGAAAAAGTTGTAAAAGAAACAGTGTGAACTCGTCAACAATACCAATATTCATCAACCAAGCCCTCAACGATCAATCAGCTCAAAGCCTGCAGTCAAGTGACCTATCAGGTGGCCTACAAGAACACTCTCAATGCACCCAATCAATTTCAACTCCTGCAAGGCAATGTTTACTTTGTCACCTTTTTCTTTAATTGATTTTGAAATATAATGCACTCATATTGTTTTATAGTGGATTGATGATTACAAGAGAAGTACAGGAAGAAGAGTTTTTAGCATTATCTACTACTACTAATGTAATTTTGAGAGAAAATTATAATCAAAACCCATCTTTTGATATGTTTCATGGGAGTTATATCCAAAGGATATGAGATGTCCTACATTTAGATAATCACTGTTCTAAATTTGATTTCATAGTAACACTTTGGCATAATTATCACCGAAGCCAAATTATCTGCTGATCAAAAGGATGTGAATATCTTAGTGTTCCCTTGAGGCGCCCCAGCCTAAAACAAATATCTCTCTGCCTTTGGATTGTATCACTATGAATCTAATTAGTGAACATGTAGTTGTAAATTGACAGGGACATGCTTAACTGTGCTTTTGAGTGGTGGGATATGAGGTAAATCCGAGGGTGTGCGGACCCTCTGGCCCGTGGGAAAATGCTGTGTGTCCCATTCATTTTAGTTTCCCGTGCGTCAGAGCTGTAGGCTGTTTTCGTGGCGGAGCTCTGTGTGTCTTATTAAAAGCTGTGCAGTTGCTCTTTGTCACAACATTCTGGGCCGTGGAGAGTCAGAGGACTGAGACCAGCAGGAACACAGCCTCTGGTCTTTACGAACAAGTTACACTTATTGACTGTGCTCTCTTGGTGAAAAAAAACTTAATATTTTGAACTAATTTAATTCAACAACAACAGCTTTATCACTGTGCAATACCAGTGTCTGACATTTTGGCTGCAACCTATTTCAGAGTCTTTGCTATTTGACACCGTGTTACAGCTCCAAGGCTTTGCAAACACCCACGCGGGCACGTACAGACACACACTAAATGCAGGGCCTAATTAAAACACAGCACTGTTCTAATTAACTTCTACCTAAAGAAGATAATATATATGACATTTAGTATTTTCTTTCTGAAATGTATTCACAACATAAATAACTGAACTCTGCATCACATTCACTACATTTGCAAAAATTCTATTTTTTCTCACCTAAATGAAAAATCATCTACCTGTGGAAAACAAAACAAAAAACAGAACAAATATAAAGTATGATGATAAAAACAAACTGGTTGGAAAATTATAAATACAAAGTGAATTAAATGATGAATCAGCCATAACATTATGACCACTGACAGGTTAAGTAAATAACACTGATCATGGCAGCTAGTGATCAAGTGAACATTTCGTTCTCAAAGTCGATAAAATGGGCAAGCATAAGGATTTGAGTGACTTTGACAAGGGCCAAATTGTAATGGCTAGACAACTGGGTCAGAGCAACTCCAAAGCTGCTGCTCTTGTGGGGTGTTCCTGGTCTGCAGTGGTCAGTACTTAACAAAAGTGGTTCAAGGAAGGAAAATGGTGAACAGGTGACAGAGTCGTGCAGTTTGTTGCTTATGAGGCTGTGTAGCCGCAACAGGTCATGGCTGTTTTGTCGGCAAAAGGGGGACTTACCCAATATTAGGCAGGTGATCATAATGTCATGGCAGATTGGTGTATATTAATGATAAATTCAACAAATTAATACAAAATTAGGCCCTCTGCGCCTCCCTTTGGAGGTCTTCAGGCACATCCATCTGGAAGGAGACACCAGGGCAGACCCAGAACTCGCTGGAGGGACTATATAACCCATCTAACCTGGGAATGAATTGGAATCCACCAGGGGGAGCTGGAATGTATCGCTGGGAAGAAGGACGTCTGGAGTGCCCTGCTAAATCTGCTGCCACTGCGACCCGACCCGATAAGCGGAAGAAAATGGATTGATGGATGGATGGCTGTAGATTTTAGTGCAGTTTGGTGAAAGTGTTTTCCACATACTGACACCGTATGTGAGGTCGGTTATATTTTTGACACATACAATTGCTTTTAGCTAACTTAATCAATGAAGTCATTTCTATCTCCAGAGGAGCTCCAAAATAATACATTTTCCTGCACCAAAAATATTAATCTGCTCACAGCAGATGAGGTAAAATGAAGTTTCTGCCTGATTTTATGCACGTATTCCAGCTTGACTTTCTTTCCGGTTACCCACTGTTTCTGCTTTAGTGGTTTGATATTTCATTTTAGATACAACACTGTGTGCAACCTATTCCTAGTTACAAATATCAGCCGCAGCAAATGGGCTCCCATAAATATACAACAGCCTGTACACCAAGCTTGGCCATATTTTTCATTGGCGAATTGGCAGTCTCATTGTTTTTAGTCGCTCGTAACGTATGCACCTCTCACTTTCTGGTTGGTAATGATCTTGAACTTTTCAGCAAAATTGCGTCATTAAACGGTGAGATATTTATCAAGAGGAGAGTGCTTCCGTGGAGAGGAGAGAACTTTTCACTCTGAGGCAATTTTTAAAACATTTGCCAACTTGTGTTTGTCCGATGGAGTTATTGGGATTCGGGGACCTCGGATGTTCGGCAAACCGCATTGAAGGAACGAGTAGGTCAGAGATTAAGAGGATGAGGGACTGAAGAAAAAAGGTGTGAGAGGTTAAGAGATCATTAATGCGTGCATGTGTCCTGGATTAGAAAGCATTGATCTCAGATGAAGATGTTGGCTTTGGCTGTCTCTATTACTCTTCTCTTGCTGCTGAAAGGGTTTGGACATTTCACCTTCAATTTCCTTAGACACCTGGCAGACTAATCATTCCCTGTTTTTATATATTTTCCTTTTTTTAATCAAAGTCAGCCATTCTTTTTTTTTTCTCTCTCAGCAGCACAGCGGGACAGTTTGTTGTTCC
The DNA here is from genome assembly GCA_946959425.1 of Argyrosomus regius. Taxonomy (NCBI): domain Eukaryota; kingdom Metazoa; phylum Chordata; class Actinopteri; family Sciaenidae; genus Argyrosomus; species Argyrosomus regius. The sequence goes on from OX336882.1 coordinate 29,814,618, forward strand.
AGTTAGATGTCATTTATCTAAGTCTGTCTTGCATGCAAAATGTGTATTTATGTATCTATATATTTATTTCTTTTTGAAAAGGGCAGGCCACATTGTATCGATGTACAGAAGCTGCATTTGACCTGGGCGAGGTGTATCTTGTCCTTTCGACACAGAAAAGCATCCTGGAGTTGATGATAAAGTTAAGGTGCATGTCACAGACGCACATCATTAATTTTGCGTTCATTAATTGAGAAAAATATTTTTGTAGGAAAACATACATACATACATTTATTATGTTATAGTGTTGAAATATTCAACATGTCAACATTTTTTCATTGGACATCTTCCCAATGTAGCTATTCATATGAAATTCAGACCAGACGTTGGTATAAACTCAATAAAACTTCACAGATAAAGGTAATAGTCCAATCAATGAAAAAGTTATGTGCAATAAAATGGAATGACACAGGAAAAAGTATTGATCACAGTAAGAAAAAGCCCTAAACCAGCCGATTCCAGACTGAAATCTATCCCTGTCTGTGAACATAAGAATCAGCTGGATTACTACATGTTGGTAGTACTTCTAGTCTTTGAAAAAGGATTACCCATCTCTGATTGCAAGTCATTTGTTGCCAAGCTCTCATGCAATGAGGCAATGAGCATCCCCATGACCTTCCTAAACAACATTGTTGAGCTAGCAATGGTACTGATTACCAAGATTTCACAACTCCTAAGCACCATTGGGGGCCATTATCCACGAGTGAAAAAAATTATCTATCATCAACCAACCACGAACAGTAGCTTTCCAACCGGGCAGTCATAAAGTTAGTCAGATGAGTACTCAAGAGCCAAGATCACTCAAAGAGCTCCATAAATACCTGAAAGCAGCAGGTACAAATAAAAAACATTGGGCAATGTGCTCCACTCCCATGGTCTCCATGCAGAATCACCCCAGAGGACTCCATTACTGAAGAAATAGCACGTTCAAGCTCATTTGAAATTTGCTACACAACATTTGGAGAAGCTGTGGATGCGGCAACAATACGACATGCCATTTTGGGAGGCTGTGTATATCCTAAAAATACTATACTTACAGTGAAGTTTGGAAGGGGAAGCTTAATGGTATGGGACTGTTTCTCTTCTAGACAACAAATGGATGCATGTACCGTGAAATTCTTGAGAACAATCTGCTGAGACATTCTTGTTGCAGGATTCCAGCAGGACACGATCCAAAATGCAACCAAGTGCAAAGGAGAGGTTGGTTCCAGTGGAGTAAAATAAAGGTGTTGGACAGGCCCAGTTAATCACCAGGCTTCAACCCAACAGAACATTGGTAGAAAGAACTGAAGAACAAGATTCGCCAGCAGGCCCACCTAAATCTTCAAGATTTAAAGACCATCTGTATAGAAAATGGACCAAAATCCCACCTGAACACTGTGACAGATTAGTTTCTTTGTACCAAAAATGTCTTGAAGCGATTATTGGTGGACAACAAATGGTTGTCCACCAAGTATTAAATTCAGTTAGTGATCAATACTTTTTTTTCGCTGTGTCATTCTATTTTATTTCACTTTTTTTTTTTTTGGTTTGGAACGATTCTTTTTGTGTGTATAGTTCTATTGAGTTAAGTCTGGTCTGGTCTTAATTTATGTAAATATATGCACTGGATATATGATGTTGTTGACATGTTGAATACTTCCCCCATTGTATATATTTTTTTAAATTAAGGTACTGAAAGGAAGAATAATTTGGAAGTATGGAAGATAATGTATTGTGCCCAGCATGTACAGCACACAGTTTATTGCAGGTGTTTGAGTTTTCCACCTAGCACATTCCAACATTTCTGCTTTTTCTTTCTGTCAAAAACTTTCACAACCACTCACAAAAATGAGCATCCACATACAAACAAGCAGTGGCAACAATAAAATATAATACCAAGCTGCAGGTCCACACAGTGCCAATGGTACACTTGCCATTTAAATAGTCAGACTTTCCTTTCTTGGAGCAGATAGCGCTCTCCACTAGTAAAACATTAAAACATCCCCTTAAAGGAAAGTGCATGCTCCTTGCCCAAAGTCATGCAGACTCCCTCCAACTCTGTCAGACACAGAGATTCACACTTGTTGTTGTGTAATTATGCAAAGCTCTTCACTCAAGCAGAAAGCTGTCCAGTGCTGAGCTGTCCTTACTCCGCCCGGATGTTTCCTCCTGGTGATGACTGAAATGTCACAGTCATATCAGGAGAGGAGAGTCATATCGCGTAGCCTGCACACATAGTTGCACACAGTCAGACACCTTTTTTTCCCCCTCCCATGAATATGGATATCTTCCACACATTTCCCACAAATGTGGTGGATTTGTTTTCTGCTCTTCACCCCCAGGCAGGTTTAGCAATGACTTGTCGGTGTACAGGCCGTGCTCAGTTTTTCACAAGATTGTTTCTTTGATGCTTCATTTCCCGCTCACTCTCTCTGTTCTCTGTTTTTTCCCATCTGCAGTCATGACGGTCACCAATCACAGAGGCAAGACTTTTCTCTTCAACTTCTTTCTTTCTGCATTCTGCCCTTCCTGTCGTACATCATTAGTGATTTACATCATCGGTTACTTTTTGTTTGCGTAGTCTGCAAACAGTGATTGCATACATTATGTGATGTAGTGAAAACATCTTTTTAGTAAGTTGTAGAAATGTGCTTTGAAATTCTGGATCATAGCTTTCTTCCTTCTTTTATATATTCTGGCTTTTCAAAACGTAAACAGCCCCATGATTTAAGTTTTGGAGTTTTTCTCTTATTGCACTTCACAGAGGAGTCCAAGTTGTTATTCATTAAGCAAACTGCCTACTCGTGTGTGTTGTGCAAGATGAGTTTGGGGATTTGACCCTTCCAGAAACTTTTCTCTTAAAGATTTTTTTTTATTATTTCCATGTGTAGCTGAACAGGTTTCCTTTTTGTAGACAGCAGGCAGTGATTAGAAAAATCCATTTGAAACATTTTTAATGGGCTTCAGCCTCACATCAGGGGACCTCATGCTTTCTACGACTTGCAGTAACATCAGATTCTATGTTCTGAGACATGTCTCCATGGAGGCAGATTTTTTTAATAAACCTACAAAGAGTACAAACAGCAGACAACTGCTTTTGTTGCCCAGCAGTGCTGCTCATTTGATACTATATACACTCTATACAGATCAGTGACGATACCTTAGACAGACACTGTGACTGAAAAATTAAGCTGGAAGTGATAAAAACTGCATTTCCGCGAATGGCCACTTGAGGCTGGCTACATGTTGAAACACCAATCTTCTTAGCAGAAATAAACATGTTTACAGCCTGGTTTTGGAGTCGGGCATTGCAAAGATGGTGACGGCTAGATCTACCACATTGTAAGCCTCACAATGGCTCTTCAGATACCTATGGGTGAGGTCACAGTGACTATGTCTATATTTTATAAATACTATGATCTTGACAGTAGTACACAAGACAGATAATCTTAAAAAAAATCAGATTCTTTGGCTCGTCCTCGTGCTCCTAACAACATTTGCAAGAATTCACTGTGCCTGAACAAAAGCAACCTATCAGAGCCAGGAAGAGTCTCTAATGCAGTAACTTTTGATGGTGGACAGTAGCATGTGGTCTACTAGCCTCCCATCCTGCTGTTAGATGGGTCGCAGCTGCCTCTGACCGTGCACCGTGTATGTTCAGACGTTGCCTACTGCAGCTTTATGTGCAACACACAATGGTCACATCGCATTGCCTCATTTAACACACCTATGCCTGTAGCACACACCAAACACACCTGTTATAGACACAAATAGTCGTAATCATAAGGCACAGTAGTCATAATGTGGGTTTGAAAATGGAATATAATCAAAAGTTCTGGTTTTCTAGAGTCAGTGGGGCAATGGTGGTTAGTGACAAGTTGTTATGCCACTGGTGTGTGGGCTGAAAACAACACCTGCTGCCTCTCAGGAGAATGACATACATTGAAGTTGCAATTTACACTGGCCGTAAATAGTAAAAAAAAGAAACCTACTGGCCCACAAGCATAATTCAATAATATCCCTTCAAGAGTGATTGACATAAATGGTGAAAGTAACACAAAACAGCAACTAAATCTGAGGCATTAATATCTTCTAATGTGTTGAAACTTGAATTTCAGCATTAAATAGGGGCTAAATTTCCAGTTATCACTGATGGAATTCATCTTCCACCAACTCCAAAGCTGTTGCAAGACATAATGCGGACAATGTTTATTCATATTTTGCTCAGTGCACTCTTGAAACAGAAGCTTCAGCATCCCATATGGTCTAGCGGTCAGGATTCCTGGTTTTCACCCAGGCGGCCCGGGTTCAACTCCTGGTATGGGAATGACTCTTTAGGGCGTCCTCTTAGAGTAAAAGCCTGACCTACAAAGCCTCAGTCCTTACCCAGCTGCTATTATCTAATAAACCTTCAAAAAGTAATCTTAGAAAATTATAATTCGAAGGTGCGGTCTAACAGCAACTTAAACATTGTGCCGTATGTCAATTCAATTCATTTTTTTCTCTGAAAAAGTTTCTCAACTAAAAGAAAAGTAATCAACCTCTCTTGCTTCGTCTGGAGTAACCTTCACAACACTTGTCCTCAGCGAGCGTGCTGCTCTGATGTAGCAGCATCACATTTCTAAATATACCATGTTATTCTTTGTCGTCTGAGGTGTTATACTTTTATCAGCGTGTACTGATGCAGGATCTGATTTATTTGGAACCTTTTTACTAAGACCTACATGCATTATTTTTATTCCCCTAAAACAAAAAGTAGAGCAGAAAATCTCTTTCCCATTGTTCAAGTTTGGGTGGTTAATGTTGGCTCAGGATAAACAGATTTTATTTTAATCCCAGAATAGTTTCTGGGCAACAGTCTCTATTTTATCGCTTCTGGCTTTTATCTTGATTTAATGTGAGAAAAAGTGTCCTAATTGCTATTGATTTCTTTAACTTTCCACCTCCCACCCTCTGCTTTATCCTGTCTTCTCTCTTTCTAATAATGACTTGGATTCTTTAAATGCCATTTATTTAGTTAGACGATACAGTTAGAACGGATTACAGAACAAACACCGAAGTAATCAGTCGAAAGTGTGTGTTTGTTTTTAGAGTATGAGTTGAATAAGTGTGTTGATTGATGATGCTTTCACTGACACAGAAAGGTGTTTGTGTTGAAGCTGACCAGGAAAGGCCTGGCTGTCGAAGATAAAGACTGCAGACCACAAGTGCTGTCGTAAATATTTAAAGTAGTAGTAGTTTAACTGCATATGAAAGGAAGAGGGACGTTTCAGTGACACCTGAGAGTCAGCGCAGGAGTTTCAGCTTCACCAGAGAGAAGCTGTATTAAATAAGTATTATTGTATCTGATCTGTTTATCATTTTGTGTGTTGTAATTATTAATGTAATTACATTGTTTTAGATTTCTTCAAATATTAAAATGTGCTTTTTCTTTACATCCCAGTATAAGCTTATGGGATTGCATGCTAACAATAGTGGAAGACTGGGGGGGGGGGTAAGGGGACTGAGTATACAGTGCCCTCATGTGAGTAGAGCCCACAAAGAGAGCTACTAGAAGGAACAGCCGTGGATGCACAGAGGGGTCTAAAGGGAATGCTTCTGTGCAGGGTCGCCCCTGCATGCTAATACTGCACATATTTTTCACTTTGCCACTTCTTGCACAACAACCATGTTTGCCATATTGTCATATTTTGCTGTTATTTGAATCGCTTTGAGACGGTTCATGCTGTTTTTCTGAATTTGTCATCACCCCACTATTTATTGTCAGTTTTTCTTGTATGTACTCCACGCTTTGGTCCATCCTTAAGCAGGTTAACATGGATTGAACATGACAGAGTGCAGCTACTTGCACATTTAACCCTTTTATATAAGAGAAGACCTTTCAGTTGGACTATGAGCCGTGATTCAAATGAGCAGCGGGTGCTGCCATTTTCCTCTTACGTCTAGAAAAAGGTCATTTATGTTGCTTGAGCTACAGGCTCAGATAAACTGTTGTGACTAGTGCATAAACATATAGCCCAGACACAATTCACGACTATCTATATGACATAAGAAGAGCGTTATTTCACTGATAGATCAACCAACAACTCCCTGCTCCTGTTCCTCTGCAAAAATCCGTACACGTGAAGATAACTATATCTTAATCATACTTCTATACTTCATTAATGAATAAATGTGTTACCTCCATCTACAAGTACTGTGTGGTGTTAATGTTTGCAGCCATTTAAAAGGTATTTCTTTCCATCACCTTTATCGTACCATGTCATTATCAGTGCACCTAGTTTTGCACCTCTTTATCTGATATACCCCCATTTCCATTGACGTTTATTATACTCAGAATGAGCATAGAGGCGGAAGGTTAGAAAGGTATCATTAGGGTTGTTCATTTTATTCATGTTGCAGGATAATGCTTTGTGCAGAGCTTTATAACAGGTGGCCAATTAGATGCACCGACAGTTCTTTCAGCATTGTTTGTGCTTTACAGATGTTAATTTCAGACCTTGTGTGTTGCGTACTGAGAAAAGAAACGACTCCTCTTCATCGCTCTCTACTTAAAAGATGAGGATGAAACAGTCACCTTTTGGTGGCCGAGCCTCATTTTGTCTCTGAGTTCTTGGTAGAGATAAGCAACATAATCTGTGGCCGCTCTGGAACCCCGTGAAGCATCATCCTTTCAAAATAGAGGGTCAGTCTTCTGTTCATGCTTCTCTTTCCAGTGCTGTTAAGGATTGCAGGGTATTAAGAGGGATTCAGCCCACAGAAGGGGTCAAGGCATTTACTGAACGAGAGCTGGGGGGCAGAGATGGAATTGGTTTAAATCTGCACCTCATGCCGTCAGTAAGGAGTAAAACCAGACAAAAAGAAGCCCTAGATATTGTGGGGAGACATGCAGCTGCACTTTAAGGGGGGAAAGATTGTCTGACTTTGTGCACCTACAGAGAAAAGTACAGTACTTTTGGTTTCTCTGTAGGTACTTTTTGGAGACAGGTAGAAACAGAAAGTAGTGTACGATTTGAAGGAACCATTACACAACTGACAAATATAGGGACGTTATTACTGTCACACCAAGAGCTGATACTGTGTGTTGACCACACAAGTTGAAATACAGTAAAGAAAGAGTCGGAAAGTAAATACCAGAGGAGTCATTTACAGTAGTTGGCTACGACTAGCCCCGTTAGCTTAGCCACATTCTGCCTTAGTCACTAATGTGTCCAGGGACGTTCTGACATACCCCCATAATGTGGGAAGTCTCCAATGGTAGAATATCAGTGGAACATGTAAGAAAAATGTATAACTTTCTACAGCAGCCGTTTTTGTTTAAATAAATAAAGAGGTCTAGATGCAATTGTTGTATTTTTTTATGAAAGAGCAACCCTACATTTAGCTTTCCCCACTTAAGGCAAAGAGGAACAATGACTTTTAAAAATACTGATACAACCATCCAATTAATGGCAACACTATTAATTAAAATAACCAAATCATAGTCTGATCTACAGCTATTAATTTACCACTATCTAACTTTTATAAGAAAAACAAGTTAGAATACTATTTTCACTCCCTGTTTGCTCATATAATTCTTTATTATGGAGAAATATAATGCAGGCATGCTCTATATGCACCACATGTTGAGCTTCATTCCAAGATTAGGAAATGCTCTTTTAAATCTGTGCGTCTGTAGGATTTCTTCGCTGGCCTCTCCTGTAGAGTGCTTGACAATGAAGCCAAAGGCCAGTAAATGTCAAACGCTGTGCTCCGACTCCCCGTCCCCTTTCTTCACTCAGAACCTCGTCCCCCTGCAGCGACCTCTGAAGGTTCCATGCTGACTGAATTCATGCAACGATCACGCCACATTCAACGAGCGCTGCACGGTGGGAGTGTAAAACACACTGTGAAACATACTTATTCACACACACATGTGACTCACTCACAGGCAGCAACCACATCTTAGCATCACACGTCAGCGTAGTGGTTAATGCTTACACATATCTGTTCGGCTTCACCCAGGTTCACCAGCTGTATTTGATGACACAGACGCTACGTTACTGGTGTATGACTCAGAGCGCAGGCGTTCTTTTCGTGTGTCGGAAATATCTCGACAATTATTGGATAGATCACCATCAAATCATTTTTAACACGACTAAAACACTCAACTTTTCCAGAGTCAAGGCAAGGCAGCAGCATGAGTAACATGGTTGAAAATGAAAAGAGTTACAAGATAGCAAAACATTCTTCAACAATCAAAACATCTACAGCCAGATTTATTTGCTTCTAATGCACCCGAAGAGACCAGCTCCCAAAGATTTGGGTGATTTTGCAACTGATCACAAGCCGAAGGAGCAGCGTACTTAAACGCCCCTTGGGGACTTTGGGGACAGTTAGTAGAATTAAGTTCTGGGAGCGAAGACAATAACTTCCCATTTTGTAGGATGTAAATCCTACAAAAGGAAGCAGCCCAAGAACAGCCTTATAAATAAGAATATGAATGTCTACAGGTGGAAAAGGCAGACCATCCAACCTGAACAAACAGAGAGCAATGTGATAAATCTCAGTGCTCGATGGTAGACTATATCCAGCGTGTAAAAAATAAAGATGGTAGTCTCCTTCTGGCCTTGAAGGAAAAACAAAACTACAAGAAAAACTCAATTTCACCTTCAGTTTTTTTCACCAGTTTCTGAATGTGAGATTTTAAATGAGAGAAAATCATCAATTATAATTATAATGAGATATAAACGGTGCACCGAAAAGTTATAACGGGATGTTCAGTGGCTTTGATTTAGCATTCGAAAACATCCGGATAATTATCTTCACCACCTTCATATATCTAAATAACATGAGGCTCATCAGAAACGTGATGACTCATTCTCTGGGAAACCATGAATATCCACAGCAGCATTTTATAATCTGATGTCATCATTGAGGCCCACCTTCTGTTTCACCCGATTTGTAGAAAACTCAACAAAATTAGGACGTATTACCTCCCTTTTTGTAACTATGACAACCGTGTAGATATGAGGGCAGACTGGAATTCAGGCTGAAAGCTGCAGAGGGTTTATTCCCTGTAGGTCAGCCTCGCAGGGACTCTGCAGCACTCTTCAAACTGCCTCCTGCTGGGCAGCAGATTGTCTGTAAACCAGGCCACAGCATTTGGCACCGGGCTGAAGTGGAGGCAGCCCCAGATTGTGACGGGTGTGCGCAGGTAGATGCCAGGACTTACCGGTACAGATGGGTTGATGAACAGTGTGACAGACGATACTTGTGAATTAAACACGACATCTCTGGGATACAGTATGGGCTATCTGTCAGGTTACAGCACATGCAGCTCTACAGCAAGCACAAGCAGACTAGAATGTATCATATACTTGTTTTACTTTTCATCCTGCTGCAATTTTTATTCTTAACTCCACCATGTCCGAGACACGTTTTTAATTCAAAAATTCCTTGCTTATTTCATATAATTGAAATTATCTCAGGAAAATGGATGCCAGCCTTTTCATAATGGAAAGCACATATTCTTCCTCAGGCTTCCCTTTGCATGTGATCCAAAATTCAAGACTGGCGTCTGGAAGCAAGTGCATTACAACCCCCATCTATCTGGGGTTAATTGACTCTTAGAATCCATTTCCAGTACTCGTATTTCTCTGTTGCCTGAGCCGTATCAATATCACTTCATTATTCCAGCAAACAAAACAGCCGTTCCAAACATAACAAACCACATAATAATTTCTGAACCCCCGATGCTGGTAGGAACTCTGTCTAGACTACAGTGTACACTGAGGTGCCATCAGTTTCCAGGGGGTGTTCTCCATCTGCTCACCCAGATAAAACATTCAATTTCGTTTGTGTTGCAAGTCGAGCCGCGCTCCCATTCGGCTGTGTCTGCGCAAGAGCTACAAGACGCAAAGACATGAGCACGATGTTGGAAACAAAAGCCCAATGGGAGTTTTACCAATCAGCCTTGGCTAACCCACTCGCCATATAATTAACTAACTGCATCAAATACACCTCCCAAAGACTGGTAAAGCAGTTGCTGTGGTAAATATTCTGGAGACAGCATGCTAATCTTTTGGCAAACATAAACCATCAGAGGATAACAAAGAGAGAAATCATTCAGCCATCTAAGCAATGCTTCCACTGGAACATTTGTAAGCTACCGTAACATTTCTGTCTGGAAGGCATCCATATGTACCAGTTCCCACTGAGATCCCCCCTGGCTCTCCTCTTATGAAAATGTGTCTCTTAATTAAACTAGTTGGTGGGACGCATTGGGCTCAGGGGTCGTCGCCGGTGATGATCAACATTGGCTAAGGAACGGGAAACAACAGCGAGGTTTGAGTGTTGCTTTGAGACCTCTTTTCCTCTTCAGGCCTTCCTGTTATCTATGAGCCCCCCCCACTTTTAGGTACATCCATCCGTCTCTGTGTGCGAGGTGGTGGTGGTGGTGGTGGTGGTGTTGTGATGACGGCAGAGTTTGATGCACAGACGGCGTGGTTCCATTTCTACGGCCCATTGTCCTCCAACACAGGATGTTATCAGCCTCAGCCAGGCTCAACCTCCTACAATGCTTCATTACCTGTGTGTATATGTGTGTGTGTGTGTATCCTCATCCCGGAAACAATGCTTCATTACATGTCTCTCCCAGGGCTCCCTTAACATTTCTTCCTGTCTCATTACCCAGTGAGAGTCGTGTTATCGGTTCCAGTCATATTTACCGGGCAGACCTTTGCCTTCTCAGAAACACACATGCACACGCACAAGCTGCCACGTTTGTTAGCGGCATAATCCTGACATCAGTGCTCATAATGAATAATTACTTAGCGTTTAACGGTATGTGTGTGTGCACGTGAGATCACACAGACATAAATACGATATGTAACCTATAATATCTACAAAAAAAAGTCCTAAAGTTCTAATTTTAAATTGTGCAAATGTCAAATCTGAGCCCGAGAGATAAAATAACTAAAGGTTACTCAGGTTGTATTTTCAGTTCTTTAACTGATGCAGTTCTTTAATCAAATTGTTACACACATCAAAATACACTACCATGAATATTAGCCTATATTCTTCTATTGTAGGCAAAATGCAAAGGAGTATTTACAGTTTTTTATATACTTTTGAGACAGTTGGCACTTGTTAAAGGTTGAGGTCGTGTTTTAAAGAAAAATAATGAAAGCTGTATTAAAATGAATCTGCTCTACGCTAGAAATTAAATAACTCCAGCTCCAGCTCGAGTGAATATTTATTATATTGTACCCGAGAAATCTCAAGGGAGCAGTTTCTACAAACAAAACCTTAATCGAAAATGAAGAGGAGCAGAAGTACAGAAGGAGATACACTTAATCTTTGAGTAGGAGCAGTATATGTGAGGAACTATTCGTTCAAATAAACAAAAAATTAAGTGCTAAGGTCAGGCCTCTGAAAGTTCTGCTGCCATCCCAATACAATGGAGGTGAAGATAATTTTCTTAACAGGTTTCACTGGAACTATGTTTCCAGTTCAACTGTTCATAGTGAACAGGAGGGGATTCTGGAGATAATCATTGTGTTGGGGTAGACGCAGAAGTGTCAGAGGCAGTGAAGATATTTTTTGGGATTTGGGTGAACAGATCCTTCAACTCTTTGTCTGTAAAGTTGTATCTAGCCCCCAAAACTGCCTCTTTTTTTTCACCCGTGGGTCATGAGCCTCTTTGAATCCAGCAGAAATCATTCTACATTCCCTCTTTCTAATGCTGACATGTGGAAGAAGCAGCCTCTTCAGGAAATGAAGACTTTGGCAGTCAGTCAGGTGGTTGAGCCTGGATGCTGTCACGGCTTTTTCTTTGTTCACATCCAAATATTCAAAGTCAGTCAACGCGAGTGCAGATGAATATGATGGCAGGACTGGAGGCTGCAGCCCCGTCACGTCTAATAAGAATCTGTCAGGTTATCATAGAAAGTCTATTGATCATCCACATCTGGCCCAGTTTCTCTCCTCGGTCCAGATTAAGGATTTCACAGCACGGTCGATGGAAAATGAATCAGAGAAAACACACGGAAATAGTGGGACACAGGGAGTTGGGGGGGAATGTATAATTAGACGTAATTATTCAGCGTTATGCAATCTGTTTTTTTAGTTATTTCAAGGAGCCGTGTGTCATACTGGTGTAACATAAGCTTAATGTTTAAAAATGAGAAACAGCATCCATTTAGATCTCCATTTACATAACATTGAATATTATATATTTTTAGCTTTCTGCTTAAACATGAACTTCAACTCAGCAGCTGGAAATTTAAAGACCTCTGCTTTACAGTCGGTATTAATGGGAGGTATTAGGTGTGTGTTTTTCAAATGAAAGTCTCTCTGTTTTCCGTGACATAAAAACAGATTCAGAGAGATTTTTCAGTTAGAACCTGTCTGTTCTCATAACCAGCCTCTGAGGGGATAACAGAGCCTCGAGCTGTTGAACAGCTGATTGTGAATGCATGTTTTTTTAATAAAGGCCAGCTGCCTGCTCGACTGATTATCCGCAGTCTCTATACACAGTGATAAACAAGCACATTAGAGACCAGCGCATCTGCTGACACCTCCCGATATACAAGGTCTTTTCAAGAATACATTCGCGTCTAGTATTTTTTTTTCTAAATGGGCCTGGCACTTGTGGATGGCCGTGCCTCTGGGCTGCGTGCCCTCTCCAATTTAAATCTGTTTGCCTAATTGATAAATGTTATCGCTTAATAAGTTGTGACAGAAAATTAATGGTGCTGGTCAGAGCGGGTGTGTGAAGGTCGTGGTGGAAGCTGACGGCTGATGGTTTAATTGGTTTTTATTCGGCTTTCAAATCGTTTCTAGCCAGACACAGCGTCTTAAAACCACCCTGATGACCAATTCTGGCACACTTACTGGCACTTTAATCAGTATCCAGTCCACCAATTTATACAAAAGACTGTCCTGCATGCCTTAAGATTTACTATGTTAAAGAGAAAAGTCTCCCCTGGATACTCACTCACACATTACTCACACATTACTCACACAATGCCTTTTAGAAAACGGTGGAGAAGGGCCATGAACTCATGTTCCTCGGTGTGTTCTTCACATGTCGGAGTCTTTAGCTGCTCGATCTTCTGCTAATAGTCCATCTATTGGATGTCTATGTGTATCTATTAGGCGATTATTAGATTGCTATTGCATCCCCTATGTAGTGCATATAAGTTGTTACCATCAGGCAGATGGTATACCGTGTCATCCCTCTGATTCAACTGGGTTTGCAGATCATTTATGCCACTGTCAAACTAAATGACTGAACATCTGTGTGGGAGGATGCTGCGCCTTATGATATGTAGAGCACGTTAATGATATGTGGTGAACAGGACTATAATAACCGTGAGGTGTTCCATTGCTGATGTTCGTTGTAGGCGTTGTTGTTGCATCTATCTTGAAATCAGATTTAAGATTGTACTAATCACATATTAAGCGGTTAACGGCTTGAGTCCAGATTACATTTCAGACCTATAAAGCTGCAGGTCGCCCAGTGATTCTTCTCGTGACTTCAAATGGCGACTGAGCACGAGCCCCAAGGAAGAGTCCCGGGCTTTGAAGCCCATTTAATGTAGTGGTCAAACTGTGTAACTTGAACTTCCAGGTTCGCCACATGATGCACAATGACCCAAAAAAGACCTTTTCTGTTATGCTTGCTGTGAAAGAATTGGCTGTGAAACAGTTGATACATATTTTAAAGTGTCACAGCTCTTCATTTGGTCTGGTAACATTTGGAAAGTCGAGAAGAGCTGCGCGATTAAAACATTTTTTCCTCCGTAAAGTTAGTGTAAAGATAAACCAGAAGTTATCTGGCACAGCTGATGGAAGTGTCTGGTGAGCATGCTCTATGGGCCACAGTGGCCTGTGCATTCATCCGGGTGGTTTCTTTACAACTGGAAGCTATTTTTGGCTTTGTGTGCCACTAAGCACCATTCATAGAAAGAAGAGAACCCCATCACCACCACTGTACCCAGTATCAACACCAGTGGTTTGCAGTAAAAGTTTCCCCAGAGACAGTTAAGAAAAGAGACGGTGCACTGAAGTATCATTTCCTGCATCAGTGTCACGTGGGTTCAGTATCTGCAGTTCACCTTTAGGATACTAGTGGCAGGTCCTGAGTCTATTCCCTCTAATTGGAGAAATGAGTGAAGGGTATGACTGATTATGATTCTTTTGCCCCATAGTCATTTTCAAGTCAATATTGGACTCATTTTTCACCAGCCACATATCATCTGAACAGTCTGACACTAGAATGAATTCTTTCAGACCTGTCTCTGTCTCAGCAGCGACTCCCTGTCACAGATCTCTCTTCTCTCTCTGTTGGTCTCGAATCGTCGGTCTGGTTTCACCAAAGATGATCTAGAACAACTGAAATGAAACTTAGGTAACTTTACATCTGTGGCACAACCCAATCAGCTTTAATCCATCCACACGACGTTTACAACACTTCCAAACGAGGTTGGGAGATCAGGGCGAGGAAACCAAGGCCACTTAGGAGACAGGAAGTGTATACCATTTAATATCATTGTAATGCATTACCTTATCGATCATCTTATGTTTGGCTGCATCTGGAAAATTGGTTTTGTACCAATCCAATTAATAAAACCTCCATACATATACAAGCTTTTTACACTAAACCTTGTATTTCTTGGGGAAAACGACTTTAATTTTACAATATTTTATTAATTCTTTTTACTGTTTTTATTGCTTCAGGGTGGCCTTTAAAAGCACTTTGTTAGTGGCACACAGTTCACAGCTATATACAATAGCCTGGAGTGACTATTACTCACCATCGAGCAGGAAACATCTGGACATGATGAGACATATATGTTCTTTTATCCGCTGGAAAATCTAAAACATACAAACATAGCAAACAATAAAGTGATTGAAGATGTGCTCAGTTAATGCACACACTGCTTTACACTTCTCTATGTATCTTTATTAGATCTCTCCCCGCTCTGGCTCATCTTTCTCCACCTTATTCATCCTTTCAGGGCCTCCATGAAAAATTCATACTTTGGGATGGTAAACTGCCCAGTCTTATTTAAAAGAAATCACTCATTTTCACATATATTGGTATATTCAGACCACCTCTTCAGATCTGAATCTGCACTTTACAAGGAGAAGGAAAAAAGTTCCATCAGTGGTGGAAAAGGCGCAAAGGTCCAAGTAGCAATTCATTGTGTGAACATCAATACATTAAACATCTTTATATATGCTAACTACCCTTTTTTCCATTAGCAGAAAACAATATTCCTGTTTCTGTTATTCTCTCCACATGGTTTCCCAATTTCACAGTTGCTTGAACATCGAATAAGGTAATTCATATTTGCGATTGTTATTATCGATTCACTTCATTCTTCGTGCTTTAAATATGGTGTAACATCCAAAAATAATGCATGAATTTGAATCAACTCAAACTTCAGATCAGCAAAATAGATTATCAGATGGGGGGAGGTCATCAGGTCATACAAATACATACACATATGCTTACACACACACACACACACACGCACCATGACACTGGGTTAAATAAACACTTAGCTGCTCCATCTGACCACAGGTCAATAAATGGTGGTGTGGCTCGCCTTGTCACTGGCTCAGCTGCACTCTTTAATTACATACCCATTGATTGGCCGGGGATGTCGATAAGGCATTTAAGCAGCTTAATCCTTGTTGTATTAACATGAGCAATATGCGCATAGTTTATGTATTAATTCTCAGCCTGAGGTGGAGCACTTGTATTTGTTGCCTCTTGCATTTCAATCTGGCTGCCCGGGGTTTTCATGAAATGTCAATAGAAAGAAGAGAAATTGATCGATTTGACTGCTGGTGGCAAGAGGAGAAGGAAGTAGCAGGTGGAGGAGGAAGTGGAGGAGGAGGATGGAGGTTCTGCTGAACTTACTTTCTGTTTTTCCTGAACTGTTGCCAAACTTGCTAGCTCCGCTCTGTTGTTCGACCCCAACAAATCTATCAGGAAGAGTAAGACATCTCTTTAAGTTAAATTAGAGCTGATTGAAAAAGCAATTTTCAATTGTGTGCCGTTAAGTCAGTCCTTTTATGCATAGATGCTAGCTGCATCCCCCATTCTCCTCCCCCTCCTTTCCTCCCCCTCTGCATCTATACAGTAGATGAGAGTTGTTGCTGAGGGAGTCACTCCATCACCTCTGCACCGACCTCCGAGGTTCCAGCCCATGAATGGTAAGCACCTTTGGGTGGTGCTGCCCGCCCCGGTCGAGGGTAGCGAGGGCTGGGACGGGCAGGGAACACAAGGCCACCACTCACCATGACTAGGACAGACACGGCAGCGAGAACAGAGAATTTGCTTTACAGCTGAGTGACAGCAGGTTAATTGACTGAACCCTCCCCAGTGCTGCTCACCGGACAGCATTTCTCCCCAAGAGGTATCTCAATTTACCATCTAAGATAAAGACATCCATGCTGATCTGTGACAAGCATGGAAACGCACTCAGACTGATGACATAATGGTATTGTATAATATTAAAAGTGTGTATTCTCTTGTGTAATTGTCCTTTATTTTACATTTTATTAGTTTTCAAATATGACACCAGATATATCAGGCTGAATCTGCGAAACTGTATGCACAGTTCATCTTGAAGATGAAGGTGTAGCTGTAGTTTTTTGTTGCGTTATAGCAGCTATAGCAGTACTCCTTGACAATAGCCCCTATTTTTAGTGCTTAAAGAGTCCTTGAATCCAAACCAACTATGTAACTCTGTCTTAAGTGTCGTTCATCAGGTCATTGACGCCACCGTCTCTTCCTCTCTGACTCATCACCATCATTACCTCTCCTTTCTTCCTTGCCTTGATGAGCCCATTACTAACAGATAAATTTGCCAGGGAAGTGTAAATTTAATCCAGCATGGCTGGAAATTAATCTTCGTAGAAGCTTTTGACTGCTCGCTCTTCCTAACTGGCTGGTAAACAAGGCTTACATAGTCTGTTGTAGGCAACATTTTGGCCTTTGCCATGGCAGAAAAGAAAGTGAGACTGTCTGGTCGCCATATTGGAGAGGTCACTGCATGTGTGGTAACATAGACTTATTGTGCTGAACTGCCTACAGTGGTGTAGTCTACATGATACGCACTACGCCCGACTAAGAGAGCTCCAGGACTTTACTACACCCACTTAAAAATGTGCATGGATACTAATAATGTCATTTTGAGTAACTTTTTCCAAGGTTTTACTTCAGCAAATTTTCTGTAAAAGCTTTTGCAGAGCATTGCCGAACACACCTCTCCATTATGGGTTGAGGTTTTGCACCTCTGCTTGGTTAAAAAAGACATCTACCTTAATCATTCAGTAATGTTATACACCGCCCAGCAAGCATGCTGAGTGACACAAATCAAACACACCCATGATGCGAATCCAACGGGTGCATGCTGGGTCTGGCAAAGAAGCTAAATGCTAAAATGCTTGTGAATCCTCCAGGAGTGATTTCTACTATTTGCTACATTGCTGAGGAGCTTCATGTGAGGTATGTGAGGCCTTCCTGCTGTGAATTTCAACGCCGTTTTCATGTTTCAATACTTTATGAAGCACAGCAGGACAGAGTTGCATTCATTCAACAACCAGGAGAAATGACTACGTACTGTGTAAAAACTTTGCAGCTCTCTTTGCTTTAATATGTATATTTGTGGCTGCAGCCGCTGTGGAGTTTTTATTGTTTTTCATCTCTGTGTTGCTGCTTGGGCGATGTTTTATTCTTCTGTTAAAGTGGCAATTATCTAAGTTCTGTAGCCTAATATTGCTTTTTGCACCCATCGTGGTGTCCGGCTCTTATTATTTATGGTGGGTCATTTGTGTTTAATTGTTCCATTTTTTTTCTTGTTTTCTGGTTAATGTTAGCGAGGCTATACGGAGGAAGGTTATATAGAATAATCAGGTGAACACACAGGCTGCAAATCTTTCTTTGCAAATTAAATTTAAACAATGATTTTAGCAATGTAACAAAGCAACATTTATTCAAAGTACATTTTTAATGACACACAATATTTCAGAAATAACTCAATAAAATCTGAACTCATAATCCTATAGCCTGGAGCAGATTCCCCTAAAAGAGATATGCGGCTTGTTGTCCAGGTACATTACAGTGTGAACATAAAATAACAGTATGATCTGGTAAAGGACTGTGAAAAAGTCCAAAGTGTTGAAATCTCTCCAGCTGTAAATGTTCTGTTAAAGTTGTGTGTTGCCTACAATAGGACATATATTATGTAGCCTTTGGAGTGCCCTCTGTGTTATGGAATTTTCTATCCTTAGGTTACACGAGGTCACGTGTGGGCCTTGAGGTCCTCGGCAGTACTAATTGTTTGGCTTCGACTGGGAGCAGTAGGTGTCAGTCTATCTCAAACACTGTGGTGGCCAGGGTCGAAGAGACCTATTGCTGCCTTCCTAGACATAATAGATAGCTTGCCGTTGACGTAAACAGACATCTGTGTCTCCAGACTAGAATATGTTGACGATAACACCGTTCTTGGTAAAAACATTCTCTGGGCGCATAGTATTTGTGGTGTTATCTTGAGGTTTAAAGTCTATCCACCAGCACAAGTTCGGGAGAATGTGAGACCGACTCAGGCACTTCTGATGCACTATGAGAGTGTCTCTAATTCTCCTTGATCAAGCGACAATAAATAATACAGCATAAGACATCAAAGGCTTCTGAACACTTCTTCACTCCTGACCTCACCATTGACCATTGATTCCAGCAATCTCTCCACAACACTCGGTTATGCGTGAATACATGTCCTGTATGGGTTAATATGTGTCATCACAGTATATCCACTACAATAAATTAGACTGCACCACTTACTGTCTGAGTGATATATTCTTATCTGTTTAGTACACTATACATTACTGTGGAGGGAGGTTGTATATCTATAGTAGATACTACTGTACAGTATGCACAGGCAGCAAAATGCTTGTCAAAAAAAAAAGGAATATTTGGTTTGGATATGTGGTGTGCAAAAACTTGAGGGAGCCATAAAGTCAGTAAACATGACTCAGTAATGTCCGTGTGGCCATGATTTTTCTCCTTGTGAATAACTTGTCATGACAAGCATAAATTTGTAAATCCTCCGTTCTCCTTGATCAAGCTTTAATAAACCTTTCAGCATAAGACATCTTAGACTCCTGAGCACTTTCTCTTCACTGAGGTGATTTTCAACACTTTGTTTGTTGAGATCAAAATGAATAGTATGAAGGAAATGAGGGAAGTATGGTGATGAGTGATTCAACCAATGACTACCTAGTAGTAGTAAAGACTACATTTCACCATGTGAGTCTGTGTGATTGACATAATGGTAAAATGTTGGAGACATTTAGAGGGAACTACCACAAAGAAGGTTTTGAGTATTTTGGCAGGTGTTTATATGTTTGTCCATTTTTTGGACAGATTTTGTCAATGTGATAGTAATGCGGAAGATTCAGTCATGAAATGGTCCAGGTGTGTAGTTGAGATCAAAATGAAGGCCAAGTTGATACAGTAGGTGTGGTCTGACCAAAGATAGTATAAAAAACGGACAGAGTCACCCATAGGTTTCCGAAGCCGCCATGTTGGATGCGCTGCTTCTTCCGTCTCCCGGCTAACCTAAATATCGGCAAAGTCATGTATCATTGACAGACCTGAGCCAGGACAAATGACGCCTGGTTGTTCTAATAAGCCATCTGTAACGATACTTGTCAATCAAAGCAGCCACGCTGTTAATTATGCGCATAGTAAGCCTTAATATCATTTGAACAGGTGAGTTAATAAAAACAGTGGACATGAAGCTATAGAGACCAAAACCATTGTCACAACCAGGCTGTAAACATGTTTATCTCAGCTGTGAAGTTTGAGGTTTTAACATGGCGATTGACTTGTTCTGTAGCCAGCCTAAAGCCACTGCTTGACGAATTGCAGTTTTTAGCTTCATTTCCCAACCATGGAGGTTGCTGCTTGGGTCTGACCTATCAGTACTATTTATGTAATGATGTAGTAATGGCTACTTAGTACTCGTGTCTTGGAGCATGTTGGGGCATCATGGCTGGGGTGATCCCATATCGAGATGTTCTAATTTCTTTTTTTCAAAAGTTACATCTTCATGCTTTAAAGACAGTACTCAAGGTTTGTGTGTTTACTATCTGTTGAAGACAGAGTTTTATTTACTGTAGTTGGTTATTTCTACTGGGAATACCTGTATTTCAGTGAATATGTGTATTTTTGTATGATCTCAGGTGCTCTGTGTATGTGTGTTTTTATTGATTGTGGTGCTGCAGGAATCTATAAAACATTAGGTTCAATGTTGTGCAGTTTTCACCCCCCCCCCACAACGTAGCTTCAAAAGTGTTGCTGTACCTCTTCCAGTTAGCAGCACAGCAGTACTCCATTAAAGCATCAAAAGGATGTACTTATCTTTACTGCAACGCAGCCTTTCCTACATTTCCTGAGGGAAATGGGAAAACAGCAGTATTGATAAAAGTAGAACATGAAAGCCTTTTCCAGGACTATATCCTGATGCTGGGATTGGCTTTCATTTCTTAAGCTTGGAAACACTGGTTCCGTTTTAAGCTGCTGGTGGATGGCACGATGGCAAGCTGCTTGGTTGTCTCTTGTAATTGTGCCATATATCTGTCCTCTATTTTTTGCTATTACCCTGGAAGCATGACTCACCTACCAAGTGAACCTGTGAGTTCAACTAGCAGTCATCATCACACTCTGAAGTCAAATACTCTCAGAAAATAAAGTAAACAACTAAAATATTTATTAACTGAAGAATTTTTTTTTTTTTTACAGCAAACTCTTATCACATCACACTTTTCAAGTCAAATGACACTTAACCCTTTGAGTACAATTAGGTTGGCCACTCTGATCTGGAGAAGTAACAATGAACAGACCTCGGGGATTCTTCCACCACGGTCTTCTATCAAAAACATGAACAAGCACATCAGGATCTAGAAGGTCCAAAACTGCTTTTTTTCCTTAAAAAGTCAGACATTAAAGGAGAAACACAATGGCTTGCTTTTTTTTTTTTTTAGTAGGAACTGAATCAAGAACAACATTGTCATTTTCAACATCAGATTTTTTTTCTTTTTTTTTTTTTTTTTTTACATGTGTACACAGTTCTATTTCGTCTGGTTCTCGTGTTGAGATTCTTCAGTTCAGTTCATACGGATGAGTGTTGGGGAAAAAAATAAAAGTGTGAAGTGAAAAGTCTGTCCAAGCTTCTCGTCGTTTTTTTTTTTGCAAAGACGCCAGGAACAGATGCTGGTCAAAGCTCATTCTGATTCCCCCAAAATCCACTTGTGTTGACTCTCAGTTTTCAGCGAGGGTCACTCACTGATCAGAGAACTGTACAAACACAAGGGCTAGTCCAATCCATGTTGTCCTAAAACAGTGAAAAGACATTAAACTATGACATACTAAAAGGGTTAAGGCAAGAATAGAAAAATAAAGAAATAGTAGAAACAATAGAAATGTTGCTTCTCTTTCATCCTCCACTTGCAACGCTCTGATCCTAAGAAGCCGTCGTGAGAATTATTCACATAATCTTACTCTCTTTACAGAACCCTTCACTTTACACAGTATTTACAGCAAAACAGAACCTATCCCACAAAAAGAAAAGCAGTCCACTAAAATTAATACGTTATTCATGAACACAATGATAATTAAAAAACTGTATAATTTTATCATATTGTCAGTATGTAAAAACATTTACACACAGACTTGCAAATAGTGTTTACAGTAGTCATTATATTTCATATCAAATCAATCAACAGAGCAATCTGAAAACTTGTTTCCAGTGATCGTTTGTACAAATGTCTGCTTCTGATTGCTGTGTTAAACTTCGATGAGTACAGATACCATTTACAACACTTGTTTTTCTTTTGTGTGTACTTTGTGCACAGTTGACAATTTTCAGTTTTACAAGAGGCATTGTGAAAATGGAGGAGAGTACACAGAGAGACACAACCAGATGTGGTGGCAAACAAGGACATTGGGAGGTCGGAGCAGTGGCACGCCTCGCCGAGCGCCGCTGTCCCCCTCCGGAGGTTAAACAACCAGCATCACCTTTCTCAAAAGTTTGTGAAATGGCCACCGTGTTTGAGAGTCCAAACAACGCGCTCGGTGCACGAAAGGGTAGAAAAACATCTTTTCCCGCTGTTTCTGTGAGGGGACCAGAAACAAGAAGTAGTTTGGCATTAAATAGAGGAAGGTCAGCGGGAGAGAGAGAGGGAGATGGTGGAGACGTTTGTTTTCAACTCCAAAGACCAAGGTCACCCCTGACGGCGATTCCCATTCCAAAAGAAATGCATCAAAGTTTTTCCTTCAGCTAGAGCAGACTACGACACTAACAAGACATTTTTCATTCAGGGTGTTAACATATCGATGTTTGTGAGCACAAACGAAACAACTGACCTAATATCGAACGTATTGATGACAAGATTTTTCTGCTTGGAGAATGTAATTAAATGCAAACGTGACAAAGTGACTACGCAAAGTGCTCTACATCTTGTTTTGGCTATAATATTAATATGTCGTAGTGAAAGGAATGACTCCAGCCATGCCTACTCAATGGTTTTTGCCTCAGATCTTAAAAAATGTGTCTGGGACAGTAAAATGGCAGTAAAATCTGTCTGCAC
The DNA here is from genome assembly GCA_946959425.1 of Argyrosomus regius. NCBI lineage: Eukaryota > Metazoa > Chordata > Actinopteri > Sciaenidae > Argyrosomus > Argyrosomus regius. The sequence goes on from OX336882.1 coordinate 29,837,292, forward strand.
TAGGCTTTCCAGTATCAGACTTTCATGGGGAATACAAGTATCTTTTAGGGCTCCAGGTGAGTTACGTCATTTCACAAGGAAAGAGAACTTTGATGAAGCCAAAACGGAGGTTTCATTTTCACTTTAGAGGATTATCTGAATCTGTGGAGGCTGTTTTTCACTCTGAAGCAGCATATGGAGGAATAAAAAAAGAGTTCTGATATCTGCAACTATGCTGACAGTGTGCGGAAAAACCAGAGAGGAAGAACAAAGTGTAGAGTGACCTTGACTGTTGGTACCAGCTTTGAAAAGAAACAATTATCCTTCGACCAAAATGATTTTACTTGCCTCAAATGAACTATTTTGGTTGTTTTATAAAGAGCTGTAAAACAAAATTTGACTGAATAACTGTTTTACCTGACCAAAGGGTGTAATCGGCATGTCAGATTTCTGCTGTTATCACCTAATAATTTCATGGTTGAAGCATATTTCACGGCCATAACACGTAGCTAAAGTCACAATTTGGACACAATGTTAGAAATCCAGTGATGGACAAACAGGGTAATAAAGATGACACTTGAGGGAAACGTTAGGACTCTTGAGACAAACTTGAGGATAATGCAGGAGGAGAAGACGGGGTAGGAGACCGGAGCAGTGTCAGAGCTGTGAATGTGTGAAAAACATCAGACTCTCCTGCCTTAATAAGCCCGGCCGTCTGTAAACAGATTCGACACTGGGTGACCTCCTGGCATACTCAAATCCAGACCAGCGTGACATGGCTTTAATTATCCCAACTCGCTCTCTCTTTCTCCGTGTGGATGTTCGGAGCTGAGGGGCCCTTGGAGACACTTGTGGAGTCCAATGCATCACAAGCTCGGCCAATTTAATCAACAGCTTCAACTGATGTCTATTGCGCACCATCACATCACATTGCTTTCACATGCTTTTGATTGCTGTTGTTGATGTAGGTAGCTATCTGACAGTCATCAAAAATGGCACATTCAGGCAGAGAGAAAGTGTGTGAAAGTGTATGTTCTAATTTCGAGTCTGGATCCTCTGGATGTGGTTCATCAAGTCGGGTCATTTCAGGTCAAGGACCTGAAGACTGAGGGCCGGGGAATGCTTGAAATGAAGAACTTCATACAAAATGTCAGCCAACTTCCTCTTCCGAACATCCACCCTCCATTTGAAACAAGCTCAGTCATCAAAGGAGCAAGACACAATGAAATGGGACTAATGGTGGACAGACAAATTTGAGTTCAAACCGTTCATGCTTTCTAACCTACACACGCCTGGCCAATCATTGCATGAAGCGGGCGTGCTTGTCAGATTATCTGTTACAAAAAATTGTCAGATCTAGCGCTCCACTCTCAAGACTGCCCCTTGCTTCCAAATTACATGGTTTAGACTCACAGATCAAACTGCTTTCCAATGCTTGGCAGCCTTTGGTCTTGACCTTGGTCAAGGCCACAGGCTGAAACGCATCAGATCCCTTATTTCTAAGTCAGTTCACCACAAACATGTTGCCCTCAAACTAAAAGTTTAAAAACGAGTGAAAACTAGAACAAGCATGATAGATATAAGTCGTAATGGTTCACTTCAAATCATGATGGGATACTGAGGGCTGCAATGAAAGCATTTGCTGTGTGTTTATCGTCACATTTGAAGTGTTCGTTAGGCCCGATGACTTATTAAATTCATGGATGTTGCTGAATCCAGTCCCCGAAGTGTTTTTCAGTTTTTTCAACACAATGGGATAGACCTACAACCAATAAAAGCAACACAACATGAGATGTAGATGTCGAAAGTACATCAAACACATCAGCGGCAGCCATATTGGTTGTTTATGAAAATGCCTCAATGGTGCTTCTCTGTACAGCCATGTATGTAACCTATGTAAGTGGTTGTAACTGGCCCAGGACGGCTGGAAATCTGTCTGAACTGGAGGGGGAAGAGAGCCTGCTGATTTGGCTGGCTCCCAAGCTAATTTGTCACAGTCAAAAGTAAAAAAATATTTGTTGAGATAACATGAAAAAAACACCTCCATGAGAAAAGTTGGAAACCGAACCTGTATCATCTGACTTGAAGGTTATTTTTGTTACATTCCGAGGTGTTACTTCTACATCAAACTATCTCTTGTTTCAGTACCTCGCAGCCTGATAGTGTCGCCTCACAGCACATCGTATAAAATTAGGGTGCATTACTTTTGATTACCACAATAGTAAATGTATTATGATGACCAGGCAATAGTAAGTCCACAATTAGGCAACGCCGACAGCTGGAGCAGCTCAACATCTGTCCAGGTGTGAATCCTTTTTCTTAACTCAAGACACGCTGCTCGTCTCCGGGTTTGAGGTTCGAGACGAAATGCTAAACAAGGTTTCCTCAAGACATGTTGTGAAATGGAAACAGCACAAAGACACATACACAACACAGTGACTGTTGTGACTATGGCCTCAGCCTCCACCTGAGCCACACACACACACACACACACACACACACACACACACACACACACACACACACACACACACTTCCCTCACTCACTCACTCACTGTTGTGTCGACAGAGTTACGGCATAAAAGCACAGCCTCAACACCCCAGTCCGTCCAGTGTGTGTTTGTACTTCCTGTGCACACACTGGCATGCACATGTGTGCGCGTGAGTCTGTTTTATTCATGAATCCAAGGGGAGAGTTGTCAGATGGAGGAAGGGGGCGTGGCAGTCCCGCAGTGAAAGGAGGAGAACAGGACAGGAGGAGGAGGAGGAGGAGAGCTTTAGTTGTTCTGAAGGCAGTCCAGATCAACTGAGCAGCAAACATTTCCATTCTGAGCGGCGCAGCATGAAAAGACAGGAAAGAGGAGATAGAGAGCATTAAATATCCTGTATATGCTGCATGTAATAACACTATCTGGTCATAATCAGTCAAAATATAGAGACTTAACACATAAGGAATTTCAATTTTAACACAACATCCACAGTATCCTTAACCCTACACCTTACCCCAACCCCAATCCAAATTACAAAAGACCATACTGTATTTTTGTCTCTACCACTATCGTGCTCTCGTCACTCAATGTCAGAATTGTCTGCTATAGTTTTGAGATATTCATCTCTGAGATTTATGATGCCACTCCAGTACATCGGAGGTGAACAGAATTTAGGATGTGTGGCTCCAGGCAGTGACAAATTCAAGAAATTGAACAGCAATATGTCTTTCTGCTGACAAGGACCCATTTTTTGGGGGGGGTAATCAACAGACCTCACTGTCACAGTGTCACACTTTCCACTGGAACTACTTTCTACTGAAGAAATAGTCCCTATGAAAAGACTTTCAGACGGCGATATCTTGAAAACATATCTGCTTATGGCTCAAAAATATGTTCATGTAAATCTGAACTGAGATGAACCTTTAAAGGCGCAAAATAGCAAATAACTGCTGAGGGAAATGGGACCTGTACCTTCTGATCATGGTGGGCTTTTAGTTTTGGTTGACCCTCTCTGCTCATCAGAGAAAAACTATGTCTATTGTGAGTGATCAACCAACCAGAGAGCAGCAAAGTGACTTGAGTAGGCCTCAGCTCTGATGGTACACAGCGTGAGTGAGCACACCAGCTTCTGTGGCTGGCTGTAGATGACTTGTATGCTTTCACTGATTCGGTTCATCTAACCGCTAAAAAATAACCTCACATATGTTGATTATAGTTCAGAGCCACATATTTGATGTGCTTCTTTTGGCTAATTTAAATACTGATTGCTCAAAATAAGCAGAACTGAGAAAGAAACATATTCATTTTTATTTTTTATTTTTGATGATCTGAGTTGTGGTGACATGTTCCTGACACAGTGATCTGCATATCTTGTTCTTTTAAGATTAAATGTACGTTACATCATCTGTGACAGTCAGATTTTCAGATGTTTTTAGACAGTTGCATATCCTCCAGCACACATGAGATAAACTCACTTTACCACAGTTTCCACTCCAATTTAAAAAACCGACATGAACATGCACTCAGGCTTCTGTGACTGCATGAGACTACAGGAACAAAGGTCTAGCTGCAGGGATAGACAACCAACGGCTGAGGTAAAAGCACTAATCCACCTCAAAGTCTGAAAAACTGTGTGTCACGTCTGAGAATGTAAAGTTTAAACAGTACAAAGGTTGTGTTTTTTTCGGTTGAGCACTTAATTAGCCACACCGGTGTTAGATCAAACCTGGATGCTAAGAAAACCTTCATTATGGTTGGTGTTGCTTTGACCTACCTTACACTTGCAGGTGGTACAGGGTGAGTTGGGCATATGCCATGTGTCCCCGCTGAGGCGGACGACGCCTGCGGGGTCCTGGCACGTCTGTCGGATGTCATACGACAGGTTGTCGGCCAAGCAGGGGTCTGTGACGCAGCGCGGGCAACACTCGCCCTCCGCCACCGCCGTGTACTCGCACATCAACACGGGGCAAACCAGAGGCCAGCAGTCCATCTCCCCCTCCTGCACAGACACAGAGAGAGGTGAAATACGGAAAAAAAAGAGACAAATGTGACCGTGTGTGCTGGTTTTTCTGTTTGTGAATCACATGATCTGGCAACTGCAGTTACAGCTCACATGCTGATTGTTGCCACATCTCTAATTAGAGCCGTGGTAATTACCTGAGACATCCACACACACTTATACACACAGCCGAGCAGCAAATCAGAGCCAGGTATTAAACAGAGCCCGGCTCTGAGCTTCATGTGGATGAGGAGATTCTGTGTTTTGGATTTCATCTGATTCTTCTAACAAACCACTTTCACCACACTCAGGGATTACAAATACAAAGGTCAGCTTTCATTTTTTCTTTAGAAAAAACACATGTAGCTTCCGGATGAATGTGTGTGTATGTGCACGATTTTGTGTACGAACCATGCAACGGCACTGCTGGCAGCCGTACAGCCAGGATGCTCCACTTGGGTAGAGTTTGCGTCCGCTCTTGTCCAGACACTGACTGCTGGGCCTGTTGTCACAGCCGGGACAGCAGAACAGATCCTCGTCTGGGTCTCCGCAGTCACAGGGCCTCCTCCTGCAGTACGTCTGCCCGTCCTGTACAACACAAGTCACAGTGGGCAAACAGACTTAGGTCATGACACGTGTGTCTGACTTCAAAGAAATAGTGCCAGCAAGGACTTCAACTTCAGGTCTCTTTATATCCTGGGCTGAGTAGTGTGAGGTCGACTCGCGTTCAACAGCTCCTTAAAACTGAAAGCTTACATCAGTCTGGTTGAAGAGTTTAAGTAAAAAGGGGACCGCTATCCACTATCAGACAAATCCTCGACTTTGGGATATGATCAAGGTGGTGCGTATCTGACACCTACCTCAGATGCCTTTAAGGAGAGCAGCACACTGGGTCATTCAGGTGGATTATTCATGAGCATAGCATACCTACGGAGGATTTTAATGTGTTTAACAACTCTAAAATCTCTAAATGAAGCCAGAATGTGTCGAAACTTTGGTGTGTGGACTGGCATACAAAGACAAATGCAGAGGAATCTTCTAGATCTGGGAGCTTAACCTGTCGCCGTGTCCCTGGCTCGCCGTCTCTACCCAGAGAAAACTTTATGGTCCATTTTACTCACCATAGCCAGCACTGTCTGGCCCGGGGATGACAGTGTAATGGAGATGTAAAAATGTTACATAAAATGGCTGTTAGAAAATGTATGGGAGCCATAAAATCATTCCGCATACCATTAAAAGGGCAATACAGAGCCAATGTTTTATCGATGCATATTGTCCTGCTACAGTAACTGCCGAGTCCCAGGGTACCGATTTTGATGCCGTTGGTCTTTACGGTTACGGCCCTGGACTTGCTGGGAAAATTACTGCCAATTGTAGCGTGTTGGCAGGACACATGAATGCAGACTGTTCATTTTAATGCCAGGAATAAGACCGGGCATGCATGCTAATGTTGCACTGTTGTGCTAACCAAAACAATATTGTTATGCTGCATTTTTTACAACCTCATTATTATTTTGATGACTGCAGATGACATTCTCTTTTATCAGGCTTGTATGACTTGTTTTTCTCTGAAGGTAATTTAATTTAAGAGCGGTTGGTTCTTGTTGAGTCACTACCGTAGAATTCTAAAAATCATATACTCAACTCGATTTCTCCTTTCATTTTCCTGAAAATGAACATTGGTGAAAGTTGAGTACAGTTTTCACCGTTGATCTCACGTGTTGGTGAGTTTCTCGAAACTATTTTTCTGCTCTACCCGCTGCCATCTTCTTCTCATGCACTTCTATCTTTTTCACTTACCCTGCCTGGCTTTCATCACCTTTCCTCTAATGATAAACAAACCATGTGCCTTTTACAACGAGTGTGCAGTTACCTTCAGTTTCTCCCTCCTTCACAAACCACAGTAACTTTCTGTCTATCTCACACTCACAAGACTAGTGTTTTTTTAGCCCCTCTGGTACCTGGAACCAAGATCAATGCTGGTTTACATTCTGTGAGCATCCCACGTCTGACACAAAACCCAGCTGGGCAGTGGATCCTGAAGGCATCCTAAATTATCCCAATGCGAGCCGAGTATCTTACTTGTGATTATCCGTCTGGGAACTGGGTGACTGTTGAACATCTAAGTCAAACGAGTCTTGATCACTGAACATCAAAGTGGCTGTAAATATCTACTGTAGATGGGATAGCAATTTTAGTTTTTGAGATATTTTCCTGCAGCACGATGGGATTCAAAACAGTGATGGTGCGATGGCAGTGGTTTGACTATGAGCCATGGTGCCCGTCAGAGTGCGAGTCAGTAATATTTTAGTTATCAGTCAACCCAACAAAGGACATAACTTTCAGTACAACAATCATGAACAACCAGGTATTTTAAAAGGCACCAGCAGCCAAGACACAAGAATTTGAAGTCTACCACAGTGTATTGTATAGTCAGTGCTCTTTACAGAACCCACAGTTTAACTAACAAAGCAAGAGTCTCTTTGGAATCCCAGGAAGCAAACAAAAATAATACTGTGCCACATACAACTGGTGATTCTTCGCCATCCCCGGAGTTTTATGGCCAGTGCGCTGATGTTGGCTGCAGGGAATCGTCAACCTGTAAGCTGTTCAGGTTGATGGAGGCTCAATGGAGTAATTAATTTGGAGGACAGGGTTAGAGAATAATCAGATTCTGTAGAATGAGCAAACTATTTTTGGCTTGTTGCCAGGGGTTGGGAAGCGAATGGACCACCGCTCACCAGGTGGACTGTGCCTCCTCTGCTGGTGCGTCTTTTCTGGTTTAAAACACTGGCGTACATATTCCTTGACTTGACTTGCGGTTTTTACGTGTGAGGCAGCAGTGCTTCCCTAGAGGCTGTGAGCACTATAGCACATCTCCACGTGTAGTCTGTGACAGTTTACATATAATATGAAAGAGAAGTAATTTTCATGTATTTACTACCATAAGGAATAAGGAATCTCTCTTTGTTTACCATTGGTATGGTATTTCATGTGAACCATGCTCATCATTGGAACCACTGCTTTCAGCAGTCATTTTATTCCAAATAACCCTCTGTGTCTGTTTTGTATTATTCTCACTCTCTGAGCCTCAGACAAATCTGATCAATATCTCACTTTCCTGCAGCCACACTGCACCGCCTCCTGAGCACAGAAATGAGTTGTTAAGCTGCCGCAAATATTTGTCAGAATGCAACTCAGTCTAATGACAAACAGATGGGAGCACTGAGGTGTTTTTCCTTGACCCTGTATGGTGCTAAATTTGCTCTACTGAGGTAAAAATGATCAGAAAGTCTGATATTTTTTGTTTCATAAGAATCCATACAGGTGTTAGCACACCCTGCTGCCGTCTGGCAAGCAATACAGAAGTATCATGGCACCAGACTACAGAGAAGTTTCTTTCCAGGCTGTGAGACTCCTCAGTTCATCATCTGTACTCCACCATTAATAACAGCTTATTTTTCATGATTTATTCATCCATTTATATCCTTTTTGTTTTGTGAGTTTAGAGACTGCTTTTCTAGTCCCTCTCTCGTTATAGTTTTGTCGCCGTGTTCCCAGATCCCAGGTATTCGTTGAGTGTGGTGTTATCATAATCAATAAATGATGGACAAACTACAAAGATGTAATAAACCTAAATCATCCTCTAAAATGGAGAAAACTATTAATTAGCTAAAATGAAAGCAAGCGAAGCAATCACAGAGAAAGATCCCTGGGTGCTCCCAATCTCCCACCAGCCCACCTACCTCTTTGCTCAGTTCTGCTTTTCAGAAGCTTTCTTCTATTCATCGTTAATTTATCCGACTCATCCCGTCTCCCTCCCCCCAAGTCTTTTTTTTTTTCCTTTTCTTGTTCTGGTCTTTCTTCTCTTTGTTAGCAGTGTCTCTGAGTCAGTTCATCTCTCGATGCCAGTCCTGTCTGTCACTGCTAATGGAGTGTGTGTCTTTGTGCAAGTACAGTAGTGTTGTAACAGTGAGTATAGAGGAAGCCATGAAGTCAGAAGGCTCCCCAATGCTCATGAGGTTTCTGGAATATCAGATGTATTCCATACAGAGATAATTAAGTAAAAATCAGGGATTGTCAATATCTTGAATATTATGTGATGTTTGTCTTTTGTCTTTTCTCTGTAACCTTCTTGGGTGATCCTTGAATGATTTATAAGTGATGTCCCACCCAGAATCGTTGCAGTATCAAACATTCACATATCGTAGACTTGAAAGATGGCAGTTAGTTGCAGGGAGTCGTGGAAGAGAGATAAAGCTTTATATCAAAGTGTAGTGAATTTGTATGTGTGTGTTCATCTCCTGTACCTTGCAGGAGCATATAGCACAGCGGTCAAAGCTTGGTTTCCAGTCCTCCCCGTTGCGTCTGATTCCCTCTTCCTGTGGGCAGTCGCCACTGCAGCCCGGACCAGACGTGCACACACAGTCGTAGCCTCCCGGGAGGTTCACACACACGCTGTCATTCCAGCAGGTGTGTGTCTGCAAACTGCACTCGTCGATGTCTGGAAGAGAAAAAAGAGTGAGTCATGATAAATGAATGTTACATGTCAGTTAAGATGTTTGATGCCACATGAAAAGCCAAAACGTTTGCTGAATTTCTTCTTAAATTGTGACAATAAACAACATGACACAGAGCTGGATATTAAGCCTCAATGAAGTATTTCCTGACCTTGATCATAATTCTGCCCATTTTAGACTTAAATTGTGTTTATATCTGTTTATATCTCTCAAATTAAGGTATTAAAACATATTCTTTCAGTTTCAAAGAAAAGAATACCGACTGTGACATTAATATGCAATGACTTTGATACACAACCCTGAAATTCAGACAATTAAACCACTCATTTCCATGCCAAATATAGTTTGAATGAATCATAATTAAAGTCTGGATTATGTTCACTGGCTATGTTTTTTCCAATAAATTGGGACATTGTTCATTTAGAGCCGCAGCGCTGGACAAAGCACATGTATTACAGTACAATCAGCATCCTGCCCCCCCTCACCGCTCTGCACAGGGAATTGTTTACCTTCACTAACTCTGCGGTGGACGCGGTGCACATTTCCTTTAATTAAATTTTCTATTTCCTCACATTACTACGGAGCCTGGCAGGTATCAGGGGTAACATTTGTAATAATTTGTGTTGAACGCAAATTAGTATTTGAGCCCTTAAGTCACTCGAATCGTTGCTTCCAAATGAATAGCATTCAGTTAGTGTAGAGGTGGAAGCTGAAATTACAGGTTGTTGTGGTCAGTTAGGGAGGAGCACCCAGGGTGTTAGCAGCAGGCTTGCAGCTGTTACTTTAATTTACTGAATCAATTCATACAAATTAGTAGCAATCCTTCTCTCCTGTTGGTGTGCAATGCAGTGCAAGTAATATGAGCATATGCAGTATATTTTAGGTTTTAGGCTATTGACAAAAGGATTTGTACGATAATTTGAGGGAGGAAATTACACCATATTTTACACCCCTTCTCTGTAAGAGTATATATTGCATACATGCATCAAAGCTTTAGTCACATCAATCATACCCTATATATTCTCTTGGCTTCAGTTCAATCATCAAAGGAACAAGACATCTGCTCGGTCAGCGTCTTCCTCACTTTTTTCCTCTCTACGAACCAAAGGAACCAACGCGAACAGAGACGACAGACGGCATTTTCATCCACTTTTCTTTATCAGCACAGCACAGGAAATAGGGTGCCAAAAAGTCTGTCTCTAGCTTTTATCAAGCCATGACATTTAACACTCTTTATCCTCAGAAATGTGAGCTGTTCACAGAGAGGGAAAAAAAAAGACCAAAGTCCCTTCAACAGTTAGCTCCGCTCTCCCCTGCCAGCACCTGCTGCCTACAGACATTGATCACACCCACGCCACACTGACAGTGCGCTACTGGTCTTGCATGAACAAAGACCTTAAGTGGAAAAAAAAATGAAAATAAAAAACAAAACAAAAAATGGATTTCATGTTTTTGTTTGCATGTTTATTTCTGACCATGCATTCACAATGAAGGGGACTGTGGGGGCTGTCAAAAGTTTAAAAAGCTTAATTTGCACACCTCTCTGTTTCTCAGCCGATACAGTACATTTAAATTTTACATTTACAAACATTTCCATCAGGATTTGGCTCAACTTGTATCTGTATAAGCTGTACTCTGTTACTTTTATGTGCTTATTCATCTGTGGTGGCAAAATCATCCCTCAGACACGCCGCTATTGTTTCATTGATGCTCCAGAAAAGCAGCATCTTTATCACATAATAGAATTTGAATCCCCAGATTTTCACATCCTAGCTTCTTTACTGCCACTACTTATGTCTTTTTTATGTCGTTCTATATCTATGTCTTTTTTTGGGGGGCGGGGGTGACATGCAGGAAAGAGCCACAGGTCGGATTCGAACCCTGGGCTGCCACGGCAAGGACTGAGCCTTTGTACATGAGGCGGCTGCTCTACCGACTGAGCTAAACAACACCCCGCCACTACTTATGTCTGTCCAGCGCATCCAGTGTGTGCAACAGGTGTCAGATCACTTGTAAAGTGCAAAGTGAAATCTGAAATTTCTGGGATTAAGTAAATTCACAATCCCACTCATGTTTGCAATGACACAAATTTCTAAAAATATAGGTGTGCCTCGTCTAGATAAAGATGGTAATACAAATGTAATATTGTCTATTTACACCTCGACTGTGCCACTTCCGACATTCCTATAAATACTCTCCTAACTCATCCTCGTGCTTTGCACCCCTCCCGTTCTATATCTATCGCTCTTTCCTGCTTCTCATAGCATCCTGAGGGTGTCCGTTGTGCCCGGGTGCAACGGCTGATTCCCCACCGAAGCTTCCCCACAATGCAGCAACAGACCAAAGAAGTACAAGAGTTTACACTTCACTCACAATCTTTTCATTTTGTTCATAAATCATTTAAACATATCTTGTTGATGGTGTGGTCCTTGCTAGTTCTAGACCGCCAGGGGATAAATGTCATGGCTCAACATAGGACGTAGTTACGGAGAGTTTGCAGTTAACAGCAAGGCAACATGACAGAGAGGACAGCAGGTTGTGGAAGTTTGTAGACTGCAGAGAATACAGCTACGGATTACTTTTGATTTATGTGAGTGAAAACCAAGTTAAGTTGACGAAACTCAGGAGTGAATGCATAAAAAGAAAAAGCAGCGCCATAGTTGCTAAATCCACTCAAAATTGACCCAGAAACCAAAAGTAAGTTAATTTATTTCTACCTAATTAGTAAGCTAGTAATATCAACTCATTAAAAACAATGCAATGCTTTGAAAGGAAACACCAAAGCTGCGAAAACATGGACAATTACATAGAAATCTTAAGAGCCTCTGGCACAAGTTTCTCACTCTGCAACATAAAGTTTGGTTATCTCCAGTGGAGGATGATGATGGTGGTATCTGGCAGGAAGATCTACTCTGGGTGGGCGCGAGGCTTGGCCGATGCTGCTGCCACACCAGCCACAACAATACACTGTGGCAGAGCTGAACACACACTCTAATTGACTGCAGTATACAGTTTGCTGGATACAGAAAGGAAAACAGCTCAGGCGAGAATTATTATTATTGTGCCGGTTGCGGCGGTCTATTTGCATACACTAAATGAAATCCCCATCAGCCAGTCAGACATACTGTACCTCCGCTGGTGAAGGATTAATGCTCTTCATGCTACATTCACCACATTCAGCCACAAGCTGCTGCTCGGAGATGAAGCGTACTCTTACATGTAGGCTGTGAAAGACGGTCTTACAACTAAACACAACAGCCCTTTGGAGAAACCAGCTGAGCTCTGAAAAACTTAGACTCACACCTACATGTAATGTTACACATGAAAGCACTAATCCTGCAGTGCACGAACACAACAGCAAACATTCACGCAGGCACAGACGCACACAAGCGGGAACACAGAACAAATCAATCCCTCTGACAGATGCTGGTAATTAGAAATCATCACAAAGCTCTACTATTTGAGTAGTTAAATTATTTTCCTTTGGTGCGTCTTCAGGGCAGCCATATGGAAAGGTCATGTACATCACAGAGAGAGAGAGAAAACGATGCACACGCCCACTGCCGTGCAGGGAGACTGTGATGGTGTATCATCCTCATCTTTATGCACAATCTGTTTATTAAAGCCACCTGTCTCTCCCTGAAGCATTAAGCATAATAAACGTGTTTTGAGATGCAGCCCATGCAGCTGTAAGTCGAAGCAATAAAGCAAAAGGACTGCTGTTTGCAGATGCCCTGGTCCACAAGACAGCAATGTGCAACACAATGCAACATGTATCTAAAAAAAAGGGGACACAATATACACTTATAACGTGGTATCACAACAATCTCCCCGTGTTACACTGTAAAACTTAAATGCTCATTATTATTTTAACTCTCTCGACCCAGAGTGTCCGTTCCATATTTCACTTAAAATGATTCCAAGTGAATAAAAACATGGAAAATAAAGTCCTGAGCTTTGTATTGTAGATAGTTTAAGTAGTCATCAATAACCAGAACTGGAAATATGCATTATTATGTTTATATGTATGTACAACAAAGCCTCCTCCCCGGTTTGCAATCTTATGGAAGAGATTAAGATTCTAAGATTGTGTTGTGAGGCAGATCCTGACCCACCGTGCATAGTGGAAAGTGACGAAGACATTGTGAGTTCAAGTGTTTTACTCACATTACATCAGATAATCACCATCAGTAAGCTACAAATGCCACATATTTGGTATCAAATTAAAGAGGAATTTCCATTGCAACCATAGACTGTATAAAACATGGACAAAGTCTACGTGACGTCTTCTAAAGAGCCGTTGTGAAAGTTCAGAGTGTGGTGACTCTGCTGCCATCTTGGCGCTAATGCCTCCTCCGGCTAATCCAAAAATAGGCAAAGATGTGGAGTGTAGGTGGAGCTGAGGCAGGCTGAATAAAGCCTGTTTGCCTAATCAAACCACCTGTGATGGCAACCACCTGTCAGTCAAGTTCCAGGCTCTTAATTATGCTTAACTTAAAACCTTAATATAATTTAAACCGGTGGGTTACATATTCACCTCAGTACAGCTGTAACAAACAGGAAAATTAGCTAAAGACACCAGAACTATTTTTGTACCAGGCTGTAAACATGTTTATTTCAACTATAAAGTTGGACATTTTAATATGGGGGCTCATGGAGACTGAGTCGTTCTGTAGCCAGCCTCAAGTGGACGTTCAAGGAACTGGCACTTCTGTGTTGGCTTGTGAACCAACACATGCACACAGCCCATTTTCTGGTGCTCAGTCTTGTTTGTACCGTTGACAGCAGCGCTTATGTGTACGGAGACGTGTGAAGTGTGTGTTGACACCTTGGGAATAGTCCTAAACAAAACTGGGAGAGTGTATACTTCACAGATAAAAAGGCTCTTATAGATTCATGTGTCACTCAGCAGGACACCCTGAGAGTTACTCCATGTGCCAAACACGAATTAACACCAACACGACAACAAAGACCTGCTCATTTGAAAAAACACAACACATCCTTTAGCTAGAAGGCCCTTCTTCACAGAGTACATCGCTGCATAATTCCCCAATTTGCTGTTGCAGCAAAACACAGTATATTAACACTTGATTTTTTTTTTTGGGTTGGATTGCTTTCATCAACCCATTACCATACTCTTAGGAAGCATGTGGTTTTCACAGAAATAGTGTGTGAAAGTTTTTTTTTGCAATAAACAACAAGAACAAACACCTAACCTCTTTGCCAGACGCAATTTTGTACAAAATTACTGTTATAACTGTCCAGACAAAGAGACTTTCTGCTTCCTCAAAACATTATCCTCTTCTGTCTCACTAATTATCATCCGTGTGTTATCTGCTGTTTCCTGCATGGTCGTCACAAACGCTCGGCTAGCATTCAGCCATTTATCAGGTTAACTGACTAGTGTTGCTGGCTCACTTACTACAAAATCCTACTTTCTCTTTGGTTGACTCATGAGAGGATGTTGTTGAAGCGGAAAAAAAAACCCTGTTCAATTGTCATTTGTACTTATTTCTCCTGCTGGTTTCCAACCTAATACTGTACGTGCGTACTGGGCGGAGAAACGTGGCTGTCGCAGCTACATTCGTTTGTCTGTCTTGACATGTTTGTATTTATAATGCAAAAGTCTGGAAAAGCAGCCATTAATGCCATCTCTCATTGACATGCAAGTAACTACTTTCACTAATCGCACTGTATAAATGACATTTCAAGTAATGAATATGTTTGTGGGTCGTCTCATCAAACAAGTAAGTCAATTACTCCAATTAGACTTGTGACTGATGTAATGCAGGTATGAGTTATGTGTCGATTTAATAATTTAATAATTAGACCATCTTCTAGATCATTCTGACGGCATATGATTTTGTTTGCAGAACAATGACACAACCCAAGTGAAAACTGGTGCATTTTATATGTGCTCCTGTGTGCTGCTGCTTTTCTATCCACCATTCTATGCACACGGAAACAGCCTTAGTGAATAAATCATGACGTACACAAAGCGTGTGGCTTATCACTTGTCACCGAAGAGAAAAAAAAATGGCGTCAGGCGAAAACATCAGCTCGTTGGACCGACGAGAAGTAACCGTCCTCAGACTAATAAATCAAACAAACATAGAAGCACATATTTTCGTCATGTTTTCACTAGTTGGACAGAGAAATAGTCTTTCTACCTCTGTTGTGGAGAAATTCTGAATGATAGGAGCTTAAGAACCACAGCGGAGAAGTGGACCATACTGCAGGAATGATTTTCTACAATTTGATATGTTATTTCACCATGACTCAAGAGACCTTTGGAATCCATTACAACCACTCCGAATCCAAGAGTACGGCTGTACAGCCATCTTTAATATTACCATTAAGGGAAACATCCACTTAAACTGTGTGTACTTTATCTGAGATGCTCAATACATTTGTGCTCTGCCCACTTTGGCTCAACCGGCCTTTTGCCAGCTCCGTTAGAAAGAAAACTACTGCTTTTAATATCTTTTGTATTGAGGTTTATTTTCAAGCATTTTAATTTGTCTGTGTTTTCTCTTCTCCGTTTATGGATTTGTACTTTTATGATTGTCGAACACCAACACAAAACTGCCTACTGACTTCAAAACCAAACCACTTTAGACTATCTCTGCGGTGTGTAAACCCTCTTATCGAGAAGAAGTCTGCGTATGTACCATAAATATTTTGTTTTTCATCCATGAAGCTATTCTAGCATGTCGTTTTCTTCAGTACATTTACCAAACAACACCTCCTACGCCTGAACACCGCAGTCGATGTTTCGTGCAAAAGATTGGACTCTTACACTCATAGTTAAGTTCATCTCCACTAAATTATGGAAGCGTGGCAAAGGTTTATTAATAGAGAAATGTTAATTACATCTTGCTTGTGGTGGTCTATTGGTGACTCCCAATTAAAAGATTTAAATCGCTAATTGGATGAAGAACACAGAGTGTGTCTCGGTTTGCAAAAGGAGGAGAAAATCACAGGGACAAAACATTTGTGACGAGACAATGGGAGCTGGTGATTCTGCCTTTAAAGATGTTTGCATGGTGTTCAATCTGTACACATCACTTCTTCTTAATAACTGAGTTTGAATTTGACTCTGGAGGAATGTGCTGAAATTATATCTCTCCACTCGAAGTGAATGAATCAAACGGGACTGCTGATTTCGCATTTTGATTTAAAGGTTAAGCGAAAGCGTTTCACTCAGCCGAGCGATCCTGTTTGCAGCATTCATTACAACCTTTCACTTTTGCAAAAATAAAAGCAGCGCCTTGGATTTGTTGAGTGATATTTAGATATTCTGAGCTCCTGCTCTCACATAGGCAGAATGACATATGTAATATGCTGAAGCATTGAAAATCCTGAAGTTTGGATGATGGCAGTGCCAGGAATCAGTAAGCAGCTGCACTTTTGTGTACTTGTGTTTGTTGCTATAAGCAAATCTTAGCATGTTAAACTAAGATGGTGACCGTAGTAAATATTACACCTCCTAAACATCAGCATGTCAGGAATGCCATTGTGAGCATATAAGCATGATGAAATTAGCTTTTAGTTCAAAGCACCGCTGTAAGTAAAGCCTCACAGAGTCCATATACCACGGCTGGAGACTTTTAGACTTCTTGACATCCCTGTTACGTGTAATTGTTGTATTAATAGTATTTAAATGAGTATATTTAAATGTCGTCTTTTTGGCCCGCAAATCACAAAATTAGTGTTTCAGTCAGTGTGACTTGGGTCATCTTAAGAGATGTATAGTGAGCATACTAAAATGCTGCTATGATGAGAATTCTTTTTATCAATGGTCAGTTCAGTCAGTGGAGAGAGAGTGCACAGGAGTCCAAGATGATCTCATGCTCAAAGGTTTATTGAGGATTGGCGAGGGTGAATGGAGGATTTATCAAAACACTTGACGTCATGACAAGATGCTGCATCAATTCTGAAGAAGCTGTCCTCACTGAATCATCTATATAGCTTAAGAATAATGTACCTATCTGTCGTGTCGAGGGGGTGAGACAGCCCTATCCTCTGACCTCAGTTACCATAGAAATGATCAAAATGGCGCCTGCTTTCCTAAACATAAACAGCTCTTCTGTATCTGAAAGAGAAGAAATCAGTGTCCCGTAACAATCATGATTTAACACTGTCCCTACTCCGACTTCAAGACATATTCTTGAGCCTGTGTAACCCCCGTATGTGGCATCACATGATCCAGAAGTCTGTTTCTTTCTGTATGTTCCCTAACAAATCAAAAAACTATATAACATTTTGTCTAGCGCCTCTTTCTTTTAATGAAACATTCATCAGAGCATATGACATCAAAAACGTTTTAATCAGCAGTAAAACAGTTACACCAGTGAGATTAACAGTGTTGAACTCAGATCAAATAGTCCTAACACACTTTTAAGTTCTGCTTGGAAAGTGTAAGAAACGCATGGAGTCTCCTAAATCTTTTATCTGACAGAGTAGCAGAACAAATATCCGGGTGTGGGAGTGAGGGTAGCAGCATCTATGCTGGAGTAAACTCTGCTGAAAGTTTATTGATTTCTTTCACCTTGTTTTCAATTTTTTTGGTGCTGGCTTGCGACTTAAAAAAATCACTGAAAAAACTGCTAAAAACTACATCGTAACTATTAAGCTGAGTTACTCGCAGTGTGAATGTGGGGTCATAAACAGAGGCTCATAATTGAATATAAAGTTAGGACTTCCACTTTACTTTCTCGTTCCATGCATCATCAACACTTTGTTTTGACACGGGAAGCACGTGAGTCAGATCTTTCTCTATTTACGTCTTAAACTTTGACATCCAACAGCGGCAAAAGGCTCGCGTGCGTTCCTTGTGAGCATCTCATTAAGGGTAGTATGTGTGGGTTTCACACCGCGTGGCTGGATCTCAAGCTGTGAAGGTGAGAAAACCTCTGATTAGCCTCACCGTGCGGCTGCTGGATGGCATATCAGAGCAAACACCCATGCTCCCATGGGTCACAGTGAGTAGGTTATTGCTACATGCTAGATTTTTCAAAGAGGACAAATGAGACAAAGAATGGCAATCAAGCGATCATGTAGGAGATCCAGGATAAAAGGGACTTGAAGAGAAGCCATGCAGTGACACGATTTAGTCTGGAGTAATTGAACACAGAGAGAGATAGAAGGAAAAATATGTACTAAGTAGGTGGTGGACCTGCAGAGGTTGAGGAGCTGGTATTTCAAACAGTGATGAGGATGTTTTCAATCTAATGTATGCTCACCAATGCAGGAGCTCCCATCGAGCAGGTAGGAGCCATTGTCATGGAAACCACTTCTGCATTCACAGTGGTACCAGCCGGGCAGGTTGACACAGCGGGAGTGGTTGTGGCACTCAATCAGGCCCTCTGCACACTCGTCGATATCTGAGGACACAAACACACACTGTAGCGTCAGCATCAGTCGAAATTATTTTCCTTGCAACAAACATTCAGCTCATTTGTATCTTTTTTTTTTCTTCCATCCCATGGCCCGTTCTTTGATCTGTGCCAGTTGCAACAGTGGAGGTTGATCTAATCAGAACAAAACCGCCACCACAACAGCAGAGCTGGGGACAGCTCGGCTGCCCACATTACACAGCCAACATCGCCACAGCCGCAGCAGGGATCAAAGTCTTTTTAGAAATCACGCCATTTTGCAGAGTTATTTCCTTCCGTGCACTTCCCTGTTTCGTCTCCTCACTCATTCCGCCGTTGCTACTCGGCTCGCTTTGTCTCTGGCATGCGGCGTGCATACACATGCCCAGCCCAGAGGCGTTAGGTCTTCGCTCCTTTCTCCGGAGAGTAAATCTCTCTCTCTCATCCATTATGTATGATGTGAGCCCTGCTCCTCATCTGCAGCTCCTCTCGCTCCTGGCTGTACGACTCGACCTGTGCACACACCCTGTTGGTTAAAGTGTGACCTTCAGTCACACCTTCAATCGCTTAAACGCGAACCATAGCAAACAAATAAAGGTAGCGAGGGACTGCTTGTTAACTGTCATGTCTGACCCGATGTACTGTATCTCATATTGTCACTAACTGCAGCAGTTTGGAGCTTGACCAGCAGGCATTTTTCATATTATGTAATGGATATTACGAGGGTTTGCACAAAAAAGCAAAGGTTGGATCCACGATGGCTGTCAAACATGAAAATCCACAGACTTGTCGGTTCACCACTCAATGAAATCAGTACAAATCAACGACCTAAGTAAAGTGACATCTTGCTTATGACAAAGATTGATTTGGGCACTGTAAAATCACTGCTTGAAAAGCTGCCAAATCTAGTTTCCTGTGGCTGCATAATCATAATTGTGAATGACAATGAATACTTATTTGCCTTATTTAAAATCTGGTGTTAAATGAGAATATCAGTTCCGGTCTCTGGAGCTCTGCTGTAGGAGCGGAACACCATTCTTCCAAAAGATTGGTGTGTTGATGATGGTCGTAGAAAGTGCTGTCTAACACATCCTTCCACAATCTCCAGGCCATAGCATATGATTCATACTCATCAAACCATTCAGTGACACCACTATGGATGGGTGTAAGAGACCATCAGGATAGAAATGTTTCATCGTAGGGTAAAGGTGATCACTCTGCATGCCTGCAGGAACGCAGAGCTAACAGTACCCCTCACTGTAGGGGTCAAGCATCTAGGCCTGTAGAAATGCACTCACCCGGTTGGTCAAGAACATTGTGAAGGATGACTCATCTGACCATATCACTTTTATCCACCAATCTGCAGACCAGTGTCGACGGTTTTTGCACCATTGGACTCTCAAATGTGCATTTATCTTTGTAATGACAGGTTTATGCACTGCAAACCTACTATAATAACCTCTCTGTCCTTGCTGATAGTCTGATCATGTCCTGCATTGACATTCTCAGTCACCTGAGGAAGAGTTGCTCTTCTGTTTCTCCTTACATATAGCACTAATGCCCAGGCATCGAATGTACTCTGTCGGCCACCCTGATTCCCTTTCTATAGATCTAAATGCAAATATCACTGTTCCAATTGAAGCATTAGTCAGTTGAGCAGTCTTTGTAAGTGACGCTCCTGCAAACCAGTCCTGCTCAGCATTTTTATACCTGCCCTAAAGCATGAAGAATTGGATGTTAAATTGCGTAACTGTAGCATGCAGTGCATCTGAACCTGTAGTTCCATTTGAGTAAACAACACAGTATTAAACACTATTCATGCAATTCAGGTGCATCTTTTCACTGTGTATCTAATTTCTTGTTTGCATTTACATTGGATTTTTCCAATACCGGATAGCTATCTGATCTACCCAAGATGCTAGAGGCCTGATATATATACAGTACAGACCAAAAGTTTGGACACACTTTCTCATTTAAGAGAATGGGAAAGTGTGTCCAAACTTTTGGTCTGTACTGTATAAAAAGTGTTGATCTAATAAAACTCCTGGTAAGAGAGCAAACAGACATATTTCCCAAAATGCTGGGATATTCCTTTCCTTAATTTTTTAAGGTGTCATTTTTACTGTATTCTACAATATTTCTATATTGTAAAGACACGTCTAAATAATTAATCACACTGAATATTAAACTGGTCTTGCAACCATTTTATATGTTGCTCCAGCCTTCTTGTAATAGTCAAAGTTGAGACGTTTGACCCTGTGTTAAGAACACACACACACAGACATACATATTTATCTCCATACAGATAAAAGAGAGTCTCAAGGCGAGACGTTTAGCAGTGTGTGCTATGGATTTTTTTCGTTAGCCTGGTGCGCTGTAGGTAATAAGACGTGACAGCTGCTGGGAGGTCTGCCCTCTGTCAGCCTCTCCGGTCAAAGATCCAGTCAGAGCTACAGCAAGAGATTCCATCTCTGACGTCCCACTGAAACGTGCCAATATTAGAGGTGACTGGTGGTCAAGAGTAGCTAACGCTTTAACAAAAGAGCAGCGTATGTGCAACGTGCCGGGCTTGAACTGCACGCTAGAGGTGTAATCATTCAATCCATCCATGAGAGATGTGTTCAGAACCTTTGACTGGTACTGTGTATGTTGTGTTCAGTATGAAATCTCATGCATGCAATCTCACCTCCCTGTTCTGCATGAACAAATAAACAATGTTCACGGTCATTGTAAGGAAGAAAAGCAATAACTCCTAATGTGAACATGTACAGCGCACGAACAGGCAGCACTGCTGCCAACATATCTAATAACAGCACTCCTGCTCTCCTCTCCAACATTTTGGCCCATAATTTATAAAAAGTGACTCATTTTAAGAGGTTTTTCACTGCTGCTACAAAACACTACACCTTTAATTGTGAGGTATAAGAGGTGCTGCAATTCTTCTTTCATCTTCTGAGACAAATGCTCATTTTCTTGTCTGTAAAAAATTCTGAATTTCAACATTTATTTCTCTGCTTCTCCCTTTTTTAACATGTTTATCTCTCTTTCTGTAATTTACTGCTTTAATTACATGAAACAGAGGACAGCGACATGTTTTTCAATGTTTTGACTCTGCACTCCACAGGACCGAATTTGAAATAATGACTATGAAATTAAAACGGCTGCAAGGGTGCGTGAAGGTGTTTAAATCAGTGTAGGAGCAGTGTATTTTAGGTCAGTGCAGCAGAATAATGAGCCGAACATACAGACATGGCAAAGAGGAAAACTTGATGCCGCTTCTCATTTTGGAGAAAAAAGTTAAATAAACTTGGAAGATCAACGGCTTCCTCTCCTGCCGACTTTCTGGTTCTCTCTGTTCCCCTAAAGGTTAGCACTCTCAAGATGGTTTGCGATTGGTAAATGGCGTGAATTTGCGCGTGAACATCACTTCTGATAATGCTGGTGTGACTGAGCTCTGAAGTCTCAAACAGGCAGGGAGAGGATGGCTGCAGTAGATGCAAGAATATCACTGAGGAAGATACCAAAAAACTTTCAATCTGAAACTAAATTCTAAATATAATAGAACTGAAAAATATTTTGAACATACTATTGAAGTTCACCTTACTGTAACCTATCCGTTAAAGCAACATTATGTAACTTTTCTGCCATAAAATAACAGATTTTGAATCATTTTGATGTTATACTATGGCAGTTTTATTTCACTAATTTTGGTGACTAACTATAAAACTATAGGTGTTTTTAGCTTATATTAGCTAATGTTAGCTCATGTTGTCGTGCCAGAACCAGAGCTGGGCAAGCGGGCAATGTAACTGGGATCTGCAGCCTCGATGGACATCATGACACAGGCTAAGGAACTGAAGTGGAAGTTGACAGAAAATGTGAGAAAATGAGAAAGTGACTGAGCAAAGGCCGCTGGACAAGAGTAAATCTGGGACTGGCTTATAGTTGTTGGCGAGAAATTTGTGAATTAAAAGGTTGAAAGACAGACGCCGAGCTGGGCTTCTTGCTGTTGGACTAGTAAGTAATATTAGCTGGCTGCTATGTCTTGTTTTGTTGTACTTGCTTGATGTTTGGCTGTTAGCAAAGTTGACGGCTCTCTAACTTTTGGTCATAAGTAATATAATCCTAACAAATACATGTGTTCAACTGTCCATATTAACAATATATTGCACCCTAAAACTAGGGGGTTAATTTGCATAAACACAAATTGCAGCGTTGCTTTAAATGTTGGTTCCCTAAAATTTTCACAACTTTGTGAAAGAACTGTCTGTTCATCTGCTTTGGATGGAAAGATTAGTAATCTAAAATGAGTAATAAAGTTTATTGTGTAGTTTCATTTTGAATTAAACGTGCTGCAGTTACAGAGTGAGAACAAGAAAAAAATGGGTAACTTCTACCTGCACTGCATCACCTTGGTGACCTTTGTGATATTTGCATCCATATTATAATTCATTAGTAATTAGTTCAAAAATAGAACAGCTATCTGCTTGCATCCCAGCTATGTTTCCATCATCTTTCTATAATTCAAGGCACTTCACTCATTAGAGCTCTCATACCTTTAATTATCTTAGTGCTCTATTCAGCACCCCCTCCCCACACACACACATACACATACTCCCCCATAGTGTACAATTTGTTTTTCATTAACTGCAATAAACTCATTACCTTCCATATTTAGCAGCTTTATGCGCAGCTGACACATTTTTTCATCAAGGTGTTGCAATGAGGAGAGCACAAAGAGAACAATAACAACATGATGGAAACTGTCGCTGCCGTCGTTGCCTTTCAGAAAGCACCTGTACATTATGCAGTGTTATTTTGTTCTCGCGTGCTGTGCCAACAACATTAAGTGCTGTCAGAAATCCTCTAGTTTCCATCATGTCAACTCCTCAGGCTGATTTGTGTGTCATTACGAAGATGTTGTAGTATCAAAAATGAGTTTTGAATTGAAGCAAACAAGTGCACTTTAATGCGAGCTCGGATTCATTCCCACATGCTGCAGAATGAACAAAGACTATGTTCCTTACGACTCCTTATATAGCAAGTTTATGCTGTATCAGTATCTGTTCTAGACATGGTGGCTCCTAACTATTAATACATATGTCCTAGGTCATAGGTTACATAGTACAGCAAAACACGTCATACATCAAGTAAGAAAACATTCATTAATTAGCTGTTTCCTGCCTCTGGAATGTTGTAAGATATTGTAATATGAATTTTCCCAC
The DNA here is from genome assembly GCA_946959425.1 of Argyrosomus regius. NCBI lineage: Eukaryota > Metazoa > Chordata > Actinopteri > Sciaenidae > Argyrosomus > Argyrosomus regius. The sequence goes on from OX336882.1 coordinate 29,860,881, forward strand.
TGATCAATATAGTCTTACCTTAATATTTTATTATTATTATCCAAATTGGAAGGGGTTCATCCTCATGGAGCATGAATGTGCTCCATAAATTTCATGGAAAACATTACATTGTGACATTTTCCTAGATGAAACTTAAATTTAGGTCCAATGGCAGTACAACAGCAAAGGTCCGGGGGCCACAAAACACTTTAATATTTCTCCTCTTGGGACTATGAATATTAATGTGAATCAAATTAGTGTTCCTTTGTCTGAAGCCTAAATATATGCAGTTTAAATTGTAGTTTTCATGATGGATTGCTCAGGACCAATGTGTTGGATGGAACAACTAACCTCACCAACCTTAGAATTAGAATATATTTGATATATTTTGGATCGTGTCTCGACATTAATAAGGTCCTGGAGTTTTGAAGAAGGTCAGCAGCACCACACACATTTCTTAAGATGGACCCACAAGGTGAAACTGAAAAGCTGAATTGGAAAAGATTACCTGTCTGATCTGAGATTTGTGATACTCCACAGCATCTGTTGTAAACACAGAAATACTTAATTCCACCAGGACTTTGAATCTCTTTTTATGGAGACCACATGTTGTTTAAAACCCCATTCATCACCTGCCTAGTAAGACCTTTTTATTTAGATGTAATAAAAGCTCATTTCATTCGCACACAGTCAATAATTCCTACCTCAATAGTCTTATGAAGCTATTTGTTAGCTAGTGTGAGTAGACAAGTGTGTGTTTGTGTGTGTGAACAGCCCTCCATGCTCTTGGCAGTGAAGTGGACAGGTGACCTTCCTGTGGTATAAAGTACAATATGCTAGAGTACACACACACATATACACTCCATCAATCTTTGTTACAGCCACAGGAAGTAAAGCAGCCAGCAGCCAGCATCTCACATTTCCCTCTGTTTCCTACCATTACAGTGCAAACGAGAGCACTTAGTACTTTCTGCAGGGCTTCACTTCTGCCCCGTCTGTGGATTTCCCCCGACGGGGATACGTGAAGACATTATGACAGCCCAGACTGTGAAGAGCTGTGAGTTTTAGCTCACCGAGGAAATGGGAATTAATCCACACATTTAAAATAATCCCCACGCTCTCGGGAGGATCCTCTGGCCTGCTGAGCTTTACATAATTACACTTATTTCAGCCCTACTAACCTACTGAAACAACATCACGGAAAAATGTCACACGGAGCATTTACAGTAATGTGTCCTCCGACAGATACAACAACCACAGTTTGTTTGTTGCTACCTGATAGTCTGTGACCACTAAATGTCCATAAAATTAACAGCCTGTTGGATTAAAGAAGCAGTTAGAAGTGACCACAGACCACAGCCAAGCACTAATGAACACGTGCAGAGCTGTAAATATCACTGCTGATATCTTCACTAACTTTTCTTATAATTGTGCTTGACAAAATATCTGCTTGCTACACTAACTTGCTCTTGATATTATATATCTACAGAGCAAGAAGCCAATTAGGTGTGTGTAGGTTCTTATAGGTTGCAAGCATATATTTGGTGATTTTATGGTCAAAAACAAGTTTTTTAGGCATCTAGGTAACATAACAGCTGTTCCAACAGCATTTAAACGACTATACTTAATTGTTAAATGAATATATATTCCAACACAATCCCTGAACTGCTCTTGACAACTTAGCATATACAAAACTATGTAACATGGATGTCTAAATGATGTTCCCTTTCAAACAAATCTATGCAAGACAGTCGTCCAGGTTATCTTTCTTTGAGAAGAGTTAAATCTGGGACATTTCACCTCTCATCCAAGAGGCTGAAGAAGCCTTTTGGATGTGAGGTGACACGTCGTGCTTATAGATCTGTGAAGACATTTCGTCTATCTACAACCAAGTCCAGTTGCCCAAAATTGAACTCTTAGACTGCCCCAGATTTAACTCTCTCCAACTTCGACCACAAAATATCTTTTGACCTGAAAATCATCAAATCTGCGCTGGCTGGAATTTTCAGCTAATTCCAAGAAAAGACCAAAACCAACAATTTTTCATGCTCCTGAAAAAGTATTAGCCGTGGAGCCGAAGACATTCAAAAAGTGTTTTAATGTTTAGAGCAATAGGGCCTGATATGCAATCTATAATGCATGGTCAAGGATGCAAGGCTCAAAGGCATTTAAGGTGTGTCAAACACGTTTTTAATAATTAAAGGCGCTAAGTAAGGCACAAAGAGATTATATTGAGTCTTTTAATTAATCATAGGTGTGTTTTGAGTGTCATCTCCCATTCCCTTTAAAGGCAGGTGTGCCTGCTGAAAACCAAGGGAAAGAATCTGACACTGTGGACAGCAAACAAGCACATTAGTACTGATGTTTCTTCCCAGATACATTCAGTCACACCTGAAGATTTATATGCTAATCACATTTCAGACATGTCTTGTCACAAGCTGTATCATGATGGACATTTCAGTAGATTACGTTATGATTATGTGCAATACAAATGCAGTGATATTCAACTGCTTTCTGCTGCTTCACGATAGCACCAACATGACCGACCACACCTCATTTGATGAAGAAGACCAACACGCCCATGGGCGCGCAGATGGCTGCAAGCACATTTTCTACTTACACAATGTGGGCGTTGGGCGTGAAAATGACAAGCGTGTCAGTCGGAAAATAGCACTGACACTTGCGGTGTGCGCTGTGTGCCGCTTTACACTGGGTGTTAGATAAGGCTGACAGTGTTGCAATGGGTGACATAATCCTTCATCACAATGAACATGGATAGTTTCGTCGACTGTGAAGTGATCAACTACTAGTTTGACATCAATGGAAAACATTAGTGTTCAAATCTTTAGTCCTTATTCTGTGCAATCGAAAGTTTAGCTCTTACTTTGGTAGCAAGGTGTATCGATCCACTGCAGCTCTGCCAGCAGATTAAGATCCAAGAAACATAAAACGGTATTGTCATTCTAAAATGTATGTAAGGAAATGTTTCCACCTTGGTTTGTCTGTTTCCCATGTCTTCCACTGGAGTTACACTGGGTAGATATCACTTCATGCTGGTAAAGAAGGGTGAAAGGATTACAGCAACCATTGAACGTATAGATCAATATTGTACCAAGACTAGCACAGTCTTAGAGGTCCCACAGTTTTCCCATTGTTCCTGACAATGCTGCCTCAAGTCTTATTGCTTGCATCCACTTTTGTCTTCTTATAGGTTCAGTTTTTAGTTTCAGCAGCTTATAAAAACTTAGGTCTGGTTTCCTTATCCTGTGGGTAGTGCATCCCACCCCACAGCAGCTTTTAGGCATTTTCCTGTTGTGTGATACGAGACAGGAGTGACAAGGAGGCATCTTCAGGCAATACAAAGTCAATGAAAAGTGTTTTCCTCTCCGGTGTGGAGCAGGACTGAATTGCGCTCTGTCTCTATATGCACACACATCACAGAAAGTTTTGCTGTCCATATTCTGACATATCCTGAACAGTCGCGCTGAGGCAAATTTGTGCTGCTTTGTGTTTTACAAAAGGGGTCAGCTCTAACTCAAGCACACACTCTGTAGTACAGTATAACTGCAAAGAAGTAATATGTACTTCACAATGTGTGAACTGGGAGTTCACTGCAAGTTCAGTGGTTCAGTTTTTGATCCTTTGGAGTAAAGCGCTTCAGAAAATAAGCCACATGGATCCAGCAGTGGATCTATGACAGCTATATGAACCTACTGGAGAAAGACAGGCAACCCTGAGGAATGGATCAACATGGGAGGAGATGAAAAGATCAGCAGAAGGTTCGACTCCACCCTCGGCTTCATATTGCGGTGCTAGTATGATCCCATTGGGTTATAGTATACACCACAGAGGACAGAAGTCAGTGGAGCAACGATGTGTTGTGAGAGGGCAGGAAGTGATGACAGAAGATGGACTGAATGTACATGAGAGACACATACAGACAAACAGTGAGAGAGTTTGACAGAAGTAGAGACAGGTTGAGATACGGACACAAAGAACATGTCGTGCATGGAGTTAAAATAAGAGCCTTCTGTACAGTTTGTACAAATTACCCTTGGCAACTCTTCAAGGGGAACTCCATCAACGCCGATTTAAATCAACATTGCGGAACTTTTCTACCATAAAAAAACAGATTTAAATCATTTTGATGCTACATTGATGTGCAATCAGGCGGATTGTGTTTCTTTTATTCCCACTCTTAGCCCCGTACATCTGTTTCTGCACTATGTAACTTCGGGTACAATCACCAGCGAAATGTACGTAACGCTTTACAGCATTAAGTCACACACCATCAGCTATGTCACTAATTTGAGTGAAACTAGATAATATCTTATTAGGAAAATGATTTTTGCTTTCACACTGATGTCCTCCAGCTGCTGTGCATCAACTCTGCTGCGAACTATAGCTGCTGTTAGCTACATTTAGCTCAGTTTGTTAGCCAGGCTGCCCGGACTGTGAGCTCAGAGCACCGGGGGAGTGTTACGGTTAACCACAGGTGGTTTGGACCACCAGGAAGAGGAAGTTTTCAGACCTGATGGGGGAATGCTGACAGGGAGTGGAGCCAATGTTGTGCCAGAACAGGAGCTGGGCAAGCAGGCAATGTAAACGCACACAACAGTTTCTTAGGACATGATGACAGAACCGAAAAAAAAACGGAGGGAATGTTGACAGAAGAGAAAAAAAAAGACTGATTGACTGATTGGAGTAGATCTGGGACTGACTTTTTGTTGTTGGCGAGAGCTTGGTGGAATAAAAGGCTGAAAGACAGACGCTGAGCTGGGCTTCTTACTGTTGGACTAGTAAGTAATATTAGCTGACTGCTATGTCTTTGCTTGTTGTCTGGCTAAACATCAAACTTAAGTAAAGTTGTCACTGCCATATTTTTATTACACTGGTATTTGCAACAAACTAAACTTCTTATGCAAAAGAATATAAAATGTGATCTGTCCAAATGTTCAGGATTTTGTTCTTAGGTTATCTCTATTATCTCTCACTGCCTTGTAGCAAATTGCTAAAGTGAACTGTAGTGTCTTTAATGGCTCAGATGTAAGCTTACAGCATCTGCAAATATGTACAGAGAGAAAAAGAGAGAAAATTTGTTTGACATCCAGAGATACCTCCCCTCACCCCCTCCAAAGTGGTTCAAAGGGAAGCAACAGAATCATTTTGCAGATGCAATATAGTAATTTTTCAAACCAATCCTGCATGTTGTTAGTCATCAAAATTCAATTTAACAGACACAAATGTAAAGTCTGTGCCAGGCTGCAACAGCGAAATGTTACGTTTGGATATAACATTTCATTTTCAGACAACCACACTGGCAAATTAGCTTCACACATTAATTAATTGATAGATATTTGAAGCTACTTGTTGAAAGGTTAATCAGTTGACTGATTGGCAGCTTTTATAAAACATGTTACACACTGATTGCCTTTGATTACCTGTCAACAGTTCAAATGCTCAGACCTGAGAGTTTATCAGAACTTGTCTGAGTGTCAAGGTAATTTTTCCTTCCACAACAAAAAAAGCATTATGACAGAAAAAGACGCTTTCATGTTCAACTTGATGATTATGGATCATTTGATAAAGGTAATATGTGTACTTCTCCTTCATGCACTCGCACACACACACCTCTGAAATTTCTCATAGAGATCAGAGGATGCACAGGTCATCTCAAGTTGAGTAACTTGCAGAAACTTCTGCAGATATATGAATTTGGATTCAGATGCATGAGGAAACTCAAAGTAGCTAACATCTCAGAAAGCACTTTGTTCATACCGTCAACACAGACAGAGACAGGGAATGTATTCCAGGGAGACTATAGAGCAGATGACCCCTGTAATCTTCCTCTGCTTTACAATATAACACCCTATTAGGACGGACAGTAGCACACGAGGTCTAAGTGATTGTATAGCTACATGTAGAGTCATTTCACCAGTAATGGGCACATGTGTAACCAGGTGTCTAAAGGGAAACCATGGCAACACGCTGTGAATAGCTGACCTGTGAATGTGATACTACTGATATGAGAGCGGGTTGATCACTTCTGTAAAATGAGACTGCAGAGACAGAAAGTTTAATTACAGAGGAGAGGAGAGGAGAGGAGAGGAGAGGAGAGGAGAGGAGAGGAGAGGAGAGGAGAGGAGAGAGGAAGAGAAATGAGCAGAAAACAGGGAGGAGATGGAGGAGGACGGGAGGAGATGGGGGTAGGAGGAGAAAAGGGAGTTGAGAAAGGGGGAAAATGGGGAAAAAGCAGAGTAGGATGGGATAGAGGAGAGGAAAGAGGAGCGAAAAAAGGAATGAGAAAAGGGTAAGAAGTTGAGATAACTGAGAGATCAAGAAAAGATAGGAAGGGGGGAGGAAAGGAGTAGCAGGAAGGAACAGAGGAGAATACATGACAGGAAGGAAGGGGAGAGAAAGATAGGAGGAAGAGATGGGAGGAAATGGGAGGATGGGAAATGAAGAAAGGAGGAGAAAATGGAGGAGAGTGGAGAAGAATTAGCTGTCCTTCTCTACAGCTCTCCTGGGATCGTCAATCTCTGCACAGGCCAATTTAAACAGGGATTTAGAGATGGAGTTTGTGTGTGTGTGTGTTAGAGAGAGAAAGAGTAACAGAAGAAACAAAGAGAGACGAGAGATGACTGCTGATCCCTCAGACCGACCTAATGACCATTCCTCTGATGTCACTTCTGGACCTTGATAAAAACAATATGATGCTCCAGCTGAGCTTTAATTAGGAAGGACAACTGAACAAGCCAGACAGGCGAGGGGGGTTCAGGCGGGTTCGTCAGGTCTTACCTGTCTCACAGCGACGTCCTGTGAATCCTGAGGGACAGACACACGTGTTGGGTGACACACAGGTCCCTCCACTCCTGCATCCCTCCTCACAGAAGGCTAGAAAGAGAGAAAAAAAATAGATCTATTAGTTCGTCTTCATATCCTGGATATCACAGCAGCAGCAGCAGTGCAAAAAAGGCTTTGAATCTCTGCCGCTTAAGGTTTCATGAAGACATTACAATGTGCAAAGTGGTTCCCCTGGCTATATTTTTAACAGTTTTGGGAGGAAACACTGACACATTTGTCATACACATGGGTTTTTAAATGCTGTTTTTATGTTTGGATGTGTGAGTAGTCAGGATGTGCTATGCCACTGAGCAACCTGATGAAATATTATCAAAAGTGGCACTTCACCAGAAAAAATATATAAAAAGATTGCCACAGTTTTATTACCGACATCACCTCATCCACTGCTCAGAACTGAAGCCCGTCCTCCTCAAATTCATTTTGCTTTATTGAAAGTGTCAGACGTGGAATTTGTCTTTCGTGTGGTTATCACATAGAGGACGGTTCCTCCATGAATACAAGAGTTAAGTAATGGAGATAAAAAGGCACCATGGGTAAAAGTGTCTCAGGGTGAGACTGAGAACAGTGCTGCCTTTACACTAATCAATATTTCAAAATAAAACTCACTCAAATCACTCAAATGAGGTTAATTTGAAGCAGAAAATGAAACATTTTAGCTCATTGTTTTTATTATATACTGTACAGTATGGCTCAGTAAAGTCACAATAAATATGTGTGTGTTGTGTTGAGAGAAAGTGTAAAAGAGTTGTATGAAGGGTCTTTTAGGCAGATCACATGTCGCTGATTGGATAGAAGGGAGTGGATTGGGATCGGGCCACCAAATTACATTGGTCCTAATGTGAACCCTACCTGTCCTGCACAACAACAGCAGCAGACAACGTTAACAAAGTGAAACGTCTAGCAGATGAAGAGCACTTTTTATTGGGTGGAGACAAAACCAGAGATAAATATTGGCCTTAAAGTAGATTCGACTCCAAATGATGAATTGATGATGTTATACTTTAATTTTCAATGTGAAGAAATAATCTTCTCTTTTGTAGAGAATTACTAACATCAAAGTGACTTTGTGTATCTTATATATGGCACAAGGTTTTGTTTCATCGATTGGAAACAATGCTTAAAATAACAGTTGTGAAGCTTCGGTCACTCGTTGCTTCTACTGCAAAACTGAACTAAATATTGTTGCTGTTTTTTTTTTTAATTTATTGGTTTTCTTCTAAAAGCTCCATAGTACTGGTTACGAGAATGTAACAGATTTTTATTGTGGATACTCAGCTTGGCTTCAAGGTAAGTGGACTGCTTTTATATAGCACATTCATCCTGAGAACAGTGTGAGCACTTTAAAACGCCTCACATTCACCCACACACACATTCAAACACTGATTGTAGCACAGCTGCCATGCAAGGAGCTAAACTCATGAGCGGATCTGAGGTTCAGTCTCAAGGACGACCTGCTCTACCACCTGAGTACACTTGAAAGAAATGTGATAAAATCCTAGAATGCAAGTGTAAGGCAGCAAGCCTTACACTTTTATAACTGTAGTGTTGCTGGTAAGAGCTCCAAAGTTCTCACATATAAACAGACATTACATTGAATTGCTAACGCTGATCATTTGTCAGTGCCTTCCAAAATTATAAAACTGTTTCACAAATGACCTGGCACCACTTGAGTCAAAGCCTGGTTTTAGCAATTAATACTTTTAAGTTATAGTTAGAAAAAGATCACCTTCATAGGTTTAAATAAGCCAGTCTTCAGGGTAGAAGGGGCGCTAACAGTGCCGATTCTCAAAGTTCCAAAACTCAACACATACAAGAATGTGCCACAGTGAAACTTTTTATGTTGTTGCAAATAGATGGGCCATTCCACCGGAAACAAATGGTCAAAAACTGTTATAAATGCTGGCAACCAAGCCCTGAAATGGTCAAAAACTGTTATAAATGCTGGCAACCAAGCCCTGAAAGGTATAACTCCATCACAATGTTTTTGCCTTGCTACTGCTACTGGGGACATTCATTATTTGCCCCACTAATGGTCACTTGTCTGGTGTTGAGGACAGTCCCAAAAACAGGACTAAAGGGCTGCCCACACCAAGAATGATTACAACAAAAACTATATATATAGTGTTCTAACTCGAGTTGACAGCAGAGTCAACACCACACATATAATGACAGTGGCAAACAATGTTGTTGGGATTATTTTTAGAACGATTCTGTGGAATACAACTTATGTATAATGCCAAACCGTCTTTGGCACTGATGGGACCTTATTTTGGTTCTCACTGTTGTTCTTTTAGTTTAATCAAAGTTAACTTCTCTCATCTTTGAAGGCTTTCGTGAACCTGCATCCTCCTGGTTTTCTTTTTTATTTCTCTGAGTAATGTACAGGTGATCAATATATAATTTCCTAAGCTACCAGTGGTGTAGTGCAGGGTATACACAGGGTACACAGCCTTGGGTATACCCACTTCTACAACCCCCTTTTCTGAGGATAGCAAAGGCATAGTTCTCAAATTTTGGATGGAGTAAGGAATACAGAATACTTCACTCAAAATTCACAATTATGTAATTGTCGCACACGTCTGTGGACCAGTATTTATTACCAAATCCGCACCTCTTCTGAGAGTAATGCTGGTTTCATAACGATCCTTACACCTTGAGGTCAAGCAGCACAAGCTAAGTGACAAGGACAGTGACAAAGGCCCATTTTTGGGTGGGCTAAATATGCAAGAGTTTATATGTCACTGTTGTTAACACAGGACATTCATCCTTTGCTGGATATATATATTTGTATATATAAATTAAGAGAATACCCATTTCTCCAGGTGCCACTTCACTACGCTGAATTGAAGAGAGCATGCTTGCTCACATTGTTATCCTTACACTTCTTGTTTTTGGGTTAGATGGCCCACGAGTACAGCTCAAATCTGGCTGAGTGGGGAAATGAATTTAATCCAAGGTTAAAATTTTTTAACGTTGACCGCGCATAATTACTCCACCATCAGTCAGGTTTAGATTATGTTTGGTTAGATATTATTATTGATTGTCTACAGAGTTGCCTGCATCATTCATGGGGTGACATTTCACTGGTCTACTTTGCAGGTACTTGAAAATCTTATCACCGTGTGTGTGTGTGTACGCATGTGTGCAACCATCCCGCCGCCTTTTGCTGGAAGCAGGCTGGCAGTGCAGATGAGTGCGATTTGTTCTGTGAGCGCACGGGGTGTGATGCATCAACGTGGCTGAGACAAACAACACAAAGGACAGGAAGCAGGCTGAAGAGAGCTGGCAGACAAAATCCAGCAAACAAAAGGAAGAAAGAGTGTGAGCAGAGACAGTGACAAAGTTAGTCAATGCTCAAAGCGAGGGGGATTAAACCAAAACGGAGGCAGGCTTAATTGACCAAGTTCATTAAAGAGAAATTACTTGAGTATTTCTAAGGTTAATTAATGACATTATTTGAAAGATGAGCCTTAATGGGCTGAAATATCTATTTATAGTCACATACATAGAGTGTGTGAGTGTAATATCCATGCGTATATGTGTAATGTATGTAGATGTATGGCAGCTTGTCAGTTTGGTTTATGAATCTAAAGATACATCATTTATCCGTGTAAATTATCACCGTGTGGTTTAAAAAAAAAAGAGCTAAATATACAAACGAATGCATAAGTGCAATAAATAAAAGCACAGTCTCATGCCAGAAGCTATTAGAGCTATTAATTTGACTGGTTCCACGATTTAAGAAGTTCTATCAGGCCCTCATTAAGAGCGTGATTGCCTCTGTACTAATAAACCTCACACTTAAAAATTAATTACACTTATATTGACTCAATCTATCTCCAGCTCTAATTATCATTTCACCACCATCATAATGCCGGCAGCCTGTCGAACTAATGACTTCCAAAGATGAGGGGGCTTCACTTGGGGTGGGTGTGTTGCACATTTTTTTAAAACACGCATTTTTGCGATCAAAGCGCGTGGCAATGATTCTCTTTCCAAATGACAAGACCCAGTTTCCAGTCGCCTCCAGTATTTTATTCTTGTCTGAGTGGAAAAATAAACCTGAAGCACCATAAATTTAGACCGCTGGCGTGTGACTCTCAATCAACTCTCACGCCTCTTTGTTTAACCAGAAGCTGTTGTTATTGCTGCTGTTCAAAGCCACCATACTCCACTGACATAAGATCAATCTCATGTTGCAGAAGACAGGAGATGTTGGTCTACCTCTGCCTCAAGTTTGTGTTAAGTCAAACAATAAGACAAACCAACCAATCAAAGCAGTAGTTGACTAGCAACTCCCCATTTTCCATCCCGATGCAAAGTTACCCAGTACCAAAAAAGTACCCAGTAACAGTAAAACAGCTGTTTCCGTTTCAACCAAAAGGATTTTACTCTTTAATAAAACTATCTCTGTAGGGCCCTTTCCATAATGTTATCATATACTTATAACAACAATCTGAGTCTGTCAGTGGCAAAAAACAAGTACTTTTAGTGGTCGTACTATTGATGCACTATTGCCCCGAAGGATTACTCATTGCAGCCCCGATTCATGGCTGCAGGTTGCAGCACTCTCGCTCAATACTGGACCAATTTCAAAAATCGTTGTCCCCATTAGTCATTTAGACACAAAAAACACAAGAAGATAGGGTCCAGATTGGAAAACACCAAAGTTTCACTAAAGCTCAGCCGCTTTGACTTGTTGTTTTTGCAGTTCGAGTCCAATTCAGTGATGTTAGAACACTTTTTACTTGTAGTTTGCAGTATTTTTCAGCCACAAATGTATGCAGATGGAGTCTGGACATGGTGAGCACCTGATTATAATCATGTTTGCATTACTGAATTAAATTCACAACATGGAAGGTAAAATGGAGAGAAAAAGTCTACACTGAAAATCACTTTTCTAGATCTCTGGTGGATGTACATGAGCATGAGCTCTCTGAGGGATTTCTTTAAGAGGAGAAGGGGTTGTTATCAGCTGTAGTTTTCTAGTTATGGATTTCCATTTCCAAATAAGATTGAGAAGGGACCGAAAAAAAATGGTGCTACTGTTCAACAACCACAGCAGAGAACATCCCATACCACTGAAGACGAGTGGTATTTCACATCCTATACAGTACAAACATACAAAGATGAGGTATGGCTGCATTGTATTCTGTTTCATTTCCTTCTCCTGTGGTTGTAGAAATTGATGTTTATGTTTCCTCTTCTGACACCAAACCTGGTGTTTTCCATTGACGCTACAGATAGCTATCATGCTCCATTGTTGCTGGAAACATCTCAAGCCTCCACAAACTCTGTTATCTCACCACCAAATTAAGCATCTTACCAACACATCGCCTCCTTCCTTCCTTCCTCCTTCTCTCCTCTTTGTGTTCCTTGTATTAACTGCTATTCACTTTTTTTTTTTCCCAATTTCTCCTCTCTCCACATTACATTACCAGGCCCCCCACTGCAACAACAAATAGCCTGCATTCGGGCTGCGCAGAGGAGACAGCCTTTTCTCCATTGTAGTCCCCGTGACCTCCAGCTAAACTATCTCGCTGCTCAACTGAGCCTGTTGCTGACTCGTGGCTTCTCGAGACATGCTTATAACCACAGATTTGCTATTTGAGTTTCCCATTATGGGCCTAGATTGCTTTCCAGTGGGTGGTGAGAATGGAATCATTCCACTCTGTGCCGTGGCTAACAGTCGCATTCACGGTCGTTGGGTGTCCAAGGATCCATCTCAGAATTAAGAGCAGAGATATCAGAGAGAAAGCCAATGGATATTCCACAAATTCAAGGAGGTATGAAAAGAGAAAAAAAAGCTTTGTAATTCTATGGTGTAATAGAACTAAGCTTATAATTAGCATCCCACAGCGTATAGCACAGCTCAGTGATATGCTGCATTAAGACATTGTTAGCCTCCTGATAATGATCTCATCTCTAAGTTCAAATCTCAGGAGTTTAAAGCTGCATTTTTCAATATTTTAATCTTGGCTCAAACATTGAATCAAATGATACGTGTAATGCGAAAAGGGGTCCTTCACAGCCCCAATTTGTGCCTCTTATGGATTAGCATCAGCATCACTTCGGAGTTACAATGATAAGCATCTGTTTCTCTGAAAGATAAAATACCTGACAATGTTTGAAATACCCAGAAGGTCGTTTAACAACACTTACAGCTCCTCTGAAGGTATTCCCAGAGTCCTAAAAGACTCTTCTAACCATCTGGATGAAAAAAATATTTAGTCCGTGGCACGATAAAAAAAGGATTTTTAACCCGCTTCCCAAGTTCAAGTCAAAGTCAACTTGGGAAATCAAAAGTTTACTTGAATCAACACTCTTTACCCAAACAAAGATAGTTGCCGTGCTGTGTCTGCATAGCAACTTGGGAAACGGGTTAAAAATATTTTTTAATACGCAGCAGATGGAATATTTTTTCATCCAGATGGTTGGAAGAGTTTTTGAAGAAACGCTAATATTGTACATGAGAAACACAAACCGGGGCTAGGTCACTCATAGCGATGAATTATTATCCAGCTCAGCTTTTTAATCTCTTTCAGCTCATTGTTGTTTTATGGCACATTTATTCAATGGGTCAGAATCCCAGGGATTTAAGCCAGTAGCATTTTTTATTTAATATCTCTGGAGTGTTTTTCCAATGTCTTATTCATCCATCTCATTTGGATTCTACAAATCAGTCCACTCAGCGACTCGTGCGAGCCTTCAACTGCAAACTCTGTCTAATTTTGTTCCGTCTTGCATGTCTAATTAAGAATAATGACCACAGGAAAACAACAATTTTCCCTCAAAAACGACTGTATGTCAACAGTAATCAATCAAATCCCACAGCTTTATAGTGAATACATAAACGCACTAGAACGAAACAATCATTTTGGTCGTATTTCTAATGCTCTTGGGAAAAAAAACAGTTCTTTGCCATTGCAGCTGGACGGACAGTTTGTTGCGAAGACAGTGACAGCCATAACGGAGGTCAGAGTCATTTAGGATTGCATGGCTGCATGTCTCGACTGTCTTTAAGCCTTGCTGGGCATCGTTCTTTTCAGTCAGTCGCTCTTACCAAAACCCAACTCCAGCAGCAGCGACAAGCTCCAAAATCAAACCCAAGTTAGAGACTAAGTGTTAAAAATTTAGCAGCTATTATTCTCAAGAGTCTGTGACCAAATCATAGCTGCAAGGTGATATCTGGATGCTGGCTGTGTGTAAACAAGCAACTGTTTGCCAAAAAGTTAACAAGAACAATGTTAGTGGTGTTTCTGTCAGCTTGTTTCACAGTATTCCTGCCCCCTAGTGGCCAAAACATCAATTTATGCAGCTTCTAAATAAAAGCACATCTTCCAACAGATGCTGATTTCATTAAGAGGGAGAGTATGTACAATAAAACACACCACAGAGTGCTCCTGAACACACCATCAGTAGTTCTGACAGAGAAACAGGGGGGGTATCCAGATAATGGACTTTAAACTACTTATTCCTCTTCATCACTCTCTCACAATCTCAGAGAAGAAAACTGCATCCTCTCTCTTTCTCTCTATCTCTGCGGTGTATTTGTATAATATCTGCATAGTTCGCCTGCCAACGAACAGCCAGGCTTAAACGCAGAGGTGGAAGTCCACTGTCGACCTGCAAGGAAGAGCTGACCGGGCCAGAAACTCAGCTCAAAAAGAATTAACACAAACCCATTTACTCATACAAATGCCTCACTTTGTTAAGCATCAGAGTAGAGGCAGTTCACCCTTGGCTGTACTCTCTGTTGGGCATTTACTGAACATCATAGATAATGGCCGCACTTACAAGACAATAAGGACTCCAGCCAGGCGGTCGGCATGGATTAAAGACGCATTAAGGTAGATTTTTACTGCCATAATATATCTGCAGAGAGTTGAAAGGGTGGTTGATCAATACCTCCGACACCACAATTAATTCCAGCAGGTGCTCTCAGAGATTTCTCACTCTGGAATGAACCTCCACACATTTCAAAGTACTTAACGATGGAGGGCGGGAGCTGCTGTGAGTGAGTGACCAGCATTAAGATTCATGAGGGTTTTCCCAAGTAAAACTACAAATAACAATAACAAACATGTATGCTTTTTTATGTTTTTACCGCCTAATAAAGGCCAATCTGTTCCAGAAACTGTTGCTGGGTTACAACATGGAAAATATGTATTTTATTAAAGTCTGTTTCTCTTCAATTACTTTCATATTAATTTACCATGTTCGAGATCAGAGGTTGCGTTAGACTTTTTGAAAGACAGCATTGTAAAAACGATATTCTATTATTACCCTTCTATTTCGCAATGAGACATCAAGGCTATTTAATAGCATTCAATTATCGATCACAACAATGTTTAAAATACAGATCTTACTGGAAATGTGCATTTATAAGGGCATGAAGAGAAAAGACGCACAGAGACACCAACCGTGCATCAGTTCTTATGTTAACTCCACACCAAGCAAACAAACGACTTTTACCTCCTCGCTGTTACATTAGCTGCCGCTGGCTGATAAACATTATCAGTATTACTTGCTTGTCCTTCATACTCTACGACACCAGTCCCTCATTTTTCACCTCGTTTATCAACCACATCATGATTATTCAGCTTTCTAAAGAAACTCTGAACATTCAGCTGGCATTTTTTTTTTTTTTTTTGTAGCAATATGTTGCAGCTGACCAATGTGATGGCTAAAGCCAGCCAAGTCATGCATGTGAAACCAGGGACAAGACTATTAGACAATAGCTAAGTTATGTGCACACTTGCACCAACTCAATAGGTGGTTTACATTGTGGTTATTAACAGTGTTTCATGTGAATCTACAGTAGGTCACCCTGTGTGTTAATCTGTAAAAAAAATATGAATTGATGGCCTTCACATTTTTCTGGCATTGTTGAAACAAACAAAACATTCGGTTAGCATAACCCCTATTAGAGATATACTGGAGTTATAAGGACAAATAGTAAAATATAACAATTTCAAATATTCAGATTTTCATTGTTAATATATTCAATAATACTTCTGTGGCTTAACTTTGCAAACTTAACTTTATATTTGCATTCACTTTGGGTTCTGTGATACCTTGGCAGCAGAAGTGTTTTTCAATAAATCTAAACCTGCCAGTGAACTACAGTGACCATAATTCATTTGCACCTATATCAGTATGTGCAGAGAGACAATTTTAAAATGTTGCCTTCAACCAGATGGCAGCAGGAGACTGAGCTAACACTCAGGTGCCATTAGTTTATGTAAGACAGGGAGGCTGAAAAAACATGAGCGAAGTGACAAGCAGTCACTAAATGTAAAACAGCTGTCACTGTTAAAATGGCCTTCTGAGATTCTTACTTTCACTTTAAAAGCCTTCGGAGTGCCAAAGTTTTACACTTTAGGCAGACAAATTCAACTACATGTTCTTGTGTAGTTATCTATTACCCCACAGCCCTGTTTAATGCCACTTTGAAATCAGATGATCGCTGTCTTGAGAGTCAGACAGATCTCTTAAAGGAACATTTTGATTTAGCGCCCCAAGTTCTACAGTTTAATACCGCTGCCATATATATGGACAGCTATGCACCTGTAGTTCTATTACATTACTTAGGATCAAAAGCCAGTTGGCAGCTTTGCCAAACAACAACACAAGAGCACACTCCCTCCTTAGCTCCTTCATTGTTCCCTTTGGTCTCTTCACCTCTGCTGTTATGTCCATAGAGGCTACTCAGCCCGGTTACATTGTCCACGCCCTGTAAGCATTCTCCCACGCCTCAAGCTTAAAAAAAACTCCTCTTCCTGGTGGTCCAAAGTTTACTTTACTGTCCACCAGATCACCAAGACTTGAGGCAGAGCAGACCATTAGAGGGTAAATCAGACAACATTTCCTTCATAGAATATGATTCAGTTTCAATAGTGGCGTGTTACTTAGTGCTGTAAAGCGTTAAGTACCTCTAGCAGGTGATCGTACCAAGAGCACAAAGTCACATAGTGCAAGAACATGTGGAGTGGTAGCAGAGTAGGGATGACAGAGGCACTATTCACCTGATTACAAGTCAGTATAGCAGTCAGATTTTTATAAATACCCACAACTAAGAAGGTCACCAATGTTCTAACTTACACTCACTTACACACTTGCATTCCTGGCTTCATATGCATGATGGTCAGTTGGGTTATGTACTCTAACTTGATTGACAGCAGCATAGAGAATCAACAACATGTGCTATAATGAGACCACACCACCAAATGACCTCCACCACCAGACATTGATTTGCAGGTTTGCATCCTGACCAACATCTTTCCATGATCTTAATCAAGT
Organism: Argyrosomus regius; assembly: GCA_946959425.1. Lineage (NCBI taxonomy): Eukaryota > Metazoa > Chordata > Actinopteri > Sciaenidae > Argyrosomus > Argyrosomus regius. Next base: position 29,878,026 of record OX336882.1, read on the forward strand.
AGTTTTAGTTGCCCAATCAAACTGTAATCACAATATTGGAAGGCACTTTGTTTTGTCATTAGATTATAGAGATTTGTTGAATGAAACTGTTGTCAAATGTGGCCATAAAAGCAGATAATCTTTGCATTCAGAGAGAATTATCTCTTGCCTCTGCAGCCCCTCTCAGCTCTAAAGAGCAATTTAGCGTCTTTCAGGTTATTGTTTTGATTCAGTCTTGCATTGTGGAGCATTAGAGAGCCAGATATTTCCCTCATGAGCTGGTGGAGAGAAACAAAGGAGCTAGAAGGCGAGTGAATATTGGACTTATCATGAGGTGGACACAAACACGACTCCGAGTGAATGTTAATGCTGTTCTGTAACTGCTGGATGTGTAAATAAGAAACTGTTTGCTAACAAGTTTGCCGCGATAACTTAAAAGGTGACAATGCCATCGTTGTGTTTATAGCTTGTTTCTGCTTCGCACTCTTTCCAACTTTAAGTTTTATTTTACATGATTTATATTATTGTGTTTGCAGTAATTCTTTGAGATGTGAAATGTATATATATATATATATATATATATATATATTAAAATAGTTTAAATATACTTTAATTTAGAAGTCTATAAAGAGAAGATTTAGCGGGACTCTGTGAATAAATAAAGACAAAACAACCGCAAGCCAAAACAGTTCTCATAGTTGGGATCTTGTTTGGTATTCTTTATGTTAAGAAAAAAAAATCAATTGAATAACAACTGAATAAAACAACAAAAACATATTCATCTCACTGCCTCTTTTTCGACCGAATCAGTGTGTGGCAAACATTAACTGGCTGTTCACGCCACGTCTGGATGATTTTATCTATTTTCATCTGAGGAAGAGTCGCGGGGGCATGAACCTATCAGAGCAGCGAGGATGGGAGGAGCGGGGACGCCCTTGGCAACTGGATGTGAGGAGCTTTCATAACCAAGGGCGGTGCAGGACGAGCGACTCCCTCTATCTGAATCCATTACTGACACACACACACACACACACACACACACACACACACACACACACACATACACAAATACAGGTAGGCAAGCGAATGCCACTGTTTTCTCCAATGTCTGGCGTTACACTGATAAGATGAAGTTTACCGCTGAGAGGCGAGATGTAGTGGTGGAAATACCCATGACCCACGCTGCTGGAATCTGGAGGAGAGATATGCATCACATCCAGCCATGATGTGAATTTGATTTTATGAGGAAGATTTATTGAAAGATGTCACTTGTTGGTCCAAATGTGACATTTTAGTCCCCCACCCCCTCCCCCCCATTCCATTCCATTCAAGTACAAGAGGAAATTCATATACAAACAAACACACACACACAAATATTATCTAGACATTCGGTTTCAATCAATGTCCTCCATCTTTGCATAATAATACTTGTAATGATTGTAAAACGTTAATTTTCAGCACTGTAAGAGGGATTTCTCAGAACCTGGATGGGTTCAGTGACCCTTAAAGGCTTGTTGTTGTCAGGTTTGAAAGAGTTTCACTATAAATAAACATATAAACATTGAAATTTTAGAGCTGTTTTCATTTTATGGCCTCAAAAATCTTTCCTTACGTAAAAAGGACGATGCTCCTTCGAGTTTAAACAGCTCTCTTGTGAAGGAAAAATAAATCGAGAGAAAAAAAAAAGTGAAAAGTTGAGGTGATGATTATGTATCAGCATGGAAATAGTGTTTATAAAATCTAACTTTCACCTGACTTTGAGTTTTGTGTTATTGATTTTCCAGTGAAATAGCAACATTATGTAACTGTTCAACCATAAAATAACAGCTTTAAAATCATTTTGCCGCCCTGACTTGTGATCAGGTGAATGGTGCCTCTGTGTCACTATGCAACTTTGTGCTCAAGGTCGAGAGGAGTGCATAATGCCACACACACCACCAACTATTTCACTGATTTTGGTGAAAATTTATGGAGTAAAAATGTTCTTTTCGCCTCAACTCTCTCGTAATTTACAGAGTTTCTGCTTTACTTGTGCTAAGCTATTTAGCGCAGTCAGTGCTGCCCGACCTGGGAGCTCAAAGCACCGGGGGAGTGTTTTTCATTTACACGGCTAGCAAAGGAGCTTTAGACTGCAGGGAGATGGAGGTTTTCAGGCTCGGGGCGAGGGGGAGCCAGTGGGGAATGCTAAAGGAGAGCTGAGCTGGTGTTGGTGCCAGAACCGGTGGCCGGGCAAGCGGGCAATCAAACCGGGCCCGGCCTCCTCTGTGGACATGGCAGATGCAAAGACACCCAAGAGGACGTTAACGGACTAAGGGAGTTGACTGACCAAGCAAGAGGAACCGGACAAGAGTAAATCTGGTTTGGATAAAATAAAGCATGGATTTTACAGCCTTAAAAACATTTTCCTTTAATAAAAAATAAAGAAACCGATGAGTACAATACAATCATACCTGCACCAGGCAACCTGCAGCGGTACTCTCTCTTCTGTACTCTACTGATAGCTGAGAGGAACAAGATCTGCATCTCATGAAACCTCTTTGTGTTTCCACACTAATTCATTCTCTACAAAGATACAGAGCATAAATAGCAAGCCAAAAAAAAAAAAAACAACAACAACAAAAAAAACCTTTTAAAATATGACTCAACATACTAGACCTGCCACCGTCACCCTGACAGACAGCACATGGGAGAGACGGAGGACAGATGAGAGGTATAAATAGACGAATGAAAGAAGAGAAGAAAGATGATGGAAGTGACAGCTGAGAAATCTGCATTAAAAGAAGCTGCGGATGAGATGGGGATGTAAAGTGGATCTGGATATGTATACGTGTGTGTGTGTGTGTGTGTGTGTGTGTGTGTGTGTGTCGTGTCTCAGCGGACGCACCATCAGGTATTAAAGACAGGTGAAGAGAACAGAATGTCTCAACAAACTCAACCTGTGTTTCCTCCTCTGCGACCTCTAGCTTCACCTTTCTGTTACACTCAGGACGCGGCTCTAGGGACGGCATTGTTGATTGTTCAGACTGAAATATCACGAACAGATGTCTGATAGTTTCTGATGTTATTTTGTGCAGACATTCATGGCCGCGTGGGTTTTCTCTGAGTGCTCCAGCTTCCTTCCACAATCCAAAGACATGCAGGTTAATGTATTCATTTGTGACTCTGTATGCACGTTAATAGTTGTTTGTCTCTAGGCGTCAGCCTCGTGATTAAATGGCGACTGTAGGGTGTAACCTGCCTCTTGCACATTGCCAGGCTCCAACATCCCGTGACCCTGATGAGGATAAGCAGCTATGGAAAATGAATGGATAGATATTCGTGGTTCCTTGTCCAGAATCCGCAAATTTTCATCTAAACAATAAACTTCATGTTATTTACTCATGTATTCACATGTATTTGTATAATGTCATACGAATAAGGCTAATTTAGATTTCTGTTTCTCTCCTCTGGATCAGTTTGTGTCCCTTCTTATTACCGACAGTTTTCTTGGTGCTAAATTAATGTCTCTGGCTCTTCCTTTGATGAGCTCTGTGTGTGTGAGAGAGTGTGATCTTCCAAATTTCCTGCTTGGCAGAAACATTGCACTAATTAGCTGAAGAAACCTGGATATCAGATTTTAATCAACACGAGCACACAAAGGCTCGCACACATACACAGATATCGTGAATCCATACACAGCTGATCCCATCATCTGCACTGATGAGTCGCCGCCTGTCTCTCTCCCTGTATCTGTGCTCAAGTGTCCTTTATTGATATGAAAGCAGAAATAAAACAAATAAAGTCGCATCCTGGCTGTGACAGCAACAACAAATGGTCAATATGAGTAGAACAATTTTATAACATGATGTATGATCCATATCTTTGTGTCCGTGTCCATCAGTTCATTGGTGGAGGGCTGGAATCAATGATTAGCTGATAGTAATCACATTACTCTTCCCAAACAATAACAGTAATAATAGTTACTTTTACCTCATGTAAAAATAAGAATATCACTAGCTGTGTTAAATATTTATCAGGTGGGTTGAACTGGTGGCAGAAGGACCTTTAATATTTAATAATTAACAGTTGCCATTTGCAAAGTGTTCATACAAGCACAGACAACTATCACTAGATTACTTCGATACTGAAGAAAACTCAAAACCACGATGCTTCACAGGGAAGGAGCGTCTTCATTGTATTAAGTGAATTTATGGATCTTTATCAAGACATAAGATTATTATATACATATCAAGTCTGCATGTTCAGATTTGACTCGGAACTTAGAAAAGGATTATAGCCTAATTTTTGATGCTAATTGCAGCTCATGCCTCACGTCTTGAGGATGAATGTGTTCAAGTCCTTGGATAGTCAAATTTTAAGTGCGTCCATTATCAGAGCATTAAAGTTTTAAGTCTTAAGTCTTAATATTGTTTATATTCTTCAAAGTGTGATGTGAATGCTCTCTCTGAGTACAAGTTCCATTAGACTTATTAAGTAATTACTAATTGATTACCTTTTTAAAGGAAAACCCACAGCAGTGGCTGTGAGTAAACATTATTGGACTACACCAGCCTAAGTTTCAAGGCGTTTTCCTAGTCAATTATTTCCACTACTTGTCTATCCGTTTTTTATTTGTGCTTGTGTGTGTGTGTGTGTGTGTGTGTGTGTGTGTGTGTGTGTGTAGCCTGCAGCCTGCCATAAATCAGTCAGGGCCCACAGATCTGAACTAAAGTGTTTTGGAGCCTGGAGCCTCTGGGCTTTGTGCTTTTCGGTCCCAGTCGAAATACTGTGTGTTTGAAAACAGGCTTTTTTTTTTTTTTTTTTACACCACAGCTATGTAGCAGGTGAATTTCCTTATGCTATCAGCGCAGCTTGCAAATTAAATTTACCACAATTCGTTGAACGACGAGGGTGACGCATTTGGTTCTGAGCGAAATTTGTTTATGTGAATTTCATGTTGATTGGATGAGGGAGAAGGCGCCTAGAGAAATTAAGCTAACGTGAGATGCTAAGAACAACTTTATCAACAGATAAACTGATGCATGATTCATCATTTACAGTACACACACATCTTGTGTTATACGCTGCTTCCTATTCATGCAAATAAACATCAGGTGAGAGGTATCGCACCTCTTTTATTCACTTGCGCAGCAGATGAATTTTCTTTTTGTATGTTATCTTGTGTGCCATGACACTCTGTTTGTCTTTCAGTATTTAATGGCAGCACCCAGAAACCAATAATGAATAAGTTACTTTTGTTATTTTATCTGCAGATTCATGTGAGAAAGTGGAAAGAAAATGTGTTTTTCTTTGCTGCGAGTAATTATCCAAAAGCAAATTATATGGCACCAGTGATATTTACAGAAGACGTTAAAGTGTTTTGATAAAAATTTCGATGATGTGGAACATTACTGCTTAGTGTACAGTAAGTAAACATTTGCTGGCTTTTTCTGAAGCCATGGCTTTTTTTATTTTATTTACCCAACCCTCTAACTCTGTGGAAAAGCCCATTTCAGATGTCGTGTTCCCACATGACAATTATCTGGCAAAGGCTTAGTGTTAAAACCAACATGAGAGTGGTTTAATAGGCAGTTTGTGTAATGGTCACTAAATGCAGGCTTCCAGCTGAGTTGAAGTGACAAGAAAATGTTTTTTTTTTTTTTTCCTGGTCTCAATAACTGCTTCTTTTATATTTCTTGCCGACAAGTTTTGAAATTATAATTACATAAGGAAGCATTAATAGAAGGCTGCGGTACTGCACACTTCAACATGTTTTTTTTTTTGAGCTGTAAACTGCGATGAAACACATCAGTGCTGGTGTTAATATGCACGTTCAAGTAATTTAAGAAACTCAGTATTTCATGGGTTGAAAATGGCTCAACACAACGTCCACTGTTTGAAATCATCCTGAACTTTACAAGGTCACCGCTGACGCAGAGTAAACCATTTGGGACTAATTTACGTCATGACACTTCTATTAAAAAAAGAGAGTTAACATGGGTGTCCCCCACCTTTGAATGAGAGACAAGTCTGAAACCATGTTTATTTTCAAATGCACACAGATCAAGAGGCATCACTGACAGGAGTTTATGCTATTTTTTGCTGAACTTCTACTTCTTACTTCTGCAAGCATAATTTAGGCTTGCAGTTACCCTTTGAGGTGCATTTGATAGACTGACAGGTGTCTCAGCCAATCACTGTCAGAAATGGTAGTTGCCACTTCCCTGCCTGACCTCATCCCGAGCGTGCCATTAAACAAACTCCATGAAACATCTCTTGACGATATAGGTTAGTGGTTCCCAACATGGGGTCAGCACCCCTCAGCGGTGCCTCAAATCTGAAGGTTGAGATCAAAGATAATCAAAGGGATAAGAAAGGAAACAAAACATATATTTCCTTTTATTTTGAATGACATTTTATCTACAGTTTTCTCTTGACTTCAGACCTCTAAATGCTCTCAACACATGTCCACACATAGGGCATAATCTGTGATGAGGACTTACCAAAAGATTCAAAGGTTCACAAGCCAAAAGTCTTCATCAAAAATGCTGCATCCATGTTTTCTCCTGTAAACACGAGTTCTATTGTTTTCTGCTGTGCACATGCAAACAGTGGGCATGAGGCTTTCGTCTCTACTTTCCTGCATTCAGCTTCCCCCTTACACCTCTAACTATCTCACATTAACCTTAATGCTATGGAGAAAAACAAGGAGAAGATGCAGTGTGGGAGAAAGGGCATTAAAACCATAACACACTGGGTGTCGATTAGCTCAGTTGGTAGAGCATTGGTGGGAGTTAGTGGGAGCATCCGCCCCATGTACGAAGGCTCAGCAGCGTCCCAGGGTTCGAATCCGACCTGCGGCCCTTTGCTGCATGTCGTTCCCCATCTCTCTCTCTCTCCCCACATTCCTGTCACTCTTCAGCTGCCTCTGTCAAAAATAAAGCTTGAAAAGGCCAAAAAATATCTTAAAAAAAACAAAAAAAACATAACACACTGATGAAGATGCATCTGTAGAACCAAACCAGACACACTCTGGATGATAACAGTTCATTTTAAATCAGCCAGAGTCTTCAAACGCATTCCTCAGTGGACTGGCTCTCCCTAAGAAGCTGTCAAACATGTACATACATACACGTGAACTCTTGACTGTTTCTCAGCATTCTCTCCTAAAAGACCCAGAAACCAAAAACCTGTAATATTAACAGTGACAGTATCATGAAGATGTTCTCTTCTAGTCTTTTGAGTCTTCTAGTCTAAATCTTAAAGTTTGGCAGGTTTCTGGATCAAAAAGTCAAAGAGTGAAATCTCATGGCTTCATTTCATTGACTTCAATTTCATGTCTCAAGTCTACAGCTCTGAACACAACTAATATTAAATATAAAGTACTAAGTCTTAAGATTGTTGTTGCAGAAAACACTAGTATCAGTGTACTAATATTAGAGTTTCTCGTTGTTATTAGGGTTTTTGCCATCCTCTCTGTATAACATCGCATCACTGACAAGCATCTCCATATTAAACAAAGAGTATTCTTTGCACAGATTCAATACTGCAGAGTATCAGTGACACAAGACTGATTGAAGACGAAAAAAACAGCATGGATCAGAGAGAATGAGGACAGCATGCTAGATTTTTGCCTGGTGCATTATATTACAGTACATTACAAGAGTAGATCTGATAGGGCTGAACACGAGAGAGGATTTTTCTCTTTGCCGCACAGCAGTTACATCTAACAGCAGGCCACTGACTAAAAATAATTGCCTCAAATGATAATTGCTACAAAGCTTCAAAAACAAGTAGTGTGCTTATTTTTTTTTCCCCCCTTCTTCTTGGTACATTTTTTTTTTCCACATTTGCAATTAATCATAGCTTCAGATACTGTGGTTTTCACCCAATTAAATGTTGTAAAACACTATGCCCTCTAGCACAAAACTACACAGCAGAGAAGGAGCTAAATGTGTTGTTCCTATCAAAAAGGGATGAAGGGGAGCAATAATTATGTAAACAGAGAATTAAATGCTTCATACTTGTACGGGAAATGAAGGCTGAATCCGACACCCTCAACCCACCAGCTCCCCCCTTCCCTGCAGCAAACACCCCTCTCTCCCTCTCTCCATCTTTCAGAATATATTAGCCTGGGCTTCACTGCTCGCTGCTAGTTGCAACATGGTTCCTCTGTGATTAGCTCCGATAGCAAGATGAGAAAAGCACGAGTCAATGCCTTTGTCCTCTGCGCCGCTGTTTAGACTCGCTACTCAAATCCTCTCTATTTAAAACCCCTTTGTCTATACAAACCAGTCCTAGGGAATGAAACGGACCATTAACAAGATTAGCTCACTCATTCTGCTGCCGACAAAGGCTGCTGCAATAGGCTGCTGATCATTAGGCTGGCAGCAGGAACAATGCTGATCTATAATCTTGTGCCGTGCTCCGATTGAACTATTGTGGCTTATTTATTGTGCTCTGAGGGAGATGACATAATGGTAGCCCTTTCTCTCCCCAAGAGAATTGCAATACACAAAAGGAAGGGGGGAGAAGAAGAGAAAGAAAGAGGGAGGAAAGGAAGACAGAGTAAGTAAAGGAAGAGGGAGTATTAACCCCTCATTTCATCTCACTTCCAGTCACCCCAGTCAATCAATAGAAGTAAAATGGGCTCTTGAGATGGAGGCCTTTCTTTATGTGTCCCTGCAATCATCCAAGTCACAGGCAGGCAGTAAGGGAGGGCAGCTGCAGGGCTACGATGAGCTGGGCAGATATGGAGTTAAATTTGAAATATATGTGATTATCAAGTGCACTAACAAGTAATGTGTGTACAATCTTTGAGAGTCACACTTTGAGAGCCATTTTAAACTTAATGTCCTAAAAGGTGTTTTTTAAAACAACAAAAACTATAAAGCTGAACAGTATGAACCCCTTCAACAACTGCAAGCAAATCTATTGTATCGTTAATGATTGCCAAAGGGGCTTGGCATAGCTGTAGCAACATTATTAGTCCTAATTATTCTTGTGTAATAGAAAAGAAATGTGAGGTGAGAGAGGAAAGCCTTTATTCCTGGCGACCACACGAGGTTGTTTGTCAGGAGCACTGAGTTTTCTGTCGTTTTTTCTGTTGAAGACAACCTCCAGATAACATATCTTGGTGTCAGTCCAGTGAAGGATTGCCCATTTGGAAATTGGGCAAATGCCAGAATGGCTGCCTGACTATGGACCACTTGGGCCCCTCAGAGTAGGACGAAAACACAAGTAAGAAAGATGTGTCATCGGCCCACTTCGACTATGCACCAGTTCCTCAATACCAGTTCAACTTGTAAGACAGAAGGCTCTTGCTCTTGGGATAAAATAGGCGAAGTTTGGGTTTGGCTGGGTTAGCTAATTAGCTACAACCAACGATTCCAATCTGATTTCCCAAAACAATTTCAAATGTGGACCAAAGCACACTTTCCACTTTCCATCAATCCATCTCAGATGAGTTCAGGCCTGGCACTTGTGGATGTTATTGCTGGATGGCTTTGAGTTTGACAAACTGTGTTTACTGACAATGGTTTTCCAAAGTATACCAGAGCCCATGTAGAAATATCCTTACACAATCATGTTGGTGTTAATGCAGTGCTGCCTGAGGTCGAAGGTCATTAGGATTTAGTGTTGAATTTTTGCACTTGTCCCTTACGTGCAGAGATTTCTCTGGTTTCTCCAGATATCTTTTAATATCATGGGTTGTAGATGGTGGAATCCCTAAATTATTTGCAATTGTGCATTGAGAAATGTTGTTCTTAAACTATTGGACTATTTGCCACCACAGTTTTTTTTACAAAGGGTTGAACCTCACCCAATTCTTGCTTGTGAATGTCTTATAGAATGCATAGAATCAACAAGTGTAAGCTTCTTTCTCAAGCTCCCCTTTTGCACCAACAATCTAAGAAGGGGTAAATGTGAAAAACAGTAGGAAATTCTTGCTCTAGTAGGTTCCTCCACTTAAAACCCTAAATTGCAGCTAAATACCAAAAGTCCAGTCCACTCTCCAGAGGTTACTGGAAAGCATTAAGGGAAAGGTATTCTCTACATGAAAAAAGAGGATATTAAGGTTTGAAGAGGGAACAATAAGGACACACTTCATCGCAAAATATCATCTGAGGTTCATGAAACATCACTGAATAAAGGGTTTTCCTTAACAGGCAGAGAAAGAAATGAACTGAGAGAAGTGGAGTTTTAAAGCCATTGAGTATGCAAAGCCACATCTGAGCAGCTGTCCTTGTCATCCTCTGAGTCACAACAAATACGAAAAGGTCAAACCATACCTGTGCAAATAAAATGCTCTCTCTTTGTAAAGGAATTCAAATGCCGCAGTGAATTTGAAAATGTTTGCTTTCACAGGAAATAAGCCGTTATCACTCAAGGGCGCTCATCACTTGTTTAGCTTTTAACATGTCAAGGTAATCACACACTTTTGGCTCTGGAACATGATTTGACCCAATCTACCATGGACTCATTGCTCAAGGCTGACTAAACGCACTTTTTTTGTTGCCTTATTAACATTAGCAGGGACAGACTGAGGAGCTGCAGTCGCACTCAGACTAATTCCCTTATTCCTGAGAGGGCTGCGGTGATGTATGAGGGGAATGAGATGGGAGGCACAGGTCGATTGGCCAACACTGTCGCCATCACACAGTAATGAGATCTCAGGGGGGAGGGGAAAATAGAGGCCGATTCCTCCAACTCCCTGCTCGCATAATACTAATTGGCCAGAATAGGATAGGTGAGACGTAGGAAGTTTTAATGACATTATTAAAAAGTGTAGAATTTTCTCACCTGCTTCTGACAAATACCATCAGTAAGTAGAATTGATGCTGTCGTGAGTGGTTTCTGTATACTGGCTGATCAAAAGTCTGTGGACAAGTACATGTGCATACTTTTGGTCATAGTTTGAGCTAGACCCCTTTATTGCATTTCAGAGAAACCTTAATGTTACAGCATGCAATAATATCTCAGAGTCCAACAACTTCCAAGTTTCTGCCAACAGTTGGGCGCAGTTGCCTTTGCTGTATCAACATGACACAGGTACAGTATCATCAATCCCCCATGCACAAAGGGAGCTCCACAAACAGTTTGAAGTAGAACTTGACTACAGGCCTGCAAAAACAATTTTGAGATGAACTAAAACCTTATGGCTCGACATCACTCATGTTCTTGTGGCTACACAGGAACAAATCCCTGCAGCCTGGTTGTTAAATCTTGAAGAAAGCCTTCCCAGAACAGTGGAGGCTGTTACAGCAGCAGATTAATGTCCATGGTTTCAGAAAGACGTGTTCAACAATCAGGTATGGGTGTAGAGTCCGGGGCGCCAACATACTCTGATCTGGTGTCCATTTTCCTTACAGTGTATTTCACATTCTGGCACGAACACATATTTCCACCATGTTTAGTAATTTTCATATATGTATAGTCCGTAATTCATATTCTGCACCTCTTGTGATAATGCATTGCATCATTTGCATATCGACTGTGACTTCCAGAGTAAAAAACATGGAGCTAGTGCTTCAGTCAGGTTGTATATTAAGTGTGTGTGTGTGTGTGTGTGTGTGTGTGTGTGTGTGTGTGTGTGTGTGTATAGCATGAACCTGGAGACAATCCAGAGGCAGAAACTGTGTAGAAGGCACTTTGCAAATTTCATTGATCTCTCCAAAGACCTGCCTTCAACCTGCCGCTCATCCTAATGCCTGTGTTGCAGAAGGGTAGAGGGGGGGTGGGGTTGGTTGGAAACACCTACTTCTTTTGCTTTTGTCACTGTTTTGCCTCTTTCCTTTATCACCGTCTTTGCATTTACCTTCTCTCTTGCCCTCCTACTCTTGCTCTCCTTTTCTTAACCTTACTTTTGCATCTATCAGAGTCATTTCCACACTTGTCTATGCTTAATCATTGGTATGACTGACATGCTTTCCTCTGTCCTGTCCTTCTAATTGCAACATTATTAGTTGTCACGGTGATGAGCAGCAGTGCAAGTACAGAACATGACTTAATGAGTGAGAAATCATGGTGGAACATGGCGCGAGGGTCAAAATGAACCGCGTTTTAATGTTTGCCTCTGTTAAATAAATTGAAAGATGATCAAAACACCTCAAAAGGTACTTGGTTGCCTTGGCTTTTCAGGGATTTTCAAGACGGCTGTTAATTGAACTACATCTAAAAATCAAAGGGAGACAATCAAACAAGAAAAAAATATGTTTTTAGAGGTTTCAGCTTCACAAGCTGCAGTTGTTCAATGTTGGTGGAACTGGCGCTGAAGCTACCTTAAATCTCATCTGGTGATTTCGCTCCCTTAAAAGCGCTGATATCCCATGATGCAACATATTTTGCTGGAAGTTTACTGAGATCATGTTTAGGCAGATTGGAAAATCAAAGGCTAATTAAGGTTAATGATGCTCCCATCACTTAGACAGCAGCCAAGCATAAGCACACAGTCATGAAAATTACATGAACAGGCTTCTTGTGAGCTAATGGGATGTCTTTATTAACAAATTAAGCATGAGACATGAGTAGGGCTACATATCAAACCTCTGCTTTTTGAGTACCGACTGATGGTGAAGTGATTGCATGTTGAGATTCTCAGTCTTAAGTTATTCTTCAGATATTTTCAGGTTTAAATAATGGATTTACTAATCTTATATTTATATAACCAAAATGTTCGTACCTACAGCACATGTTGTACATATGAAAACGTTTGGATTATAGTGCTACAGAGATTTAAATGATTTATGGATGAAATAAAATGTCATAAAAAGTCAAATTTTCATATCAGTACCAAATATTACCACTGTTAGGCAGTTAAAGACCTAATTCAAAAACTGCTTCCTCCATGTCTCACAAGTCTTGTGAGATTTAAAAATTTAGATGTGATTGCCGAATCTGAATATTAAATCTGCTGACTGAATCTTAATTCTTTCCATTCCTTGAATTAAATCTGCTTAGCCTTAGCTCTCGACAACTCTAAACAACAAAAGTCAAAAACAGCATACCATATTAAATACACTCATGAAAAATGAGAACCAAAACAAGTGTTACTATTTTTGTTGAGGCAGAGTAGGCTGGGTCATGCTTTTCTCCTCCTGGGAAAAAAAAAAAACGTGGTATTTGTAGCCCTGTGTGAAATAGCCGTAATTCAACGTTCTTTTATAAAACTACATTTTTTAGAGCGTCCTTTTTATTGTGACCAATCACATGTGCCACGCTGTTTAATCAGCATCTTGGCGTGCCACATCCGTCAGGTGGACAGAGTATCTCGCCGCAGCAGAAGTGCTCACTAACACTAAATTTTGAGAGAAATAAAGCTTTTGTGTGCACAGAAGAAGTCTTAGATCTTAGAAAATTGGAGCAAAAACAAAAGTGTTGCGTTTATGTTTTGTGGACTATAAATAAAACTCAAAGACTGACACTCAAATGTTCAGTATCCTACAATTTTCCTCCAGATATATTGCATATCTGTTTGACTAAATGTCACACTGGATGATGCACAGTACATTGCTCTCTGCTGATAAAAAAAAAAAAAAGAGAGATAAGAAAATTGCAGGTTTGTGGAACAGGACCCAAAATGGAACTACAATCTCAGACTTTAGAAAATTGACTACATACAGTGTGTTTTCTCTCTCTTCACCTTGCTGGCTCCAGTGTAAACATGGCTGTTAATACTCAGCTGCGATGCACACTCTGGCTTGTAGAAGCTGCCAATGCTCTAACGAGTCTCCCCAGACTCCATGAGGGCCCTACACGGACCGCTATCGACTATCCTGCTTCGTCTGCCCGAACCTGCAGCGACTGTCCCACAGCGGCAGCCTTCAGTGCGAATATACAGTTAAATATAGTTCATACGATACATGGCTGAGTGGACACGTGAGCGTTGAGTCTAAAACCTGAAGGTCGTGTGTGTACATGCACGCACACACAGTGTCAGAGGGTGTGTAAACAGCTACGTAGCTTTCCACAAATATTCCCTCACAATAACACTATCGCCGGGTCAGAGAACTGCATCGGAGAAACAAATGCCACTGCGAGCCCCCAAAGTGTTTTTCCTTCTAACTGGTAAACAAACATGAATGTAATTTAAGATTTGTTTTTTCTTTTCATTTTATTGTTCAGTGCAGCGTCCCATGAATGGGAAATCATTCTGATATAATAAAACAACAAGATATCACAGCATTGACTGCTGTTATTCAATAACGTGCTCACGGAGTTTGTTAAAGATGTCATTTCTGAATTGGGCAACGAGTAAAAAGAGCTAGTTTTAGCTGAAATCCAATGTTTATTGGCAAGACGTCTGCATTGATTGTGGGAAGCAGCTGAAAGCGAGTAACATATCAAGGCTGCACAGTATAGCTGCATATTACTCACTTTACACAGTGGAAAGCCTGTTTTTAGACAAATATGCCAAAGCTGAAAACTGGAAATTGAACAGAAGGCTAAGCTGAGGTTAGGTTTCTAGTTGCTAATAATCTGCTTTAAATAGAACACAGTTTTAATGCGCATGAGTGGTGGAGTGTCCAGTTGGTAATGGACTATCCTGACATATAGGACTAAGTTTGGATCACGTGTTTTATTAATTTTTAAATAAACCTCTGTTCATGTTTTTCTGTCTCCTTGAATCGTGATTATGTTGGGTTCTTACGAGAATATTGAATTAATTCTGTGGACACGCGTCAAAATAAGATCTCCTATGCAGACTAAACCTCTGGGGTTCTATCAACTTTTGCAGTCGTGGGCTATTGCTCGGACCCCAGAGGGTTAAGGAACTTGTAGAATATTGTAAACGCAGCCATGATTCATTTGTAATGACGACATTCTGTAAGCCTTTCTGCTCCTGATAGAGCAGCTGTCAAAAACACACAACTGCACTCTGTTAGAATACTGTAACTGCTACTTTATGCAGCTATTGTGCGCATAGAACTTTGTGCCAATTCACATCTTTTTCAGCGACATTTCACAGATGAATCACACATCTGAAGCTGCTGATGTAGGAAACTACTATAACTGTGAAAAAAAAAGCAAGATTGGATAATATACAAAATGATACTGAAATGAAGCTCAGCACAAGTTCAATCAGGAAGACTGTCTGTATGCCTCATTCATTCTCTGTCTCTCTTTCATTTCTTATTAAGCAGCTGACTGTGTGCGTTTACTCTTTCAGATAAAACTTTATCAGCGAGTCACGTCGTTGCTGTCAAACTTTAAATCTCTTCTCCTCTCTTGCTGCACTTTTCACTGCAAAATCGTTGCAACCCTCCTCCAACGCATTCACCTTCAGATCATCACTTCTGAGCTCATCAGAAAGTTCACTCCTCATCACATCCGTCTTCAACATTCAATTCATCCCTTCACCACCACCATCAGTGTCTAGACTCCATCAGTCCTATACTAATCCCAGCTTCGCCAGCCCCTCTAAATATAATGACTGCGAGGTCTAATCGCCAAAGGCTTTGCTCATTCTCATCTTCATTGTGCGCGTCACTGAACATATATGCTCAAAATGAAGTCCCTCCAGATGGAAATCACTTTAGCCTGCAGTCATGTTAATTTCAGCACCGTCACAATCTCAAACATGATACTCCCTGAAAATTAACCTCAATAAAATGAGGCAAATCATGCTCAGTGAACTGTGTTTGAATCGCACAAGACTTGTCACCTTAACCTTCTCACTGGATTTGCAAAGTTTGAAGAACGTAATCACAACTGAAAGTCGACACAGTAAACAGTAAAACAGTAGTAACAGTAGTAGCAGTAAAAGTGAAGTACCACCCAGCACTAGTTTTCAGTGTGTACTGTGCAGTATTGTTAGGAAATCAATTGATCATGGTATGGACATATACTCGAAGTGAAATACAAAACATTTGATCAAGTAAATAAAACAAATCAAATATATCAATAATTTTGACTACAATATAGTGTGTGCCACATGCTAAAGGCTCCCTGTAAGCATCGAAGAGTGAAATATTTTATATTCCCAGGTTACATATGACATTTGGTCCCAACCGTTTGAAGAGTATTTGAATGACTCTATATCTCAATGCAGTGCACATCCGCTCCATGTTGAAATAGACTTTGAAATTATCTTTCAACAGATGACATGTTACTAAATTTGCTCCCTTAATTCCTAATGCACCACCGTTGAGTTAAGTGTCCATTTCAGGATTCATTAATTTTCTGTTATTGAGGCACTTTTCCACTTTGCTTTAATTATTGACTGTTTCTGTTTTCATTTTCTGAAGATGACAGCACACAACCAACAAGTGCTTTAGCTATTACGCTGGAGTGTACTAAGAACACTCTAAAGGTCTATGCAGCAGGCTGAACGCAGGCTTTTATAAAGAGCAATAACACACACAGACACTGTAGAAAAAAATCTCTCATTTCCCTCTTTCCCTCCCACCATCTGTATGACAATGTAGGGTCAACCGGGGCGAGGCGCCTGGGTGGGGCGATGGGGTCAACAGGGAGCAGGGTGAGCGGTGAGCGGTGAGGGAGAGGAGGCACACACGTGGAAAAAAAACAAACAGGCTGAAACTGGTCCAGAATCAATTTTCATCATCTCCGTGGCAGCTGCTGCCTGGTTAGGTGATGTAAAGGAGGAGTGAACCAGATCGACAATGATGTTACGGAGCAGAGGTTCAGCCACCATTAGAGGAGGTGGAGGAAGGTGTGTGTTTGTGTTTGTGTGTCTGGAGGGCTGTTCCAGGGCAGGAAACTTACCTCTGCAGATGGTGCCGTTGCCTACATAGCCCGGCTTGCAGGTACACAGGTGTCCTCTGATGGTGTTGGTGCAGATGGCGTTCTCATCACACAAATTTTGGCCGCTGGCACACTCGTCATGCTCTGAGGGAGAGACAGAGAGAGAGCGAGACTCCTCAGTCAGGATAGCTGTGTGTGTTTGTTGTCTCAAAGATGGGGAGGTCATTGGGAAAATGCTAATTTTTGTTTTCAGCTGAGCAGTCGCAAAAATGCGGAAATTCCACTGATGAGGGGACAGTCAACAAGCTTGTTGGCTAAGAATATCAGGTCGCAGCTGAGCTTTTCTTCTGTCAACAGCCAGCTTTATAAGCATCCAACAGAAAAGCCAACACCAGTTCTACTTGGCAGGGTTAAAAAGGGATGTCAAGTGAACTCTGTAACATGAAGGTTACTTCAAACATTGACAGTCGTTACACCATTTACAGTGTTAATGTTTTCCAGCCTGGTTTGACTCTAAAACTAACATCAGGCCTGACTCAGACCAAATCTGGTGCTTCAGGTCAGCTGTGCAGTGGCCAATCCCATCATCAAACCGGTCAAACTCCTCCACAGTCGGCCTGAAATATCACTAAAATTGAGCACTATTAATGTGGAGTTCATGGACTAAACTACAACACCGCCCTTGCTGTGCTCTGGCTTGGTATATTTCACGTACCCTAGCTTCTACGCCTGAATCTGACATCAGTAAGTTCCCTTTGGTTTGTGTTAGATGACTGTGGTCGAGCAACATAGACAGTAAATGAGAGTGAGTGAGTGCCGTGAACGTGAAAGCCGGGGAATCTGCAAAATAAAAAGTTATTTTCCGATTGTTTCATAGCGGCTATGTCAAGCACACACCCCGACACACATATTGCCCCTCACCGTCTCTCCTTCCACACACCGACACACAACCCTAATGCCAGGTGTGCTGACTGATTGCTCAGTATCAGCATCAATTAGCCTAATGATGTTGGATTAGACACTGGTGGTGACTAGTGAGACACAATATTAAGAAATATATCAACACTTAACATTCACAAAACCATGTAAACAAGTTGAGTGCTCTATAAGCTTTCAGGCCTCTACCTCCAGAGAGTTACATCTGCTAATAGAGAATAGTTCCTTAAAATTTCTCAATATTTTCAAGCCCCAGATATATAATAATAATATATAGATGGCTAAATATGGACTCCAAGTTGCTGCTGAAAACTACAGCAGCTACAGAGGTACAAGAAGATAACAGCAACTGTGATTTGTCAGCATGGGCTGCTTGTGTTTTCTCTAATGCCGACAGAGGTTTGTGAGGACAACAAGAGGCAACTTGAAAAAAAAGCTTCTCCTTTGTAGTAACACACCTAGAAAAGACATCTCTGCTGCAGACTGCTCACCACAAGCGCCACAATCCATCACAGTAATGAGACAAAGCCAATGTTTGTACCTTTGCTTGTATCGCAATGTGAGTAAAATAATATAAAAACAGATAATAGCAGAATATAAATAATGCACGATGTAACCAGATTGCACTCATACATCTGATCTCTGATCACGTAACCTTCAATTAAACTAATTAATGGTTCTTACCCTGTTATTATAACTCATAAAAACAGAAATCAAAGCAGTTAACATTGCATGATTTAAAAGCCGTTGGCTACAGATAGCTAAATAGATGCAAATTGAAGCAGCGTTTCAGGACAAAGGGTGTTGTACGCTGCACAAATTGAGTCAAATAGTGATTTGTGATTCCGGGCTATATAAATAAAACTGACTCGACTTGACTTGACAGAAAAGAGCACCAGCTGAGCTCTCCACAGCTGACAACAGAGAGTAGGACTGCTGCTGTCATGTCAGAAACGCGGATGCACGACTTTGGCATTCCCCTGCCAATACTGGAATTTAAAGCAATGTGGTCTTTCATATGGTGGATGAATTCTTTAACCATAAAACTGAGTTTTATTATAGAAAAAAAGGAAGTCCTGAGAGGCAATTGAGGAAAAAAAATGGTGTCTATTTTTTCTAAGGCTGATTTAAATTGTTTTCTCTCATTTTTATGACTTATTTATGAGGACAAGTTGGCAAAAAAAGGTTTGCCAGATGAAAAATTTGTTTTTTTTCTGACCTAAATTAATTTTTTAAAGAACAAACAATGACCTGACAAAAAAAAAAAATCCATCCTGGCTTGTTTTCACTTATAAAAGAATAAAGAATATAAAGATTTTTTTCACCTGTTTTTAAGTCATGAATACAGAAGAGAAAGATCAGACTTAGAAAATAAAGCACCAGATTATTTTTTTTCTCACTTGTCCCTCAGGGCTTTTGTATGTCATTGCAAAGTCAGCATTATGAAAATATGGTCAGTTTTGTTTCATTCATGAATCGCTGACTCACTGATAATATAGTGGAACACTACACAGTGCTTTACAGTATAGCATACATGCTCAGGGTCACTGTTTTATATTCTGCTGGGTATCATGAACTGCTCTCTTGATTTTTATAAGTTTGCTGTTAGCCAGGAGCCAAAAGGGAACAAGAGGCTGGTTTAGTACTGCAGGCGCTGCATGATTAACCACCGCTAAGAAACCTTCGACTAAACAGTAATTCCATCTCACTGCTCTGATAGTGTGAGTCAGGAATGTTTACATGTAGGTCCATGAGAAAACTTTAACTTTAGCTAAATATCCTTGACTTTACTTTGATGGTTGGCTGCTTCTGCCGAGGACCTTGGAGAAAGTTCAAGGAATTTTTCCACTGAAAACCTTTGTGGTGGTTATAGCTTGAATTTACAATGAATTACAAAGGTGATCCATGATTCATAGAAACTTCTGCAGCCTAATCCGTTCTTTCACCACTATGGTATGTCCCAAAAATATGGCTTGAAAAGAGCTTCCATTTTGCTAGCTGGATGAGCCATTAACCAAATGCAAATGACAGATATAAGCAGCTAACTGGACTCTGAAAACTGGAAAATTTGTTGTGCTGAATTAGTGGTTTAAGAAGTTTATGTTGACACTTGAATCTGTTTTTGTGGAACTGAAATCCATTAACTTGTAACTTGTTCTGAATACCCAGCTTCAGTACTTTAGTGTTTGCCAGGTGTCAATTAGACTCGACTATGCAAGAACAATGTCAACTGAAACGATAGTTTTGTTTTTGTTTTTTACTCTTAAAATAAACATTTCAACATGTTCAACAAAGGTCTGCAGCCCCGGGCAGTTTCCAACTTTTTGGTAATTCAGCCTTGTTCAAGAACTTTTAGAAATGAGGCCCCACAGTTCAGCTGAACACCTCCAAACATAAGGTGAATGAACCCATGGGTGAGGAAAATTAGATATCAGCTGCATGCAAATGACTTCACCCCCCCCCCAATTTTCATCCAATTTACAACATTTCCCCTGTCTCCTCCAGGACTCTGTGAGTTCGGAAGAAATTCTCTAATCTAGCATGCCTCATATGGGGGTTACACGGGGTCAAGCATATCTCTTGAGGTCACTGTTGGGACAGAGTTTGATGTTATCTTGGGTTGTGAGAGACACTGACTTCCCTCCTTGAGATACAGAGCAACTGTATATTTATGTTTAAGGAAGTTGGGTCGAGGGAGTATCTCACTCCCTCGACCCAAGGGAGGGGAGTATCTCACTCAGGGGAGGGGAGTACCCAAGGGAGGGGAGTATCTCACTCCCTCGACCCAACAGATAGCTACATGACGTAGAAACCTCTACAGAGTCAGATAACTGGCAAATGCAGCACTATTCTGAGGGCATATAGACGAGCCAGAGTGGGCAGCGTCTTCAGAATTGAGGCGGACTCCTGTGCACTTTCTCTCCACTGACTGAACTGACCATTGATTAATAGAACTCTCCACAACATGAGTTGTGCCACAAACCACAATAAATGATGGGAACTTTTATCCTTCCATGACCCGTGCTCCTCTAAATTTCCCAATATTGTCCTCATACACATACACATACGGTATGTTTAGTTTAGTGCAATTTATTTGATTTGTACATGCAGAATGTATGCAAGAGATATTATATATATATATATATATATATTTATTTCACAGCAGACATTTTGATTGACGTACTGTAAAGCACTGGTGTTACCAATAACATTAGCAATAGCTTTGTGTGCAAGTGTCCCAGTCGGCCAACACAGTGTGACAATGAGGCCAGCACGCACCAGGACCCTCAAACCGAAGCAGCTAAATGGAATTCAGCCATCATTTGTTTTATTTTGACACTTTTCCTACTTCCACGTCAAAATGTTCTCCATGACAAAGTCTGGATTCTGCAATGCGGATTCATTGTGATTCATAAGTGTCCCATTGAGAATTCATCATGTCATCAAAAGTGAACAGTAATGAGTGATTTCTGTCAGTTCACCGTCCGGCGTTGCATCAGCCTGCTGCAGCTTGTTAATCATACCAGAATCAACATGTCACACATGACATACTACATGCTCCACTAATGAGCCCTACACTGAAAGATCCTAATGAGGCTGCTCTGGACTTGACCTGAGGCCACCACGACTCAGCTTAAGTTGCAACGTGCTATTTGGGAAAACGGGAAATCTGATTTGTATATTTTTCGAAAAGAACATGATTATAACAGCATAAAATAATAATTATGGATCTCTCTTTTCCTTATGAATATGGGATTAATTGATTTTTGGCAACGCGTTTATTGATTCAGGTCTTGCTGCCGAGCTTATCAAACTGATTAAGCTGCAGTTAGGGCATCTTCAATTAGAATCTAACATCATTTCAGATGATTATAAACAATACATCAAAAAGCAACCCTTGATGATGCTGCTGGGGGGGATATACAACAGAGCTGCACAGCTGAAGTATCTTTTTATATCAAACTGTGAACTGTGTCTTTAAGTGCCAGTCGGGACCTGGCCTGAGGCAGCCTCCACTCACAAGGTACACACTCACTAAAACACACTCCTCATTAATATGCAAAGGCTTCGGTGGGAGTCATGACTAATACATTCCCCTTAATTAATGAGTGGTGTTCATGAAGCCCTGAAGCAACTCAGAGAAATTATTTAGCTTTTTCTCTTCCCAAGGATTTCCTCCCCACGTTGAACTATAAAGTGGAGGTGAATGTCAACAGCGCTGGCTGGATGCGTGAGAGTTTATGTGAAGGGATATAAGTAGGCTACAATAATGGACGAGTAATAGAGGAAGAGTTACACGATTAAATATTCAGTGTGCTAATGGCTGTGAGCTGACGGCGGGGAGAGCAACACAAACCAAAACACTGGTGGCCGCGGCTGCTTATTTATGCTGTTTAATGTCTGCTGCCTAACTTGAAATTATAGAGTTGGGAGTGTAAACAGACAGATGCAGAGGCTGAATTGATGGATAATGAGTAAGAGAGAAACTGCCAAGCTGAATAAGCAATAAATCCCTCCTAAAACACACTTAGGGGGCCTTATTTTGATGGCAGCCAACAACCAGCGCAAACAGCAGCCCCACAATTTGGGCTTTTACTGATTGTTATGAATAAATACAAGGAGAGAAAATTCAAAGTTGGAACAAGATGTTGCCAATTTGATGTTTTTTTTTGTCTGTGTCAGCTGTAACGACCTGTGCCTAATCTGTGGAGATGCAGCTGTGGTGGATGAGTTATTGTTTTTCCCGTGTGTCCTTGAAGGTATCACCAGCCAGATCTGGAACACCTGGGCGCTCCTACAGGATAAAACCCCCAGTACCCCGCTTTGCTCCAGCTCCAGCATACTTTGCTTTGTTTACACTTACAACACCTACACCTCATACGCACCATCTGCCCTACTGATGTTACTGACAGACACTACACATTTGCACTTCCATCCATCCATTTCCTTCTGCTTATCCAGGGTCAGGGTTGGGGTGGCAGCAGGTTTAGCAAAGCGTTCCAGACGTCCCTCTCCCCAGCAAGCGTTCCAACCCCCCCTGGGGTATCCCGAGGTGTTTCCAGGTCAGATGGGCTATATAGTCCCTTCAGTGAGTTTGAGTCTGCCCCGAGGTCTCCTACCAGTTGGACGTGCCCAGATCACATCCAAATGAAGGCACCCAGGTGGTATTCTAATAAGATGCCCGAACCCCCTCAACTGGCTCCTTTCGATGCAGAGGAGCAGCGGCTTTACTCCGAGCTCCCACCGGATGTCTGAGTCCAGCCACCCTTCAGAGGAAGCTCATTTCAGCCACTTGTATCCGAGATTTCGTTATTTCGGTCACTCCCCAAAACTCACGACCGTTAGTTGAGGGCTGGAACAGGACAGACTGGAAAATTGAGAGTTCAGCTCCCTCTTCAACACAAATACTGCAGACAGCACATCTGTTCACTGGTCCATCTTAAGCTACATTCACAGATATTATTGCTTAAATTACTGCAATAAACACATGAATTCATGGTCATCCACTGCATCCACCTCTGTATTTGTCATGGCGTAGGAGCCGGGTTGTGTCACAGCAAAGCAGAAAAAAGATAATGCCAAAGTGCTGCGCAGGTTACTGACAAATATGACTAAGATAGAGATATGATTCTAAAAAAAAAAGGCAAATAAAAACTATATAAAACAATTAAGGAGCCTCACCAAAGCTTCTTGCCCTGCACTTCAGAGTGACTACAAGGCAGAGCACCTGAGGCGAACCTCCAGGCTCAAACATTAAAAACACTCCAGCCAAGTAAATCAGTGCAAGATCAAGATCATGTTGAATTTTACAATTCAAGCGTTAAGAGCACCACTTCTCTCTTGATTGTACAAGAAATCATCTTTTCTTTTTGAATGCTGCAGCCGCTGCATAATGCCCACAGTCGACTGTATGGGTTGAGTGATTATTGTCTGGATTTTGCGAGCGGATGTTTGACACTGCGAGTCATTTGGTTAAAAAAAATAGTGCTTAACACAGCT
Source organism: Argyrosomus regius (assembly GCA_946959425.1). Taxonomy (NCBI): domain Eukaryota; kingdom Metazoa; phylum Chordata; class Actinopteri; family Sciaenidae; genus Argyrosomus; species Argyrosomus regius. The sequence goes on from OX336882.1 coordinate 29,901,627, forward strand.
TTAATATAATGAATACCCACTGGGTAAGAGAGAGACTGCATGAATGCACCTCTCAAAAATCAGCTGTGGTAGCTGTCATTCAGTGGGTGGACTGAAAAAAATAAATTACAGCTCTCACAGAATAATTAATGGAATGTATAAAACACCAGAGACTGATAGGATTTAACAGTTAGAGATTTCTACAATACAATAACCTAACGCGGTGATGAATGATGGTGCCACTGGAAAGTTATTACACTGACAGTGGTAAGCTCGGTGATTCTCCTGGACATAACAACAGCCTCGTCTGAGCACGCTGCCCGTCTCTGTCAGGTTTGGTCTAATTAGTGATGATTATGGAGTGATGCCGTGTCAGGCCTGGACATGTTGAGGTGACCCCCCCGAAGCGCTGGGCTAATGATGTGTAATGACTGATCATCAGGACCGCGGGCAGCGGCCGTCACACTCGGTATGGCTTCTGCACCGTCAACACAGTGGAGAGAACGCGGAATAATAGGAGGATCAGAGAGATGATTTCACATTTCACAGAATTACTGGGACAAACAAATATGTTTCTCACTGATGACAGCACATCAGAGCTGGAGCTGTGTCCTAAATCAGTCCCTGGTTCAGTCATTTACTGTTCCTTATAGGGTTGGTAGTCTAGTGAAGTTGAAATAGATATTTTGGACAGCAAAAAGTCGTGCACATTTTCTCATTGTTTGACCTTTTAAGGCTATAACAGTGCTGAAATGTTCGACTTTCTCTATGCAAGGTGCTTCAATTTGAACAGAAAATTAGTATTTGCATTTCTTTATTTATTTTATTTGCACATTTACTGACTTTGTTTCAGTTCTCTCCTTTTTTGCACACAGTCTCTGTGGATGAAGTGGTGTCATAAAGCCTCAGGATGAATGCTAATTTCCCACTCAAGTTGAAACATTTTCAATGCACAGACAACTATTTGCCTTCATTTGCACTGCCTAGAGCTAATCATTTGTGTCCACTCACCTCTTCACATCCACTTTTAATCACGCCGCCTGTAAAATTAACTTCATGCTCAGTCTGAATTAAACACTGAAATAAAATGTGAGGAAGCAGTGATGGAAAGTAACTAAGTATATTTATATAAGTACTGTTGTACAATTTGCGGTACTAGTACTTTGAGAATTTCCATTTTCTGCTGGGTTTTACTTCTACTCCACTACATTTCAAAGGGAAATATTGTACTCACAAGTTGAAGTATGAGATCTAAGACTATTCTTCTATGCATGCAAAAGCTTGATTTTCCATCCATCCGTCTACTTTCCGTAACGCTTATCCTCATCAGGGCTGTGGGAGATGGTGCCAATCACAGCTGGCTATGGTAGGGGACTGTCTCCCTCCGGAAGGAGGTGAGAGGTGGTGTACACGCTGGACAAGTCACCAGTTCATCACAGGGCTGACACATAGAGACATCCATTCACACCCATGGGCAACTTAAAGTCACCGATTAACCTATAAACCTTGCATGTCTTTGTTCTGTGGGAGCAAGCCTGAGTATCTGAAGAGAACCCATGCAGACACAGGGAGAACATGCAAACTCCATGCAAAGGCCCCAGCTGTGGTTTGAACATCTTGTGAGGTGACTACTATTTTCATGCCAACAATCTTCTTCCTGAACTATTGTTCAGACAGGAAGACAGCAAGCTAAATACCTCAAATGTTTATTGAAACAAATCTATTCATAGTGTGGCATAAGTAGCTCTGACAGTGTGAAATTCAATGTAATCTGTGTAGAAAGTACAAGTAGAAAACTAATTTTGTCGAGTGCAATGCATTACGTTTGAGTGCCATGTCATTTACATCTTACTGAGGGCATTGCTAGCATGCTATTAGACACAGCAGGGTTTTTGCTTTTACTGTTGAGAGACCTCCCTCAATCAAAATAATGTAGGACCACTGACTGATTTGTTGTCAGTGTGTGTAGAAGACCCTGTTATCAGCTATTTTACAGCCAGACGCAATAGGAAATTCAGAATCACATTGATTTTGCACTATCTCCTGTAAATCCTGGTTTCACTCAGCCGTGTCAATCGTGCCAAGAAACATTAACGTTACAGTTTATCCACCATTTGCTGTTTTTTTGTTAGCGTAATAATAAATGGGATGTCGCTGGGTTTTAAGCTCTTGGTCAAACAACTGAATATGCCAGCTTGATAATTTTTTGGGAATATCTGACAAATATCTATCGATTTTATAGACTCACAATTATAGAATAATCAAAATGAATGAAAATAGTCATTTGTTGCCCTACACAACATCACAGCATTCTTACATCCAGCTGCAAACCAGTCACATCACGACAGACGACTAAGAGCAGAGGCTTTAAATGCTCCACCTTACTCATGGAGATCAGTTGGAAGGGGCGGTTTTAATTCTGAAGAGGGGCTTTTGCAAACCACAGTATTGTTAGCGATGCTGGTTTTGTAAAGATAGCTGGAAATTGGTCTGACAGTGATGTAAGAGAGAACTGGTCTTTCTCCATGCCAAGGACTAGATAACAAGGTAGTTTGGGCGCATAATGGTAGAAAAAGCAGCATCATACTGTCATTTTGGAAAAGAGTCGTCATAGAAAAGCCATTACTTTACCAGAGGGATGATCGAAAAAAAAAAGTTACATCGTCTGTTCCTTTTTTTGACACCAAAGAAAAGACTACAGGTGTCCAAAAATGATGGTAGTGTGACAGTGTGTCCTTATGTATCTGAAACTACACAAAGAACTTTGGAGTGACATGGCAGTGGCTTATTTTGTTGGACTATAAGTTCAATTACAGTCATTATTACAGTGTTACACATGTAGTCCTGATTTAGATTTAGTAATGTCTCTGTTTTGATGTATTGTCCAGTTAACTGACTGCATGGCATCCGTCCAGAGCCTTTAAAAGCTCTTTCTACACACTAACAATCTATCTTCCTGCAGCAGTGTCTCCACAAAACGCATTATCTTTTAATACCCTTTAGTTTTCTGTACCTTTCTTTGAATACACACACTCAAACCGGAAAAATGACGTCAATTCGCATTATGTTTTTCATGTCAGAGAAACTCAACTGAAGTCAGTGTTGTTTGTGACATAGAAATGACGTCTGCTGACAATTATTTCCTTATATTTCATCTGTCTTCTTCTTCAGCACCTTTTTTTTTGTTAATGGTCTTGAAAACTTAACAAAAAAGACAGACTCTGTGTGTATTAGAGGATCTATGAGTAAAACCAACACCTCATGATTCACTTTTACTTTGCATAATAAATTTCTAAAACATGTCCTCATCTCTTAAGCCCCTAGCGTTGTCACGTTCAATAATGTCAAGCAGAACACTTCAGTAATGTGAAATTTAATGACCAGTGACAAGCCCATAAAAAAGAATAGATCACGGCAGGATTTTTCAAGGGTTCTCTCTCTCTCCCTCTTTTTTTTTTTAAGTTCAAAGTCGTCATGCTCACTTTCTGCCTCAGCCTTGCTGCTCACCTTGACGGGATGTGAACTCAGCAGAGATGTGTCCCGCGTCACAGGGGAAAACGTATTGATTGCCTGTCATAGCATTTAGCACGGAGGAAAATTTCTGATTTTCCTGCAGTAATCCATGTGGAGTTCAAGAGGCTGTTTGCATTTGACCCGTCAGTAAATGAATTCAACCTTACGTAGCTGCTTAGCAATACTACAAGCACGTGTGCTCACAAGGAAGATTTTATTATTAAGATTGTATTAAGATAAAACTGGGCTTAAAGGGCTCTTTGTCGAATTAGGGACCTTTATGTATTCTGATGACTTTTTAAGACTGCTCATATAGATGTCTCTTTCCCCTCAGGTACGTACGCAGGAGATATTTTTCTACCCAAAAATGTCCAGAAGTCACAAAAATAAAATTCCTGTTCCTAGAGTTATGAAAATATTCTAAAGAGGGTAGATTAAGCATGCCTGAGTGTCTGACAGTCTTGATACTGTTCTCTCTTGTCCCACAATTTCAGACTTGAGACTTTCACTTCAACTCACTTTTAAATTTTTCGAAACAAGCCATAAATAAAGAATTCAACGTGTCAGTTCTCCATATAAAGTTGTCAAGGAGACTTGCCTTACACATTCAGCAGATATCAAGGATGTGTAAAGACAACTGGATACAGCGTTGGAGCTGGGGCATTCATGCTGCCTGCTGCATCTTAAAACATTGATACAAGTGGTAACCAAAATGTAAATCTCTGGGCTGCAAAACCAAAAAAAAGGGGGGTCCTATGGTGCATTTAGTAAGGCACACATGAAAGACCCATTTTATTGGTTGGGGGTGGCAGCAACAACTTGATACTGTTGCAGTGTCTCAGTTAGCATACTCCCATACTTGCACATAAGTGGCTACATGGCAGAACGGTGGTACCTCTGGCATTGTGAAAATGGCCAAGGGGGCAGCTGGAGCTGAAGCGATTCTAGTGAAGACTGCAATATAAAAATGTAAGTTGTATATACGTTTTATACTTAGAGTTCAGCAGTCAAATGTTGGCGCTAATGCACCACCTGGTTACAGTTCACCAAAGAAGAAGAAGAGGTGGTAAATGTTGTACCCTGCCAATAATAGCAGACAACTATAATTACATAGAAGTGCATTGAGACACAGCATGTGGCTATACGGTCTAATATCACCCAAGAATAAGTACATCATTTACAACACCACATTTCCACCGTAGCTTTTTTCATATACTGTTTTTTCCCCCTGTAATTACATTTCTTTAATGGTAAACAGACACTTTTATACCAAAGTGCCTTACAATATGTCTCTCATTCACCCACGCATCAAAACACACATTCAAAGTAAAGGGACCTTAATTGAAAGGATTAGAGTTTGTTGATCTGACATCTGAATGCATAGCTGCCGTGTCACATGACATTATTTACAAGAAGCACTAAAGACCCAGCACTTTAAAACATAAGTGCTTCTCATTACTCGGCAAATATGTTAATTAACATCATGAATTACAGTCGCTTCTTACGTACCATTAGCGCTTGGTTTGCTTTATAGTGTCCTGACCACCCAGTTCATATCCTCTCCATGCGTAGCTGCGGCACTGATAATGTAATTCATTTATTTCCCGATGAAATATACAGCTCTCGGCAATAAAGATGCTTAGGCTGCAATTCGCGTTAATGAAAGCATGTTCCATTAATGTGCTCTGTCAGTAAACATCCATCCCATAGCTACAGTGCATTATTATTCCACACGTCTCCATGCGTGCCAGGGGAACAGGAAGACAGTGCATCAAAAGAAGAAGGCGCTGAACAGAAAAGCTATGTAACAGTCTGCTGAGGGGCAGGAAGAAACACTCCTTACATTAAATCTTTATGGGGGAAGCTAAATATAAACACCGGCTTCTTAGAGCCAATTACAAATGGATGCAAGTGAGGACTAAGGAAAACTTATCGGACTCTTTCCCAAAACTGTGTTTGATGGGCTTATTAAATTGGCTGGTGCCAAACCAACCAGACACCATGACCTCCATTTTTGAAGAGTTAATGTACACACGGAGGGTTTGCCAAGGTTTCTAGGCTCGTCACACCTGAGTTCCACATTCATTATATGTATAATTGGAATTGGATTTGATCAAATTTTCATTAAACATATAATGTGTCTTGAGGGGGGATGCAGCCTTTTCCAATGCAAGAATTTTACAGAATATATGTAGCAGCTGGTGCATGAAATTAATGGCAGCTTCTTTTGGTCAACCACACGGACGAGCTTGAACACATTGTTTAAGACAGCAGGTTGACAGGGAAAATAAAAAAGTCAAGTATTGATCGGTGTGAGTGCAGATGAGGATAGAAGAGACATATACTGTACATTAGAGGATGAAAGGAAGCAGCAGGTGATGTGGCCGCTGTCTGAATAAAGTATTAGTCAGCTAAAAGCAAACACTTAAATCTGCTCACTTCAATCAATGCAGTTAAAATACCACCAGCAAGTGTTTATGTCAGCTAAAGGAACAATAAAGGAGTTGCAGGTGGACAGAATAATGATATTGATTCGAGCTTGAATGATTTTTAAATCAATATCCAATCATTTATTAGGGTTTTTTGTTCCTTTTCCCCACAAAGATTTAGAATTAAAATCCATGAAATCCCTCAAAAGAGGTGCGCCAAACATTATATAAAGAAAGAAGCAAAAGAAACACTTCTATTATGCATCTGCCAACAATCAGCCATTGCCAATATGTTTATAATACACCATATCAGCCAATAGTACTGTTCAGATTGTAAAATTTCTTATACCACAGTGTCTTTAGTCCACCAGGAGGAGTATAAAAGCTGCAGCTTGGCGGTAACTGAGCTCTTTAATCTATTAGAGAGTTCAATGTCTTCACCCAGTCATACAGTGTTCAAAGCTACAGCTTCTAATAGATAGGAATTCATTTTAAAATGGCTATACTACACTTTATCTCCAGGCCTGAGTTGAACCTGCTGTTAGAGTTTATTTACAGGATGGAGCCGGGGATGAAAGAAGGACCTTAAACCTCTCATTCCAGAGGTTTAAGCTGCTGTAACTGCGAGCCTTATCAGCGCCTGCTTAATGCAGAAAAAACAATTCTCTCTTAAACCCTGAAATCATACGATAAGTTCGCAGCGGGAGTGGGACAACCACTTCCAACTACCTATTATTACCTATGGCAGACAACTATTATCCTCCAGCACGTGAAGTCAGAGATCATAATGACCTTCCGCAGGGGAAATCATTTGAGCTCTGCTTGCACTGCACCATAAAGACAAAGGGTAAACACAGGTATCATCTATAGTTTAGGGGACCGGAGTCTAATCTCAGCACATTAATTAATTAAACAATAATTCTAGTTTTGCACTTTATTCTCTTGACAATGAATATCTGTTTTATCAGATTCCTTTATGTGTACACAGCCAGTAAAGCTTTTACATTGCTACAAACTGCAAGGTCTTTACAAGGACACATCTTCCACGGAAAGGTTTGATCACTATGGACGTGTTTTGGCATTACGGGATTTTTACACTTGATTTATTTATTCAATATTTGATCTTAAATACAGAAATTACAGAACCACAACATCAACAAAACTTGAATTTTCTGGCTGCTTTTCAGACAAGCTTTAGATTTCTTTGACTGTAATTACTGTGTTGCTCATTTTGTTTACCTGAACCTTGAAGCACACAACATAGACAACATACACGTAGAGTACATTGTACTTCCAAAGTAACAATCAGAGCTGCGGGACAAAAACATCACACCTCTCTTTTTAGGCAAACTCTGAAGTGGAGCAGCTCTTTTGTTTTTTAATTAATAGAAGAAAAACTGTGTTTGTTAGCATGAGCACTAACAGCAGATTTGACAAACACCTCAAACTCCCTGAAAAGAAAGTGAGAGGTTCCCCCGAGGGCTCAAGAACACCAATGAAAGCTGAGACCCGAAAGCTCCTGACTCGCTGTTTGACAATAGTTTTTGCAAATTGAAAATGTGTTTAGGCATATGCACCACTAAGCACACCAACTGACATGATAAGACCCCAAAGGTTTCTTTATTATTGTTGTTTCTGTGCTGTAAACTACATAATGTACCGAAAATTACAGGTCCAGTGTGTAAGATTTAGGGCCATTTATTGGCAGATTAAGTTTGAATAGTCATATTGAATAGTCAATAACCCAAATCATTAAGTTTTTTTGGTACCTTACAAGGAGCCCTTTATAATATCCACAGAGGCAATGCTTCCCCTTGGAGTCCAACATGTTGAACTGCCATGTTTCTACAGTAGCACAGAATGGACAAACCAAACTCTGGCTCTAGTTAGGCCAGAGCTACAGCATATTTAGTTGGTTGCAATTTGCAACTTCACTACTAGACGCCACTAAATCCTACACACTGGATCATCAATGTGATCAATGAAATTACCAAATCCAGGGTCAGTTTGTATTCCACCCGTTCTACTTAACTAACAGCTAAATGGGCAACATCTGACCTGGATGCAACCTCTGAATGGCCCAGCATACATCAATCTGATATATGACAAAATCAATATCAAAACTACATATATTGCGTGGGAGTAGCTAATGAGTGAGCCATCTCGCTTCCATCCCGTCTTTGCTGATAGCAGCACTCGCACAGTATCGATCGCACGGGATGTTAATGGATGTAACACACCAGCAATCATATCTGTCACCAATCAACGTTTTCTCATGGGGGTTGGAAGCTTTTCAAAACATCTGGCTAATGACAGTCACAAGTAAGGAAGTGCTCAAGTGAAAGTATGACTCTGTCAACACTAAAACATGAAACTGACAATGGAAATTGTCAGTTTAACGCTGCCTGGACTGGCAAGTACTTGTTTATTTAAATGGTACTGCTGTCTCCAAATGTCAAACCAGCGTGTTTGACTTGAAATGAGTGCGCCATTATATTCATTGAGAAACAGAAAACTTTCTGGACAAACTTTTTCAAGGGAAACTAAAGTGCAGAGTTTGATTTTATCTTCCATTCGGAGCAATATTACCCCGGTGCGGTCATGCAACAGCCAAGGGAGAACAACAGCAGCTTCCCTTTGTATATTGTGGCAAAAAAATAAATAAAAAAAACATTCACAGACTCTGAAACTGTGAAAGAATGCATGCTGGCTGTAGTGGAATAGAAAAATGACAACAAAATTAAAACTAGCGTGACAGTCCAACACGGCGTAACCTCGATTAGAAATGCCTCACATGTAAACTATGAATAAGGTTGAAATCCTAGATGCAAATATTTTTGAAACATTGTAAAAAAAAAAAATCATGTTATGTCTATAGCAGTGGATGAGTCGCACAATGGTGCATGTGTTTTTTAATGGCAAATGCTGTACACGTTGCATGAAGGAGGAGTGGGCTAATAGGGGGCCAGCACGGAGCGCCCATAGATGGTTCATCCAGCCATGAGAAAGTCCAAAGGAAAAGGACATCATAGTCCAACCCACATGGTTTGATGTATGTGATCTCCGGAAAGTGCAGGGTTGCACCAAAGAAAAAAAAAAAAAAACACAAAAACTTCACATCAAATGTTTTCAACAACAAAGCAGACAAAGTCATCCTGGACTAACAGTGAACTGTGAACTGATGTGGGCTGCATAAACATGGATGTGATGACAGCTCTGTGGCATTTTGAGAAGGTGAAGTATAAGAAGCTCACACTTCCTGTCACCTCTCTTCTTGCCTCTGTCCATCCCCTGTTTCCCCAGAGCTGCTTGCCTGCTTCCATAGAGGTGAAATCAAGTGGAACCACAATTACCGCAGCCTCCTATTGTTTACTGTCTTCACAAAGGACAGGCTCCACCGCCAGGCAAGAGAGACAGAGAGAGAGAGAGAGAGAGAGAGAGAGAGAGATGAGGCTGAGAGTGTTCAATGCAAAAGGTGATACATGATGTGTCGTGTAAAAAGCTGCAATAGGTGACATTTCATTCCTCTGAGGAAGGAGCTGCTCAGATTGTAATATTGAGGATAAATTTGTAGACTCTACGCTGCCTACAGTGATGTAAGTTTGTGGGTGGATGAAGCTAAATCCATATAGTACACTTCCACACACACACACACCTGACCTGAAGAGAAAACGCAGGAGCAAAACACATAGCTGCCATCGGTGATTGTCATCAAACACATTTCTCCGGCCGTCCCCGTGTTTTATTTCATTCCTGCTTGATTGTCACGGTTCAGGTGACTTCCTTTTACGGCTGAGTGAGGATACGTACGTGATGTCACTGTACGGTCACTCCCATCTGAGTGGCAAACAATAGAACCTGCATTGTGTATTCACACACCAAAAGCAAACTAACAAACTAACAAACAAAAAAAAAACATGGACAAGTCTGCTGAAAATTGTGAATTGTGCACAGACAGCGTAGAAAAGAGAAAACTTCACAGACTGCTAGTACATGTCCTTGTCAGGAAACATGAAAAGAACATTCTATCACCAAAGCAATCCAGCTACAACAGACTATACAACTGAAACCATAAAAACACCACACCAGGTCCTTCAACGCAGCCTTGCACACTGTAAAATCGAATCAATTTTATTTATATAGCTCAATAATCACAATTTGCCTCAGGCGGCTTTACAATCTGTACAGCGTACAACGCCCTCAGAGCTTAGATCCTCATAAAAAAATCCTTAAAAGAGGGAAATTTCTCTATCACAAGGCTATAAATAATCAAAAACTGTCAGTTTGTTTTAATTTGGGCAGACCAACCTCAAACAGGGCTGAGTGTTAAAGGGTTATAATAGGATAAGGTACCTACAGTATATGCCTTCAGGCTCGGTTCAGGGTACCATTAGTTACCCTTCCCTATATACAGTATATATCTGTCAGGAAGCTCAATATCTGGCCACGTTTCAACATCCACAGACCACAAAATGTATGGCACACCATGTGGATTGATGATTATTATGAGGAGGTGATATCGCGGACATCAATGCATAGCATAAAAGCTCCACATTGAAGTTAATTTCTGCTAATTTCAGCCTGTACTGAATCAAAGCAGCAAACCGAACTGGACAGAACCTTGCTAATAGCTTGATAGAACAAGAAACCGGTGCTTGTGTCTGTGTGTGTGTCCTGCTTAACGTGGCACAGCAGACAACAACATCATTACCAAAAACCCTTTCCAGATCCAGACACAATGAAGGATAACAATAGAGATTTCAGCACAATGCCCCAATTACAAAGCTAATGTGCAATCGTGTTAGCGTTGTGAAATATGAGCAGTCGCCGCCCCGCGCCGTGAACGCTAACTCTGTTTCATATTCATGCAGAGGATCTGAAACCCTCCAGAAGAAGCTGAAGGGAAGCAGGAAGAGGGGGAAAAAGGAGACACAGAGAGGATTTATCTCTCCCAGCAGATGTAGAGAGTGCTCCTAGGGCTCCCAGTCAGCAGCTAGGACAGTTTACAAGCTGCAAAATAGATTGATTGTCTATGGATCTCTGTCCCTGCGTGGCTGCCAACTGTGAGCTAATTAAAGAACACTTCTCTGGAGAAACACTGAGCAGCAACCAAGCGCATCATATTCTCCCTCACGAGAAAACGTGTTGCTCTCAACCCCTTCAGAGGAAAAACATTGTAAACCAGCTATGCCAGGTGTCACGGTACTGTATGTTGTGAAACAGCTTGATCCAGAAAAACAAGCTTTTTGCATTGTGCATCCATACCTTGCCCTGACATTCAGCTGTGAGGAGGTCAGGGATGTAGAGAAGGCTGGATTAAATTATTTATTTTTAAATCAGAATATTTACTGTCGTTTTTTAACACTGAATGGCTGCAATCACCCATTATTCTTCGATCACATGCTGATTTTTCCAGCCTTTTGAAAAGACAGTTGCTGAGGTATTCACCAATCAGCTTGCATTCATTCCTCTGCACGCTTTAATTTCAGATAACAAAACATACAGCGTCACAGTCCCAGCTGACAGAAGCAACCATTTTCTGACACATTTAGGAGACACCGCAGTATAGCATGAGCAAAACCAATGTAAGGTAGGGATAAAACTGACAAAGAGAGGAGGCAATGTACAATATCTTGACTTTCCTAATATGAAAAGGTGGAAAGTAAGGATATAAGTACAAGATTCATGTACACTTGTGAAGTACTGTGACAACGGTGATAAAACATTTAATTTCCTCTTTGTGCCTCGACTAAAGATTCTAGAGCTTGTTCTTTTACATCGTCACATCTGTATCGCTAAGGTTTATGTGCAATTCCCAAGCGTGTAGACTCAATGAATTGTGGATTTAGGCAGCCCTCACCCAGTGTGGTGGAGTCCGAACATTTGGATTCAACCTCGCCCAATGCCAGCTAGGATTGGCGGCATCCCCCCATGACCCTGATAAGGATAAGCGGTCATGGAAAATGAATGGATGTCCTAACCTTTGATGATTAGCATTAACAAGGAACAGTTGAGGCTGCTGTTCTTTGGGTATTTCGTAAAACACCAATGCACTGGGTACCCCGATATCTAACATGAGCTGTCCAGCCTTCAGCTCTTTGCATGTCATCCCCCATCTCTCTTTTCTCTTTCCCGCCTCTCTACAGCTGTCACTGAGCAATAAAGGCCAATAAAACTGATCGTCTGGAGAACATGAATGTTTGCCACAAATTTCATTGGAATTCACCAAATAGGTCGAGTTGTTGAATGTGAAAAATGTCAGTCTGCTGGTGGCACTAAATGAAAAGTCAGGGAAATATGGAAACTATTTGTTTTTTTTTTATTGTGATCAAGAATATCTGTACCAAAAGTCGATGCCAACCCATCTGATATATTTGTTGGTTTGTGCCTGAGCTATTCCTGGAGTTAGTAATAGCTAAAAATAGCTAAGATATCTTGCAGAACACCATGGGAATGGATTGGAAGTGGGAGGGCTACCTGTCTCTACAGTTCAAGAGAAAACTTCCAGCTCACTAGCCTAAAAAATTGCCCAACAAGCTACAGAACCATAACACATATCAAACTAGATGATATACTTTATTAATCCCCAATATGGAAATATTTTTTTCACCCATTCGTGTCTATAAGTGGAGAGAGCCGCAAAGTGGTTAGGAGCAGTTAGGGTTTCACTTGCCTCAAGGGGACCTTGGTAGTGCCCAGGAGGTGAACCAGCACCTCTCCAAGCTCCAGGACTGTGGTCCTTGCTAGAACTTACTTGAACCAGCCACCGGCAACCCAAGCCAAGTCCCCACAGACTGAGCTATGATGAGTGAGTCAGTAATGTTTGCATGCGTGCAGACGTACCGGTGCAGGAGTATTCGTCCACTCTGATGAAGCCTGGCAGACAGTCACAGCGATGGCTGCCGGGCAGGTTGACACACGCCGTGTTTGACTGGCAGTAGTGCATCTGGGTCGCACACTCATCGATATCTGTGGACAAACAAAGCAGATTCAGTGGATTGATAACTCAGCAGAGTGATTCCTCAGGCAGCTGATGAAGCAGTTGGATGAAGCTTATCGAACTGCGTTAACGCCGTTGCATTAATCTCATTACAGAGGTTGCTCATCCAAAAATGGTCCCCAAAATTGCCTCAACTCATCAATCACTCAGACAAACAAGACAGCTTTTTCCACAGGCTGGGGTTTGCTTGCTTAAATGTATAAATTGCAGTGTTTTGTTGAGTTAGGGCAATGGCAAAGAGTACGAGACAAGAAAGAAATTCAGAGATTGAGAGGAAACAACAAGGACCAGAGAATGTGGAGAGGACAGGAAGAAAATATCCATAATCTGCTAATATGACACATTGCAGCTCCTTTTAATACACAGAATCTCTCCCCTCCTAATGTAGCTTGAAAGACATTGTATGAGCGTTAAAACACAGGGAGACGTTAGCTGAGCCGGTTGACTGCTGATAAAATGGGATCGGGAACACACAAGGGAGGTGTTATGCAGAAAGGCCTAAATTTACGTGTGCGTGCGTGTACAGTACAGAGTATTTATGGGGATGTGAGCAGCAGAGAACCAGTTTCCTGAGGCTAAGGGGCCTTTCCACCACTTAAGGGAGTCTGTATGCTACACTTAAGGGAAAGAGAGAGAGTGAGAGAGAGATTTCCATATCCTCTCTTTGGATAAATACATTCCAGCTTTGAGGTTTTCAGCTCACACTTTCCCCTTACAACAGAATGAATTTGTATGAAGTATGTAATTGACTTACATGCAACACCCAGAGGTTTTTTCTCTGGAAATTTCATCCTTGGAGAGTGTACAGTAAGAGTGTTGAATTGCACAATCAAAGAGAGACGGATCGCATATTCAGGCATACAAAGGCTCGCTGGCCTTCAGCATAAAAAGCATTGATCTGCTACATCAAAAACACTGAACTTACTCGAGTGCTTTGAGGCTGCGTAACAGTACCTGAATCCAATTTTCATCTTGTCCTGAAGCACTACTCCACCCAGAAAGCTGCTCATTTGATCACCCCTTATTGGCGCAAGGCACCAAAGCGTTGTTAAAGCCCAGTGATGGCCGTCTCGATAATTCAAACTCGAGAACTCGCTGCTTTTGTCCGCTTTCATTTAACGTGGGAAAAGCATCTACTGTCAAGTCTGACACTTGATGAGGCTTTCTGATATCTGTCCTTCCAAGGTCCTGTATCCCCAGTGTGTGTGTGTATGTCTGTGTGTGTTTGCGTTCGCCCTCTGCAGCCTCCTCTGGGAGTGTCGTAGCAGGTGAGGTCTGCTGACAGAACTGGAACTGTCATTTCACACAGGGGGGAATTAATTTTTCTGGATTTGCCGGTGTGTCTCCCTCTGTCTCTGCCTCCCTCCTCCTCCCCCTCCTCCCTCGCAACCCCAGACCTCCTCCTCCTCCTCCCTCCTCTCTCCCCCATCTGAGCTCACTTTCTTCATCTCTCTGCTGCTTTATTCATGCTGTGATGTAGGTCAGGGCTGGAGAGGAGAACCGCTAAAAATAAGGCAGGATAGGACTATGTGTGCATGTGCATGGGCATGTGCATGGGCATGTGCATGTGCATGTGCATGTGCATGTATGAGTGCATGCACGTGTGTGTATGTGCATGTTTGCGCTAGCTCATCCCTTTGTGTGTATTATTTGTGTGTTTCGGGGAGAGACTGTCTGGATGTTGAATGTTTGGATGCTGTGAGGCAGAAACAGAGGCAGCTCTTCATATTCTTTTGTGAGTGTGTGTGCACTTGTGTGTACGTGCAAATTAGCATCTGCATCAGCCCTTACTGTACAGAGGTTAATGAAAACAGCTTTCTATCCAACAGCAATATTATCTCCTGCTGACTAAAGCTATTTTCTTCACTCTAATCAACCCAGATTCTGTGTTTGTGTGTATGTGTGTGTGTGTCAACAAATGTGGTCCAGGACATCAGCCGCAGCAGCTGATGAGTCTCTTTGAGCATCATTTTTTGGTCTGTTCTTAGTCTAAGCTGCTGCCTCAGACTAAGAACCTGAAGAAGTAAGAATAGCTGTCAGGACTTCAAAGGTTTTCATCAGATTCTTCTTCTATTTTTCTTTTTTCTTTCATTTTTTCCCTATGGATTGAAACTGTGGATTTTGTGTGTTTCTCAAAGGGTTTCCATTCAGCAAAACTCAGAGTTGTTAATCAGTTTTCTTTCCAGGTCTTCAGTTTGTCTGTCACTCAGCAGGGTGTTTTCAAAAACAAAACACTTCTGTTGAATTTGGTTGAAAAATTAAACAGTGTTTGACGACCAATTGATTTGATTTTGGTGCTAACTGATCTTAGATATTCATCATTAAACGTGGATCACTGCTTCGCTACAAAGTAAATAAGGAACCTTTGCACAGAGACTAATTCCAAGTATTTAACTTTATTCTATTATAATAATATAATATAATAGAATACTTAACTAAATATAAATGTTCAGTTGAGTCAGAAACTCAATTTAACTTCAGTTTGGTGATGAGGTACAACAAATACTTTCATTTCTCATTTGAACACTTGACTTGATTATAATTCATTCTGTCATAGATCATGTCATATTTTTATTGTTATAACTATCAGACCTGTTTTAAAACATGTCTGTAGGGATTACTTAAGACATCAAAGATAACACAGTGTTGTAATCTGTAGTTTCTCAACGCATCTCCATCCTTCAGAAAAAAGTATTAAACCTAAGTGGCTCGTTTAGATTAGCTTCATATGGTCTGACAATTTCACCGCTCATTTTGCAGCCTTAGGTTACACAGTGTGGGAAGCAGTGAGAGCTAACCAGTACTGCTGAAACAAACAACATCCAAGCATCACAGCTTTAATTTTGTATATGAAAGGACAAATTTAATGAATGTGAACAATATAATTGTGCGGGAAGGACTTTGTAGACACATCAGTACGCAAACGGTCGGAGTGACCAAAACATCCTGTAACTTCAACTGATCAGTTTAGACCAGTTTAGGAGCACAAATGACCAGACATGCGACTCAAGTCATTTGGTCCAAGTCTTACGCAAGTCTCAAGTCTTTCCTGGTCAAGTCAAAAGTCAATTTACAGGTTATGTCCAGTCCAATCAAGACCTTAATTAATTCTTCAATCATACTTGTAGTATCCAGGATATGCACTTCAATGACTCATGTTGACCTGAATCCACATTTCTACCAATTACTAATTCATGTGCAGGAGTTAAGAGAAAAGTGACCCTTGCTAAATCACTTATATTTTAAAAAAGGACTTGACAGGAGCCGCTTCCATTCAAATGTCATCATCCCTCCAGATGCGAATCCGTGTCTCAGCAGACGTTACCTTCACACACACAAACACGCATACACTGCAATCAGCATTCCCCTCTTCTTTGACCTCTCTCTCACTCTCTCCCTCTCTCTATTTTCATGCACACAGAAGTTAATCTCACCCAGCAATTACACACCATGATAATTGAGGCTTGCACAGAGCATTGCTTTCAGTATACAGGCGTGTGCGCACACACGTACACAAGCTGTGTTGATGGGGAGAAATGGGGGATATTTAATTTATTTTTCTAATGCAATTGGTATAAACAGCTAATCAGCTTTTTTTTTTTTTTTTTTTGCATTTGACTTCACTGAAACAAAATAAATAACAGAAACAATATATTAAAAAAAGATTCACAATAGGCATTTTTACACAACATTATGTCTATTAGCAATTCTCAATCACTGCACAGCGAGTGCAATGCAATCAATATGTATGAAATTACAACACTAACACAGCCAGAAACAGTCTGAGTTACAGTGGGCAACATAGGTATGTAATAAATTAACCTTTTTTTATGTTAAACATATTTTCAATCCAGCTATTCATGCGAAATTTAGACCAGACATTGGTATCGACTCAATAAATCTATACAGGTTAAGAAATCCTATCATTCCAATCCATAACAAAAGTCACTTGCCATCAAGTGAGAGAGCACTAAATCAACTGATTTCCAGATTGGTTATTTCTCCCACCTGTGCTATTTAATATCAACTGGTTAGTACTTCAACTCTTTCTGACTACAGGTAAACAAATAATTAGTTACTAAGCTGTCAAGGGTCAATGTGTGAGCATCCCCATGACCTTCGCAAACAACATTGTTGTTCTACACAGCAATGGTACTGGTTACAGATGGATTTCTGAACTTGTAAATGTTCCTACGTATAAGCACCATTAGGGCCATTGTCCACAAGTGGAAGGAATATCACTTAATCATCAACCGACCACGCACAGAGGTTTAGCGAGATTAGTAGCTCAAGAGCCACGGACCAATCAAAAAGAACTTCAGAACCACTGGGAAGCAGCAGGTACGTCACCGCAGAGAAAACAAAAGGCAACGCACTCCACCGTTACAATGTCCATGCACGTTGACCTCAGAGGACTTCCATTACTGAAGAAAAGGCATGCTGAAGTTTGCTACTCAACCCCCTTTCCAAATCCAAATGAATTAATAAAGGGGAAGATGAATGAAGCCATGAGCTGAGAAATTCTTGAGGAGAATCTATTGCCATTCACCAGGACGATGAAGTGGAGACGTGGGTGGATTTTCCAGCAGGACAATGATCCAAAATATACAGCAAAGACTTTCAGTTGATTCAAGGGGAGGAAAATAAAGGTGTTAGACTGGCCCGGTCAATCGCCAGACTTAAACCCAAAAGAATATCTGAATCAACCAGTGGAATATACCTTCATGACTTAATACCATCAGTGTCATTTGGACTAAATGTAGTCACTGACATCCATTTGAAATACAAAGAAAGCATATTTCTTCAGTGTTGTGTCACATTGCTTTTGAAATTCAAATTCCGTGATGATTCAGTGAGCTGCAGTCTGTCTCAGACACAAATGTCTGCACATGGGCTTTAAATATCTGCTGTCCTAGCTAAAGAAAGAGACTGATGTTTCCTTGATTAGGCCATAAGAGTGCTGACTTTCGCTTGCTTGCTCATAAAAACCTAAGACAAACACAGTTTGCTTCATTGAATTTTGCTGTGTTGTGAAGCTGATCTCACATTCATTCCAATATCTCCTTCTCCCCCCTCGCAGGAATCCTGTCTCCGTGGTGCAAATACAGCAAAAAGCTAAAATCTTATCAAGGTTCTGATGCTATTAGAATGCGTGAACACTTCTCTGATTCAGAGATACTCGGCTTTGCCTGTTTACATACATGATCATCAGTTTCAATTTTAGGATTTCAGCTGCTGTCACGGTTCTGCTTTAGTAAATATCATTTAAGAAAATGGAGTTTCTTTGGCAACATGTTTTTGAGGATTTTCTTTTTTTTTTTCTGGGTGACTCTCATGACTGACAGGTAGCAGAGCGTAACGTAATGCAGTCCTGATATGAAAACTCGCACTCAGCACAGTGAAATGAGGATAAAAGAGAAAAGTTTCTTCTCATTCCTGTGATGGACTTTTATCCCAGCGTGGATGATGTTTTCATACTGTACGAGAATAAACGCTCCGGAAATTGCCGCCTCAGTAGGAGGAAATTAATCCCAGTTGGCAATTACATACTGTGATAATTTAGCTTTATATACCGTGTTTCCTTCAACAACTTTGACTTGTGAAGGAGGATACAGAGCCTGGGTATCTCCCACAATGCTCCATTCTTCCTGCAGCAGCGGGAACTACTGGCACAGACTTGAAAAGAAGTGTGGCATTATCCTTTAATATGGACTGAGCCACGGGGAGGGCCAAATGATTTTCATAACAAGGGTTTCATCACCAGAATGGGGGCACACAGAGGCCTCAGATGGCTGAACTCAATGACTAAACTCTCTTATCTTTCCATGCTGCAAACAAATCAAACACACAAAAAAACCAACAACAATCAACATGCAGCACAGGAGTACTCCTCTCTCTGATGCCGCACGTCTGTCCCCTCTTTGGAGCCAGAGGAGAGAAAGAACTACTGATGCATTTAATTAGAGAGCCTTTAGAGAGCGGCAGCTCTTATCGCCATCCTTGTCCTTCTAGAAGACGCATACGGAGGAGGAAGTGCTCTGTTTGTGCAGATTAGAGCCCGCTCAGGAACACGCTGTTTGCATTGACTGTCAGAGAACAGCTTGTGGCTATAGGAGAACTGAATGATGGTGTGGTTCTCTATCAGGAGGAAGGGAAACAACGTGAGCAAGGTGGTTTAATCTACCTGTCACTCTGCAACTCCAACGAGGAGCTGCCATTCACCGGGCTGCACACTGACAGACTTTCAGACAGACACTCTGAAGCTTGAAACTGTGACAGAGTCCTTCTGTCAGACAGAGCGGAGCAGTTTACCTAGATGACAGGTGTTCTGTTTGTGTGTGTGTGTGTGCCGGATGTTCACACAGGTATATTTACCGCAAAGCTTAAGAAAAGTACACCTGGGTGCCCACTAACTGAAATAAATCCATATATCAGGCAGAAGGAGGCGGTACAGCGTGTGCCTCTCCTCACACTTTAACGGATTACCGCACGGCTGAGGTCTTATTGTTGCAAGCGAAAATCCTAAAAGCAAACTGAATTTGCGTCGGTGGAGCAGAGAGATGCATATCACAGAAGAAAGACACAATCCGCTGGAGCAGTCTCTGATGTTTTATAATGAAATGTTATCAGCGTATAGGATGAGCTTGCAGAGCATCCAGGCACATCTCAACAAGACAGTGAAAAGTCTTCCTGTTGCAGTTTTGCCATTTGTGAAGTGTGAATGAGCGAGAATGACCATTTTCGCCTGTGCAATGCTGCATGCATCATGCGCTGGGTCAAAAAGCCGAGGGGCACGTACCTTTTTCAGATCAACTACTTTGCAGCTGGTGTGATACTGTGGCAATTATCTACCTACAATATTAGTGCTACAAGAGACCTGTCAAAATCAGCGGGTCATCCACTAATCAGAAGTTCGGTGGCTCCTCCAGTCTGCACGTCGAAGTGTCCCTGAGCAAGATACTGAACCCCAAATTGCTCCCCAAGGCTGCGCCATCGGTGTGTGAGTGTATGAATGCCATTAGCTCCTTTCTGATGAGCAGTTGGCACCTTGTATGGCAGCCTCTGCCGTCAATGTGTGTGGCTGAATGTGAGGTGTAGTGTAAAAGTGGCTTAAGTGGTCGGAAGGCTGGAAAAGCGCTAGATAAGTACAGTCAATTTAAACCCACGATGTTTAAGTCCGGCCTCTTAGAGTCTATATTAAGGTGACTTACAGCAGTGGTAGTGCAGTGCTGGTGTGTTTGGGGTTAAAGGAAATAACTTTTATATATAAGTTATGTAACTTGACTCTTTAAATATTAGCACTCACCCACACTTTGACCTCCAGCATCAGCAATTCACACACTCAATTTCTTCCCCACTGCTTTTTTCCAATAATCCATCAATAATAAAAAGGTTCGTCGAAAACTAAAATTGTTATGTTTTCTTGCTGCGCTGAATCGTGTTGCCATGTCTGGTAATGTTTTGTACAGATCTGAGACCTTAGATCTTAGCTCTGTTTGTTGTGGTAACAACTTTGATACATGAGATCTTATCTGTCCAGCTGTTCTTTCAAAATATTGTTCAGATTTCCGTCGATTCCTCCAACGCAGAGGTGATTGGTGCAGTTTAGCAGTAAATACAGACAGTGGAGATGCACTAGGAGGGATGTGAGGAATACAGAAGATAGAATTACACCTGTGTGCACCTGATTGTTGCAGACTATCACCATGATCTAACTGTTAGTTGCAGTCATGCTTGCATCTACGAGCACAGTTTTCCAGCAAACATGCAAACACACGTACATGGAGGACTCTACAAATTAATCAAAGGCACAGGCTGGGATCCACATATGGGAGGTCCCCCAGCAGGCACACAGACATGAAGGTGCTCCAGTGACAGGCTGATAATCAGGAAGCGGTGCAGATGCTGTTTTGTATGGAAAAAGCTGAGAGGTAAACACAGATGCTGACAGAGGCAATCAGCAACAAAAGCTGCGAGCAGTAGGACTGAGCTGGGTACTCATGATTTATTAGCACTTTTTCTTTTGTTTTCAGGACGCACGTATCGTTTTGGACCAACCAAATCCACCGATTAACTTGAAGAAATCAATGTCCCTCTCCTCTTTGGCTACAGAAGAGGTTTCCATGAGTCCTAAAACTTCAATCCAAACCTGATCTGGCTGATTTCATTCAGGCTCAGAAACATTTAAGGCTTGCACTCAGTCTGAGAACCCATCAGCTATTGTCTGAGGACGATTTAGTCTCCGGAGGCAAAGGCCAATATTTCTGGGCTTCTAGCCAGCGGATATCCAGAAAACGGTGGGTAACAGTTATCTGGCCAAGACTTCTTCTGGAGTCTGATTAGCAACTTCATATGCCTGAATGACAAGTCTGTCATCTCTAAAAGTCTGCATTTGAATGCAGGGAAAAGCTTATAAAAAGCTAAATTGTTGTCAGGCAAGAGCATTTCAGCCAGTGTGTTCCACCTCTTTTGAGCTCCACACAGACCATCGGAGTCAAAGATCTCCTAAACATGACTGGTCAATACTACACAGACTACAAAAAGGAAACCAGAATGCCCCTGTGCCAAAATCTTAGTCCTTTGCCAATAGATTCTGCATTCATATGCAGATATCTGTTTATAAAGATTAGCTTGACCTGACCCAAATTGAAAGTTCAAAGTCAAAACTTTCTCCCTTATACACACAGGCAGATACACCAACAAGTCCTCTACAGACTGTCTCAAACATAGAATTTCTATATTTACAGTATATGTATGCATGAAGCATATGAATCTATAAAGTCTGCAAACTGTGCAAGTCCTTCATATCACCAAATAAGAATGGCTAACCCAACTATCAACTGACCACGTGAAGTTCATACTAAAGATATGTGCAGACAAGCTACACACACATAAGATGTGAAGTTATTTATACAGGGCACAAAGTAATTCAACTGACCGTGAAGAAGATTTGATCCAGGCACTAATAAAACTACCATTATGGGCTCACTCACCACTTTACAACGGCCTCGGCTTGAAAATTACTGTGCACTTTTGTAATGTGCATTCCCTAAAGTGGGGTCCAGCTAAAAGGTGCTGCAAAACGACAGACTTTGCATCACTGAATTAAACCACAGAGCAGTCAGGACACGGTTGAAGGAAGTTAAATATAGAAATTCGCCCCTTTTACCTCGCAGTTAAATCTCAGTGCCTTGACATTACATGCCAAATCCTCTATAATCTTCTTCATTGGACAACATTACTATACTTCTGAAATGCTATACTTCTCTTTGAGAGCTCCAAAGCCTCCACGCCATCAGTACTTATATAGACTTAACCAATAAATACAGGATAAATACAGGATAATAAAGACATGATGAAGTAACAAACTGACTGTAAATGTGACGGGGTCAGTTTTTATGGAACAATGCATGCCTTGTTTTGTGATTAAAGAGATGAGCATGAGGAGTGCTGGGAGAACTTAAAACAGCGGCCAACCGGAGAGCAAGCAGGCAGAGCATGGGGAGCACAGAGACCTGGAGGAACCAGCACGGGGGTGCCAACAAGGGTCAGCTCCCGCCGAAACATCACCCTCCTGAAGCGCAGCAGCTGGTGTCCGTTGCCGTTTTACTCCAGCCTGGAAATAAGTGAGTGCCAGTTTAAGATTGGAGCGGTCAGACACCGGGGGGCCGAGAGGGAACGGGCTAGGTGGTGTGCCCTGGTGTGAAGCTGGTGTGAGGACTGGTGGATGCTGAGCTTTCTGGGCAGAGTGACGGCCTCTTGGCAGTAAAGCTTCCGAGGATCCCGGTGTGCAGGAGGAGCCGGACAAGAGGGACTGCTGGACTAACAAGCGAGCCTTTGGACAGTTTTTTTTTTAAAATTATCATTGTGTAATAAACTCTGAACTTTAAAATTTTGCCTTGTGGTTTTTAGCTCTGCTCACCCCTGATCTTAAGAATCTGTGCATGAAACATCAACTTCATCAAATGCCCTGATGTTGAGAATTTAAGATCACAAAAAGAAAGTTTCCGATTACTATCAGAAACTTCACCAACTGGACAAATCCTTAAAGATACCAGGATGCCGAACTTCCAGAAAAACTCTCATCCAAAACACTTTCTGACCTGCTGACATCTGTCTGGTCCATGCATGTGAGTTTGTGAGCTTTTTCTATGTTTTCTTTCCACCAGATCTGCTGCTCTGTTTTGTATTTTCCCCTCGGTATGGCCAACATGTATTACTATTCTATGAGCTGCGTCAGTCCCACAAACACACACACACACACACACACAATCACACACACACACACACACACACACACAGACCCTTGATTGTCCCTGCGCCCAGGACTGTGAGCAGGACAGCAGCAGTAGCAGATGGCTGAATTTAGTTCTCATTGTATCAGGTTACTGCAACACACACACACACTCACACACACACACGTATACATACACGCACACACAACCAAATTTATCAGGAAGGTCATCTACGTATTACTTATGCAAGTCCAGATGAGAACTTGTTTCAGATTATTGGCCAGATCCAACCATTAGCGAACAGTTGCTAGGTAACGGCGATGACTCGCAGCGAATGACTCGCATGATCTAATTGACATCCAATCAGTCACCATTCACCTTGTAGCTGACGGGGAAAAGGGAAGCAATAGAGAACTCTGCAAGGCGGTGCGGATCTGTTATTATCTTGACTGTTTCCACTGCGTTTTTGGTTACGATGGTAAATTAACATCTTTCATCTTTGTAGCTCACTGCACACCATGGAAAGACGTATGATGATAGACACGTACAAACAGATAGAAACACAGATACACGAGCAAACTGAGGGAAAATAAAGATAGAAACAGACGGAAAAAGATGCAAGGAGATGAGGACACAGACAGAACTTGGAGACAACAAAGAAGCAACATTGCGCTTTTTGTGACTTCATCGATGACAGACAGTAATCACTTGACAGGAGAACTGATATTGGAATATAATAACAACGCAGTGTGGGAGCGCTTAATTAGTCTAGCTTCATTGTTGTTTCCATTTTCCCGAAGCAGCAGCAGCTGCTACGCGGAGTGGATGCGCTGACAAAATGCTTGTGTTTGTGAGTGCATGTGTACGTGAGGATGTCACATTAAGTTTTATTTTGGTATTATTTTTAGTTTTGGGTTCAGTTTTAATTTGGTGGTGGTGGATTAGATCAGATGATGTTATCCAGGAAGAAAACAAAGAGGAAGGAAGAGCATTCAACTTTTTTAGGACAAAAGGAAAGTTAGGTAGACTTGTATAGTCTAGTCTGAGTGCATGAGAGAACCCACGCAGACACGGGGAGAATATGCAAACTCCAGATAGAAAGGCCCCATCTGAGGTTCGAACCAGTGCTAACCACTGCACTTAATTCACCATTCACCTGTACACTGATGGCAACTTCATATACAGCAAGCGCTCCCGATGATACTAAGCTCACCCATACCCACACCCCGACAGCACAGCCATCGGGAACAATTTGGTCTTTTGTATGTTGCCCGAGGACACTCTGACTAGACTTGAGGAGCAAGGAATGAAACAAGCCATTCCAGATTTGTTCGGATTAATTGGTATGAATCAATTTAAAACGTTGAAAACGAAAATCTTTCTGTTCATGTACAACGGCAGTTTTGTTGATTTCAATGCTTCAAACTACAATAAAGCGGCCACTTGTAGTGTTGAACCAACACAGAACAAATGACTCTCAGCTCTATGAATAAATCATTTTAGCACATTTCAGCTAATTGACTACATCAACCTGTTTCCAGCAGCAACATGCAGCTGTTTTCAGCAAAACAAAACTAAATCTGCTAAAGACACTGACATATTTTTTTTCTCTCTGGAGACCAAACTATAAAGGGAGTGAATATTGGACTGGAGCATTAAATTAATGCTAACATTGCTACATGATATATTGCTGCTGTGTTTACAGCTTGTACCCCGAGAGGCCAAAAACACAAAATGTATGAATGAATGTGTTAAAATGAAATCTGCTTTGATGTGTTTCTGCCCCTGTTGCTATTAGGAGGTTTGAACATACATTTATTTTCTTTGGGAGTCCGACAGTCTGTGAGAATTTCATTTCACGTCCATAAAAGTTAGAGAATGTGAGTCTCGTGGAAGAAACACAAAGTTTTTCTTGTTTTATGGATGAAAGTCAGATTTTAATCATAACTATAGGTGTTATTATTTTGAATTTATTTCTTTTTTATTTGAAGAAAAATTGAATCAAGTCCAAATATTGACGGATTAAATAAACAATTATATCAACTTAGTTTAATTATGTTCTATTTCTAAGCAATTTGCGTGGCAACACTGAATATAGTTTTGCATACTTATGTGAGCAGATACTGTAATGAAAAAACTTAAAATTAATTCTTACCTTACTGATATTCTCCACCTTTGTAGCTACAGGTCAACAATCCCAGTATGTTTTGGTTTTGAGTAAAACTAAAAATACATTTTGTTAATTGACACTTCAGGGTCTTTTCTTTTTTCCTTCCGATTTTTCACAGACTTCTACATTTTTAATTGAGTTTGTAAATGTTTTTATATGCCCTGCTGCTGCTGTGGCCCATTTTCCTGAAAGGTAGATGTGTCAGCATGGGGCCCAGCGGGAGAAACAGCAAAGTGACAGTGAAGTAGCTGAGGAGAAGGCTGGAAGAAGCAGCTTTCGCACACATACACACACACACACACACACACACTGGGAGAGTTATTTGTCCCCGTGCCCGGGACTGTTGGGAGGGCAGAAGCAGCAGATGGTCTGCAATAGCTCTCATTGTCTCAGGGATGAGGCAACGGGGAGCAAGGCGTGCCCTGCTCGGCCCTGGCCTGGAGACGCCATCGCAACGTCCTGCGTCAGTGTCACAGTCAACCTCTTTGCCATAATTAAGGCCAGCCCCTCTGGTTCCACCTGACAGCAGAGAGCAGCTGGAGGACAGAGGAAGAGGAGGAGAGGTCGAATCCTCCGAACGAATGGCAGCTGAGCGGCTCTCATGTTCCAACACGTGCACTAACACGCACATACATGTCCTCTGGTCACATGAACAGGGAGAAGACGATGACAGACTATGTTCAGTGACTAACCCTCAACTCAGACTCAATGCAACACATGCTCAGCCTCAAAATCCTAATTTTAAGACCAACACTGAGCTTTAAGTGGATCTCTAATGGCTGCTAGTGCCACTTAGAGCAGCCTGAAATGAGTTCAACCAGTAGGAGTGAAAAATCTCATCAGCTAAACCTTTTTGCCGTGTACTTCAGACAGTACAGACATCTTAACAGCATTAAGATTAGACTATTGTAGCACATGTACTGTACCCTTAGTCAGTATTGTTAAATTGCTTGTGTTCCACTGTGTCATTGATACATGACTGGGCGTCTTTAACTAATGTCTGTGTCTTGTTATCTATTGATTGGTTTGTTTTAGCCTCAGCCGGTCTTACCAGTTTATTTTTCCCTCTATACTTTCATACAATCGCTTTTATTGACTGAAACCATTTGGCTAAAACTCAGAGATGATGTGGTCACTTGTAGGTCAAAGGACATTTAGATGTAAAACTGGGTTACAGTACGTCAAAGGTAGACGTGTAGCATAGTTAGGCCGTATATACGTGTTAAAATAGAGCCATATGAATCCTGTTGAAAGAATGGTTATACCTAAAAATGCTGACCCAGACATCTAAACGTCTTTTGACTTCACCAAATGATTACTGGGTCGCCCATTTGCAATCACGTTGATTGGGGATATACAATTAAAAACGTTTTTTTTTTGTAATTTTTGGCCAAAGTTGTGTAAAAGTTACTTTCAGACTCTGAGGAATGAATTATTTGGACTTTTTTCAGGGTCAGTATGGTAGATAGTGTGGGGAAAAAAAACATGGGTGCATAACAGCCAGAGTTATTTTTCGACCTTCATCCCAACTTAATCCGTAATCTAATCTTAATCCTAATCCCTAACTATCCCTTTTAAAAAAGTGATGACCAACCAAAATGAGCCGCTCCCGAGGATTTTCCTCATCATTCAATCCTCAAATGCATCTCACATACATGCACGGAGTTGAGCAAATCCTCGGCCTTGGCAAAACGCTGAGTTGGATTTGTAAAATCTAAACCTCGACGGTGGAGACTCGTGTAGAGGTAGGCAACAACTCTAACGATGATCTGGACAATCTGGACAACCTGACAAATGAGAGCAGCTCCAGTCCTCGTGACTACTGCATCAAACGCATCAAACGCAACACTTCTGTTTCCCAGCGTTGCAGGTCGTCTTTCAAGGCACTGACAACTAAGTTTGGTGAAACATCAGCCATGCAGGAGGCTCTACATCTGTTTCTGACAGCCTGCACACTTGTCATCTGCTCTGCCAGCTGCAACACAGCCCACTTCCAAAACTACAGAGTGAAAGATGCATCATAATCAGTCCTGGGAAGTTAGGTGCGTGTGAATCTGCTGGTGACCCATGTATATGAACAACATGTTGTTTAACAGATGCAGTCACATCAGAGTGCTCAGTCCATCATAACTGCTCATTATTTCAGACACAGAGCGTCTTCTTTTCAAGATTTAAGCCTATTGATTTCGCAATTTTACCCCTCTGTTACATCTCACATTTATGGTGCAGAGTAGTACCAGAAGATGACAACAGTTTTATAGATTTCACTGTGGGATCTCCAGTTTCAGCAGATGTAAGGGCAATGAATCTACCTTGATGAGGTTCTGGAGCCAACGGCAAACAAACTTCATTCTGTTAAACAGACATGTATCAAGATGCAAAGTGATCCGAGGGGGTCCCTTAATACATTTCTATCTCATAAAAACAACTTCTCTTCAGTTGTTCCTTAATAAATGCATTTCATTTAGTAAAGTGCCCTCCTTGAATCAATTTTTCCAAATGAAAAGTGAATACAAGCTTTCACAGCTCAACCCTCTCTCCCAAAATCACGTTTATATGGTTTTGCCTAATGCGTTTTGGAGGAAATGTAATTACCGCCTGGATTATGTTCTCTGGCAACATTTTTTTTCCCCAGGCTGTGTAGTGTTATGTTCTCGTAGCACACACACACACACAAGTTGTAAAGAGGTGGTTGGAGTGAGTGGTGGATTTACAAAATTCAAGAGGTGCACACTGGAGACCGGGGGTCTCACATGTGGTTAGGTTTAGACAACAGAACTGTAAGAGTAAGGTAAAGATTGTGGTTTGGTTAAATAGTTGCAAGGTAAACATCTTCTTTTGTGTTATTGTTGTTTTTTTTTTGGTTTTTAATTAAGAAGCTGATCAAATTTGTGGTATATTAAAGTAATACTAGAAAGCAGCGTTGCACAGATGATAGGCGCAGACAATAAAGTATGTACGATATTAATAATGTTCCACAAACGCTGGACAGGTGGTGGACAATGCAGAAATATGAGTGTCTGAATCTGTATCAAACCACAAATTCAGACATTGTTTTCTCTGCTAGTGCTTCATTTTTAGAAATCAGATGCAATATACAGGTTTGTATATCAAAGTCATGATATTAAGCATCAAGCAAAATGGCAATACAACAAGAGACAAACTGTGGAGATTTATCAATGTGAAGATTTTCTCAGTGCAAATACAAGGTTGTCTTCAAATCTGCCTTTTTTTTTTGTTTGTTTGTTTTCTTCGATTTTTATTTGAGCCATGTCTTCCACCTAATGTAGATGTTTATTTCAAGAATTCCTACTGTTTAAAAGATAGATATCATGTTTATATGCAACAAATTTGGAACAACAAATACGTCTTGTGGGAAACGTGGTGCAGATGGAATTACATTTTCTATGAGGAAATGTTAATTAACGTGCATGACAAGTCGCAGAAGTGTTGATACTAAACACATCAGTAAAATGTTCACATGGTCCTGCACTTTATACATTGTTGCATGAAAACAATTGCGTAAAATACAGAAGCAACTTCTAGGAGACAGGTTTGACAGATGACAGACATTGCTAGCAACTTTGTAGTTGTGCTTACACCGAATCAATCTACTTGAATCTAAAACTTGTGCTTGATTCCTCTCTCTCGAGTCTCGCTCTGCACTGTCTTTGTTCACTGAAGGGCTCACCTGTCTCTTCACACGGTATTATAACTCTTTTTTTAAAAAAACCATCATTCACTTTAACATTCATTGTATTTTACAAGTCTCCCCTTATGATCCATCATGGAGTAGTTGTCTTTGTTTCCCTGAAGAGAGCTAAAAAGTTACAACCTCTCATCCTGAGGTGTCATTTCACGCACATTAACTCCGAAAAAGCAAGCTGTTAAGTTTTTGTAAGGATTTTCATTAACTGTCATGTTTCCGTTTCTTCGCTCTGCCGGATGTAAAAGCTCAAATTTAAAATGACTTCTTGTCACGTTACTGTATAATTTGACTTCCGAGGTTTGATTTTAAAAAATCTCATTTCACTTTCACCCTCAAAATGTCTCTTTATTATTATGGAAAGTCTTTTCCGCTTGCTGATTCGCTACTCATTAATACACCATATTTTGTTGTCGCTGATTAACTTCGGTCCCTTTCAAAACCTTCTGTGTGCGTGGAGGAACCTTCACAGAATAATCTTCAATGAACATGAGTGACATTCAGGACTTCACCGGCAGTATGTAGCACTCTTCTGACAGATTATGCACACATTAAATCACGTTACTTTCCAGAGCTCACAGTAGGCTCATCTAGATATCGATCCCCATTCATTTCAGTCGATATTTCACATGATTAAGATGGCATTGTGTCTCCCTCTGCTCTTGTAAATTAAATAAACTTGTAAATAAATGAACTATAACTTCTGCATGCCTTAAAGCAATCTCAAAATTAAAGAAACTGCTGGCTACAGATGGAGGACAACAAGCCTGCCCTGTGACTACACAGCTAGGCGGAGACATCCGTTCATGAACCGGGCTCAAGATCTTGGTTATGGAGTCTGCTTTACATGAAAAACATTAAAGCTGTCCACAGCACTGAGAAGCATCTTTTACCACCATCTCTTGCATTAAGGAAATGGGTTATATTGGGTTATAATGGGGGATTGTGTTGCTGTAGATTCTTGGTGGACCTCAGATTTTGAATGGCTACCAATGTTACTTTCAGATCACAGAGTTATAAAATATGTAAAATAACTATTTCATTTTAATTTTACAAGCAGAACATTGCGGGTTTCAATTCCACATTATAGACTGATTCCTTCATAAAAGAAATTAAAGAACGATTGGATGATTTTTTAACGATTAATAAACCATCAGTGAATGATCCCTGTGTTCTCTGGGAGGCAGTGAGGGGGATTCATCAGGGATTAAACAATTGGGTTTGCTTCCAAAGTAAATAAATCCAGATTGCAACATAGGCCTGCAATTGCTCCGCTGGGAAAAAGGCATCTCTGAAGTAGAAAATATTATAGCCTTGAATGTTATACCTGAGCTGGTGCTTAAGAGGGAGTTACTCAGCAAAGATCTCAATCAATTACTGAGATGTAGAGCAGACTTCCTCATGTATAGAGCTGGGCAAAATTATTATCTCAGCTGTGCACAACCAAGGCATTGCAAATATAACCTCTGTTAAATCCCTCACTGCTGAATTGTCTACTTACCCAACAGAAATCAATGATAACTTCAGTGCATTCTCCTCCTCTCTGTATACATCTGAGATAAGTTATCATCCAATTCGGCTCTAGTTTGTTTCAAAAACAAACTGCAGCTCCCACTGCTTTCACAGGAGACTTGGCTATAACTTTATGCGACCTCTATAAAGCTCTTCTGACTATGAATAAAGGAACATCAGCAGGTTTGGATGGTTTACTTCCAGGATTTTGTTTAGCCTGTGGCCCCAGGTTGGACCTCTTTTGCTGGAAAGGATTCTTTCTGCAAATTCAAAGTGTTCATTCTCCAAAAAATAGTAACACAGCTATTATATCTCTATAAGATATCAACTAATATCATTACTGAATACCGATATCAGGTTATAATCAACTGGCAGCCTTCATTAAAAACTGGCTTGCCTCAACAATGTGCACAGGCTTCTCCATATCATCGAATTCTTTGTCAAAAGCCGTCCTCTCTCTTGATGCAGAGAAAGTTTTTGTTCTCCTTGAGAGACATTTCATCTCGACGCATGGGTTTTGTCATTTCATCACAATCATTCATGTTCTTTATTCAAACTCCAGTGCTATGGTGTTGACAGGGAACATCCTTCACTTCACACTTCCTAAACAGTGTAAGAGACAACTGCAAGACACATATGACAGAGGTGGAAACTGGTTTGCAGAGATGTAAATTCCCCCCTTCATCATTTCATTCTCACATCTCTTATTAAAATGAATTTTGCCCGCTAAAGCTCTGCAAAATCATTCTGTGTTGGTATCTTCAGTCGTCCATATTTCATGACATAAATCTTCAATTGGGCAGGCAGCCAATTTCATTCTACCATAAAGGTGTCCATACTTTCTGTCATATCTATGGGCCTGTGGGCGTCAGAGCATTCCAAGACGTCCAGAAACATTTAGATGCACCTGCATCTTTCTATTTTAACCTTCAATTGCGCACAGTGATGCACACTTACGGTGTACCGTGAAAGCTTTGATAAGGCCCATTCCATTCCATTTTTCTTCCTCTAGGCCTCTATAGACTATAAAGGGTGCAAACATTTGGCAGAACATGTTGCTTTTCAACCATCATGTTATTAATTTTGATTTTATACATAGAACATAAGTCACTTCTCACATATTACATGAAAGCTAGACCATCACTAAACATTTCATATGCTCTGGGGATGCTCAAGGGTTGTGGATTTATGGAAAAGAGTTTTCCGGCTACAATCCTGGATGACACTGGATGACTTTATAAAATATGAAAACTGCAGACAAGTTGTTGTAAAATGCAGTAAAATACTAAATAGGTTTTGTGCCTTTGTAGAATCACAGTCATCTATAAATCGAAATGCACATGTAGTGACAGTAGACTCACCGATGAACCAAAATGGGTTTGACACTCCTACTGTATAGCATATTGTCCTAACCAATGCCTAGCTCTACCACCTTGGAACTCTGTGTCGAGCAGAGGTGTCTTACAACTCACAACTGCCAAGCGACTAATGGAAACCTCAGAGTCCCATCTCTATATAACTGTGTTTAAATAAAAAGAATAAAAATAGTATTGTATCAAAGTCAACTCGCAGGAATAGGTGATCCATCACAGTGGAAAAAAGTCATGACCTTTGAAGTAAGCACGTCGACAGGACTTTCACACCCTAGGCACAAGTAATCCTAAATACAATGACCTCCACAATGGCCACCCTATGGAACTCTGGCATTGTCGAGGGGAGGAAGATATGCCGGCTACAATTGTACTGTAGAGAAGAATGTCAAGACAGATACATCTGTGCAACTCCCAGAGTTATGAAACTCTCTCTCATCCGACCAGGACTTGATATCTCAAGTATGGCAGAATACATTTCGGCGACTGTGTTCAGGTGTTGGAGTGGGTTGTCTAGTAATCGGAGGGTTGCTGTTTAGATTCCCAACTCCCCCAGTCAAGTGGAAGTGTCTTTGGGCTGAACCTCAAATTGCTCCCAATGGTTGTGCCATCGGATGAGCTTTGTGTCATCATGAACAGTTTGCATAGAAAGCGATGTATTGCTCCTGATGAGCAGTGTATGAATGTGTGTGTGAACGGTGGATGTGGAAAGTGTTGTTGAGTGCTTTGAGTGGTCGGTAGACCAGAAAAACACTGTATAAATACAAGTTTATTTACAATTTACCTTCCATATTTAGAGCGTACAAGGATACCAGGCTAGAAAAAATGATTTTGAAGATGCAGTCCATATTATTCCTCTGTATGTGGTTAGTCATCTGCATTCTGCGCACAACCTTGTGCAATCCATGCACTCTTCTTCTGAGCAGACTGACAGAGAATTCTCAGTTTGTCTTTCAAGAACACTCCACGTCAAATCAGAGAGCCGAACAGCAACCTTTTTAATGCCAGAAACAGACATGTAACATGTTATTTTCACAACACCCATCCTCCCGTCTTTTCAACACTGCTTGTGAAATCAATGCTTTTCTGCAGAAACATGTCAGATGTTTTGGAAAATGGGCAGCAGTGATGACTGACGAGGCAGCACAGGTAGTGAATGTGCCAAAGCACTGATATAGTCTTTCAATAAAATAACACCTAGTATAAGAGAGCTATAATACCAACTGCATAACTAATTTAAGTAACAACCCCTTCCATTTTCTGTATTAAATCTCTCATTAACTTCTCTCTAAATCTCCAATATCTCTTGTGGAGTATCCTGAGGTGACCTGCAGTCTGTCTCGGCTCTTCTACCTGTGTCCTTCTACCAGCTGTGGCTACCTGTGCTAAGCTCGCCCACCTTCCCTTCCCCTCATTCACTGATACCATCAGCTCCTGATTCACTGCAGCCGCCTCAACTCTCATAATTGATACAGAATCCGGACGCCCCGAGCAGCTGACATTCAACGCAGTCTGAAGGACAGCTAGGGAAATGAGGAGCGTATAATGGAATAGGCCGCCAGCACAAACAGGAGGAAGAGCCACTTGTAATGTGATCTGCTCCAGCGCTTAAATATCAAGTGCAATTAAATGCCAGTGACGGCAGGACGGAGACAGCTCGAGCTGCATGTGTGTCTGGAAACTAATTTGCTCTCGATCAGTAGTGACATCCTTTATGTAGTCAGCTATCATTTACTGTGTGTGAGTAAAACAGCAGGTCTGCTGTTTGTGCCCTGGCAGGGAGAAAACACACTCACTAGATTTTGCGAAATGAGGACAAACTCTGAGAAGCAGATGACATTTTGCGGACACAAACAATGTTGCTGTTGCTTCACCGTGAGAGGTGAAATCAACACGTATCGGATGCCTTTCAAATTGTCCAACCTTGGGCTGTCTTTAGATTCTATGTTTTCCGGCTCTGTGCAACAGTTTTTCTGGTCGGAGGTCATTAACAGTCTATCCCAGATCCTCTGCCAATGTACTGTCTCACAATCCATCCCTACCGACCTCTCCGCACTTCATCACACAAACATTTTAACAACATTTACACTGGCTACGAAGGTTGTATTGCTCTGTTCAAAAAATAAATTAACCGTCGAGCACTGGCAAAATCTGTTAACTAAACTCTTAAGAAATGTTTTTGCAACTTTCTAAGATACAAGTTTTTTGGATAACTTGTTTTGTTCAGGCCTCATCCAGTAGTCTGGATCTTTAAAATATTACTTTATAAAAGTTATACTCAGGTTTTTTCCTGGCTTTAAATGGAAATTTTGTGACTCTTTAATATTTATTTGTTCATAGGGAGATAAATGTAAACAAATGTAAATATATATCCACCTCTAGGAGGCAACAGAACAGTACAATCAGGCCGATAACGGAAATAAAGTGCTCACATCATAAAATATATTTATCTTATTGTGAATTGTTGTATTCAGTGTTTTCTCTCTTATTTCTGTGACTCTCTGGGTGTAAACTCTCTTCTTTTAGCTGCTTCAGTCCTTTCCTGTCCTCTGTCCTCAGCCCCAGGAGTGAACTCTTGTTGCTCCCGATGGGAGGGGTTGTCTCTGGGCAGGGCAGGGCAGGGTGATACTGGGAGGGGGCACTCAGGCGAGCGCCAGGTCAGCCATTTTGCTCATCTTTTTTTCATGTTCCACAAGTTGTACACTGTAGGACTTTACCTGGGAGCAAGAGAGTGGAAGTGTGTGTGCACAAGAGTGTGTTTGCACGTGTGGAACCTTTCTACAAGGGCATAGAGCTCAGGGGTGCAGACAGAGATTAATGATAGGAGGTGACAACCCTCTTTCAATATTAAGGGAAGAAAGTTGTATGGACGGCAGGGGGAAAGGAGAGAGAGAGACAGGGAGAGACAGACAGAACGTGAGAGAGAGGGAGCCCTGAGGAGTCACAGCAGAGGCCGAATTGACCCTTTCCAGCAGTTTATACTCCCCCAAGATGCAATGATTAACTAGAGTACCATCATGTCACGTCTGGGCTATCCACTGTACCACAAGCTCCTGAAACTCAATGCATTCTCTCATTGAAGGTTTATTTCCATCGATCATGACGAAAAAAGTTCATGATAAATGAGTATCAACTACAGCACTTGATGGCATGAACCAAATTTTTCTTTTGATTTTAACATCAATTAATTTATTACAACTAAAAAACTACTGCTGCCATGAAGTGGCTTAAAGAAAGACGCGAAAATATGTCGACTGCTTGTCAATGGTGTTCTTAAGACGTTTTTATTTGGAGAAAACCAATGAAATTTGGTAGTCGGGTTCTGAATGATGTTCCACTGTCCACTAAACATTGCAAGACAGGTGAATTTTAATACAGACATACATACTGTATAGTGTATAGTGGTTGTGCTGTGCAGATTTGTCCTTCTAGTTACCAATACATTCATTCATTTCTCTTGTTGTGTGTGATGTTTCTGTATTTGCAGCTTTGTAACATCATGAGCAGTTTGGCTAGAAAGTGCTGCATTGCTCCTGAACGGGTGAATGTGGAAAGTGTTATTAAGTGCTTTGAGTGGTAGGCAGACCATACAAGCACTGTATAAATACAAGTTTATTTATTTACCATTTACCATCCATGTTAGAGCAGACAAGGATACCAGGCTAGAAAGATAGGTATTGAAGATGCAGTCCATATTGTTCTTCTGTATGTAGTTAGTCATCACACAACCTTGTGCAATCTATTCACTCTTCTGAAACCAGACAGAGTGTCTCTGTTTGTCTCTCAGGACCACTCCATGTCAAACCAGAGAGCTGAGCAACAACCTATTTAATGCCAGAAACAGACATGTAACATGTTATTTTCATAACATCCATCCTGATTTTCTGCAGAAATATGCCAGAAAATGTTTAGAAAATGGGCAGCAGTGATGTCAACTATGCAGTACAGTTAGCACAAATATATATAGTCTTCCAGTAACACCTAAGATAGGATAGCTATAATTTAGGATATTTATTTTGCTACATATGTGATTCTTCTCTTCTAATTTCATCTTCCCATATTTTTAGCATAAATCCCTGCTGTAATAGAAAACATCTATGGCGTTCAGTCCTTATTTTGCATTCCAATAGGTCACCACTTAACTGGCTTTAGCCTGCTAAGGACTTTGGCTTGTGGGAAATTGCATTTATGCAAAAATAATATTATTACATTAAAATTTCTAATCCTTGTCTTGACAAATTTCAGGATCTCTTACTTCTGCATCTGAACCCTATAGTTCTAATTTTAAATCATTTCTCGAAAGAGTGTCATCTCATTTCTTTGGTCATGCTCCTGAAAAGAAGATGAGTAACTTTAGATTGAACATGATTGAACACGTTGGTCAACATGCTGCAGCACAGCTGAAAAGAAGGAAACCAGATCACTCCACTGTTAAAAAAAAATCATAGAAATTATTCCTTTGGGGCAAATAACCTGCAGGTAAAACTTCTACAAGACACATGCATCTCTTCCCCAAGTTGTACTTGATCAGCGAAAGGCTGGGACAGTGTTTTGACATCCATCACTACAAACCTGCCAAATGCTCCTAATCATAGCCACCACTGCTTGTCAGAATAAAAGCTTGCAGTTTAAATGGCTCCAGTATCCCCTCAAGCAACTCGTTTCTTCACACACTTTTTACCATCCTTCAGTTTCACTAACTGCTACCAGGATACATTCGCTAATACTGTATAACCTTCATCTAATGACAAACATAAATTAAACTCCAACAGTTTAGATATCAGTCCAGATGCAGGAGCGATTTTTTTTTTTAAAGCAGACGGAGCCTGAAAAAAAATATCCAAATCAGGTCTGAGCCGGATTCAGTTTGAACTGTGGTGCAGTCCACGTGTAGTCAGAGGGTAATCTCTACCACCACTGAAAAATCCATGTCAATAGAGGTATTCTGGCATTGTTTGCTTGACAACAGGGGATTGAATGCCATACCAAATTATAAACAGTTAAAACATTTTTTTTCCTGGGAGGGTGGTGGGAGAAGGGCAGCCCATATAGTTAGTTTTTTGTGCCCTTCAGTTGTAATCACATGGGTCTGCCCGGCTGTACATTGTTCTCCTTTTGTCCCATGTACATTACTCTGGATGCCAATCTTGTTTCCGAGCAACAGGAGTAAGCTGCATTTACTGACAAAAAGGATGCAGTGGACCGAGGTTCACAACAATAGTAAGGAACTCTTGGGGTCAGGTTGCGTCGGGTACAATTAAACTCTGATTTAGACTCAAACAAACCCAGTGTGAAAACTGCTAAAATTTTAAAGCCTAGAGCTGTGGCTAGAGGTAGTTACAATGGGCCCCAGTGCATGAGCCCTTAGTTACTATATATGGTATCATCTCGCTGCATGATCAAACAGACACTTGACAACAACATATATTACCCAGCAACCATTATTGAATATCTGTATGTGACAAAAATGCCACAGGGCTTTGGGTTTGCTTTTCAAGGGCATATAAAATATAGCAAATGCACATTTCTATACTCTCTATGAGCCCACAGGACCCAGGGACCCATCCCTGCTTTAGAGGCTGCAATGTTCAGAACCTGCAATACAAAAGTATTAAACAAAACACCTTGTTGCTACGAGGATTAATTTTGGAAAGTTTGACCTTGGGCTGGCATTACAGAACAGATCATGAAAACACTGAATTCAGCAGGATTCGTGTGGAGAGCTTGAATGTGCTTTAATGGCAATCAGCCCCAGTGGATTTTGCAATAGCAGGAAGTCTGCGGGATCACCAAAATCAATAGAGGTCATCCTCTGGAGAGCATAATTAAACTGATATTGCTCAGTTCGTTTGACCAACAGTACAAAGTTGAACCACTGAAGACCGAAATGATCGACTCTATCAGAATGTCGCAATTATTCTTCCGTCAATGGCTGAATTGAATAGTTGACTAATTGTTTTAGTCCTGAAATAAGTATAGCATATTGTATGGCGCTGCTGTTACTAGCCACTTCATGTTTGTATGTATAAGAGGATATCTTGGACTGAGGATTGTGACAGATGAAAGATTAAGAAGTCACCACAGTCAGTAGGGTTCATCTTCTGGGATACATATATGAACTCTTCATTTGATATAGTGGGAATGTTTGCTCATGCATCACCAGAAAAACTCATTAGGATTCAAGTTCTCAGGTGATTATCATCTGCAAATTCTTCGTTAGTTTCATTAGTTTTAATCTGCACCTAATTTCAGGTTTATCTGGCCAGTAGTGGTCGAGATATCTAAAGCATTGGACGGACAGCACTGACACATAAGTCCTTCAGCCTCTCACCTAGCACAGCAAAAAAAAAAAAAAAAAGACTTCCATACAGGAACTGTAAATTTACATCAGTACCCCTGGCTTTGCCCTTGCTCCCGCCTTTATCTACTAAATAATTCCTTGCTGGTTTATTTCAATCCTCGGGAGATCATAGCCGGCTCTTATCCATGCAGGCCGACACACTGGGTTGCTGCCCAACACTCCAGGATGACATCACCCTCTTCACTTCAAGGTCACCTACGGGTGGGGGAATACAGTATCAGGCAGATTTTGAGCACAGAAATTCAACCTGCTTTTCCTCTGGATTATTTCAGTTCAGCAGTCTGTTTCCACTTCATCTACTGCATGTGTGCATGTGTGTGTATACGTGTGTGTGTGTGTGTGTGTGTGTGTGTGTGTGTTCTCCATCACTGTGATGTCATGATGAATGGGCGGCCAACAAAGCGGAGGAGAGGCGGAGAGAGAAGGGGAGAGGAAAAGCGATCTCTCCTCTGCCTTTTTATCGCTCTATTTCATCATGGAAATCACCTCATTTACTCTGAGCACTTCTCCATTCATCTCTTATTGTCACTGGCAAAACCCATTTTCTATCTGCACCAGTGCTGTGTGTGTGTGAGAGAGAGTCACAGGGATACGGGAAAAGCAGCAAGCTCACTACATGCAGTTTGCATTTGTACATGAGCTGTTGCATTAATGTTGCATTAACTCACGCTGCACACGTGTTAACATCAGCAAAATAACTTACTATGTAGGAATCTTTTGTTGTTTTGTTATTTTTTTAAAAGTGCTGGCTCATTTTTAATCATATAAGAAAATCTGAATGTTTTTAACGTAAATTATTATTAAAAAAACCCCACAAAACTACTTTTACATTTAGCCATTTCACCACTAGGTATGGCAATGCCAGTCCATCATCGCTCCATCGTTTGGTCCTGACTGAAATATCTCAACAACTACAGGATTCACTTTCCATCTAGTGCCACCACCAGGTCGATATTTGTCAAATACTTTGGTTTGTACCAAGTTTGGTACTTGCCAAACTAATAACATTGACACCAGCCTCATCTGTACTTAGCGCTATGTGCTAACACATTACCAGTCCATAAGAATAAATATGTGTTCCAAGTTTGTCAGACCAAAGAAGAAAAGTGTTATTAACCATCCAGCCAAATTTGAATGATCAGATGAGTTCAGAAAATGACATGACTAACTTTGAAACACTCTGAGTGCGATTAATTCATCTCTATCTCTCTGCTCAGGGTGGCCTCAGCGTGTCATCGAGCCACCCTTTAAGGACCGCCCACAAAATCCTGGACTGAAAACTGGTGACTGGCAACTATTTTCCAACATCTTTGATGTATTTTGAAAGAAATCTCAGGATTGCCTATACACAGACTTTAACTAATGGCACAAGTAATGTGGTAACGCAATATTATAACATAGTACCACATTACCTGCTAAACATCAGCACCTAAACATTGTCCTTGTGAACAGGTTAGCATGCGGATGTTGGCATCCAGCTCAAACTACCACTGTATCAAAGCATAGCCTCACAGAGCTGCTAGGCTGGGCTCTAACTCTTCTTTACTTTTCATTGAGTTTTGTGGTTGTGTCTGTTCCAGTCAGTCTGTTAAAAATCATACAGTTTGCAGTGTTGGGTGCCAATCATTCACCCCCTCTGATCATCACGATCATTTTAAATATGTTTCATTTTTATGATTGGAATCTGGACCATCAATATCATATAAGAATGTTAATGTACCTTTCCTCTAGCGCTTACAGCCCATGCCCTTTTGCTCCTTTCTTTCGTCTATTCCATGCAAACTGCTGTGTGAATTATCAAGACTGTTTTTGATGGATGTGACTTCATGTTTTGGATTTGCAGGAACACGTTGTACTTCAGTTGTTGGCACACATGACGATGAGACTCTAATTAAAGTCTACCATCCAGTGTGCTGCCGTCATTATTTCAAAAAAATTCAAGACTGAAGAAATCTTTTTCGTTTTTGGGCGGAAATGTGTATGCGATCTGGTCTTTGTAGTCCACAAACAGCTTGAGTTTACCTGCTATGGCACGTAGCCATGCTTATGCTGGTACAGTATAAGCATGAGGGCTAAGGCTTGCCCTTGATAAAAGCATCTGCTAAATGAATAAATGTAAATGCAGACATTGGTATGCGATAGCTATAGTAGTTGCTGTGGTGACAGCTGTGCTACACTACAAGTGTGAATGCTATATATGGCTGCAGTCCTGCTGTACTACAGCTACAAATACTCTCTCCACACATTTCTATGAATGGAGTCTTTTAGACAGTAGATGTCATATCATCATCCCAGAATAAACCTTAAGAAGATGGATTAAAGCCCTGACGTAAAGCGCTGTGTATGAAGCTCTTACATAATGTGCTAAACGTGTAATATTCTTCACATTCGTGTTATTTTCAGCTGCATTTTTTTTTTGTACAGTTTGTTTGTTTTTTGCAGTGCAGCAAAGGGCTTAAGCTACATCTGCTAAGAATCTAATCAGTGCCTTGTTTCCATTCCATGTCAAGCTAGGGGTCCTTGGCTGGAAAGGCTGTGCGAGGTGGTTGATGACATGAATATGATTAATAATTCAGAAGAAACCCTATGTGGGTCTAAACAGAAACGTGCCAGCGTGCTGGTGCCTTCAGTGAATAGCAGGAGAGCGGCGGCCCGGCTCTTGGAGTAATCCGACATGACAGTGTTCACCTCGGATGATAGAGAGTGGAAGAAAACTATCAAAATGCTTATAAATATCTTATAGAACTGCTGAGGAGCGACGGAGCAGGGGGAGAGGGGGCAGGATGGGCGCGGAGGCTGTCAGATGTGCCCCAGCTCGTGCTGCAGAGGCAAATATCACGCTACTCACATGCAAGACGAGGATAATGTGTGTTTATCGGCGTGTTCGGTGTCTGTGATTGCACCCGTGTGTGTGTGTGTGTGTGTGTAGCACAGCATACGGTTGCAGCAGGTGCTGATGAAGGCAGCGGATTTAGAGGCACGCAGTTGTGGGGTGGGAGGTGGCTGTACCTTGACAGCAACACAGTCACACAAACAGGATTGTGCAATTTCAAGAAGGTATCTGTGTGTGTGAATGACCAAACGACCGACTGGAGCAGAATAAGAGCTGCAGAATAAAAATAAAGCACAGTTCCCGAGCTGCATCCGTCTCTCACAGTGGGAAAATACCACAGCCACATGCCTTTTCTCAGCGAGTTGTAACATGCTCTCCCACAAAGAAAGCCCCAGGTCAGATATTATGAGAATACACAGGACTGAGAGAGAACTAAGATACGAACAGTTCATCCTCGAGTGTCGTACAACAAAAACCTGCAGCGAAAAGCCAGTTTCAGCCTCTAGTGATGAGAGGTGCGAGAGGGGAGATAAATAAGGGGAAAGCTTCAGAGGATAAAACTCTTTAGAGACCCACTTGGCTTCCTTCTTCTGTGTGTGTGTGTGTGTATTGTAAGAGAGAACAAGTTTGTACAGCCCGGCGCTACAGTTTTTTTTATTCTTACCTCCTTTACTGTATTGTAGCTGTAGTCACTTGGGTTACATTAGGTCAAATGGTGGACTGCGTTATCACAGGGTAGATTCCACGGTCTGGTGGAGAGGAGGTCATGTTGGCAGCACCAAACGGACCTGAATATGCTGCAGATCCTTATAATACACTGTTTTTCATAGCTAACAAGCTCCATGCTGACATTTTATATGCTTTAATTCTTAAATAGTTTGTTAAAAGTTGATACTAACTGGAAACATCTCACCATTTTGCGAATGTGGCTTGCACGTCACGTTGCCTGAGGTCTTGAAATGGAATTTACTTGGTTTGTTGTAATGTCACGGGTTGATAGTTGGTGACCGCAATAGAGCGCGATAAGGACAGGAAATAGAAGGCACACCCACAAAATGAAAAACAATATTATCACCATATAAAGTTCTGTGGCTAATGCGTGAGCAAACATCTGCCTAATGACACATCCACCAGGCATGCAAGCATCCGACTTTGCCGTTTGGTGCTAAGCAGGTAGCGTACT
Organism: Argyrosomus regius; assembly: GCA_946959425.1. Classification (NCBI taxonomy): domain Eukaryota; kingdom Metazoa; phylum Chordata; class Actinopteri; family Sciaenidae; genus Argyrosomus; species Argyrosomus regius. Next base: position 29,943,918 of record OX336882.1, read on the forward strand.
GCCAGGTTATCAGAGTTTGCATGCCTCAAAAGAGCTGACTACAACTCATGGAAAAGCTCAATGGGATGAGCGCCAAGGCTTAACCACATGGCAAAAGGTGCCACAAAACAATGAGCTAAAACAGGACACAAAGCTCAGTAGAGCATCAGAGATGGATAATAACTCTTTGTGTGTGTTCATGAGGAAGGCTTTTCACGTTGCACAAAGTAATTTAATTCAGTGTTAACGGAAAAAACACTGATTAGCAGAGCTTTAATTATATGTGTTGTCTTTCGGGGAGAAAGTTCAAATGAATATCAAAACCAGTTTTGTTCACGAGGAAACTCACGGTGCACTTTAACAGCCCTAAAGAACAAAATGAAAGCAAAGGGCAAGAGTAAAGAACATCGTGTCCAATCAGACCACTGTGCCCCCTCCTCAGGGCCAATCCTGGGCCAGCCTGTTAGCTCTCTGAATTTTGTAAGAGTGTCTTGTACCTTAATAGAATGGTCTGTTGGGCTTTGATCTCAGAGGATTAAACACCTCCCAGTGGAGGGAGCGCTCCTTTCTCTTTAAATCTCTCCCCTGCCAGGCCCAGACCAACCAGACACATTATTGATCACAGGAGGTTCCCCCCATCAGTCTGCAGCCTCATTTAGACCGGCTTCATTGTTTCCAGATGAAACACCCGACAACAGCTTCCCGCTGACTGAATTTAATGCATGCTGCTACCTTTAAAGCCGACGACTCTCACTCCATTTCTCTCATCCACGTACGTGATCTCATCAATCTCTCCTGATCCCTCGCGCTTAAAAGCCTTTTTTTTTTCTTTCTGGTCTCCAACCAGTCACTGCAGTATCCTGTAAATCAGGTTTGGAGCTAGCACACGACACATTTAACACCAAAAATCACAGCCCGTCTTCACAAAACATAAATCTGTCAAACTGTAAATTAAAGACGTCATATGCATACTGCTAGAATCGGATCAGGTGAGCATGCTCGCACTCTCTTTTTGAGGAAAAACACCCATGAATCAATTTAATCATGAAAAGAGCAATCCATGTAACAATCATCAAATTTGGTCTTGTTTCCTCATTAGTTTAAAAAACACACTGTGCAAACAGGAACTCCACTAGGAGCTGCTTCAGCATGACTTTCCACTGTGCAGATGTGCCAAAATGCAAACTGCTTTAGGTTGAGGTGTAACTCACAGCTAACTCACTAACCCCATGGCAACATTACACTTCCTTCTTCTTTGCATCACCCAAAGCATGGTGAGAGCTGCGGCTGCAAAACTCAAAACATGTTTATGCCAAAAGATAATATAACAAAAATAGGAGAACAGTAGGAGTGACAAAATCTGTGAAAACTGTCTTGCTTCATATTAATGAAACATTTTTGACAGAAATAAGACAGCATGTCTTATCTTGTGATTCTCTCTGGAACACCGACACACCTTTAGAATCCTTTAGACACAGTTATGCAACACAAATTTCATAAAACTCTCAACGTGTCCTGCAGTCATACATGTTGTACTACACACACCAAATGATAGTTCTTTTGTTGAAATGGATACGTTTTACATTTGTACATGCCAGCTATGGTATAGAACAGAGGTCTTCAACCAGGGGTCCACGGCAGAGGTACTTGCAGGGGGTCCGCCAATTTTTGTCATAATAACTGACAATTTTCACCAAAATAATGGTGAATGTGAGGGTGCAGAGAACTGAGAAACTACAAACAGCGGAGGCACTTGCACTCCAATGAAGATAAATCAGTGGACATGTCCAAAGACGCACATAACCCAGCATATATATAGGTTAATAAGGTGAAATAAAAGTTGAATAAAGTAAATATAAAAGTTATTATAGGGCAGGCCTAAAATGTTGGAGAGCCCTGGTATAGAAAAATCACGGTTGAAGCAGATAAACTATGGTTATCTTAAGGTAACTACACCACATGGTTATGGAAACATTGTGATTATAGTAAATAAAAAAAGGCAAACATGGTTGCTTTGAGATGGGATGCAGTCTCCACCATCAAAGTAAGATGTACTACACTGCTGACAGCAGTAAAGGGCGCGGTGCTCCCTGCATTTGTGCTAAACAAAAATCATGAGATGCTAAATCCAGTTCAATATGCATGTAATTCTTTTGGATATTGAGGAGGGCCATGACCCTAAGATACCATAAGCCTTTTAATAAAGGGAGTGAAAACCGAGAAAAACAGGCCAGGTTCTGAGGTACGCACCGGAGAAAGTCTCCAATGAAAAACTGCAGCCGCCCTTTGCATTGTAATAAGGGCGATATATCCCCATTATCAAATGTCCTCTTTGGATTCTAAGGAGATAATTAGACTCTTTAACTTTTCAGCCCCAGCAGCTCCCCATTAGGATCACGAATAAATGTGTCAATCACATGCTTGTGTGCAACTGCTCATGCACGGTGTCGCATTTTATATAAGAGTGGAAAAACATGCACTATTTTTATCTTCACCATTTTAAATAGGTTACTATACCTAAAATAGCGAAGTTACCCATTCCCCCTCAGCCGAACACAGATTGTTCCCCCCTTTTACCATCCGTATCCCACTCAAAGATGACTCCACATGCCATTACTGGGTCATGAAACTGGCACCTGTCCCATGCCGACCTCTCTGAGTGAGTCAGAGCACCAGAACATTGCAGGATCAAAGAGGAACTCATTTCAAACACGGCACCGCCACATTTTCTGTTCGGCTATGAACAAAACAAAACAACAACGAAAAAAAACAAAACATCACAGCTTCCTTTCTTCTGTGTAATTTCATATTGTCATTGTCTTCAAATCAGAGAGTGTGTCGACATGTCACATTCTCATTACTAGGCGGTGAAAATAACACAGCGGAGGTAACACGGCAGCATGAACTCTTTGGGGGAACAACCGAGCAGAACTAAAACCAAAGGCAGAAAGCAAACAACGCACGGGTAAACCCAGCAATACATGATGTATAAATAAGAAAGACAGACTACAGTTGTATCATAAAATGAAGACAAAACTGCAAATTGGGGGAAATTATGAAAATGACTGTGTGTGTTACAGAAACATGCATATACGAGGGGGAAACAGCGCTAAATTTATGCCATTTCTGAAAGAGAACGGGCCATTTCACTGTGCCTGCATGCCTGCTATGCCTGGGGCCACGTGAATTATACACTGCAATGTGCCTTTCAAATTACTCCAAATGTACAATGCGTGCCCATGTCTGCACTCGGTGATTGTTAGGTGCTTTAGCAACTGACAAATCCATTTAGCATTGTTGGATAATGAGGACCGAACGGAGCGATTACCTCTGCTGTCCTAGTGAGCAGCAGCAGCGGAGGAATGTTGTGGTGGTGCTGAATCTGTTCAGTCTGCAGCCGTCTTCCTCTCGTGTAGCTTTGAGAGGTCAAGGCGGCTAAGAGAGTCACAGGGGAGCCATCTGTTTCTTCAAACAATGACCCTCGTTTATTGGATCTTCGACAAAAGAACTGCAGGCCCGAAGCTGCGGCAGAGATGTGACAACATCTGCCACATATAATTCATGACTCCTATCACACATCCAGTCTCATCAGGTGGAGACTGATGTCCACGATTTATTTATAACATGCTATTTTGGGTGGGTGAGGTAACGCCTGAGATCATTTTTGTCCTCTCTGTTTTCAGTTGCGTTGGTGCCAAAAACTCTCCATGACTCTCCAGACCCCACTAAGTGGAGATGCAAACAATAAGCATTCGAAACAAGATACATTCCAGCCAGATGTGGGAACAGTATAAAAGCATCTTGTCGTATCAATGATCTCCCTGCCTCATAAAGCAAAAGCAAAGCTCATGAATTTGTTTCATCTACGTGTTACTTGTAGATGATGTGAAGTATTAGCTCACTAGCTAGCTATGATGTAATTTTGTAGCTACGATTATGACAAAAGTGCTAAAATGTTGTTTTTGTAGCTTTTTTTTTTTTTTTTTTACAGATGTCAAACAGCTTTACAGCATTACCGCAACCCTCTGGACTGGATTACTCTGATGTAGCCCGTTAAACTGAAACAGAACGCAGTCTGATTCATGATCTGTCAAAAGAAGATGTACAAATGTGGCTAAGTGAAAATGAGTGTTCTTTGATCTACCCCCTCTTCATGGTTTTATTTAGGACAAAAGCTGTTAACTGTCGATAGAAGACAGAAAGTCCTTGTGCTGAACTTGCACGCTCGTCTAACAAAGTTTCCTTCTCAGGAAAATGCAAAGATGTATGCTGGATTTTTTTTTTTTTTTCTGGTGGGAACTGTCTTTGTGAAAAAAATCCACTGCTCTTCTAGTGAATGAATCCATTGTTTACCATTCTCCGTTTGTACATGTTACAGTAGTTTGATGTTTGCAGATATTCTGAAAACGAAAATTAAAAACATTGTACGATAGAAAGCACCTCGTATAGTATCTGCACATGCAAAATCTGAAATAAGCATTTCAGCATTTTTAATGCACAATCCAAATATATGAGAGCAGCAGATTTTCTGGCAACATCCAGTTACAGTTGTATTAACAAAGGTCACTGAATGACTTGGCATTTGTGTGGCAGGATTCAATGTGTGCAAATATTATGACTTTCATCTTCATTATTTGGCTTTGGTATTGTTTTTTTTTCTCTGTTGTCTTACACGATCTAATTTGATCTTCTTTATCTTTGATAAATGAGAGTCACTGCCTGTTGTTAATAAAAAACCTCTTAAAAACTTTTCAACTCCAACAATCTTCTCCTCATCACAAGGACTGCACCGTGCAAAGTTGCTAATGTGTTTTTGTTGTTTTTAACTTCAACTTTTAAAGACCAGAGAGATGTATCATTGTTGTTGCATTAATTCAGTTGCAAAGAAATATAACAGAGGCTGGTATTAGGGCTGGCTGTCTTCTCACAGCCGTAGTCAACTGTGTTTTGGAGATGGTTTTCCTGCAGCTGGTAGAGTTCATTCACCCTCCGAATAAACCCTCACTTAGTTCTCTGCACAAAGAGAGCACCACTTTTTGCAAAGCCATTTGTTGAAGTCTGAGCTGGAATGGCTTTGTTGTCATCTGTTCAAATCAAGCAGGCTGAAGGAGAAAGCATTTCGGACTTCTACAAACGTGCTTGGTGTGAATGTGGCGGGTTTATAACTTGAATTGAATCTTTATTTGGGCCTGAGGGTTTTGCTCAGAGGACAGAACTGATAAGAAAAGTGGCCAGGCTGAACATTTAACGAGCTCCATGGTGGTGAGTGGTCAGAGGAGGCTGTTACCTTTGGAAATGCCATCATCCTCTATCGCTCCCTCTCACTGTGATGTGACATTTTTCCAAAATGCTCTATTCATGGCGAGTCAAATGCTGCTTGATGTTGCTGGTGAGGTTGAAAGAGACTCACTACACTTTCATGCTCATAAAAAAACTGATTACTGTCAGGAATCAGGTTAAGGCAAGAAATTAGATGTTGTGTTTACATTATGTTGCCTTGCTGGGATTCCTCTGATAACATCTTCTGGCTAAATGTCAATGAATCAATGACATTTAGCCAGAAGTCGAAGAGTCATATTTTCAGTTAATTAAAAAGGAGGGGAAAGGGGAAAAGTTCAGTCTCATCAGCATAAAGCACGACCAAACTCACACCAGACTTGGTAGTTTAAGGCACATCATTTAATATTGATATTGTTATTGATCGATTTAGCTAGATGGTCAGAACTCGTTTGCAAACATTACATTATAAAGCTGAATAAGAACACTTCAGAATACTCCCTCAAGGAATATGTAAATGTGTCGAGGTCAAGGGATTGACCTGGATTTGAAACTGTGACTCTAAATTGGATTACTTTGTTTTGGAAAGTGTGGCATTTAGTAAAATCCACACACATTCTTCCTTAAAACCTGAGAAACATACAGGGAATTGCTTCGATTTTCTTTTTTTTTTTTATTGGCAATTCATAAAGGGACTGAAAACTGGTAAACCTTGACCTTGACAATAGTCCATATGGACATCCAAACCGACAGACAAAACTTGAAATTTAGCTTTGGGCAAACTGTTGGTCACCATGGACAAATAACATTCAGCCTCTTAAACAACTGACTTCAGCAGCTGATTTGTTTCTCTGGAAAAAAAATTGAAATATAAATAAAGTCTAGACCTGCTCTATATGATATATGAAGTGTCCTGAGATAACTTCAATTATGATTCGGTACTATATGAATAAGAATGAATTGGCATATACCCATTAATACCCAGCCTTAATTAGTTTTAGACATATCTCTCAAGTAGATAATTTTCTGTGACGTTTCATTTTCAGCTCCACTGATGTGCGGAGTGCCACAGGGATCCATTCTTGGTCCCATATCGTTTTTCCTTCACATGCTTCCATCAGGAAACATTAGTTATTTTAATGGCGCCTCCTATCTGCTATGCTGACAATGCACAAATGTACAAATGTACTTATTCTTAAAGCCAGATAATGTTTGGTGGAGAAATGGATGACTTGTAACTTTCTGCAGCTAAATTCAAACACTGCTGATCACCTACCAAGCAAATTGCAACCATTTATTGGTCCACTGATGACTAATATAAAGTCTTGAGCCAGCAATCTACGCATCACATTTGATTCTCAACTGAAATTTGAACCACATATCAACAATCCCATTAAACACCGTAGATCGACCCATGAAACATTGCCAAAATTAAATCAGCTTTGTCTTTTCCTGACTTAGACTTTTTCATGCCTTTGTCTTTTCACATGCTCTGCTTCAGCTTCAGCTAATGCAAAATGCTCCCTAACACCAATGACAGATCCCCATATCACTGTAACCTTTACCTTGATTTTAATATTCTTCCAATAACATTTAAGGCCCAACATCGTCTGGCCCTCAGTTAAATGACAGAGCCTGTGGCTCCCTATGCTCCGAGTCATAACCTCAGATTCCTTAGGCTACCCTTGCTAGTTGTTCCTGGGTCAAGGCTGGTGACTAAGAGTTTTATTCTGATGTATTTTTTGAAAGTAAATAAAGTCATAATCATCATTATAATTATTACATCTTGGTTAGTTTGTAATATATCATTGCAGGCATTAAATAAGGTAACCAAAAACAGCACAACCTTAATCTCTGGAAAATAAGATCTATTTCTCTGTTTACATCTGTATTCCTGAGATTAGATTAGCACTGAAACTGAAGAATAATCACTACAGCGAATGGGACTGAATGAGCCAAACTAAACTCAGAGAAAACACTCACAGTATAAAACAGAACACCTACATTCACAGGAAAAGTTAAATGAGTTAACTTGTTAAACACAAATGGAGGGGGGTAGGTATCAGAGGAAAACGGAGGTGTGCCGCATGAGGAGTGTGTGTAGTGAGCACAGTGGGCTGAGAGTAGGAGGTGCGATGATTTGCTTGGTTAGGTGAAGAGCAAATGGAAAGAGGGAGAGTGGAATAAAATAAATATGGAGGTGTAGATGAGCAGAAGGCGAGGCGGCAGTGAAAGAAGAAATTCTTGGGAGCCCAGAGAGCAGCAGATGCTGCAGTGGTCTGAATCATTCATTCTCTTTTAGTTTTTATGGCGATCTCAGTAAACATCGGCCCTGTGCTGTGTCAGGGGAGTTGTTTTCTCCAACAGCATGTGAATGCTGCTGAGAGATGATGGATGGTGAAGAACAACACTCTTTGCTTGTTCTTTCCTTATCTCTGCCTTTCTTTTAACCCTTTATCTCTCTCTCTCTCATACACACATACTCTTGCTAACAGAGGGTCATGAAAGTTTTAGAGGCTAGGCATGAAGTGCTCAACACAGTCCTAAACCCAGTCAAGGTTTGACTGTTTCCTGTCAGGTATTTACACAGCAGTTGAGAACAACAGGGCAAAGGCATCCAAATCGATGCAATATGCATTATGTACCATATATATATTTCATCTGGAGTAACAGTTATAAAAGCTGCACGCACATTGAGGACGGTGCGCGGTATTTCACGGCAGCTCCAAGGTACTGTGAGAAGATCGCAATCTGGTCTCTTTTTCCACTCCTCTTTATCTCCATTTCTTTTGTTAACTTATCTGAAACTGCTTTCAGGCTATCTCAAGTTCCATGCAACCAGCAGAAAGTTGATTTCTCCCATTGTATTTTCTGCCAGGAAAAAAATAGGCCATTGTTCATAGCCTTCCAAATTGACCCATAAGAGCTCTTTTCTGATCTGGCGCCCCAATCAGCATCATCATGTTTTAAATCCATTACAAATGACCCTATCAAAAACGACTCACGTGTTTTCTGATGTCCCATTTATATGATTAGGATTCAATTTTGATTTGGCTTTTCAAAAAACCCTCAAAAGAATTAAAAAACACAAATAAAGAGGACAAAAAACTATGTTGACTGTTGGTAGAAAATTAAACGCAACCACTGGTCTTGTGTTAAAGTCAAAATCACAAATTTATGCCAAACTATTCACCTTGACCTCACATTGATCTTTCACGTTACTTTCACTTCAGTTTCTGACACACAGGAGTCATGCATCCATCCATTTTCTGTAACCACTTATCCTTATCAGGGTCACTGGAACCTATCCCAGCTGGCATTGGGTGGACGGTGGGGTACAACCCTAGACAAGTCATCTGGGCACCCCAGGGCCGACACATGGAGACAAACAAGCATTCACAGTCATCAAGTAACCTATTAAGTGTGTCCTATTAAGTGCATGTCTTTGGACTGCAGGAGATAAGAGATCATTTGTAAAACTACAAAGACAGACTCAGATAAATGTAAACATAGATTATATTTGATAAAATGTCTGATGCAAGTTCAGGTTTTCATGTAATAATAATCTCATTGTTCCTCATATGCCTAATATGTTATAGAAACTGAGGCTGCAAAATGGCAAACTGCAAAGCTTAATCTTTAGTTTTAGCTTGTTAATATCCATTGCAACACAATTTTAAGCTCAGTTATTGGATGTTTCTCACCAAACTGAGACTTTGGGAGTTGTAGTTGACTTCTCTTCTAATGTTTTCATGTACAACGCCTTGTAGCTTTGACTTTTTATCAAAGAAAATAACATCTTGGGGGAGTTTCACGTCCATCCACGTCTTGGAGGTCAGTTCAGCTAGCATTGTTAAGAAAATAGCAGGATTCTTACTTGCAGAACCTGGATAAGCAGAATCATTCAGCTACTCTATTAAACATGAACAGAGATTACATCCACAGCTCAGACCAGCAACAGCCCCACAGAGGACATGTGACAAGTGTCATCACCTCATCAACCTCTCCCATGTGTGCACATACACACACATCATCATGTCAACGGGCCTGAGAGAGACATCTATAACATGCATCATTCAGAGGGCTGTCTGGTTGCTACAGTCAGCACTTATGTGACTCGCTCTGCAGCAGGGAGCTGCTTTGTTTTACCCTTTATCTGATTAATGGGGGCAATTTTGGTAAAACACACATTTGCGCATTAGTAAATTGCTCAGTTTGCCCAAAGATTTGTATACATGTCTTTTCCTGCTGCTCGCAACTGGCAGGAACCCCCCCGAGGCCCTGACCAGCCCACCCTTTATCAGAGATTGCATCAGTCAGTCCATTTAAATGCATTGAAATGACAACATTGCTGCGAATATTGAGATTTGTATTAGATACACATACTAATACTAACACCCAATAGTGGTACTAAATCCTAACACTCACACACAGTTGCACATTTTGGTGACTAACAGTTTAATAAAGATCACCGTTTCTGGGAGCACGGTGTTCCAACCAAATCATGATGTGTAAGACAGCGTGAAAACCTTTTTCTGAAAGCATTTTTAAACGTGTTATTTTGGATTTTGGCTCACTATTTATCACGCTTATTAACTTAATTATACTCATGTTTGTGGAAATGTGATCACGGACATCAAAATCAAGAATGATTTGGATTCAGCAGTTGTTACACTCTTCATATTATTCATTCAAATTAGCTCATGTTATACCTGGTAGGAACTGCACTTTCTGTAAACCCCCTGTGCACAGCAGGATTTCCAGCAATTTGGAATATAAATAAATAAATAAATAATGAGGCAAACTAGCAGTGTTGTGGGGCGCATGGCGCAATGGAAAAACAAATTCACAAAAGGTTGAAATGTGAGTAAAATGGGACCTTTAAACTTTTCCCGAATTCGACATCACAGCTATGACAGACTGAATAATTCATGACCCGTTCACGACTCTGGTTGTAAACAGAAACACTGAGTCGTTTTTGCAAGCGTTTACTGCTTCCACAGTTTGTTGTGCTGTGAAATGATGATGTTGAGGAAATATTTACCTTATCCTAGATTAAACCAGAAAATTGCACGCCCATTTCTACAGCATTAATCTCACTATTTCCACCAGAGTTTAGAACAATTTTTCTTTCAAGTAACTGACCATTTACCTATTTTATGTTGTCGCAAAAAGAGTACAAAAGAGACACACAAAAGCCTTTGACTATCCACATGGGCCCACATGATGAATAACAAGCACAATTTGAGCTTCTTAATTCAGCTCTTCCACAGTCTATCGAGAACCATGGTTATAAAAGTGAGTGGGAGCTCATTGAGCCTCTTCACTGTGTCTCACACTACTGTCTCTGATTTTTTTTAATGGGAGATGAGGACACAGGGTCACTCAGCAGCCGTCTGGTCACAACACAGGCGATGGCGAGATCTTTCAAACACATACTGTATTAGTGGAAGATGTCATGCCCACGCAGCTGACAAATACCTGCCTTAGATAATAGCGGGGCTTTTGCACTCACAGATCAAAGGTTCACCTGCCGTGATAATGTCATAAATTCGGTCATAAAAAACAACTGCTCACTAGTACAAGGACGAGATTAAAGGTTATAAATGAAGTCGATACTGTTTTGTTTTGTTTTTTTCCTTTGGCAGTGAGCTGACTGACAAAAAACACACACATGACATGACCCAATGAGGCATCATTTAAACCCCAAAGTTCCCCTATAATGGATAAAAGTATTAGATGGACAACCCCCCCGCCTAAAAATGAGCATCAAAGAAGATACAATTATTTTAGAAGAATCAATACAATCAATACATAACCATGTTACTTCCACCATCAAGAGTTAAATCTGGGGCAAATGGACTTGTCTCTTCTCAAAAGAAGATGAACTGGATGACTGAGAACTTTCACAGACATCGTCGGGAACGCGTAAATGAAGTCTTATTTTTTGTGATTGGCTGTGAATTGGATTATATAGTACTCTGTGACCAAAAATAAGCAGTTATGGAAAATTGATGGATGTTTTTAGTATATAGTTGCCTTAATGGTGAAATTGTCAACATTTCGACAGGGATAATCAACTGTATTTAGCATTTCATTTAGCTAAAGTGATAAAGCAATGCTGTCAGAGAATATAACAGGCTCCATTTGTTGTCCAGCAAAACAAAGTTTGCATGACTCTGTTGTCAAATTAAGCCAAAATTCCTTCCTTTAAATATGAATAAATATGTAAAATTGCATGCCAAAAAAGAACTGTAACTGTTCTAACACTAAAACATGATTACTCTAATCAAAACTTTAAACGGCAAATAGTGTAGATGCCCACCCAAGTGAACATGAGAATCTGATTGCATTGTAACCTGAGACGAGCACAGAGCACTAAAAACTTTCAGGATGAAGCTCCACTAATAAAATGTAATAATAAAAAAAGTTTGTACTTGTCTTTGTTTCAGGGGCTGTCTAACCTGCAGTAGTTTCAAATGAACTGCTCCTGCGGCTAGAAAAGGCACCTTTGACGAGGAGATGCAACAATAAAGATGATACAGAATTCAGATGTTATACTCACACCGAGGATCAGGAGATCGTTCAAATTCAAGACACTTGACTGAATAAATGAAGGTCACCTCAGTACAGGCTTTTTCCTTCACTGCTGCTGTCCTGTCACTGCTTGTTATTCATCATTAGTATAGGGGAGTAAAATGTTCCATTTCAAAACTTACACTTACCATTACATTTTTTTTTTTTTTGCAAATTTTTTGTAAAGGACATAAATCTCAAGAGACTCACTCATGCATCTCCAACGCCATCTTTTGGAAATCTGATGAGTTGAGGTTATTCAGTCATAGGACAAATGAAGAGGCCAAACATTTGAATAACCGTGAATGGACAAATTAAACATTAATGGTCATGGTAAGTCCTGATGAACATAGACACTTAATGTGTATTTTCTGTTAGCCTCTACGAATAATAATGACAGTTTTGTCCTTACTTATTTGCAGTGCTGTTGTCCATTACACACACACACTAACCCGTTAACAGGCCTGCATCATTCAGAGGCCTGGCTGATTTCTCCAACCACTGCGTGGGCAGCTTACCCTGAGTCATAAGATGACCACAGCCTGTATCAGGCGGCGTCTCTTCCTGCTGCTTGTGACTGACATGAGGCCTTACTGGCCTATGACTATCAGTCCCTAATCAGTCCACCCTCCATCAGAGATTGTATCAGTCACTACATTCATATGCATTGAAATAACAACACTGCTGTAAATACTGAGATTTATATATGATAAACCCCAAATAGCGACACTGAATCGTAAAACGTGCTGTTTCTGGGAACATGGTGTTGGTGTCACTGATGTGAATGAACTCATGTTTCTGGTGTTTATAGCTTGTAGGAGCTGCACTCTCTGTAAACCCCCGTGCACAGCAGGATTTGGAAAATAAATAAATTAATAAATAATGAGGCAAACCTTCAGTGTTGTGGGAGAAAAACAAATTCTCAAAAGGCTGAAATGTGAGTAAAACGGGACCTTTAAACTTTCCAGAATTTGAAATCACTCTTATTTGCAGGGCTGTTGTCTATCTTAATTTCTTCATATTAAATTAATCAGCCAGATCACAGTTCCTTTACCACCCAGTTACCATTTTAAGAAACTGACAATGTAGACTAAATTTGGTCATGCATTTAAAAAATTATATGCACTCTTCCATCATCAATAATTAGATGAAGTGTGACCAATCATATTAAGCAATACTGAGATTAACAGGAGTTTAACAAACCAATCAGAATCTTTCTAAAAGCTGGCGGACCTCAGGGTTTTTTTTTGTTTTGTTTTTTTTTAAATTCCACAGCCAATGCCAGAAGCACATTTTGGCCCTGGATCCGCTTATTATTCACTGACAGCTCCCCCGTGGAAACAGTTTGCAGTTGCAACCTATGGAGTCCCCCCCCCCCCCCCCCCACCTCCAACCATATATGGTGAGTAGTAGACGGGGCATCCCCTCGAACCAGTGTATTTGGGAGCGTGGAGAGAGTGGGAGGACCCAGGGAGATACACCATACACCGCTAAAACTTTCCTTCAAAAGCAAAAAGTAACACCCTGTCAGACTTTAGACATGTTTCTTTCAGAGACTGAGGATGAATTAGAACAGTTCCACTCGGACTCAGACTCTGTAAGTGAGAACAGCCACTGCAGCCTGGATGAGGATTACGTCCCGCGGGGGCCGGCCCGAGGATCAGATCTGTGAGTTTTAGCTTCAGTTCAATGAAATATACCGCTCTTAAACTAGATGCATCCTGTATAACATATACATGGATCATGTGTGTGCATAACCATCAGACTGACACCGACCAATATGTGTGTGACAATCTGGTTATACAAAGTAATGAGACAATGGGACATAATGCGCCCAGAGCGCAAAACTCAGCAGCGATCGGACCAGGTTTGTGTGCGGCGCTACAGCATACCTAGAATACCTGTCCGGCTTGTCCTGCTCCACAGCTGACTCTGCAAGTGTGTACACACGCTGCACATCTTACTTAGAAGCCAGTGCGCACAGACAGCGCTGCGGACAGATCTACAGCAAGAACAATGGGGAGCCACCCGGAAAGGCCACGATAACCGTGTGAAAGTGCAGCCTTTATTGTGCAACGCGGATCCGTTAGTGTTTTTAAGACAACAAATTGTTGGATTTTACGCACGCTATCCTCCGCATCCTGTAATATTACGCACTTAAATCCTGGTATTTCTGTACGTTTTTCTCATTGCTGAACGTTTAAGCGGTCCTCTTTATGATGTGGGTGTCTGCGGGGGGTGGCAGGTTGCTCCGGGGGCAGGAGGAGGAGGAGGGGGGAGCAAACCAGAATCATCATAATGCGGGCGACCCTTAAAGGTGCAATCTGCTGATTTTTTTCACAGTATGCTAGTTACACACGTGGAAACAGATTTATCATTTCATCTGTGGCTTAGGAGGAGCTTATGCAATTTTCCAAACAATAAAGTTGCCTTTGGTGTTTCGGTGCGTAGCAAATTTAGTAAGTAGAACGTCTTAAAAAAGATCAAAATGATGATGAAAACAATAAAATCTGAAAACTTGAACATAAAAATACAATGTTATTGAAATGAGTTGCACAGTTTTGTGCATGACTGTGCAAAAAATATACAGCATATTTTCATGTCATCAGCGTAGAGTTTAGGGAGTACACACTTCTAACAGAAAACGTGTGCTACAAACTAGAGATGAGGAGTTTGAGAGACATGGGCATTTACAAGGCTGGGTGTGTTATTGACTTGCATTATGGGATTCAGTATATTTGGAGCTTGACTCATACTGGGGACTTAAAGTCAGGGTATTTCTGCCTCTTCTACTAATCTTTTTTATACGTCTCCTGGAAGTCCACCAACATTTGCAGGGCTGTTGTAATAGACTGAGGTGGATATAAACTGGCAGCTCAGTGTATAAACTAATGATAATATAGCAGTATATTGCAATATTGATATATAATGTGATGCAGTGGATTTTATGTAAAATCCTCATTAATCCCATCTACTCTATTTACAGAGATGACTTAACCGATGAGGACAGTTCAGACGAGGAGTGGAATAATACGCCCACGAAGAGAAGAGGCTCCAGGAAGCGCCGCCGCTCTGTTTCTGCTTCTCCAGTGAAATCCCCATCTAAAAAGTGGGAACGAAGTCCCCTCAAAAAGAAGATCCAAAATGGAGCTACACCCAGAAAAAACACCTCCTCCTCCCCCAAGACTGGCAAGGCGTTCTCCACTCCACGCAGGGGAAATCAAATTGGAAGGAGACGAACAGAAAGACAGCTCTCGAGAGAGGAAGAGGATGATGCAGATGACGGAGACGACCGGTGGCGTGACATGGATGAGGAAGATGTTGAGCCTCCTCAGCCGCGGTTCAGACCAGAGAGGGACGTGGGCCCACAGCTGGACAGGACTGCAAACTACACGCCGCTTGAACTGTTCCAGTTGTTCTTCTCCACGACAGTGATTGATACTTTGGTGAAAAACACCAATGCCTACGGGAAGAGGAAATACCAAGGCCAGAAGGAAAGCTGGGTGCCTGTAACAACAGCAGATATGTACTCCTTCCTGTCCCTTGTCCTCTACATGGGTCTTGTACCGCTAAAAACTCTGAGAGAGTTCTGGAGGGGATCTAAGCTGTTCAGCCTGCCATTTCCTGCTTCTGTCATGCCTTGCAGACGCTTCCTGACCATCTCTCGCAGCCTACACATGAATGATCCTGCAGTTGAGGCAGTCAACGATCAGAAGAAAGGGACATCAGGGTACGACAAACTATGCAAGATAAAGCCACTATATGAGCAAATTTTGGAGGCCTGCTACACTTTCTTTCATCCCTACCAGCATATCTCCATAGACGAACGGATGGTGGCGACTAAAGCAAGGATCGGGTTGAAGCAGTACATCAGAAACAAGCCTACTAAATGGGGCTTTAAGCTCTTTGTTTTAGCAGACTCTGTGTGTGGCTACACCCTGAACTTTTTTGTGTACGGAGGAAAAGATGGTGAACCCACAGGGAAGGGACTAAGCTATGATGTTGTCATGAGACTGCTGAAAATCCCCTTTCTGGGCAAAGGTTACAAGCTCTATGTGGACAACTTCTACACCAGTCCAACTCTTTTCTTTGATCTCCTTCTGAAAAAAATCTGGGCATGCGGCACCATCCGTCCCAACGTATCTGGATATCCCAAAAATAAAAACAATGACATGACCGAGAAAACGCCAAGGGGGACCATCCGGTGGATCAGAGAAGGGGACTTGTTGTTCGTTAAGTGGTTAGACACTCGGCAGGTGACGATGTGTTCCACTTTACACAAAGCATACAGCAACGACACGGCAAAGCGCAAAGTGAAAGATGCAGATGGAAAGTGGACAGTGAAGGACGTACCTATTCCAGGCTGCATCAAAGATTACAACCAGTACATGGGGGGTGTCGACTTGTCAGACGCACTAATATCCTACTACAACGTCCTACATAAAACCCATAAATGGTACAAAACACTGTTTTATCATTTTGTGGACATAGCCACTGTGAATGCCTTCATCCTCCACAAGGAAATGTGCAAACTGCAGAATCGACCTGTGTTAAGACAGAAAAACTTCAGGGAGCAACTGATCTTGTCGTTGGCTGAGATTGGGTCAACTCCACGCCGGTCAGCTCCGCAAAACTTCCCAACCTCTCCTTTCAAAGTGCCTCACGCTTCTCCATCCAAAGTCCCATCTGCCCCTCCGTCCGACGCACGGCCAACCTCACGTCCTTTCCAATCCAACGTCCCGCTGGCCTCTCCTTCCACAGTGTTAACTCCCCCTTCATCCACTGAGGTGCCGCCTGCTGCAGCCTCAGTGGCACCAGGTTTTGGTCACCTGCCCTCTTACTTTGTAGAACAAATGAGCAATGTGGCTCCCAGAGATCGGGCCACTGCCGGCAGAAGGGCATGCGTGGTCTGCAAAAGAAAGTCGCCTGTCTATTGCAGCACATGTCAAAAAACACTTTGCTTCACTACTTCAAGAAACTGCTATAGTGAGTGGCATAGAAGAAATGGTATCTGTATCTAAGTGATAAGACCTACTTTGTATACAGTCTGTATAACGTGCCCTTGATAGGCAGAATGAACCAAGTCAGTGATTCATCCGTCTTAAACGTGTGCCTTTGATCACCACAAGCAAAACAAATGCCAACTATTTTTCCAAACTCTCCTAGATACGCACCTCACAAGGTTGTTACTTCGTGATTACACGAGATACTTAACAACCCTTTTCATATGGGCTTCAAGTAGTCTGAGATATCTTGAGATACTAGACATTGAATAGATAATAACCATAATAACCTGTGGTTAGTGGACTAGAAAAGGATCTATATAAATGGATAAATCGACCCATTTTAATGATTGGCAGAATTGACTGTTAAAATTAGAATATTCCCAAGGCTTCAGTATCTGTTCCTGTCATTACCCATTAAGATACATCAAAGTGTCTCTAAAACTCTTAATAAAAAACATTAGGGAATTTATATGGAACTGTAAAGAGTCTCACAAACCAGGACGCAGCATGTTACTGCATGGATTAATTTCAGCGAGAGCCTAGTGCCTGGCTATTCAGGAAGGGAGTGTCACAGTTGCTGCTCACGGGACTTGACAATCTAACAATCTTCAGGGGCCGGTGCTGCTTTCCAGTCTGTGAGGACAAGCCAAAGACTGGACTATCATCTCAAACACTGGTGAAAAGTGATTTCACAGCAAGTGACTCTGAAGAATAAGATTCTAGAGATTTACCATCATAAATAGATTTATATCTACCCAAAAGACTGCTGTGAGAACGGATACCTCATGTCATCCGCTGTTGTTATCTGCAACAATAATCCTTTCATACAACAACTACTATGTTTGAAGAACAGAAAAATTTATTTCATGAATGTACTCTTTGTGAACGAGTGGGATTTGTACACTGGAACTACATCAGGAATCACACTTGAATATAACAACTGGTGCAGAAGACTGCTATGTTTACATATTTACCATTATGTGTTTTATATTCTGGTTTTAGATTACATGGTTGGTGCAGGCGTGTGTTTAACTGAGGAAATCTTTGATATTTCTAGTTACTATAATGTGGCTGAGGATGCACCAGCATACTTTACAGACTCATAAGAAACAAGGTGTTTTCATGCCGTAAGTGCCACAAGGCTTTCATAAGTATTTCTGAAACTGGGATGTTTAACGCACAAAGATCATACTTGAAAAAAAAAAACAGCACTATTGTGTACACAGACACACTGGATTGTTACAGTGTACCTCGGTTTACATCAATGCAAACTTGAATGATCAGAAATGTTTTATATGTGCTATTTTCTGGGTATGGTTTGTATTGTATTTCTTAAGGACCCCCTCGGAAGGAAGGCGGTTCACAGGAAGTACTAAAACTCAAGTGTTTGTGCGTGTTTAAGGAATTCTCTACATTTATAGAAATGCAGTATTGCAGCTTTATGTATTGTGAAATGAAAAGCAGTGACCTTGAAGTCTCATTCTCATGTCCTCTTAGCAGAATGACTTTTTTTTGGAATTGAACAGATGTGCCCTCTCGGAAAGAGGTACACAAATTTGGCTCTTAATTTCGAATTGGACGGACACACTGCCAAAGCAAGTGGACCTCTGATTTAGTTCATGGACCTGTTTAACGCTTCCAGAGTTATTTCAGAGCGTCTCTTCTGTGAATCGACATATTGGCGTTTGTTTGTTTGTTTCACATGATATTATTTTAGATGTTGTATGTATTTGTTTGTGGGTTGTTTGTAAAAATAGAATACATTTTTTAAAAAGGGATCTGTGTCTCGTCTTTTTATTTTTGGAGGGTCTTGTGGGACACTATTTTGAAATTATATTTTCCAATGCTCACACAGTGTATAATGTTGATTTCGCTGTGCTGGCTACATTTGTAAAAATCATACAGTAAGCCAAGAAGAGTTAAACAATAATCACATTTACTAAGCAGTTTATTTTTTAACAGGATGGAGCTGATATCATTTTGGCTTCAGAAGAGATGCTTGCAGACATGATTCGGTGAAAAAGTGATTCATCATCTAGTAACTTAGCTGAGGTTTGGACTTTACAGAGGATGACAAGATGTTTGGTCGGCACACATTAATGTAATTACATCTCAAATCCAATCAACCAAAATTTTAATTAAGATAGGAAACATTTTCAGGCTGAAGCTCTGTGGATTTCAGCCCAGATTTACAGCATTTGAAAGAAATAAAAAAACAAGTTTCATTCTTCAGCAGTGCAGTGTGCAGCTGTGTAGGTGTGGAAATGAGATATATTAATTTCAGTCTTTGCTTGCCTGAGTTCTTCATGGTCTTTGGAATTATAGTTAAAAATGCACATGCATTTAACGATCTGAAAGAGGTTAGGCAAGCACTCTGGAGGGTTTGTCATATATACGCTGCCGCTTTTGTTTGTGTGTATGTTGTTTACATGAGTTCTTGCGTAAAGGTGTGAAACTGAGAGCTGCTCTTAAGCTCTCTAATTAGGCCCAGAAAGATGATGTGACACGAGTAAATAAAATCTGCTGACAGCAATTCTTGTTCATTATCATGCAAATTAATCAACACTTTGATAAACACACCCGCTGTCTCAGTCAGGTAATGGGCCACACTGCGAATCGCAATGTTACTTGAACCTGGCAGCAAACACATACAGTATGTAGAGCGCACAAGGGCAGCGGCGCCGTCATCCACACGTACATGACAGAAATATATAAACACTATATAAACTATATAAAATATATAAACAATATGTTTTGTGTGTCAAGTCAAGTGGCAATATCAGAATGTTGCATTCAGGTGAATGCATGGTGTCCCTGAAGAGAAAGGGCTTTGTTTGTCATGTGATTTAGGTCTTTCGGTAAAATGTCCTCTACATTGGTTGACTTCTTCTGGTTAAATGATTATGAATACTTTATAAAGCTCTGCATTTGAGGCTCCCTTAAATACGACTCCAAGCCAAGTGTGGTTGTCGTGCTGCTGCAAGATATTGCAGTTACAAATACTGCAAGTGTAAGTGTTACAGGATGACAGTTTTGGTGGAATCTGTGATATGAGCATGTGGCCATGACCTCTCAAAACCAAGGTGACTAAATTGTCTCTACAAATGTGTCAAATATGCGTGCACTTCAAGATGTTGTGAGACGTTTTGGAAGAAAATTATGTTCAGTTCAGTTGTGCAGGTATTTGGTAAATCAGGGATTTGCTGCAGACTCTATCAGCACTGTAACTATAAAGCACTACAAGGCATTTGGTATTTCTTTCAAATCTGAGTAGGGTGCACGGGGATTGTTCAGTGGGAAGCTGCAGCAAGGTTAAATACAGGTTAAATAAATATGATAATAAAACACACGCCATAGCAAGGCTTCACATAATCAGAGCCCGAGCTTACTCAGGATACTCTAAATAGTAATGAGGGGCGTATGCATATAACATACATACAAAACCGAATTACTGTTGCAACACAGTGACCTGTGCATGTAAATCTTAACCCTGACATTTTGCCCACAAATAAGATTAAGTGTATATCGTCCCCTTGGATAAAAGCTGGGGCAAAAAGAAAAATAGATGGAATGAGACAGAAGGGGGAAGCTGGGTTAAGCAACACTAAGCAGGGATGATGCATAAAATGAAAGGCAGAGTGAACCCTGAACTGATCCAGCTCTGCTCTAATGGAGGCTGTACATGAACACACACATTACCAGCCAGGTGGCAGCTACACGGCTGTTCCGCCTGTGATTAATAGCCTGATAGTGCCCTTCGCAGAGGATTTGCAGACAGGGCTGCCGCTCAGGTGGGGCGATGTGGTGTGAGAATCCCTCCGTGATTATATATCCTGTGTCTGCTGATAAGAAGAGACTGTTTAACCTTCTGCCAATCACTACCACAGACGTTATTTGCTTTTCCTCTGAACGTTAAATTGGGAGCAATTCTGCAGGTGCTGAATCTCATATCTCAGTCCATAAAGCAGAAGCAACAGGAAGGCAAACTTTTGTTTCCATTTCACAGGAGATTAATAATCTTCAGCAAGGTAGAGCGAGCTCCGTCTGTTACAAAATTTAATGTCTACAGGCAAAATAGACTCTGTTTGAGTGTTCATATCACCTTGCTTATTTAATCTTTTCACTGCATTTGGAAATATTAGTTCACTTCCCTCACAGAGGATTTTAAGTGTTGGCACTGAAGCCCGGTGGTTAATGGTTCATGTGCTGAGCACATGCTGGGTTTGGCTCTGGACTCTCAGCCCCCCCCCCCCGAACACTTCTGAATAACAGCAGGAAGGCATACACAATGAATGACTGCATGTGAATGAGTGAATGACATCCTAAAGCCAGACCTAGTGATCCCACACCGGTGGGAGTATGACAATTGCGCCTCATTAAAATAAATGGGTGGCTCTGACGCCTCAAAGGAGGAAGGCTTTGGGCTCAATCTTGACTTGACATGCTGAGATCTCCCAGTGTGATTCCTTCCAGCTGCTCTATTTCTTCTTCACTCCTTAGCAAAGGGAGTTTAAGTATCTCATGTGTCTTGTCTTGGCGGATTGGTGCGGTGTTGGCAGTACTGCAGACGTTGTACCAGACCGTTGTGGGGAAGAGGGAGCTGAGCCCGAAGACAAAGCTCGTGATTTTTTCAGTCCATCTACGCTCCCACCCTCACCTCTGGCCATGAGCTTTGAATAGTGACCAAAACACTGAGATCACTGATACAAGTGGTCAAAATGAGTTTCCTCCGCATGGTGGGTGGGCTCAGCTTTAGAGATAGGGTGGAGGAAGCTCGGAGTAGAGCTGCTGTTTGGCTCCTGCGTCACAAAGGAGCCAGCTGAGGTGGTTTGGGCATCTGATTAGTATGCCTCCTGGGAGACTTCCTTTGGAGGTAGGAGACCCCAGAGCAGACCCAGAACTCGCTGGAGGGACTATATATATCCCATCTGGCCAAGGAATGCCTCGGGATCCCCCAGGAGGAGCTGGAATACAATGCTGGAGAGAGGGCTGTCTGGAACGCCCTGCTTAACTTGCTGCCACCGCAACCCAACCCCGGATAAGCAGATTTTAGTTTCCACGATATCTGAAGAACCTTGGTTAGACTGATAACAAATCAAAAAGTCATAGGTTGGTTTGAGACGAAGGTTTTGACGATGAAACATGGTCATCTGTTCTTCTTCTTTGTGACCAGGATGTTTGAATAGAGACGTGCAGAGGTGGAGAAGCCAGAGCTCTGTATAAACAATCTAAAGAAGCTGTTCTCATGTTGTAGTAGTCAGACGGCTTGTGTAAGGCCAATTAGTTACACAGTACAGCAAACTCTGCCCCATTAGTTCTTGGGTTACAGTACTACCCCTCGAGCAAGGACATTTTGGCGAGCAGCATCTATGTCCCAAGACTGAAATATAAACCTTAATTCCTCATAACAAAACTGTGGAGAAGTTCCTGGGTACTTAAATGTTCCCGGATAAGTTCCTGTGGTCAAAAAAGTCCTTGTGGTTAACAGAATTTCCCGTTTGGGTTCACAATACTGAACTGAACACGTTTAAGTCACAACATTTCAACTTGAGCAGTGAAGTAGATCATCAGCTTTGTCGAGCGACATTTTTCATCAAGAGGAACGAGCGGCACAAACCTCTCAACGCATTATTCATTGTGTCAGCCTGATCACTGACCCCGAGCTCAGCCATTCAGACGGACAGCATATGCCCTAAAAATACTATGTGCCCCATCATTATGTTAATCGTGTTGGGTGTCAACACCCTGCTGCTGCTGTCTGACAGGCTATAGCCTTATCACATCATTACACACCATTACTGCTCTTAATGAAGTCAACAGCTCCCAAGCACAGGATACCCTCTCCGCTGTCTGACTCATTAAATGTTCTAACATGTGAATAACCCTCGGCTCAATTATCAAGTCAGTCAGCTGTCCTGTGCCTGCTCACCTCCTCCTCACACAGCCTCTGATACACAGTTGCAACTTCAGCCTGTTGTGTTACTGAAGTATGGTGGAGATGCTCTGATTAAAGTTGTAGAGATTTATCTTGATGCCAATATTGGCTTTTTATTAGATATTCTGTCATGCTGCCCAGTGGCAGTGTGATGGAGGTTCACTGGGGTAAAACTAGATTATTTTATCGTTTATCTCTACACTGAAACTTGGTAGTTACGCAACTCCTTTAGGGATGATTTACAGGATGTTTTTGTTTTCCGGATCAGAGCAGAAGAGAACGCTATAAAAGATTAGCAAGTTATTTTAGCACCATGGCGATGGTTAGCTAGATTGATAGCTAGTTTGCTGAGTGCATTTCACATTGTATGACCAATTTAGCAAAATGCATTACATCCAGCAATCCAGTGCATCAAAATGCCAGCATTTTCATACAGGGGACATAACAATATGGACAATATTTGACAAATATATGAACAATATTTGCTACATAAACAAACTACCTCGGAAAGGATTTTTATGAACTGAAAAAGTTACAGCTACTGGTGGCATCTGTCTAATGAGAGAGGGTGTGGAGCAACCAATAATGTAATAATGTCCAATAACATAATACCTGACAGTAACGTAATCATTTTGGCCATTTTAAATGTAATAAAGCCAATTATGTAATAACTTAAAGTACGTACTTAAAACTTAAAGTTTTGGAGCCAGTAACGTAATAACATTTTGCCAATAACATAATAAGTTATTACGTTATTGGACGTTGTGACATTATTGGTTGCTACAGGGTGTCTGTTTGTCTCTAAACCTACCCTGCTGGACGTGGCAAAACTGCACTCATTGCCTAAAATTTAGAAGAAGAAGAAGGACCCCGGATAAGCGGAAAGAAAGGTATGGATGGTGCATGATGATGCATGTTTTTCATTTTATATTTTATTATATATAATATATGTATTGGGCCACTCCCATGTGCGAATGTACCTCACTGTGTAGGTGTGGACCAGACTTTTTCTTGAGCAGTTTTCTTTAGTACAAAAATATGTGCTGAAATGAAGAATTCAGTGTGTGTTTGTACTCTCGCTGGGTGTGTACGCCGTCCATCAGAGGAGTTACACACTTGTCATTGGGGAGTTCCTCACCACTCACTGCAGGACGTTCATCACGTGAAGGTCAAACCAAAACTCTGCAAGCTGCTCTTTATTAACACTCACCCTTTCAATGCAGCCATCTGTCAGCTGAAGCCTTTTTCTAGGAGGGAACGCAGAGATAAACAGAAGACACAGGTCTGTGTTGCTTCACTCATGACGACCTTCCCATGGTAACATTCAAACACTGAGCTTAGCACTTGCCATTACATGCTTAACCTCCCTCTTTACACCATGTCCTGTCATTTTGGATATACTGTAACAAAAAACTGAAGACAGGGGAAAAGTTCATTTTTTAATTAGTCCTCATGTTACAAACTCAGATTTTTTTCTCTCTCATTAGGCAAGCAGAAATTGTGCACAGACAAGGGTGGAAAACATAAACGAATTCCCAATATATAGCATTTCCAAGGACATCAGTTTTATTCACACTAATACATCATCTCCACCTGCGAAATCTTAAATATGAAACATTATTTTAACTTATTTAAATTCACTTTTCAATAAGCTGATTTCTCACTTTCAGCCATTTGCAATTATATATCTTATTAACTTTATCTAACTTTAAAAAAGAGCCTGCGGTTGATGTTATGAATGTAATTAAATCATATCCAATAAAGGGTTCTTCCCTCATAAATAAGTTATCACATCTGCAGTCTTATGTTAAGTTGTTCATAACTTGATTTTGGTCTGCATACTCTTTTCCAGAAGCAGCTGAACGCCAGCTAAAAACGAATTATTCGCAACTTTATGACTTTGCTAAATGACTTTTATGACTTTGCTAAATGACTTTGCAACCTAAAGGTTATACTTATTTATGGTTTATTAGTGAAAGCATAAAAAATGAACCATTAATGAAACAATTGCAGAGATTGTAAAGTAGGTTATGCCTTATTGGAAAGTAGTACAAACACACACACATAGATGGAAATGTGTCTTAGTCCCAGAGGTGCTTTGAAGCTTACAGATGATTCTGTGGACAAACAGCTCAAACTGTGCGGCAACTAAGACGTTCAACTTTCCTTAGAACTTCCAAACAGCAGATGATTATCTCCACTTCCATCTACCTGCTTCACCTGGACTCCATTACATGGCAAGATTTGTGCTACACAACGAAGGAAACCGAGATTTCCCTGAATTATAAATGATAACAGTGCTTCACACGCAGCTTTGATCATGGATAAATCTACGGGCTCTCCGCATCCTGTGCTGCCAGCCTGAACTGCTTCGCCCCGGCTAAACTACACTCCTCAAAGGCAGCCACAAGTTGACATGCTTTGGGCAACAGGTGCAGGGAGCCTAGGTCCTTTGTACTTTGAGCATCTGTATCATAGCTGGGAGCACTTGGCAGATATTTTTGGGGAAGCACTAGATGAGGCTCCTGCTGTTGCTATGAGACTATTGAAAACCCCTTTGAAGCATGGCACAGTTGAGTTCGAAGTTGAAATATCTTTAACTTCTTGCACTTGGTGCTGTTGAAACCAAAAAACATGTCAAGCCTTGAGAGTTGGAGAGTATAGCTCTATGCCTATACAATGTAAACAATGAGAACAGGATAACAATGCTGCAGAGGGAATGAGAACAAACATATAGAGCACTTACGGCACACAAACACACCCAGATATACTTCAGCTGCAGATAGAAGAGGACACAAACAATCAAGATAGAGAGGGGACAGCAAGACTGAATAGCCTTGGATGATTTAGTTGCAAACATGCAGTATAGAACATTATTTGATGATTTCTGCAGTGGTTTCGTGCAGGATATGTGCAGGTAATGGAGTTTACCTACTTATTTTTCAGCTGGCATCGGGTACACCTACTTTTAAATCTCCCCGAATCACTCACTTGTGTTTTGCAAGCTCAAGTTGTCCAATTTTCATGAGTGGATGGAGTAAGGAGTAAGTAATACTTCACTCAAAATGTATAATTATGTAGTTGTTTCACCCGTCTTTGGGTCAGCATTGATTGCAAAATCTCCACTTCTTCTGAGGCTAATTGATTTCATAATGATCTTTACTCTATGAAGTCAAGCAGCACAAGTTAAGTGACAATGTACAAATACTGATGGCCTGTTCTTTGGTGAGATAAATAAACAAGTAGTTTTACATTTTAGTGTTTCTAACACAGGGCATTTATCCTCTGCTGGATGGGCTGCTTCAAAAAAACTTGTAGGGAGTCTACCGACTTCTCCTGGCGCTGTTACCACTGGATTTATGGGTCAAAAGACATCCAGACATCAAGGTAAAACTGGTCGGAAAGTTTTTCTCTTTAGATATTTATGTGACATTAAATAGTTTGCACTGCTTCACACTGAAATGCAGACTTTGAAATGCCATTGAAAGCGAACGCGAAAAGGTGTCGAAGCTGCACTTTCTCTTCTGGCTGCAGGATGCTGGCTTCAAAAGAACCTCAGACCCCATAAGATCCATTAAAGATCCATTAAAAGGTCCTGACTTCAAAGTCATGTTTGTCCACAAGAAAATAAAGCATCCATTCTTTCAGAATAAATGTTTCATTACGGAGATATTAAGCCGAAAGAGAAGTATTTTGAGGGGTACATTGCTTAATTCAGTAGCATGCCTCAGATTCCCCCCCTGCAAGCCCCTTACAAAACTTGTGCAGTCAAACTGAAGCTTTGAAAAGGTCTCTTCAAAGATCGACAGGTGACACGGCATCTTTTTTCTGTCTATGCTATGAAGAAGTGGAAAACACCCCTGCAAATCTGCAGTGCGTTCCCTTAACACTCGATACTTGCCGCAATAACGTTCAATTAGTTCAACTGACCTTCGCTCCTGCGTATGCATTTTCTTTATAGACATGATGTGTGTGTGTGTGGCATCGTCCTCGCTTCCTTATAAAGTCACAGCTCATCTGGGTTTCACTGGAGCATTAAATTAGTGCTGTGACAGTTACAACGAAAGGTTGTTGGCGGGTTTAATTGTCAGCGGTTAAATATGGTGTGAATGTAAGGCAGCCTGGCAGAACGTTTGGGTCATAAACCACCCTGAGCTGTCGTGCTTTGTGGGGCAGAGCAGAAAATCACTACTCCAAGGGAAAATCCTTGACATGTACTCTGACGGCTAAAATCAATCCTTGAACAAAGCTAAACTTCAGGATAAATTTAGAGTCTTGGCATACAAACTATCTCATAATTCACACAAAACATTGACGCCTGAGCCGGAATATTCATTCGTTCATTCATTCATCATTTGATCCACTGTATATTTAAGCAGAACACAATGATTTGTACTGTACGCTGTTGATCCATAGTTTTTATCGCAGCCTGCGCATTCTCTCTGTGCTGCACTGGATACTAATCTTGTCTTCCGATAAGCCCCGTCAGTCCAGTAACTTTGTGTAAGAGAGTACTTTAGCTCAATGACAGTCATCTGAGTTTTTGCCTTACTCACTAGTCCGTCTATGTGTGTGTATGTGTGTCTATGTGTGTCTAAAGGGCCAAGGACACTGTCTGAGCTAAGTGGAGATGACTGATGTCCTCGCAGTCATAATTGTGTCATTACCACCCGGTGGAACATGATCATTAGTCCCTGCGGTCTCTGCTGTAATTACCAGATTGGGGATGACTGAAGGAAAGACTGAGGAGGAGCGTCTATCTGTTTCCAGACTCGAAGTCCGAAGCCACGTCTTCACCTTTCGGCGAAAACACACAGGAAATGACCATTAGTGATCTTTTTCACATGGTAGTTGGGTTCCAGTACAGGGGGGTGACACCTTGGAGGTCTTCCTTTGAGCAATGAATATGTTGAGTCAACGCAGTTTCTACTCCAAGTCCAAGTAGTCTTTCCCGGAATTTAGAGGACACTATAAAATTATCCTTTGCATATGTCAGTATACCAGAATCCAATGCATGCCAGTCACATGTTTAATGTACTTTCAGGCATTTTGTCAACTCAAAAAGTCAGGGAGTATAACAGATAACCAAGCAGTTTTGACTACCCATTTCCTGTGTTGGTG
The DNA here is from genome assembly GCA_946959425.1 of Argyrosomus regius. Taxonomy (NCBI): domain Eukaryota; kingdom Metazoa; phylum Chordata; class Actinopteri; family Sciaenidae; genus Argyrosomus; species Argyrosomus regius. Next base: position 29,971,812 of record OX336882.1, read on the forward strand.
GTAATCTGTAACTAACAGCGTGAGGCAAGAGCGTCTCATTTAGGAAGGAAGTGCAAGATCAGTCCACTTTTCTTCAGTCCTCCAAAGGTTACACCTTAGTAGGCCGCGTCCTTCAAAAGAGGTGGCAACTGAATTGGGACAAAGACGGCGTTTAATTGATGGTGTGTTACAGTACTGAAAACCAGTAGGGATGTGGAAAGTGAGCTTAGACTAAATCTTGTGCGTGTGTGTGTGTGTCCGTAACAACCCTGTGATTGAGTGCTACGGGGTCGGTAAATGGCATTTCTTGGCCTGAGTCTGAAAGAAAATACCCGGCCATTTCTTTGATCCACACTCAGACTGCAGCTGCAGCTCCAGTTTACTGCTGATTAGTGCTGTGTTTGCTTTGAGTGTGGCCCTGCATCAGAGAGCACATTTGGAAAAAGTCAGAGCCTTACATCATTTTTTCTTTTAAATAAAATAGTCTGCGACTATGAGATGAGTTTAGATGTCTGAGCCCAGAGCTTCACAAAAACAACGGCTTAGATTGAAATTTGTCAGTCAATGTTTTACTGAAATGTGTCTCCGATATGATCTTTGCCTTAATTAACAAACACTTTTCTCAACAGCAAGATACAAGTCACAAGAAATACATAGCCTGATTGACTGTGTGATAGAGAAAACAACTTTTTTTTCTAATTGAAAATCTGCCAATCACTTTGGCAATCTGATAACAAATCACAATCTAGCTAAAATGGATAATAGGGAATAGCAAATTCTCTTTAAGACTCGGGGCAAAACACCAACCCATGCAAACAAAAATAAAACTGGCCTTTCAGTCGTCTGCAATCACTCCCATTAGGAAACTTGGAGCAAAGTTTTTCGGGGCTTGCATGGGGGAGCTTTTAGGCTCGTTCCATGTAAATTTGAACACTTTAGCCCATAGACTATGCAGAGCAGCGAGCCAGCCAGCCCTCTGGCTCGAGGATTACCGCCCCAATCCCCTACAGCTCAGAAATGGTCAGGAAAATTGAATGGGAATAAGCAGGGATAAATAACCATATGAGGAATGGGAGGCGAGGGAACGGAGCGTTGCCAAGGACAGCGTTGGCTGTGTTGGAACACATGCAGTCAGTGTAGTGCAGATGGCAGAGATGGATGCCACCCAAAAGAGAGTTTGAGAAGTGGGACAGGGAGGGAGGGGAGGGGAGCAGCAGTACACACACACACACTAACACACACTGTCGTTCACTGAAATGACTATAATTCATTACAGGTCTTTCACTGACCTTTTACCAGAGTGCTCACCCACTGTGACTCCGACGGACCTCTGCCAGTGTAACACAGTAGGCCGAGTCAATCCACCCACTGCTCACAGAGAAGCTCTCCTCACGCTCTCAGACTTTCAGCACCATGGACAGGACTTGGCTCGCAGTACGGTTTGTACTTTCCAACCCTGTCCTCTCTTTCATCATCTCTGTCTGTGCAGTGAAAAGAGGGTCTTATTGTTATTTTTACCCCTGCCTGTCTGTCTGCTTGTTTGTTAGCAGGCTACCTGCTTTCTTGTAACCTGTATTTAAAGGATAATTCCACTTTATTTCACCTGAGTTCTTATTTTCATAGTTTTAATCATTGATTCTGTCTAATTGCTTAATTCTAGCATCACTACATCGGTAGGGTTAGTCAACATGCAATCCCAAAGTTGGACTAAAAACTGTAATTGTGTTTTAAAGAGTTTTCTTTTTTCTTCCATGAAGTCTGCCTTATGTGGGAGATTGTTCACAACTCATGTAATTCTCTTAATGTTGTGTTTCTTGCCCAGTCTGACTTATTTTTAGCGATGCACGATGCTACAATGTAATCCATGCCCAAATGTACAAGTTGTAAAAAAAATAGAAATATAAGTTAACCTGTGTGGATATATTGTAAACAGTGAATGGATATATTCCCAATAGCAGTCGGTAGTTAGGGGTCTTGCTCAAGGGCACTTTGGTAGTGGTGAGGGCAAGTGCCCCCCAGACTTATCCCCCCGTTTGGAGGATTTAACCACTGACCTTGTGGCTACATTTGGCTTGCGGATCAGCGGGTGAGATTTTGGTCGTGGGAAATACATTTATTTATTTCCTAGGAGGGTGTTAAAGTAGCTTAGCTTAGCACTACTGGAATCAGGGTAAACACTCAGCCTAGCTCTGTCAAATGGGGACAAAATCTGCTTACCAGCACCTCTAAAGCACAAATTAAAGTGCTATATTTTATTTGTTTAAAAATTGAAACATTTCTTGGTCGCTGCTGGAGGCTTTGCTGGTTGTCTGGTGACAAAGGAATCAGAAAATCAAAGCTTGTTCTCCCTGTTTCCTGTCTTTGTGCTAAATTATGCTGACCAGCTGCTAGCTGTGACCTTCTAGACCTTATATTTAATGGACAGATATGACAGGGGTATGGATTTTCTCAACCAGAAAGCAAATATGGGTAATTCTGCTGAACTTTAGGTCATGTTCTATGTGTTCACTGACAAAAAAAACAGTTTAGATGATGTTTGTGAAATTTCATAGGGAAACTGTGACTGTTTATTGGTTCCCTACGTATAATACATGCGGCCTGAACTTGAGGTAAATATTCAAAGAACACTTTAGGTGTACATGATAATCCCAAAATCAAGATATGCATTAAGAACATAGGGTTTTTTTCTATCTCTTTTTAAACACAGGTATCTTTCTATCTTCCAGTCTTTTTAGGCGCAGCTCTTCAGGACTTTTTAGTCGAATGCCAAACACGAGCTTTGTCTGGGAGGACAAACACAAAACCGACAAACTTTTTACGAAGGGCAAAGATTACAGCAGATGGCTGGCGGAGGCTCGCACTGCTGCCTGTCTTTATCTACCTTACTTACTTCCCGTCTGTCTTCCTCTTTGTGCCCCCCCCCCCCCGACTGCCAACCACAACTCAACCCCTCCCCGTCTTTCTGCAATGTACAGCTCTGTGGAGGAGCAGCCGCCGTTGCTCATTCGTTCCTTGTCATTAGATTCCTGTTTTAACACGGCAGAGGTAGAGTTCCCACGGAGAACCTGATTGATTCGCGGAAGTACAAACACAACCAATTACTCTTTAATGCCGCTGAGTGAGAGCCAATTCAGCCACCGGCGCTCACCAATGCCACAAAACACAGATGCACGCCGCTGCTCCCATCATTGCAGGCTAAATAAGGACAAATGAGAATTATCTAAACTGCTTCCAATCAATAAGTCACTTTCTTCTGCATTATGCCTCTCAGCACACATCACATTAGCTCTCATCAGAGTTGCATTCAGAACATTAATTGTAATGACTTGACAATGAAGTGGTCTGTGAAATAGTAAAAAACCTCCACGGCACATTACAGGTATGTATTTCCATGTTTCTCTGGCTCCTGGTGTTGTTTTGTGTGACCAGACTCGGCGGGGGAAAAGTAAGCAGAAGCTGTTAGTTTTAGCGGATTAGTTGTAGCATAAGGGCAGGTGCTGCACTCCGGGTGGGGACACATCATGTTTTCCTGAGCTTATCTGAAAATGCAGGACAGCTACACACACTCACACACACACACACACACACACCTTCAGTTCTCCTAGTGTGGGAGCTCTGCAGGCAGGCGCTGCCCTTGATTAGCTCACTTCCAAACCTCTGTGGATATGATTCCTGCAGTTTTGCACTCCCAGGGAACTGTCTGTATTCATTTCGGGTTTTGTAGCTGCAAAAGTCTTTCTGTCTGGGTGACTGTCTGTCAGTCAGCATACCGGTCAGTACCACCCAGAAACCAAATGCCCCAGCTCATCTCAGCTCATCTGCAAACACATGATAACAGCACCTCTATCAAACTGAGCAACACGGGGAGACAAGATGGGTAAAATCCTCCACAAATGACATCCTAAATCCTCCCGGGTGCACGGGATACGGATACAACGTTATCGGCTGTGAACATCTCGGCAAACGGTGGTCAGGACATGAGGACACGTTATATGGAAAGTATTTACTAAACCAGCAACCGAAGCCTCCATGAGGGAGCTCAGAATAGCTGAAGGGACAACCGAAACAATGACATTTAAAGGGTCAGTTGGTCCAAATTACAAAAAGAACCTTTTCACTTACCAACGGATAGTTTCAGCTTGACGTGCTGAGGTTTGTAGATTTCCGTCTGCGGTTTCTGCTACCACCCCAGTACAAAGCAGATGAGAGGAATTCAGAATACGGTGCTCGAAATGTTGAAAAGTATCTTTGCTATCAACAGTTTTCACTTTGCCTCCTTTTAACTGAGGAAATTATCTTTAAGAAAGCTATTCAAAATAAGGTCTAAAGCAAGAGTGGTTGAGACTCGAGTCTGGAAATATGTTTTTCAGCCTGTTTGAGTATTCCAAACAAAAGTCCTTACACCTCCATTGTAACAAATTGGAGGCACAGAAATCAAAAAAGTTCAAACTGTGAGCAAAAAAAGTTCTTTTATATATTTTCTCAGTCAACATTAAAAATCTTATCAAGCACCACATGCTTTAGTTTGTTTAAAGTGCTTCAAGGTAACTAGTTTCACTACAAGATATTCAACCTCTTCTTCGTTTTTACAGTCATTGTTGATCTGAAAAGTAATTTTTATGGTTATCATGCTCAGATCCAAAACTAGATCATCAAAGTAGGATTGCTTTCACAAGAATGTCTTCCCAGGTTCTGGCAACAGCTGGACTCATTCAGCTCTAAAAACATTAGTCAATCCTCGTGCCAAGATTCCAAGACAAATTTCACTTCATGAATATTGAACCCAAGCGTGGTGGATAATCTTATATTCAGAAAGAAATCTTATCGATGGCAGTTTGTTGATTTGCGCACGTTCCTGTTTGTCTTCTGTGACTACCGAGTGCAAAAATGGACAAGAAATTGATCACAGCCACTCAACACCCACATCCACACCCACCCGATAGATTTCATGTACGACGCTGCATGATCTCTGCAAGTGATTTCATCGAGTTTATTTCCAGTTAATGCAACTAAATGCTATTAGGGCACACCAGCATGTAAGTTGGTATCCAATATAAAGCCCTCGACTCCATTACCATGAGGGAGACTTTTATTTTCAAAATGCTGCAGCTGCACTTGGTTACTTTGGTGCTTTGATTTCAAATTGTAATTTGTTTTTTGCTCGTGAAATGGGCTACATGAGCACTTAATTAATTGCACCACCTACAAACACATCAACCAAACTGTCTGAAGTTTCTTCAAGCAGCTCCAGTTGCAGTGATGTGATGCTACTAGCGCTGAAGTCACAGCATATTAGCAGTGAGGGGTAAAAGCGAGAGAGAGAGAGAGAGAGAGAGAGAGAGAGAGAGAGAGAGAGAGAGAGAGAGAGAGAGAGAGAGAGAGAGAGAGCAAAGAGAGAAGACGAGCTGAAATCTGCTGTGGTGTCAGCGGAGATTGACTGGAGATCAGGGACACCATAAAGTGCCTCCCCAGAGCCTGTTAGCTAAGGGGACACATCAGAGAGTCAGTCCCTCGGCCCAAGCTGCCTCCAGAGCTAAATGAAAGCGAGCTGAACAAACAGAAAATAGCCCCGTTAGGTTTCATGTGTCGGCCACATACTGGGCTATAATCTTATTAACCCGCAGCAGAAGAGAAACTGTGTTCTGTGGGAAAACTGCAAAAGAATGCAATAACCGGTGACTGACAGCAACGTGAAGTAGACAAGTCATGAAACACGTTTGATCAAATGCTAATTAGGCACTAAGGCATTAAAGCTAGCAACAAAACAAAACACATAGCTGTGAAGTGGTGAAACTAATCCACCTTTATATGTAAAACAAGTGTGTTTGACTTGCACATAAGAACTGCTGAAGTTGAAGCGAAGAACAGGAGCTAATGCTGCCATTAATGTGTGTAGAGTGACCCATGAGGGTTCTTAACAGCAGGAGAATTCTCCACAACAAGCTCCCGAGACCATTTCTATGGAAATAAGCTTCGATTCTGCATATGTGAAAATACTTGACTCGACTTCAGCATCTCACTAACTGCTCTGACTTTTCCCTAATGTGCTCACCCATAAACATTTCCAAGGACGCGCCGTGGTGATAGAGCCTTTCATTTGAAACGTGGAGGAGAAAGGAAGTGCACAGAAGAGGCACTTGAGAGGCTGAAAGAAGAAAAAGAAAAGAAAAAAAAGATCTTCCTGCCGAGTGGGAGATCATTTGGTTATATTGAGGCAAAAAAAAAAAAAGGTCCATATAAAACTGAGAACATGTGCAATGAAAGAAAGATGTGCACTATCTAGGTGCACTTTAGCTCGTCATTAAACCCATGCTGGGATTTCACCCCACCATGGGGAAAAAAGATATACAGAGCAGCCTCTGCGGTAACAACTGGCCATTTGGGAGGAGCGTCCCTGCAGCACTCGGCTAGAAAACAGCGAATTACGTTGTTTGTCTTTAGCTGATGCAACTATCCTCAACATCAGCAGGTCTAGCACTTTATTTATTTGGAGCTTTGCTACGAGTGGGCTCAACTCAATGCATTCCAACGATAAGGGACACTTGTTTTTTTTTAGGTTACGATTAACAAGCTGTCAGCAAAACGACAGAAACGGTGTTAATGTCCGTGTCCTCTGGAGCTGAGAGAAGATACAGTAGATCTGCTGGGACTCTAAGAATAACCCTGACAGCACAAACAAGAGCTGATGAGGATAATAAACCTATGATAAGCCCATTAGCACGAACACAGTACAGTACAGTGTGCTGATGGGGAACGGCATCAGCTGGTGTGACACACCTGAGCTGGAAAGAGAACACAAGCAACAAGATGTACTCAGTGCTTTTGTATCAATACTAATTAGTGAATTAACACCGGTGTTGCAGCTTTCACAGTATTCCTGTCTCACAGGGTTTACCTGATGGTACCGATAACGCCTTTGATCCCCAAGGTACTACTCATAGTTTGGTGCCAATACATTCTAATGGATGGGCTTGGATACAAATATGCTGTATATGGTGAATACTGGAAGTGGGGAAAGTGCAGCAGTTCTCTTGCACAATGTATTTTTAATCTAATAGTAGAAAAAAATGTGGATACATAGGTCTGGTCTCAGAGGAGATAGACAGTGAAGTAGAAAACAAACAAAAACATACATTAGCTGCATATCTGATCCACTAACCAGCACTCACTTTAAGTGAGACATCTTCGAGTTCTTGAGCTGTTGAGGTGACGAATGTAAAGTTTGAACAGAGATACAGTTTATCTTTGTGGATTATGTTGACGCAGAATTGACAAGAACACTGCCAACGACTGATTGACACCCTTTATCTTGTGTTTCATTAAGTAACTGCTAAGTGTGATATGGTTGTCTGATATTGACTGCTGTCAGTTATTGGTTTGATTAACAGTTGTGTATTGATTATGGCAGTAACTGATCAGATTTATTGTCAGCTAATCGGATTCAGTTTCTAACGATAGTATGCAGTAAACTACTTGTGGGAATATGTTCATGTTTGTGGTGCAAAGTTTCTTACAATCTAAGATAAATGACGACCATCACTATAATGTTGATATAATATTATTGTAGCAGTTATTATAACACCTGTAAAGTGATGTCTTGCTCAATCATGGAACGACTCTACTCCACTACGATACTACACATACACATCCATAATCATATGCACATATTTGTGTGTGTGTACACTGTACATGCTTGATTTCATGTGGAGTCCATGACAACTGAAATATCTTGCCCATCACACTTCACGTGTCCGTGCTGTCGCTGCGGCAGAAGCCAGCTGTAAGCCTTGTTGGAGCATTTGAGTTGCTGAGTGCTGACAAGACCAATCGATAGCAACCGCTGCCTTCTCTGAAGCTTCGACTCGGATTAGGAAGTTTTTCACAAGTTTAGGAGGGGGGGGCTGTCCTAACATCCACTGTGTTGCATGATTTCTCTGACTGGACTCTTAAATCTAAGCAACCAATTAGCAATTAATTAATTGGGGTGTTCATAGACTTATTTATCTAATGTCAGTGATTTTAATTTAATAGTCTGAGTTTTGTCTACTTTTCTAGTTAATTCTAGTAACGCTACACTGTGGAAAGCGGTTGTATATATTTAAAATGGATCAACTGTTAGTTAATTAGTCGTATGCACAAGAATGGAACTTGTCATTGGTTTGGATATCGGGGCTTACTGTATGTGTTGCTGATGGTGCTCCACTAGTGTATACCATGACATTTACTGTAATGCAATTTATTTTGTAGCCTAAAGGTGTTCTTTAATTAAACAGTAGGATCATATATCATCATATAACATTTGTTCTTTACCACTACACCAACTTTACCTTGAAAAATGTTCTCTACTAGTACAAATACTTTTACTTGAGTCTAATATAACAGTACTGTAAGCTGAGAGGGAAATGTTTACTCTTAACATCCCCGCTCAAATGTAGAAGGATGTCAGCTCATATATGCATCTTTAATACACACATAAGCCTTAGCTGGAAGGCTAGTGAGGCACACACCATCATTAGTGTGTGCCCATGTTTGTTTCTACATGTGTATCTGTTCTGCATATGCAGGCATATTTCTGCTTTCTCTGAGATTAGGCAGATGGCTTTAAATATTAACACATTGACAACATTCTCTACGACATTGGTGTAAAAAAAAAAAAAAAAACAGGCCTGTGTCATACATGCCGCAGCAGACTGATACAATATGCTGCAGCGTCACTGACTTTTAGCGCCAGAGAAGACGCCGTTTTCATCACAGATCAGCTGTTGCGCCTCAGCTGTGGATGAATCTTCAGTTAAAAGTGCATTTTCAGGAAAGAGTAATCCAGTTCAGTGTTGTTTGTACATCAGTGGTTAAAGTGCAAGCAGGCACTGCTTTGAGAATAACTCTCTATCGTGCAGATATGCCAAAACGTAAACACTGAAGGCAACACAAATGGGTTCAGGTGCAAGCCTGAAGCTAAACTGTTGACCTGAAAAAGCAATATTACACTTGATGTTTGCATTAACCAAAGAACGATGGGAAATGTGGTGGCAAAAGTCAAAACCTCTTCATTGCAAGTACAAAGACAAGTATGATGCCATACTTAGCTTGACAAATCTAGCAAAATTATCCCAGGGTTTAAAGTATTATAATATTTGAAAGATCAGTGCAACCTTTCTGCACTTATCCAAAGTTTTGACACACTGGAGGCCAGCCAAATATCCCATTGAGAATAATTAGCCATTGAGTTTAAAGAGAGGGAGAAAATAATTACCACAAGGTGACTGAATGCAATACAGAAGGCTCAAGACGGGCTCTGTTTAAATCCGCCGGTCCCTCCTCAAACAGCACTCTGATTACAAGTAAATAATCTCATCTTCAATCATTCAGCGGCACATTAAAACATTTATGAGGTTATCATGGTCACGTTTAATGACAGCTTAGAGACGCAATCTCCTGTTTATAAAATACAAGAAGAGGAATTAATTTCTTCTATAAAACATCTATTAGGATATCAGTGACACCCCATCAGACTGCAGGGCTTTTTTTTAATCACACAAATAAAACAACAAAAAAAAGATTATCGCTGTTTGCTGTGTCAGACATGTTATCCTAAGCCAATTTAAGTTGGAGGAGTGTGTGTGTGTGTGAAGCCATGTCAAATATCACCATACTGTACAGCAGGATTCAAGCTAATCCATGCACAATAGAAGTTTGAGCTGCCTTTAGGGAGCAACCCCCAAACACGGATAATGCCGCCATAGCCAACAGAGCCGTGGTGGTTCGACGATTTACATAGTTGATCTAACAATCAGCGTTTCCCAGTCCTCACTCATATGGTGTGGGACTTTTCGTGGATTGGAGTGGAGCTCTGGGTAAACCTCTTTACCATGCAGATCAAACAGAGGCAGACAGACTGGAGGGCTTGTGGCTACCAATCTCTCAGGGTGTTTAGCAAATTCAGTCTGCTGTGGCTGCGACCCAAAGACAACTGCATCGAGAATCGAGGCAAATCCTTCAATCCGCCGACTACAGCTCCCAAGCCTCTTAATCAAATAAGGCCATTAGTTCTATCACAAGTACTCTGGGCCTCCAACACCCACAAACTGGGTTTTGTTTCTCAGCCAAGACCCAAAAATCTGTATACTGGAAGCACCCTGACACTCTTGGAGATGATCTACTTTTTTTCAGAGAAGCCGGGATCCCCTGAAAATATGCTGAATGACAAAAAAATTCAGATTGTATGTTTTCCAGCAGACACTTCTGGAAACAATTGGGTACTCTAGTTTTAAGATTAAAATAGTTGGGATGGCAAACATGTACTCTGCAGACTTGGGTTCAATTTGCAAATATAACAGGAGCTTTTCCACTGAAAGTGAAGTTTAAATCTCATCAAAAGTTTGATTTAAGAAAAGAAAAATGATCAGGAGTTTCACAATAACCTAAAAGGGCCGTGCCTCTGCCAATCCACTGAATGCAAATCCTGTTAAGTTTCCATTTTCTAAAAGCATGCCATGAGTTTGTACCTTGCAGTACAAAACATCTTCCGTACATTTGAGATGCTCCCATAGAAACGATTGAAGAGGATGCCAAACAGCAACTTTTTGAATGGAAGAAGTTCTTATTAGCATCTGAGTGTGTCCACGTTTGCTTATTGGTTGCCTCCTGAGTTTTATGTTCCAACAACACATCTCTTAAAACACTTGAGTACACAGCAACTTAAGCCATAAGTGCATTCAGCCTCCATAGGAAGAACTAGAGCTTGATCCTGCCTGATAGCAGTACATTAAAGCTCACAACTGCATTAGATGATACTGAAGAGTCTCCATTTTTTATCTTCGAATTGGTATTACATGAAACTAATGGCTGACAAGGAGGCAAACATCTAAAATATCTTTAATGGACTAAACATGCAGAGGTGCTTTGACCAAAGCTTCTGGGATCTTTCAATAAAACCATTTAAAATGCCTAAACTGGACAATAACCATTACAAACCTTGGAACAGCACACTGGTAACACACATCAAGTCATAGTGCTCCACAGATCTGAACTGTCCACAGCACTTTCTTTCCCATTACAGCCTTTCATCATCATATCATACACTCAGTGGGTTAATATCAGCTCATTACAAATCTCAGTCTGTGGCCAACAGCCTACACAAGCATGCTGCTAAAAGAGAATGATGAATTAAACGCTGACACTCCGCCACCCATACTGCTTTTTAACATCCCATCATGAGCCCCGGCTCAGCCTGAGCTGGGTAAAGTACGGTCCTACCTTCACAGTAAGTAGAATCCCCGTGGATGGAGGCATAGCCACTCTTGCATTCACACTCTGCTTTAGTATTCCGGTTTTTACACTCAGAGTTTTCTCCACAAATGAGTCCCTCTGCGCAGAAGTCATAACCTGAAAGAGAGGGACGAAGGAAGTCTCGATTTTTACTTTGGTCTTAAAATTTGCTCATTCAAGGAAGGCGGTGAAAAGTTGTGTACAGAAAGACACACACACACACAACAGAGATGAAAGCAGACACACATTACACATTACTATGGATGACAAGAAGCTGGATGTATAAAGTTTATGGTTACATTATATTTGGTGCAATAATAAAAGTTTTGGCTTTCATGAAAGCATGTACACACATACACATAAAACATTCTGTTCATGTAGGAAGATCTCAGGGGATGTCGTCCATCCAGCTCTGTAGCACAGGACAGTGTGTTCCTCTGGTGTTTTGTGTTGATGCGCTGGCTTTAGAAACCATCGTTGCTGCTTCAACCATCAGATCTAGATGCTCAGGTAGCAAAAGAACCAAAAATGACTGCAAGACTAACTGACTTAAAGGAAGAGTCTGCACTTAGTTAGCCAACATATTTCAACGCATGACCACGACGTGATGTTTTTTAGAGAACAGGTGAACGCACTTTATAGCACATACATCGCAAGATTGTGTCTCTTGGAGTGGGCACATGGATGGCCGACCCCTAAAGGATGCTGCACGTCTAGCAAAGAAGTTTCAAAATAATGGCCCCCTCAGACACAGCGTGGAAACGGCAGCCCTGCACTCCAAATCCCATTACTTCTATTGCCGTGCCACAATGGAATGGAATCGCTGGTGTGCTAGCGCCCAAAGTTCAACCAGGTTGATGTTTGGCCACTGAGCCCAGTGGCAAGCGCACCGTATTGTGCTTAAAAGGGCCATAAGAGGACAGGAAAATGTAATAAATAAACCTCTAAATAAGCTTTAAGAGGTCTAGTATGGATAGTGTGAGAGGGAAGTAAGAGTATTTAGCTCTCTATTGGAGGGAACAGTGTGTGGAACGTATTGAACAGATGGATGAAGCGTAGGGGAGTAGATCATGTTGCAGCAGCGGTTTGAAAGCACCATTTGAATCCTTTGTGACTTGTGAATCTAAGCTGAACACAGCTCTGAATAAAACAAGCTACACCATTTCAAAGATGTGTTTCAAGGTCATGTTTTCTTCAGTGGAGATCAGTGGTGCAGGAGTCAGGATGTGTCTATTAGCACCCATGATCCCAATACTGGGATTACTGTAGAACGCTGGTTGTTTGCAGTGTCGGACAGGAACTTCACGTCTGTACAATCTTTTGTCAAACCTGAAGCAAACCAGACTCAGTTTCCAGCACGTGCCGCCGCAATGTGACCTGACAGATATACAGACATACTAAGAACGAGTGTGACAGATAAGGAAGCAGACGGACAGAGAGATGATTGTCTCCTACTCGGTAAGTATGAGCTGATGTAGCCAATCATGTCCTGTAATGAAAGACAGACTGGCTGCACATAAAAGCCCTGAGAGGCAGGGGAGCCTAGGGAGCCATTACTGAGGAAAGAGCTGTGTCTGCATTATTCCTCCTCTCACCACCACCACCACCACTACCACCCTCCACCATCTACAGCAGCAGCACCCCACCAGAACAGTGTGTACATGCGACTACACAAGGAATAACAAACACGAGCGTGCGCATGAGTGTGCCTCTGGTGGAGTAGAGCTCTGCTCCGACCACAAACAGCACTGAAAGGAGAGAAAATATAATCTACTGCAGTTGTGTTTGTGGTTTGCTGTTTTTTTTTTGTTTTTTTTCTTGTATTTCAGTGAAAACAGCATAGTGTGTGGAGTATGAACTCTTTGTGGCGATTGTGTAATTACCAGTTTAACAGAGCTCCGTGGCTTTTGAGTGAGATGCAAGTGAATTTCAGAGTGGTGGCAAAGTACTGACTCACACATTGTAGGAGAAGTCCGGAGAAGGATTGGAAATAATGACTGGCTCTGAGTTTTGGCGACCGTGGGTGAGTGAAGAAAGAAAGAGCGTTGAGGAGGTGAAAGAGGAGGTGTGACTCTAATCTGTAATTGTTTGCTGTACAGTACAGGCTCTCCTCTCTCTGCTGTCCTTTCCTCTGTACCTCTTCTTCTCTGTCCACATCCTTCCCCTTTTTCCTCTCAGTCTTATCCTCTGTTTACCTTTCTTTTCATCTCCCTCTCCCCTCCTCTGCTAACCTTCCCTCCTTTCTCCTTCCCTTTCACTCCTTTTTTTAGCATCGCAGGTCGAATATATTTCATCCCCCTCATTCTCCTCTCCTCTCCTCGCTGTCTTTACACTCTTAACCTTTCCTCTCTCATCTTTCTCCCCCCCCTCCTTTCCCTCTGTCTTTTCCTTGCCTGCTCTTTTACCTTCTTTTCATCTCCCCTGAATACAGGGAGTCTAGGCACGCTGCTTATCTTGCCTAAACGAGAGTGCAATTTCCTTCGTTCAGAACCTGTCCCGGGTTCCTTTCATTATGGCTCTATAGCTGACAGCCTCCTACAGTTTGTTTATTCAATGTATTTACTGAATTACCGGTGGCTATTTACCCTGTAGTACCTCTCTGCCAAAGCAGCAGGGTACAGGCAAATTGGCATAGCAGGTGCTCTATAGCAGACAGACCAATCTGCTCTGATAGGTACCCCAGCCAAGAAGCATTCATACCACGTGGAAAGGGGGAGAGAAATGGAGTTTATGCAGAGGTGCAGCCTGAATCAGCATCCGGCAGACTGGCTGTGTTTGCTTCTTGCATTGGCGGGGGATGTGTGTTTGCAAGTCCAAAGAAAGAGTGATTTGAGAAAGAGTGCAGTAAGAAATAAGACATACCTCTGCAAACATTGCAACATCTGCCGTCCGGTAAGATCTGTTCACTGACGGTGCAGTTGAGTTCCGGACAGTTTTCTGTGACTTTCACCATCAGGCCGTTCTGGAGGGACACAAAAACATTTCAATTTCAGCACCGGGGTCAAATGTGTGAAATGAGATGAGAGAAATTACAACATCTTGAGGAAAAATGGTCCACAATCTGATCTGATCCAGGACTCAAAGCAGCAGTCCTCCAGTCACAGGCCCACTTCTCCGAACCTCACCACATTTTTACATGCCAAATGTGAAAAGAATAACTTTATGAAGTGAGAACTTGCTGACATACTCTACAGTAGGTATATTGTTTTGCTATACAAGTAATTTTTCTAACAATATATTGGTGAATATCACACTGGGAACATGCATGTTTGTACAATTCCAGCCACGTTTCGCCCTTTGTACTTGTAAAAATATGAAATCTGGATTACTTGAGTACAAAATCTGCCCTTCTTAGTTTGAAATGTGCTAATTCTGACACAATCTAAACCAACCCTTGCAGGGCATGTCCCATAACAAACGCTGAAAAAGAGTTATATCTCTGCAGTTTTTATAATTTGTCTCATTCAGTGCATTTCAGCAGTACATAAGTAAGTAAATTGTACAGCATTGTAGAGGTGTGATCCTGGTATCAGAGCCAATTAGGGATATTTTCATGGATCTGTTTTGGCTACAATGATCAAAATACAACCCTTTCTTTGCTGTATTCTACTTTGTTTTGTCAACCCCAGCCAGTGTTAGCGATGGAGTGCTGCTCTCCCTTATAGCAGCCAGGCTCGAGAGTGTGAATATGAAAAATTACTTGAGTTCTGAGTTCAGGTAGCTTCCCATCATCTTTAGACGCGCTTTAAAACTGTTGCTTTAATCTGGGAAAATGAAAAGCGCCGGCAGGTCACATCAGCTGCCGCTAAGTAACTCGATGACAGGTTAACGTTAAACTTGTCTGTTGTTGGGTTCGCTCTCTGTAAGGGGATGTCAACTGTTTTCTTTCTTCTGTCTAGCTGATTGTGTCAGGAGTTGCATTTTCCAAGTTCAGCTTTCATTCCTCAAAATACATCCCTAATAAATTAAAATAAACTGCTTTTAATCAGTAATATTTTACTACAGAATAATGTCAGTGTTATACATACTGACCACGTGGCTACAGTAAGTCACATAATGACCCCTCTCTGAAAGCTCGCTTTGTTGTCTTTGAAGGTCTTTAATTGCATTGAAATATAAAACCTCTTTTTTTTTGACCCTGAAAATTAAACCAACTGTATTTATGTTTATTTTATTCATTTTTTTTTTATATTTAATGAATGTTTTCATAGTTCTCTGACCTCATACAAAGGCATGTGTGTAGAGCTACATTTTCCCGGTGTGAACCTTCTGAAGGCGAGGATGACACCACTTTTGAAATGTATTAAAACACACATTTAAATGGATGTTTTCAAATGTTACACAAAAGAAACGGGGTATTTTAAGATACTCCTGACTGAATGAGGCTGTCATGACAACAGAGAGGGTGGAACGTAAAGGCTGTACATGCTGCTCACATTTACAAGGAGGACATGAATACAGATAGCAGGTATACCGTACAGATATGCGCCACCAAAGAAGCGAAACAAGGGGTAGATAGAGCTCTGTGTCATCTTCCCTTGGGCCTTCAAAACAAATAGCAGACACACAGCAGCAGCAGCAGCAGCAGCAGCCTGGCTGGTATGTCAGAGCTCCGGTGGTCCCCGCAATGCCTTTCAAGGTCTGAAATATTGAGTCCGAGAAATCCCAGAGATTTCTCCTTTACAACTTTCTTCAATGTCGTGCTTTTCTAGGAAACATATTAACTGTTACCTCATGTCATCTTTTAATAGATACGTACAGTCGCTTCCCTCTGTGACCCTCTTAACAGTCGTATCATTTTATGACAGTGAGTGTTTCCATTAATTAATGCTGCACTAATCCAATTTTTGTACATTAACAGTGGCTCGATGTCTAACGTGGAATGTGTGACTTGTAGCAATGAACGTGCAGAGAATGATCACCCAATTTGCAGCGCTACATAGCATGTTAGCTTCTGTTAGCTTAAATGTCTTGGTTTAATGCCCCCAAACTCCACCCACATCAATGTTGTTTTTAGCAGCATAAATCAGCTGTTATTCATATAAAAATCTCTGATAAATCCACCGTACGCCATCCAGCACCAAACTACAAACAGATGCAGGTATACAGCAACTAGCAACCTGAAATAGCCAGTTGGTGGGGACCAAAACAACGCTAAAAAGAGTACAAAATAATAACCAAAGTTGCTCTGCTTAGTATAAAAATACCATGTCAGCCATAACAACTTCATAAAATGTCAAACTGTTTTAATCAGCTTTAATCTCGTCTATGTAATGTCGGAATATATTTAAAAGAGCAGAGGAAAGCACTTTGCAGTGGGGAAAAACACTGTAATCAGCTATTCAACACCTGGACACAAGAAATGGTTTCTTTCTAAGAGGATAAAAAAAAAAAACCCACTGACTCTCCTATCAAGCTGCGACTTGTTCAGCCGCTAGCCAACCAGCCACTTAATTGCAGTTGAAATCACCCTGTTAAAGCAAGTTGCAGAATAAGGCATTCAGGTGATTCAAAGAGCCTCAGAAAAGCACCCTGACCATGAATGAAAATTTCAGCTGGTCTTAGTTTCATTACATTCCCATCAGATATGTCAACGTTTTATTGATTTGTTTCATTTTTGAGATGCGGGGATGCAGTGACTCTGCCAGACACGGCCGTACTCTGGAGTCTATTAGTACAAGCAGCACAAGAGGTCAGGTAGGTTTTAAAGCCCAATTATGTGACTTTTCTACCTTAAAATAACAACTTCATAATGACATTGATGTTGCACTGGCTAGTAATGCGAATGGTGTCTCTGTCATTCCCACTCTGTGCCTTGTACGCCTGTTTCTGCACCATGTAACCTTTGGTTGCAGGTCGCCACAACTGTGTAACGTTTAAGTCACAAACCACAAGCGATGTCACGGATTTTTGTGAAACTTTAATAATCTAGTTTGAAGATTAGAGAGGCTTTTTCAGTCATTTTCAAATCTTTCAGTGTGTGTAATAATGTCACAGTAAATATAAATTTAGCTAAAACCTTTAATTACTTGACAAGAAACTCTCCAGAGGGAACAGAGGATTAATCAGGACAACGGCAGCTTTACTACAAACAAACAATTGTGTCGTATGAACCTGAACTGTTTGTGTGACCTTTTGGATGTGTAGAAGAACACAAAACATTAATTAATATTAGATCCTGAGTGATCACGTCAACCAAGTCAGGACATTTGACTAATCAGTGAAGAGGCTGCTTTGTCTCATGTGTAAATGTGCACAGCATCTCTCTTTAATTTCACCATATTTCCCCTGCAACCTGTCCGCTATTAATCAGAAAGTTAATCTCTGTAGGGATCCTTTCCAGAATGTTGTCAGGACACTAACAATCTGATCAACGGCAACAACAAGCACTTTTAATGGATGTACTTTGAGAGGCGAAGTAATATTGGCTCACCTTGATGTTTGGCTGTTAGCAAAGTTGTCAAATCAGAAGTAATGCAATCATAGCGAATGCTCGTGTCCAGCTGTTCGTAGTTACAACAGCGTTGTGCCATAATGTTGCTTGAAATGAAGCACATTTACACCATACTGAACATTAGAACCATTAATTGCTTTGTAAAACTATGTTCATGAAAAATGCTTGTTTGATATGCTGGAGATAAAAATGAAAGTTCGCAAACTTTCTTGGACTTTTACAGAACACAAGGTCAGGCACAAACATTAAACTTTTCCTTTTGTTTTCACTCTGTTGTCTGCCCACACATGTTACTCATTGAGCCCTTTGGGATATATTTACAGCACACAATATACATGCAATGACAATGTCCAGTGCCAATGCAGTAGTATGTAAGGATATAGAGGTCGGGGCTGGTTATGTAATGCATCTGTTTTTCATGCAGGAGGCTTTTTGCATCCATCACCATCCATGCCTGAACCAAACATCTACTCTGAGCTCCCCACAGATGCCCGAGCTCCTCACCCTATCTCTAAGGCTGAGCCCAGCCACCCGGCCGTGGAAGCTAAGTTTGGCTGCTTCTATCCGCGATCTCATTTGTTTGGTCACTACCAAAAGTTCATGACCATAGGTGAAGGTTGGAACGTAGACGGACTGGAAAATCAAGAGCTTCGCCTTCCGCAGTATTGCCGACGCTGCACCAACCTGCCGGTTCATCTCCTGCTCCATTTTCCCATCACTCATGAAAAAGACCCCGAGATACTTAAGCATTTTCTGGCAGAAAACCATTTTTTTTGCAACAAAATTAAATGAACACACTGGCTGTAAAAACAAATTTAAAACATCATTTCATTGAATATCTGTCCTCCATATTAATGCCTGCCTCCTGAAGGGAAGAGACTCAATTTAACACGAGAATTTTTGATGTAATTTATTTTGACTTGCTGCATGTTACCTATTTACAAAGACAAAATTCCACCTACCACCAATATAGACCTTTAAATTGAGATTTATGGATCTGTTTATGGACTGTGGACCAGATTAATCTGTTTGATTTCACGCATCATCCATGAATAGCCTAATGTTATCTCTCGATATCCACAATCAAGGTCACATGCACACATGATGAAACGTACAGCTGAGATTTATAGACTGTCATGAGCCAGACACCCAGAAACATTTTCAAGCCCCTACTAAAAATAATTTGTCTACAAATTAGTCATTTAGCAGGGTTCACATCCCGGAGTAAAGGATGGCTGTAATTGCTTGAAACAAAACCTACAAGCAATATAATGATGTTTCTGGTATCTGAGGGCTAATAATGGGTCCAGGAATCCACTGTGTGGCTCTTTGTAAGCAATTACATGCATAAAACGCTAATTTTCTCCTTAAAATAGTGTCTTTTTTTTAAGATAAATGACTTCTTAGTGAAAAAAGCTAACCTCTGTTCTATGCTGAACTGGAATAATGACTTTAATTATAACCCACACAGTGATGAAGCTCCAATTCAAATTAGGCCTTTGTTGTAGCTGTGTTCATACGTTATTCTAATTACCTGGCTATCTCGCCATTAGAGAGATGAAAAAAGGCAGATTGAACAGATTGGGGGGAGGGAGGAGGAAACTAATAAGGCCTGCTTGCTAATTGAATAACACGAAGAAGTCCACCACCACCACACACGATCATTACACATTTATGGTGAAGGAGAAGTGCTGCATGGTGATCTCATTGCAGAATCAAGGCTCAATGCTAGAGGATGAATTCATGAGAATGTGTGTTACCTTGCATTCCCTGCAGCTCCTGGATAGAAAGCGCTTGCCTTCAGAAAAGGTCTGGCCCATGTAGGTGCACTTCGCTGTGGGAAGATAAAGAGAACATCATTGCTTCAGTAACAATCTATTTATAAAGTACAGTAACTATCAGAAATAGAATAATTCCTCAGCTAATTCATCAGCTCTTTTGGTTCTCTCAACAATAGCGGAAAAATGCTTTTGAGATTGCCTGCGAGAAAAAAAGAAAAAGTTTCCAGTCTGAAGTTCTGCATACTTAATTCCGTTAGAAACAAAGTTGTTCTTGGCTAGTGTGCAAAAGCAGAGAGGAAGTGTAACAGCGCATTAAGAATACAACAGAGGAGACCCTTCTGCATATTCCTCTGGCGATAGCAGAAATAGAAAATGAAGCATATGATATGAAGTCCTGCTTTTCTCCTCTCCGGGGTGTAGGACTGTGCAGCGCTCAGTCGCAGCTCTGGAGCGCTGCTCCCTCGTTCGTCTGTGCCAGACCTCTGATGTTCACAGGGGAGGAAGAGGAGGAAGACGGAGCGAGCGGAGGGATGAAGGGAGGCAGAGGAGGGCTGGAATTATTCAAAGATGAACTATACTTCTGGGATTTTGTGGTTTTGCAGTGTAGCAAGACAGACGCAGTTGTCCGTGGGTCTGTGAGCAGTTACCAGGCCCCTGTGTGCTTTATACTAGAAATAGTGCCTCCATTTCAGCGTCCATGAAAATCAGGCGGCTGTGATCTTTGCTCTCACAGAAAAGCTTGCTCTGGTTTTTTTTATTGTGCCAGAAGAACATCAGCCACAAACAACAAGACCTCTTGTTTGGATCTAGAGTGCTTCTGGTTGCAGTAGGCCCTAGTAGCCTCCTTCAAAAGCATGAAACACCGTAGAATAAACAAACTGAGCATGGAATTAAGATGTTCATATTTTCCTATTCCTATTAACAGAAAGAGCTTCTGGATCTGGGAAGTGAAGCCACCAAGGAAGTGTCTTAAACCTGTATTTCTTTTAAATGGCCATCAGGGGGTGGATCCATCCAAGTCTAAATGTATG
Organism: Argyrosomus regius; assembly: GCA_946959425.1. Lineage (NCBI taxonomy): Eukaryota > Metazoa > Chordata > Actinopteri > Sciaenidae > Argyrosomus > Argyrosomus regius. Next base: position 29,992,325 of record OX336882.1, read on the forward strand.
GATCCCTATGGGGGAAATCTGCCTACTTCTCACTTGATTTATTACCTCAGCAAACTGTTTTCTAATGAATTTATGATCTCATTCATAAGTTTCAAGTCTTCTTCCAGACAGTATGATGTTCATTTTGCAAACGATGGTCCCATTTAGAGTACAATAGACGATGAAGCAGGGTATGCTTTGCTACCTTGTGTTGACAACTCATTCTCATTGAGTTTGCCAGGTTCATCGGCCTGTCAAACTGGACAGTAACAGATTCTGTTACTACATGTCTTATTTTTTCACCTGAGATGTTTACAGAAACATGCCGCAGGCCGCCATCTTTTCCCCACTTGAAAGCAGGGTCAACTCAACTCACAGTATATCAACCACTAACTCAACGCTGTTGATATACTGGGTATTACTTAATACAATCTCATTGTTTCAGCACAGTTGTGCCTGGAGGACAGATTCAGTGATTGATCAACTATACATGCTTTTGTCAAACGTTTAATTTTCATTACCTTGTATCAAATTTCCTTCAGTTCATTGGCAGCTATGCAATACCCCTCCTGCTCTGTTGCACTGTTAGCACCATATTACAACAATCAATGCCTCCTTAATGTCAAGTCAATTCCACCATCTGCTAAAGGATCTAGACCAGCGGTTTTCAACGTGGGAGGTAGGCCTACCATGGCAGAAATTAAATGGGTACCAAATTACTGTGGGACCACCTTTGTGGCTGTGCTAATAATGACTCCCCTCTCCAAAAAACAACATTGAGATGACCTGATGTCTTCATACCGCCACAAAATGGTTTATAGAGAAGATGTACACCGAAATAGTTGCAATCTTTGTCATCATCATCTATTTATACCGCTTGGCAGAAAAACAGATGAGCGAGCGGCCGTGTCAACAGTTGACTTGACCTCAGTTTATTTGCGTGGTGCGAACGGTATTTTTGCAGTGAGAGGTTTCACAGGTTTGGTCGTGCCGATACTTACGTCTGCATTTCTTGCAGCAGGTCCCGTCAACGTGTACAGGCAGCGAGTCCTCTGAGCAGTTTGCCGGAGGACAGAAAATCCTACGACACTCCACCACGCCATTCTGTAAGGAAACCATTGTCATTATTTTTTATTCTTTTACCAAACATGCAAACATCAGCAGCAAACAACCAACTCTGCCTGTGAGCATACGGTTTTGCCTGCGGCGCTGCCACAAAATCCACACTGAACACATCATCTAGCTCCCTCTATGTCTCAATTTAAATTAGCACAAGCATTCATGGAATTTTATATCTCTACCTGAACAAAACATTCACTGTACCCCAACAGTAAACATATATAACACATGACGGTTGCTTTCATCCAATGCAGCTTACAATAAAGCCCAACTCTGAATGGCTAGAGCTCCATGCAAACAGCTCAAAACTGTTCAGAACTTCAGGAATGCAGCCCAGCACTGAAAGCTATCATATTTACACATTTACACAAAAAAACAAATTATAATGTCACGCAATCAGATAACAGCTTCATCATCGAGAGGTGGATGGCGGATACTGAAAGCGAGCGGCCCGCTGATAGCAGGTAGTTTATTCAGGCCCTGAAGGACTGCCTTCATTTTTGAGGCTGATATCTCTCTCCCTGCGAGCGCCTCTTCATTTCATGAGTCATCGGAAATGGTTCCCCCAGGATGCCGCGGTTATCAGTTAATGGCATGTCCACGGGAGGAAATCAGACCGACTAAACTCCACCCTGTGCTTGATGTGCAACGATGCAGCAAGTCTAATTCCCCGGGGGCCCAGGATGGCCTGATTCAACAAATTTTAAAGTCTGGCTCCTATGTATGAGTGCAGGCAGGGAGGCTTATTAGGAGGCCACTTATTAGGGGGTGGGGAAGGAGGCAGGGAGAGAGGGAGGTCTAATGGGAAGGCAAGTTAAGGAAGCTAAGTGGGAGGGGAGGAACTAAGTTGTAGTAACTTCCTCCACGATATATAGACACATATTTCTACAAGTTTGAAGTTTACTGTTGGAAAAAGGTTGGAATAGTTGAAAGAACTCAGTTTTTTGAAGTGTGATAGTTGAAAACCATGTTCATCATCTTTTTTTTTTTTTTTTTGCTCTCACCACTCACCTTACATGCACAGTTCCTGCAGTTCTCCGGCTCCACCCACAGCTCCTTGTCTCGGTAGACCAGGCCATTGGCGTTGCAGGTCCTCTCGCAGTGACAGCCCTCCAGCTGGGTAAGCCTGGACTCTGCGTAGTTCAACTGAGGATGAGCACAGAATCACTAGAGTCACAAAACTAAATCAGAAGTCTAAGTGTGCACGCGGGGTAACCCCGTACCCTGCCCCCTTGCCCTCCGGCGTGCCTCGGTCGGCTTTTCACAGAGATCTGCTCCACTGGGAGCAACTCATTAGAAGGGCACACAGAATAATAAGTGATCATCATTCAGCTCATGCTCCAGACCCGAGGCTATAATCTACTGAGAAATGACAGACAGGACTGACAGCCTCGATCCTGCCTCACCCCTCTTTTATTTCTACACGCTGATCAGCCCTTCTTCTTCGGCTTATTTAATGCTCGGTACTTTTCATGGTCGTCTCCCAACAGAAATGATGCATCTTTGATTGACAAGTGTGTCAAGAGGCAGTGTCACGTGGAGGGGGCACAGAGGGTGGGATGCACCATCTGGGAACTTTAAATCAGGATTTAATATTTATCGAGGCTGAGAGGAATGTTTAGATTGTAGATTTTGATTTAATATGTGTTTGTTGTTTTTGTCTCCGTTCACACCACCCTTGGTTCATCGTGTCAGGGATTAGAGGGAAAGGGTTTAAGAGGGTGGGAGATAAACAAGTGAAATGGGGTCTTGTCTGTCTTGTGTCTGCCTTTGACAAGATAAACAACCCTAGACCTGCTCCATGAAGCGAGTTTACTGAACACGTCGGGCTTATTTTAGTTAGTCTGACTCATTTTTAAGGAATTCAACACCGTTCAAACTCTGTTACTATGGCAACTTATTTTGGAAATGAACCTGGTCCAGGGCAGGCTGAGCTGAGTTGCTGCTTAACCAGATTTCCTGTAACACTGACCTGTCAGGAGGGCAATGACTGAGTTTACCAGTGACTTTCTATTTGACTTGAATAACCGCTATAAGTAAAAATTTAATAAATAATGAGTTACACATGAAATAAATTATACAATGACACAAGATACAAGACATAGGCCCACATATGTGTTTAATTATATGCTAGGTGTGGACATCCAGGGACAGGTCAGGCCCTTTGGTTTACTGATAACTGTATGAGCAGTAGGTATCAATCAATGAATGAATGAATAAACCATGATCCTCGCAGAAGGTAGATGTGCGTCTACTGTTCCCACATGTCGATAGTTTGCCAATCACTCTGGTTAGTTTTCAGGTTTAGCTTCACTTCAGGCTTATGCAGTGTTACAGTCAATCTGTCACACAGAAACACAGTGGTTTTTCTTTCCTGACAGTTCCCCCCTCCTGCTGAACTGTGAACATAAATTACGTTGTTGTAAATGTGAAATGTATCATTTTTTGACAGCAGCTGCACCCCATTGCTCACTCGTATTTCCGTCAGTCTGTATGTATGTGCAAAGTATTCCATAACATATTGTGTGCACAATGCACTGCAAGGAACCCGTTTAACAAGTTGGTCCAAGGCTTTAGCCTTGTAGGAAGTGTCAGTTTTACCTTTACTCACAACTGGCTGCTGCCAGAGATTTTCTTTTGCTGTATTAAAGCCAGAGGTTCTGTTCACGTTTAATATTTAATTCTTTGTTAATATACATAATATCTTTGGCTCTCAGGGCATGAATATTTCAGTATTGTCTTAACATATTAATTTAACAAGACTAAACCAAAATCTGATCAGACTTGGTCTTTGATTAGCTCTGAGTTGGCTTTATGAATCATCTTATGCCTGGTTTAGTTTGTTAAGCTCGTTCAAGCCAGACTTCTTACAATAAGCCCGGCTTGAGCTGGGCCACTTTTATGGAACATAACCCATATTTCTAAGCCAAATATGTTTTGTAAGAAACATCAGAATCAGACTCAGATTTATTGCCAAGTAGGTTTTTACTTACAAGGAATTTGTCTCTGTGTTATTGGTGCATAACAAACATTAAGTACAAAAGGAAAAATTAGAAGATAAAAAAATAAAGTTTCATTTTCTTTTTTTTCTTTTTTTTTTAAGGGGCAGAGAGTCTGACAAAACTCAGCAGAAAAAGGACTTCTTAGCATTAGATTAAATGTAATAACAGGAACTGGAAAGTGATTCTGGGCTATTAATACGCTCTTTCCAATCATATTTTAGATCTGTAACTCATTCATTCTGGTCTTTATTGTATTTTATGATAATTAAACTAATATTCAACTTTAGTTTAAATCATAAAACTGACTAATGTTTTAATTAAAACTCTGGAACGCAGGTGAAATTCACTCAAAATAGTTTAATAATCTTCAGAGAAATTCAGCTGAACTACAATCAGCTCAATCTGAGTTTAAATAAATCCTTATGTCACGTTTTAATACCAATAATAGGACATTGCAGTGTTAGTAGCGGTGAGTCATCTAGTCAGGTGCAGGAAGGGTTCATGTTCATGGTTCATGACATTTTAGCAAAGGAGAGAAGTTATCGATAATCTGTCACCTTGTTGATACAACTGTGACAGAAAATGAATTTTGTAAGCCACCAAATATCCAATCACATTGTTTCCATGAGATCACTCAACGCAACCACATACAGTATGATGTTGGAAAGGTTTAGTTTGTATTTAACTACAAGATACTCACTCCTCCTTGTGAAAAAACAGCCCACTGTATCTATTAAAGCTCACTTATGACCCAGAGTAAGGGCCGAGTGGTTACACTATATACTGTACGAGTTCATTTATCTATAAAATACGAGTACTGTCTCACCCACATATAAACAATCAAGTTCTGCTAGAAAGGTGGGGAGGTGTGGGGATTTCAAAAATGTGCAATTGATCTGAGCAGCGTAGGTCAACTCAGAAACTGTAGGTCCACTTAAGACACTCAAGGCTGCTCTGCCTCCGCATCCCCCTCTGCTCCTCTGAGACCTGCCCAGGCCACAGTGTCAGAGGGGAAGAGACAGAAGACTCGCTGCGAAATGATAGAGGCTTCTCAGTAAAAAAGAAAAATGCTGGATGTCACTGAGGCTTCTTTGCTTCATTTAGAGGAGTCTCGGCTGGCTTGCAGGAGAGCTGTGAGCGGTAAAGATGTGTCCTGTCAAAGCGCTAAACAAAATGTTTGAAATGCAATTTCAAAGGCTGGGAGGCTGCCTTGAGGCTCCACAGAGGAATACCTTTCCTGTACAGCTTCAGCATCAAATGGCACAGTGATACTGCACAAAGGAGTCAGAGGCTAATAGGCATGTATCTCCTATTGTTGATACATGAGGCAGAGACACATGAGTGAAATAATGAAACAACAGCTGAAGATAAAGTCCAAAGGAAGAAGGGCAAGGAGTGCAATTATTGCAATGAATTATATTTGCTTGACTGCATGTCTGAGGGATGTATCAAACAGGTATGGAGTGAATATCCATGAAATTCTGGAGACCAATCAGTCATGGGCCAACAAGCAATTAATTACATTTAGTTTGTAATCCAGATCTGGGATGTCTGCCATCAGACAATTATCATATTTTATCTGTAACAATGAAACAAACACACGCTGAGACTCCAAAACCTGATGTTTGAAGGCTTAACAGATCAATGCAACTTAAAATCTAAGTCATGGTAATGATGTGGTTGGGGAATCCTTCTCTCCTTCAGCCTTCAAAGTGAGCTTAACTTAATATTCAAACAATTGCTTTAAGCAACAGAAAAGTCCAAATAGCACAGCATGCTGGAAACAGTCATGAAATGCTTTTCATGGTTTTGACCACTGACAGAATAAGGAATGGACGGCGTATGCGTCATATCACCTGTAGGTTTCTGAAGAGCATTTTTTGAAGTTCAAAATCTGTTGATAGTCCTGCTTCTTTAGTCTCCCGGCTAATCTAAAAATCGGCAAAGACGTGGATCATTGGACCTGAGGTGGGCCGAATGACACCTGGTTGCTCAAAATAGCCATCTGTAACGGCACCAACCCGTCAATCAAAGCGGCCACACTGTTAATTATGCATAACTTGGCTTGGTACAGTTGTCATGATCAAGGTAATTAGCTATAGAGACCAAAACTGTTTTTTGTACCAGGCTGCAAACATGTTTATTTCTGCTGTGAAGTTGGGTTTTTTAACATGTGTGCTTCTGGAGATGTTCTGCAGCCAGCCTCAAGTGGCCGTTCCAGGTACTGCAGTTTTTGGTACTTCACTTCACTGTCGCTATTTGGTTTTGGCACTTAACCGAGCATCTTGAGCCTCACTATACATTGCCAAATTTAATTAGCAAAATGGTTGTGCATCAGTATCAGCATTTTGTTAAATTGAAGGAAAATTCTGGTATTTTTCAACTTAATCAAGATTTATACCTTACACAAGGAGTTAACGGCAGCCTGGGCACAGATAAAGGTTTGTAAGATGTAGGTTTTTATTTATAGTTCAGTGTTGGATTTCACCTGGTGACACTGTAACACTAGTCTGATGTATCCAACCCTTTTTAGGAAGTGCACAATAACAACAGTGCATTGCAGCTATGTCACATGCTTCATAACCCTGCCACAACCCCTTAACACAGAACTGTACATCCGGTTTCAGTCTGATATCTGCACTTGTGATCTCAGCGATTCAGGAAGCGCATCGGCCAAAACATCTTACATCAGGGCAAAGAGTGCAGGCATCCTTAAACCCTCCAAATAAACTTCAGTTTTTCATAAATCATCTAAAAGCTTGTTTTGAAGTCCAACACTAAAGTAAGCACAGGAATGCACCCCCCTGGATAAGCTGCTATAAGTGCATAGGGAGCTACTTTGGGGGCAACTCGCTTCTGCGGTAATAGCAAACATTTCTACCGCTGACACATGGACCTCAAATCCTCTGTTATGACTAAGAACACTGGGAAGACTCTAAGCTGCTTTCATGGCTTAGACACAAGGGAATCAACTGCAGCAGCCATGGAGGAGGATATTTAAGTTATGTATCATATATTCAGATAGCTATACTAAGCAAAGTGTACATCAGTGGCATACTTGATGTCTGCTCTGCTATGAAGACTCAAAATGCCGAATAGAGAAACAGCCTTTGTGAGAATTAATTTTTAGTTGTTTCACAGGGTTCTGGATATCTATCAGCTGCAGCTGCATGAGTAGTTTATTTAAAAACTTAAAAATAGCAGATTACTTTCACAGGACAGTGATGATATACAAGTATTAATGGGTCCGTTCACCCATAATAAGCAGCATCTAGCCATGCAGGCAGAGTTGGTAGTCGGTTTCTGCCTCTGACCTTGCCGTCAACCGTGTTTATTAGAACTTTTTTCTAGAGAGTTGTTGAGAAAAAAAAAAACTGTTGACAGAGAAGTCTGTGGATAATTCAGAGTAAGAAGAGGCAACAATTGTAGAAGGAGATGTTGCTGTTGGTCGTGAAAATGTAATTTTACAAAGCTGTGAGCACCACAGACAAAATTCCTACATCGTCACCTCTATTAGAAGCAGAAATGTGAGCAACAAACAAACAACAAATAGAACTATCGGCATGGTTACACACCCCTGAAGCGGTTTTTTTTTTTTTTTTGGTTGTCTGTTTGTTTTTGTATTTTGGGGGATTTGACAAACAGAAAAAAAAAATGAAAATATTGGATTAGTATACGTGTGGTATCAGACAAGAATGTGGTATTGAGTCACTTCTACGTGTGATGCATGTGATGTATGCTTGGGATTCATGTCACAAACAAACACACAGGTATAATACATGCAAATGCTGCCATGCTAGTGCACACACAGCGGATCTTATTGTCATCTCACCTCGCCTTGACACTCCGCACAGACACACACACACACAACACACACACACACAGGAGCAAGCAATTATTCACTGCATGCTGAATTCCTCTATTCTCTACAGAAGCCATTTAACGCTGGAGTCGACCGCATCCTCCCCGCTGCGCTTTGTGCATTGAGGTCAGGTGGCAATAGGTCGAGGTGTGTTCGCGTGAAAGGAGAAGGCATTGACACAGCGGTGGGGTAATGTTCTTCATTTCACCCTTATTTACGCTGGAAATTATTCTATAGCTCGTCCGCCCACTAAGGTGTCCTTGCTTCATTCACTCCCACCTGATAGCACTCGCTCATGCACATAGAAGCACGCACTCAATCACATACAAAGTCAATCACACACACACACACACACTTGCACACAAATTTATGCAGATGTGTAGTCTTATAAATGGTTTAAGCTCTCCCCCGTGGCTCCAGGGCAGAATGCACATTGCCTGTTAGCCTCCTGTTGTCATGATGCAGTCGCCATTTCCAGACACCTCTCTGGACCCTGAATGTACTTCACTGTGTGTGTGTGTGTGTGTGTGTGTGTGTGCACGTGCATGTTTTTATCCAAAAACAGTAGCAGCAATAATACATTTTAACAAGATATTTACAGCTTGCTGTCCCAATCATGTATATGCTAATAAATATGTAGCCACTTCTAAGGACTAGTTAATAAAATGCATACAGTGATAACACTGACCTTGATTTTAATAAGTGAAGGTCAGTACTTATTTACTGACTCAGTATGTATCAGTGGACAGAGCAGAAAAGTGAAGCCGCTGCAGAAGTGTCTTAAATCTGCATTCTTTAATAACCTCCAAACATAAATCTGACTGTATTCAATGTTGATTTATTACCTCAGTAAACAGTTTATTAATAATTTATGCTCTCAATCGCAGGTCTCAAGTCTTCTTTCATACAACATGATGTACATTTAGTAAATTATGGTCTAATTCAGAGTCAAATAGACGATAAAGCAGAGTATGTTTGAAGACGTGGCGAACTTGTTATTGCCAAGTCATTCTCAGTGAGTCTGTCCAGCACGATTCAAATCAAACTGTTAAAGTAAGTGTTGCTGATCAAATATGAATCATGATTCTGTTACATCATCGCCTATTTCTCACCTCAAATGGTTTTAGAGCTTATTTTACTGTAATGTTTAGCATCAATATGAAAAGTTTGTGACTTCAATACAGATCCAAAACCAAACGCAGCCCAACTCGCAGTACATCAACCCAGCTCCACAGTATGCACTGGCAACCGCCACAATGCCAAACTGGAGACTTTTGTTGTCAACAAACCAAATGGGTGACTTCATAGTGTGTTTGCACACTGTCTTTACTGCCCTAAATTTAGTCCACAATCAGACTGATCAAGAAAAACATACGAGGAAAACTGAGAGAGGAAATATCATGCGCTGAGTTTTCCTCATTATTATTCGTCATACATTTTAGAGTGAAGTCTAATCTTTATTTTCGAGACTACATTTATCCAAAGCCTGGATTTAGCACAGGAGTCACTTTGCTGATTCAAATAATGACATAAACTCGAAACTCTACTGAATAAAATCTAAAATTTTGATCCTTCTTTGCTTCCACTTTGCCTCTTTACAAAAATAAATGAAGTTAAGGTTTTCATCCAACTGCAAAACTGTTTTCTGCTTTGACTGTTGCATCTTAACTGTGAAAACTCACAGTCCATTATGTGAACCATTTAATACGGTCAAAAACAAGTATATTTAAAGTTTGTTTTGTTCGTCTGTCTACTTTTCTTTATTGTCAGTACCTTTATTCACTAATACATCCCCTCTGTTGCTATAATGCGACCGTATATTCAAAGTGAAAACCGCTCCATCCTTCCATTACTTTAATCTTTAGCAAATGCAAACTGTCCTTCTGGGACCAAATGATTGTCTGCTGTTCCCACTTACATGCACATTAATATCTTTTGTGTTCTTCGCTGAGTTTCTTAAAACCTCTTCAATCCGCCCTCACAATAATAACTGACAGATTAATCATATTTTCTAAAGACAGATTAAGGCACATATTCATTTTGTTTTTTGTTTCCCAACAACGTCTTGTTGAAATTAAACAAAAAATGAGATACTGGCTTCAGAGGAGAGCGAACAATAAGCTTCAGTGAAGGCAGAAATAAAATCAAAGGATTGTGCTGTCTCCGGCTGTAGAGGAGAAGGTAGTTATTTATTCATTTTTATTTCTTTATTTATTTGTTTGTGTGTCGGGCTCTAACTGAGAAAGCTTTTAGTGGGTTTTCAACTTTCACCTGGATACTTTATTTAACATCTCTGTCTCCCACTCACATGGGGCGGGGGTGATATTTTTCTTTTGTTAGAAGTCGATACTCGTGCTTACCTTCAGGGTCATCTTGGCCAGTAGCTCCTGAAGGTCCATGATGCCTTGCACCAGGCTCAGGAAATCGCTGCAGGTCGGACAAGCTCAATGGAGGAAAAAGAAGCACCGAAACAGAGAAGAAAAGGACAAGAAGAAGAGCGAGAGGGAAGCATTTAGATAAGAGATAAAGAGAGTAAAAGAAAATCATTAATCATTAGCCTGATTATTTGGACGTGGCACATGGTGGCCAGTGACAAACAAAAGAGGGAAGCCTCACACAGCTGTTTGCTCTTTGTCTTTGGCTTGTTGCTGGCGTTAGTATCAATAATAAAGCGACAAGGTGTGATTACATGCCTTATTGATCAGTGGCAAAGACAGTGGCACAGCGGAGGCCTTGTATCTTAATCTGTTTGACAGTAAACAGATGGAGAAACAAGGCAGAGAGGAGAGAGGGGAGGCTGCACTGAATCTGAATTACAGCAAAATAAAGACTACTGGAGTAGAAGAAGAAGAAACAAAGGAGAGAGGCTTTGTTTGTGATCAGCACGGAGAGAGCTCCATCAGCTGATGCACAGCTCATTACAGCCCAATTTTCATAGAGGCACACAATAATGGAGAGTACTGTTTTTTTTTTTTTGAGTGTGTTCGGGACACTATGTATGAACGTGATCATGATACTTACTGCGGTTAAGGTTAGGACACTGTGTGATGTAGCCGTTGGGAGTGAAAATCAACTTCACATCCTGGATAACTCCCTGAGAACACAGTGGGAGGGAGGGGAGCAGGGAAAAGACAGAAAGAGATAATGATACATATGGATTGACAAGATCATAAGACATCTCTTTGGATTTAAAAGTCTGAAAATATGATAGTCAAAGCCAAAAAAACAGCGCAAGCAGCACTCTGACCATTTGATATTTTCCTGGCGTTCTCTTGGCCCGTCTGTTCTGGACAAACAGATGGAGAGGGTCATTCGAACGGGGCAGCGCAAAGCAACTTGTTGGTATTTTGGTGGCGGATGCATCTTAGATGTTTTACTGAGAATAGACGTCTGTTAGCAAAGTCACTCAGTCGCCACTTCTGTGATTTTGTCAGACTAAACTAAATACTTGGAGCGAATACAAAGAAATAATGTAATAATGCAAATAAAAATTAATTCTTTTAATTAAACGCTCTCCATCCAATAGATGCATAGACACATTACCTTCATTAAATAACAAGCAAACAACACCAGGCTGCTACAAAGTAACCCCATAACACCTCTACATGGTTCAGATCGGGTGGCTGTGACTCAGTATTCCGCTTGTTTAAGCAGATTACCGGAGCTCATTATGTGTCATAGCCTCCTTTCCTACTTAAAAAGAAACAAAAATCAGTTGTTGATATTTTATTTTTTGAAATGCATGTGTCCATTTTAAGGTCTAACGTAACCATTTGCAACGTAAAGCACAGCAGAACTATTCGTGAAATATCACTGGATTGATGCAATCATAAACTGCTTCACCCAACCATTTGTTACATTTCCATCGTCATCGCACTGCTGTTAAAAAAACAAACTGCATATCCGCCTCTGGCTGCAGATTTGTGGTGTTGTGTATTTACATCAGACGACAACGTTCATGATTTCCTGGATAAGCCGTTTCTCCATTTGTCGAGCTTTTGTTGTCGCTGTAACTGCCACAGCAGTTTCGGAGTGATGTGACCGGTAATGTGACTGGCTGGCTTGGAAGCATATTTACTAATCATCACACCCTCTAATCTATATCAGCTTCACCCAGGCGTTTCTGCACTTTGCACTGCTGCACATATAGCAGGAAAATAATGACCTCATGACAGTGCTGGATAGAAGTTATCGCAGTTGTTCTTCCATGAATGTCAGTACAAAATTGGACTTTTAAATCTTGTTAAAAGTCCAGAGCTCACTGAAGTTATTAGTACCATGCACATCTGCACCAAACAGTCCATATAATAGTCGTTGTGATATTTTAGGCTGCTGATAGAGTGTAGACCAACTGACATCTGACACTTTATTTTCAACTTTAAAATAATTGTATTAAAATTTCTGTTCACCCACATTGTTTGGGTCGCTGTCATGACTGTTTCTTTAGTAGAAGGTAATTAAAAAATTGCAGACAGCGAGATCGGGGCATCTTTCAGGGTAATGGGGAGATTTTTGCAAGAAGTCGGTTCTTAATTAAATGTCAGATTTTTATGCTTTGAACAGCAGAAACAAAATTCCATTCACCACTTTTCAATGGGATGAAGGCAGATATGTCAGATATGGATATTTCAAAACCTGGAAAAATAAAACCAAAACCTTGTGGATGGCTAAATATCACAATAGAAGTAATTGGGGGTATATGTACATGCAGCTAGACACAAAATATTATTCAAGGCTTCTCCCTTGGTCATTTCACGAAAGGTTTAAAAGTGCTTGTATTTCAGAAAGAGTGAAAAACCAATCAAATAAATGTTTTAAAAAAATAAACCCACTACCATACTATGCATACAGCATCTATTTCTAACTGGACTGAAGTAAATGGACTTCACACGCAGGCAGAAGTAAATGGCTTAAACCCGAAATCCTCTCCTCTCCTTTAACAGGCAGTCTGTCAATCACCCTGAATGACAGGCTATCTCCAGAGGTTCAGGGGCTGGTAAATAGAAGGTCTCATGATGACCACAGAGAACAATCTCAGGGAAAAAAGGCACCCACCAAAACACTGGTGTGCCCACACACACACACACACACACACACACACACACACACACACACACACGCACACACAGGGGGGTAATATAATTTCACTGTTCCTTCAAAGTGGCAACTGAAAACATGCTGGAAAGACATTAGAATTCACCACCTCAAGCACAGTTTGCATCAACTCGCCTCTGCTTTATGTGTATGTGAAATCCCATTTACAGTGAATTTGGCTAGCCCGGATGCAAGCAACACCTGCCTCCATTTCACACGGAGGGGGAAGGAACCTTGAGGCGAACAGGCTTGCAGCACAGATTGAGAACAAACACACTCCTCTCGCACATGCACACAGGCGTGCGCACACACACATGCTGTGCAAGCGGTGGACGGGCGAAGATTGTCAGTGTCACTCAGAATGAGAATGAAGGTGTAGATCACAGATGTCTGTCCCGGTGGTGTAATATAGGGGTCTTGACCACACATCACTGTCAATGATCAGTAGGTAATTCGAACTGAAGTCATAAAATCTCTCCCCCTCTCTCTCTCAGACGTGCACACACACACACACACACAGCAGCAGGGATGTGCACGTATTTGTTCCATTCCTAAGCCTATGGCAGATATGTTTCAATAGCACTATTCAGGAATATACCCGTCTTGCATGGGAGTCCAATTACACAGCTGCATTTCAAGTCATTCACAGTAGAGTTACAGCAGTGACACATTTTCTATTGTTCTGTCTCCGCACAACAGCACACTGGATTTGAAATGAATGTGGCGAAAGTGCTGACTTTCATCTTTAAAGCTCCACTAATCAATATTTTTTAGATTAACAATGAGTTAAAGGACTTCGTGGAAGATGAAAGGGGTCACTAAAAGTGATGAACCCACAGAGTATTACCACGCAGCTCTGTACTGAGAATTTCTAAGGCTATTTTAGCTCATAGTTGTAGTTTTTGCTGCATGGTTCAGTCTCACTGCTTCATGGAAAGGCTGGCAGCAGCCAAATCGGGTGCATGCTTCTTGATAGCAGCAAATGGCAGACAAATCTATTGGCTTAATGTATAAGCTAGTAGCTAAAAAGCCACATTGTTCTCTCAGGAGATGGTGGAGACCAAATCAAAGCTAAAAGAGAGTTACCCCTGAATTCTACCAGGCACGGTTGCAAAACATTGCGGCTGTGCCACAGCCGCCAGAGCCGATTCGACCATTCAAGAAAATGATTGTGATTCCACAGGAAGTGTCGCAGTGTGTTCGCGTCTCTCCGCTCCACGTGAAGAATACATTGCTGGTTTATTATTGATAGATGCCGTGACTAAGCGCGTCAAGCAGCACAGAGCAGATCGAGCTGGCAGGAAATTGGACCAAGAAGCAGCACGGAGATTCCAGTCAGTTTTCAAAATAAAACACCCTGTGCAGATCATAAAGACAGACAAAGGGGAAGCAATGTAACTGCATAGCAAACGTATCAATGGCAGAAATACAAGACCAAGAAAAGAATGGCCAAATCTGAGCAAGTTAACAAAGTCTGATGGGCGAAATGCTCCCAGTGAACCGAAGACGTGTGGAGAACAGTGTCAGCCATGCCTGGTAGAATCTATATTGTACTTTGGCTAACTTTCATCAAGCGGACAGAAACACAACTTTAAATGAATGCTAATGTTGCTACTATTAGATTTTTTTAAAAATATAGTTTACATCACGTTAGCCAGAGCATCTTTATACTTATACTGGCCAAAAAGTTAATTAAAGCAGCCTTTAGGAGGTTTGATTGTGTTGACATTCACATTCTGTGTGACTAGAAGCTTTCTATGCATGCTAGGGAAGGACATAAAGACATTTTTTACATGTTTTATGGCCAAACAGTTTATTATTTTTGACTGTCTAGTCAGTCACATGAGTCCAGGTAACAGTGTGCTTCCTTCCAAACATATACAGCATCCCATCAGGGGACCATGTATAAAAATGGCTACAGTTCTCACACTGTTCATCTGATGTTAATGTCTGTGTCGTGTGTGACGAAGCAATTAAAATGTGCCGCTGTCCAAAGCCTCATTTAATTCTCGCAGATGGCATTGAGATGGCAGTCTTGACTGAGTGTGGCTGTGTGTTGTCATAGATCTGTATTAGAGACAGATGTCTTCAGGCTGTTAATAATATTAAAAGTCCCTCAAAGTGATGGGACTTCTGTCTGTCATCAGGGCTAATTTAAAGCTCGGTTTGAGGTTTGGACTAGAATTAGGATTGGTTTAAAGTTTGGTCATGATTGAGGCTGGGGATAGGGGATGACTACAAACAGTGAGGGTCCTTACAAGTACTGCAAATGAGTGTATATGTGTGTGTGTGTGTGTGTGTGTGTGAGGGTCTGTGCTTATGTGCTGTTTATGCATCATCTGTTTCTTTGTGTCCCCAAACGTTCACAAGTTTGCTCACTGTTATCGCTGATAAAATTACCTTCACTTCGTTTTCTCTGCTCGCTTCCACAGTCATAATTCCCACTTAGCTTGTTTATTATAGCAATAATAGGCCAGGCATGTTTGGCTAGCACTTCACCCTGAGGCAACATTGACAGAGGTTTATTATCCTGGGTAAAGCTTTATCCTGTGATTCTTTTTTTTTTTCTCAAATTGATCATGCACAACATGACCTTTCCCTGTTCCAGCAGAGTCTAAAGACTTAACCTCCACCTGCAGTTCATCTCCCATGACTACGCCAGCGTCAACAACACTAATTTACAAGTGTGAGAAGGGAGAGACAAAAGGCAGATGAACAGAGAGAGAAAGAGAGTGATGATGATGGTGATGATCTCCCAAAAGAATTGACTTAATAACATATTAACGCTTCATTTGACAGCCAACTAGTTCCACCCAACACACAAACGTTTTGATGGACAGTAATGATTCAGCTCTGCTTGTGTCCAAAATAGTTTTTAAAGCTCTGTGTTTGTGATGGATTTCAAAATTGACTGAAGTGACAAAAGTGGAACTCCACATGCAGACATCAAGCACGCCACATAACAGCGAGTTGAGATACTGAACCATTACTAAAATCCCAAAACAATTTGTTTTGAGGTGGACCACGATTGGTTTAGTCACACCTCTGCAGTGCAACATAAAAGAAAATGTTTTAAGCCACAGGCACAAACGCACAAGCTGAACTTCTGAAAGTATAGTTCAAGTTCTTTTTTTTAGTTTTATTATTTAAATGAGAGTCAGAAAGTTGACTTTTGTTATGCATTTTAGCTGCAAAATGTCTGTGACACCATGAGGAGGCATTCACGACTGCACAGAGGGGAACCAGCCGGGGTGTAAGTGACATTTTAACAACTTAACAGAAGAGCCGAAACAAAAAAAATAATAACCATACTTTGTTCTGACTTTATTAAAGGTCCAGTGTGTAGAATTTAGTGGCATCTAGTGGTGAGGGTTCAGATTGCAACCGACTGAATACCTGTCACCTCTCCCACGGGGTTCATGAATGAAGGAGAAAGTACAGTGACCGTCAAACTGTAGAGCCAGTGTTTGGTTTGTCCCTTCTGGGCTGCTGTAACAAAGTGGTTCAACATGGCGGACTCCATGGAAGAGGACCCGCTCCCTCTGTAGATATAAAAGTCTCACTCACTCACTCATAAACTTAAAAATCCTAATTCCCAGTTGATAATAGACTAATAAAAACATAGTTATGAATGTATGTTTCATTTCTGTCAGCAGATCCCCTTAAATGTGACACACTGAATTCAATCTTTAACATTCAACTTTGTAAACGCATGGCTGAAAAAATACTTAACAAACAACACTGTGACATCTTTTGAGCTCACATTTTAAATAGTTCAGTTTCGTTCTGCGTTCAAGTCTTTTTTTTGCATTTGATTTACAACTCTTGATTGGTTTGGAATCCACATGTGCCCTTTTGAAAGATCTCATCAAGAGCTTTCATTTGAGATAAATCTCATTTTCGTCCGAAATGTCACTTCCTCCCCTCTGGTTCTCACTCATAAACTTGAAATTAAGCAGGATCACTTAGCACTCAGCAGTGCAGACTTTATCTGGGGCAACAGTGTCCCTTCATCAGAAATGAAAGAAGTGACGCAGCAGTGTCTTAATAATCAGTTCTTTGGGGAGCAGATCTACAACATAATCCAAATATAAACAAGTGCATGCAATACAAATGCAAACTACTTTATTTAAAGGTTAATGTACCCCTCTACTTGAGTATCACAACTGAGAGCCGCAGAGCATCAATTTTTAAAGTTTAGCTCTTCGTAAAGAAGTTAAAATATACTCCACAATATGCTGAGTTCCTCCAGTTCATCCCACGAGTTTCCTTTTGCCCATTCTACTTTCAGAAGGAAGGGTGAATTAACCCCAGTCTGTACTGTATTATTACTGATGTAGGGTTGAATAGAGCGTTCGCATCAGGTGTGGAGGAGAAAATTATGTTGCTGATGGTACAATTTTGAAAGAAAAAGGAGAAGGACGTGAACAAAGTGCAAACAAACTCATTTAAACAACCAGGAAACAGTGGAGACATAAGACGGGCGCAGGAAAGGCAACAGACAGGCTAACCGGGAGATCTAAAGTCTGAATCTCTCATGGTTTGGCTTTTCCTTCATCGCACTGCGTGATGTAACGTGCTCAAGCTTTCCATCATTGTCCGTGATAGATTCATTACTGCCACGTGGTGCATGAAACACCGAGCGTTTCACAAAAGCACCGGCTCCAAACGAGCCTGCAGTGTCCCTGAGGAGTCAGCATCCTCGGCACAATGGATTCTAGATAAAGATAATTTATTACAGTTGCTCCTTCAGATGGAGAGGCTCCCGGGAGGAGGCTGCACGAGGACGAGGAGCATCTCAAGCCACTGCTAGGACTCAATATGTTTTATTTAAAAGGCCTAGTTAGCTCGTCTTATCATTATCCCACTCCTGAGTCCTGAATGGGATAGATTAGAGCTGCTACTTTATTTCATCGCCTATCTCCACAGTGTTACTTCAATAGCTTTTGGCTATTTTACCCCCGTTGTTTCACGTCTTGCTTCTTTATTCTTTGCTCTCAGTTCCCAAAATACTCCTCACTCGTCTCTGCTTTTGACATGAGAAGACATAAGTAGGCTCTGCTTATCCCGTTGTCTTTAGTGGGTTAAAGTAGGAAGCAAGTGAGAACGTGTGAAGGAAATAGCAAAGATGGAGTGATGTAAGGTTGGACAATCTGTTTTGTCTCTTTGTTCATATCTTTTGTCCTTTTTTGTTTGTGTCTTAAGGCCCCAACCCAATGCACCTGCTGACGTTATTTACCCAAAGTTTGTGAAGTTATGGTAGGCATATTTTTTAACTTTGTGTCCCCCTACTTCCGAAAAGCCTACTAATTGTAAAACCATTTTTTCTTGAAGTAGACAGCAGCTTCAAGCTGGAATTCAAAGCAAAGTAGAGATAAGCCAAACTTTGGCAAGACACTGGAACCAACAATCTCATTGTCTAATTATCTAATGGGCATTGGGGCCGGTCTATGTTTAAGTAGAATACCTATGAGTACTAAATTCTTCTTTTTCAGATGTGGGTAGACAAGCACACATGAAATAATCATTTACATTACATTAAGTTTAGTAATTTAGCACAGGGGTTCCCAAACCTTTCAGCCCGCGACCCCCAAAAAACAACGGTACCAGTGATTTGCGACCCCCGCTATGCCCAGATGTCAAATGATTTGTCCTTGTTACATGTCGTAATGTTCAGCACGATGCTAATAGACCTTAGCTAATGTTGTTGTTGCCGCTAATGTTGTTAATCTATCGTAATCACATCAGGGGTCAGACGGGGCAAAGAAAATCGAAAGGTTTTGTTACAATTATGGCTAAAATATGCAATTTCTAAAAGTTTTAAATTTTATTTGATTTCTGAAAATTATCGTGTGACCTTCTTTGGGAACCTGTGATTTAGCAGACGCTAAAGTGCGACTAGGACACCGTTAGTGATAATGTTAATCAAACTATAAGCTTCTATCCCAGGAAACAACTTGCTGTGTATTAAATTACAAGACAAAACAATGAGTCAACTGTACAGAGACTTCCCAAACTAGCGGCTAGAGGCTGCTGGTCAAAGAGCGTTAAACAGCACATTGTGATGGATAGGAATAAAAACTGTTCTCAGTTTATTTGCAATTTTATGGCTTGAGGATTTGAGGAATCGAGTATTGTTTAGAATAAGCACAGTGCAATATTTAATGTAATGCAGTGTTAAGCACGAGTCGGCTGTTAAAAACGTTGGCTTAAAAGTTTGAAATGTTTTCATTCACAGTTTTAACAAATACCAATCAAAGAGGCATTTTCTGTGGCAGCTATGGTATAAATATTCAGTATATCCAGCTGATTCTCTCTGTACAGCAATACTTATAATAAAAAGTAGCGCTGCTAAAAAACTATTGTTGGCTCATAAATATGCATGAGTAGAAGGAGATAATTAAGTCACTCTAGATCTAAATGGCCCTTCTGATACACTGAGCAACAGGTCCTTAATTCAAGGTGTTACAGTTGCACCTGTCAGCCGACATGCCAACTCATTCCAGTGTAAACCTAAAGGGAGAATCTCCTCATTCCCTCTGTCACTTCACACAGGCCTCTGCGCTTCCACACCATCTGTCTCCGCTGCTGACAAACACTTTTGTGCGCTCCCTGCACGCGGTGTGCAGACAGATACAGAGTACTGAGCCGACCCCCGGTTAGGGAACTGGATGATGGAGCTGCGTCTTTCAAGACTAGAGGAAGGAGAGGCTCCTTGAAGCCTTGATCCGAGGGAGGATGAAGGAGGAAGAGGAGGTATACAGGGAGGAGAACCAGTGTGCTGGTGTGCAGCAGCGATGGTGTCAAAGCACGGGGAGGGGAGAGAAAAATTTATACCACAGTAGGGTCTGGTGGCTAATCAATATGTTACAAAGAAAAAAATAAAGGGTCTATTGATTACATGGTGGGTGGGCAGGAGGAGGTGGGAATATCAAGAGCATGTGCATGGCTCGGTCACACGCCACAATGTCCCCTCCCTGCTGAGAGCACATGCAGAAACCTAAGAAAATGAGCAGTGATTAAAAATCGACAGCATCGTAATGGGCTTGGGAATAAGTGTTTCAAAGCATGCGCTGAATTTTGCAGCTCCTCTGCCAGCCCACAATACTTCTTTCTTGTATCTTACACATGCATCCCCACCGTACGCACAGGCTACTGCAAGTCTGCCCAGTCATAGCGGTTGATTTTGAATGTGAAGCACATTCAGATGCATGTGTGTGTGTGTGTGTGTGTGTGTGTGGATACATCATTTGTGAAGTCTTACCTTGAATAGGCCATGCTTGTGGCTGTGCTGGCCTAACCACACTCCACTGCCTGGGGTGAGCTCCATCTGAGGGGGGTCTATCACCCGCTCATAAATCCTGCCAACAACAAATCAGAAGAGAATGTTTGGTTATGATAACGACACAGACACAAACACGTTTCCCTTTTTTATTTATTTTTTTGTCCTGGTCTGGCAGGAACACTGATCCAATACAGCGGAGTAAATCCAACAGACCGTGTGCACGTCTGCTCCCTCCCACCCTCCCTCTCCCTTCATGAGAAGGGTAGAGCAGAGGCTGCTCTCCTCAAGCATGACAGCCAGTCTCGCCCCACGGCTCTCTAACACGGTATTGATATCTGGACCTGGGATGTAGGCTGGATTAACCGCCCCGACTCCTGACACAGACACAAACAAGCTTTGGCATTATCAAGGCAAACATCCTCAGCGTCATTCAGCACCATTTTTCCCTGCGCTGAGGTGGGCTTAACAATGCCGGCGAGCTCCGATGGGCCTCTGTGAGGATGTCAGAGAACAATTTGTCAGGTTTTCTCCTCCTCACACCATGAGCTCACGCAGGGAGAGACGCACTCGGAGTAGCAAGCTGATTTCCTCTTTTGTTCTCTGTTTCAGCTCCGTTGAAAGGGCATTAAGTGTTTTAATCGCTGACACAGGAAATGCAACAATGACTTGCAACAATATGGTCGGCTTTACTGTACTTCAAAAGTATGTCAGTAATAGTCACAAGTTTGAGGAGTCATTAAAAGGGAAGAGGAGATAAATCACCTCCTGAAAATGAAAGTTGTGGTGTGGGGGTGGTTTCCAAAGCCATTTGGAAGACAGAAAGAGTCATTTGTGAGCCAAAAATGTCAGTAGCTGGGCAGGTGATTGGTCTTGATCTATGACCATAATCCCCTGTACGTACTGTAAATCATGTTTATGCTTTTGGCTTAGACCTACAGCTGCATTAAGCAGTATTTTGGTTATAAACACTGAGTGAAATGACTCCTTTTATTGTGAAAAGTAAAAAATCCCAACGGTTTTCAAAGGTTTTGTCAGCTTTTGGTTTTGATTTGCACCTTCACCACGAAAACCGCCAGCCTCTATACGTGCACCACCGCTGCATTTTGTTTGTGACAAATACATCAAGTTACCGCTGTCAGACCAAGAGAGAGATATAACTTTTAAATGATGTGCAATTTGGGAGATCTACTATCAAAGTAAAGACATGCAGAAAATCCACAAGGTAGTTTCCTTTAACGCCATAAAAAGCAATTTGCCTCCGGTGAGAGAATGAATCAAGTAAAAACCAGCAGATGAATGTGTCATCTAAATAAATGTTTAAGTCACAGTCAGTCTCTTGTCCAATAAATGCTTATACAAGGAGGAAAACAATGCAAGACATTGCTAATTGTCATGCTTTCTAAATAATGTTCTTTCATATATTTTCTTAAATATCCAATATTTTACACTTTTCTGCATTTTATTTGAAGTTCCGATATCCATAAGAAGACGTACTTGTGTATTTAAGTACCTAAAACCATCTCAGTATAGTTGGGCAACACCTCTGTCACATTCCTCTCCGGAGCTCTAGCAGGAACAGGGCGTTTTATGTTGCATTTTGTCTTATTAAAGCAACATTACGCAGACGTTTTTGTGATTCAGTTCCCCCAGTTTCACAAGAAAGACTAAGACTAAAGGTCAGTCCCAGATTTACTCTTGTACAGCAACTTCTCGCTCTCTTTTTCTCTTCTCAGCTTTTTTTTCTGCCTATGTCCTCTTCACCTCTGCCATTAGGTCCACAGAGGCTGCTACACCTGTTCCATTGCCAGCGTGCCCAGCTCCAGTTTTGGCCCTCTGATCCCCCGTCAGCATTTCCCCACACTACAGGCCTGAAAACCTCGTCTTCCAAGTGGTCCAAACTGTGGCTGTGGAACAAACACTAACACAGTCCTGATGCTCTGAGATCACAGTCCGGCTAACAAACTGAGCTGACATTAGCAGCTACAGCAGCTAAAGTATAGCAGTTTACTTCACCGTCCATCAGGAAACTCAGGAAAAACATTTTCTCCATAAAATATGATCCAGTTTTACAAAAATAAGTGAAATAGTTGGTTGTGTGTGACTTGGTGACTATATACCTTACAAAAAAGTCTTGATGGCTTATTAAAAGGCACCATTTCTGAATGCAGGCTGTATGAACTCCTCTGTGGATTGAGTGTTTTAATATTTTTTATATAGCACCTACACCTCCTTCATGATAAAAACAATGGAAATGTCACTTTCTAAAATGTGGTTATCTTCAAATAGCAGTTTGTTCATGTAGAATAGATGCACATATGCTGTCATGTGCCCACATTCTGTGCTTGTTCACGCCGATTTATATTTATTGACCTGGAAGATTTGCTTTCACAGCCAGTAGAGATATAGACAATACATTAAATGGTGCTGCAGTGCCTCAATGCTGTTTATGCTGTAGCTGTCTGATTTCCCACCTGCTGGGCAAGCTGTCACTGCGGTAGCAAATGTAGAGGTCATGTGATTACACTCTATTTTGTCTCCCCCCAACCTTTCTGTCTTTCTTTTCTTTTCCCTCATCTTGCCTTCTCGTCAGCAGGCTCAGCAGTGGCGAGGAGTGGGAGTTTCACACAAGGGAACATTGGAGAGCAGCGCAATGCCAATTTAGAATAGTGATGTGCTTACGGGCATATTTGCATGGTCTGAAGCCACAGGCTGCAGCCATCAACAGCTAATTATAGAGGACATACACGAGTCAACATACTGTATAGCATGAATAACGGTCCTGTGCTATCGCCATGGTGCAGGATTCAATTTGAAATAGCTACAGTTTACAACCGAGAGCAGCGTTTCTCAAACTTTTTTAACACCGCTCACCGCCTCCGAAGATATTAAACTCTCCAAGTAACACCATTATGACAGACATTAAAATACAGCAGCGTAGGCTGACCCCTATTCAGCTACGGACAGTCCATGTAGGAGGCAGTTTTTTTTCTTAATAAGAAGATTATTTATTGTGGTTATTAAATCTGGAACTGAACTAGTTCAAGAACCAGAACTAATTTGATGCTAAAGTGGTATTCTGGGTCAAAATATAGGCATTTTAGCGCACTACTAACTATGGATGCATGTGTGCACTATGTGCATTAACAAGACGATGTAGTAGGATGACACTGAAATGTAAAACTTAATAAAATTGACAGTTTCATGCAAAAAAAAAAATTGACAGATGTATCTACTTTTGTAATCTGGGTGATCTAATCCTTTAAAGTCATTATCCAAGCTGCATTCTAACTTCCTACCTATGCATGAAGGATTCACAGTAAGTGATGAAGCATATAATCGAGTGTTACTATAATTTTATCTCACTGATATCAGCCTCACTGTTAATTGTTCACTCAGCCACAGCCGTATTACCCCTACTTACTACTGCTGCTGCTCCTGCTGCTGCTGGTTCACACTAAAAGCATTGAACCAGTGAAACATTTAATTCTGGAGCAGTCACTGTAAACACAACATATTTGTCACTGAGGTCAGTGCTGACAGTGATCAATAATCATAAATGCATGAAGCTAAATTTTTGGCCATTTTTTGACAGTGAATCATTTTTAAATATAACAGGCAGTGATGGAGCAAGACGGACCATCCACAGTGAAGCCACCATACCTCACTACTATGTGCAAACACTGTGTGTGCAACATGAAATCAGATCACAGCAGGTTGGAACATGGCCAATTATTGACGGACATCTTTTTTAACTCAACATGAGTTTATTTAGCTTCTCTGTAAACAGATACATCAGTTGCTCTGCTGCAGCGGTGCAGTGGAATACTCCCACTTTATGCCCTCAATAAAATTTACCCATGGCTCTCCTTTTGATTGTTGCCACTTTGTGCTAATAAAATATTCAAGTCCTCCAGTTTTGTCATCATAAAGCCAGATTTAAAAAAATAGTATTTATACCCATAAGCACAAAGAGGTTAAATTTACCCCTATGGAGAGGCAGGCCTTTTCACAAGTTTAGATGTTTTCTACTGTGCATGAAAGAGCTGTGTCATCGGTATAACCTTCAATATGGATAAGAGAAAGAAAGCCATGAAAGCAGAGGAGAGAGGATCATAGAGGCACACTGCTGCCTGGAGTATTCTCATAATATTTCAGTGATCATTCAGGAGTGTCTGCGCTGCTGAAAAGACTCCCCAAGACAAATCCACATCTTTAACCAAAGATTTTAGGGAATACGTGACTTCATAGTAGATGTTTGATGTAACCTGGGAGTAATGTGACCGCACCGCATTCAGCTTCCGCAGTTATATAATTTGACGTAAAGGCTATACTGTCAAAACTATTTTGTTTTGAAAAATAAGCATTATTAAAATAAAAGTGGATCCCACCAGGCACGGCTCTGTGATGCCGCAACCACAACACTGTTTCGGTCCATTCTCCATGTGGCTTCAGATCCTACCAGTAGCATTTTGTCCCCCTGACGTTGTTAAGTTGGTCATATTTCCATTTTTTGTGCTTCTACCATAAATAAGTAGGCTATATACAGTAGTTTCTGTTTTTAAGACTAGAATTCTCTATGCCGTTTCTGTGTCTGACTTCCGGCCAGCGTGATCTTCTCTGTGCCGCTTGACAAGGCTGGTTGCGGCATTTGTCAAAAAATAGAGCAGCCACGTATTCTACCCAGTGCGGAGAGACACGTCTGGTGGAATCACAAACATCGTCTAGAACGGCCAGAACCAGCTCTGCTGGCGGCTTCGCAGCCATGCCCAGTGAGACTGAGCCACAATAGCACACTGAAGAAACCGTTGTTTTTACGGTAAAAAGCTGTCAGCTGTGGTTGCCACAACGTTACTGTAATAAGTGCTGTTTCATGTATAAGGTTGCTGTTTTATTCCACATTTTAAAAATGATTTTACGGTGAAAAAACCGTAAAACAGCCTAAAATATGCCATTAAATATTACAGTGTTTTACTGTACAATTAACAGTCTCTCATATAAAATGTGCTTTATTCTGTATAAATTCCTTTAAAATGATGTTTAAAAAATGTGACTTTAAGAAATATGACTGTGTTTTACTGTATACAGGAAAACAGTCATACTTCATGGCATATTTTAGGGTCTTCTACTGTCATGTTTGGCAGTTTTCACCATAAAAATTTTACAGTGCAGGTAAATTTTACTCATTGTTAGTTTTAGGTATACAGTGACACCTGGCAGTTCTAGTGTTAAAAACAATCACATGTAAGACTGCTCTTGCATACTTAGCTCACCCAAAAATGGGCCAGTATTCACTTAACTTGTGCTGCTTGACTTCAGGGAGTAAGGGTCATTATGAAATCATCATTATAGTCTCAGAAAAGGTGCAAATTTCACAATCAATACTGAGCCACAGATGGGTGAGACAGCTACATAATTATGCATTTTGAGTGAAGTATTCCTTGTTACTTACTCCATCCACTCATGAAATTGGACAACTATGTCATGGCTTGGAAGATGCACATCAGAGGGGATTTAGAAGTGGGTATACCGGATGCTGACTGAAATATAAGTAGGCATAGCTGAAAATAACCTGCACTACACCACTACACTGCTCTTCTGCTGCATTACTGACAAAATAACTGTTCAAAGAGTGTTTACCCCCAGAATTCTGGGACCTGTAACACTAAACCCCACTTGTTGTCACAACCAGCAAACACGGATGTTACCAAATCAACCAGGACTGAAATTTTGAGGATTATAAATTTAATGTGGGATTAGCGGTGCTCTGCTTTGCCAAATCCCCTAGCATCTACTGCACAGCAAAAAGGGAATGCTAATCAATAAAAGCTCGTTGGACGTGGAGTGGCTTGCTGGGAATACATGATACAGTGGAGCCAGATGAACCAGACCCATCACTTCATCCATAACCAGTAAAATAGGGCAGCACTGCTCCACATTTACACTGCTCCTCTTAACCTTTATCAGTGGATGTGTGTATGTGGATGTGAGTGAGAAATAGAGAGAGAGAGACCCACATCTCGATTTGGAAGAAAGAGCCAGGCAGGTGTGGAGCGACTCGCCCATCATTCATGTGAATGACGAGGCTAAAGCAAAGAGAAAACCCTGAGATGTGGAAAGTGCTGCATTATGGCCAGAGCTGTGGATGCACTGTATATGCCGCAGACTGTATAAATCAATATCTTAACACATAACACATATTTTGTTGACAGTCTGCTTCAATAAGCTGCCAGGCCACCTCGTTTCCACCGATTTACCGACTGAATTAAATAAACTACATTTAATCCCGGGCGGTCAGGATTTCGGCTATACTGGCTGGCTCTTTCCCAAGTTAGTCTTTGAGCCACTGATAAGAGCAAATACAGTAAAAAGACTAAATAAATACACAAATACTATCAAAGACAGTGTCTGTCTAGCTTAAGGATTACATGTCAGAGTGTCAAAACAGCTTTCATCTTCAAAAGTGAGAAACAATATTTAGGTCTTTGGCAGCCCTTCATGCCTCCTCTTCAAAACGACAATCTCAATCGCAGCCTTCATTATTTGCTCTGCCAATATCTGTCGGCCACACTAAAGTATAGACCACTTCCAATTTTCCACTAGTCAAGCTCAAGTCATTTTCTGTCATGTTTGTGTCTCCCCTCTGCCAGAGAGATGAAGTCGGAAAATGGGGAGTCAAAGTCCCTTTTGAATCACATCGCCTCATTGTGGGACGAAAATTCTCAAATCTCCCCATTATATCCTCCGCCAAAAAGCACCGGCTGGGATATGTCGCGTCACTGAAGGCAGGTGGGAGATTACCGGTTACTGTGGTAGTTCGGGCAGGAAACTAAAAAGACTTACCTGCATGCTGTAAAATCCTCTAAAGAAGTGTCTAACTGGGGTTGGGGGTTCAATGGCACTTTATCAAATCTTAATTCAGTGTACAGTCACCTCAAAACTTTCAGATCATTTCTCAAATGAATTTATATTAAACTGTTTAACAAGATTCCAAAGTAGCATTATATTTAATAACTGAAATATTATGTTTAAGAACTGAAGGTCAAAGGACTAAAACTATTCTAAACTATTAAAGAACTGACATTCAAAGACACAACTCAAATTGGACCAGATAAAAAAAACACATTTGCTTTGCGACTAAATGACTTATGTGTTTTGTACTTAATGCTTTGAGCAAAAGAAGATAGAAGAAGATCCAATAAAAAAATTCAATGGACTCTAAAATGGACATTCTAAAATAAAAACAAGACAAGCGAGGCAACCCTTTTATTAGGTATGTTAGACTCAGCGATTAACCAGTCTTTAGTGTTTTATCCACTTTTAAGTGAATCCAACCTCACATAGGTGGCTATTCAAAGATATTGGTCCTCACCAGACAAAATAACAGCACATCATCCACGCTTCCACATCCACTGACTCAACCACCTAACCCTTAATCCTGCACCATCTGCCTGAGGGACTTATTTGTGGATTTATTAGATGGATCCCTGCTTCTGAGTCTTCATAAATGTCTCCATGACAATGCATTTGCTTTTATTTTCTTGCATTTATTTTTATAATGCTGCATTTATTAATTTCCCTGCTAAACAAATGGTCGACAAACCTTCAGCTCCTACCCCGCCCTCCCCTTCCATCTGTCAAGTAATCAAGCTTGCCTCCCAGAGAAATTCTGTTTATGCAACAGCAAATATGATTTGGAAGAAATGTAATGCTGCATGGGTTTCTAATGTTATTGATGTAATGAGGAAAAGGTTTTAATGACCTCGTCTCCAGAGTTATAAAAGGTTCACATCAGAGCAAAACTTTCACCGACGACATATTCCATTTGTTTTCCCAACAACTAAAGCGTGATCAAATTCTTAAGATCAATGTCTTCATGAAATAGTCATACCAAGTCACACTAACCAACCTCATTCTACTTCTGTGCTGCACTTTGTGGACTCCACAAGTGAACATAATCCACACAAGAATCATGTTTATGCTTACCCACAAAAAAAAACATTTGCTTTGTGTGTTAACATCAGTTCTCAGAGACCGTGTTGCTTGAATTTACTTACTATGTAAATCCCTTCTTCCTTAATCCTAATGTTTTTTGGGGAGAGTTTTGTTTGTCTTCTTAAAGAGCTCTGGCTGTGTCAGAAACTCTTGCTGTTTCAGGCCTTTTAAAGCCCATTGAGACACTCCATGTGATATCAGGCTCTAAACATAAACTTCACTTGACTTTACTTCTGTTTCACTGAGAGCCGCCACAGTAAATTGCTGCATCATGTGGTCTTTCAGCTGAGCAAGTTCAGCCTAGATTTATCATGATACCACCTAATGTACAACAATCCAAAAACACATAATACTCCACGCCGAGAGAACAAATACAGACAGAAATAAAGTGGAGATATATTGTGAACAAAATGTACGAGAATTACCATGAGACAACCCTTCCTTTGTGAATACAAATTATGCCTTACTAATTCTAATGTGGTCATAATAATCGGGCTGATTCTCAGTTACAGTCCATTTCCTGAAATTGGATATAAATTCCGGCTCATTTACATGCGAATTTCTACTCTGCTCTACAGAGAGAGCTCCTGATCAGCACATTCCTCATGCTAACATAGTGTATATTCTGATTCTATTTCAAACTGTGTCTACCGACTGCACATATAGACACAATAACTGCAGCAGACATGTAGTATTTGCATTGCATCCTAGCTCAGTCAAATGCGTAACTGGAGAGTGATGCTTCATAGAAAAAACGTATACATAAATATGCATTCATATACAGTATTACAGATCATGAGAAGATCATGAGAGGTAGCAAACATGCCTGCATTGTATTATGGGAGGAATGTTTGTGCATAATTACATCCCTTGGTAACATCTCAATTACAGCACTGGGGAATGTGTCATGAAATATGGAGTCACAACAGCCGCCTTCCCCCATTTTCTTTTGTGGCCACACTGCAAGAACTGGGAACAGTTGTAGTGTGTAGATCTCCATCTTTAAGTAGTTTTTTTTCTTGGACCCTACATTAGAGTAACCTTGACTGATGAAAGTGTACATCGATTGGTCAAACACATGAGCTAACGCAGCCACGGCAACCTTCAAAGCCGATGTAACACCTAAGCCAAGTAAACAGCAGCTCATAACAGCAGCCTTAAACATGACATAATAACATACAACTGGACCCACAGTAGAGTCCAGGCTTTATTGAGTGTATATATATATATATATATATATATATATATATATAAACATTTAGTTGTTGTATGTTGCGTAGAAGAAATGTTGCCATACCAACAGCTGGCAAGCTTACATCATTCCACCATTCCTAGTGGTGGTGTGAATGCAAACAGGAAAAAAAAAAAAAAAAAAAACCTTGAAGGGATGTAGTTCTTGGAGGAAGTCTCCTCAGGGAATTCCTCTCAGGGACTCCCTTTAACTGTTTGGTCTGAAAACGCCTTATGGTGGTCTCCAGTGTATCACATACACACACACGCACACACATGCACATATCAGATACTGCTATAAACGCAACATATCAATGTACCAGGATCATTGGAAAAAGATGGATGTATGGCAGATTTTGGGGGGTTTTAACCATTATATATCAACTGGAAATCAGCCATATTGTGTTTTTCTCTTGATATATTTTGGTGCTCTCGTATGTATTCGTTGTTCCTTGTCTCTATTGTTGTATTGTTTTATTTTCGTGAAGCCATTTGTAAGCCTGGGTTTGAAAAAATGCTACAAAAACACAGGCTCTGCTTTTGTATGTAAAAAGTTGTTTTATTATTTTTCAAAAGAGCAAAACTAATAAACCAGAATGTATTTTTAAAGTGGACGCTTCATTCAAATGAGACACGGCAAAGTGAGTTGTTGATATTTTTTTCGTGTTAATTGGATCTTAGACCTTGCGCTGAGAATAAACGTCTCAGACCAACGTCGTGCTTTTTGGAACAAAGTCACTCCGCTGCCAATTGGCTGATCATGTCAACGAGAGAAAAATTAATACTTGGAGCAAATTAATTGGATAATGCAAAAAGCTGGAGACAACATTGCAATCAAACGCTCTTCAAACAGTAGATGCATTCAAAACAGCATAAAAAATGTAGGTTGTGGTTAAAGTAGGAACATCAGTAAAGCATTTATCAATAAATCAATACGGGTGATTCTTTATTATTCTACTGTGTGAAAACCTTCTCATTCACTTCACTAAATCCCTGCAGCATGACAGATATATGTGATGAATATACATCAAGAGTATGTATGAAGCCCCATTATTGATGATAAGAGAGCGATATTAAGCAAGAGTTGAAACAACAGACACATTATCACCATTTATAGCAACGTGGCAACATCAGACTTTGGTATCTTTTGGGTATGACATGTTTCTGTGAGAATGAGGAGATTTATCAAAAGTCCAAAGCCACAGTATGGTGCAAGGCTCTTGATGTTTAAATGCAACAGCCAGCAAAGTTTAAATTCTTCATGTGTTTCAAGCTTAACACTAGGATCGCCAGTATTCCAGCGCCTCCTACAAGCGCCGCAACGGTCTGCAGCACATGTAATTGCATATCATTTTAATGTTTACATTCACAAGCAGTGCTTTGGATAACAAGTACTGTCCTTACATGTCGGCGTATGTATAATAGTGGTGGTGGTGGCTGGGGGCGATACTTTCTCTTTCCACAAACACACATCATAATGCTCTATGTTGTCTATGATTGAGAAAAGCAGGCACGCTGTCATAGGAACGTTGCACTATGTGCCAAATATGCTAGTGCTAAATATTTTTCAGAGGTATAACTGCTCAAAAATCTTTTATGTTGTATTAAATTAAAACATAAAAAAAAAAGACATATTTAGGCAAAGTCTTGGACCTAAAAGCTTGTAGTTCTTATTCAAACAAAGTATTTTTAAATGTAGTCTGTTAGACTGTCTTGGCATTGCTAGCATTAAGCACATTCTTATGGCTTGTTATTGCCATATGGGCTCATCCAACAGACTTGCAGAGATAGATGAATGAGGCTTTTCAATTAAACTGCATTAGGTCTACATCTATGCAGAGGCTACTTAACAGTATTTCTTGTATTATTTAACACAGTCAAGCTGCGATCGCAGCACAGCTCGCCAGTAGCACTGAAACAATTAGTCAATGAATCTATTTGTCAAGTGACCGAAAATTAATCAGCAACTTTTTGAATAATTGATCCTTTATGTCCTATAACATGACCTAGTTCCAGCTTCTCCTTTGTGGACGTTTACTGCTTTCCATTGCCTTATCAACTGATGATGTCACCTTGGGGTGCAGGAAATTGTAATTTTTTTTAACATTTTATAGAACTGATTAATCAAGAAAATAAGTTGCAGCTCTCAGACGTGCGAAGTTGATAAATTGTGTTGTGGAAATAGATTCATTTGTGCTGGTGCTCTTTCTTACCATCGTCTTTTCTTGACTTGAGTGGAAGCAGCGCCGTATATTCAGGCAGCTGTCATTGCAGTTCTGCGGCTTCCACTTTTAAAAGGGCATCTGTCAGTCTCTCTCATGCTTCTTAAGTGCTGCGAATGAATCGAACTGTACCAGCTCCACTTAAACTGGAGCTCTGCCACCCACAGTGGTTGAAAGACGCTGGCATTATGCTCTGATATGGCAGGCCTGCGATTTGAGTCAATACTCCCATTCATTGTTAAATCCTGTCTAAGTCTTCCAGTAGAAATGATAGACCAAGAAATCCCTAATGGATGAAATATGAGCAAGCCGGGATAATATTTTTTTAACAACATGTGTTTTTTAAACATCTTTCCAATACATGATGAAAAAAAAAGCAGAAAAAGTAAGACTATAGCCAAAAAGAACTAGAGCATCCACACTGAAAAAGGCAGGAAACTATTGCCTGAAACTAGAGCATATCCTAATAAGATGGCAGATGTATCACGTTTAATGGATAAAATGACCCAAATTCCTTTAGGCAACCCTAAGCTTGCTTGGTGCAAGGGACAGGACTGGTTATACCTACAGTATGTAGATGAAGATAGAGCCTAATCTGGCTTTGTCACCTAATTCCCAAAGGAACTGTACGCCTGCTTCCTCTCTGTCTCAGATATCTGTAATTACTTCACCTCGACAATGACCTTATCTGTTGATAGAAGCTCCTGTCCTTTTCTGATAAGACACGACTACTGTAGCTGCAGATATATTCCAGGAGAAGAAAAAAAACGGTAGATGGAGAGGGTGGTAAGGCGTGTAAGTAGGCTTGTGTATGTATGGGTGTCCCTTGGGTCTCCTTGGCACAGGAAGCTCCTCCCGTCCTCCTCCTCCTCACTGCCACCTGGGGCCCGAGCTGGGGCGTCTTGCCCGCATGAAGGTGGGTTGGACCCCGCTGAGCTCAACGCAGGGATGCTACAGTAATGACACACTCCATCACGCCTTACAGAAGACAACAGTGAACTTCAGACACAAGAAGGCTATTGTGGAGGACTAACAGCCTCAAATGTGCTTAAAACTAAGTCAAATACTTGAACAGCAGGATGACAGAGGCTCGGGCAAAGCTAATGATGGCAGAACGCTGACAGTGTTTGTCTCACGGATCACGACCCAGGCATGCAGATTCATTTATCACGGAGGATGTTTAGGCAACTGTTGCAAACGACCAGGTATGAGAGAAATAATGTGCTACTGCAAAGAGGGAATACAAAGAAACAAAAGGAGAAAACAATGGATGTCCTGCTTCCCTTGGTTCCTACAGTAAATCATAGCCATGTCCTGAGTTTGAACCCAGATCTTTCTTGCACGTCCGTCAACTAAGCATCCCTATTCTGCTGTGCAAGACTTACATCAACGGCCATGCTTAGTGTCAATGCAGGAAGCAGTAAGTCTTATAAATGATTAAAAACAGACCTGACAACCATGCAGAGGTAAATGACCCAACACATACTGGCACAGAATCTTCAAAAACATTGGCACTGAACTCAGTCCAGATTTTCTGCAGAAGTATACACTAGCGAGAGACAGTTATTCATGATCTGGCCTGTCGCGCCATGTTTCCTTTCCATTCTTTGTATGTACTATCAATTAGAGACAAAGAGAGTGTCAACAAAAGCAGTGCAAATAAAGCTAATCTCATTAGCACCAAATCCATTCACATCATGATTACAAGTGTACCAGTTCACGCCTTTAATCAATTTCAGGTAACAAGTGCAACCTGATTGAAAATAATTGGGGTTAACAGTTGCATCAGTGGAATGGCAGGCTTGCAAAACTGATTGAAAACCTCAGTCAGATGACGGAGGTTGGTCTGTTACAGCCCAACTCACATGAGGAGCACATTACAGAAAATCAATTAGAAAGAAAAAAAAAGACCACCACCACTCATTGACATTTAAAAATTTCCTTCATTAGGCTAGCTAGGGCAGAAGGAGTAATTACTGAGGGGTCTGTATGAGTTGCTGCACTGGAACTGCAGCCACCCATTGATCTAAATGTGGAGTAGCCCCATTGATTAGAGACCCGAGGGTCATATATAATTTCCTCTGTGCTTTCACTGTGCTTTGTGTCCAGTGGAGCAGTGACAATACAACCACCCGGTCAAACAAAAGAGCCCTTCTGGTCAGAGAGATACTGTATCTGGAGCCCGACGGTTTCCAAGGACAAGAGCAAAGGTGTCAAGGTTACAGACAGCATCATGTGGCATTATTAACCTGATTTCAACTCATTATCATTCTTGGCGCGGCACCCTTCTCTTAGCTGGGGCATCAATGATCAGGTAATGAAGTAATGAATGCTTGCTGCTCTGCTGAGCAGCACTGGCACTGCCCTTCACAGGAAATTAAAATGTTACACCTGAATTGCTTATTGGGAGAAACATTTCTAGTTCTTCAAGCATGGCTTAACTATGGCTTAAACCTGTCCATGCATATCACTAGATCTTATAACATATCTTAAAATATTAGAATACATTATGGAGTAGCAAAAAAAAACCTGCACTACACACACAAGAGAGATGGAGGATGACGGAGATGGAAAAAAGAATGAGTAAGGACAGAAAGCACCAGTATTATCAGATGAAGTTTGGCTTCATTGCTACTCTATCATTACTCTAATGTTCCATTCTAGTCAAACAGCAGAGCTCTTGTCCTAATGATAGTTTTGGCCAGGCTGATGAGCTGCTTAGCAGGTAAAAAAAAAAAGAACATAGCTTCCAGCTCACTGACTTCTTTAATGAGCAAAGCAGAATGCCATTTTCTGGCTGCTGGACACAAAAGCAGTGCGAGTCGTATCATTATGAGATCTTTAAGGTGGAGAGCTCCCGATGTCTCTCCTCCTTCATTAGCCAAGTGACTAATGAAAAAGACAATATTTCATTACCTACGTCGAACTGTACAGTTGATTGCGAGAGCAAATGAATGTGAAACAGGTCTGCTATCATCAGCTCCACAAGACATCACTCAGCATACATAATGTTGATCTTTATAATACAGGCGCTTCAGACGAGTAGAAAAGGATCTAATGTATTTTAGATGACTGCGAGGCTCACTGAGCCATCAGTTCACTTCCTGACAGACGTGCACATTAGCATCATTGTGGGATCTATGAAATGAGCAGAATGTAAAAAAAGAAAAAGAAAAAGAAAAAAGTAATGTGCAGCATTGCCAAAAAAAGAAATGCATATAACTCCTGACAATGAACGAATAAGATGGAGCAGACAGTTAGAAACAGTATTTCAGTATTTCATCAACTAAAACCTTACCCTCCATGTAACCTTAATGTTTATTGCCAAAACTCAACCCCAACCTTAATCATTAAGAAATTGCTTTCTTTGCTCAAATGTACAGTGCTTAACAAATTTATTAATTTTAGACCACCACCCAATGTAAAGTTTAAATTAACAGCACTGGTAATTACCAAAATCATTTTTTATGTTTCTGTAATGGTTTATACACCAGTATGTAGAAGCTCTTTAACCAAAATGATATTTTTTATGTTAAAATATAATCATTATTGTTAACCATGAATTTTCTAATTCACTATTTTACAAAAAAACAAACTGAAAAAACAGTAAAGCACAATAGTATTTCTTGTTAAGATGTCAAATTAGTTATTTACGTGCAATCCTGAACAGTAGAATTAGTTTTAGTGGTTGAATGTTATGCTTGATTAATTTCTGACTTCTCAGAGCAAGCCCAGTGAGTCAGCTCAAATTTGGGTATAAAAAGGTGAATTCAGTTTAAAATGCCTCATTCCTGTTCAAAATGGTAAAAAGTCGAAAGCTCACTGAAAATGAAAGTCTCTGACATATGGTCTAATAAATTCGTTAAGCACTGTATGTCTACAACCAATAACTTTCATTATTAAATAATATATTCGGTTATTTAAATGTCAGAATAAAAGTAAAAACTTCCCACTGAAAGCTCCAAGAGCTAAATTTGATGTCTCCAAACTGTGTGTTTTGTGCGACCAAGATTCTAAACCGCAAAGATATTCAATTTTCTGTGATACGAACCAGAGAAAAGATAAAAAGCCTCGCATTTAGAGAAGCTTGGAGCAGATAATGTTTGATAATAGTTATATTAATGGTTCATGTAATTTATTAAACAAAATATCAAAGTGGTTATTTTCTGTCGTCAAACTCAAGTGCTCAAATGGAAACCTAATCTGATCCGCTATTGTGCCAAACGGATAAAAGGTCCGGCTAATTCATGCATTTTTCACAGATTCTGGAACATTTTCTTCACACAGTTTGAATTCTGAAAACATGATTACAGTTTGTGCCTTTTTTACAGCACGATATCAGACCATATCAGTGTTTCAACAACCGTCAACGCCGACAGTCAGCTGTTTTGACGACTTAATTGGGACATCATTCAGCACAACTACCACGAGACAGAAAGAGAAAGAGAAAAAGAGGATGAAAGAGGCAACAGGGAGAACTAAAACATTTAAAAGGTATGTTTAAAGCAAGTCTTCACACCCTAACTGAAAAACAGACAGCCGCAGTGTGACTTGTTGTTCAGAGTGACAATGAGTTGGAGGTTTTGAAAACCCCCCAGAAACAATGGCCGGTGGCGGCCTATTCCTAATGAAACCAATAACAATTCCTCTTTCAGCCACAAAAGCAGCATTTAGACCATAACTACATCTTAAACATTGATGTCCCTGGATGATTTATGGGCCAAATGAGATGAATAATGGAGATCAGACTACATTGTTAACCAAGCATCTGGTTAATTCAGACCACGTAAACGCCTCTTCATTACCATCTCTTCATGCTGTTCTAGCATCTGTTCCTCTTAACTGTGGCTGAACCAAGTGTCCATTGGCCTCCATCAGTCATTGTACAACACGTAGTTTCAAACAAACAGTCTGATTGGTTGAAAATGCTAAACTAGTGCTTGTAATTCTAAACACAGTTGGCGTCAACCCTCCAAGGTTTCCTCTGTTAGATAAATAAAGAAAATCTTGGAGGGAACATATAACCTGGCACGGTTTTCTGGTGCTAATTGGTCTAATTAGACATTACAATTATAATTGCTAAAGGAAATATCAGCTCTGATATGAAATAAATCTGGCGTCACATACTTTTTGGCTCAAGGGGTGCAGGTTTCGCTTGCTTTTTTTGTGTGATTTCCGTGAGAACAGCAGTGTCATCCATGAAAATAGGAAACAAATGTTTATCACACCCCACTATAGAATATAAAAATGTCATGTAAATAGAAATCATACCAATTATTTTACAATTCTTCTATTCGTCTTTATCCTAAAGAAGAAATGAATAAATGTTTTAAATAATCTAATTCAAAATCTGGCATGTTTTGGTTTGATTCATCCCCCAGTGTCCATTATTATTAATATCTACAATAAATGAATCTACAATTTGTTTTTGAGATACCATACTTGCCATGG
Organism: Argyrosomus regius; assembly: GCA_946959425.1. Lineage (NCBI taxonomy): Eukaryota > Metazoa > Chordata > Actinopteri > Sciaenidae > Argyrosomus > Argyrosomus regius. The sequence goes on from OX336882.1 coordinate 30,029,561, forward strand.
ACCAGAGTTTTCTCTACTTTTTCTTATGAATTTTATCATATTGGATGATTCTGCAATACAAGATTTATATCCAATACCAAAGTCATGAAAAATGTTCCTTTATGTTGTAAAAAACAAATCTATGTGCACAGAAGTCTGAGGGTGGATGGTGCATATGTAGCAGATCCAGAAGACATCTGTGTGATAGTGGTTTTGAGCTAAATGCTTCCTTTGATATGCCAACATATCCACAATGAAAATGCATACTGACGTTTAGCAGTTGCTATTGTGTATGGACTAAATGCAAAGTACAGCTGAACTCCGGTGTCAGTTTTAGAGATAGTTGGTCATTTACCAAAGTATTAGGCGCACAAACATTTAAATGTCCTATATGGAGAATGAAGGGATCAACAAAGTTGCCAATTCGTCCAATAGGTGTTGAGACATTTCAGTCAAACTCACAAATGTCAGTCCATTGTTGCTCTACATGAATAGTATGAGATAAGTCAGCAGAGTAGGAAAACCATGAATGTGTGAACCAACTTTTAAAAGCCCATCCAATAGTTTTTGAGATAATTCCAGTCTGAACAAAGATGGTAGACCAGCCTGCTAACTGACCAAATGTTCCATCCTTATAGCCAAAATCAACATTTTAACATCTGCAAGTCTACCATATGTCTCTGATGTTGTCACTGGAGTGCAACTTGAACCATCATCATATGTACCTCGCAATGACTCAGGGGGAAACCAAAGCGGATATTCAGCAGGTTTTTAAAATGTGTAAGAATTCCTCTTGGGATATTTATATTTTACTCAGCAGTATTAGACAGCTGCTTCACCTAAGGCGACAGTCGAAATCAAGACTATCTGTAACCATCAATTCAGTGATTCAGACACCTCACCACAACTAACAGAGATGTATCAATAAATCTGTAGTCAGATCCTTGACCTTGAAATAAGATAACGTATCAGAAGTCAAACCTCATGTGTGAAATGAGACTAACATGAATCGTCTCTGAGTCTCCGACTTGACACTAAACTGCAGAACATTGCAAATGAGGTGCAATTGTTATTCAGTTGTTCTGCTTATCCATAAGTAAAGCTTGTCACTGATGAATATACAAAGCCTGTTGTTGTGCACCCACGTTCCTTCAGAGAAAAAAAATAACTGCAGAAGGGAGAACACAATAGTAAACACAGAAAATAATGTGCCCTTAACATAATTGCTTGAACATAAAAGGAGCTCTAGCCTCAGACATGCCACACAGGAGCAAAAAAAAAAAAAAAAAAAAGCTTCTGTCTCTCTGAATCTCAGCTATTAATTGTAAAGATGTGAAATTTTAAAAGAGTTCATCACATCTTGAATCCTATTTTCATAATTTTTAAGCAAGCTCCAGGCAAGCCAAGCTTAATACAATTGTAAAATTATTACCATCGTTTAGGCAATCTGGGTAAACGGTTTATAACATGTGACCTGTTTGCTTGTATTTCCCCTTCTGACTGTTCCCAGAAAATAGATGGTCGTAATGTAAGTTAGGAAATGAACCATCCCACAAGTTTCAGCCTGTGGACAGTTTTACATGTAAAGAAAAGTTTCCAGTAAAATTCAAAGGATGTGACGTTTCTGCACAGTCCTGAGTGTCTTCATTCTCTGCTCCTCTACAGATTCAACGGTGTGCAGTACTAACTAACAGAAATACAATCTGCAGGAGCACCAGTAGCTCAGTAGGTAGAGTGTGCACCCCATATACAAAGGCTCTGTCCTTGCTGCAGCGGCCCGGGGTTTGAATCTCACCTGTGGCGGCGTCGCCGTGGTTTTAGTTGGCTGGTTTGCTAATGTGTCTAAATTGCTAGCTAGCTAACATAACATAATACTTTCTTGGTTGGATGACGACGTTAAACCAGGCTTTGGGGGCTGCTCTGGCTGTCTTGCCATTTGCAGGTTACACTGTGGGCTGACATTGCAGAGCACCTGGATACATGCAGTGTCATTGCTTTGCAGCTCGGCTGCTTAATCTTAGCTTGGCTTCTTACTAACGTTATGCTAGCAAAACACTATCTGAGTGTTGTAGCTTGCCAAATTATGTCAGCAGCTAAAGTGATCAATGGTATTAATGGTATTATTTATAAACAGTTGATTTTAGCCAACAATAACTGATGTAACGGTACAAAACAAAGACGTATAACTAATGATTGCTTTTTATTATCCAAGAGCGATGCAAGACGTCGGCTGCCAACAAGCTGGGATTGGCCTGCTGACTGTGCAGTATGGGTCTGGTGTTGGCTGCTTTGTGGTGTATGGGGTGATTTGCAAATGACAGGTGAATATCTCGGACCCAGTGGCCCCTATAACGTTACTATAAATGTGATTGTAATTTATTTTCCAGCATTCAGTGCACATGTCTCGTGTCACGAGATATGTGACATACATTTTCTTAATATTACATATTACATCTAACATCTAGATGTTTAATTTTGATGAAATGCATCTCAGAGACGCTAGAAAGAAATCGAATCTCTACATTTCAAATGCGCTTTGATGATATGATCTTAATTAAGTAGAGTACTGACAAAGCAGATTGTGAATGTCTATGATGTAAACCAATAAAATAATAACATGCGAAACATATTGCCACAGAATACCAATATTTTATGCATATGCACACAAGAACACATCAAAGAAAGCTCATGAAAGTGTCATGGCTGAAAATACTAAACCCAATTAACAGAACTGCACTGATCTCTCTCTCACTTTATGATTACTGGTCTCTCACACCCTCATTCTAATATTATATTCTTGTCCTCCTTGTCCAGGACTCTCTACCAACGAATACAAAATTCTCCCTTTGTCTGAATATCACTGTAGGTTTGAGGCAGACAACATACTGAGACACAAAGACACACAGAAGAGGAGAGAGTCTGGCTCTTTAATAATAGACCTACCCCCTGTATCTTTTTTCTGTTTCAGTAATTGCATTATGAACACATACATTATGCTCTCTGTTGGATGCCTCTGTCTCAGAGAATGCGGCTGTGCACTAATCAGGGCAAATGCATGACCAATGGACGAGATAAATAACTGGATTCCCATTTTTGTCCAGAGCTGTCTCCATGACAACTGAGAAACTCCATCCTTTTTTTGTGTGCGTTTGTTTGTTTCAACCATTTTTGTCCCGTTAGCACTGAGGTTAATCCATGATAATGTCAGTCAATTGGCCTGTCTAACACTTCCTCGAGCACCACTATCAGCTCATAACTTCTGGTGTATAACAAGGTATTCAGTTCAAATTTTAGATTGAGTATTTTTGAGATTTGCATGCTCCTCAACCAATTAACCTTTTCCACTGGAGATGTTTTATGAGCTGTCTGACCAGAATTTCTGATTTTTTTCCACTAGATATAGTATTTGACTACTTTAAGAATGACCAAGGTGGGAAAAACTTTGATTTTGGTGACCCTGTGACCTTCCGCTAGCACCACCCTCACGAGAACATGTATTTTAACTTTTTGCTATCAAAGTTCTGAGTAAAGCAACATTTTCTGAGTATTTTCTGCCTGTGGTTGCTAGCGGGGCTTTAGATTTTTAGTCATGGTGGAAAAAATAATTCCTGTATACAGTCCACTGAGGGAGGGAGACCTGGCAGGCAAAGAACACAGAAAGGGAAAATGGGGGTTGAGTAGATTTTGGGGTTGCTTTAGTTTGGAGCCAATTTTTGCACCCTAAAGGAAGGAGCCAACCAGGAGAAACCAGTTATTTTCAACTCAACCCTGCTTGAAGGTTGGCTTTCAAACCACATCTGAAGGTCAACACATGCAGCAGAGCCCTGGTTAAACTGGGTGCCGAATAAGAGGCAGTACAGGAGAGCAAAGGAGCTGGAAGCAGGAACTGAACAGTGCTGAGACCAGCAAAAGCCCCCCTGGGAAACACCAGTTAGTCTGCACATGAAATGACCTTCTGTGAGTAGGAGACAACCGCATGGTTGTAAGTGACAGCCAGAGCCAATGTCATTACTGCGATTAGCTATTCAGGTCCAAAACAAAGAGCTGACTGAGTGTGTGACGAGGGAGTTATATACTGGGTGTCTGCCACTAATTCAATTAGGAAAATTTGGAGATTACAATTACATACAACAGTTATGTAAGCGTCTGACCTTGTCTAAGCTCCACAGTGTCACTACTGCAGGTAATATCATACAAATGTGTGTGTGAGAGGGAAATGACCTATAGTAGCTGAGTATGTTCCAATGAAATGCATTTGAAAATGAAAGGTGGAGGAGGTGGAGGAGGCGGAGGACTGAAAAAGTCATTGACTCTGTATGAGGCAACACACTGCAGCCATCTTCTCCCTCCGCACCTCTGAATGAAATAACATTTTGTATTTCAATACATATCATTATTTCTAAATGTCTGAGTTGTTCATTGAAATGCTCCTAAAGTGCTGCTGAAGCAAAACAGAGAATTCATTTTTCATCTGGTCAGGTAAGTCGTAATGTTTTTTTACACTGAGCAGCAGGCAGGCAGACAGAACAGCAGTTTTTGGTGCAGATGTCAGTGATTTTGACTGTTAGTCAGAATTTATTTGTGTGGGGAAAAAAATAACAGGTAGGAGGTATTCTGACCTGAGACTTAAGGGCCCAGTCACACCAGCATTTGTAGCAGCGAAATTGGAATTGGATGCAATCAGTGGATTCACATGTGGAGACCAAATATATTTGTCCTGAGCAAGTTCAACTTGGCTGAAGTTTGACACTCAAACTTCTGCTGCTGACAAATAGCAAACTGCTGTTTGTCTCAGAATACTCACCTAAGTTAATGATGAGCCAAAGAATCCAAAATGAGAGAGGAATCCATCATATTAGCTGTGTCTGACTATCCAGTTTTATATAACCCCCTGTTGGAACATAAAGTGCTCCACTAAAGACATTGGGGCATGGTTTACAGTCAGTCGTTGAGCAAGAGGGGATTGTAGAAATATGTTCCCTTGAACAACAGAGGTAACTTATTATTTGGTTGGTGACCAAGAGCACCAGCAATACCTACATTTCACATGATGCATTCATGTGAAATGTAGGTATTGCTGGAATAATGATTGTTTGCTGTGCTATTCTTTGGTCTGCCTGTTTCTTACTAGCAACTAAAATACTTTTTGCATGAATGAAAGGAGCTTAAAGCAGTGGTAGGCAGTTTAATTTTGGTGTCGCTGGGTCGAATTAACCTTTAAACACAATTCAAGTGGTCTGAAAGAGAACTAGACTCCTGCACCTCCCCTTGGCTCTGTTCAAGCTTTAGAAAATCTACCCTGTGATGGGAGACTGGCTAATCACAGGTCATTTCAGAGAGAGGGTGTTCCTATTGTCTATTCTACAAATGACGATGCACATGCATGTCCCTTGAAACTGAGATACAGTATTGGAAAATCCAGCAACTTGTAATAAATTCCTTGTTTGCCTGCAACATTCTGTGTGTGAACACTATGCTCGATATGTTCGACTATTCTTCATATTGATGAGTGGAGGGGGACGACTGTGTTGTGTGTGTGTGTGTGTATGCCACTAGCCATGCTGCTTTAGCTGGCACAAAGCTGAGCATGTCCAATTTCCTTTTTGTGTTATTAGAGGTTGGTGTGACAGTCCAATAATACAGCACCCCCCACCTAGAGAAATCTCTGCTGTTTCTTGCCCCTCAGAGTGTTGCTTAGGCAGTTGAAAAGAATGTCCGGACTGTCCTCTTATCCTGCTGTTACATAGTTTGCGCCGTCCTCTGAAGCCTGGGATGCTCTACCCTGGCACCATAGAGAACCAGAGAACTGGAAAGGCATCTTTAAGAAGACAAGTCACAGCAAGAGGGAGGCTTAGCGAAGATGATGCTGTAGAGAACGGGCCCTGCACGGCAACCGACTCCTGCTGCTTGTGGGTTTGGTGGGAGAGGGTTAGCAGGGTGATACACAGCAGCAGAGAGGTGCAGAAGGTTTTGCCTTGCATTGCCTTAAGAGCGCCAATTTATGTTGTAATAATGGATACCAGTTTAAACCCAGTAGTGGAAATGTATTGATTACTGATTTACTATTTAGATGGTCATCCCTAACCTAAAGATAAAGAGTCTTTTGTGAGTTTACCATACCTCACTTAATAATTAGATGATATAGTTAGTTGCTCTTGCATACCACTTTCACCTGACAGCAAGATGGATCTACTAGTTCTGAAGGTCTTTCTCTGCACTTGCATGTTCATAATCTCCTTTGACTGGTGACCTTTTCAGGGCGTTTCTCTACCTTACACCCAGTATTTACTGATGGATTTGAGAAATCAAGAGACTGCTGAAGTGGTTTAGATTTAAATCATGTTATGGAACTATAATGTGGAGTTCAGCTTTGCCAGACTTATGATAAAATAAAATTGGAGATAGTCATTTATTTAGTACAACCATGTAACCGATTGGGATCATTTATTAGGGTGGCAGGGAATAGAGATGTTGTGCCTGTGAATGAGCTGAGCTGAGCTGATGAGCTTTGAGGAAAACCACATTAATCAATCGGCAGATGAAACATAATTACAGACGTGCTGAATATTTATAAGATAAGAACGAATCTACAGCAGTCCAGGAGACCAGGCGAGTGCCTGTCAGAAATCTACGAATAGTCGAGTCAGTGCTGAAACACTGGGTCAAGCAGCCTCCAATACTGACTCCTGTCTCAGCAATCTGGATTCATTAGTGTAAGAGTCACTACTGAACAACTACAGGGTGTTGATCAGAGCGGAAAACAGAAGAGAAAGCAATTCTGGAGTAGTTTCCTGTCATTATTTGAATGCAGTATAGATAGATTACTTTATTCATTCAGTATGGTCGACTTTGTAAGAGTTCTGCAGTGGAACAATGTTTGGCGCCACTGCAAGGGCTCAACCTCTCTACATTGGAGGGTCTAAGCAGAGTTGTCTTTGAGTCTTAGCCAAAAACAGTCCAAGTCAAGTCTGAAGTCAGTCAAGACAAGTCATAGTCTATCACAGCAAGTCTTTAATCCTGGAGGGCAAGTCCTAGTCAAGTCAGCAAACTGCAAGTCAACTGCAGGTCTTTTAGGTCTTTACTACTAGTTCACTATAGTCAGGCCATTTCTCTTTGGTTCCTCAAGTTGTGAGTCTACAGGTAAAGGTAAACTTTCCATGAATTCCATGATTGTAATTTCTGTGTATTATTATAGCTACATTTTGGGCATATAACAACAAACACAGCTTCATGGAGGTCTCCTTTAGAGTTACAGAGTTAAAGCTACAAATTTCCACTCTGTCCACTTTATATTTTGGGAGAGCAGCCAGACAGCACACACAAAGTGGAAAATCATGTACATGATGAATAGCGCTACCAGAGAAATTACGTAGTATTAAAAGGACAGGGTGGATGTTTGTGTTGTGAGACCTTAATGGAAAGGATAGTAAGATGTTTAGCAGAGACCCAACTCCAAAATCTCTGCAATGAGGATCTCTGCAATGCAACACTGTAAAAAACAATGGTCAAATCTATAACAATAAGACTCTGGGTGAAAAGGGAACACTACCACTCTCTGCTCCCTCAGCATGTTGCCCACATGTATTCACCTCTGTGATGTTTTCTTCAGATCAATCTCAGAGAAGTATAGATGAGGAGACAGACGCAGGGAAATTTCCATGAACTCTCAAGTTTCCACCTTCAGATTAAGTCTAAATCCTAACCCAAGGTAAGAGTCCTTCACTTGGACACAGTGACTCACCCGGTGTGGTCAAATAAAATTGCACAAATTAAAGCTGTTGCCCTGCAGAAAATCCAGAGGATTTGCTTCGTGAAACAAACAGAATCAAAGACAGACAGGTGTGGCAGGAATATCCAAACAGATCATGTCAGTCAAATAGATGATAATGTTGCTGTTTTTCGCACACAGCAACAAATCTGAAATGTTCCATTTATATGACAGCAAGAGTCTTATTTTTTGTCCTCCATCAACATACAATTGATTAAAAATACAACATTTTACAAAATAAATATACATGGAAATCATTGCCACTGTGGAGAGAAAAATGAAAGACGTCTTCACAAAGCTACAGGCGTCTTTTAATCATTGAGAGCAGTCTGTAAAGAATAAGCACTGATGAGCAATTCTGTTTTCCTCAGACGAATATAGTGTGTAAAATATAGATGGGGGATAAAGTGAACATTTTGTTCATTTAAAAATGATGACCTGATGAATAACATGGGTCAAAGACATTTCAACAGTTGGCTTCTGAATTCATTACCATGCCTTGAACGCTTATCTTAAAGCTATTCATAGGACCCAGAGAATGAAATATGACATTGGAGCACTAGGTGTTGCATTAATTTCCCAGAATGGTCGTTGGTAAAGAGGGGATGTATGTTGGATTGGGTGGACATAATATTTTAACAGTTGAAAATAAAAACTGTTCTTTTAGTGTTAACCTAACCTGCTTTACAGCTGTGTCTTATTCCTTTAATACAATGAATATTGACAAGTTGAGGCACTATAACCACCAACAACTTGGACTTAACTTTCTCACTAAAATCATGAGACTATGTTCCTGAGGTGCTGACGTATACATAAACAGGGCAGGAACTATTTTGTCTCAAATGGTAGTTATGCATCTGTGTGGGCCAACATGGTGTGTGGGGTTCCCCCAGGGTCAATCTTTGGTCCTCTTCCATTTATTTATTATTAAGCTTCTATTAGGGCACATTATACATAATAATAACAACATAAACTATGATTATAATGCTAATTTATTTTGCTCTGTCCACCAAGTTATTACAGTTCCATAGACGGGAATTGAATAAATCAATGATTGGATGTGCCCTAAACTTTCTTCAGCTAAATGGAGACAAAACTGAAGCAAAAAAAGGAAAGAAGGCTGAAGGTAAGCGTTCTAGTCAAGTGAGAAATCTTAGACTCTAGTTGAAGAAAAGACACATTAAAAACACAATCAATTTATTATAAAGTCTGCATTCTACCATCTTAACAAAGCAAGACACTTCATGTCCAAGCAGGATTTTAAAAAAAACTAATCCAGTAATCCTTGCTTTACTCTCCAGTTGGTCAGATCACTGTAATGGTCTTTTCTCAGGTCTGCCCCCCAAAAAAACTATCTGACAACTTCAGTTTTTTCAGCACGTTGGTGGACAAGAGTCCTAACAAAGGCAAAGACAAAGAAAATGAACAGACTACACCAGTTCTCAAGTCATTTGATGAACAGTTGCTTGTCTATGAGTCTTTAGGTGTCTTAGAACCAAAATATATACATCTCTAATGGTCTTTTATGATATGAACCCTCTTTGCCTCTCAGGTCATCAGGTAGGCTACTAATTGTTCCCAGATTGCAAACTAAACATAGGGAAGCTGCATTAAAGAAGCTACTGTGTAACACAGAGCTGGAATAAACATCCAGAGGATATTAGTCTTGCACCAACGCTGTCCACCTTCAAATTAATGAAACTTAAATACTTATCATGAACTATCTTGCCCTCATGTCCTTTTTCTTTAAAAGTTCCTTTTAAAAAGTTTTTATTCTTTTAATTTGCTTTTCAATTTTCTCTATTTTTTTGTATTTAGCATTTTGTATAAAATGTGTGATACAAACACTTTTCTTTTCCTGTATTGATCATTGATGATTGTATTGATGATTTTCATTGTGGAATCAACCTTTGTCTATCTAATCCCATCAATCAACCCGGACGCATATGCGTCACAGTTTGGGTGTAAAACATGCATCAATAAAGTAAGAGCTGCCAAGGCCAAAGAAACTGTACACTGTAAAAGTCTACATAAAGATGTGAGGATAAACTGCACCCTCTCAGATTTACAGATACTTAAAACCATTTAATGAGCCTTGAAATCAATAAAATGCTGTTTAGTGCATAAATCAAATTGCTCTAGATTTCAAGGCTAATGGTTATGCCAATTTGCTTTGAATGGAAAAATCATTCCCAACACTTAAGAGGAGTGAGATGATCAGGTGAGTAGGGAGGTGATTTTCTGTATCTTCTTTTTGTATGTTTTTTCCTTGTGCAAAGTTATCATCAAAACCAATTTCACTTTGTTGCTGCCAAAGTAGTGAGAGAGAACATGTAGGCTAAAATATATATACAAATATTGGGGAAAGTTTTAGTGAAGGAACACACACACACACTCACACACACACTCACTGAAACTGCATAATCAGCATGCAAATCAAAAAAAGAATCCAGCAACTGCTTTTCTTTGTAACTAATCTACATCTAGTCCTCATATAAACTATCCTCATTAGTGCCCTGTGGGATATACTGATTGGTAATTCTGGACATACTGCTCACTGCAGTGTTTATCAGCTGTACAAATTCATCCCATTTACAAGCTTTATCGGTTGAGAATTATGGATGGAAAACATGCACACACTCGACTGGAAGTCAGTATCAAATGAAAGTAAATATAGTTCGGTTTAATGGGTTTTCATTTCAGCGCTTTAGGCAATCCAAGCTAGAAAATTTGAAAGACTTTTTGTATCCTTTGTGCATCAGCTTCTTGTAAATATGAGTCAACGGTGATGAAGTATTTTGAGGGGATGATGCCATTGTCATTGGCCTTGAAGAAAAACTACTTGGCTGGTGCCAAATTGAACAAATTTGTTTATTTTTTATTTACCCACAGTTGTGATCAGACATAACAGATTTTGCGACAATGTTGGCAAATTAGTTGATGCTTACAGTCAGAGAGGCTGGAGCTTGGAGGTGGGTTTGTTTCTCAGACGACAGGTATCGTAGACAATTTGAAAACTAATTTGTCAGCAGGGGGTGTCAGCCGGTGCTGCTGCAGGTCATGGTGAGAAACTATCCGTCTGAGATTGGCTGCAGTTTAAGTATTTAACCTTTCTGTCACACACCAGTACATCTATGGTGTGAGGGGCTTGGTAACCATGGTGACTGTCACCTGCCTCACTTTGATCTTACAAGGAAAACTTACATATAAAGTTAAAGTTGGCATATAAAGTTAGCTGTTAACTAAACTGAGCACTCCCGTTGATGAACCGCCTGGTTTAAGAAGGTGCTGCTTCATGCCAATTTCAACAAAGTTCAGGTGTAACACACCTCTAAAGCACTACTGTTGGTTAAAAACTCTGTCCAAACCTTCCTGCTACAACTGGTCCACACTGAGACTCTTTCCTCCACTGATCACAAACCCGACTGGATGCTAGGCTATATAATATATGATGGAAATAAAAGTAAGCTTTAAAGTAGGATATGTTTTCGTGATGCAAAGTTAAGGATTCCTTTCCTGAAGCCACCATGCGACAACAATCAGGCAATGTGGAAGTGGGCTGGTCTCAACTTTTAGCAAAACTTTGTCACCTACCTATTACAGAAAAAATACACCACTGATACTGCCATGTGGCTGTACTGTAGGTGTATGGAGTTAGTTTAACACTGGTACATACTATCATGTTTTAAGGCATCAGCATCACCAATGCAACGGAATATTACAGGTGAGGTATTTATTAATATAAATGTGGTCTAAATATGATTATTAGAGGATTTGTTGTCACTGGAAACTGTGAATTCAGTCAAAAATAAGGCTACTTAATCATTCATAATCATAAAGAAATGAAGGATTACTTAGTAAATATATAGTATGATGTACTTTGCATGGAGTCATTACTAGCTTTGTGATTCATAGATTCATATCGGGAATCTTTATCTAATTAGTATCTCCCAGTCTGTTCTCAAGAAACTCATCACCATCTACTATATAGCCCATGATTCAGGGTTACTCAGGAACTGCTTATTAACCATTTATCCAAAATTAGGTCATTCCTAATTAAAGGACTGACAGAGAGCTGAGACAGTAAGAATTAATTACAGATTTCACCATTCTCATAATAAAACAATATTTTTTACTTACATAGCACTTTTCTGGTGAGGAGCACAAAGTATTTTGCAGTGGAAGGTAAAATAAAGTGCAATAACAAGATCCTAAAAGAACAGCCTGGCCCCGGCAGGTATCATATTTTCCTCGCTCCATTAGTATTGGCCCTGTAGGCTTACTGCCCATCCCCACAAACTTAGGGTGGAGGAGCTATTTCGCAAAGATTTGGAGATCATGTTCTTTGCTGATGTTGTTTGTAAAGATTTGAATTTTAACGATGATGAAGTTTTGAAGAGCGTTTGTTTTTGTTTGGCATCTGTTGCTCCTGCAAGGCAAACTGGGAGAATATATCTATATATTTATTTATTTCTCAGCAGCTGCTTGTTTCTTATTTTTGATCTTCACTTCATTTTTTGAAATCATACTAAATATTAAAAGCTGAGCCTTATTAGTGAGCAGAGCTTCAAAGACTTTGTCAGACCACAGGTTGGGGAAATGTTTTAATGGTAAAAGAAGTTTCTATCGATTAGGAAGCTGCCGGTGATTTAGCATTCTGACTGTTGCCAGCTGTGTTTTATCAGGGGACAGATTTAAAGATTTAGTCTATAGACTGTGTGATAAACCGCCAAACAACTGTACTACCATCATGGAAAAGGGCTGGTAATGGATCAGCTGTTATAACGATCCAATAATATCTTCGTTATGTGCAGTACTGACAAAATGAGACGAGTAAAAACAAATATGAATAATTTAGACGCAAAGAAATAGGCCTAAAACTAATACATAAGAGATGAAAACGGCATAAAAGAGACAAAGGGAATATTAAAATAGTAGCATGTCGGGAGGTATCAAGAGCTGTTTTATACAACAAGCTACTGAATCTGTTGGTCAGACAAAAGGACTTGCGTGTTTCGCATCAACCGCCAGCTTCATGAGCCACCAACTGCACCAACACATTCAATCTAACTATGCCCTAATTAACTCCCAAATAACTGTAAGTAAGCAAAGAGTTTTGATTCCGATGTTATCCAATTACGTTTTGATCTTATATGCCCAATAGCACTCCGACGCCCTCTTTTATCTTCACTAGAGTCTCGTCTGACAGACAGCCACTGCGGCGATAATTAATCGACAAACCACCGGCCTGATGGGAATAACAGGCGTTTGGGAAGAATCGATACTACAACGCAACCCTATCGCGCATCAGCTTTTCATCCATGAGAGGTGACAGAGCGTCGCATCTCCTCAAATTTACACTGGCTCGTTCGCAGCGTGTCTGTCTAGCGGCTGCATTAAGAAAAGGACAAGTGATGCCGTCCTGGCCTCTCAGGAGGGAGCGCGAGGACTGAGAAGGATCATCGCAGCTGAAGTGCATGTTTATAGATCAGCTCTGACTGAGCGCTCTTTTAGAAAAGGGCCTTTGCTGGCCAATCGATGAGGCGATTATATCATTGTTACCTTCCACTTCATTATGGAACAGTGTGAGCTGAACATCCTCTGGGCTGTATAAAGACACAGCCTTCATCGTAGGCTGTGCGCACTTGTATTAATTTGTCCATGGCTGTTTTATTGTCAGCACTGTTAACAGCCTGTCATCCACAGTGAGACAGTAGCGAACAAATATTTACCTTGATAAACACTGACAGCTCATTAGACGTGTCACTTCAAAGAAGCGCGGTAAAAATAAATCGGCACTGCCACTTGTGACAGAGATATCAAGGTGTTCTTCGTGTGTGACATAAGTGTGTGTGTGTCTGTGTGTGTTACCTGTTACAGTCGACATGCAGCAGTAGGTGGGAAGCGCTGATGGTGAGAGCGATCTTGTGCCATTGTCCATCGGCGAGGCGGTAGGGGAAGGACTCGGAGCGCGGCTTGCCTTTAAAGCGGTAGTGGTAGCGGATCTCCTCTCTCACCCCGCTGCTCTCCAGCTCAAAGTAACTGCATTGGAGGAGAGGAGGTCAAGAGGTCAGAGACACATGCTTTCATAATTCTCAGTGTTCAGGCTAAAGAAATATATAAACACTCAGGCCTGAGAATTACATGTACAAAGTCTTGTACAAGAGAGTCAGTGAAGTATTTTTCTCCATCTTTTTGTTAGAGATGAAAATATAAATGATTCATATTCCAAACACACACGTGTATTCAACAATAAGTGAGAAAGCATTTGAAGTAGCCTTTTGAATAATATTTGAACTTGTGCTGAAACAATTAGTCAAAAGTGGACCTATTATGCAAATTTCCAGCTCTACATTATTAGTCTGAGACTATATTAGAGTAGCTTTGCATGCATTCATGCAACCCCTTAGTTCACCCTCTGTCGGGAACAAGTTGTGCCTTTGACCTTACACACAATGTTACAACTTTATTCACTGATTTTGGTGAGACTGGATCATATTCTATGAAATATTATATTTGATACTCATTGATTCATGGAGTTTCCCCATGAACAGATGGCTCGACTAGCTGTAGTTGCTGTTAGCTAGTTAGCCGTGCAGCTAATTAGCTGTCCTATTACTTCACTCTGCCTGTACTGGGAGCTCAGAGCACCGGCGTTTAACGTCACATTTCTAATGCAGAAGAAGACCTCCAGTGCCTTGAGCTACCAATGCGTTGGCAGTTAGCAACAAGTAAGGCTACGTGTCCATCAGTACACTCCATAAATCACAGAGAGTTGAGCCAGAAAAGCCAGAGGAGATATTCAGAAAATATCCTTCACAACCAAAAAACCAATTTCTGTCAGACATACAAAAACCTGAAGAGTACTCCTGAGCAAAGTGGTCCAATAACTAGACTGAGCGGGTGGATCATGAGCGTGCCCCTGTATCCACTTGGCATGTTTAGCTCTGCTGTGTTTGGAACAAATGACCATATAAGACCTCATGTAAGGTAGCGATAACAATTGAATTAATTCACATTAAGAGCAGTCTGAGATTTCAGTTCACAGAGATTACTTTTACATACTTTTAACTCATTATTCACCTCGTTCAATATCAGGATTCAAGATTGCAATATTATTTATATGACAGAAACTGAGAAACTGAGTGAGTAGTCAACCAACAGAAAAGTAACGCCACTATCTGAAAAGTCAATTAGTAAGTTATTAATGAAGCATAAATGTCATCATTCACTTAATCAAATCTACACAAATATTGTTGTTTTTTTTATTTGCAGTGAAAATCTTTGTTTGAGAGTGTTAGACAAAACAAGTAATTGGAATTTAGGTATCTGGAAAATTAAATTTTCTAGTTTATAGGCTTATAGACTAAAATAGACTAAATAATCAATTAAGCAAAAAATTAGGCAATCAATTAGACAAACAAAAAGGTGACAATGAAGACCATCATTCCTTATGAAACAAAATATCCAATAAACAATTAATTTGCAACATAATCATTGTCTAAAGCCCCAATAGTCCCTCCAATGGGCTACAATGTTGCCACTATGAAAATACACATCAAGAACCCATGGGGACTGTGAATATTAACATAAAATTTTATGTAAACCCGGAACAAATGTTTGGTTGGATATACCCAACCTCAATTTGGGGTTTCACTGCTAGTGGAGCAAAAATAACCCAACACAAAAAAAATGAAGATTAAACTATGTAATTCTGTCTAGCCGTGGTCTGGGAGAATCCACAGTCATGTTGGCAGACAACAATCCTTTGCTGATCCGATATTTATTAAAAAGGCCACTATCATCCTGAACTCTGAATATACCACACTGTAATTTCATTACCCAGTTGAAAAACAATAATGTGTGTACACATAAAGGGCTGTGACTTGAGCTTTGTGTAAAAAAAGATACCTGTCAGTCTGTCTAAACACACAAAAGAAATATTTCTGTCTCGGTTTCACCCACTACTCTGATTTTTGTGGTGTGACTGCAGCTCGCCTTAGCGCCACATGCACACTACTTTTCATTCTCATCAGCCATGCTAAATTAAGAGCCAGTCAGCCACAGACACCAGCAGCCCGAGAGCCGCAGGCAACCAGTCATGACATTTCAGCTTCCCTGCGGCTGGGAGTGACCCTAACCACTGGAACCCTTAGCCCCTCAGCACACACTCACATTCACACACACACACACACACACACACACAAAATATGCTGTATGTGACTCAGCTCTCCAATAACCTGAACCAAGCCAGAACCTATCCCAATATATCCAGGCACAAAAACACAGGGATCAAGCCCATTCAATACCAAAGCTCAACAGCTCTCATGCATATTTATGGAAAGGGAGAGTGGACCCACTCTAGAGAATATCAATCGAGGCTGTGGGGAAGCAGATTTATCCTTCCAGTTTGGGAAATGAATGAAACTGAGAAGAACTTTGCACAAACAAGACCTAAAAATATTATAGAATAAAATATCAAGGCAAAATTTCCACACATAATTTGATCATGATTTGATGTCCTTTGCCTGCAGCTTAAATGTAAACACTACAGTAAAGCTGCTGAATATGAGACATAAGACAAGTTGGCTTTCTCTGTTCTGAAACTGTATTCATAACAGTTATTCCTGAGATCTGTGAATGCAGTGACATCACTGCAAAGAAAAGTCAAACGAGAACAAAGAACATGAGCAAACACAACAGGTGGTAAGAACAGCAAACAACAGTTCAGACAAATTATCTATACACCTTCATTTGGGAGTGATATCAAAGTGCTGAAGTGTAAGAACAGTAGGTGAAAGTTGAACCACATAGTCGGTCTAATTTGATAATAATTTGATGGTTCCTTTTCTCTTCCATATACTTTAAGTACGGTCAGGACACGGTCACTTTTCACAACTTATGAATCATGAACCAAAACAGTCTTTTCATAACCATTGACCGCCTGATAGATCCCACATCTACATGCCTCAGTGACTTTTTCTCGATGGCCAAGTGCAAAGAATTTTCAGTCTACTTCAGAGATTACATTACAACAATTAAATATAAATAAATAAGTCAGTATAATGTTTTAGAAAGCAATAAGCACTTTAAATATACTTCAGGTAGATACAGAGGGGTTTAGTAAGGTGGTCTTGTTTTATTAAAAACGTTTAATTCCGGTTTTAGAGAACAAAACAGTAAAAGACTGCACTGGTCAAGGCAGTAAACAATCTAAGAGATAACACTGACTCAAATAAGCCCTCAGTACTAGTTCTTCTAGATATTAGCCTTTGATACTGTCAACCACAAAAATCCTTTTAAACAGACTTGAAAACTGGGTTGGTCTCACACGAATGGGTTTAAAACGGTTTAGGTCATATCTGACCAGCTGGGAGTTCTTTGTTTCTCTGGGTGACTCTGGGTTTCTCCTCGGACAAAACCTGTGGAGTCCCACAAGGCTCTATTTTAGGTCCTGTCCTTTTTAGCCTTTATATGCTACCTACCGATTGGTGATGTCAACAGAAAGCACTGAACACTGAACAAAATTGACAGCAGGTTTTTGCTTCTTAATGGAAGTTTTTTCTTGCCACCGTCGCCAAGCGCTTGCTCATGGTAGAAACTGTTTTGTCTCTGTAAATAACATTATAAACACATCAGTCTTGAACTGCTCAGTGTGGGAAGCGTCATGAGGTAACTTTTGTTATGATTTGGCACTATATAGGTGAAATTGAACAGAACTGAACATGTTTATCTAATGTGGATTACCCTTTCACATACAATTTTCAGATATTTCATGTGTGAAATGTGAAATCTAACAGGCACATATGAACATGTTAATAGTGAAGTATCTTGTTTTGCATATTTTCTGAACAAAAAACGCACTTGAAAACAAAACATGCACAAAAAAAAGCATCAGTCATTGTGCCATATTCCTAGATAACAAGAATGAAGACGAACAAATTAATCGTTGTAACCAAAAAAAAAGACAAAAGAAAAGACAAAGGAACTGAGAGGAGGAGGCGTTGATCAGTACATGCAGTCTAGGGTTCAGCTAACTGAGTTCAAACCTCTCCACAGAGCTAATGACAGCCCATCAGCCCCCCACACAGCCGGCTGTGTTAATACTAAAACAATTATCACACAGTAAATTAACAAGCAACACAGGGAAATGTTTTTTCTACAACATTAAATTGCATTTGCACACGCTAAGCAGTGGCTGATTGCCTACATACATGTGTGCGTATCTGCGAAAGAAAGAGAAGTACAGTCAGTATATGGCTGACCAGTTCGGCTGTCTTTGTACAGCATGTCATCACTCTGAAATTAAATGAATACATCACTCTGTGGCTGCGCTGGGCACCGACCTGACAGCTCGTCTCCATGATGCTGTAGGAGACAGAGCCGCTGATACTTGTCAGCTGGAGAAGGATCATTTGCATCGAACAAAGAGTAAAACGAGAACAAGAGCTCTACAGCTTTGCTTTTGTCCACTGATGGAAGCCTCCTCGGGGCTTCGAGAGGACCTGGAATCACTGAACACGTAGAAACACTGTTATCCTGATTTAACTCATGAAATAATCATCAAAGGCATTAACTCCACTTCACAGCGAGCATTTATTTTATGAAGCATTTAGTGGTAGCTATTCTTCCCCCCGCATTACAGCATATTTAATGAAGGGGAATAATCTATTGGCAGGCAGTCCATTTGTAACCAATTGTGTATCCTGACAGACACTAAAAATGACATATCTGTTTTGGTGCTTCTCTGTACGAAAAATAAACAATGAGCCTTATCACCATTTTAAAAGCTTCCTTTTTTATTGCCGATCCTTTCACAACTAGCATTTTACAAAGCTATTTTTTTTTTTTTTTTTTAGTAATGGCAACTGCTTAGATCTAACAGACCCCTAATGTGAGCATCCACGCTCCCAAAAAAAAGAAGAAAAATCTTGTTTGCATATCAAAGAAAATTGAAATTTTGGCTAGCAGTGGTAGAGAGAAAATCCCTCATGAGTAGAATGTGTTTGGATTTGATGTTGGAGCATAACTGCTGTGCGTGCCGCTATTTTCTGAACACAAATACACTTGAAAATAAGATTTGCATGAAGAAAGACATCTATGGTGAGATCCGTTTTCTGCACAAACTGATCAGGATCGCCTAAACAGCGTTAATGGCCACTACACAAAGGATAATGAGATATGGAGGGCTGTTAAGGACACACTGCTTGTGTCCTCCAAATTTGGACAAAAGGAACGCTGCACTCCCGAGCTGCATTGGGAGCATCCTTTCAAAAGGCTTAGTTGGCCAATTATGATGCATTCGGTCTAGGAATGTGGACTTCAGAGGACAAAGCCCCTGACCTGAGCACAGCTTTAGATTCCCTTCTTACTTCTAGTAAACCACACCACAATTATCTAGGAATTTTATTGCCTTTGTAGTTTCTTGGGTTTAGGTGATGCTATTTTTTTTTGCAAGAATTTGACTGTATGACTACATATTAAACATAACTGGCATATTTTGTTGTGGCTCCACAGTGATGGAACGCGCTAAAAAGGGGATTTTTGGGATGATCTTGCTTCACTGTGGTATGAATGCACTTATTGTACATCAGTTTGGACGAAGTGCCTGTCAAATGAATGTATTGTCATATTGTAGAGTTGCACTACATAACAAGAAACCAACTTCCGTGTCAGTGTGACCAAATCACTTACTGTACCCATCATCTACAGATATGGTGACTTTCCTTGGAGATTTCCTGCATTACAAATATATGAAATCATACCTGAATAGAAACACTTTCAAATAAAATGTAAAGTTTCCATACAACACAATGAGAATCAATATATTTTGAATGTTACCTCTGCAAGTGCTGGAATTTGTCCAGAAGTAAATGTGCAGGGACATGCTGACAATTTAAAGCAGCACACTGACACACGGTGTCACATATACTGCACGGTACATATGGAGGAGTGGGTAGAGTATATGTACACCACTCTAAAAATATGCATTGCGCATGAATTTATCATGTGCCTTTAGGCAACACAGCATGCAGTGTGACTGGACGGGTAGTGGTCAGTGTCCAGTAGCACATTGGTCCGATTCCCACACATTTTTAATACTTTTATATAATTGCATTTTGTGCAAAAAAGGCAGTGTTCTAAATTCTAATCAGATCTCAACAGGACATGTGGTGGGAGTACAATGTGTTGAGTAATTGTGAAGCCACAATGCTCTCACAACACAGAGACTATTCCTTTTTAGAAATTAGTTTCACTGAAAACTAACACAAAACTTCACAGCGGGGTCTGATTATTCAGAGTAATGGGAACATTATTTCTGAAAAAAGACGTGGCTGTTGAATTTTTATATGTAGATTTTCTTTTCCTATGAGAACCAAAAAGGAATTTAATTCACCTCTATTGAATGACTGAGCATAGGCAGAAATCATCTCACGAGAGATGAATGAGACAATATTGTTTTTTTGGAATATGGAGAGATCTGACCCTTTAAAGCAAAAGTTTATAATTTCTTTAAGTACTCATTCTATTTGCTTTCTGCCAGAGGGTTAGAGGAGACACTCATATCTATCTGTTAAATATATCTTTAAAGCCAGCTTAGCTTTGCTTAGCACAAAGACTGGAATCAGAGGCAGACAGCGAGCCTGTCAGCCCCGGTCCAACACCAAAATCTACCTACCAGCACCACTAAAGCTCAATAATTACCATCATTGATTAAATCCATACAAAAACCAAAAGGTAAAAACAATTTGTAGCAAAGAAAACGTCCGCAGACCACAGGCGTGGAGTCAGAACTGGGTCGCTACAGGAAGGACTCTTTGTACATGAGGAGCCAACTCTACCAGTTTAGCCACCAGTGCACCCCTATTTATTTATTCATGAGTACTTTTTTCTTATCCACCTTGTATATTGTCAGACGCTGCAACAAGTGAATTTCCCGGGGTCTATCTTATCTTATTTCCAGTTTTGCGGTCATTATGTTCCAAACAATTTGCCAGAAAACTAGTAGAGAATCCAGGAAGGTACAGCCAAGAAACAGCATGGCACAAATGATGAGTCATTTTTATGTGTTGACGTTTGTACTAATGAAACAAACTAGATATAATGTGCCACTGAGGCAAATTGTGATTTCTAATATTGGACTATATGAATAAATTTGACTTGATTTCCAGTTTCTGTGCTTTGTTAGCCAAACAACTGCCGGTCGTACCTTTATATGCGACGTAAAGACCTGAGAGTGGTGTCGCTTTGTCTAGGTAATCCTTTAAGATGAACATAAAAGAAGAAAATGAGCGGAGGCATTAGCTTTAGCATGAAGTCTTCCCCATGTACCACGTTATGAACACTGCCACTTTCATTAATGGCTTTCCAGATAAAAGAAAAAAAAAAACATGATACCAAGATGAAGTTTCTTGACAGGTGGCAAATATACTTTAGAAGACATGATGTCAATGTTAATGGGACACGGACAAAGCAGGGCTAATCTAGCAGCTGCAGTTTAAAGTAACAGCTTTTCTCATTAAGCTGCAGACAACAGAGACATATTCAAGGTGACTTATCACCCGTGTTGATATAACCATGTGGCACATAGGAAGAAGACTTCACGCTAATGTTAATGCTGCCTCTCATTTCCTCCGCAGTATTATAAATGTGCTGAGACCAAGAGAGATGGTGTTTCAAACTTGCTGAGTAATAAATAAACAGCCACAGTGGCAGGGTTGCAGGCTGTGTCTCCTGAGATGGAGATTGTGGGCTGCGGAAGGGTCTCAGGAGTGTTATGACAGCTCTGGAAAGAAGCTGTTGAGGTGACAAGTGGTCTTCATCAAAATGCACTGGCGTCATCTGTAAGAGAAAAGTTTGGAAAATGAGTGGCTGCCCCAGAGTGCAGGGTTGGCTGTATATCACCCTGTCCATTTTTCTTCACCCCTGGTGTCATGCAGCTATTTTATGGAGGGCAGCTGACAGCCAATTATCTGCTCAATAGGGAGGTCAACACTCTGGAGCTTGTCCGTGGAATGGAGAAGGAGAAGGAGCTAAACCAGACACTACGATGGAAAAACGCACCAATGCCTTCAGTTACTGACCCGGAAAATGTGACCGGGATTGGTTGTGCTTCAGTTTGTCACTTGAAGGCTATACTTGATGGGAGTGTCTGGATTTAGCAAACAGTCTCATCACATGGAAAGGTGCCGGCAGACAGGTCTTATTTTCACAACTGAGCTCAGCTTGATTAACAGGATGCAATGAGCAGGGAGAATCATACCTCATTTTCACAGTTTGGAGGGTGTTGAGATTTACCAAGGCTTGATTTATAAGCAGCAAAGAATGGTGCATGGCAGACCACCTCAGGTTGGTGATGATAAGGTTCATCTATGGACCGCCAGTCATGCCATCAATTGATTTCACCTTCTCAGGCCTGTCTATCATTGGTTTAACAGGGTGCGGAGGAGTGAATAAAACACATGGGTGCTTCTCCAAAAACTCCAAGAGACGGCTCAGGAAAAGCTGCCCACGTATTTATAACACTGGCATTCCTGGTTGTGTATGGTCAGTAAGATAGCTAACTCAATTACTTAAGAAACTATGGGATTGTGAATCGGCTTGTTTCACCCTAGCACAGTTAACTACCCTCTAAGTTACCCTCTCGGCTGAGAGACTCTTTCCTTCTTCAATCTTCCACCTCAGACACAAAGAGAAATTGCTTTAGTGACAAAAGGTGTTCACAATTTAGAGTTATTTGTTGGCCTTTAAATATGTTGTTAGAAAATCCCTAAAAAGGTCTTGAAACTGACTTCTGATAAAGAACAGGAAAGGAAATGAGATCCAATTTGATGTACGGCTTCTGACTATAAAAGTAGTTTCTGAGATATACATGGGTGGTTTGGGATATACATTCCTAATTTTCTGTATAAAACTGAACAATAGCCAGGCGTATTTGTCATCCCGGTGTTCAAAGACATTTTGGAGTTTCTGCCGTTTTTCTGCCAGAAAGTCTTTTTTTGTGGAGGAGGGCAGCCAAGATGCTGGTGAAGGTCTCTTGGGTCTGGAGACTGTTGGACAGGTGGAGAAGGTTTGGCTTCCTCGTGGGCATCAGGGTGATCGTGTCACTCAAGCTAACAGCAAACACACTTGAGATTGTGGAGGAAGTGTGGGCCAGGGTAAATCTAAGATTGCCTTTTTGTTGCTGGTGAGCAAGCAGAGCCTTTGTCATGCTGTGTAAGTAATTTCTTTTCCTGTGGGCTTTATGTTCTTCAGCATTCCTTCCTTATAGGTTTCTTTGGCAGATGTAGAGCTGCACTGCACTGTGTTTTCTTTTCTAAGACAACTTTACAGAAATGGAGGCTGCAAACTGACAAAATGTTGATATTAAAACAATCTTGAGTATGAAAGGCTTTGGTTTGGACTGCAGGCTAATTCAGATCTTTAAGATTCTCTGCACTGGATTTGTGTGTCCAGACATCACAGACCAATCTGCATCTGCTGCTGTGGTAATGATGTAGGTGCCAATAGCTACATATGCTGGTGACACGACTTACCAAGAAGGAAACAGCTTTGTCTGTACATTTGAGCATCTGTCCACAGACCTTTGTTATCCACACCCCCATTTCTAGTAACAGCATGATTCCCCTTACATCACTGGATTGAACGCCATTGTTGTGTATCATGGTTTGTGTGACTCAAAAGACACTTTGAAATCCCATATGATGGGCCATATGGTATCTGTAGAAAGCATCTGTAGAAATTCAATTGGTATCACATTTCAAACCACCTCGAAATGAGGCTTGGATCAGATTTTTTAAAGTCCCATATACTTTCTAAAATCAGTCTGGATATGACAGAACAGAAGCTGACAAGTCTGAACACTGAGGAGTATATGATATATTGCCCAGTTTAGGTGCCTTCACATTCTGTTTGCAAATTATATCGTCTGAACGATCCAGGTTGGACTATCAAGCCTGATCTACCATTTTTTATGCGGCACAGCTGACCAATCATTGATAATAAGTGCTACTAATCAATATTTTTCAGATCAACAACAAACAATTACATGTAACATTAAAGCTCTATGGAGCTTTTTAGCCTCTTTTAGCTCATAGCTTTTGATCTACAGCACATGTACTGTATGGCAAAACCACGGAAACCAAACCAGAGCTCAAAGTGGAGTTAATGTTGAACTTGGCACAGGTGCTAATGCTGCTTTGTGTCTGCTGGAAGTGGAAATAAGGAGCTATCTTCTAATATGTTGTGCCCAATGAGTACAGCTTCAACTAACAATGGATGAACAAATATGCAGAGTTGGTACTGTTAAGTCAGGTTTCCAGTACTGTCACCTATCCTAAACCCTACATCCTACATCCTATCCTAAGAGACTTGCAATTATGTCCACCTGCACACACCAGAAGAATAAAGACTGTAATTATGGGTTAGAAGTACAAAATTATGCATTTTAGTCAGCTTATGTTAGTTCACAGAATTCAGAAGGAGACTGAGGAGCAGAAGGAATCATTGTTAGTCAGTATTTGTACTGTATTGCTTAGAGCCAATGCTACCCAAGAATAATACAGGGAGCGCGGTGTGGAAACTGGTATCGGTCTGAGGTGAGAGGGTTCAGCTCATCCCTCACCCGTACTCCACAGGGGAGATCAGGAGTTCAGAATGTAAGCCAGCAGGTTTCCTGTCTCTAACATTCGCTCACAAATCCGGTCTGATGGCAAAAAAAAAAGTGAAAATGTCTGCAGATCAAGTTTAAGCATAAAATAAACAGACACAGATTGAACTGCGATTCACTGTGGCTGTACAACAGCAGAGCACCAAACAGTTCCCCTTTTGTATTTCTCGTTTCTATTCATCTGGCAGGGAATAATAAACTAACCAAATTGTCAATTGCAATTTTGCAATTTCTTAGCAATATGTTTTTCAGGGCTATTATACACTGTAGATGCTGTGTTAATTCAGATTAACACATTTTCTTTTAACACGGATCAATGGAGTTCAAAACTACTTATAATACTAATACACTTGATAATGGAAGAATGTTGGAGAAAGTGTACAGTGGTGATCTTCAGCAAAAGGTGATCTCCACTAAAGTCAATACAACAGACAGTACCATCAGATGGTGCAGTGGCAGCACTGAGTGCAACGCTGCTGATCGGTGTTAGAAGTGAACGAGGAAGGAGTTTCACATCCGGTCCATTCCATTAGGTTCTGTTGGCTCCTTTAAACCTGTCTAGAATCTTTTTACAAGTGACTGAGAAGATTGCCTTTCCTCCAGTGGGTTTATATTTTTCTTTTATGAGCGCCTGAGTGACTGAAAAGTTCCATCTGATTGATAGCTGTCCAGGACAGTGATATGTACATGATACCATATGAAGGTTCTGGATCAGGGCTACATTTACTTTTACCTTGAATCATCCGGCAGATGCTTTTGTCTAAAGCAATGCACAAATGTGGTACAATCCAATGCTACTGTATATATGACAGTTAGGAATTTGAAAGTTTGCATAAAGGTCAGTTATGACCATTAAATTTACTGATTTACAGAGCGCAGACCCCAGAGGTGTAATCTGGATTTCACAGGTTTCCAATTTTTTTATGACTTTGATGTGGTGCCAATGACTTCACATCACTGTTTTCTGTTTCCTGTTTTAATTGGTGCTTTTCAGAAAATATCAATATATTGGGGGACCCCGCACAAAGGCATTCAGTTACGCCTATACGCAGTTCTTTTTTTTGCCATGGTCCTAATTTAATGTTATCAGGAGGGGTTGGTGTCAGTCATTTTAAAGGAGAATGACAGATTTCCCCATGTACTCTTTCGACAACCCTAAATACAGTTTAAAAATGTATGTTACATATGTGACCTGGATTGGTGGACTACATTTTTTAAAATGGATGTTCCTGTGCTCGTGTTCGACTAACTGTTCATGTAAAAATGATTTGGCATTTGGGGCAATATTTACCTCATCCGACTTTTCCATGCTCAGTCACAGCATTCCCAAAGTTACCAAGGAATCTAATCTAAGCTGCATGTATTTTTAACTCCCACCATACGTAGACGTGCAGCTCAGCGTGTTTCCTTAAAAGTGAAGGACCTGTAGACACTTATGAACTGAGGCATGGCGGGAGAGACAGACCTGTGGACTGACAAAGGACAGGCGGATGTGAACAGAGTAACTGGAGGAGCTAGATGAGCGACTTTGGTGTTTAAGTGCTCAGGTGGGAAGAGCAGTGGAGAGAGCGCGCTTTGAGTTAGTTCATCAGAGAGCTACTGCCAGTTGCTGACAATGAGAGCGTTACTGGGACCCAGAAAACTGCTGGCTAGGCAGAAATAGGCTCCTTTTGTTCTATTCAGCCTAGTGGAGCAGCAATAAACCTTCTTTCCCGTTCCCTAGTGCCGGGCACAAGAAGAAGAAGAAGAAGAAGAAGAAAAAAAAAAGTTTCTTCTGCTTTTGCAGTGGGTACCAAGAAATGCTTGCATTCAAAAGACGTTTTCACTTTGAGGATGAGGAGAGCGGAGGACGAGAGGAGAGAAGGATATTATCATATTGGAAAGCAGAGCTGGCAGAGGAGGTGGGAGGGAAGAGAGGATGGTTTGATTGTGCTGAGAGAAAGATGAAGAAGTAAAGGAGAGAAAGAGAAGGAATGTATGATTGGATTTGGCCGAGTGGTGCAGCTAGCTGTCTGTTAGCTGGCTGAATGGGAGGCCTGTGTTATAATGGGAAAGAATGGGCATCAGCCGAGGGCTCTAATAGGGCCTTCAGAGAGGATTCAGGGGTTCAGAACAAATCCTCAGTCACAATGGAGCACAGGTCTGCACCAAGCCAGTCAAGGCTCTGTCCATCTCGCCAAATTTAATTACACTCGCAGTGTGGCAGTCTGACTCACACAACAGCTCGTCTCAAAATAACTTCAGCCTGCTGCGGCTTGGCTGGGCTACATTTGCATCCCAATATCTCCTTTATGATACTCAACAATGCACAATATTTGAAGGAAAATGAAAGGTCCTGAAAGTCAAATAACTTACTAGAGGTTTATTCTGTCATACTTGGAAAATAAATGACAAAAGTAGTCTGTATTTCATCTGAAAACGTTGAATCAGTTCACCCAAGTTGCAAGAAAGAAAGCACATGTTCTCGTTTACCTCTATGGTATGTGGTCATGCAGATAGTGTTGGGTGTTATACGTTCAGATATCAATATTTGAAACATCTGCCACCTCTTCATCAATGTGTCTTGATAATCCATAGATCTCACTGTGAACAGACATTGTTGTAACTCTGAGGTCATGTCATGGTTGATGGATGGGTCAAGAAACCTTAGTTTTGGTTGAAGTTGATACTCCAAAATACTGCATGAACACCCCCTTCAAAAGTGAGCAACCATACCACCACCACTTATTCCTAGTCTATTACATTTATTCAGAAATATTTGACAACTGGGTGTGTTTGAGTGTGGCTGAGTGCCTTTAATGCAACAATTGCTTTGTCCAAGCACACCTCCGAGCTACATAGGCTGCATGGTGCATGTCATTGTGCCTGAAGGAGGAGGACAGTAGTCACCTGGCTCCATTTAGCCTCATTGTTTGGCTAGCACGCTGTGCGTCAATTACGCCTGCAGGTAATGCGAGAGAGCGAGGCTGACAGAGAGGTGGAGAGAGGGAGGAAGTCACCTTGAATACACAGCAGGAGCAATACATTTGTCTTCAAGAGGGGATCATACTGTGCAGTAGATGCTAGAAGAAAAATCACATATATGTGCACATACATGCAAATGGAGAAACAAGAAAACACTCCCATAAAAGTAGCCATACCACAAAGAAAAAAATACCTTTATGAGTGACAGCACTGCAATCAAAACGTCACGAGTTAAAAGCATGCATCATCAGAAAAATATATTTAAAAGTTTCAAAAGTTAAAGCAACAATTTGCAACTTTTCTGCCCTAAAATAAGTATAAAAAATACATTTAAAATCATTTTGATGCTAAGCTGACTTGTAATCAGGTGAATGGTGCCTTGCTGTTAGCAATTGCTAGCTAATATTAGCTCAGTTTGTAAGTCCGGCTGCCTGGACTGTGTGCTCAGAGCACTGGGTGGTGTCAGTGTCTGTATCACAGGTGTTTTGGAAGCGACTGGAAGAGATTTTTAGGCCAAATTTTCAGACGAGGGAGCAGAACCGGTGTCATGCCAGAACTGGAGCTGGGCAAGTGGGCAATGTAACCAGACTTATCAGCCTCTATTGACATAATATGAGAGATGAAAAAAGCTGAAGGGACATTAATAGAAGAAGTTAAGAAGAGAAAAATAGAGAATAATTGAACAAAATGCCACCGGATAAGAGTAAATCTCAAAATTAACCTTTAGTTGTTAGCAAGAGCTTTGTGAAAAAAAAAAAAGGCTGAGCTGGGCTTCTTGCTCTTGGACTAGTAAGTAATATTAGCTGGCTGCTATGCCTTGTGTTGTTGCACTTGCTGGATGTTTGGCTGTTAGCAAAGTTGAAAACTTGCTAGTTTTTGAGTAAAAGTCACATAATCATAACAAATACGTGTGTAGTTGCCCATATTTACAACAGTGGTATTGCAAATTGGGGGCGCTGAATCGCAAAAAAAAACAAAACAATGTTGCCTTAAAGTACTCACAAAACAGAAAACCCTGTATTATTTTGATATATGTTGCACTTCTATATGACATATTACTGATGCAGCATTATATAACCAGATATCTGACCGGAAGTACTGCTACTGAAGTATATAGTGTTTCTTATAAAAGCTGTAAATCAAACCTGCAGCTATTTTCTTAGTGCAGAGTATTGTTGCTTTGTGTACAACAGCAAACTAGCTTCCCCCTACACACCTCTCTCAATCAGCTGAGGGCTTCTCTACCTCACTCTTCCATTGTGTACGATTCTCCCTTTATCTCAACTCCCAGCAAACACATCCAAACATGATTACTCTGACTGCATGTTTTACAGAACTGAAGGCTTTTACCTCCAGAGAAGTGGAGGAAAATCAATGTTGCCTGCCCTTTAAAAACAATTCACAGTTGTATAGTTTCTCAGGGGGGCGGCGAGGGGTTAGCTGATGCCACTCACTGATGTCCTTCAGCCATCAGCAAAATTCTGTCCATTGCAACAAATTCAATACGACTCACTGAAACAGCGAAGAACGTTCAGTAGGGAAACAGACGTGTACCTATTTTTGAAGCCCATTACAGTTATCAGTGCAACAGCCACAGTCAGAGATGCTCTAAGTCAGTTTATGCAGCATTCCACGTTAAAATGTAACATTATCAGTGTGCTTGGTATAGCTTAGCACTTCACACTCATCTTACAGACACAGTACATGAAATGTTATCTCTCTGCTCTGAGCGTACAGGAGGAAACGCTGCATTATTCCACCCGTTGGCTTGCCCTCCCATCACCCGCTGACTGTAATCTCACGCTGATCTTTACTTTACTACACCCCATCAACAGCCATCTGCAAACAGCTTTGAGTGAGATGAGAATTCATCTCCGGGTTTAATTTAAAAACGAGAGCGCCCACTAACCCATGGAAGTAGAGTTGTGCGAAACGGAGCTGCAGGCCAAAATGAAGAGGATTACAGATGGATTACCTGTGTTCTGACTCGTGGATGGAGAATATGACTCCTGATGTGGAGGACTTCTGCTGGATGGAGGCCAAGAAGGTAAACTCACTTTTACTCCTGAACAGCTGCACCACTTTCTCTGTGATGTGTGCCGGGGCGTGAACTGCTCTCCCAACATCTGAAGGAATAAAGTAAAATGGAAAGAAATCATGAGCTTGTGTCAACTCTTTTTTTTTTTTTTTTCTTCTGCCTTCTCCATGTGCACTTGCCAGAGGTGCAAGCAACATATTAAACTTGTTAATCACACATAGGTGGAAACGCAAAGCAATACTTTAAACTTTGAAACTACAACTCATCAACAGTTCAAGCAGTTTGTGTTAAACATAAACATATGTTGATGCCAAGAAGCTTCATACACCAAACTAATGCATGTAAATTGATGCTTAGACATCAAACTTTGCATAAACCGTGTGTTATTTTACGCTAAAGAGAATGTTATGTCCTTTTAAAGACAGAGAGAATATCAGAAAATTTGCAAAAATAAAGATTTCGACCTCGGTAAATCGAGCAGGATGGAGTTCTTTGCCACTCTTTTGTGGTTTGTTTTTCAAGGATGATTCATGGTACAGTTTCAGTCTTATATTTGCAATTTTAGCAATCGGTTATGATGAGTTTGTACTTAGTAAAACAATTCCAAGAAATGAGACCGCTTGTATACGAGCCAACAGTTGTTAATAATTCCTTAATGTTATGAACATCAGGTCAAACTTGAACCAGGAAGCCATTTTGTAAATGTTGATGGGTGTTTAGAATGGATAATTTGGGTTGATTTTACTATCTTCTAACCTTGAGGGTTGTTTCTTGCTCAGTCTGACTACATTTGAACGTTGCCATCTTCTCGTATCTCAGCAACTGAACCTCATCAGTATTGCTATGTTTCCTAGGATGTGGTCTCTTCCTCCTTCCGTGGTTCTCCTGTTGTTTCCCTTCATGTTTCATGTTTGTTCCCAGTCTGTCTATGTGTGTGTTTGTGTTTGTGCTGCTGGGTCTACTCTGCCAATCAGCCTACGCACCTGCAACTGATCTTCAGTTGCCGGTTTCTGTTTCTCCTTATCAACTCCGACCTGCGCGGTATAAAACACCAGCTCATCCATCCGACTGTCGCCATGCCGTTCAGTCACCTTTGTCTTTGTCTGCCTTTTCAGTTGTTGCATTTACCTGTTTGTTCACTTGCTAGATCTCCTTGTAACCTTGTGTTTTTCCGTGTCCCTGGATCACCCCGTCTGCCTGCCATGTCCATCTGCTTCCACAGTTGCTAATTTGGATTTCACCTTCCCGTCTTGGCAAAAAAGCGACAATATACGGCCTTAGCTAGGACTGGTGGCTTTGTTTGTTCTACACATTTCTTACATCCAGCCTAAGATGAGTTTTAACATCGATTTCCTATTTTCCACAGTCACAGTTTCTAATCGTATCAGAACAAGATAAAATGTTGTTGTCCAGTAATGATTGTGTGAGCAGTCTGGAAACACATCACTGTGTTCAAGGGCACCCCCAACACCAAGTCACCAAAGACAACAGAGAACATTGCTTGTTAATGCAGCGAGTTGTACATTTTTCCCCATGTAGTCTCTGTAAACTTCACATCAACTTTCACAAAGAATGTAGACAAGCAAGAGTAAGTTGATTTTATAGTACCTGAACATGGACTGAAACCAGTAACTGTTATCCAGATTGAAATATCTCAACAACTCTCTGGGAAACTTATCAGCAGTAACCACCAGGACCGAGGACAGTGTGGTTCCAGACTTCCAGCTGTACATGACAGACAGTCCAGTGTAGAGGAGCCTGTGGCTGTCGCAGCACAGGGCTTTTAAAACTCCCTAGGGTGACAGTGGCCCGCCTGCCTTCACACTCAACCTCCCCGCTGTCACTTCCCAGTCGATGGAGTGCCACTTCCTCCGCCTCCCTGGTTCTCCAACATGCCTGCTCTCTGACCACAGTCTGTCATTAGATCACCCCCCTTTAGAATCTGCAGAGACGCTGGCCCCATTTTCATGATGTGAAGATACTGTCAGATTTCAAAGTCTGGTTCTTTATCTTCACCTGACTGACTCGTGAAAAAAAACTGCATGTTGCTGCAGCTTCAAGGTCACTGAACTGTTTACACATTAAATTCATTCCCATTCAAACTGCAGCTGGGCCACGTGTAAATGCTTAATACAGCCAAAGGCACACTATTCACAGGTTTAGATCGCTGTACCAACAAATTTGTAGTAATGAAAGCTTTATTTCTGTACATAGGAATAAGAATCCAGCGATTACACACAACTCATGCATGTCTTCTGCTGTATATTGTGCCTGATGATTGGTCTAAAAAGAGCAAAGCCATTTGGATTTCTCTTATTAGATGTTTGGAAGATGAACGTGACAATCGTGCAGTAACCATCGTTTCTTTTCGATTTCAAAAACTTCATTTATTAACATTTCATTTATCATTTTTTAACCAAAGATTGAATCATCCTAAAATTAGATTTTATGACTTCCTTGAATTGTGCACATCTGGGTAAAGCCTGTGTCACAAAGTGTTGTCTCAGTCCTCGTATCATCACGTTAAAGCCTTTTTTTGTGACGTTGAATTGTTTCAACATAATTTGGATTAATTGCAGTCTGCTAACACGCACATGTCTGTAACAAGAGCTAAGCAGACAAAAATGCTAACAGATGCTGTTTGACAAAGAGCTTGTAGACACAAACTTTACATCATTAAATTTCACACTTGTGCACACACACACACACACACACACACACAGTTTGCTAGTCTGCCGTGTGTTTACAAATTCTGCTGTACTTAAAATGAAATTGGCCGACGGAAATTACAAAATTACGGAGAAAAAAAAATGTTCAAACCAAAAGAAAACTAAATGTAAGTGTTGTCATACACCAACAGCTCACTAATAATGATGGATCGATAGTACGATGGGAGCAGAGCTAAAGCAAGTGCACCCAGCAGTCTCTGGCTTGTAGACATAAACAAACCCATTTACAGTGACAGGAGGAAACAGGTAGAGCAGGAAGGTTCGTCTCCAGGCAGACATGATGAAGCTCAGTGTAGCAGGCAGCAGCCGGCTGTCACCCCCCCTCACTCTCTCTCCTTCCTTCCCTCCCTCCCTCTTGATTTTACAGCTCATCACTTTAATCAGGAGCCCGGTGGGTCCTCCCCCAGCTCGGGTAAGTCTTACAGATGGCCTCCTTAACTGGCAGTGAGGAAGAGGAGCTCAGCCGTGGTCCGGAGAGACTTCACTCACCAAAGATTCAGCCAGCCAAGTCTGTGAGGACTTCTGTCTGGCCTGATATGGAAAACCCGTGTCACAGTGTCACAGCCAGATAAGCACATTACTGTACTACGCTCAAGTTTTTTTTTTTTTTTTTTGCCAAGGGCACAAAGTAGATCAGGGCAGAGTTTTCTCGGAGGCTGGTGTCCAGCAGGCCTGCAACTGGCAAGAAACTCTCAAAAAGCCTTCACTCTCACTCTCCAGCTCACAAGCTGCCACTTTTTCTTTAAAATTCTTCTTACAAGATTATATTCAAACTGTGATGACATGTTCAAATTCAAAATTTACAGTGTATAAGGAAGCCAAGCTTGTAATCAGCTTGACCTAGTACATGACCCATCAGTAGACCGAGCTTGTACTGTTGTGTTGTTTGCTACGAAAATGGAGGACACCAACGAGCAAAGTCGTCCTGAGCGGACAGTCAAGACACCAAAGCATCTGAGATGAAGTGTGTGGAAGTATTTTGGGTTCTACATTGTAGACAGAGAGAAGTTTGTACAAAGCAGTCGTCTTACTCCTACTACAACAAATCTGCAGACTGACCTGCTAGCTTTCCACCCAAGTGAAGCAGCACAGATGAGTGGAGCAACGTCAACTGTACAACCTCGTCTGACTGCCTGACTGCCAGAAGCTCATAAAAATGTCATCGCCAATAAGACGGAGAGATTTATATGCAAGGAGAGGCGGCCCGTTTGGTATTGTTTCTGAATCTCATGATGGATCTGGAGCCATGATATAAAACTCCAAGAGAGTCTGAAATACAGTGAGCTGTGACTGTCACATAAACGTGCTGCGACGTCCTTTAGTGTCTTTATGTTTTCCTGTGTTGTAGAATATGTGTTGAGATAAATAGTGCGGTACTGTACACCATTTCCTGCAGGTATTTGTGTCTCTGTGCGTGCTGTGCTCACATTTGTATTAATTATATTGTTATTACGGTTGAGTGAGGACATCAGAGTAATTTGAAATATGCTCAAATAAAATTCTACATACAGTATAGTGGCTTTAAATCATGCATGATTTCCAGAGCTTTAAACACAATCGCATGCATAAGGCTGCATTCAGACAGCACACAAAAAGCAGGTTTTTCCATTCTTTTGAATGGAGGACGTCCATTTTGGATGCGACGGTCTGCACCACAGGGGTGTATGCCAAAAAAATGCAGCAAGTCGTAGTTGAGCTGGATCCAACTCTTGGAAAAACACAGCCCAACGTCACACTGCGGCTGCCAATCAGAAGCTCGGATCGTCAACCTGAAATATCTCTGAAACTGAGACTATCTAAACTCTGTTGTGTTCTGGCTTTGTTTATTTAATATACCAGCTTCTAAATCTGAGTCTGATTGGCAATTTATGCTGCAAAATAGTGGCATGAAGAAGTTTAATTTGGTTTGTGTCCAGTGGTTTGAGAAAGAGAGTGAGAAAGCCAGCTTTGGTTGAGAGACATAGACAGTCAATGAGAGTGAGCAAGCGCCAGGTTATCCATGTATCCATGCATGCGCCACCTGGGCGAATAAGTAGTTAAAATGTTGCTGTTCATAAAGAACCAACAATAGCTCACTGTCATGACACACCGCTGTATATTCAGTGCGGTGCAAGCAATTCACTTCTGTTGCTTATGACAAGGGTCAATACATGCAAGCCTATCTGTTCTGTTTTCCAGGTAAAACATGAATGCAATGTTGAGTCATGTAAGCTCAATTCAACACATCTCTGCTATTGTATACTACTGTCTGTGGGCGTCTTTAAATGACACGATGCTACGCGGTGAGGTCAGTAGAAGTTCACTGCCAGCCAGATAGAAGGGGAGAAGTGGTCAATTTGCCACAAGGTTAAGTGGCTAAGCTCCGTTATTGAACTCTATACTGTAGCCCATAAGCAAGAAATACAGGAGAAAATATGGAGAAAATGATTAGGGCTGCAACTAACATTTATTTTTCTAATGTTGATTAATTCTGCACAGTTTCCAAGAGCCCAAGGTTACATTATCCTCAACTAACTTGTACGACCAGCAGTCCAAAATTTCATTTCCAAATACATAAAACAGAGAGAAATCATCATTTTTTTCATACCACTTTAGTTCACAGGCCGGGTACTCATGACAAAGCTTTAACCATGAATATCAATAACCTCTGGACAAAGTGCAAATACACAAACACACTCTATCTATACTCGGGCATCAGATGAAAGAATGTCTCCATGCACTGTACAGCCAGCTTGGCTGTCTCTGTTTGGACATATTTACAGTCCCCGCAGGAGCACATTCACCATCACTGGCAGCTGCTCAGAGGCTGCTGGACTGCTGGTTATAGGAACGTCATTAAAAAGGTACAACGAGGGAAGAATAACACATCAAAGTTTTGTGGCATCAGTTGAGTCAAATGAACCCGCAAAGCCTGATAACTATTTGGCAGGTGACACACGAGATAAAAAACTTTTCACTGGCCATCGCACAACGCTTCCAGCTGAGTGACGGAAGATGCCGCAGATCTACCCAGCAGATGGGATATTTGTTTTTTTTTATTTTTTTTCTCAGCTCATCTTAATCATAATACAGATAGAGTCAAATCAGGTTATTCTAAGTACAAAAAAGGCAAAATAAACTAAAAACTAGAGCTTATATTATATAAAATTATTCTTATTGAGATATGTTAGAATTTAAAAATCCTGAATCTAAGTGCAAACAATTCTTAAGGTTATCTCATTTCCATTACAGAGCACAGTGTGAGTGTCAGCACACTCAGCTGTGTTCTGGCAGCTGAGGATCAAACGTGAGTCAGTTTACCGTATGAGATTGCCAGATTTGGGTTGGTACTGGTCGGTGTAGAGCTGGCCTGAGAACACTCAGGTCAGCCGTAGGCCACTAAAATCAACTCTTGCAGGTTAAGTAACGATGCAATGCAATGCCATTTATTACTGTTTTGATTGTAATATCACAAATACTCAATAGAAAAATCAATCTTAGCAATCCGGCTAGCAAAATCGTAGCAAACCAGCTAGCATTTGCCACCTTTTTTTGTGTCTCAAGTAGCGATGGAGTAAAATAACAGATAAGGAACAATGTTCAAATATAAAGCACTAGAGAAAATTCTTGCTGTATCATGGAGCCCTAATCTCTATTAAATACTGAACTATTAAATAATGCATTTGCACTGCACATTGGCAAACAGCCCCCATATGTGTTTTATTTGCCACTGCTAAAACTGGTTGCAGTCCTTAGTTGCTTGTTAGTTGGTATATTTTTGTCGCTACAGGCTCCTGTGTTGGTCAGCAGTTTACCCTTATCAGTGTGAAAGTTGGACATATATACACTGGTAAAAATATAGCACCAGAGGATCTTGGGTTTTATTTCTTCCCCCTCTCGGTTTCCTGTCAATCTTTTCAACTGCCAAATTATTTTAGAAATGGAAAAAACCAAGCAACCTGGGAAGAAGTCTCCCACAAATGTGTATATCCTTTGTTATTTCCATAGCATGTTTCTTTCCTTCTGATCCTGCAAGAAGCCAGTCATCTCTATTTCCACACTTTCAGCCCTCCAGTCATCTGTACATCCACACATGAAGCTAGCCAGCCAGTCATCCATCCAGTGCACAGCACAGCAGACTGTCCCCGAGGAGCTAGCCTGCTTTCGGCTCCTCAAGGCGGGTCTGCGGCTGTAAGAGTAAAAAAGCAAAAAAAGACTGGACTGCAGAACAGGGGATGGGCTAGAACTGAAGATAAAGGACTGAGAAAGAAAAAAAAAACCTCTCATGGAGTTAAGGTAATGTTTTAAACAAAAAACCAGCATGTCAACAGCAACCACCCATGGCACCTCCCTTTGACTACAGCTGAAGCAGAGATGTAAATTCAGTGTACAGTTTTCCATCAAAAGCCAAATGCAAGGAGCAACAAACTAAGAAATGCAGGAGCAGAGACGCCAACATGAGCCACCAAATAAAAACACTCAGACTGCAGTTCGAGGCAAGTGGTACAGTTACAGCAAAATGGCAAGGAATGTCAAGTACGCTTTAGAAACTGGAGAGAGCCACAGAAAATGAACGTGTTCACAGAAAAACAACAAAGGAAGAAGAGAATGTGATGCACGTGAAGGAGACTGCGAGTGCATGTCAAGCAGCCTACACACACAGTCGAGCTCTCAGCAAGCCTCTCCTAAGTTGACTTGGCTTGCATTTGAAGAACTCCTCGACTACTGAAAAATTCATAAATCTGAATTGATAAAACATTGATGATTCAGTTCAAGTTCCTTTCCTTTTGCAAGTAGATAAACCTGACTCTAAGCATTAAAACAAACCTCTGTAAGCTCTATCTGGTGGGTTCATTGGTCTGATGTGGCACAAATCTGATGAGATGTGCCACAGATGACATCCTGAGAGGGCGTGCTCACGCCTCCGACGGAGCTGACACCTCTTTATCGCAAACAATCAGACTGAGTGCGGTTTGATTACACTAAATAAGGATGAAACTCGGAGAAATAAAGTCCATCTATCTGCGGTAGAGTCATCGGCTGTCACTTAAAGAACAATAATGCAGAGCACTGATGCAAAATTCAGCCAGAGGAATATTAGATATTGGGTTAGAGTAATGAACTTCCCATTTGAGTTCTTCCACGGGCGTCAACATTTGCATGTTGCATCTCTGGCACACACCAAACACATGCACAGTAAGGCTGTGAAGCCTGTGTTGAACTGTGTGTAGATTAAGTATCTGTGTGTGTGTGTGGTATGCAATGAGATTTGCACCATAAGAGATGGTACTTGAGTTGAATTTGAATGTGTTATGCCCGGGGCAACTTTGGCTGAGGTGGTCGAGCGTGTTTTCTAGTAATCGAATGCTCACTGGTTTGTTTGCTGGCTCCTCCAGTCCAGTTGAAGTGTTCTTGGGCAAGATACTGAAACCGAGTTACATGTTAGAACTATTTCTTGGTGGACAAAAGTCAAGTGCAGTGACTGTGTGCAACATCCCTAAGCCTTGATGTTATATACAGTCTATGGTAGCTTACTCTCAGCTTGTTTACTTGAAATGCCTGTGCATGGCAGGACCAGTCAGGGCTTTGAGACTAAACCCAAAGGTGTAATTTCCCCTGCGGACGGGGCACCATGACCCCCCTGACTTTTCAAAATCCTAATGTTGTCCTTCTTCTTATTTCAAGCTGATTTTCTTCTTAACATCTCTCTGAATGTTGTCCCCTTTCATTCCTGCCACCGCTGATGAGAGACGATCTGAGCTAATAAAAACGCACTCGCACCTTTGGAGATGTGTTATTGTGCACTCAAAGCGACGAGATTAACAAGCAGAAGCGAGTTTTTCGCCCCTCAGGCCAACCTTATTGGTAAAGGTTGTTTGGGCTGTATGCAGCCTTAGATGAACACCTGCAGACACTACTCAGGCTTGAATAAAAGGTACTGACAACTTGTTTTTTTCTGTTGATGTTTCTATTTACTGTTAATATTCCCCTATAAAGACAAATTGAACATGAGCCAAAGACGAGACCACAAAGCACACTGGTCTTTGTAGTGAAATTGCAAATCAACAACAACATACGAGTATAGCAAACTAAAAAGGTTCAAAAGTTTACAAAGCATTTCCTGGTCTCCTACTGCTATAGACTTGATTCATATAGACTTTTTTCACTAATTAAGGTTCCATTCCATGTATTGCAGCAGTGCCTTTCCAGTGAGCCAACATGCACCAAAGCAGCACCCTGACTCTGAATGGAATGGAACCAACGGTATCATTGGGTTCACCCTACTATTTTATGTGTCACTCTTACTGCAATATTTTTTCTCAGTTCTGAGATAGCCTCAAAGGGCAAATGTAGAAATGTCTACAGAACCCTTGTATCCCATCGGGCGGCAAACATTGTTTTGGTCGTGCAGAAGTGTTTTGCCCACTAGACTTTGTTAACTTGTTCAGATTTGGTCATTTTTTCTTGACTTACGTACTTCTACCATGGGTAAGACAGCTACGTAGTTATTTAGAACACCTGATTCTCTATGCCGTTTGACTTCTGACGAGCTTGATCTCCTCTGTGCTGCTTGACGTGTCAAAAATTCAAAAATAGCACAGCCGTGTATTGTCTGTGGAGAGCAGTGGGATTGAGCCCTTACTTATTAAACCACATGCCACATATTAAACAACCATACTGTATTGTTGTATGCAAACAGTAGCTGGTCGTGTGGTGTCTATTTCTGGACTGAAAATGCACAAAAGGACAAAAAAAAATCAGCTCTTGATTGGAAAAAAGAATTCAATCTTGATTTGTCACGTTTTATTACGTTAAAAACATATCAAGCATTCAAATTCCACAATAATTACATTAAATTCCAACCAGCGCCTTGCATATGCATTTCTTAATTCATTTATTTAAAAAGTCTTTTAAAATTCAAGCTGAAGAAAGTCAAATTTATGCTGCACGACTGCGGTCCCTGTGGGCACTAATCTCTTTCCATACAGTGAGGATGTGTGTGTGTGTGTGTGTGTGTGTGTGTGTGTGTGTGTGTGTGTGCGTGTGTTTTGTTAACAACTCTCTAGGCTGAGATCCTATCCATAATCTGCTCCACCCCCCACAGCTCTACACAATCCTCCTCTGCTGTGGGCAGGTTTAACACCACAGCTGGCACTCTGGGCTTCACACTGCTCACACTGTACACATACAGCATGGATCCACACACACACACGCACACACACATATGTATATATTTAAAAAAGAACACAAACCGCACAGGGAAAATAGGTGGAATTGAGATGTGAGCTAATTTAGTGGAGCAGCGAGCGCTTTGAGGTGCCATATCAGTATCTGTCAGGCCTGCGGTAGCCCCACTGCTGGGAGTGTGGCACACTCTGAGGAACCACGCAACTGTACAGCTGAGGCCCCTGTAGAGATCCAGGAGAGCTAGAACAGAGAGCCCTCCCCCTCATCACAACTCAGCCAAGCTTAATTACCTCCTCACTCTCCTCGTACCGCTCCGCCTGACAAACAGCCGATCACCGGATCCGACAGTGGGACGGGACCAGCCAGCAGGCTCACCATCCAGCCAGTCTCCATCCTGTCATCAGCACTGCTTACACAGCTATTTATCTCAATTAGCCATGCTCTGCATGCTTGAAAAATATGATGTCGGGATAAGGCTGTGATAACGGCGTCCGTTAGCACTGTCCTCCTGATATTTGTGATAAATCATCCGGTGAGAGCTCTAAACTACCATGTTGTTAAACATCGAATAAAGCAACAAATCTGCAAATAACCTCATCATCACGCAGTCATGTTTATGGCAGGCTCCTAAATCATTCTCTCACAGCCAACAAGCTGACAGCCACAGCCACATTGTTTACCTCCGCATGAGCCCTGCTGCATTTCTTTCTCCTTTAAAAAGAGAGAGAGAGAGAGGTAGGTGAGATGGCGGTGGAGCAAACAAGTGGCGCAGCGTGGGCAGCATGCAGAGCAGAGCTGGGAGATACGATCAGGACAGGACACAGGGAGGAGACACACAGTGAGATAATTCAGCCAAAGGTCACCCAAGGGCGCCTCATTTCTCTCCCAGAAAACATCTCTGTCACGGCCCGGTGGCACCGCAGCAAACACCTGCAATGATCATGCGTGACATGCTACATGTGAGTGTGTGTGCAAATGTTTTACACATGGCTTGGAAGCCGTGATATAAGAACTATTTTCTGTACTTTATCTGTGCTGTTGAAAAGCCATTCCTCCTTTGTAATGTTTGCAGCTTCAAAGTAAAGAAGAAATCCGATGTGGAAACAAGATTTGAAGCAAGAAGGCGCTGCTGGAAGCCAGCTGCAATCACAGGATGTAGTCCGGAGTGTTTGAGCAGCTCCCTGTTGCCTCATAAAAAAAAACTTAAGTAACGTTTTGCCACCAGACCAGAGTAAGGTGTTGTTAGTAAGTGCATCTCTCTATGGAGGACCAAAATATTTCTGTTTACATAACCCAAATCATTGTGGGAATTGTAGTTCCAAACCTCAAAACAAATTAATCCCGAATGAACACAGGGAAAAGAAAAACAAAGGAGTAAAACAGTGAAAGTCTCATTATAAAAAGTTTGTATACATGTATAGTACCATTCACATGCAAAACGATGGCATTTCTACTGTAAGTCTTGGATGATGACTTCGAAAGTTTTTGTTTTGTTTGACTCACTGACTGAAACTCAAGGATATCCAGTTTGCAGTGATGTAAAACACAGAAAAGTAAACAGTCCTTAAAACTGAGAAGCTGCATTCAATGTTTGACATTTTTTGCTAGAATTTCCCAGCATTTTCTGTCAGTTTGAAATCATCATTTGTTTACTTTACTTTTGTTCACTGCTTTCAGATGTCTGTCATTATGTCTACTTATAAAGTACCTGTCAAAAAATTTGGATGCATCTTCTCATTTAATGTTTTTTTTATTTATTTTTTACATTGTAGATAAACACTGACGACATCAAAACTATAAAATAACAATAATGTGGTGAACAAAGCAAAGCAAAATATGTTTTATATTTTATATTCTTCAAAGCAGCCATCTTTTGCTTCGATGACAGCTTTTCACAATCAATCAGCTTCATGAGGTCGTCACCTGGCATGATTTTCCAACAGTTTTGAAGGCGTTCCAACATATGCTGAGCACTTTTTTTTTGGCAGCTTTCCTTCACTTTACAGTCCCTCACATCTCAAACCATCTCAATTGGGTTCAGGTTGGGTGATTGTGGAGGTCAGGTCACGTGATGCGGCGCTCCATCACTCTCTCTTATCCAGGAGATGTGTTTTGGGTCATTGTCCTGTTGAAAACCCAACTGATGGTCCCACTAATCTTAAACCAGATGGGATGGCATGTCGCTGCAGAATGTTATGGTTGCCATGCTGGCCTTGAATTTTGAATATATTGGCACAGTGTCATCAGTAAACAACCCTCACATCATCACATCTTCTCCTTTGTGCTTCACGGTGGGAACCACACATGTAGATTGCAAGTCTCGCAAAGATATGGGCAGTTTGAACCAAAGATTTTGACTCATCAGACCAAAGTCCAGATTTCCACTGGTCTAATGTCCATTCCTTGTGTGTCTTGGTCCAAGTAATTCTCTTCTTTTCATTGGGCTCCCACAGTAGTGGTTTCTTTGCAGAAATGCAAGCAATCCACCTCTGAACAGTTGATGTTGAGATGCGTCTGCTCCTTGAACTCTGTGAAGCATTTACGTGGGCTCTAATCTGAGGTCCCATTAATTGGTGTTTCTAGGGTTGGTAATTGTAATGAACCCTATCCTCTGCAGCAGAGGTAACTCTTGGTCTTCCTTTCCCGGGGCAGTCCTCAAGAGAGCCAGTTTCATCATAGCGTTTGATGGGTTTTGTGACTGCACTCGAAATCAAAGCTCATCAAAGCAAAAGGTGTCTAGAAGGATGTCAAGGTTCTCAGTGGTTACTTTGAACGTTATAAAATCTAAAATATATTTTGTTTGTCATCTTTACTATCCTCTGTGTTAATCTACAATGTAGAAAGTAATAAAAATAATGAACAACCCGGTGAAGGTAGATACTAAACTCTTCTTTTTTTATCTCATCCCACATTGCTATCAGAATATCAACCAGGAAATCTATCATATATTGCTGCGTCATTATCTGAAAACATTACAGCCCAGCTGGCGAAGAAACACACTTCTCTAAAGAACATTGCAAGACAAACAACACAAACAGTTCCCTCCCTCTCTTATCTGAGCAAACAGAGCATCAATTCACACGGAGGTAACGACGAAAAGGAGGCAACTCATCAAATACAGTCGACTGGAAATGCAAACTAGCTGCTGCGTGTGGAACAATATCCCTATGTGTACCCTCAACACGTGTCAGCGTAAGATTATTCATACGGGACTCCATTTGAAGAGGAAGCTACCGAGTTTAGTGACTGGGGCTGTGTTGGGGTTGATTATGAAGTCAGAAACGATGAATTATTAAAACAAATGGCACTCCAGATGTTTCCCCTGTCTTCATGACAAACGCTATCCTCTCTCAAGCATGGTGATGCGAGCTGAGCATAACACAAGCCTGAAAAATCTCTGTGGCCTTTCTCCCCTGTGTGTGTGTGTGTGTGTGTGTGTGTGTGTGTGTGTGAGAGACAGTGTTACGTGCAGTTTCCATTCTCTGGAGGTACTGTCATGGTGATACATTAGCAGCCCTCAGTCATTTAGCATTGTAGAGTTAAAGCTTTAGTGTTAATAAACTGCTGGTATGAGGCGGGCAGGTACTACATATCCTGCTCATAATAAAGTTATGTTGTTGCACGTTATTAGGCTATTCAGGTGGGTTTAATATTCCACGGGGAGGTGGGTATTAAACCTTTTTTCTCTGTTCTAGTGCTGAAACAAGTAGTTCATCAATCAACAAAAATCTCGACTAAATACTGGACGGATCATCATTTAAGTTACTTACTGAGCTAAAATATACAAAAAAATGTCACAATTTGTTGCATTGCTCTGATTAATTATTCACCTGTGTCTAGCTGCGGCTTCTAACTTGTGACTTGTAACTAAAATTTCTCCCCGGAGAGATGACTAAAATCATATCACTGCAAATTGCCTAACTTCAGGCTTTGGATAGTTGTTTGGAAACAAGCCATTGGAAAAATGTCACCACGGGCACCGTTTTCTGGCATTTCATAGACCAAATTAATCCCTTAACGGAAAAAGTAATCAACAGATAGAGAAAAGAATAAAAGATCAGTGTAATTACAGTAATTGTTCCTTGCAGCTCTATGCTGCTCCTCAGTCACAGAGTTGGTGGCTTTCTGTCATAGGGAAGAAAAACTGAATTTTTACAGCTGAGCATTAGCATGTGTTCCATCTCCACTTTTACAAGTGGTATTAAAAGCTCTCTGACCACTTGTGTTCAGATTTAGATGCTTTTTATTGACTGTGGTTGCATTGTAAACAACACCTTTTACAGATATGGCACTCCAGATACTCCACACATAATTTATTTTATAAATTTACATTATCATTAATATTATTGCATGATTTTTGGTTGATTTATTCAACATCCATTATTTGGACAGATACTTGACTATGAGAGTCAAATGGCTCTTATGCTTTTACAGTAAAGAGAGGACTGTTGGCTGCGAGGAGATGGCGTTAAATAAATGCCGGGGTGCTTACACATTAGCATGCATCAGATTAGCCAAAAGCCTTTTCTGCTTCATCCATTGTCTCATAGAACTCCAAGTGCACACTGAGCTGATGAAACCAAGTGGAAATGCAGCTCCCAACAGACCAAATTCACCAAAAGAAGAGAGAAAGACTGCAATTAATACAAGTGTAGGTGGAGAAAAAAAATCGCATATGCTCTCCAAACGGGATTAAAATCACTGAACAGAGCATGCAATATTAAATTCACCTTCTAGAGAAATAAACCTAATGAGCGGGGTTTTTATCCACAAAGGGGATCTTCAGCATTTGACCAATCCTAAAGAT
The DNA here is from genome assembly GCA_946959425.1 of Argyrosomus regius. Classification (NCBI taxonomy): domain Eukaryota; kingdom Metazoa; phylum Chordata; class Actinopteri; family Sciaenidae; genus Argyrosomus; species Argyrosomus regius. Next base: position 30,073,682 of record OX336882.1, read on the forward strand.
TTAGAGCCAGAGTGCAGCATCCAGGGCAAAACTCCAGTTCTGAGACCATTGCCTTTATCCGTGGTGGAGTATTTTCAACATTGCATGGTATTCTTCCACAAGAAGAGATGTAAGAAATCATCATGAGGGCCTATAAAGTCAGAGCTTTTGGAGGTATTTTCCGGTTAACACAGGAACGGGCTAACCTTCTTCCTTTCAGGCAACATCGCAAACTGCTTAGGGTTGGCAGGTCTTGACTTTTTTATGTTTCCAGGACTCTAAATTCTCGAGATAATATTTTGCTTGTTTGCTGGAGGAGATACGCTGCATTGCAAGAATTTCATAGCATTCACATGCTATACAATAAAAATGATTTTCTTCTTGGAAATCTTCCACAAATCAGGTGACGCGCGAGTTTGGCGTCAACTTCAAAGACGAGCATACACCTTCGTACATATTCATAATTCTAGGTGTGAAGGCTGCTTGAGGAGCAAACAACAACAAATTCATTTAGCAGCAGGGCTGAATAAGCTCCTACTGTTTCCATCAAAGCGCCTCTCAGTTTTCAGCTCTGTGTCTTACCTCAGAGACACGACTGTAAGACATGAAAAGCTTGCAGTCACGAAGAGCAGCAGCATCTCTAACTGTGTTTTGCTATGCCTCTTCCTCCTCTAACCCTGACTAAAACAAAATGACGGCTCGCCTTGTGATGCAGTCAGAGCTCACATTTTTTAAATTTTTTTTTTAGATTTTTAAATCCAGCATCCTTTGATCCTTCGCTGGAGAGTTTCGTGTTTGCTCCTTCCAAGTGTTGAAGCTTTAAACACTGAAACAGGTACAGTAGATGTGCTGAACGACCAAATTACATTCTGACCAACCAATAAAGTCTCCCTCTTTCACATACCACTAAACAACTAACAAGCACAACACTTTGTCCTCCACAAATGTTGCAGAAAGACCGAAAGCACTCAACAGCAAAACACAACATCCTTTGAGACTTTCTGCTAAATCTAACCAGCAGTCCAACACTTTCAAACCTCTAAATCTTGACATGAAATTGCAGCTATTGTGCCAACATGTACTGTATCATCCATCTATCCAACTTCTAGTCATACCAATCTCTTCTTTTGTTACAAATTTGGAACATTAATTGCAGCTCGCAAGTTTCTGCATGTCTGAAACGCCAGAAAACAGTTTTGTTATTAGGTAATGTTAAAATGACAATGCAGTGTCTCAGAATGAAACGTGATTCTCTTACTTGTGCTAATGAATAGAGTTTATGTCAAAGAGAAATTGTTGAATGGATTCAGGATAAATCAAATTTTCTTCTTGGAAATTAGTACTGCGTCTACACTGTAAAAAATGTCCGTAGAAATTACGGTAAAAAAACTGTCAAATAGCAACAGTAAAATACCGTAAAATCAAAAATAGTATATCACTGTAGTAAATACATTGAATTACGGTAAATCAAGAAAGAGTAAATAACTTTAAATTTTACGGTCTTACTAAGTAGAAAATACGGAATTTTACTGTTAATATTATAAAAAGTTTGCAAAATTTACGGTAAAATACCGTAATGTCACAAGCGTGTAATTACCCTAAAATTGACGGTATCATTCTGTCTGAATTACAGATTTTGCTGGTGTTTACGTTTAAATTTACGGTATACAACCATTAAATCATACCATCATTTCTATAGAAAGTAGAATGTTAAAAAGTATAGTATATTTAAGCAATACATCAGGACAGGCCGTAGTATGTGCTTATTATATCACAGTTAAGGGGCATAATTCGGGGCATAATTCGGGCCGACGCGAGGCACTTAATGCAATAGAAAACTATACATGTTGTATTATTGTCAAAACACAGTGAATTAAGATAAGATTAACTTTATTTATTTTAGTCAAAATTATACTAAGAGAGATACTAAGTCAAAGTATCTCATAATTTTTGTCAAGTGGCGGAAATGGGCTTCCATAAAATAATAGTACATTTTATTTTATATCTTTCTTTGTACAGTGAAAACACAATTTCTATTTTTATTTTATTCTTGTACATGTACATTTTTATTATATGTAAAACATGACAATGAAAACGTTGTTGTGTTTGTTGTTGTTCCGTGTCAATAAAGCTTTATTGAATTGAGGAGAGAGACAGAGAGAACAACAGAGAGGCAGACAGATAGATAGACAGAGAGAACAGACAGACAGACAGATAGACAGATAGATAGACAGACAGAGAGAGAGAGAGAGAGAGAGAGAGAGAGAGAGATGACCGCGGAGTTAACGGAAGCTAGAAATTTTGAATTTCAGTTCACCGCCATTTCTTCGCGCCCACAGGAGCAGAGTCTCTTCTTCAGGTAAGCACATTCACAGCTCATTGAGACTGTCCGATTAACGTTAGCTAGCCGCAGAGCCACATTAGCTCTTATTCTTTGACTTTCAAGCAGAGGAGTTCAGGTAGCGATACCTTAAAAGTTGCTGGACGTGTCGCTATCTGCTTTTTGCAGAATAGAAGAGTCACTTAAGGGCTCTGAGAAGTCGCTAGCTACAGCTAACGTTGCTAATGCTAGAAAAATGTTTAGCTGTAACTTCTGTAGCAAGTCGGTTAAGACTTTGAGGGGTTATGTGCTTCATTGCAAACTCCATAGAAATGAACCACGTTGTTTATTTAAGTGCACTGAAGCCGGTTGCAAGCAGACATTTTACAGATATGGAGCGTTTAAGGCGCATTTTTACCGGAGGCATAGTGATGTATTACAAAGGAAACATTTATTGACACTTGATCTAGGCGAATTCAAAGATAACATAACAAGTGAGAATGATCCATTTAACACCTTAGCGATACAATTTTTTAATAAATAATTTCACCTTCTCCACAGCACCGTGCAGCTGGATAATGCAAGGCAGTCAACTTTGCAGGAATGCAGTATGGCCAGTACTCTGATTCGTCGTCATCGTTATCAGCACTCAGCTTCAGTGAGTACATTTTAGATAGGCTTCTGAACTGGTGCTGCCATTAAATGTTTTTGTTTCTTCATACCAAATACTTACATGGCCACATCAATAATTATGTCTCCCATATATGTCTACTACCCTGTTATCTGGAGTTCCTCAAGGGTAAATCCTGGAACTATCCTTAAAAAAATCAAAATCACTGATTCAATGTCAAATCCAAAGGATTGTGTGTTTTCAGCTGTAGCCTCCACAGTTTCTCCCTCAGTCTCTCTCAATCTATTAGATCTGCTAAATCTGTTAACTGTTTTAAGCGCCTCTGAAATCATATTTATAGGTTGGCCTTTTTATGAGATTTTTAAACCTACTCTTCATTCACCATTTAATTTTTTTCTGTTCCAACTTCTTTAATTAATGTTTTGTTTTTTGTTGTTGTTGTTGCGGAAAACAGTGTAAGTGCTATATAATAATAATTATCATTATTATCATTAACAATTTTTCTTTGTCTTTCTTTGTCTGGTTGCAGAGAGATTCATGCCAGTCCACAGTAAACACCTGATTGAAGACTGCTGGTGAATCAAGCAGGAATGATGACAACACCTGCCCAAAGTTCCAGTTTCCTTAACATTGTACCATGTCTGTATGAGACTCTGTCCCACCTGTCTTCAGTCAAGTCTGGACCCAATGACTCAAACACCAGTCTTGTCAAGGCTAATTAGAGGTAAGCAATGGTTTATGTCAGTGTAGCAAATGAGTAGATGCAAGCACAACTCAAACTTCACTCAGTCGATCTCCCTCAAGTGCACGGTGGCAACAGCTTCATACAAACATACAGTAGGAAAAAAAAATCAGTATTATGGACAGGATTCAGGATTTAGGCTGCAATTCGACGAGGGTGAAACAAATACTGATGATCACTTAGTCCTGAAAAGTGACTGTTTCTACCTTTCACACTAATACAATAAAATAAATGAAATACTCCTGATGACCTGCAAAACTATATTCCAGAGTGCTGGTTTCATTCTATGTATATCTCATTGGAGCTCAGTTTAACAAGAGAAGGCTGAATTTATCTCTGTAGGCATCATGCTCAGGCACTGCATCAATCTAACCTTTGCTTTGTTTCTGTTTTCTGGCTGCAGAGAGGATCATGCCAGTCTACAGTGGACACCAGATGAACAACATATGAGTCTTTAAGCAGAACTGGTGACTGCTGAATGCGTTAAGTTCCAGTTTCTTGAACACCATGTCCATGTTAAGAGCCCTCTTCAGCCAAGTCTGGACTCAGTGACTCATTAGTGTTGATCAACACAGGGCAAGTGGCTCCTTTTTTCATGATGTTTATTTCTTCTACCATGGATTATCCTTCATATGTATGGACACACACTGTCTTTTCAAGATGTCAACACTGCCTTGTGAGTATACTAGGCAAGTTCTGTTTTTCACAGAGAATGTGTATATGTAAAGAGAGGTTCTTAAAGTTTATCAGTTATAGTCTGTACTTTGGTTTACAATGGGCTTAATTGGTTATTTCCTTTATAATTTACCATTTGCATTTGCTGACTGTAAAATCTACGCCAACAAACTGTAATTCCATACGTGTTGTACCGTATTTTTTACGGTGAAATTCTGGCAACCACAGCTGCCAGTATTTTACCGTAAAGTTTGCAATAAAATACCGTACTATATCTTACAGTTTTACTGTGTTTTTTCACTGATGGACTGTAATTAGGTTTACAGTATATCTGTTATTTTTAAAAGAATTTACCGTAAACAGGTTTATATAATAACTGTTATTTTTACAGCAAATTACCGTAAACAAATAACAGTTCTCTACTGTGAAATTTACGGTTGCCAAAACAGCATACCGTAATGTCTCATACATTGTGACCGTATTTTCTACGGTAAAATTCTGGCAACCACTGCTGCCAGTATTTTACCGTAAATTCTACGGAATTTTTTTTACAGTGTAAGTCGCCTTAGAACATCAGAAGATGTTTTCCAAGATGTACAGATGTGCATCCATATTCATATTTAGCCTCGCACAACATCATAACTAACATCTGTTCATCCAAACAGCTTGACCTGCGGGACATTCTGGTTTGTTCAACATTTGTCTTGCAAATGATTTTCCAGGAAAATGACACATGAATGCAAGACTGCTTAGCAAACTGGCCAGAAACCCCGAATGTACTGAACGCAGTCACAATATCAGTAGCTAATTGGTTGACAGCAGCTCCTAAAATGCTAAAGTGAAGCCTTTCAGTGGCTGCAAAGTGGCCTGATTGCCAGCTATGGTCAAAGAAGTACTGGAATACTTTACTTATATAATATGTAACATTTCTGCATTGATACATCAGGTTTATGTTGTATATATTTTGTTGAGTTGTGGACTTACATTGTCCCACAAGTTTTCTTTTCTAACAATGTTCAAACCCAGATGAAGCCATAATATTATTCAAGGTAACATTTCAGGTTGAGATACGGTTCATCATTGCCTCCAGTTGCCACAAACACAGGATACATCAGAGAGTGGGAAAGGAAGTTGGCAAACGTCACTAAATGCCACGTGAATGAAACTTAGATCGTCTGAAAGCATGAATTCTGCCTGAGTCACGTCAGACAGATTTGCACCAGCAATGGTGGTTGTTTAACAACTCCCATGATCCCACACTACTTCACGACACCATTAGATTATGTGTTCTGTGATTATTTTGATGTAAGAGACCCCTCAAAGGGAAAAATTCAAAATCAAGTATCCATAAGTCCTGAATTGTAAATGTTATATAATGTTTCCCCGATCCACCTGGTAAATTAATAATTAACTTAATAATGAATGATAGAGATACCTTAAGCCTATCAGAGCTGATCCAGACATATTTTATGGATCACTATCTGTTAAAATGAAATAATCAGATGATCGGTGGTTCGATCCCCGGCTCCTCCAGTGTCCTTGGGCAAGATACTGGACCCCAAACTGCTCCCTGTAAGTCGCTTTGGATAAAAGCGTCAGCTTGAATGACAAAATGTAAAATGTAAAAGTATTACAGCGCCGCTCTTCTTCACGATAATGAGCAACTTTCTGCACATGAGGAGTGTGGAGTGTTAAAAGACTGTGTGAATGTGAAAAAAATGATTTGGTCGCACCAGTGAGCGACTCCACGTGTGGACTGATTTATTTATTTTTTTAACGTTGACGATGATGGCTCAGTCTATCTCTCCTCTCTCTTTCTCTCTAATTAGCAAAGAGCAGGGCACAAAGCATTTAGTATAAGAGGTCATATCAGCTGTCACTAATTAATGCTAATTCTTAAAGTCACTTGATGACAAGCCAAAATTAAAGTTGTCGTTGGTAAGTACTCTCTAAAGCCGGAGACCATAAAGACTGTTTGTGAGTGAAGAACCTCCACTTTGTAGCACTGCTCTAAACTCTGTTGTAAAAATTGTTTTATAGATTCATAATTTAATGTTGTGTGCGCAATACCATTAAAACAGGACCTTCAGTATTTGGATCAAGTAGCTTAAGGTGTCAGATTTAGTAGCTACAGCTGTTATGTAGCCTGCCAGATACATATTTCATTAGCATTTAGGTAAATATAAATATCGGAGCAGCACTGTGTGAGCAGTTCAAGCTTTGACATCCCTGAATGATTGGTAGTGGGATTGGAGGTCACTTTTTCAAACTTGAAGTGTCTTGCCTGATGGACAAGGAGCGATTTCCAACTTATAACACACTTTTAACTTTTGCGTTCTTTGTACTTCAGAGCTGAAATAAAAGCAGTGTATTTGTCTATATTTGAGCAACTCTTTGGAGAATACCGCCGAGATGTTGATTATACTGCAGGAGTGCTTTGAAGCATTTTTATGGACATATTTTTGTACTCAGCTGTGAAAATGGTCTCCACTGGAAACCATTGTAACTGACATAAATTCAAGCTGACCACAGCTTCTGTATACTGTGAAGGAGTAAACTACAAAACTTTTTCCTCATAAAGACCTCATAAAACGAGGGTCTAAACTTCATGGAAAAGCATTACTTCCTGGAAAATAGTTCTCCTCATACTGCACTGATAGACATAAATAAAGTCAATAAAGCTATCACAACGCTTAAATTAAACTATGATTCCCTCCATGACTGCTATCCTATTGGTTTACACTCTTTTGTTTTAACAGGATCCTGTTTCACATTAAGAAAGCAAATAAGCAATTTTCTATTTAATGGGACCTTTCAATGTCACCATTCAAGAGTCAAAGATTTTGCTTGGAGCATCACTTTTGACACAAAACTTCTATAAATGTGGCTACTTCACACCTCTGATGGATGGATGAAAATGCAGAACATTTAACACTTAATTATGAGTCTAAAAATCCATTTTAAGTTCAAAACTGTGGTCATCATCTTCAGTCTGGGCCTGTCTGGATACGAATCAGCATTGCTGGCCTATTGCACTGTTTCTTCCAGCCTGGTTAAGTTTAGATGAAGACTTGCTGTGTATGTGCTTTAAATGTTGCTTTGCATCTCACTAGCAGAATCTACAAAAATCCCCAAGCCTTTCTCAGATTTATACAATAAGTTGTGATGTCAATAAGTTCCAACATATTCCCTCATCTCTGACATCTCAGAGTGTATAAAGAGATGCTGATATGATGAAGCTTAAAGAAACATAGAACCAATGAGAAACAGGTAATAATATCTGCACTTACTTTCACGGGAAAACCAAAAATCCCCATCCCGTTATCAGACTAATGACATTAACTAGGCACATTCATGCTCCCCAGAATCCTTTTCTCTATGGTGTACCACCATCAGATATCTTTCAAAGCCTGACACTGTGGGGTCTCCCCTTAGACAACATGGAGCCAACTGCACCCACTGAGACTTTTATTCTTGTTTTTCATTTGGCTCAGTGATTTCCCAAGTTTTCACAAGCACACCCCATCCCATCCATTTTAAACAGCTCGGAACCACACACGCACCGCATGCATATGCACATGCAAATCCCTTGTGACTATCATGGACACCAAGAAGCATGAAAGGATGCTGCATTAATCTGGCAACCAGTAAACGTTAATGTGTTGCAAATCCATAGCTGTCGACCTCACTGTAATTGAAACAGGAAGTGAGTGCTGACGTACCTCCCTCCTGTTTGAAAACACTTATAAGACCCCAGCAGTGATGAAACAATATTTTCAGCCCCCAAAGGCATGTGAAGTTCCATTTGCATGAAAATCATCCAGATTGGTCTGGCAAGGTGTTCACATGGCAACGGCGATACGCTCAGCGTAGCTGGAGTTTAAAGGTTGTCAGTGGCTGCGTCTTGCGGTGCGTTAAATTACCAGCGGTGTGCAGCCAAGATGGTGTGAGTGTTGTCTCGGTAACCAGCTTGTTGATGCTGACAGTTAATCTATGAAGTACTGTAACCGTGTCGTGGGAAATGTTCCCAGAGCAGCTTAATCCCAGCATGCTTTGCCTCTGTATATTTACTAGAAATCAGCTGCACTGATTTTTTTTTTTTTTAAATAGCCACAGAAATATTATCAAGGGTGTTCGTTTATGTTTATGCTTTTGAAGAACACACCAGAATAGAATACAGATTGCACTGCTTTCTCAGAAAGTACCTGTTATTTCCAAAATGTCCTACAGTTCTTCAAAATGATGATTCTTTGCTTGAATTATCAACCGAGCGTACGCTGTATGGGTGCAACAGTGGCACTAAAACTGCTTGCTTCTGACTGGAGTTCTGTTCCATAAAAGAATGGCTGCTATCATGGTAGGATATTACTTATTTAGAAGAAAGGGCAGCCAGAAAACATGAGGGTAAAGGCAGAAAACTTTAAATTTTGCTCTGTGTGTCCTTATGTGTGGTGATGCGTTGCATCGCTTCTTAGTAAAATCACTTATTATATATGTGTTAATAACTTGTTAGCTCTCAATGAGTTCAGGGTCAAGTAATCATTTCTCTACAGTAGGATTTATGGATAAAGTAATAAGTGACAACACACAATAGGCTCAAATGGCTAATTAAAAATGTCCAAAATTCCTCATTAGATGTTTTTTTCTTGTTGGTAATAAAGTTTCGGCTGCTGTATTAGAATACATAATGTCCAAAATGGTACCAAAATGTCATTAGCTGTAATTAGTTATAACAGAACAAATTCCAATTTCGATCTATGTTAGGTTATAAAGCCACCAGAGTGAAAGTGAATGCAATTACAGTGCGACTGTGATACCATCAAAACAAAGACAATGGCTCCAGGCAAGACAAAACGAGGCTAATTATATCAGGCTTTTGATGGAGATGGCGAGGTGCTGAAGGCTCATTCTTGCACCTTCCACGGTTTCGCAATAAATAGACAGAGTTTAATTGCTCCGTGCTGAGGTTACTGTGCCGGTTTCCAGTCATGAAGACGAGGATTTTAAAGATCAGCACGTCGTATTGTGGATGACATTTCTCTGTGTGTGATAATGAGACAAGACTTTAGAGGGAGCTTTGAGTGTATGATAATGCGCCGTTGTAACTATTTTCCAGACGGTCAGTTTTTAACTTGCATTGTTCATAAGACAGAAAATCTGAGGGTACTGCGAACATAAACAAAACAGCACAGTTCTGTTGTCTGACTCGTAAAAATAGAATAGAGGAATCGTTAAAAGGAGCCAGCAATCCAGCCTCCTTCTGTGCACTGAACTCTGTAGGGAGCTGCAATATGTGGTGTTATTATTAAAGCTGTAACTATTTACTCTGTGTGTGCATATATATGTGTGTGTGTGTGTGCGCTGCACACCAGGATAAGCTGGATGAGTCAGACGTGCAATTTCTGCAACCACATGTCTTACAGTGATTAGAACTAACTCTAGACAGCGCAATCTTAAAAATAATGTCCATTAACTGATCCTGAATGTCTGGAAAGTATGTGCTTAATCATAATGGACTTTACTTATAGAAAACCTTCCATGCAGAAAATTATGCTCTTATTTCAAACACAGAAGGAGAATAAAGTTAAAAGAAGAGGAGGACGAAGAGTCTACAGTCGCACTAGTAATGACCACACTTCTACATAGGTTGTGTCATAAAGTTCCTTCCTTTTCTATTGTTTTATTTATGACTAATTCTGCAGTTCTAGCATTTGCAAAGTAGCACAAAACACAAAGAGAAAATGTCATTAATTCTGCAGGTATTTGGTCATGAACCAAAGCGTTGGACAAGTTGAAAATTTGATGTGATGATGGTGCTAGAGGACAAGTCAGAGGATCACTTGAACTCACAAAAACCATTCAAGTCTGCACCAAATTGCAATTGTCATCCATCCTACAGTTGTTGCAACATTTTACTCTGAAACGTCAAATGTCATCCTGCTGGTGGGTTCGGACCCCAGCTGGCTGCTTTCTCTGTAGAGTTTGCGTGTTCTCCCAGTGTAGGTGTGAATGGTTGTTTGTCTCCCTGTGATGAACTGGCGACTTGTCCAGGGTGTACCCTGCCGCTCACTCAATGCCATCTGGGATAGGCTCCAGCCCCCCGCAACCCTGATAAGTATAAGCGGTTACAGAAAATGGATGGATGGATGGATGGAGTAGGTTGAAAGTGACACATTATGCCAATTTCCTCTGGCGTAACTGACGTTTTCACTTTCAAAGGTGCTTTAAAAACCTGAACAGATGGTACTAGAGGGAGAGAATTCCATAACTTGAGGCAGCTTCACTGTAGGGCTTCAATGCTATAAATAAATAGATCCTTTGCAGTAAATCCTCACTATTGATCCTGTTCCCAGGAGACCACAATGGTCTGGACCACTTATATGGATTATAGGTCTTGGGTGTGCCAGATGAGATCATGTTTGCCACAGCCAACTGAAAGCACTTGTGTCCTGCCATTGTTCACGTGCACTGCCTTTAATTTGACAGCAGGGGGCCAACAGAGACACATATGTCCCTTTAAAAAGATATCGCCCTCATGTACGATGAATAATTCAGATGGAATAATTCCACCGAGGTTCCTCTGAGGTGGGACCAGTGTCTCGCCTCCTTCAGCAGTAGGACAGCCAGGAAGCTTATACATAAAAGATGAAAGGTTTGATAGCCTCCATTGGATTCAGTGGCTGGGATGGTGTGTTGTAGACTTTAGAGTCGTGGCCTGGCTTGGCTGCTTGCAGCCTGTTAACTGCCCACAGCCTTTTGGGTCTGCCGGCATGGGGCTTTCTCTCTAATATCTGTGACATATGCAACCCAGCTCTGCTCTGCAGTCAGAGGGGGGGAGGTATAAATAGCAACAACACGGATGCAGGAAAAAATGAGACCTCACTGAAACCCCTCGGTTTCTGGCCAATTCACTCCAAGCCTGCAGGAATGGTGCAGAGCGTGGAATGAAAATAGAATAATTCTTTAGGTCACATTGTGCTGCTGCTCTATTTGTGTTTATCAAGATTTCTAAAGTGTGTCATCACCTATTTTTTCTTCCTAAACCACCTATTGTCTAATTTCACAGCAGCATCTGCAATTAGCAGCTAAATTCGGCTCTTTAATTTGCCTTTTTTTTATATATTGTTACATGCAGCTTAGTCTCATCTTCACCGTGAGGGAACAGACAGATCCGTTCGAGTGGAGCCAAACCTGCTGCCTGCCCAATCGCCTGACACAAACATGATAACATTTCACTGGAGCACATCAAAGATTGGCATATTTTGACTTTCTAAATCAGGAGTAACATGCACAGCGCTGATATGCTCAAAAGAAAGGAAACCTGTGGTGAGATGTGGAGCTATCGGCCTGTCTTGTTAACCTTCTACCCTCCGTGGTTACCCCGAGGGTAAATGTGCACTACTAAAAAGACATAAAGGCCAACAGTTTGGTTCAAGGCATTTGTCTTTTGATTAACTGTCAAGAAAAGTCTATCTGTGGAGAGACCGATATAACTAGCCATCAATTCAATCATGAACTCCATCGCTACAGAGTTGCAAAGTCGATGGATTAAATCCCAGTTGGTACCAAAATGGGCCACTGAGTGTTCATTGATTTATACACAGTAGCTCTGGGTTTACAAGAAATCTGTCAGCAGAAGATCTGATGGATGTTAAAACAGTACCAAATCTATTAAGAGAAAATGAAACGAAATGGAACTTTGACTCAGAAGATGCAACAAAATCATTAAGAGCCACAAGGCACAAAGCCTCTCTAACACATTTATCATTCGAATTCCAGGTTTGATTTTCTAGCAAAAAACAACAACATGTAAATTAAACAAAGGCCACAGGACAGTGATAGTCTGCTATTCATTGTGAATGGGACCTGGCTTTTTTGCAGCCTGGCACCACCTGCTGAGCTACATAAATTTAAAAAGGCACCCAGCAGCACCACGGAGAAGAGTTGAGAACATCTTAACTTTATGCAAATGTCTTCTGATGCAATGTGAGCAACAACCCTCAACAGTGAGTTGTGCTCTTTTGAATGCCAGCAGAAACAGTTGTTTACTAATCTACTCCATAAGAGGAGTTGGGATCACATCCAGTGGAGATAGAGGGCCACAATGCCAATCAGTCTTGCCAGCATTGTGGTATTAAAAGATTTTCAACAATGCATACATAACACAAGGTAAAAAAACAAAGCTATTTGAGCTGTGCTCGGGAAAACAGACTGCAGTGGGAAATCAACTACTTCCTCATGTGCTGTTCAAACTGAGTATGTAAATGATTTTGCTCAAAGGTCCAGTGTGTGAGATTTAGGGGGCTCTATATACAGAACAATACACATTACTGTATAATCACTATGTGTTTTTGATACCATGAATGAAACCTTTTATATCAACACAGTCCGCCATATTGAACCACCGTGTTACTACAGAACAGACAAAGACAGACAGGCCTTTGGCTTTTTTTCATGTGTTTTGTTCCCACTGTAGTTTTTCCTTCACACTAAGAAGAAGAGGGTGAAACAGGGAGGTTACAATCAATAACTACATACTTAGTCTTAAATCCTACAATACAACGTACCAGAACTATCGTTTTGTGTCAAGGTAGTGACAAAATAATACCTCGTGCTTGTATGTGTGAATGCAGAGTTACAGTAATGAGCCTGAAGCGGAGCTCTCCACTCCACTGTAGTGCTGATAACTATTTTTCACACGACAGCTCATTTTCTTTTTCTTCCACGTCTCCAAGGAACACATACGACACGTCAACCCTATCTTTTTATCTTTGTTTTTCCTTTGTATACTATCTACGCATGTCGAATACAGTATGGTTAATGTCAAAGAGGTATTGTGTTTATGGCAAAACATGGTTGCAGTTAAAAAATGTATGAACACTGACTGCTAAATGAAGCCTGATCTACTCACTTCAACTTCCCCACACTGTCAAAAGCCGTGTCACCGTCCAATGATCCTTTTGCCCACATTTGTCAAACCAGTCCATCAATCCCTTTCTTTAGATACCGCTGTAATCCTGCCATTCTGTCATTTAGACTCACTATTACGTGATCCACCACTGCCACACCGTCACAATGAATTTAACTGAACCATCAACCACCTGCTGGTTTTCTGCAACCACCGCCGGTATCCAGTGGGACCATGTCTTACATCTAAGTCCAGACTCACCACCACCTAGCTGTGGTAATGAATGGATCAATGGGGTAAGGGTGAGACATCTATCGATTTCCCCACATCTCTAAGTTCTTGGAGCTAGCTAGCTGACAGCGACAGCAACTGTTTTCTTTTTCTTTTCTTTTTACTGCCTGTTGGTTAAGTGTTGACATGTAGAATTTACAAGCCAATTGGTGTTGAATTATTAGATTTAAACCGTGGTAAAATAGCCCTATAACAGATAAAAGCCTGTTCCATACACACAGCATCTGGCGAGGTATCAGATCAGACTCCCTGGTGGTTGGGAGATGGAAATATACACCATTACAGATAATTAGGAGCTTTTTTATTCACTGTATTCTGGGACAGTAATCATTGTAATCAGCAGTAATCGCCATGCCCAGCCTCAATTCAGCCTTAAAAACTTCAGGGAATCATTTTTTTCCCATCTGCAATTAGAGACCAGCATTTCTACAGCTCTAAACACTTCTGTAGTCTAGACTGATGATGCAAGGGACTTTTATCTGCATGTGTCACCTAGAGACAGGTGACAAATTAAAGGAAAATATGTGAATAAATGAGTGGGGAAGCCAGTGCAGAGGCTTCCACTAAGGTACACTCCATGGTACAGTTAAGCAATTAACATTCAATCAAGATAAAAACGCTGAGCAGACCCAGTTCTGATTTTGTATCAAGAAGAAAAGATCTGAGTGAGTATGAAAGAGGATTCATTGTTGGGGTATGGGTGGCAGGAGCGTCAACTGGCTTGTGTTTCAACAGGAATAATGACTAGATGCATTCAGATCTACGGTAGACATCAGTGAACAGGGTCAGGAATTGTGGTCATAATCGTGATGACTAGGAATGTCATTGCCGGAAGTGATCAGATTCAGCCTGTCGACAATTACGTGGGATATTATAGTAGGGTTGCGGTACATAAACCCCTCATTACAAAGATGAATGCACATTTGAGAGTTCAGTGCTGCAAAAACCATCAGCACTGGTCTACAGAGATGTGGAAAAAATTGATCTGGTCAGATGAGTCATCCTTCGCCATATTCTTGGCAAGTGAGGGAATGCCTGTGTGGCGTACACTAAGAGAGTGGTAAAGACCTGAATGCCTCTATGAACAGATATCTGCATATGAATGAAAGATCTGCAGGCAAGGGACCAAGTTTTTGGCACCTGATGGATTCGGTTTTCTGTTTGTAGTCCGAGAAGTATTGGCCAGTCACGTTTGAGCGGGCTTTGGTAGCAACAGTCCATGTGGCAGAACGCATTGGCTGAAATGCAACCCCGGAGCACATCGGCTGTCGTCTGACAATGATGTAGCTCGATGTGGAGTTATCTGCATTCATATGCAGATATCAGTTTATAGAGATTAGCAGACATATCTCTGGATTTGGTTTAACTTGTTTCCTAAGATGGAAGGGCCACAGCAAGACAACACAAAGTTGAGTGATCACATGTACCCAACGATGGGACATTTCTATCCTGATGGGTGGTCTCTTCATAGATAACAATGCCCCAATCCATAAAGGGCACGAAGGGTCACTGAATGATAACAACTTGACTCTTATGCTATGGCCTTTGCAGTCACCAGATCTCAACCCAAATGTAGCACCGAAGTGTTAAAATGCACTCTCCACCATCATCAAAACACCCAATGAAGGAATATCTTTTTGAAGAATGGTGTTTCTCTCTCCAACAGACTTGCAGAATCAATGCAGAGGTGCATTGAAGCTGATCTGACGGCACACGGTGGCCCAACATCTTACTGAGACACTTTATTTTGGTTTTTCCTTTAATTTGTCATCCGTCTGTA
Source organism: Argyrosomus regius (assembly GCA_946959425.1). Lineage (NCBI taxonomy): Eukaryota > Metazoa > Chordata > Actinopteri > Sciaenidae > Argyrosomus > Argyrosomus regius. The sequence continues at coordinate 30,089,008 of OX336882.1, forward strand.
TGTTTTTATTTTTGTCAAAAAGGCTACAAAGTTCTGTCTTGGAACCTTTTCTGCTGTCAGGTGATTTGGAGTTTTGGTGTTGTCATCTATTTTTATTTCATGTTGAGATTTTCCTATTGTACCATTGCCAGATTGACTTTTGACAACCGTAAGAGAAGTGGCAAGAACCTGTCTCATCCTCTTGTGGGATTTATGTGTAAATGGAGAGACAGACACAGTAGTTATTGTACTGTTAGCTCGCTGAGAAGAAGCGAGAATTACCTCTTTCTCAAAACCCGGCACAGTTTTGAGTTTTATTTCCTGATCCTGTGAGTGTAGAAACTGGTGTCTGTGTTTCTTTTTCTTTTTGCATGAAGAGATTCAAACCATCAATTAATTAAAATAAAACTAAAAAGTGTTGTATGTGTGGCCAAAGAATTAGATAGGTACGACCCTTTGTGCTCCACTATTTTTGAAAAACTATTAAAAAACATAAACCAACCACACCCCTTCACTGGGTGACCAGTTCTTTCCTGCAGCTGTAAATACTGAATAGCAGGCCCAGACTTGCCATCAGGAGCACTGGGAATATCTCCAGTGGCCTAGCCAGCTGATTAACTACCAGAGCTTCATGATGATCAACAGAAGTCCGGTCAGAGCTGTGAGTATACGCCAGGTGCATGACAAGCACTCCCAAAGTGCACAAAATTATATAGTATTTATTAATATTCATACATGTGTCTCACATTTTTTGTGAGTATTAATTAATATGAAACATATGTTACCGGCAAAAACAAAAATCTCAACTAAGTGGCTACAGTATACATAAAATGTGCGGTGACTGGCCTCCACTAACATTAGATTCCAAGTTGCAGCTATTTATATTGTGTAATATTTGCTAAAAAAACTGGAGTGCCAAGCTGTTGAAATTCCTTTAAATTAAACTAACAACAAAACTATATAATTTGCGATACAGAATGAGCGTCCCAGACAAGTTTGGGAAGTTGGAAATCATTGAGAGATGGACACATAGCTTTCATGGGATCTGTAAAAGGAAAAATATAGAATACCACCGGTCTCATTAATCTTTAAGTATAACAAAATAAAGTAAATAATTGTAAACTCTTCTCAAAGGTGAGCTCAGTCTCTCATACAGTAGAAGACGCAGAAGATGCATTTTGGCCATTTAGAACACACTCTTTTCCAGACTTCGCCTCGGACACATAAAATAATGATTCTGTTTGTTTGACTGATGCTCCTGCACTTTGGGCTCAGATTATTTGGCCTCTTTATAGTTCTGATAGTTAACTAAAGTTAACTAAAAAAAATCTTATTACTATTTCATTTTATGTGACAAATGGAATTGACCTAGGTTCACTGGCATTCACACTTGTAGCAGTGTAGGTAATTGAAATTTCAAAGTGTTCACATTATGTTGTCTATATCCTGTACTTTTGGTCACAGTTTTAGAGGACATCGTGGTAAAACAGCTGCTGATTACTGTCGGTTTTCCACTGTTAATAAAGTCCTGGCTGTACTACTGTAGAGGCCCCTTGTTTGAGAAACATTCATTTTTTTCCTTTTCAACTGTGAGCAATTGTAGAAATTGAGCGATTTCCAAGACGCCAATTTTGCTGTTCATAACGCACCTATTTCAGCTTTCACAATATATATTTTTCCTTACAGAAAGTAGTGTTCAACAAAAGAAAAGGCAGCTGCAGCCACGTGTGAACTGATCCAGAAAAGATGCTCAGATAGGTGACCTCTGTGATGACCTCTGTATTACCACGCTGCTCTGTGTGGCGTAGCAGAAAATCTGAAATGCTCCTGAAGGTCCTGTCTTCAAATTTTGACTAAAATCTACAGTTTAACTTTACAATGACCAGTTTTGCAGTGCAAGTGTTTTGAACTTTCCTGATATCCATGCAGGTTACAGTTTCACTGATGCCAGCCCTATGGAACCACATCTTAGACATGGAAACTGATGCAACAGCTAGAAAACATGGTTTGTAATTGGGATAAATACTGACAACATTATATTTAACCAGGAGACAGACAGTGAAACCGGTACCAGATTAGATTCTGCATTTGTCACACATGTCACAGTAAGGCAAGCTTTAGCACAAGTCACAGTATTTATAAAAAGGTTGGAGTCAGCTTTCAGTAGTTTAGTAAATCCTGTTTAACTGATAGGCTTTTATATGTGTGTAGCTGGATTTGCTGACTTATTCATAAAAGATAGCGATAATCCGCTGACTCTGTTCGATATAAGTTGCTCTTCATCTAGATTTGGACACATTTTCACTTATTTTTTTGTCTGCAGATCAGTTCCACATTTTGTGAGAGAGAAATGCCAAAAAAAAAGAAGCTTATTGCAGTTTGGACAAAGCTCAAACCTCTGACACACCATCAAGCAATAAGCAATGCCTTTTTACAGTGCCAACACTGATGAAACTCTTTTCTGCATCATAGGCTTGGATAACTGTTGCTCACAGTAGAACGCACTGCAGGTATCCCACCCACATGGAAATGCAACCTCATTTAAGACAGAGTATCTATCTATGGAAACAACAATTTCACTCTTGTCAACTACAATTTTATTGTTAACATCTCAAATTCATTAGTGAATTTGGGAAATATGTTTATTCCCTATTAGGCCAAGAGATAATTAGCTCGATCGCTCTCTTTTCTGTGGATGTGGTTAACTTAGCTTAGCATAAAGATTGGAATCTGGAGAAGCAGTTGGCTCTATGTAAACATTAGGTTAGGCTCACTGATCAACACTTCATATGTTTGTTTCATCGGTACAGAAACAAGTTTCCAGGTACATTCCACACAAAACAGGAACTTCTTTTTACACTTCATTTGTTGTATGGAATAAATAAGGTTGTACGTGTTAATTGGTGAGCTCCTCGTGGCTCTTGCTTCATATTAACAGGCGAATAAACGTATCTGTCAAACAAAAATATTCCTTTGAATTTAATTTACAGTTCCCTCAGCTGTTTCTTTCAACTGATAAAGGGAGGACAATCAAAGAACCAGAGTTTCTCCAAAAGGTGTCATTAAAGTCGAGACTTGTTTATTATTGCTGCATTGCATTCTGGTCAATTTTCCATTGCTGGTGTTGTAATGATTTCTCTGCGTTTCCTTTCTTACAGTCTTTCTCCCCGTCTGGCTGTCAAACATCTGTGCAAACTGTCAGCACTAGAAAAAAAAAACATCAATCTGATTCTGACGGACTGACACGGAAACCTGACATGTTAATGTTTTGACATTTTAGGCGTTTTGCTCAGCAATTAAACTTGACATATATTGATGTACACTTTACATTTACATAACATTAGTTCAGTTATTCACATGCATAGCAGCAAGTATGCATTTAAAACATGTAACAATATAGACCAAGAAATGCAGTGTGCATCAGCTGTCTTTCCTTGTGGGACAGTGGCGAGGTGCTTCAGGGTGGATGTCTGCTTTAAAGTGGGCTGTTTGATTGGAATCGACAGGAGGGTCGATTAAACGTTAATTAAAGGACCACTTCAGTCCTAAAACCAGCCTGCAGTGTTGTTAGCCTACATGTTTCAAATAATTCGCCCAAAAGGCTGATAGGAGCCATGAGTATAGATCTCAGACATATCAGGATCAAGGCTGCATTTGTTGTTACCATTCAACTGTTTAACGTTAATGATTTTGAGTAAGAGACTCAATGTAGAAGAGAGGGATCTATACTGACTAGGCATGTTCACAGATAGCTGGGTCTCCTGCATGTTGAGCAAGTTTCTGTTTGTCGCAATGTTGTTTATATAATTTCAATAACCTATAAATTATAATCAACTTGGGGAAAAAAATTAAAATAATGGTCAGAATATTGAAACAAATAAAAGAGCAAACTCACAAGAAACTAAGATATGAAACACAACTTGAAATTACTTGAAAACTGTTAGTACTTGATAATGACATATGGCAGTTAGCTAAGATTTCAGGTAGGTAGGTTAGTAATCAAGTATATATGTCATGTCAGCTGGTCTAGCAGTCCTGAAGAAATAAAGAAAGACCTTTTCTTTTCTTTTCTTTTCTTTGTGCTTGACATTAAGGGAAAGGTCATGTTGCTACATAAATCAAAAGGCTTTCTCCTCTGTACACTGGTCATTAGAGGACATCTCAGACCCAGCTAGTCTGGCTCAACTCTAAATTTTCAGACTTGGTTGCTTAAAGTGGCGGCACGTGGTGCATTGGTTAGTACTGTTGCCACACAGCACGAAGGCTCCATGGAACCAGGAACCTTCTTGCTGTAAAGCTAACCACTACACCATGATGCCGCTACTACTCAAGTACTCTGTGCATAAATACGTAAAAGAAAACACCAGACCCGAAGAATCCAAGGACAGTCAGACTCTGTTCAAACAGACCAGATATAATTAGATGCCATTCAAAATTAGGTCAACCAGCACACATCCAAATAGAGATGAACACCAAAACTGGCAGCGGCATGATGTGGCACCAATTAATGAGCAATCACAGTTGAAAGGAGTCGCAATACATGTCATATTCCTCTACAATTCATATTTCACAATCCTGGTCTGGTGTCAAAAATACAGTTTTTATCCGGTGATGAATACGACGTACCTTGTGATCAGAGCTGGACACGACTCGCAAGTCTACTTGGATCAACTCGACTATTTGACATATTGACACAAAGTCTTGAAACTTGCTGCAATTCAAAAGGGGCCCTGCCTGACCAAATTACACTGAATACAATTTGGACAAGGTCCGACTAAGGTCCAGAGTCAGATCTCAGATATTAGACTATAAGTAGATCTGAAGACCACTAGTTAACCTTGTTGGTTCTTAGGCTAGATGCTTTGATGAAAAAATAAGCAAAGTCAGAGAATCTTTTCTCGTAAAACCGAGAATGTCTGCACCAAATTCCATGGTAATCCATCCTATAGTTTGCCAGGTATTCCATAAAATATCATACATGCATTTCCAAGAACTGAGCACCCTTTTAGCAGTCTGATGAGGAGAGTTTAGAGTGATTGAAGTGCCAGCATGTGTTTGAAGTCGAGATAGTTCTGTGACGGATCAACAAACTCAACATGTACCCACAGAGGGATACCAAAATACAAACTGATAATCACCATTAGAAGAATTTTAAATCTAAATCAACACTGGGACGGAGGGGGGTCTGAGTAATGAGGTTGACAATCTGGGTTCCAATGTAGGATGAGAAACTAGGTCAGCCCCCTCCTGGACAAACTAACTTTATTCAATAAATCACAGAAGTTTCCCCCACAATGTAAGGAATCCTGCTGAAGAAAAGTTCAAACTCTGACAAATATGCAAATATCTTAACAATTAGCTGAGCTTTGTTCCCCTCTATCAGCGCACAGCGGGGGGATTATTAGGATGTTTCTTTCTTTTCATCGCAGATTGGATACCATCCAGATAAGGACGTCTGAGTGGAGGCTGCAATCGTCTGCCTTTCCTACATCAAGTGCATCGCTGCATTATTCTGGTGAAAGCTTACGAGAGGAGATACTGAAATCTATTTTCTAATGTAAACCATCTGTTGTTTGTAAATCACTGCCTGACTGGAAAGACTGGTTCCAGTGTCCAGCCAAAGCACTGGCAGAGCCCCGTCTTTCTCACTCAGTGCTATCGACACTAATTGGAACACAACATTGCCCTTTTTTTTTCCTCCAGCCATTTTACCAGCATCACAATATGTTCCTCCACATTTTATGCAATCAAGCGGATGAAATATGGTATAGAGCTCAGCGCACGACATGATTGCATACACTATACATAAATCATCTTGAATAATCACTGACCCAATCAGCCACAGAGGCTCCAGCACAGCTTCTACTAGACGGGTAATCATGGACTTTTTCTGTCATTTATTAGACTTAACTTTTCCACTTTTTTTAAACCTTATAGTTGTTGTAACTTTGCCTGCAGATGCTCTGTGAAGCCATCTGGGTTACAGGGCCATGAAAGCAGCGCAAGGGTGTGCAAAGTGTTAAATAGGTCAAAACAGAAGCATCCTCTCCAGCACTCACAGGTCCAGTTTTTTCCCCCCAACTGGATTAGCCTCCCGTTTCCCACACTATCTGGCTGCAGCACCTCGACCCTTGGAGCTTGGAAAGTGTAGGGAGAGCAGCTTGGAGTAGGAGTGTGTGGGCATGTGTGTGTGTGTGTGTGTGTGTGTGTGTGTGTGTGTGTGTGTGTGATCAAGTAAAAAGTGAGGTTGTGTATCCTGTATGGCCTCCAGCCTTGAATCTTGGACAGCTTCACCTCAGCAGTGTCGGCCAAACTGCCCTGCCTTCATTCATACAGAGCCAGTGGCACACCGAGCCAAGCACTCTAGAAAATAAAACCACATGCACACACACACATACACACACAAACACACACAAACACACACACACACAACACTAGCACTCTGCCGATATGAGTCTCAACACCCAGTGCTGCTTATTTGGGATTCATGCTGCTGGTGTTTGTGCCAGTATCTTAGAATTTGAATATTTTCATGCCAGAAAAGTAAAAAAAGGACTCAGTGTTTCACCCCAATATTGTACTTTTGTGCATGGTGGTGTGCACTGGGGCATCATGATCATCTCCAATGAGAATTTAATGTGAATCTCTTACAGTAAATACTGACTTGCAGTTCACTGCTTGGATATGAACCTAAAAAATGTCACAAAATTAATAGAAAAAAGTTTGAAATGATGCATTTTTTTATTGCAGGTTCCACTTGACTGAAACTAAAAACAAGTCTCTCTTTCAGTCGCCCGGGTATCTTTGTCTTTGTACTTCTACCCTCAGCCTCTGCTTTAAGCTGAGGGCACTAAAGGAAGAAGGTACAAGTTGAACCCACATATTGTTGGGTCCTGTTTTTTTCCAGACTGCAGAGAAAGAAGTGAGCAAAGTTATCCTATGACACTTGCAACACACCTCGAACCCTCTCCAAAGGGTTAATATTACAGCAGCAGTCCATCAGCTTTATCTCTCTATCAGGACTTCCACGTTTATCTTTGATTATGGGTCCTCACACCTGATATCCATTAACCACCAGTTGTCGGGGTTTACACAGCACCTGATATCATTGGAAACAGTCGAAGTGTTGTAGAGAAATCAGACAGAGCGCTCGAGTGTGTCCAGGAAAGAGCCTGAGCATCTGCTGCCTGGGACAAATTAAATGTGGAGTAATTATGAGAGGAGGCTCCCCGGAGTGTTCTGCCTCAGCATCCCAGCTAATACTGTGACACGGAAAGGTGTGGCGGTGCGTGGCTTTGCTCACACTAACTAATGAAACAAAGAGCGTGCGCGCGTGTGTGTGTGTGTGCGTCTCTGTGTGTGTGCGCGCAGCCATGACACAGAAGACAAAGACATTTCTGAACTTGAGCAGCGCGACTAATGTGAGGAGAAGAAAAAAAAAAGAATTGCCAGCGTGCTGTGTGTGTCATTACCTCGAAAAAGAAAGGCTTTGCTGATGTTGTGAAGCCCCGCCACTTGGGTAATTCCATAGGTGGCATTTGCCAGGTCAAGTTCATTGATGATATCAATCTGGTAGTCTTGATCTGATCCGAAAGCCAAAGCTGAGGGAGAGAAATGAAGGTTAGATGGTGTGTGTGTGTGTGAAGCGGTGGGTTCACAGCCTGCTGAGAGGATTTATTTTAAAACTCATATTCATTTTTAAAAACAGACATGCTCACTGCTTATGTGCATTCCACTACTTAAAAAATGGCTGGCTGTGGGGGGGAAAAGTCACGCAGTTTTAATATAAACGCGAACGCTGCCCACTAAAATGCACCGTTATCTGCCCGCAGCCAACACCTGTGTTCTCCACGGGCTGCAAGGCGCACGGTGCGCACACGTTAAAGCAAAAGGTGTCATCTCTTTTACGCTGATCTGCATCCTGGTTATTTTCAAATATGAACTCTACAAAACTGAAGCTGATTAAAGAATAACACGCTGCAGTCCAGAGACATTATCAAAAAAAGAGAGAGACATATCTGACATTCTTGCGCGCAAGGTGCAAATAGTGGAGCGTAAAAAGAGGCTAAGAAGCGTGTGTCACTCGCAACTAAATTCCTCATTGCCACAACAGTGTGTGAGTGTCCTACTTACCTGGTTTGGTAAAAAAGAAAAGGGAAAACAAAGCCACGTAAATATCCATTTGTGATGGAGTTTCGCTGTACAGAGTCCTCAGTCGTGCGCTCTGCTGCTATCCACACCAACCCGCTCAGGTCCGTCTGGCGCTGTGTGCGCTGCTCTCACTTCGCCAGGATGTGAAGGAACAGAGGAACGGTCCACAAACACAGGAGCAGGGGTTTTCTCACTGCGAAATCTGATCAGTTTATAAGGTTTTAACGCGTCCGAGCAGTCGGTGCGTGGCATCGAGGGCGATATGCGTGCGCGTTTATTCGGGATATCTTTTAAACCGGACTGCAGGCGGAGATTTGGAGAATATTCGCGACCATTTATCTGTAAAGTTCCCCCCGTTCAGAGCACAGAAACTTCCAATTTTGGAGGTGAGAAAAAGGCTTTTCAAAGGAAAGTCGGTGAGTGGAGGATATGGGAACTCTCTGCAATAGATAGGTAGGCTGCTCTCATTTGTCACAGCAGAGATTATTCAAAGAATTTCCAGTCTCACGGGACAAATTAACAACGCTGAGGACGACAAAGAACAGGTTTTATGAACTGTGTGAAAACACTGCACCTTGCACAAGTTTGCTTTGTGTGAGGAATTTGTCTAATAGCACAGAGACATGGGACAGGGAATCCTGCATCTCGTCTATGCTTCATACAGCATCTCCCCCCCATCACTTCCTCCAGCTCCTAAATCGACTTCTCCTCCTTCCACCTCCTCCTTGCCTCAGAGAATCCCTGGGATTTATAAGCACTGCTGCCCCAGTCCTCTTTCCTCTGGGGCCTGTCCTTATTGAGAACCATTAATCATACCCTTCTCCTGCCTGCCTCTAATTTGTGTACATTGTCAGGTTGTCTGGGTTACCTGCATCAACACAAACTGGTAAAAGAGAGAGAGAATGTCTGCTTAGAGATTATGGCAGTTACACAGTATGCACCGCCTGCTCCTCTCCGCGCAAGTGTGTTCTACACCAGGGATGGTGTAATGTCTGCTTTGGGATGCAGGTCACTGTTCCACACTCTCAAATTAGACTGTAAACAATAGCAGCATTTGGCAAGCCTGTCCACTGATCCAGAACCGAAAAAATCTTGAAGGGGGGAAAAAAAAAAATCACGTTATTTGAAATTACAGGTTGCAGAGCAGTGAGGGGGAAAGGGAGGAAAGTAGAATTTAAACTGTTTTTTGGGCAGGCGCTGAGCTTTGCAGGTAACATACAGGATAAAGGACAGAAGGTGGAAAGACCCGTGTTTTTAAAATCTCAGTTTTCTGGTTCTTGTGCACTTTCTATCTCATCATAAACACGAAGATCATTGATGGAATGAGCCACTGAAGCCGAGCATGTACTTAAAGGCTCCTGTTAGTACCCACAGCCAGCCAAGGAAAACAAAGAAACTGTGCTGTCTGTTCATATGCTGGTAATGCTGTTCAAAAGCATAGACAGTATAAAACATGGACGTCATATCCTTCACTCACCCACACTTTTCTGATGAGCCGTTGTGAGTGTGTTCCTTCTGAGCACCGCCATCTTGGCAGTCCTGCCTCCACCAGCTCACGGCTAATCCAAAAACGGGCTCCAAAGATGTGAGGCATGGGTGGACCTGAGGTGGGCTGAATGAAGCCCGGTTGCTAAAACAAGCCGGTGATGGCACCCACCTGTCAATCAAAGCAACCACACTCTAAATTATGCAAGTGTTATAATATATTAATATAATTTGAATGGTTGGGTTATATAGAAATTCAGTCTCAGTACAGGAAATTAGCTATAGAGACCAAAACTATTTGGTTTGTACCAGGCTGAAAATATGTTTATTTCTGCTGTGAAGTTGCACATTTTAATATGGAGGCTGCTGCTAAAAGACACCTTAACATCTAAAACTGGGCTAAATTTGGGTGAAGTGTAAAAGTGTTTTAAACGTCTGTATAACTTGTTTGGACAGCATTTCCATTAACATGTAGTTAAGACCTGCTTTGTAATTAATGCTGTTGAAACAATGCATGTTTGTAACCTGGACATCTGAAAAACATTCACTTTGCAGCAAAAGTTCCACAGTTGCAAACAAGACACCCAGACCGAGTATACTAATGAAACTCAGTCAGACAGACTTACTCTTTCTGACTCTCTATTTATGCTTTTTTCTTTCCTGCCTCAGACTCATTCAGGTGTTTCCCTATTCTCTTGAACCCATCTGATTTTGCCATGACCTCTGTGCAGACATCTTGTTGCTGTCAGAATTTAAAAATGTTCCTTTCTGTGTCTCTGTCACTTGTCATTTCATTGTCCATTTGATGTGACCGACCTCCACTTCTAGTTTGAGAATATTCTCTCCTGAAAGACACTAACAATAGTCATTTGTTCAACGGGTTTAAAGGGTAACCTTTTCTTATGTTTGTCTGTCAAAGTGACTAATGGACAATTTGGTCCGGGAGAGTGGTGTTTTTGTGGGAAAATAAGGTAACCTGCACCTTATATTTCTACCAAAGTTAGCCTTTATGACATCTTTTCAGGTTTCAGGATCTTGTGGCCAGTTCAAATAATCATATCTTTCTCTCAGAAGTAAAGGCAGAAGTAGCATGATGTCACTCCATGGAATAGAATAGATACTTTGTTGATCCCTTGAGGGAAAATTCGTATTTTTTTACATGCATTTTACCTGAAATACAACCACACATACAAAGAGCTCATAGGCATGCAAATGTTGAGAGATGGTGAAGTGATGGGCATCCACACATAGTGGCACCTTGGGAGCAGTTAGTGGTTCGGTACCTTGCTCAAGGGGCACCTCTGCAGTGCCCATGGGGGTTAAATGGCACCTCTCCAGCGACCAGTCCACCCTCCATACTTGAATCAGCCACCATCCGGGTCCCAAGCCAGATCTCTACAGACTGAGCTACTGCCGACCTCAATTGTTTGACTTTGATTGTTTTCTTGCTGATGAGAAAACTGTCACATTGGTAATGTTGGAACGCAATTACAGATGTCATCAGAGACAGACTCAGAGTACTTTACAGCACTGTGTCCATGCAGTTAACTCAGGCATCCTGGTCCATCCATCCGACCATCCAACAACGACTCATGGGACATTCCTATGTGGTCCTAATGACATGACAACCCAATAAAAAAAGATGATTTCCCAGTAGGCTCTATTCAGCAAAGACTCTTTAATTTAATGTCAATGAAGATGGTGGAATATCTCTGGGAAAAACTATGTACCATCCCTCCAGTAGAGTTCCAGAGAGACTATGACAAAAAGCACTAAAGCTTTGACCTGCAAATCAACAAAGCGGTTTACATTGTTGACACATGCTTTTCTGAATCACAGCGGTACCAAACCTGAAGCGAACAAACAGTGAGAAAGAAAGAGACACACCGAGAGAGAGCGTCAGAGAAAGCTGGCTGACTGGCAGCGATGTAAATTGCAGGATTGCAGTGCTGCCTAGATGTTTTCGATCTGCACTTGTCAACGCGTTACAATGCCCCGGCAATCGTCCCGCAGTCAGACACTGTGAGGACACCAGAGGAGGTGCAACCAGCGGACACTTCCTTAACAGGAAACAAGCGAGCGAGACACCCACTTGTGTACACAAACAGAAGTGACCTCAAAAACAGCAATCGGAAATCTCATTCGCTATGGGTCTGAGCTGTCTGGCGGAGATGGAGGGCAAAGTTTTGTTTTTCTCTGAGCAGAACAGGAGTCACATTAAACCCACAAGAAGCGAGACGGTGCTCAGTCAGTGACGAGATAAATGACATTCAGCAGTGCTTCTATTTTACATAATGGATCCCTTTGTGATCTGTCATATTCATTCCTACTTTAGAGATACCTGTTTGTTATTATACTAAAGGTACAGGTAAGAAGCCTTAATGGGCTATGAAATTTCTCGGAATCAAGAGCAGCAATGAGAGATGTCGCAGTGACATTTATCGTCAGACCCGATGACCTGGCTTCAGTTCCTTACCTCCTCACCTGTTTGAAAGTAATATCAGCTGCAATGCAAATGTATTTTGTAAGAACTACTGAAAGAACACATTGTACACCCAGATATCATCAGATGTGATGATAATAGTGCCATTCCTTCTCATATAAGTGTATAAAATTACTCAGAATATTCTCTCAGTATGTTCTCTTCTAAAATACGCAGATCCCGTAACATCTGCAAAGACTGTTGACTGGAGTGTTTTTACACATCTGCTGTCTGCTGCGTCTTATAGACTAAAAGTTATAATCCGGAGCTTTTCTCTTTCTTTTTGCATAAAGCCTCTAACTTCACATGTAGTAGCAATGAAATAAAAAACACACATCACACAAGACAATATCACATGCACCGTAGTTTGTCTGATTTTCTGTAATTATGATAGTGTATGTGTTGTGATGAACATGTACGTTTTCAGGGTTTTTTTTTAGAGCAGCATTTGATCAAATTAAAATATTTTACATGTGTTGTGCAACATTTTATCAAAATGTTCTTCAAACTCAGATATATGAATACATCCCTGATATATTTGGTATCTTTAAGAACTTGACCACACCCAGCAGCCTGCTGAGGTGAAAAACCCTTGAAACTTTTAACCATAGAGGGCAGTGAAACACAGCTTTTTGGCCTGGTTTTTAGGTTATTATTTGAGGAGTAGTAAAATATTTTTTGATGAGTGGTACAGTGTTAGGTCTGGCAATGTTAAAGACTGTGTAAAGGCAATTCTGAGATTTCTTTCAAAATACATTAAAGATGTTGTAAAATAGTTGCTGAAAACATATGACTTTGAACGATATGTTACTGAAATGTGGAGTTAGAGGTTCAAACAGTTTTTCACCAGTTTTCAGTCCAGGATTTTGTGGGCGGTCCTTAAAGGGTGGCTTGATGACACGCTGAGGCCACCCTGAGCAGAGAGATAGAGATGAATTCATCTCAGCTCAGAGTGTTTCAAAGTTAGTCATGTCATTTTCTGAACTCATCTGACACGTTTCAGTCGCTTCAAAATGGCTGCTTGACTGCTCCCATGAGTGGGCGTGGCTTCAGCTCATTCAGCTGACACGCCCCCACAGTCCTGGAGCTGAGAATTCATTTTTACCTGATTTAAACACCCAATTTCATAAACTTGTCGATATTTTTAATCATTCAAATTTGGCTGGGTGGTTAATAACACTTTCTTCTTTGGTCTGACAAACTATGAACACATATTTATTCTGACTTTACACAGACAGACGAGGTCCTATAAATACTACAGATGTACAGCTGTAGTGTCTATGGAATAATTTGCCTGAAGAACTCTAAATTTTGTATCTTCTTCAAGGTCTCAACTTGAAACTCACTAATATCATCTGGACATATTTATTTTTGGTTAATTTTATTCATCCCGATAAAACATACTGTATATGCAGCACACAATCTGGGATTTAATGAGAGGACGTAATAAAATACAATTAGCAAAGAAGCTCTTAATGGACTGACTGGGGAATCAGGCTGCATCTCTCGGTAAATGTTAGCCTGCGGTCATGAATGACTGTCTGATTTGGTTTACTGGCAGATGTCTATAAAATAATCATATAACAAGGAATTTCAATCACAGTCCAGGCCCACAATTTAACTGTCATTCTAAATCAGCTCACAAGGTATATTTAAGTCCTGGTAACCACGGCAACAGTGCTTCTGCTTTGTGTTATGTTACTTATTAATGTTCAGTGGTGAGAGGGACCACACCTAATTTTTTTGCAAGTGCTAAGTGACCATAATATAAGTATATAAGTATAATGCATTTTGATATGTCCTGATACAGCGAATAACAAACTTGTGGAGGAAACTCAACACTGCTGTGCATCAGGAACATGCCACCAGAATAATTACAGATATGTATATTCAATGTTTTGATCATGATGGATTCATAATTACAGAACATAGAATAGGAACAGGGAATCATCAGACATAATTATTAGCAAATGTATTTATATTTAAAGAATGTATCTCTTTGAGTTTAGTGATGTATCATTAAAATTCAAGGTTAATTAATGAATTTCTAATAGCTAAAAATCTGATAATTAAAAAAACGCTGAGAGCTGTAAAATCTGTCACTGTTAATTATTCTGTTAGTCACCGCTTTGTGAGGTTAGTATATCATGACAGCTTGTGGTTTAATGGACTCTGTGACGAGAACTTTGTGACTCACTTCAGCTGCTGAAACGAGAAAGTAACTAAGTGACTGTAGTTACAGAGTTTGTACAGCTCAGACTGATCAAAAAGCTTCTGCGTCTCACGTTCTGACTGTGTCCATTTTCAACAGATGAAATCTACTTGCGCACGATAACAAGGGCAGACATGAAAGTGATGTATACTCTGTATAATGACGGCCTAAGCTTATGATGAACAGCAGTTTCTTGAATGAGGGTCTAACTATTACAGCCCAGGGAATGGAGACATGCAGCAGAGTCCTGCTGTGTCTGCTGAAAGCCTGTCATTACCCATTACTCACAGTGTTAAAACACTCACCAACCATAATGTCCAAATTTGTAGTTCTCCAGCAGTCTGGTGGATGTGGCCCAGTCTGTGCCCCGGCTTGGAGGTCTCACTTCTTTCTTAATCGCTGCTTTCATCTGGTAAGAAATGAGGTTCAGTAATGCAGCTGCTCAGCCCGATATATGCAGCTTAATATTCACCCTGACCCTTTAATAAAATCCCTTTTTTATACTTGTGCAGTTATACAGTGGGGAAAAAAGCAAAGATATAAATCAGTGACACAGGGCATGATACAGGTAGAAATGCACTTAATGTTTATTTTCCACTGGACATCAGACAATAGCATCCATCCATGCATCCAACTATCTATTTTATTCTGCTTATCTGGGATCAGGTTGTGGTGGCAGCAGGTTAAGCAGGGTATTCCAGACGTCCCCTCTCACCCAGCAACGATAATGGCATAGCAGGACAAAGTGAAGAGTGGAAACCATAGAAGCTAGGGAGAAACTACAACCCCATTTTCCAAAAAAAAGTTTGCATGTTATGTAAAATGTACATAGGAACAAAATGTGATGGTGTGCAAAACATTATTAAAAATGATATGCCCATTTTGCCTTGGATTCCAGTAACACATTCTAAAAGGAAGCCCTAAGCGGTCATGCATTGATGCATTTTATTACCTCCGGTTTCTCGTGATAACAAGTTTATTTCATTTGTTTTCTTCGAGATCTCAAGTTATTATCTTGAAATAACGGGATAATTGACTCGAGATCTCAAAATAACGAAACCTTGTTTTCTCAAGATAACAACAAAATTAATACGAGATCTCAAGAAAACGGATAGTCTAGTATATGAAATCATTGCAGTAAGCAACAGTCAGTGTAGCAATGTAAGAGGTGCAGGAGTATATCGATCCGTGTGTCACATACTTCAGGTCAGTATGGCATGAAGTCACACATTTGATTAATTATCTTGAGATCTTGAATTATTATCTCATCATTGTCTCGTTTTGTTATCTTGAGACCTCGGGAAAATTATCCCGTTATCTTGGGATAACAACATGTGTTAGTTCGATATAATGGCACGAATAACTTGAGATCTCACGAGACAACGGAGGAAATAAAATGTATGAATGCATGGCCGCTTAGGGCTTCATAGGCATCACTGCATGGGCTGAAGAACACGTTGTCTGTGCACACAGCTCGTCGCCGCATTCACAGATTCAAGTTGAAACTCTACAAACCATGCAAAGAGGAAACTGTATATAAACCAGTTTCAGAAACGCTGCCGCCTTCTGTGCGCCTGAGCTCATTTAAGATGGACTGAGGCGAAGTGGAAAACTGTCCTGTGGTCTGACGAGTCAAAATTTGAAATTCTGTTTGGAAATCATGGACGCCGTGTCCTCCCGGTCACAGAGGAGAGGGACCATCCAGCTTGTTATCAGTGCACAGTTTAAAAGCCAGCATTGGTGATGGTATGGGGGTGTACTTGTGCACATGGCATGATGGGTAACCTTCACATTTGTGAAGGCCCCATTAATGCAGAATGATTGACAGGTTTTGGATCAACATGCAAAGACGACAAAGACTTTTTCAGGGACGGCCTTGCTTATTTTTGCAGCACAATGCCAAACCATATTCTGCACGTATTCCAATGGCATGGCTCTATGGTAAAAGAGTCCGGGTGCTCAACCGGCCTGCCTGCAGTCCCGACTTGTCACCTATTGAAAATGTTCAAAGCCCCAGAATTGTTGAGCAGCTGAACATCAAGCAAGAATGAAAAAACGAAAAACATTCTACATTCAAGATTACAGCAAAGTCTCCTCAGTTCCCAGACGCTTACAGGGAGTTGTTAAAAGAAGAGCTGATGCAACAGAGTGGTAAACATGACACTGTCCCAGCTTCTTTGAAAGGTGTCACTGGCATCAAATCCAAAATGGCTATATAACTTTCCAAAAAAAATAAAATTTCTCAGTTTCAATATTTGGTAAGTTTTTCTTTGTGTTACTTCCAATGAAATATGGATTTTCAATGTTTTCCACATCATCACATTTTGTTACAATTTTATAAAATGTGCCAACTTTTTTCCAAACAAGGTCATACGTGAACACATAAAAGAGCTCGGCAACTCAGTAAACAAAAGTCTCAGACACCCTTGGTGATGCTCAAACCTCACTGTGGCGTGGTGCTCGCTGTGAGCAGCGGCGTTTCATCCACATCCAAACTCAGTTTTTTTGGTGATGGAAAATGTTGTCTCGGTCTAGATTGTAAGCCAAAATGAAGAGAAAATATGTGTTTTCAAGGTTATCCACACAAGTGTGGATCTGGTTTAAGCTGGATCATAGTTGAGGTGTGACTCTCTGCACAGGCTGAGGGTTTTATCCTTAGAAGAACGAAGGAATGAGGTTGGCAGTTCACAACATGGCTTTGTATGCTTTCCTTCTGAAGTGGTTGAAACTGCAGGGTGCAGCTGAAGCTTCAGTAAACAGGGCGTAGCTGTTCCATTCAGCTGGGCTGGAGTGTTTTAGGTCCAGTGTGGCTTTAATAGGTCGAGTGGAAGGGGTGGAAACTGTGAGAGGGTTATGAGTCTGCACTATCAGAGGCTTATAAAGCCAGGGGCAGCTCCAAAGGGACACCTTAATGGCACTCAGGGGAATCAATGCTCTAACTTTATTTTGTCAGCCACAGTTGGAGTTTCGTTGACTGTCACTTCTCCAGCAACATGATTAATGTGTTCCTCAGAGGTACTTGCAAAAAAAAAAAAAAAAAGAGCTTCACCAATGTGAAAGTGTGACGCCACAAACCACAAAGTGGTGTACGCTATTCAACAGCAACTGAGCTGCAACTGTTGCACAAAAGATCATTTATTTTAGACCCGTGTGTATTTTTGCTGTACGGCAATTTAAAAAAAATGGTTCTCCTCATTCAATAACAGCAGATGAAATAGTGAGTTCTTTTTTTCCCCCCTTTCATTAACCTGCTGTGAGAGGAGACTAAGTTATGGATTAAATGGGCACCACCAGTGCAGATCTATGTATTGTTCACAAAAACTGTGGCCGGGAGGCAATTATCAGGTCGCAGAGAAAACTCTCAGCTCTGGACTTGATGGGCATGAATTGTCCCTGCAAGTTTGGTGGTTTGATTCCTTTGACAAATATAGCAGCACTTATCCCAAGCATGACCCACTTTTGCTCTCAACTTTCTTCAGGCAGAGGTAAACACGCTTGCTTGAATGAAAAAAAAAAAAAACAGCATCTCTCTCGCAGAAGGCAGCAGTGTGATTGGAATGACAACTTGCTGCTCTATCACTGAGATCAGATTTCTCAAACTGCAGACAAAAGCTTTCTAATATGAAAAAAAGACCTGCAACAAACAGATAATAGAACAATGATGCTCATACAGTATTAACGACTAGTGATTAAGGGATCCCTACTGGTAAAACCGCATAATTATGCTTTCTGAAGTGTGGAACCGTGCAACATTTTTGCAAGTTTTAGCTCCTTAATTTACAAGTCTGGGGATATTCATTTTTTCCCATGAACAACACTGAATTGATTCGACTAACAAGCATTGCCTATAGGCAAAGCCTGACATAGCTTATTTCCCTTGTGCCGTAGAGAAAACTTATGCTGACTGATTCAATGTGCAAACATGCTGACAATGAACAATACTAACATGCTAACGTTAACCATGCTCACCTTTGTAATTTAGCATGTTAGCATACTAAAATGTGTTAATTAGCACAACAGAAAGTGCAGCTGCAGGCTGAAGTAAAAGTCAGTGTTGCAGTTCTTTGGTCATTAAACAAAATGGGCTATTGGACAAATCCAAATTTAGATGATGAAGTCAGGGGATCCAGCAAAGGTATTACAGTTCATCTGAGGTGGAATATGAATGTCTGTACCAAAATCCATCAACACATTTCACAAAGAACCTCATGGTGGCATTTAAGATAATAACACGGGATCACCAATGTCTTCAGGATTCATCCCCTCTGCAAATTTCTGTACCAAATTTAATGGCATGTCACTAAAATCCAAAAAGGTCAACCTGATGCGAGAGGGAAAAAAGACTGCCATTAGTCATTAGGATTCCTCTGGGAACCACGAATGTCACAGAAGTCTATCCAATTGTTGTTGAGCTGTTTCTGCCTGATCAGAATCAGAATCAGGTTTAATGCAAAGTAATTTGTCTCGGTGCGTAAAAAACTATAAGGAAGTCATTTTTAGATAAAAAAAGAATAGTACACTTTTGTGCTGGACAGCAGTGGTGGAGCCACCGACATTGCCATCTATAGAACCGTGCTGCTAGCTTAGTAAAACATATCACTGAGCCATGTCGTTACACTGGTGACATGTTCCATCATCACCATGAACACAGCCAGTGTAGTTTGATCCCAATCAATCCCCTATACACCATCATGCAGCTGGAAGCACTCACGAGAGCTCCAAATGTATGTTTATTTGTGAATTTGAAAAAAGATGTTTAGTACATTACTAGGCCATCTTTAAAATTTAAACTACACATCTGTCTGCAATAGGAGCCAATGGAGCTGAGTGCCACAGTTGGGAATTTGGAAAGTTTTGAGAGAGATGTGTAGATATAGAAGATAACTCTAAGCCCTGTAACACTTTTGCTGACCTTGCACGCTATACAATTTTAGATTTTTGGACGTATTGTTCCTGCATTCATTATTGCACAATTGTGTCACTCCATGCCGTGATGATGTAACAAAAATCAATGCAAACGTAATGGACTGTGATGGATTATACACCTCAAGCAAGTTTCAACAATCTGCTAATTCATTTTAATTTTTTATTTTAACTTGATATTGTACAGAAATGAATGGAAAACAACAGCAGAAAACTGTTTCGCTCTGCTTCCCTGCTTATTAAGTCTGGGATTAGTCGTGATTTCCCATGTTTGTGTTCCCCCAAAATTAATCAACATCCCAGTGACATGTGAACCTGTTATATTCAGCTGCTGGATTTAGTTGGAAACTGTGATAGAAATAGAAACCGACTCAAAGCGAGTGTTGCCCTGACTCTGAACATTGCAAGTCCATTGCATTCTGGTCTATTTCCTGTAGCCACTGTAGGTAGAAATTGTTCTCTGTGGCTCTCCTGTGATAGATTTCTCTCTGTATGGGTGTTGAACATTGTGTAAAACAGTGGTTCTTAAATTCAGAGTACTGGCACCAAAACCTGATGTTTACTAGTGATGTGTAGACCTTTGAGAATGACATTGCATGACGAAAAAACACAACACCAAACCTATTTTGGTGCATGATAAATTGCCATTTTTAAGCATGAAAGTGTTTCAAGATTTTCCTATATTTTTTCTTCTTTTACCCCTTTTTCGTACAAGCAGAAGTTTGCCTCTGAGCTCACTGTGTCATGTCATGTACAGGCGTAATCTCCGGGGGGAAAGAAATAGTTTTGGTACAACCAAACATTTTAAAAGGAGGCTGATTTTATTGCTTCAACTCTGAACTGTTGTTTTGATTGTTGGTTTTCTGGCCGGCACATACTGTATTTACTTTACTTTCTGCTCTCATTAAAGTTGAAAGCTTTTCATTTCCTCTTTAAACAAGATGAAGACACACAGGCATTTAGTGTACTGTGCTTTAAATGCTTTCCTTGAAGTCAGTGTACAGAACATGACTGTACAATCTGCACAAATCCCTAATAATAGCCAGGAAAAAGGAGATGTAATTGGGCAGAATTACATTTTTCTCCACATTTTCTAATACAAAAGATATAAACAAAACAAAAAAACATTAAAAGAATAGTTGGACATTTCAGAAGAGACCCTTATTGCAGATTTAGATGAGAAGGTGTCGACACAGTAAATATAAAGCTACAGCCAGCAGCCGGTTAGCTTCATCGGTTTTTGTAAGGATTACACAAATGAGATATAACATGTTAATTACTGAGCTTTAGCTGCTAGGCAGATTTTGTTATTGCCTGTCAGAGCCAGGCTAGCTGTTTACACCTGTTTCAGTCTTTGTGTTAATCTAACCAGCTGCTGGCTGTAGCTAAATTTCCTCATTTAACTCTCTGTAAGAAAGCGAACAGGGCACATTTCCCAACATATCCAACATATTCCTTAAAGGTTTAAAAGGTTTGAAATGCTTTGCAACCACCTGAAGTCCCAAGTGAATATGTTGCAGCCAGAAATATCTACAGTTTTATCCCATATTACAGCTTAAGTAACATAACTCTGATTCTGCCATGTGACCATTATATACACCCAAGGCTCCACACCATTTGAAGGACCAGTGTGTAGGTGCGACGTGGCCACTGGTGCTGACCGTGGCTGTTCTAGAAAATGTTTGGTCCGCTCGCACCCTGTACAGACTTCCAATCAAATTAACTAGGTCGTTTTCTTAATCATGTTTGAAGCACATAAACCAAGGGGAAATGACTGAGCAAGTTAACAAAGTCAGGTGGGGTAGAGGCTCCTCTTCTGATATGCTCCTGGTGGGGTATAGGGTATGAAGCAAAGTGGAGAATGGGGTTTAGGCATTACACTTGCATGACACCCATAGTCAGTTTTAAGTCGTCAAAAAACAAAAAGATTAATATTTATAACTTCTCAAATCATTACTGCAGCCATCACCCACTACTCTTCTGTCCAATTATATGTTTGGTTTGTTCCAATTTTTTTTTTACATTGCTTCCATGTGTTGCAGTGATGCCTGTCACTCATGACTAATATAAGCAAACGTAGTTTCCATCTTTATACAGTCCACCTCACAGACAGAGATATATTGGTGGAGTCAATGTGTCAGAGAGATAGGTCCTGGAACGTGCACTACATTTTGTCTGTACCTTGATTGCATCCCCCTTTTTTGTAAGTCACTTTGGGTAAAAGCATCAGCTAAATGACTAAATGTAATTGCAATGTAAATGTCGATTGTGCCAATGAGTGAGGTAGCATTTACACCAAACCCAGATCTTCCATATGCAAAGACAGCCTTCAGAAACTGACTGTTCAATAAGCTAAGACACAAAAGTTACATAGTTAATCAACAGTTATTTTCAAAATAAGGATATGTAAAAGAAGACATTAAATCTGCAGTTTGAAAGACTGAAATTTGGCCGGAGCTAAAAACCTTTGAAATGTTAAATAAAACGGGAGCCCAATGCATTAATAAACCATTAACTGCATAACACTGCTTTGATCCAATCCATTGCTTCCTAAATTTGCTCACTTAATCAGTTGCTAATAATGAAATCTGGAATGTGAAGAATCATCTTCACACATTACAGCTAACGCCAGTGGTGAAGATGATATAGAGTATTCGGTTTGTGATATGTGTCATCTCTGGCACCATGGCCCATTAAATCACCTCATTACAGTTGCCATATAATAATATAATATTATGCAAATGTTTCTTCAAGGCTAAGGCATTCTCTCTAAATAGAGGCTTTTAAGAGAAACGTTAAATGCAGATTTTATATTGTTGTTCAGATTTGAAAAAATATTTTTATGAACAATATAACATGCAATTTACAGAAATGGAGCTCTGATTATTAGTTATTGAGAGCAGTGCTATTACAGTTGATTGAGGCCTGATGGTGCTCATTTCTGGTCAGGATTATTATGAGTACAAATGGAGGAGGGCCGTACAGTAAACACAGCGTGCAGACATTTCATTTCCACGGACCCAAATTAGCTACTTAGAGGCAGTGGGGCGCTGTGTGCTAAAATAAAGCTCATCAGATCGCGTGAACAGACCTGTGGGCCATATGGACTCCCAAACCCCCTAATTTAGAGAGTTCACACCCTGCAGAGGCTGCTGAGGTGGCAAAGGAAGTACAACACATACAGATGATTAAGCCTTTGTGTGCATTGCTCATTAGATATGCAGCAGTGGTTGGGGGTGAATCTGATGTGTTAACCTATGATTAAAATATTGTCAACAATCAGAGTGAGGCATTCATCTGATTATAACGTGCACGGTTTAAAAACAATATTATGAAACTTTTCTTCTTTAAAATAGCAACTTTTTGCTTTTTGTGTCTTTACTGGCTGTGAGTTGGATTATACTTCTTTCTTCTCTGGCTTTCATACAAGAATGAAACCAATGTGAATGAATGAAACCTTGTAATAAGGCTCTGTTGGCTTTTAAATGTAGAATATTGGACCTTATGATAATTCAAAAAGGAATTTTCTATGTCACTTCACAGCTGTTTCTTTTCTTCGTGTACTGCAAAAAGTGTTTCTGGGTCATGAGACCTGCAGTTCAGACTTTCGCCAATAAAACAAAATGATTTCCAGCATTGGACCCCAGAGAGTATTGAAGGACTGCTACAATGTGCTAGATGAGGATCATCTGACGAGTGGAGGCAGCCAAGATCCCTAGTGAGCTATTCTGCTGTTGGTTTATACATAATCTTTTATCACCTGTGGTAGCTTTACATTGGCTACCTCAACTCATATAGATTAAGTATTCTTTTGTTAAAAATATACTGAGGAAAAAGATGAAGAAGCAGGTTTTTTATATAGCAAATCCTTTGCGGCGATTCATTTTTAACTTTCGAGTTTTGTTTTCCACCTCGCCATTGATTACAGTACATATAGCCCGTCTAGTGAGGCCACAGTAATATAGCAAACTGATATCTTTGACTGCCTCCGTCACTCTTGAAACCCGGGACTGAAAACACAGCATTGATGTCAGGAAGCTGTGAGACAAGAAAAAAACAACAAAGGTAAATGCACATGAAACAAGACCTCTGAAAAGTCACAGTTCAGAATCCACTTCCTCAGTGCCAGTGGTGGCTTTAAGGAAGACAGTTGCTGTATTTTAGGCAAACGTTTAACTATTAAACATGGACATATATGGACATAACATATGTTATATACATGGACATATGTATCTGTAGGCTTCAAAGTACAATATTTTGTGTCCATCTGCTGCATTGTTCTAACTTCTTGGCACTGTTTAAATGAAAATTAAGTAGATAGATCAGCATGACAACCTTGGCATAGTGCAGTATGACTCTTTAGACCCTCAAACTTCAAAGCTAGTCGCACCGCAGACATCCAACAGGGGTCCAGGCACATTTTACAAAAACCTGTGAGAAGCCAAGTCTCTCGCCAAGTCTCTCACTGGGCCACACTACAGCAGCCATGTATCAAATGAATTACAGTGTAAATGTAGCACAATAGAAATATTCCATGAGAAGTCTCCATTTGCATCGATCATTTTTTCTGTGTCAATTTGCATCTATCAGTAGGTGGTATCAAGCAAATGCTGCATATTAGCAAATATACTATACACAAACATTTACTTATTTGTGGTTAGGTCCACTTACATCCAGTTCAGCTGCTTAAACTGTTATTTTTATATGTTTGTACCAAATAACGATCGAGAGCTTGTAGCAAAAGGTATTTCTTTCTCCACTGCTAAAGTAAGTATCAGATGGAAGAGACCTTACTGCAGCAAGAAGTAGAATAATGAAAGACAGTGGCCTCAGGAATGGAGTCAGAAACTTGCACTCTGTCCAAAAAATAAACCATCATAGGCTACAAGCACTTTTGTGTACTTACAAACAATTGGTTTTATTGCAACTGAAGCGGTTATCTCTTCATGAAAAGTGTAGAAAATGGTGACAGATATGGCTAGATAAGACAGATTTCACAAGAAGAAGAAAAAAACAGATAAAAACTGTCCTCATAAAAGTGGAAGTGGCATGAAGGGGTTGTTATACTGTTGCAGGGTGGTTTGAGAAGGAGATTGGGTGGATTAATGGGTGTAAAAAATGGAGACCCCCCCACCTCTTACCAGCAAGCTAGACTGGTTTCTTTGAACCATAATGGTTATCTTTCTCCAACTTTAACCAAGTAGCTTTAGTTCCCTAAAGATCTGTTCTCTGGTCAATCATCACTGTCTGCTTTGGATCAGCCACCAAACAGGACAGGAACAGAGTACGGACAAAGGACAATCAGAACTGCAGAGAACATCATCGGTGCCAATCTGTTCTCCACTGTCGAGTAAAGACATCTGTTGATGCCCTTGGACACATCTTCAGTCAAGTACTTGGGGTCATAGGGGGTTTCGGGTGTTTCAGCTTCAGAATTCAGAACTTATACGGTAAATGTCCTGAGTCAGGAAATGGGCTGAAAACATCACTGGAGACCCATCACACTCTGGACACAACCTGTTCCAACTTCTCCTATAGAGTTCTTTACACCAAAACAACAAGACACAAGAACAGTTTCTTCACAAAGGCCAACAATTAATTCAGTCAATAACCCTCTAACACTAAAACATTTGCTTATTTCCAGCATAGATGATATTTTTACAATTGAAAATGCTCTGTTTTTAACTACAGCAGGTACAGATCATCATTCAATGTCACTGTAAGTATAAATCCCACACACTGCATACTGTATAGATGCATGCATTTGCCCCAACTTGGGCTAACTGTTCAGATCGACTTACAGCATCCCAGGTTTTGGTGGACGAGTCAAGTAATAAAGCAGCATTCTGAGTAAGTTATTAATAACTTAGAACTTCTCCTTTCCTCTCCCTGTCATTCCCTTTATCAAACACATGTACATGTGGTTACAGTTGAGTTGTGCATGAAGCGCATCCAGTGATGGAATTGGCACTGTGCTTGAAGCGCATCGAAATAGGTTAAATCCTGGAACTGTGGACTCCTTTTCTTTTTCTACACAGTGCAGCCAAACACTAGGCTAAGAAAAGACAGCATAGAGCTACAAATGTAGGCTACTATTCAGCTCAAATTCAATTAAGATGTCAAGGATGCATCATTTGTGTAGGTGTTTGAGAGAAGAGAAAGAGAGAGTTCATGTCTTTAATGAAGCTGTGTTAGTAAAAGAAATGGATTCAAATGTTCTGGTGAAGTTTGACGTTTTTTCTTGCTTTGCCTCAGTATTGGGTGGCCACTGGTATGAAGACTTGTTGCCTTGGTCATCCAATTTCAGGGGGAAAAAAACCTGATTCCCACTGTGCATGACATATTGTATTCTTTGGATATTCGATGCCTTTCACTCTACCCAACTCATTCAAGGTCAGTGGTGTACCAGATAGTTTGCAAACGAATTGCGTGTCATTTCAAATTAGTTTGAATTTGATTTTTGGAAAAAGTGACAGCCATACTAACCATGTCCTTCGGCTCTTTTTGGAGGATCCTGAGGAATATCATCCTCTCTTTGTGTTTAGGGTCTACCTGAAGGTCTTGTACTAGTTGAATCTATCCTGAATAACTCCACAGGAAAGCATCCATGCCGGAACCACATCAGCTGACTCTGAAATACTCCAATCACCTTTGGGGGTATCCAAGCTTCTCACACTTTTGTCCCTCAAGCTAAATCCAGATTACCAGATTTTGTACTCTTATATTTGTACTCTTATTCCATCAGTCACCACCCGCAGCTCATGACCACGCGTGAGGATTGAAATGTAAACCGACTGATAAATAGAGAGCTTTGCCTTGAGGCTCCAACTCCCTTATCTGTTTCCCACGGAATTACATAAAAAGTGCATTGCCTACTGTACATAGCCACGTTGACATCCCTTTAAAGGAACATTTTTTGTGTTCTGAGGAATGCCACACATTGTGTTTTTTTTCTCCAAGCCTAGCTTCTGGCCATGCGAATGGTTTTGACTACTAATGTGCACATAAACAACGCTGACAGGATTTCCTGAATCCTCGCATCTCAGATCAGCCAATCTCCTTGAAGAAGTTCAGCAATGGCTACGATTGGAGCCTGGTTCTACTTGATATATATCATCTGTAAACTTTACACCTTTTTCTCTTATTTAAAATCACAAATACCGAAACCTTTCAACAACACAAACATATTACAGCTTCATGGTGAGTGGCACTAAACACACAGATAATACAGCAATTACGCCAAGCAGTAAGTGCTTCTTTCCGGTAGAATGGCACGCTTTTATATTATTCTGACAACAGGGCCCTTGCATAACCAGCCAGTGGTAGAGACCTCTGTTAGAGTGGAAGATTAATGGATGATTCAGGTAGATAGTCCCAGGGGCCAGAGAGCCGCTCTGAAACTAAATGACCTCAGATGGCACAATGAAGCCAGACCGCTCTATCATATAAGCAAGCCATACGGAGATAAATTGCCTTTTCCCCTCTTCATCTTATTATAAGTTCCTTTGGAATTAGTGCAAGTTCCTGGGTTTAAAAAAAGCATCCAAGAAATGAAAAAAATAGGAAAGAAAAGTATGATTACTATACAACTTTCCAGAGAGCTATTATTATTTCAGTAGATTTAATATAACCCCTATCTTTGAAATAGCTAGAATAGACTTCCACTAATCTGTTTTCTTAAGTGCATTTTCTTTGCTGACCTGCATTTTTACAATTCCCCCAATGCAGCAGTCAAAGTTAAAAAGCTGTATTCTGATAACAGATGAAGGGATGTTAATCACAAAGGACTGAAATCAGGTTCCTGTGAGATTTATATACTATATACTTAATCCTCTACCCTACACTTTCAGTAACAAAGCACAATGTCAGTTTGCGAAGCAGCTTGGAAAAACTTGCAGTTGAGTTTTTTTGTAGGAAATCAAAGAAATGGGACTCGAATGACACATCACAGCAACTGTTACAATGGCATGTCACGGTGTGTTGAAAACAGACATTAAGATCCCCATTCCCCAACTCACACTTAGTAATACAGTTCAAAGCAGCCCATCTACACTGTAAGATGAAGTCAGGACTGACAGAGAATTCTCATAGCTACAGAATACATGAACCCAGAATCACAGAGACTCATTCGACATGTCCTCAAGCAAGAAAAGAATGCTGGGGAGAAAAACCTTCTCATGGGGAAACTAATACCACCCGTCCATCAGTTTATAAAGCTCCTAGCTGAGGGAGGCTTGATTATTTTTAAAGTCAATTATTGTTTGGTGGCAATGCTAATTATAAAAGAAAGTGCTCACTGCTGGTCTGACTGCACTTGCTATTATTCCAGTAATTGCCTTGATTCCATTTCTGACTAAATGGAGACAGGCTTAGTGTGTTACTATCAGAAACCTGTGTCATTATTTTGTCCTTCTTGCTTAATAAAACTGGAAATAATTAGCTCTTTAAGTAATGTAACCTTACCAGTGCAGCATAGCAAATGTTGGCCCATCACACAACCAATGTTTTGCTATTTAAAAACAATGACAACTCCTATTACTAATTCATAAAATCATTACACAGCTTGACTAATGATCTTTTTCATTCAACTGCCGCACAACGTGTAGTCAAACATCCTGTGTGTAACCAAACAGCATTGATGTTTAGTGTTCTTATTGGTGTATCCCACAGCAGTGGCAGCTGAGGAGCTAATGGGAGCTAAAAGGAGGTTGGGGTGGGTTGATGGTTGGGTCATGTAAACTGGGGTTTATGTGCTGTGTGAAGACAAGAACAAATGAAAGGTAACTTTGACTTATTTAGTCAGTTTTAGTTACTTAAGTTATGTTATGTATTGATTTATGTTATGGAATTTTCTATTCTTAGGTTACACGAGGTCACGTGTGGGCCTTGAGGTCCTCGGCGGTACTAATTGTTTGGCTTTGACTGGGAGCAGTAGGTGCCAGTCTATCTCAACACTGTGGTGGCCAAGGTCGAAGAGACTCTTGCTGCCTGCTTAGACATAATAGATAGCTTGCCGCTGACGTAAACAGACATCTGTGTCTCCAGACTATGTTGACAATAACACCGTTCCTGGTAATAAGATTCTCTTTGTCTCTTTTGGGGCGTATAGTATTTGTGGTGTTATCTTGAGGTTTAAAGTCTATCCACCAGCATGAGTTCGGCAGAATGTGAGACCGACTCAGGCACTTCTGATGCACTATGAGAGTGTCTCTAATTCTCCTTGATCAAGCGACAATAAATACTACAGCATAAGACATCAGAGGCTTCTGAACACTTCTTCATTCCTGACCTCACCATTGACCATTGATTCCAGCAATTTCTCCACAACAACTTATGTCACGTAACTCCAAACCATGATATTTTCCTAAACGGGACCAAGTAGTTTTGCTGGAAATACCCACTAAACAGCATGGTCAGATTAATGTTTGCTCCACTGCAATTCAATTCAGATGAAATCCGTCTGAAGGACAAATTGAAGTGGGTTTTGGTGTGCAGCATCTCTTTCACTCTTTGTGCTTACCATTCATTACCCACATCAGAACCATGACACCACGTCCTTTTCTGGGCTGAGTGCAAAGCAGGTTTAGCAGACAAAAGATTAACACGACTGTACCACACCAGTATTTAAAGCAGCCAAATTTCAAAATATGTTCATGTTGATGAAATCAAAGTAAATCTGTGTAAAACATTCAAATTGAGTTTAGCTCTACAAAACTTTGACACAAATTTACCGTTAACCAGTAGCGCAGCATTTTGACAGTTCTGACAGTTCTTGAGAGAGCAGAGTGCTGTGGAATCTGAAATGGGGAAAGCTAATGTCATTTATTTTTCCAGGTTTCAGCATTCGCTTGTGTTAAACTCTGCTCTTTCAGAAATCTAACAGTAGTATCACAGCTGCGCATGTTATTCTTTAAACTCACGAGGTGTTTGCATGTGTCATGCATGGTGGAGCTGAATTAAACCTATTATCACATTCTACCTGATCAAAAATGTGAAATCCTAAAACACTGTATTGTCTGTCACACAGTTAACAGCACAATAGGTACAGCAAAGCTGCAACTCACCTAATAATGACTGAAAAATGTTATAAATCCTCGACACAAAGCTGATCTGCATCCAATTAGCCCCTTTAGACATATTAAGCGATCATTTTACTCTATGTTTATATTATTATATTATGTGCTATACTATAAACGTGTGATACAGCATTGTGTATGTGCATTAGTCAACATAATGTAAAGTTTCATTATAGCTGGAAGAGTGATTAGTGAAGCGTGTACGTTATCCTGTATTCTTATCATTACATTATAAACGGTTTTGACATCAACTGACCCAAGGCTGGCTAATCTTTACAGCTTTACCTCAGGGATTTTAGCTTTTGCTCATTAATGCATACAGCCATTTGGCCATAATCAGCATCAAGTTAATTGGGGAGAGATAATTACACTAAGAACTGTTGTTTCACTGAGTAAAATGCCACTGAGGGCCAGAAATAAAGAAAAGGTTTCTATTGAAAACAAAAATTAGAGAGCTAAAATTACTACTAATTTAGATAGGTTTGTCGTTTTTTTAATGTGTTATGTCATTAATCAAAACTTGCGTGAGAGTTTGCCTAAATATACCTTGTTATAATGTATCATCATTTGGCATTGCCCGCTGTAAAAAGAAACCAATACTGACTGTTGACACGAGACAAAAAAAACATCCATGTCTATGTGTAACTAACACCTGTGTCAGTGATGATGGAATGCCTCTTGTCCAATCAAATTACTTGGTCGAGGCTAACTGTTGTATAATGCTCAAGCAGCAACCTTTGTGGCTGTGAAAGGTAGTCAATGCGGAAGTGCCAAAATCTGCACTTCCTCAAATGGCCACTTGAGGCTGGCTATAGAACTCACCTGTTCAAATTAAGCTACGCAAAATGAACAGTCTGGCCACTTTGATTGACAGGTGGGTGCCCTTACAGATCAGCTTGTTTGCGTACCCAGACATCATTCAGCCCACCTCAGCTCCACGCAGGACGCAATATCACCTATCATCATTTATACCGTCTACGATAATGTTCGGTTACTAAAAATTAATGGACGCCTGCCATCCAATCAGTATTAACAATTTTTAGTTACTATTCTATAATTAATCAGTAAAAACTTTATGAGAAAAAATGTTTTTGAAAGGAGCCAGTCTACTTAATGAGTACTTTATATTTAACACGTTTTCACAACACTCAATATTGAAATCAAGTAAAAGTTGAATTGCATTTTACTTTATCTACTTCTGTTACTATTGTTCAAAAGAAAGACTGAGTGATGAATTCACAGGTTCCAGGTTTGGGACTTACGATTTTAATCTAACTCCAAGGGAGAGGTTTTAGGTAAATCCACTGTATCAGTTCAAGCTGGTGATGCATGTTCATCCTACACCAAAATCTGAAGAGCGGCATGAATAGCACCTCAACCACAGAAGTCATGTACAGAGCGGCAGAGTCCTCATATCACCCAGGGAACCGGAGGAATTAAAAATTCATCATGTTTTGTATTTGGTTTTCACAAAGCCTGAGACATGAATAGGTGTTACAAAGTCTTCAGCCATCTTCTTGTTTTTTCTTTCTCAGAAAATAACACCTTTTCACTAAGCAGATGACTCACCCAACTCTTACATTCGAACAACAGACTGTACAAACTCCACTTGTCATTGTGTTCTTCTCAGTAGTCAGCATTACTCAGAACCACAAAATAGTGTAGCTCAGAGTCTCTGTCTGATTCTGCTGTTTTAATTTACACGTCTGAGGCTTTCGAAGGTCTGACTGAGATCAGCATGTTTTCTCAGCCTCCACAGAACAAACAGAACATTTGTGGTGCCATTTTGTTCTTTGACGCTGCTGTGCTTTTTCATTAGACAGAGAAGACTTGCACCTCTCTGGCACTACTGCTGATTAGGATGTGAAACATGACACTGTGAGCTCTTCCCTGCATCGATGAGCTAAGCGTTCACCAAAAGCTTGGTATTCCCTCATGTTAAGTGTCAAAAATTAACACGTTCTACTGCTAAGATTTATAGAACTTGCAAGAATGATAAGAGCCACAGAGACAGTTTGAGTTTTTCACATAGTCTCATCAACATCCTGCTAACAGAATGTCGATGCCTGCAGTTGGACCCAAATATGTTGTAATAATAATTGTGATTTAATCCAACTACAAGTCCTATAACATGATTCATGATTCATGATTTTTAGTCATGCTAGCCATGTGTCAGCACTTTTGTTTTTGATGACATTTGTCAATATGCAAATTAACGTAATCTGGCTCCTTTTGGACCTAGTGCTACTTACACTGGAAAAGAGTTGGCAACACTGTGAGAGGGTGTGCGGTCAGTGATTGTAAAACTCAACCCTGACAATTACCAACAAAAACACATCACATCACATATCTGTAGACTCCTGTGTAATGGAACCCAGTTTACTACTCCAACAAGCAGACCAACCGTTAGTAACAACTTAGCAACAGAAACGATTTCTAGTCCCTGCTGAGTCAGCCAGCCAACTTGAACCAACATTAAAGATTTCCACAGATCGTAGGATTTAACAAACTGAAAAAATACCACAGATATAAACAGAAAACTGCCTCGCTAGCTTGAGCTTATCATATAAGTAAGATATCTACTGAAAACAAACATCTTCCACGGACAGATTTGGTCACTGCTTTGTGCTCCAGCTCTGGCATTTACAATGTTGCTATGGAAATGACAGTATGGCAACATATTTAGTGCTGAGCACGGTGTGCTACCATGCTAATTTAATCACACTCTTAATGTCTAGTTAACCAATCGGGTTGCTTGTTTGGTACTACCTGTTGTAGGATGGCGCATATCAGCGAGGTCATGCATTGCAACCAACTGAATACCCCTCGCCTCACCCACGTCTGGCTTGTCAAACATGTCCGTGAAAGAGAACCTGCTCCATCTGTAGATATAAAGGCTCATTCTGAGGTCAGGAAAATAATGAAAACTATTCTTATTTTCAGGTTTATATAGTGATGAAAACATAGTTGCAAATATTATATTCCATATTCTCCATCCCCCACTTGACGACTGAACGTTACGGCTTAACTTTTACTGACTCATAAAGATAAAATATCTCACAATTATTTTTGGAATACAAAAAGAGCAGTTAAGTTAGAGATAGCATCTTGTCTATCTGAAAACTATTTCATAGTTATGAGATATCAAAGTCAAACCTTCAATGAAGTTTCCAAATATTATACAGTGCGTTAACACAGTGCATTATATTTATAGTAGCATCCATCTCAGAAGAGATGAAAATGTTTTGGAAACAGAATGTTTACTTTCCAAAAAGGAAAGAAAATGTTTCAGCGTGTTCGTAATTAAAGAGGTGAAGTACCTCCTAAAGATCAAGGGGACACAACCAGATTATTTTCTTAGCTGTCTTCCCCCCAAAGATGTATGATGATTAAAGTCGATAAAAACACAGTGAAAGTAATAAACCAAAGCAAACCCTCTTAAAAATAGTAAATTGCTTGAGATTTCCTTCTCTCCGTGCTGTATATTAGCTTTACTGCACACATAAGGTGTTCTCGGCTGCTCTCTGCTCTGTGGGCCATTCCAGGAAAATGGAGGATGGCCTACATTTTACAGCTAATCCTAATGACATTCTCATGGCTGCCAGTCATGCACCTCTCTCTCTCGCTCTCTCTTTCTCTCTTACTGAAAGTGCCCCTCAGCCCGTATAGTGACAGTAGCACATCAGTAGGAATACAATCCCTGCAATGCATACTTCTCTAGCCTTGAAAATTCATGAAAGTCTATAGATTTGAGAAAAACAAAAGGAGGCCTTTAAACTTTTTATGTGTAAAAATCTAGATGCAGGTTGAAATATTTCAGCACTTCTGGATAGATTTCCATGATATTCATGATCCACAACTCCCATCTCTGTTCTCAAACATCAGCATGCCACGTTCTTCCGCGTCAGAACCGCTCCTCTTTTTTAGCCTTCCCATTGGCTACACCCTGACAAACCAGCTTCTGGCTGGTTAAAGGTTGAAAATTACATTTACAGTTCCTCTATAAACAGTCAAGACAGCCGGTTTCACCATCTGAAACAGCGTTGTGTGTTATCTGCCATCAACATCACTCATTCCTGGGCTGTAAATTAAATTCCTGCCCATCCTTGCCCTGTTTTGTTAACATGCAGTGCAGCATTAGCAAGCACAAATTTTCCACAGGGGTTATTTAGAGGTCCTCCAACCTCTCCCACCAACTGTAGCCTCATCCTGTCTTTGTGGTTTTGTTTTTATCAATCAAATCAAATAAGTCTAAGTGAGTGTGTGTCTAAATACAAACCAAAGTTCGTTTATTATTTGCAAATAAAAACTCTGATTGGTTTGCTGGCTCTGTCTGATGATGATGATGACATAGGTAACAGTGGGAATTCAGATAGTGGATGGGAAAGCTAGGACAGAAAAGATGACATTTTAGCTAATTAATAATTAAAAACACGGATGAAACACGGAGGAGCAGCAAAGCAAAAGACTAAAAAAAGAAAGGAATAGCATAGACATACATCACGTGGAGGGGATTAAAAATGAGTATGAGTATGAGTGAACAACGCTTGAACTCCATCAATACTGGCAAGTTTCAAAGGACATTTTATAAAGGACAAGCCATAGAACACAGATATTATATACAGTTGTTGGAACTGACCAGAAAATACAGGTTACATATATTATGTGCTATAGATCTACCTGCACAGAGGGGTATGAATCAATCACTGTGCGCGTGTGTGTGTGTAAGTGATTGATGGAAGAATCTGAATTATCGAACTGTAATATGGTGGAGGCAGGGCAGTATGTTCTTGAGGATGCCATTGAGCTACACACTGTACACTCAGGTGTTGATATTGTTGCCTGCAGCCCCAGGAAAGTATCGCTGCAATCCTGTGGTGTAAATCCTGTATGATAGAAGATATGTACAGGTGTTGATATCATCCTTCAGGTTGTGATCGTAGGCTGTGTAGCCTGTCAGGGAGGTGTGGGGGTGGCTACAAGATTTTGTGCCCGGGGGTCTCTGCATTCGTAATCCGTGCATGAGCATTAGGCCAGCCAGTTGCCAATTAGTGAGTTATGACAGCTGTTCTCCAGACTAATGAAAGAGCCGGAGACGGGCACCGTAATGCATGAAAACAAATGTACCTGCTTGCTCGGCAAGGTCGTGCACAAGAAGTGAGACAGAAACAGTGGTCGCATGTTTGGTGATACCGTTATATTGGACGTACAGAATTCCATCATGCTGCAGAAGTGGTTTTAAAAAAATCTAATGAATGTGTGATACTTTGGCTCCACTCTGAATTCCTGTCACTACTTATTTAACACCATTCTTTGCAAATCCAACCTGACCCGAGCACCTGTTCTTCTGCACCGCAGAAAGAAAACATTTTACAGCCACCTTTTTCCAAGTCCACCGAGTGTTTAATACCCAACAAATAAATGCTGGATGGACTATCACATTAAGTATACGTACATATATATACACAATATGATTCTCTATTCCTCGGGTGGTACCTGGTGGAAAATAAAAAAAAGCTGCTTGGGCTGGATTAAAGAGATTTTGTTAAAATTAGATCCTCTCTCATGCATCTGTAAATACTTGCGGACCTCAGCCGTTTTTGGTTTATAGATTTTGTGCTGAAATGCAGCAGAAAAAAAACACATAAATTATTTCAAACCTCATAACTGTGTTAAAAATATTCGGTTTTGGTCCCTGAGCTCCACAAAACACTTTAAATCCTTGAAAAAATAGTGGTAATTATATATTGTGACATGCACTAACTTATTTCATCGTCTGTTGTGTTACACCCGTTCAGCATCTTACTGTTCACTGTGGGAATGAAAGAAGTTTCCCCACTCAACAGTTCTGTCAATCTTTCTTCTCCATTTCTTCACCAGGTGAAGAGACACGGCACACTTCCCCTCCCAGACCAAACAACCTGTTCTGCAGCGTCTCACTCACAAAATGTCAATCTTCCAAAGCACTTACATCTTGTGCTATTGCACACGATAAGGGGTTTCATTTACATGATGCATTTGGTGCTGGGGATTTGTTTATTTCTCAGCCTTATATATGAAGTCATTTGTTTTGTTGCCCTCGTGTAGATCAGCTTTTCATTCTGACCCAGGTTCGCTCAGCGCTCTCTGCCTCCAACAGGAGGTTACTGGACTCTTTCCTCACACAGCTCCGATAGAAATGGACATTCTCATGTTACTAGACATGTAGAGCTTGACTGATGGTTTTCATTTATTATTTATAAGTCAGGTCTGTTATTAGTCTGCTCAATTCATGGTGGCACACTCTTTTCTCACCATAAATTACATTCTTTTGACGTCTTTCAAAATATTATTATTTAAAAAACTGCCTGTCTCCTCGTCACTCACTTTCACCCTTACAGTTCAACTGGCTCCAACAACTACTGTATGTAGCCTCCATAGCTGCAATTGTAAAAGATTACATTCGATGCATTCTGCAATTTGCACGTTCAGTTAAGTAATGACTCTCAGCTTCCGTGTAACCATTTGTAGAAAAAAAAATGTATTTCCCACAAAACGTATCCCTGCAGTGAATAGAATAGATTTCCTTCATTGTCAGTGCACCATATATAATGCAAACTGTGCAAAGAAAATAAATGTTTGTGTGTAACATGCAAACCCTCCACATGCTCACATACATTCACACACTCACAGATAAATAATAGTGGCAGTGTAAAGATACAAAAGGGGGATTTAAATGATAGTACATTTGAAGATATTATTGCACATTTTATACAGAGATATACTTATAGGTGCATTGCACAGTTCTTTTGTGCAGTGTTTTAAGGTTTATTTGTAAGCTGGTTTCTGAGACTACATTGTATATATACACTTCAACTCTGTACAACGTTCACACCTCAACTGAAAACACACTTTGACTGACGGTTCAGCTATCATTATTCCAGTAAATCCCTTGAATTTACATTAAAGGAAAATGTAAAAATGGTTTGTACTTAGAAAGAAAAACAAAGATCAACATCAGAATCTTCAAAAGTATCTGTTGTTAAGTTTATTATGTTCAACATAACCTTCTGTTTCAGTGAAACCCTGATGGATTATTCCTTTAATGCATGACTACAATGTGCAACTGTGACTTACTGTAAACATTTTTTTTCAATAATCATAAACGAAAATGCAATTCCTCTCTGCTCCTATCTCCAAAAATAATTCCCAGTATGTATCAAAATTCCAAGAAGAAATCAAATAATAAAACTACAACTCAAAAAATATAGATATACACTAATTTAATTGCATGAAGTGAACTATTCCCAGGCTTTGCATGAGAGAGAAGTAAAAGAAAGATGGAGATAAAATGAAAAATAAATGAGATCTAGTGAAGGCAGTCACTGGTGGGAGGCTTCCGTATGTGTTTAGATGCTGTTTGCTGATCACGGTTCAGTGTACGAGGGGAGCTAAAGTAGGCCAGCTGCAGAAGAGAGCCATTGATTGTGCCGGGCACATCGGACTACTTATTTTAGAGTCCTACCGTAGCCTCCTGTCCCTGTAGATCCGTGGGGCAAAGATCCAGCCACAGACTGGAGAGGGGAGGCCCAAATGGTTTCTGTCCTTGACCTAAAAACATCTGATGGGGTTAGTGTTTCCATCGGGTTGAGAAGTTAGGCTGTACATCTGCCAAAAAATGGACTTTTGAGGGTGTTTTGTATGGTTTAAAATGAGTCACGCTGAGATACTCGACACACAAACAACACACAAGAAACAAGGTGGATTCCATCTTCCCTTTTCACCACTGCTAGCCATCACTCATCTCAGTTAGAACGTACCTTAAAACACATTAGAAATTGCATTTTTGATTTCCAGCTCGCTTACACTCCAACATGTAACCTTCATAGCTGCAATCATGCACGATTTCCTTCAGTTCATCCGGAGAGCTGTAATTTGTATGTTCAGGAAGTAATGACTCGAATTGTACTGACTGGAAACGTGCCAAAATCTTGATTCCCTCCAAAAAAAAAAAAAAAAGAAATTTCCCCTGCAGTGAATGATGAAGTATTTTCTAATGATAGAGGCTATTGCAAGCTGTACAAATCGTAGCACATTAGCAGCAGATTGTAAGCCCTCTGGGCCAAACTTTGCTAAATATAAATAAACTTGACTTAATAGCGTGTGTCTGCTTTGAGATTTTGTTTTGCCACCGTGCACACAAAGTGGGGCTGAGGGAAGCACACCTAAGAGAGTGATAACTGGATTAATTTATAGCCAAACAAGCCGCAGAATCAATAGACGCATGTGGTTTGAGACAACAATATCACAAAGCTATCCATAATGATTTAGTCTCCTTCCCAGGCATAAATTTCAGCTAAAGACTCATCACCAGTGGAAAAAAAAACAACACATGTTCATGAATCCAACATAAGCCACCATCTTAATGTACATTATCCTTTATTTAGCAATAAAACCCGCAGGCTTTTCTCTATTAAGAGTCACAAGGTAGAATTAGATGAGGACGCTGCACCAGAAATCAATGCAGATCACTCCCTGTGCCCTCTCACAGCAGAAGAGAGGACAAAGTTAGACTTTAAAAAGATTTACTCTTTGGAGCAAAGCAGGAGTAGAGCAACAATTTACAGTTTGAGGTTTAAAGTAGAACATGTGCGATGGTATCAATCCCGCTGTACCAGAATGTCCTGATGGTTGCCCTCCTTGCCTACAACAAGTAGAGATGTATTTACCACTGTACATCCCTGCGTGACAGGCGGGAGATGCAGATCGCTCAGCTTAATTTTCTTCCTGTCCGTTA
The DNA here is from genome assembly GCA_946959425.1 of Argyrosomus regius. Lineage (NCBI taxonomy): Eukaryota > Metazoa > Chordata > Actinopteri > Sciaenidae > Argyrosomus > Argyrosomus regius. The sequence continues at coordinate 30,127,092 of OX336882.1, forward strand.
GCTCGTGTCATTGGCTGACAGTCAGGGGGTGAAAAAGACTCGGAGTTTTGCCGAAGTTAAGTTGAGTCATGACTTTTCTCCTTCGCCGTGTAGCTCTCGCCTCTCACACTGCTGGAGACAATCCAACGCTGAAATTGTGTGGAAGGCACTTTGCAAATTGCATTGATCTTTCGCTGGACCTGCCTCCCACCTGCCGCCCATCCTAATGCCCGGCTCGTTCGCTGCAGCGGTGTGCAATGAGATAGGTAATGACAGCCTGAGATGGTGCTGCTCAGACACACACACAAACGCGGTGAAACACACACGTGCATACAAAACGTGTGCATGTGCACACACCTTGCACACGTTAAGGGATGTTTCTGCATCTGAACATGTTTTTGTTGGTATTACTCATATCAAAGTCAGAACCATAGTCCATGAAAATCACATGCTCTTCTCAAAAGATGAAAACAGTAATTTTGCATGTTTTAGTCCAACAAAAAAAACACATTTTACAAGCTCGACATGTACCTTTCTTGTGATCGTCAGCTAGAAATGTGTATGATTCTGATGTGGTAATTACCTGTAATTGAAGTTCACCACATTGTAAATGAATTGCTCACTACATACATGAAAAATCAAAAAGGAATATCACAGGATTTTCTCACCCCGTTACGGCTTCAGTGATCTATAAAACGGCGGAACCGAGATTCCCCTACGTCTGCTGATTGGATTTATCACGAGTCCACGCGCCTCTATCAAAGTATTGCAGTAAGACAGCAATTAGAAAGATCCTCGTATTGATCTGATCCTTTGAGGTATGCGCAGATAGCAGCTAGCAACTGCGTTTTTGTCCCTCCGTACTCAAATGAAAGCAGGTAAACAACTGAAAGCGTGAAGCTGTCGATCATAGAAGGAGACGGGCTGTTTGCCAGTCACACTGTTTGCGTTCGGCGAGATTGTTTCGTTTATTGTTATTTACCACATAATCACGGTTGTTAGGGAAACTCAGACAAGCAGGCAGCGCTTTTTTTTTTTGTTTTCTACAAAGCCCCAGTAAAGTGGAGTCTGCTTTGTGGAGTTAATTGCCAGGGGAACCACACTATCACTCAGTGTACCTGACTCCTAATGAGTCTCCTCAGGCTCCACAAGGCCCCTAACATGGAGCCTCTGTGGCAGTCATCGAGTGTTATTGACCGTCCCGGCTCCTTTGGCTTGAACTAGCGATGGCTGTCCCACTGCAGCAGCACTCAGCATTGTCACTCCACTCCATCACCCTCCTTTTTCCTTTCACGTATACAGAGCCTCAAGCCTGAATGCACAATCGCGCCATATGCACCGATGCCTCGCACCCCACTGCACACGCGACGCAGCTATCGGTGCATTCTCTCCACAACCCATCATTTACAATAACCCGTCTCTCAAAAATCCCGTCTCCTTGACATATAAAGAAAAAAAAAGATGCAGTTGACAAAGCCGCTGTGGTCAAACAGCGGGATGCTGCTGTGTGAAGAGTCTGAGGAGTTTGGATGAAAAAAGGGAGGAGTTGGTGAAGTGTTGAGGGGAAGGGGAGGCCTCAATAAAATCAATTACCATCATCGCCATGTGCCAGGCGGTGATAAATAAGCAGGGCATGGTGTGGACAGCCGCCAGGGTGGATCTGATGGTGTGAGTACAGATGGCATTCTCACACCAGCACTGCCCACTGGCATACCGCAGAGTGTGTGAGTCAATGTGTGTGTGTGTGTGTCTCGAAACAAAGAGAGCGCGCAGATGGGCTGAAGAGCTGAGATGGATGCTAACATGCTTTGTGGTGCTCCTCGCGGGGCTGAAAATGCATTGTTTGTTTGTTTCAAATAAAAGGATGATTATGCAGGTTTTTCCAGGGGAAGAAGAAGAAGAAGAAAAAAAAGCTTGCGCTCATCCGCGCTCCTGCATGACACATCATCAGTATTCAAGCTTCATATTAATCAGCACTAATGCATTTCCCTCCTAATGAGATGAGTTTATTGAGTCCTAAAGCAATCTTTGCACTAATAAGCTGTTTACAAGCAAATCAATTATGGAAGAAAAGACATGCATAGTCAATGTGCAAAAAAAACACTATCAAATCAAAACAGATGATTGTGAACATTTGAATAATCACTGGACACAACAGTGATTTTTCAAGGGCATATTTGCTGCCTCGATTAAGTCTGGCAAGCCCGATGAGCACGGGGTTAGAGCTTTTATAAGATGAATTAAAATTTTAATTCTATTTTGAAATACTGAATATTTTTTCTGCAGGGGAAAGTGTGCGTTGATGAAGACGAGAGCACCAAATGGAGGATAAATTAATTAACTTCACTGATTTAAAGCAGCTCCAGAAATAAAAGTCTTTTACTCCACTATGTTGGAAGTATCCTCATTGACAGAGCAGTTAAACAAAACAAAGTTGGGCAATTCTTCAAACTAACTCCTTCCTTTAAAGGCAGCTATAGACTAAGCAATCTACAAGGTTTGATCAGAGTTTGATGCTCGTTCTCTGCTGCAGACTTCCCACTGTCAGGCTCATTATGTTGAACTCTGATACAGGCCCAGACTCGCTGATCAATCGCAGCTCTGCAGAGATCCACTTGAGTCGTATATAAAAAAAAAAAAAAAAACTGTTGCTGACTGCTATCGACTGACTCTCATTGCACTTAGTAGAGAGAATATAGATTGCCATGAGATCAGTCGGAGAACATTTCTTATCTCTGCAAATTCAGCTATCCGAGTTCAAGAGGCAGGTTCCTCGCGGTGCATAGGTGCATTGATTTTTTTAGGGTGCGTGTGTGTGTTTGCATGTTTCAATATGGAGGGGGGGGAGGTCAGGTCAAGCTTGTGCATAAGATGAGACACTGTTTGATGTTTTAATGAATCATGTGATCACAAATTTAGGAATAGCAGTTCAGTTCTATGACTGTAAAGGAAGAGAGAGAGTCTAAACTCAGGTCAGAACAAGCTGTGAGGTGATTTCATGTTGTTTTTAAGTAAAAATTAGATTAGTATTATACAGATTTATCATTTTAGAAGATACAATGTGGAGTTATGAATTTACTCGAGATAATTATGTTGTTGCAGTCGTTTAGCTGTGAAAAGTTTTATCAAACTGTTGGTTTTTGAGTAAAAAAAAAAGGTGCTATTCCACTGACACACTGACTTTTCTCAGAGTCTGATTACATTTGCATTTTATTTAAATGCAGATCATTTATATAAGTCGTATATATATAAGTGTTATGTTGTGAAATTGCAGAGCAGAGATCATTACACCTAAACGTCAAACGCTAAATGATCTGTTCAGAGGAAATGAAACGAGCAGCCGGGTCTAAAAAGGTTCACGGCAATCTGCCTGTTAGATCTTGACATTTCTAAAGTACTGTATATATATTTTTGACTCAGTCCTGTCTCCTTTTGTCAAAATCCTGTTCATTACCACTTATGCCTAAAGCTATTTGACCCAACCTGACCCATAGTCCAAAATAAACGGTTTTATTCTTGAATAAATAAGGACTAAATATTTTGCATATGGACTCCTCTATGTCTGTTGGACTTGAAATATGTGAAGGTTTTCAAATATGAAGAGAAGGGGCAGTTAAAATGTATTAATGAGTCTATATTCACATAGACTGCAATCCACAGGTATGCTAGCAGCTGCAGCACCAATATACTGTACATCGGCTGCCTATCACCTTCTATCAACTCAATATGCAAATATGCTTTAGAGTAAAGATAAATATATATAAATAACTAAGAGTTATTTCTTGTTACTAATGAGATTCTGTGTGAGACACTTCCTGTGTTTCACACACTAGTTTGGGCTGATCATGCTGCACACGAAATGTTCAGAGGAGAAAATTTCAGTATTTGCTAGAAATGATGATTCAATTTCAGCATCTTTAAATATATATAGAGAAAAACTTTTTGAATTAAATGGACGTTTAATTTTTGTAATGGCAAAAAGTTGCTCATTTCAGCCCCGTCGCTTCGTTCTCCCCGTTGTATTGTGACTCGGTGCTGTTCTCGTGTGCTGCAAATCATCCAGACAAAAAGTGTGGAGATTAGCAGCCCGCATTTTCTCGGCGCGTAAGAGATGTTTTTGTGGAAAAAGTAATTTCAAGTTTTAAAAAAGTTCCCTTAAAAGAGATGTCAGCCATAATCTCCCAGAAATACAATGAAGTTTCCATCCTGGACTATTTCACTAAAGAAGCTGACAGAGAATGTATAACACAACTTTCTCACAATGCAAGTGAAAATGAAAATCATGTAAAAAAAAAAAATGGAATAAAATGCGACATGTTCTATAAATTATATGCATGCATCCAAACCCCATTCATCTAATCCTTAATGTTTTTTTTATGCACATTCAAAAAGCTACTACAAATTATAAACTAAAGTTTGACTCATAAAATGCTATGCTGATCAAAGTCTGTGTATTCCTGCACAAAGGAATATAAAGTGAATGCACAGTGCATCAAGGGAATTGCTTTTACACAATTCAGTGAATTAATTTAGCCGAATGTAGACCAAATCCAACGAAGGAGGTATTATTTTTTTGTGGTCTTGGGTGCTACAGAGAAAGGGATGATGGGGCAGGACTGCTCTAATCTATCCCAGCTGAAGTTGACAATGCTGGTTGATGGGTTGAGCTTCAACAGAGCACCCGTCACACTCTACAAGGAGGAAGATGAATCAGTTGTCAACAGGCAACCCTGCTCTGCTGCCAACTCCGAGCTAATCAAGTAATTCTTCTCCAGAGCAACCGAAAAAAAAACCAGACACATTCAGCCTACTCACCACTCGGCCCAGAATATCTCTAGATATTCAGCTCGGAAAGCAGGAACCATGGTGTGCTCACCAGAGGTGTTTTCAGTGGTGACTAATTGTCTGCTTCCCCTCAGTGATTCCAAAAACCAGCCTTGATATTTCCTTGGCTGAGCTGAGAGGTCGAGCCTTGCAATTACCTCCTGCCTTGTAAACAAATTGTCCTCCAAGACTGTCTCCTGCCAGGAGCTGTGGAGCAGAGGAGAATTAACTACTCCATGCTCATTAGATAAAACAGGCCGGGCTTTATAGCCACAAAACTAGCACCACTTCAGAATAGAAATGAGAAGATCTGCATTTCAACTTGATTTCAAGCTGAGACTTTGCTCCTTTTCAGGATATATACCGCTTAATGTACACTGTCACACTGATATTTCTCACTAATAGACCATTAGAATAAAACCTCTACCATCAAGACATAAGAGATCACTACTTATCGAAGATAGTTTTCATCATAAGAGGGATAAAACAAGGGCAAGGAGGAGAAGTCATAAACTAAAATAAGTAATAAAAATGCAAAGCACTAATGTCTATGTTCGGAGTGCTTTTATTGCACCATGCTGACTGTTTATTTAATGCAGCACTTGAACTGATGAAATAGGCAAAGGGTATGAGAGGAAAATATTTTCTTAACAATCAGAGCATAATGGTGATGCATGTTATTTAGGCGAACTTCTCTTCACAATGTATCTTTGGACCCTAGTTTGTGTTTTCATCTAATTAAGGAATGCTGAGGTGCTGAGGTTTTGTTTCACGGAAGTAACACCTCCTAAGAAACTAACCAAGGAAGGAAAGAAAATTAAAAAAGAGGAAAGATATAAAGCTTTATTGTCCGATAAGCATAAAGAAATAAATGAACTACAACAGGAACCAATTTCAGTGTGTTGAAATCTGGAACACATACCGCAGAGCGAGCAACAGTAGAAGGGCTCCGTTGACTTCTTTTGTTACATTTCAAACTTTAATAGCCCTGATCCAAGACTGCTTATTAGAGTTAGTGCTGGGAATTTTGAATTCAATGTTTCTTCTGTGTGAACCAAAGTTCAGATCTTTAATTTAACAAACTTTTTTTTAGTTTTTCTGGTTTTCAAATCTTTGCTTAACTTGATAATTGTGATTCTACTCCTTGACTCTACAAGCTGCTACTCACATGCTAAGGAGCTATACTGATTTGGAGTAGTCAGATTACTCTTGCTGTGTCGAGTGACATCACACATTAGTTTTGCAATTCAAGTAATCAGTTATTAAGTTAAGTTTTCAAAAAAATCTTTTACTGTTAACATTTTATGGCAATTCCCCTTTTGTTTTGTTTGTTGGTTAAAAAATGAATGAATGGCTTCTTGGAAGATACCTGCATACCACTGAAAGGTATCCAATCCTATGGCTGTGTATTTAATTGTAATAAAACAGTATTGCTATTTGTCTGCAGAGTTACAGATTATGATGGTGGAGTCAATACATTCAAAGGTAGACATACTGTAGGCTATGCACCCTTTGGACAATATAACTAGCATGGCAACACAAAGGGGTTTTCATTTGTGGTGATGGAAAAGTACTCTAACAAGTTACTTAAGTGAAAAACTTTAAAATTACCAATCCAACACTGATACTATTTGACACCAAAGCAGCGTCTTTGGTAAGCATCAGCATATGGGGCAGCATATGGAATAATGTAAATAACATCAAGTATATAGGAGTCAAATCACCAGCATGTGAGTCGAGTGAAGCGTGCAGCTCTGCAGTAGTACATGGACTAGTGAAGCAAATTTCAACAAATGTTGCCATGAAGGTAGAAACCAAGTGGAAGAACATGTCAGTCACCAACTGGTCAAAGAATCAAAGATGGCACCAACATCTGAAACTAGCAACTAACTAAAGAAAGCTACCGTCCGCCACAGTACTCAATCATTTTGTACCGCTTTTTGAGGCTCAAGGCGCAGTATTGTTAGTTTCAGATGTTGTGCCATCTTTGATTTCATGTTGTTTGTTAATGAAGGTCGTTCTTTTTGAAATAGTAAATCATGTTTTTTTTTTGTTACCTGACATTGTTCAATACTTCTGCTGTGACATATCTTACGAACCCCCGAGTGGTTGAAATGTCTCGTTTCCTTCTGCTAGTCATCCAGCAGCATAACATGACACTCCACTACATTTGATCCAAAGAATATATTTTTTATTTGACAGCTCCATGTGATTGTCTGCCAGTAACCCTACAGATTTCTTTTTCTTTTGTTTCTACTGTATTGTTCATTACATAAGGAGAAAGAAGGCTTTACATCAGGATCTATCTTGAACCAAGATATCCTTGAGAGTAACCCCCAAGATGCTGAATGGATTAGATTGGAGTAATGAAAATATGTACAAAAGTAAACGTGTTTAAATAAATTACAGCGACATCTTTAAGATGTTAAGGCTAAACGACAAGGAGAGATTTGACAGATGACAGCGGTGCACCTTGAATGCCATATGACTGTGCTGTATGTGTCATTACAAACCAAATAAAGGGATTCAGATCTTGTATTTGTATCACTCACATTTCATTATCCACTACTACCCGAGAAACGCTCACCCTTCCTCTGTGTGCTGAAGCGTACAAAATGCAGATGCTTGTCCTTGGGGGAGAAATAAAAAACATTTCCCTGGTTATGAATATATGGATGCAATCGTACAGCCCGTGTCTATGTATGTATATGTTGAATATGGACATTTTTACTACGACGTGCATGGCTCACTATCAATAAATGAACCTGTGCTGCTTTAACTGGGGGATGGAACACATGCATGATGACTGTCTGACTTCAGACATTTGCAGACAGGTACTCTCTCTCTCTCTGAGAGGTGATTTTAGAAAATAATGTTGACTTTCAAAAACACAACAGTTCCTCAATGTTTTTTTAAAACCCACAATTTCCATGTTATTTTCCCTTCGGCTGTGCCTCCTATTCATAAAGTCTGTGTTAGAGAGACAGTTATTGTGCTAGACTGGTGACAGTGCTGGAACTGTCAATTCACAGCAGGCTAATTCATTTCTCTGGATCACTGCGTCCTCCCTCTGTCCACCTCCCCTTCTCTTTCTCCCCTGTCTATCTCTGTCTTGGTTATATTACCACAGAGATGTTCTAGATGTCTTATGTCTATTATCACTACCTGTACTTCTGCCTACTAGTGCCAGGTCACACAGCGGGATAACATGGATGGTGTTATGGTGGGTGAAGCACGGTGCTGGAAATGAAGGGCTACATGATGATACAGATCTAAACAGTTTGTTATGTGGAACAGACCAGATCAAAAAAAAAATATTAGTCTTTGTCTCTCCTTTTGTCCCTGCTCTCTCCCTTTTACTCTTCCATCCTCCCTCCTGCCTCCTCGCCTGCTCTCCCTCCCTCTATCCTTACTTTCTCTCTCTCTCTCTCTCTCTCTCTCTCTCACTTGCCAACCACCGCACAGGCCATTGTGCTCTCACGGAGACACCCACTGATCAGCAGGGGAAAATAGAAATCTTTTTCTATCACAATCATTGTTGGCCAAGTCAATTGACTGTTTGCTAAGCCCTTCAACCCTTAGTTACTTTTGCTACACCTACCAAACCTTCAATTCTAGCACGGCTCATGTAATGATAACGTGTAGGAGATATCACTCAATTTTTTTTGGATCAGCGGTTTCTTCATTCCAGACACAGGTAAACAAATGCAGGCTTGTCGATTTTGCTGGCTGAAATGATATTGTCTTTCATGACTCAGGCAAAAAGTCAGCATCCTCACCAGCTGACGAACCATGTAGACGACATGGAAATAAAGAAAGCATATTATTCTTATGTTGCAGTATAGAGTTATAAAAACGTAAAATCAGGGTTTAGTTTCATTCTAACAAACCCTGTTTGACAGCCAGCGGTATGTTTTCACTTTCAACGTTAGCAGAGAAAAGGGCCTTCAGGCTGATTAACTGATGAGTTTGATAGATGTAAATCCCACGTAACGCTCAATCGTGTCCAGAGCTTTAATCGTGAAGGAATTTTTTTGCTTAAAGTCGAAAAAGTTGAAATGGAAATTTCAGTGATTTTAACTTCATTAATGTGACACAGCTCATTACAGATTAGGTAGGCAGAGTTTAGTTACAAGAGGGTTTGGATCAAATCCTTTAAATGTCAGACGGGATACAGACCTGTACTGTTCATCTCCACCCACACCTCCATCATTGCATTTTTAGATCACAAGGAGAAAACTACCATTAATGAATAAATTTGACTCCACCACAGTCTTTGGAAATACAAACTAAATGTTTTCACCTTCCAGTACATTATTACCCTCCAAGCTACCCGCTTGCTAACAGCCAAGCTCAGCTTTATATGATTAGGTTAGCTATGATACATTACTCTAACTTGGGATGTGCAAAAGTGACATGCAAAATGCAAATAAAATTAGCAATTAACAAAATAAGCTCAGGAACATAACACCAACCCCGCAAAGCAAGAATCGGTAGGATTCATTCTAGGACGCCTGCATTTGTGTAGAAACAGCATGACTGTAAATGTAAGACAACATACAAACCAGTTAAAAAGGGCTGCCGATGCTTTAGTAACATGGTTTGGGTTGGCGGGACTAAATATCCAAGGTGTAGATTCACCAAAGCAGCCACATTCTTTCAGCCTCTGAAACCTCCCACGCGTTACAAAGTGCAGACTCCACTCTTCAACTGTCATCACAGTCTGTTGAAGAACTGCTTTTGGCTGTGTGGATGTTATCCATTTGCTTCAAGCTGTGAGAAGGTAAAACAATAATCAGTCACCAGCAAGTCAATAAGATGTTTCTCCATTGTCAAAAAGAGTATTTGTTTTAGATGGCGAGAGATATTTATCTTTTTCACATTATATTGGAGGCTTGTCTTTGACGTATTGGATATGAATAATTCAAAATTATACAAATCCAACTGCATGGTTTTGTGGGCCATGACACTGAAAGTACCTCACAGTGAAAGGTTTGTGACAAATAAGGCAGCGCCAGTAAAAATTGTTTGCAAGACCATTGTTTGGCCCAGAATTGTAGAAATGGTATGCTGTGCAGCGGTGTGATGCATACTGTATATTAATTTATTGGTATGTATTGCAAAGATTCATCTCAGACATTTAGAATACATCACATTTATCATGGTATTGTCTGTGTATGATCTGCATTGTACAATACATACGTATGCATATATTTGCAGTGTTGCTTTGATTTTAATACTTTAAATTCAATGTGTTGATTAAGATATAAGATAATTTAAGATGCAGATACAATCCATATATCCAAAATAAAGGCCGACAACCTATTGGGGTTGAGATCTCATTGACATTTTGAGGGCCGAGAAGTCTACAAGAGAGCAGAAACACGGCTGATCCCTTCAGCATACTTTAAAACTTTGGCTTCCTGTCAGTTGATCAACCTATCCTTAAAAAGTTACAGTTCTTGGAGACATCGGGGAAAGACAGATGTAGGCCCACTGCAGACAAACAAAGCTTGTCTAACAAATAAAAAGAAATGTCAGGAAATGTCAGATTAGTGATGTGTCCTGGGGTGTTTCGAATGTTATACAACCTTGCCTAGGTGGCCCCGCTGGGGTTATCTGAACTCCGGAACTGCCCGAGGAGCTGCTCCCCACTAATCCGCCTTCTTAATCCATAACCACCTTGAGGCTCGCTTTGGAGCCTCCGTGTTTTCCCAGATGGCTCTCCTCACCTTTTCCCCTGTGATGCCCTGCAGAGAGACTGCCCTGAAAAACCTCTGTACCTGATCGGGTCTGAGGGTGGTCTTGGCTACATGCTGAGGGAACTTGAGTTCACCGTCAGCTGACAGAGTTGAGAAGCCCTGGTGCCATGTTGGCTGTTCTTCTTTGTCTCTTTCCTGCTTTAATGAAGATGGTTGGCTTAACTGGTTTTTCCCTCCAGCAGTCAGTGATGGCCCAACCAATGGACTCTGATGGTCTTGAAAACTTGGTCATGCCACCCCCGTTACGAGCCTTCACCCAAAACCTCTGGCCAGAAGCTCAGGCACCCTGCTTTTCCACTCCCACTGCTCTACTTGACCTCTCTTCTTCAATCACTGGTCTTACTTCATCCTGGATGAGCTGCCGTCTTTCCTCACACCAAGCCTTACCATAGTGGTGACTTGGATAGGTTTCCAGGCCTGCTTTTCCCCTCACCACTGTTTCAACCAGTTTGTGGAGTCTACCACTGGGGAACACCAAGGATGCCACCTTTCTGCTGTGTTGATTTTGTGGTTCTTGAGTAGCTTCAGTGCTGAAGAAGACTGTTTCTTCCACACTGTGTAAAAACATGATCTTATTTGCTGATGTTCATAGAATCCATCTCTTTTGAAATCCACATGCCTTCTGCAGAACATCATTGCTGCACTCCCAGATGTGCTCCTCCTGAGCTGCAGCAAGAGCTGTTTCAATCCAAACCATGTGGGCAGCAAATAAGGTGAATTACATGAGTGATTCTACAGGTGATCCCACTATGTGTAGATAAGGGTGTAGGTGTCTAAAAGCCTATTATGGATAAAGGCACTTTGGGTGGAGCAACCACATTTGTATTTCTGGCTGGAAGTGTGTGGATATCTCAGGCTTTTTAAATTTTTAAAGATGTGTTTGTGTTTGTGAATAATCTTTGAAATATATCCTTGAAGAAGCGAGGACAATTATTTGCAAAAATTGTTCTGGAGGCTAAAACTCTAAAGTAGAATACACACATACTGTACATAGACACACACAGACACATACACACACACGCATCTAATGATTTCAAAGTCCTCCTTGAACTGCATCAAACTGCATACATGATTCTGGTCATTGACTATTAAGGGATCAAAGTCTTTCCACTGCCAGAGCAGAGAAGCAGATCTGGCGTATCAACCGAGCCCAGACTGGCAGGTGACGGAACATGGAAGTTTAAACTGGTGAGTGTTTGGAGGGTGGGCAGGTCATACACACACCACTCTGTCTGCGTTGCCATGGCATCAACAGAAAGAAGAGCAAAGCCCATCATGTCTCGCTCTACGACGAAGGCATTCATCACTACAGTGACATCTGTCAAGGCGCTGATTTAACACCGCCCAGATGCAGACTTCAGCAGACATTGTTGTCGTTTCAGGATCAAAACGATATTTTTTTTAAACAGAACCTACAAAAGAATTTGTATGAAATGTGACTATTTTTACTGCACTATGGGACAACTGAAATTGTGTGTCAAGTGTCAAGGTTTAAATCAGACTTCACAGTCTTCAGCCAAGGAAATAAAGACTGAGATGTGGAGCCTTCCAAATTGCTGTGCATAATTCATACAGTACAATCTTTTTGCCATCAGGCAAAGGCTTAGCAAATACAGGTCAACTTTCAGCAAAGTAACTGAGCAGATATTCCTGAATAAAAACAGATAAGTTTCACTTGGAGAGCATACTGTGACTTGGGAATTCTCTGACAGCGTGAAATACAACCTGCACTACATGACAGCACTGGAACGAATTCATCTTACAGTTGATTGATTTGTTTGTTTGCTTCCTCGCTCATTTAAATTTGTGTATGTCCATGTTTCCCCTAAAATGCATTTTGCAAAGGCAGCCACAGTGACATAACTACCAGTCACAAAGTTTTTGCAAAAAAAATGTTTTGTTTTTGGCTCCCTATGGGGTCTTTGAGTGAAGAAAACTGCATCTGCACTGTGATAAACACAGATGCTGTTTTTCAGACTGAGCATTAGAAAAGTAATGACACCAGAGGTCAAGCGAAGTTGACGCTAACAAGATTTCGTCTTGTGCAGTCTCGACTAAAGTCAACAGGATGAATAATGTGGAGGTTAGGTATAGAAAATGCTTTCTCTGAGCTCTCTGTAAATGTTTTTGGATAATATATGGTCATATGAATGCTTGGGGGTGTTTTTAGCCCCATTTTCTTGCTAATGAGTTAGATATCTCAAACTATGCACAGTGTTTAATGATATTGATGGTAGAATGAGATTTGGTTGCATGTTGATGACTTTTGGTACAATTCCTGAAACTTTAAAGGAGTTCTTAAGAGATAACTCTGGTTTAATACAAATGTATTACATTACTTTACAGGTCATCCATTTTGAAGATGTGTATATCAGTATGAACATAACATTGTACTGCTCAAGTTAACTCTTGGGATCTGGGGAAAAAGAAGAAGTCCCAAACCCCAAGGTTAGCAAACTTATTTTTAAAAAAACAAAGCTTAATCAGGTCCATCAACTAACTTTTTTCCAAAGCTTTCAACCACATTTCATGGGCTGCTTTAGCAGCTGATCTGCTGATTTTAAAAACTCCATAAAAGGTGACAGTGAGTTGGGATTTTGTTTATCAAACTACTCTTTCCAAGGTCAAGAATGAACTCAACGGAAACATTACCCAATTACACATTATCCAACAGGACCTACAATTTCTGCTGTAAAAATCCATCACATCTTGGTTTAACACCGACCTTCTACACTTGACAGTTTCCTGAGAAGAACGTTTTCCTGTGCTACTGGGGGATTACCAACATTTTGAATGTACATGGCTTTACGTCCAAATAAAGTGGTTTAGATAATCTGGCTAAAATAGTGTCTTCTTTCCAACTTGTCTGATCATCTTCATACAAAAATAAAGCCCAAGATGTCATAAATCAGAATAAACTTTTCATCTTGCGAGAAGGAAATCTCTTGTTTTTCTTTAATGTTATAATTTCCTGATAGTGATGCTGTGAGTGTCATAAGCACTGAATAGTGTCACTTCTCTAGCATTAACCAATCAATGGTGCATTTCTCATATTCGTGCCAATGTATCTACACCCAATTAAAAGATCAATTTGCCAAATGCACATTTACCCTCTTCCTATATTGCTGCCAATGGCCCTGAAAATGACTTTTTGTCCCTCTCCATCCACACTGAATCAGACTGTGGTAAACAGGGTGACAGCTGAGGTTTAAAACGAAAAGACACCCTTGGATTCTGACTCGAGCGATGTCTGACGACTGTCTGAATGCATCTCCCTGTTGAAAGGACAAGCATATTTAGTTGCCCAATGTGACATGTGTGATATGACTGGCTGCATTTTCCCTGGATTAAACATAATTAAAGGGAGCGTTGCATCTTCATTGGGAATGGCAGCTTTCTGATGAGACCCTGCCATCTAACAGATCACACCAGAAAAATCAACCGTCGCTCATGGCAGGCATTTCTTGCCTTGTTGTCTGAAATAACTGTGAGTCCTGTAATAAGATTTCTTTGGAAAGCAGAATACTCATGCAAAACTGTTACTTTCTTTTGTGAAGTAGAGAAAAAGATAGGTTAAGAGGAAAGACAGGTTGGAAACTAAAGGCAGCATTTCTATTGCGGCATACCATACTGTATGATCAGAGCAACCAGCCTTCAGTGGAAGGACAGGAAATAAGCTACTCACCCACAGCTGGAAAAGGCATTCTAAGAAGCACATCTCTGGGGAGCTCCAGGTGAAGTTTCTTTTCTGTGGATAGATTAAACACCCAGAGCTACTGTGATTAACAACTCATTATCTGTCAGATTCATTTTCAGCTGCTGAATATTTCTAAATGTTATGTGTGGGGCTTTCTTTTAAAGGATCTACAGTAGAATTTAAATTCAACCTCATTATCACTGTCCCTGGATGATGTGTGAAAGCCGTCCAGAGGATGGTGTGAACAGAATACCTGCACGTCGAGCTCGACAGTTCCTGCCAAAGACCTAAACTAATTAAGGTATTCTCTATATATTTATATTTTCTCATGCTCTAACTAGTAATGCTGTTACTTTGGCAGGAACATTTTTTTTTTTTTTTTTTTTAGGAAGGCAAGAACTTTGCCTGCATTTGAACTGCAGGAGCTTTGATCCCTGGGATGTAGTTCCTTACCCCCGAACCATTTCGGCTCTTAGGGAGCCTTTCTAAGGTCAAATGATTTTATCTGGATAGCTGATGGAAATGTCACCATCTACTTTTGTGCAGACATTTCTGCAGATGTCCACCTACAAAGTATGCCCACTGCACAACCGTGGAGCATATACACAAAATTCAAATTTAGACTAGTTGACAGTCTAAATGTAGGAAAACTCTCATCAAAACATTCATGGTCATTGAGTACAATCACACACAAACTACACACACACAGCCAAGCTTCATTAGTTACTAAAGTTAGATACATTATTATATTGAATATATATTTAAATGTCCTTCAGCTTTCAGAGAGCAGGTAAGCTAAAGCTATGTTAGCTTACTAAACATTACCTGTCAGTCAGCATATACAGTGAGGCTGACAGGCATTTTATAGTGTAATTACTAGTTTGCTGCTTAATGTCATCATAACTTATCATAATCTGGGTATTTTCTTTTCAACGCCAGTTCCACCACTTGGTTAGTGTCATCTAAAACCTACTTATGTAAGGTTGGATGGGTAGAGAGTAAAATCAGCTGGTAGAATCCCAAAGCAGACCACAGTAATTATGACTATAACTTCTAAAGTGGGACAAAGATGACATCTCAACGCAAGCATTACCGAGGGGAGGGAAGGCTTCCACATGGCGGATGGTTGCAGTTGCAGTTAGGCTGGACTATTGTAACTCATTGTTATCAGGCTGCTCCAATAAGTCTCTTAGGACTTTGCAGCTAATTCAGAATGCTGCTGCACGTGTTCTGACAGGAACCAAGATCAGAGATCACATCTCTCCCATTTTGGCTTCCTTGCATTGGCTACCTGTTAAATCTAGAATAGAATTTAAAATTCTTCTCCTTACATACAAAGCTCTTCATGGTCAGGCACCATCATATCTAAAAAAAGATAAAAGTACCTTTCTACCCCCCAAAAACACTGCGCTCTCAGAATGCTGGGTTCCTTGTAGTTCCATATAGTTTCCAAAAGTAGATTGGGAGCCAGAGCTTTCAGCTATCCAATTGGAGACGTCACTCCACTTTTATAGAGTAAACTAAAGACTTTCCTTTTTGATAGAGCCTTTTTAGGATTAGGTCTGGCTCAGGTCATCCCTTAGTTATGCTGCTATAGGACTATACTGCCGGGGGGACTCCTCCTTTCAGGGTTATGCCTAGCCAGGCATGGTATTGGTTGAAGATGCAGTCACATCTCCCTTTACTGAAAACTCTCTCTCTCTCTCTCTCTCTCTCTCTCTCTCTCTCTCTCTCTCTCTCTCTCTCTCTCTCTCTCTCTCTCTCTCTCTCTCTCTCTCTCTCTCTCTCTCTCTCTCTCTCTCTCTCTCTCTCTCTCTCTCTCTCTCTCTCTCTCTCTCTCTCTCTCTCTCTCTCTCTCTCTCTCTCTCTCTCTCTCTCTCTCTCTCTCTCTCTCTCTCTCTCTCTCTCTCTCTCTCTCTCTCTCTCTCTCTCTCCATCACCACCACCATCTGTAAACATACATGTCTGTCATACATGTACATTAATGCATCTTACTAACTAAACTTCTTCCCCGGATTTTTTGTGTTCTTTTGTCCAGGAGTTTCTGCTTTGTCCGGAGATCGTGACTGCTGCTGTGGTCCTGCATGACGTCCACTACATATATTATTACTGTCATTAATGTTACCAGATCTCCATTACAGTTTATAGTAACTTAGTTAATGATTTGCTCTGTGCGCTGCTGTGCATCTGTGTCTCTCTATCTCTATCACAGGTTCCACTGCTACTGTAATCATTTTATCATTCATTGTAATCCATTGTCATTTTCATTTCATTGTAATTGTACAAAATGTTTCTGTTGTCTTGTTGACTGTACACGTGACATGTATTGCACGTCTGTCCGTCCTGGGGGAGGGATCCCTCCTCTGTGGCTCTTCCTGAGGTTTCCGCTTCCACTTTTTTCCCTGTTAAAAGGGTTTTTTGTGGGCAAGTTTTTCCTCACTCGAACCGAGGGTCTAAGGACAGAGGGTGTCACTCCCTGTACAGACTGTGAAGCCCTCCGAGGCAAAATGTATTTTGCGACTTTGGGCTATACAAATAAAATTTGATTGATTGATTTGATTGATTGCAAACATCTTA
This sequence comes from Argyrosomus regius, assembly GCA_946959425.1. Taxonomy (NCBI): domain Eukaryota; kingdom Metazoa; phylum Chordata; class Actinopteri; family Sciaenidae; genus Argyrosomus; species Argyrosomus regius. The sequence continues at coordinate 30,143,931 of OX336882.1, forward strand.
GCCGCAACTGCAGTTGTACATTGTTTTAATGTCTTCTGTAAACTTGCATATTGTCAATGCCTCTTGGCTTGGTCAGCATTGTAAGTGAGATTTGGTTCTCAATCGACTTATTTTGCAGAATTTGTGGCTTATGCATGGAAGGGGAGATTCAGGTGAGGGGTATTCAGTTAGTTGCAATCTCCAACCTCACCAGTGCTACTAAAAAGTGCTACACAAATAAAGTTTGGTTGATGATTGATTGAAAGACAGCATTACACACCACATTAGGTATCCAAACTCATCTCACAGTTCAGTGTGTCAGTCCTGGTTTTACAGATCCGTCACTTAAAGCATCCCGACATCCAGCCATCACAGTCTGGTAGGTCTAAGTCCTCCCACTGCAGCGTGTCAATCCAAAATCTGGGATTGTTTGGGGGCTGCCTTCTATCACGGACCTGTGTGACCCACAGCAGGAAACAAATAAGTAATTTTTGACAACCCCAATGACCACTTGGTTGCTACATGCAACCACAACCCCTCCTCAACCATCCTTCCAGAGTACTTCATCCTTCCGAAGACACACATTTACTGTAAGCTAATTGCTTATTATCATGCTTACAGTAAGATTCATGACCTTTTGCCAATTGCCAACATTAGCATGGTTACATGTACTTAGGATGTGTAGAGTTGGGACAATAACAAGCAGTTTCTTTATTGTTCAGAATGTTAGCATGTTGATCGTAGAGGCACGAGTACTTGAATGTAAACCTGCCAAATTTAGCATTGAAGGTTTAGCATGCTAAAATACACAGTTACAGTGAAGATGAAGTAGTTTCGGTGAAGAAAACATGGGAACACATTCACCATGTGCTGGAACATTGTGTTTAGCATGTCGTCAAAGGCAGCCAAATGTCTAAAAATTGCTGTTCTTGTGAGTATCAACATTGGAAGGACAGAGATGTTGCCAACTCGGCCCTGCTGCCAATGACACACATCAAAACTGGTGGTGGCAGCTGTTTTGATCACCCTTGCACAAGTCACTCTTTAAAGGTGAAATTTGTATTTTCCTCTGAGTGATCTAGTGTCGCATTGTATTGTTTGTCTGTTATGAAAGCCAAAATGGTACCCCCATACCCCTCACCCAAAGAAAAAAAAAAGAGTGAAGACTCAATGATTGCTTTTACTGATTCAACTGTCAGCTCATGTTGGACAAACTTGGCACATTCTGACTGCCACACACACAAACAACAGCGGGTTTGAAGTTTCTGGCAGTCTGCAATAGACCGATAGTGTACACCAACAACATGTCAGAACATCTGAAGTCACTTTTATACTGTTGTGCAAAGAAACTATCAGGCCTGCATCAATTATTTGCGGAATTCATTTCTACTGCCATTTATCCCGTAATTTCCTTAGCAGCAAATGCTACATTTAATGTCTCAAGCAAAGGCAATAAACACTTTTGGGAATGGGGGGAGGAAAGTCTATCAAATTGTGCAGCTATCCAACTTTTTCAGTTCAGTATGATCACCAAAAAAAAAAAAAAGGTGAGAATAGAAGATTCAGAGAGAGAGAGAGAGAGAGATGAGGGTTGTAATGGCAGACACCCAGCTTGGCATCCCCCTCTGTGTCTGGCCTGAACCTCAGAGTCAGTTTGGCCTGGTGTTGTGCTGTGAGGGTGAAGGGAGAGTGCGGCTGCCAGTGACACTCTAGGGTGCAGAATGTTACCAAACTCTGCTGCTGCTGCTGCTACTGTGAAAAGTGGATTATACAAAGGGACTAAAGTCTCATTTCTTCTTCTTTCATCACTTTTAAATGCATTACTTTGTTCCATCCTAAATCCCAACATGCAGTACCCTACACATGATCCAAATTAGTTTCCACCTTGATAAGTCCTACAACTCTTAAAGTCTTTATATAGCTTATTATTAATTTCATTGTCTCCATTCTCCAAGACTTTATACTTACCCAAATTAACCAAGACTGGGGAGAGAAATTGGGATAAATATTGGAGGCTGTTTTAGAAAGATTTACTGCTAGCACTTTGTGTGCCTATATTTCAGTCTAATGAAATCCAAGGTTCTTAATTGTAGCTATCAATCAACATCCAGAATTGCAAAAATGTCAAAAATGTCAAAAATCGAGCAAATCACTCAACTTTTCAAAGGACTAACAAATGACCGGTGCACGTTGTAAATGCTCACAGAAGTGGACACACACACACTCACTGAAATATGCACTTCTCTAAAAGCCTCCACACCTCTGGGAAGGCTTTCCACAAGATTTTGTTACCTGGCTGCAGGGATTTGCTCCCATTCAGCCACAAAAGCATTAGCGAGGTCAGACACCGATGTTGAGTGATAAGGCCTGGCTCACAGTCACTGTTCATCCCAAAGGTGCTGGATGGGGTTGGGGTCAGGGTTCTTGTTCAAGCTTGTCATGGTTTTTTTCTTTCCAAACTGGGAAAACCATTTCTTTATTGGCTTTGGTTTGAGCATGGGGGATTGTTGAAAGAGGACAAGGTCTTCCCCCAAAACTGTTAGAGTTTGGAAGCACACTGGAAATATCAGTGTTTTTTATGAAGAATTTCTGGACTGAAAATAAGAGGCCATGAAAAATTGTACAATACATAGAATTCCTAGTTTGTATAGGGTATTTAGCACATCATCTTATTTTGAATCAAGTCGTTTGTGTCTTAAATAAAGCAAAAATCCCAATGCAATGAATACTCAAAGGTCTAACAGTATTATTTAATAGTCTTTGACTTTGATATTGCGTCTCAGAGGATTAAACACCTTCCAGCAGATGCAGAGCGCCTTTCTCTTTAAATCCCTCCCCAGACCAACCAGACACATTATTGATTACAGGAGCTCCCCCCGACCCGCCCAAGCTTGCAAGCTTGCAGCCTCATTTAGACCCGATTCATTGTTCTTCATTGTTCCAGATAAAACACAAAACAGTCTCCTGTGAATTGAAGTTAAGGCAAACTGCTTCTGTCACAAGCACACGCTTTCAAAGACTTGTTTAGGCGCATAATTCTTAGATTTTAAAACATTGTCGTCAGCAAACCGCAGAAAAAAAAAAAAAAAAAAAAGAACAACCATTTGTCTCCATAGGCCCGGAATGACCTTAAGGAAATAACATTTGTGTCAACAATTTTGAGGAGATGGACTTTATCTTATCAGATTGCTCCTACTGAGGACAATAAAAAGAAAAGATAAAGAGGAAAAGGGGAAACAGATACAATCACCGCTATTATTGATGGCAGAGTCCTCTGTTGTTTTGTCAGCAGTTTGTGGGAGGTAGCTATATGGGATTCAATCTGTTTACTGGAATGCAGAGGACGCTGATTATTAAGACATTTCCCATCATCATAAAACAAATGTGTGGATTGGAAATCGGAGTTTGTCCTCGTTGTCTGATAACACTGTAATTACATTTCAGTACTGGAGTCAAGAATCCAAACCAGCGCAATAGGAGCTTAGCATTGCTCAGTGGTGGGATAGATGATTGCAATTACTGTCAATCTTATTAGCGACACCAGCAGCAGGGCTCAGTGGATGGCAGTATTGGTCTACTGGTCCACTGCTTTAGTCCAGACTGACATATCTCAACATCTGTAAGATTAATTGCTGTGAAATGTGGTACAGATATTCATCCCCCATCAGGATGAATTGTAATAACTTTGATCTATTAACTTTTCATCCAGCCATCAACAAGACAAAGTTTGTCCAGTACTTTGGTGCATTTGCTAACATGCTAACATCCCAAATTTAAATGGTGACCATGGTTGATATCATAGTGCTAAACATCAGCAAGTTAGCATTCTGATATTGATGATTCCACTCAAATAAATGGAAAAACCTGCATGTTTGCCACAGCGCCGGACTTGGTCTGAATCCAGTCATAGCTGTACTTTGTGTTTCATGCTAATTAGTGAATATTAACATGCTACCACATAACACGAGGATGAAACTTTAATACCTGGTAAACATAAGAATATTTGTCATTGTTTGCAATGTTTAGCTCAATGCTGCAGTTGGAGTGCCCAACTTTCTCTGGAGTCGGTGGAGACCAAACTTGGACTTACATTCATCAGATGGACACAAGCACGACTCAAAACTGAAACTAACATTGATTTGTGAGATACATTTTTAGGCGAGTCTTTTCTAAGACATTAGCCATATGAGCTTTAAAAAGTGGTAATGTTGGGGTTGTGTGTCTGTCTTTTTTCTAATATACTGGAGTCTGAGCCATCAGTCAATTGAATCAATGCACCTTATGCAAAAGAAGGCTTTGATAAAGTATGTATTTCTCTTCCAGATACCCTAATACCCTTTGTTACACTGAGGTGCATCAAGATGTTTTTTTTTACAGTAGTAAATAGAGAACATTCTCATAGTAAGCAGAACTCAACACACCCTAGCACACTTTGATAACACTTTCCCTCATATGGTGAGGTGAATAATTCACTGAAGTGCCTGCCACAGTGCTGGTAGGTTAAACATTAATAATCAACCAAGGTAAAAAAAAAAAAATCTGAAATCTCATACTGCCTTTCTGAATAAATACATTCAAGGATCCATGTCCATGTGATTGAACGCTGTGATTTGTAATTTTGGCGTATGCCGACTTTTATTCAGTCTGAAGTGAATCACTCGCTTCATCTTCAGCTTGTGACTTTTCTTCCCAGAATTCCAAGCAAGACATCGGCATGAGCACAAACGCTGTGAGTTATGAGTTTACATGCACTATGGGCAGAGTGTGAGATCGATGGCAGGAGATAAAATATGTACTCAAACTGAAACTCATTTTATGGATGTACTTTGCATTTCATTCTAGTGTTTGTCCGGCCTTATCAAAGTGAGCCGGTATACTTGGCCTGTTTTTATTGTCATAATAACAGTGATGGGTTCTATTAAGGGTTTTTTTTTTAACGCTCAATAACTCATAGCACTGTCTTCCAATTGCTGAGTCCAGGATTTTTTTTTTAGAGAGGAAAATAAACAAGAAAATTTAGCCTTAGAGGAAGGATGGAAGCTTTGATTCACTGGGATTGATCAAAAATCCTTTCAACTCCTGCTGATGTATTGTGGTCATTTTGTGGTATAGGGCAATAAAGAAACTTCCTTATTGCCAAGGGTTACATTGGGATTAGTGATTTTGGGGGAGCTCTGATTCATAGAGGCTGGCAGGTAGGTAGATGCCTGTGTGCAGAGGCAGCAGGGCTGTGGCTGGAAACTGAAAAGACATTTTTTGTCACACTTAATAAGCCAGTAAGTATATTTTAATCTTGCACCAAGTACATTCGCTTTGAAAGAGACAATCATTACAAGTGTCATTACATCAAGAAGTCTGGAAAGAAGAAGTCTTTATAGGCCAGTATTTCTATCTATATCATGTTTTGTTCAATTGATGTTTTCAGTCAAGGTCTAATGGTACCCAAAAGAGTGATTTCACAGACCGAGGTTTCATATATCTCTGGATATAATTTGGATATTAAAATTTCAAAGAAATGTATAGCTAAAATGATGTTAATAAGCCGTGTGATGGGAAAAGCATGCACATATTGCTGGACGGTGATGTTGGAGGGCAGCATGTGACGATGCTTATGCTCCATGTCTACTGTTCCGGTTCAGTGAATCCTCTATTTGAGATGATCCGTGGCACTGCCGGCACACGAGAGGCTCGATGTTTACGTTGCGAGGCTAAATGTTTGCTCTCTGTTCCATTTCAGCTGGCCGTGTGATTGAGGTTTGAAGTGTAAGAAGCAGAGGGGATAATTATCCATACAGTGAGAGAAGTTGGGTTTCAAACCCCCCCACCACCACCGCAAGGGTGCCCACTGAGCAAAAACAACCATCAAGTTGCAACGCAGTGCAACAAACTTGGAGGGGAAGTATTACACTGTAATAACCTGTGGTATTTTAGTAAAGTTTGATAGTCTTTGGGGGTTGTAATCACATTACTTTTACACCTACTGCAGGAATATCATCATAAAATGTACATTGTGTCTAGTTCAGAATCACCTGTCCACAGCAGAAACCTCCAGAACCAATTTGCCGAAGCACCTGATAAGAAAATATAAGTACGTGAAGCTGGTGACAAGACAATCTCGTCCTGTTATAGAGATAATGGTGAGAATATCTCCACCTCTCCTAAACAGGCTGCACTAACACAAGGTCCTGACACACCAAGCTGACCACATGAAACCAGCAGCAGACACAGGCTTGACACTTTCCACTGTGGCACACCTTGTGTTACATAACTTACACCTGAGCTGACCGCAGAGGCTACAGCAAAAAGGCCAGCTGGCCGCTGAAATGTAAGTATGTTCTGCATTTGTGTGAGGAAAAATGATCTTGTCAACAGCCTGTTTTCATAATCCAAATAAACATCACAGAGGGGCAAACAAAGCAAACTAGCCAACCATTCAGTCAATATGTTTTAGCTGTCTTGTTATATGCTTTGAATACAAATTGAGAATACACATCTGATAAGAAGTTGCAGTTGGCGCTGAACCGTTTTGTTTTGCTGCTCATCATTCTGTGGTCTGTTGTTTGTGTGAGAGGCAAAAAAACAAGGAGAAACTTCACTAAATGAGTGAAAGCTAACCTTAATAGCTGGAGGTCGATGGTTGGTCACAGACACTCAACAAATGCGGACTGAGTTAGTGTCAGGACTTTTACAGCCACTTTGTTTGCCACTGTCTGTCTTGCTGTCTGTGTGCTTTTGTTAGTATACAGTTATGAAAAGTCTTCTGGAAATATGACAAAATCTGCTCGGTCAAAAATATACATACAGCAGCTTGAACAAACCCTGTTTACACTGTATACATCTTTTTATTTTCTGCTACATTCACACTGTTCATACTGTTTATATTACTATATTTACACTGTGAATATCTTTTTATATTTGCCATATTTATACCGTTTATATCTTTATATATTTGCCGTGCTTTCTTAGATCTATTTATATTTTATTCAATTCTCTGTATGTCCTGTACATATGGCAGCGTTTACAATAAAGTTGACTTGAATTATCAACTTTGGTGATCTAATACAAATCTGGTCATCAAATTTTCTTTGTGGCATGGCCTCTTGAATTCTTGTGAGTGATTATGACTGTGGCTGGTGACTTCTCTGTGCCCATTTAATTTGGCCTTGTTTCGTGTGCTTATTAGACTCAACCACAAACACTACAAGGGGAAAGTCTAAGTAGCTCAGCGGAGATCTGAGATCCAATCATTGATTTGAGTGAGTCAGGAAACTTACTTGGAGCCCTTTCAAAGTACAGCTGTGCCACTGCCTCAATCACAGGTGGTCCAGGAATGGCTAAATCAGGCTGCAATTAAGGTTTTAGAATGACCTTTTGAACGTCCTGATTTAAAACCCCATTGATGTGGACTACGCTGAAGAAACAAGTGTGTGTCAGAAAGCCAACAAATTTAGCTGAACTGCATTGATTCTGTCAAGAAGAGTGGTCAAAGATTAAACCTGAAGCTTTAGGGTGGCTATTAAAGGCACCCAATTAAGGTGGAAATGGCCAAGGGACATTTAACCAAAGATTAGCATCGGTGTATGTATATTTTTGACACAGCAGATTGGGTCAGAAGACCTGGATGAATAAATTCAGAACAGAACCGAATGTTGTGGATGGTTTTTTGTGACAAACATTGGGGCAGGACAACAAGCTGTAAAATATGAAGAACATGAATATCACCGTATGATGTTAATATGGCTAACATGTTAGCGAACAGTTGATCTACACATTGAACAAATATGGAGCAACATTAACATTACTATTACTCACTGTTGACTAATTATGGCTCCTTTTTGGTCTCCTCCAACTCCAAAAACAAAATGGCTGCTCACTGAGCTGATGAATTCTTCATCATTTCTTCTATCCAGTCTAACATTTTTTGTTTTTTTGCTGGGACTTTTTCAGCCATCTGCTGCAGGATTTAAATAAACCCCAAACTAAAGTCAAAAGACATAAACAGCTCCATATATCCAAATGGAACTGCAGACTCGGGCGAGAATTCTCTGTGTGTTCATTATTACAACTAAGACTCCTTTCACATTGCAGAGAGTGATGAAAGCTGCTTTTAATGTGCTCCGTTTCCATATATTCTTCCATACTCATCTTTGAACTAGCACCACTGACAGAAACTTTAATTCCATCAATATAAAATCAGAGAGAAAAAGATGCTGCAGTGCATTCCTACATTGTTTGATTGACAGAAAATCCCAAGTTTTCTGCAGACACACCAAGCAGAGAGCGCTTCACACCAAAGATAGAGACATACTCAATAAAACAAGAACCTCTTGCATTACAGCTCTAAACAGACAACCAAATTACTATTGACAAAATGCCTGGTGCGATTTCATCAAAATGTGTTGAAACACACAGCGCATATTCATGTATTATATTATACGGTGCCAATATGAAATTTAATCTTTTTGCAAACGTTGCGAGTAACGAGAGCATTAGTTTATTATACATGCAAAAAGTCAAGCCCGGCACACACTCTTGAGATACTGACATTTTACAGCCCGGAGCAGCCCACAGAAACAGTGCTGCTATGTGGAAATCAATACAAGTCATTACCATTACTTTAATGAGAGCTTAAGATGCAGTGAGTGAGCTCTGATAACACATGTGCTATCTCATCTGAAGGACTATTTAAAACAAAGAAAAACATCTACAACAATCTATTATGTCATGATATGATAGGTAATAACGTACTGTGGCTGATGCAGCAGGTTTCGCTGTAATGCTTTGCTTGCTTTTGATGAAATGCAAAATTGTATTAGAGATTTTTTTTTTCCAAAATACTTCACTGTGTTGAAGACTTAATAGGACAGCAGCAAAAATTGCACACCCATCAGGAGGTTTCAGAGAGATTACCTCTCTCAAATAGTATCTAAGCAACATTTTACACACCAAACTCTGCTAAAGGAAGCTGTACAATTCCCCCAAGCAAAGAACCAGTGTCTTCTTGATACGTTTAAGCACTCCCAATCTGTGCACAGGGTGTGTTTTCCTTGTTCAAGCAGAAAAGAAAAGTGGCAGCATTCCAGCTTTACGGTAACTGCAGATGTTAGTAAGACAGGCAGTCCATCTGTCCAATGGGATGAACACTGTATTTAGCACTGGCTCTTTAGGACAACCACAGAAACTCGCAGTTCACTGATTAAGATAACCGTTTAAGTGACCTTCAATATGTTCAAAAGTCAGAGAGAGAAAGCAGGAACACAGTTCAAAGAATGGCATTTCTCATTAGCGGACACAAAAGATGCATCAAGAGCAGGGAGAGGACAGCCAGTAATGGCCCATAGGACCAGCTAGTTCCCCCAAATGGACTCAGAAGGACATCTTTCCGCTTGAAAACACCGTGCTGAAAGAGGCCACAGTGATGATTCCCTATTTTAGCTATCAGCAAGGCTCTTACAGATAAGCAGTGGGGGATCTGATTTGGCCAGGTCGGATCTTGAGGCGAAATTCAATCAAATCTCAGTAGTAAACATCTTGGTACAACCCTACAGTTGGATATTAGCATTTGTATTGTGCAGCTCTGTTGTTGACCAAAGCTGCTCTGCCTTATCTGTCAACGCAGGCTTGTCAGGTCTGCACCTCGCAGTGAGTGGCTGCTGGTGCTTCCCATTCAGGGCTGCAGCGCTGGGAGCGCACACTGGCCCAGGTTGGGAGCTCAAATCTCAGAGTAAAAAGAAGAACAGCATCCGCTCCACTCTTCTATCGCAGGACACACACAAACACACACAGAATTACCTCCAACTGCTGCTGGAAATACTCAAAGAAACACATTTCCATCCACGCTAGTCAACTGCAACACTAAGTTAACATTTTTGCACCTTTTGGCTACGGTAAAAGGAATGTACAGTCCTGTACAGTGTTGGTTGTCCCTTGAATCCATTTATACTTCCCATGTGTGTATATGGAGTGGATATGGTAATCATTTAAAGTTTTAGTATATAAAACTTCTTGTATCTAAAACACATTGTGGCATTTCTTTCTGTATAGTATTGTGATGCATGGCATACGCTTTTGCTTGTAGAAAATTAGACAAATCCCCGAAAATTGGTGGAGTCCATATGTGGCTTTCACGTGATCATCTCTGCTGGTCAGATCGACATTACAATACAACAAGTAGTCACTAACACAAGACATAACAATTTTGAAGTTGAACGCCTTTTGCCTCACCTTATTCACTGCGATTGACTGATGCAGTTACATCATATTTATGTTTCATTTTACCTTTATTTAACCATATAAGTCAGTTGAGAACCAGTTTATCATTGACAGTGATGACCTGGCCTAATGGCAGCAACATGAGGCAAGTCGATACAAGACATAAAAAACATAAATACAGCAACCACAACAGAGAACTATGTACTGTGCTTTAATGATGAAGGTAATGAGTTCTGAATAAGTGTAACAGAATGAGGTTGGGGTGTTTTAGTGTCTTCTGCAACTTGTTCCATATTGACTTTAGGAACGGCCATTTGAATTAATTTTCTACAATGTAAATTGTGGTGACTGTTGACAATATTGAGACTGACGCCAGTGGTTCTGTTTCAAAGTGACAGGCTCTTACTTGCCTTTCATGAGTCTGAATCTTGCAGGCATGTTTTCTTGGAAACCACTGACTGAGACAATCAACTTGTCCTTTAATTTGTTGGTTGATTCATGAGGGAATGAAAACAAGGACAAGTTGTCATTTGTGAACACATGTGTGAACAGGATAGTGAGAACAAGCAGTAACCACCACTACAGCTGAGCATTAAGACCAATAAGTAAGGCCCTTAAGATACAGTTCTCAAATAACTGGTAACAGTACAGCCAGACTGCCGGACTCTGCTGATGTCTCTAAAAATTCATTTGAGGGTGAATCACTGTCATGGCATCCCAGATGCAGCAGAAGAGGTTGTTGCAGTAGCCCGTCTGAGAGGAGCGTTATATCAGCAGCAATAAAATGCTGCAAGTTACATTTATTTATACTGAATACACAAAAGGGCTCAGGTGTGATAGGATTAATCCCATCATAGCAGTGCTCCTCAAAAAAAAAAAAGTGACTGGAAGGTGGCGTGTTCCATGTCTGCACTGCAAACACTAGCTCATCAGTAAGGCTGCTGAGCCACTTTGGCTGTCGCTTGGTCGATGCACCACCAAAAACAAAGATAAAACAATGACAAAAAAAAATGGAGGTTCAGGTGTCAAAATATGTATTCTCAAATCTCTGAGTGATTTCGATTTTGTGGAGTAGACATAGATTCAGTGTTCGCTATGACTTATAGCTTAACTCTGCAAAACCGTTCCCATGCTTTTCCTCGAAATACCAAGAACAGATCATTGATGACATTATTGACCTGTTAACAGAGGGCAGCAGAAACCTCACTTCCATGGTTTCTGTCTGGAGGGTTACTGCAGCAAGAAAGCTCGTAAATACCGAAGACAGGGAAATCGATTATCTTCGGGGCAATTCAAACCCAAATACAGCAGGAGATCTTGTCTTAACTGAAAACTCTTACCAAGAAAGTGAAACAGCTGTTAAAATAATGTTTCATTTCAGACGAAACGGGGACAATCTGATTAAAACTCTACAGGACGTGTTTCTTTGAAGAATACATCTTAGGGCTTTCACTATCACACATAAAGATAGATATCGCAGTCATTTTCACTCAAGTTATTGTTGAGTTTCTGTCCACTGGAGGGCAAAGCATGCTAAAGGCTGTGATTCAGCTTGAGAGTACTTGAAATATCAACAGAACCTGTGTAATGACTGTACAAATCAGGTTCAGCATAACCTTGAGTGATAGCAGTATAAAACAAGCCACTGAGCAGGGCCGGCTGAATAGGTAATAGCCTCATACAACCTGGCAGCTGGGGCTTCTGATTAAAAGCAACGTCCACGTATGATCTTACAGTTTACGAGAGCGATGTGATAAAATATGCAGAAAAAAATACCTTAAAGGCTGAATGCAAGTAGCAACCAGCATTTTAGATCAGAGACTGCGTACTAATGCAAATTTCAGCCAAGCATTTACTGCAATTATCTCAATTTTACTTTATAAAACCCCATCAGCATAGCACTAATTAATAATATGTTTTATTAAATTAAAGTATTCAAGGTCAGGCCGGGAAAATACATACACACGATTTAAAAAAAAACAAAAAAGACAATAGCACCATTGTTACTCCTCGTGTACCTCCCTCTGTGCACTGCTGCACACTGTGGAAATTATAGGAAGAATGATTACAAATTACAGTCATCAACGGCCTTAATTAATAGTCAGATTCTTCTCAATCACTTAGGAGCCAAATGAACACAACAAAAAACTTGATGGCTCCCAGACTTGCAGTTGAATGAGGATGATAGTGGCTTCCCTGACATGTATGAGTCATGGCAGGTAATTCCACAGGGTCATTGTTTGTTTGACAGCAGCACGCTCCCTCCAACTGCTCCTCTGATAATGGTGTTTATGTACTTTGGCTTCACAAGCCAAAAGCAAAATGGCCACGCTAACAATAGCGGCAGTGGACGGAGGCGGCCAGCGAAATGGCACTGATTCATCCTCAGAGGATCGAAAAGACACAAATCAACAGCGTTCACCTCAATGTTAATAGTTTATCTTAATTACGAGCTACCTAAAGATGACAGCCAGGTTAAATCATTATTTATAAGGAATTACAGTGTGTACATTGCTGTAAAAACTAAAGCATCTCCACCATACAGTAGAAAAATGGTTTCCATGGTAATGTGTGCCCATTAATGTAGGCAGCATTTGTGAGTAAAACCAGCACAAGCAGTGCTCCGAAGGTTTCTAGCATGCCACATTTGGAATAACAGAGGGTCAAGCATGTGTCCTATGGTCATTGCAGGGACAGTATTAGGTGTTGACTTCTGAGACCCAGAGTAGCTGTATGTTATATGTTCATTACTATTGTAACTGAGGTCAGAGGATTGGGCGGTCTTACTCCCTTGACACAACAGATAGGTACATAAAATAGAAGCCTGTACAGAGTCAGATAACAATGTAGGGCCGCTAAGAGTAAACATATATTCTTGTTTGACTAATGGCCAATTGGCAGATACCTTATACTGTAGATGCATTAACTATATGGCCATTTAGGGATATACAATAGTTGTGGCAGTGAGGGCATTAAGACTTGCCAGCGAGGACAGCTTCTTCAGAATTGAGGTGGCATCATTTCATGACAAGCGTATTGATAAATCCTCCATTCTCCTTGGCCGAGCTTCAATAAACCTTTCAGCATAAGATCATCTTGGACTCCTGTGCGCTCTCTCTCCGCTGACTGAACCGACCATTGATGAATATAGTTTCCTCCACAGCGGTGCACAGGTAGAAAGGGAGGCGCATACAGCTGGGAGGCTCATTCAAATGAGCATGCGAAGACAGTTGATGCTGGAAAACGTCGACACTTCGCTCTGAGAATAGAGGACTGTTTCTGGCGCATCATCAATCTGCTGCCTCTTTGGTGATTTTATCAATAAGAGCAAACTAAACACTTGGAGCGAATGCACTGGAACAGGGTAATAATTATTCAGATGTAAATAAACTATTAATTAAACACTTTCCAACCATGCGTTCAAATCAGCAAGGAAACACGTAGGCCTGATATGATTAAAGCAGGAGCGTCGGGAGATCATCCTGCACTGATGTATAAATTAATAAGAGTGATTCTTACAGTACGTTATCCACAGCTGCTTTATACTGTATGATAAGCTCATCAGTTCATCAAATCCCTGCAGTCGTCTGAGGGCAACGGGACACATATGTTAATAAATCTGTAGCCTCTGATTGGATATGTACCGCACCGGAGCGCAGTGCTATTAAGAACGGCCGTCCACTGTGTTTACCTTGATTAAATTACATGCAAATGACACCAGGCTGTTAAACCTCTACTCACATTAGATGCGTCCATCATAACTTGATATTCTGCCCGTTTACGCGGGAGACGTCGGATGACCGGAGCTCATTACGGCCTCCTTTCCAACCTGAAGTCAGCAATTCATATTTTATTCTTCACATGACTTATAAAGCAAACTCTGTTGTGTACCCTTATAAAACATGATGTAACCACTTACAATACAGTAGAATTAAAACTAACATAGTGAATTGGTGTGACCTTATGAACTGCTTCACCAAACTTGTTTATTTCTCTCATGATTGACCTAATTGGCTGCAGATTTGTGGTTGCTGTGTGTTTGCATGTTTCTGCTCTGCATCATCCAGAAAAACAACATGATTTCTTGGAGAAGCTGCGTCTTTATTTTTTTCGAGCTGTGTCACATTGATTGACACGGCAATTTCAGAACTGTGAACCGGTGATGTGGCTGCCTGAGAGTGTATTTATTAATCATAGCCCTTTTGCACTTTGCGCTGCTGCACATTGCATGAACCAAAATAGCAGGTGCGCTCAGATACCTACACAGTCTGTGCACGCAAGACCTACCTGGTGTTTGATGTAAAAAAAATATGTATTTATATTAAATAAAAAATATACTTTAATAAATGTGAAATGATCACAGTAGTTTCTTGTTTGGGAGATAAGGACAAATTGTTTTTGAGAACACGAACATTAGCACAAGGTTTAATTACGTTTTCTATTAATAACATCAGATCCATGTAGATATCCTTCATTATATTATATTATCAGCGTTTCAGTACAAAATGAGATACATGTTTGAGCAGAATGAGCGGAAGTTTACTTAAACAAGGAGCTCAGAGATAAACAGAAGCTATTTGACTGAGAGGAGTCCATTATTTATAAGTGCATGTGAGGGCAGTATAACACAGTCAAATAACTTAGTCTCAGTACATTTTGGGCTATACATACTGTAGTTAAATAGACTTGCTGCACAGGGAGACTCATCATACTTCACTGCACTGGTTCCGTCCAGACATCAGAACCATTTTTCCATCACAAATCGAGGGCAAAAAGTCTTTTTTCTAAGGTTAAGGTTTTGTTCATGGGTGGTTTGTACAAGGCAAATCAGTCAAACACATTTTCTTATTGTGCCGGACTGAAAAACCTTACACCCTCCACATGAAGCCACAGGAGGTGATTTCACTTACTCTGCTTTATTAGGCATCTGTTCAGCTGGACAGCGCCGTGCTACGAGTTACATTAGTTCAACAAAACAGGATGATGAAAGTAAAAATTACGTGCAATTTTCAACAGATAGACAAATATAACAACACAAAATCCTGTGAAGAGGTCCAATCAGGCAATGAGTGAATTTGTCTGGGACAGCCTAAATTGCCTCTTATTTTTGCCTGAAAATTGACATAAGACATAATATCCTATTGTAGCATCATGATTTATGGGCTGTATAAGATATGTTCAGGGTTAAAAATCAGTTGCTACGTCAATAGCAATATACAGTATAAAAACAGTGCGAAGAGTACGTGATTACGAGTGTTGTAACATGTTCCACAGTAAAGTACGACATTTAACGGAGTGGGTTCATTAGCAGGTTGATGGGGTTCAAAATGGATTCAGGTTTCCTTTCCTTCCATCAATCAGTTCAACCTTCAACCCAATCAGAAAAAAATCTAACTCTCCTTGACTGGTTGATTGTTTTGACAAAATGAATGCAGTGAATGCATATCATTTTGTCCAGAATGTGATAGTTTTCTGAAATATTCTTCTGATCTGGTTACATTCAAACCTGGAAACCTCTCACGTCTCAGCTTCAACCTTACAAACAAGTCTAGCTCTTTTTCTTCCAGCTCTTTTCACCTCCAATGCCCAAAACCATTTTCTCTGGGTAGACACTAAAGTTGATGACATATGTCACAACAGCCAATGTTTCAAGAGAAATTCTTCTGAGGCTGTGACTATGAGTTTACAGAGTAGATATAGAGCCCAAGTGAAGCGAGGCTCTCTAGCTGCCACAGCTCTTTGTTATATTTTTAGACATTGTTAATTAACAGGTAAGTCCTTAGTGGATCTCCCACTGCGGTTTCTGGGAGATTTGTAACACAGCTGTGAAGCTGCTTTACAGGAGGAGTCAAAAAGTCGCTAAGGTAGCTTTAGGGAGAATACTGGCTGACTTGGGAAGTACAGCTCTAATCAATGCGTACAGGAACTTCACAAGCTGGACTCGAGACTTTACTTCCGCGCTTCATGTGTCCAGGCTGTTGCTCTGCAGGCTGAGTCAGCAGGCAGGCAATAACCCTTGTCAGAAGTCTTTGAAGCCTGTGCTTTCTCCCAGGCTTCTCCCAAGATTAAGAAGTCTTTCCAGGCCAAGAGAAGTGATTTCTTTCTCATCACTGCATACCTGAAAGGATACGGTACACTACAGGGAGAAGTCTCTATAAAGGTACAAATGTTCTGTAAACAGAAGGGCTACCTAAAGCAACTATTTGGCAGGAGACCCACGTTTCAGCATCAATACTGAAACATATCATTGGATTTATATGATTTTTATATTGGTACTGGACATTTTTAAACAGTCACAGAAAACAGCTCTAAATGGCTTATTTCTGTAGCAAGGCAACAAGCCCTGGTTGACCATGGTGTGGTGTACAGAGGAGAAGATTGACTCATAATCACCCAATCAATGACCTATATTTCATTCAGGGGTGGCATTAATGACACACTCTGTCCCTGAATAAATGTTTTTTTAACAATAACAGAAAAATCTGGAGGCTGTCTGATATTTTGACAGATTAACACTAAGGGCAAAAAAGCCTAAGGCCTAAAACAACATTGTGTAACTTTGTTTTTACCATTAAATAACAGATTTTAAATCATATTGATGCTGCACTGACGTATAAGGCGTCTCTGGCATTCCAACTCTGTGCCCTGTATGCCTGTTCTTGCACTATGTAACCTTGTGCTCCAGGTACAATCTCCCACAAGAAGTCACACCACCAACTATTGAAAATGTTTTCTGGTTTTCCCTCTGCCATCTTTGCCAGTGTTCATAGCTGCACGACATCAGAGGCTGAAAGGACATTGACGAAGGAAGCTAAGAAGAAACTAGGAGAGAGAGGCAAGGGTAAATCTGTGACTGACTTTTAGTCTTCAGCGAGAGCTTTGTGAAATAAAAGTCTGAAAGACAGACGCAGAGCCGAGCTGGGCTGACTGCTGTTGGACTAGTAAGTAATATTAGCCGCTTGCGTCTTGCGTTGTTGCACTTGATTGATGTTTCGCTGGTAGCAAAGTTGTCAACTCGCTAGTTTTTTCCATCATAAGTAAGTAAGGCTCGTATGGCCACCTCCCACTAAAATAATGCTGCTAGCGAGGTCTTGAGTTGTTGAGGTGACACAATCCAAAATGTAACGTTTGGACAGAAAAACAGTTTATAGATTATAGTGATGCCAAACTGACAAGACGACTAGGATGGACGACGACTGTTAATGTAATAAAGTTTGTTATGGCACCTGTAAAGTGGAGTGATACATGTAATTAAAATTCCCAGTGTGGTTGTGCTCTATTTTAACACTCCAATTAAAGGTCCAGTGTGTGACATTTCAGAGGATCTACTGGCAGAAATGGAATATGATAACCATAACTATGTTTTGAGCAGGTCCTCTTCCGTGGAGTCCGCCATGTTTCTACAAAGCCAGAACAGACAAACTGATTCTAAATAGGACCTTTTCTGCACTGTAGTTTACCCTACATGCTTGGAACAATAGAGCGTGGTGAGCGGTAGTCAGTTGGTTGCAATCTACAACTTCGCTATTCACCATTAGATGCCATTAAAACCTGCACACTGTACCTTTAAATTACAGGCTCGGATCTAAGCGTTGTATAAATATCCTTTTTCTTTGTCTGTTGGAATAAGTTTTGGTAAGTCAAACATCAAACACAATGCATAGGAACAGCAGTATGTCATATATGGAAACATGTTGACCAACATGTTGAGCAACCATCCTTTAACTATTTAGAACAAAAGGTTATTTAAAAAAAAAAAAACAGCAGAGAAATGCTGGTGAGTTGCTGACGACATTTCTACAAGTTGATGTGAAGGCCACAACGCAATTAACACCTATTTAGTCCAAAATTTCACAGTTTCACTTCCCAGCGGTTTTAATATTGCATTTGGTGGTGCAACTATTTTAAAAAGAAATGATCTATCAAAGTGCTTCTGAGGTCAGGCGGTAAGGTCTTGGCTGAATGAGGACGTGGCCAGAAAGAGATTGTCACAAAGTTCTAAATAAACTTTCGTGTGAGAGCTGAATTAGAAGGATTATCGCCTGAGCTGTGGGCACAGTTTTAAAGTATTAAATTCAGTCTTCTCATCCATCTCCTCCATATGGATAAGACTGAAATACTTCAGCATTTCAATATTCTTCGTGACAGCCCGACTTCCAGAACATGCACTTAGAATAAAAGGTGCTCTTAACATTCATAAATGTGCACTCACAGTGGACAATCCATCATAATCATGGGGGCATACTGTACATAGCTCAGTGGGCACAGCAGTCTCTTTCTATCTCAGCTGCTGACATTCAAACAAAGCACTGGCTCCTCTACTCCTCTGCAGGATCCCAATGAAAAACAACAACAAATGAATCACAGGCAACAGCAGCCCACTTTGCTCCCTTCACAGCATATAAAATGTCAATGCGCACAACAATCCCTTACAGTGATGGATGGGTTAGAGTCACTGCTCTGTTCAGAAAACAAAGCAACGACTCCAACTCGCACTACCTACACATTTCACACTTCTTTGTAAATGTCACACACAGGTTTCATGAACAGATGTAGTTTTGTTGTTTAAAAGATGACCCAAGCTAAAAAGGTAACTGCATTGTAATTCTGCAGCTAACGCCCAAACAGAAAGCCCCTCTCTGAATGACAATAATTCCATATACATTTTTTTACATTTTTTTGAGGTAATATCTGCACTGCTTTGCTGTGTATGGATGGTTCACACCTCTTTTTTCAAGGTGTTTGTTACTTGGATGTTTTTTTGGAAATGAGACATTTTGTAGTCATCAAAAATCCAGTCAGATTTCTGTGTTTCATCTTTCTCAATTTCCGCTTGTGATTTTTTAAAAGAAAATATCTTTCCAAATGCAAAAAACAGCTTTAAAAAGAAATGTGAAAAAGCTCCATTCTAACTTACAAGACGTGAGAAAAAAAGACTTTAAAAATCCCTAAAAGAAAATGACATTTTACTGACTTTGCAGATGTTCTCTGTAACTAGCTAGCAACTTTCACACTTGTAAAAACAGAAAAGATTTTGTTGGAGCCATTGCCACCCTGTTTCCAGTCATTCACATGCTGGCTATAGCTTCGTATACAGCTTGCAGATGTGAGATGTGTTGTCGATCTTTCCTCTTCCAACTCTTTAATGTTTTGTTAGGTAAAATCAAATTCGTCCAGATCAAAGTAAAATTATCAAGCACAACGATTTAGTGGACAAAGAGCTGCACTGTAGGTTAAATTATATTTAATACATTTTAAAGTTTTGAACATGGTTAGAGCTACTTTAAATAACTGGCACTCTATTTAAAAAAAAGGTCGGTTCGCCTAAATCCAAAGATTTCTTTTATTCCATTTACAGTTCTGTTTGGGTGTATGAAGGCTTTTCTTTTCAGAGCTGAAGACCTCAAAACCTTTGGACAGAACAGCTATCTGCAAGGGTAGACACCACTATCAACAAGAAAATATGTTTTTATGTGACATGAGAGAACAAACTCTTCAATACAGTTTGCATTTTTAAGAGTATATTAGACAGCTGTACAAAATTGCTGCAGAACAAAAAGAATAAAAGAAGGGAAGCAGCAAAGAAAATGAAAATAGGTTATTGCCCTTGAGGCCAAAATTCTTAATGAGAAGTAAATTGCAGTCAATGAGACCTTGACTGTAATCTTTTCTTTTATAACTCACAAATCCATTTAAAAGGAGCAGTGTGTAGGATTTAGTGGCATCTAGCGGTGTAGTTGTGGACTACAACTGCCTGCTTGTAGTAGAAACTACAGTGGCTACAGTAAATGTGCTAAACATACAAAACACCAGTGTTTAGTTAGTCTGTTCTGAGAAGATGTTTGGCATCTACAGATATAAAAGGCTCATTCTAAGGTAACAAAGATGATTCTTATTTTCAGGTGATTTATATTCTGTAAATAGAGCCCCCTAAATCAGACACACTGGAACTTTAACTTCTATTATAGAGCCGAGTGCCCAAGGAAACTCATGGTGTGAACAGTCAACAAGCTTGCCCTCTATGGAAATGCCGGAAAGATCACCAAGCGTAGTCAAACAGATGACCAAACTTCCCCTTTTTGCTTTGTTTTCCCCTTCATTGCTTTGCAGACAAACAATCGCAATGTGGGTCCCAAAGTCCAATATTTGTCTCGTTGTTTCATGTACAGTAGTTCTATGCTTTATGGTCTACTAACAACTGACCCTGCAGCCCCGCTCTGTGAAATATGTCATGAATTTTCAAGAGACATTGTTGAGGAAGCCACACACACACACACACACACACGATAAAAAAAATAGGATACGGTAGAAAACCGCTTTTCTTCTGTACAAGATGCATCCAAGGATTGTCACTGTTTTTTTTTTTTTTTTGGGGGCGGGGAAAAAAAGAGAAAAAAAGGAAAGAAAGATGGGAGAGATATCCAAATTTCACTGAGAGAGAAGCTTGTTTAGTTTGGAAGACCTGTTACAGTGTAGAGAGACAGGAAGGAAGGGTAAAGAAGAGGAGGTGATGATATGGACCAAAATTAAACAGCCAAAATGGGTGCAAATGGTTCCAAAACAGGACGACATCATTATAAGAGCCTACCAAAATGGTTACAAATGATGGTGGCAAAGATACTGATATAACAGTTCTGTGATCTGCTACCACTAAGCAGAAGAATGAAGCAGTGAAAGGACAATTGGATAGCGAAAAATAACCCTTTATGCACAAGAAATCAGCAAGTTGTGTGTTTTCTATTAAGGGCAGTCTCCTAGTATCTTATCCAGCATACTGTCAAATATTGTCAGTTTGTTTTGTTCAAAGTGAGTCAACTTTGACGTGAATTTGGACCATCACGCAACAGCAAACCATCTTCGCTGACCTGCTTTAACTCAAAAATGGATGAAGCTATCATTTTACGCAGGTAGCCATCTAAGTAGGGCCAATTTCAGCTGTGTGTGTCCGCCGTGAACATGTAAGAAATTGGCCCCACTTTCATGCTCACTAGAGTTCTGAATGGCATGAAAATAATTCACTGACATCTTGAAAAATCATAGCTCTTTAAGGTTTTTCAAGGTTTATTTAACCTGATGGATCAAATTCTGAAATACAGGTAACTTTTTTAGAGAGAGTGTGAAGCATTCATTGTTTTACAGCCAGTTGTGGTAACGACTGGCCCAAAAAAAAAAAAAAAAAAAAACTTTTTCCCCCCATACAGAGTGTTTAAAACCACCTCACAGCCCAGTGCTATCCCTGGGGGCTTGGTCTGTATCACTTTGTGGTACCAGGAGATCAAGTCAGCAGGCCTTTGCAAGTAAATGACCATTAAATGTTGCTCTGTTTTTCAGCTAAGTATCTAGTTAGCAGGGGGTGCCCCAAAGAAAATTCAGTTTTGACAATTGGTGTGTCACCTATCAGAAGTTTGGCATGAGTTCAGTTTATGCCTGTGTTAGGCCAAGCTATTTTGACTACCCGGGTCTTATCCTGCAGATGGTCAGCTGGTGAATGGACAAGATGACAACTTGAAGTTTTTATGTGTTTTTTTTTTTTTTTTTTAATCAGCAGGAAATTAGGAGACATGCAGCGAGCCAGCAGGGCATCGCCCATCATTCTGTAGGAAATTAAACATTTTTTAAAAAGTCTGTAAAACTCATTTGCACAAAACAAGTACTGTCTGCGGGCATGTCAGTGCAAAAAAAAAAAAAGAATGGAGGGTCTTGTTCTGGCCACATATAGCTCTTGTAGTCTGGAATGAATGTTGACCCGAGGTTACTTTCTCACATTGATAGTCTGAGCAGTGATACTTAGCTTCACAAGATGCTTTGGGGTTTTCTAAAGTTTCAAAAAGCCCACGCACGCACACACACAAATACACACATAGTAAACATTCAGGGCTGCCTATTATGTTTAAGATGTGGTGGGCCTGAAGGTGGACAAAAGCACAAGTTTTAGAGAAAACACCTGCATATACTCTCAACAACTTCTTTACAAATGCGTGATGAATTAAAATGAGTAAAGCCAGAGGTGGCCCTGACCTTTAGAAAATGCATGGACACACTGCAAGGGCATTTATCATTTTCTAATTAAGTTATGTGGCAAAGCCATATCTTGTGTGCCCAAAGTCTGGGGGTGAAATGGGTCTCTATCAGTATGAAATTATCACAAAGACATGTTTAATTAATGAAAATATGACCCAAGTGTCAGAGCTAATATATCAAAAAAAGAACATGCTAGACTATTCTGTGGCAAAGGATGAGGGGGCACTGCCTGGATAATATAATATATATAAGGGAGTGAAAGAGCTATTCTTTCTGCTCTGTCTGATTGTATTTTAAGGCAGAGTATCACATTTTACCATTTAAAATGTAGAAAACTGGTTAAAAATAAACACTGAGGCGAAATAAGAAAAGCAAGAATCCAGTGCACTGACCGAGTTAAACAGAAATCGGTCTCATATTGCTCTCTGAGTCGATCCTCCCCAACTGGAAAGTGCTTTTTGTTGGTTGCAAATGAATTTGTGTGCACTGTCTCTGAACAAAGTTTAAGTGTGGAGTAGATGTCACACACACACGGATAAAAAAATATATTTCATAAAACATTATTTTGGGTTTGTTTTAGCTTTGAGCACCTCTCTGGATTCTCTACAACCACCGAGTCCTCTGACAAGGTGAAGAATGCAGAAGCGGGATATATCAGAATTAATGATGACATTTATTTGTATGCTGTTGCTTCTTGTGTCTGGTCAGTCATGTTGGCCACATCATCTTTTCATTTCAAATCCCTAACAGCAGTCCCTGCATGTAAATAACACCCACAGCATGTACTGTATGCCCACTCCTGTCAGACTCACACTGACATTCATCCCTCAAGTCTGAGCAATAAATTTTCCCTTTTGAGTGGATTCAGAACCGCAGCACTGTTGTTTAACAAACAACAAATTACCCTCCATAAGTTAGCAGCACATTTTAAAATGCCCAGTGTCAGCTGTTTAAACGCAGGTTCAGTATGCGGTCTTGTGTGTTTCATATTAGTGACCATAAACAAATCACTGAACATCTAGTTTCCTCAGACAATTCTTCAACAATATAGTCAGACTCCGTTTATTAGGTTGTTTTGATTCAGCTGTGGCTGCTGTATTTGTGTGCAATTGTGCTCGTTGGTAACGCCAGATTCCAGACTGTGATTTATTTCCTGTCTTTGCTCGCTGAGAAACACCTGAAAGCGCCTGAGCTTTCTTAGTGAATGCACCAAACATATGCAGCCTCACTTTGCAGCATATGACATGCGTAAAAAAATCACCTGCACCTGTTATTTTCTATGCAAGCCCACACATCAGGTGCGTCAAAACTGGCACCGATACAGGATATAGGGGATCTACGCCTCAGTTCTATTTCCAAGCATCAAAGTGCAATTTTTAATCATATGTGTTGCCTAGATTGGCACACACCAGCACATCTGGTTTGTGCTATGGGCATCAAATCAGTGCACTGTTACGGAACGAAGGTGGTGTTTAAGGTCCTCAAAGATCTTCTAGAGTCTCACAGCTTGTTGTCAAGAACACACTTCTTTTTTTTTCCAGTGCTCCAGGCAGGCAGGTGCAGGCAGTCAGGTTGTAATTGCACAGACTGGATAGCTTTTTGCACACTCTCACCAAATTCCAATTGGTTTGAAAGCCATTGCTGATGTCTTCGTCACACCGAAATAGCTGTTCAATCAGATCTCCGAAATTACTGGGTGAAGTTTGATTGTTAACTGGCGCAGACTGCAGGTTATAGGGCCAGTGTGTGTTCGCTTGAGCAAATGGATTGTGGGAATGGCCAGGAGAGGCAGAAAATCCTGCAGGGGCAGTCAAGGTTGCTGCCCAAAAACAGCACGAGAAAATAAGTAGAAAGAAGTTCATGTTGCACAGCGCACTGAGTTCAATCCAAGTAGAAACATTTGTTCCTTCAACATCCCACATTATGATTTTACTGACCCTTGAAGAGGAGTATGTTAGAACATGACTGTGGGCGTCTCCTCAGACAAAGCTTGAAGAAAGGCGCCCCCTCATCCTGCTTTAGTTTACTTAGTTTCACTCATTTTGTGGAAACCATGATTGTGCTATTTGATCCCAACAACAACTGAGAAAAGATATCTTAATATTGCTGTTTGACAAAACTTCAGAATTTTCTAAATAAAACACCCTGTGCAAACTTCCCGATTATAAAAACACAGCCAAAAGAGAAACAATTTAACTACCTAGCCTACTTACTCATGGTAAAAACCAAATAAACAAAGTAAAAAATGACCAAATCGGAGCAAGTTAACAAAGTTTGGTGGGCAAAACGCTCACTTCCAAAATGCTCCTAGGTTTGAAGCCCCGTGGAGAACGCACCAAAACAGTGATGAGGCTGCGATGTGACAGAAACGTGCCCCATGGGGTCCAGACGTTAGAATACAATCCTAATTTAAGTAATGGGATCAACTAGAATGGTTTAAATAATCTTAAATCATACTAGCAATGTGGCTTTATGGATGGCAATAGCTGTCTTTCTATCCGTCTGTCCATCCAAACTAAAATATCTATTCGACTCGATTGATTACCAAGAACTTTTGTAGAGTTGTTCATGTTCATGGAAAGATGCATCTCTGAGTTCTCCTTGCACTAGTATGAGGCTGACATTTTTGTTGTTGTCTTGACAACTATTGGATGGATTTCCATGGCATTTGGTACAAATATCCATGGTACCTAGAAGATGAATCCTAATGACTGTAGTGATCCCCTTGAATTTCATCTAGCAACCCCAGCATGTCAAAGTTGTTATTTATGACCAAATACAAATGACAATCCCAGTTCTGTCATGCTTATATAACATGGTAAACATTATACCTGCCGAACCTCAACATGTTGGCATTGTAATTGTGACTGTTAGCATGCTCTCCCTTAGTATAACCTCACTGAGCCACTGTAGACGTTTGTGGATTTACTAGAACTGAAACTTGCTAAAATAAGATCTGTCCTTCATACCTCTGATGATCACAACAAACTCATAATTAACCGCAATCAGATGAGTACAGGAGCGAAGGTGGGGTGGCTCCGCAGGGCTGAGATCAGCCTGGTGATTCTGTTAATACAGAGGTCAGAGCATATGACCTCTTTTCCACACGGAGAGCACCGACACACAACACAAGTGGCGGTTAATGGAAAGTACAAAGTGCTCGAGAATCACCTAATTTTCTCTGCGGCAGTCTGCAATCACTGTAACATCATCCTAAGCACACGGAGAATTATTTAGCCATTGTAAATGAGAGGTCATGCAGGAAGAGAAGGAACAAAAGAAAACAAAGGAAACAAAACATGGAGAATAATAATACCTGATCATCTAAAGGGATGTAATGGGGATGATAAAGAACAGGTTAGTATGTACTGGAAGATATTTAACAATGGAGCGTGCAAAGTGCAGACACTTTCTGTATTTTACTTCTAGTCTGAGTGCATCTGTTCCCAGATTGTGACAGCCTAAATGATTTTGTTCAATACAAAATCCAGGGGTCACAGTTCAATACTGCATTATAATATTGTTAAAGTGATTGAAAGCTTTTTGAGGCCTTTCTTATACAGTTTCAAAAAAGTTACACATAAGGAAAAAATACAGATGTTGGGCCACCAGGAGCCTCGTGAGCAGCTTAAATTCCTCTTGGCATTGATTGGAGTCTCTGGAAGTCTATCAGGGGGAATAAAAACCTTTCTTCTCAAAGATATTCCCTCATTTAGTGTCTCGATGAGCGCTGTCTGATTTGTCACTTCAAGATCTCCCAGACGTATTTCAAGCGGGTTGAGATGCGATGAATTTATAGGTCATATAGCTCATGATTCCTATCATTTTAATATCAAAACCAGCCGGTGACCTCTTTTTGCGCCGCCGGAGAGCGTCTGCATTTGACGCCCATCTGTACGTCTTTGTGATCGTGGTATTCTTTCACTGCAACAGTAAGCTGCTTCTTAGGTATAAAGTTTTGTTAATTCACTTTTGAACAGTGAGATTTAAATGAAAGTGTGTTGTTTGGAAATGAACAGGCATACAGGCACAGAGTGGTAATGACATTGACACTGCTCACCTTATTACAAGTCAGTGTCAAAATGATAGTGAAGCTGTTATTTTAAAAAATGTGGAAAAAAAGTACATGATGCTGCTTTAATTGGAAACCTAAAAATGCAAACTTCAAGCAGAAAACTGCACCCTCGGATTCAGTTCAACCATCCTGTGTCCTGCTGAATTTGAAAGTGAAGCATCTGAGTACAAACGTGCAAATGCACCTCTAACTGATATTAGAGGTCAACCGATGATAGTTTCGAGCAGGAAAACTGAACTGAACATCTAAAATGAACATGTCTGAATCACTGGACATCAAACTAGCTGTGTGGAAGCTATTTTATTTCCTGAGCTATTTTCCCCTTAAACTCAGTAATTCTAGTTGAGAACCTGGATATTATGAGGGGATCCAAAATCGTCATTTTGGCTACAAAAGGCTGACATGTCAACTTAACAATCTCTAACAACCATGTATTTCCCAAAAAAAGGCACAAAACACACAAGAATCACGTAATCACACACCAGAAAACACACTTTATAAACGCGTCAGCTCCCGTTCATCGAGAAGCACTATAATCCAGTCCGTTTACTTGCAAACTGTAAAGCAATAATAAGGCAATTTCCTTGACAACTCTCTATTTGATGACACTCTAATCAAACACACCAATGGGACTTAGTGTGTCTCAATAGCCATGTGGCTGACAGAGTGGATTGTTATGGGAGTACAGCACAGTCTTGCATTTTGTGAAACGAGCAGAGTAGCTCTGAAGCAAGTGGCCGTCACTCACGTGGCAGAGCATGATGTCTATTAATTGGACAGCTGTCGAAGTATTTTTGAATAAGACACCAAACTGGTTTCCTTGTTAGTGCATGCTTGACAAAGTTTCTTTAGATGGAAGTGTCAATAAATGTTATATGCTACACTGTTAATCCTGACATGGATCAACACAATCACTCATAGTCAGGTCCAACTTACATGTCCAACAGGTAAGTCCTTTTAGCTTTTGTTTGATGGCCATCGACACCTGAGAGATATATTGGCTCTTTAGCAGCTACAAGCGGCAGTTTCTTCACAAGCTAGTCAATAAATTTCTGTGTCTGCCATCTGGTGCTGGGCAGGTGGTATACAGTGGGTTTATGTGCTGCTGTAAAAACAATAAAATGAGCTAAAAGAGGCTGAAAATCTCAGTAAATATCTCACTGTGTTGAGGGGAAATATTTTCTTCAGGTAAATAGCAGACTGCAACGTCAAAAGCCTGGTCCAAATCACCACCCTTCCTTTCCATTTCATGAAATGCAAGAAACCAAGCATGCAGATGAGGCCTTGTGCCGTGTGCCCAGTCAAATGTGAATCTTGTATCCTGTGTGTGTGTGTTTATGCATGCATGTGCTTGGAGAATATGAGTCTGAGAAGAGAAGAGAAAAGGGGGGTATTTCCTCCTCTTTCCCTCGCTGCTCTGCTCGGTTTAGATGTGGGTCGTGTGAATTTACTGTCCTCACTGCTGCATCTCAGCTCTCAG
This sequence comes from Argyrosomus regius, assembly GCA_946959425.1. Taxonomy (NCBI): domain Eukaryota; kingdom Metazoa; phylum Chordata; class Actinopteri; family Sciaenidae; genus Argyrosomus; species Argyrosomus regius. Next base: position 30,171,698 of record OX336882.1, read on the forward strand.
CCTGGCTCACTGCTTTGAAAAGGAATGCCAACACCGTGCCAATTAGGCTGGTAATCTAGCTGACATTTGTGTTTGCGGCTCTGGGACCTAGACAGCATCAACAGCTCAATTTGGTGGGCTTGAGGTGTTGGTGGTGGAAGGTGGGGTGAATTACACTGCTATGAATGAGAGCAAAAAGGAAAGAATAGCAGTGGTGATGAAGCCAGCTTTAATAATCCTATTAATCTAGAATAGAATAAAACAAGGATAACAGATAAGCAACTATAGAAAATATGTGAACAGAAGAGTTACAAAACAGGCATCAAAAAAGCTTTCTTAAAATGATATGCTTGAAGCAATGATTCAAAAATACGGGCCCTGATGGCAAAAGCCTGGTCACTCTTAGTCAACAGCTTCGACCTAGAGACGAGAAGATCAAAGCTCTGACATTTAACTGAGAGCCAAACCATGTTGGGCCATAAAAAAATCAGTCCTGAATTTAACTAGCAACAAATGAGGGAGGCCTACGATTAGCGTCGTGCCGGGGTCAGACTACTTGGTGCCTGCTCTGTTTGGAAACGGCAATGGACGTTGAGTCTTTGTGGCATCAGTGGGGCTGAAGATGAAACATAATTACCGATGAAAACTGGAAATATGACTCCATCCATTTAGATTAAGAGCAGTTCTGAATATATCTGCACTGATTTAGTCGACAGATGACAGTGTTAAGATTCACAGTGTCAAACGCAGCACTGAAGTCGAGGAGCAATGAAATAAAAACACTCCCCAGCATCAACACACATCAGTGAATCGTTTGTGTGTGTCGTTTAAAAAAAAAACCCAGACTGGAACTTGGAAATTTTTATTTTATTTGTAGTAAAGCATGGCTTACAAGCTCATTAAACTGATTATATTGACTATATTTTTGGCGCGAGGAAGTGGCCTGTTGTTAATCAAGAAACTGTCACTCAACTTTCCATTAGTGACTTCTTGAGTCCTGCAAAGGTCAGTTCTCTGGGGAGAAGTTTGACTTCTCTGGACAGATTTCAATTTCTTCATTATCACACCATCACCAGGTCTCAGTTAATAAGAAGAAGACTGTATACTATATGCATATATTGGAATAATATTTGAAGGCAAATTATTGTAGTTGTTAATATTGTTGTTGCTGTGCATCTTTGTGAGTGAGAAGACGAGCACTTTTAATGGATGTAATTTGACGGTGCGCAGTTCCCGACAAGGATTATGTTGTAGTCAGTTTCACGGCTGCAGGCTGCAGCACTCTCACTCAATACTGGTCCAAACTTTTGTCCCCGTTAATCACTTTGACACAAATATACCATCTAATCTCTAGATTAAAAAGATATTTTGTACCCTAATTTTCCCCCCATCAACCTATAAATGGGTTGAGTAGGTAGAATTCAGTCAATCAAGATTTTTTATAGTTACAGTTTACAGTGAAATATTGAATTGGAATGGAGTTACATTTGCTGTCTGTTTCCTAAAATAATATTATGTTTGAGCTGTACCCTTTTCAATATTGCATATTCCAGTCAGCCTTTCGCTCAGCACCTCATATTGAAGAATTTAACTGAAAATTCTGTGAGAGAAAAACAGAACAGTGAAACCTATCTAGGTTTAAAGCTTACAAGTAAAACAAAAGTTACATTTGCATGCCAAAGTGTTACCAAAATGCATTTTGGCATCCTGTGCTTCCACATAAAACATTTTTAACCATTTTCAATCCGGCATTGTTCACATTTATGTTTACTAGCGTTCTGGGGCGTCGCTGCATATCTTGGTGTGTTGCTGTTACTTATTGATCGGTGGAATGGTGTGAAACCAACGGCAGGACTGTGTACGCCATCAATCTTATGTGCACATGTGCATCCTCCGGCAAGATAAAAATAGGACGGTACAAGAGTTTAGCTCTGGTCTTGCAGGCTGTGGTGGTCCCTTGAGAGTCTCATAGCCGTCTCCTGCTGATTACTGTGATTGTGCTAAGCTAGGTTAAACACATTTTGTGCTTCTCTGTGTACTGAATGTATTAAGATACAATAGATTGATTTTCTCATTTAATTCTACGGCAGACAAGCTTATTTCCCAAAATATTGGCCCACGTTGCTTGTTAAGAGAGACAACTCCAGGTTAACATTGCAGAATGTTTGTTTGGTTAATTAATTACTGGACAAATGTGAATCTGCCTTAATGGATTCAATTAACAAGACCGCAGCAGATGCAGAAGATAGAACAGGTTTGAAGCTCTAATGTTTCTCAATGTGGCAAACCTGTTTAAGGTTTTTAAAACTAAAATTCAGCTCATTAAACAAAAGCTGGACATAAACCTTTTACTTCTATGCATGAGTTCTATCCATATTTATCAATATCATCAATTGTGCTCTAGTAATTTGTTTTTAATGAAGTAATTTCACACTCACATGGCATACAGACAACAACAACAAAGGATGGAAAGGTTTTCCAAAATTATGATCAGAAAGCATAGCATCCTGGGAAATATGCTTATTTCAAGCCATTGCATGCTCCCACAGCAACAACAACAACAACAACAACAACAACAACAGAACACAGATAATTTAATGAGTTTGGCTTTTAATTGCGCTAACCAAAGATGTAATTGTAAGTAAACCGACCCAAACTCACGCCTTAGAAAGAAGTATCAAAGTTTGGTTTAAATTGGTGTTTGTTTTTAAAGATGACCAACTGGTGGGAGACAAAATTAATCGTCAGATGAACAGAACAAACAAAAGAAAAAAGAGGAAACGCTTCTCAGTTTGGTCCAAAATTCAAAAAGGGAACAGAAGCAAAGAGTGATGAATATTCCAGAGCTAGGAAGCGAAGAGTCATCAAAAAAAAGGAGACAAGCATCAGAAACAAGTGACACAAGTGAAAAAAGGAAATGAAGATCTCTGCTGAAGCAGAGCCACGGCAGGCACTTTGAAACATGACAATGGCTCACATGCGCAATGGCACTGATCAACCTCCAAGCCGAGGAAAAAGACCAAATGGATTCGCATGTCTCCATCCAAGCTTGATAATATATCAGCAGATCTCATGAATAAAATAATAAAAGTCCAAAGAATGGGATGCAGAGTATCATCCACATGGATATCAGAACAAAAAGTGTTGTCCTGCAAACTGCAAGGTCAAAAACACATAAAACCAAATGATGTTTATCTTAACCGTAATTATTTTATCTGACAGAATAATCTAGAGAACATGGAGAAAAGATTGGGATTCTGTGTGATGACAGAGCTCCCTGCACTCATGAGTAAATTAGTATTTGATGGCAACATCTCCCCCCCTCCCTCCATATTTTTGTAAGATTAAATTTTGTACACAATATGACTTCGATGAAATTGCTTTCCATCTTACAACATTGTAGTCTGCATAATTAGAATAATACACAAGCGTATCAGATGCCTTCTCTTGCTTGAAGATGTGCATCAGTCCCACACGGAGGAGTCAGAGTTCCTCCAGGCCTCCTCCTGCTACCATCAAGCTGGGGCTGCTGGTGGTGGTGGGTTGAATACAGCTGAACACAGCAGCGCTGGTAGGCCATAGCAATAACCCACTCCATAACAACTGGCACAGGAATTAAACACAGAAGGAGCTATTGTAGTGAAGGCCAACAAACTGGAGTGTATATGCATGGTGTGAGCTGAAAATGCTAAATTACAGTGCCAGAAAAAGCATGCAAAGTAAGCAGAAAACATGCAATACTAAGTTCATTACTTTTCTACTGTGAGGATTAACTGATACCTATCAGAACACCAATACAGAAGTGATGCAGCCATATGTTTATACACACTCACAAAATCAAACAAAAAGTTCAGTGAACTTTGTCAAAAACTTTTGTACGGCTACGTTGTGAGATGCCACAAAATCCTAAACACTTGCAGTAACACCAGATTTTGTTCGGATCCTGTGCAGTTTACCGGGAGGAAGGAGCAGTTTTTGTTTGTTATGTCTGTTTATTATATCGCAGTTTCGGATATATCTGCGCTCAAGCCTGTGGTGAACCTGTGAACAATGTGAATCATGGCGCCTATTTATTAGTGGGTGTGAGTGTGTAAGATCATTGCAGGAAATGTTTGATTTAATTAACACCTGAAAGTGCCGTTTCCTGCGATACAGGCCCAATTCAACCACGCAAAACAAAGTCACTGTAAAGTTCAGTTTGAAATGCTCTATGATAGACATAAAAATATTGAGGCTAGGTTTTTTTCGGCATTGAGTGACAGTATGCAGCAAATGGTTGCACTTTCATCAATAATAAACAGCCTAATTAATCATAATGAGTCTGATCAGCCATCATCAGTAATCTATACACACCCATTATTAAACCATTAATGAAACCAATAACTAACATCAGACAACCTTATTATACTTCAGTGTTTTGGCAGCCTAGTGGTGCCAAAACATAAAAAAAAAATTGACATCTGTGTGAATAACTCTGCACTCTCAAATATTACAAACACATTTTAAGAATATCGCATTAACACTACAGTGTGTGTGTATGTCACGTTGGGGAAGTTGAAAGTTGTGCAAACTTGAAGTTTCTCGCACATACACACACTTTATTAAAGTATATGAGCGAGCAACTTTGAAAACTTCCAGGAGTTTGGACCATTTGTGTTTTGATATTTTCTTCACTCCAGATTTCCAGCTGATACTCTCACATCTCATCTGCAGACAACACTCTCCCCTCTCTCTCTCTCAGCCACCATGATTCCTATCGCGCGTAATAACACCATTTGTTCACAGAGGAAATGGTTTTCACATTTGGAGCACACTGCAGGATCTGAGCAAAACTCAAACAAGCGTTTTGTGATGGACCCAGAGGTTGCATTAGACTTTCTGACTGACACAATTATTAAACGTCACTGACAGATGAGCTGAATAACTGTTAGGAAGGCATGTAAAACGTAAAAATCTTTTAATGATAACGAGACATAAAGTCCATTTAATAGCACTTGATTGAACACTTAATATACAGAAATGACAGATTATGCATTCAGTGGAGAGAAAAGATAAACAGAAACACCAGCCACGTCTCACTTCTTATGTCAATGCCACATAAAGCACATGAATGATTTTTACCTCCTCGCTGTCACTTGCTTCCCCTGTAACATTAGCTGCCGCTGGCTGATAAACATTATCAGTATTACTTGCTTGTCCTTCATCCTCCACAGCATCATTCCCTCTTTTTTCCCCACCCTGTTTATCAACAGCATCTTAATTATCAGGCTTTCTGAAAGACCGCGGGACTCTCGGCTTTGTGACTTTTATTATGATTGCTGAGCTATGTACAGTATGGCTAAAGCCGGCGAGGCTATGAGGTCATGCATGTGAGATCAGAAACAAGACTCAATGATTGCTAATTAATATGCACACTCGCCACCAACAGATGGTCTACATGTGGTTATTGGCAGTGTTGCATGTGAATTACTTAATGTTACAGAAGACTGCCCTCTACAGTGTGTTCATCTGTCAAAATGACGGACAGCCTCAAGATTTTTACATCTTTGTTAAAAAATAAATAAATCAGTCAATTGGTTATAATAATAGGTTCAAAAAGGTTACAGACAGGTCCAAACTGGTTAAATACATGAGCAAACTTATTATAGACAGGTGTAATATTGGAATTTGGAGAATAGCCTTAACCAAACATACATGAGGACATACATGTGAGATCAGAGACAAGACTCAATGATTGCTAATTATTATGTACATGTGGCATCAACAGATGGGCTACATGTGGTCACTGGCAGTGTTGCATGTGAATTACTTAATGTTACAGAAGACTGCCTTCAGTGTGTTAATCAGTCAAAATGACGGACAGCCTAAAGATTTTTACATCTTTGTTAAGTCAACTGGTTATAATAACAGATTCAAACCGGTTATAGACAAGTTCAAACTGGTTAGAGACAGCGCCATCATATTTTCAGTACTTGTATGAACTGCTCCAGTATCAGCAGTACTTAAACTGGTTTAGTTTGATATTTGGTTACTGCTACCCAGTGTTGGGCAAGTTAAAGTAAATAGTTACAGTTACTAGTTACTTCTCCCAGAAAGTAACTAAAGTAGTTACTGAGTTACAAATTATAAAAAGTAACTAGTTACTTTGGAAAGTAACTATTGCGTTACTTTCAAGTAATTTTTTAAATGCTCAAATGTGTCAAAGAATTTGGACTCCACCTCCACCCCTCTTTGACGGAACTTAAAATACATGTGCGTGTTCAATTATTTATGATACTATACTATAGTTCCATTTAAAGAAGGCTACTTTTGGACTATTCGGGCTCGCCATTCCTGTTTCTCGTTGACGTGAATGTCCTGTGTCGTCTTTGTGTGTCTGACAATTTGTGTAAGCAACACCCGCCCAACTCCACCTCTGATTGGCTTACCATGGAATTTTACTCAACCTTACTGAAAAAAGTAACACAGTTACTAACGCCGTTATTTATAGCGCCGTTACTCCCATCACTGCTGCTACCCCTGTCTGGACCCCGAGACTGGCTTCTTGGACCACACTCAGGTCCAATATTGGGATTTGGAGAACAATCCTCTAAAATGACTTGCACATTTCTTAAAACATTTATAAAAAAGGTACAGCCATCATTCCAAGAGAGATCGTTATGTCTGGAAGGTTTTTCTTTTTGGTTCAGGATACTTAAATTTAGTCCTAAGACAGTTTCTCCATAAAGAGTAATTATTGTTTAAAATATGACGATAACAACTCAGCGTCCATCAATAACTGACCCGCACTTTAGTACTTTGTCATCACTCAGCGTACATGTTTCAGGTTTTGACATTTAAAGTTTTTCTCCGCCAGGCTTCATAGAGCAGGAGGGACAATCTACTGCTGCAGTGACACTGAAGCCACAGATACCCATTCATCTGGCCTTTTGTTTGTCCTAGTGAAAGTCCCCGTCATTGGATCACAGCCTGAGTCATTTGTTACTGTAGCGTTTTCTGTGTGAAACCATGAAGCGTGACAGCCCATCTGGACCAGGCACAAATCAAAGAGCCCCATAATACAGCAGACAGATGTTGTCCTCTGTCCGCCCACAAGCCTTTTCTGTGCTGATGCAGACAAATACTTGATTCCATTCACACGTTCACTTTGTGACGGCAAGAAATAATGTTCCAAGACGAGGTAACAAATTACAATGTAATTAGTACATTTCACACAGAGCCCATAATGTTGATTTCTACAATCTCCCTTCAGGGATACGGCGATCAAATTAAATATATGCATAACACAAACTCCATAGAGGGCTTACAGGGGAAAACAAAGTGCCTGGCAGTTGTGTTGAAGATCCTCTACTCTAAAATGTATGTGAGCAGCTGATTCAACATCTAACAGTACAACATGGTCACCTTAACTAAAAACATATGGTTAACATCTGTACATCTTTGAGTGGGAACTAATTATTTTTCAATCTGTTGGATTTGTGTTTTGACAGTTACTTGTGCTCCTCACACACCGCGCAGTGTTGGCACGTACATGAGGTGGCAAAGATGAGGCAGTTTACTTGTGTCACAACTTCTATCTAATTTCCAGATTTCTGTTGTATGCCCTCTAGCTGAAGTTACAAAGGGGAACGTACCAGCCACCTATTCCAGCAAGTGTCAAGACTGTTTAAGTAGAGCTGAATTAAAAACAGAGCAGGCAAAACATGGAGTTGATATCTGAAACCAACTGCTTTCCGTTTTATATTCACGATAGCGCTTAAATCAGAGCAATGTGGCTGTTAAAGGTGTTTCGTAGCAGAACATGATCTTAATGGCTTCTGACTGGGACAGAGCAAGTCTTTCTGCTTGTTTTTTTCTTTGTGTCATGTTTTCTAGATGAGGATCAGCATAGTCTCTCACCTTGGCTTGCGATTTGCTGGATCACCAACAACTATGTTACGACCAGCTTAGGGGTAGAACGACACAACATAAAACCAGATGTTATGGTTGATAAACAAAGGTGTTTTATTAAATGAAAATTCAAATTGTTCTTAACAAAAGGAGGTGAGGCAAAAGGGAACAAAAGGCGAGCAAGTGCTGTTCAAAATAACAAATAAATATAACAAAAAGAGAACTCTAAACAGAGCCTGTCTATCTAAGTTGAAAACCAAAACTAAACAAAAACCTCACTATCTAACCTCAGTAACAAAAATACACATCAATAAACAGCACCCCTGAACTAGTGGATCTAACAAAAAATATCCTCAATGTAATCAGCGCTAAACTAAACTAAACCTGGCCCAGTCCCAGAAGCAAACAAAGCAAACCTCCACAATTATCGACCAAGTTTTACTATCACAATTTCTCCCAAACGAGGCGAGCTCAACAGCACATTATACAAAACAAGCCGCCCCGATGCTTTGGCGGACCGAGTTTAAATGCCTGTAATGCTGCTGACTGGGCCCTCTGATTGGCGGCGCGTTGAGGACGCCACGCCAATCCCGAACCTCCAGAATGCAATCCATGAATGCAAGCTGTGGACTACTCCAGTCAGCTTTCCTTAAGCTGATACATACAGCAAAATGCAGGCTCAAGAGGTACTTCAGGTCATCTCGTCCAATCTGAATTAAGTTAGTGGTGTTTTTTTTGTTTTTTTTTTATCTATACGTCAGCTTAAAGCCTCTATGGAAACAGAATGAATAAACTGAAAGCAACACAGACTACTGGGATTGTCTGTCTTTTCTATAAACAAAACATACACGATTAGAATTATTGTAAAGCTGCTGGTTTACACATTGGTTAACAGATTTTAGTCGTTTATTATATATATTACTAATATTTACATTACCAAAAATCTTGTGCTGCCTGAACAGCGATGTGAGACAAAATATAGACCATGTGACCCTGGGTTCAAAGGTCTTCGAGCTACTCTTAAAAAAAAGAAAACACACCAGGTTGAGCCTCAGCTGCGATTCCACTTGATCCACTCCTGTGATCTAATGAATGCTCTCTCTCACCCACTTCTTTCACAAGGACCATTGATTGCTCCCTGCTCTGTTGTTGCTGCTCAGTACCGGAGCATAATACATGGGTGCTAATTCTAAAGGAAAGGCACACACACACAGACATACTTCAGTGAAGCCCCAGGCCCAAGGGAATTCGATATTGGATGTTATCTCCCTCAGTCCTGGACCACACAGTGACAAATGAAGGCTTTCACTGTGCTGTAACCATAAAACCAAGTGCTTTATAGCTTCCATCAAGACATGTGTACATCATATTGACTCAAATAATTCTTCATTTATGTGTATCTGTAACTATTCCCTCCAATAGTTAACAGGATTAAAATGGTTTATTGGCTCCATCTCTCACCAAATTGTTTCTTAATCCACTGATGCGTGCTGGTTCAGGTACAGCGTGGTACACAGGTTGCTGAAGAAGTCCAATAACAGAAGTAGAAAAGCTGATCCAAACAGAAAACAACTTTGTTTTCAAGCGATTTTCTACCATGAGGTTAATGGTGTGTAGCACAAACTGAAGTAATGACCTCGTCTTGGTTAATTAGGTTCCTACATGCCTTCCTAACAGTTACTCAGCTCATCTGTCAGTGAATCCTCTCATTGACTGCTCTAGAGTAGAACCACAGACTCTGGTTTATTCATCTGTTGACACGTTCATGTGCTTACTATTTTCAACTTGAGGTTATTATTAAGCACAGTGTGTTGATTTCCTCGGATCGCAATGTCATAACAGTGAATATTTCTGTCTTTGTTGTTTGAAGTGTAATCAAAGAATTTTTTAATATGTCGATAAAGAGAAAATATTGTGCAAGAGTCAAATTAGCTTTAGCATGAAGAAAATAAAATCATTGTTTTCTCTTGTGTAATTTGCAATGTCCAAGCTCCTCTCTGCACTGCAGCCCTTGTCAGGGATATCTCTGTAGTTGTCCTGGAAGGACTGTAGACAAACATGTGACACCTCGGAGACACATTGTACCGCTTCTTTTTTACTTCCCACGACTGCCCCTGTCAACCTGCAGTCACCAGTGCAGCAACAAGAACATGATCTCTCACCAGCTTACCACCAGTAAACACAGTCGACTCGCTCCCCTCGGAACGCATGACCAACCCACCAACGGGAATAAAACCACATCCTTTTAAAGACAGATATTTGACAACTGTAGATGGACAAGCTTTGAAAATATTTTTAAGTGAAAACTGAAATTAAGCTGTGTTATGTTTGATTCAAAAAGTGAACCGAAATGCAGACAGGAAGGTAGAATAAAAAAAGGTAACTTTAATAACTTACACAGCAGGCAGGATAAGAGAAAAATAACAAAAGGTAGCTGAGGAGAGTCCAGGTAAAAAACAATCAAAAGAAAATCCCATGAGTATCAGTCCAACACTGAAAAAATGATTCACAAAATGAAATACAGGGGTGTCGTTTAGCTCAGTTGGTAGAGCATCCGCTGCATGTACAAAGGCTCAGTCCTTGCCGCGGCGGCCCAGGGTTCGAATCCGACCTGTGGCTCTTTCCCGCATGTCATTCCCCATCTCTCTCTCTCTCCCCACATTTCCTGTCACTCTTCAAGCTGTCTCTATCAAATAAAGGTCAAAAAGGCCAAAAATATATATATATCTTCAAAATGAAATACAGAACTGAGATGCACAATGAGCAGGAGAAGAAACACAAAAACCAAATAAACCAAGGAAGACAGGAACTAAATACACAAGTGAAGGCAAGATGACACCCTGGACAAGTCAAGGCTGAGCAAAACAAATGACCACCATGCCGCCTGATACTGATAAACTGTTTGTGTTTCATCACATGGCACGGCACAAGTATTTAATTTAAAAAGGTTCATGACAAATGAATGAAAAGTTCTAAACATTTGCTAATCAGCAAGCATACTATATCAGCATACAGTATGTTGTACCAATGGATGACTGCATTTCATTGGAGCACATGAGCAAGCCGTCACTAGAAATCACATCTCCAGTTTCTGCAGTGGTGCACCAGAAAAACCCCTTCTGTCCTACTTCTTTGCCACTAAAGCTTGGAACAACCCTGAAGACTAACTGAAACCCACAATGACTGGACAAATCACATAAAGAAATGTTTTCTGTACTGATGTTTTAGTATTTGACAATGAGGAAAGAGCGCAAATCTTAACACAGAGTAAATACAATACTGGATGGTCAGTAACCACCAGGGATCTGGCAGCAGACGACCATGCAAACCCTAAGAGAACGCCCACTATTGCATATTCTTGCACCAAAATAAACATGGATGACAGCCAACAGCCTGCTCTGTTTATATGCAGTGACATTTGCACTGAAAAGGCCAAAAAAAGACGGCAGTTTGGGGTGAGATCCTCCATCTCAGTTGCCCCGTGCATTACCACACACCACACCTTTCATTTTCATTTGTTTATTTACTGCCCCTCAGGCGACATACAAGCATGATGTACAACCGTCGGTCGCTGATGTCAGTCGCAAATATCAAACATGTACAAACATGACTGCCGGCAACTTCATCTGGAGATGTAAGATTAGAATCTTTACACATCACACTCGCCATTTAATTTTATCTGCTGACCATCAACAGCAATTGACCCCAGACTGGAACAGACCAGTCCAACTTTGTCCATAACTGTGTTATTTCAGTCGTGATGCCCCAAATCAAGCAAGCAACTTGGCGGCTTTATGGAAATATAACAGAATATGAATCTTTATTTTTAGGAGAAACTCTTTACACTTGATGTTGCCAATTGATAGATCAGAACCGGCATGTCCCAGTGGAAGTTGTGGCTTTTCAGAAGGTCAGTGTTTTGGCATAGAGCTGATTAGACCCACCCCGAGTAACTGACTTTGAATCCAGCAAGTACCCAGTATCATGATCAATTTCTCACAGTTAAACTAAATTTCCTGAAAATCAGTTCAGAAAATTGCACTGTAGTTTTCCCGCCTGGTTTACCTTCATTGACTGATACAGTTAAATCATAAATTGATCCGTAAACTCTCAGTAAAGCCTCATTTCAAAGAGGTGGAGACGCTGAGTTTACCCTAAACTACACCTCTGGATCTCTCAAATGGGGCTTTATTCATTTCAATATTGTGCCAAACATTTCTGGTTTAAGATGGGACCAAACCTCTCTATGGATGTCAGATTTTGAGCCATAACAAAGGCGAAAAATGTGGCTGCAATAGTCGAGGTTAACCTTGTGTTTAGCCGTAGATAATTTGCAGCCCCTCCCAGCCAGTTGAGTAGTCAGTCAATACAAAACAGTGCAGTCATTGAATTACTTTTTATTTTAAGATTTCTGGGAAAAATCGTGAATCACTGCAACCACGAGAAGCCCTTAAGCATTCATTTGAAATTATTCTCCGTGTTATTATTATTGCTATTATCATGGTTATTCCTGGTTTTTCCTCAGGCTGAAAAAAAAAAAAAAAAAAAAGTGTAATGGTAACCAATACAGGATATTCCAAATGTATTTTTATTACTGTATAAATTAACTTTTGACCTGCACTATTAAAAAGAATTTAAATTATTTGCTTGCTTCAACCCTTAATTCCTTCCGCAGGCTAAAAATAGTCTGTCATCGTTGAGTCATTTCTTACCAACGACCACTATTGTGTATTAATTAACTGTTGTTTACTTTCAAATACAAGCACTCTCTAGCACACTGCCAAGGCTTCTCAAGTGCCGACAAAATTGCCAGTTCCAGTGAGCGAACGCTCTTGTTTTGCCAACCAATTTATTTTGAAAGACTCTTTAAAAAAAGGATAACATTGTTATTTTCCCAGGCTTTATTTTTACCAAACACTCCTGGCTCAGCTGTATAGCCATAAATCATCACTCCTTTGGAAAAAACTTGTGAATTTACAGGGTACTGTAGTCTATCTGACAAGCCAATGCCTATGTTGTTTACATTGAATATGCAGATAGAATAAATGCATTTCAAATGATTTATAGATCTTTTTTACACCAACATAAGACAGAAACCTTTAAAAAATTCAAACTACTGTATAAGCAGAGCTCATTTTTAGACAATGTGCTTCAGGTTCTTGTTTCAAGCACTCACACTATTATTTTTGTAATTATTCCAGCAAAGGAGAAAGCCTGTGGCACTTCTTTTTATTTTCAGCAGCTCGTACCGTTTTACTGACAATATTGCTTTATGATTAACACGGCTGAGATTAAATGTTCCCTGCTGTCGGCAGCCAAAAGTTCCCCTTAAACAAAAAAACACTGTAAATATTGTGTAAAATATACTGAAATATCAACCTGTACCTTCATGGATGCATCCATATAAAACCTGCCTATATTAAATTTAAGCATGTCATATGTTCTCAAATGTTTTCTTCATCTTGCCATTTAATTTGCTACAAATTACAGCATCATTCTGGTTTCAGATGAATAAATTGCTGCCCAGATTTTTCAGCGATTCAAATAGGTCTGGTGCTGAATGATATAAAAAAAAAAAAAAAGCCAAGCCAATCAAAGCCTCGTGGGCAAGATTAGGAATGGGAATGCCATCCTTACCGAGAGATATGTTGAGAAAAAAATACACAGAAATAAGCCATACAAGGAGTAAGTCACCTTACAGAAATAACAACTCTTACATCAACCCATTTCTTGGAGCGACATGAATAAAGGTTAACCGCTCCTGGCAATCACAGCCTACAGCTTCTGTTGCCGACTGACAGTGACGCCAGCAGGATGTATACATCAGTCACTTGGTTAGAGGAAAATAACCCTCATTTCCAACAACAACAACAACATAAAACACATTGTCTGACTGCATGATTAGTGAAGCGAAATGGCAGTTCGGTCTGATTATCAGGCTGCTATGACAGTGTGTCACACTGAAATACTGAAAGTCTACTACAGATGGACTTCATTTTGATGCCTATCATTTTACAGACATTACAACTAGCACTGTTGTCATCTTCCTTTGGGAAAGACACATTTTCGCTCCCTCCATCGTTACTTCTGTTGCAAGTTTCCAGCAGCGTAGACTCTTGTTCTTTTGCAATATGCAACTGTCTGAAAACACTGATACCATAGATAAAATTAATTAATGAAACTCAACCAATTGTGGCTGATGGCCGGCTAACAACAGGGTTTCTGCCTCTTTTAGAAGATTTTCCTTGCCACTGTCGCCAAGTACTTGTTCATGGTGGGAATTGTTGGGTCTAGACTACGGACTACGGTAACTTCTGTTTTGATGGATCAAACAATATGATACTGGTTCTGGACTCCCATCCCTGGTCATGATGCTTGTTTAATGTCTCTAAAGGGCAAATCTGAACTACGTCAGAAGTAATCATTATGAACTTTATGAAACCTAAATGCCTCAAATCTGAGTAAATCTCTCCACGTTACGGCCAATGATTGGACCTCTGCCAGTCAATTTCAGTTTGAAGGGGCGCCTCAGATCATATAATTTGGTTTTGCTTGGTGGAGCGATCTTTTAATTTGCATTCAGATTAAAGATACCTTTTCCAATTTTGAAGATATTGCTGGAAAATCCAAATACATTAGCTACCAGATGCCATGCAGTCTGGTCTGACATTTCTGTCGCTGCCTCGCATTAAGACACAGGAGAGTCTTTATCTCTACACACAGTTTCGAAAACAACAACGCGCAGACCGCACTGACCTCAACAAGGGCTCAAACATGGTATGTCGGGATGGGCACATCTGCACACTCTGTTCTTATTACTAAAGGAGACTCTATTTGAGATTTAATATCCTCTTGTCAGCAGAGCAGGTGCAGTGTGTTGAAGGGCTGTGTTACACAGAGGCAGACCTCAGATGTCTTGTCTTGCTCTATAGTTGGATCAGTCGCAAACATATTTTTAGATATCTGAGGTGCTCTGCTTTCTTTAGGTCTCTTTATCAGCTAACAGATGTAACAAAATATGGATGATGGAAGTCAGCCCTGAGGGTATTTTGCAGTGTTGAACTGGTTGCCTGCATTAGTCGTCGAGCTATTTTAAAATCCAAAAGAACACAATGTAATGCAGTTTTAGCACTCATTTCTGTCTTTACAGCTCACTGTCTGCACAATTCTCCATTTCCACGACTGTTACGTTGAGCGGTTCTGTCAATAATGAAATGAATTACCATCTCATCAGACTCTGAAAATACTCAGTTGAAACAGGAAGGTTAATCCTGCAGTAGTCATGTCCCGATGTCAAGAGCACTTGGGATGTGCCAGAAAGAACTGACACGTATTAATAAAACCTACAAAGTATACCACAAATAATCTGCAAGATTTAGAACAAAAAAAAGACACGAATATCACACTCAAGCACACATCATCATGCACCACAGAAAATGTGTTATATAGCCTACAGGTAAAGTATCAGTTTAATTTGAACCAAATTAAAAACATTTCACAGGAGCATAGTGAGAACATCGAATTTCCAAGAATACGTAAGACTCAAAGTGATTACAGTCGCTAATTTAAAACAAATTATGTTATTCTAGCCATTCCATAATGGTTTTATATTACTTTTTATCTATTATTTCCCTTATTAGTCGCTATAATTTTAATGAGCATTTCCATACCTAGTATAATCTTTCTGGGAACTAAGGAATGTAACAAAATAATGGCATATTATTCATGTTGCGGTTGACCTTAACTGACATTAAGGCTTATGTAATGTTGAGTTTGCTGTAAGACCGTCTAGATGAATTCTTATAATGCGGAATAAAAATAAACACATCAAATATGTAAAGTTGTCTTAGGTAATTAAGACAAAGAAGCAGGAGGAGGTGCGACGCCAATTCACCTCATTAAAAATCAGACATATAACATGTTCTTGCACTCAGTGTGTCATGCTGTTCATTGTATCTGTCTAGACCACTGATTTTTTCAGCCTTTCAGAGTCATGACCACTCAAGAATAAATCATATTGGTGTTGGCAGCTGGGAGTACTAAGTGGTTTGTTTTTCTTGCAGGTTGATACAGTAATTAAGTTGACATATTTCCACACATATAGTTGCACAAAAGTATGAATGACAGTTGGGCTAGCCTCATCTTCTCAGGTTGCGTGAGTTAGTGGAGACGAGAAGACGTGAGTCAGGAAGAAGAGTCAAGTTTCGAACAATTCACTCATGATTCACATCACTAGTGGAAGGAAACATTTTGGGTTGATAAGGGAGAAACCACAGTGACAGTTAATGACTTACTTCTCTAATGAGAGAAGCTAGTAGAACAGCAGCTAACCCAGAAGTAGTGTCATGACATTAGTGCAAAACATTGATGTTCAGTTAGCAATTCTTCAAGTTGGATATAACAAGTGTGATCTGATATCGCAAATTATCTTGATTAAAAAAGGTACTAAGCTAGATTATATGACTGAAACTCATCAATGTTGGTTTAAATATTCAAATTTAGAAGTATCTGTATTTCATGGGTCAACACACCATCTGCTGGTCTTTAAAGGCCAATGCTGACATGGAGTCAACCATTTGGGACTAATTTAAGTCCTGACATTTATATTAAAAAAGAATGTTAGCACCCTTACTCTTGCCTTTGGGTGTAGAAATGAGTCCTCTCGTTTTAGAAAATCACAAGTTTGTTACTTTTTGATAACTCTACACAGTGTATTGGCACAATGGTTTGAATTTGTGCTTTTGACGGCTGTAGAAGCACCACCACCCTTGATGATGATCCCATGGGCTATGGCTACATACCACACACACACACACTGGGCAGTTAACCTAACAGTAAGTCAGTAACAGTTCAAGTTTAAAGTTACGTTACCTCTGAATGATGGAGATGTCTACAGGTTGGATGGAAGTAGATGAAAACATTGTTGAGACTTTGAGGCTTCAGGCTGTTTTAACCTACTCCCATTACTTCACAGAGTAAACTAGGAGCTCAAAAACAAACAAACAAAATCTGAATTACTGAGTTTGCACCTTGTTCTGCCAACTTATTTCAGCACATGGTAAACAAGATGGCTGACTCTTTGTCAGTAATCCAATGAGGATCAACCATGTAGGTGACCCACCTCTTAAGGATGCTCCACCTCCTCCAGCAGAAATTCCAAAATAAAATTCCACAACAAAATGACAACAATAAATACAAACACATAGTCGCAAAAGTTAGTCACAAAAAGAAGGAAAATACTTAAAATAAAGGTAAAAATAATCAGCTCAATAAATTCTCAATAAAATACAACCATGCAGCTCACTTTGTCTTACCTCCTCTACATTGTGAGGAGTTTTCATGGTCAGAGCCAACAAAAAAATAGGTGTTGACCAAGCTCATGTTTCGGTGGTAAGTAAACGTCATTTATATACTTCGATTGTATTATACTGCAGTTTAACTCCCCTTTGTATTTAAACTTGAACACACCCTCTGTCAGCTCACAGATTTTAGAAGAAAAATCACCTGTCAGATGCTCTTACACTGTTCAGTTTGTGATGTTCACTGGAGCTATTTACTTTTCTCATACCCACTTTCCCTCAATCTACCATGTCTACTTCCACTACAGTTGGTGATTGCTAACGTTTATTGAAACCCTAAGAAAAGGGCAGATTGCATTCATAGGCTATTCACAGTTGCTCCCTTACTTAAATGAAACTTTTGTTGTGGGGTATTTTATCTTGGTTTTAGACTCCTCAGGTACAATGCTACTACATACAATGGCAATTTCTACAATAGTGTGTTTGGTTGAGTGTGGAAGAACTTGAGTGGTCTGCATGGGACCACTTTCCCAACCTCCATCCAATACCTTTAGGAGCTGGAACACTGAGTGCAAGCCAGGCTTTATCACAAAACATCAGCGCCTTACCTCAGGACTCTGCAGCCAGATTCCAAAATACTGTCTAAAAGCCTCTCTCAAATACTTTATTTCCTTCGAAAGGCTTGTTGATATCAGTCAGTCCTTTGCTTTAGTTTTGCCTTTATCTTCGAGCCACCCTGTATTCATTGTTTCCAAATATCAGGAAAGCCTTTTACCCCTTAGCAGGATAAACACAGCTTAGGTTATCTTACCTGCCGGGCTACGTGTTAGATAATGATCATACAGTAGATTAGATGGAGGCTGGAGGCAGCCATGAGAAGTAGGTAACCTTGGAGAAATACTACACGTTTCTATAAATAAAAGTCCTTGTAGAAGAAGGGAACAAGTGAGTCGTGATGATGTAAAATGCTAAAGTGTAATTATCGTTGACAAGGTAGTAAAACTTGTTGAGTGGTCCAAACCGTCATCATCATCTTTCAGAACAAGAAAGCAGAGATCCAATAATGAGTGGGTTGCATCATTTCTTCCTCAGTTTCTGAAGCTTTTATAGTAAAATGCCTTTTTTTTTTTTTTTTATCAGACCTTGATTATTATGTACTCAAAGGATAACTTTTTGTCAAGTGACAATTAAGCAGAGAATTATCACTCAACTCTGCAGCTCTTCTGAGCTTTTAAGCCTCTTCGAGCTCATGTTAGCGTCCACAGATGGAATACAGATATTTGGGCATGCAAAACTGAACATTGGTGACTCTTGAATAAGCTCCAGCCCCACTGTGACCCTGAAGAGGATAAGCGGTTACAGATAATGAATGGATGGAGAACCAGCATTTTTTCTCAGGAGTTGGGCAGGAACAAACCAGAGCTAAAAGGAGAGTAAATATTGCTTTTACATTCCTCAAATGGACAGAATCAAAATCCAGATGAAGGTTAACGTTGCCTCATGTCTGCTTGAAGCCATTCTTTCCTAACATTTGCATCATATCTATCATATTATATGTGATCATATGTCTGTGTGGTATTTACAGCTTGTTGAGCCGCCCCCAAGTGGCTAAAACAGTTCATTTCTGCCAGTATAAAGGTACTTTATTCATGCTATAGTGCACTGTTGTGCAGTGCCCACAGAGTGGAAATGGGATTGTGAATGGTTGTTGTCTTTATGTGTCAGTCAACTTGTCCCGGGATGTACTCTTTTTTGATTGGCTGGCAGGTGACTGTATATTGCATAACATTATGTAACAGGACACCTCACATGGCAAATCAACTCAGTGGTTCTCTCTAGAAAGGAGATGCTGAAAGGTTTTGCGGCTCAAACGGCCAAATAAAAGAAAGGAAAGGGTTGGAAACGTCTGTGTGCCTGTTGCTGAATCTGACAGCGGTGCAAATTAAAGCAACGTTTCCACGAGTGTCTCTCGTGAATGATGCCCTCAAGTCAAGGAGAAACACTTAACACAAGACTGCCTTTTGAATGCATTTAGACAGGGCAGCTTTCTCTCACTCACTGATGTTTAATTACTGAGCTCATATGTTTTAGGAGCAGAATGTCAAATACACAAATAAATAAAAGGGTGCATAGATAAGCAGCTCTTTTATCTGCAACAGTGGTAGGGGGCGAATAGGAGGGCTTTAATAATTTCCTCTTGTTTTTATTGTTATCGTGCTTTGACAACAAGCCAGAATGAGATACTTTAAATTTCAGCAGTAATGAAAGCATTTTAGCAGAGTCCACAATGACAAGCAGGAAAACAGGTACCATTTAATCAAGTCATTATGTTGCTGTCAACAGTATTCATATTTGTCATCATAACACAGAACGGATCATTTAAAAACATATCATCACATATTGCCGATGTAGTGAAGTTTTCTGCTCCTCAGGGTCAGCTCACTTCCTGCCTCATCTCATCAGCTTTCATCAGCTGATGAGATAAATCACGAAGGATTTTCTTGTCAGCTGAATACAGGCAGGAAACTGTGCGCCGGGTCTTTGTGTCTTCGAGCCGAGAGGGCTGAGAAACTTTTAACTGATGGCGAAGTAAACAAACAGGCTGTCAGACGGAGAGAAGGCAAGACTGCCACGGTCAGAATGATAAATGTCTGAATGTCACCACCTGCAAAAAGGAGACAAAGTGTTCTTGAACACATCAAACTTTATTTTTCCCTCCCACACAGATATTTGGTCTTACATTAGCAGAATGAGAAGGGGAAGGACAGAGCTGACAGTACAGATGGCAGCACTTTTCCTCCACAAAACTTTCAGGTCTAAGTGCTTTCAGCAGACGGTAAATGATGCTATATCTTACGACAAAGAGAATTTCCCCTCTGGTTTAGAATAATTGCAAAGGTCTTCTGTTTTCTGAGTGGTGTGTGAATATCACCTTGGAAGTAAAGTGAGGTAAAAATTCCCCTGAAAATTTGGATAGTTTGAGTCCCAAATTGCGCAATTCAGGTAAATAACACAACTCTGTGTCATTTCTGTAATTTAGATTTGCAGCTTTTTTAAAAAATCTTTTAGCAAAAATTCCTCCGTACTGCAATCGTTCAGCCTCTGGGTAAGCTGTCAAACAGTCAATACTAATTGCGGCCAAAGTGGACGAAGCTGGAGGTATTTTGGGTGTGAATTCAAGAGGCTCATCCAGCCTCCTTTGGAGAATAAGTTACATTAGCTAAAGTCAATGAAAAGGCACAAAAATATCAACAGAAAACGAGATGGATAATATGCTCGTGCAGCATAATCAAAGTGTTCTGTAGTAAAACAAATCCACCGTGGGCGGATTCACCACATTTACCTCTTTAATTCAGAGGTTCTGCTTGTGCTCTGCAGAAGTGCAGTCTCTCTGCTCCTGTAGGGGGTTTCTGAAACAGAGGATTGTCAGAGAGCTGAACGCCAAATATAATGAGGTAAATGTTAGATTTTCTTCAGCTTGATGCTGGACTGCAGCATCAAAAGTACAGCAATGGTATGTAGTAAAAAGAGCAGTGAACTGCTACATCAGTTAGGGAGAAGGTGGAAGTGAATCTATGGTGGTTAACTCATGATGTGAGTGTTGACAGAGATGGGTGTGATGTGTGATAAATCTTGTGGTAACTGTTGCCACAGTGGTCTGAGAGTCTGCAGGCTTACAATTCAACCAAAGACTTTACTAATCTGCTTCTCAATCATGACTGAGAGTACGCTTTACTGATATTGTTAGTCATGTTAGCAGCTCTATATATTGCAACAATAGTCTGTTGTTCAGTCATTCATGGTCCTCAGAGGATGGCATCTATTGACTTTGGTGATCCTTTGACCTTTCATCTCTTTGTGCAAGACTTTTATAACCCAATAACTAAAATTCTAATGACGTTGCCATGATACTCTGTTGTCATTTGTGTTCAGTGCTAATAAGCTAATGTTGACATGATAACAGGCCAAAATTAGATGGTGCTGGTGATGGTGCACTCAGAAAAATGGCAGTCTGCTTTGTGGTCAACATATCAAGATCACCTCCATTCATATGCTCCGTTATAAGAGTGGCGTAGCTCCTTTTTGAATGCATAGTGAGTGCGTGGTTGACCAAGAGAGAGCAGAGCAAGGTTGTCAGTCTTGGAGTAAATGCACAGTGTAGTTTAAGTTTGTCAGTGAATAAAATCTGCAGCTTCTCAAGACTAAAGTAAAGCTCCCATGTGTTGTTTCACAACTGCTGGAATAGCGACACTATGACAATCACCTTCACCTACTTTGAGCAGTTACTATCTGCAGCGGGAAATTACGTTATGGTACTCGTTTTAATATTACAAAAATATAATGAAATTTAAAATCCCTTTCTGCTCCCAAATGGCCTGGTGTTTGTGCCAATATTAGTATTGGTTAGATTTAATTATATTATGTAATTATATTAATGTATTACAACAAATCAATAAGCTTTGATGCCATTGAAGCATTGGATTTAATAAATCTAGTCTTTCTGCTTCCCAGTATTGTTAAGGGACTTCTTTCGGTTGTGTATGATTTACTGTGCTAACCAATGTGCTGCATACAAATGAATTTAAATTGCAGATCAGCTTGACATGAAATATGCAGGCTTGTCTGCCACAGTCAGTGATGTTAAGCAGCACATGGTACGTACCGACAAACAACATGCCTGCAGGAGCGTTCAAATCGTCTTTTTTTTCTTCAATCTCTGCCTCTTTGATCACGATTTTCCAGTGAACAACAAACAGTATGTAACGTTTTTACAAAGCCGTGACGCCTTCAGTTATTTAGAAGCTGAATAAAGAAGCTGATTGACGGGTCACAGAGGGGATTTATTGTCTTAACCTAGTTTCCTTGTTGTTATTGTTTATAGCTCCATTTACACAGCGGGAGGGCTGTCTGAAAGAAACGTGACAACAAAGAAAACAATAACATTTATTTATTGATTCATAGGTTATACATTTCATGATATAATAGCGATATATTATTATTGGCAAAGATACTATAATCCAATTGCATTTCTATACATAAATACAAAATCTGAGGTAGGGCCTCAAAGATTGATGACATTGAAAATAAATAAATGCATTTCACATATATGATATATATATTTTCTGTCTTTTTTTTTGTTTGTTTTTCTCACACCGATTTTTAAAACATATTTGTTATATATCTAGTTCTCTACTTTGAAAATCAAAGGATGTCATGGGCTGTTGGAGGCACATATCTATATCCATAGGCAGCAGTACCTCACATAGAACACACGGGAATATATGACATTACTCAAGTAATTAGAAATTTAACCTATGCATTCCATAGGTCAGACAATAAAGTGCCAAAAAGACACAACAGACATAACAATAGGAATACTGTTACCATATGAGACAGACGATAAGCTATTCTGTGGTGTTATTTTTGAAATACATACAATATTATACCATTAGAGGACATCTATAAGGCCAATGGTTACCTGAAGATGTTTTGTAACGTATTGGCAAACATCGAGGAACACTACATGGGATATGAATGGCAGTATCACAACCTCCTATACGCAGATGACACGTTCCTTTATTCTTCTTAAGTTTGTTTTCACTACAACCCTAGTTAAAGTATTCTTTCTTTGGTTACCTATACTGCCCAAAGTTGACTTGAAGGCAAAGCGAATTGACAGTTACTTTTTCTGTTTTTTTTTCTTCTTTCTTCTCCGTGAGAAGGAGAACAGCAACCCTCTGTTTCTTAACATTCATGTAGAACAAAAAGCTCCCTAACGTAAACATGCACGGACTTATACTATTGAGAGAGAAAGGACAAGGATTACTATATGGACATTGAGTTACAGCAACACAAACTGCACATGCAAGCTCTTTCAGTGTTATATTTTATGAAGCAATGTGGTTTTTAACTGAACCCTAAGCCATTTTTCTTTTTCCCCTCAAAACTAAAGCAGAGAAGCCCAGTCGAAATGGAAACACAAGGACACGAAACACAAAACTTATAGCTATTTATCTGTGGCCCTAACGGAAATCGTTAAAATCTACCTCAGGGCATAGAAAGGCTTTTATCATTCAAGTCTTACTACAAAGAGCGTACCGTCCACTACGTCCAACACATGATTTTAAATGTCAAACTGCTCCTTCAGCCACCCCTGCTCTCGAGTGAGTAAGTGTTTGCCGTGGGATTTTTTTTGGAGCATATTAGTGTTAAAAGTTTGTTTTACCCGGCTCAAGTTCACAATCGGTGGTCTAAGATCCTCACATATGTCAGAAGAGAGACAGAGGACCATCGGGCCGAGCATCCTTGGAAAAAAAGAAACGCAAATCTCCTCTGCTTCTTTCAGCGATCTACTCTGAGACTGGCCATGCAAACATCTGATTGACAGTTAAGTGGAGTTCAGTAAAACTAATACAGAGACAAACACACACACACACACACACACACACACTGGCATACAGACTCTGGCATACAGACATACGTTACTATCACGTTTGAACAAACAGAGCTAAATACACTAAGTCTTAACAAAAGCCACACTGTGGAGCAAGCAAACTATTCAACAACAGGGCTTTTGTGCTCATCGATTGATTATGTTTTATTTTCAAACCGTACAACCTCTTAAAATCATATCTGTGCTATTTTCGTGTCACGGTTATGTAAAGACATGGCTTAGAGAAATATTCAGAACCACTGAGCGACTGTTATTGCATCCATACCTGCAACCTCCATTTAAAACACTTAAGCCACTCAACAAGTAAATTCCTGAAGTGTTAAAAGCGTAATAATAAAAGCCAATCAGGACTTTGCATCAACATGAAAATGCATATCCGACTGGTCAAAAGAGTGGAAAGGACTAATTGCTTCTGAGTGGATACATGGTGTTACTTTGTAGGTAATTGGTTGGCAGCCCACAAAGTAAAGGTTGCCTGCCTGTCATGTCACATTTTAAAGAGACTGCAAAGCCCGCTGAGCTGCACCGGACTGTTCCTTCAGGCTGCTGCTGCGTGACATCTGTGATGACTTTTTAACGCCCCCAGAAACACTCTTACAGCAGCTCATTCGCGCCGGTGATGTCTTAACAGCACAACTCAAAGGGAAATGTGTGCGGAAGTTACGTTAATTTGACGGATTCAAATGGACCGCAGTGTGACAACGTCGCTGAAAGGTCAACAAACTGGCTGAAGAGGCAATTCAACTTCATTACAAGGCATTTGAAATTTGATTTTTTTTTCCCATTAATCTTGATTAGTTATTGTTTTCCATCTAACTATGTTCTAAATAGAATGAAAAGCAAAATACTTGATTTTTTTAGCACTGCACACAGTTGGTCAAAACAGGTTAAGTCACTTGTATGCCCTGTATTATCATCGCAAGGCGCATTTAAGCAACGACGGCAAGCAAAAAGCAAAGTGATGCTGCATCGAGGTCATCAGGAAGTTGATTCTGATCCTTTTTTGCAACACACTTCCAGACTTGCTTCCAATACAAGTTTAGCATTAGGATGGCTCTACTTTCTGTTTCCTATGCACTGAATGCTATTATTCCTACAACTACCGGAGTAGTGTGATGGAATCGAGTATACCTGAGACCCTGTTTTCATGAGGACACACAGAGAAGCAAGAGGCATAAAGTCTGAAATGGCAAAGAGGTCTCCGGAGCTCTACCACAAACATCAAGAGACAAAGTACACTTCCAGGAAAAAGAAGGAGGCCATTTTTTTCTAGTCTAATCATCATCTACTCACACATAGCAGCTGCTCCTAACATTGTTGAGGACGCGACAACACACACACTAACAACTTGAAGATATATATATATATTTTAAAGAAGTGTACACTTTGTACAAGATATTACACAGCTATCAAGAGAAACGTGGGGCTCTGAGAAACATGAAAACACACACACACACACACACACACACACACACACACACACACTCTCTCAATCTCTGTCTTTGCAAACTTTCTCCTCTGCTGGAGGCTATACATATATTACTGTATATGTATGTATATATATATATTTATATATTTTTATACTGTTACTCTACTAATGTGATGCACGTTGTAAAGATGGTTTTCACAGATGGGCTCGACAAGTTCACAACACACACGGCGATAAATGCACCATCTAAAATATACGCGCAAAGTGACTACCAGGTCGACGTAAAAAGGTTAAATGGCCACGTTGTCGCCTACTAAAAGGAAGGATAGACTACTCTAGTGGTTTCCTACATTAGGAATGTGCTACTTTACATTCTAGGATAATACAATAGAGGAGAACAGTAATACGGCTTAATAAATAGACAAAGAGAGAGAGGGTATCACAAATGGTCCCTCGGCTTCAGAGAGAAAAAACAGACCCTAGCTTCTATCATACTGCAGAGTCATCCAGGCCAAAGTGTATCTAGTGAAAGTGGTAATCAGGATGCATTCGCTACTCTACTGGGACGTAGGAGGCACAAATTGCAAATCTTGTAATCTATTTTTGACAAAGCAAGAGCGACTGAGCAATAGCTAGTGAGAATATATACTGCTTGATAGGAACAAAATGTGATAGCAGTGCATACTATGTTTATTTTTCTTTTTTTTCTTTCTTTCTTTCTTTCTTTCTTTCTTTCTTTCTTTCTTTCTTTCCGGAGGCAGTTTGATATTATTTGTATTGCCGATGGAATTTTGTACACAGATGGAACAAAACACAGATCCCCGTCGAGCTCGTTGAACCGTTGTTTCTCTGTCGCTCAATTTTCTTTTTGTTTTCTTGCGTCTGCTTGCACCGGGATGATTCATTATCTCTACACACAAATATGATGGCACACACACACACAGACACACACACGTACGAACACACACACACACACACACACATACACACACACACACACACGACTCCATAGGGAGCAGCTATGGTGAGTCTAATATTGCGAGTGCAGTCTGAGCTGTGTCATTTTATGACACAATTTTTCTCTTGGAATAAAGATCCCTGGGAAGGGTTCTGAAGTAATCAGTGGTCATGTGTGGGAGGCAATGACAGCCCATTTACCGACTACGAAGCAGCAGTGGAGGAGTAGACTCCACCTGGGCAGCCACTCCTCCCTGAGGAAGTGGTGGTGAAGAGGGGAAGAGGAAGAGGAAATCCACGTCCACGATACAGGGGAGGAAGACGGGAAGCAAAGAGGGTGACATACGGTGAGGAGAAAGACAGAGAGGAGGAGGAGGAGGAGGGAGAAGAAGAGGTGGAAGTCGCCCCCCCTCCCGGTACCCCCTGTAGGGGGTTGGAGGTGGTGGGTGTGGTGTGCTTGCCAGGGTCAGCTGCTACTGGTAGGAGCCGAGCTGAAAGTCCTTGGGGGGCAGTTTGAGGCCCAGGGAGTTGGTTCCTAGAGGGTCGATCATGTTCTTGTACCGTTCTCCACGGTGCTTCATCAGGAAAGGACCCCAGTCGGGCTGAGGGGAGCAGACCAGCTTCAGACGCTGCAAGAGGAAAGGCAACACAACGCAGGTTCATACAGGCAGAGCAGATACATCAAGTCATATCTGTAGTGGGGGGATGGGCCACGGAGTTGTGCTCAACAGTAGCTTTCTTGCTAAAGCTCCTATGTGTAGAATAGTGTGTATTTCTGTTTGCAACAGTATCTGGCAATCTGGCAGTCATCTGAACTGAAGAAATAGAAAGTTTAAACAATAAAAGATATATGCTTCTCATTCCCCCCAGCATACTCACACATGGATAGCAGAGAGATACCTCGCAAAGCAAGAGTCCTAACCATCAGGTACATCTGGGGTTCGGTGTCTTGCTCAAGGACACACATTCGAACCAAACAATCTTGCGATTAATGGATGACCTTCCTCGCATAGAGTGAATATTTTGGTTCTAGTATTCCTTTGAATTCTGGTCTGTGTTCAGCAGCGGACTGACCTCAAATATCAAATATGTGGGTTCAATTTGTAAAGCTGAGGATAGTGAAACATCCATTAATTGTAGGGTTGAAGGTTAGCTCCCTGGCACCTTCTGTCCACGTGTCCGCAATTGAGCAAAAAACTCACTGTGACAACCCCGTTTGCTCCTTTCGGCGAGGTCATTCTCTTAAAGTTGTTAGAAAATGTGTGGGTGAATGAAAGGCATGTTGCAGAGTGCTACAGATAAAAAAGTGCTATATACTGTAAAATCAGCCCACTTATAATTAATGTCAAACTGTTCATGGGTGTGTGATTATATACATGTCATTTTGATCTTAGTGATATGCCCGCTTATATCTTGTTTACTGCAGAGAACTTTTTAATAATGGGTTATGTCTACTCTTGTGACCCCGAGATGATGTAAAGGATAATTTAGTGCCTCTAAAAAACAACCTCAAATTTAAAAAATGCATAAAACCAACGTGTGCTTTCAGATTCAGCTCGTACGATCATTGCGACACATTCGTTAATGTTTTTACCCAAAAGACTTTTCTGTGCTGAAGCTTCACTAACTGCAACACAACACATTGTATACAGCAGTGGTCTTCAACCAGGGGTGCATGACCCCTAGGGGGTCCACAGAGGTACTGCAGGGGGTCCGCCAATTTTTGTCATAATAATGACAATGACAATTTTCACCAAAATAATGGTGATGAATCAGTGGACATGTCCAAAGACGCACAGCTCTTGGCATTTAATAACCAATAACAATTATGCATGAACTTTTTATCACTCATAAAATAAATACATATAGGCCAATAACCCAGCATATAAATAGGTTAATAAGGTGAAATAAAAGTTGTAAAAGTAAATATAAAGGTTATTACAGGCCAGGCTTAATAAAATTAATTACATGTGGGGGTCCCTGTTCTGTTTGTCTCTCGTCCAAGGGGTCCTTGGGTTGAAAAAGGTTGAAGATCCCTGGTCTACAGGCTTAAATGATAATGTGGCTGTTTTTATATCTTGGCCACAGAAAACACAAGCTGTGGGAGAAATTGGCTGAACACAAATATAATTATCCCATGGCACAGCACTACAGGGCTGCGGACCACACCAACCAAGACCCGTCAAGGTCTTTCCAAAACATTCAAGGGGTGGCGATAGATGCAAATATCTCCTTCAGTGTGAGATTATTTACACTTCCTTCCCCGGCCTCAACAAAGAAATTGACTTCTTGTAACCCTTCTTATAACCTTCTTTTTTCCCCGATTATGAGATTTTTGAGTATCTGTGACTTTTCTTGCACTGTGTTCCGCAAGGTTTACTGTATTGATATTCCGTTGCCGTGCTATACTGCGTGATTCCATAACAGTTTTCTTCAGCATATGTAAATTATCATAACCCCTTAATTCTGTGTATTTTCATTTGCGAAATTACAAGCTTGAACATCTGTTCTTACAAGTACTATTGTGGTTGATGAATGAATGACATTTTCGCATTGTAGGTTGCTATAAGTGAGTTTTAATTTGTGTAAGGCTGAGTGGCACGGTGGGGCAGTGGTTTAAACGCCAGCTGGGGCTTTTCCGTGTGGAGTTTGTATGTTCTCCCGTGTTTGCGTGGGTTCTCTCCAGATACTCCGGCTTCCTCCCACAGTCCAAAGACATGCAGGTCAATAGATTAGTTTCACGTAGGTGGTGAATGTGAGCGTGAATCGTTGTTTAATGTGTGTCAGCCCTGTGATGAACTGGCAACTTGTCCAGGGTGAGTCCCGCCTCTCGCCCAATGTCAGCTGTGATAGGCTCCATTCCCGCACGACCCTGATAAGGATAAGCAGTTATGGAAAATGGATGGATGGATTTGTTTTGTATTGTGGTCTTTTAAGGTGACAGAACCAACACACCAGGTAACCTTATGACCACTTGATGTTGCACACCTGTCCTCAATGCACCTTATACCCTGATGAGGAATCTTTGAGTGGATTAACACATTGATTTATCCGTGGTTGAATAAAGAATTGTTGGTATTTTGTCAACACCATTGACTTCTATTGACACTTAGCTGGACAGCCTGACTTATCCTTAGAGAAACCTCATTCTTGACTTTAACCATCAACAACAGCAGTGTGAAACTGCCTATTTTACGCACAGAAAGTTATTGGGCTGCCCCTTTTGCTTGTTAAACATCATCAAAAAATGGTGTTGGAAGTTGTTTTGCAGCAATATCACCCTAATGTACAAGTGGAAAGTCTGATAATTATGCATTTATTACAGTCAAGCAAAGAAAAGAAGATGATCTGTGATTGAGGCTGCTGTCAGGGTGGCTGAGAGAACAGAGACGTTAGGAGGGAAAACTATGATCATCATCATCCATTAATCTGAGTATTTAAAAGGGACCTGCTGGACTCCCAGAAAAATGTCCAAATTAATACTCAGCCGGCAGCCCGCCTCTCTCTGCTAATGAGCAAAGGATGAGACTATTGCTTTCCCAGACAGCCTGTTTGTGTGTGAGTGTATGGGACAGAGTGTGTGTGTGTGTGCAAAGCAGACAAAAACAAAACATACGTGACGATGTCTGATCACGGCTTTGTCTCCATTATTACCTCTGTTATGGTGCCGGGAGCGAGGTACATCTTAATGAAGAACATGATGGGGATCCAGATGACGGAGCAGATGACCATGAGCCAGCCCATAACCATGGACCAGTTGGGGTAGGTGTAGTCCTCGTAGGTCATCACCTTCCACTGGTACAGGCTCAGTCCCAGGATGCCCTGCACAAACCAGGGAATCACGGAAACGTATGTTAAATGAGATGCCTAGTGCAGTGTCCACTTCAGCTTCCAGTGGCGCTACATTTATGACTAAATGTTTTGCCTTTCAGATGCAAAATTTTGTAAGAATAAAAATAAATGTGACCCAAATTTATATTTTTATACCACTGTAGCCTGATGCTGCCCAACTGTGTAATGCTTTTCTGCACTAAACTAGGACTGTACAGTAGATTTCTTCCCAATTAACTGCACTGAACCTGGGACTAGTAGCTAAAGCTGTGTCCACTGTTCCATGTAAAGAAGAGGATGGATGACAGCGAAAATGAGAGCTTCCCTTTTTACTCTACGAGCATGAAACAATTCTACCTCCTATCTACAGCAAATTTGGATTCGAACAAGACAAAGAAATGGAAAATAAACAGAAAAAATAGAAGTCGGACAGAAATAGATTAGCCTGGGGTTGTGCATCAATGAGCTCCCCAAGGAAATCTGATCTCCCTCGAGAGCAGGAAGATGACCAGCCGGGCCCCGACTGCTGCTCCATTTGTCACCGTCACCTCTCCTTTGGAGCTACAGTGGTTTCCATTACAATTACTAACATTAATGCTGGCCAGTGTCCAACAATGACACGCTGGTAAACACCGTGCAATGGAATTTACAGCTCCTGCTAAACACCACATAACAAATAAATGGCTATGTTACAGGAAATAAAGCTGAACTAATGTCACGGCAGCTACACTCAACAAAAATATAAACACTTTTGTTTGCTACCGTTTGCTTCCTCGTGTGTCGATCTAGGACTTCTTCTGTGCACAGAATATTGTTCACAGGTTTGTTAAAATCTGTGTTCATGAGCAGTTCTCCCTTGCCACGATAATCCAACCATCGTCCATCCATCAAGATGCCGATTAAACAGCATGACACAGGTGTGCCTTGGACCGGTCACAACAAAAGGCAACTTTAAAATGTGCAGTTTTATCTTGAAAAATTACATTTATTAGACACTGAACTATGGCTATAGTTTGCCGATATAATCACACGAAGTCACAGCAATATGGCAGCGTACACAGTAAACAGTGAACAGAACAGTTTTCATCAAATTCTTACTGCAGTATATGAAGTGTTTGTGTTGTGAAACTTGCTGTAACAACTTCTAAGTTGCCATTCAGTTGACTTGTGTTTGAATGATGTCTTTGCAAGCACGTGGTACACGCCTACTCCTGTCCTCCTGTCCATGTTTATCCGAGCAAATGCACCACAGCGCATGGAACTGTTGACTTCTGATTTGCAATGAAACGCAACAATACTCACAACCCGCCCTACTCTGCCTGTGATTGGCTCACCCTGATATTCAAAAAAAGGCAATGAGTCCTAGCCAAACCAGTCCAAGGCACGTCTATGTCATAGTCATGCTGTTTAATCAGTGTCTTGATAAGCCAAAATGAGAGAAATAAACCTTTTGTGTGCTTCGAAATCTTAGATCTTTGACTTTAACTCATAAAAAATGGGAGCAAAAACATGAGCGTTCTATTTATTTTTTTGTCGAGTGTATTTGGCTTTTACCATTTTGAAAAACACAAACAACTTGAGACTTGGTGACATGACAGGAATTAAAAGGAAGAAATAATTTTTCGATTTCATTGTAACAGGAGCAATTTCTCCCTTGTTCCTTTCCAACTGCAAATCAATGAACTTGAAAGGCGGCGACGGAAATGGAAGCATCTTAAGCTGTACATGTCAATGTGTGTGTGTGTGTGTGTGAGAGAGAGAGAGAGAGACAGAGACAGAGAGAGAATGAGGTGAGCCAAAACAAATATACCGTCAGAATGGTTGGAGTCACAAAGGCCCAGCAGATTCTCCAGAATCGGTTTGGCTGGAAACCAATCATCATTTCAATGTCCTCGCAAAACCTCTGCAGACCTGCGAGAGGAGGGAAGAGAAAAAAAAAAACAAAGAAAAGAGGAGAAATAAAATAAAAGAATAGAAATGGGAGAAAGAGGAGACACAGAGAGTGACCGGGGTTTAATAAGGTCTGTTAAAAAAAAGTAACAGCAAATTCAATCCATCCTTATGTGTGTGAGAGAGAGAGAGGGAGGGAGGGAGAGAGGGCATCGGTTTTCTGTCCTCCCCGGGAAAAAGCGAGGGAGCAGATGGCTTCATTCCTCCGCCTTTATTGACGGATAACAGTGAGTGACATGAAGAGGCAGAGTCACACAATCATTTCAATATGTCACCTGTACTGATGCTCTGACAAACTGGAGGAGAGACGTTTGCGTTGCTCCTTGGTAACAACCTCATGACACACACCTGAGCTCTCTGCCTCTGTGTGTGTGTGTGTGTGTGTGTGTGTGTGTGTGTGTGTGCATGTGACTTATGTATCTCAACAGAGACACCTAGTGGTCAAAGCTTGAATAACACTTTGTAGACAGCAAAGAAAGTGAAGACAGAATTACTGACTAACATGAGGAATCTCTGGATTTTAGACAGATTTTGGACAGTTTAGGTGTTTCAAATATTTGTGTGTTGAAGCTGTAGCTGATTTAATGAGCTCTTAAGATTTGATACTGTTTACAACCCAAAAGTCAAGAATTCAGTGTTCATCCAGATTAATAGAAGAGTCTCCTCATTCACTAATACAAAGACAGAAATCAGAGAAATTCAGTTCAACAAATTGTTAAAGGGTCATCCCACAGATTGTACATGTCCAAGGTAGTTCATTACTCATGTTTAGTACTAAGCAGCCTGTAAAAGTAGATCTGTAACGTCTTCTGTGGCTCTGGAGGAGCAAATTACTCAGGTGATATCGCTGGGATTTCTCAGTTTGGGCTTGGAGATCACACATTTTTAACAGATAATCTGCATCACAAAGTGGTGCTGTGGAGCTTGAATGACACGTTCATTTACCAGGCATCGATAGTCTAACAAAAGGTGTTATCGAGATACAAACGGGAGGTGTAGGATCCAGCGGTTTTGGAGTCTGATCCACACGAGGGACTAAAAGTGAGAACGTGTAAAAACTTGATGTCTTCCCATAACTTATCATTGAAATAAAGAATTTATCTTCAAAGCAGGGAGGTTTTCTTGTTGCTGTGTTCAGGGACATCAGCGATGGTGTAATAAAGGTTATGATATCTGTGATGAGCAGAAAATAGAGTCTAAGGACGGAGATTGCTATCAATTTGGTATGAAAGTGGTCCCCGGAGTAGGAAGGTATGTGACTTTGAGATTTGACACCATCAGATCAAACTTTTCCATTGTCTCAAAAGCAAATAGCCACAGTTACATAGATATTAATGATTATTCCTATAGCCACGATGACTCTCTGACCTTTCCTCTAGTGCCACCGTCAGGCCAACATCTCCATTTGTGAAGATAGATTAGAAACTAAGAGGTAGACGTGATGTTGGGTATGATCAGGGGTTTAAAAAAAAAAGGCTGGAGTCATCCTCAGGACTTCTACGAGAACAAAATGTCTCCACGTTCTTTGTTACTAACAGTGCCCTCTAATGGCCACTAGCAGGACTTCAGACTTTCAAAGGTCATGGAATAAAACAGGATCAGTCTTACTCACCATAAAGGTAGGAAATCCCCACCAGCTCAAAGATAGCAATGATGACCAAAGAGTAGGAGGCTGCGAACGTGTCCACCAGCTGCAGCATGAACATCCCACTCTGTCACAAACACACACAAACGCAATATTACGAAATAATAAATGACTTCAATGACATCTCTCACGTTTTTTTCCACGGTCCTTGGTCTTAACTTTCACACCGACTTGTACCGGATCATAAGAAATGAAATGTATGAATCCTACTTTAGTCTGGATTTTGCCCTCTGAAGCTGTCTGGGGGGGATTTTTAATAAAACTCAGCTTTTCTTGTTCCACTCACTGAGCCTGTCCTCTGAAGGCCGGGACTTCACTTTACATGCAGAAATCTGTCGGCTTATTCAAAGAAAGAGTCGCGGGGGCGCCGGGAGAATGCCAAAGTGCCCCCGCTGGGGGATGCATCAGTGTGTACACATATATAGATGTATGTTTTATGTCTCCGTGTCGTACCTCTGTGATCATGGGAAATCCAAGGATGAAGAAGCAGACGCAGCAGACCAGGGTGAACAGCGGTTTGTGTTTCCTCAAGTATTTGGGGAACTCGTCTGACACAGAGGTTACGATGGTCTCGATGGTGGCGAACTGTAATAGAGATGAGTGAGAGGGAGATATGAGAAAATGTGAAGAGAGGGAAGAGACGAGGGAATAAGGGAGGGAAAATACCTTTTTTTTCATGTATGATGGAAGACATCTAATCAAGGCATTGCCGGAAACATACCACGGCTTCAATTAAAATAACATGTACAGTACATGTAAGGCTTCAGGGTTGAAAACAGGTCAGATCCTGATTGACCGCCACATTAATGAAAACTGTCCAATCAGGCCAAAGTCAGCAGGTTTACCTCATTTGAATCAGAACTCAGAATTCGGCATTGAGTTTTGTTCTTGTTGTTCGTCTTCGATTCATCCAACAAACACATTTTTACTGTAATTTAATTTATTTCCAACACAAATAAAGATTATCAAATGCAACATGATGGTTAAAAAAGGGGTTCAGAACCCAGAGGGCCGCAGTGGATGAATATACAAACAGGCAAAGTGAGTGGAAGGTTGTGTTAATGTGGTGTGTGTGTGGATCGTAGAAACACTATGGCGCAGAGCTATCTGCCACTCCTCCACTCCTCTCCTTCTTCCTGAGCTCCCAAAACTAATTTCCCATCAACATCCCAAGCCTATTACCGCCGAGCTGCTTTCTACAACAAAGCCACCGGCCTCTTCCCCTCGGAGCCGACGCCGCTGCCAAGCCGAAGCAACATCATCATTTACTGTTACTGTTGACTTGTGTCTTAATGCGCCACTGTGCCCTCTGCTCCTCTTCTCAGCACAGAAGCATCGCCATGCACTTGAAGGAGTTAGTGCTTTAGCTGCCATTGTTTGCCCAGGATTGTAACAGGAGGTGCTCTGGACTTTGAGAACATCTCGGAGACTGGAGTGTTTGTTCACTGAAGTTGCATTGGGAATGAATCAGCACAGGAACAGACGCAACTTCTGTAGTGGTGCATGGAAAGGAGTCACGTTAAAGCTGCATTTTGGCAAATGTATTAGCTACAAGCGATCTGTGTTTGTGACCTTGTGAATCTGAAAATGTACTCTTATATTAGCTACAATTTGGTGTCCACCAACTCCTGAGTGAAATCTCATTAGCTGCTAAATGCTTTGTGCTATATTCATTAGTTAATTGCTAACTTTGTCTGTTTGCTGTTTGGTCCCGGGCAGCTGTAAGAGCTTTTTTCCCCCCCATAAATACAACCTGCATCTGCTGAAAACAAGGTTGATTAGAGCTGTGTGTGTGTTTGTGGTTGTTTTCTCATAATTATGAACAAAACCTTTCACATTACACATGCTCGTTTGATGCATTTGTTAATATAAAAATATATTAGCGCAGTGGAGGGTTCAAGAGGGTGGCGAGATCATTTGCAGGGGTCACCAAATGGTTGCGGAGGACAACATTGTGAGAAAAGGTTGGGAACCGGTGCAAATTCAAAGTGTATAAAATTATATATGTGATGGAGAGTAAACAACATTGTGAATGAATAGTTGTTTAGGAGTCTAGTGGGTAATATTTAACTCATGTAAAAACATGAAAACGGTGCGATGGTGTAAATTGTGATGTTCTCTGTCTCTCGCCTATCATTTTTCTGCACATTTAATTTCAGGAGTTTTAATAAGAATCCTGCTAATGGCTTCTTGAGTGTGCCACCAGAATAATTAACATAAAGATATATATATATTTGCCTGTGATGTCTTCAAATACTAACTTTTGGAACCACCCTACTTCAATGTAATGTACTTTAATTGTACTTAAACTCAGATTTACATCAGTGTTGTTGTTCCAAAACTTTAAGGTCAACTTAATTTCACTCACTCCAATCACACAGACTCCCCTCTGCGAAAGTACCCAGAGAGCTCGAGCGCTTCAGCTGAAATCAGTCACAGTGGGTGGTGTGTATGGGTAATTATGTTAATTGGGTCAATGTGCGTGCAGCATTTATACATAGCTGGATGGTGCTACCAGAAGTTCAGTGTTTACTTTGGAACAAGCAAAAGTTAAGAGACTCTCGTTGCTGACATGAAGACTGTTGATGCTGTGAAACTTCACCAACAGAAGCACAGACACTCACATTTGTATGTATTCGAGACTAATCTTAACCCTCATACAAAAAATATATATCCTCTGACCTCTGTGAAAGAGGTTGTTTGCGATGATTTACCAACTCGGCAGCTGGATTGAGCTTTTTAGCCTCTTTTAGCCAGCTGTTTTGGTTTTACACTTAATCGTGCTCGCCTCCTGCAGCAGCAGGCGGCTGAGGATAAACACGCACAAACACACAGTACCTGCCTGCTACCGAACAACATACAGACAAACTAGCAACTGGTTAATGTGTGTCGTAGGTTTGACAAGGTGTGGTGGAGTTCTTCTGCCCACAGGTGGCAGAAAATCTTTGAACTTGTACTTAAAGAAGAAATATGTGAGCCACATAAACACACACACACACACACACACACACATACACACACACACACATTAAAGGAGCAGTGGTTACCATGGTATCCAGGCCAAGAGTCAGGAGCATAAGGAAGAAGATTATCGCCCAGAAAGGAGACAGGGGAAGTCTGGTCAGAGCCTCTGGATACACCACGAACGCTATGCCTGGACCTAACACACACACACACACGCACGCAGACACACACACACACATAAATGTGAATGCACACACACACCATCTCCACAGCAGATCAAAAACAAATGAACTTGCTCAGGTGTGTTTCAGTGAGCAGCGCCGGCCTAACTGCTGCTGCTGCCTGCTGCCGGTCTGGTGTCTTACCTTCGTCTGCCACCTGCTCTATGGGCACTTTCAACTCATGTGCCATGAAACCAATGACCGAGAAGATGACAAACCCGGCAAATATACTGGTGGCACTGTTAGTACATGTCACAATAATAGTATCCCTGCAGGGGAGAACAAGAGGAAAGAGAGAAACAGAGGCTGAGTGAGCAAATTATGCTTATAGTAATATTCAAAACATGCCACATATAACATGATATAGAATATGATAATGCTCTTTTATTTCATACAGGACATCAGTGTCATGTGTACACACAGATAAGAGGTGCAATGGCGCCCTCTGGTGGCAGGAATACATACTGGCTGCAAATAGAGGGCTCTAAAAGTGTACACGAGGGGGCGCAGCGCTTTATATTGTAACATATCTCCTTTATTTTGTCCAAATGCATCATGTGGGTTTGATTTTATATTGATGGGGCTGTTGCATGATATGCGTGTATAATATTTGAATTGGTGCTTTATCGAAGGTGTTTCTGTAGCGGAACGCATTTTATTGAAAATATTAAGGCGTGTAAAACATGTCAAATCAGAAAGACGTCATGCAGGACAGGTAAGGTTGTGGATTTTACACAAAGCTCGACAACAAGCCCTCCTCAAAGTTGCATTAAAAAAAAAAAATTATACCGTATATTTTCAAAAATCTAATTTCATGTTTCACGTGTCCAGTAAAAAATGCGATACAAAAGTGAGAGTGTGATTTTGAATGTACTTGATGTGAGAAAAATGAAAGAAACACTGAACTGCTGGCTGCAAAGAGTGTCATTTATTATTGACATTTCTACCAGACATACAGAGACAGTGTCATGTGTCTATGGTGCCAAAAGCATAGTTTACCTTTTGTGTGTTTACCTGTAGCAGTTATTGTGGAACTTATTGTAGGAAGAGAGAGTGATGAGGCCTCCCCAAGCAGCCGACAGAGAGAAGAAGATCTGAGTGGCTGCGTCTTTCCACACCTGACGGGAGGAAGAGAGGAAGAGCCGTGGGTAAAAGAGCTGGAAGACGACAGACAGACTGCACGGCGGTGGAATTAAACGAGCGGGGGGGCGTCAGGCACCTTTGCATCATTCAGTTTCTCCCACTTTGGTGTGATAAAGTAAAGGATGCCGTCGAAGGCACCGGGGAGGGTCACTCCTCTGATCAGCAGGATGACCAGCACCACGTAGGGGAATGTGGCTGTGAAATAAACCACCTGAGGAGAGAGGAGACGAGATGAGGCGAAATGAGAGGAGAGAAAACACAAAATATGTGATAACTGAAGATAATGCACGGTTATGTAAGAGAAACACACGGAAACAGAAGGCTGTTCTTCTTCTTTAGACTCTGTTTACTCATTTTTATCTTTAGTTTTTGTTCTTCTTCTCTGCAGCATATGACATGTTGGGTCTTTCACGGTCATTACAGCATCAAACCTAGATTCAATCCAGCTATTAAATTGAAAGTTAAGTTTCTTAGGCAACATGTTTTTGAGGGATTATTCCCCGTGTGTCAGCTGATTCAAACAAACAACTTTGTGATACAAGAATCAGATTTCTATTATCTTTCTCATGGCTTCCAGGTTTACATCATGATTACAAAGTAAACATGAGAGTTCTTGTCAAATCATTTCTGCAGCTGCATTACGATGTAATAAGTAACACAAACTCCCTAAAATTAAATAAATGAACCACGTGACAACAGATGTAAATCTTTTGATGTGGTCAGTCTAAATTTTGTTACCACAGTGTATGTCACATCTATGTCCAGTAGAGGGCGACGTTCTACAAGAATTCATCTCAAAGTCCTGGTTCAAACAGTACCATGTAAAATCTTTACTTCTGCATGTTGTGTCTCCTCAGTCATGGGAGGGAAATAGATCTGATGTCTACCAAACATCCAATTCTGAGCAATTTAATCATGTGCTTCTTTTTTTTTTCTCTTCCCTTACAGGAGCTTGAAGTTTGAATCATATTCTACAATCCACTGCAATCCAGAAATGCTCTGGTTAGATGCTGCTGGTAGTCTAAGGGAAGAACCCCTGCCCAGAGATTTTAAATCAAAAGTTAAAGTTCATTATTTGTTTTCGGTTCTGCACTGTGGACAGGGAGCAGAGAAAGTTTATCAAATCTGAACCCAGAAACAAACCTGTTTATTTAATCTGAGTGTTCTTGAATTAATTAAGAACAGTGATAAATACCTTTGTATATAATATTTAAGAATAAAAACTCAAAGTTTGACATTCAAAGAAATACAATTCAACATTTTTTTTGCTGATTAACTTCATATAAAAATCTCTTTTTTTATTTAAACATGAGTTCACTTCTCATAAGTTACACATTTCATCACTAAGAGGTCAAAACAAGGGAAGAACAGACAGTACGCTAACATAAAGCTAAAGGCTCAGTTTTTCTTCTGCAGCTGGCCAAAAGTGCAAACAGCAGAAGAGATCAGAGGACTGACTCTCTGGCGTGTCCTTGTTGTGTTACCTTTCCTGATGACTTGATTCCTTTGGCTAAAGAGGCGTAAACGATGAACCAGGCCAGGAGCAGACAGCCTGCCAGAGGCCAGCGGATGTCTCCTGGATATTCAATTCCTTTAGAGATGTGCAACACGTTGTACCTGAGGGTGTGATTCAAACAGCAAAACTCAGCCTGACACATAATGCATAGTGCGTAGTGTAGATCAAATACAAATCTGTGCACGGAGAAGTCGTTTATTGAGTCCTGCAAGTCTACATTTTACTAATGAGAAAGTCTGCTACATTATTTCAACCTGCTTCTCATTTTTCTTAATTTATTTAAAGATAGTTACCTTATTCAAGAGACCGCTACTCGTTTATTGGCTGTAGCTGAAGCAGTTATTTGGACTAGAGTTGTAGCAATACTTTCATTGAAATGGCCGATTTTACATTTGTTTTTAGAAAAAGAAGATTTTTAGGACATTTTTACATCGTCAGGTGGAAGTGATGTAAAACTCTAGTTTGGGTCATTTTTTGTCTGTCAGTTTCAAAGATTTGGTGATCATCTTCTGGACGGAGGAGAACGTGTTCATGGTCTGATAGAGGATCACTAAATCTTGGTTCTGTGAAACCTTTTCAAAAGCAACTGGACAAATTTAAAACAAGATAAAGGACGACTTAAAATGACCAAGTCTGGTCTTAGTGCCTGTGAAACTTTTGAAGGCCGTAGAAAGCCAAACATCTGCACGAGAACAGATTTCATCTCTCATCTGTGGACGTAAAAAACTGAAAACTGAACCTGTACATCAAACTGTACGTGTCTATGTTTAAATTCTAAAGCTGCACTCACTTGAAGTACTCCTCACTGGGGCTGACGTAGGTCTTGTTGCTGTCCACGGTCATGTTTATCAGTTTCGTCAGGTTTCCCACAGCGTTTGCGGACAGACAGAAAGTGGAGTTCTTGATGGAGGTGATGTTTCTGTCCCGCAGGATGCACGTGTCTGTTCCAATCAGAAACCAACACACATCAACTGGGGAGAGACTGGCAGAGTGCTGCTGCTGCTGCAGCTGGTGGTGCTGGTGGTGCTGTGGGACAGAGCTTTACTGTCCGCTCAGGTTTTTCACACACTTAAAGTAAAGTGGGAGCGAGTGGATGGATCTGATATGGAGGGAGGTGGACTGACAGGAGGCTGATCTGGAGACTGCAGCGTGGATCCTCAGTGAGAAATGTGAGAACCATGTTAGATTTTTTTATATATATATTGCCAGATATGATTACACTGAATATGTGCCTCATTTCAGAGAGTTTTGGAAGGGAAAGATAAGAAGTCTTCCTTTTTATCTGCACAGTTTTGCAGACAAAATGTGCAGACAAAATAGATTTTTACACTGTTTGTGGACGTTTTTAAATGCAGACAACGTGGCTTTGCACTGAGCATTTCTTTTTCCTAAATTCAGACCAACTCTCTGCAAATTATCTTTGATAAAACAGGCAGTCAGTCACTCACAGAGAGAATTTTCAGTCACTAAATTTGGTGGGAAAAAAACTCAAAAACTGCCACATCAAAAACATCTTTTTGTCAAAGAAAAATGTATTCTTTGCAGAGCTTCTGTATCAAATTATAAACAGACATGTATATGATTTTGTCCACCCACATGCAAAAATATGATGTGAACATATCAGGTTACATAATTCCTCTAATATTTAATCCTTTATGACTCATTTGATTTGAAGTTTTTAAGGTTTAAAACACAACATTTCTCCTTTATCTGTGATTTTCTGGGGGGAGAGAGTGAGAGAGCGGTCGAGGGACTACAGTAGTGAACGGGGCTTGTAGTTGGTGTAACGAGCCTGTAGGGGTCAGTCTCGGGCTCACTGCAGCACTGCAGCAGCTCAGCCGGTACAGTAAATTTGTCAAGCAAGCAGTTTTTTGTGCTGAATTCACACATTGGCAAAAGGCAAATATTACACGAGACGAACGGAATTTCGATATTTGTTCGACGCAGATCGACGTCAGACACCTGCGTGACCTCTGCCACGCACATCCCCGCACAATCAAACCACGGCTCAATCCACAGTTTGATTAAAATGCACACAGTTTGCAGCTTTAAGGGATTATAAATGATATAATCTGACCTAATCGCACATAATAAGAATCGAAAATGTGTGTTTTTATCACACTGAGGCCTCCCTGACACATCACAGGCCTGTAACAATAAAAGTGGATCAGGTAGTTGAAGTGAAGAGCGGTGAAATTAAAGTGAAAACACCGCAGAGATCACAGGTCAGGATTCATTATACTGCAGGACACCTCAGCTGAGGGAGTCATGACGCATTGCGCATTGTGGAGAGAGAGAGAGAGAGAGAGAGAGGTGCTTTTGGTGTGTGTATAAGTGTGTGTGTGTGTGTGTGTAAGTGTGTGAAGGTGTGTGTCTTACCTAACAGCAGCATGTCTTTGTCCTTACATTCCACCGTGTTCCACTCATTCCTACAGTTAGCCCATGGCAGTGAGCCCTTCAACGAAGCGAACAGGTAGTACAGTGTCCAGCACATAATAATATTATAGTATATGGCTATCAAGACAGATATTATCAACATGGCAATCCCGCAACCTAAAATAAATAAATGAGACGAAATATATAAATTACTCTTAAGAAAAGTAGAGAACTCGTGATGAGAAGACAATGTTTTTATTTTTGAATTGTTTGCTTTCTTTTTAGTGGGTTTACTTGTTAGTGGCAGTTTACCTTGCAGAGCTGGGATGCATTTCCACACTGACACGGGGCCCTGGCTGGCAAACTGACCCAGGGACACCTCCAGGAGAAAGATTGGGATCCCGGCAATGCCCAACATTGTCAGGTAGGGGATCAAAAAAGCTCCTGCAGAGGGGAAAGAAAAGAGGAAGCTACAGAGCGGCAGAGGGGGAAAAAAAGGCTGAGAGTGACACGAAAACTTCATGAAAAAAAAAATATGGGAATAAAGATATGTGTGCACGTGTCTGCGTCTCACGTGCTGATATTTAAACAACACACAGTATGGATCATTACACTGATTAATGAATAAAACTATTAATTTGAAATACTTCCAGCAAAGCAGAACAAATTACTGTAATAATAATAATAATAATAATAAAATAATAATAATAATGTTGCTATTAATACGCACATTTCCAAATAATGTAAAGACTTTATTTATTATTTTTCTCCAATTTTTGTGTCTTTTTTCGGGTTTTTTGGGGGGTTTTTTGTATGAAAATAATCCCAAAAAAATCTCGCCTTTTTAAGACATATTTTTTTGTATTTTTCACCTGCTTAATTAAAGGCCTACAAAGACACATTAATAATAACATTTCAGCCAATAAGAATATCAGTAATAATTAAATCCCTGACTTAAAACGAGGCAGATTTTTATGTTGTTTTTTCGTTTATTTCTGTTTGCTGAATTTTCAAAGCTTTGACCCAGAACTCTTACCTCCACCATTTTGGAAGGCAAGATAAGGAAACCTCCACACGTTCCCCAGTCCCACCGCATAGCCAACCATGGACAGAATAAAATCCAGTTTATTGGACCAGTTTCCTCTGGCCTTATTCTCATCTCCACCATCGTCATCATCGTCAGTCTAAGAGGAAAATAAATAAAAAATAATCATTCTCTGAGATTAAAAAAAAAAAAAATACTCCTGACTAGTTACACCAAAATGCAACCATTATAAAAATATTAAAAGAAGCACTGAGTCTGGGCCTGATTTAATAACATTATTAATATGAACGAGTCAGTCAATAAACCATCAACACATTTTTTTAGAGAAGCGCATTTTACGATCATGAAGAAACCTTCAAATATTCCTATCAGACAATTAAAATGTTTTGCAGTTATTAACTCATTTTCATTAAATCTATATTACTGGATGGATTTCATGTCAGAGATTCGTTCTGCAGCAGCTTTCCACTCACAAAGCTGTACATAAAACTCATCTTTAAAGTCACAGGCTCGTTATTGCCGCTTGAAATCAGGACAAATCTTAAATCTCAGATGCAACAATAAAAAAAAAAAAAAAATCTATAAAACAAAAAAAGATGGCAGCCAAAATGCGTAATTACAGCTGCACGGCAGGATCTGAACAAATTCATAAAAGAAACTGCATGAATAGCCTTCAGAGATATATAAACAACGCCATGCATGGGAATGTGTGTGTGTAACTGTGTGTGTGTGTGTGTGTATCTGTGTGTGAGGGGTGGTGGTGGTGGGGGTTTCCCTCGCGGGGATTGGAAACAATCCGCAGTCTCATGTAATACAGTGCTGCCTATCAGCCGGATAACACCTGGGCTTCTGGGCCATACCAAGTGTGTGTGTGTGTGTGTGTGTGTGTGTACTGCTGCTGCTGCTGCTGGAAGCAGGGAACACCGAAAAATACCGCGAGATTTAATTCGAGTTATCATTAATCACACACAGACACAAAAAAAGAAAATCCAGCAACACACACACACACACACACACACACACACACACA
This sequence comes from Argyrosomus regius, assembly GCA_946959425.1. Taxonomy (NCBI): domain Eukaryota; kingdom Metazoa; phylum Chordata; class Actinopteri; family Sciaenidae; genus Argyrosomus; species Argyrosomus regius. The sequence goes on from OX336882.1 coordinate 30,215,427, forward strand.
CACAGGCCTTTTACCAGAAACCAGTTTATATCTTTAAAATAAAGACTAACAGTTTGATTCCTCTGCTGGCTGATCATTTCATAATTCATATCGCTGCTTTATGAATAATAACACACGATTTCTTTTTATTGTTTACCCTGATTTTTTTTTTTTTTTTTAGCTGACATAAGCAGGTTTGAAAGTTTGGATCAGATTGGTGCAGAGGGATCACAGGACATGCACGCTGCGCAGAGCAGGGACGCCAAATAGCTCATGGATCCACCCAGAGCACATATACAAGAATTCAGCCTTTATAATTCATAAGCAACATTTTACCCAGCAGTCTGTGCTTAATATAAAAAAAACCGCACGATGGGAGCTTAATGCAACTGGAGGAGAAAAGAATCAAATCACTTTTTAAATAACAATTTTCAAAACATCCTGATGATGATAGCTCCATGTTATGGCCTCATAATAACTGCTCATTTTTAGACTATTATCTGACTGTCACAACACCAGACATGCACTGATTCAGCCCTCAGTTAAACACTTTTTACGCACATCTGCGCACACAAACCTCCAAAAAAAAAAAAAAATCACATTTTTAACAGCTGAGCATCGCAGACTCTCTCATCACACATCAGCAGCACTGATCTACCAAAGCTCTACATGGCGGGAAGAGCTCCCAGAGGTTTGCACGTTCCCCCCCACACACCCTGTTTAGAGGCAGCAGGTTAATCCAGTCAGCTTTCTTATCAGAGACATCCACACCGCCACCTGCCCTCCAGCCTGCGCTCCGCTCTCCGTTAAGGAAACGGTTCATTTAGCCGACTTACCCCCGTCACGGTGCCGGGCTGAACAGACGTGTTCCCATCTGTTCCCAGTATGATGGTGGTCTGGCTCATAGCCGTCCAGTTGCCCGCGGTGTTGTTCTGCTCCGCGGTGGCCCGGAGCGGGTCGCCGTACTGAGCTGCCCCCCCGCGGGCCGAACCGGTGGAATCCTTCCTGAAGGCCGAGTTGACGGCCACGGATCCAGGAACAGCCGGTGGGGGGTTTTTAAACGTCCCATACGCTTTATTGCTGTCCAATTCTCCCGGTTTATTTTCCGTGGGACAAAAAGTTTTGCTCTCATTGCACGGAGGAGGCGGCTGAGGCGCCGGGTGATGGTGAGGGGCGGGCGCCGGGCACGCAGCAGTGTTGTCCGGTTTGTTTGTTGTAAGTCCCGCAGCTCCGTCGGGCTGCTGCGTCGGGATGTAGCCGGTAGGAGCGCTGGGCGGCTGTTTGGCCATGTCTCTCTGGTCAGAGAAATCCTGGAACATGAGTGAGAGATCAGCAAGACAAAAGGAACGACAGGAGGCGTGAAGCTGCGAGGCTGCTGCAGCCCATCTCTGCTTTGGCTCTAAAAACGCTCAATTCTCTCCTTTCTGCAACGTTTTTCTGCAGCATGTTCTTGCTGTGGCTGCTCTATAGTTTCAGCTCACAGACTACCGGGTGTGTTGGCGTGTGTGTGTGTAAGTCTGAGTGTGTGTGTGTTGGAGGGAGGGGGGTTGCTGCTTTGCTTCTCCAGTTCTCGCTTTCTGCAAGATTCTTTAATTTTACGCCCCATTTCCCCCTCATGTCATTCAGCCACACACATCCACTGATTTTTATGGGCAATAGACAAGCTGCTGCGGGTCTCTCGGTAGCTCCGCTCTTCCCCCCGGGCAGGCATGCAAGATCACCGGCGTTACAGCAGTGAGCGGACCCGGGGTGGCGGAATTACAAATGACTCCCTGAAATTTAGCTTTGAGGGGGGGAGGGAGGCGGGAAAGCAACCGGAAAAGCCTTCAGTTTCTAAAAAAAAATAGGTTGGGTGTGAGTTTATTAAAAAACTGTTGATTGATTAATAATTACTTGTGTTGTTAATTAGTGACAAAAAAATAACAGCAGCTGGCTGAAATCGCTGGTTTAAACTGAACAAATGGGGAAAAATATGAAAAGTTAAACTTTTTCTATTTAAACTTTTAAAAATCAGAACACAGAGTCTGTTAAAGTGACAAAAACAGGCAGATTGGTGACAGACTGAAGTGAAAAAAGTTTTAAATCTGGAGCAGCAGCTGCTTTTCAGCACCACGGACAGCACCAAGAACCTCAACGTGCCAAACTGCGCTTAGAAAAAGTGGAAAATTGTTTAAAATTAAGATAAAAAACAGCTCAGGATGAATTCACAAAGACAAATGAAACTGCAGGTGGAAGAAATAAAGTAAAGAAAGTGTTTTCAGACACTTACCATTTTTGTTTTTTGCAGATCTCTGCTGGCAGGGCTGGAAAACAGCTGTAAAAAGACAAGGAGGAGACGACTGGAAGCGGACCGGTTGTTGCCGCGCAAAAGCACCAAGTGCAAAGCTTTTCTACAGCTCCGTGGGAAAAAAGAGCGGAGTTTGCGTCAGTGCAGAGCAAGGTGCCCTTCGCGTGACATTTTCTTGATAATAGGAGTTTGATAAATCATTGGCCTTGGATTCTCGGATTTTTAAAGGGACAACCGAGAGCCAAGACGACGACAAGAGAGAGGGGGGGAGCGCGTGTTGTGCGTGCGTGAATTGTGTGCGTTCTTGGTTACGCAAGGTGCATGCGTGAAGCTCTGGACGGACTCTTTTTTTTTTTTTTCAAAAGCTGATTAATACACTCGTCTCCAGGGATGTGCTTACGCACATTCACATACATGGACGCACAAGCACAAGCACGCACACACGGCTCGTTTGGGACAAAGATTTCCAGGCTGTTACTGGAGAAGATCTACATCAGAGTGCTTAGTGTTTGCAATGTGCTGAGTCGGGTTTCTGTGGTCATTTGCAGTCCACATGATTGTTGTTTTTAATGGGAAAAACTTTGCTCCTTCCAGTCCTCAACATTTAGGCCTAAAACATGCAGAAACGTGACTTTAAAAGCAAAAAATGAGTTAGTTCTAAAGTGTTTATTTAAGTTGTTATAAACTTGTATTCTTTATTAATATGATCATAAATAGAAACATCAAAAATGTGCATACATAATGTAAATTTCAGAAGTTGTAAAAGTTGAACGCTGCGTGCTAAAAATGGTCTGAACTATAAATAGTTTTTCCACTTGACGGGTTTTACGCACGCCGAGCTCCAGGTTCTACTTGCGTCACCGATAGGATCATTGATCAAGTTTAAGGAAAAAAAAAAAAAAAAAAAAAAGTGGGCGAGGTCTTTATAAAGCTACTCATTTGTTAAAGTCTTACGCAAGAAGGAGGCCTCGTTTTTTTTTTTTTTTAACTTCCTTAAATCACGTGTGTCAGGAGGAACCGGAGCCAACCACTGGAGCCTGGAATCAATGACAGTGAAGAGAGAGGGGGGAGTTAAAAAAAAAAAAAAAAAAAAAGAAGAAGGTACCATACTGGAGATTTTCAAACACTGCATTGCGCATAGCATTTGTCCAAGGCTTCCCTGTAAACGGATAATGCATCATGTAAGGTGTGTGTGTGGTGATGTATCCAAAAAAGCCACGAGAGGCCACGTTTGTCCCAGCAATTAAACGTGTTAATTATAAACAATTTTATCTTTAGGCCTCCGTACAGGAGACACAGTGAGTGGTGGAGGAGGCGAAGAAGCTCACAGGCCTACATAAAAACACACATACACACCAACACAAGGGAAGGAAATGAACTTAATATCACATAAAAAGTGGAATCAAACACGAACGTGTTTTTTTTGATAAAGTGACAGAGCTCTGGCCCTCTCCTCTGACTGTCTGAGTCAAGCTGGCTGGCTGATTGGACGCTGACAGCCCAATTATAATCATGCTAAACGAAAATTACCAGTTGTGCTTGTGCGTTGTTGCCTAGCAACCACGTTGTTTAATTACAATTGCAGAACAGGCGATAAAGCTAGATGAAACATGGGGCGTATAGGCCTTTAATAATAATAATAATAATAATAATAATAATAATAATAATAATAATAATAATACAATCTACATGTTTTTATTTTATGTAGCTAACATTTTTAATCTAACTTTAAGTCACTTAAAGGGGCAGTGTGTAGGATTTAGTGGCATCTGGTGGTGTAGTTGCTAATTGCAAACCCCTCGTCTCACACTCTTCTTCCTCGCGTGAAGAAGAAATTATGGTGGCCGCAAAGTGTGTGAAAGGCCCTATCTGGAGTCAGTGCTTAGTTTGTCCGTTCTGGGCTACTGTAGAAACGTGTCAGTCCAACATAGTGGACTCTGAGAAAATAGGCCCTTGGCATCTGTAGAGGCATTGTAACAAAAACACGATACTCATCATATTTTCAGGTGATTAAACATGAATGAAAACATAGTTTGTATGTTGTATATATATATATATATATATATATATATATATATAAATATAAAGTCCCCTAAATCTGACACACTGGACCTTTAAGTTTTCAGGTCAGAGAATTGCATAATATTAAAGAGCTACACTAAAATATTTTTTATCATATTAATACATATTAATAGGCTATTTTAAACCCTGAAAAGTGCCACACAGGCCTAACAATAACTAACAATAACTAAACTAACAGTAATTCCTCCTCAGTGGTGTTTTTTTCCTACAGGCTCATTAAAATAAAAGTGGGCAAACTGTTTTTTTTATGTATTTTTTTTATTATTATTATTTATCCTGAGCTGATTTCACGACAGTTTGCTAGCTTTGAGGCAGCCTCCCTGCTGTGGTTTACGCCGGGACACGCACGGTCCCGGTCGGTCACTTTACTATGCACGCCGCGCTCCCTCCGCTTGTAAATCTCCGTCCGTTCCAGATAAGAGGCTGAGGCGGGTGTATTAGCCCGCCGCCTTCACTTTAATTACATTGTCAACAGAGAATAATTGTAATTGATTTCTGCTCGTCTTCCGGAGTCCGGGCTGAACACACACACACACACACACACACACACTTTGCAGAGCTTTACGCACATGCAGCAACATAAAGACCACGTGTGTCGCAGGATTTGTTGGACAAACGTGACACTGGTTTTCTACTTTGGTGTCACAATTCTTATTATTTTGGATCAGACTGAGTCCTGATCGTGGAGCTGAACTAAGCGCCTCGCGGAGGGGGTTTCTGGGTGTCTTCCTCGTGCTCGTTAATTACATGAGCTCGTGTAATTAATTGATCACTCCCACTGTCGCCTGAGTGATAAGGAGCCGCATCCATCTGAAGCGCCTGGAAAGCAGTGATTCAGCGGAGGAGGTCATCCAGAGGCCCACATCACCATCATCATCACCACCATCACCATCAGTCCGGCTGACAGACCCTTCACACTTTACAATCCAAGTTCAGTTAACCTCAGAGAAAAGCTGTTAAATGTCTCGTACTGGTAAAATAATGACTGTTATTGATTGGTGCAGATATTTGGGTTTAATTTCTTAAACTTCTTTTGAAGATTTCTCTCAAAGCAGGCGATGATTTGGTTTGCAGAAGGTTCAGGGAGTGAGCCACAACAAAGAAAGTCCCTCAATAAACGCGGTGTAGACATTCAAAACAAATTTTCTGACTTTTTCTATCATAAGAATCATTTTCCCCATGAAAGATGAATGAAAATGGGACAGCGTCAGCTTTTCAAATTGAATTTCTTGTCAGTTATATCGAAAGACGCGTCGACACTCACACACTTTTAAAGGCCAAACAGCACGCTGCTGCAGGAATTCAGCATGTTCAGCATTTAAAAAAGTCAGTGTAGATCATCCAAGTACATCTGAAATGAAACTTTTCTGTGGTTGACTAGATGCACTGCAGTCCAGTAGATGGTTCACATTCACTGCAAACATCTTGTCCTGCACAGACGAGCCTGTTCTTGTGACGTCCTATTTAATGTCAGACCAGACTGTATAGATATAATGGCAGAGAGGACACAGGAGACGTAGAAATACATCAGACTGTCAAATCACCAAAAGACAGGCAGCCAGCCTCCTCCTCTTCCTTACAGACGACTACACTTTCTCAGAGTCCAGGATTCATCATCTCAGGCGGAGAAGGAAGAGGGAAAAAATCTTTAATTGTAAGCAGAGCTGCTCAATGAAGTATGTAAAGAGGCTTCAGTCAGCCTTTTTAAAGCTTAAATTCATTTCGCATTGTCCCAGTAAACTCACGGAAGATGGATGACGCCCCCGCTGAGATCTCAAAGTAGGACAATAAGGAGGAGAAAATGGAGGGAATTAAGAGAAATACTTGGCTCTTTAACAAAGAGCTGGCAGCCAGTTTTTCTTAGGACTTTTTCTTTTGTTGGACGTTTTGATCAGGCGGGAAAAGGAGTGGACTGAACCACTCCCAGTGGCTTTGGATGTTTGCAGGTTGAAGGTGAAGGTTAAAGCCGGGCTAAACCGGGGTTTTCAGACCTGTAGGTTACATATTACAGCTGTCAGAGTAATTGAAATGTTCTAGAAACGAGGATTATGTAACCAAACCCATAAAACTGTTCAATAAAACACACTCACAAAGAGAAAATCTCATTGGTCACATCATATTTTTTATTACAACACACAGAAACAATCCTAAAATGTGAAACAACATCCTGCTCCCACGTGTTGTTGAATCCACGAATGGTAACAATAAAAAGTGGGCTATGTTTGATGGATGTTGTACCATGTGACGGCTGACGTTACTGCAGGCTGTAAGTCAGCTTCCTGTCTCGGAGGTCGAAGGTGACCAACAGCGAGCGAGGGTCCTTCTTGTTTTTACGCACGGTGATCTTTCCCTGGAGCTCCTCCCCTGAAGAGAAGAAGTGAGGAGAGAGAGAAACACCAACATCAACATACAATTTGTTTCACATTGGAGACGCAGTGAGGCAACCACTTCACCAGAGAGTCCTCCTCCACCTCCTCCTCCACCTCCTCCTCATCAGTGTTTGAAGGTGTGATAATCACTGAAACCAGCTGCTGGTTTTTTGGCTGAGTTTCGGCGCACGCTCGCCCATCTGTGCCGTGTGTCGAAATGTTCACTTTGAACAAGAAGCAGGACTTCTGTTCAGCTAGAGAGAAACTTCAGATGCAGGAGCTTGTAAAAGCTGTTAAAGTCAAAGATTATTCAAAGTTCAGTCTCACACTGAGGTGTCTCCAGACACCTGACAAGAAAACATTCACCGGATGTTCAATAAGAAATAAAAACATGAAGAATCGAGAAGAGAAAAAAACAAGAGTGCTGTAAAAAATCTGAAACCATAAAAACAAAACAGCTGCCTGCAAATAAGACTGAAGAACTGGGTTTACCCAAGACTTTATTCTGAAGGGTTCCAGTCAGATGGGAAGCCCCAAATCACTGGACCACAGCAGAAAAAAACTCTAAACCAACTGATCTTTTATATGAAGGAAGTCCATTTTAAGGGTGTGAAATGACTGAAGATTACTAGGCCATATGAAGACATACTGTAACTGTTTTCATGTCTCAAGCCCATACAATCCACAAACTTATTCGTTATTTTATAAAATTAGAAGAGTCTCAGCTAACAGAGTCATGCTCCATTGCTATGGGATGTTTGACTTAAAGAATAAGACCTGAATTATTCTTGATTTTCCATTCAACGAACTGCACGAGAAGACCAAACTCAGCGCTGACTGAGTTCATCTCGCAATACGTTTTTAGACAGATATGAGTGCCCGAGACAGGCGAGGGTTCCCAAAACCATTTGTTTGTCGTGAATTATTATTATTGAAAACAGATCACAAATATATTGTTTAAGTTTTTAAAACAGGGCTCAGTAATTCCCCTAAAACAGCCGGGCACTGTAGCTTCTAGCAAATGTTCCTCTAACAGGGACTAAGCAGAACATCTGTGGGGGACTATTTTCAGCTGCGGATTAAAACACATTTGGTGTGCTAATGAGTATTTTTACAGCAGCAGGACGGTGGATGTGGGACTGACTAAATAAACTACAATGTGTGTAGTTTTTAATCTCCTAATTTTGAATGTCCTTGGAAACCAGTTATGATTTTAATAGTTATATGTGTGTAAAGTTATTTATGTTTGCTTGGGTGCTCTATTTTTTTCCAACATTGGATTCAGTTTTTGTTCACCTCAGGGAAAGTTCAAGTAAATAAAACTGTCTCTCTGATAACCGTCCTCAGTATATCACCACCATAACTTCTACGCCTTTATATCGGACTTAAAAAAAGAAAAACATAAAAACGAAGGCAGAAAACAATTCCACTCGGTCCGACATCGATCAGTGTGTTCACAATAAAAGAGGAATGAATAACTCCTCATCAGATGAAATCTTCTTGGACGCCCTGCAGCAGCACGGTGCTGCTGAGCTCAGGCCTCTGCAGTATGAGCGGAGGCGCACTGACGCGTATGGAAATGATGATGTGTGTAAAGGCAATGTGGTTTAATGTACAGTATGTTAATAAGCAGGATTGTGCAAGGCTGTGTATGAATGCAGACCCCGTTTGAAATCTCCAGATGGCGGCGAGAAGGAAAGTGCATTTACAGTGCGACGCACGAGCGACCGGGAGGCCAGGAGAAGAGGCTGATGATTATGACGCATAATCACTCTGATTAACTTCACGTTTGACTGCTGGAGGTAAATGAATGTTTACCCGCACGGCAAACAAGCATCCTCTCACCCCCACCACCACCACCACCACCCCACCTCCAACCCCACATCTCCTCCTCCTCCTCTCCGTGCTACACGCTCTTCATCGCTGGAGGTTAGAGGAGGGCGACGACGAGAGAGAGAGAGAGAAAAAAATGCTGACTGTGGCGCTTTCTCCAGTGAAGCGTCCGCCATCACTGCTGTCACGTCTTACTCGTTACCATGCCAACGCACACTGTCACCGAGTCTTTGCTGCTGGCGCCGCACTCTGGGTCTGTCACTCCACTGCGGAGAGAGGGCAGACGGACGCAGGGGTTTACACTGTGGGTGCTTTATCCGAGAGCAGAAACCAGAGTGTAACGAATGAACAGGAGCTTAAACTGCAGTTCTAAAGGGACATCAATACACTTCAGGTTTGGGTCTGAGTATAAAAAATAATGAATAGAAAATAATGCTGCAAAGTGCTGTAAAGCAAACAAATAACCAATAACCAGTGTACTACTCTCTAATCCGACAAGGATTTTGGTGAAAAATCTCAAAAATGTCAGAAAAATAAAGGAGAAAGGGGATACCAGGGTGAAAAAAAAATCAATATTATAATTGCTCTGATAATCAATTTTCAGATTCCAGCGTAGCCTGTAGGCTATTAGTTCTAACTACCGTGTTGGGTAATTATCTAGCTTGTCCAAACTACACACACTTCCACATTTGATGTGAAAAACTGGTCAGGCAGGTTGTTCCAAAGCCTGAGCATGTCATCATTCTGGATATTGGAACGGTTAAAGAGGAAATAGCCCAAAGATCTCAGTCTGTGATCTGCCTCTATGAAATATAACTACGAGCCAAGTCACGGCATGGCTTCAGGGTAATTAGGAAAATATTAAAATTGATCTGAAAGACAGTACTCAGTGTAAGGACGCTAAGATGAGGATGATGCGTCATCTGTTCCTCGTTTTAGTAGGGAGTCGTGCTGCAGCATCGACTAACTTTATCTAACTTTTTTTGGCTGTATTTCATAGATGCTGAATAACTGGATGATGGTTTGAGAATCAAAAGTTAAAGTCCTGATCAAAAAGAACAGTTGGATTTCTGGTTTTCATGTCTAACTAGCAAAACAAAGCCTTGACCAGCCGCTTTCTTTTTTACTGTAGCCAACAGATAGAAATGTTGCAACCTTGGAAAGACGGCATCTGGTCGCCACTCCATCACCAACTTAATGAACTGGGTCAGTGGTCGACACTATGGACGCAAGACAACCCGATTGCAACAGAAAAGGTCACTGACAAACATGCCTGGTTTGTGTTTTCTGTGTGGCTAAACACTGGCGATGTGTTCATCTGACTCATGGGAGCCCGATGGAAAAAACCTCCACAAGCTAAACCCTGAAAACGGCGGTTTCAGCACTTCATCCCTCAGTTGCAGATTTCAGGTTGTGATCATGCAGATCTTCCAAATATATCCCACACAAACAGCAATCCACAGCTGTAAGTACATCAGTTTGACAGCTGGGCATCTGTTAGACTCAATATTAGATTAATGACATTCTAGCTCTTCACCATTTCTGAGTGTATTCCCTTCAGTGTCTATAAGAATCTTTGCTTTCACTTATTTTACAGAATTTCCGCCAAAAGCAACAGGGCCTGGTGCCCATGGGAGGCAGCGGACGGCTGCAGTCAAACTCAAGTTGGCAAAAGGCGGATAAAAAGGTCAAAGGAATAATTGCTTGACCTTTGACGAACTGTTAAAACACAACAGAAAAGGAAAAAGAAAGAGGAATGGGACCAAAGACTTTTGCCCTAAAATAACTCCATGGAAAAAAGTCCAACTAATCCGTCATGTTACACATGAAAGTCTCGAAACATACGAACAGAACCGAACCAGAGTGAATGTCGGTTCAGTCGTGGTGCGACTACAGCAGCTCTTGCTGCAATCAGTAAGACCAAAGTCCCCATGGAAGAGGGCCTCAGTGCCTTCGGTAAACTGGCCATTCAGATGCTGAGAGAAAGAGTTAACCATGTGTGGAAATGAGTCGGGGAATGGAGCCGCGGTGTCGTACATCAACATGCCAGCGTCATTAAGTGCAACCGGGGCCCCGCAGAAACAGCCACTCTCAGCCCAACACAGCCTTTCTCCATGAAATTACACTGGAAATACACGGCTCGCATTAGTGATTCATTTAAATTGTTGTCATTTACATTTTAACCATTTACCTCACACTCCTACAGCTTCTGTAACTCCATACAGTGAGGGCTTAAGTACTTCGATAGCAGGGCTATCGTTTACTGATTTTCACTGAGGAATGTTATGATTTTCTGCAATGGGGCCGATTGGTTTAAACTGCTTTACCAGTCCCCATAAATGCGACATTGGAGTGAATTTGCACCAGAGTCCCTCTAAGGGCAGCGGTAGGAATGCAAGACACAGAGTCGTCTTGAGTTACAGTGTCCCTAAATGGAAGGAAAATGGAAAGACAGAGATGTTTTTGCCGTCAATTAGCAATCAAAGAACTGAGAACAGAAAGGTTCACTACAGACGCAAAGTTCAGTTACAATCCTCTTGGTATTTAGATGACAGATGAGATCCATTTGTCATCTAAATACAAAAAGCACAGCTGGATGAGGCACAGATAAGCTCAGCTGATTTCGCAGCCCCTCCCCGACACTGCAGCGATGCTCATGGCCACATTTCATCCACATCTCTTTGACATCCTCCCTCTTGCTCCAATCTACCTTCATTTAATCCTTTTTTTTTAAACTTCTCAGGTCTTTCCTGTTCAGGGCAGAGCTAAGACGCAGAGCTGATGGACTATATATCCCAAGCACACCAGCCTGTGCGGTTGAATTACAACCCCCGAAGAACTTGAAGCTTTGCTCAGGCCGATGCTGTTCCGACAGCTCAAGGACCTTCGGAGTTCAAACGAGAGAGAGGGGGGCTGAGGAGGGGAAGCGTTGTTTAAACTGAGCCTGGACAGGTAAGGGCGGGGTGGAGGGAAGAGGAGATTTAGAAGAGCTAAAGCTCCACACGGGACAGAGGAGGTGAGTCATGAAAATGGGAGGGAACCAAAGATCACCTGACTGTCCAATCAAAGTACAAGAACAAATGCCCATGTTTGAGCTGCTCCGAGTGGCCCTCGGCGCAGGTAACCAGGCCACCGCCTCACCTCCAGGATCATGGGACTTTCTTGCAAAAAAAAAAAAAAAAAAAAGTGTGACCTCCTTTCTCTGGTAAAAATTAAGTAGGTAAAACTGTGAAAAAGGACCCTCCTCTTCAATACTTGAGGTACACAAACACACCAGAGCATGACAAATGATTCGCTGTTTAATTTATTACGCTGCCAGCCAGGAGGATTTGCAGGGATGTTTTGTTCCAGCCTGCTGCGTGCCTTTCTCTCTCTTCCGCCGGCACCTCCCACAGAAGCGCAGCCTCAGAGTTAATTACTTCTGCACTCGTACAAACACATCAAATAGGATTCGCTCTCCGCCACGATAAATCACCACAGACAGAGTCGGTATTAAAACAAACCACTGGATGTTTATGCCCGGCCCTCAGTACAGCCCGATCAGAGCTGAAGGTGCTTCTCAGTCAACACCCAGAGGAGGAGAGGCCACTGTGTGTGTGTGTGTGTGTGTGTGTGTGTGTATAAGAGAGAGTTTTGTCATCTTCAAGGTGACTTAAGGAAGTTTGCTCTTATAGCCAGAGGGGAAGTTTACTATAGAAGTATGCAAGTACTCTTGTGGATTTGAGTGTGTAAAGGGGCAGTGTGTGTGGATGTGTTGTAAAGTACACGCAAGGAGTCTCGCACAAAGCTGGTGAATGCTGTTAAAAACTCAATTTCTGGTTTTACGGCCCCTGGAGGAGGCTGGGGACTGTCGGAGTGCACATCAATAACCTACCCCTCGCTCGCTTACTCACTCCTTCATTTTGTTCTTCCTTCAAACTTTTCCTCGTCACTCTGCTTGGTTCACACATGAAGCACACACGCACAGATTGATTTTTAATGTCTGGACGTCATTTTAATGTGGACTCAGCTACATCTGTGCTGGCTTGTTCTGAGCTCAACATGGTTAAAAAAAAAAACATGCCTCTATGCCCCTGTGTAACCAGAGCCCAGATGCTCTGCTGACTGTAAAATCAGGCACAATGATAAAAAAAGACTGTGTGTGTGTGTGTGTGTAGTGTAGTGGTGCCTAGAGGCAGCCATGTTTATCACAACCACAAACAGCAGACTAATGATTGCGCTATCATTACTTAAAAATGCAAAGAGAGAATTTTAACTCTGCCAGCTGGTGGAGTGTCCAAAATGGAAAGGGTTCATCCTCTTGGGAGCATGAATATACTCAGTGAATGTTATGGTACTCTGCATGTGAGATTTTAATATTTTTGTTATTAATGTTTTCTTCGTATGTTTAAATGGAACATTTGGCCTGATGTTGGCACAGCATTTACACATAGAGACGGGGAACAGAGGGCGTCATTCTTCAACAGATAGTCAAATGAAATCCGTCTCTGTTTCGCTCTGCAGTTTCCCACTTCCTTACTGTGTGAGCATACTGTCGTCCTCAAGTGTTTATCTGACCGAGCAGAGCACGAAGCCTGCGATAGCGTTTGAGCAGCGTCAGAGGTTTTGATGTTCTTATCGTCCTAGCTGCCGCCGGCGGGGGCTGAGCATGGCTAAGAGTCGCCTGAGATCTCGTGCCTCCTTTTCACTGCAGGTCATTTATTACAGTAGACTTCATCTAATATCTGGTCAGCAAGTGGACAGCTGGCCCCGAGGCTCATCCATCCCCACATCAGGAGACACCTCCGCGATTCCCATTATGATAACGTGCACAGAGGGCAAGAGCTTATAGCAGTAATAAACACCCAAAGTGTGATGATTAGACATTTTTGCTATGATCTCTTTTCACCAGTACCAGTAATGAACATCTGTCCTGTATTCAGTTAATTCGAGCTTCATGCATTTATGTTTTCTTTAGAATAAACAAAAGAAGAACTGAGCATGAGTAGTAACACCATAGCTGAACATCCTGAAATACAAGTTCTTCAACAGAGTGTGACAACTTTCTGAGATGAAAAGGTCTCAGAGACGAAGGCAGGATAAGATGCTGATGTGGTTTCTTGTTTTGCCTCCTTGTTTTTGTTTTTATTTGTTGTCTTTCTCATTAAAACAAGACTATATACAACTTTTGCTAAACAGCGGAGCAATGATGAAGACTAAAACATAGCGTAGACCGGACCACATAAAGCTGTGGCAGCAAAATCCTTCGGGGCATTGAACTGAGAAACGGTTTTTACTGCTAACGATAAGTGGAATTAACTTTCTATTGGTAAAAGGAGATTTTACACCTTAAGTGAAGGATGTCGATATTAGAACACGATTCTCTGGTTGTTCTGATATTTAAATGTTCCTATATGGCACCCATTTGGTGCATACTTGTTTGTATGGGAGTTGGTAGCTGTGGGCAGTTTTGTGACAGTGTGAAAGTAGCCTACAGGTGATTCTTTAATGTGTAAAAGTCCTGATAAAAACCCCAACGGGCCTGGACATGGATGTACATGTGGCTCTGTACATACTGCCTTATGTGTCTGTGTACATGTTCAACTTTGGGCCGCTTCCTTTGGACCCTTACCCCAGAGTTTGATTAAGTAAAACGCTCAACACGACAAAAGAAAACAACACTTACCTGTATACAGTAGACATCATAAAAGAGAAAACTGTCTTGTAATACATGTGAGAGATTCTTCAAAAGTGGAATATGTACCTTTGAGATGTGGTGAAAGCGTAAAGACACATTTAGGTTGGAGACGTTGTGTCTTCTTTGATAAGTTGATGAACACGAAAAGTGATACAAGGTGCTCTGTCATGTCTGAAGTTTGAAACCTGCAGAAAGTTATTTCGGAGAACATCCATATAGCTACGCCTCACAGGAAGCACTTAATAAAACTTTAATCTGCTGATACAGTGATTCTATAAATATTTCACTGGTCAGTTACAAAGTGCTCCTCTTGTAACGTGTCATGATGCAGAGACCTGGAACCAGCTATCAGATGAAGTTTTACATGCTGTCTCCGATGCCTGAATGTGATTTGTTTTGATCCCTCGCTGTCTCTGTGGCTGACAGATAACGGGTGTCAACCAGCCTGACTACATCTCCACCACAGACAGATTACCTGCCGCAGCTCGCTATGGCTGTGTTTCCACCGCACGGTACGACTCTACTCGCTTTTGGTAGCTCTACTTCTACTGCAGATAGTACCCCAGAACTGATGGTCATAGTGAGGCTATTCCAGCATTTGGGAAACACATGGGAGCTTTACTTTGGTGTTGAGAAGCTGAAGCATTTATTCACTGACAAACTGTAATCTGTGCTGTGTATTTTCTCCTACAACTCACCTTTTCCTCTGCATTGCTCACATTCACTGTCACTTTCTCTGTCACTCAACCATCCAATCACTGCACACTCAAAATGAAACCACTCTACTATATGAAGTGTTCTTGATACGTCTGCACTCGGGTGCACTTGTGGTTTTGCAGGCTGCCATTTTTGAGTAAACAAATAGGGTGTCCTGTGTCATGTAATGACGATTCCCTCTGAGCAGTCAGTGGTCTACAGCGTTTTAATGTGACCTATTGGAACTTTGACCGAAAAAAAGCACCTGGTACTATCCACAATTCAAAACCAAAGAAACTTAGAATAGTGTCAAGTCAAGCTGTACCATGAGGTGGAAAAATATAAGACGCTCCGCTGAAGTCCACAAGAGGAAAATAAAATTGTTCTGTGTACACGAGAGTTGACAAAAGTAGCAGAGGTGACGAAAATCTTACCGTTCTTGTAAATACAGAACTAGTTATGTGGTGCTCTGTGTGAATACTGACCTGCTTGGACAGAGAAAGGCTTCTCCAGTAGGAAGACAGTCTGTTTCCAGTGCGTCTTTGTGACGTGAGGACCAGTGGAGAACATCACCTGGCGTGATTATACGTAAAAGTAAAAAAAAAAACAGTTAGCAAACCAGTGTTGTTAATTATTAAAGATATTGGAACACATTTGTCACGCTGGATTTTGCAAAAACAAAACAACATTTGGATGCTTAAGGACATAAAATCTGTTTACAAATCTTAATCTTAAATCTACTACTTCTATTTCAGTAAAAATCTATAAAAACTGCAAGCAATGAGCCTGAATTTGAGCCTATGGGAAAACATGTTATTAAAATTCATGTTGGTTAAAGTGAGTTAGTAAGTTAAAAGTTGAGAGAACCTGGGAGGACACCAGCAAACATGTCACATTCTCAGAAAACAAAAGGAAAACTTACTCCATGTTTATTCAAATTAAAATAAAGTTTCAAAGATTAAAATCAAGTTGAACAGTTTGGAATCAATCTTCTGTTTTGTGGTTTCTCTTACAGTCAATCAATTACATGACATGTCAAGTCATTGATAGCTCAGTCTGTAAATGAAACCTAACTGTAACATGTTTATGAAGCAAACTGATAATCCCATGTTACATTGTTCCAGCCTTGGATCTGAGTGGAGATGGAAATTTACTGGACCATCCGTAAGCATGCAGTTTGAGTCTCAGGTACAATAGGAAGTGCAATCAAAAGGCATATCTGTGTTGTGCTCACAGAGCTTGGCATCGGCTGTTCCAACTGGCCGGCTCTGCTGGGGTAAGTGCTTATATCAGCAGTCGGCTAGGACGCCCGTCGATTGCCAGCGAACGCCTCGGGGAGGAGGAACACGCTAAAGCGTGAACATAATTGAGTTTCCGTTAAATGGCTTGGCTTTTGCCGCCGCCGCTGCCGCTTACCTTGTTGCTGCAGCCTTTGTCAAAGAAAATGTCAAAGTAGCCGACAATTGCCTGCAATGAAATATGAGGGGCGTGTTAGAATGTGACAGTACAATAAACCCCTGGATTTGTTTGACTACACTGCAACTCTGACAGGCAGAGCTGAGAGAGAGAGGCAGGAGGCAGAACAAGTCTCGGGGTTTTAATGAGCAAGATAAGTTAAATTAGCTGCTGTGTTTGGGAACAAGGCAGTAAAAACAAACAGGGAACTAAATTTACTGCTCAAATATTTACACTTATCCTTCTCTATACCTCAAAGGGGACAGACAGATTCAGATTCACCATGCTTGCCATGTCATTGTTGCGTGTGTGCGTGAGGTCTGGAGAACTGTATCGGCCACCGTGTCAAAGATACAGTTGGGTGTCGACATGACTGATGTGGGAACTGCCTTTCCTTCGACCCTCCTTCCTCTCAAAACCAACTTGGTTTCTCATTTAGGCTGAGTCAACACCGTGCGCTCCATCTCACCTCATCTGGGAGACTTGTCACCGGACAAAAGAAATAAATTATGAGGCGGCCACCACCAACAACATTGAGGCACTTTTGCTGACGATTAAAAAAAAAAACAACCCACACATCCAGTACGTGAAATTAGCAAAGGTAGCTATTTTGGTGACAGTGTTGCAGCAGCAATGTGAAAACACTCACAGCACAGAGGAGGAATCGGTTAAGGAAAAAAAATAAATAAACGCTTAATGTGGTTTTGGTCCAACTGGATATGAATGTGTTCATCTGAATAATGCCCACCGAGGGAAAGGAAATTAGGCGACTGACAAATGCTCTCAGGGAGTCCATTACTATGTTGATAAGACTTTGTGCAAAGAAAGAAGAATAAAACAGCCAGTCTGAAGCTTCATTAAATGTTTTTTCAGGTCTTAGATGTGACAGATTTTCAGATTCAGTAAAAAACTGTGCATGGAAATGTTATATTTCTTTTAAAATATGCTGTCTGCCCTGGTGAGAATATACAGAGCTATAAATACAAGGGAGTGAAAACCAATCCACACGTCTAAAACAAACTGAGGGAAAAGTCCAGGGCCAGAGTGCCTGTAGGTGACCGTTAGATATGTGAGGTAAAAACCAACCCCCCAGGCTTGTTTTCCTCCCATTTCTCCCCCCCGCACCAGAGGAAGAGAGGCACTCTATCAATCTCAGGCGCGCACTTGTAGTGGCAATGATGCAGAACTAATAGCTTTTAATCCTGACGCAGCTGACAACTTGGAGGCCAGCTCTGTGAGACAAAGAAGAACCGAATCAATGCGAGAGAGGGGAAGAGGAAAAGAGAAGGACAGGGGGGGAGGGAGGGAGAAAGGAGGAAAGAGATACAGGAAATCAGACAGTAGGAAGACATAGAGGAAGTTGAAAGGGAAGGGAAGGAGCAGGAGAGGGAGAGTGGCTGTAACATAATGTAAAAGCTGTGGAGGAGGTTTCTTTTTTTAAAGGGTTTTTATTGGTTTATATCACTCGGAGAAGCAAAATACAGCACCATCTGTTCATAGCTTCTGTAAAAAAGACTCCCAAATTGTGTTTAAATATTTTCTGGAAGTAAAAATGGCATCTGAAAATGCATCTACATACAGTACACACACACAGGCTCGATAATCACGATGCCGTCAGGAGCTGTGTTCAACACACTCCCCGCGCCGAGGCTTCAATCAACCTTTATCGACTCAGACAGGCAGGGGCGGCACCGCTAGCTCGCAGCTAAACCGCCAGAAAAAGAACCCAAAGTGAATAAAAGAGCATGTCAACCCAATGCAATTATGGCTTTTAATGAACGCTACAGAGACGCTCGGTGCTGAGGTAATTAGGAAATTAGCCGTAATTACTCGTCAGGCAGAGCGGATTCACCTCTCTCAGCCAGAGAGAGGCAGAGATCATCCTCATCGCGCCTCGCTGATGACAACGCCTCGTAAGCGAGATTGATTGTCACTTGTGCGTTGTGCAACTTTCACACTTGCAGGGAGACGGGCAATTAAAATTTAGGCCACAGAGTGAAAAACTCTGCAAATACAAAAACCAGTGGAGGAGCTCGGCGGCTTGCTGCCCCATTAAAATCGCATTTGAAAGAAAAGGAAGGAAATATAACTGACTCATGCATAAAAAAACACAAAAGATGTGAAAGTGTGAAGATAAGCAATAAAGACCTTGATGACTCACACCTGACATGAACTGTACCGAGCCGAGCTGATCTCAGACTTTTAACGCTTTTTGATTAAAACTGGGCCGAGGGAGCTGAGACTTTATCAAACTTCTCGGGGCCATTTGAATGGACTTAACGATTTGCTTTAACGACACCCAATAAAACACCAAACTTCCAGACGGGGACTGAAAACTGTTATTCAACAGCAAAGCTAGTTTCTGTTCAGGATGAAGCCATCTTCTGAAAACCTCTAGAAAGGTTTGTACTGCTGTATTTTGTTCCTGACTGTTGCTTAACTGCTCCATCTCTGGAACACTGATGCGTAGAAAGTGATAATTACAGCTGGGACGGAAAATATAGTCAAAGCAGTTCTAATGGATTTTTGGCCACCAGGGGGCAAACATCCAAACAAGCTGACAGATACACAACCTTCAAAATATCACAGCTTATAAAGTTCTTATGGCTAACGCGTTACATCAGACACAGAGCAACATTATCATATTTCTGTCCATCTGAATCTTTAGCCATGCTTTAGTTATATATATCAAGCTCTTTAGCTGCTACATGGTCCACGTTCTTCAGCTATTTGCCAACTTTGTCTGCTGTTTGGTGCTAAGCAGGTAGTGTACAGTGGTTTATTAGATACTGTTTGCAGAAAACAGATGCCTTTTAGTTGAAAATTAGGTTGATGAGTGTGAACAATGTGCCGTATAGCCAAAACAATGAGACAAAATGGGCTAAAAATCCCAAAAGATGAAGGGTTTGTGATAAATTACTAATTTCTCTTTAAACAAACTCACTGGATTTAATGTCAATATAAAAAAAAAACAGTTAATATAAAATGTATGATCCATTAATTTCTGATAATTTAAACAACCCTGTACCAGGGTCTTTAACAACCTATGGTCCTCATTCTTCAGCTTTTTGCTAACTTTGTCTGCTGTTTGGAGCTAAGCAGGTAGTGTACAGTGGCTAATTAAATATTGTTTGCTTGCTTTTTAGCTGAAAATTAGGTTGATGAGTGTGAACAAAACAGTGAATGTGCCAAAACAATGAGACAAAATGGGCTAAAATTTTCAAAAGATGCAGGGTAATAATGTCAATATAAAAAAAAAAAAAATGTAATATAAAATTTATGTTCCAGTAATTGATGATAATTTTAATGACCCCATAATATATTGTATTTAAGAACCTTTGTAATGCCTGACAGGTTGAGGCCTCTGTAACGCTGCACATGGGGAAAGAAGGGAGGGAGGGTTAAGGATGTAAGAGAGACAGACGGAGAGAGAAGAAAGGGTAAACTTCAAAACATTGAGGCACATACGCACACACCCACGCACCAAAAACAGGACAAATCAGAAGGAGTGCTTTTCATTTTCATCAGCGTTTAGCCTTGGGCCCCGGCTCTGTCTGTGATAAGTGATGACAGTGGGCTCCCTGACGGCCCATGGAGGAGGCTCCGCAACACTGCAGCTCTCCGGCCCCCATTCTCCAGGAAGAGCGGGGGGAAAATTAATAATTATCATCATGGATAACACCAACAGGGAGCAATTCATCATCGCTCCCCTTTCGCCTGGCTGTGTGTCAGCGAGCCGCGTGGCCCGGCCAGATACTATTATACAACGGTGGGAGGGGGGGCACGTAGGGAGGGTGGTGGTTTAAGGGGAGGGAATGGGAGGGGTGTAGAGGGGGGAGGCAGGGAGAGATGGAGGGGGTGGGAGAAGTGAGGGCTAATGCGCTTTTGATGGGGTTTATCCAGGCGTGGAGGCTTCAAGCACGACCACCTCACGGGCGGGTTGGTATGAATCCCCCCCCCCCCCCACCTCCTCCATTTCTCTCTCTCTCTCTCTCTCCCTCTCTCTCTCTCTCCAGCCTCTCCACCCAACCGCTGCCACTCCAGTGAGGTGGAGCACGAATCGGCGTCGGCTGCAGCGCACCTCCAGACGGTGCTCCTCACTCATGACGCCTCTCAGACAAACACGAAAACATTTAAGATTTCGAAACTACAACTACTAACTACGAACTCATTCATGTGTTTGCTCCTTTTACCTTCCTAAAGAATTCATTCATAAATGAGTATTCATTCACAACTCTGCTGCCAGGCTTTTAACTCAAACAACAAAGAGTATCACTCCCTGCACCGGTTATCTGTATCTTTTAGGACAGATTCTTAGTTCTTTCATTGGTGTATGAGGATCTTTATGATTTGGGACTTACTCATTGTCATTTTATAATCGTTCATGGCATCTTAGATCCTCTGCCTGTCACACAAAGCTCAGGCTTTTTTAACTATGCACCAAAACTATGGAATTCCCTACCTAAGGCTATAAAATTACAAGGGACACACTGTGCAGTTCATCAAATCGCCCCATTTACCTTCAGCTGGACACAAAGCGTGAGAGATTTCTGTTGCATTTAAGGTTTTTTTTGGAAAGTTGTTGGTGGCCCATGCTCCGTTCACCAGTCAATGTCATTCTTAACAAAGTCTTTGCCTCCAAAATCTCTTCAATGAAGACTGAAGACATCGAAGAGATCACTCACCAATCACCATTCAAGTGAGAAGCTTTTCTATTCATTTGTTTGGTATGACATATGGTTTTGTTATGCAACGTGCATTTATCATGCAATCTTAGATCTGGTTTAGATTGATTAATGTGTTTCAAGTGTTTCTTTCTTTGGTTTCTTGTTTGCCTTGGCGGCTCGTCATCGTTTTCTCCAAGGCCAACTTCCTAAGTGGGAATGGTACTCTCATGTACACACCCATCCTCCACCAACAGGTGCTGGCAATCTTAATCGTTATCATGATTAATACTAAAAAATATGAGAATAATAACCCCTCTAAGAACAGCACTGCTGATAAACAAGTACAGAAGAGCAAGTCATTTGCTTACCGTGTTATAGTGTATCAATAATCTGGGATGTTCAGTTCATTCCAGAGGTTACCCATTGATGATTCCCACATTCTTTGGAATGCCTGTAGACAACCCTCAGTGTCCCTGAAACCGATGCATCTGGCTCATGTTGGATGAGAGTGTGATAACGAACGAGCGGGAGTTTCTCTAGCTGAGAAAAATTTCACTCGTTGTTCACAGGAAACATATCTTGTGGCTGCGTGGTATCTGGTCTGTTTGTGTTGCTGCTGTGTGTGTGCAGACACTGGTCCATGTCTCTTGTGCGATGGATTTCTGTGTATGACTTTAAAAACTGGCACAGATTCTGAAGTCTCTTAGGCTGCAGTTCATCTAATTGCCACTAGATGCTGGATTCTGAAAACTCTTACAATATATATTTGAGAAAAATCCAAGAAGTTTTCCCAACTTTGGAAGCTCATGTCTCTGGAGTTCAAAACCTAGGGCAGTATCTTGGTTGTGCATTCCAAGGCGAACCACAGATCTCCAGAGTGGTAGACAACAGCGTTAACTCTTCGCCATCCATGTTGCTGTGTGTCGCATGACGCATGACATAACTCTTAACATAAGCTTCCAACCCATCCCACGTCTTTTAGGGACTTGGACTTGATTAAGGTGAATTAAAGTTGTCTGATAATAATAATTTATAAGGTGGACTTGACAATTAAAAAAGAGTACATCACTTGAGTCAACTGATCAGATTTCACACAGCTCTTCCTGAAACCACAAACTTTTTTCACATATAACAACAACAACAGACTGTTATGTAGCACAATTCAATGTTACCACTGCTTTACAAAGGAAAAACTACAGTAGTACTCTGCAAAACCTGTAATCTGACTTTATGTGTAAAACGAGTGTACTTCCCCTTTAAATCTAGGACGCTGACATAATTCAGTTTGTCGAACATTTGTTTATATTCAGCTGGAAATAGCCTCTTGTCACAATTCTCGTTGACAGTCAGCTGATACCCCAAACTCTGAACGCTACGTACTGATACAGTGTCGTGAGCTTAAGAGTGGATTTTTCCATTAACATTTCCCTTTATAATGTGCTGAATATCCTTGAAGTTGACGAGTGCCTGCCCTGTCAGTCCAGAAGGCCATCCCCCCCCCCCCTCACACACAATTTAAATTTGATGGAAAGCAGGTTAGAGATGGATGGCGGAGACGTTTTTTCTCTGCAGCGCTACAGTAGCTACATCAGCAGCAGTGAGACAGCAGTGTTAAAATTAATTACAGACCGAAACTTATTCTCTCCTGCCACGCCATCAGCATACATCATTTTCACCTATAGGAAGGGATGAGGCATTTTTTTTGCTACCTGTTCTACACTTCAGGTAAATGGATGAAGGAGATGTGGGAGCTAAAACAGAAGAAATAGATCCCTTTAGAGAATTTCTGATCCATGTTTTAATGAAAGTTTCAGCACATATATATCCTGTACGTTGCTTTAAGGTTTGCAGAGGCAGACAGGATGTATACACGGTGCGGAGAGGGTGTGAGATGTAAAAAGGGAGGCGAGAAAAGGAGTGATAAAAAAAAAAAAAAAAAAAAAGCAAGAGTAAGAGGATTTGTCTTGTGCGTGAACGGCGCAGACGCAGGGGTTGTGCTGTTCATTTAATGCAAGGTTAGGCAGGCTGAGCTGATGAATGGACTGTCGACAGGAGAACAAAAGCAGGCGCTCCATCACAGCGCAGGAGGCGCAGCAGCTCTCCCTCACCGATCCCCGAGCACTGGTCCAGGAACGGTTTACCCTTCACACATCCTAACCTTAACTACTACTGAGGAGCCGCGGCCAATACTGACTACAGATCAGTATCTTTACGGGTAACGCCACCCTACTCCTGCAGGTCAATAATCCATCTGTAAATCGGGGGGACGAGCAGGCTGGATGCAGGAGTGTCTACAATGTGAACAAGTGATAGCCTCTACAAAGCGATACAAAGACACATGTATGCTCATGCATATCAGCACGCTAGCTGAGGATGAACAGAAGCGTGAAATAGCAGGACGAAAAAAGTAGCCGTGCACCTAAAAACCTGAGAAAATAATAGAAAACTGGAAAATTACACCCCTGTGCCGTATGATCCCATCATCTGTTTCGCTGCGGCGGACCCCTAACATGACTGGACTTACATCCCAGAAATAGAAACGGGATGTTTTCAATTACAGAGCAGAAAAGACAGGAAAAATGAGAGGATGTTTACAAACCCCATTAAATTCACCCGCCTTACCCAGGGAGCACAGGCCAGATAATAACCACCTATTGATTATCCATTAAACCAATACACCAGACAGTGCAGTAACACTGCAGCACAACACAAAGCCGCTCGAACACAATGAGCTTTTTTCTTTCTCTAACGGACAGATCACTTCTCACAGTGCAGAGCTTCACAGCCTGCAGTATTGAGGCTGTTCTGTAGTCGGCAGGTCGCTGCTGGTACCACGGAGAGAGAAATGTAGCTCACACACTGAGGGGGGGAAGTTCAGAGGGAAGTGGGTGGGGATGGCTGGGGAGGTGAAGGGGGTGAGGGGGGGTGTTGATGGTGGCTGCCAGCACCTCACCAAATAGACTCATAAAGCATTCTCCATGCTATGGTGCCTGTAGCTGACCCTCAGTGAGGACACACACTTTGATCTTGCGTTGCGGTCGTTGGTCGAGCTGACCTACACGTCGTGACTCCAAAGTTCAGCCGGGTTTCACACGAGTCATGTGGAGTCTTACATAGGCCCAAAGAAAGGGGTTAATTAGCTGCATTCATTCTGAAGTGATGACATGAATGATTATGGACAGAGATACGTGAACGTGGTGGGGGTGTTGCCGGGTAACGGGGTTGAATTAGCTTTAAAATCTTTAAAATACACGTTAAAATATTGTTTTAACACTTTGTTCTGTTAATTTGTCCACACAAATTATTAATCTGAGCACAAACTGATCCAATATTTTCTTCCTTTCCCATCACAGCTGATTGTAGTGGCACCATCAAAACACTAGATGGATATGTTGTGCATTATTAGGTAATATGATTCATTCATAATATTATTTATAGATATTTTTCTTTTAATTAACTTTGTGATAGTGATGTTGCACTGAGGTTTGCACTGAAAATGAGAAATGTAGTTTCTAACTTCCTGCATGTTGTGTTCACAATCAGCAAACAGTCGCAGCAGCACAGTCCTTTGTGAACACTAAGTAGGCCAAGGTGAACATTCACGGTTCTTGTTGGCTTCACATGGCTCCTGTCGGCCCAATGCGTTACTTTTGTTGGAGCTACAGAATAAAAACCCAAACTTAGATTTATATTCCACCTTTTTCATCTTAATATAGGATGTACCCTCTAGGGGAACCATGTGACCTATGACATGTAGGATATTTGCAGTGATCGAGGCGTCCTCTGTGTGGAAAACAAATCTACTAGGGAACAGTCTTAGGTTACAGGGAGAAGCGTACCTCAGCTGAAGTTTCTGCATGGGATAGGAAACTCTGTAAAAAAGAGGCATTAAGAGAGCTGTATCTTTGTCGTATCTTTCTTAATGCATGTAAAGATGGGTCAGAGCTCATATTAAAGTGCCTTGAACCTCAGATCTTGGAATCTACCTTATTTACAGTCCAACAGTAAAAACAAGTCATCTTAAAGGATCAGTCACCTGAGTCAGATCAGTCAGAACAAAAAATGGTATCACTTATCCCTTCATATCAAGTCCATTTTGGTTTTGAGTGATTGAAAAATTGCTTTTGAATCTCTTTCCAGAAACAACGTTCAATGCTTCTAACATAACAGGAGATTTATGTGCCTTGCTCAATGGCACACAGGAAAGTAGATATGCTTTTGTCATGAGTTTGCTCCCGAATGCTCGAAACATTAGCGCTTTAAGATCCCAAACAATCTGTTGAATAAACTATCATGGCTCAGGGCAGGAATTATACCACAACCAAACAGCCTGTGCCGTGGACGTCCCAGCATGTGGTTGTAATCCCTAAAATTAACTACCCACATGGCCAGAAAATGACAGGTTTCCTCAATTAAAACTACATGCGACACAGCGAGTCAATAAACTCCTCATTCCCAGTGTCTCTGTCATCACACCGGACATCTACAGTACCACAAGATTTCTCCCACTCCTGCAAATATATTTCTAACCAGAGACACAAGTCCCTGTGTATGTAACATTACTTTGGCGTCTTCTTCCAGCAGACTGAAGCTAGCTAGTTAGCAGCTATGATTGAGGCTAAAGACAATTAAAACAGCCTGGAGGAGGAGTGAGAGGTGGGTTGTGATTGTGTAAGCATGGGTGTTTTGGCATTTTGGAGAATGACACGGCGAGCCGGCGGTGAACATCCACTATGTTGTATGACATGTAATTCAAAGTCACATTAGCCTCACTGCTCTGATTTGATTTGAGACTCTATTAAACATCCGAGTGACAGACATCCTCTTAAATACAGAAACATGATCCATCAACGTGAGCTGACTGATGTCTCTGCTGTTTGTACTACCTCATTCCTTTCACACAATATCTGTGATGAATGACGGGCGGTGACAGTGGACGAACAAACTTTGGTTTCAGGTCATTTTTTTTCAAATGACTAAATCAGAAACAGAAACTTTCTGGGAGGATAAAAATGATCTTACACATTTAGCAACACTAATGAGATTTTTTTGCATTTGAGATCTCAGCAAAATAACAAAGATATGCTGATCTGATATTTCTCATTTACACATTTAAGCCCTTGAGTCACAGCGATAGTACTTGATTGCTGAGGCATCGAATGCTATCAGACAAAAAAAACTCAAACGTTATCAACTTTAGCCCAACATTAGCGTTGTGGAAGCCTCAGTGTGCGAGTGTGTAGTGCGTCCTTACCGTGCAGTCTGTGGTGTTTGTTATCTTCATGCAGAAATCTGATGCAAACTCCAACTCCGACAGACACACTCGGTTACAGTCGATCGTCTGTTGAAAGTCAAAAACACCCACATCAAATGATTTCAAACGAGACAAATAGTGATGACAATCAGTACGTTTACATGCAGCAAAAAATTTGAATTTGTGATCGTATCAGACATAGTTTGGACTTTTAAAACGCTTGTAAACACCTTAGTCCGACCTACTTCGGACCATAACGGACATCTCAAAATTGGATAAGAACACCTAGATAATTCGTTCATAGTCGGAATTTTAACGCCATGTATACTCAGCAATCGGATCTAAATCGGATTTTGCATTCTGCGCATGCTCGAGAATTTCCGCTGGGGCTTTCACCCGGAAGTGTAAGGAGACGTCGTATTAAATAGCGGTGTTGCCAGAAAAGGTCAATCGACACCATGGCTTCAACAACACACTTCTGGACGGACGAGGAGACCCGGTTTATGCTCAACCAAGTACAAGAGTTGAACATCTTAAAATTTATGGTTGGGCGGAAAACAAGGAACGCAGATGTGAACTGTGATCAGGCAACACAAAAAACAAATCAATAAAGAAACATGTAGTCAGTATAGGAGCTCCACGGTTTGGCTGGTGAACGTGGAGGTACTGAATCACTGCAAGGACACATCTGCAATATTATTTCTGACCCTTTTCTATGCAACAACAGGCTGTTTGTGCATTTACATATTTAATTTTACAAGTAGCCAACTGTTCAGTTATGAAAAATTACATTTTGATTTTAGGTTTTCAACAGGATAACAGGAATTATAATTTGTCTTTGTTTTAACTCGACTGAAAATAAGTTGATGAATGAAATGATATTAAGTTAAAGGTCCAGTGTGTAGAATTTAGTTGCATCTAGTGGACCAATCGCTGCATTGCAATCTCCTCACATCACCCTCACCTTCCTAGTGTAAAGGAGAAACAACACTTTAAGGACCCTGTTTAGAGTCACTCTTTAGTTTGTCTCTTCTGGGCTACTGTAGAAACACGGTGTTTCAATATGGCGGTCTCCATGAAAGAGGACCCGCTCCCACTGTAGAAATAAAAGACAAAAAGATTCTTATTTTAAAGGTGATCACATGTGCATGAAATCATAGTAATGAATATTATATTCCATGTTTGCCTTATTCTGAAAATAAAGTCTTACACACTGGACCTTTAAGTTTAAACTAAACATGATATTTCCTTTCAGGCTGCTACACAGCTGCCACAGTCAGTTTTTCTGTGGTTTATTACAACTTTATTTCTGCCTTCTGGCCACTGGTTCTATCAGTAATGATAGTGTCGCTAAAAATAGGCCCAATGGGGAAATACGTGTGGTCAGGGGATCATACAGGTTAAACTCAACAGTGAGTGCACCCGTAATGTCACTAATAACTCCTCAAATGCCCTGGAAAACCTTGAGGGTGCAAAATTACAATGAGTACAGTAGGTCAAAGTTGAGCCAGGACATTAATCTGTAAACTCTGATGAATGCTCACAACAATACATTTGCCAATACCTTTACCATTCGCCTTTGTTTCTTCTTACAAATAAGTTTGGCTAACCTGGTCCTGTATGATCGTTTGACTGTTGTTTTTTTATGATTATGACCATGTACTAAAATCTAAATGTTCTAAAGAGGAAGCACTCAAAGGTCCATTCAGATACTGTTACCATAAAAACCACAAATTACAAACTCAGTCTTCTGCTCTCACTACCTGTGTCGATGCACAGCTATGAAGTGAGTTAAATAAAGGTTGAAGACAGCTGTTTGCCCTTTACCGGATGCAACTGCCTCTTCTTAAATCCCACATTTTATTGCTCTATGTGCCAATCACAGTCGATAAAGCCCTGGTGGTCAGAACCTCAGTTTCCTGTAGTTAGATATGCTATGTGCTAACTCATCTATGTCATATATATATATATATATATATATATATATATATATATATATGTGTGTCATATATATATATATATATAGTCCCATCTTGTTAGCAAAACACTAGCTAACTAGCTAATCCATATCAATCGTTAGCTAGTTAGTTACATTTGGTAGCTACTGTTAGCCAAACGCTAGCTAACCATCCAGCTAATTTACTTCAGCTGTTAGTTAACTACTTAGCTAGAGTTTGGCTAACATTAGCTAAGCTAACAGAGCAGATGGTCGTCACAAATCTGACAAAATAGCGTACGTAACAATGTCAGTGAGGCAACAACTGTTCTGTAACGGTAGAACTGCGTCTACCGGTAACGGAAAACCCAACTGAAACCTATAGATGGTGGCAGAGCACATGTAGAATCGAAGAGTTTTAGTTATGGACGAAAAAAGCCCACTAACAGCAGCACAAGCGTAACACAATCACTGGCACATGTTGTGCCTTTTTTTAATTATGACTCAGAAATTATGATTATGAAACATGAAACATATTACATAGGGCAGGATTTAAAGCAGCTTCAAATGGTTGCAAGTTAAACATTCCTCAAGTTGAACATTCCCATCTGTTCTCATTGAGAAGAAAAAAAAACTCATTTGTTTTGCAGGAATTTATAATTCCATGAAAGGACTCTCAATTTTACGGAATAGCAGCCAGCCTTAATGGAATGTTATTGGATCGTATCAACGGGAGGCAATAGATGAGAGTCCGTGTAATTTGGGCAGAGGGGCTGTCTATTTGTCACTGGAGGGGAGAAACTATCGATTAGAGGATTCAAATTCCATTACATCAAGCTCTCCCCTCATTCATCACATCCACAGATGGGTGGACGACATACTACTTAGCAAACAGGCCAACTGGCGAAGAAACACGCAATGGTATGAGAGAGACAAGAGCAAAGAGGATTCATACACAGAATGATTCAAAAGAGGTATCTGTGCTCTTAGATGTTGGACTGTGTGTGTGTGTGTGTTTGTTCCATCTCTGTGTAATGTGTGTGTGCTCTCCCATCAGCCCAGTGAAAACCGCTCTATCCACAGGGGGGTGAGAGTAATGAAGTTTCCTTAAGAAGAACTTAAACAAGGATTAGACAGATCAATCACCCAGCGCTACAGCATCAGCACGCACACACAAATACCCCTACACACACACACACACACACACACACACACACACACACACACACCTAGCTTCAGGGCTCTATATCTCTCTCCACAGCTCTAATTCTCTGTCTACAGCCTAACAGCTCGGGCCTCGCAAACTCAATTCCTCCTATTCGAAGCTTCCAAGATTCTTGTACATTAGGATCAGACTGACATATTGGTTTGTCAGTAAGTCGAGTGAAATATCAGATATTTGATAGTGTCATCAACAGATGACAAAACTGAGGATACACTCTGATTTATACACTAAAGTTTCATTGTGGGGGCGACCTCTAGCATAAACATTTGAGACTTTTTCATATTTTATTCATGATAATGTATCTGTGAGCAACAAGTGCTATGCAAACCCAGGTGCATTGTGGACTGGAAGGATGGATCCCATAGTGCGTGTTGCACCCCGGGGGTTTAATTCAAGAGCATAGGTGTGGTCTGAACATTGATAGGGACACAACAAAACAACTCACTTTTTAAATTTAAGTTTTGTTGTTTAAACGTCCCACCATATTTGCTGCAGTGACATTACTGCGTGCATGGAAACATTTCAAATGACTCAGAGCAGCCTCACTAATCATTAATCAAGTAAATCATTAAAGGAGCATTCACACAATAAAGTAATCGCCTCTAAAGTTTGCGCTGCTCAAAATAGTTTGACCAAAAGAGGTGGAGTGAAGATGCATACATCCAGAGTAAGATGACGTAATAATCAAGGCTCTAGCATAATGGGAAGAGAGTTTGTCATATATTGGACAGGACTATTCTATATTTTGGCTCCTTGAGGTTTTAAACACCACAAATGTTGCTGGACTTCCAAAGACACTGCAGGCTGAATGTTGCAGTACATAAGCATGTTTACCTGTATGACTGTAGGTTCAGAGATGAGTGTGTCTGCGTTCACCACGTCCACCACAGCCTCAGGCACCACGGCCTTCTTCATGCACGCCATGTTGAAACCGTACACGTCGTCCCAGAATGCAATGCGTTCATTGTGTTTCTGCGTGTCTCCGACTGCTGCCAGGCTGATGTTACAAAGGTCCGGATAGACTGTGGAGAAAATAGAGGAGTGAAGGGAGTCAAGGATTGTTCAAAACAATAAGTAAGTACAGCAAGGTCATTAGCTCAGTCAGCCTCAAGTCTCGACATTAAAGATGAAATGGCAATATCAGCAGTCCAAACAGCAGATAAAAATTGGACCCAGCATTGTCTGGAGCCCAAGAATGGATGAAGGATGACCAGGAGTCAGTGGGGCATTCATCTCCATCTCTGGTTGGAGACAGGGATTTTCAAAGGTGGCACAAGGGTGGGCCAAGATGGGGCTATAAACCCACAAACACTTACGAGAGCCTTGCTGTAGCCCCAGCAAGAAATAACCAGATGTTCAACACATAAAATTTAGTCGGATTTGCTCCAGTTGATCCAAACTGGTCCCACATTACCATAACAACCTTCTCTGCACTGAAATCCCCCGGCCAAGTTCCTCATGGCACGTGACTTAAATAAACTGTTATTGAGTTTGATTTGTTGGCAGTGTGATAAAAAAAAAAAAAAAGTTAATTTCAGCATTGAAGCTCATCGAGAGGAACCAGAAACGAGAGGAAGCAGAAGCAGACAGAGGGACGGAGAGAGTTCGAACAGCAGGGGGAGACCACCTGTGTCATGCTACAGTAGCTCCTCTGGTGCTGATCACTCCTGGCAGCGCTGTTAGCAATGTTAGCCGGCCCACAGCCAGAGGAAGGAGCCCTGTCACCGCGCCAAGAGAAAGCACCTCCATGGAAAAAAAAAAACATCCACAACCAGCAGAGGAGCTCCAATCAGAACTGGTCTGGAACAATTTGACACTCAAGAGGCAACTTTTTGTAGCCATTTTATGTCGATGTGAGCTGTGTAGTTTCTCTGTTATTCTATTGACACACTATACACTACATGCACCAAACAAAGGTATTGCCATTCATATTTTTCAGCTACTGTCTGTCGTCTGGTCAGCGGTGAGTGAATCCCTTCAGTTATTTATTTTGCTTTAAATAAAAAGATCATTAATCATAACTAAAGGAAAGGGTGGGCCAATCCTGGTCCCATAAACTTCCAACTATCAGTGCCGAGACGTGCTTAATATCAACTAATTTAACGTCTTGAAAGCCATCCAACAAATTTAATCAGAGAACGCCTCAACATCTTGTGGGTGTGGAGCTTTGCATCAATTTCGTGAGGCTGCTGTAATGACTAGATCCATCACGTGTGCGCAAAACATGGCCTGATGATCATTTTGTCCTACTTTCATACTTCATACTTTAATTCTTTACACTATGAGCTCAACAGACTGTCAACAAAGTTGGAGACGTAGCATTGCCTGAAATATAACTGTACGAAAAACATCTCCAGATACACAAGATGTGTATGTGTGAACATTTTGGCCTCCTAGTGAATGATACAAGCCAAAAAATGGCATGTGATGGTCACAGCAGACAGGTGTGACGCTCCTAGTGAACTTTCGCTGGTACCCAAATTACAACAGACATCATGACCGCCTTATTTTCTTTTTCGAGCAGACACAAAAGCACCAACCAACATCCTTTTGTCCATTATCCCCTTTATTACTTCAGGTAGGCGAGCTAATGAAAGTTGCAAAGCATCGATAATAATGTTACTCTGCCTGTACTCGCTTGAGTTCTCTTTCTAATTTACCAGCAACGCTGATAATTATGCTTAGTGGTAAAGAATACGAAAAGGTGGAATAGATTCTCAGTTGTTGGAGAATCATGGGATTTGGAGGGTTTTGAAGCTTGTGCCAGTGGCCATTTCAACACATGGTTTCACAGGTGACAGTGTCTCACCTTAGAAAAATGACTGTTGCTGAAATGGAAAATGTTGGTCAGTCACAGGAGAACTGTGTCTCTAGTTTTGAAGACTGAGCACAGGCAGCGATTATTGTCACCCCTCATATTACATAAGACTGCTGATTGAATGAACATTATCCATGTCTTAAAATGAGCATTAAACATGAGCCTTAATGTCTTTTTATTGCGTTTTCACATCTGAATAGATTCCTTTGTATGGTTAATATGCTTGGTGATTAAGCCAGAGCTGAGAGGCTTAAAGCCATCGGTATCCCTACTGTGAAGTAACATTAGCCAACACTGAGGCCTAGGGCCTAAACTAGAGTTGAGAATATACTCATGAGGATATATGAAACTTAATATTTTCAACATACAACTTACTACCACTAGTAGTGATGTAAGAATCTGTACCGTGGCAGAAGATTTTTGCAAGAAATAGCTGCATATTTTACTGTTATATTATTAATACAGTGTACCTGACTGTGGCATGATGATAACCACCAGTGAGGAACTCATGGAGCAAGGCAACCCCCCTAAGTGTTATTCATACACATGACAATATATCAGACATTGATATATTTGTATATTGTATAACATTGGATATTGGTATATAACTTAAAATATGAGTATATAGCATTATGTAATTGTTCTGGGTAGCAGCCCTTAGCAAGAGCAGTAATACTCAGTGACAACAAAGAACAGTTAGGAGCAGAAATAATACATAACAC
This sequence comes from Argyrosomus regius, assembly GCA_946959425.1. Taxonomy (NCBI): domain Eukaryota; kingdom Metazoa; phylum Chordata; class Actinopteri; family Sciaenidae; genus Argyrosomus; species Argyrosomus regius. The sequence continues at coordinate 30,248,427 of OX336882.1, forward strand.
TGGTAGAAATAGCAGTACCAGCCAATAGGCATGATGTTTCAGCAGTTAGCAGCAACAGAGGCACAGTTTGGGATTTTAACTGACGTCTCAGTCATCTGTAAGGGTGCTTAGTTGGAGTGCATAGACCCAGTATTCTTGCCTGAACCAACACTATGAGCTCCATTCATTAGCTTAACAGATGCTGCACCACAGTTCAAAAGTTTGGAATCGCCTGCCACAAAAGTTTGATTCAGTACAATAAGATGACTGAGAGGACTACTTGATATTGTTGAAAAAGTAGATTGTGTACAAAAGGCTGTACAATGGTTCAACCAGAGTGACAGTTAAAGCACAGAAAGAGACGAGGATACCACTGAGGAACAGTTAAATAAGAATATAAGAAATCACCAGTCATTGGAAGCTTAGCATCAAAATCTGTGCAGATTTAAATAGGAACAGGTTCCAGTTTTAGTGTCAAGTACATAATAATGTCTTAAATTAGCTGGAATTAACTGGTGTGTTTCTTTAACAAAGCTATTCTTTGAGCACTTCAAGTCTATTCAATAGAGATTCAATAGAAGGCCCATTCAGAGCCAAACAGCAAGCGCTTCAATAGTGATGTATGGGTCCTTACACTTTTCTAGACTGGAAAACAAATTCAAAATCGAAATGTGTTTGTGGGAAAGATGGTTACAGCAGTATTGTCCTCTGTCATTGTGGGGACATAGACTGATCTCTATAAACAGATATCTGCATATGAATGCAGAAACTGGAGGGACCAGGAGTAGTATTGAACAATTATGTTTGAGCAGGCTTTGGTTGCGTGCAGGTGAACAATGTGGTGTGCAAAACCGGCGTAACGCATCGGCCGAAATACAATCTTGGAAGCCGTCTGCTATTTTTTCATATGCAGATATCTGTTTATAGAGATTTGCTGAAATGTGTCATCTCATCATTCTTATATATGAAGTTGCTAAATGGACAACAGGCAGGAAGCCCTGAAACCTTTCCCATGTCCCGCAGAGGTTAAATCATCGTCACACGATGGCGATGGGTTCTGAAATTGGACATCGACTAAATAGATCATTTAATTTGATTAAATAATTCTTCTTTTGAGGCCAAAATTTCAAATGTAAATTATCCATTTGGTGTCAGAATTATGTCATAATGGCCATTATTGAAGGAAAGAAGGCAAACATCAACATGACAAGTGATTCCAAACTTCTGAATGGTAGTGTATGTCTAGCTATTTTAAAAATATAAGGTGTCTAATGAGCACATTTTATTTATTTTGCCTGGCATGTGTGTTAGCGCTCAGTCTCATCCCCTTTGTGACACGTCGGACCATAAAATGTGTGAATGGATGGTGACAGCTCAGTGATGGGCAACTCATGGCCTCTCGTTATTAGTCGAAGCCCGCTTGTGACCCTGTGAGTGTCACCACACCTAATGACTGTTCGCACACATACACAAGCCAAACAGCAGATTTGTCACTTCATTTTACTCTGATTACTGAACCGAGTGAGTAATTATGAGGGCCAGGTGAGAGGAGGAGGAGGAGGAGAGGGAGGGCTGCTGATTGGGCAGAATCGGGACAGGCCCGTCTGAGAGACGCGCTGAAAAAGAAATGGAGACAGAGAGACGAATAGTCGAACGGAGGGAGGGAGGAGGTGGTGGAGAGGGAGAAAGATGAAGAGGAAGAAGGGGGGGGGGGGGGTACACGGGCGTCCCCAGATTCATGGCTTTGACATCTGCGTCCTTCTCGACTCGCTGCTCACAGCCCGTTTGTCATGCCCACCCCTCCACCTTCTTCTCTTGCTCTCTCTGTCTCCCCCATTGGTCGGCTGTGAAAGAGGGAAAGACGGTGTCGGAGGGGAGGAGGGTGGAGGGTGGAGGGGCATGGGACAAAACAGATCCCTTTTCCCTGGACGCTGTGCTGTGCCAGGCATGCGGGGACACATTTAAGGATGAAGGGGAGGTTAATGTAGTGGGGAGAATGAGGGAGCCGCTGTAACTCTCTACTAATGTAGCTTAAACACACATACAGCAGCAGTGCTGCAGGGCCGGACTAATAACTCAGCACAGCCGTATGTGCACACACACGCTCGCACTCAAAATCTGAAAATAAACTTTAGAATGGAAGTTGATAAATCTAACGTGACACAAAGTTGTACTACGTATCTTTGTTTTGGTTATTGCATTAAGGTGCAGACTGGCTGTACTGAAAACGCTGGAAGGATTCGCTTCACGGACTTGCACATAAATACCGCCTCGGGCATGTTTACCTCCGGACAAAAACAACAACATGGAGGAGCCTCCACTCATAGGATTGACACAGGCAACTAACGTCCTGTTAGTGGCTGGCACCATGCATGAATTGGGCATGGGAACGACACTGAATTCATCAGATTAGTGAGATTATGAATCTTTTACCGACCTAAACTTGTAAGTTCAAAACTAACCAATCAGCTCACAGTGCAGTCCAGATCTTTAACTGGTCAGACTGTAGTTTATCAGAAGTGTCATAAACATAGTTATCGTTATGTTTACGATTATTGATGTGATTATGACGCAATTTATCGGAACTTGCTTGTCCTGTAAGCGGTAATGCACAATGAGATGTGCAGTTATAGGGAATAAAGGCACTGGGTTACACCCCTGTTAGACGCAGGTAATCAAAATAAAAGCATAATGCACTACACTACACTATTTCAATAGAAACTCATATGAAAGCTGGCTAACTGGTTCATTATTCTCTTTATAAACAAAAAGAGGCCACCCTGGAGGGACTTCATCATCTGTGCTGAGAATATGAAGGCTGTAGAGCCATTTTTGTTTTTCCAATTTCACCACAGCATCCTATTTATTCCTTATTCCTTTTGAGTGTTTTCATTTGACTTCCTGCAGTGCTGGCTGACAGTCAGAGCATCCCGTGTTGGGACGGTCAGGGTTAAAGGCTCACGACGGACCATACGTTGTCCTCTGACCTGTCACTTTCTGCCTCACTCCGGTCACACCTTCACCTGTCCAATCTCCCTCCCTAACAGATCTGTCTCTATAGGTGCGGCCATTCTGGCTGTCCATCACTGTGTGTGTGTGTGTGTGTGTGTGTGTGTGTGTGTGTGTCTCACTCTCACTTTCTCTCTGTGAGTGTGACCTCTCCCTCATGTCCCAAGGAGCCACTAAAGGCAGTGTGGTGGAACCGTTCCTGAGTTGGGTCACATTTGGCACAAGCCATTAAATCTGGTCAGTGGCAGGGTTGGGATGACCCAGGAGACTGACACACACACACACACACACACACACACACACACACACACACACACACACACACACACACACACACACACACACACACACACACAACACACACACACACACACACACACACACACACACACACACACACACACACACAAAGGCAAATCCCTGAAGAAAATAGTCTTTGCATGTGTCAAACTATTGTCTACAGGGTTTAATTTTGACTCCCGTTTAAAATATCTATGACATTTCTTGCTCTCTTTATTTTAAGAGTCACATTTTACATCATTAAAAATAAACTGTGAATTGATTTGGACTTCAAATGGTTTAAAGGAGTTGAATCAGTCTACCAATGACACACATTGTATTTGCTTATTCTTCTTGACCTCTCTAATATGGAGTCAAGATGGCGGTGAATCTAACGAAAATAGAGATTTATTCATGTCTCGTGTCATGTCTAACTTTAGTGGACCATAACATATTAGGTATGGAATTAACCTGCAGATGTTCTGGTTCAAGTTGAGACCAAACGGTTCTACGGTTGTCAGTTTTTTGTGACCTACGACAAAGTCCAAAATCCGGCCTGCGAGCTTTGTTTTTAGCCTAGTAGTGGTTGATCACTTGAGGCCCAACTAAGGGGAGTGATGAGTCAGCAGTCAGTATAAAACAGAGCAGTCAAAAGCCAATCATTATAAAAGATCAATTTCCAGCCATGCTGGATTAAACGTACACTTCCCTGGTGTATTTAGTTCTCAATAACAGACTTGTCAAGGCGAGGAAGAGAGAAAAAGCTGAGTGATTTCTGAGCAGTTTAATTATAAAGACTTGATGCACAATTTTTTATAAAACAGTGTTACATGATTCATTTCACTTTCAAGGACTTTCGAAGCACTGTGTTAAAAAAGGGGCTATTTTATTATCAAAGTATCCCAGCACTTGATTTTTTTAATACTGGTGTCCACTGTCAAACTGGTTCAAGCGGCACGAGGTCAACCTGACATCACCGTGTTTAAGTCAAGCTGCTGGTGGCTGATGAGGCAAAACAAGAAAGGCGAGTCCAGAACTCAAACTCAACTCTTTGCCCATCCTTCAAACCAGCCACACAGGAGACATGTTGTCTTTAAAACAGCTGTGTGTCGGGATGAGGTGAGCCGCTGAGCGTCCCCACGGACCTGCCTCCCCTCGGTTTGTTACCCCACCTCTTTTCTCTTTGAACCGTCCCTTCACGTTCAAGTTGTATTAAAAAAAAAATTCAAAGACGTTAATGTGAAAAAGACAGAAAACTTTCTAATCTCCTTCATAAACTTGGGTTGTATGTATTGAGGAAAGTGCTGCAGTGTTTGCTGCTTGTATTTACATGTGTACAATTTGACACACCCAGTGGGAAACCGGTCCAATCATTCCCACATATGTTACTTGTAATAACCACAGGAGGGCTGGCGTGAACACTTTCTCCCTGCTGATGGATGAAATCTGTAAAATCTGACCTCGATATGAACACTGCACACTTAAACTACCCAATAAAAAGGGAAAACAGGCTTTTCTGAGCAATAAAACGGTAAAAAACATCATATCACACAGTCATATGTAATGTATGTGGAAGACTCTATCAGTGTTATAAATGTTTAGTGAGACACCGTTCCTCATTTGGAAATTTAACCACTGCTGAAAAGTGGTAAAAAAGGCTTCAAGAGATGCCGTGGTGAACCTTAGTTTAGTCTTTTCACTGTGATTTAGTGTTGACAGAGGCAGTATAGTGCCTTTTCCATTTTAATTCACTATTTCAGTGGGTTTTGGTGCACACCCAAAGTGGTCCGACCCACCGCACAAATAATTTTCCCCACCCCCAAATGGTGGAAGGCGGACTTGGCTGTCTGTGCTACTCTAGCGTAGTGTCGACAAAGCAAAGCAACGCCCCCCTGACACTCCCCCACTTGTCCACTGCACTTTGGTTGATTTTCAAATCTGTGTGGGACACAGAGACAGCCTGGAAGGAAGTGTTCATCACTATATCCCTAACCCTATTGTGTATTATGTGACCAACCTGAGCCGGTGTCAGCCAGGTAGAGATCTCTGGCGTAGAGGACGGAGTCCAACATGGACTCGAACAGCAAGAAGTAACCCTGGAAAGACAGGAAATACACATTATTATCTTGAACAGAGAACAAAAGCAGCAGTTCATACAGCATCATCTGGTGTCTTTGACTTCGTAACACAGGCAAAACATGCATGCAAGTAAAAGACGAGAGAACACGCTGTACAATTCAATTATTTTTAATTCAACATCACTACGGTGGAAATCTGAATTAACCGTGACTGTGAATCGAGTGATGTGCCCACGTGGTCTACCACCCAGCATCCAACGGTTTGACCCTGGGTTGACCTCATGTTCTGCTCCAGTAGACGGCACATTAACCGTGGTATTATTCCATTAATGCTGAAATTGAGTTTTGTCCACATCTTGTTGGCTTCGACCTGAGTGGCAGATACTGCTGACAAATGGGTTTTTTTCCCCTACCAGCTACCCCGTCCAACCAGCAGATCAACCAATCATATAAACCCGAGCAGGAACGCTGGCTCCTACAATATGGTATTTGTGCGCACGACATTTGGGCGGGTTTCAACATATGGGAAGGCATATCTCCATCTGGGACGAAGAGGCGGAGCAAAATCTGTACATGCACACTTTACTGTAACTGATGACCCACATCAGTCCTTTCAAATCTGTGACTGGCTGCTGCAGGAACTAAAAAAAAAACACCCACTGAGGCTTTCAGATCGTCATCTTTCAGATCCCATCAACGATGAATTTGTCCACATGTTCACTGCAGATCTATGGAGCCTTACATGCCTTGGTATGGATTTCTGGTGCAATTCTAAGGGGCTATCACATGCTCATTCTGTGCTTCTGTGGTGATGTTGGGTAACTATACTGACATTCATCCATGAATAAATCACATTAATGCTTAATCTTCAGTTTACCCATGACCTCACAATGTTCATTAATCTGTACTTTGCACAGATTTACAGGTTCAGCATAGACAAAGGAGGGAGTGCTCAAGGAAGGAAGAGGAGGTTCTCAATGGAGGAAGAGGATATACTCAAATATACAAGTTTATTTTCATAGTTCAGACCATCAGTTCTAATAGTTATGTTAACATGCTCACCAAACATCACAGAACATGGCAAAATAGGTTTAGTGGAGCAACAAACATGAGCAGACAGATCATCACACATGTGGTGAACAAGCTAACAGTTTAGCACAATGACACCAAGTACGGCAAGTCAAAGACAGTTTGAGTCATCATTAAAAATCATTAAAAATTTGTCCACAACCCGAAGATTCAGTTTACAACAAGTCAATTAATCGACTAATCATTGGGTTGCTCGTAGAGCTGCTAAAAACACAAGAAAGGTCTGGCTTTCCCTTTTACAACTTTTTTTAATCAAAGTATCTCATTGCAAATCAAGCAATTAGTATGTCTACAAAGAATTACTAGTGCAATTAAGGTGATATTCATTTTTGGGAAGTTTAATATTTAGGAATATCTGGGAAACGGCTCATTGCCGCTACACTAGAGCTGGAGACATCTAAGCAAGACGTAAGAAACTCTACAGTGACATAATTGATGAAATTTGCAGTATGAATACATCAGTATTATGGGGAAAAAATAAGACAACAAAATTCTGTTCATTGAGTTGTCTAACATATATACTTTCTCTTCAGAGGAGGGAAAAAATGGACAAGGAGAGGTGAGAGCCAGGACAGAAGATAAAGGAGGGAGCTGGGATTGTATGATGGAGAGAAAGTGGGGAGGAGGAGAAAGAGGAGTAGCGGGACAGGGTGTTATAGAGAGAACGCAGTGGCCAGCAGAATAGTAATTCACTGAGATAAGAGCCTTATTATTCAAATAAAGACAACCTTTTATTGGGGAGAGGAGAAGAGAGCAAGCAGCAGACAAACAGGGGGAAACAGCCCTGATTTATAACCCTGACTCCAAAATCGTCACCATCTCTGTCATGGGCCTGAGCTGATAATGATGACAGCGATGAAGCTGATATAACCGACTCATCCTCGGCGAGGCGATAAAGGGAAACATCCTCTCTCTGTTTATCGACGGTGGACTGGTCTCGAACCACCAAAGTCAGGCTCGCGGATCATCTGCTGCTGACTGGTCCAGCCCGATGTCCTTAGTGGTGCAGCGGGTCATTTTTAAAACCCTCACACGGAGTACACCGGCCTCGAAATTTAGATCCCAATTTCACGGGACACTGCTTCACTTGAAGGAAAGAGGATATGAGAGAGAGAGAGAGGGAGAGAGACGCCTGAAAGCAGAGTCACACCTTACTTTTATCATCAACAATGCTCCGGGATTACTGCCAACCCTGTTGCCTTTCATGTCCTCCTATCTGCATGTTACCATCCCACCGATTTGTACATCTGCAGTGTTCATCACCAAAAACGCAGCAACAACAAGAAAACTTCTTCTTCTTCTTCTTCTAACAATCTATCGGTGAACATGTTGTCATCCCTAAAAGTTTAATCAAACCGGACGATGTAGCAGCTTTGTGTTCAATTTTAGACGATCGATGCACAGCTATAGGAGATGTCGACATGTTGTTCCAGTCACAACTACTATACGGTATAACAAGTAAAACAAAGGAGGATTTTAATGATACAAAGGTTTCCTTCAGGCCAGTCAGTGTTGATATTTTAATCATGAGTTTCAGAAAACTAGCAGATCTTAAGCTCTCTTATGTAGCAGCTGCACATAGCAGTGACGTACAGCAGTCTCCCTTCTAGTCAACAAGGCAGTGAAGTTCATAAAAACAGAGATTTATTCATTTTGTATCGAGTCTAACTTTAGCGGATCATAACTTATCTGGTGTGGAAATGATCTGCAGAGGTTTCGGTTCCAGGTGAGACCGAATGTTTCTATGCGTGTCTCTTTTTGACAGAGAGAGCTGGTGACGCATCAAAACAAAAGGCTGAGCAATTTGTGATTCTGAGCTATTTTATTTTAATGCCATCTTTCAACTTTGGTTAAATATAAAAACAGTTTGACGTGGTTCATTACATTTATGTGGTACAGATGTAACATCCCTTCATGTTTTATCTCTGTTCGACCACTTAAGTTTGTGATTTAAGTTGATTTTATTGGAAATTTCAGACTCAAGTTGTAGCACCCACATTGGCAGCAGTGAGTTTTAATGTCCAATCTGCTTGGTGAACAGTAAAATTGTCCATCTAAGACCAGTCTGGTGCAAGTTGTATAACTTTGTAGGCCTACAGTACAAGAGGGGTGAATGAGAAGAAAGAATAACCTGCTAAATCACAACCATTGACCATTGTCCTGAACATTCTGACAGTTCTGGAAACTCATAAATCGTTAATTTAAGCTGTGCCCAAAACATAAATAGCAACATATTTAGCTTAGCTTAGCAGTACCTCTGTATTGAATGTGTGGTAGTTCAGCTGCCTAACATTCTCTTTTTTATCTTACTTCACTTTATCTTTATTCATTTGTGTTAAGACAAACAAGATTAAATCTCAACACCGGACTGACTCCCAAACTTTTTTGATTACATTTCCACCAATCGATTTATGTCTTTATGTACGGCTCGGTGACACGGACGAGGGCCGGGAACGGCTCCGTTTGACTGTCAGGCAAGTCAGGCTGGTGCAGCCGACGCTCTGCAGTATAGTCACTGTGCATTTCTATAAAAGAGACTAATGAAAACCTAATGAGAATGGGCTGGAGCAGCTTATACACATTAACAAAATTAGCATATAAAACACATTCCCCTGAGTGGGTTATCACGCACACTCGCATACACATCAACGTATGCACACACACACACACACAAAGAAGAAAACACACTTTTACAGCTGTGTTACTTATGTCAAGAATTTGAGCTTTTTCAATGAGTTGCCCTTAACTTTACACAAATGCTATTAAGCTTGCGTATTCTTTATAAAGTCTACAGAGGTTACTTTCGTAATTACTCCTCCAATGTTTTTCTGTATTTAGTTGCTGGAGGCAAAGTTGGGGGGGAAAAAGGGCTCGGTGTGCTACAATTCACAAATTTTCATGTCCATCAACCCTTGGGATACCGTGTGGCTGTCAATTATAGGTACCAAGAGGCGTTTTTGGTACAAAACCTGCATCAGCAGTTTACACTTTCCTCCGCCCTCCAGTACCTCCTCGCTCTTTCTGCATTCAACATACGTCTTCCTCAATTACTGCAGATCATCATCACTTCCAGTCCCAGGAGGGGCCCAAGACAAAATAAAAAGGAGCTGGGGTGTGTGTGCATGAACGTGTGTGGAAGTACTTCCACGCTTCACTTAACACTGAAGGCAACACCTCTACGTCAACAAGCCTCCTCTCTCCGCTACGCTACGAATCAGATGCCACCGAATTAGCATAAACATATCACACGCATCCGTGTAATGGATTGTGTTAACGCTCGGTGAGTGTACATTGTGCAGGGTTCCCAATATCAGCCTAATTTACATTTAAAGGCATGCAAATGAGAGATGAAGGCGAAAGATAGTGTAACAGCACAAGTAATTTGCAGTCTAGCTACAAGGTTATTAGAAGCACCGCCTCTGAAATCAGTGATAAGGACCTCGTGTTTTTGGAAGATGTTACGATAATTTACACGGCCAGTGAAACATTTCAATTAAGTATGCAAATGATCTTAAGACATGAAAGAGTTTTAGGAAAATGGCTCATTTCACTTTGGGCAAAGTGTCAGATTCAATGTGGTTTTAAGGAATGTGCATGTAGACATTATATTTACCTTTTGTCCAGGTATTTCCACAAAGCTGACCTCCTTCAACATACGCTTCAATCCAGTGTGCGACGTATGTCGATGTGTGTCTAATTTCAAGTCCTGCCTCCATACGTTCATAATTTGGAGTCATTTTGTAACTTTTTTTGCTCCGTTTTAAAAACTTTTTCAGCTCTTAGAGCTGCGTCTTTGTCTCAGTTTGCACCACCCAAGAATCTTATTCACGTCCACTCCTGTCATTGCATTGGCTTTACGGTACAAGCAAACACGATTAATCTAGAATTCACCACGTGTTCAGTCTGAACACATCTTTAAACAGTATTTCATTCTGAAACACAAAGCTCTCCACAGAAAGACAAGACTTCTTTAAAAAATAACTTAACGCCCTGTGGAAATATTGTTTTTTCTGACCTCTGGTGCTTGAACTTTTCACCCTGCTGCAGTGATCTTCTTGTTTACTCCACGACCCCCTGAAGTCATCGCTTAGTGTGGCTACATGTGCAACAAAATGTGCTTCTGTCAGAAGTTAAACAGACTGTAAACTTCTTTAAGTTTAGCTTTTCAAAGAGCTTCAAGATAATCTGATGTTTGATAAAAGCACACATCATCTCCCAACTACTGCTGTTGTTTGGATTTTGAGAAAGGCACCTTTACATAGACACTCATTTGGTTTTAAGGTCAAAGTCAGCAGCATAAAGTAAAACAATGTTTGCCTCTGTGTGCCTTTGCCTTTGAGAAATAAAAAGTTATAGCTTTGAATTCACACACACACCATAAAAATCCTAATATACTTGTATTCGGCGATGTACTTGTCCAAGCATTCACGGGCCGTTATTAAATTCATCACTTTGGAGGGAACAAGGAGGCCATTTCTCTCCACAAAAAACAATGTCAACTGAGCGATGCAGGATTATGGTTTGGAGTTTATGAGGATGTCTGTTTGAGGGATACATCAGGTGCTCGGGTTCATTTTCTGTATGTAGCAGTGTTAATCAAACCAGAGCGCGGTTATCGCTTTCCCTCGAATGTTTTTGAGCAGATGATAAAATGCAACATGGCAATTTAGATACGTACTGTGGGTCTTCATATACCACCCTGCTCATAGTAAATGGCTGCCTATATGGACATGTGCCTATGTTTCATCAGGCACAATGGGGGAAAAAATAGCTGCATAAAAATGGGTGGTGTACTGACGTGAAATGTGTCTCTGGCTTGTTATGGATTGACACATTTTTTGAAAATATGACCCTTTGTGATCTGAGACATGGATGACTGATTACTACTGCTTACAAGATTTTTTTATGTGTTTAGGTATAAAATTTGGATCAAAATCTGTTTAAATAAACTTGTGTCTTTTTAAAAATCCAAGAATTTTTAAATAAAAATCACTAAGTACTGAAACTGACGAGCCTGTGCAGGTGAAAATATTAATTTAAGAATCCTGACAATACCTTACTCAGATTAAATATGTATGTTAGCAATACCAGGCGCAAAACAAGGACTGTGCTTCATACATTTCTTGTGTTGTGTTTTCTTTTACTAAAAATGAAATATTGGCAGTTTATTTGAATTTTCTTTCTAATTTTCTGCCTTGTTTCACTTAACTAGAAGATGTTTTCAGCTGTGTTTATTACATGAGGACATAACTGATTGTAAGCAACAATGGTTGGCATGTTATTGCAGCAGGAAACAATAACTTTTCATTGTCAAGACATTAAATCTGGTTGAAAATCGTGTCAAACTTTGCTTCTTTAAAAGAATTTGGGTATTTTTAGTGAAAGAAAATGTTTTTTTTTATACACTGCATAGCAAGTTATCTGGTTTACACTACAGCGACAAAAACCTGCATATGGGGTGTGTTAGACGCATGCGACAAAGCTGGCTAAAAAGCACTTCCTGAAGGTCTTGTGAAAGTAAGTCCAGCCAATAAATCCTCATTAGAACATGGACACACCTGTGGCACCGTCACTGTGTATGTGAGTGTGTGGGAGTGTGTGTGCGGGTGTGTGACTGACAGTCAGTCAGACTGAAGGACAGGATGACTGATGACTACCACCCTCTTCTTGGGCAGGTGAGGCTCCCAGCACTGATAATGAGGCTAAAGAGGAAGGGCTGCCATTAATTTGACTTCACATCTCTGCCGCACACTATGATTCGGACGTTTTGTGTGTGTGTGTGTGTGTGTGTGTGTGTGTACATGTTTGTGCCAGTGATACTTGTTTTGTAGTCAAACTATGTTCACCTCAAGGTAAAATATCACGGCACAAAGAAATCCTCCACAGCAGAGAAGTTACACGCGAGCTCTTTGACACTTTTCAGTGTTTCTTTCACATTTTAATGAAACCGACCGAACACTCACTGTTGCTGAAGACCAGTTTGACATTCTGGGAGAGTTTCTCCAAGGTGAATAACCACATACTTCAATAAGCGCACTATTCTGGGACATTGGCCTTCGCTTATGTACACAAACCGTTATCAAGAAGAGGATATACGATGCAGCTTCGGCGTCCGCGGTGAAAGACTACATATTTCTTTGAGGAGAAGAAAACACTTAGTTTATATCATAGTTTTCTGTGTCATCAGTTTGTGTTCAACGCGCCTCATGAGTCATTTTGTAATGAAGAATTGTGAAGGTAATTTCACACTGGACCAAGTCCAGATTCAGGTTTGTTGCTCGAGTTGTTTGGCAAGGCGACTTATGAGGGCTACGTTGGCATTTTCAACCGTTTGATATTTTTCAATACAAGAATGTTACACACTCGTCTTAGAGACAAGTCTACAAGGAGCAGGAAAGGACAGGACTTTTGAGATGGCAACTAGGAAGAGACAAGTTTGTACAACTTTGCAGCTGAAATGGAGAAATTGTTCATTCAAAATGTGGCTACGAGTGCCTCAACCCAGTTTAACATTTCATGATATGGACAAAAGAGAAAAGTCGGGCGACTTCTGCACTTGGCGAGGAGAAATTAAAGACACAAAGCTTTTTGTTGGTGGTACAAATGAAAAGTAACTTTGTCTAGTGTGTGATTCAGATTTTAATATTCAGATGACCTTCCTCATTTATGATGCCTGTTCCTATAGGTGTAGAAATCGATCTTGGGGTTTTGTCTTTTCTGATTTCTCCTGAAACAACACTTGTAAAAAGTGAGGACCTGGTAGTCTAAGGTCTGAAGTGCAACATCAGATGCATTAGATAGCTTCACATCATTTGACACGTGTCAATCGAAGTCCACAGCACACACCGGTCACACCCTATAGATAGAAGTAGTAGTCAAGGCACAATAGCTGGAATGGGCCGATCCACGCAAAGTTGGTACTTTCCAGGAAAGTTGAAAACGGTGTTGATAAGTTACCAATCAACTCTCTACGATACCCATCAAGACATTTTAGCGGCTCGATATATATAGAAGTACAATGCAAAGTAAATCATCGTTAGCTGGTTGCATCATTAAATCCATTACAATGCAAACCAATCGACAAGTTATTGTCTTAATCTTGACTTAGTATTACGTAACAAAAGTTTGTTAAAGCCAACTCTCCTCTCACGGTCTACTCTCATGTCCATGCCATTAAACACCATCGAGCTAGCAGGCCCATCACCTGTGATTGATCTCTGAGTGACAATCTTTATTTAGCCTTTGGGGTACTCAGCTCTCCTCCTCCTCCTCCTCCTCCTCCTCCCCGTCAGCCCCCCTCCGGTCTCTTATCTGCTCTGGACTGTTTGTTTTTCCTTGTGCTGAGAAAGAGGACCGATCAATGTCGTGAGTTATGAAATGACAGCGGCGCCGCTAAAGGCAGTCTCTCAAAACACTGCCACAGCAGACAGACTCTCATTTGCCCCCTTCTCCACCACCACCACCACCACAGATACACCACATTCATCACCCATCTCTGTCCATTAGCCGTGTAACCACTGTCCGTCTGCTCGGCCCAACAACTCTGACAGCTGGACTTCAGTGATATAATCCTTAATAGTCAGATAAGGAACTTATGACTTCAAGGTAAAAGCTACAGTTTGCTGGTTTATGGATAAAGTAATACTCTACTTTTATTTAAACTTTAGAATCCTGTCTGACACTTCTGTTTATGATGCCATTTCTTCTGGTTATGATGACATTTTACAAACAAATAACTGCTCCAATAAAAAATGTGAGTAATATAGACGTCAATACGTAATTACATAATAATATAAAACATCTACTGTTATGTAGAATCTGTAAAGATGACAAGAACAATTAATTAAGTTCATTTGAAAAATGAGATTTTATTAATTCAGGAAGATCTTGTTTGCATGAAAGTCTCCTTCTCTATAAATTCAACCCAGAGGAAACGCTAGTCCTGTGACATTAGCCTAGCTTAGCACAAGGACCAGAGAAAGAGAGAGAAAGTAAAAACTAGCCTACTTTAAGGTCCAATGTGTCAGATTTAAGGGGGGTCTCTTTACAGAATATGGCAGAAATGGAATATAATCTGTATAACTATAATTTCATTAGTGTTTAATCACTTGAAAATCTGAATCGTGATGTTTTTCAGACAAACGCTGGGTCTAGATAGCCTAACCTTTAGCATGTTTCATGGCCATCATAGCTTCTCCTTCATGCCAGGAATAAGAGGTAAGGTGGTTGCAATGAACCTGTAGCCTGTAGATGCTACTTAATTCTACACATTGGTCCGAAAGTTAAAAACTGATATGCTTTTCAACAACCAAGATGTACAAAGATGTTCAATGGGAACAGGACATCTGAGATGGAGGACTCCTGTAATGAGTCTAAGCAAGAAGTGTCCCCCTTCTTCCAGTTTTTATCCTCTGTACTGGACATGATAATTATATTGTTTCATGTACCTCCCAGAAAATAGTTTTTCCAAACGTTAAGAGTATTCCTTTAATGCTGGATAAAGACTTTGTCATCACTTATAAACTACAAGTTAGTCAAAGTGTGTTTAGATGTAATAATAGTGTCAGTGGTATCTGAAAACATACATTTAACTACTTTGGTGGACAATTCAAGACATTACAATAAATTAAAGGTACCCAGTGGAGTTTTTGACCACTAGTAGTGCTATAGAGCAACGTTGGTCAGTCCTAAATATTTTTTATTGAATGCCTTCCACTCGATATTTCCAGGCCAGAGAACAACATTCTCAATCACAACACACGTGATGATAAATTACTGTAGTTCTTGTTTTGCCTTTTTTAAGGAGTGATGCTTTTCTTTGCCACAGTAAGCCCAAAGCTCTCTGTCTTGATCTGTAGGCCTATTAATTCTACAAATTTCAGATTAATTACACTGTTCAGTGACAGCAGAGTCACCAGACTGTTACTATGACTGCAGTGTGACTGTGTGAAAGTACTCAGTTAGTTCTGGTCTTCAAATAGAGTTTTTCTCTTCGTCTCTTTCCTTTTTTATCCGTCAGTCCTGTATTCCTACAAACCAGAGCATGCAGCTTCTCTGCACTGACAAAATGCTGGATGCTAATCTATTATTAGTGACAGAATTCCCCCCTGTGCATCCCTGCCATTGCTTTGACCCAATTTGGCCAGTCTCTGTTGGAGGGCTTAGCAAGCTTCCAATCTGTATGTGTGCTCTGTTAGCTGACACCAGAGGCATGCGTTAAAGCTATGTCAGTCCAAGATACCAAACCCTGATCAAAGTCACAAAAACACAACATTTTGATGTTGTTTGGCTTCTATCACATGCCATATTTACACTGCTGAAACAGGATGTTTGGGTATAATGCATGGAGGAACTGTACAAACCGAGTGGGACAAAAATAATGAGTTATTATCCTAGTTATGATCCTTAAGATTTCAGTTTTGGTTGATTTGGCGACACATATGGTGACTAAGCACGGTTTAATACTCCAAGATCCAAGAAAGTTGGAGGCAGCAAACAGTCCAAGAGCAGTTATTTTGTCAGAAATACAACAGAAGAGCAAATGGTGTATCACCATATCAAACAAACTCACATTAATGTAATAAATAATGGTCAAAGATTAGCCTTTTTTTGCAGGAACAGTAAACAATAAAGACTAATATAGAAAAATAATTACAGAATCTAAATACACCGAATAGTTATAGTTACAGAAAAAATGTGGGGAGGGAAACAAAGGGTTTCTCTGAGCACCAACAAGAGAGGTTAAATTATACTTTTGTATAATTAAATTAGAGATTTTTAATGAAAAGGTGTTGTAATTTAAGGTTATTTCAGAGAGTCAATGGGCAACGAGGGATCAATGTTGCCTTCCCACATGGGAATTAGCCATCCTGCACTCAATTTAGAAAAAAATTAACATTTTATAAAATATTAAGGGGATTTATTTTGAAAAATGAATAAATTCAATGATGTGGAAAATTCCGTAAGAAGGTAAAATATGACTTGCACCCGTGATTTATATGAGATACTCTGAGAAAAAGAAAAAAGCCATCTAAAGAAAGAAAAAAAAAAAATAGAGTGATGACATCTCCAGAATATCTCTCAAATAATAAGACACTTCCTGGCTATAAGACAAAGCCATTAAAGTTTAATACAGTCTAAAGCCATTTACACTGCGCAGAAAGTCTCCTCCTGTGACAACTGTCATTTTTCCATTTTATACAGGCAGATCGGAGGGCAGCTTTTGAAGTTGTACTCTGAGAAATGTCTGCCATCACTGGCGAGATGAGAAGTGACTGGAGAATTCTTAGATTTATTAACACTCTGTGAGCTGGTGTCATCTGAGATTACGCCCCCTATCCTTCACCGTTCCACCGGCATGTCAACCGCCGAATTTCAATTTCCCTGGTAAGAGGATGGGAAGGCTCTGGCTGGCGACCCCTGCTCGTGACCCTGGGGTTTCACGATGGATGGGGGAGGTGGGAGAGGGGACAGATACGGGATGCTCATGAATTAGGGATGACTTCAGCGGTGCGTTCAACTTTGGCCGTCCTGGCTGTATCGCCGCAGAGGATCTCGCTGATAAATGGGCATCAAGGGGAAGGAAGACTGCTCTTTTTCTGGTTAGTTATTCAGAGAAGCTCATGGTCGAGTTTAGCCCCATTTAAGCCATGTTTAAAACATGCATCACTGCTGCTGGCACCTTGGATTCTGCATGCTCATTGGCTGGTAAAGGACCCATGTAAGATTAAGCTGAGCATCTACATTTTGGGTATTTGCATGTATGTTTTAGGACTTCTGTGGGATGGAAGATATGCTTCCAAGACATTTTTATAACACACATGTGAAAGCAAACCTATTATATTTTAAGATCCAGGCAGAACCAGTAGTTAAGCTTGGAAGCTAGGAAGGAGTCTGGCAGCCGTCAATGAGCTTGTTAACAATTCCCAAAAGCTCTTCTCAAAGTATGAAGGAGCCAGTACAAGTTCTCCCAACTTCTGTTTTTTGGTTTGCAGCTGTACAGTGGAGGATCCTCAGTCAACACTGCTGTGGCACAGAGCTGTGAGACCTACTGGAATTGAATTTAAGTTGTCTTTGACTTGACAACAATATTAATAAAAGTTGTAACTGACTTCAATTGAGCTGCATCAGGAAAATGAAAAAGGTTCGCCTCGATTCAAAGGCTACTTCAAGACAGACCTTGAATTCTGTAGAGTTCTTATGAGTGTGTATAACTTCTCATTGCCTGTTAAACAATACCTTGTTTCTTTATTACAAAAGTGGTTAATCATAGTTGAACTTTCTAATATGTTGACTTGTCAAACACAGGTGTTTAATGATGGTTGCATTCCTTTTAGGTGTTCGTTGTTGGTGCTCTAATTGGGCACACTTGTTTGGCTGCTATGGCTACGTTACCTCTCAAACACATGTTGTTCTTGCTATCTTCTGTGGGGGTCGATGTATGCTGTGTACTTACTGTTCAGGCTTTAACCATTTGATAATATGACCATCTTTCCACTACGTACATTTTAAATCACACACCTCCTCTTCCAAACCAGCCCCATTCATTCATCTACCTGTGCTGTTTCAATCCTGCCCACTTAATACTCCAACGATGTCATAAAAAGCCGTAAGGTGATTAACGACAGGGAGGTGGTCTGAGTCCGGCCTGAGCTGTCCACGGCAGTCATGCCAGAAATGTGTTTAATCAAGCGACCACACGAGATCTCCAAATGCTACATGGACCAGATGAACTGTTATGAAGATGACTGAATATATTGATCCATCTGAGATCAAAACTGCTACAGTATGTACAGCATATATGTGTAAATATGTACTGACCATCCATTCAGAGATGATGATGTCCACCTTCTCCACGGGGAGCTTGATGTCTTCTATGCGGCCTTTGATCAGAGTGATCTTGTCCTCCAGCTGGTTGGACCTGGAGCCAGAGGATTTAGAGAAATTACTCAGTACTCAACACACCAGTGAAGCAGTGGTTCAAGAGTGGGCGTTGCAATCACTGCAAATCCCAGTTATGTCAATTCAATTCTGTCATATTAGAGGAGGGATAATTGATTTTTTTGGCCACTTGGTGGCAGAAGAACGACCTGTAAACACAACACTGACAACCTTATAAAGTTGATATGGCGAATTTACAGACTACTGTATATACGCTCATGCTTCAGGTCTCCTGCACTCTCCTTTTAGCTCTGGTCTGATCTCTACTAGCTGGGGGAAATATATGATTGTTTAGCTCTTAAATTGTCTAATTACTAAATTTAGCATGGCAGTAGCTCACTCCATGGGGACCTGGTTAGGAACCAGAGGGGTGGTCTGGTCTAAATCCAGCGCAGAACAGTCATTATGGAGAGTAGACCGGTAGCTGGAGAGGTGCCAGGTCACCTCCTGGGTACTTGCATGGTGCCTTTAGCAAAGCACTGACCCCCCCCCCCTTCACTGTTCGGGATGGTCAGATGACTCCGGCTCTTCATATATGTACGGGTCCTGGTTTGTGCATGTGTGTATTTCAGACCTGTCTAGCATGTCCGAACCATTCCATGAAGTGACTGCATGGGGCACACCGGGATTGACTCATTTAATCAACTGATATCAGCTGATTCATTGAATCAGGCATGTCTTGATTGGTCGGTTGGAGCCACAGACACACATGCCTGTTCTAAGTGCTCTACAATGTTCACCAGCTGGTCACAGCCTTTGTCTATCTGCCGCTTGGTGCTGGGCAGGTAGTGTACAGTAGTAGTTATATATAGAAAAAGAGCTACTAGTAGTGGAGGTTGATAAGAGAGACCCAAAACACTAAAGTTATGGTCAGCAAAAAGCAAAACAATAAGCTAAAAGATGCTAAAAAAGGAGTTAAACGATGATTTTTCTGTAGAGCGACCCCTTTCACATTACTTGACCTCTTGTTAATATAGAAAAAGTGATGATGGACCTTTCTTTAAGTCACTCAGTCGCACACAACTGGTGCATAGATATATGATATATATATATATATTCTTATATATTAGATCTGGAATTGACCATATTTATTTTCCAGGTATATTTCCAGTCTTTCCTGAGCCGTGTTTGTTCGGCGTGAAACAGGAGGAAACTGTAACTGTGGGCCTGCAGAGGTGTCGGCCTCAGGTACTGTAAGATCAGTGCTGCTGTTTAAATGATCCTTCCTTTCAGACCGGCCAGTCTGGGTATCAATCTCTGTGAATATTCCATTATCATGACAGCTAATGTTACCGAGGACAGAACAATTACTCACAGCGGCCCAGAGTGCATTTCTGTGGCAGCGATCCTTATCTTGAACTGTCTTTCCCCCTCTCTGCTGCTCTGCTATCACCTCCTCCCAGAATCCAACCCCCCCTCCCACACACACACACACACACCTCTTACCCCACCTCCTCCACCTTTCACAAGAGGGAAACACTGTAATCTCATTATTGGGGTAATTTAGAGGACAATGTCAGGACTCTGGGGAGAGAGTCAGTATCTGAGCGGCTTTGTAGGTGTGTGTGTGTGTCTGTGAGAGAGAGAAACTGAACGTTTCATCATTGGAAACCAGTGTTTGCAGATAATTAATTTTTTTTGTCATACAAATACAAATTATGAGTATTTTCTCCATAATTTGGGTATTCGTGTTCTTTTTGTTTGTTTGTTTGTTTGTTTGTTTCAGGAGATTCAGGCTACGTTAAAGGAGAAATGTTTAAGAGACGAGCAGAATTACAGCTCATTCAGCGTTCATACATGGACGTGTCGTAACATGCATTTGTAGATGAACTGTGTTTAACGGTTTTCTGAAATGTTCCTGACCCCGTGTAGTAATATCTTTCATACGATCATGTTGGTTTTTAATACAGTGCCACCTGAGAGATCGAACGTCACGGGCATTCAGTGTTGATTTTCCATTTGTAGACGGTGAAATCCCAAAACTTCTTACAGTAAAGTTCTAGAACTGTTAGGACAAAGTGGTGAACCTCAATTCTGTTTTTATTTTACGTGTTACACAGTCCAGTGTCCCCATTTTTTTTTTTGGAATCAGTACGGTATGCTCTGTGTTGTAATACCACTTATTCCTCGAGGGGTGATAGTGAACCGCTGTAGTGTTCAGTCTGCCCTCAGTCCAACATTGAGGACGAAGAAGTAGTGAACTGCAGAACAATGAGCAGAGCTGCTGCTGAGGCCTGAGACGGCGGGTGAAGAGTGCGAGCTTCTTGAGTGTCCGGAGTCACGCCGGTTCAAAAACTTCAATTTTAAATCGTGTTTGTGGGATAATGAAAGAACAAACTTCAACACAAACATTTGCATGCATTCATGTTCTGTGTTACTGACAAAACGTTGATCAGCATTCTCTCACCAAAGTATCGGCTGATAAACGTCCACAAACCGATAGACTATCTTTAGTTCATCTCACAATTAAAAGTTAAAATCTTTGTAAAATATCTACTTTTTTCCACCTTGTTGTCACAATTCAAAGCATTCTCTTGGATAATCCATCAATTCCAGCCATTTAAAAAAAACGTATTTAGACATTATCCATTAAGGAAGCGACTGTGAAGGAAGGAAGTCACATCTAGATTTTCATTTAAACTTTGCCGACGGAGTGGAGACAGGAGATGGATGCTCCTGCCTAACCAACAGGAGCCACTTTAATTACAATCCTGATATTAACATCAAGAGGAAGTGATGGACACACAAAGACCGGCCGCATGCACGCACACACAAACGCGCAGGGAGAAGAGCTTTAAAATCACAACCCAAGCAAAGAACCCGAGGGCTGTGCGTCTGTTTCTGTATGTATATGTGTGTATGTGTGTGTGCGTACATGTTTAAGTGTGTATAGGGGCTTACACGTCTTTCTTTAGTTGAATCTTCACCGCTGGCGAACCTGCGACGCAGCTTGCATGCCAAAAACACACTCCAACAGCGAGTCAGTGGGCTGTAAAATTAAAACGTCCCTTTCCTTCAGCAGACCCCGTTGTTTTGCTTATACGACACTCTCTTACATAACGGTAATAATAGCAGTCATAATGGCCCCTAACTCAAAAAAATGCATTTTAGAGGCTGGGGGTGTGATGGAGGAAGTGGCTGCAGGTAGATGGAGGGACGGTGGAGGCTCTGGTGGAGGTAAATGACTCCACTGTGGAGAAGGAGCTGCTGGAAAACTGGAAACTCAGCAGCACCTGAAAATGGACTGCAGACTGAATTAAAAGGTACCAACAGGGGGTCATCTACATGTTTGGTTTTGTTGGTGAGTGTGTGTGTGTGTGTGTGTGACTGCGGACCTTGGAACTGAAGCTACTGCAGGGGAAGAAGAGGCGAGGGGTGAATGAGTCAGAGCGCTGGTGTAAATTACGTGCATTACGGCCACGCGACTGACAGCAACTCTATTGAAGTCAACCAGCTGCAACAAATAAAAGGTGGCTGGAGGTCACAGAGACCTCTATACTCCGCACAATCCTCTGCAGCAAACGCAGGGAATACTGCACGCACTACTGTACTGACGTGTGTGTCTCTCACCTGACTATGTCCATGGCCTGATAGATGATTTCTGATTGGTCGACTGCTATGACCTTCTTGGCCCCCGATCTGGCGGCGAACATGGACAGTATGCCGGTCCCGCAGCCCACGTCCAGCACGACCTGCAGGGCGAGAGATGAAGCGGTGGGAGGGCGGCTTTGAAAATGAATTCTTCACAAATCATTGGTTTTTATAGTTCAAGAGAAGGTTTATGAAAAAAGTTTGTTAACAAACTAGAAGAAAAATAGCTTTTGACCAAAGGATCAGATAGGAAGAGTTTAGTGGGTGTAGTTGAGGTGTTAGTTGGAGCTGCAACACTGTAAAAAAGAATTTAAGTTGTCACTGCCTGATGCAAACCACTGACTTTTTTCTATAACGTCTTCCATCTATCGTCAGCCTTTACTGACCAACAGAAAGAGGTTTTGTTACATCATCCATGTAGTATAGATAGAAGGAGGATCACTTTGGTCAAATAATATAAGTTTTGAGCCAAGGATAGTCGATAAGCTCTGTGATCTCCGAGTCAGACTGCACGTACGTCAGTGTCAGATGACCATCAAACTGGATTATGCTGATTTCTATCGATCTAAAATAGTGAAATAGGTTTGATGAGGCCAATATGCTGTGTGGAAACATGTAGGACAGTCTTGTTATTGAAAGTTTACCAACTGAGGTGGACATAAAGAAGAGAGTCGAGGCTCAGAGTCACAAACACGTCGTTAGAACCATTTTTAAAAAAATGTTTACACCCACTTCTGCCCACAGTTCACATAAATGATGAATACATGACTGTGTAAACATAGATTTTCATTTCGGGTGCTGAATGGGACAGAGTTTTACTTTTTTGGAAGCTACCTCCTGAAAAAACGATTTTCGGACAGCGATGATGTTTTACAGTTTGTGCTCTATGAATTCAAAGCATTACATTTCAGCCACGGATCATCAGATCTGATGAGCTCCTTTAAGTTTAAGTGTTTTAACAGTAGGCTGCATCCATGCGTTGTTTCTAAAGTTGTCTTATAATAAAGGGACTCAGCTGGTAACTGGCACTACATTCTCATGTTACTTTGTTGGAAAATCAAAACAAGAAGATTAAAAATGGTTGCACATTGGAGATCGCACGTCTAAAACTACCAAGTGATCTCCGGCTGCTTTGGCTTCCACGTCTGTACGAACATCTGGAGTTCAAAGTCCAAATCAAATGGTGTGTATGTTCGGCATCATGATGGTCTTCCATCCTTCCACACCTTCACTGATCAGACTGCTTCTTTTTTCACTCTAGCTATATTTTTAATCCTGTCTATTTCAGGTTCCCATAGGTTACACTTAATTTGTTCATCTTCGCCTCCGACTGGTGTTAAACGGCCGAGGCACAGCTGCGATGACTCTACGCGCGTCTATATGTAACGCTGTGTTTTTATGTGCGTCTCTATTTAAGATAACTTCCCTGGAAGCGTCCCGCTGCCTTTTACGGCTTCACAGAGGGTCGCCGACACACTGCTGACTCGACACAACGCTCCTTCCTTCCTCCATCTTTGTGCTGCTCCTATCATCTTAACAGTGCCCGAAAACAAGAAGATCCCGTTTTGTTCTCCATCTACGGCTTCCTGTAGAAGGTGACACGTCGCCTCTTCTGCCTGAATGTTTTCGCTCTGACAGGGATAATGTACGTTCCCATCAACGCAGCCTGCCTCCCTCCTCTACAGCCTCATCCCAGCACTAACCAGCAGTCGCCCATATAATGGATGGTCATGATACAGGCCGCTGCTTCCTGCAACTAAAGGCAATGGAAAAGAGATTTTTTTTTTTGGGTGGGGGTTGTTATGGGCTTGGTGGTGGATTGCATGTGTCTGTTATCAGCACGCTGCAGTCGACATTTGCGGCGCTAATAAAAATCACACTGTGTTTTATATCAGACACCATCACCTTGTTAATTGTCTGTCCTGCAAAACGCACACGTCTCTTTCTGTTAATGGGCTCGACTGTACATTAAACCAGCCACCGCCCTGCGCGTACTGTATGCGTACGTCCATAAACATGCATCAGTTTGCGTTCGTTCAGCCGGCCTCACCTTGTCTTTGAACGCCTCGGGGTTGCGGTACATGAAGTCGCGGTAACTCTCCGTGCGCACTTTGTCCTGTGGAGAGAATATTCAAAAAATGAACAATGATACACGACAACACCAGAGTAAAAATAAACAGAAATCACATAAATTATTAAAATAAGGCCCCTCGGGCCTCTCGGGGTTAAGGGAAGGGTTAATAAATCTAACCTCCAGATGATTTGTGCTCTACAACTTCTTGTATTACGATGCTTATGTTGTAAGGTGAATCCAACACAGGCCTTATCACGCCTCCGTTGGGAAAAACAAATCTCGAGAGCGTGCCATGTAAAGCTTTTTTCCACACAGGTGCAGATAACGGCAGATCAAAACAGACTGCAGAGGGGGGTGGGGGGGTTGTGGGGGATTCTTACAATTTTCAGAGCAAATCTACAGCATAAATACAACCAGGGAGAGACCCTGATATTTTTCTAGCGGAGGTCAGGTCAGGACCCGCTAATTAACCTGCCAGTCAAATCTGCCCACAAACCCCCAGCACCCCCGTCTCCGGAGGAAAAGCTTCAGAATCTCTTGAAGCGACAGTGATATGTGTTATTGCGACGTACAGTGGAAGTGAGGGCGTTCGATTTAATACACGGTTTAAACAGAATCTGGATCTTTTAAAAGATATTTACACAAAAGAAAGTTTTCAACTAGAAAATCAGCAGTGTGACGATGATGAGCAGAGAGTCATTCACTGTTCTATGATGTTTGTGTCATTCAGCTGTGACACAGTCGTAAAGGGGAAACACAAGTTTACGCTACATCACAGCAGAGCAACAACAAAACAGCAGTAGCCAACGCTACTATTTACTACTTACTATATTTGAGTGCTTCAAAAAGTTTAGAATGTTTCTACTAACTAAACAACATTCGTACTTTCTTTGGTCTTGGAGACTGGCGACTTCCTTGCCGTATTGCGGGTCAGCGACAAAACAAACACATAATTTCACATGAAGAAGACCATGACTTTAGATAATAGTCACATGATTTGGCCAACTGAGACTGCTGATGTCTCATATTAGCTTTAACTAAACTCAGTTGTTTGGAATTTGTGTCCCATTACTTACATTAGGACTGCACCTCATAATACTTATTGTACATACTGCCATGGGGGTACTGTTTTAAAGATGAGCTTAAACTGGGTGACTTTTCTACCATAAAAAAATGATTTTAAATCATTTTGATGCCACACTGACTTTTTATCAGGTGAATGTTGTCTTTATCATTCATTCTGTGCTCTGCAGGCTTGTTTATGCACTATTTAACTTTGTGCTCCGGGTACGATCTCCTGTGTGTAGCACTTTACGGCACGCACTGCCAACTATTTCACTGATTTTGGTAAAACTGGATCATATTTTATGGAGAAAGTTTTTTCTGGTTTTCTCTTTGATGTCCTCCGCCTCAAACTCTGTGATTTACAGAGTTTGGGGATGGACAGTGAAGTAAACTGCTTCTTACTGTAGCTGCCGTCAGCTTATGCTACCTCAGTTTGTCAGCTGGGCTGCCCGGACGGTGAGCTCAGAGCACCGAGGGAGTGTTAGTGTTTGTACCACAGGCGTTTTTTTTGGGAAGAAGAAGAAGAAGAGGAGGAGGTTTTCAGGTCTGTGGTGCAGAAGGAATGCTGACAGGGAGTGGAGCTGGTGTCGTGCCAGAACCCGAGTTGTGGGCAATGTAACCAGGCTCAGCAGCCAAGAGTAAATGTGGGGTTGGCGAGAGCCTGAAAGGCAGACGCCGAGCTGGGCTTCTTGCTGTTGGACTAGTAAGTTTTGTTGTCCTTGCTTGATGTTTGGCTGTTAGCAAAGTTGTCGACTCGCTAGTTTTTGATCAAAAGTAATGTAATCAGAACAAATGCACGTGTACAGCTGTCCATATTTACCACAGTGGGATTGAAAAGTGGAACTGTGAATGCTAAATTGCAAACATTTCTACCTAATGTTGCTCTCAGACAGTGTTCTTTAGAATGAAGACTATAATTAAACACTGATTGGCCAGAATCCATTTTTATGAATCCGTTTTTCATTAATGATTTTGTCAACAACAAAGAAAAAGTTGATTAATTTTAAACAAACATGATGTATATCGGACTCCCCTCTCTCATGAACACACAGTGTGCGTCAGAGGCGATGCGCTCGACGCCGACCTGTGAAAGAGTTTGACCATGTTCCACCGCAAAGCTCCTCGGTCACGTGCTCTCGGCTCGCTCCCTCCTGAGGCTCTGATGGAGTTTACAGCCTGACGCACACACACATGACGCAAAACTTAACAGCGCTTAGCACCAATCAGGACAGCCAACAGGAATATGTCTAAGCACTGCGGTAAGTAGAACAGGAAGGGAGGAGACAGAGCTGGCCCCCCCCTCACACACACACACACACACACACACACACACACACTCAATCCCCTCGGCTTGCTGGCACTTTTAGCGCTTCAGCAGTGTAAAAATTAATTTCCATGTTTCGAGCATTCGCCGCGCATGCTGGCGTCTCACATGAGAGCTCAGCGCTTATTGCTGATTTGTCACTTTTGAGAAAGTGTCTTGTCCTCAGTATCAATGTGTGCATAAAGATGATCGCTTTCATTTACGTGCTACATCGAAATCTTTCAGCCAAGACGCACGCTGATGAGCCCACTTTTGCTCTGCAGAGATTGCTGGGAGCGACTCACAAAACTGTAATGAGACCTGGTCAGTGTGTGTCGTCTGTGTTCGTGTGTGTGTGTTTGTTTGCATAACTCAGACCTTCAGCATCTCCTCGTGGATGCCATAATGGCCGTAGGAGCTGAAGTAGGCCTCGTCCTCGTCCTCTCGGAGCTCGGCCACGGCGCCCAGTTGACCGGGCTTGCTGGTTTCTGCGTTCAGCACCAGACCCTGAGCCAGCAGCCTGAAAGGAAGACCGAGTGAGATCTGAATTTAACTTGTCATATTAGGCTGCGAGACAAAATGCAGCGACCGGAGAGCAGAAAAGCACACACAACCTTCATGCAGGACGTAGCAGTAAATGGAGGAGATGGGAGGCATCCATCTTTTTAACTCTCTTCCACCCCCCCTCCACCTCACTCTTTCTGTAATTTTCCCTTATTGCCCCCCTCCCTTCCTACCTCCCCTCCTCACTTTAACCTCCATGCTGCAGTGGAATTTTCCCTTCCCTTTTTTTTATCTTTCCCCTTCCTCCAAACTTCTTCCACAAGGTACCCGAGTTGATGCTTCTGCTATACTGGGTTCACTGTGTCCCCCTACTGGCTGCAGGAGGGTAGTGCAGCAGTAAAGCAACACACTGAGCACACTGCGAGCTCTCAAGAACATGAAAAGAAAATGAAAAAAACACCCAAGACTGACAAGAAATCAGCAATTAGAACCTCAACACGCGTAGATCATATTAAAAAAATGTGACTATAGAAGCGTCACTGACTTGAGTTTGTGCAGGTCGTCCATGGCTCTGGCCAGCGCCTCCTCTGAAAGACGGGCTCTCTCCTCTGCGGCCTGCGCCCTCTGCAGCAGTGCATCATGGGACTCGGCCCCGGACGACTGGCATGTCGGCCGACTGGACCCTTCACAGCCGCAGAGCTCCTCAGGGTCTGCCAGCACAGAGAAGGGGAGACAGAAATATAAAACATGTAGGCCGAACATGAAGCCTTGCTGTTATTGGGGGATGTATTGATTTGGATTATTTTGTCTTTTTGTATTAATGCGCTGCATGTTTTCTGGATTTTAAATGGCTGCTCCCACGTGCATTAAAAGGATTTCTTCGAAGGGACAATGAAGTGAAGTGAACTGACCTGAGGTGCAGAGAACTGAAGTGAGCAGATACATTTTTTTAAGATTTAAGATTTTTCCTCTCATAATTAATTTTTTTTTATTTTTTTATCTTTATGCACTTGCACTTACCCACAAGGTGTCCAGTGCGGTTTGACAAAACATAATCACAAATTTTCAGCAGATAAAAATGCAGCACAAGCTCAACTGTCAATTCTAAACATCATCAGACATCAGGGGATTCTCTCTAAAGCTGCCGTTTTGCTCGGCCGTTCAACATCAATTTCTACTGCCAGAACAACGCAGCCGAGAGACCGAGGGCTGCAGGCTGAAAAAGCACGTCACTCTTGCTTCTTCTCAACCAGGTAATCTGTCACTCCGCTGACGCTCTCTGCAGCTACATGCAAAACTGAGTCCTGCTCCTTGTCTGAGCGGGACTGCGGTATGAGCAGTTGAAGCTGAAGCTGACTGAGAGACAGCAACTACACCATGACAAACACAAAATACAACAAGGAAGCAACATTCTGAAGGTCCAAACATAAAGCACGGGAACCAAAATTGGGACAACCAAGATTTGTTGATGGTGTTAAAGTTGCATTTCTCGTAATAGAACAGAATAAAATAGAAACTTTATTCATCCCTTGAGGGGAATTTCCTATTTTCACTCAATTTTTTACATACATAGGCCTGAAAAATACAACCACGCACACACACAGGAGGTGAACTGACACCTCTCCAGCTACCAGTCCACCCTCCATACTTTGGTCCATGCTGGACTTGAACCGGCCACCCTCCAATTCCCAAGACAAACAGGATGGCAGATCGGGCCGTCCCAATTTTCTTAGGAGCCTCGTTGTCCGGCTGTGAAACTGCACGATCATGATTCACGAGGCCTGATTGTTATCAAGCGTGTTTTATATTTTTGTTGGTGGTCATGTAGTGAGAGAGGTCACATAGGCAGACTCTCCACCATGGCTAACATCAGGACAGTAAGTACGGGTTTAAACTTCTCCTTTAAGCTCTCTTTTTATATTCTTCACACAACCACTTATGTCACTTTCAGCACGTACAACCGAGTGCAACACCATAAACACTTTCCACTAACCTGAAGTGTGCATCCTTATCTCCATTTCTACTATTCAGCACTTCCCCTCTCTACGATGACAGGCAGTGTGACAGTTCGGAAAAAAATAAATAGTTTCGCCTTTATATTGTTTGGACGACACTTTGTACACTTAGTTTGTTTGAAGCGTACTGAACCCTTTACACCTATTTCAACTGGATCAGAGCCGAGACCCGAGACAAACTCATAACGAGTGCCAGCCTGCTGCACGCGAGTGTGTGAATTTGTGCCTGTGGGGAGTTAGAGGCCGATCCATGAGGTGCTTTGGACATCTAAGAACAGACATATCTGTTGAGACTGTTAAATTAAAAACAAAGTTATGAGTGGCTGTACCTGTCTGCAGCAGGGGGTCGTCCTGTTGGACCGGTCGCAGGAAGTCTTCGCTCTCCCAGGGTAAGGGAGCGTCTGGCAGCCCCGTCAGACACGATGCGTCACATTTCTATAAACACAGATTTGTTTAGAAAGAAAATCAAACTGTATCATCTGTTGTACTTTTTTAAAGTTGTACTGCATTTAAACTATCTGTCAGCAGATGTTTTCTGACTTTAGAAGCACCTGACTTTGTCTTTCCCGCTCTGCGTCTTTGTGCTTCAGATCTACTATGAGAATGACGTAATGCTTAACGGCCATACAGGACCAACGATGTCACTAATTTTGGTAAAACTGCGCATCAACTCTCTGATTTACGGAATTTCCTGATGGTCAGTAAAGTAAACTGCTGCCAACTGTAGCTGCTGTTAGCCCAGTTAGTTAGCTGTGCTGCCCGGACTGTGAGCTCAGAGTATCGGGGAAATGTCTCTGAAACGTCTCTGAAACTGAGACTATCCAGGTGGATTCATGGACTAAACTCCGATACTCTACCTGTGTGTGTGTTCTGGCTCTGTTTATTTCATCTAAGTGGGCAACATGGCCAGGCTCAATAGAGGTAAAGCATGACAGAGGAAGCCAAGAAGACAAAAAGTAAGAGTGACTGAGCAAGAGGTCAACAGACAAGAGCACGGTACTTACTGTTGACCGTATGAAGTTGATCATCTTGATGTAACCGTAGTCATCCAAATCTAAAAGAGGAAAACAAAAGAAGGTTCAGGTATGTCAACAAACTGACTGATCGTCTGGTGCCTCGTCAGTTTCTACTTACTGTGTCTTCTTATCACGTCTACGAGGTTGACCTGATGTTCAGCTGTGCAGTGCTGCAGGGTGGCAGACACAGAGCTCAGCAACCTGAAACACAGAAAAACACAC
The DNA here is from genome assembly GCA_946959425.1 of Argyrosomus regius. Lineage (NCBI taxonomy): Eukaryota > Metazoa > Chordata > Actinopteri > Sciaenidae > Argyrosomus > Argyrosomus regius. The sequence goes on from OX336882.1 coordinate 30,278,591, forward strand.
ATACAGGTATTCAGATAAATGTTGAATTTTGTAAATAGTCACACACACACACACACACACACACACACACACATTAAAACACTTGTTGTGGTTCTCGAGTTTCAGATGATTTCATCCTTTTGCCGTACGTCACAGTCTTCAAGCAGAGAGGGAACAGTGATGAAGTTTGACTAAATGAAAAATAAACTTTTCAGGACAGATTTTGAGACAGAGTTTCTGTCCGATAACGGACCGCTGGGTGAAAAATTTGGACTTGTTTAACCAGAAACAGAAATGATGATGATGGTGTAATCACTGGCTGATCTCAATACCTCAGCAAACTAGAATGGCACTCCGCCAAGGCCAATAGTCCAGTGCCTGATGATGATCAAAATCCAGCCTGATGATGTTTTAAATCAACCAATCAACCACAGACAGATGACACAGAAATCATAACCTCCATTGCAACGGTAATAGCCGTAAGTTATCCACAGACAGACAACACAGTAGAGATACCTGAGCACAATCCCTGACGACAATCTGCAATGGGAGGGTAACGCATATGCCACTCTGGGGCACAACAAAGACATGTTTTTTCTGTGAAAGATGAACTCTTTTAACGAGCCAGAAAAAATCCTTTATCGGATAAATTTTAACTTGTGTCCTGATATGCTGGTTTTCTTGAAATGAGGAGGAAAGAAAGATCTTTAGAAAGACCACCTCCACCCTGACCGACCTTTTCCACCGCCTGCATCAGCAGTTCCAGCTTCTGCCCTCTGGGAGGATGCATACAGTCCCCTAGGCTGCTCAGGAGCTACAGTATACACACACCATACACATGCATGTTACTGTGTAAAACCTTCTGTGGACATGAGGGAGAAACCAGAGCTCCTGGAGAAAACCCTCTGTGGGATCTGTGGCTGTGAGAGAGACGGGAGCTGGGATGGTGAGGATACAGTCATGGATTAAAGTTCTCCGTCGCTACGACGGATTTCCGTCATTCAGACTTCACAGAGGCGACTTATGATATCAACGTAGATCGTCGGAGAACAAAAAAGTGTTGGCTGTTGGCTGATTTTTATTGACAGATCGTCACACTCTACAGCCAATGGTATCGTTTACAGCGTGTGTGCTCCTGACCAATCACAGTGTAATGACCCACACAGGGCGGGATCTAAACACGGAGCATCAGCGCTAAAGTTTAGCTGCTTAGCTAGCTAAACTCTTCGCGCTGCAACGTAACAATCCGTTTTTGACTGCATAACAATAATTAATGTTAATGATGATGAGAAGAAGAAGTAGAAAAACAACGTACTGAAGAGAGTAAAGAGAGTAAAACTTGAGACAATATTGGCAAAAAAAAAAAAAAAAAGTGGGGCTGTAAATCTTTTTTTAGCCCAAGTAACGTGACCTATAACATTCACTAATTGCAAATGGGGAATATGACTTGGCTGCAGCTTTAATACAGTCGAATAGTCAAAAAAAGTGACCTCATATGTCCTTTCCTAAACACTTTTCCTTGACTTCAAAGAAGAGAAGACTGCAGTGTTCAAAGAATCCAACTAGACCATGTCATGATGTGACGGCAACGTCACAAGACTACATCTTGTGTGTTCTTACCGTGTTTTTTTTTTTTTTTTTTTATGCAGTAAATATAAACGAGGACAACCCGGGGAAAAAAATTACTTCATCATCTATGTCAGAATTCAAATAACAAATGAAAATTGTCCACCTGTCACAGTGAGAATGGTTGCTCACCCTCCTGTTAACTCAGGTAGAAACATGTTAAGTTCTGTTGGAGATGGATGATTAATAATCAACAGTAACTTCCAAATGGCTGATTTTTTCAGAGCAGCCATTCGGAAAGCACAGGTGTTACCAAGGATACTAATTAAAGTTCTAAATGCTGTGTCCCAATTCAGGGGCTGCGTCCTTTGAAGCACGCATTTGAAGGCCGATTACGTCACAACGCCGCGCGAAGGCTGTCCCAATTCGAAGGCTCCTTCAAATGCAGCCTTCAAATGCGTCCTTCTTTTCCCTCTTTTTGAAGGATGCACCGCAACTATCCTTCGCGGCCTCCCATATCCCAAGATCCTTTGCGCGCCGCTGTTCAGTGCCGGGAAAAATACAATGGCGACACCAAGCGGTGATGAATAATACCTAATAATGAATAATACTAGGGCTGTTTTCGACTAAGGATTTTACAATATAAAAAATTTAAATTAATTTGCTTATTTTTATTTCAGAACCAATTCCCCCACTGGGGATGTTAGTTTTTACCACAATTTGACACTGGAAAAAAGAGCGGTATTTGTAAACAGAGCTTTAGTAAAGGTTTTTTTAATTCTTAACTTAAAAACAACACAAAAACACATAAAACTTTTAAAAACAGTAAATACATTTTTTTTTTTTTTTTTTTTTTTTTTTTTTTTTTATATTTTTTCCAAAATTTTTCTTAATTTTTATTTTTTTTTTTTTTTTTTTTTTTTTTTTTTTTTTTTTTTTTATTTTTCTTTTTTCTCCTTTTAATATTATTTTTTTTTTTTTTTAATTTTTTTTATTTATTTAATTAAATATTTTTTTTTTTTTTTTTTAAAAAAAGGTTTTTTTTTTTTTTTTTTTTTTTTTTTTTTTGCATGCTTCTTCTAATCCACTTCTCCTCTATTGTCAAACCATTGATTTAATTGATTTCAGACTTTTAAACCATAAAAAAAAAAAAAAAAATTTTATAAAAAAAAAAAAAAAAAAAAATTTTAAAAAGAGTTTTTTTTTTTTTTTTTTTTTTTTTTTTTTTTTTTTTTTTTTTTTTTTTTTTTTTTTTTTTTTTTTTTTTTTTTTTTTTTTTTTTTTTTTTTTTTTTTTTTTTTTTTTTTTTTTTTTTTTTTTTTATTAAATTAAATTTTTTTTTTTTTTTTTTTTAATGTTTGTGTTTGGGGGGCTTTTTTTTTTTTCGTTACTTTTTGGTCAAGCTCTGAGGCTTTACATTTTTATGTATGTTATAATACAAGATTTCAGCAAGGTACAATCAGGCTACATTCATATTTTGTACCTCAAACTAACAAAAACTTTTATTATTATATTAAAAGTGTCGACGTGATCGTCGAACCCGTTTTAAAATATTTTTTTTTTTAGATAGCAGCTAGATCTTATATTTGCGAAACTTTTTTTCCGTTTCAAACAAAAGAGCTCATGGTAGGTGTGAATACAAATACCTTTATTTATTTAAAGCCAGATGAACCGAGAAAAATACAATGGCGACACCAAGCGAAATAATACCAGGCGATGAATTATACATTTAAATGTACAGTAAGTATCAGGTTTTTATATTTAATTACTTTTACTTATTACTACTTATACTTTTACTAATTACTTATATTTTATTACTTTTATTATCCCTGCTTTATTTCCAGACTGTAAAACTGCAAAGTCTAGTTAAACGATTGGATTGAATAAAGAGCTACGTTTAGGATTATCACTATTATATGCAGTGATGGGAATAACGGCTAGACCGTCTCACCGCTCACTATTTTACAGCATAGTCTGAAGCTAGATCCGGCCTTAGGGAGCTGGGTACATAAAGTAAACAAAGCTACAATACAATAGTAGGACAGTATCAGTTCAGTCCATGAGCTCCACCTGGATATTGTCCGGTTTTAGTGACATGTCAGGCTGCCTGTTCATGCAGGCTTCTGGACTGAAAGACTTAGCAAGTAGTAACTTTGAGAATCACTTTATTGGCCAGGTGTGTGTACACACAAGGAATATGACTCTGTTTACATGTTGCTCTCAATGTATGTATATGTATGGACAGTTTGTGTGTGTGTGTGTGTGTGTACACACAGCTGGCAAATAAAGGTGATTCTGATGCTTAGTGAATGAGCACAATGTATATTTATATTTGTGCTCTCAATCATATTTCTCATATTTCTGTTATTTTTTCCTCCACCTGGCAGCCCTCCACTTCAATGAAAGTGCTGGGCGTCCCTAGGCTACAACATCAGCTGGTAAGCCACTATTCAGATTGAACTTCCCAACAACAGCAACAGCTAAGACTGTGCAAGTAGAACCAACCGTCTGTAAGTTTTACAACCTTTTATTAAAAATGGCAATAAGTCAAAGAATGTGCAAACATCTATTATACAAGTGAAAAATAAATAACATAAAACAGGGCTCTTAACTTATGTAAGTTGGATAATTACTAAGTATATTAATTTTCTCCCTCCTATATTGTCTTACAGGTTATGTTGGACCTCATCTTCGAGAAGGTTTTCCTAGACTCTGGCCCATACGTGGACGAGGTGCTGAAGATCCCCATCCCTGAGGATCTCGCAGCCCAGTTTGCAAGGCCAGGGAAGCAAGAGGTTGTAGCCGGCTACGTGTCAAGGTTCAATCAAGGACCGGTCTGACCCCGCGTAGCTTCCATGAGTGTCTGGGGAATCCATATCCATCGCACCACACAGCTGAGCAGTACCACCCTGATTCTCCGGCTGAGAAATCCCCAACACCAGCTTACAGAGCTCCTGTAGGCCTAGTATCTGTAACAGCTAAAACAAAGTGTAAATAATGGTTAGTCTAAACTACACGGTGACATGCTTTTATAAAACGTGTCCATCTTTTCTTCTGAAATTCTCTCTATCTGAACTGTTTTGTGTGCTTAGTGTGCACAAAACAAGTGCTTTGTGTTAACATGATAACAAGTAACAAACATGACAGATTGACAGTAAGCAATGTAAGATAGAGGGGACAGTATTTTATTGTACTGTAATCCTTACTCATTTATATTACAATAGTAACAGACTGCTTCTATGCATAAAAGAACTTACTGCTCTATTCCCCTCAGACGTAAAGACCCATAATTAATTTCCCACCTGTACGGTTGTGGAGAAAACATGCTGGCTGAGCTTGTATGTTACTGGTGTAAGGGGAACAGCTGAGTAATGTTATGTACGTTACTAGCAATTAATTACATTTATATACGTAGCTTTCCAATAGTCTGTACATAAACACACTACAGGGTAGTACCATTAGCCTAGCGCTAGCCAGTTAGCCAGAGTTCAAACATATAAAAAGACATAAAAACACATTACATAAACTTACCATTCAGAAATTTCCTGTTGTCTCCTCGGTTCTCTGACGTGTTCTGGGGCCTCTTCATTTTGAGGGTCTGACTCTGGCTCAAACATATAAGGTTGCAATGGTACGTGTTTACCGGCAGCCATGCCCAGTGCTTGTGCTCATCTGTTGTCATGGCATCCTGATGCTGAACGCACATCAGCATGGTGGGCGGAAGCAGGGCGGAAGAGGGGGGCGGAATGAACAGCAGCCGGCAGCAGCTCATTTGCATTCAAAGGGACAGACACTAAAATCAAACGCCTGAGCACAGAGCGCTAAAAACAGGGCTGCTGTGCTTGATCCATGAGGAATTTTACAGATTTCACAGACATGTCATTAAGGTACCTGGGAACTGTGTGAACTGGTGAAAAAAACTCATGATATGTCTCCTTTAAACTGATTTTGGTGTTGATGAATTGATGCTCCTCCATCGACAGCAGGTCATTGATTCAGTTCCTGAACAGTAAAATGTTTTTCTGAAAGTGATGAACGTTTACTGTATGTGGGTGAACTGAACTTTTGCTGTTTTATGTTTGTTTTTCTGAGTTTAGGGAATCAGTTTTTAAAAAGTTTCTGTGCAAACACGTCTCAGATCTTTACAGCACGGATAGATTTTGTCACATGTAGTATTTTCCAATGTCCTCTGAATATTTCAGTTACTTTTCTATGTTATGTACTCGGTAGGGTGACCAGATGTCCCGCTTTGTGCGGGACAGTCACGCATTTCCATTACTTTTCACACGTCCCGCAAATTGAGACGTTGTCCCGCATTGTTATTGACAGTCAGACCCCAGTTTTGAAATGCGTGTTTTATAATCTGGCATTTATCAAATAGCTGTTTGGAGAAAGCAGTGAGGGCTGTCATCAGGGGGCGGGGCGGGCTGTTTGATCATGTCAATCAAACTGGACGCAGACGCAGGTTAAGGGCGCGCCCACCAACAAGAAACAATGCAAATCAGGTCAGAACGGCATGCACGGCGAGACATGGAGGAAAGCACAACCGGTACAGCTAAGAAGAGGAAATGCAGCTACAATAAAGACTGGGAAACTATCCATCCCTGGGTGAAACCAGTGCAAGGCGAGTCTGGTAAAGTTTTGTGTGAAGTCATTTTTCCGTTTCACGAAGATGAGTGATGTGTGAAACGACACAGACAATGCGAGACTCACAGAAAACATGTTGCTCAAAAGGAGGCTTCCCAGTCTATGCATACGTAGTCAGGTGTGCTAACTTGAGAGGCACTGTGAAATAGCATGAAAGCTCGATGCTTACTATGTTTTCTCACGTGAGAGAAGTTGGGAAAGTTGCATTTAAATAAGATATATTTGTTAAGTTTTTATTTGCAGGCTGTTATGTGCTACTGAGTATATAGATAGTAATGTTATAAGCAAAGGGGCAGAATAGAAATGTCTACCTTCATGCATTGGTGTCCTACATTGTCCCACACAAACGTAGTCTGTGTCCCACATCTGGTGAATTGGGATCTGGTCACCCTCGTACTCGGCTAGTTTGTTTCAATTTGTTGTTTCAGTTTGTGACTCAGCATCATGAATTGTTTTATCAATTGAAGGTTATAAAAATAGTAAATACTCAGCCTGACCAGCCATATGAAGGGTTGAGACAAACCATTTATGACTACAAGTCCACTGTAAAGGTGTGCAGTGCGACGTCATCTTACCTGTCACAGAACAGACAGGTAACCTGCTGACTGTCCTCCTCCTCCTCCTCATCCATGCACTGCCACTGCTCTTCATCATCATCACCAAAGTCATCATCACCGTCAGACAGCTCGGGCATCTCCTCAGCAGCTCCATCACCGTCTGTCCGAACAAAACCTCGTTACAGCCTCGGGTGAACATGAATCAGCGTCAGCGTCTTTAAACCGTTACGAGTACACACGCAGTGGAAATTATCCCCCGCCAAAAATAAACACTTTAATTTCACTTTCAGGGTTTAAATTAGAGATTTGCTGCACTCACGTGGGTCTGTGTATTCTGCCATGTTGTCGCCTTGGTTTCGCTGGACTTCCTGGTGACGTTTGGTGACGTAAAAATAAAGGCGGGACGGCGCGAGAGGCTGGAGGTGCACTTCCAGGTGACCGCCACGAGATGTCGCCAAAGTTCAATTAATGACACACCTGTGACCCCCGTTACATACAGAGCAACAGGTTTTATTAATGTTGTCCACTTCACACATTCTTTTCTGCAATAATAATAATAATTTTTAATTTAATTATAATTTGAGGATGTGTTGATAACAAACTTTATTTGCTTACAGGTAAAAAAATAAATTAAGAAATACACAAATACTCTTTTTTGTACAAAAACTCTTAATAAACAATAAACCTGAGTAATAAGGGTTTAGACTTTTTAAACCCGACCCACCTGTGATCTAGTCAGCACAAATCCGTTGTTGTGAAGCCAATAAATTATAGTGGTCTGATTTTGAGGGGAAATGTGTATAAAGTGATGCTCAATTTAACGAAAGGTTGCAGACATAAAAACTAGTGTGGCTTGAAGTATTACACTCTACATCATACAGTTTGGAAATAATGTTATATAAAGTGACTGAGGTACATTTTAACTATTTGTTTCTTTGGTACAGTTGACACAGAAACAGATTATTGACTGACAAATTTACCACTCAGTGTTTCATTTTCAAAATTTAGTCCCATGGATTATTGTGCTCTATGTTTGCGCTGTAATCTTGTTTGCCTTTACACTGTGTAATGTCAGCAAAAATATAAATATACCATAGACAGACAGATAGAAACAGACAGACAAGGCTAAGTTACAACCATAGGCCCTATTGGGAGCTATGAGGCCCTTCAGACTTTAATACTTGAGTTTGTTGAGCTTTTCTTCTGAAAACAGCGACCTAATGAGCCTGAAAGCAACAGTAAAGTTGCAGAAAACCAAAACAAAGAGCTGAAAGACACTAAAACACTCTGTCCTCTGTGGGTTAAAGGTGGGGTCAGCTTTGAAGTCACTATGACCGACCTCATTCTGGCACACCATTGTTGATTATAATAGTTTTGAATATTCTCATCTAGTGTAATGGTGCAACCACAAGTTTGAATATTTCTCTTCACTTCAAAGTGTTAAGACTAAACCAGAACAACGCTCCTTGTGGAGGCATGGTGACTTTGAAGCTGTTATGGTGACATCTAAGCTGAACAAAATTTAAGACATGTAGACTGGGGGATTAATAATTCTGGCATTTTATTGTCTTTTTACACAAACACAGTGAATTAAAATTTCTTTATTGGAGCTAAATTCATCCAGAAAAACATTTCACTCAAGCAGACACAGGCTGTAAGACTGTTGCCAGTTGATGCCTTTGTTCCGGAGCTGCAGGTGTCTAATACGGGATCTGAGCCGCTGTTGTAAGCGGAGAGGGGTTGGGGGGGCGCGCCTCCTGTCCGGGGCCGAACGTCACTCAGGGGCCGCTCACTTCCTGCGGCGCGAGGCGGCTCCCTTCTTGCTACTGCAAAGCGCAAAGTGCAAAAACAGAGTCATGCCTGTGCAGTGAATCTTCATGGAGGCTTTAAGCTGATTATTAATGTAGGTTTATTATGCAGAATACAAGGAGAGACGCAAACCAAAGAATATTATATAATATAATATTATTTTCATTGTTGTTTGTTTACTATTAAGTTTGTCTGTGCACTTAAACATCTGGAATGATGCAGAGTTTCTTTGATATATTGTTTATGTTGGTGGCTGTAGAGCGGGTCGTCCACTAATCAGATGATTGGCGGTTCGATCCTCCAAACTGCTCCCGAAGGCCGCGCCATGTAAATGTGTATGAATGGTTAGCTCCTAAAAAGTGATGAGCAGTTGGCACTTTGCATGGCGGCCAATGCCATCAGTGTATGAATGTGTGTCGGAGTGGTCGGCAGACTAGAAAGGCGCTATGTGAGTACAGTTCATTTACCGTGTTGATGAGGAGTTACTTACTGTTTCTGCAGCTCATCGATGCGGTTTCTGAGAGAGATCACCTGTTTGAAACAGATACAGTAGATATTTCACCTGAACACTTTCAGGACTTTCAGATTCTCTGGTTAAAGCTGCAACTTTTTTTGCACATTAAAATACCAGTATTTCAAGTTCAAGTCTTAAAACTAGATGTGATCTGCCATGGAGAATATGGATGTGACAAAGGAGGAACAGGACGTCAAAGAAAAGTGAAGTGTTGCAGGCAGATGTGTCACTGCTGATCAACCAAACAGGAAAGGAAAGGTTTTGGTGAACATGAACCAAACCATCTGTCCCACCAGAGGAGAAGCAGCCACGTACAGGAATCATCACCATTGACCAGATAAAAACATGGCAGACAGCCATATTTGTTGTGGAAATCACACTCAGAATAATAATGAGAACTTATCAATATTAGAATATCTCCGGCTGTTGCACAGGTACGCAGCATTTCACGCAGCACTGACCTCGTATCTCTGTCTCTTGAGCTTCTCGTTGTGGTCGTATTTAATTGCCTCCAGGTTCTGCAGCCACTCCCACAGCTCTTTTGCCTTTTCCCTGAAAAAACACAATCCAGAAACCAAAAACCTTCAATGAAAAATCTTGATGAAAATTATCCAGAATTGCGTTTTTCTCTTGAGCCTCATTTCATCTGCTAATATGCTTTCCTCTAAAAGTTATACGAGTAGAGCAAGATGTTTTGTAATGAAATTATTACGCTCACTGACACTTATTCTCTTGAGAAAAATGCCCAAAGCATGTGCGGCATGCAGAATACATTAATTACGTTAGAATCTGATGTAATCAGGGCAGTGACTACAGGTTCATAGGAGAAAAAAATCAAGATCATCATGAAACTTGACCAGTTCATTAGTTAAATTAAGATAATTATTAAGTTTTCTTGTACTGAAAATTTACCACTCAGTGTTCTTTTCTCCTCCTGTGTTTTACCTCAGATTGTCCTCGGTGAAGTTTTCGATGTCCAGGGGTTTGCATCTCTCTGCCATGATCTTCTTCTTCTTTTCTCTTTCAGTCTGCTTCTTGCCTCTCTTCTGGTCAGCCTAGAAAAGTCAAACTAGTTTAAACTCTGTGTCTTCACAAACATACGACATGTTACCAGTTGTCAAAACAGCGAAAAGAAAAAGGAAAAACCTACCCTCTGCAGGATGCCGCTGTAGTTGGATCCCATGTTGGTCAAGGCCATCTTCTTCTTGGCGTCATCCTCAGCCTTCCTGTGAGCGTCGGCATTCTCCTTTCTCTGTCGCTCAGCCTGCAAAATTCATTTTCAAACATTGCAGAACAATCATCAACTAAAACTAAGAGTGACTTAACTTTGCTGCAGTGATGTAAAAATGTACTGAAGGTGTGGTCAGTGGTACAACACACTTGAAACTCCTAAAAGAGTTCAGTGACTGTGTTTTCTAAGGTCAGAAGCTCTTACTTAGGTGACTTAGGTTATGCGAAACAAGTCTCTACAGTTGAAAGAATGAAGTAACTGTGATGTTTCAATAGAAGCAGAAGCTGTGTACCTCCCGCCTGGCCTGCCGCTCTTTATCCTTCTCAGCACGAATCCTCTGCTGCTCGGCTCGCTCAGCACGGCGTTTCTCCTGGAAATGAAAATACGATGCTTCAGCGCTTTCTGCCAAGTGCAGAGCTAATGCTTTAATAGTCAAAGCAAAATCTCACAATTCTCTCTTTGAGAGCAATGAGCTCCTCCTCCTCCTTCTTCCTGCATTCAAAGTGAGCATCGATCAGCGACTGCAGCTCATAAAGGTCTTTGTTTTGACGTTTCTTCTGGATGTCCTGTAAGAACGAGACAGCAGTTAGAAACTAACATGACAGAGGTTTCTGTCAGGAATGCCGGACCGCTGGGAGGAGGAAGAGAAGGAGGTTTTCAGGCCCAGGGTTGGAAGGGCCAAGTGGAAGACCAAGAATGCCAGCACGGAGCGGTGCTGAAATGGGCAAGAAGAACCGGAAAGCAGGCGAGCGGGCAATGGAACGAGGCCCAGCAGCCTCCCAGTGAACATGGTTGGACCAAACGCAGCCTCTAAGACTGATGGAGGCAAATATGACCAAGATGGTTTTGGTTAGATTGATCTTGTTTTGAGTTAATAAAGCACTTTCTAACAACCTAAAATTACAGATCACCACTTGAGGTACAAAGTGGTATTATGAAACAGGTGTTGAAGTTAGCTAGTCAATCTTACATCTTGCACCTTAAGTGGAATACATGTGTACCAAATTCGGTCTTAACTGCCCACAAGGAAGCCAGGCCTACACATCTTTCCCTGGATGAATGAAAAACAAGTCAACTTACATCAAAGTCTACTTTCTCGCCCTCAGGCATCTTCGGAACACTTGGTCTGTTCAAGGAAATAAAATTCACGTTATAACAACATGTAACTTAAAGGTGCAGGCAATTATGGCTACAGTGATAAATGTACTCACTTGAATTTTGGCTTTTCTTCTGGTGGTTTTTAAGTGTCACAGCAGTCACAGGAAGAGAAGATAGAGATATAAAACTGTTAGAATACGACTACAGAGAGAGGCGAAGGCTAAAATATTTCTGGTTAATCAGGGGGAAGAGCCATGTGGACAAGCTGAGTTACATCTGAGGGCTGCAAGTTGTTTCAGATCAAAGTCGTTGGAGTGAGTCTCAATGTAGCAACACTTTTCATCATCAGTGTCTGTTTTAAGTGCTGTAAGTACACAGTGTTACCTGATCTTTATATATGACCGTGTTAATTTTTTGTGCATTAGTGTGTAAATCAAACCAATATAATCGGAAACATTTGGCTAATCGGGATCAGTACGTTGTGCGCCATAAAACTATTTAATAGTGGAATTTAATTTTATGAACATACTTCATTGCACACTTTTCACAACAGGGAGTTTGACAGTGTGATTACTGTTAATTGATGCGCATGGTAAAAACACAAGTGGGATTTTAACAGAAACAATTAACAAGAATAATAAGTCTGTTATTAGCTTTTTTTTAATGTTTTTTTTTTTTTTTATGGGACCCTCACACTAAAAAACACAAAAGACAGACAACACGGGAAGAAAACGCAGGCAAAGAAACAGCGACTCAGCCGGAAATACAAACTACCATCTTGATCTCCCTCCTCCCCTGGCAGGACACATTCATGCAAAAAAGAGAAGAAGCAGAGATGAGCAGGTGGGCCCGTAACCATCGCTCAGCATTTCTCAATCCTTCACCCTGTTCCTCCACGTTGCCTCTGTCGGCTGACGGAGAGACTAAAGCGAACTGATAAAATTCTTGCCTTTCCCTCGAGGTAAGATCAGTGAAACAAAGAAATGCATGAAGTTTTGAAATAGTCATGTGTGAAAGATCCCATGTCCAACAGGGCAAACAGAAATGACGTCCAATCAGAAGAACAGAGAAGAATTCAAATCAACATACCTTCCTCTTCATAGGCCTCTGCATGCAGCAAGCGTCCAAAGCAAGAGCAGAACAGACATCATTAGTGGTCGGACTGGGCAGCCTGTTCATGTCCTCTTTACAGTGCACAGCTTAAGAAGCGCATTTACAAAATTGGGGTGTTCATATGATTATTGTACAGTATAGGCAGTGGCAGCCGCTGCAGAGGTCTCATGTCATGTCATGCATTAATCCTGCATTGACACAGCAGGCGGCTTTTACTTTCCTGAGTTGTGTTCCCTCTCTCTGCATATTAATTATTATTATTATTAAGGACATTCATATGAACTTCTTTAAAAAGATTCCTAAACAATAGTCTTTATTTGTTTAAACTATAATGATAACACTGTGTGTGAGGTTTAGTGCCATCTAGCGGTGTAGTTGTTAACTGCAACAAACTATTAATTACAGTTTAAATAGGACAGATGTGTGTGATTTTGACTATAGCGACCGTGGTTACCATCTCGCCTTTAACACCAACAGAAACTAGTTAAATCTTCCATACTAGTGGTCAACAATCGCTTCATTTTTTCTAAACCGAAGCAGCAAAATTGAAGCATTAGTTCAGCAAGCATACAGTAAAGACTGGGACTTCTGCAGCGACTCCATCTGTGTGAAACAGTTTTCGGATCGTAAAAGCGTTTAAACAAACTTGGACAATGAGTATGATTTGCTTTGCATGAAAACACCCCAACGCAAATGCTTTAGAGCAGTTTGCCAGTCTCACTTTTCATCTACACATGGAAAAGAAACAAGCTAAACATGGACTGAAGGGAGGCAAAGAAACAGCTTTTACATGAAATTACCCGTCATCCTTTCTGCCAAAGTTTGCCAAAAAATGCAAACAATGGCCATAATCATTAACGACAAAATAAGAACATCAATAGAAGGCAATGGATGACACGGGGTAGTTGATCCATGTAAAAGACAGCTGATTTTCTTCTCTTCTTTTTCAACATTTATATGTACAGCTCATATTCAAAACACACATTTGACACTGGAACAGGACAAAATGTTGATTGTGTGTCAGCTAACACTGATGGTGATGTGATGTGATAACTGTGGACATTTTTTTTTTTTTAAAGCAAAGCCCAAATGTTTGCTGTAGTGCACTCTTTGAGGGTTCTTCGAGGAGCCCGAAGACACCAAAAAAAAAAAGCACTTTAGTTTTCTTCATTGGAACAAAACTAAAGTGCAACACACACTGGCCTTGTCATGCCACACCGATCCAGTGAAGTGAATGTGACAAAACGAGAGTTGACGTTGGGGATTAGGGCAGTGTCTTGATGCAGGTCTTTGGGTGTGTTATACACTGCTGGTGTTCGTTGCCCCGATAGTAGCACCTATGGGCTGCGGTGATGATTTTGCCATCTTCAGCAGGTGGGGCTGCACCATTTTGAGGGTGGTGCAAGTGGAAAGGCAGTGAGTTATTAAAATCAAAAGTGTTTATCGTGTTGGAAGCGTGAAGGTGCTCAGCAAATAGCCAGTGGCAATATGGTGAGAAGCTTGTGTACAGTGAAAAGTTTGGCCCAAGGGCGGAACTAGAAGAAAAGTCATGGATTGGATTAATGGCACCCTACCAAAATTTTGATGGTGGCTTGTTGGTCCATGGTGTCATAGAAAAGGCCACATCAGAAATTTCAAAAGAGATGTGGCTCTAAACAAAGAAGAGTCAGGTGACCAAGAAATCATAAGAAAGTACCTCTCAGTCTGGCCAGTATTTTGCATTGGACCAAATGTTGGGGACAGATGGACGTCCCTCAGGCATCTCCATCAATAGGTTATGTCACTATGGGAACAATCCAAAAAGGGTTGGCGTCTATGATAAAGTTTAGTTAAGGTTCATGATACCTCAGTGTCGGGCTACTTCAAGGAACCCTTGTGTTTGGTATCTGAAGAACACCTGTGGATTTTCTTGGATCAACAGATGATTCTGGAAAGAGCCAGTGTCTTCTACAGTAGAAATGGAGTATTAACTCCTCATCTCCATGATTACCCGGGCCAAGATGTCATCTCGCTTTACAGTACGGCCATGCTGACTTGTTCTCCTGCTCAAACACAAACCCCAGTGGTGAGTAATATCAGACTGACAGTGACCTGGAATAAACCCGAGTCTGAGGTTGGTCTAACTTTGCAACATTGGTTCTTATTTTAACATTGGTCTGCTTTGGTATGAAAGGGTGAACATGGATCTCTCCGATAACTATACGTAAGGTTAATCAGTGTTGTAAGAAATACTCAGATTCTTTACTTAAGGAAAAGTAAGAGTATAAAAATACTCACAAATAAAAGTTCTGCATTGAAAATGTTACTAAACTGAACGTACAGAAGTACTTTAAGTATCAAAGTACTCATTGACTCAATGTTATATAGTTACAGAACATTATATTATTCAGTTGTTATAATGTTAAAAATTGTACTTAAGTACCGTACTTGAGTACTTGTACTTGGTTATATAACACCACTGGGGTAGATGCTGGTAGTGAATTTAAGCTCTCTGAATCATTAATTTGGCTTAATTAGCTGAATTGTTTGTTTATGTTCAATGTTTTAAGGTCAAACCGCTCCAAAATGTGCAGCTGCTATGCCGCTATGCTGCAGCTAAATTTAGCTAGATAACATGTGGCTTTTGTGTTTGTTGTTTTGTTTTGTCCGAAGGATTAAAACCATCTGTTCCTGCTGGGAATGCATCCTGGCACAAATTCTTAACTCACTCTGCAGATTTACAACTTTGTGGACAGTTACAAAGAGGCGGTAACTCCAGTGGAAAGGGCTAAAGGGGAAGCTAAAGGAGAACTAGATGGTGGAACTAGAAGGTGAACTGCAAAAATATCAAACCTAACAAGACAACTGACTCTCGAGCCTTCAAGTTTTCATTTATTTTAAACAAGTGGAAAGAAATCTGCCAGGAGAGTGTGATATATAGGTGTAATGCCAAGACTCTATATATGACTCAACCAGGGTAAACAGATAATTTGACTTTTGAGAAAGAAAAATATCTCCACACACTGGCAGATTTCTGTCACTGCATCAAGGAAAAGACCAGTTTTAGTATGATTCGAGGTATGTTTCTACTGTTTTCTAGCTTTCCCTGATGATTTCACATCACTTTAAAATCTATTCTGTAAATATTTGTTCCAACAGTAGACTCATGCCTAATTCATAAGTACAAATGTAATGGCATTTATTAGAAAAATGTAGTTAAGAGCTGATAAGATGTTTGCTGAGTGCAATCTTTTAAAATGAAACTTATTTACAAGGAACCTTTTGCTCCTCTTTTGCCAAAAAACACAAAACACTTACATGATTCCAATTTTCTTTGCTGCAGGCTTTATTGTAGTTGCAATGGTATCGTTAGCAAACACAACCAAATAATGTAGTTCAGCAGCTTTTCAGTCAACACTGACACTTAAAATCTAACGTTAAACAATTCTTTATTGTCAGAAAAGATAGTAAAGCTAGCAAAAACCTCAAATCATGCCTCACTGTCTTTAAGACTCAATAGTTTGATTTGTCAGGCAGGATATGTTTTGCAGCATGTATGTTGACAGGATTTTCTATCCTATGGAGCGCTAAATGTCCTGCAGGAGAAAGGTGAACGGACTGCCCATGCCACATACCTTCCTCCTCATGAACCACCTGTTGCACCACCTCTGGCTCTGGTTCTGGTTCTGGTTCAGGCTCTACCTCTGGCTCTGCTTCTACCTGGGCCTCCGCCTCAGGGGCTATTTCTACTTCTACTTCCTCCTCCTGGTCTACGGGCACGCAGCATGCACCAAACCGCCGGGAAGAGGGTGGGTGTTGGAGAAGGCCATTAATGAAGACCACAGACATGACAGAGCCATTAGAAACCAAAAGTGAGAGATTACTTTAGTGACAGTGAGGACGGACGGATGAGCGACGGACAGAGCTGCTGGGGAGAGAGAAACACATGATGATGAGAGAAGGTCAGTTGACCTTTCACATAGAAGCCATATTGAACTGTTTTGGTGGAAAACTACCTGAAGACCATACAAACATTTAATAAAAATGAGTTTACTCATTTAAAAAAAAAATCTTATTAAGGTTTAAATTCCAATAATAAGTAGAAGCTAATTTATCTATATATATCTAAATATAGATAGTAAATCCAGCAACATGTTTGATCTTTAATGTACAAAAAGACAAACAATAGAGACCCACAATAAGATTTAATTGAGTTACAAGCTTGTGGCCGTTAGACTGCCACTTGAAATCCGTTGTGATTTCTGGATCGGTAATGCTTCATCATAAGTTGAATAAGTTGTGCGAGAGCCTTCCAGGTAGTTTTCCACTTCCACTGTTAAAAATATGGCCGTTGTGTGAATGAGGTCAATGACAGTTGCACTGATGTGACAGTAACAGATGACTGTAAACATGTCACATGCCAAGAAGAAGAAATGTAGAGAGCCGAGAGGCTCAAACACATTTTTTTCTCAACCATGTGATTCAAAACATCACTCAGTCAGAAAGAGTCACCCTTAATTTAGAAGTGTTTGACTGACAGCTGGGTGTTAGTTAGCTCTACCCTACACATGTACAGACAGCTTAATATAATAATATACAAAATATTCTATAATATAAATAAGAAAAGATAATAAAATATTGTACAAGGAAAATACTGTAAGCTGCAACTGAGAGTAACTAAAGCACTGAGGCAGATGTGTTTAACAGAGTCTGATTGTTCAACATTTATCACCTAATACACTAAAATGAATTTTCACAGTTCGTATTAAGGAAATCTGCTCTGACTTAAACTGAATCTGTGCTGATGTTAGTGTCTCCTGTATAAAAAGCAGGTGTCAGTGTCAAACACTTCAAATTGTGGCTGAAATCAGGCGGCTGACGAATTAGTACAGTGGAGAAAAGTCTGAAAATGTGGAATCGATTCGGTCGTCTTTACCTTCCTCTTCAGATTTGGAAAAAAAACGAGGCATAAAATGGGACAACAGAAACAAATATAACATGGCGTCATTTTATTATTACATTTAAATGATCTCTAAGCTCATATATTTAAGAGTTTAGTCACGTTACCATATTAGAAAATATATATTTAACATACATTTATAATATTTGGTTTCAAATACATACATACAAACATATATGTTAAGAAAATAATCATGGAGTGCATTTGAAATATATATTTCCATTATGTGGACTATTATATAACATAACATAATATGGAGAAATATTTCAGGATAAAAGAAAGAGAAGAATGAAAATGACCTCCATAATATTTCATTGTTATAACATATATGTGTTAGTATAGTATAGTATTTGTGTATATATATAAATGTACAATCATTTGTACTGAATCAAAATTTTAACTTGATATATAACAAAACAAAATTATAGTGTTATAATTAGTTTATCCTAAAGTAAAAGCTATACGTGGATGTGATTGTAAATATTAGGTATTCCAAAATTAAAGAATTAAGTTGTAACAAAGTTGCATGTACTTTATAATAATCTTTTTTACTTTGTGTGAATGTAAATTTTAGTGTTAGACAAAATTCAAGGTTTAAACCCGAGCCCTAAATCATAAATCCTAAATTATAAATTTAGGTGTAACTAATTATTTATTTAAGTTTATCCAAAGTATCATAATTTTAGTGTGTGTAATAAATAAAACAAAACAAGTGGTTTCCACTTACCCGCGATCTGTTGCCTGAAATATTAAAGATAAGACATTCAAAAAAATCAATCAGACACGAAATCTCAGCTGACTTCTCTGCATCAGGTTGTGTTTAAAAGAGATGAAACAACATCAGGCAGGATGGTGTGTTGTTGTTATTGACAGTGTGGGATTCACTTACACTTCCTCAGTGTCAGACATGGTGACAGCAGACTTCACACCTGAGAGAAAAGACAAAGAGCCTGATGAGTTGACGGGATTGAAAAAGCAGTAGAGCGAATGTGTTGATATGAATAGGTTAAGAGTTTGATCCCCACAGAGACATCCGTCCCACCGCAGAAATACCAAACGTCTCCTGCTCCGGTTTACTCTTATTTTTATTAAACTGGAAATGTTTCTTTGATATAAATGTGCAGCACTGTGTCCTCAAAAAAAAAAAAAAAAGGCGCTCATGTGCTCATTCGCTTTCTTGCCAAGAGTTACATGAGAAGATCAACACTGTCTCATGTCTGTACAGAAATATAAAGCTGCAGCCAGCAGCTGATTGGTTAGCATAAAGTCTGCAAACAGCTGTCCTGGATCTGTCTGAAGGGAACAAAATCTGCCTACCAGCACGTCTAAGGCTCACTAATTAACATGTTATTATCTCATTTGATTATTCCACGCAACAACTGAAGTGTAAAAACAAAAGTTGTGCTTTCATGGACAGTTACTGCTGTCTCTGCTGGTTGCCTGGCAAGGCCAAGACTCCAGGAAGAAAAACTCGACAACCATGACGTGTTAAATCACGCAGGCAAGACGATTTTTAAAACTTATGACCTAGCCGTTTTTAGTCTTTGTGCAACGCTAAGCTAATTGCCTCCTGGCTGCGTTACTGTGATATCAATCTTCTTGTGTAACTTCTAGCAATAAATCTCAAATTTCCCAAATGTTAGAAGGACCCACGTGATCCTAAGTATCATTTTGATAAGAAACATTTGATCAGGAAGCTTAAAATTCTGTTGTGTGTATCGCTAAAATCAAAAGACTATTCTCTGCGAAAACCTGATAAAAGTTATGTTTGACTTTCCATTTCTGGGGTTATTTTTTTGAGTAATTGATGTTACTTTAGGTTACTTTTCAGTTTAAGATTTAATGTAAAACATGAGCTATTCATAAAATATGCATTATCATTGATAAACAGCACATAAACTACCTTGAGAACATAAAATGTTGCATGTCAACAAATCAGTTCTTGCATTTAATATTTAAAGTACATTTTACTGAAGTAATATTATGAATGCAGGACTTGTAATGGAGTTGTAGCATATTGGATCTGTCATCACTGAAGTGTTTTCACACTTGGTCCAAACACCTTATCCAGAACTGTTTACTCAGCTGTTTGGGAGGTGTTATCTTCTTTGCAGGTTTGTTTTCACCCGCGAGAATCCGATCCAAGTCCGCAGAACAACCACACATCATTAGCACGTATGCCATCACCGCCAATTTTAGCTGAAAGAACATTTGATTCTTTCAAACGGACACGCAGACTGCACCGTCCCACCTTATGACACTTACTAGTTACTAGTTATCTCTGGCGGCATCCTGGCATGCAGATAGTTTTGGTTTTATTTCAGGTTTTGAGATGTTTGTCAGCTCATAGTAACATCTACTCTGGATAATCCACAGATGTTTCTTCACAGCCAGGTCTGTTATATCACCCACACTGTGTCCAGAATCACTCTCTTGTTCACTAATTCACTACTACTTATGTTATACACACTAAATAGTCACAGAGATTTATGAATCATCATCATCTGACTTCATCACTGAGTCACACGACTGTATTTAACCGTCTATAAAACACTTACTCACTCACTTACTTTACTTGCCATTCTTCGGATTTTTTTAAGGGCACTATGTTTCACACTCAAATAAAAAGATAAAAAAGGCTGAGGGTAATAAAAATATAAATATAACGCATTACATAGTAAACAGGGAGTGATTTGATGACATGGTGGCTCCAAAACGATAGTAGTATGTTAGTTCGTGTTAGTGGAAGAGGACCTGTGACATCTGTAGATACAAAAGGTTAATTCCAAGGTAACAAAATCATAAAGATTCATTCATTATCAGGAGATTATGCACTAATGAAAACATAGTTATGCTAATTTTATTCAATTTCTGTCACCTTTAAACCAAAATTAGCCACTAGGGTAAGTCAGTTTGGGTGAACTGACCCTTTAATGTAATACTTTCAACAACATTACACCACTCATCTTGACTCATACTGTACAGAACAAATGGATCTCACAGCCCACCAAAACCCAGCTTGGTTTGAGTTGAACTATGACTAAGCTATGCTTTCATGGAATCAATGACAGCTTTCACAGTTCATACAAAATGACTCCAGTCCTATTAATAATGGGAAATACCCCTCTCAACAACCCAAAATGTTCCTACAGGCTCTGTGAAGCTCAGCTAAACCTCATTTCAGTCCACGTCGGTCCAAAAGTGTGAGGCTTTCTGCTCGCTGTACACACTACGCTACACTTTTTATTTATACATCATATACATCATATTTGATATATATAAATTGTCTTTGGATGACTCCTTCACACTTAGCAGTGGGCACAGCTGCAGAGGACTTGGAGGATTAGTTCTGGGTCATATTTCCACCCATCAGCTGAGGACTGGTGTCCAAATAGCAGCTTTAATCCCTCGGCTCGGTCCAACGGGAGGATCCTCTGCGCTCTAACAGCCAATCAGCATCCCCCCCTCCAACAAATGAGCTCTTTGATCGACTTACAGCTGACAGCGGCCTCACCTCTGTGTGTCCAGCATTCACTCAGTACATACCGACACTTCAGCACTCCGTATATTTAGTGGGTGGCCACTTCATTTCTTAAGTATCAAAAGACTGAATGCTGAGAAGTGTTCCTGAGTCTTTATGAAACTAAAACTTGGCGCTCGAATTGACAGACCGATGAAACAGGTGAGGCCGCAGGGGGACATCACATCCTGATCTAATCGGGAGCAGATTTAGATTGAAATATGAGACAAAGTTACACACTTTGTTATATATGCCAAGTTACAGTTCGACACGCGGAGAAACTAGCTGGATGAAGGATGCGAATTTCGCCTCTGACAGCAAACGTATCATCACCATCTCAAGACCTCGTGTATCTAAAATGTCGCCGTGGTCTTCAGGTTGATCACGGTGGCTATCGGGGGGTGTCAGTTTAAAGTTCAACATAGTGACAAAAGGTTACAGGAGGAGACTCCTTTTAGTTTCTACATAATGACACATTACTGTATTATAATGTCAGCTCGAAGGAGAGGCTGAACTTCAGCATCAGCTCATAGAAAAAACCTGAACCGTGACGCTAAATCTGACTGTCTGTGAACATGCACGAGTCTCGTGTGCAAACGTTCACACATGTTAACATGAGGGGGGCCAGAATTATATCTACAAAAACACAATATGCAGGAAAAAAAGCCAATTTTCAACCAATAAAAAGTAGCAAATATAATAAAAGTAACTAAGAAAACAATCTGTGTGGTTTCAAGCTTTGGCGCCCAAAGAATCAACATTTCTTTGAGACATAAGACCGCAGATAAGCACTATTTGTGATTTTGGTGCTTTTAATGTCGACTGTCTGTGGGTCCCTCTTAGCTACCGGCACTGTAATCCCAAGAATTCTGTCCATATTGGACAATTCAGCAGATCGCAGTTTACCTGTGATGCCAAACTTCAGTGCCAGTATGCTCACTTAAAAATGTCTCAAACTAAATTAAAGGGATGGAAAACTTAAAAAGTAAAATTCCTTTAAAGCTGCAATCTACAGCTTCATTAAACTACTGTAATTTCACAGAACATTCGGCAGCATCTCATAGCACTATGACTTTAATTACTTAAAAACATTTGTGTATTTCCCTCCTGAGCTCTCACCATCATTTGAAATGATGATCCACGTCCACAGGAGGTATATAAACATAAAAAATCATTTAAAAGCGCACGATTCGACATGTTTAAAGAGACTTTTTTATGAATCTGTTAAATCGATCTGCTCTCGGGGAAACTGGACTCCTTCGCCCCCGAGGGAGACTGTTGACCATCCCAAACATAAACTACACATGTTTGACATGCAGCTGAACATGTCTCCGTCTATTTCAAACGTCCCTCCTGAAGTTACAGCCCGGCAGACGATGATCTGTTGTTTTCTGTCTGATTTACAGCGTCTGAGGCTCTTTTTGTCCTTCGGCCAGCAAATGCAATAAAAACAAAATCTACCTCAACCAGCAGATTTTTAGCTTGAAAGGAGAAAAAAAAAGGTCAGAAACTTGTAGTTTAGTACTGATGAGTGATTTCAGAGTCAGTGCTTGTCTTACCTCAGAGAGGAAAAGAAGCTCCTCCGACGATGAAGATGAAGGTCTGTAAGAATCAGCCGGCTCCGCTCAGAGAATAAGTCCTTGTGTTATAGTGATACTTGAGCTCATCAGGCCCTTATTGGCTGTGGGATGAGAGCGAGGTGTGTGTGCGTGTGTGTGTGTGTGTGTGTGGTATGTATGTTTATGTGTGGAAAAGGTGGGGAGAGGATTGAGGGTAGGGGGTTGTAGTCATGACCCTGGAGAAGGAGATGGATGAAATACTGTGGATGGAAGAGGAGGGCTCAGGTTTTGGAAAGGAGCAGCTGAGAAGCTTCTGTTGCTAAATTTACAGTGATAGAAGGCTGAGAGGGGGGGGTTACACATCAGCCTGGCATCCAGACAATGGAGGGAAAGTGTGTGTGTGTGTGTATGTGTGTGTCAGCCACTTCATCAACCAGTCAGTCAATCAGTCAGTACAGAGTAACAGAATGGTAGAATAATAATAGAACTAGACTAACAGCAGAATCCTCACTACAAAACGGTCGATTTTGATGTGACTTCTTTAACAAAAGAAACAGACAATAACATGTTTAACCCTCTAGACCCCGGCAGAATTATAAAATATTGCTGTTGCTCTTCATCAAACAGCTCTTCCCTTAAAAACAGAAAGAAATCAACAAACACAAGTTGTTTTTAGTTTAAAAAACACAACTTCCTCTTTAATTTGATACCAAAGGACCAATGAGGAATTTGTCGCTTTTTAAACCAAATTTGATTCAACACTTCATCAGAAAGAAAAAACAAGTATCAATAAAACTGTTGTTTGTTCTTATATATAAAGAAAATATCTATTTACAACCGCGACATGAGAAATGTGGAATATGTGGAAAAGTGACCGTGACCCGGTCATTCCTCTTTGCCAACTCTTCCCTGGAAAATGGCCTCTGTCTGAGCAGCGAGAGCCGGGTAAATCCCACTGTTTACTGATGGTGATTACATGATGTAGTGTGAGCAAAATACTTGATCTCAAAATGTCTTTGTCTCTTTCCACTATGCTCAGTGGGTCAGGATCTCCCTTACAGCACAACCGGCTTCCATCCGATTGTAAACCCGGGCATGCTTTGCCAGCGTGGAGCCATTTTTAGACGTACAGTGGAAACCCACGAAGGGAAAAGCATAGACAGCAACATAATAATGTATATTTTGCCTTCATTTCTCTAAAGTTAGACTCTCTAAAATGTTGTAAGCACATTCATTTTGTCCTAAACTGTCTATTCATCTAGATATTTTCAAAATAGTGATTCAGCCAGATCCATTGAAATCCATTTTTGGTACAGCAGGAACAACAACACAGGAACTAAACTCACGGAAACAGAATTTGTCACTATGCTAGCACAGAGACTGATTCTTCTCCATTGGAAGAACACTGAGCTGAGACCCACACATGTGGCTCCTCTCACAACTTTGATCAAACTTGGAAACCATTAATCGAGTACATGAGAGCTAAGCTTGAGACGCCTACCCTCCTCCATGTATGTCCAATATGAAGAAAGTCAGATTTTTTCTTTTTTTTTAAGTTGTCACAAAAAGTGCCCTCTTGGATGCCCCTATACACTGTAAACAAAAATGTAGATTGTCTTGAAGAAAATGTAGAAAATAAAAATTTTACGAGGAACAATCCATGACAGTAAAAGACTGTAAAATGTGCCATGAAGTATGACTTTTTTGTGTTTTCCTGTATACAGAAAAACACAGTTATATTTCAAAACCTTTATTTATAAATAATTTTCAGGGAATTTATACAGAATAAAGCACTATTTTATAGAGAGACTGTTCATTGTACAGTAAAACACTGTAATATTTAGTGGCATATTTTACGGTCTTTTACTGTCGTGGTCTGGCAGTTTTTCACCAAAAAATCTACAGACATTTTAAAGTATGGAATAAAACACCAACCTTATCCATAAAATCAACAGTACTGATATCCTTTTACCGTAATTTTTAAAAAGGTTATACCGTATTTTTTTAAAATTCTGGCAACAACAGCTGCCAGTTTTTTACCATAAATATAAGGGT
Organism: Argyrosomus regius; assembly: GCA_946959425.1. Taxonomy (NCBI): domain Eukaryota; kingdom Metazoa; phylum Chordata; class Actinopteri; family Sciaenidae; genus Argyrosomus; species Argyrosomus regius. The sequence goes on from OX336882.1 coordinate 30,303,178, forward strand.
TCCTTTTTTACAGTGTATGGTAGGTAGAACATAATAAAGTTCCCTCAACTGTGGCCAAATGTGCAAGAAGATAAATGGTGATAAAGTGCCTTGCATGCATGCTAGAAGATTAGTTGGCCTCTATGTGTCTCTAAATGATTAAACAGTTCATAGTTAACCAGGGTTTGGAACATCACAACTTTCTGTATGCTGGTGCCCTTTTCACTTTTTTGGCCCCTGCCCCTCAGACAGCCTGAGTCCGCCTCTGCTCGCATGGTCTCTTAGGCCCAAGCAGAACTAATCCACCCCATGAGCACAGCTGCAGGGAGGTTTTACTTCACGATATCTGAGGGATTTGTTACCACATTGTGAAAGGTAGTAGTGGTGTGCGGGTTTATTACCAAATCTGTATTAGCAAATACATACCATGACATATTTTCATAAGTCAGTGGGTTGAAAATAGCAGGGTCCACAGGAGAGCATCATCAAACAAAACCACAACAGTCCATGCCAATGCGATGATTACCGCAATGATGCAAGTGTAGCTGGAGTGCGTCAGTTGTTTCAGCAAAAACTCTCTAGTGACCTCGGAATTATGACTAATTATGTCCATCATGAGCAAAGTGTGACAGACAGTATGTACCAGCAACAAACCGCAAAACCTCAAAATATCAGACTTATCCAACACAGGAGTCTATGTTTGTCTTTGTTAAATGTTGCTCTCTTTCCTAGAAACTAAAAAATTAGATCTTATACAATAGTGAAGGTTTGTTTTTGTGCCAAACATTCACTACTGTATAAGATATAAAATGGTTTTATGTTTTCAAAATGTCACTGGCTCGCCTCACTGTCTCCTTCAAAGCCCTCAGAGAAACTACCGCGGTCATAAAACTCTGTTTGGTTTGTCCATTCTGGGTTATTGTAGAAAGGTATGTAGTTAAACAAAACACACTTATTCTTCTTTTCAGGTCATTATACACTAATGAAAACATAGTTTAATCTATTTCTGCCATATTGTGTAAATATAGCCACCTAAATCTGACATACTGGACCTTTAAACACAGATTTGTACTTGTCTTTTCTTTATATGCCACTAATTGCTTCCCAACCACTACATTTCACATGAAAATATTGTTCTTTTATGGCTTACCTACAAGTATTTCATAGCTTAAGTTACTTGTTACTTTGCAAATGAGTCCATTAATCAATTAGCTGACTGACAAAATGAAAAAAAAGAAAATGAATTCTATCATTATCACCATCAATCATCACTTTTAACTAATTTTTGTGGTTCCACCTTCACAAAAAAAAAATAATTTTAATCATTTTAATGTACTTTTTAAGAGTAATTATGAGTTTGTTGGTTGAACAAATCAAACAAACAGTGCACGCATCTCTTTGGCCTCTTGTGACGGCATTTCTCCCTATTTTTAGAGTCAACAAAACAAACAACCAGACAGGCGCAAAGGGTGTGGAATACTTCCACAACACTTGAGTGTGACTGAGTGTTTGGTGACAGCAAATACATCAACAATAATCAACATAACAGCAAAGTTGCAAAATGCTCGTACTAAACTACCCATTTTCCCTTATATCTTCACTTACGCAGCACGATATCTGCTCATAGCAACTAAAACATGGTTCATATTTGTTCTGGTTATTCAGAGCACTTGGTAAAGGTGAAGGAAAGATGTTGGACTTGGTTTAATATAAAAATAACTCAACTGTAACTTCAAGCATGAAACAACATGTTGACTGCATTAATATTTAACCAAAACAATAGAGCCTTTGTCGTCTAAATCTAACCACATGTGTGGAATGCAGGCTGCAAACCTCCGTCTCAGGTGTCTGACTATTTATAGTAATGGTTAAATTTGGTTCTTTGAGGGCGCTCTTAATAAATCTGCAGCAGCGACCAGGACGAGAGAGCTAATCCTCATTAACAGACGTAAACATCAACTACATCAGCAGAGTAATAATGAGCAGTGTCAGGTTGTGATGACCGAGCTGTACGCCTGAATGAGTATGATTGGTTGTTGCTATAGTCAGCTGGTAATCAAGTAGTAGTAGCAGCAGTGATGGATAACATGGCAACGCATGAATGGAGCAGCTGATGATGAAACACAAGTTAGACTTCAAGACCAAACCAGAGCTAAAAGGAGGGTGAGTGTTGCACTCAGATGCATCAGGTGGTCGGAAACACGACCCCTAATGAATGCTAATGTGGCTAAATGTTTGTTAACACACTACATCCTGCAACAAGTTTGTAAGCTGGTGCCAAGACGGTGGTTGCTTCTCCTTTATCTCACCAAAATCAGCTTTAAAGATAATGATATTAATCAGGAACCTATTTTAATTGGTAATACTAGAGAAAGTGAAGCAGCAGAAGAAGAACTTGTAGGGGTGCTTCCAAATTTGTGTTGATTATTTAACTGAAACATCACCTGGTTCACAGACAGCTAGTTAACCTGTCAACAGTTTAGTTGAGGGGGGCTAATGATACCTTAGACGCCTTCCTGGACACGGCCTCGTAAAATTTCAAGGTGCTTAAATTCTTCCTTGCTCAACCAAATGCTGCACAATACTGCCACTAGTGGTTGGAGGCTTCAGTGCAACAACAGTGATTGTAATTTATTATCAAATAAAATGCAGATTTTTAGAGTTTTATTCAAATACAAGCTGTAAAATACACAAAACTGTGCTACACAGTTGCATATAATTGAGAGATTCCCTATCTAATGCAGACAAGAGCTCAGGGCTCTGAGTGGCTTCACTGGTGTACATGCTTGGCGCTGAAGGCAGATCGGCAGAGTACAAAGCACCACAAAGCACAAAGCATCTAGTTCCCGGCCAACTTCCTGATCCCGCTTCACAGAATTGAAATCCACAAGAGGAAATAAAGTTTTATGAGCGTAAAGTGACACTTGGTTTGCAGAACAGGCACCGCATGTATGCACGTGTTGATAGCAGCAGTTCACCAGCTGTAGCTGTGGTCACCTACACATAGTCTGGATGTCACATCAAGGCTTCACAGTTTTTCAACCAAAACCTTGTTAAAATACTTAATATGTGTTAATATAACAACTTTGAGCTTGGTCATGAGAAACGTGATAATTTGATAGCATTGATTTAGGACAGTCATAATAAATTTTAAATAAAGGAATATAGTCACATATTCTACTGTTAAAAAGAGAGTTGCAAATCATGCTTTCTGTTAAGTCTATATTCATTTAGACTGCATATAGTATGTTAGAAAGAATTATTCCAGAAATATTTCTGGAAACAAAAAAAAAATGGCCAAAATAAAGTGAATCCAACCAAGTAAAAAAAAAAAAAAGAAACTCTGTTTTGATAGAATATTCTAAGTATATTTTTTATCAGTGTTTAATTCCCTGAAAATGAGAATCTTTGTGTTTTTGTTACCTCAGAATGAGCCCTTCATATCTACAGAGGAAGAGGCTCCTCTTACACAAAGTCCACAATGTCTTTTGCATTTTTCATAGCTTCATGGCCACTGTTGTCATGATTTAGTTCAAGAAGTGGACCCAAAAGCAGACATAAAGGTAAGCAAAAAGAGAACTTTACAGGGAAAACGCAAAAGAAAAAATGCAGCTGAAGAGTTTATGCAAAAAGAAATTCAAATTAACAATAAATAAAAGTTAAATCCAAAAAAACAGAAGCCCAAAGAGCTTAGAACAGGAACACCGGGAAAAGGACAGAGGTCAAACAATACAGGACTGGAAAACAAACACAGAACTGGAAAACAGATACACAACTGGTGACAGAATACAGATGACCTGACAAGTGACACAAAAGACTAAATACAGAAGCAAAGGCAAAATGACGAGAAACAAATGAAACTAATGAGGGTGGAAAGTAAAGACACTATAAGAGGGGAGAATTACAAAATAAAACAGAAAGCACTCTGCCATAAACCAAGGGGAGGGAGGGTGAGGTGATGGGTATTCAGGTGGTTGCAACCACACCACTAGATGCCACTAAATCGTGCACATTGGACCTTCAAGGGCTCCATTTAAAAACAGTGAACACACCCTTGTTGATGGGGTAGAGATTGTCACGTAAAGGCCTCATGTCCTGCCTACAGACTGGACTTTTCCCCCGCTGCTCTGCTGAGTCAACAAACAATACCACCTTCCCTCAGGTGGAGGTGTCTGCACACCGCCTGTAGGGGCTGCATCTCAGCCATCTCAGGTGGCCTGGAAACCCCCATCTGCCCCTGCAACACACACTGAAGGCAACAGTTTTATTTTTGGAGTGGTCACAGGCACTGCGGCTCGCTCCCTAAGGCTTCAGTTCACTTCAGGATGAGTCGGCCATGTGGCACCCTGAGCCGGGATTAACAAGCAGAGAGCAGTTTGTCCTAGCAGCCGCTCGCCGAAGGTAAATCAGGCAAACTCAGTGTCTGTTGATTGACAAGCTGGTGGTACTGCTGCGCGATCCTGACCCGTTGGCCAGGTGCTAACCTGCAGCGGGTGCATAGGATTTGATAGGTGCACGATCTGAAATCTTAAACGCATGATGCATATCGGACATTATATCTGTGAGAGGGAGCGCTTGCAGTACAGTGTTTACCATGTTTCTGCACACATTTTGTGCCATAGTAGATGTAAGCATGAGTCAGACATTAACAAAACCTGCACACCAGCACATTTATATTCTTCTCTTGGTCTTTTTATCCATTTTTAGCTGCAAATAAACAAACTATCTCTGCACCTACCTTCTTACACTAAACTGTTTTTTGCTTTGCAGCCTGTCACGCAAAACACTAGCAACACCTATATCTACTCCAGGTAAGTGTTGCACGGATTCCTAATGTAGCAAGATGATGATTAATGAAGAGCTCTCCCTCCATTTTGTTTAATTGTGCTCTGCAAAGCTAGATACATTGAGGTCATGTCACAGTTTTATCGCAAAGCTAATCTTATACTTTCCTCTTTTGAGCTGCACCAATGGAAACTTCCCAGATATCCAACCCCAGAGCCTTAAAAGGGGGACATCTCATGTGTCAGCTGGCCTTGTCACTGCAACTGCAGGAGTCACTTGGACAACAGGGATTTATGTTGAATATTTGCTCAAAACCAGCCGAGAATCCCAGTGTTTAAATTCAAAGTCACACAGGAGGTGTTTTGACTGCAGCTTTTATATTTTAAATGTTTAAAACAGAGATTGTCAAACTTGCAGAAAACATCCCAGAGGGTCTAATTATCCTGCTTCCCTCAGATCAAACTGGTGCTAACACGACAGTAATTAAAGGTTAAGATAATCATCGCTCCAAAAAGGCTAAGCCGCGCAGTCGTAACAACTTTTGGTCTCTCGTATTTGATTTCCAGCAGACTGAGGCTGTTTGTATGAGTGCAGGACGGCAGGCAGCAGGTGCTCGGTGTCAGGATGTTTGCTCTTATTTCTCTCAGTCTAAAATTAGACCGTGGACCTTTTCTAGTGTCACCCAAAGATACTCCAGTATTTAGACGGAAAGGGAACAATTCAGCTCATGTTGCCACCAAAGATAACCGAGTAAAAGTATATTATACAGTAAAGAAAAGCAACTATCATAAAACATTAGTCAAATTTGAATATTAATTATATTTGAGATGTTGTGTAAGCTTTTGTATAATATGTGGGTTGAAATTGAACCCCCTCTGCAGCTTCAGTTTCTCCCTTTGCCTTTTGAAAACATCTTTGCCTTCCAGAGGAATGTATGTCACATTTATTGACAGTTCATTACACTTCTGACCTTTGACCCTTCTTCATATTGTTTGCTTGTAATGTCAATGACCGAGGAATTATGACCCAATTCACTGATGCTCACGTTTTAAGTTTCTTCGGTTATGAACAGCTAAATGCTACTGCCCCCACCTCCCTGCACGGACCTGGTCACCCTCCTGTATATGTCAATCATCTTCCTTTGGGTTTACTTTTATTTCCTGCAGAGGTCGTTTTTAAATCTGACTGTCTCCTTGAGAGACTATTTTCAAAAGTAGTTTGTCATCATTTCAAAGTAGCCTCGCCATAAGCAACAGCTTTACATGCCTTTCTATTTCCATTAGTGACGTTTCTTGTAGCCATGCAGCATCTTCAGGACTCAATTAAGAGTTCTGAAACTTGCTAATGAGTCCGTTGTCATGAGCGCTCATAGTTTTCTAAAGCCAGCTGCGGACCTGTCTCAGAGCCATTAGCATGGGTTATATCTGCACAGCAGCTGAATAAACTATACTGGGAACACAGTATAAGACGATGAGCTCACCAGTGCAGTAAATGACAAAGTAAGCAAAGACAGTAACTTTTATTGAGCAAACAAACATCAGAAATCTGTTTAATTGACGTTATTTCATTGTATTAAAAGATTTACTACCATTGAAATATTTTGAGATTTCAGTATAAACAGAAAAAAAGACTCTTTGCTTCACTACCTTTTGGAAAATTAAACCAAAGTTTCACAGGAAATTTGTTATTACAACAGGATTTAAATACACTCCCAACCTAAAGCTTGAAATACAGATAATGTTGAAGCGATAGTGGCTATAATTTGTGCAGTATCAAAGATTTTTTTTTTTATGATCCAAAAGTCCAGCATATGTCTCACAAATCTTCATAGTACTGTCCAGCTGAAAAAGAAAAAAAACGTATTATTAGGATTTATATTTGTCATACAAACATACTTGATCTGAATCAGAATTAGAAATTAATAAAAAATCATTATTTAGCCAGCTGCTGAGATGTATTTTCTAGTCTGAAAGTTTTGGAACAAAATTCAACATTTCCACCTGATTAGTATCAAAACGTCATCCTGCCTAGACGTCTTAATAATCTAGTTCCTATTATCAACGTCTCGAGCCAGGCGATGTATCACGTCTTCATGAAATATTTCGTTGGATCTTGGCTGTGATTTTCGCTTTTCTGGGAAACTTTGACTACAAATAATGTTAGAAGCATTTGTAATGGTGTCAAGCAAATATGATGAAACCAACTGTTAGATGATTGTTGATGATGATGATGTTAGATGTAGATAATTTGCCTGTTTCATAATGTTTTGGCTAAAGATAGACTGATGTGTCTCATCTTTCTTGCAGGAGTCTGAAATGCTCATGGAAGTAGGCTACAGTAACGGGCTGGATCCTGACCTTTCCCAGCAGTATCCTCCACCCTTACTGCCAAAACCAGGAAAGGACAATGCAAGGCTTCAGAAACTCAAGAAGAAGCGAGCCAAGAAAAAAGGCAGCCTCTCTCAAACGCCTGTCCCATTTCGCTCCTGTTTGTCTCCTGTCAACGAAGCAAGCACAGACCTCGAGCACAGTGATCAATCCAGCCCACCAAAGACACCCGATTCAGCCTACATTGCAGACTCTTCAGTATCCAGTCTCCCCTTTGGCTCCCTCTATGATCACTCTACATCTGCATTCCCTCATCCGCGGAGCAGTCCCTACAACAAAACTGGCAGCTTCCCCACCCAGTCCTACATAGCTCAGACCACGACTTCTGAAGAGCAGGTGGCTCCACTGTACGAGTGCTCTTCTTTTTTATTCGATGACATGACTCCTTGCATGATGCCACCTTGCATGGCTTCGCCACCCAAATCATCACCTGAGCAGGTTCCAGTACAACCTCTTCCTTCTGCTTTCAATTTAAACACGACACCAAATTCCCATGGGTCAGTCACAACAGTCCCTCCAGTCGCTGTGTCGCAATCCAGCACTAAAATATCAACTCACAGCCTGACCCTATCCCCAGCTGCCCTCAACGGTGGCCCAGGCCCGGCACCTTCTCAAGTTGCAGACCTACCTCCTATTCCACTGCTGCTATCAGTTACAAACACTCAGACACAACCTTTTATTTCCAGCCAGAGGGAGACAAACACCAGTCCAAAGGGTAACCTTCAGAGCCAGGCATCGTCTTGGACTGCCAGACCTACCAGTAATGGCAACTTTGTTTCAAGTCAGATGTCACCAGAGATAACCGCCTCAAAGATATCACTTGTTGAAGCAGTGAAAGAGACAAGGCCTGATAATGCACAAACCAGGATTTACACATCAAAGGCAACATTTTATGAGATCTCTAAGCCTCCCTCCATCCAGGACCTCACAGTGATAAACCCAACCTACCAGGGAGCATTGGTATCTGCCGTGTACAGGGATAAAACAAGTGTGTCAGTGGTGAAAACTGATCAGAAACTGTCTGTGTCCAGATCCCAATGTGGCAGACCTAAGACTCCCTCTTGCACACCAGCTCGTGTATCGACACCCTTTTTCGAAATATCCAAACCTAACCCACTTTTATTTGCTGCAAGTTCTGCTTTAAGCTCCTCTCAAGATTTACAAACTCCTGCAATTCTCAACGAGGCTCCAAGACAAAAATCAATTGTTCAAACTAGTGGTATAGGTAGACCTCCAGCTGCCACAGAAGACTTGAAGGTGACTGATGTAAATCACATTTCATCAATCAAACAGACCTGCAATTACAAAGCGATAGATATTCAGAATACACAAAGGAGTACAATGAAAAGTGACCTGCGACCTGAGAATTTGGCATCAAGTATGACTGCACCTGACTCTGTTGTGATTAAACCAATACCAATAGACTCAGTTCAAAATACACAAAGGAGTACAATCAATAGTGACCTGCGACCTGAGAATTTGGCATCAAGTATGACTGCACCTGACTCTGCTGTGATTAAACCAACACCAGTAGTACCAGTTCAAAATACACAAAGGAGTACAATGAATAGTGACCTGCGACCTGAGAATTTGGCATCAAATATGACTACACCTGACTTTGCTGTGATTACACCAACACCAATCCAACCAGTTATCCCAAAACTACAAACAGAACACATCTCTGAAAGTGAAGCTTCAGCCCTACCAAAGGTCCCAACATTTTTCTCCACTGTACCAAAGACTTCAAATCTCAACCCTTCGGCAGTAATTTCCATGCAAGCACCACCAACTCCAACGCCCCAGTCATCCATTTATCATCCTCCTGTGGTCGAGGCTCGCAAGTCTTTAACATCACTATTGGAGACTCAAATGTCATTTGCAACCTCAAAGCCCAAATCACGGTCAATGTATTATGGGCTTACTCCAGCTGAGTATGTTGCCTACGGTGGGATTAGGACTATTGCATCAAATCAAAGCCCTGTACCCCCCAAGGTTCATGAAACCTCTTCAAACAAAACACAGTCAGATGTAGCTGTAGATGCATCACACGTCTCAAAGTCTGAAGCAACAAAACATCTCAATGGACACCAAGATCTTCCCTCTTCAGTGGAGGTTTCTGCTGCTCATATTTCACAACCTGTGTCAACTCCAAGGGATTCTGAAGAGATTGTCACATGTAGCAAAGATGTGTTTGAGGAAAGTCGGTCTGAAGCTCACAGTATTGGAATACAATCACTAAAAACTTCTAGCATGGACACAATAAAACCTGAGCTTCCCCTTGGCTTGGCACAGAAAACAATGCAACAATCCACAAGTGACGTATCCACAGCAAAAGCCTCGTACTCTGAGGCTCCAATACCAATGCCTAAAGCAGGTGAGGTACACACACAAAGTGCGGCACTATTTTCTATAGAGGCAGCACAAAATACGACTACATGCCTAACTGATAGCAGTGGTCTGTCAAGCTCTTCCCCACCTTTAGTAAAAGTAGATTCAAATGCAGAAACACAGCACAGCACAAAAGTTATAGGTATCATAAAGAAAGGTGGCAATCCTGAGAAAACACCTAAAAAAGGAAAAAACAAGGTCAAAAATGCAGAGTCAGGACAAATAGAAATAGTGCCAGTCCAGTCTGATGCAATCAGTCCACCAACAGCTAATGGTTTCAATGTCCAACCAACTGTCAGGCCTGTTAAAGACCTAGCTAACCATAAAAACTTGGCTGTTCAATCTCCTGCCATAGAGTTAGAGCCCAAATTGCCAGGGGGTCCCATCATAAATGGTGCATTCATATTAGGAAAACAACAAGCCACCAAACGGGTTTCAGAAACACCACTGCCCAGTAAAGTGATTACTAACGCTGTTTTACAAAAACAAAGGCAAGAGGTTAATCAGCATATCAAAGCGAACAGTGGGTTTACGCTACCCAATAAAACAAATATGGGGAACATTTTTCCTTCTCTGGCTGCTAATACAGAACATGTTCTTAACAAAACAAACACTGAGCCCCAGTTCTCAAATATATTCTCTAAAGAATCAATTATTGGTACCTCAGGATCCATTTTGCCACATGAGCCTGTCACAGCATCTGTATGTTCTGCACAGCATAGTATCTGCACAATATCTACAGCCATCCAAGGCACAAAAATCACCCAACAGCTCAGTGCAGAAATTTATAAAACGAGTAAACCAGTAGAATACAAGACCAATTTGCCTGGAGAAGGTCATTGTCTATCTTCTAAAGTACCAAATACACTTACGTTTAATACAAATTTGGCAAAACCTACCACAGAAACCAAACTACCTGACCTAGCTGTCACTGCAACCAAATCACCCAGCTATTCAGATATTAAAATTCCTTTAGCTATGACCTCCAGCGTGCCAACAAAAGAGTCCCCAAAGCCAACCAAAGCTAGTGAAAATGTAATGAAGACACAGCATAGCATAGGATCCAGTGGTCAAGTCGCTCAAGGAGCAAGTTTTTACACAAATTCAAGCAGAGCTACAGTAGAGACCACACAAGCAACTCAACCCAGTTTTAACATACCTGCAAAAGACACAGTACTGTCTAGCCAAGTTAATACAGATCCAAGACTCCCCACTTATAATACTGACAAAGCCAGCAACTCAACAGTAGACACTGTATTAAATCCACAACCCGCCAATGGAAGATTAGGTTTATTGACTGGTAAAACACCAACAGAGCATCCTCCGATTATATCTATTACAGCAGAAAACATTCAAACAAAATGTGTTTTTGAAACAAGACCAGCTTCTAATCCTGCAAAAGGAAACATGGTAATGAACACACCTAGCAGTGAAACCAAACTGTCCAACAATCTGTCTGCAGGATTGCTAACTGCAAGCAAGTCCTTGACAGATGTGGTCTCACCTGGACAACCTGGAGGTGTAGTAGCTATTCAACATGGTTTTGAAACTGCTCAATCAAACAAATTCAATTTGGGCAACAATATTCAAGGTATTCCTGTTGCTGACACCAAGATACCAGAAGCTATTTTGCCTATGATGGCAGACCCAACATTTAGCATTAAACCATCATTTAATACTGTGCAGGTTAATAAAAGCACTATGCCATCAAGCCCTCATGAGACCATCATGAGGCATGTCCCACCAAAAAGCCCTCAGCTGAGATCAGACAGACCTGAGAGTCAGTCTGCAATGCAGCCATCCACCGATGCAAAAACTGCTTCTAGTTCTGTTGCTCAAACAAGAATCTACACAAACTCAAAACCACCAATTGCCAACATTCTTGCTGAGCCCAGATCATCCACACCACAAATTACTGATAAAACGACTGCGATAAAAGAGCAATCCCCTTTCATTCAGCCAATTATAGTCAATAAATCTTCACCAAGTCCTCCTATGAGAACTAAAAATTCTGTAACATCTAAGACTGGCACAACAACTTCCTCCTCTTCTGGTTATGCCATGGCTAACGTATCTAGTATGAGTGTAGAACACCAAGCCATTGCAAGTCAATTCATGTCTGGAGATAATGCTCAAACCTCTATGAGCTCTCAAACTGGAGTGAAACAGTTTAGGCAATCTGTCACCGAAACAAAGACATCTATAGGAACTAGCATTAACACTGTAAATACTCAAACTGTCTCACACACTCAAATAAATAATCACACTGCTACAAATATTTACCCTCTTGCTGAAGCCACCAGAGACGCTAAAGCCTCACTTAGCCCTCCTATAGTAAGAGCCTCCCCTGTACCAGAGCCAAGAGTACGTGATGCACCAATTCGAACCTATACTCCAACCCTGCCCCAGTCCTCTCAAACTCCCTTGTCTTTGAACCATACAACAGAAACGAAACCCTCGCCAGTCATTATGAAAGAGCAGATGAAACCTCCCATTGTTCCTATTCGAAATAAAACTCCTACTAGCACAATTCAACCCTCTGTTAAGCCAATCAAAGAGAATATCGCAAAACCAGATATTAAACCAGTCACAGGTAAGGACACTCCAGTCCTGACAAACAGTTCTGAGGAAAAATTACATTCCCAAACTCACAAGATAAAAACAAATGTAGTAACAAATTCTAGTAAGGAGGGAATACTCTCCCCACTGAACACTGAAAGTAGCCCTCCCATTATTTCCCCTGAACCTGTTTTACCCAGTAATCTTACTCTAAAAGCACAACCTCCCACTAAGCAGGTAGACCCAAGACCTTCCTCTGTCAGTGTAGAAACAAAACCCTCAGTTGTAAAAGATGATTTGTCTCCTCCCGATCCGGTCCAGATTAGCTCACACACCAGTAATGTTCAGCCTTCGACAGAGCTGCCACTAGAGAACATTTCCCCTGCAAAGCCAACAACAGATACAGTCATGAAACCATCCATAGTTAAAGCCGCTGTGATTGACTCTGCCACTCCTGCCTCTTTGCCTCAGGCCTCAGTCTCAGTCAAAGCTCCATCCCCAAACAGAGGAACATCACCGCCATCTCAGCAAAAAACTGGACTCAAAGACAAGGACGTTCTGAGGACCAAAGCTACAGCAGCACCGAAGGAAGCCCTGGCTGTCGAACCCTCCACGAAGTCAGCGACATCAACTGCATCTTCAACTGACAAGAAAGCAGCTAAAACAGAGGCATCCCCTTCATCTGCTGAGCCCAAAGCAGCCCAGAAGCCCAAAGGCCTCAAGGGTAAGCTCAGTGGATGGACACGGCTCAAGAAACACATGGTTGTTGAGCCAGAGGAACCTGAGTTTCCACAGCTGGAATCCAAATCTCAGGTCAATTCCAGTGGCAGCGAAACAGATCAAGGTGGTGGTGATAAATTGTCAGCAGACCAATGTGCCGATCAGGAAGTGGTTATGAACAAAGAAGGTCCCAAGGCATTGAAGATGTGGGATGCCCTACTCTTCCAGATGTTCTCTACCAAAGACCGAATCATACAACAGATCAACGCCAACAAGAAAGATTCAGACGACAAAAAGGCATCTAAAGACAATCAAGCAGAGGTTCCTTCTTTTGTTAATCGCTTGCCAATTTTGTTGTACAGTCCCCGTTTTGATGCCAGGAAGCTTAAAGAGGCAGCAGAGAAGCCACTTACAAAAATTGCAGCCGTGTTCGAAAGGGGACTGATAAAACGCAAATGTCAGAAGGAGGAACAAAAGGACTTCAACACAAAAGCCAGAGGATTTGGTTCGACAAAAAACACAGATATGTGATTTGGACTGATGCAAAAGTATGTTTGAGTTTGATAAGTGATGTGTGCTGTTTCTCTGTTGTGTAATTCATCACAAAATAGAAAGATGCAGTGATCTCAGGTAGATGAGGGAGCCTTAGAAAAAAAGGAATCATACAATCAGAATTTCTAGAAAATAGCTGAAGGTCACAAATCAGGGCTGCAGTGAGGAGGTACATTATTTTTGAGGTGTCATTGATTACTCCTTAATAACTACCTGAGTCATTATTGGAATTAGAACCTTGCCAAAAAATTTAAGTTTAGAAAGCAAAAAATAGAAAAAGAAGAAACTTCAAACTTTTTTTTCATTTGATGATGGCCTAGATGTAGTGTTGAATGCATGTACTGTAGATACTTTGATAGATAAAAGATTGTTTCATTTATCATGCTCTATTTTTTTCTATTTTTTTAATTAAAGGCTTTTAGTGTACACCGCTGGTAGGCAGTTTTTAATCTCTGTGATAAATAGGGCTTTTACATTCCTGGAATAACAGGGCAGATGGATTTTGAAAGAAGGAAAACATAGTGAGTTATTGAAGGGGAAAAGGTCCAGTCGGAACTGATCTAGGTTTCTGCAAGTCGGGTATGGATGGAAATGAAGAGGCGGATGTCCGAGCTTTTAATCAGGGCAGGAAATTACAACCACACAGGCGGGTACATCTTGGGGCTGAACAATGTGGACAAAAAATATCCTAAAACTTAACTTCTGATGCCAATAAATGATTGTTTAGTATCTGGTTAGGCTTAGAGGTAATGTCTCTCAGTTTCGAGTGATTCTTGGGATGGCAATGTTAGGTCATTTGGGCCACTACTTTGCTCTTGATAGAAATATCACACTAACTATTGGATAGATTGCCAATACATTTTGTACAAACATTCATAGTCCCCAGAGGACGAAACTTGCTGACTTTGGTGATCCCCTGACTTTTCATCTAGCGCCATCAACAGGTCAAAGTTTCAGTTTGTGTTTGGTGCTATCAAATGTTAGTATGCTAACACAGGAGACTACAATGGTGAACGTGGTCAACTTTATACCTCAGACTGTATTCTTAAATAGAGGGGAAACTGGCATTATAACTGCATTTTGCTGTGATTTAAGACCATAATATCTTGCATTGCTCAGCCCCAACACATCATATTTAAATCGCCAAATCGCCAGTGTTCACTGTTCACAAACTGTTCACTTTTCATCTAACATCAGTGATATAATCAAAATATTTCCAGGTAGTTGAACAAACTTTGTGACTGTGCTGGTGGGTAATAATTTTCTGCCTTGTGGTGGATCGTCCAGGACTGATGTCTGATTTGAGATTGTAACTAGGACGTAGTAGAAGTGAGTACCAATAAGTGATGATGATGATGATGATGATGATGATGATGAGGCCTGCTGTAGAAAGACAGACTAAAGGTAGCTTGATAGCTGGAGAAAGAGGACAGATAGATGAGTGTGATGTTTCACAGCTTTGGAGGATTCTGCTGCTGCAGTAGCAGATGTTAGCATGTTGTTGTTTTGTCCCTATATTGGATTATTTGGTTTTTCTCCATCATGATGTGGATTTTTTTTTAAGTAAGGAGGGCTTTTCCCGTGTAAGCTAACCACAGTCCCATTTAGTAAACTGGTGCTTGAACTATAACATGTTTTTGTTTACTGTGTGATTCTCAATAATGCATAAAGTTGGATGTGAAACTTGTGTCTTGCATTTCTCTCTTTTTTTTATCATTCTTCGGTTAGTATTAGTAAAGGCGAAACATAAGAGCTGAGAAGTCGTTGTTAAAGGAAAAGGCTGGTGTTATTCTTTGTTTTTATTATTGTCAACAAATCCCATGAAAAGACCAGCCTGGTGCACTCATTCACATTAGTTCCTACTGAAGATATAAATCTTTAAAATATATACTTTCACTTGAAATAATTGCTAAATAATGTCCTTAAAAAGTGACATCAGTGACATAAAGTATGAAGATCAGGCACATTTATTTACTGATAAAACTGAAGTGATTTAGTCAATAATTAATAAAATAATAATGATGATAATGATAATAATAAATGTGTAAACATTTGACTATTTCTAAGATTATCACAGCCCAGAAACATTCTTCCATGTTTGCTTGTTTTCCTGCAGAGTGAATGATGGTTTATGGTTTTACCTGACTGGCAGTTTGCATCTTCACTGCAGTCGTCATCAGCAGAAACCTTCTCATATTTGCCGTGACCAGTCACCACAAACTTATATCTTTTACCGCTGGAGCTCTCCTGAAATTCAGTCGAGAAAACAGTGTTTATCAGACACATGCACTCCAACTTCAGCATGTTATTCTGAAAATGTCACTTTTAACATTCACTTTTATTGCAGATTTGGCTGATCTCCTCTAAAATATGTCTGTCTATGTCACAATATTTTCCACATTATGTTATCAGGATGTTCATTTCTTTAGGAACATTCTGCAGACTGAAAACGTGGTGAAGGAAAACTATTTAGTTGACCTGATCATAATTTTAATCCACGCTAAGGTCCTAACCGCTCACACCGGTGTTACAAATAGACATTGCCTCATTGAAAATGGTCACAAGCCAAAACAGTTGGGAAATACTGCCCAGCATCAATCAACAAATGTTGGTATGTGAATTTATACCTTCCCTTTCCTTCCAGGAGATAGAGTGTCACAGTGTCACGGTGTCTCCTAAATTTTCTTGTTCAAAACACCACCAGTTTGCAAATATAGCAACATACAGTGTCTGTGCATGTATGACCTCCATGTGTATATGAGTGCTGCTGCTGCTGCTGCTGCTGCAGCCACAAGGGGGCAGGCTTTCACTGACTGCTCAGTTAAACTGAGTTGAGCTGATTTAGACCAGATGAAAAGAGGACCGGGGTGTGGTTGCATGAAACAAAGAGCAATGGCGTTAAAAAGAGTCATGGCACTAAGTTAGGATCATTAGAGATAAGGACATTATTAGACGAGTAGAGAGGTGAAGACAGAAGACATACAAGTTGTTGTAAATCTCGAGTTAGAGCAAGAGTAAGACAGTGAAGTAAAGAGATAAGCTTCCTTCAATCCTTGACATTGAGGGGAAAATCTGGACTTACTGCTGGTTTGCAGGGCGAGCTGCACCTGCTCCCATCTTCACTTCCTCTCACCCACTGATTGATGAGATCAGCCACACCGACTTTTAAAGCATCTGCATCCTGAGACAGGAAAGAAGAAATGTTCATCACCACGGCAACAAACAAATTCCTGGATTTATGCGCCTCAGCAAAGAACACTGACTTCTACTTCATGTTCCCTAAATATTTGTTTTATTTCTATAGATACACTTCAGAGAATGCAAATCTTGAATTGAAACTAATTAAAACTAGAAGTTATTTAACGCCTTTGCCTCTTTATTTCACTAGGTTTGGTCAAGTGTGCATTTGTAATAGTACCACTGGTAGAACTGGTGTCATAGACGATGGACATTTCAACCATTTATTCTGTGCTTTTGTGCTTTCACCTTTAACTTCTCTGGTCAAATAGTAATTAGTTTTAACAAATTCCCCTCACTCCCCTTTTTCCATGTATCCCCCTGCAGAGGTACCCCGGTTACAAGTACGCCTGGTTGGGAATCACTGGGTTAAGGAACATTATGGAAGTCGCTGTTCAAGAGCTGCTGAGGTCTCTCACAGATGCTGCTTAGTTTAACACAACACTGTTCTGCAAAGGTTCTATGCTTGTTCTCTATTAAAATAATGAACACTTCACCTGGAAATGTTTCTTCCAGTGGACATTCACAATTAAACAACAGCAAAATTAAACTTCCTGAACACTTCCTGCACTTCAGTCGTGCTGTAAAAAGTTTATATAACTGTTTATCGTTAACCTTAGATGGTGTCATTGAGACGATGTTTTGGTTCCAGGCTTCTCCGGCCTCAAACAGGTTCTTCTTGGAGGAGACGGGTTCAGTGGGATTCATCAGGTCCGTCAGCACCTGGTTACCTGATCTGCCTTCCTTTGAGGAGACCTGTGCAAAATACAGTGAGATTCAGAAGTGTGTGTGGCAGGAATAAGAACACTAGTCTATTTGCCAGTATTATCCCCCCTTAAGTCAATGAAAGGAAACAACCCATTGAAAAAAAGAAGGTGACTTTTACCTCCAGAGCATGAGTGTACTGCTCCAGTTTCTTGTCAATCTTGGAAACAGCGATCGGTGGCAGCGTCTTCTTTATGCTGTTGGTACTGTAGAGGAATGGATAAATGTTCAGTTTAGTCACAGCCAAAGTATATTTCTGTTATAAATCAAACTACAGATGCAGCTGTTGTTACAAGCAACATATGTTTGCTGCCCATGAACTAAACACACCAGAGAGGAAACTTTGGAAAGAGTGAGTTATGTTGTATTTAAGCTGTGTGTCTGTTCAACTCTATTGCACAACTAAATTTGATTTTTATTCCTAGGAGTGTTTCCAAGAGGTGGAGCAGCAGACAGAATCTGAACATTTGAGTCAAACCCATAGGAGAATAGCAGTTTTCTGCAGTTCTGATTTAACACAGTGGTCAGTCAAACCAACCGTTAAATAAACTTTTAAATCTGTAATGACACACAGACAAAGACTCACCTTTTCTTCAGAGACTCAGTTCTTTCTATGATCTGAGAAAAGAATTCAGAGAATCGACGGTTATCACTCCTTCCTGGGAAATGACCTCCCGTAACACAGTCTTTATTATCATGGCATGAAACGTTCCATGAAATGTTCCTTTAACTGGATGGAAGGGTAGAAGTTTGAGAGAAGCCCTTAAATCTGGAACATGGACTTAATTAAAATGAGCTGTGCAAAGTCTTACTTCATCCAGCATTTTAATTAGCAGACATTTGCTATATTTGTCCAAAGATTGATGGAGGACACTGTGTTTGAAAATGCTTTAAATGGTTGAAACTTTTCAGGACTGCAATGAGGCAAATAAAATCATCTAATTAAATTAATACAGAACAAGAATATCAGATAAAAACAACAAAAACAATCAAATAGATCAGAAATAAAGAAATAAAACAGTGTTAAAGGTCCAGTGTTTAGGATTTGGTAGAATCAGTGTTTAGAACCAGTGTTTAGTTTGTCTGTTCTGGGCTACTGTAGAAACATGGTGATTCAACATGGTGGACTAATGGGTGGACACCCATGGTGTCAGTAGAGAGATCATCTGAGGTCACAAAAACATATTGTTATATCCATTATATTTAATTTCTGCCATATTCTGGAAACATAGCCCCCTAAATCTGCCAACACTGGACCTTTAACATTAATAAAAATCTTTTCTTTTTTTTTGTCATTGATAGTTCAAGTCCCACAAAAAGACAACAGCAGAAGCAGAGAGTCGTTGAATTGACCTGTTACATCTCTAATCTTATGGCAGCTGCTGACTTTGACCTCGACACTTGCCTACAGCGGCACTTACCGTGCATTTACCGTCTGTGGAGACTCTGCTGTTCACTTCATCCTGTAAAGAGACGCAGTTTGTTGAGATGCTGCAGACTCCAGTGGTAAAATGACCGTGATTTACAACTCTGACATGCACAACATTTTCAGTCTTGTTTCAAAGATAACAGGTGAAATCAGCACCTCAGCGGACACATGCACAGTGACTTACTGGGTAAAACTGAATGAGCAGTTTCTGGTGGAACAGAAGGAAGCATGAAAGAGAAAAAAAAACATGGTTAATGTGACAAAGCAATAAATCATTGATTCATCATATGAATTTAGAGACATTATTGACACCAACAATTTGATGACTGGCAGCTTCTGAAGATGATCTTCATGCAACACATTGGCTAAAATCTAAAAAAAAAGGTGCTTTTCTTCCAGAACAAAGTGACAACATCCTCATGGCAACTGGAAACAATCAGGTTTATAGGAAATGCCTGTCGATGAGAATCCTGTAAACTGCTGAAAACCATTGCATCTCTCTCTCCCGAGTTTCTGCCTCTTCTCTGCTTTCACTCAAGCTTCTCTGTGCTGCACCATCACCCTTCCTGGGACCTCTTTCTCTTCTGGTTTTTACCGCCTCAATCCAGATGTTTGGATCTGGATCTTTAGAAGATTCAGCCTCTCCTTTTCTCTCCCTTTTGGGTGTATGGCACTCAATGCAAACATTGGGTTTTTGTCATGGAGGAGGTAGTCCAGCTCAGGTCTGTTTAATGACACCTGAAGTTCCTCGACGTCCTTCCAGATCCATGTTCTTGAGATACGTTCACAATATGTAGAATTGTGTCATCCTGATTGTCCATAATGTAGTTTCAGGAAGATCCCACATCTGTGGCTCTTCCTGAAGTTTTTGGGGAGTTTTTCCTTGTCTGCATTGAGTCTAAGGTGTTGTACTGTATGCTGTTCTTCTGAGGCAAATTTATGATTCGCGATATTAACTGTATAAATAAAATTAACTGGACTTTACTTGAACTTTTAGAGGACAACTTTACTGAGATACAAGTGCACACTGTGCAGCTGTTTTATCAAGGAAAATACAGTGTTGAGTTCAGATCTTTTGTTCTCAGGACTTCATCTTCATCTGTAACCACGTCAGTCATCTAGAAATATACTACTGGATTATCTGCATTAGTAATGTGGATATTAATTGAGAAAAGCTGGTCTTTAACTCAGTCAGTCATCTTCACTTTCACCTTTGGTTACCAAACTTACTGATGCTGGTGTCCAAAGATGAAACATATAGCCCATTACAATGCTATTTGAGTCTGGAAACTTTGATCATACGGCCCACTTCTGCTTTGATGAGATACCTTGAAAGTCGGGCTCATGGGGCCGTAGCAGTGTAACGACTCGTCGCCTTCGCTGCTGCTGCAACGAGAGGTTGCAGATCTCCTGTTCACCTCCTCACTCCTCTGGCCTTCTGTTGACCTCTAGGACAACACCAACATACAAATTGTATCAGTTTACAAGCAGTTGTCTGACATTTTTCCTTGATATCTGTTCAATCTCCTTCAACTCTTTCTAAAATAATGGAAAAACTTGTTCACGCTGTTCACCCATACTGTGTTATTTGGTGACAAAAGACTAATGAAACACTGGCAAAACCACTGGTGGTAAACGCAGGAATTTGTTACAACATCTTACATCATCGCTGCTTTCGTCAGACTGCATGCCTCATTTCTGCACCCTGCGAGCCAAAGCAGCATTCTTTCGCTTTATTAGTTTCAGATTTGAAGCCAAATTCTATGAACTGTGAGTTCTAATAAGCGTGCATGTGTTTGATGAAATGCTTTATGAAACACTTGGAGAAACAAGACATGTTTGGTGTTGTCAGCACACTACTGCTTGGTAGTAGATGTATTGCATGAATAAATAAGTGTAAAAGTCAGAGCACCCAACAATGTTTAAGAGTTGAACAAAACACGTTTTAGAGATCTGTTCATTAAGTTTGCCCTGATGGTGGCACCTGGGTGATGACATGACACGATGACATTAAAGGTACCCTGTGGAGTTTTTGACCACTAATACTGCTATGGAGCAATTTTGCACACATGCATGTGTGCGATGGTGATGCGATACAAATTCCTGCTGATGGTTTCAGACTATTCTTTTGATCTACAGTTGGTGGTAAAGTGCCAGGAAACACAGAAATGTGCCAACAAAGGTAGGGAAAGACTGCACGCTAGTAAACATGGATTATAAAACCAAGCTGGTTTCAAACTTCAAAAAGAAAAATCGCAATTTGCCAATGAGGAAGAAAATCGATGCGCTTCGATGAGTAACACTGAGCGTAAACAGAAGATTTTACAAGAAAACTCCACAAGGAACCAAAGGAACAAGTTTATATGCTTGGGAGTCTGAATGTGCTCAACAAATATCAAGTCAATCCACTTGATAGATTATGAGACATCTTCTGAGAAGAACTGACAGTTTCGCCTGAGGATAACACTAAAGCTTTGCTCATGGAGTGTACAAAGAGGAAAGGGTTTCTCCTCTGAGGGACATGAATGTGCATAATACATTTTATGGAGATTTCACTATTAGATTTTGTTAAGTCCAGTGCATAAATACAAATCATGGTTTAATTGTGGTGCTAGAGGAAAGGTCATCAGGACAACAAAATCTTTAGGATTCATCCTCTGGGGACCATGAATGTCCACAGAACACTCCATGGGAATCAGGCCATTAGTTTTAAAGATATCTTGCCATGGACTAAGTTGGTCATTGAGAAATTCTGAATGTCCACAGCAGGTTTCATGACTGGATGGTAGTTTCCAACATACTTAGGTGTCGACTAAGATGATGGACGATGGAAAGAACAACTCACAAATGTCATTTTTAGATCTCCTCACTACTGGAGCAAGACAATACTGACACTCTTGACAGCAGCAGTAGGTAGTAAGAAAACCAACCTTGTCTGTCATCTTGTATTCTTCCTCTTCTTCCTTCTCCTCCCTGTGTCTCTCCTCCCTACTGAGGTGGACGTCTTCCTTCTCTTCATGTGTGAACCTCAGTTCTTCTTCCTCCTGATCATCTTCATCTGTGGGGCTCTGTTCGATTTCTGCTGACCTCCACTCTGTCTGCAGAGCAGCCTGCACCTCCTCCTCTTCCTTCTGCTCCTTCTGCTGAACTTCCCCATCCACCCTGCAGGCCCCTCCACTGTGAAGGAGATGATTTTTAAGTGGTTAATAGCGTGAAAGTTCTTGACAGTTATGTCACATGACAGATGGAGAACACACCGTGGCTTCATCGTCCCAGCAACCAGGTAGGACGTTCTGTCTGCTGGTTGACCCGTGGCGTGGTGCAGCCTGGTATCCTGTGGAAGGAAGACCGTTGAGCTGTAGGACGTCCTGACTTCCTTTCTGTTGTTGGACATCTAAAATGAACCCAAAGCAAAGTGGGTAAAATGTTAATCGACAGTGATGATATGCAGCAAGTATTCACATCCTTTACTTAAGTAAAAGTACTATAAAGTCACAAGTAAAAGTTCTACCTTGAAAATGTTACTTAAGCATGTAAATATAATCAGGAAAATGTAAGAATACACAGTGTAGTAAAATGTCCCCTGTGACTGTTATACTATTATATATGATATCATGTCGGCACAGTGACAAGAAGTGACACCTTCACAATGTTTTTGTCCAACCAACAGTCCAAACCTCAACATCTCAACAGCATCTTAATGTAGCATGTTAGCATGCTAATATTAACTAATAACAATATTGGACGAATTGAAATTTTGACCTGATGGTGGTGCCAGATGGACATTTAAGAGATCATTAAAGTTATTACAACTCATCTTGAGGGGACGTGAATATCTGAGCCAAATTTCATGGTAATCCATCCAAAAGTTGGCAAGACATTTCTCTAAATGTGGACCTTATGGTGGAAGAGGAAAGGGAACAATGAATGTCTGTGCAAAATCATCAAATAGTTAGAAATTGCCAATCTAGCTTCAATCTAACTGGTGTACGAGCAGACCAACACTGCCATCCCTGAAGTCATGTCGCTAGTGTGGTTAAAAATGTATAAATAACCAACTGAGAGAGTCATAGACTGGTGGTTCAGTCCAGTAAATCTGCAAAGAAAAGAGGCATTCAAACAATTTTCAAACAACACATTTCAGCACGCCAGAAAAAGGGTTCACTGGATTGCTTTGTAATATCATCTGAAAACCAACTGGGAAAAAATTAAAGTGCTTATATAAAATTGAAGTACACACCCAGAACAATACAAACCCATCTGTAATTTTGCCAAACAACAAGCTCCAGCACTGACAGTATTGATCTGTTAGGCGGTGTACCTTCTCTGGAGGTCTTGTTGAAACTCTCTGGGACCGGCCACTTTGTTCTGTTTCACACGCCTCCTCCACCACCTCCTCCTCATCATCGTTCTTCTGCTGTTTCTCCTCTTTGGGCTCTGGTTTCCACTGTGCTGTTGAAGGTCTCTGCACCCTGGCCCTGCAGTCATCCGGCACCTCCTGATCATTACGATTCTCCAACCTGTTACTCCAGTCGCTGAAGCCCTCGTCCTCCTCCAGAACCAAGCAGCAGGTGGGCTTCAGTTCCTCGTCCAACCTGAGGATTGGAATCGACGTTATTAGTTGGAAGTTTTATTCTGAAGAAATGCAGATGTGATCGATTGTTTTGACGATTGATTGAATGCACTTTGTAGGACCAAAGCTCTACTTCAACCCTTCAGTTGCATTCAAGCTGCTTCATGACACAGATGGGAGGAAATGGAGGCCATATGTAGAGTATGTGTATGCAAAATTGGATGTACTCTATGTTCCACATATATTCTTCTCAAAATTGATACAACACCTGTATGATAAATACAGATATTCCATGTTTCCTACATTCTTTCCCACAATTTCACAATGTTCTCCTTTTGTTAAGTGTCATAAAACCATGCATTTAGCTTGTGGTGACTGACTCACACTCCCTGAGATCCATTTAAGGTGATTGAGACAACAGTCGGCTGTATCAACGCGTAGTTTTTGAGGCATGTCTGCTTTATTGGTGTCCCAGTCTATCACACGCTGTTGCCAGTGTTTGCTTGTCTTGGCTTACATGTTGTCTGAAGGCTTGTATTTCACAGAGCACAGAGGTACACACTAATGACCAGAGGAAACCATTTGGCTGTGCATTTAGTAATCCATCTACACTGAGGTACATTAGGATTGTACAGGCGGAAACTTCCAGAAACAGACGAGACATTAACAACGTCCTTCTGAAAATAGATCTTAAATGTCGATACCTTTAACAGTGTATCACTTGGATGTCTCCAAGTTTCAATTATCTCTTCAAGGAGTTACTACTGTAGCTGTTCATGTATCTAAGGGATACTCTTTCTTTTGTCTGTGTTCGATCGAGACAAATTCTGTCCCAGCGCTATGTTTGTGCTTGCTTTTGTTGTTTGGACCCTTTATGTCTTTCCTCTGGATGTGATTTATGATTTTTTTTGTATAATATTTATACATATTTATATTTATTTGTATATCAGAGACTGTTTGGTTCAGTCTGAGAGCAGATGGACTCTCAACCGCCAGAGTGATGGATGTGTCGCTTGTTCTGCTTTGTGATGGTTATTCGGACGAAGACTCCGTTAGATCGAAACATTGCTCTGCTATAAGTTTTGTCTGACTTGTGCTGCCATAGCTTGCCCATCTCCTCCATCTTCTTTGCCTACATTTGCTGCATGTTTAATAAGCTACATCTGGTTCTGAATGATGACAGATGTTCTTTTGTCTGCTTGAAAAGGTTTAAAACAGCAGAATCTAAATATGGTGCTGCCGGTTGTGGGAGTTTGCCTCCTGCTGCTGCTGCTGCTGCTGGTTTTTATTTTACCCAGGTAACCAGGTGTCTCTGATGTCATCCAAAGGTTTCTAACAGGGCAAAGTGTTGAACCAGGCGACAGGTGGCAGACAGGACCTGTAGCTTCAGGTTCATTTGAAACAGACGGTGCCCATGGAAACAATAAACAGAGAAGCACTGTTGCTCTGTGTGCCAAATCAGCTCACATCAGCAGACTGGACCTCGTAGCATGATACATACTGATACCCTGAGTTCAGTCTCTGCAGTCTGCTTTCTGTTAGTTAGCAGTGTGTCACTATTCAACACATTTCAGTGGAATCTGGTGTGATATAAGGCCATCAGCTCATGGATAGCACCACCAGGTGGACATTTATGAATAATATGTTTTGACAAATACCTACTGAAACATGAGGCAGAAGCAAAAAAATTACTGATTCATGTGAATCTTTAAATATCTAGAAATATGTCTAATAAAATTACGGTAATTTTCTGTTAAAATTGGATACAACACAACACATTATTTGTAAATTAACAACTAAAATGTTAGTGTTAGATTTTTAATTTTAAATTACAGACAAATGTACAAATGACAATGATTATCTGTAATTAAATATGTGGCTCATACTATAATTTTGAGGTAACTTTTTTAGCAAACATGTTTTTATTACATCAGACATAATGCATAGTCTTTTTTAAGAAAGAGAACAAAGCTGCACTGCTCTTGAAGTTGAACATTTCTGGTATGTTGCACCTTGGGTTACACCCAGTGAGTAAAAGCACGTACATGCCAATGAATCGGCCAAAAGTAAAATGAGTCGAGGGCAAAGTGAGGAAAATAATGCACTGCATCGTAGGCCAGCTTCCCCCAATCCACTTAAAATGTCCTTGAGCAAGACGTTAAACCCTGATGGTTGTGATGTTAGTGTGTGAATGTGTGTCTCAGGCAGAAGTGACATGAAGACAGCCAGGCTGTCTTGTCTATTGTGTGCACCAACTAATAGTCTGTGGTAACCAAACTTAACTGCACGCTTCAGAGCTTCAGCGTCAACCTGTTGTTGAGACCAGCTGTAGATTAATATCATGCAAATCTCCAGGCATGAATCATGAAGCTAATGACTGAAGGGCTGTAAATGAGTCCGCTCAGCAGCTGACAGTCTCAGGTGATGAGGATATTTCCCCTTCGTCACATCTCTGAGCGAACAGAGACTGATGCTGCAGCAGCTTTCTCAGCTCTTTCACCTGCAGCATCACTGGACTGAACCTATTCATTAGACACACACTCACATCTTTTCCCCTGTAATCAGCACTGCAGGTAATAAAGTCTCAGCTGTAAACATGAAGACAATTTAACATCTATAATCTATGGTCCATCATACCTCCAAAATTCAAAACACAGGACTCAGATTTATCAGTCCCAAACAGAAGAGGTACAAGCCAAAGGAATTTTTCACAAATTGGCAACCTGAATCTTGTTCTGTCAAAAGGCTTATGACTAATCTTCAAACCAGTAGTTCGACTCTCATATCCATATTGGAAATATGAGCCAGCAGCAGTTTAGCTAAGCTTAGCTTAGCATAAACACTGGAACTAGGGGGAAACTTCTAATTTGCTAATTAGCATGTTGTTTCTTGTTTATTTCATCTGCAAAAAATAAAGAAATAGTGTAAAAGCAACATGTTGTGAGGTAGACCATGTACAGTGCTACATTAGGTTGGAAGGTGCTATTGCCACATCACAAATCTGGCTAGCTCCAGTTAAACCCCCTCAAGCATTTTAGTTGTTTTTTTTTTAAAGTTAACGACCAGCCATTCTGTTCCCAATAATATCCCTGGCTGCATGCTCGCGATGGGCGTGTTTCCTATGATGTGTGTTTGAAAATGAAAATCCAGACACAGACCTTGCCTCCAAGAGGGTCGGTGAAGAAGGGGGGGGGGGGCTAAGAAAGATGAGTTAGAGAGGGAAACTTGTGAGTCATAACCAAGTGGCAACCACCGTTGCTGTGAAACGAAGCCAGCGTGAAAGTGCCAAGAACTGCAGCTCCTGAAACGGCCAGTTGAAGCTGGCTATCTCCTTAAGCCCCCGTATTAAAATGCCCAACTTCACAGCAGAAATAAACATGTTTACAGCCTGGTACAAAAAACAGTTTTGGTCTCTATAGCTAGGTAGGTAGGTAGGTAGGTAGGTAGGTATTTACAGTTACTGTCATACTCACTCTGTATCATGTGCAAGGTCGTTGTGTTGGGGTGGCTCTGGCCAGGAAGGACTCCCCTCTCCTCTCTCCTTCTCCCTGCTTCTCCTCCTTCGCTCCCGCTCCACCTCCTCAGCATCCTCTTGACTTCGTTGGGCCGTCACCCTGCAACCAACATGGACATTAACAGGTTGTCGCCGCACCACTAGACCCACAAAACACAAAACTCTGGGCTCTGAACCTATGAGAGCCGGTAAACATCTTAGGGTTTTCAAGGATAACTCCTAACCTGAATGTTAGCAGCAGTGTCATGGTTCACAAGGATGCTTCAGACATACAATTTTCCAGTTTCCCCCCTTTAAATAGCTCGAAAGTCAGAAAAAATGATCTTGCTCCACACTGCCTCACATACGTGGGTCTTTACTGAAGCCTTATGATGTTTACACCGAATACAATATCTGAAACCAAGTTCAAAACATATTTTTCAGCAAAGCAAGATTCCAACAAATAAAAATATTCTAGATGTTTCAGTTTATACACATTACTCCAAAGTAATATTTCACTGAATGTAAGATTCAAGATTCAAGATTCAAGATGTCTTTATTGTCGCTGAACAAGTTCAGTGAAATTGACATTGCAGCTCCAGCTCAAAGAAAAAAAAAAAAAATAGCTGCGAAAATACAATAAAATACAATAAAATACTCTGAAAATAAGTGGTTAAAGACGTTAAATAAGATCATAAAGGTCAAGTTTATCCTCCATAAGGCTGAACAGAACCATGGATACTGTGAATATGAACAAAACTGATTCTGAAAATGATTTTGTCACATAGCTTTCATCTGATGCTACTTGAAGAGATGCTTCAAGGGCAGCTGCTCCGAATCCCTCAATCCCCAGAGGCAAAATGGCTCCAGATACATAACATTGTTAAAAGTATGTAGACAACGAACATTACACCCACATGTGATGATCGAAGATGTCATTCCAAAAATCGTGGGCATTGATGTTGCTCTAAGAGCTTCCAACTCATCTGGTTTCAGGCTTTCCACCAGATGTTGGGACCTGGCTGCAAAGATTCGCTCCCATTCAGGTCCAACACTGATGCTGGGTGGTAAAGTCTGGCTCACAGTCGGTGTTCCAGTTCATCCTAAAGGTGTTGGATGGGGCTGAGGTCAGGACTCTCTCTGCAGGTCAGTCAAGTTCTTCCTCAACATTTCTTGACAGGGCTGAGTGGACCTTCCCCAAACTGATGCCACATTATAGATTATTTTCTTAAATATCATTGTATGCGCTAATGTTGAGATTTCTTTTAATCTGAGATGAATGGTCTAAACCATGAATGATTTCCCCAAACCAAAAGTTCATAATAGTTTGTGGACAGATGAGTATAACACAGGTTCATGTAATGAAGACAGATATTGTTTGGGATGAGAAATGACAATTTAATGTGATGTAATCTGCTCCAGCATCCACTTTGGCACCCAACTACGCATTACTCACGATCCCTATTTGTTATTTGTCTGCTACAACAGTGAGAGGTATCTATGGAAAAATGTATGAGCGAGGATGTTCAGGTAAGTGGATTTAAAAATCGTCGGAAAAAATTAGTTCTTCTTCTGTTTCATAGAAAGCTCATTCAGCTCTTCTGTCTGATCGTCTCCAGTTTCCAGAGGGGCGGGACTTGATAACAATAACCCTTTTTATTGTCCAAGCACATCTGGCAGATGTTTGAGCCAGCTGCTGTGCTGTTTCACTTAATTTCAATCTCTGGAGAGAAACAAAGAGAGGGAGAGGTAGGAGGTGAGGAGATGGAGGAGGAGGAGGAGCAGACCGGATGATGGAGAGAGACTTTAATCCTGTGCAGCCAGACCATCATCGTCATTTGGAGTTCTGGAGAAAATCTTGTCAAAAAATTGGAAGAACAAGACTTTTGGAAATATTCAGTAACCGTTTCATTGGTTTGGAATCTTTACAGAGGACCTGTTGTCAGACTTGTTGGGTACAAACAAGTTTCTTTTTGGACATGTGACGTCATTGGTTTTAAAGGATAATTACGGTTTTACAACTTGGATCATATTTTTGGAGATCTGGCCGCGATAATGTCGTTCTCAACAAAGTAATTGCTGAGATCGCGAAGAAGAATGTGGTGCCATGACCACCAATGTCTGATCAGCAAGAAACATGACCGTCATACATAAACAACATAAAACCGAGGCCTAGGGTTATCCAAACTGATGTGAAAGAGAAAACAGAGGTCACCAAAATTATTACCCAAACTGTCCGCTGAACTTTGACCTATTGTACTTAACGTAGTTGTGGGTTCGACGGGGGGAATCAAGCAAGCTTGGCTCATCTTGATAAGACATGAGATCCCCTGAAAACATGATGTGTGACATTTTGGGGGGGTCTCTAAAATATTTTTCTGTACCTTCATCATCATGGATCATGCAAGAAACAAGTCGGTTACTGATGATTCATGCATGACGGTGAAGAAAGATACATGCATGGTATTCTTTCCATCACCATCAAAGTGTGGTGTCACAATATCATAAACTCATCGTTACCTCGTGGTAACCTAAAGGGTTAAGTAGGCCAGCTTTGATTGATGGTTGCATTTGTCGTTTAATTGCACTGTGAAATGATTGCGCTCATCTGTATGTGATGGGAATCTTTAAACAACGTTGATGAGGACTCTGTGTAAGAAACCTGGCGTGTAG
Organism: Argyrosomus regius; assembly: GCA_946959425.1. Taxonomy (NCBI): domain Eukaryota; kingdom Metazoa; phylum Chordata; class Actinopteri; family Sciaenidae; genus Argyrosomus; species Argyrosomus regius. The sequence continues at coordinate 30,332,718 of OX336882.1, forward strand.
TTTACACACTGCATACACAGTTTTCCCCTCAATTGATGGATTATTAACAACGCTTCAGGTACAGTACACCCACCTCCGAATAAAGGGGTTTGGATAATGGGGCTAAACTGTGAGCATGCCTGTAACCTTTCTAATTGTCATTTGACTGCATTATGTTATTTTTTTTGCACTCCACAGAACTTATTCTGTGCAAAAATATATTTCACACGAAGATAAAGGACCGGTGTGTAGGCTTTAGTGGCATCTAGGGGTGAAGTTGCTGATTGCAACTGCCTCACCTCACCTTCTTCTTCCTAGTGTGAAGGTCATGAAACATGCACAAAATGTAAATCCTAGAGGTGGTGTTAAGTTTGTCTGTTTTAGGCTACTGTAGAAATATAGCATGCTACATAGAGGACTCACTGCATCTGCAACACTTGAATTAAGTTCCCTAAATCTGACATGCTGGACCTTTAATGTGAGGTTTCAGCAGCCCAAGTTGGAGACTTCTAGTCCAAAATTGATTGTTGTTGAGGTGCAGTCTAGACTACAGTAACACAAAGGGAATTTTGTACTTTGGGAGTAACCCATTTGATTTTATTAACACAGACTGCTGTGCCATATTACCTTAAGATAAACTTTTGAATGCATATTTTCTCAGAGCGAGGACTGGTGAAAATCTGCTGGTAAAAAGAAGATTGTGAGTTCAGTCACTGCTGCAGTATCATGAAAGTCAAACAGCCCAAAGCCCTCGAGCTTGTTGGTTCTCATTAAAAGAATACATAAAACATGCGGATCACTTGCCTTTGTACTGGCCCGCTGCGGGTAAATTCAATGCACAGGCCTTCACCCAAAAATATGATTAATTTTCCCAACATGTCATCCCCCTCCGTTCATCAAACAATTGGCTGAATGAAATAACCATTAAAAAATGGGCTAAAAACAAACTCGGAGATAGAAGGCCGATTCAAATGTCACTGGCTATGTTGGCTGTCGGTGGGGACACTAGTGGTTGTGAGTCAAACATGCTGAGGTCATTATTATGTGGGAAAGTGACCTACATAAGTTCATACTCACTAGAGATGTAGTGGGAGCCATACTGGCAAGAGTCGGTCGCTGTAAATCGATTTGATGTGTGATAGGGCTGTTTTGTATTCTCAGTCAAGCCATTTTGGGGGAAACGGGTCGACTGGGGATGAGGTTTGATTGTCTGGACCTCATCATTGCTGCCTGGAATGCAACAAGGGGAAGGAGTATCAAATCCTTAAAGGATCATATTGGAGGTGTTGTATGTTTAAATGTTTTAGCCAATAACTCACTCCTAACCCCGAACTGAAAGGAATCAACCAGAGCTTCTCCTCTATTCGTCTTCTATCAAAATTGGGATTTTGTGCGAACAAGAAAACAACTTGTGCACATAATGAGACTACATTCACACTGCAAGCTTTAGTGCTCAGTTCTGAAGTGACCCGCACACGTTAAAGAACAATAACACGTCATACTGAAGTCAACGCTTGTGGTTTCATTTATAAGGTAATGTGTGGTGGAAGCCAGCGGATTTGTGAGCAGATGACGAGGATGAGGAGAGAAAACGGCTGCTACTTCTGTACAGAGGTGTGTGTGGATGCGTAGTCGTCGGAGGTCAGGGGTGGTGCGACTGTGACGTAAATGGACTTTACAGAAACAGATTTCATCCATAATTTCTGGATGTCGAGGGTCTACTTTGAACTACATCTGTCTGCGTCTCCCCACGAGACTCTTGCGGCAAGATCTGACCACGTATGAAATCAGAATTGAAAAGATCAGATTCAATGTGATTTGTGCTGTTCAGACTCTCATGAAAAAACAGATCTGAGCCACATATGAGCAAAAAAAAAGTCAGATTTGGTCTATCTGAACGTGGCCTTATTTGTATCTGTAAGTTAATATCTTGTTCCAACCCTGTCTCCTAGAAATTACATTTATATACAGCTTATTTGCAACAGCATATGTGCAGCAGATTATGCTTTATAATGAGGAAACGTTGTCTATTAATTTATCTGGCAAGCTGCAAAAATGTTTTCAGGAAGCGTTCACGTTCTCTGCCAAAATATCCAGTCTTGTGATGCAATATCTGCTCACAGGGATTACAGCGTTATTTAAGTGTTTACGGATGTGTTAAGGCACTTGGTTAAGGTCAGATCAAGGGTTTCCAAAGTCTGACACTTAGAGCCTTCCCTCAGACTAGGATTTTACCTTAGTTTACTTGCTTAGTTACTCTTAATTTCTATGAGATCATGTTATCTGATCCCATAGACACTTAATAATTGAGCTGAAATAGCCTAAAATTGCCGTTTGGCATCACTTCGGACCACACCAAGTACATAAAAAAGGTGTGTGTTAGTTTCTGACTCAGTAAAATTCCCCCAAACTACTGTATCACTGAACTGTCTTTAACCGAATCACACGCATGTGATCTCCGTTTGATAACTAATGTAATAATCTTTCACTGCCATTCGTCGAGCCTCGTCGTCTGAAACTCCCACATTGAAAACCTCTGGGTTAGGGAAAGAGCATGATCTGCTTTACTGCACAAAAAGACAAGAGTGACTTACGACACAGCGTGTTTACGAACGTTTAATGGAAACCATGATCTTTCCCTAACTTTAACCGAAGTGCATTTGATGCCTGAACCTAATCGCAGATGGGATTCTGGATGTGAACCCCAGACTCTGGCGGTAATTTAATGAGCTTTGTATGTCCTCCATCCACCCCGACATCTCCTTGTGACCCAAGTGTGATAGATAAAACTTTTCATTCACTCAAAAGGACGTATTCTCTAAACATAATCATAGCAGCAATTATGTTTGACACCACAGCATAATTGGGAAACAGTTTAGTAACATATGTGCCGAATTTATTTGCTTGTGAGCACAAGATAAAAACTATTTCTCAGGACTTCGGGGGCTTTGGGGATGGGGTAAATATCTTACTGATGACATACGACATATCAAACGCACAGCTGAAGGACTGCCGTCTCTCAAAGGGCATCATGGGAAGTGTAGGAAATTGCTAACAAAAGCAGATGAGGCATGTCTGCTCTGCTTTAGTCACACAGTCACCGCTGTGTATTGTCGCTGCAGGGCAGTTTGTACTTTCAGGTATCCTCGGAGTCTGCTGGGACGTTTAACTCGATGCTGTGAAGCATAAATGTGAACTGAGCAAATTATGGAGGAAATCTGTCTGATACGCATCACTTTTTCCACCATTTACACAATGAGGCAATGGAGGCCCGGGGAACGGCATTTTCTTTGTGTGTGCGTGTGTGTGTGTGTGTGTGTGTGTGTAGTTGAGCAGGAGGGGGTTCAGGAGTCAGCCAGATGATGTCATGGCCATTAAGGAAGTTGCAGCTATAAAAGAAGCCATTGAACTCAGAGCTCAGTGTCATTTTCAGTGAGGTCACAGAGCAATATTCCACTGAGGAAACAAGAACCTCACTGACAATGAGGAGCGGTAGTTAGGAGAGGGATGCAAAAATAGTAAACAACATAAAAAAAAAATGCTGCTGTGCCTGAGGAGATGAATCAGGATAGATTACATTAAGACAGATCACATTAAGTGGCCAAACTATGGAGGACTAAAAAGTTACAGGATGCAAAAACGGACGAAAAGATACGATAAAAAACGGACTGAATTGACAAAGATTGTGATGCTGCAAAGAAATTAATGTCAAGAGATTTGTTATTTGTTGTTATTTAAGTATGAAACTATAATTCTCACGGCTTCATCAGCTTTTTGAGGAAATTGCATCAATGCAAGTGAGTCATTCTTTACTGCCCACAGCGCTGGTGTCAAAACAAATGATATCTGCGTCTCGTTTTTCTGAATCAGGTTTTTTACTGTTGCAGATCTGGTCTTAATATAAAGTATGGTAGATCAAGGGAAATAAGAACAGCCAGTTACATTAGTTTTATTTATTTTCACTGCGAACCCCAAACAGCTGGATTCATTAGAGGTGGTGTAAAGCACTGGGAACCAAATGACTTTGTGAACATGAACTAATTTTGTGAAAACAAATACATTTTGTTAAAATAAACACTATCGGTACACCTTGCAAGCATACATTAGTCATAACACCCATTCATGACACATTAATGATAAACAGGTGACTGTTGAGGGTTGTTCTTTAACTCAGTGCTGCATTCACTGCAGTCAGTTCATTACTTCTGTTTTTGTCTCATCTTTTGTCTGGTGTTCCACATGGTTGGATTCTCGGCCCCTTATTGTTTCCTCTTTGTTGATGCTTGTTAGGTCACATAATTCAAGAACACAGTATACTTGTTATTTTTTTTAAAGGCCCCTTGTGTAACTTTTCTACCATAAAATAGCAGATTTTAAATCATTTTGGACGACTGGGAAGAGGAGTGACAGGGCAGCGGAGCCGGTGCCATGCCAGAACCTGAGCCGGGCAAGTGGGTAATATAACAAGGCTCAGCAGACTCTGTGGACATGGCAGAGGCTAAGAGACCGAGGAGGATGATGGAGGAACCTAGGAAGAAACAAAGGAAGTGGCAAAGCAAAAGGCTGCCGGACAAGAGAAAATCTGGGACTGACTTTTAGTCATTGGCGAGAGCTTCATGAAATAAAAGGCTGAAAGACAGACGCCTGGCTGGACTTCTTGCTGTTGGACTAGTAAGTAATATTGCCCTGCTGCTATGTCTTGTGTTGTTGCACTTACTTGATGTTTGACTGTTAGTATTGGCTGTTGTTGCTTTAATTTAACAACCACTAGGCTACACCAATTTCTGATTGTATTTCAGTTCTTTCCAGTAATACATATTTGTTCATCTGTACATGTTATAATGTATTTCATGATGGAGATTTTGAGACTGAAACACACACGTCTCAGCCTATCACACTCAACTGTCAGTGTTACTTTTTTGTTCCTCCAACATTCTTGTTGTTTCAGAAGATTGTACAAAGAGGTAAATATAGTTGACAGCAAAGACAAATATATTGTCATATTTTCTGTATTCTGACCTCCCTGTGTATCGACGTAGATCATAAATATCAAGCATTAAGTTTAAGCAAATATCAAGTAAAGATGAATCAGCTGAAGAAAACATTGATGGACGATGATGGTGATCTTGTTTTAATCACTGATGATGATTAGTTTGGATGGTGATGTCGCTCATGTACGTTCTTATACTGTGATGTTTTATATATTTTCATTAAATGTGTTACATATTTCTGTTTTATGTTCACGTTTGTGTGTTTAATCTGGCTGCAAGACAAATCCTCCTGAGGGGACAATAAAGTTAAAACTGACACTGAAGTACTGCAGTTTAAAAAAGGACACACGAGTCGTCGCCCAAAAATCTCTCTTTTACAATATTTACAATGAACACGAGCCAAGGATTTGGGTTTACCACTTGATGTCATCATGTTTTTTACAAGAGACAGAAACTATAAATTTACCGTTGACCGCTCCCCTGAAACATACTTCTTGTTACGTATCTCCTGAAATAAATCAGTTTTACAGTTGCGACACACAAAAAATGAGAGGAAACTGCTTTTAGTGTTTTCCTACATTGTTGTAAACATTAACTGTTTTCTATTGCGCTTCATTCCAGCCATGGAATATTATTATACATATATTATTATTACTATATTAGTCCTGCATTCAGTGTGATGGATAAACATTAATTTCTGGTTGAGGTAGAGTTCATTTAATTATTTCATATACTGCTGGGTGAACTGTACTTTCATGTTTTGAAGATCTATATATGCTAAATAAGTAGTAACTGTCACATAAATGTACAGCAATGGAGTAAAGAGTAAACATGAAATGCATAATAATAATAAAGTCAAATATAAATATGATTTGAGCGGTACAGTATTATTTTATGAGTCACATTCAACTCATCGAATTTCACTTTAGCAGAACTTTAAATTTTATCCTGCAGATACGAGTAAAAAAAAAATTATTAATAACTGTGATCATCATGTGTTAAAAACATTTTTCTCTCACCTGATGAGGTTCTGCAGGAGCTGTTTGCTGGAGTTTTTTCTTCTGATGGACTCTGACATGGTGGATTGTGCTGCTCCTGGTCCTGGTTCTGATTTCTGTGTAGCCTCTGGTCCTGGTTCTGATCTTGGTACTGGTTCTGAAGGTTTCTTACAGCTGCTCTCTTGTTGTTGTTCTTCTTCATCGGTCTCTGTGGCTCATGTTGGCCTCTCTCTCTCTCTCTCTCTCTCTCTCTCTCTCTCTCTCTCTCCCCCTGTTTAGTTGCAGCTCTCTCCTCCCTCCATGTGGTTTTCATTGAAGCGTTTTGACCCCCCCTCTCTCACCCTAACAGGGGTCATGTGACTCTCCCAGGGGAAGAAGTAAGATGATATCATAACAGTGGATCGGTGATAATATTATATGCATGTGTATTGTGCATATTCACATGGGGACAGGAGTGTCATAGTAAGAGGCATCGAGAAGTGTGTTCTTATGACTATCAATAGCTCAGCTTATTATGAAGGGAAATAATTCATTCTTGTGTCACTCACTGCTCTTTAAAAATGCATCAATGACGGACTTGCAGCTTTGTAGTCTCATTTGTTGTTGTTCTGAATAAAACATATCTTTTCCTAAATTTCTATCAAGTGACCATTTTTTGGATATTCCCTGTGAATGTATTAACTTCGATATATTTTAGAAATCTCTGTGCTGACTGTTCAGTGATTTATATTTTCCTCTGCCCTTCAAACAGCCTAATAAGCACTGTAGGTTATCTCACCTTTCAGCAAACCCTTCAACATATGTGTGTTGAATGTTAAAGGTCAAGTTGACTTCAGTTTTTTTTTTTTTTTCTGTTCAGCTCCAAGTCGCAGAAAAAAACACTCAATTCAATCAGCAAAGATAATCAATAACTGTAGAGTTAAGGTCACCAGATAGTGACTGAACATGCACACGGGGGTGTCCTTTGTGTTTTTCTTGTTTACATAAATGTTTCAGGTGTTAGGATAACCTCTATGTATGGTTGTAATATATTTACTTTAAAAAGCACATAAACAATTCTCTGACAAAACTAAATCTGAGGTGAGGTGTTTGTACTTTGCTGAAGTATTTCTACTTTCTGCTACTTTATACTACTGCACCACAGTTCAGAGGAAAATATTGTACTTTTTACTTCATTGCATTCATTTTACAGATTTAGTTATTATTGATTTTACACAAAACATGTCTGATCATCTTCTAAAAAACAATCAATTTCAACCTTTTTGTCTTTTGAACCAGTGATGGGAACAGCTGGACTACAATACCAAATTGTACCTCAAAGCTCCACCTGGGGAAGCTACAACAATAAAACGCTATTTACACATTGTTGCATCAGTATTAACAATTTAATATAATATGTCAAACAAGGGGTATTTTTCTGACAAAGTAGTACTCTTACTTTTAAAACATTCAGTCATTTTTTTCTGATGATACTTTTGTGCTTTTACTTAAAGGACCTGTGTGTATGATTTAGTGGCATCTACCTGTAGCTGTGTAGCTGCTGATTGCAACCCCCTCGGCTCACCCTCTCCTCCTGTGAAATGCACAGAGAATGTCAAAGGCCCTATTTAGAGCTCAGGGGCTTAGTTTGTCCATTCTGGGCTACTGTAGAAACATGGTGGACTTGGAAATGTCACAAATGTATACGAATAGTGAAAAACTGAGTCCAAGTTCAGCGTTTTTCCCCGTGAAAGTGTCTCTGACTCTGGTAAACAAATTAAAATAAACAGCGCGTTTAGATCAGAGAGGAAACTGCTCTCTCTGCTCAGATATGAACAGCAGCCTGAGAACGAGGCTGATGGGACTACGAGCGTGGATCTGGTTACTGTTCAGCAGGTTATGAATAAGAAATGGCAGCTTTCAGAACAGGAGCAGCTGCTGGAGGTGACGAGCTGATCTGTCCCGTCCAGCTCTTGATGATGCTCGCCATCATCACCGCTGTGGCTGAGGCCTCAGTCGGGCCGCCATCTGTCTGTTTGTTCGGTTGTTTATTTGTGTTTAGACGCTCAGATTAGAGACTCGGCTTTCTTCTCCTTAAAACGACGACAGAAGTGGAACTTTTCTCTTTAAAAACTCTCTCAGTCTATCAGTCCAACACTCACAGATGTGCATTAGGTCACTCAGGCATTTCCAGCCAACGCTGATTTACACTCACACACACACACAGACACACTTTCTTGCTCGCCCACCCCCCCAAATCCCACAGGAGCTTGAAACACTCACAAACACTTCACAAAATGGTTTCCAGGGCAACAACTCCCACCGCACTTAACACAGTCCGACTGTTGTACGGCTCTGTATGAGGCTGATGGCGACTGACCGCCAACTACAACACTTTCTCTAATATTTCCCCGAAGGAGGAGTTCAGTTTAGAGAATTAAAGCGCAAAAACACAACACACACACACACACACACTCACACACACACACACACACACACACACACATAGCATGTAATGTTGCCCCCATAGCTGACAGCTCTTTGATCAACATGTTCAGTTGAAGGATTGTTTTCCTCATTTCTTTAACAAGCTGAAAATATACATTGTGCTAGTTTCATGTGATATTCATAACTTCTTATAGATTTTTCAATCTGTAAACATGCATAGGAAAATATATTCACACAATGTTAACCCAGAATATACTTTAAATAATTCATATAAAACTATTCTACGTCTCTGTTCCTGATTGACATTGTCAGACTCACACTCACACAGGATTCCCACTTTGGTTGCATCAATAAGGGGCATTTACAGTACATACAGTCTATAATGCATCTGAACAAAGGCTTATTATTTTTTATGTTTCAAAACAAAGTCGAGTATTTACTGTTTCATACAGGTATTGTTAATGTCAATAGAATCTGATAATCTGGTTTTAAAAAGCTGGAAATTGGTATATATAAATGTACTTGACAGCACAAACCTTCTGCAGCTTCACTGCACTGTTTACATGGTGACGATCTACAGAATAATCAGCAGTAGTTTGCATCTTTTCACCTATTTCTGTCTTCGTCTTCTGTCCTTGGAGGCAACACGAGTCTGCAGATCGATTGTTGCAATCATTGATGTGAATTTTTAATCTTTAAACGGTTCCTGTTGAGTTTTCCTGTAAATAAATAAAGTTATGTTTACATTTGTGTTTTTCACCAAAACACGAGATTTATATTCGAAGCCTAACAAACATGTTGAGTTTATTTCCCCGTAAAACATTCACAAAGCCAATTTTTTAGAACATTTCTTGGAGGTTAAGTGTGAAACTGTCAGAATAATGTATGCACATGCTACTACAAGTACAAGATACAAACAAAATGGGGACCCTCTGCTCAAATGTCCAACTTTGGCACCCCCTTGTGGTCATATCTAAAATGGCACAGTGTCAGACAGCAGTGGATGCAGGTCCTCTCTCTCCTGTCCTCATGTCTAGCTCCCCTCATGAACACATACTGAATAACAAAAGAGCAATAACATGAAATATGCCTTTATAGGAGAAATTATTAAACTTTCAGACTGATCTCTCCTCCCTGACATGAAGCCTTGTGTGGGTCTTACAGATGAGTTACAGTTATAAACGAGGTCAGGATCAGTTTACACATCTTCAGCAAACAGCACGATTGGATTTTTTTTTTTTTTGCAGCATGAAAATTTCTCTTAATATTCCAGCAGATGTGTCTCCTCACGTCACCTGGAGTGAACCTGCCTCTGCTCTCGAAATTGAATTTGTTTGATCTCTTCCTGCCTTTGCATTGTAAGTGGCTCATTGCATGATTGTCTCATGATTTGTTTATTGTCTACAGTTAGGTCGACAGGCATGTTACTGTTTAATTCTGTACAATCAGAGAACTTCCGCCTGAGTCTCGGGGCCTGAAGGGCTGCAGCTCCGTGCTCTCGTCTGGGTCAAAGCACCCAGTCAGTCGCTCTCAGTGCAGTAAACGTTGCCAGCTGTCCCGTAAAGATGGCAACACGAGTGGGAAAGCAGCCGCTGCCGATCCAGACAGATGAGGGAATGGATTCAAAATGAGTGACGTCAAGAGGGAGCGTTCAACAGCTAATCCCAGAAAGTTGAAGTTGGTAGAGCTTGTTGGAGGTGGTACACAGCTTGGAATGAAACACTGCCTCAGGAGTATTGGTATATTGTCTCTGTGCAACAGCGTGATTGATGCACCGGTGAGCTCATAAAGAATCATAAAATCTGCTACAGGAAGAGTGGAAAAAAGGAACTAACTTACTGGATAGAAGAAATGTTTGTAAGGTTGGCAAGGCTGGTTTGTAAGGTGGACAAATCAGGTAGAAAACCTCACCAAAAAAGGCCCTTCTTTGAGTTTACATAGTTTGCATTGTCCTTAATGAAAGTCACCTCTTCTCTCCCAAAGAAATGTATGTCTTTTTGCTAATTTTCACACACCTGACAGGGACAGAAATGTTTTATCAGTTTGAGAAATGCTAAGTCTGCTTTGGTCCAGGCAAAACTTTCTTAAGAAGAATGAGATGGATTGCCATGAACTTTGGATATTTATGCAACAAGTGTAGATCTGTCAGTACTGTACTGCTTCATGCTGCGTGTGGCTTATCGCGGTCAGTTGTTGCAACGCTGCAGACCGACATTTTCTTAGAGAGAGACTAAGTGCTGTGATGTTATGTCCACACAAGTTTCACATTTAACTACAGAAAAATTCACTACATAACATCTGTCAATTGTTTCTAATATGCGCGTGTGTCTAAGTCGTCACGCCACCGCATATGTACCGTATCAGCTCTGCTGGGAATTTGTTCCCGCATGCACGCTTACTGACCTTGGAAAACCTCTGTCTGTTCCACTGTTCTTCTAGCCCCATGAACTGTTCAACATTTTCGCTTGCCTCGTAAAATATCTCAACACGTTTGGTTTGCACAAAATTTTGTACATTCCCCGACAATGATTTTGAGGGTCTCTTGTTCAGTTCTTTGTTTTATGACCAACTATCTGCAGAACTAATGATATTCCCATAAACCCTTCTTGCTCAGTGCTAATTAGCATGTGGTAGTAAAATTTGGTATTCTAACAGATCACTATACTATACACATACACATCAGCTACAAAGCTTTGTACTGTGTTTGTTGCTGACGTTAGCATCCAGCTCAACGCACCGCTGTGCCGGAGTACAGCTACAAACAGCTGGTAGCATGGCTGTAGACTTGTTTCCACATTATCAGTTATTAAAATAATAAAGAACACGAGGAGGACCTGGTGAGTTCATATGTTCAGCATTTCTCCTGGTTTTCATTTCACGAATGTTGGAGTGACTGAAATGTTTGGTTTTTTCCTCTGACAGAAATCCAGGAGCAGAAGTTGTAGAGTACAGTGTGTGCATCTACCGACATGCAGCATGTAGGTTCGAGGTATATGAAGTATACCCATTCAGTTTTTTAGTTAAAATTGGGTAAACTCACTTCTAAATATCCTCTGGGGCGCATAATTTATTGGTGTTCTGCATGCAGTTTTTTTAGGCATGAGGGCATGACATGGTTGTCCAGTTTTCATCAGCGGATGGAGTAAGGAATCAGGAATGCCTTACTCAAAAATGTATAATTATATAGTTGTCCCACCCGTCTGTGGACCAGAATTTATCGCCGAATCTGCTCCTCTTCCGAGGCTAATATTGATTTTACAATAATTCTTACTCCCTGTAGTCAAGCAGCAGAAGTTAACTGTCATGTGAAAATACTACAAGCTCATTTTTGGGTGAGCTAAATATGCAAGAATAATCTTACATGTCATTGTTTCTAACATTGGGCAGCCTGCTTTAAAAAAGAAAAGGGGAGGTGGGCATAAATTAAGAGTAAACACATTTCTCCAGGCACCACTAGACCCACTGCCTACATCCAAACAAAATACACAAAACCCTGACATCATCTTTTCCACAGGTGAAGGTGAGAATGAATCATCTCATCTCCCTTTAACTACTTTTCCACTTGACTTCGAATCCATATTAATCTACCGAGCCTTCACAGCAGGACCACATACTGAAGGTCATAAGCCAGCTGGAAGGGGTCGAGGTTCAGATTTAACGGTTCATCGGATCTCTTTTAAGCTGACCTCTGAGTTTTACTAGAAGAGGGAGGCTACTTGGTTTTGAGAAAGCATTTGCACCACTAAAAAGTCAATGAGAAGTCATGTCAGCTTGTATGCATGCATGTGAGAGTGAGAGGAAGTTCATCAGTGTGTCAGCGGCCTGTCAGAGGCAGCATATCTACCACCTAGTGAGTAATTAACTGCACTGCACGTTAGCTGGAAAACAGGGAAGCTGGGCTGGAAAGATAAATGAGCAGATGCTCATGCGATCAATCTACAATGACTCCAAACCCTTAGAGACTGTTTTAGTAGTTTAAACCATTTAGGTTTTTGCTCATTTATGCTCCTTCAGAACAAATGATCCGCACTCGACATGACGACAGACTATTTTGCCAAACCGTATCTGCGCTAGATGTTTTCATGTGTTTTTCTTACGTTCCAGGCAGTCGGTGATTTCCATTCATGTCCAGATGCCATTTAAAAGAAAATCCAAAACATGATGTCTCAAATAAAGATCTGAAAATGATGCTGATGGTTATTGTTTGCCACAACAAAGCTTGTCTTTCAGAAGCAAAGACAGAAATAGCGTGATGGTGATAAAGTGCTGAAAGAAACCTCTTGCAGATGTCGAGGTAGAAGAAGATTTTCTTCTTTTAACTACAACAATTCCCACTGATTTTAGAAATATACAATGAAACCATTGGTGGTTGAGTGAATGAAGAACGAAGAATGCATGGATTTTTTCTGCTGCAACAATTCTGATCTGTTGTTATTACGGTCTGATGCTAAACCAAGTAGCTTTTATGTGTGTGTGAACCTAACCAGACCTTAACCGTAGTGGTGGCAGATCAGAAAACTGTCTCATGAATCTTTTTTTTTTGATCATCACTTGCAGATGGTTTTGTTTGTGAAATGCTGAGTTCTTGATTTTGTTTAATAAAGTTCTGCAGCATTGCTTTCTCCACACACTCAGTTAAACAACGCGTTAATACATCTTCCGAAAAAACTCCTGACTGCATCGGAATGAAGTGAAATCATTTATTTTCTACAGCTTCACACAAATCACACACACACACCCACACACCACCATTCAGAGACAGCTTGTTTCTAAGGCTCTGCCTTCCTGGAAAGGTTTCCATCACTCGCTTATAACGAGCATATGACACATCTGTGAAACATTCATGACTGAATATCTGCCAGCCTCATTTAAAACAGTAAGGGATTAGCTGCTAAAGACAAAGACAGACCAGCTCTAATATCCTTCATCGAGCTTTTAATACACTCCAGATATCGTGAAGGTTGTTTTAATTCATCTGCGATCAAAATTAGAATCTTTTCTCTCATCTCAGACGTTTCACTCCTAAGATAGCAGGACAGTAATCCCGGCAGCGTCTCAGTACACTGACACTTCTGTTATACTCGACACGCCGTGTGTGTGTGTGTGTGTGTGTGTGTGTGTGTGTGTGTGTGTGTGTGTGTGTGTGTGTGTCTGTGTGTGCGGGCCTGCCAGCACTGATACTCACTCTTCCAGCTGACTTCAGTGATTTACAGACTGTGTTTCCCTGCACAGCAACACTCCGATCATAGACAGGAATCGGTTTCATCTCCAGCGTTTCCATTACAACATGGACATGGTTCGCGTTGAGTTATGAATGCGTTTCTAGAGTAGCTTGTTTCCATGTTATTCACTTCATCCATCTCTGACTTGAAAAACAGTGTGAAAAGTTCACAGTGGCCACAAGAAATCACACAGGTTCTATTGATCCTTAAAGAATCAGCTTAGGAGTTTGTAATTTTGTCCAAATAATCGTAAATCAACGGTAACAACAACCAAATGTGAATCAGAAAATCATGCGATTTGCATCCAAAAACAGGTGCATTAATTACCTGTTTATACAATTACTGAAGATAAGTTAAGACGTCTACAATTACTGGTAGTAAGAATGAACCGTCATAAAGTTTTGGGGGTAGATTTGGTGTTATATTTATTGTAGTTACCGGTTAATCTGTTCGATTTCTTGTTTTTCTGTTGTTTACTACTTCCAGATGTTGAACTAAAAATCACTCTTGCATGATGGTTCAGAATTAGGATTTAAGTAACAATCAAATACTTTTTCAAACCCACAGTTCTGCTGTTGTTTTATGTAATGGAAGCCTCGGTTTCATGGCTGCTGGCTTGCACGATGAGCATCATGCATTACAAAGTTACGTTTTGGCTCTAACTCCACGTTTCAGTAATATATCCTTCAGTCCAAGATTTTTGTGGGCGGTCCTTAAAGGGTGGCTCGATGACACGCTGAGGCCACCCTGAGCAGAGAGATAGAGATGAATTCATCTCACTCAGAGTGTTTCAAAGTTAGTCATGTCATTTTCTGAACTCATCTGACACGTTTCAGTCGCTTCAAAATTGCTGCTTGACTGCTCCCATGAGTGGGCGTGGCTCCAGCGCCATCAGAGGACACGCCCCCACAGTCCTGGAGCTGATTTTGACACCTGATTTCATAAACTTGTTGATATTTTTAATCATTCAAATTTGGCTGAGTGGTTAATAACACTTTCTTCTTTGGTCTGACAAACTCAGAACACATATTTATTCTTACTTTACACTGACTTTAGAAGAAGGAAGGTGATTTTCTTTTTCAAAAACATTTATTCTCTGAATGATCTGAAGAACACGCCGTTTTCAAACTGACTTATTTCCTACCAAAAAACCAAATCAAACAAAATATGCTTTGTTTTTATTTGGGTCAACTATTATAACATGACATTCTCTCTCACCTTTCTGATGTTTTGTTTTAGCGGTGCGTAACTTTACTGAGCTGATACACACCATGAGTGACTCACTTGTTAAATATAGAGTTTACTTAGATTTGTCAAGAAGAAGTTTACAGATATAATTTCAGACAGAAATAAAATCACACATTATATTCTCATAAAGTTTGATCAAACATCTGCAAAGTTATTAGACATTTATTTTCTTTTACATTAACTAAATATATATATTATTGATTGAATTATACTTCATTATATTTAACTGATATCAATAAATATCCCCTAATGTAAAATATCAAATAGAAGCAAACTATGCACTCATTGCTCAGAAGCATATTACACATATGAGATGTGTAAGGAGGGGTGCTCAGTGTCGCCCCAGTGTGGTACCACCCTCACTTGTAACACAGGAAGTTCCATTTCTCCAAACAGTTGGTGGGGTGTATACTGGCTGTGTCATTCCTCAGAAAAGCTCCACAGTGCTGCTCCTCGACGGGGCAGAGGGGCAGATCAGAGTACGACACTGTCACCCTGTTCGTAAACACCCAGTGACCGGCCAGGAAACGGAGGCCTGTCCACACCTGAGGACAGGAAACAGCTAATGAACCTCCGTGGACGTGTAAACAGAGATCAGCCCAAGATCAGTTCTAACGCTTTATATTCAAACCATTAACGTTTAACTATTTTTACATTCCGAGAGCCCAGAAAAGCTATTTTTATGTACGTGATGTAATGTCAATGTGAGGTTTATGGGCCTGGCCGGAGCTCATGGGAAACAAGAGATGCTAATAAGTGGTGGGCCACACAGAAGCAAAGCTTTTTTTGGTGCATGTGCTGAGTGAGAGGATTTTATTGGAATAAATGGGAACCATCTTTCAGTGTTTTTCTCTTTTTAGCTTATCCGTCAATATCCTCTTCAGACCCTTCACCTCTGCCATGATGTCCATAGAGGCTGCTGGGCCCGGTTACATTGCCCGCTTGGTGGCAGTCCAAAGCTCCTGTTCTAGCTGCGTAAACACCAACACTCCCTTGCTGCTCTGAGCTCACATTCTAGGCACGATGGCTAAGAGCTAACTAGCTAACAGCAGCTACGGTGGCTTTACTTTACTGTCCATAAATAAATCAGAGAGTTGACTGTGGGACCAAAGGGGCACAGAGGGGGATGACAGAGGCACTATTCACCTGATTACAAGTCAGCGTAGCATCGAGATGATATTAAATCTGTAGTTTTAAGGTAGAACAGCTACCGAATGGGGCTTTAAAGAACATGAGATCAGCTCTAATTGTAGGTACAGTATTATTATAATCACGGGTTAGAGTGACTAGGGCTACTTGCTGGAGATCAAACTCAATGTTTTATGGCTCTACAGAGCAGCGATTGGTGTACATGGCTTCTCTGTTGTTCCTCATATCCTACTTTAACACATAGCAACAGACCTCACGTCAACATTTCTTACACGAATATTAACCCACCTTCTCAGTGCCGCCCTCTAACTCAATCATGTTCATCATGTAGGTGTGGTCTGCTCCAGGCTGCACGCTGACAAGCCTATAACCGTTGATAATGCAGTATTCCAGCGCCTCCTCCCAGGTTTTGTTCTCCTTTACCAGGACCAGGTTGTCATTGTAGCAGACAAATGGAAACCGGTCTCCACAGATTTGGGGGACCATGAGTTTTCCCCTAGAGGAAATGGAGGCGCAGTCACCATTGTTGTCTTGGTGCCACCCTTCATCTGCATAGTCAGACAAACCCGTGCTCCACTTCCACGTTTCTCCTGCAGAACAGAAGTTGAAACTTCATTGATACAGATATGGTGAATGTCTGCCTTATTACTGTGTTTCAGAAAATCAACTATCCATCCTACCATCAGCTTTACGGTTTAAGACAGCAGTTGAAGTGTCACAAAGCTACGGATTCATAAAGTCTTATAGCATAAAGCTCAATGAGATGAGACAGATGTTGAGCTATTACATAGTGACTTAACAAATTTGGTGCCATCTTAGAAAAGAGCTCACCAATGGATGAGTTTCTAGACTGAATATGTAAGAATAGTTAACAGTAGTAGCTGTGTTTGTCTTTACCATCTTTGTGCAATCCAATCCAGACTGGAAAGTCCGCCTCACTGACAGCATCATGCAAGTTTTGATATGTAAAGAGAGACGCCAGATTAGTGAACCCTGCATCTTTGCAGTGCTGCTTCGCTTCAGACCATGTCTTTGACTGTGGTATAAATGTGTAGTCATGTTGGTTGCCGCTTTTCCTTTTATAACAGATGAAGAAAAGAAATCTGCCACATGAATTGCCATAAAACCTGTAAAGTGAAGTATGAACAGTTGTTAGTTATAATAGGACCATAACAGTGTTTTCCTTTTTAAATGTAATACAAATAACAAAAAGTTCGCACTGCTACTGACTACTTTCCAAATCAAATCATACTTTATATTTTTGAGTGCTGTCCCTTCTGGTGGCCGAGAGAGTTCAATACATTGTATCTTAAGAAAACGCATGCAAATAAACAAAACACAAGCAAACACGATTTGTCAACATATGCAGAATTTAAAAAACACAATGACAAAAGAAAGAACAAATTTAACTAACAAAACCTTTGGAATAAAAACCAAAGAGCATGCTAGTAAATAGTAAGCCTCTGTGTTCGGATAATATCTTAGATAACGCACCAATATCAAAACATTAAAGGAATTTGCATGCGTTTTCTGAAAGCTTGATTGATCTGAAAGTTTGGTTTCGATAAATAGCACTAAGTAAGAAACTACGAAAATGAAGAATAAGGGAAAGAAAATAAAGTTAAACTGAAACTGCAATTCAGGTTAATATTGCAGCAAACTTGTTGAGCAGCTACTTTTTCAAGAACACAGTGCAACCAATAATTCTTTGAACTTTGTGCTTTGCCTGTTGTTTTTAATGTGAAGCAGCAGCAGTAACTTAATACGGCTCAGACATAGTGTAAAGAAATAAAGCAGGAAACAATTCATCGCTTCTGTGTGAAAATACTCACTGAAAAGAAATGGTGAACTTTGTCATACACGAAATCCTACACACTGGAACTTAAAGTGCACTCAGTTCTCTCGGCCACCACACTCCCAGCAACCACCAGATTGATACAGAATGTTACAAAACATAAAATGCTTGGGAAAAAAATGTTCCACAGTAATATTAAATGCATACAATTTGTGCAAGTGAATCTAAACATTCAAAAATATATAAAAACAGTCTCCCATTACCTTGAGTTGACAGAATAGAGCGTAGCACATTTTTCACTAATATGTGGCTCGTTGTCCGCCCAGCGGTTGAGGTCGTTCTCAAATCGATCAGCCCAAACCCAATCACTTCTCCTGTCGCTGTCATTTGGCTTGTGCAGGTTGATCCATGCCTCATAGGCGGTGATATGCATATTGGATAAATCTGAAGGCGTATAGATGGTGGCCAAGTCAATGTAGTGTCCTGAACTATTTGGACAAAAAAAAAAGTTAGTTAAAGTAGTTCGAGCCTTCGAGCCTTTGTAGAACTACAAATTTTAACTTGTAATAGCTATTGATGATAATGTGAATAAAACGTAAACCTCACTTTCTGCAGTAAGCTTGAGCTTGGCTCCAGGTGTAATGAAGTTGTATGTATGAGTAGTGCCTCCACACGATTGATCCCAGTCCAGGCACACAAATTTGGAACATGACGAAAAGAAGGAGGAAGACTCCTGAGGGGCCACTCTTCGTCATCATTGTCTTGAGAATTCTGTTGTACAGAGAACAAACTGTAATATTCAAATTTCACATTTAAAAAAAAAAAAAAAGCTCAGCAGCTGAACGCAATAATTTCTAGATTCAAGACAACAGCGTATTTGTGAATTTCTTATAAAAGCATACCAGAAAATACGTGTAATATAAAAGCTCATTGCCTAACTCAGGACATTAAAGTATTTATGCGGAAATTAATCAACCTAATGTTGATGTCCTCACCTGTCCTGATGCGATGTTTTCCTGTCTCTTGTGCCGCGATGTGATCAGTAAGAAACTCCTGGTGCTGCTCAATGAGCCTCTAACATCCAGCTGAACACCTCACCTCACCAAGTTCTGTATAAAGGAGCAATCATTTGACTTGTAGACACACCTAAATCAACTATCTGCTCTCTGGCATCGCATCACCAGAAGCCATTTGACTCTTGGCAAATGAAGACAGATTTACCTACCATCCTGAAGTACTGTTCAGGAAACCCTACAGGGATAGTCTTGGTATGTGGGGGTTGTATGAGGGACTTGTCAGTGTGTACCTGCAGTAAACGGCAGCCAGCATGCACCCAGTTTGGAAAAGCAGACTGATGTCCCAACACAAAAGTAGAGCACAACACTGCTGTGGATGGAGTCATATAAAAGGCCAAACTTCACACAATTTATGTCAGTTTTAAACACTTACCAAAAAATATCATTTTAAAGCGACACTGACGTATAATCGAGAATAGCACAGCAGCTCCTACAGATTTACAGAGTTTTCTGATGGACAGCAAACTAAACTGCTGCCAGCTGTAGCTGCTGTTGGCTCAATTTGTTAGCCGGGCTCCCTGGACTGTAAGGTCAAATCACAGGGGTAGTATTAGCGTTTGGAGCACAGGTGTTTTGGAGCAAAGGGAAGCAGAGAAATGCTAATAAGGAGGCAAAGCCGGTGTTGTGCCAGAACAGGAGCTGGGCAAGCGGGCAATGTAACTGGGTTTAGCAGCCTCTGTGGATATAACGACAGAGGAAGCTAAGAACAGAAAATGAGTGACAGAGCAAGAAGCAATTGGACAAGAGTAAATCTGGGACAGCCTGTTCATCGTTGGCGAAAGAGCTTCATGAAATAAAAGACAGATGGCGAGCTGACTTCTAGTAGTAGACTTGCTAGTTTTTCCTCATAAGCCAGTCATCGACAGCCAATAATTTGAACAATATTGGACAGCACCGACAAATGAGGACACCCGTTGATAAGCCGGACTTCCAAAGGACATCGATAAATGTATTTTGCCATTATATCTGGAGGACTTTCAGGACTGTGACTCCTCCATGGAATGAATCCACTTACTTGTGATCGCATACATGAAAAATGCATTTATTTGGGGATGTTAATTTAACTGATAACATTGTGCACATCTTTTTTTAATTCCAACCCTTTTCTCCAGGGATCTCCAAATCTTTACAAGAATTCAACATATACATTCAAAATAATTTACAGCATAACAGAAGAAACTTTCTGCATATAAAGTTTTATTATGCATCAATTTAAACTCTGATACCTTTTACAACATCAGTCACAGTGCAAGCAGAGTCCGAATTATATCTGAAACAAAAAGAAAATTCATAAGTGATAAATATTTCTGTCTGACGCAGCGACTCCCTTGATTCATATTCACCTGGGTGGGACATGCTTCTCTCCAGCTGCTTGAAGGATTCTCCTGTCAATGTCCGGATCTCATCTTTCAGCCGGCGTTGGCCGTCCAGAGTCAGGTGCCAAAAACAGGACTTCCTCTTGCCATCTCCGCACAGCTGGTTGCAGGTTTTGCGGAAGCTGTTGTTGAAGCACAGGTTGTGTCGGATGGTGTTCTTCCAGCCATCTGGAGCTGTCTGAAAGAAGGGGAAGTGCTCTCTGGGAAAAGGACAGGGAGAAATATGAGCAACAGATGATTGGATAATCTCATTGGATAGGACCTTTAATCCTCACATAAAACTGTTGTGTTTCAGCAAAGTAACACATTCTGACCTGGTGAAATGGTAAATCTGCTGGACTTTGAGGCTCCCAGTATGGCTGCTCTTTAGCGCCAAGGCGATGAGGATGCAGTAGTTCACTGGTGGACGAGGCCAGCAACCTGGCTTCAGGGTCCACTTGTTCGTGAAAGTTTTCAAACAAAAAGAAGAAACACATCCAAACTCCACACTTTAGCTCAAACTTAAAAAGATTTAGGAGGATGTATTGGCAGGTATGGAATATAATATTCATTAGTACGTTTTCATTAGTGTATAATCACCTTAAAAATAAGAATCATTGTGTTTTTGTTGTCTTAAAATGACCCCCTATATCTACAGTCAGAGCAGGTCCTCTTTCATGGAGTCTGCCAATTTTCTACAGTAGCTCAAAACAGACAAATCAAACACTGATCTATGGCCTTTTGCTTTTTATGTGAATTAAGCAGCCAGACTTTTTCCCTACATGCTTGGAAGGAAGAGGGTGAGACGTGGGAGTGTATTCATTTGGTTGCAATGTGCAACTTCGCCACTAGGTGTCACTAAATCCTACACACTGGACCTTTAAAAAGGGGATCTGTACTGAATATTAATGACTAAATAAGCAAAGTTATAGATTTGGACAAAAGCATGATTAGGTTTAACTCTTAAAAAACAGATCCCCAACCACTTCAACCCAGGGAGAATGGAACAGATAAAAACACCAACGGAAATTTTCATGCAATAACTTTGTGTACATGCAAAACACACATATATAAGACTGAAGTGTTCCTTACCCTGGCCTTCGTGGTCCGTCCTTTGCGTCTGTTCTTAGCTGGTTGACAGGAGACGTCTTCATTCTTGATCTAATCGTCAAGGATGGTGGGATTACATTCATAAATTGTTTGAATAATTCTGTCTCATTCATAAAAATCACATTTATTTTGTAGCTAAACGTCTTTACTGCTCATAAGAACACATTGACCTGGTATTAATGTGATTTGTATCAGAAGAAACTGAATGCCTGCATGTTGCATTGCAACAAGAAAGCTAATAGAAGGTGTTTCTGAGTCTGAACACCCTTGTTAAACTTTTGCCACATTCTTGTCACAACAAATTGAAAGGTCAGCTACTGCAGCCTCTTCTGATGACCCCTTCCAGACAAATAAGTAGAGCCTAGACCCCATCATCTCTTTTCTTGACCTGGGACTATGTTTCTAAACAAGGTCACAAGCTTTGCTTACCCAATCGGTCTATAGGGATCGGAGCACAACCAAGGATCCACCAGTTTCACAACTCGGCTTTACAGTTACGAAACATGATGTTTTAAATTGCAAATCACAGCACAGACCAAAATCACGCAACAAGAACACTTAGTAACCAGGTCTAAATGCAAAAGAGCATGATCAGATCGGCTGTTAATTGAAGAGGGAAACAAAAATTCATACAATACAGAGGTGAGTTTGCAAACAAGTTATGTTTCCTCCTTCCTTCCTCCTTTCCAAAGCCAGTTTTATAGTATTAAATATTTAAAATCCAGCATTGTTTACATACATGATCCAATTTTTTTTTTTTTTTTTTTTTTTTTTTTTTCCCCCCTTTTTATTTGGGGGGAATTTTTTAATTTTTGTATGTATTTTTTTTTTTTTTGGGGGAATTTTTTTTAGGAGTTGCACAATATGAACTGAATTTAACTACACACACACACAGGTCTGCTGTGTATACTGTACCATGTACTCAGTGGAGGAGGAAACAGAGTGCAGCAGTTCCTTCTGGAGAGGAGCATCATGGTGGGCAAACATGTGGAGGTCTGAGTTAAGCTGACGTCGGGTCTCTGCGGGGTCCAGTCGAGGTGTTTGGATTTCCTCTGCAGGTTCACACAGAGTCTGCAGATCAGATGCTGCTTTTTTTCTGTATTGGATCGGGCAGGCGATATTGGGATTAACCAACAGCCACAGGTTTGGCTTCACAAACGTGTCTGATGGACAGAAAAGTCATGACAACAACAATCAGTTCATCATAATTCATTTTGCACGACTTACAGTAACAAAAAGAGGTTCCTTCAGAATAAACTGAGCTGAAGATTTAATGTTTCTGGCACATTGTGAAAACAGTGAAAGACTTTTCACCTTTCCAAAAGAAATTCCAAAATGAACACCAACATTTCTATCCCCCCAAAAAATGGAAAATATTGCAATAAAAGACAGGATGGAAGAGGATGAAGACATGGACGTAAACACTGCAGGTTTCAAAATATTTAAAAACAAGGAAGAAAATGAGGTCAACACATTTGTTTAAAGGAATAATTCAACATTTGGGGGAATACACAGACACTTTTTTAAGAGTTAGATAAGATGATGGATGCTGCTCTCATATGATGTTAAATATGAAGCTGCAGCTCACCTGACTGTACGGAGTTCAAGACAAGAAGAAAGAGGAAGAATAGGAAGACCAAGAAAAACAACAATAACTAAAAAAATAAATATTATATAATAAATATGAAGCTACTGTCAGAGGAAGAAAAACAAACAGAGGGAAACAGCTGACCTGGCACTGTAGTTCAAATACTAGAAATCTCTCACATTATAATGGCTTTCAGCTTTCCAGCTCCTGGCTGTAGTTTTAAACGGACTATTTTCTCAGTTAAGACAAGAATTTATGAGCAAAATGTCCCAAAATGTCAAACTATGAACCCTGAAGGATGCATGCACAATACATTGTGGGCAGAAACACTGAAAATTCATGATGAAAATCTTAATCATCATTCAAATGTGTAATGAAATATTATAAAGGTGAAATATTATAAATGTGAAACAAAAGTAGAAAGCTGACATATTGTTGCTGAATTAGCAGGTTAAAACATTGATTGAAAAATGCATTTTTTCCCCCCTCTCAGCTCACCTGACATTTTATCGTACCAAATGAACTCATCTTTTCTTCTCGAGGCTCTTGCAGACGGTCTCTGGACCACGTACTGATCATTCAGTTTGTCATCTGTCATCAGCGATAGATAACACATTGACACTTTACACACTGTGAACAAGCTGCACATTTTGCTCTGTGTCTGTTTATTTAATGATGATCTGTGTTTTAACGGTGATTCTGGTTCATGTGAGTGAGTGAAAATCATCCTTCAGTGAAGCCAAACACCAAAGAGAAGACAGAAAGTCACCATGATAAAACTGGTCTGAGGTTGTTGCCAGTTTCAGCTCCTTGTCCATGTCCCAGTCCGTCAGGCCGACAGAGCAGTGTAGGTCAAATAGCCGAGCTTTGGTTCTAAGCTGTAAAGTCATGGTTGGATGTTGTTTCACGGGGTTTGTTCCCTCTCACTTTCTCAGAATCTCTCTGATAAGCCCTGCCGACTGTTCATACGACAGCTGCGGCTGAACCGCCTGATTGGACTCAATTAAACCTAAAGAGAGTTCAGCCTGTGCTGAGTCACTCTTCACAGGGGCCTGCAGCTAAATTTGAATAAAACAAATCTGTATCATACATTACATTTAATGAGAAGTCTGAATTTGAATTACAGTTCTGAACTTAAATTTGGCTTGATTAATTAAAACATCTACCTGTTCTGAGGACCTGTTTAATGGTCCACATGAAGGTCAGGTGATGTCACCTGAGTGTAGATGAAGATTTCATTGACAATGCCACAAGTGTGAGCTGATTGGTCCTCCACACTGAGACTGAAATATCTTAATTAGTGGATGAAGGTTATTGACTAGTCAAGTGTTTAGATAACTACTGGCTCAATTCCCAATTAAATTTGGTACACACATTCATAACCACCTCAGAATTAATTGTAAATAACTCATCTAGCGCCGTTATCAGGTCAAAATTTCGACTTGTAAAATACTTTTATGACCAAATACCTGCTAAACTAATGCATTTCCCATCAGCTTCAAATTCTGGAATCTCTTTGTAATTTCGTTTAGTGCCCCTCCCACCTCACAGAGCCGCTTACATGACTGTAGACTCTTTGATTATATTTCATATTTTACTGCACATCATTCTTGATGTTCTTGTGAGACAGCTGTGGTGATATTTGTTTGTATTTTAGACATCTTAAAATCAGACAGCGCTCTGCTGGCTTTAGTCTGCAGCAAAGCAAACGTCTGACTGTAGTGTTACAGTCTAAACTTTTAGCTTCAGCGTCTTCTTTCCTGCATCTGTCACCTGCACAAACACTTCAAACCGGTCAACGTCCGTGAACGTGCAGTTTAGTCTGTTTAATTTTTCCATCACATTTACAATACACATTTCACAAGTAAGAAACAGATCAAAACAGCAATAAATCAATTTTTACAGCATGAAAAAAAAAAAACAATCATATACTCATCTTTAAATATCTATATATCTTTGTATACTTTAAACATTAAGTCTGTCTTATACTCACTAGATTTTGCCTCATTCCAGTTTGTTCATTTACAGAAACTCAAAACAAACAGGAACACGGGACCAGAGGACTGGACGCTCCTGTTGAAGCTGTTGTATTTTTAATATCCAACAACAATCTAGTTTCAAACAGTAAATCAGGTTGGGCTCACACATTTCACTCGTTAAGTTTTTGGAAGGGGGGTAAACCACAGTAATGACCAGACATGCTGACAAAACCTAAGCACTAAAAACAGAAATAAATACACGGTTATGTAGAATCTGGTGGAGGAATGTTTTCGTGTCTGTTACGTTCTGGTATGAACATTAACTTTTGTCATTTTACTGATTTTGGTAGGTGATGAATCCAAAACATTCAGTACACTGAACATTTAAGTGTTTCGTGTGCCTGGAGAGCAACATGATCCCTAAAAAGATGCTTTCTGTTCTGAATATTTACGGTAATCTAAATCAAGCTTCACCACTTCCAAGATTTTCCTGTTCTCGTGCATGTCAGCTTCGTACTTGGAAATTGGAAATTCCTTTATTGTTTTTACTAGCCGATGTGTCAAGTAGACAAGGTGTGCCACATAAAAACACTGTGCCTCAGGAAGTTTACACAATCAGAGGTAAAGTGTTTGAAAGTCAAATGAGTTGTCTCCTTTACCTGGTGAACTGACAAAAGTACCTCTGCTGGATCACGCTCATGTGATTCTTCTCCAGTTTAAAACTGTATTTAAGTTGATTGTGTGTTTTTACTCTCTGAGTTATAACCAGCCCGGCTTGAACTCACATTACGAGAATAAACTGTCGGGAAACCAATTTACACCCACGAGTGAAGAATGGAAATAATTTAGCATCAAACCATCAGAATCTTTAACACCGAGGTGGGACTGGAGACACTGTTCAAGACATGAGACTGAATGAAATGATGGTGGGACGAAGAAGAAGGAGGAGGAGGAGGAGGAGAAGGTGGGAGGGACGAAGAGTAGGCTCAAAAGATTGGAATGTAGTTGTCGATCTTGGCGCGGTGCCGCTGGGCGATGCACTCGGCGATCCACACAATGTTCCTGCACTCCTGCTCCTTCAGCTTGACGTAGGCGTAGAAAACACTGAAGTGGAACTGGTTGAGGAAGGCCAGCTTGTTCAGCTTCACCTGCAAGGAAGAGGACGAAGAGATAATGACGAGCACACTCCTAATTACCATATTGATTCATGTTTACACTTCACTTCATCTGTGAGATAATCATAGCAATAAACAAGTATGTGATGATGTGTGTCACCTCATGCTCGAAGAATCGGTCCTCCAGTGTTTTGTCGCCCGGGTTGCTGCCGGCTCCTTCGAACAGCAGCTTGTACTCCTGAGGACATAACCACACAGACATATTTTAATAATCATTAGCATTAAGTGTTTCACACAAACTGTAACAGACACCAACAGGAAAAAGAGACGATGAGCAAACAGGAGGAACCATCTCGACTGATTTAAAAGAATCGTTTGAAGCACAAAGTTTGGCAGCTCCACTGACAAAGTTTGCTCAAACTTTAGATGCAGAAATCTGAATTTTATATTTAAAAGCTTAAAAGTCTTTCTTCTTGTTTTTGGACTTACAGGATAGAAATCAGCGACGGCCTTGACCTGCTCATAGTCATCCGCCCGGGCCAGCTGAGCAAGCCCTTCTGGGTAAAGCTTTCCGCAGTGTGGGAAGAGCTTGGCGCGGTCCTCCTTGGACAGCTCTGTGCCGAACGAGTTGATGGTGATGATGAAGGCTCTCCTGTCGGCCTCAAACTGCAGCAACACAGAGCATGAATCAGCGTTTTCATGTATAGGACTACTTCAGACATTCTCCATCATGTTCTCTGTGTGCGTTTTCACCACTCACCTCCAGAATAGGACACATGGTGTCGGCCGTGGTTCCTCCGAGGTTGGAGCAGAACTTGTAAAAAGCCTCCAGGTAAGCCTGCGAGGACACGATTCAAAATGTACTTCAGCCAACCAACAAACAAATACATGAACAAAATCATCACAGTTCTTGATCCAAATGTTATTAGTTTATTCCCAATTTTTTATCTCGTCTAGTCCCGCAATTTGCATTTTTATAATTCATGACTTTAATCTACTGCCTCTTTTCCTGCCTTTTATATGACGCATGTTCGTCATTTACCTTGTAGAGTGTGTTACGAATGATTTCAATGTTCATCTCATCCAAGTCCTGTTCAGATATGCAGTCCTGGAAGAACGCAGCTGAAAAAAAAAAAAAAAAAAGAATGTTTCTTTATACTTTGGCGCCACCTTCTGTTCAACAGGACACATTGCTTTTCAGTTTTCACTTCCTCTTCTGTTTGAATATCACTTTAAATGAAGGTACACACCTAAGGGAGTGTCTACCAGGATGGCGTTGTAAAGCTCGGCAGGGGTCTGAGCGATGTTGACCGCCTCCATCTGCTCGAAGCTGCCCAGCGGGTGACACTTTGGCACCAGCTCGGAGATGGCCCGCTGGTGGAGGGTGCCCGTGATCAGCAGGATGACGTTATCGATCATGTAGCTGTACCTGAAGTCACAAGGTCAGAGGTCAGAGGGGAGTCATGAAAAAGCAGAGACACTCAGCAGCTATTGAACAGAAACATTTATAATGCAGGAAACAAATAATTTAATTCTTCTTGGTTTGTTTCTTTCCAACGACGTAACTTATGAATGGATTTACAGCAAGTGCGCTACATCAGCTCTCAGATGTCAGACTACACCTGAATGCACCAATAAGTTTCCAAAGCAGCTGAAGTACCACAAGATAACACATGTAGATCAGCAACCTGAAAGTTTCTCCAAGCTTACTGTCGCTGTGGACTGAAATCAACTCAGACCAGTGACTGGACTGAAATCAACTGGAAAACTTGTGATATGCTATTTTGATAAATCATCATCAGTAACGTAAAGTATGTGTGACTCGGCGTTTTTAATGTCACTTTCAAAAGAGTTTGTTCACATTGAGAGTCAAAGCTTGTTGTGTATCTGGGTTTGTGCTCCTAAACTGGACATTTTCATTTTCATTTGGCGTAATGTTACTTTAGTTTTTAGTTTTAATAATTGGTTTTCGCATTATTATTTTGATCCCTGGTGTTTATTTGATTCTATTTTGTTTTCTGCTATTGACTTTTATTTATTCATGTTTTACATTTCACTGTTTTTATTGTCTTCTTGTGGTTTAAAATGTTGTGATGTGAAGCACTGTGGACTTTGTATGAAAGATGAGCTGGGTGTGTATCCACCACTGACTTTACACTCAACCAGGTGAAGTCCCTTCACAGGATCACTGATAACCATGTTGATCATTGATTGATGGATGTACACCGCTTGATGCAAGACAAACTTAAAGTGAAGGCTACTTTCACAGATGTACATCATCATATGGAAACGTTCTCAGTCCAGATGAGTTTTGGGGAAATGTGTGTTGAGATGGAGAACATTTACAGTGAACGTTACAGTACTATGTGACTATTTCAACACAGCAGCTTTTTGCTTACGTGATGAAGTCCATGAAGCTGGCGAGCGGCTCGTACGACTGGTTCCTCATGTGGCGAAACTCCACCACCATCTTCTCCTTCAGCTTGTCGTCGATGACGGACACGGTGAGAGGAGACGCCTCGTTTGCCAGGAAGCTGCCATAGTCTGTGCTCTGCAGGTGGAGCTTCAGATCTGCCAGGCAGGTGGACGGAGGAGAGGAGAGCTGGTTAGAAAGCCTTATCATGACTGGTATCGTATACAGTAAACACTGCTGCTGGGCTATTTTCCACCCAATTTATCCAGTTTAATTTTCTGTGCAGAAACAGAGGCATTCAGCATATCTCGCATGGTGCTAATGTTATGAAATCAGGATATTTACCCTCGGTAGCAGACATGCCAACTGTTGGGAAGTATACATGGCATTCCTGGAATTTAACTCCATGATGCAAAGACAAACTTTTAAGCTTACTGCTGCCTTTATTTAAAATGATCATTTTACAAACTTCTTCATGAAATGAAACCACGCTTTCGACTGTTTCTTCCTCTCCACCATGACTACTTCCTGCTGTGAGCTTCCAGCAGTGTAGACGTATGAGTTTGATGTTATTGTTTTGCAGTGCGCAACTGTCAGTAAACTAATGGCAGCACTGACCCGATCTTGGTGGATCGGATCATTTGGAACTGGTTCTCGATTCCCATCCTGACCTGCCAGTGAGGACGTTCATGAGGAGGGAGGGAGGTTCATCTGTGCAGGTGTGCCTCAACCAAGCTTTTAACTTTTAAAAATACTGATATGATAACTTGTTCTCAGGACCAGAGTAGAAAACTGACATGTACTCAATTAATTTATTAGATGTTTGATCCAAATGTCAGAAAATGTTAAAGATTGTTTCCCAATGCCCAAAGGTACAGCCGCAAATGTCTTGTGTTTGCAACAACCCAAAATTATATTTAGTTTACTGACAAAGAAAACAGAAAATATTAATATTTGAGAAGCTAAATTCAGAGAATGTGGACATTTTTCTTCAAATTGATGAATCCGTTATCGAAATAATCGTGCAATGATGATTTATGTAATAAATAGTATAACTAGACGGGCAGCAGTGGCTCAGTCCATAGGGACCGGAGGTGGCCGGTTCAAGTCCAGTATGGACCAAAGTATGGAAGGTGGACTGGCAGCTGGAGAGGTGCCAGTTCACCTCCTGGGCACTGCCGAGGTGCCCTTAAGCAAATTCTACACACTGGCCCTTTAATGTAAGAGTGTTCACTGAAACATTTCCTCATTATTGTGAAGTACTGTACACCTGTAGTGAAACATACAGGTATGACCTTTTACAGACTCTTTCCTCCTGTAACATTTCTGCTGAGCTGTGCAAGAAAACAAGAAGAGTTTACTGCAGTTAAGCCTCAGCTTCAAGCACTCACTTTACTCGCTGATGACCATAATAAACTGCAGGAGTGTCCCTGCAATGCAGCTAATGTTGTCTCAACCTGCCTAAACACGTCATTTCATTAAAGCTTGTTTGATAATGTCTAACGCAACAGTGTAAAATCTGTTCACACTGTAGTTTCAGTTCCTCTAAAAAGCCCATCATTGATCAACAGACGACTTAACACTGTGCTATATATGCTTAGCTTATGTTAGCTTAGCTGGCTAGCCGAGACTGAAGATAGCAGCGAGCTAAAATAACCAAAATTTGAAGGTTTTCCCGCCTTTAATAAATAGATTCTCGACGTGTGGCTTAAATACTAACACTAAATGATAATAACACGAAGCTGAGTGTTGGATATTACGGACTGTAGCGCTGTCACCGAGCTAATTAGCTTCGGCACTGACAGCCGGTGGATTTAGCCGTTAGCCGTTCGTTAGCGTCTGTTTGAGCTCACCTTCCAGCGTCTCGCACTGAACCAGGTTTAAATAATCCGCCTGCGACAGTATTCCCGCTTTAAATCCTCTGACCAGCCCCTCCAGGTAGCCGTTATCGACGTTGAAGTATAGCTCGGAGAAAGGCATCCTGTCTGGCCGTCAGATTCGTCTCTGCCTGTCCGGGAGGAGGAGGAGAACCGTCCGAGCCTGTTCCGGGGCTAACTACTACTAGCTGCTGAACGTTAGCAGCATCAGCTGACTGAACCATGTGACCGTCATCTGATCGGTCATCTGCTCGTGCGTGTGGGCGCGCGTCCTGTCAGTCAGTGCACAGTTTGCATTGACGTCACTTCTCTTTCTAACTGCAACAGTAAATAATATTAAAATATTTTGATATATAACAATTATAAATAACTGTTTCTGTATCATCATCCCACTATTACCTACATCTTTAAGACACTTTATTGCAAATTGCAAATTTACAGATAAAAACAGAGCATATAATACAAACACAGAGACATAAGTAAAGATGTACATAGTGAGTAGTATATATATATATATAATAAACAATAATTGTTTTTTAAATTGTGTCTTCATGAAAGAACCTCTTGTTTACAGGTTTTATTGTTTACAGGTTTTCAGGTATATCAAGTGACTGTTTCACTATCATGTGATCTGTTTTGTTATGATCCAGATTTAGCCTCTGTTACAGGTTGGACTGGTTTGTTTTTCTCTAACTTAAGTAAGGAGGATATAATTTCCCAAACGCAGATGGACACTGAGAGGTGCGACAGGTAAGATTTACCTAACTGTTTGTATGTGACACATCACTGGTGGTGGTGGTGGTGAGTGAATTTTAATTGACAAATCAGCCCGATTTGTTTCTGTAAAGGTCGACACTGCACTATGAATGAGTCTGAGGAGACAGAGGACGGGGTCATCCTGTCTGAGAAACATGACAGCCAGACCGGAGCTAAGAGGTAAGATAAACATTTCTCCAACTCTTTATGACTGTTGCAACTTTATGACTTAGCTCTGCAATCAACTTCTTCTGTTTATGTTGTGTTGAAGCCCAGTGAAGCAGAAGAGATCAGATCTAACTGTACACCGCCAGTTGTCCATAAGCAGTGACCGGTCTATGTTTAAGCCTCCAAGTTTCAATGATGGAGGCCAGTCTGGTCTGCAAATGTAAGAATCTCCTAACTTTTCTAACAGAGAGCTCAATCTCTTGTGCATTTGTTGTTCTGCTAATATCTTTACATCTACATTTAAATGAGAAATCAGGTTCTTTCATTCTGGGCTTGGATTCATATATTTCTGTAAATGAGGTGCAAACGTATTAAACATTTGAATAATTTTGAATCTTAGCAAAAATAATTGCAAAATTTGGAGTCATTAAGAAGTTTTTAGTAGTGTTGCATGCTGAGTATTGTTTTGTGTAATATCCCAGAAATGTAGCATTTATATATTTGAGTTTTTTTTATATCAGCATGTCACCATTACCTGTCCTGACTTTGTGTATTGTTCAATCATCCTCTGCTTTCACAAATTATTGATCAAAGCAGAGGTTTATATACATGTATGTCTTTAAATACTTCTGAAGGGGGTCTTTGAGTGGCAATGACAATTTTTTTTAAACGTATTTAATTGATTAATAATCAAGTTTTTGCAGCGGTAACATCATCTAACAGTTATAGTAATTGATACTATCCAAAGTACCATCACTTAGATTGGTTTCTATGAGAGCAACATGTGTTTATAACTTTACACTGAATGTTGAATGTTCATGTTGTGTTGAAGTCACGTGAAGCAGCAGGGACCATCTACCAGCAATGGGTCCATGAAGCGTGACATGTCTAAGGAGGAGTCTGTTGAGTTCCATGATGGAGGCCAGACGTAAGTTATCGTCTGATTATTGATCAGATCTTAGAGATTAAGAGATTTTTCTGAAAATATGTAAACACATATCTTCACCCAATAGTTGAAGCGAGACAGCCTTTATGATCAACAATCTTATCAACAGTCTATAAATAGTGTGAAAACACAATGTTATGCCTGCTGAAGTGTGACGTTTAACGTTGAATGTGTATTTTGTATTGAAGCCCAGTGAACCAGGCGAGACCAGACCCACCTGTGCCCAGCTGTGTGTCCATGAGGAGTGACCGATCTTTAAGTGAACCAATTGAGTTTAATGCTCAAGGTCCTATTGTTGAGCCAAGGTAATTTAATGTGTGAGCGAGTGTCATTCTGTGCATCCACTGACCTGCAGCTTATCTGTATGTGACCTCAAGTTTCTTTAGTTTCTGTGTAAGATGCATATTTAACTACAACTATCACCACTGAGCAAAACACATTTTCAAGTGGAGGAGGACTTTAGATTTAGGTCATAACCTGAAATTTGAATGCTGAATATTTATGTAGTGTGTTGTAGAGAGACTTTACTGAGTCAGAAGTCAGAATTGTGAGTTTAATTGATAACCTGGCCTTGATAACCAGGAAATTAAATTCCTATGGTGACTTCAGGGAAGTCAGTCACGGAAACAAGTGATGTTTTTTTTAACGCTGGTTACTGGCAGGTACCTGACAGTCAACATTCTTTGGAAATCCGTGTGCATTTCCTCCCACAGTTCAAAGAAATGTAGGTTAAATTAATTAATCTCTCTTATGTCTGTAATTGTGCACTGGAAAAGGCTTTTCTGCAAAGGCTTGAATGGATTTATAATGACAATGAAATGTTGGGACCTACAAACAAACACCTGCATCAAAAGCATGTGCTTTCACGGTTGCTCAAACTTAATACACACCTTCCAGCCAATCAGAATAGAGAATAATCAGTAGCTATGGTGTGATATTAGTCATAAACTGCTAATGCAATTAGTATGAGTGTGTGACATTTGTGAAATCATGTTATCTTGGTGTAGAGCTCACCGGAGGAGGTCTGAGGTTCTCTACAAACGACCTGCCAAGAAGCAAACAGACCTGGACTCCATTTTCATAGTATGTAAATTTGTAAACTTATGATTTCATATGGTGCAAAAGTTTTGTGTTCTGAATAAGTAGAAGTGAACACAGTGTTCACAGTTTTAGACCTTAGCATCAATTCAAAAGCAATCGTCTGTGCAAGTCTTGTTTTGCCACTCCCTCAAACACATCATTAGTTCTGCCTCTGGTAAGTCCCGTACATTGAAACCTGTTTGTTTTAACACCTGACTGTAGGGCATTAAATGAACTGGCTGAGCTCCAAGTGGCTTTAGGTGTCATTCCTGCATGTCACATGAACACAAAACCTTTGAGATGATGAAATACAGAGCAACATCATCAGTTATTTGGTGTTGGGTATCTGTCCACCTTTCTTTTTTCTCTGTTTTGGACTCTACTAACTCCCGAGGGAAATATCTGGCTATCAGCTAACAGATTATTGTAGCACCTATTGCACTAGCAACATTTTGTTTACTTCCTGTATTCATCAGCAGGCCTTGTAGGAGTGTCTGATTGGTCTCCAGTGAAAGTCCTATTGAGGGTACTAGACAAATATTTTCACTTTTGCAGTAGAACCTATAATTCCCTTAACTAATAATGATAGAAAAAACAGAAATAAAAATATGGCTTATAGAAGCTTTCTATAGGTGCTGACAATGAATGGCAACAGCCCTGCTTAGCATCTATGAAGGGGCCTTTGTTGCATGCCGTTCTCCATCTTCTTCCTTCATTTCCTGTTTTCTTCTCATTACTGACTGGTTATTCAAGGAAATGATTGACAGATTATTCAATAATGAAAGTAATCAAAGTTGCAGGTAGTCTAACTAGTTTGGTAAATGCATGTCTGGTTAACTTTCCCATCTTCAATAAAGACTGCAAACAACTTACTTTCCTAACCTTGTGTTTGGGTAACTTGTGGACTTGTAACTTGTCTTGAAGTGTTGATCCCAAATCCAGTTATTGCAACAGTAAACTGTAAAGACTCACTAGAATAAAGGAACTACTGTAATGAGTAATCAAAAATCTATAAATAAAAACAATGACATTGTATATGTTTAGACCTAAAGGTAGTGATACATCTTATATGTTGATGGCATTATCATTTAATTTTCTTGTTCTATAATGTAGTAGTTTCACTAGTCCACTGAGTTGGTGCAATTGTGTTGTGTAGCCTGCAATAATGGTACTGATGATTCTTGATACTACCACTAGATGACACCACAAACAAATACATTTGTCTTACACAGTAACATTAAGCTGAAACTGAACTTTGAAACATAAATTCAGATGAAAAGTTGTGAAACAATAACGTATCAAAATCATTTTAGATGAGTCAGCTTTCAGTAGAATCAGATGGATATGATGTTCTTTGTTGATACACTTTCCTCTTCCAGATGCTTGAAGAGTACATTATGAATTTTGTAAAGACCGAGCTGAAGACTTTAAAGAAACATCTGGCACCAGAAGATCCAGAATGCTCAGAGAAGCTGAGAGAAGATGATGAAGTCCGGGTTGAAGAAGAAGAAGAAGAGCAGAGAAGCAGCAGAGACGCATTTCTGAAGATCACACTCAACTTCTTGAGAAGAATGAAGCAGGAGCAACTAGCAAACTGTCTACAGACCAGTAAGATGCTTTAAGGACCAATGTCTGAATAATTTGTTTAAAAAGTTCTTTCTTGAATAGAGTAGTTTTCATTAAGAATCATCATTTTAAATTGAGGTAATCATTATGCATTTGTCAAAAGGTGTTCTACTTTCACATACTTACCTCAACATCCATTGACTAATGTCATCTGTTGTTTCCTTAGAAACTTCTGCTGTGGTTTGCCAACGTAAACTAAAATCTAATCTGAGGAACAAGTTTCAGTGCTTGTTTGAGGGGATTGCCAGAGCAGGCAACCCAGCACTGCTGAATCGGATCTACACAGAGCTCTACATCACACAGGGAGAGAGTAGAGCGGTCAATGATCAACATGAGATCAGACACATAGAAGCAGCATCACTAAAACGACAGAATTCAGAAACCACAATCAGATGCGAGGACATATTTAAACCTTCACTTGGAAGAGATGAACCAGTCCAAATTCTGATGACAAAGGGAGTGGCTGGAATTGGGAAAACAGTCTTAACACAGAAGTTCATCCTGGACTGGGCCGAAGACAAAGCCAACCACGATATAGAGTTTATCTTTCCATTCACATTCCGGGAGCTCAATTTGCTAAAAACGAAGAAGTACAGCTTGGTGGAACTTCTTCATCATGTCTTCACTGAAACCAAAGAAGCAGGGATCTGCAGGTTTGAGGAGTTCCAGGTTGTGTTCATATTTGACGGTCTGGATGAGTGTCGATTTCATTTGGACTTCCACCACAATGAAATCGTGACTGATGTTACAGAGTCGACTTCAGTCGAAGTGCTCCTGACAAACCTCATCAGAGGTAAACTGCTTCCCTCTGCAAGACTCTGGTTGACCACACGGCCTGCAGCAGCCAATCAGATCCCTCCTGAATGCATTGACATGATGACAGAAGTGAGAGGGTTCAGTGACCCACAGAAGGAGGAGTACTTCAGGGAGAGATTCAGAGATGAGGAGCAGGCCAACAGAATCATCTCCCATATTGAGACATCACGAAGCCTGCACATCATGTGCCACATCCCAGTCTTCTGCTGGATCACTGCTGCAGTTCTGGAGGATGTGTTGAAAACCAGAGCAAGCGGAGTGCTTCCAAAGACCCTGACTGAGATGTATATCCATTTCCTGGTGGTTCAAACCAAACAGGGGAACGTAAAGTATCACAGCAGTGTGGCGGCAGATCCAGTCTGGAACGCAAGGACCAAGAAGACCATTCTTACTCTGGGAAAACTGGCTTTTGAGCAGCTAGAGAAAGGAAACCTGATCTTCTATGAAGCAGACCTGGAAGAGTGTGGCATTGACATAAAAGCTGTGTCAATGTACTCAGGACTATTGACAGAGATCAACAAAGATGATCATGGGCTGAACCAGGACAAGGGTGTTTTGCTTTGTCCATCTGAGCATTCAAGAGTTTCTTGCTGCACTCTATGTCTTCCTGACGTTCATCAACACCGGTGTCGATCTACTGAGAAAAGGCTGGTTAGGGTTACGCCCTGTGTCATTACGGCATAAAGCTGACTTCACACACCTCTACCAGAGGGCAGTGGACAAGGCTTTACAGAGTCCAAATGGACACCTGGATTTGTTTGTCCGCTTCCTCCTGGGCCTTTCACTGGAGATCAACCAGACTCTCCTTCGAGGCCTGCTGATAAATACAGGAGGTAAACAAGAGGTCAGAACGATGCTAGTGCAGTACATCAAGACAAAGATCAGGGACAGTCCTTCTCCGGAGAAAAGGATCAATTTGTTCCACTGTCTGAATGAGCTGAACGACCATTCTCTAGTGGAGGAGATCCAACAGTACCTTGGATCAGGAAGCATCTTTGAAAACAAACTCTCTCCCTCTCAGTGGTCAGCACTAGTCTTCATTTTGCTGTCATCGCAAAAAGATCTAGACAAGTTTGATCTGAAGAAGTTCTCTGCTTCAGACGAGGGACTCCTTTGGCTGCTGCCAGTGGTTAAAGCCTCCAAAACATCTCTGTAAGTCTACAGATGCAGTACATGGAGGCATGCAATCTGTTAAATATGATCATTTCTATGGCAAAGAAGACATTTTACACTCAAACTTTTCCTGCTTTAGGTTGGATGGCTGTGACCTCTCATGGAAAAGCTGTCCGGCTCTGTTCACAGTTTTCACCTCAAACAACAACTTTGAGAGTACTGAACCTGAGTAACAATGACCTACACGATAGAGGAGTAATACTGCTCTCAAATGGACTCAGGAATCCACACTGTAGACTGAAGACACTCAGGTCAGTATTTGCTGATTAGATTAACATTTAAATGGATTAATAACCACTGATGGACATTATTTATGAGTATCTGACATCTTTCATGATCATGCTTTTCCTGCTTTGTTCTTGAAATAACAGGATATCACTTTGTTGTATGAGATGGTAATTCATTGTTTGCAGGCTGTCAGGGTGTCTGGTCACAGAGAAAGGCTGCATTCAGCTGGCTTCTGCTCTGGACTCCAACCCCTCCCATCTAAAGGAGCTGGACCTGAGCTTCAATCATCCAGGAGAGTCAGGACTGAAGGCGCTGTCTGCACTAGATAAACTGTCAACACTCAAGTAGAGTAGATTATATATTATAATGTATTGTACATTATACACATTATGCTCATTGTATATGTGTACATGTGTTAGTGTCTTTGTTAATTTGTCGTTCTCTGCCATTCACGATTTTCTACCTCCTCCACAGGGTCGATCATTGTGGAAAGTGTCGAATGAAGCCATCACCTGTCAGGTGTAAGTTACTTTTCTAATGTCACAGATCAGATTATTGTTTAAATCCTCATGTTTTATGAGAAGATCGACCACGCTTGTGAGTTCATGGTAAATATATAAATGGACAGTCAAGTATGGGGCCCATAGAGAGAGCGCACTAGTGACTTCCACTCGCCGAACCACTAACTTCTGCTAACTTGAGTGGGGATAAAAAAGATTCATTTGTGCAGCTCTTCTAGACTTTCCAAATGTTGGAATGGATCAAATTCTGAAAGTGAAACAAGTCATTTCCCAGGGGTTTTGATGCTTGAAGAAATGTATCCTCTGTGCGTCAAGTATTGGACACCATTGCTGTCATTGACCCCTATGTGAAATTTGCTTCAAAGCCTAACACTCTCCCTGGAGGTTTGGGATGATGTCCCCGTACTTAAACCGGGGGTTGAGGCTGAATGGTTCATGTCATGCAGGGTTCACGTCAGACCACTTCTACAAGTTTCCAAAAGTCATCCATAGAGATGGGAATGATCAGCTTTATTCAAGCCTGGAATGCTTCCGGTTATTCGGTCAAGCTAAAAGAATATATGGAACAGGCAGGTGGAGGGCTTGCACTGTGAGAAGGGGTTATGGGGGAACCGAATCAGTGAGGTCAAGCAAGATACAGAGTGAGCCTGTTTCACTAAGACAATACATATACAATACATGTTCAGTCTGCTGCTTCATGTAATGGAGTGGTCAAGCCTGGTTTGATTCTTGTATTATGTTTTGTTTCCTCCATCAGTTTTCTGTGAGCTTTCACTGGACCCAAACACAGCAGACAGAAACCTCTCACTGTCCGATGACAACAGACAAGTGACGGTGGTGAAAGAGAAGCAGGCGTATCCTGATCATCCAGAGAGATTTGACAGCTGGAAACAGCTGCTGTGTAGCCAAGCTCTTACCGGACACTGTTACTGGGAGGTACAGTGGAAAGGGAGAGTTAATATCGGAGTGACATACAGAGGAATCAAGAGGAGAGGAGGTGAAAATGACTGCTGTATTGGAAGAAACGATAAGTCTTGGAGTCTGAACTGCTCTGCTCAGGGTTACACTGCCTGGCACGATAACACACCAACAGACATACCTCCTACCGATGACTCTAACATAGTAGCAGTGCATCTGGACTGGTCTGCTGGCACAGTGTCCTTCTACTGTCTCCCCTCCAGAAGCTCATGGGTCAAACGGATCCACCTCCACACCTTTCACTCCACTTTCACCGAACCCCTCTACCCTGTGTTTGGGCTTGTTGGACCAACAAGCGAGTTTGGGGCTACATCGTCAGTTTGTCTGTCACAGATTGAAGAAGAATGAATGTTGTTTCTTGTGGTAAAAATGTCTAAATAAACCAGTCTATTAAAACCCTTTAACTATTATACATGCATATACATAAACATAAATGTCTATGCATGTATGTATGTGGGTTTTCCAGGTGAACTGTAAGAGCAGGAGATGGATACATGTTTTGTTGTAAATAGAGTAAAAAGAAACAATGATAGACATCAGCTCTCAACACAGACTGAGACCAACAGACCAAAAGAACGGATGAGTTTTTGCGGACAGGAAACTCATGCCTGCAGGCAAAATGCAGCAATGCCAAGTTAGCTAAAGAGATATCTGTCTTCAGTAAAGATACTGAATCTGCAGCTTAGTTCCTCTATTTTGTGACAAGGAAAGCAAAAACATACACAAGATAGTAAGTTTTTTTATCATTTATGAAAAATGTAAATAAACGCTGGCACACGCATGCACCAACTCTTCAACATGGGTCGAGAACAACAAACCTAAGCTGGTCAGAAGAACTGAAATCAAACTGTACAGCAAAGGCTACTTGACATGCAGCTAGAGGAAGTTAGCTGTCTGCAGGGAACTAATGCAAAAGTGCCAAGTAAGATCAAGAGACATCTCAGGGCAAATACCTCTCTGTAGTTTCTTCGTCTCATTCGTCCTCCTTCAACTACACCGCTAAATGCCACAAAATCCTACACACTGGTCCTTTAATATTGCTATTGGTTCATATACAGCTACCTATTTTACAGAAGTGTTATATGTATCAGGTAGCCGTAGTTTTATTTTTGATTGTAAAGATTGTATGTGTATAGTGTATGTTGTGTTTTGGGGTTGGGCATGTAGTGGTGTCAATGATTTATACTAATACTCTAATCCTTTCATACCCTCTCAACTGAACATGAGTGCATACAGTACAGTATATCCATTCATGACCCAAGCAAAGGTCTGAATGATTGATTGACTGATTAAGGTTAAGAACTGTGACCCCAGAAGAAAATGTCTCACTCTCAAGGTCCAAAACATAAATATAGTCCACATGAACATGGGAAGGAGGATACAGACAAACACATACACTTTAAAAGTTTCAGTTGATCAGCATTTTTATATTGGCAAGTGATTATACAGCCACCTGACTCTGCATTGATTACTGATTTAATTTCACTCTTTAATGCTGCAGGAGGCAAAAAAATAATAATAAATGCTTTATCTTCCCAAACTTTAAGACACAATTTGTAACTGCAGCTGGTGAACACAGTGGAGTATTGAGCAACTAAAGACACACTCTTGTCAGAAGTTGTTGCTCTGTGTCTGCAGAATGGGTAACTGTTTACAACTTTACATGTCAGGCTTCTGTTTACAGCTTGTTCTGGTGCCACCATGTGGCCAAAGAGTAAATTACTGCTGCTCTAATTACAGCGGACCCTCATTTAAAGATTATTTTACATTTGTTAAGGTTCCACCTTTTATCATACAGGCTGAAAGATGCAGTTACACACCTCCTGGACACCTGTACTCATGTCACACATACAGAATGAATAACGTGTTCAGAAACGCACATGTTACATGAAAAAGTTGAGCATGTCTAAAATGATCTTAATTCACTGTTTATGAGTAAAGTTTTATTTATGTTTCATACTTTCTTGAAAGTGATTAAACATGGTGACAGAAATATCCTTGAGGTAACATTCAGTGTGTGTTTCTTTACTTCTTTGAATGTACACCGTCATGTTTTGTTCAAGAAGTGGACTCAAACGCAGACGAGGAGGTAGGTAGTAACAGTGGACTGGAGAACAGATACAGGACCAGTGAACAGAACCCATGACTGAGGAGCTGACACAAGCCTGGCAAACGGACACAGACAACCTGACCAATGAGTCCAAGAACTGCAGAGACTAAATACAATAGTGAAGGCAAGACGACGAGAGGCACAGGTGAAATTTAATCAGGAATAGGTGAAACTGATCAGTGTGGAACAGCTAATTAAAAGTGGCGGGAAAAACAACAAAGGCAGGAAGTAAAACCAAAGACACACGAACAGAAATACAAAATCAAATTACAAAATAAAATAGGAAACACTATAAACCATAAACCCAATAACATAAATGTTGTTTGTGCATTTCACAGCCACTGTAGTTTATCCCTTAGGGCAAGTGAAAGGTGCTGCAATAAACAACCTCACCACTAGATGTCACTAAATCCCAAGCACTGACCCTTTAATTTATATACAGGACAGGACTTAACAAATAAACCCAATCCAGTCTAATGTCATCCTGTAATGTGGTGTAGTCGTGTGTGATGGTTTTGTTCTTTCATAACAGTTGTTGGGTTTGTAGATATTGATTTTAATGTGTCCAAATACATTGTAACAGTCTCAGTGATTTTCCATTTATTTCAGTTATATGTGCTTTACATTGTTACAGTTACTTGAGAGCAGGACATGGTCATTTTTTTATAGTTTCTTTTCTATAGATTTATAAGCTCTAATGGATAACCTGGCGATTTGTCTAAGTCAGCTGGGATATGGTGCAGCCCCCCGTGACCCTGATGAGGATAAGCCGTTACAGAAGATGGATGGATGGATAGAGAAGCTCTAATGCAATTCTCCCATTGAAATTTGTCCTATATGACCATTTCTATTAATCATATAAAGAACAAAAGAACCAATTATCAAATATTTAAAGTCTATTTGACATGAGCATCCTGAAAATTGTCATTTTTGGTTTGAATATTTAATGTAAGTAAGTTAGTAAGTCAGACACACAGTTTTCTTATTGTCTTGTGCTGGACAAATACATAAAAAAACTTTGAGTAGATTATTATGATTGTTCCGTGGTAGAACAAACCCCAAACATGCTTGTGAGTCTGAAAACATACACAGATATCATTTACAGTTGTCACATATTTGAGCTGCATGTAACTTAAACCCGAAGCAGCTCTGCATTGTGGGATCGCGGGCATCATTCAGAAGATGTTCGTAATGGTGGATATTTTGACAGGTTGACAGTAACTGAGAGGTTAGGGTTACAGTATTATCCAGTAAATCGCACCCTTTACTCCTGTCATGCCGTAATAGTACAGTATCGTACTCAAGTAAAATTTTGTACTTGTCCCCGGGCAGTCTAGGCCTACGTATAGCAGCATAACTAAGGGACGGTTCAGGACATTTGAGCCAGCTCCATCAAAAAGGAATGTCTTAAGCCTGCTCTTAAATGAGGAGAGGGTGTCTGTCTCTTCAACTCAAACTGAGATGGTTTTACAGGAGAGGAGCGTGACAGATGAAGGCCCGAGCTCCCATGCTAATTCTTGGAGACTATATGAACAACAAGGAGCCCTACAGAGTGCAGTGTTCTGGTGGGGTTATAGGGTACTATGGTAAATGGTAAAAGACTTATGCAGCACCTTTCTAGTCTTCTAGTCCTCCTACACTACAAATCTCATTCACACATTCATACACTGATGACATTGGCTGCCATGCAAGGTGCCAACTGTGCCAAAATCAGTTTTTTGGGAGCTAACGTAATCACACGCATTCACACACCGATGCAACTTGGGGTTCAGTGTCTTGCTGGAGGACACTTGCGGACATGCAGTCTGGAGGAGCCGATCGTTCGATTAGTGGACGACCTGCTCTACCACCTGAGCCTCAGCACCTGACCATGAAGAGCTTTGTAGGTAAGGAGAAGGATTTTAAACTCTATTCTGGATTTTACAGGTAGCCAATATGACCTCTGATCCTCCACATGCTGCTGCATTCAACTGGATCAACTATATAACAGTAATACAATAATATATATACAGTTCTATTTCACTCTCTAAGGAGCCATTCTGCATTATGAGTACTTTTTAAACTTTTAATTCTACAGTGTGGTATTTTTTACTTAAGTAAAGGATTTGAACACTTCCACCACTGTTGGATTACTATTATTTGTATATTGTGGTGGAGGTGGGGCTACATCTACCAACAACTCATAGACATCTCAAACATGACAAGGGCTCCAGACAGACACTGTTTTATTAAATAGAAAATCACGATCTCAGTATTTTCTAAATCTCAAGTGTACAAGTCACACAAAACTGTACTTGTAGTGCTTGTACATGTTGTTAGTAACCTTACACCACTGCTTTCATGCCACATTCCTGTGAGATTTACAATTAACAAAAGGTACATGATAAAGGAAGTGGAGGAGATATGTCTCAGCTCAGTGTGCTGACCTCAACTTGTACGTGCATCAAGAGGAGCAAGAATTGAACATTTGGTTTCACTTTTTCGACTACGGTTATGTAAAGTAATTTTTTAATTAAGGTATTAAAGAACTCTTGTGTGTGTGAACAGTTTAATGCCAGAGCAAACAGACAAAACACCACTGAGGACACAGACACATTTGAATGACATGAGGAGGAGGAAGTGACTTTGTAATTACACTCCTGTTACATCACAACTGACAATGGAAATCAAGTTGTTTGCGGCTAAACAATTTCAGTTTTTTTATTTTTTTTATTCAGTCGTGTTTTAATTGCTTTTCTAAACCCAAGCAGATAAAATAAATAAAAAACCAACAAAGGAGAGTCATAAAAATCAAGTAAAATTAAAAGATTTTAAAGGTGACTGATTCTTCTGACTTGATTTCCTCAGGCAGCTTGTTTAATTAACTCGGGGCTATGACTTTGAATGCTACATTTTCAGCCACCCCTGTGGATAAACAAAAGAACTCGGGTTACATGCTGACTCACATGCGAATCAGAGCTCAGATGCACAGTGTGGACAGTGAGTCCAAGCTTTGAAAGCCAACAGTAAGACCTTAAAATCAATTCTAAAAACACTGGGAGCATGTGCAAGGGGGCTAAACCAGGTGTAATGTGGTCACTGAGCCCACCGTTCTATGTGTAACAATAATAATAAAAACAAAAATAATAATAATCTTTTCCCATAAATACTATTTTGCTTTTTCCTCTGATCTTATTAAAATCTTATTTGACTCTAACTAAATTTGAGGAAAGTGCCAAACAAATTCTTAATAGTACACTTCTCCTATAAAAACATATTTAACATTTTTACAACTGTTTATTATCATTCATTATCTGTTAATACAGCAGCCTCCATTTATGTATGCTTTACAATATGAATTATTATATAGTTCTTGATAAATCTGCATTTTAGTGTGTTTAAACCATTTTATAAATGTTCTGAAGAGCCACAGTATGTGGGGCATGGATGACCAGGGAAAAATACGGAGTGATC
The DNA here is from genome assembly GCA_946959425.1 of Argyrosomus regius. NCBI lineage: Eukaryota > Metazoa > Chordata > Actinopteri > Sciaenidae > Argyrosomus > Argyrosomus regius. The sequence continues at coordinate 30,376,895 of OX336882.1, forward strand.
CTTAATACAAAGTTTTTTTTTTCAGCTTCTGAATGTGACATGCCACAAACAGTTTGAGAACCGTTGTAACACCCTGTTGGACCTCTTATGAACATGTGTGACGTCACTCATGCGCTGTCCATTCTTTTTATTGTCATTGGTCCTCACCGAGTGCTCCCGTTTCATCCACATTCCAAAGACATGCAGGTTCATACGTGACTTACCAAAAAGTGAGTGCATTAGATATCTATTTATCAAATTAGGTTAGGGGGGGGAAACAAATGAACTAAACCTGAAAAGGACAAGCAGTCATGGAAAATGGATGGTAATGGCTTTTAAGGTGGTAAAACAATGCTCAGTATGGGATTGTTTTAGCCATTAAAGATTGCCCAGAACAACAGGTAAGTCGAGTTAAATGTAACAAAGAAAACGCAGGTGGAATGCACAAACTGAATGACATTAGTGACTCAGCGTTGAGAGTAGATGTGGTGGCACGAGGTTAAGAGGTTGGAACCACAGATTCAAATGTACAGAGAAACTTGACCTTGAGAAGTAAAGTTCGCAGTCGCACTTAAAGTTTAGATGATGGATGGATGATGTCATTGTTGTCCCTGAGGGGAAATTCATTTAATGTCTCAGCCAACAAGGAAGAAACTGACACATATATATATATGTACCAGCACTTTAACCCTGTACACAAAACAAACTGTGGGACCTCTTATCAACAAACTACACAACAGAGGTACGGAGCAGATGAATATCAATTCTATTTAACAATGTCATCATTTCAAAACTAAGCATGTTTAAATGTTCAGGGAAAAGTCATTATTAGAATCTTGATTCCAAAAACATTGAGATAATTTGGGTACATAAAAACAGAGAGCATCAAATTCAAAACGATTTTAAAAAAAGTTTATTATTTTGAACATTAAATAACTTGTTTTTGTTCTGCATCTGGTCGAAAAAGGGTTTGCAAATCTGTTACGGTTAGTTGCCCGAGCAGCCAGGAGGCAAATTTTGGAAAACACTTCTTCCAGGTAGCGTCGACGAGAGCGCTTATTAATCATGTATAAACAAACATTTTACTACTTTAATAATTTCACTCATAATCCGATTCCAACTATAAACAACTGAACAACACTCCCTGACTTCCTTATATACACACACCTTCCTCGTGACATGACTAATTAAATTATACCATTTTGTAGGTTCTCACATATTTACATACATCATATATCAAATAAATCATGAGCATTTATATAAACAATCCAATTAAAATGTATGAAGACCTATTTATATTCCAGCTTAACCCTCATAAACACCCAAAATACATTTACATAAATAAACATACTCACATGAACACCCAAACTCCCCTCTTCCATCCTCCCGGGACTTCTTATGATGAACGCGTCTCCGGGGACGTAACACCACAGGAGGAGAAAGCAGCAGGCAGCGGTGAGTTTACTGTTTTAATTCTCAGTCCAATTAACATAACTTATTACCATTTGCGTGCAACATTATAGTCCCAGAAAATAATATACTTTAAGAACAATGATGAGGACCCTGCTGGTATTCTCTGCCCTTGCCTGCAATATACGATTACGCAAATAAGCATGTGCACCATTAATCAATAAATATCTCATTTAATTTGGTGTGTGTGATTATTAAACCTTTTGGGCAAACAGCTGAAAAAATTCAACTTTTTTTGGGAACTGCAGTTGTCAGGTGGTGCAGTGTCACCTCACAGCATGAAGGTTCTAGTTCTGGATTCGAATCCTCCAGCCGGCCAGGGCTTCTCTGGGGTTTCTGTGTGGAGTTTGCATGTTCTCCCTCACGTCTGCGTGGGTTCTCACCAAGCCGCAACCTCCGTGGATGGAAAGTGAAGCCAATGCAGAAGTACCAAAAACCGTAGTACCTCAAGCTGCCACTTGAGGCTGGCTGCAGAACATTTCAGTCTCCATAAGTCCCCATGTTAAAATGTCCAGCTTCACAGCAGAAATAAACATGTTTACAGCCTGGTACAAAAAACAGTTTTGGTCTCTATAGCTAATTTCCCGTTTGTGACAACTGTACTGAGGGTGAATTTTTATACAACTCACCTGTTCAAATTATATTAAGGCTTAAAGTTATGCATATTTAACAGTGTGGACGCTTTGATTGACAGGTAGATGCTGTTACAGATGGCCTCAGATTATCCAGGAGGCGGAAGAGGCAGTACAGCCAATATATATACGACACTTCAATAACCTATGAGTGACGTCGCTCAAGTGGTGTCCATTCTTTTTACAGTCATTGGTCCTCACCGAGTGCTCCAGCTTCTTCAACATTTCAAAGACATGCAGGTTCATACGTGACTTACCAAAAAGTGAGTGCATTAGATATCTATTTATCAAATTAGGTAAGGGGGGGAAACAAATGAACCAAACCTGAAAAGGACAAGCAGTTATGGAAAATGGATGGTAATGGCTTGTAAGGTGGTAAAACAATGCCAGTATGGGATGTTTTAGCCATTAAAATCCCAGAACAACAGGTAAGAGTTAAAAAAAAAAAAAAGGTGGAATGCACAAACTGAATGACATTAGTGACTCAGCGTTGAGAGTAGATGTGGTGGCACGAGGTTAAGAGGTTGGAACCACAGATTCAAATGTACAGAGAAACTTGACCTTGAGAAGTAAAGTCTGCGGTTGCACTTAAAGTTGCGATGATGGATGGATGATGTCATCATTCATTTAATGTGTCAGCCAACAAGGAAGAAACTGACACATATATATATGTACCAGCACTTTAACCCTATACACAAAACAAACAACCTGTTTTTATGACTCAAATGACTCAAATGAAGCGTAAGATCCGGATCTGTTTAGTGATTGAATCAGAAAGATTTGAATGCCTAAAACGATCCGAGTTTGACATCTCTACATGAGAGTAAATTTAGAAATGTCTTGTCTACTTAGTGAGGCTTGTTGGACATGCAGGGTTAAAGTGCTGGTACATATATATGTGTCATTTTGTAACTATTTTAAGAAAAATGACAAACAAATAAAGGTTTCTATTTTATTTTCACCACCACACCATCTTCCCGACTTTGTTCAAGATTTTGTTCACTAAATTCTTTATTATAGGTTAATTATTTATTAATAAGGTCAATAAAAAGACAAAAACAAATTAATTTATAAACCAACACGTGTTATCTGTGAACCAACAGTCTGATATACTTTATCTTCACATATGTTCAATCTGCTTGTCAAGTAGTACAAACACAATCACACACACGTGCCATATCAACAAATGTTCAGACAATGGTATTCATAATTATGAGCCTGTGGATTGTAGTGCACGGTGAAGACAAACATATTTGTTTGCTTTCCAATAAACGTTTGTTTTGAGAAGGGACTTTTTGAATTTTTAGTTTTGTTTTTCAGTGTACTGTACATGTCAATCATTTTTCAACCTGCTGAGCCAGAAACACAACTGAGACCAAGTCTGATGAGAAACCCGAGAAGCTTTTCAAAGAACATCCATTTGGCAATGAAAGAATCAGTCACGTAACCCTTCTTCAGTGTCGTTTAAAGCCACAAGTATCGTTTCATAAGAAAACAAAACACACGTGAGACACTGACTGTACTAATAGATATATAGATAAAAAACCTGTAGTACAAACACTGACACTCCCCATTGCTCTGAGCCAAGCTATCATTAGCTAACAGCAGCTACAGTTTGCAGCAGTATACTTTACTGTGCACGAGGAAACTGTAAATCACAGAGTTGAAGCACAGCAGCCAGAGGACATGAGAGGGAAAACCAGAAGCATCTTCTCCATAAAATATGATCCAATTTAACCAAAATCAGTGAAAAAGTTGGTGGTGTGTGACTTAGTTTCATAGTGTTACATACTTCTTGCAGGTGATCGCATCTGGAGCACAAAGTTACATGAACAGCCATACAGGGTGCAGAGTGGGGATGAAAGACACCATTGACGTGATTACACATCAATGTAAAGTCATTTTACGGTTTTAAAAAAATGACATAATGTTGCTTTATGGTTGTTGAACCCGATGGAGCGTGGACTTTCGGTAGCATCAGGATTGTGAATATTGTGTGTATTGTATGTTTTGAGAGGAGTCTTGTGCAAACACGCTGCTGTGTGTCATCCTTAACACACCTCCAATACAACTGTGAACTATCAGGCAACTATGGCCTGCACTTATATGTTTTGAGAGCGGTCCTTGTGTCCAGAATTACTTCTGAAATGCACCAAAACGGTGTTGCGGACGCAACCTGACAGAGACGTGCCCGGTGGGGGTAAGCCACAAATCAGTCTTCTTCCCAATAAACCTGCTTGGTACCTTCCCACATATAACAAGCTGGAAAGCGGAAAGTTGGCTTGGCTTGGACTCAACAAAACATGTTTCTCACACTGTGGTATGAAAACTGAAGCTTTAGGGAAAAAAGTTGATTGAAGGTAAACTGTGTAGGAGGTGGAGGTGCAATGTGAACAGACAGGTTTATGAAAAGTGAAAAAAAAAAAAAGAAGAGGAAGACGAAAGGTTTTCAAAAATGTATCTGACTTCTTGTTGTCACAGCATCAGTCATATAGTTTGGTATGCTACAGTCATTGTGTTCACCTTCAGGTTTTTCTGCATTGATTTGCCTTTCAAGAAAGAACCAGGAACTGATACAGCAGATAAACAAAAGGGAGGGGTTACCGTATTCCACAGTAAAATATCAAACAAACAATAAAACTTTACACTGACTGAGATTCAGTTATTGTTCTTTTGCACATGCTCATCCACACGTCGGCATTATTTACAGAAACATTCCTCAAAAGTGAACAGGACAACTTTTCTACAGTCAAATATTATACTATTTTTGTATCCACACATTATTCGGTTTGAGACATTATTTTTACAGTTAAACTCAAATAAAATTTCATTTTTGTGAGACACTAAAGGCAAAAACGTTTTGTTATGCACGTGTCAATTTAAAGATTCTAATCAAGTGGGAAGGAAACGCCCCGCGTTCATATTTAGGTGCTCATTTTACTACAATTTGTGTATTTATGTGTGCAGATGTAGTTCATTATCATTATATAATGCCTCATTTGCGTATTTATATATGAAACTTCCTTCGTTACCTTATTCACCTGTGGTGTCTCAACAATACATATCTTTAAACACCAAACCTTCCACATACTCAAGGTTTTTATAGAGAGGTTTATAGAACATTTTATTCCTGAAAACAAAAATAGTTTCTTTAAAGCTGTATTTTCTAATTTATGGAGTGATAAAGAGAGATTTCCAATGGTGTCTCCGTAAAAACCTTTAACTCTAATATGTCAACATAATGAAACAAGAATTCTGAACTTGGCTTTATCCAATGTTCACACTTATGTTATGGAAATGTATCAAAATTAGTGCAAATAATTGTCTTTATGTTAGTGTAAGATGAGATTTATTTTTTTCATAACCTCTGAAATGAGGACGTTTTATCTGCAGAGAGGGAAGAAAAAAAATATCTAAAAAGAAAAGTGTCACTTTCAATTATTAAGTTTGTGTTTTGTAGAATATGAGCTGTCCTGTTTCAGGTGGACGAGGCACAGATGACGGTCCTATTTGGTTGTGTGCAACATATGCTGTAGCGCTGCTGAACAACCAAGCATCCATATGTAACATATGCAGCCACGCCACATTCCCATAAGAGCCTCGAGGTTAAAAGTGTGCATGCCGATGTCACTGCTCTTAAAGCTTCCAGTAAGGTCAGCTTAAATCTCGACCGTCAACTCAAACAAACAATCGTCAACTTTCTGTTTCAGAATTAATGCGTGTCTTCTGGAGACAAAAATAACAACACCCACATGTTTCCCGTCAGAGGAGCTTATGAATGTCTCTCTTTGTTATATGCGAGTGGTACAGGAATGTATTTCCTTGCAAACGTGGAAAAGTTTTTCTCCTTTCGAAATCCTAAATCATATTTTTGTCACGTCTTTTTTTTCTTTTCTACAGATCCAAAATGGGAAAAAGCATTAACCCTTTTCTTTGCCACAAACTGTACTTGAACATTTGATGAAGATCACAAATACAGAATTGACCATAAAGCACTGAGATTTACAACAAAAATGAGGAAAAATACATCCATGCATCATGTTTTATATGTAAAGCTTTTTGTTTACCACAGGATGTTCACGTTATGTTTGGGGTCAATTACACAAACTCGTCATCTAAACTCCAACAACAGAAATCCAAACAGATTCTGTCAACAACATTAGTTGTATTGAACCATGTTTTACAGCTTTGGTCTCCAAGACTCCAAACAGAAGTTATGTGTCATTTTCTGTAGCTGACTCCTGAAACTTCTCCATCCCATCCCAATGCAAGTTTGTCTGCTTGAAGAAAGGCTACTATCAACACATATATATAATATGATATAATATGTGGGTGTGTTAAGCAGCAATAGACTTCACCGGCTCTGCTTGTACTGACTGGCTGCAGAAATATCAGATGAAGATGTATTCATGGCAGCTTGCACTGCAAATAGTTATCAGTCAGACAGTAAACAAGCTAGCAGACCCTCACCTTGCAGGTTGTCGTCACGTTTTAGTACAAGAAAGTGAACCGAGATGCAGAAGTAAAGGTTGAACAAACAAAAATAACAAAAAAGGCAGCTGACGAACAAAACAGTTGCCCATTGAGACTCTATGACATAATCTCCAAAAAAACCCACAACTTTTGTACAGATTAAACAAATTAGATATAACATGTTTACAAAGATTTGGTCTCCCCCAAGCGACAACCTCTATGGCTGTGAAATGAAGCCTATGTGGAAGTGCAAAAAACTGCAGTTCCTCAAACGTCCACTTGAGACTGGCTCCAGAATTCTCTATCAGTCCCCATGTTAAAATATCCAACTTCACAGCAGAAATAAACATGTTTACATCCTGGTAAAAAAGCATATGTTCGTCTCTATAACTAATTTCCCCGTTCATGACGACTGTACTGAGTCTGATTCAAATTATATAAAAGCTTAAAGTTATACATAATTAACAGCATGGCCGTTTTCATTGATTGATTGATTGGGTGCCACATCCATTTACGGGAAGGTTTCCTGATTTCCAGCCCTGTAACCTCTGACAATAAGCCATTTGTTAGTTTTGTCTGTTAGTTTGTTCCACGTCCCTTGCATGCATTCTTCCATTGTCAGTCAATCTACTCACTGAGTGTTGAGTGATGGATGCTGTGCTTTGACCTTGTGAGAAAGGTATTGAGTCAGCCCTTTGCTTTGGGTAAACATAGCTTTGTCAATACAAGCACAGAATTTGTCATCTAGCAAAAGTTTGTTCGGGTTTCCAGAACGGTGACATTAAAACTTGTTTCTAAATTCTTCAGATGATTCAGACACATTTTTCCTGACTTCTTGTTTTTGTCTTACAAGCCTCTTTTTTTTCAGTTTTTACAGTGCTATGCTATGTATATATCTGTGCCATGTATATATCTGTTATATATCTGATAATATCAGTGGTGGAACACAGCAGGTACTGTACAAAAGTACAGGTGCTGTACAAATTTTCAGGTGCTTTTGAGAAAAAAAATGACTAACATTATTTTAATATTAAATAATAAATAATAAATTTGTTACACAACACACTTCCTTCTCTATATTTTGGTGTGATGTTACTTCCTTCTTGGAAAAATACTCCCAGTTTTTCTAATTGAGCGATTTCACGTTGACAGTGTATGCAACTGACAGCTGACGGTCACGTAGTGGTGAAACTTTAAGACACGCCCTGTGTGAGCTGCCTATAAAGAGTGAGGAGCTGAGCACCTGCTGCATCAAGCATCAGAGTCCTGGTGCAACAGGTAAGCTGAGCTTTTCTTTCTTGTCTTACCTGATTCATCTGAGGACCAATCACTGATCAGATTTTGACTTTATTTTTTTTTAGATTTGAAGTTCAGCTGAAGAGAATCACCATCATGGCTCCGGCTTTCCTTTTTCTCATCGTCCTCTCACTGACGGCCGTTCGTCCGGTAAGTCTGAATCTTTCAACCCTAGCAGCGGAATAATCTGCCAAACAACATCGTAGACATCATTTTAAAATACGCAATTTTGTCTTCCAGGGTGCAACCGACGAAGAAGCAGGTGAGTTGCATTGTGAAGAAATATCTTTTCTGTTCCTCTCAATTCAGATTTGTCGTGAATAATTTCAAACTGCTGCAGCTTCTTTCTGATATTTCTGTTTTCTCTTCTTGCTTCCAGACCTTTCTGAAGAAGACCCCTCTGAAACCATCGCAAAGGCTAATGATGGCATCTGTAAGACAGTCTTGTAACTCATCACATAACATCATTAAAAAAAGTTGCTTATAAGCTCATGTCCATGTAAACATGTAAAACTCTTGTTCTGCAGCAACAAAACTGGTGCATGGTGACATTATGCAAAGCTTGGACAGGAACGCAGTCCCCTGCACCAGCAGAGGCTGCAAGTGGCCTAAATATGGACGCTACGTCTATGTGCCCATCTATATCTCCTCAAGATACAGTAAGTTGCTGTAATTTAACTTTTGACTTTGTCAATGTCAGCGTTTGGTTCCAGTTAGAAGGTGACGTAGATGGTTATTTTGAAGGATGTAGTTAAATGATGTTGCATTATACTAACAGGGTTTTCTATGGTGGCCCGGAGGTGCAAAACACAATAAATTTGCAGAAATGACCAGAATGATGTATGTGCAGAGCTTAAAGGAAAGTTTCTCTGACTGTAACGTACAAGATGAACCAGTTTGGATGCCCATCACTGGTCCAATATGCAACTTCCAGAAGTGCTAGATGGACATTTTTAATTTGATGTTAAAATATTATTTAAATTACATCTTCGGGACATTAATGTCACACTGTACTAACTAGTTAGATCAAAATAGCATCATATCCAGAGAGAAAAATAGTTTATTTTACCCTTGAATTACTGAATTTGCTTATCGTACACTCATTTCCATGAGTCCTCCTAAACCTCAAAACTGAGTTTTTATAATCTGGTTTCATCTGCAGTATCATCAAATGGCCAAAGTTCAAGACTAAGATCAAATTTAAACTGGTCATACTGGATTTAATTTAGGGCTACAAATAATACAGAGGACTGAGGAATGGTTTGTAAATGTGAGACATACGTTTGACTTATTTGAGGAAAGCTTTGTGATTTGATTAGGTATGACTGGAGTTATGGGTATCGCCCGTTTGTGAAGAGAAGCAGCTTCTCAGCAGCCTGTTCTTCTCATCTTTACAGCCAGATCAGAGCGCAACATCATCATTAGAGCCCTGCTGACCTTCCACTCAACCACCTGCATCCGCTTTGTCTGGAGGCGATGGTGGCATCGTAATTACCTCTACTTCTACTCTGGAACTGGGTAGGAACACAGACGCATGCTCTTTCTTTTAATAATTTAAAAGGCCAGTTAACTTCAACTCCAGAGGCCATCAATGCATCAACAATGTGTGTCTATGTGCGTGTCAGGTGCTGGTCTTACCTGGGCCGTCAGAGTCGAGGACAGCTGGTTTCCCTGAGGAAAAACGGCTGTGTGTACACGGGCACAGTGCAGCACGAGGTTCTCCACGCCCTGGGATTCCACCACGAGCACGTTCGCTCTGACAGAGACTCATACGTCAGAATCCTCACGGAGAACATTCAGTCAGGTCAGCTCAACCACGCAAAAACACTTTGACAGTTCTGGTTTTACGTTATGCAATGATGAGAACCATCGCAGGGACGAGTTTATAGATCAGAGAGTCACAGATTGCTCGAATAAGACAAATAACAGCTAACATTTGCTAAACATAAATGATGGGAATGTTTTGATGGCTGATGATAGCGCTCGAAAAGTTAGAGAATCACCAAAATAATCAGAATACACCATCTGTGACCCATGAATGTCCGCACAAACATTTGTGCTAATACATCTTATCGATGTTGAGTTACTTCACTGGATACTTTTTTTACATTTTGGTCTTTGCTCCTGTGCAGGAAGAGAACACAACTTTGCGAAGGTGGCCACTAACAACTTGGGTACTCCCTACGACTTCAAATCTGTCATGCATTACAGCAAGTGAGTGTTTACGTGTGTGTTTTCCGATGTGAAGCGCACCGAAATATTGTCATCGATTATGTTGCTCGACTTTAAACCCTATCATCTACAAACTGAGAGAACGTCCGTCGTTAACTGGAAAAGAAGATTCATTCATAGTCGTGTTGTTTGAGAATTGTGAATTGTACTGAAGCAGTGTGCACTTGTGTTTGTGTATGTACGGCTCTCTCTCATATATTGTTTCCTCCTCAAGATACGCCTTCTCCAAAAACGGACAGCCAACTATCGTCCGCAAGAGCAATCCTAACCTTTACATTGGACGCAACTCAGCGATGAGTTACAATGACATTAACCGTGTCAAAAGGCTTTACCAGTGCTGTGAGTGAAAATTTACACTATATTATATATTATAAGTCATACTCTTAACACAAGGAAAATTAGATATATATCTGAGATTGTTACCTATATATCAGAATTTCTTTGTTTGTTTGTCTTTTTCTCAACCAGAACTTCAATGACGGAAGGGAGCAGTCGACCTCCAGATCCAGATCCAGTCTTGGCCCGTCATGATTACACCTAAGCTACAGAAACTTGTCTTGAATATAGAAATGTGCTAATGCGATGTAGAGATCTGATGTGCTGCCTGTCTTATAGAGTATCCACGATGACACTGGGCAGTAAAATTTGCAGCTTGCCAGAGAGACTCTTGAAGGTTGTGAGAAATACATTTTTGTGTCGGGACTTAGTGGAACAGCTTTGTTTCAGACAGGCCAGTCTGCAGGGTCACCTGCTGGAGGTCACTGAGGTTACATCTCTTTCTGCTGAAGAACTAGTAACCTTTAAAGGGATTGTTCAGCCTTTTTTTTGCTTCAAATCATTTACTAACTTCTGAAATATAAACTTTATGATTTGATGATTTATAATTTTACTGAAAGGGCTCACAGAGAGAAAATACTAAAAGTTAAAGTAAGCATTACCCTGAATATCCCTTAAGGAGACATTACAGATTACAAAATGAAGGTTTGGGATGGAAATCCTAATTTGAACTAAGTGCAAATCAGTGTTGAAATAAGTTTTGATAGGATCCAATAGCAAATATGTTGATTAATGTTTAACAATTCATTATCAGGACAACTTGGGCCAAACATATTATCATATATTTTGTTTGTTTTCTTTTGATTTGGGTGTTTCTTTTGCTTTTCCTGAATATCTTTCCATAATCAAGAACTTATTGTGTGCATTTCTTCAATGGAGTGAGACGTTTGTTCAATAAAATCAACAAAAAAAAATAAAAGAAAGGTTGTGATGTCATATTTTCACCTATAGGAGGCAGTACCCTCCATCGTTTTAACAGGGATGTGCAACACAGATTGGATCTTGGGTTCTCCCTTAGCTCATCAGTGTAAACCTGTACTGTACTGTACCTGTATGTACAGTACTATTCTGCCTGCAGACTGGCAGAGTAAATCACAATTTCACTGATTTTAATAGGAACGAGGCTGTTATCACTCACACTAACAAGCAGCCCACATCTTTTTTGCTATATTGTTTTACCTTTGTGTGCATTTTCTTGGTGCCTTAGCAGCAGTGGTGGAAGAAATACTCTTTACCTGAATGACTGAAATGAAGTACCAGTACCTACACTGTAAAAAAACACACATTTATGGAAAATAACTAGTTTACTGTTTTTTTTTCTGTACAAAACTCTGTAAAAGTACGTTTATTATCTGTAAATTACAGTTATTTATCATTTTTGTGCAGATTACCATATTATTAATACAGTATTTTTCTGCTTTCTTAGATTACCTACAAATGTATGTAAAATGACAATAACTGAATGTGTGTGATGGATAACTGTGCAACATTGTTTCTCTGTAGAACTATTAGTATTGTCACTTGAATTAAGGTGTTTGACAGTAATCATTCAGGGAAAATCTGTAAATTAACGCTGAGTAAGAATTGTAGTAAAATTGTAGTTTATGATATATATATATATATTTTAGTTTTACAGTGTAGTGAAGTAAAATTACAGAAGTATAATCAGCAAATGTGATATATATATTACATTAATAAAGAAATGCTGATGCATCAGTGTAAAAACACATTTTAATTGAAGCTGTTTGAGGTAGATCTAATTTTAATTACTTTATATGGTTAGCTAGTTTAACCATAGGGTAACCAAGCTAGGGGTCGGGCCCCTCAGAAGGGTCATCAGATAGATTTGGGCAGTTGTGAGATGATTAATGGGAGAGGAAATATCGTGAAATATTCGAAAAGAGCTCCGACTAGACACTTTGTTTTTTAAGACTCATCAATCCACGATGGAGAACGACTACTTTAATCTTTGAAAAGTAACTTCTAGTAATTAGTAACTATTAACTATTTGTTGTTTAAGCATAAAACAGAAATACTCAAGTTTTAAAATTGTACATTCAGTAAAATTTTTCCAGCAACACATTTCCAAAAGTGACTTTGCAGTTTTATTCCCGGCATCACATGGACTCACCCTCTGTCACCTGCAGGTTATAGACACGGCCGTGACTAACTGCTGTCAAGCATAGAAGCCAAGAGCGCACGCTTTGACAGCATTGTGTCACCTTGTCTATTTACGTACACTCACTATTTGAGTCATAGTCATTATTTAAATATGCAGCGAGCTCACTGCTGTCTGTGGTTTAACTACCCTGTACTCTTTATTTTCTCTTTGCGGGCTTTAAACAGATTTCTGCATATGAATTTGTCATCTGCTGCTTTGCTTTGAACACTGCATGGCTATATCTAATGAATTCAAAGCATGTGCTGTGTTATCGTCACTCCTTTATCCCTTAAAATAAATTATCAGTGTTAATCAGTTGCTTGGTATATGATCACTTTAAAACAGGCTATTGCAATGCAGCATAAAAGAAAAACACATGCACAATGGACCCTCTTAACATGAACATACAGCTACAGAATACTTTCATATTCATACTTTAGGTATCAGCTAAAAAATGGATATAGACTAACGTTGCTCACAGGAACAAACTCTAGTCCCGATCTCTGTTTTTTATAGTTTAGGCACAAGAAGGCACTCCACACAAGCAAATAAATCCAAGTCAGGCAGGCGGGTAGAGAGAAGTGCATGACACTGACAACATGACAAACTGGCAAAGGTAAGAGCTGGTGAGCTGGTTCTATACACTGAAGGACTGATGAGATAGCCTTGAGATAGTCTTTTTCCTAACTGAGTGAAAGTACCTGGAAGTATTTACGTGGCAGCCATGATAAGAGCTGTTCAAACATCCCCAAATGCTAAGGAAAGGAGCTTTAGCGCTTCCTTTCTTATCTCCTTTAGCAGAGGATACACCCGACCATCCTTTTTACGAGAGGAAAGGAGATAATGCCTTCCCACAATTCCTTGCAGCAGCAACAAAAAAGTGATGCACCATTCAGACATTAAAAAAAACATTAAATGATCATGAAGTCTGATGTTACTCTACAGTAAGTTTGTGGGTCGTGCCTCGTCATCTCCTGCTATGATGATCATTCAAATTAATGTATAAAACATGAATTTTGCATTTAGTGTGACGGTCAATACCTTTTCCTTTAAATGTGACAGATGTCCTGTGTCCCTGCAGATCATCATGGAAGTTAGCGTTGATTATTAAGCATCCATCTTTTGCCATAACTTGTCAATATGTTAATATATGACTGGACAGGTGGATGAGCAACCATTCTTCATGTGACAACAACTTAATTTCACTTTTGTGACAGGTTGTCTATACTGTATATTCCTTGTCCATTTTCTGAATGTCATAGTTTCATCACAGACTCATGTCAATACCTTGACCTCATGACGTTTTCCATCGAGGTCAAGGAAAAGTGTTAAGGAAAGGACGTGGGAGGTAATCTCCTACATCCTTAGGAGCCCAGGATTGTTGGGAACGTCCAAGGGCATTTGGTGGACAGGTGGAGAATGGCAGGTTGGAGCCTGGAGGGGAAGTGAGAAGTGGTTGGAGGCAGGGACAGAGCAGCTGACTGAGCAAAATAAAAATATCTGAGGTGGAGAAGAAGGCACACAGCTAGATTTTTTTCTGTCACGATGACAAGATCGTAGATACTCAGAAAGCCAAATATTCTCTAACTTCATCATCCAACTGGTAGCGGACATCAAGTGCACGCACAGTCCTTATAAACAGATCATTTCTGTAGCTTTATCCCTTGCTGCTCTCTCTTCCTCTCTGCTGTTTATTTGACTGAAGTGACTCATCACTCGGCAGCACTGGGACTCGTCTCCCAACACAGCGAGCTCCCATCGTTTCCCTGGCAAAAACTAAAATTAGGCGAAATTTTAGCGCCAGCAGAAAGTGGCTCTCCACAGAAAGCTTTATTTTGAGAGGCATCCCTCTCATCTAATGTGCTGCAGGCATTCGCACACTCACATATGGGTACAAATGTGTGCAGACAAACACCAGTAATCCCTACAGTGTCTGGACTGTGTGTGTGTGTGTGTGTGTGTGTGTCTGGGCAAGAGGTGGAAGATTTTACAGCCTTTAGTCTCCTGGTTAGTTAATTAATTATTACATAAATACCCAACCCATGTGATCAATGATTTTCTGGGATGTGTTTCCTTGTAGGTAACATGAAAAATGATTCAACCAGGAAGATATGGACTACATATCAGTGCTGTTTTAATATTAAGAAAGGCAGATTGTGTTTGCTGCACACAAATGTCTCATTGATCTGATGACGTACAGTAAAATTGTTCAAGGGAACATTTAATCTTGCATAAATAAAGCATTAAGCTGGTGATATTCTACTCTATTAAAAGTGTATCATCATGATTAATTACATTTATTTATATAGCAGCTCTTTATAAAATTATTTACAGAGACTCAACAATTCCCATCATGAGCAAGTACTTGGCGACAGTGGCTAGAAAAAAAGGTAGAAACCTCAAGCAGAACCCAGCTCATGGTGGAACTATATTATATATTTGAATGTTGATATCAATCAAACTTTATTTGTATAGCACTTTTCATACAAAACATGTAACACAAAGTGCTTCACACAATAAACACAAATGTAATGTAAATAAATTGTTCAAGTAAAAGTCAAATTAAAGACATAAGTCTTAAGTTTGCTCTTAAAAATATGACCAATATGACTAATAGTGGTAAAAATAATAATAATAATAGTATTTGTAGTGGGCGTCAAGCAGGACCACAGCAGCAGGTGAAACCACAATCCTCGATCTAGGCCAAGCGACAGCCTCCGTGGCTGGGAGATGAAGCCAGTGCGGTAGTGCCAAAAACTGCAATTCCTCAAGCTGCCACTCGAGGCTGGTTACAGAACTTTTCAACCTACACAGCCACCCCATATTAAAGTGCGCCTCCCTTTTCACTGATTACCTTCACAGAACAAGTAGAAAAGCTAGTAAGGTAGCCTAATTTGCTTTGGCTGTCACTTTTCCCTTGCAGGTCGTAGCAGTCCTTAGAAATCCTTCCATCTGATGCCTTCAGCCTCCTCTTTGGTCATGTGATACTTGTCTTCCCATAGTCTAAGACGAAAGTATATCTACTACTGTCCCAGAGTAAGAACTCTTGATGACTTCAAACATTTTATTAGCATTCAGGAAGAACATGCTGTATCCCATGAGTGTTCCTCCACGTATACTGGGGGTCATATGTTGGAGTTGCTGCAGTAGCAGGAGAAGACACACATAACAAAATACATATTTCAATGGAGAACTGGGACTTGATAGAATTTTTTGAGAGAGTTGCAGAATATAAATGTTGTTTGAAGCATCTCAGCTGCTCTTGGGTCAGTCCAACGCTCTTGTTTAATTTGTATCCAGGTTTCAGCAGGCGGGAATGTGTCTGCAGGCGAGTGGGCGGCAGAATAAAAAAAAAAAAACCACCTTTCTTCCTTGTCAAACAGTGACCTTTAAGGTGACGGATGGGCGTGGAGGTATGATTTATACAGAAGTGTGTATGTGTGTGTGTGTGTCTGTGTGTGTGAAGGATAGGAGATAGGAAGAAAGATCTCTCTCACAAACACACACAGACACACACTCATTTGTGTGTGGAGGAGTAAAGATGAGCGGCTGGTATCTTAGCAACAGCACGTTAACGGAGGAGAGGGGAGAATGCGTCGGTGAAGGTGGATGGTATACCAAACTACTGATATTCTGCACACATACACTCACTATCCTGTGTTAAATTAAAACTATTTGGAAGAAGTGGTCGGCAGAAGTTGAACGTACGGTCTGGTTAAGTGTATTTGTCGACTAGAGGACTGTCTGTGCCCGGTTCTGATCGGGTATCTTGACTCTGGCGGTGGAAACCGGGGCGTTTTCGCTCAATTCCAGAGGAGGATAGAAAGTTTCACATAAATGATCAGCGAAGGGTCGAAAATGGAATGGACTTTTTATTCTACTGTCCATGACATCACAACATTAGATAGCAGCTTTTCTGTAAAACGTCCCGATTCGTGTTGTTAAAGGGACGAATGTCTAAAGAGCTGGGTTGTGTCTTATTTTGGTTTTACGTTGTTTGACATGCAAGGTGTATTATATTTGTTCTGTTGCTCTCAGTAGGTTTATTGCTCAGTTGCTATTTTGTATTTTGTTGTACTTTCTGTGTCTTCCTGAGAGAAATGTGACTACAGTTTGTGACTCATTACAAGAGCCGTCCAAGAGTTTGGGTAGTTAAATTAATAGTGTGAGTTTCTATCGGGATTTCTTCTAGGATAGGCGTCTTTTCCTCAGTAAAGGAGGAATCCTTTGTCAGCATAACAACTGAACTTCAGTTGAACTCATGATCATGTAGGAAGCTCCACGGGCACATCCAGAGGTAGGCAAGACACAGATACAGCAAAGTGTCTTAACTTCTTTCCAGCTTTGTCAGACTCTGAACCACCTTGTGTGTGTGTGTGTGAGGACCTCTGGCCTTTCAGCTGACTCTTACATGTTACAATTGTATACTAAAATTGTCTTTTTAACTGGTTTTATTCTTAATCAGTGACAATATTGGAGTTCATTTGTTAATCTCTCACTGGCTCCTGGACAGCAGACAAAAGTTCTCTTTGGTTGCTTGAACTTTTTCTAATGCAGGACGAGGCTGTTTATGAGGCCCTTATCCTGTCAGAAACAGAAGTTTATATCTTAATCTAAACTTTAAAGATAACAGTTTCATCTAGGAATTTTTACACCCCTTAAAATAAAGGCCTCACAAAACCTTGTAAAGAAGTCAGGACCCCCAGGTTGTGTACCAGTATTCAAACCCCCGCTTTGTCCCCTCAAACTCTGTCGGGCAGCACAGAAGCCCACACAGCAAGAAGGTCCAGGGTTTGAACCTCAGCCATTCCAGGTCCCATTTGCACCCCAGCTGGGTGCTCCACATGTGTGTTATGGTTAGCACTTGCACCTAAGTAATTATTTTTGGGGGAATGATGAAGCAGCAGGCCACCACCCTGAGTCTTGACACCTTTGTTCCTAGCCACAGATAACAAATCTGATTGGCCCCTGTTCACTCAGATGCATTGACTCCCTTCATCCATCCCCACTGACCCTCTGATCATCATCAGAGTCAATTCATGACTCTGACCAACCTTCAATCCCCGATAATCGACTCCTGCCATCTCTTCTCTTGACCCTTAATGATCCAACACAGCCCTCATCCAGACAGCTTTGCAAAACATGCTTTCATTTGAATTTTCTTTTGCTGTTTCTGGAAGTTCAGTTGAAATTTGCACTACATTTGATCATCATGGGCCACAGTTTTGCTGCTCGTTACCACTGTCTGGGTTGCAAACCCAAAAAATGGGTCATGTCATTGACGTTGAAGCTCACCATTACTGAACCACAAGAACATAATCATAAATATTCAATGCATTCATGGAAATCATAGAAAAAGGTTCAGCTGTGACTGAAATTAGCGTTTTTTTTTTTTTTTTTTACTTTTAATGGAATAGTTCAATGTTCTGTGAGATACTCCACGCTTTTTTGTGAGAGCTAGACGAGAAGGTTGACATCACTCCTTGTATTTAAGTTTTTTGTACAAATTTAACAAATGAGATCTAGTCTTTGTGCAAAATTAATCTAATTATCTGCTGGATCTAGCCGAACATAGAGACATAAGAGTGGCATTGAACTTCTAATTAAACTCTTGCTAGTAAAGAACAGATGCTTATGTCCGAAATGCTGAATTTCTTACCTTAATTTTCATTGAGTTTGCAATGTAAGTGAACTCTTCCCGGCTGATTTCTTGCATTGACTGGCCAACATCAGTTTGATATTTCTGCACACCAGTATACCAGTTTGTCTGTGGTCTCCAGATCACACGCAGGGCTCCAGCTGCTATTGAAAATTGAGTACAACAACCTTTTTTTTCTTAGCTGCTTCCCCATTGTCCTCCAAATCTGTACCTTTTCGGCCCATCTTGTTTTGATGAAGCCTCTTTACCTCGTTGTCTGTCTCACTTTCTCCATCTCACACCCTCGTACGCACACACATACACACTTCTCGGAGGTGTTTCTATCTTTTCAGGGTGTGAATGGGATTGGGATCACAAGGGACCAGAAAAGCATGGATGATGGATGAACTGACATATAGGGGGTTGCTGGGATGGATGGACTGAAAGAGAAGGGTGCCATGAAGTCAGAGAGGGGGTGTTGAAGCTGAGAAGACATCTGTAACAGGATGGATGGAGTAGAGTGATGGAGATGACGGTAGAGAAACAGAGAGAGAGAAGAGGTTTTGTCATCGGCATCTGACCTGATTATGTACAATAAATATACCTTGATAAAACAGAGATGGAAGATGGAGAAAAGAACAAATAGAAAGGTGGAGGAACACAAAGAAAACCTGATGCAGATAACATCATTACTACACTTTAGCTTACTGCTAGATCAAGACAACAACAACAACTCTCTACTGCTGGAGATTGTTGCCGCAGGATTCAAAATATATACTTGCTTTTAAGTATCTGGGATGCATTTGTGCTTTGAAACTTTGAACTTAGTACAAAATGAATTGTGTATCCTGCAAACTTCACATCAGAACACATCGGCTATCATCTGATGATGATTTAACCTCTGGAGGCAAAAGTCAGTGTTCCTGGGCTTCCAGTGTAGCCTGCAAAGATTACATTGTAGCCAAGCAGCAACCTCTAAAGTAAAGCCAACGCAGAAGTGCCAAAAACTGCAATTCCTTCAGCGTCCACTTGAGGCTGGCTCCAGAAGTGAGTCAGTCTCCATAAGTCCCCATGTTAAAATGTCCAACTTCACAGCAGAAATAAACATGTTTACAGGCCCCGTTCATGACAACTGTACTGAGGGTGAATTTTTACAGAACTCACCTGTTCAAATGATATTAAGGCTTAAAGTAATGCAGGATTAAGAGCGTGGATGACAGCTTTGATTGACAGGTTGGTGACAGGACACACATCACACTCTGAGCTTCACGACGGCTCTTCAGAAACCTGTGGGTGACATCACAGAGACTACGTCTATGTTTTATTCAGTCTCTTCATTCAGTTGTAGCCCGTTTCACAGCTGCAGGCAGCAGCACTCTCCCTCAATACTTTCTGTCCCCATTAGTCACTTTGACATAAAAACTTGGTAAAAAATGAGGTCCAGGTTGGAAAATATCAAAGTTCAAGTATCAAATTCCCTTTTTACATGCAATTTCCGGAACCATCATATAAAATGGCAATTGATCTTTGTAGCTCATAGGTTGGCGTGATGTGTGTGTGTTAAAATTGGCTGACAAAAAAAAAAAACATGTTTACATTTCCAAAAGTAGCTCAGTAGCTGAAGTGTATTATTTTTCCCTTCAGGGAGGTGCAGGTGAATGCAAACAGTCCTCTACAATGAGGCAATCTGGCAATTCTAGTGATAATCAGTCAGTCACAAGGCCAGCAAGTGGTGCACCTCCTCCCACCTTTTCAAGTGGATCCATCTATTGATGGTCAAGTGGGAAAGAATAAAATCAAATCAAGACAGAAAAAGCAAAGTTCAAATCGAAAATCAAATGAAATAGATAAAGGCCAGAAAAAGGTGAAAAGGTGCAGCATGAAAGGTGAAGAGAGGCAGAAAGAAAGAAAGCTGTCTCATAGCTGATCCTGCAAAATGTTTTAAGTTAACATATTTATTATGTAAAAATAATGTTCCAGAGTCCAGAGTGCGACACAAAATCCTCTGGCTGCAGAGGTAGCATTAACTGTCCTTCGACACCAAATGAAGAGGAGAAAAGAGTCTGGACAGATGAGCAGCAGGGGCAAGAAGAGGAGGCAGCTGCAGAGGACAAGCGACATAACAACCTCACAGCAGGCGACACCACCCTGATATTGCTTTATGCAAGTGAATATGTTGGAGAAAAATGGGTCCAGTCCAGACAAAAATTGCCAGGGCTGAATTTTGTTCCCAGTCTCAGTCTCACCGAACAGTCGAACAGAGGCTCCAAATCACTGTGGTTCTCCCGAGACTCCATGCTCACAAAGTCACCGCCACTTTGGAGACGTCAAATCAATCCCTGAACAATTTGAAGAGGAGCGATTCAGACACAAGTCGACAAGCACTTAGTTTGAAGCATACAGATGCATTGCAAACCTGCATTTTCATTCATGTGCATGACTTAAAATGCTGATATAATGATTTAATAAATGTCTTAAAAGCTACAACAGTGTGCCAGAGGCTAAATCTCTACAAGACACTGAGCTTCTCTACACCTGCAGGAGAAATACTGGATTTGCAAGTATTTTTTTGCGAAATCCGCCGGGAGATAGATGCTGTGTTGTAAAATCTTTTTTTATTCTGGAGGAAGAAAATTGATGTCTGATGCATCTGCTAACAGGGATGCAAGGAGGGGAAGGGGGGAGTCGGTTAGCGAGGAAGGGATGGTGAGAGATGGAGGGTGAAGGACAGACTGTTAGCTCATGAAAAAAGATATATCAAAGTGAGGCAGGAAGGTGAGGAGGGAGGGTGAGAAACAGATGTGTTCAGAGAGGAAGAAGGTCCTTGGCACTGAGCAATATCCTTCTCCCACTGGGTGTCATTACAGACTAGGAGCCTCTGATCAGAGTCTTTAAAGACTCCACAGGGCCACACGCCCTGCTAAGCCGGTCACGATCGCACGGTGATGACACAAGTATTAAAAAACATCATTTTTGTTCCCTTTCCCCGGCCTGCAACCTCACCAACATTCGCCTCTTTCACATTTTTGTCTGCTGATCCTTTAATGAGGGCACAGAAACGGCCTGCTAAAAGATATGCTTCACAATTTCTCACTTAGTTTGGAAAAGAGTCTACAGCCATATTATGAGCTCTGAGAGGCTGTACTAAGGCACAGTGGTGCTTCAGGCTAAAGGCTACCATATCATGGTTTAGTTTAGTTTAAATTAGCACTAAACACAATGTACATCTGAGGCTGATGTTATTAGTTTTGCAGGTATTTGGTAATTATACAAAGTATGGGACAAACTGAAATGTTGACCTAAAGATGGCGCTTTTATTTGTTCAAGTTATTTCAATTCATCCTTAGGTATTTCACTCAAAATCAAACGTCACACTGCTAATTTTGCAAGATGAAAAGTCATTCAAACTCCATCCATCCATCCATCCATCTTCAGTAACCTCTTATCCTCTTATCAGGGTCACGAGGGGCTGGAGCCGATCCCAAATTACATTGGGCGAAAGGTGCTGTACACCCTGGACAAGTCGCCAGTTCATTAAAAGGCTGCCAACCATTCACACAGATAAACCTATAAACCTGCATGTCTTTAGACTGTGGAAGGAAGCCGGAGTACCCAAAGAGAGCTCATACAAACACGAGGAGAACAAAACGATTTCCCCCTTATCCTATAAACAGGATTTTTGGATGCCACAGTTACACCTTAAAGGTCCAGTGTGTAAGATTTCGGAGTATCTATTAGCAGGAATGGAATACAATATTCATTAGTATGTTTGCATTAGTGTATAATCACCTGAAAATAAGAATCGTTGTGTTTTCGTTGCCTCAAGAGAGCGGGTCCTCTCCTATGGAGTCCACCATGTTGAACTGAATTTTTGGTACAGTAGCCCAGAACAGACAAAACCAAACACTGGCTCTAAATATGGCCTTTTCCTACATGTCTGGAAGAAGAGGGTGAAGAGCGGGAGAGTTTTCATTTGGTTGCAAACTGCACCAATATCCACCAAGACACTCTACTGATGACTTCTAAATCACCTCATCTGATAACCACACCAAACTCACACTGAACTAAGGAACACATTCTTGATTTCATTAGCTGTACAAATCTTAGGCAACTGTAACGGATGAGTCATGCTTCAAAGGTTGCAAAGAAAACCTGCAAGACTAAAAATGACTTGCCTTGCCAGGTTGAACTTAACTTGGGGACTGCTTAACATGGAAACAATAATGGGAGCTCATTGTGTATTGTCCCATGTGCCACAGGGAATAAAGAGCAAATATTCACAGAGATTGGTGCTAATGTGTACCATTAGAGGACCTCCAGAGAAAAATGTTTCAGCAAGTGCTCCAAAACGGTTGTGTGTATCTTCAAGAAACATAGCCCTCTAATGGCCGTAGGGATGGGCTGGTTGCACAGGAGACATTTTGACATATCATGGCAGGAAACTCACAGGTGTGTTAATGATTCCTGCATTCCACTTAGGGTAGATCCTGCTGCTGTGCATGCTGGTTACTGGAACCGAGCTGTTGTTACTGTTATTAAATCCACTTGTGTTTTTTTTTTTTTTTCTACTGCTGTGACAAGTCAAAGTGTCTGCTGTGCAACCAGACCATTATGGCTGTTCCCCAAAACAACAGTGCTTGTTTACTGCCTGAATCAGTGTCTCTCAAATGAGGGTACTATATACCCATGGGGCTACTTTGGAGTACTGAAGGGGAGTCGTAAGATGTTAATTTAAAATATAACAGTCATGCGTATTTCCTGAAATACAATAATTATAGTAAGTTCAATAAAAAGTATTCCTGTTTTCAGTGCAACTGTCAACTGCAGTACAGTCTCACAGAAGAAGAAGAAGAAGAAGAAAGCAACAAATGTAATCATGTTCATGCTTGGGGACTGCAATTTGTTTGCTATGAATTTAGCGATGAATTCAAAACATTTTTAATTGTAGTATTTAAATGTTTAAGGATAATGTGTCACATTATCTGGTACAGCACTGTATATTTTTATAACCCACAATGTTTCTTGTTCTGGGCTGGAAAAAATATTTCAAAGAAGGTATATTGTTGAAAAAAGTTTGAGAAACACTGCTGAAAGGTCCAGTGTGTTGGATTTAGTGGGATCAAACGGCGCAGCTGCAGATTGCAACCCCCTCCACTCACCCTTCTGTTCCAAATGTGTTGGAGAAACTGATGCAAAAATGTGAAACCCCTCATCTAAAGTCAGTGTTTAGGTTGCCCTTTCTGGGTTACTGTAGAAACATGGTGATTCAACGTGGTGGACTCCATGGAAGAGGACCTGATTCCTCATTCTAAGGTAGCAAAAACATAGTGACTCTTATTTTCAGGTGGTTAAAACATCATTATATTAATATTATATTTCATTCAACAGCTAAATTCTGTAAATAGGGGCTCACTAGATCCGACAAACTGGACCTTTAATCCAACTTTAGATCAGAAAATGCTTTTAACTTTAGATTTAGAAGGCGCAGACAAACATGTTGTTGATAGGAGTGTCAGATCAGAAGACGTTTGAATATAGATAATTTAATTTTCGGGATTTATAGGCTGTCACATGTATGTATATAATCCAGGTAACACTTGGCAAATCAGTTTAGTAGCTTCTAAATATATTTCACAGAGGAGGGGTTGATATACGAGTGAAAAACAGAGTGCGAGGTGGTGATTTTCCTCCCTTTGCCGACACCATTAAATAAATTCTGCTTTGTTAACTATACATATGAGCGGAAATGCAACTGAATAAACAACAATGCAAGCGGCACAGCATGCCTCGTTAAATCTGAACAAATCATCCACCCTGTGTGTGTGTGTTAGTGTGTGGCCATGCGTTTCCATAGCCAGATATGTGTGTGTGTGTGGGTGCGTGTGCGTGTGTGTGGGTGCCAGAGCGAGGATAAGGGGAGGTGGCTGGTGCTGACTCGATCCAGGGCTTGATCTGCAACACAGCCTGTCTGCTCACACAACACACACTCTATAATTGGACTCAGAGGAGCAAGGACATCCGCCCTCAGGCAGCGGATTATGCTGATATATGGCATATATTGCTACCCTAACATTCCTATCTCATATCGGGCTCTACTGTGGGCCTGCATTTAGTATACCTGCACAGTAACAGAGAGTAACGTAACAGTGCATCAGGGCCCCGAATGACATGTCAATCTGGGATGTCTTGACACAAATCAGCTTCAAGCCTGTTGTGTTTTATCTCCAGAAATATTTTAATATCAAACAATAGATCACTCCTCTGGGGCGTAACACACACGGACACACATTCAAAAGGCTTGATTTAGCTCATTCATCACAGGCAACTGATTATCCTTGATCTTAAAGTCCGTGTGAAGCAATGACTGCGTCTATATACTATAGCACTCAGGAGAAAAGTCCTGAGCTTTGTATTGTTGATAGTTTAAGTTGGTACCAACAACCAGAACCAGAATATACATCATTGCATTGATATCTTTGATTTTTTTTTAATGGGTTTCTACCTTAAATCTAAAAATGTCTCTGCAGGTAAAGCTTCCTTGGGTTTACAATCTTATGGAAGCCGTAAGATTGTGGTGTGAGCAAGTGGCAACCTCCATGGCTGTGAAGTGAAGCCAATGTGGAAGTGCCAAAACCTTTAATTAATTAATTCCCCGAGCGGCCACATGAGACTGTCTACAGAACATTTCAACCTCCATAAGCGCCCGTATTAAAATGTCCAACTTCACAGCAGAAATAAACATGTTTACAGCCTGGTACAAAACACAGTTTTGGTCTCTATAGCTAATTTCTTTGTTCATAAGAATAGAATTTCATTTTAACACACCCATTCAAATTATATTAAGGCTTAAAGTAATACATAATTAACAGCGTGAACACTTTGATTGACAAAGACCAAAAACATCTGTATTGTATTTAACTTAACTTTGCCAGGCTTCTTCGTCAACTTCATTTCTGCCTTTAACACCGTTCAACATCACCAGATGATCGGAAAACTCCACCAGCACAACATCCCCCATCCACTGGGTACACCAGGTACACCCCAAGGTTGCGTCCTAAGCCCCTTTCTGTTTACCCTCTACTCCAATGACTCTATCGGCCACTCACCTGTCACTACATACATCAAATACTCTGCCGACACTCAATGACGATAACTCTATTCTAAGTTATCAAGACTTTATCTCCCACATTACACAATGGTGCACAAACAATCATCTGGAACTGAACGTTAAGAACACAAAACTGATCTTCAAACACTCACAGCACAGCTCACAGCCCCGTATGCATCAATAATGAAACCGTTGAGATTGTGGAGTGCATCAGATCCCTCAAACACACCCTGGACCCAACTGACATCTACAATCGCTGCCAACAAAGACTCTCTGCCATCCACAAACTATTCATCTGATTCTTCAACATGCTAACTGCCTCAAGAAAGAACAAACTCAAACATCGCATACCATGCCTCTATAATCATTGGTCTCCCCAATCCCAACCTCTCAGACTTCAACAGTACAGCCATTACACACAGAGCACACAGTATAACACACGACCCCAGCCACCCCCTCAACTCATCCTTCATACTGCTCCCATCTGGTCATAGATTCAGGTCCCTGGCCTGTAAACAAGCGCACCATGGCAGGAGTTTTGCCCCTTCTGTCATAGCATCTCTTAACCAAACACCCGGTCATGTGCTGAGAGCTGTATGGATGGGATATGGGTAGAAAAACGTGCAGTATTTAATGTTTATTTTTGTGGTTATGTTCTGGTGTTTAATGTATTTTATGCATGTGAGGCTTTGTGCAGGCTGTGTCAACACATTTCCATGTAAGGACAATAAAGCATCTATCAATCTATCAATTTCTAAAGCATCACAGACCCAAAATTAAATTATATTCCATTCAACGCATCTCATATATTATGAACAAATTAGACTGTGTGCCCTGCAGCTCACGGCACAAAGCGAACACACCAGGTGTTTGATGTCTGAACAGCTTGCTCTCCATCATATCCAGGTTTTCACTTAAAATTCAACTCATGTGGTTGTTTTTATGCGTTGTCTTAGTATGAATAGTGGTGTGTGTATGTGTGTGTGTGTGTGGGTTGTGGTTGAGTAGCTTTGCTCAGTATTCATGCTTTGTTATGGGATGCAGAGCGTTGCCATAGAAGGGAGCACAATTCATTTGAGCTCATTATGTAGCCGAGGTGAGCTGGCTGTGAAGCTGCCATTAGCAGAGTCTCAGACGGAGGTAATGAGAGGAGTTTCTTCTCTACAGAGCTCTTTAAAACCGGACGGGTGGGGTTGACAGACAAAAGGCTTACCTTGGGTCCAAACCAATATGCAGTGTTGATTTAAAGACATATAAATCCAAAGAAGTTCTGACGTCTGGTCCCTAAAGCAAGAAAAAAAGCTTAACTCTCACTGAAGTATTGTGCATTTCTCTGCCAATTTTATTCTTAACTGCATTTTTTTTATTATTATTATACCTCCTTAACTGGTGAAGCATCAACCACCAAAGGTGAAAGGTACTTAAGTATTTCTGTCTGTTGTAATACTTACAAGCTCTGGTAGAAGTTGAGTTATCTTGGTTTTGAATGACATGTACTGTATAATATTGTTTAAGCAACAGAATCAAGATATATCAGGGAATAAGTATCTATACTAACTATAAAAAGTCTAATTTTTTGATAAAGATTATTAACGATTATCAACCTAACCTAAATGATCTTATGGTTATGAAAAATGAAGCTGGACTGAGTAAACAAAGCAAAGTCAAAGGTTACCTGCTGTGTTGCTGTGCTCTATATCGTGGTCTTCGATTTCTCCAAAATCAGATATACTCCACTTTTAAGTAACATTTTTTTTTTATGCATTTTCTTCTCTTCTTTCTTCTCTTTTATGGTGGAACCCCACCGGGCACGACTCCATCGCTTTGTTCCGTTTTCCACATGACTTCAAACCCCACCAGGGGTTTTCAGAAGCGAAGCGCTGTGCCCGCCAGACTTTGTTCACTTAATTCAGATTTGGTCATTTCTCCTTGGTCTATCTGCTTCCAAAAATGCTTCTGCATTTGTAGATATGCTACGTAATTGGCTGTTTTTACAATCTGAAGTTTGCACAGGGTGTTTTATTTTGAAAATCGAACGGATTCTCTATACGTTTCTTTAAGATCCCCTTCAGACATGCTTTATAACATGTGAAAATACTATACTATGAATAATAACAATGTAATTACATATCTATTTATATATTTAACTATATAAACAAATGAATGTACACTTGTGTAAGTTGTATATTGGCTTCCAAACCACAGCAAAAACAGTTTTCCTTGGGTGGATGGATGTAAAAATAGCTTTCCAGTGTGAAAGTCTGCACACACATAATTCTGCATAGTGAGGCTCAAACATCCGAGTGAAGCACAGAGAAGAAAAACACATTTCTGAGTGGAAAGGATCAGAAGATTTCTCCCCATCATTTCCACAACAGCAGTGGTGGATTTTTCAGACATTTTCAGGGATCTAATAAACATCTGGATCCGGAGTCACAAGTACATGGGGGCTTCTTTCTAAATCACGCTGGGATAAATCTATCTGACACAGTTTGCACCTCCACGGGGGTTAAGAAAAAGGACCAGAATGCAGCGCGGCTGCAGTCCATCCTCTGTTGTCGATACTGTGTGACCTCTCCGGTGACATTTAAGCCATTTGAACAAAAAAAGCACGTGGACGACAGTCTCCTTTTCAGCCTCACCTGGAACTTATTTTCACAATCTCAATGTACAGCTGTGCTCAGGTTGACTACAAGAGATCACACTCAGTTTATCTAATGATGTAATGAAGCAGCGGCGGCAGATTGAGGGAAATAAATTAAAAAATAACACTTGACTTCATCATTAAATAAATCCTGGAATTAGTGAACCCCACAGACGGGTGATAAGAAGCCGTGTCAAAGATGCCTGGAGTGAAGATTTTCTCTAATTTCACAGCAGGTGTTTTGCATTTGACAGCTAATTGGAAACACCTGCTTTGATATTCCTGACTGGGGTGCAAGTGCAACAATGACTCCTCTGCCGTGGCTGATTTATAGTTGATTTAATCTTTAATGAAGGACTCCGCTGTAAGAATTGCCGGTTTTGTGTTTGTGCGCTTATCCGTAAAGATCAATTTAGATGCCTGAGAGTCTTGATGACCGGCCCAGTCGATAGTTTGCTGGTCCAGGAGCTGAGACTCAGCAGCTTTAGATGCTCCTGTCAGTTCTGATCAGTGCGATGGAGCAGAACGCAGGCGAACAGGGCAGCAACATGCCACAAGGGTTACTGCAGTATCAGGAAAACCAATATCTGTCTTTGCTAAGTCTCAGCTTGAGCATATATTGCTGCTCTCCTGGGAAACCCTTTTAACTCTAGTTTGGGTTATATTCACGTAATATCAGCTCTGCTATGGGTTCAAAAAGCTATATGATGGTCTTTAACAAGTCTAAGCCTGTCTGTTCTGTCTTTTCCTAACCATTTTTCCTTGACCTTGATGGAAAACATTATTAGGTCAAGGAATGATGTGAAGAATTCATAAGGACTCGTGGAAAAGACAGCCGTGGTGCTAGAAGAATTCGCCTGCACTTGAATGTTATTTGACATGCGTGTTGGTCTGCTGCAGTGAAACTACACTGTTCTAAAGCTGGACCACACTAAGTGCATATAAGAACCTTCACCTAGCGTGTTTTTACTGTGTTGTTTCAGACTATACACACCTGGACAACCCTGAGAAAGATGGCAAATGCTTAATACGCAACAGTAACTACATGATGATCTCTTTGTTGGTTGTGTCGTATTGTTGGTTTGTTTTCATGGTCGACTGGGGCGTAGCTTTAAGTTTTGTTGCAAGGGATGACAGTGGGATATTACCTCCTTTGCATTCATCAAAGATAGTCCAGTGTACCGTATGCTAAAGGGGACATCAAAGGAAGCATTGAAGCACCTTAGAGTTTAGAGAATTCGACCAGCTCTCATCACGCTGCTGCTGCCACATAGATACTTTTGGGTCATTTCACCCAGTTAGGAACATTCCTAAGCAAAAAAAGACGTTAGACTCCACAGATATGTTAGCAGCTCTGTCTCCTGAGCGGCCAAGTAAATTTTATATATATTTTCCTCAAATCACAATTTGCTAATGTAGAAAATCACCAGAGAGATGTGTCGGAGTCAGTGTCAGTGTCTAATTTCTCAAAATATGTGTTTCTTCCAACCCTCTTTCTGTCTCCTCTTGTGCCTTAAATTGGAAGACCATTAAATATGATACATCCATGATTTTGTAAGATAAGACAGCTCTTATATGTAAGATAGCACCTCTGATGGAGCCAGGGTACTGTACCAGTTTCCCTTGCTTCCAGTCTTTGTGAGCTAATACTCGAAGCTGCTTCTGTATTGACGGCACAGATATGAAACTGATCTTTTCCCCCAAACTCCTCATAATAAATCATGTTTCCCAAAATAATGGTCGAAGTATTGACCATAACTTCAGGGAAGCAGAGTTAGTTCTATAAAAGATATATTTGTTTCCAAAATGAGTTGAGTTTCTCCATTTGTGCCATCGACTCAATGGCAGTATTTAACAGTGTTTATACAATCTGGAATGTTCTTCTATTCTGGCAAAGTGAAGCAGCACTCAGATGCTCCATGTGCTGTGTAGAGTTTGAGGCGATCTGTCTTTGTTACCATTATTTCACATGGTAACATGTTGGCAGTGAGCCAGCCTATCGCAGAGCCTCTGGAGAACAGCGTGGGAGCTCTGTCTTTACTCAATAACAGCAGAGACGTGCACACTCCACTGACCTTGAGAAAATGAGTGTATTTTTCTCTCCTCTTCTCCCTTTTTTCGACTTGTATCCACGTTATTCTCTGCACATTTTCATGCAGTCCCGCTCATTTGCTTTCATTTCAAACAGGGTGCTGACTTCCCTCTATGGGAAAAAAATGGGAAAGTGAAAGTGTATTTTAGTCAGCAGGGAATTGACCATTCACTAAATCCCTTCCCCAAACAGTCATTGTCCAGTCATAGCTTATCACTATTAACCAGGTATAGCAGGTGCTATAGTGATTTAGCACCCGCAATACCGCTGTCACAAATATGGACAGCTGTACACGTGTATTTGTTATGATTATATTAGATGACAGCCAGATTTACTCTTATCTGGTGGCTTCTGCTCGGTCACTCTCTCCTTTTATGTTCTTAGCTTCATCTGCCAACGTCTTTTTGAGCCCAGTGACTAGCCCAGCTGTAGTTCTGGGATGACACCTCTGCTCCCCACCAGCAATCTGTGCACCTGCTTCTTCCCGGTGGTCCAAAACACTTCCCAGGTGCTCTCAGCTCACAACCTGGCTATCAAACTGAGCTAACATTAGCTAACAGCAGCTACTACAGTTGGCAGCAGTTTACTTCACTGTCCATCAGGAAACTCTGTAAATCACAGATGAGAGTTGAGGCGGAGCAGATGGAGGACATCAGAGGGAAAACCAGAAAACATTTCCTCCATAAAATATGATCCAGTTTCACCAAAATCAGTGAAATAGTTAGGCTGAAATTCATGTGGATTGAACAGTAGTAGTTATATTAGAAAACTATTTACAGAACAGCTTGAGAAATGAGCTTTAAACTATTTACAGAGCCAAAGTTTATTATTGTATATATATAATATTGACAGATTTTACTCTTAGTAGCCTACATTATCCGTACCAGGAGCTCATTTCAGCTGCAGAGTCGTCATGCTGAACAGGAAGAAGAAGAAGAAGAAGAAGAAGAAGAAGAAGAAGGAGAAGAAGAAGAGGTACACACACACAGAAGGGGAGAGTCAGAGCATCCATGTTGTACATTTTCCTCAAATCTCTGGTTGAAGTGATGTAAAAAGTCATCGCTCACGGCAGCAGCAGCAGCAGCAGCTCCACGGCTTTAAAAGGGACATTTCTGATGTTCACTGCTAGTTACAGGTGACTTTAGAAAAAATCTCATTCAGGACAGAGTGGCAACGTTAGCGGCCTGTGTTCAGATAACTTCACTTGAGTTTCATTTATCCAAATCATCCGTATCCAATCCAATACATATTTGCTTGTAAAAGTTCAACATATTCTTTGAAAATACCATCAATAAAGCATAAAAATAAACCTTTGTGTTGATTGTTGAAGTAACTTATATATTTCTATAGTAAACATCTGAATGTTATGTTAGAAAAGAAAAAGACTTCTTATGATACCGCACTAAAATACTGTGACTATATTGCAATACATGTAAAAATACTGCTACTTCATTTCAGCATCTTAGATAATGAATTGGTGCTAATATTTTATATACAAATGACTACAAATGAATATTCAGGACCTGTTTTAAGTTTCAAACTAACTCACAGAGCTTACATTAGCATAAAAAGCTTCGAAGGTACAGCTAATAAGACAACATTATTCATCTAAGCAAAATTCATGGTACCCAACTAAATTTAAGGAGCTGCTTTTTCTCTGCCAGTGTGAAATCAAGGACCTGACCTCACTCAATATTTTAAATAAATGCATAAATAAATAATAAATTTAAATAAACTGTAAATAGAGTGACTGGAAAACACAAAATGTGTAGCAACAGTATCTAACGGGAGGTGGCGGGGCTTAGTCAAGGGTCAGTCGACGCATTGGAAATCCATCTCATTAGCTTTGAACAATACTCGATAGTATACTTAATGATTATCCAGTAATTGTCACAAATTGAAGCAAATGTGATAAAGTGTGATGCACTGCAGTCAGATGATGTGTTTTGGCTCTGTGGTAATAAGTTTTTAAGGAGAGAGGGAGATGACACAAGAGGAGCCATGGTGTTACAGTTTGTTGATGTTCATTATCGCTTGCAGCTAGTGGTAATCATTCAGACTATCATTCACACAGCCCTTGGGGACGTCTGTTAAGTGTGTTGGGGCATAATTGTCTCACAGGGGACAAAACATCCTATCCTGTTTACATCTGACTGTATCTATTTCCAATAACTCTATGTGTATTTAAAGGACAGTTGCAGAGAGGCATTTAAAGTCTTTTGTGTACACGCCACCAAATTTACAAAGCTTTTAGCCAAATCGTTGTTGCTGCAGACGTTCATATATTTCCAACAGCACAGATATTAACAGCACTCTTGTAATCAGCTAATCGCCTCCCTATAGTGTCAACAATGTGCAACACTAGCTCTCGTTAGCCTAGAAATTTAATGTTTGAACGTCAAATGACCAACACCCACTACAACACGAGTCCAAAGTCAAAGCTAAGACAGCTGCAAAACATTATAGTGTAACGTAATAGGAATATATTGTAATATTAGTTGGCCAACGTTAGCTTTGCTAGCTGTCGTTTCCAGGATACATGTAGTGTTGCTAGGTTGCAGCTGGCTGGTATAACTAGCTTGCAGTCTAACGTTAACGCTTCCAAAATACTATCTAATCGGATATGTGATTTATCTATTATAAAATGCTGTTGGTGTTGATTTTACAACCTAAGAGCGACGCAAGGCCCAACTAACTATTTGTAACTGAAGCTAAGCGAAGGTTGGCTGGCTGTGGCTCGGCCGCATTACATGGGTCTGGTGTTGGTTGCTTCATGGTGTTGGTCACTAGGGTGATTTGCAAATGGCAAGCTAGTTAGCATCATGAGTCCAATGGTCTAAATAAAATATAGGAACATTACAGATAGTAACATTATTCTAAATATCAAGCATTCAGTGTTCAGTCTCTTAGCCGATACCCAGATTGATGCTCGCTTGTGCCTACGTGCCTACCGTGTGAGCAACAGCCAAAGGTTTCTTCATTAAGAACTGTCGTCTGGATGTTATAGAGCCTCTAAAAAGCCTTCACAGGTGAATTCTGTTTACATTTTGTGCATTTGTGCACATGCTGAGTCATTAACATTTTAAATGCATGTTGGACTTCTTCATTAAACTTTGTACAACAACACACATTTTGTTAAAATCCACCGTGTGGAAAATGTGTTAAACTACTGTACTAAAGTGGCTCATTGCTAACAGCAGGTATTAATAGCTCTTAATTCCCTTATGTCTAGTCACATTGCAACTATTTCTTGCTCCAGAGGGAACAGGCTGTTGCAGAGAGTGTCGTACTAAATGTAGCCGGATATAAGCTGCCCTTTATTATCACGAGTAATTAACAAATTTACAAGTAGAACCCTGTCACACATGCTTCTGGTCAAAAAAAGATTTGCAATCGTAAATCACATACCTTTAGGTAGCAGTAAACAGGATGACTAATCCACAGTCACACGGCTTCACACCAGTTAAATATGTAAAAATGTAGCATGCATTATTGATGAGTAGTGTCACTGTCAGTAAAATCAAACGGAAATCAAAGAAGCGCTACCACATACGTGTAGGTCGTTCTCTCAGCAGGCTACACCTGTCAAACAGGTGTAGTTAACAACATGAGATGCTCCGGTGCCAGGGCCTTGTTATGGTTTACTGATCGGGACCTCGTCTTCCAACAGTATGTTCAGGCTAAGATGACCTTGTGCACAATATTCCGTGTCAGAGTAGGCGATTAAATAAGTGATATATTCTTGCCGTGTCACGCCGAGAGACATCACTTGCCTTCTTTCACGATGTGCTTGATGTCAGTGGGAAGAAGGTGCATGGGAAGGATGTCAGGGAACAACAAGGTAAATAAAACATGGTGGTGTGCATGATACCGGTTGTCTCGTGTTTGGAAAAAGTCTAAAATAGAAAAGGAAAAGTGACGGTTCCTTTGTTTCACAGTTCCACCTTGCAGCATAATGATCGATGACATCATTCCTCAGTCGTTTTGCCATGTCTAAAGTTGTCTATGGACGAGCGGTCAAAGTTGGTCAATGGAAGTTGTCATGGAAGGCAAAGAAAATTCCGTTAGTCTTTTTGCTGGGACATCATGAAACGCCTGTTGTCATTCCCCACCTGACTTGATATCCTACGTCTGCCAGATCGGGCTGATATCACGTCGTCTCAACGCAGCATAAAGCCTAAGATGTGTTTCCCAAAAGTATCAAATTCCAAGGTACAAGGTGCCCTTTGAAAACGGCAGATCCAGAAGGTGGCCACGGCCACAAAGGTCATCCCCAGCATGTACTTTCAATGGTTACTTTCTTGCTCAAGTATACATTGTTTTGTGCTAGTCCCCATTTCCCTGAATCTATACAATGCAGGTGGCAAGAGCAAAGTTAGCACGACCAATAGAGTCGCAATGGCGACGTCGATAAGGCATACAGCAGAAGCGTCCTGCGGAGACAACACGACTGGTCTATTTTTGATGGAAGCCACAACCAGCCACATCAAGAAGCACAGAGCAGATCGAAGTGGAAGTAAGACAGACACAGAAACAGCACAGAACAAAACAAACCACCCTGTGCTGACTCTGAATCCTAAAAACCACAACAAAAAAGAAACAATTTAACTATGTAACCTATTTATTCAGGCATAGAATCAAAGACACATGACCAAATCTGAGCCGAGTTAACAAAATCTGGTGGGCAAAATGCTTCTGGTGCACATTAGATGGTTCAAAACAGTGTTGTGGACACGAGCCTTGCTCGGTGGAATCAAGGTTTGTCAACAGTATCTTTAATGCATGCTATATGATTGACACCTCGAGGTGTACTATATAGCGCTTGGCGTTGGAGCCTCTGTAGACTAAGAAAAAGAATTATCCATGAAGACGAACATCTCGATTGAGTCTACAGTTTATGGACTGTGTTTTTGTCGGCTTTTAGCAGATGCAGAAAGATCCAGTTCTCTGCATTCCTGAATGTTTGTCGCAGTTTTGATCCAGCACAAGGAAATCTTTGTGGACTTCAACGGACATTCATTGAAATAAGAAGAATACAAGAAAATGAAACAGTGCTCTGAGGCTGTACTGTATAGCCAAATTTAATTCAAGCACCAAATAATAACAGAGGTTATCCCATGACACTTCCAACAGTCGGTCCTGAATAAATACCTGATAGCATTGTCATGAGCTGTATTTTATTGTATTCTCCTCTATTCTCAATGTATTCATACTCATTCCTTTCCATCTGCAGGAGCTTTGACATCTACATCTGATAAAACCCGCTGCAGTCTGCCTTTAAAGTGCTCCATTTTAAACAATTTTACATGCATATCATTATCTTTTATGAAACAGTCAGCAGCAGCCCGGCGCCGAGCTTCTTCCAGCCGTTTAGAGTGGCTCCAGGCCACGAAACCCTCGTGCCACCCCCATCATCTCTAACCTTGATGTGATGTGAGAGCATCTATCGGTCTGTAAGGGGATAAAGTTCCCGCCGCCTTTCCATCTCCCCCCATCGTCGCATGATCATCCGGGGAGAAACAACACAAGATAGGCTTGACAAGGAACCCCAGGGAAATATCAGGATCCAACCTGTAAAGGAAAAAAAAGTCTGAGTGATGAAAACAGAGAGGGGGAGAAAGACGAGATGAGAAGCGAGAGAGAAGAGAGAGAAGGAAGGTGTCAGATAAGAGGACGAAAATGAGGTTCAAGGAGGAATGAGGGAGTAAAGGGAAGGAGGGAGGGGAGGAGGAGGAGGGGAAGGGTAGGAGGAGGGGAAGGAGGAGAGGTGAGCAGTGATGGTGAAGCAGAGAAATTGCATTTTGATGGAGGCAAATTGAATCAGCTCTGCAATGGAGGCCTCAAGGCAGAAAGACAGATTGAGACGGTCATGTCAGCAGAGATTACTGCCACCTGTGTGTGTGTGAGGTGTGTGTGTGTGTGTGTGTGTGTGTGTGTGTGTGTGTGTGTGTGTGTGTGTGATGATTACCTGCCGTCACCATCTTCGAGGCTCACACAAAGATATTTGCGCTCAGACTATGACAGCCACCAATCTATAAAATGAAGGGACAGGAACACACACACACACACACAAAGGTTTATTGTCTGGATTTTCGGCCGAAATGCCGTCAACATGTGCTAACAGGATTATGGCAACCAGTGGAAACATGGAGCCAACACATGAGGACTCACAGCTCTGAATCTTACAGAGTCAAAGTCAGAAATTCAAAGCAGCAGAACTCACAAGATCATGAGAGAATCTTACCAGGCTGCCACATCGCCATGTTCGTAGTCCTGCCTTTTCCGCCTCCCAGCTAATCTAAAAATCGGCAAAGACGTGGATCATCTGCAGACCTGAGGCGGGCTGAATCACGTCTGGATGATCAAACAGGCCCTCTGTAACAGCACCTACCTGTCAGTCAAAGCTGCAACGCTGTTAATTCTGCATAACTTTAAGCCTTAATATAATTTGAACAGGTCATTTTTCATTGTAATTACACAAAATGTTTCTGTTGACTTGTTGACTGTACACGTGACATCTATTGCACGTCTGTCCGTCCTGGGAGAGGGATCCCTCCTCTGTGGCTCTTCCTGAGGTTTCTTCCACTTTTTTCCCTGTTAAAAGGGTTTTTTGTGGGCAAGTTTTTCCTCACTCGAACCGAGGGTCTAAGGACAGAGGGTGTCACTCCCTGTACAGACTGTGAAGCCCTCCGAGGCAAAATGTATTTTGCGACTTTGGGCTATACAAATAAAATTTGATTGATGATTGATTGAGGTGAGTTCTATAAAAATTCACCCTCAGTACAGTTGTCATGAACGGGGAAATTAGCTATAGAGACCAAAACAGTTTTTTGTACCAGGCTGTAAACATGTGAAGTTGGACATTTTAACATGGGGACTTATGGAGACTGACTCACTTCTGGAGCCAGCCTCAAGTGGACGTTCGAGGAATTGCAGTTTTTAGCACTTCCGCATTGACTTCACTCCCCACCCATGGAGGTTGCAGCTTGGTTCAGACAAAGATCGCTTGTTTGAGCATCCTGCCATCATTCAGTCCGTCTCAGGTCCGCCGATGATCCACGTCTTTGCCGGTTTTTAGATTAGCCGTGAGGTGGAAGAGACAGGACAGCCAATATGACAGCGGGCAGCACTTCAGAACCCTACGGGTGAAGTCACACTTACACTGTCCAACTAGAGGAACTACTGGCAGCTACAGGTAGGGTTACCACTTTCAATGTGGAGAACGAGTGAGTAACACATAATTGCATCAATTATATTATGGATTAAATCAGATCATAGTGTGCAAAATGTCTGTCAAAATAAACTATTTGGTATATTTGGAAGAAGCAAGAACCCACTAGTAAACTCAGGAATAGTAAATGACCTGGTAGACCACAATGAACGACTGAACGATACATTTATTCCATTTTTATTTTTATGTCAAACTGACCAGAACAACTCTCCTGAATGGAGGCATTAAAATAAAGATCAACCTGTTCCAGACTGAGGGAAATGTGGAGAAACTAAAATTGCTGTTTTTTCTAGGTTGTGTGGAACTGTATATAAAATAAATGTCATTTTAATCTTCAGTCCAACACTTTTCAGGAAGGATGGGAGTAGTCTAACCTTTGAAAGATTAATTATCCACCAAGTGGGTTATACTTGTTACACACACAATGGCACATGGAGGTGTTGGGTCTTCTTGTTACATCCTCTAAGAAACATGAACTTGGAGAATGACACAATGGTGACTCTACCGGACTCTAACAGGTGACAGATCTGTATTTGGACAGCCTCTTTCTTTTTATAGATGCTGGAGCGTCTATAACCAGGGCACGGATGAGTTGCCAGTCATTCTGATTTAATACTCCTCCTCTGTATGCCCCTTTTGGTTGGGATGTGCACATAAAGATCGGACATATTGTATCCCGTATTGATTAAGAGACAGTGTTTTTGAATATGAGACAACTCTGTATCATGCAGGACGAGAGGCAGCCCTAGCTGTGGCAGTAGCTACAGGCATGTTTTTATATAGATATAGATATTTTTAGGGTATTTTCTGCTTTATTAGATAGTGACAGCTTGATAGATGGACAGGAAATACAGCAGAGAGAGAGACATGTAGCAAAGGGGCCAGGCTGGAAGGGAACATGGGCTGCTGCAGTAAGAACTCATGGCCCTCATAGACACAACAGAACACAGCAGAACTGCGCTCTGAAAGCCATTATTTCCAATGGCTTGCACAGCGCCCCAGCAGTTCCTCGCTGCATGGCAATTCAGCTTGCATGGCCAATAGAAACAAGGCAGCCAGCCAGGCACAGAAGGCAAAATGGAGGAAAAACTGATATTATGGGTTTGTGACGCAACCTTGGGAGGAAAGCACCGACTCCAACCAAGCATACCGGGTGTATTTCAACAGGTAGCTTGAAGATAGTCAATATCTGTCTAAAGCCCCACAGACCTTACTCCAACTACGGTGCACTGAACCCAGCCTTGCTCTATGGGTACTGGGGCCTCAGTTATATCAGTATCAGAGTATTTCTTCATTGAAATAAGAGCAAAGGATGGCACTGAAGGCTTTTCTTGATGGAATATGGTTCATTTATATGATTGGTTTAAGTTCACCCATGATAGACAGATGGTTCATCCAATCATCTGGTCAAATATTTTTACAGTTTCTACTTCCCATCCTGTCTTTTAGTGAGGATATTCACACTATTTCTTGACTCACATTTGTCATCTCTCAGAAACTGTGCAGTGGTAAATATACGCCCACGTGATCAGCTCTTAATTTACACATTTAGGGTTTAAAACACCACATGAGGTATACTGCTGCTGCTGCTGCTGCTGCTCTCATGTGCTCCACTTCTTCTGTCACATATCGCCTCTGTTGCACCTCCAGGCTGTTTGAATTTCACGTCATGTTTACTTGTTGAACAGGTTTAAAAGCAACAGGAGCTGACTGAAGCAATGTGAAAATTAAAAACCTTAACCACCATTCTTCCTTCTTTTGGGCTCCCAAGCCTCTCAGCCTAATTTATCAAGCTGACAATATTTTCCCGTCATTTTGTGATGGTGCCTCCTTTCCTTAACCTCGATCTTGTAGTGCTACCATCTGCAAAAACAAAAAAAACATCTTCAGTGCATGAGTATATGCTTTGCATTGATTGTTATATTGAGTAAACATGTTCTGATTCATACAGATGAAATGTATTTCCCCACATGATGTTATAATGATTTGGCTACTGGGGCAAGCAGTAATATGTGTCAGCTCGCCAATAACAATACTTTTTTTGGTGCTAAAACCAAGTTCAGGTTTGTTTTCCATTGCTAAAATCTAAAGTTACTGTGCTGGCTCCATAGTCTCAGTGACAATATCCAACACTGAGCTATAAATCAAAACCTACGCCATTGGTGTCTCTAGTCTCCAGCTCTGGTTCTGACTGATACCAAAGTTGACCTCCCTTGTTTCAGGACCTTGACTGCTGTTTTTTTTTTTCAGCCTTCCTCAACTGACAGTACAGAAAATGGTGTTGTCTGTGTGTGAGAGAGAGAGCCCAGACTGATTTTAAATCTTGCCAGGAACTCTTGTTGTATTTCTAGTTTTGTTGGCAGGCGGGGGTTTAGGTTTCTGTTTTTTTTCCCCCTCTTAGAGAGCTCCAGCTTTCCAGGTAGTTGTGTTGTTATTTGTCAAATGTCTGGAAATGTCCACCACAGGGATGTTCTTCATAAGTCCATTAGTTCTGAGAGGCGATCACACTAACATCTGTTGTTCTGTCTGCCAGAGCCAAATTTAAGCACTGAAATACCCGAGTCGAGTCAGTTAATGGACCAAATAGTTTTCATCACTTCCCTACACATAGATGATGGCAGAAATTCCTAAATTATACTGAACATGTCGGCATGTCTAATAAACATCTTGTCTAATATCAAACTACTTAAACAGACAGACAAATGTGGAGGATAATAGCCAGGATTATTTAAAAAAAACTGTATTTTGGAGGTGATGTTGGTCATCAGGAGATCGCCAGAAGATCAATGACAAATCAAAAGAGCAGGAAGAAGAGCTTGGGGAGTCATGTCAGACCCCAGTAACTCCTCTGCCAGAGAACATACCAGAAAAAAAAGATCTCCTGGTGGTAGGTAAGGAAGATACTTGAAGAGCAGGCATGTGCCTCGAACATTGTGATAACATTTCAGATGAGGAATACAGTCTGTTTCTGTCCAGCACCTCTAAGGAAACAGATGAGGCAGCATCTGAAATTGTTAAGCTGATTATGGAAATCATAGATAGCACACCGAAGAAGGATTCCGAAGTGAAATTTCACAAATCATCCTGCTAGAAAATGCTGAGTAGTGAAGTTATAGTCTTCTTTGTCCACAAATCTGCCAAGGAGGCAAGCCTCAGCTTTGTGGCAAAACTCAGCACCTACACATCACTTAAAGCTGTTAATTCAGGGGGTTGATTACCTGATGAACATGATCCAAAGACCGGGAGATGAGAGAGTGCACAGATGAGGTGTGCTTTTACCAGAGAACTGCATGGAACAATTCCTGTAAGCACCATATCAAACCTGGCAAAGGACGCAGGGTGCAAGTTATGGTCCACATTCAAATACTTTGACAGAAGTCGACTATTTTATGAAGCTCAATCAGGAGACATAACAGCATGAGAGGAAGAGCCTCATGTGAGCGTTGCTCTGAGGCAGATTGAGGGAGTAATTGTAAGTCTGCCAGCAGTTACACAGGGCCTTTCGGTAATAGACCCTGACACTGACACCTGTCTAAGTGTTTGAAGTGGGACCAGCTGCTATCACTGAAGATCCAGCTGCTAGATGATAAAACTGCTCAACACGTCCAGTAATAGAGTGGAACAAACTGTGCTGTATGAATATGGCATCAGATCAGGTTAACCAGATTCAGAAAAATCTTAAGAATCTGTTGATTAATCTGTCTGGTGATGGCATCAGTACCAGCGCCAACACATTGAGAGAGATGATCTTGGCGGAGATCACTGCAGTCAAGCCAAGAGGTACCCACATTAAATGATACTGTCAATGTGGTGCACAAGGAAATGTGCAAGAATAAGGGCAACACAAGGGTGGTGGGATCATTGAGACACTAAATAGGCACCTTGTTGTTGTGGAGAAATTGCTGAAGTCAAAGGTCAATGGTGAGGTCAGGAGGGAAGAAAGTGTTGGCTAAGCCAGTGTTTTTCAACCCTGGTCCTCGGGGAACACTGCCCTGCATGTTTTAGATGTTTCCTCCTCCACCACACCTGATTCAAATGATCAGCTCGTCTGCAGTGGCCTGATAACGAGCCACTGCAGAGCAATCAGGTGAATGAATCAGGTGTGTTGGAGCAGGAAACATCTAAAACATGCAGGGCAGTGTTCCCCGAGGACCAGGGTTGAAAAACACTGGGCTAAGCAAGCGGCAATGTGGAGTGAAGCCAAAAAACTGCAAATTTTGGACCACCAAAAGCCCCCAACGTCACTGCAGAAATAAAGATGTTTACAGCCTGGATTGGTGGCTAGCTGGCGGAGGCAGGGCTGCCAAGATGGAGGCGACTAGAGCCGTCATATTCATCTACCTTTAGCACCCACAATTTCAGAGTGGAATACCACTGTCGTGAATATGCACAGTTGTACACGTGTGTTTGTTCAAAAACTAGTGAGAAACAACTTTGCCACTTACTAGTCCAACAGCAAGAAGTCCAGATTTACTCATGTCCGATGATCTCTTGCACGGTCTCAGTTAGTTTACTCCATCGTCCTCATTAGCTACGTCCAATATTGAAACAACTCTGGCTCCAGTCCCTGTCTGCATTGTCCCAGGCCTGAAAACCTCTTCTTCTTCCCTGTGGCCCAAAACACCTGTTGTACAAACACCAACACTCCCCTGGTGCATTCATTAGCAGTCATTAGCTAACAGCAGCTACAGCTCACAGCAGTTTACTTGACTCTCCATCAGGAGACTCTTAAGTCTAGCTCATTGCTGACACCACCATACCTTAAAGTTTATCTGTATTACATGTGTCGACTTCAGAGTGATCTCAACAACACATCCAAGAAAGATTCTTGCAGTTGAGGAAAGCTTTGTTTCTGACTCTGACTCATCTCCATCACAGTGTCATCTGCATTTATCACTATCAACAGCAACAACAAGCGGTGGTTTTGTTCTCTCTGCTGTGTGACTGAGCCCACTGTGCAGCTATATTTAGTTTGCCAGCCTGCTCCATAAAAACAGACCTAATGATGAAACTAGGGCAGCCCGCAGTGACAGAGCCCCTTGCAACCTGAAGCAATGCTCTCTGAAGCTCTTGATGTTAATAATAACGTAGAACTTGCAAAAAAAAAAAAATTTCCAACAAAATATTCGAATGTGGAAGATAAATTAAACACTCGAATCATTATTCCAGAGTATGTTGATAAGCAGAAGGATAATAAATAAGACTTAATCTTTTCTTAATTGAGTTTTCAGAAACGCGTGACAGATTGATGATTTATGGCTGCAGGAAGGCAACTGGTTAGTATGCAAACACAGCAGAGGCTCAGTCGTACGGGGTATGAAGCGCGCCTGGCTGCCA
Organism: Argyrosomus regius; assembly: GCA_946959425.1. Classification (NCBI taxonomy): domain Eukaryota; kingdom Metazoa; phylum Chordata; class Actinopteri; family Sciaenidae; genus Argyrosomus; species Argyrosomus regius. The sequence goes on from OX336882.1 coordinate 30,419,524, forward strand.
TCTGTGTTTTGAAAATTGGGGAATAAAGTATGAGATATGGATCCAAGATAAAATAAACCAATTTAATTTTAATATTAAAAATCTTCAAGATAGATAGTCATGAAAAATTAAATGCAACAAATCACCCGAGCAAATCAAAAGCAACTTAATCTAACTTTAACATATTCAAATGTTTAAAAAATTCAGGAAAGTGTGAGGCACGACTTCCTTCCACCGAGGTTGAGTTGGCGTCTGAAGACAGTGAGCGCTCGTGGATGGCTGTGATGAATAATCAACCAGAGGGAAATCGGGATTCCTTTAATGAAACCGGTCTGTTACATCACTGTCCATGGAGGAATACTCAATCATTTACTCATCAACTTATATTCAAATTTGCACACGTTTCCACAGAGACACAAATCCAGGCTGAGGAAAAGGAAGTCTGTGAGCTCTATGTATGCATACACACACACACACACACACACACACACACACACCAGCATCACCACTCAATCAACCAGCACCACATCATCCCAGCGGCACAGTGAAAGGCTGTTTGCAAAGACATCGACACGGATAGTTAACCAAGCCATATGAGCTCTCTGTACATTAGTTCATGACTCCGTACTTTAGTTAGTTAGTGGACTGAGTGTCCAGATCTGAAGTGAAGCCAATGAAAGTGTTGGAGAAGATTCCGCAGAGGTGAATTTAAAACACTAAACTAAATTCAAGCCAAATTGTGCAACTTTTCTACCTTAAAATATCAGCTTCATCTTCATTTTGACGCCACAATAACTTGTAATTGGGTGAATGGTGTCTTATTCCAGAAAATGCTTTCTGGTTTTCCCTCTGATGTCCTCGAGCGGTTTATGTGCTTCTACCATAGTAAGTTTGTCTGTTTTTTTGTTGGGAGTTCACACAGGGTGTTTTAAAATTCTGAAAATGAATTCTCTATGGTGTTTCTCCATCTGATTTCCGGCCAGCTCGATCTGCTCTGTTCTGCTTGACGTGGCTGATTGTGGTGTCCGTCAAAAATAGAACAGCTGGAGGGAGGGCCGCTTCTAGGACACTTCTGAAACTCGTGGCCTAGCTGTGCCCGGCTGGATTGAGGTGTTATACAAAAAGCAAGTGGAACTCACATGTAGTTCGACTTTATTGACTTTTTTCAAGCAGCTGTTTGCAGTTTATTAAAAAATAAAAATCCAAGCAGGCAAAGATCCTCCATAATCCACAGCGGTGTGGACACAGCTGGATCAAGTACCAGCTCTGAATCCGACCTGGATCACAGAGGTTTTAAAAAATATAACTGGTTCTCACCGCTTCCAAACATTTATCTCAATAACCTCATATCTATCCATCTATCCTCGTCTTCATGCGTCCATCCATCCGTCTCTCTGGGTGGCATGGAGCAGTAATAAAACATAATGTCAGGGAGGATGAAGATGTCATTTCACAGGCTTATCGCCGTATCTCCATTTCCATGGATGAGACGGTGCTTTGTTATTAACAAGGTTGCCTGGAGCTGCCTACACACCGCGTCAACTTCTATCTGAAGACAAGTCTTAATTTCAACACTGGGGAAAATTAAATAAAAAATCCAGCTCTGCTGTTTGTGTTTATGATGAATTTTTTCCATATCTGATGCTTATTCTTCCACATACTCTGCTCCTAAAACGTGTATTTTCCGGGATGACATTACAAAGGCTTTTGCACTCATGGTTGCATTTGTAGCAGATGCTTCTCTCACTAATTAATGCCAGCAAAGACAACTCTGACATTCACTCACCATGAGCAACAGAAACACACACAGCTCTCTCTTTCCCACACTCGCAGTTATAGAGCGGCATTGGTGCTGTTCATCTTTCTGCTTGGCACATTTACACCGGCTTTAGGTTAATTGGCTAATCCCGAGCGGATGGAGGGATTGATGACCATGAAGAGGGCAGGGAGAGAGTGAATAAAAGAGTGACGGTGAGGGTAGAGACGGGGAGAAAATGGCAAGTGGGAAAAGAGAAAATGAGGGGGACATTGGGACCAATTTGCCATCTTCTCCCATCATTAACTGAAAGCTAGGGCGGGTCATTAGCTGAGTCTGTCCTGTATGCTGGTCTCATGGTGCAGGATAAGGAACACCTGCTGAAGATGGCAGATGGCAGAATAAAGAGCCCAGAAATAGACCTCCATGAGGGGGAACGGTAGATGATTCAGCTCTTGCCCTATTTTCTAATTATTCATTTAAAAAGGGCGGAAATGTAGAGATCGTCATACAGATCTTCTCATTCATTCGTCGACGTCTCAACAGGAAGGATGACGAAGATGTGACCTTAACCTTTCAGCTGTGGTGATCAAGCAAATGTGAGGCTGTTATAGTTCCTTAAAAGTTATCAAAAGTCCAGAAAAAAAGCAAACGAATGACTGTTTCCATCCACGACAGTTGAGCGAAGACGAGGAGTTGGCTCATTGAGATCTCGTGTTGGGGTTCCCCGCCAGTTTTGTCTGTCTGCCCTGCCCCGATTAGTTTCACCTGTTTCTGATTAGTCTCACCTGTGCCTCATTATCCTGCCCTTGCTGGTGTGTTTGGACTCGGTGCCAGTTAATCTTTGTCTTTGCCAAGCATTTCCGCCATTTCCCGATGTTGTTTTGCTCGTGTTGGACTGCTTTCCAGGTTCTGACCCTTGTCTGCAAGACTTTGTATTAAACGCCAACCTCTGTGGCTGTGAAATGAAGCCAACTGGGAAAAACCACAGTTCTTCCCCAGCGGAGGCTGGCTAAAAAATCTCCATAAGTCCACATATTAAAATGCACAAGTTTGCAGCAGAAATAAACATGTTTACAGGCTGGTACAAAAAAACGGTTTTGGTCTCCCCGCTCGTGACAACTTATGGATAATTAAGACTGTGGCCGCTTTAATTGACAGGTGAGCATTATCACAGAAGGCTGGTTCGAGCAACCAGGTTTCATTCAGCCTACCTCAGCTCCAAGTCAACCCACGCTCTGCATCTTTGCCCATTTTTGGATTAGCCGGGAGCCACCGGAGGCAGGACTGCCAACATGGCAACGGCCAGAGCCACCACACTGAGCCTCACAACGGCTCTTCGAAACCTGTTGGTGACGTCCAGGAGATTACTTCCATCTTTATTTGTACAGCTTTGTCAGTCGTAATCAACAAATCTTTGTGCTGCACTAGTTCAGCTTCAGACTCAAACAAGACTCTGCACCCCTGCAGAAAAAACTAAAGAGCAAGAACATGGAACTGTGGGATCAAATCCGAGCAGGGACCAAGCGAACTCGGACTTCTATGCTCAGTCACTTCTTCCATCGGTGTCTCCTTCGGTCTTTTCGTGAACTTAACACTCTGCTGGTCCTCCGAGCTCACAGTCCGAGCAGCCTGGCTTATAATCTGATCTAACATGAGTTAAAAACAGCTATAGCAACCATCTCTGGCTATAGTTCACAGTTATAGAATCACAGAGTTGATGCACAGCAGTTATTCGCATTACAAAAACCCAAACGCTTTCCAATGCTAATGTTAAGTAACTTAAAATAAGTCAACGTTGACTTTTGGTTTCACACAGGACTTTCACAGCTGGGTGAAAGCATGTATTGCATTGGACACTGACACGGTATCCTCTAGAGCAGCAGTACCCATGGACCAGTTCCATGTAAGACAATATTTTCGCGGATCAACCTTCAAGGTGTGGTGGTAAATATGAAGAAATAGAATGAAACAACCGGTATAAAAACAAATATCATGCAATAATAATTAGTAATTTTGTTTTGATTTTTCCAAAGACGTTTGTTTTTTTACTTTTTTTTTCGCCTGTGGGCTTAATATTTGGGGTAACGTATCACGTGACGGAGCATCTTGACATGTGTCAAGTGGCACAGGTGCACAGATGGATAGGGTCATATTTCAGAATAAAACATCTTTCAGACTCTGATTATCAATAAAATACATTTTTTTTAATTCATTCTTTCTGTGCGGCCCAGTAGAAAATGACCCAGCCTGTGGTTGGGGACTACTGCTTTAGTGGACAAGTAGGTCTATTACATGTTTTAGCACGAGACTGGGCCGCGATATCACCCAACTTCTTCCAGACCAACAAGATCATTTTAATCATAAGACAGTTTATGAGAGTGAGCTGATACACAAACATTTCTACACTGATTTTCCTTTAGGCTAATGTTCTGGTTCTGCATGAACACAAAACTTTCATAAGAATGTGCAAAGCGTGTAAACAGAGCCGGCCGTCAGCGTGGACGTGCCCTCACACTTCATTACCTTCTCCAGCCAGAGCAGACGTATGTCGCCAGCCTGCCTGCCATTAGACCTGTTTAGCCTCATCGCGCGCGGCCCCCGGCTTCCCTTCCTCTTTTTTTAAATTCTATTTCTGCGTATTGACCAAAAGTGCGGCAGTTTTTTTGCAGAGAAGCGTCGTCCAGCTTGCTCGGATGCAACAGAGCGCGGCAGCCTGCCAAACGGCGGCCAAGAAAAGCAAAAGCACAAGAGGGATTTAGTCAAGTGCTCATTTAAATATGAGCGAGCAACAGACTGTGGAATTTGAATGAGATTATAAAGGGAGACGGGGTAGGATGAATTTCAATTTGAGAGCATTACATGTATTCTCTCTCACTGTGTCTCCTTCCCCTGCTACTCCCCCTCCTCCTCCTCCTCCTCCTCCCTCCCAGAGGTGAGATAATGACTCCCTACAATGAGCAGGAGGGAGGAAGTTGGCAGTGCTGTCGCCACATAGCGAAGCCCAACGGTTATTATGGCACGGCTGCTCCTCCCCTCCTGTTTATCTGTGAACACACAAACACATGAACACACACACACGTACACACACACACACACACACACACACACACACACACACATATGCACACAAACACATTCCAGGATTTAGGTTAACAGAGCATATCTGAGTGTATCTCACCACCAGCAGCTCCACTGCAGTGGTACGCATTGCACCTCCAAAATCTCTTTATCACATCAACCCCCCCCCCTGAGCACACACATGTGTGTGTATATATATATATATATATATATATATATAATAAATATATATATATATATATATATATATATATATATATATATATATATATATATATATATATATATATATATATATATAGTGTGTATGTGTGTGTATGGTGGGGTGGGGTGGATTGCCTAATGCAGCTTCAAAGACAGCAGCAGGTTGGGGAAAGACACTGAAGGAGGGGAGAAAGAGGCAGATGGAGGGGAAAAAACAGCGAGTGATGGGGAAAAAAGATCAAGGAGGGCGAGCGAGGAGGGTGGGAGAGAGCAGATTGAGAGAGAGAGGGGAGGGGAGGGGGGAGTAGAAAGAGAGAGAGAGAGGGAGAGAGAGAGAGAGAGACAGAGAGGGAGAGAGAGAGAGTGAAGAGGGAGGGGAGGTTTATCCAACAGCGCTGGTGAGACAGAAGTTTCAGCTCTGCGCTTGACACACAGCCAGGACAGAAGATACCACACACATACACACAGGTGAGACAACGCTTCCTCTTCTTCTTCTTCTTCTTCACCTCTGTAATGTGTTCTTCTTCTTGCATGCTTTAACATGAAGCCGACATTCATGTTTGAAGGTGAATGCAGCGTGAAAGCGACAAACTCCTGTGTGCTCAGACGCTGAGCAACCTTAAGTTGTCAGTGTGCAGGCACGCAGCAGCGTAAACCCGCCGGTGCATCAGCAGGGACGGGCAGGAGGGGTGGTGGTGGTGGTGGTGGTGGGGGTTTGTTGCGTCCTGAGGGATGAATGTCAACAAAGAGAAAGAGTCCAGTCCAGAGTGTCATATTTTAGATGAACTCTCAACACAAAACAAGAGGTGCAAGTGCTCTAATCTCTCAATGGATGCTCTTTTTAAGTGTTGCATGTTGTGCGAGTGCTAGTGGAAAAGCGCTATACTGTGTGTGTGTGTGTGTGTGTGTGTGTGTGTGTGCGTTCAGCAGTCGTGCCGCGTCTGAGCAGCATGCATTATTTATCCGCACTGATCTCCAGAAACAGCGATACCTCAACAGTGGCAGAGGGAGGGATGTATACACTCTAATGCATTCAGTGTTAATATCATCAGTGATAGCTGGGCTGATGTGTGTGAGGAGGGGGGCAACCTGCAGCTTTTATATGTTCAGCTGTGGCACACTTGCTTTGTATAGGCAGGAGCAGTATGTGTGGATCTCCTATGGTTTATTTATCTGTCATTATCTGTGGCGGAGATACCGGAGAGCCCCCCTCCACCACCCCCCGTGGCAGCAGGAGGGCTGCTGTGAATAAAGGCTGAGGTGACAAGCGCTCTCTTATCTGAGGAGGTTGACTCCTTTTGTCTGCAGATACAGTATCTTAATCCACATCAGTGTAACACACACACACACGGCTGCGGGCTACAGATTCATCTCCTGACTCCTGTGTGTGTGTGTGTGTGTGTGTGTGTGTGTGTGAGCAGATTACACATTTGCGAGAGGCATCTGCTTGTGTTATTTACAGCATCTGTGTGTGTTTGTGTGCTCACATCCAGCTGCTATTGAAGACTCCTGATGTGAAGACAGCAAACAAAAGAAAACAGCAGTTGTGATCCCGTTACACCTCTGCCCATCTCTAGATATCACAAAATATCACACACACACACACACACACACACTATCTTACAGCAGATACACACTTTAATAACAAGTAAAGAAATAACTCACCACCTGTAGGCTTGGAAGGTGTTTCTGTAAAGTTATGAGCTTCCCGTGCCGAGGAGGATCGTAACGAAATTTACAGCAGCTGGAGTCACTGCGAGTAAAATATGAAAACATTTATAGAAACTTCTCCAACCGCTCCTGCAGTCCACGTCGAGTGCAGCTAAACGCACAGCTTTTATTTGCTACTCGTGCAGGTATTGTTGGTCTTGACCGACATAAAGCTGAGAAGACAAACCTTATATATACAGATATTTTGGAAGCAGCAGGTGTTGACGGCTAGTAAAATACAGGGGAAGCAACTTAAAGGTGGACTGTGATTGAAGTCACGTTGCTGCACAACCCCAGAAACTCTGCAAGAACGTGAATTCTTGCAATCACAAAACAGAAATAGACAAAAGCAGCATGAAAACAGCTTAAAGGCTACAAACTTTTCAGAGCATTAAGTGTTTAATAGGGTGGCACGGTGTCGCCTCACTGCAAGAAGGTTCCAGCTCTGAACCCCGGCTGGAGTCGGCTGGTTTCTTTGTGGAGTTTGTCACCTTGGATCGGCTCCCAGCTCCCCATGACCCTGATAAGGATAATAAGGTTATGGGAAATGGATTGATGGAAAGTGTTTGGTACTTCTGTTGGAATATTCCTTCAAGTTATTGTGACAGAATGTGACAAAAAAAAGCCTTGTGCCCCACATCTTATCAAAAAGACACAGGTCAGTGACCCTGTTCAAATATTCAGGACCACAGACCTCTTTGAAGAAATGACAGCAAAGATCCTCAACAGTTTTCTTTTCCCACGTCATGACTCTGACGCTCTCAGGCAGACAGCCTCTCTTGTTTCACTAGTTTTCATTTGGAAAAGGGTCACTGCTGTTAACTGATGAAACTTTTCCCAGAGGAACTTCTTCTGACGTGAATTTCCTGGGCTGAGCCAGCAACAGTCAATAACACACCTCAGACTTATTCTTCATTGGTTTTTTTTCATGCTGCAAATATTTTTAGATCTGCTATTGTTCTTCTAACACGTAAACAGAGCAGAAGCAGAGAATAGGAGACCTGCTCTTCTCCTCCAAACTCCACCGCTCCATGGCGTTACGTCCCTCCGCCTCATGCAGTACTCTAAATTACTGTTGCCCGAGTGTAACATTACATTCGGTCATTAACAAATGCAGAACAGTGCAGACAAAATGCAGATATAACTGAGTGATGAGCCGCAATTGGATTTTCAAAAAGACTGCAGAGATCTCAGCTCTTCAAGAAGTCCTGGAGTGTAGCTGCCGCTAGACCCGTGATACAGGATTATAGCATTTTATCAATGCTTTCACCAAAGTTGTTATTAGATAAATATCATAATTCCGAGATATTTATCTCGTAAAAACAGGACAGGGAGCTCGTATTTGCAAGATAAGGTCCACATTTTGTCTCTGCTCTTCCATGCTAGATTCAAAAACTGTCCACTGGAGAGAAACTGAGTGATCATTTCTACATTTTGCACCAGACTGAAGCCATGCTGGTATTTTGAACAAGACTCTTGAGTACAGCAAGAGCAGCTAATTACATGAACGACCTTCTGTAAGTCGGCAGAGGATAGCAGTGGTTTGATCTTTGAAATACTTCTAAGCTGCAGAGAGAGAGTTGGTGCACAACAGCTCTGGAGTGTTTTTTTGCCTAAAAGGAATATTGAGAATAATTTCTTCTGTTGGACATTGAACGTTCTGATCCAGGCTGGTGCTGCGTGTTCCAAATAAAGCTGAACGTGGGCCATTTGCAAAGGCAGTTCAGCCGAATACACCTCTGCAAATAACAAACCCGGTCCACTCAAAGCAGATGGAGGTCTGTTTGCCAGTCTTAAAACCACAACACGCGTCCTACACGGGGGCACAAAAACAGAATGCAACCGGACACGACAGATCACTGGCCGACTGCAGGTGAGTGCGTCGTGGAGCGGTGAGCACAGATGTGTGAAAACAAAGTGAGAGTTTCAAGAGAACGAGTGATGCAGTCGGACTATTTTTGAACCTTAACTTCACACCTCCAGGTTCGGATTATTGCAAGCGTCTGTTATAAACATGTCATAGAATAAGCCCCGAGCAGAGAAACATGACAGAGCTTGCAGCAGAGGATGTTCTTGAGTTATACAGAGAGTCATCATCAGATAATCCTTCTGTTGCTGCACTCATCTGTCTTCTGCAACATCCTGAAAACTAAAACGCAGTTTATTCCTCTGAACCAAATCCTAACCTTCAGGTAACCTAAACCTCTCTCCAGTCCAATCAAAAACAAACCTTCAGTGCATTCTTCTACTCTGAGTTTCTTTGTGTCATCGCCCTGAGATGGCCGATACAGTTAGTTAATCATGATGAGTATTTCCAACAGAATGAGAGTTTGTTGCTTTTGCAACGCTCAATAATAAAAATATAGAGAAGTAGTGAAAAGAAGAAGCAGCGACGTCACGACACAGATAATTAGTTAGTTTGGTTTCCAGTAAGTAGTCCGGGAGGTACGATCATTCCTGTGTTTACGTTTGGTCATACTCAAGAGACAAACGTCTGGAATTATTTAAAATAACGGCAGCTTAAGGATGGTTGTGTTGCCTTAATATAGGTTGCATATACGTAGTTCACGTTTCCAGAATTTCGGCAACAGGGATGCAAAGTTAGCATGAAGGGCAGTTATTTTTCAGTTATATTGAAAATGCTGTTTCTAAAGGGGTGTGTTTAAACCAGAGACTGTATAAAACATGGACCTAGTATCCATCACCCGTAGGTTTCTGAAGAGCCGTTGAGAAGCTCTGACCATCAACATTTTGGTAGTCGTGACTCCGTTGGCTCTCCACTAATCCAAAAATGGGCCAAATTCTTAGTTCTGCATAACTGTTGTGTAAAAATTCAGCCTCAGTACAGTTATCATGAAGGGAGGAAATTAGCTACGAGACCTGCTTTGTAGTTGGGCATTTTAACATGGCGGCTTATGGCGATTTGTTTTGTAGCCAGCCTCAAGTGGCCGTTTGAGGAACTGCAGTTTTTGGCACTTCATAAACACTGCATTGCTGCAAAATGTTGCAAATGATTCATTATCTACTTAAAATCAACTTTTCATTTTGATGACAGATTACAGTAAAAAGGTTTTTACAGAGGGAATTTTTATTACTCCATAAATCAGAAAATACTGCCATAGAAAGAAACAATTTTTTTTTATAAATAATATGTTCTAAAAATCAGGCTCTGAATGAAAAATGAACAAAGCCCTTTGTAAAAATATAGATAGGAATAAAACCAGAAGGTTCAGTGTATGTAAATGTTACTGAAGTGGAGATTTTGAGCTCAGAGTCAGAGAAAAATATAAATACAGATTTCACTATGAAACTTCACCAGTTGATACTTACATTGAGACAAATGAGACATCATCAGGTACTACATTTTGGTGAAAGCTACAGACAGAAATTGTCGTTAAATAAACACCTGAATGTGGATTTTAGGTATTTTCTTTCCACCAGTCTGAAATCTCAAAAACATGCTGTAGTGTCTCGCCTTGATCACAAAATCTGAAAATCTGAGAATTACGTGAGCGAGAAAGATAAAACCAGATCATTTTCACGCACTAATTGGATTAACCATAAATAATTGAATAAATCTGTCTCTGTTTGTTCTCAGATGGGTTTCTCTCTCTCTCTGATTGTTGGATTTCTGTGCAAAAGTAAAATGGCGGCTCTGAAATGAAGCTCTAAGGAACTGACACCGACACCTGCCGTGATGTTTTAGATCATAGAGACGTCTTTGTGTTTTTTGTTGGTTGGTTATGAAGCAGAATGTGAATTATAGTGATTTTTTCTGCAACCCTACACTCGGATTTTAATCCCCAAAGCAGCTCCTTCAGTGACTGGCAGTTGTGTATTTGGTCCTCATGATCGCACACATAATGAGCAGCAGTCAGCCGGCCCAGTCTGCTGCCTGGCTCGTGTCTCGTCTGTCACCGGTGGATCGAACCCTGCCGTGTTTACTGGCAAGACACCAGTTTGCTGCCATAGCTATTTCTCTTCCTCTCTCTCTCTCTCTCTCTTTGTTTTTCTTTGCCACTTTATGTGCCTCTGCAGTCGTATCGGGTGAATTGACTGAGAGAGCAATCTTTTCTGCTCCAGGTTTTTTTTTTCTACACAGACTGTGGCAGGAGAAAGAAGACATTTACAGGACGGATTAGAGTTCATAGAAATGGATCTGCTTCAGCTGTCAAGCCTGGCTTACACCTCAAAATCTTCCTTCCTTTTGTATTCCTTCATGCTGTCTCCCTCTCTCCGTCCATGCCATCCACCCGGTCCCCAGGCTGGTCCCGTGTCTACAGTTGAGCAGGCAGCTGACAGCACACTGACAAGTGTTGAGGATGGGAGGATGAGAAGCAGTGACAGGAGGGAGGGAAGGAAGGAAGGGAGGGAGGAAAGGGGGACTAATGAGAGGGACAGCCACAGCAGGGGTCTGTCACTGCACCTTCAGATAACAGCTCCCCTGACTCTCTTTGATATCTATCCCAAGTGACCAGGTCGCTCTATCTTCAGCTTGTACCAGTGAGGTGGGGGTGGTGGGGTTGCTTATTAGACACTCTTTTCCTTTTTCCATTGTGCACTTGTAGAGGGAGGAGGAGGAGGAGGGTGGTGTCAGACCTGGAGACGATCCAATAATGAGAAAGGATGGAAGATTACCAACACACTCAGGTTCTCCACCCAAAACATCCGCACCCGCTCTGTGTTATGAAAATTGCAGAATATTGAGCATGAGGAGGCAACAGGGAGAGATTGTTCCAGTTATGATGTGGAAGATACCAAAACAACTTGACTGCTAGCTCACAACAGAAAGCCGTATAGCATAACTATGACTCAGTACGTTTATATTGTAAATGAATATGTGGATTTTTTTTTACAGTACACATTTTCTTTTCAAACAATGACCATGACCAATCACCTGTTGTCTTATAGTAAATCTGTTACGTTAAATTCATGTTTTCACATGTAAAATATCCAAAAATCACATTTGCGTTATGAATTATTGTGATAAATTTATATGTGCTTTGTTTTGTTCATGTCTTTCATTATATTTCAATGATGCTGCAGATTACTGAGAACCGTTACTCAAATAAGCATTTTGTTTTTTAATTAATCAAGCAGCTCTATCCCAAAAGCAGAAAGAAATTGTCAATCACAAGTTGTTTTCATTTTTTAAAACTTCCCATTTAACTTGAAACCAAAAATGTGGCGTTTGCAGCTTTTCAAAAGAGTTTGATTCAGCATTTATAAAAAAAAAAGAAAAGAAATCCAAATAACACTAAAATTGTTGTAAATAGCTGTTTCCTTTATAAGAACAAGCAATAGTACAGTACAGGCCTATTTAAATGTGGAAATGTCACTGCGACCCGGTTAGTCCTCCTGTCGACTCTTCGGTGAACTCTCCTCAGTAAACAGCCTCCATCCCTCTTTTTATCTCCGGTGAGTATGTGATGAAATTTCAAGCAACACACATTGCTCTGACAGACATAGGTACTGTCTTTAGCAACTTATATAAGAAAAGATCTTCGTATTTATGTGTTTATAAAAGTCAGCGCAAACCAGTCAGTCCCCTCTACCGACTCTTCGGCAAACTTCCCCCAGAAAAGCCTCTGTCTGTAAATCAAGCTGTTTACTGATGGTGATCGTGTGACGTGATGTGAGCAAAACACTTGAACTCACAGTGTCTTTGTCTCTTTCCACAATGCACGGAGGGTCAGGATCGCCCTCACAACACAATGTCACGGCTTCCATAAGATTGTAAACCCGAGGACGTTTTTAGATTTACAGTGGAAACTCGCAAAATTAAATAATAGATGTCAACATAATTATGTATATTTTCTGTAGTTTTGGTTATTGATGACAACTTCAACTATCTACAATACAAAGCTCAGGAGTTTTATTATAATAATAACTTCCATGTTTTGATACACTGGGAATGGTTTTAAGATGACAGAGCTCCTGGGGGTTGCAGTGAAATATAGAACAGGCTCTGAGGTCTAGAGTTATATATTATGTATTTCACATTACATTTTAAATATATAAGTTAATGTATGCCAATGTATTCCATACAGTTTTTCACAGGAGGAGCTGGATATAAAACACATATCAATGCTAATATCTACGGAGAGGTAAAACAGTCTATATGACGTATAACGTGGACATGTTTTAACTTAAAATGTAAGAAATAGAGCTTGTGTTAGGTTGTTTTTGTCTTTTTATTGCAAAAATCCTCCAATTATGTTTGTCTATTTTCTTTATTATCCTAGCAGCTGCAGGGGTTGTTGTTCAGAAGCTAGGGCAGATTGTCTGGGCAAGACACTGAACCTTAAATTGATCCCGCTGGTAGCTCTGCTGACATCAATGTTTGTGTGACTGTGGGTGATTGATTCCACGAAAGCACCGTTTAAATACAGTCCATATGCATCTGATCCCTGCACAGTGACTTAATTATCTCTCAAACACAATACATCTATCCTGCGAACAATCAAACTCATGTTGACGTAGGTGTGATTTGGGTTACTGTGCACGATGGTAACATAACATCTTAATGTACTGGTGCATTAAACTGAGTGTCCACAAGCAGCCACGCTCAGTTATTTTTATGATTGGAGCGCAGGTCACAGCCTCAGCCCGTTACTGTTTTTAATGACTAGGAGAATTCACACTTTACAGAGGAACAAACAGCGAACAGAGTGTCCTGACTGTCTTGGTGGAAGAGGGCAGCGATGGTGTTTGTATATGTCTATCTATTGTGTGACGTAGATCAACGTGGGAGCAGAAAATGGGACTGATTTCCACAGTTTGGAGGAAAAACCCAGTCATCTCTTCGATCTTTTTAAGGGCGACATGCAGAATTTTTCCATTTTGTCCCAGATAAAATACAACTGCTGCTCTTTATAAGAAACTTCTCCTTTGTAGATCTCAAAGCCCGGCTTCAAAAAGCACAGCAGTGTGAAGGAAGAGCATTAAATATTTATAAATACAAACTTTGAGGGCCACAAAAGGTATTTCAATTCAGACTCCAGGTGCTTTGCCGTCAGTTCTCCTGCCCAGAAATCTCAGACTTCGCTGGGCTTTTCGCCTGCACACGAGCCTGATTATCTGAACTGTGCTTTTCAAAGTCAGAAGAACTCTTTGCTCTATAAACACCAAAGAGCCTAATCAGTCTGGACCGGCCTGTGATTTCAGGCATCCACACTTTTACTTCCCCTCTTAAGTTTTGCGCATCCCGATAATGGACTTAATCGTAACAATAGTCTGAGCGCTTTTGATGTCCGTCTGCAGTCGAAGTGCACATTTTGATATTGACTCCCAGTCAGAGATGTGAACTTTCATATCTACTCTCCCTCAGAAGCTTTGCGCTTTGATTTCGCCCTCCCAGCAGGTTGGCGTCTGACTGAGGCGGCTTCAGAACATCAGTCACACCCTCCAGCGTTCACGGAAAACAGAACGGCCGTATTGATCTCTATGTAAACCTGAATGTGCTCGTTTTTTTTCCTGTGCATTCAATGCACATGACAGCATTGTTCTTTTCTTTGTGTTTTGCATGAATTGACTGCAGGACGTGAAAGAAAGAATTGGTTTGGTGCTCTCTCTAATAAGCCCTCAGAGGTTTTTGAGTTATAATCAGTTATCTGCCTCACTGAGGGAACCAGGTAAAAGAAATATTGATTTTCATTCTTTGTCAAAGTGGCAACGTTCAATAGGGGTGAAAGGGCGCTGAAGTCTGCCGGGAGGGGAGTTGTGTGCTTACTATGTGTGTCCCACAGTGTACCGAGCTATATCGACTTCTATACAACCTGTGGTAGATGATGACGCTTTAAGTGTACACAGTCTGGTAGCTGTTTGGATGAAGTCGTGATCGATGATGTCGAGTATATTGAGTAAAAGCGATGATGGCCAACATTTTGATGCACACTTACCACAACTTTGGTCTTATCTTAACAGTTCTGACTCGTCATTCCTACCAGTAACATTCAATTCATCGAGTTTATTGTCTGACGAGGCAAAAAGTCGTAAGAAAGAAGTTGAATGATCGGGGAGGTTTTTAAAGAAACTCTCACAATGAAGGTGAACTGTCCATTATGAACGTCCACCACAGTGAGACTGACTTCCTGGTTCAACTTTGATCAAATGCACTTGCACAGTTTTCCTTTGCAACGGAGGATCATCACAGCTCGCTTGTGGTTTAATTCAATATAAAGTGTGCTAGTGTGTAAATAATATTATAAAAGAGCACAATCTCGAGTGTCAAGTGTCACGAGATAACTTCTGTTATGATTTGGCACTATGTAAATTAAATTCTATTTAATTGTACCAACATTTGTGCCAAATGAATGATGTAAATACAGACATTTCACTGGATAAGTGAAAGCTTTGACCTGGTGGCACTCTCATACTCATACACAGTTTCAGTGCAAGTTTAACTGGATAACATGGATCGAAGCCAGAGAAGAAATTGCTGAGTACATCAGAGATAGGAGGCTGAGGGAACATGGAGTTTACTATTCGCTGCAGTTCACTGAGATTATTACAGACATTTCAGCTGTGGTCGCTTGCAGTTTAATTCAAAGTGTGTTAGTATGTAAATAACAATATTAATATTATTTAAGAGTACGGTCTAAAACTACTCTTACGTGTCTTGATATAACTTCATATAACTGCCCAATTCACGTTGCAAATCTAGACATTTCACTGGATAAGTGAAAAACAAACAGGGTTGAGGGAATGTGCAGTTTACATTATTTCTGTTGGTTCTGTACTGACCGATGGATCTGAAGTGAAACAATGATAACGTGGTTAACCTTCTACACTCCCAGTTGAATTATTGCATGTTGCTGTACTTGTACTTGTACACTGAGAGCCGGCACTCAAATGAGCCTCTCTTTTTCCTACTCGATCAACAAACAGCCGAAACTCAAAAGAGAAAGCAATTGACAATTACAACTAAATAATGTGGCATTTGTAGCTTTTTTCATGTCATTTAACGCCTTGAGAGATGATGGATTTCGTGAGCTTTGTATGAATTCGATTCAACAGGTGAAAAGACATCAGAAAGCAATTAAACTGTTGTAAATGGATGTTTTCATATATAAAAATCACCCAATTTATATGTGGAAGTGTTGACTCTTCGGTGAATGTCTCCTGGAAAACAACATTTGTCTGCGGCAGTAAGAAACTGGTGATTACGTGACGTGGTGCTCCTTCATCGTCTTACATCATCTAACATTGTTATTCATTTTAAGTATATATTTCTGTTTAACAGCCATGAATGAGTGAGAAAATTAATGTTGCAGACTGCTGCTGTTTGTATAATCGTTTCATTTATTTTCCTCGCTCCCTCACTGATGCAGAAAAACATTTGCCGGTGAATATCTCAACTGCATATTACTCCAGTGATTAAATAAATCCATGCCATCACCGTTTCTCAGTAAAAACACCGATCCTCTAGTTCAGGGAAAAGGTTGAAAGACATAGCATACTTTGTTTCTGTTACAAAAGACGACGATTGAATAAAACATTTAAATATTTTGGATAAATTAACTATTAATTAAGTAATATAAATATCTTTGGAATATCATTATAATATAATATCTTAAATCAGGAATCAATTTTGAAGCGATTCATGGCTCTGAGAATCAGATACCGAAAGATTCACACAGGAGCTGCAGATTCTGGTGATAATTCTCTGCATGCAGCTTCATCACTACAAGCAAAACTCCTTTGACGTACTGCATTAATATCGACTACAGATGCTTTAAAGTAAAAAGCTGCTCAGGCAACGTGGACATGAACACGAGCTGAAAGTCAGAATAAAAACATCACTTGTCCGAACGCCCTCTAACAACACCAGATTCCAGGAAAATCTGCATCATAAAATAAGTCCCTGAAATCATGGTTTGATGCTGTTTGACAGTGAGCGAGGACAGATTTTGTTTTTTGATTTTATTACATATCAGGATATATGAAAACTCATTTCTTCATGACCTTCGGTGTCCCACATCGCTGCTTATTCATATGGTTTGATGAGCATTATTTTCTCATCAGGATCAGGCTTCTCTTCTCTCCCCTCAGCGGCCGAGGATTTGGAGCCGCTCTCGCTGAAATTGTGCCTGTGTGGCTTTCAAGGCTTTCGTGCTGCAATTCTAACAGAAGTAATTTTCAAAGGCGCTTTTACTCTGATGGCAGTGGGAGAGGAGAGAAAGCGGCAGCCTCCACCACTCCCCCCCCTCTTTTTTGTTGTGATGAGATGAGGAGCGGGGTGGGTTGGCCTTGAGCTGGAGCTTCACAATAGATGTTTGTCTGAACTCATAAAGAAAAAAAAAAAGATGTTTCATCCCTTGTGTTTGGGTAAACATGGGCATAAATGGGGACGGATGCCTTCAGTGCATGTTTTTAAAGCCTGGACACGGGGACAGGAATGAAGTTTGATGAATCTGAGCTCACAGGTAGCATGACTGTAGCTACCAGCACTTCTGAAGCTCTCTAATTAATACACTGTGTGTTGCTAGTTTCATTTGCACGGAAACAATTTGAGATTTTACCGTTGAGTTGAGTGCTTTATTTATTTGGTATACAACACTACTGTGTGACTACTGAAGCAGCCTGTCATCACCAAATGGCTTTTTGCATGTCATTTCATGCCATTTAGTCTCTGTTAGTCACTGACTTACGTAACATGTTTGACTTACCGTAAATTTCGGACTATTGAGCGCACCTGAATATAAGCCGCACCAGCTAAATTTGAAAAGAAAATACATTTTGTACATATATAGGCCGCACTTGAACATAAGCCGCAGGTTTTCATGTTGTAACATGAGATATTTACACAGAAAGACGGTTTTAAGACACGCTTTTTTTCATACTGTGCATGAAAATCGGCAGTACGGCACCAACACGCCATCAAGACAGCACCAACACGGCATCAACACGGGATGAACATGCCTGCATGGTTAGAAAATCGGCTTATAGTCCGAAAATTACGGTAGTGTCTTAATCGGCGCATAATCTTTCCCCACGTCTGTCTCACTTTTGCATTTCCTGCTAGAGAGCGCCCCCCGATGGCAGTAAAAATAATAAATTAGCCGCACCGTTGTATAGGCCGCAGGGTTCAAAGCATGTGAAAAAAGTAGCGGGTTATACTCCAAAAATTACGGTAATTCACATACCGTATGTGACGTAACTAATGAGCAAACCGCGATCTCTTCTTAAACCTAACGACGGTCGCCTATGACGACAAAGTCCGTCTTTCGTCTTCGTCTTTTCCTACACGTCCAAAGCTCGTAAAATGCACCATCTGTGATGTCGTTAAATAACACGCGATAAGCTTAAAATGCGGACATGACATGCGGAATGTCCTAAACAGTGACGTTCTATTTATGCAGCATCCCATGATGTCATAAAAACGACACTGGTTTGCTCTCATGTGAGCTGTGAATTGACTCTTAACTGATTGTCGTCATTTGTAGTGCAGTTATGTGGGTCGCTTTGCATTGTGGGATTGAAAGTACCATACATTTTATGCATAGCTGCATACAAAATCAGTCCCTCGTTCACTCGTCCTCTGCTCCGTAAATATCGGGCACTCAGTGGTTTACGTCTTATTATCACGTTGCATTCCTCAACCATGGCTGTGCAAAAAACCTGCAGTTCCACAAACGGCCACTTGAGGCTGGTTATAAAAAACAAGTCGATCTCCATGAGCCCCCATATTTAAATACCTAACTTTGACAACCCAACCACAGGGAACAGCAAGCCTTCAGAAACCTATGGGTGACGTCACGGATGCTACGTCTATTTTTATAGATACAGTCTACATCCTAGCTCCGTACTTGACATGAGAATTAGTGTGTTGAGCTGTTTCTTTAAGCTGAAATTCCCTTGTTTTATGTAAATGAAGGAGCATAAAAATTAATAACTAGTGTGCGTATGTGTGTGTGTTCACTCATGCATATGTGTGATGAGTGTTTCTTTGATATTTAGGCTTCAGTGCAGGCAGGCAGCCGCGCTCAGCTATACAACGGAACAATAGTTCTCTCTGTGCGGCTTTGATCTAATGAGGGAGAGAGAAAGAGACAGAGGTGGGGGGTACGAGAGAACGACGGAGAGAGAGAGATTGCTCAGGGAAGCAGAGAGAGGAGATGGATTTACACTTGGATCATGCTGATAGTGAAATAGCTACTCTTAGAGCTGGTTTTATATATTCACACTGAATTAAATGATTAACAAATACCTGTATGTACCTTCACTATGTGCACTAGAGGCTTTCACAGGTATAAAAATGTGTGCTTGAAGCTAGAAATGTGCTAACCAGAATTGAACCAGACCCAATTATTATTTGCAAGCTGGGACCTGCACCAGTGTAAAACAGAGAAATTCCCAACCTGACTCTTATTTGAAAACTGGGACCTGGGCCCATGCAGAACTGTGAACAGTTGGGCCGAACCCAGCTGTGAGACACAGAGCCGATTGCACCAATTTCACAGATGATTGCTATTAACAAGGTTTTACAAGTTTTTACCTCGCAGAGAAAGGTGGGAAAATACATCCTCCCTTGCTGATTGAAACAGGAATCCACTCATTATTTCAGTTTGAAAGTCCACTTGCTGTCACGGCGACGGATGAAAAATCATTTAAAATCAGCTTTGCATCGAGCATAATAAAGATAATTTTTGCTTTCATGAACTATAACGATTGCTTGTTCACTACAGTTAGGTTGGCATTACTAATTCAACATCAACACAAAACCTCAGGGGCGTTAGCTCACACAGGTCATACAGTACCACTCTCTGGCCACAGATGCACTTTATTATGCATCATACGTCTTGTCCCGGTCTTATTGGATCCAATTTTACATTGGACATAATGTTAAACAGTCCTGGGAAACCCAGTTGACCATATAAAAAAGTGTATCCAAACCCATATGAGTCCCAGGTGGGGTCTGGACCCGTGAAGGCCTCAAAGGTGCACAGATATGCGGCTAACTAGAGACCAAAGGCGGCCTTTGAGTTTTTTCCTGGAATCCTGGAGAGTATCACAGTACAAGCAAACAAAACAACAAAGTCATTAATCAAAACCCAACAGTACCCAACAGTTCCTTAGAGTGTTGTGTTAGCAACGGTTAGCATAGTGGCTAGCTTGGTTAGCATTAAACTGATGACAGAAAACAAATAACAAAAACAACAATCACAGCTGTGATAAAAGAGCATCTCGATAATGCTCCAACAAGGACATTTGAGGAGCAGATTAAAGATTTTTCCTTGCCACAGATCAGACAAAATGGCTGACGTAAAAATGACAGTTAAACTGCTGTGTCATGTGCCCAGTACTGGTTGCTACAGCAACTGAAACCAACTGTCAGTGAAAGAACTGGCAGAAAAAGTCACAAATAAACTGACAGATGTGTAGTCCTGATATTATATTGCGTAATAAAGTTGTTATGGCTAATTTGTTAGCAACAACAAGATCAACATTATCCAGAATTGGGTCCAATATTAACTCTCCTAACTATATTTTGTGAGTCTGCCACTTGGTGTTGGGTAGGCTACATAGTGTACAGTGGGTTGACTAGAGCTTGTTTGTTGAAAACAGCTGCCTGCTGCTGCTACAAATTAGGTTTGCGCCATAATAAACATGCCGCGAAGCCAAAACAATGAGCTAAAAGACACTAAAAAAGCTTCATGGAGCTGCAGGGAAAAATCTCTATGGGGTTGAACCTGTGGGCAAACCCATGACAACAAAATACATGAAGTCAATCATAAAGAATCGTCCTTGTATGACAATCTTAGTAGCTGTTTCTTTCAGGATCCCCCAGTTGAGGGTTAAATGGACTCCTGGGGTATTTTAGATGACGCCATTGCTGCGTGTGCTCTGCTCCAGGAGGAAATATGAAAACATATTAACAGGTTCTCTGCGCAGACTTAAAGGTAATATAAACTAGTAATCCTCAGTCAGCCGGTGAGAGCCGGAGAGTGGTTGTTTTCCTTTCCAGTCTGAGGGCTAATGTGTTTGTTATCACCTTGAGCAGATGGCCCAGCATGGAGGAGAGATTCACTCGCACACAAACACAAACACACACTCAAGTGCGCAACCAGGAAAAGCATTGTGACGCACGCACGTCATTCCCCAAGGTGAATACACACATATGCATGTACTGTACTCGCACACAAGCACAGGAAGTAACACAGCCGACACAACCGCACGCGCCCACAATATTATCTATGATACACACATACACAGCTTATATACAGAAACCTACAACCTACACACACCAACGGCACCTCCGCAAGCTACGAGTACACAAACACACACATTACCACCCACACGACAAAGTTATACAGGCCCCACACACACACACACACACACACACACACACACATATTTATTGTACATCCACAGCCAAACAACTTCCCACACCTTCACGTTCTATTCTGAATCCACGCTCACCAGAAATTTTGACACATTTGGTCAATTTTTTTCCTTCTCATTGTCTTCTCAGTCTTTTTTTTCTCACCTTCCATTTCCTCCTCCTCTCCCTCCTCCTTGTCTTCCTTTTCATCCCCGTCTCAATCATCAGTTATTGATCTGTCTCCGGGGGAGGAGAAATCAGCCTCTCCTCTCCCTCCTCTATTTTTAGACATCGGGGGGAGATCTCATGCACAGTCACAAACTGAGAGAGAAAGATGGAATAGGAGCACAGGTGTAACCGATACGAGCGAGGAGGTGGTGGTGGTGGTGGTGTTTAAATTTGACGGCAAGGCGATACAAGAGTTGAATAAAGCGCGAGCCGGTGAGGTAACAAACCTGCCGATGTTCGGCTGGATGTTTGGTTGACTCCAGTGAAGTTTCCGTGGTTCAAACACCTTCACAGTCCACTGTATAATTTGAAAAATACATGAAGGTCAATCTAAAAATAAGGCCTGTTTTGAAATCCTTGATAGGCTGACCTTTCGGAGACAAAAGGGAGGGGACGAGCTGACAGGTTTCTGCCGGCTCGAGAACGCACAAATAACTGATGTTTTGTTCAGACGCTGTCCTTCCAGTCTCTCCCTCGCACCCTCCGTCTTTTTTTTCCGAGAAGGGCGCATCAATCCTTCAAGCTTAAGCAGACCGACTCTGAATGTCAAACACTGTTAGAATCAGAGTCACAGAGATTTTTGTAGATACTAGAGATCAGATGACAGCGGTTGATGACTGGTATAATTATACGGCTGTGGACAGAGAGATGACTGTCGAACAGCGAAACAATCCCTCCAAAGCCAGCTCCTCTCTCTCTTCTCCTGACAAGGCTGCCAGTATTGGCGAATTCGGCAAAACTCCAAATTACTTTTGGACTGCATTTATATCGAAAATGCAATAGACACGATCGAACCACCAACCCTGGGATCAATAGCCGACCCAACCTACAGCTCATGCTAATTTTGTACTTGCCACAGAGATTTGGGAAGACAAGGACTCGTGCACGTCAATGTATATCGTGGTAAGCCTCCTACAGCTTTCCATATCACACACTTCCAACCAAAAGGTAGACACTTAAATGGCCATTATGCCTGTATCGGTCAACTTGCCAGCTGACCTAACTACCTTACCGTGTTCATCCATGCATGTCAAGTCCTCAATTTCCTGAATAGCTACAATGAAGGTGGCAAGTGCAAAGTTAGCATGATCCGTAGAGGCTCAATCTAGAGCCGGTTTGTCTGTTTCGGACTACTGTTGGCGGACCCGCGGCATCTGTAGATATAAAAGGCTCATCCTGAGGTTACAAAAACAGTCAGTAAAAATGCAAATATGGTGAAATATGGTATGGTATAGGAACCCCCTCCTACATATACGTCAGCATCTTCCACGACCCTCCACACCCTTACATCTACCTCGCTTCATAAAGGACAAACTACTTCCTGCATTGACACAGGACGTAAATCACAAGGTGTAGTACTGCCCGAGGGACACTGGGCTGCTTTGTGCTTAGCCCATCAGGCATTGCACCAGACCTCCACCCTTCTCGTCACGTGTGGCGAGCAACACACACCAGCAGCTCTGGTATTCTGCTACTTCAGGCATCACTCAGCAGAGCTGTGGGGAGTCGCCCGTCCATGCAGACGGTGACTGCTCGCCTGAGACCAGTTTGCCTCGGGGGGTGAGGCTAAGATCAGAGTCCTCCTGCCAGGGTCACTGAAGCGTGCAGCCTCTCATCTTCCAGGATAACGTCACATTTCATGCATCGGAATTAAGTTAAACTGGCAGAAAACAGAATGAAAAGGTTTGAAACCACACAGTGGAACAAAGCGCAATGATTCACACCGCTTTCAGTTCACAAACATCTTTTAATGGTTCCTCTGGAGGCTGTGATTTGTGGTTGCTTTAAAGGAGTAAATGAGTAAATGAATTTTCCCTGAAGGCCCCCTGACACAGTCGATACGGACACTGCTGTTGGACTGTAATGAAACCCATTGATGGAATGATTCCTAAAAATATTTTTTTCTGAACAGGGTACATCTTGAGAGCTTTTCTTCCCGTGTTTACTCGTCTTCTTCCAGGCATTAATTCTCTCCAGATTCTCTCTTTTTTTTTTAGCCGTGCTCGCAGTGAGACTCGAGCAGCTTAATGTGAACGGACCATGACACGAGCAACTTAAATCAGTGTTTGGTACTTTTTATGAGCGTGGAAGGAGCTGATTGATCTGAAGGCACGTTCACATCCAAGAGCCAGGTGGTTTGGGCATCTGGTTGCTTAAGCAAGTAATTCAAGTAATCCTCACGGCAACCCACGTGACGGTGACATGGGGGACATTTTATGCAAATATATATCAACGTAGGAGATGTTCATGTGTTATAAATCTGTGGGATCAAGTGTCTCTCTGCAAACTCCCTAATATTTGTTTTGCACCCCGGAGCTAACTCCAGTTTTTACTCACTGGAAACCAGCATTTCTGACAGGAAGCAGAAATGATGCAAGAACCAGGCTGCGAGGCACAACAGTGAGCACTTTTAACTTTCAAAAGCATTCAATGGATTACGTGGATTCAAATTAAAGCCTGATGGGTTGGTGGAACCGAGATAAGACACAGGAATTACGACTCTTGTTCGTCTGGAGCGAAGGAGGATGTCGAGCGACGTTATTGAAGAGTGAAAGTCTGTGTCAGTTGATTGCCGCTGCTCCTTTCCTGTTGGTTTCTTTTAACCATGGCCACGATTGTTCCCTAACATTAACCCCTTGGTTATTATTGTAACTAAGACATCGAAGGTCCAATAAACCTCAATGAATTACTAATTATAACCCAAACTGTAACGTTCCCTTCCCTTAAACCTAATTGAATCTTAACCGTTGTCACATAATGGCACAGATTCATTTCTCAGCAGTGATTTCTCAACAGTTTTGGAAGGCGAATGATGATGTCTCTTTCTTTTGGAGGACTTGTTGGTGGAACCACAGGAGCATGACTGAAGGGCATGAAAAAAAAGAGGCAGACTCGGATGGAAAACAAATACTTCTTTGCCTCCACCACCACCTGGGGGAAAGAAAATAGTGTTTACACATCCAAATCCTCCTAAAAAGCCCTGCACATTCACACAGGTATCTTTGGTTATTCTGGCTGTTATACATCTTTTAAAGTCTGTGTTGGGGTGAGCAGACAAAGCTTGAGCTTCTTATGAATATATAAGGAGTATAGTTACCCTGAAACTGTTAACAAAAAAGAACATAGGAAAGGAAACTATCTGGAGACGCGTGTAGAAGTGGAACAAGGATGTCAAAGGGATTTATTTAGTCCAGCACATCAAAGTAAACCCACTATACAGTATGTCACCGTCCTGAGGCTGCAGCGAGGACTCCCTTTGTCTAAAAGTTTAAACAGTGTGACCAACTGTGAGGAGACCGCAGAGCTAGATCCAGGACTCACTGAGAGGAAGATATCTGCAAGTCTGCCTGAGCCTCTGGAAATCCCCCCAGGAGGACCTGGAGGAAGCTTCTGGGCAAAGTCGAGTCTAGGCTGGGCGGCTCATCCTGTGCAGACTGCAGCTCAGACCCAGATATTGGGTGGATGTTTGAAGATGAGTAATTATCAGCAGAATATTGCAACTAATAACATAATTCACGGCATTAATGAAATTCATTAACATAATCGGTTTAAAATGAACTGACAAATGCCTTCAATCTCCGCGTTTGGCATTTGGCCATCGCAATTAACTGCTGGTGGTCGCATTAAGTTTGCATAAGCTATAATTTGCTGGAAGGTTACTGGTTCACACACAAATGAGTAGGAAGTAGCAGCATTGTGAGGGGAGAAAGATGAATATATAATACGCTCTCCTCTCGAAACAAGTATCATCAACAGCTTTCATCGAGGTAATTAACTTGGTGCGGGTTCTGGTGAAGCTGCTCAGTGGAAAGAGTGCGGTTACATCGAGAGGCTCACATGCAACGCAGTTACCATCCAGAAACAGTGTTAGAGGCATTCATACAGAAGAGAAATATCTGTAAATAATTAATATTTTGGAATATTTCATTTGATAATGAGTGCAGAATTGTAAGGATCAGTCAGCTCTCACTTGCGGGTGATGTCGGAGTCAAGTTAGATGAAGATGTGGAGCCTGAAATGCGAGTTTTTGACAGTTTAGACAATATTTCATTTAATGGTTTCATGGAAATTTGCTTATTTGTATTAACGATAGGCGAATGGATGTTGCTCTGGGAGAACGTGTTGAAGGCCGTGCAGAGGGAGACTCGGAGGGGTTTCCGTCTCAGTTGTGTTCCCATCCCAGCTGCTCACAGGCCCCCAGACAATACCTAGAATTAGATGTGGGAGAGGTATGCACCAGATTGAATAGGCAGGGAAGAGGGAGGGAAGAGAGGATGAAGGGATGGATGAGGGAAAGGGGAGCGAGGGTGGGCGTTTAGTGCTTGTTACGACCCAGCTCATTCAGGGAAGTGAACTAAGTTATTTATTTACAGGAGTTTTGAGGTATGTGGGCGTGTGTGGATGCTGCTCAAACCAAAGAAATAAATATAACCCAAAGAATACTGTTGAAAATACGAGCTAATAAAGAGCCATTCATGCAGTACATAGGACACCAGTGTCAAAAACCTCACTATCTACTTTGACTTAACGAAAAACAGCACCCCAAAACCTTGGGCCGTGCCCCCAGGTAGTTAACAAGTACCTCATTTAACAAGTTAATTAACATTCACAATTTATCACAGAGAGGCACGTCGGCAAGCTAAGAGACCCAGCAACCACCACCACCAACATTTAGTAAGGTAGTTCAAGGTACTACAATCAGGAACCTCCAGCTGTTCAGGAAGCTAGAACATGATGAGGGCCACACCTCAGGAGAAAGGAACAAGACACTTAGCTTAGCATAGACATAAATGCTACAAGAAAAGTTAGACACAGAAGGAGTAACAGCGCTAAGTAGCATTGTCATCACCAGCATGGCTACCAGACCAACTTTACACCGAACTTTCTCCTGAAAGAGTTTAAATTCAACATGTGGATGACAAAAGATTTAATACACAGTTCTGACATTTAAAAAAATATATATCTTTTGAGTCCACTCTCGCTCTAAATAGTTCAGTGTGTGTCTGGATTGTTTTAGAATTTGCATGTGCCCTTTCGATGGTAGAAAGAGCTTCATTATGAGCTTCCATTGGATGGATATATATGTATATATGACTCATTTTCACCCAGAATATCACATACGCCGCTCTTGTTCTCACCCTTTGGCAAGAGTATATTTTCTGAAGAAGATATATGCTTGGACTGTAGCTGGAACATTAACACTAACACTCTAACACGTAATAAATTGAACTTTACATACAATAAAAAGTACTTTTTGCCTTTTGACTGGCAAGGATTCCAACAAATAGATCCATGTATCCTTTAAAAAAAAAGGTGTACAAAAAGAAGTAAAACAAAAGAAAGTGACAAGTCAGATTTTTAAAAAATGCGTAACAGCGTTCTTTTCAGATTTGCATGGACTAATTGTGCTCTGTTTTTTCTGTTCGGCTCTGTTCTGTTGCTCCTTTCTGTGCTTAACTCCCATGGGTGCTCATTACGGAAGCAGTTTGTTTGATCTATTCTTTCATTGCTGTTTGAACCTGAAGCATCACGTTCTCTAAGGAGTACAGTCTGTCGACATGACTAGTTAAAAACTGCTGCCATTACACAGACAAACAAACACTATTTCTAAAGTGCAAGATGCCATTATATGAACAAGGCAAACTGCTGCATTGTCAAAAAAAAAAAAAAAAAAAAAAAAGTGTGCACACATTCATAGAAGAAAGTTCTAATATATGCAGAGAGCTGGTGTTGCTGCATCTTTTGCTTTTGCAGAATGGATTTCTCCCCCTGCTGCAGCGGGACAAGTAAATCAGACAAAAACGATCAGTTGTGCCTCGGTGCCTCGAGTACAATTAACCGCTTTAATTAGCTTCCATTTAAAGAGGTCGATTCAGTCTAAACATACAAGAGGAACATTTAGTTTCAACAGTAAATAACTTCAAGGCCTGGCAGTGATGCATTGCGCCTGTGAAAATAGATTAAAGTGCACAATAAAGACAAAACTGAAACATATGCAACACATTAGACAGAACATTAAATATTATCACGCAGGCTGAAATGAAGTGTTCTCATTCAGGGGTTCATACGAGGAGGCTGCCAGAGGCTAATATGATATCACGAGCAGTGATTCACACCGGTAACTGTAAATAACAAGCCCACTCCTTACAAGATGGCACAGTCTGATACACGTGTGTGTTTTCTGATGTTCCTAAAGGCAACATCAGGACATCGTTTCCAGTAATGTGTCCAAAACTGATTTTTTCTAACAACAAGACAAACAAAAAATGTGTAGAGGATGGAAGGCACAGTGAATCTTATCTTGAATTGTTGTGCAGAATGTCTGAGAAAAGAACAGTTTTTGCCAGCTGGCTTATTTTATTTATTTTCAACGAGGCATCAGCAATTCTGTTTTAGTTTGTGCATAAAGGTTAAAATATTTCAGCGTCAGTCAGTCCTGCATGCTGTCCCGATTCACTCGTGTCTCGCGCCCCATCTCCTACCAGCAGTCACCAACCACAAAATAATCAATAACCATTTATTTTTTAATTTCTTGACTATTAAATGTGTTTATTACTGAAATAACAGATCAATAAAAATCTATATTTATACATATTTCAAACAGTATACTGTCCTTTATGCTTAGGCCAATATTATTGGACTCACAGCCGTGGAGGAGGATAAATATTTGGACCTCAATTTTCTTGAGTGAGCAAAAGTAAAGTTGGAAGGGAAAAGAGGAAAAGTGTTTTTAATATGATTTATGATAAACACATAATATTTTTACTCATGAGTAATAGAAAGAGATGATTTGTGCAGTGATTTCTGTCTCCACAGGTAGATGTAACCTTCAGTTTGCTTATTTTAATGTACAATCAGTCGACCAATCACAGAGCAGATACTAATTGAAAGAGTTTAGCCATCTGGTAAAAGAAATCCTGTGGTTCATCGCTCCTTTGAAAGCCTCCTCTCCGCTCTGTGTTAAGCTGAATTACAGACTACTGAAGTTGGTGTAGTTAATAGTTCATTGTGAACAGCAGAGAGAATGCGCAGTTGTGTAGGTGATCCACAGAAGGGGGTGTTCCAGGTGGTGCACGGCTGGTGTTGGCAGGAGTCCAAGAGTGCAGTAGTGAAACAAACCGAGCTGAAAGGATATAGGGTGGATGACAGGATTTCCCCAAAGCAAAGGGAAGGTCAGAGCTAGCTCAAAAGGTTAAAAAAAAATGACAAAGTTTTAAAAGGAATGGCGTTGGCACTTGTTGCCACTATGGTAACAGAACGATCTGGCAGCGTCTGGGTGGAAGAGCTGTCTTTTATACTGTGGCAATTAATTGTGAATGGGTAACAGGTGGTTAGAGGGTAACTGGAGACCACACCCAGTGACACACACACACACACACACACAGCGACAGACAAGACAAACAGAAACACAAGCGGGGGGAAAAACAGCCTCCGCATGACACTCTGAGATATATCGCAGTGATTGGCACATCCTCAGTGGTGCTGGACCTCTGTCTGGCTGAAGGGCAGACAAGTGATGAAGAGGAAGAAGCATAATAAGCTAAATGGAACGCACCCAAAGAGGATTTACAGTAAATACTTGGACTTCCTGCCGTCAATAAAACTGCTGACGAGCGAGACTAAAGTCAGCACATTCTGTTACTTCACACAGCTTGACATCATTATTAAGAGGAAGCATCCACCTATAAATACTGTGTCATGTATTTCATATCATCCTCGTGCAGGTTGATAAACTGCGCTGCACACTGACCATGCAGGCAGCTCCTCTCGGCCCTGGTACAGCTCCGTACATGATTCACTCGTGTCTTTTTTGTTGTTGTCAGGGTGCTTTGAGAGCGCTGACAGCTCCACCTGAGCGTGTCTTGCTTCATGCTGGTTCATTAGAGGAGGACAACAAGACAATGAGAGCGCCTGTCTCTGCTAATAAATAACACATTAATGCCTCCTCTACCGAGAGCGATCTGCTTAAATGACAGCACGGGGACCGCGTGTGTGTTTTAGGCAAGTCTCTACTTTGTGATGTTTGCGCCACTGTATTGTCGGTCTGTGGTTACCTCCAAACCTAAGCCACGTTTTCCATGTAGTGACGTAAAGGCACAAAGTTTTCCTTGCCACTGTCACAAAATGCTTGCTCATGGTGGGAATTGTTGGGTATAAAAACTGCAGTCTATGCCTCAATCAATGCCCTCACTGCATTTTCCATCTGTCTTTATTGTCAAACTGTTGAATTTGTTACATTTTCAGGTTTGTGTTTTGGACCCAAAATGAAGATATTTTAAGTTTATCATGAGAATTAACACAAAAAGCAGAAGGTGGTAGCTGAAGTAAGGCAAGCAGATCAGAGGATTCACACTGGAGAACACTGACTGAACAAAGCAGTGGAGGATAATCTGGCACAGGAGTGGTGTTCTGACCAGGTTTTTATGGTAGGAGTGTGATTGCTGGATGAGAGACAGGTGTTCCTTGTTACTGAGACCAGCGCAGCCAGCCATGCCCTCTGCCACCACCACCACCAACACACACTGCCATAAAACCAAAGTGCAAAGCAAACATAACCATGACAGAAAAAAGGCCAAAATGATGTTGGCACAGAAAGTCAGGCCACAAATAAACTTCAAATGGTCCCAAAGCAAAGTTTAGTCTCCTGTTAGGAAACCAACAAACAACAGTTTAAACATGAGAAACTCTTCTACATAAAACAAGTGATTTGGTCTGATCTGTAATGACCTGAGATGAGCAAGGGAAGTATGAAATGATGTGCTGAGACAGGCAGTGTATTTAATGTATTCAGAGAGGGGTGATAAAATGGTAATAATGTCTGATTTTTCATTGTTTCTGCAGATACAATGCTGCTCCCGGCGAGCCTGCTGATTGGCCTCCTGTGCCTGAGCCGCTTGGGTGGTGCGTGGGGTTTCGCCCGTCTGTTGGACGACGTGGAGCTCCGCTCGGCTTTCTCTGTCGCGCGCACCAACAGCATGGAGGGCGGGCCCAAGATGACCGTGACCTTTGACACCGTTTACGTCAACATCGGAGGGGATTTCGACCCGAAGGCCGGCATGCTGCGCTGTCGGATCCCCGGGGCGTACTACTTCTCCTTCACGGTGGGCAAGTTTCCACACAAAGACCTGTCTGTGATGCTGATGAAGAACAGGAACGAGGTGCAGGCCATCGTGTACGAGGAAAACGCTGGAGAGGAGAGGAAGGTAGGTGACCTCAGAGACTCGGTGTTGTTCTTACGAATGGCTGTTTCCTGAGTGGAGCTCCATCCAAGCCAATCAGAGCATTTGTGGGGGGAAATATTCTATATTTTCATATTGTTAACAAATGCCATGAACACACACTCTAGTTTATTTTAATCTGGTACCACATACACCATCTGCTGCCACTAGAGCACCAAATGTGGATTAATCCACCGCTGAAAATAGTCCCCCAACAAATGCGCTATTTCCTCGCTTTTGAGTGAAATTTGATAAAAACTGCAGTGACCAGCTGCTCGGAAAGTACTTTTTAAACTATGAAACTATATATTTTATGCTCTGTTTCTAAAGATTCATCAGAGACAGCGTCAGGAGGTCAGAAAGTGTAGAGAGATGGACTTACATTTTGTTCGTTTAGCTTTGTGTCTTCAAGAAGTTAATATTAGACTGAAGATTGAAGTAGTAATGCAGTGAAATTAAATCATTCAGTCTGCATATCAGGCTAATGATCCTTTAATTGGGCGGCATGGAGGTGCAGTGGTTAGCATTGTCGCCTCAGTAGGTTCCTCGTTCGAAACCTGGCTGCTGGGGCCTCTCTGTGGTGAGTTTGCATGTTCTCCACATGACTGCGTGGGTTCACTCCGGGTACTCTGGCTTCCTCCCACAGTCCAAAGACATGCAGATACACTGGTGACTCTAAAATGTCCCATAAGTGTGAATGTAAGCGTGGATGGTTGTTTGTCTCTATATGTCGGCTCTGTAATGGACTGGCCCACCTTTCGCCCAGTGTCAGCTGGGACCAGCTCCATCCCCCCACGACCCTGATAAGGATAAGCGTTACGGAAGATGGATGGATAGATCCTTTATCTTTATCTCTTAGAAATTGAAAGTCTTCTTAATGGACCAATGTGCACGATTTAGTGGCATGTAGCAGTGTATTTGCTGCATAGCAACCCCCTCGCTTCACCCTCACCTACAAACTACAGGGCTATCTCGAGCCAGTGTTTAGTTTGTCCATTCTGGGCTACTGTAGAAACAGTAACGGTTTTAATATGGCATACTGCATGAAAGAGGACCTGTCTGTCTGTAGATATAAAATATATAAAAGTCTCATTCTAAGTTAACAAAAACATAATTATTCATTTCTGCCAGTAGATCCTCAGAAATGTTACAAACTGGACCTTTAAGTTAAGGAATAGTTTTAAGAAATAGGCGTATTCTTTAGCTTTAGACATGTTGGCAGGCATAATTCTGAACTTTGGACAGTCTTTGTGCTAAGCTAACTGCCACTTGGCTCCATCTTCATAGTTATGTTGATCTACAGTATTCAGTTTCAGGAGTGATTTGTCTCTCTAAGACAAAGGTCTTTTATCACGTCAGAGCTCTCCAGCAGTCTTACAACATGAGACAATATGGCTCTTATCACAGAGGGTGTGTTTGTGTTTGGGCGCTGAATGAAAACAGAACAGAGGGGATTACAACACCAGACTCCCCTGAATGAAGCGCTGAGGTAGATGATTGGATTATGATGTAAAACAGACCTTGACGTGACCCCGTAGCTGGGATAATAACATCTGCTCCACTCCTCAGGTGCAGAGCCAGAGCGTCATGCTTCAGCTGGAGTTTGGTGACACCGTGTGGCTCCGTCTCCATGGTGACCCTCGCTACGCGCTCTACAGCAACACCGGACACTACACCACCTTCAACGGTTACCTCGTCTACCCCGACACCTACGGCTACCAGACGCACCACCACCAACACCATCCCCAGCCCCAGCAAGACAACATCCCCATGGTAGACAGTAACCAGGCCACAGAGCACGTCAGGTCTGAAACAAGAGACACGGTGGAGGAGAAGGAGGTGCAGCATAGGGAGGAAGAAGAGGAGGACGAGGATGAAGATGAAGAGGATGACCAGAGATCTGCTTTCTCGGTGGGGCGCACCCAGAGCATCGTGGGAGTAGACCAAGTGGGGCTGCCGCAGCACCAGCCGGTCAGCTTCGACACGGCGTTCGTCAACATCGGAGAAGACTTTAACGTGACGGAGGGGATGTTCACTTGCCGGATTCCCGGCGCCTACTACTTCTCCTTCAACGTGGGCAAGCTGCCGCAGAAGACGCTGTCCGTCAAGCTCATGAAGAACCGCCTGGAGGTGCAGGCGATGATCTACGACGACAGCCAGGGCGAGAAAGCTCTGCAGAGTCAGAGCTTGATGCTGTCGCTGAAACCAGGAGACACCGTCTGGCTCTACTCCCACCAGAGAGATGGCTTTGGCGCCTACAGCAACCACGCCAAGTACATCACCTTCACCGGCTTCTTGGTTTATCCAGACTTCCCTACCACAACCACCACTGCTACCACCAGCAGCCAATCATATTCAGACAAGAAACCCTAGCTGCAGCACGTGGGCTAGTGACTGAACATTGTGGGAGGAATTCACGCAAAGTGGAAGAGTCTCAGAGTCCACGTAAGACGTTGGGGAAGTTTCTGAGTCGTCGAAATGAATGTTGCTTCGTGGTTTTGTCTTTGAAGCTTCCTCTAAATGTGAATTTCTTCGCAAAGTCACACGGACCTTGGACTGAATGCAGAGCTTAGATGAAAACCTCTTCAATTTCCAGCTAATGGCTTCCCAGGATATGACTTCATCGCACTCAAATGTGGAACCTTGAATGACAGTAATGTGAACTCTAATTGAATATTTCACGTCTGTAATGAAAACCCAGTCATTACCTGCTCACCTCGGCGTCGGCCGACCTCTCGTTTAAGTTAGTACGAGCACCGAAAGGAGTTAGCTGTCGTACTTCTGTGTCTTTGAGATTCTTTTTTAAAGCTCAAAAGAACTATTTGAACACCACGATTGAAGTATTTTAAACTCAAATGATTGCTCTGTGGGTGCAAACGTTGACACATCCTCTGGCGTATTAACTGCAGTAGTAGTCCTACATACTGTACTTGAGTTGAGGTTAGAAGGTAATCGCAGACTTTTCATTTTTAAGTGAAATATTCCTGTAAGTGCATTTGTTATCCTTGTCAAAGACTTGGTGTTTCTGCTTGTATGTAAAAAAAAAAAAGTCACTTTACTTTCTTTATGTCTTTAGAGGCATGTAAAAACGATATGAACAGTGTGTTTTGTGTAAAATGAGCTTTTCTTTTCGTTCTTTTGGAGTGTTTCTCGCCCCTGGATACTCGAACACAGCAGGAGCACGAGGAGGACAACGGGACGAAACTGACATACTTTTGGGGAGACTGCAGATTGGATATCCATCCCGTACCGCCTGTTGACCACATGCCACCCTCGGGCCTGCGGGGATCTGGACCATAATTTGATTTCTAATTCTAGCAGCGTTTAATTCATTTCTTCAGAAGGCGACCACTGTGGGGAAAATTGAATTGCTTCTCCCGGGCCACTGTAATATGCATGTCTGTTTAATTTCACACCGCCGGGAGAAAGATGATGCTGTTCAAATTGTGATGAACCTTGACTTTATGAAATCACCTTCTCTGGTGATACTTTTGGGCGATTGAACATTTACATTTTCTTTTTATTAGAGCTAACTGGATGTGAATTTCTGTGCGGTGAAGTTTTAATATAAGCCGCACCGGTGAGCTGCAAGCAGGCCAAGTGACGTTTTTGAAAACGTTAATTAATTCAGCAAAGAGAGAGCACTGCTTTCAATCTCATTAAAATGAATTATAATTTATTGCACTTCAGTTTTAAAGAGATTTTCTGATGCCACTTCTGCTGCTCCTGAACATAGTGGAGCTGGTCACGGAAAAAGAAAAAAACAATGCAAAGCAACATGAAATGATTTGAGTTTTCTGAATATTTCTTTTTTTAAATGAAATATAGAAGACTTTCATCTTTTCAGACCTTGCTGATGCCGTGCTGTACGGAAGCCACTAGCGGTCATACATTCATACATTTTATTTCCTCCGTTTTCTCGTGTTAAGTTTAATTAATTTGTTTTCTCAAGATCTCGAGTTATTTATGTCATTATTATCTCGAGATAACAAATGTTGCCATCTCGAGATAACGGGATCAGTTTCAGAAGATCTCAAGATAAGATACAACATAATTAACTTGAGATCGCGATAAAACAAAAGGATAGTCTAGTATATTAAATCACTGCAGGAAACATCATTTGCGATTATGACGTTATCTCGGAAAAACAAAGTTTAGTTATCTTGAGAGCTCGAGAAAATTATCCCGTTATCTCGAGATAACAACATTGGTTCATTTGACATAAATAACTCGATAAAACAAATTAAATTAACACATTATCACGACAAAATAAAATGAACGAATGCGTGACCGCTTAGGGCTTCCGTAGTTCTGTAAATAATTCCTCTAATGAACTGCATTCAGACAGCAAAGCACAAATTGAGATTGTTTATTTTATTTAGATTTCTCTTGACATCTTTATTATTATTAAATACCATCGAGATAAACCTGAAAATGCGGCTGCACTCCAAAAGCTGAATTAAAAAAGTGTTCACCTCACCATGATCTCTTTGGCCCCGGGGGGAGAAATTGTCTCACACCTTCTGTGAAAACTAATAACCAACAGCGAAGTCTCAGGCTTCACACTCTCACCAGGCCTCTCTGCGCCATGGCGTTACTAATCGATCATTTCCTGTCATGTACGGCTGCAGCAGCTTCTAAGAAAAGTGACAACATTTTGGACAATGAGATGCTAATGTTTTTTTTTTTCTCACAGTGTGAAATTATCCTGCGAGTGTGCCTCATTTCAGATAATAACGTAGTCTGTCACACACTAACCCTTGGTGGTTTCTCTATTTCAGCCTCAGAGAGTGAGTGGCGCACAGAGGTGGACTCATGATTGCTTCAGTTTTACTTTTAAAAACACGCCTGACCCAGTTCGATAAATCAGTCCGTGAAGGTGATTCCTGTTTGTGTGAAGTGACTCGAGCATAACTCATCTGACCCAGAAGCACTTATGTGATGCATGCATATGTAATGAACTAAAAAATGATGGCTGAGCAGCTTCACAGGCCCAGTCGACGCTTGTTAACTGTATTTTTATTAAGTGAATTATCTGTACAGTGATTGACAATATGTTGGATGTTTTCTGCTCTGTGCTCCTTTCTTTCCGATCCTGATGAAAGATTGATTAATGTGTATTAGAAATCGTGTCAAAGCAGATATGGGTCAGAATGTCGGCAAAATTGCCAGAATTAGCAATTTTGTGGCTTAAAAGCACAAAGCGAGTGTGATGGCAGAAAAAAAAACCTAAAAGATTATTAAAGAAAAAAACATTTTGACCCGTGTCTTGTTTTCAATAGTCTGGCTCATGTTGACTCTTTGAAATGTTTTGAGTATTTCTTACATGTTAAATGAATGCTTCACTGAAATGTTTGACAAAATAAATAAAAAATAAGAAATATTCCGCCTGATGTGTTATTGCGTATATACACGTGTGTGAACTCATGACCTGACCAGGTGTGATTTTATATCCTGTGCTGCAGTGCCACCTGTTGGGTGAGTTTAACATGACAGCAAGAGACTGAGATTTACTCAACAAAGATAAGATAATACTTGGATCCTATGTGGTAAACAAACCAGAATATGTTTTATATTTTAGATTCTTCAAACTTTTTGCCTTGTCAAGAGTTAATTAGTGGAATTTCTTGCCTTCTTAATGTGTCTGAGACCATCAGTTGTGTTGTGCAGAGGTAGGGTTGGTACACAGTTGTATTCAACTACCGTTCTAAACAATATTATGGCAAGAGTCACTCAGGAGAAACGAAACAATTACAGCACTCAGACTTGGAGCCCACATAAATGTCATGGTCGAACTGTTGCAAAGAAGCCAAACTGCTTGGCTAAGAAACGACCAGTGGAAATATGTCCTTTGGTCTGACGAGTCCAAATTTAATGCCTTTGTGAGACGCGGAGAAGGTGAGCGCATTGTTTCTACATGTGTGGTTCCCACCTTGAAGGATGGAGGAGCCATTCATGAAGCTAAATGAGAGAATGCTAAGAGTGTCATCAAAGCAAAAGGTGGCTACACTGAACAAACTAAAATATAAAACATATTCTGGTTTGTTTACACTTTTTTGTTTACTACAGAATTCCAAATGTGTTATTTTATAATTTTGATGTCTACAGATATTACTCTACAATGTAGGAAAGGTTTCCAAACTTTTGACTTCTACTGTATTTTATGCTTATGTAGCCAGGTCACTACCAATCAAATGACTAAAACACACCCAGTCAGTCAGGTTTTTGAGTTTTAAACATAATGAATAATTCCTATATTATATTAAGTTTTATAATATTACTGGGAAATCTGAAGAAACCAGTTTTTCAGGCTTTGATGTAGGATTTAGTGACATCTAGCGACGTAGTTGCTGATTCATTTCAATCACCCTCTCTTTCTGAAGAAGAAACTAGTGGTCATGAAACGTGAAAAATAGTGTTTAGTTTGTCCGTAGGCTCATTTTAAAAAGGTAAAAAATACAAAACTATTCTCATTTTCAGGTGATTATACACTAATGAAAATATAGTTAAAAAAAATTAAATATATTTAATTTTTGCCATACTCTGTAAATAGAATGCCCTGAACCTGACACACTGGCCCTTTGTCTAAATACAGCAACTAGCAAATAACAAGTACAATATGTGGCCAAATGTATGTGGACGCCTGCATTGGGTCTGTTTTACAGATTACTAATGCTATTGTGGATGAATGGGAGTAAATCCCTGCAGCCATGTGCCAATATCAGGTGGGAAACACATTCAAATCACATGTTGGTGTAAGGTTCGAGTGTCCGCATACTTTTGGCTATAAAAGGGTACTTCAGCAAAAAACCACAGCTCCACAGAAAAAGCTCTTTTAACAGTTGTTTTATTAGGATTTTTATTTACATAAATATTTCAGGTGGATTTGTTCAAGGAGCTGAGAATCCCAAAATGACACTAACAGACAGAACACGATGATGAAGCTGAGGGACGTCACTTCTTCTCAGGCGCCTCGCCGGCCTCCAGTTTGGGTGCGGCCTCTTTGGGCTCTCGGTGGGCGGGGAACACCTCCCAGGGCGTGTTCAGGTCGAACTTCCTGAACTCCTGCGACAGCTCGACGGGCTCCGCCACCACGCGCTTCATCTCGTCATCGTAACGCACCTGTAGAGAGTGTTACATGTTTGAATTTCACGGGGAGGGTTGATACGTTTCGAGGATAAAAACTGGAAAATATAAAAACAACATGAGAAGACTTTCTTTTATCTCTTTCCCTGGAGTGTGATGTGTTTATCCTCGGACTGAGAGAAGTAAATAAGATGAATTTGTGTACTGTGTTGAAATGAATAATTCATTCTTTCATGAGTTTTTAGGCCATAAATATTCCCTCTCAAGGATTTTCACGGCTTGTGAGAATCATAAATTCATCATCACAAGCTCAAAAACAAATAAATAAATGAAAAATCACAGAATCCAGCACAGTTTGAGTGTCTGGGCATAGATTTCATGCTGTCTGTCTTCCTGACATCCTGCCAGTACTACTTCATTTATATTTGGAGCGTTCAAATGAATCACACACACTGATGAATCAAAAATAAAAGCTGACGGCGGTGCTCAGCTCTCGTGCTGCTGCTGCTGGCAGAACTCACCTCAACGTATCCCGAGAGAGGGAAGTCCTTCCTGAAGGGGTGACCCTCGAAGCCGTAGTCTGTCAGGATGCGCCTCAGGTCGGGGTGGTTGGCGAAGAACACGCCAAACATGTCCCATACCTGTAGGAACACACACACACACACACACGTTTACTCTCATTGTGTCTGTGAAGAACGAGGATCTGTACTTAAACTGTAATGAATCAGGACCTGCAGGTTGTGACTCACCTCCCTCTCGTACCAGTTGGCAGCCATGTGGACCGGTACCGCAGAGTCCACTGGTGTTAACTCGTCTGTGTACGTCTTAATGCGGATACGAGAGTTGAAGCGCAGCGACAGCAGGCTGTACACGATCTGTAAACACACGCACACACACACATTATCACTTTTAATACATTCAGACAGCTCATCTTGATGATATGCATCTTAGATTACCGGGACAGCCCCCACACATTAATACTTTAAGTGTAACCATTAAACATTTAGCTTTAGTCTCCAATGTTCAAACTCACATCTTTGATCATTTCATGACTTAAAGATTCCACTGTACAACATACACAGTGTTTCAACATGTCATTCAAGCTTTATGGCATGTTTCTAGGCGTGTGTTTGCGGTGCGACAGCTACCTCGAAGCGGTTCTGTCGGGTCGGGACGTCGACAGCAGTCAGGTCAATCATGTTCCTGAACTGGGCGTTGGTGTGGTCCCTCAGGAAGGTCAGCACGGGGATCACGCCATCAGGATGGATCATCACCTCGAGCTCATCGTAACAGGTCACCTACACACAGATGCACACACATGTTCAAGCCACCTGCATATTTATAAAATCTGTATATATTTTTAAATTGTTACCAAGAGATACATATAAGTGTGACACGAGCATATGAACTGACCTGGACCTGCTGGATATATTTGGGCATCATCTCAGACACGTACTCTCCAAACGCTGCCAGCTGATTGTGAGTGACAGCATCTTTGGGCCTGACGGTGGCTGCATGAAGGAAACGTTAATCTTATCATTATCATTGCAAAATATGATTCAGTGTGACGTTGTTTTTTGTGCTTGAGTATGACATATAAGGTTTTCTGTCATGTTTATATGATTATATGATCAGCAGTGAGTTCTTCAACATCTTGTCATATCAGCATAGATTCAGAATTTGTTATATTTTAGTCACAAAGTATTGTTAAGTATTTGTTTATCTGAAGGATCAGTTGTTGTTTTGACTCAATAATATTTTAAATGTTTTTACAAAAGACTTTGGACTCGATTTGATGCACAATAAAGGTTTTGAATCTTTCCTCAAACAAACGAGGGCAGCAGCCTGAACAGACATCTCAGTTTGTTTTGTTCAAGCCAAGAAAAATATACACATTTAAATATATATAAACACATATAAACATTTTACACATTTGTAACACAGATTTTTTTAAACAGCACATGTTGAAAGAAACTAGTCATGCAGCTGACAAAATATATACAATATATAAAGATATATGATATTATAACAGAAGACTTCCGCTCGTCACAGCAGCTCGTATTCACAAGGTGGATAAGAAATGACTCATAAACAGGAAAAATATAGAAAAAGATCAAGAAGTCATGCTGGTGTTAAAGAGTCCTGCAGTATATATACTGTATTTTTATTCAGATATTCAATAAGATGCATTTATCTCCAAGACAAACACACCATTAGCTCTGTGACTTATATATAATGACAGACATCACCACATTAAACTGTTTTAAGGAGATCTGGGAACAAAAACAAGCTCCTGAGCACCTGATAGGACCAAACCAGTGTACTCACATTAAGTCTTGAGCATTTAAGCCCCATGTTGTACCTCTCGGACACACTTTGTCTTGCAAGCTCAAGTCTAACTGTGAGTCACCTGGTTTATTTTAGTGTAAGTTAAGCGAGAGACAGTCTGTGCATCAGTGTTTACTCACGGCTGGTCTCAGTGGTGGAGCTCTGCAGCCTGGCCTGCTGCTGGAGGAGACATGAAGTCCTTGCAACTATAAAAAAAGCAGGAGGAAGGAGTCAAAGAGGAGTATTGACACGCTAAAAAAACACCTGAGTGTGCAGAGGCTCAGGTGAACTGGCATCATTTGAGCAACAAGCCAATAATAAAGAGGAAAACCTCATCCTGTATCCACGCAGAGCAGCCCTGTGTGACTGTCTATGTGGTGTAAATAAACATGAACAATACAAACTGCCTGTTATTCATCTCCCTGTGTGCTAACACTGTGTTAGCATTAGCTAGCTCGAAGGTCAAACCTGAGACATTTGGCGGTTTAAAATGAGACACTGTCGTTTACAACAGAAAGCAAACGCACACACGGTTAAATATACGACCGCAGCCAAACACCGTGTACCAAACTCAAAGCAGTATCAGGTCAACTTACTGTTAAAACTCCTGCCGAGACCTCCGCGGACAAACCGCACCAACGACGCCGCCATGTTTGCTCTAACAGCCGTTCTCCTTCTCCGGACAGAGACGTGAGTGTTAGCCGTCTGTCGCCTCCTGATGGGCCGGAGGAGAAGTCGCCACTCTGCGGCGTTGACAAAAAGTGGAAAATACTCATTTTAAAGCTCCCTGTTTAAAACTTCATTCGAATTATGAGTAAATAAATATGATATAATTTAATAAACAGGTTAATTAGTAACAGGAGAGTGTCATAATTGGGTATGAAATCCTCAAAAGGCTCAGTAGGGGTGAGGTTCACCACTTTTTTAAATGCTGATCACATCTTTGGCTGTCAAATAAATTTAGCGGAGTACTAAATCCATTATTTACCTCTGAAATGTCATGCAGTAGAAGTATGAAGTAATGCAAAATGAGAATACTCGAGTAAAGTGCCTTAAAAAAATTGTACTTAAAGGTCCAGTGCAAACGATTTGAATACCCCTTGCCTCACCCTCCCCTTAAAAGTGCCTAGGAGAGAAACTTAAGTTTGCCACAAAAGTCACGAAAAATGTGAAATGCCGGTATCTACAGCCAGTGTTGTTTTGTCCATTCAGGGCTACAGTAGAAAAACATGGCAGCCTCCAGTGAAGAGGACCCACCGTGTCTGTAGATATAAAAGGCTCATTCTAAGGTAACAAAAACACAGTGATTCTTGTTTTCAGGTGATTAAACACTAATGGAAACACAGTTATGATTATTTTTTATTCCATATCTGCC
This sequence comes from Argyrosomus regius, assembly GCA_946959425.1. NCBI lineage: Eukaryota > Metazoa > Chordata > Actinopteri > Sciaenidae > Argyrosomus > Argyrosomus regius. The sequence continues at coordinate 30,460,815 of OX336882.1, forward strand.
AATACACACTGGTCCTTTAAGTACAGTACTTCAGTAATTGTACATTTACGTTCCACCAATGAAAGCATATCATATTAAATCAATGGTACGGGAAGCCAGATATACTAAATAACTGCATAATAGTAGCAATACTACAATAAAAATATAGTTTTAGGTAAAGGTCACTTGAGGAAGAATAATAATAAACTGTATTAGTAGTAAAAAAAATATCCAAAGAACTGGTATTGAGAAGTATGTCACAGTTTAAAGAAAATGTAGTCCCTCCAGTTTTGGGGGATTTTCATGCTTTCACATCAGCTGAAGAAGAAGGAAACAAACAACTAAATAAATAAAAGCATTAGATAGATTTAGGTTAGTTAGTTAGTATTTATGAGCTCTTAAAAGTTGACATTTTGAAGATACAAGATTTTAGTAAGATCAGATTTTATATCATGTGAAATGTAGCCAAAAAACAGCAGTATATAGTCAGACATTCTAGTTTGAAATATGAACAAACAGTATGAAAATTAGCTGTACTTAATCATTTTCAGGTACTGCCACTACACTTAAGTACAGTTCTTGAGATGAACACAGTGTACGTGTCGTAAATAATGCTGCAAATAAAGGAGCACAAAATTAGACTGTCTCACAAATATTTTATTGAACATCATTGTCACAATTTTAAAGTTATGAGGCACCTTGGAAAATATATTGAAATATTTATACACAGTGATCTCTTCACTGCTGATTTTTGCATTCATTGTCTTCTTCTTGCTGCACCACTGCAGTCCAAACACAGCAATTCGATTGCTGTGCAAGTGTTTTTATTATTACAAATATTGCAACGTAATATCATTCTGAGCTTCAGAAAGTCTGAATATGAAATGAATATTTTTTCATCCACAAGCAGGCTTTAGCTTTGAAATTAAACACTGCACAAGGACACACAGGAGTTTACTGATATGTTCTGAATGAACAACTAAAACTTTGCACTTTGTGGTTTAAAAACGTAGAGAGAAGAGCATATATACTGTGTTCTTCACACAGTATATATGACAATATGGAGGATTGGCTGTTTCTCGTGTCACGTTGACTCTGAGTTCGGTCTTCCAGCTGCTGTAGGAACATGATGAGGTCTGACCCGCCGCTCTGCCCTCTCAGCTGGACTGTCCACACACCTGCTGGTAGTATTTCCTCAGCATCTCCAGCTGAGCCGAGCGCACCAGGACGTGAGGTCGAACAGACGCCAGCTTCTGACAGGCTTCCTCTGGAGTCCAGCAGTGTAGCTGTCAGCAGAAAAGAGCAATGTTAAATCAACATGCTCACTAAGTCTGGGTGAGAGCTTGGTGAAATAAAAGGCTGAAAGACAGACACAGAGCTGGGCTTCTTGCTGTTGGACTAGTAAGTAATATTATCTGGCAGTTATGTCTAGGTTGGAGTGCAAACAGCAGACATGACAGTGTGACGTCCCCACAGTTACGTACTGACCCGAATGAGGTATGCTGCAGCCATTGTGGCGCTGCGGGAGCGTCCGGCCTTGCAGTGGACGTACACGCTGTTTCCCTGCTCTCGGTGCTGCATGGCAAACTCCACGCCTCTGTGCAGGTTCTCCAGGCTGGGAACGCCAGTGAGGTCGACGGTGCTCAACCTGAGCTGCTCCACCCCGGCAGCCTGCCACTCCTGCAGCCAGCGTCAAACACATAAAATCAATTATGAATGTGTGAGTGAATATGTGAAGGAAAAAGTTCTGTTTACACAGATCTCAGCAGCAGATCTGATGTCCTGCTCTAACAGACTGGTTAAAGCAATCAAAGCATGCAACTAATCGTTTTCATTAACGATTAATCTGTCAATTCTTTTGGCAATTAATGCAAAAGAAATAGTGAAATATAATGTTATAATTTCCCAGAGCCCAAGGCCATCCAAAGATATTCAGTTTTATCATATATGACGAAGAAGGCAGCACATCCATGCATTTAAAAAGCTGGAACAAGCAAACGTTTGGCATTTTTTTGCTTGAAAACTTTTGTTTCAGCTATAAACACCAAATAGTTCAGCTGATTTACATGATCTGACACAAACACAGGTCAGAGATAAAAAAAAAAACATCTCTTGGGGAGAATCGTAAAAGACATATAGGCTAATAAAACTATAAAATGAACACTTAAAAACTGGTTGATTCCTTGTGTTTTGCTTTATCAATACTGTTATAAATTTAGCTGTTCGCCTGGCTGAATCTACAAGTGACGTGAACTCACCTCAGCAGAGTTGCAGAAATATTTGGTTTCATACATCTCGTTCATGGTGATAACCCCTCGAACATTTTCTGTTTCTACCAGCTGCAACACAAAAAAAACCCAGAAACTATCAGTTCTCAGAGCCGATAAGAGGGACAATAATGTGGTTACTTTCTGAATTAAGCTAGTGAAATACATTTTGTAATATATATTTTATATTTAACTTTTGGGAAAACAGTCCTCAGACCGGTCAAACCTCCACAGGCAGCCTGAAATGTCTCTGAAACTGAGACTATCCAGGTGGATTCATGGACTAAACTCTGATAATCTAGCTGTGTGTGTTCTGACTTTGGTCGAGAAACACAGAGTGACAATAACAGAGAGCGAGCGGCGGCCTCGATAAAGCTGTTAATCAGAGAAATAAAAAGTTATTTCCTGATTGTTTCACAGCGGTTACATTCAGCACGTATAGACACACCCACAGCAACACACCTCAGCTCCCCTCACCCCCCAACCACCACCACCACCACCAGACAACCCTGCTACGAGTTGCCGCAATCCCTGATCTTGTGTGAACGCACGCTATGGCTCCTGTCTAGAGTCAGTATTTAGTTTGTCTGTTCTGGGCTACTGTAGAAACACAGTGTTTCAACATGGCGGCCTCCATGGAAGAGGACCCGCTCCCACTGTAGATATAAAATGAGAATTTTTAAGTAACAAAAACAAAAAGATTCTTATTTGAAAGTGATTATAAGTGCATGAAAACATAGTTATGGATATTATATTACATGTCTGCCTTATTCTGAAAATAAATTACACACTGCAACTTTAAATCATCACACAGGAGAAGATGAAGCTGGACTAGGAACTGTTGTTCTAACACAACAGCCGCTCTAAAAACTTCCATGTCACCTTTAGTTCAGCTCTGAAGCCATAAATACATAAATAAATAAATAAACAGATAGCCTGGTATGATGCTCATGTTGGACAGTCTCACCTGCTTGGTCATGGACCTGAACGGCAGCGCTCCGAGGATCACCGTCCCGTCCACTCGGTCGAACCACCGTCTGGAGGACACCTTCTCCATGACAACGTTGTAGGCTAACGTCGGGTAGAAGAGCAGCCTGGCTAACGCTCCGGACATGACTCAGCTGATTTATTATTATTATTACTACCACACTTTGTTATTGTACAGAGTGTTTCTGAGCAACACGCTGTTCAATCTGACCTGTCACCGTGCAGCATGAGCCTTTCTATGGATGTGTTTAAAGTTCCGCCTCCGGAAGGTTGTTCCGGTGAAACAGCAGGACTTCCGGTGTTCCTTCAGAGTAAAAGCCGTGACCTCCACAAAATCTATAATGCAAAACATTATATTATATTATATTATATTATATTATATATACCTGTATATTATAATTTATTTATTTATCCACCGTTTACATTTAGTCTGTTGTACACAGATATGTATACTGTCATGTCCACCTACCTCATGTACACAACCGTTTGTAGAAATCATCGTCATTTACCCAGTCTACAAATGTCTACAGATAGATACTCATGTCCATATATATCTATATTTATGCAAATATATACACCTTTTAAATATGTATATAGTTATTTTTTATGTTGTTTATGTTATGTTTACACCTACCTGTCATGTCTCTTGTCTTTTAAACTGTACTTATGTCTATACCTGTATGTACAGTTGAGAGCAAAGTGAACCGGAGTCAAATTCCTCATGTGTGTACACACACCTGGCCAATAAAGTGATTCTGATATTATAGTTAAAGTTCTATGTATTTATTCTATTAAAATATATTTTTCATGCCATATGTCCAAAACAAAAAGTGACCCAGATTTGACATAGCTACGCCCCATCTACAGGTCCTGGACACAAACACAACACAGTCCAATAATCCTACTAGCCTGTTGACTTTTAATCTGACATCCACCTTAAAAAAGTTAATTGCAAAAAAACTTCAACAATCTTAATTCAGATTTTTTTTTTTTTTTAATCAACCAATGCAATTACATAAGGAAGAAAGATGGACAGAGAAAAGGATAGAGAAACTTTAAAACAGTGCAAAAATGATGTTGCTCTCTTGCTAAATGTATAAGTAATTAATGAATGTAGCTTTAAACCTTTGTTTTTATGTTCTTAACCCAGTTTGAGCTATAGAGCATCACTCATTTTCCTTGGCAGCATCTTGGTTAAGTCCTCAAAATCAGCTGCAATGTCCGGTTGGTACATTTCTCGCTTCATCTTCGGTTGATAAAGCTACAAGCAGTCGGATTATTAGATAAGAGGTAACAGAAATCCTCACAACTTTTCACTTTTCAGACCAATGAAAGGACAGGTATGTAAATAAAACTTTGTGGACTGAAGGCTAACACAGAAAGAATGAAAGCAGCCATGTCATATCACATGCTGATGACAGCAGCTCATGTTCATGCTGATGTTTAATCAACAGTGATTAAATTAGAAAAGCTGTTAACACTTCACCTAAATGTTATAAAAGTTAGTCTGTCCTACACACTTCAAGATAACCTCAAATCAACACTGAGTCACTTGTTACTACGTCTGGTGGCAAGTTGTTTTTCAGATCTCATTAAAATGTTAAATTTAATGGCCTCACTGATTAGTCAGTACCTAGCTGTAGTTTCCAGATGATCTGCTCTTCTTCAGCTTGCATACAAAGCCCATCACAGTCCAGTGAGTAAATCTTTGAGACCTCCAATCAGAACAAGCTGCTGACAGTAAGATCAGATCAGATCAGTTTTGTCTACTTAAGTCTGTAATCCTGCTTTCTCTGAAGCTTTTTAACTACATTTCTCTTGACTTCTTGAGCTAAAAACAGTTGCGTGAAATGAAGTCAATAATCTGTCATAGAAAATATGGTTTGTGATCAATTTTTCCATTTTAAAAATCAGATTTTTCTCATTTTAGGGTCTTTAAACAAGAATAAAACAGAACCGATAAAAGACCAGGCAGCCACGTGTTGGATTGTCAAATTTATCTACAAGGTTGCATCAACATTTACACCAAAATGCTATAAAACAATTACACTTTGTTAATTTCTTGCGGTAGATTTTCAAACTATTCGTACATGTGAACAGGTTCGTTTCATTTCATTTGACAAGCTAGAGTCTAAAAAACACAAAATAAAGTGAAGCATAACTGTGAATTTTTAAATATATAATCAGTCTGTGCTTTTTGTGTGAAAATGCATTTATTATATTTTGACAAGCGTTTCCAAATCAGCCATGATAATGTGCTGAATCGGTGTGATTGAACTCTATTTTAACTGTCACGCAGCACCAATATATGACACTTCAACTGAGTCCTGTTTAAACTAACATCTTTGCCAAACAGAGCAGAGTCTATGAAGAGAACAGAGGATATATATAGAGAAATATATACACAAATACATACATGTATAAAAACAGATTTGGATGACAGCGTGTGTGTGTGTGTAAAGTTACACAATGCGCTGCTATAGCTTCTCTAAAAAAGTGCAAAGTATTCATAATACATTTGGCCTGTAACTCCACATTGCATAACTAACTAAGAAAGCGAAAACTTTCTTTTGTTCCTCTTTTAAAAAATAATGTGCAGTACAAGATGCAGACGACATTTATTACATCTTTATAACTGGCAAAGTTTAGAGCCAAAGTAGTGTTAGTTTAACTTAGGATACAAACATTTTTTTTACCCCTTACAGACCGACAGCGACAGACAAAGGTCAGAAACTGACACGAGATTCTTTGTTTATCACCGACTTAACACTTAATATATTATTACCTTCATTTACATATAAAAGCAGATAGCAGTGAAAGGTAGTGAGATCAGAGCTTCGTTGAAAGGACTATGATATGAAAGCTGGTGCAGCCACCATCAGGGCGGAGAGGTCAAAGGTTGGTGTTGGTGGTGGTGGAGTTCAGGACGTTGTGCTGGACCTTGGCGTTAGAGGCCTTGGACAGGTCTCGCTGTGGAAAACAGGAGCAGACGTTAAGGTCGATTCCTCGTGCGTGATGTTGACGATGTGAGGCTCTTAATGGTTTGTGATCATTATGAAAAGACACACTGGAGGTTGTTAGTGTGAATCAGAGAGAAGACAATCGCACAGGCGGACTAAAAAGGTTTTAAACTCTCAGTTCAGGAATCCACCTTTTGTTTAAACACTAAAAAGTCTCATCGGGTTATTTTATGAAGTGTTGTTGAAGAAGTGTAGACGTTATTCCTGAACCTGCACAGTCTACTTTTACGCAAAGATTCTAACATTTTACTAAGACGCTGTTTGACAAATCCCCCAAAACTGGTTTGAAATTGCTGCTTAACTAAATATAGTTGTAGAGCAACTTTTCTCCATGAAATAAAAATAAATCTACGAGACCAAAAAACAGCGTCAGGTGTAGAAAGGGGTTTAGAAAGAGAATGATACAGGAGGGCTGTGAACGGTGTGGGAGTGTCAGTGGTTGTGGGTAAGTAAGGCCGCGTTCAAACATGCTTGAGATCCCTGTGTAAAATTTTAACATTTAACATGGGGACTTATGGAGACTGACTCCCTTCTGGAGCCAGCCTCATGTGGCTGCTCGAGGAATTACAGTTTTTAGAATGAAATAACTGTCACCATGTTAAGTTTTACATCTTGTCTCAGTGTTTTGGTGTTTGAGGAGCCCTCAGATTCACAGATCTAAACTGGCATGTCGTATGTAATGTCTCACTGGTACCTGAAGACGACATATATGCATGCTTTTAACGTGTAACGCGTGCCAGTCGTGCACGTTCAAGCAAAAGCGGTGTGTTAATTTGCTCTTTAAGGGTAATTTCCCCTTTAATCAGAGGCATGCAGCTACAGCGAGTTAAAAAAGCGATTAACCAGAATCACACAAACTCTTAAAATTCCAAACACACCTTGACTGAACAGATTCAGTGTTGACCAAGTCCCTCTACAATATAAATTTACAGCATTAGCATTTATACATCCTCTATAATACATTTAAATGTGTTACTGGGCAGACACAAGGAGAGAGAGAGAGAGAGAGGCAGAGAAAAATAGATTAGAGACAAAAGTGTAAATTACCACAAACTCTGAATATGTGCTGGCAACAGAGGTTATGCTGAAGTTACGCTGTTGACTAGCGGGGATCAGCAACGCACCGCTCAGAGGGGACGCGCCCTTCAGCTGGGCCTCGTTCTCCTTGTTACAGCCTTGCAGTCGCGGGTGGGGGGGTTTGCCGCCGCCGGGCGTCCGTGCTGCTGGAACCTGGAGGAGACGCGGCGGGAGGGAATGGCATCAGACAAGTGCGAACAACTGTCCTCTTCAACAGCACAACACAACACAGCATCAGATGTTAGAGTTAAATGGATAAAGAAATAAATGGAGGAAGGAAGGAGGAACCCCGCTGCCCAGCAGAGATATAACGTTCATTATTCAGCAGACATTTTAGTTTCTTCTTCATCTAGTTACTTCAACTTCATTTCCATCCTGAAACCAACCTTGTTTGCTGAGAGCGGTGGGCGGGGCACAGGCGAGCGACAGACAGTTCCACCAAAGGCGGAGCGCATGGTGCTGTTAGAGGTGCCGCTAGAAATGCTGGAAGTCGCATTAAACTGATGAGAGAGAGAGACAGAGGGGAGAGGGTTAGTGCCGACAGAGCTGGACGATGAAGTTATATTAAAAGAAAAGAATTTAAACTGGGTTCGCCACCTTTCGTGATTTATTTGGGGTCGGAGTGCCGAGCAATCTGCGCTTGGTCGGCGTTCGTACGGCCGTTCCGTACAGCATGTCCTCCTCGGTCTGTTTGCTCTTCTTCAGATGCTGTAAAGAGAAATGTGTCAACACATGACTCAGCAAAAACACACACACACACACTAAGCCTTTAATACAACAAGACAGCTTGTTTACCCGCTCTTGTTTCTCCTTCTCTTTCTCTATCCGGTGCAGCTCCCACTGCTCCTCCACATACTGCAGAAACTTCTGTCCGTTCACAAGAAACTCACGACCCTGTTCACCTTCCCACACGTCAATCTGTGCTTTTAATTTCTTTTCAAGCTTAAAAAAAACAAACGCGTGATGATGAGCTGCTGTCAAAAGATATTTTCAGTTTAGAAAATAAACAGGAGGCTTTGGTGTCTTACCTTGGGCAGGTTTTTATGCAGCTCAGATCTCTGCTTCTCCTCTTTGAGAAGATTCCCGCCTCTGTTGGTGAACCTTGTCGGATCTGTGGCTTTTTTCTGTGAATGAGGAAGATGGAAGAGACAGATTATGACTTGATAAAGCGACTATTTTCAACACGCAGCAGTGTAACTCTGTGTTTCTGACGTCCGCCCGAGTGAACTCACCTCCAGCTCCAGGAAGAGTCTCCAGCTCTCTTCCCACTGGTGAACCCCGTCAAAAAGCTCTTTGTGATCCTCGTAATGCTGCTTCAAGCGCTGGATCTCAGCATCGTGCAGACTCAACAGCTCTTCGGTAAAATCCTCTAAAAAAAAAAAAAAAAACAGTCAATAAGAGTCTTAGCATTTTTCTAAAACATCTGATTACGACAAACAAGTCGTACGAGAGAACCCACCGCTAAAATATGGTGTGAACGCCTGCCGCTGGTCCGTGCTGAGGAAGCATTTCTCCCAGAACACGGCGATCTCGGAGCGGATGGCGTCGGTGACGTTGTGGATGTTTAGCAGTTTGAGCTCCTCCAGACGCTGAACTTCTGCTTGTAACTGAGGAAGAAGAATAAAGTGTCAAATGAACAGTCACAGCTGACGACAAACAGCAAAATCATCAGCACGCGGGGCCCTCGAATCTTCTCACCGCTTCCAGGTTCCTCTTCCTGGATGAGACCATGTGTTCGTTGAAGGCCTCCCTCTCCTCCTGAGGGACCTGCAGTCTGTCCCACAGCTGCTGGATCTTCTCTCTGTGGCTCTCGCACGTCGCCTCGTTCTCGGCCTTGCGTTCCTCCAGCTGCGAGATCGACGTGACACAAAGGAGCATCAGTTAGCAACTCAGCTGCTTGAGCTGTCACTGTGCACCACATCTGTCTGAGCTGATAATAGTGCTGAAAACTCACTACAAGCACTGTCCTACCTGACAGATCAGCAGCTTGAGCGACGTAATATTGTCTCTAGAAAGACAAAAAGAGTCCTCGTCCTCACAGACGACGTCCTTCTCGAAGCTGGTCTCAGGCACGTGGTCCAGCTGCTCCATGTACAGAATGATCTGCTTTTTGAGGTCCATGAACTCAGCATACCGCCTCGCCTGCAAACAGGAAGCCATTTGATTAAGTACAGATTAAATTGTGTTTATGACAAAAGGAAATCCAATTACAGAAAGGCATCTAGCATTCAGGAATGTCTTTTTATGTCTTTTGCTTCACTTTTTATCCTGTGACCTGAAAAACTTTTATCTTCTACAATAAAAGCTTCTCTCCTGCTGTAAGAAAACACTTGATGCAGCAAATTATGACGTATCAGGTTGCAAAAAAACCTGTTCTGGATTCCCTAAAGTGATGAGATTAGAGTCCAAGTGGCCTGAAAGTTACCATTTATGGTACATGTGACAGCTCACATGACCATCCTCTTCTAAATGCAGAGGATTAACTCGCAAATTCCCTCCCAGTATTTCTGTAGTCTGTAGCCCCGTGCAGTCACCACCTACAGTATAACGTACAGCCCTGGAAGAAACACGCCCATTCTTCTATTCACGCAGTCAAAATAACCAAACAGGTGAGACAGAGCGAGCTCCGAACCTTCTCTGCGTTCTGGTTGGTGATGTGCTGGCGGAAGCTCTCCAGCTGCTCCGGTGAGGGCACGGAGTTCGGAGCGATGCCGTACGGCATGGAGCACAGGATGTCGCACAGGTCCTGGTCCTGCTCCATCAGCACCTTCAGCTGCTGCATCCGCTGAGTCTTCTCCTTCACGAGAGCCTCGAGCTGGGTGCGGATGTTCTTCTCTTGCTGGAGCATGCTGATGCCGCCCTCCTCCTGAATGTACACGCAGAGGAGACGAAACAAAACGAACTCACGATTAGGCGATGTTTCTCAAGCCAACTATTGATGTCTATGAATCTGTGAGAGTTAGTAACTTCACTGTGCTGTTAAATAACATAATACTATTGTTGTTACCTCAAACACGGGCAGCTGAAGCTCCAGGTAGAGCTGCTCCATCTCTGTCCTGCATTTTTGAATGCTGCTTATCAGCCTGTTTTTCAAAGATTCCTCTTCTTTGATCATCATGTCCAGTAAACTCTGGTGGATAAAGAAAAGAAATCAGCATTTTAATTCACTATATATCTAGTTTCATCCACAGAGTCACCTATTATACAGTAATAATGGTCATTGGTGCTGATATAGACGTCTAAAAATATTTATTTTAGTCATTTTTAAATGATAAGTCAAACATTTGCTGGTTTCAGGCTCATTTAATCTTTCTTTCCCCTCATGAGCTGAGAAGTTACAAAGATTTTGATGCTCTTCTTTGTCATACATGACAATAAACTGAACAGCTTTGAATTTTTGGACCCTCGCCAGATGAAACACCAGACGAAGACGTCACACTGGGCTCTGGGGAATTACACAGAGGAGCACGTTTCACCATTTTATCGACAAAATGATCAATCAGTGATGAAAATAATTGTTAGCTGCAGCCTCCAATGACATGACACTGTTGCCTCAAGTGAAAAGATTTTAGAAATGCACAGAAAGTTCAACACTCATCAAGTGCCGGCTTATAAATTCAATAACAATCATTTAAACAGACAGACTGCAGACTACAGTCAGACTAAAACTACAGACTGCTGCAGTAATTCAAAGACAGACTTCTGCACTTGTAGTTAACGGATGAATCACACACACATCCCATCTGTGTGATAAATGAGACATTCCTTTGGTATGAGTCCAGATGCTGATAACAGTGAAATGAATGCCAAGCAGTTAGAGGAGATGTGGAGCGCCACAAAACTGGCAACATTTTAAACTTTTAAACTCTTTTCTCTTGAGACGAACATCCGTCGACATAGATAAATCAATCAGAGCCGACAGATGTGGAAGTTCTGAGACCGCTCTCAGAGAATATAACAGCAGATGCAGTGAATTTCTGAGCTGGAATTTAAAAAATATTTCTACGTGGATTTTGCACCTATATTACGACACAAAAGCTTCTCAGAAAGCTGCTTTCTTAAACAAATCCTGCAATAGGCCAACATCACCTTTTAATATCAGCCGACAGATATATGGGGCTCGTAAAATGAGCCCATCATAGATATTCCAACATGTGTGACAGCTTATCCTGCAGAACAAATATGTCAAATACTGCTTGTAATCTAGATTTTTTTGCATCTTGGTCCCAGTTTTTCATTATCAAATCATTTTTATCATAGATTATCTTGTTACACCAGCGTTTCTTCGCCTTTTTTCCCCCCAATCATAGCACCCAAAATCTGCAATCAGTCTAAAAAACAATCATCGTATCGTTTCAGACTCTCAAATATGTTTAAATGTTTTAAAAAGTACAAGACAGCGTAGTATAGGTGTGTCCTGAATTATGTTTTTATCAAGATGCTTATACTAGATCTGAATAACTTTGTAATTCCAATCTTTAGGCTAACTCTGACACATTTACAGGTGCACTGCCCCTGTTACATAAACAAACACATTAACAGCAGCTTTAAGAGCTCCAGTGTCAGTCAGGATCTTGTAAATGGACCCAAAACTAAAGACACCACTTTGTCTCTTTGTGTAGTTTCACTCATGATCATTGTGTCCCTCCACCTCCTCTGTCGAAACCTGTCCACAGGTCAAGTGATAACCTCCCACAGATCGCCATGCATTTGCAGGTGTGGTCACCACCATCACATGCTTTTATCTTAAATATACATGCATCTTCTTTGTCTCACCTTGATGTGGTTCTTGACCACATTAGTCCTCTGTAGCCTCTGGTCCTCCGGGATACCGATCTCCTCCCAGATATCCTTCAGATGGCAGAGCGCTTTATTCAGGCAGGACACCGCCTCTGCTGCGAGCACCTCGCTGTACAGCCAGTGAGAGGCACGGTCAGCACATTTATTAAATAACTAAGTCACTCATAACATTAAAAACTAACGTGAACACACAGAATACACTCATGTGGTCGAGCTAACCGACGTTGGCGTTAGTTTAGCTGACACCTGCTAGGCTATCGCGTCAAAAAGTTACTTTACCTTCCACAAACTGACTCCAGGGCGACATATGTTTTGTCCTTACCTCTTTCTCATCGTTAAATCCCAGAATATGTCGAGTTTAATCCGTAAACAGCCGTTAAAAACAACGAAAACTTGTCAAGAGACAAGCGGAGCGTCGCCTCTCAACCTGCTCTCACAGCGCTCAGTCCGTTTGTAGGACACAGTTCAAAATGCGCGTACAGCGGCCGTTCCGCTCTCTGATTGGCTCCTTCTGAAGGGTGGGCGTGTTGTGTCAAACCGGCGCAGGCCGCCGTTAAACATATTATAAAAAGGAAAGGAACCCGCCCATGCCAGAAGTGAGCTCATGAATGAAAACAAACGCCACAGTTTTACAGCACGGAGGGTGCGGTGTGTCGGTAGCTAAGCAGCAGTTTGACACTTCACGCAACAATGAGGCTGTTGTTAATTTTAGACTGAAGAAGAATTCACAGAACACGAGACAACAAGCAACATGTTAAAAACATTTATTCACTTTATACATGGTTGCAGTTGTTTGGTTGTATGACACAGACCGTTAGTGACCAGTCATTTTCCTGTGTGTAATGTCAGTACTGGAGGGAATGAATGACAAAGTGGCTGCAGGAATGTGTCTGTAGTTTCTGTCTGTCAGGCTTCATGCATGGTTGTCCAGCAAAGCCTCGAGGAGTCTTGAACTGTTTGTAATGGCAGTCGTTACCACGATGAATTTATAACCTGGGAAAAGAAAGCAGTAATGATTATTTAAATAACATGTACATAAATATGAATAAGTACACTGGAAGTCAACTTTCTTCATGTTTTATGGTGTGTACCTCCCGTGTGTGCAGCATGTTGGACATTAAACAGTTTAGTGACCGCGGAGTAAATGTTGCTTTTAAAAAGGACTAAAGGTCGTTTAATAATATGGACTGAAGCTGAATATTTCCTTGTGTTGTGAATTTTGGAAATGATTACACTGATCTTTTTTCAACACATTTTGCGCCTCGGTCCTGACCACATCACTGCCGTGCCAATAATGACGGTAAAGCACACCCTCTCGTGTAATAATGCTTAATAAATTGTTAGCATGACCTACTGTAGGAGTCTTTTAGCCAGCTGAACATGCAAAAATGTCAAATATGTCCACAGAAAAGTATATAATAAGACATATACAGACATTAAAGTTATTAGTAATACATAAAAATAGAAATAGAGCTTTTCTTTCTTTAGCACAGCTAAAACATAGCACGGTGACACACATTTTCTTCACAGCATAGCTACTGAATGATCTTTATATCATAAAAAAGAGAAGCAAACTCTAGTTTTAAATTAACTAATGTCACATGACTGCCAGGAAATTATGGCACCAAAAGAGTCGATATGATATGAATATCAATCATGTAACTGGAAGCGCAAGAATACAACACACATCATACCATGCAAACCAATATAAAACCACACTATTAGTCATTTTAAAATGTGTAATATCTTCAGATAAGGAGCATTAGGAGCAGTTCAGAACACAACAAGGCTTCCGTCTGTTAGCAGAAGTGAAACTGAGGTCCAAACAACAGGAAGAGCACTGGATGAGGCGGGTGGGGGGTTAAATTATTAGCACACACTAACAACTTCCAAGTATTCTCCTGTAACATCGGCATCCAGGCCTCGTTTACCTCTCTCTCTGCCGAGGAAACGTAGGGCCGAAATCTCTGAAAAGGTGCAGCCGCCGAGGAACATGACGAGGATGATGCGCTGAGCGTCGCTCTTTGTTTTTGAATCGGCTCCGGTGCTGCCTGATGAGAGAGAAAACCTTCAGCATTCAAAACGTTCAGCATTCTGTTTACACAGTAACAAAGTTACTCAGAGAAATCAGGTTATACAGCACATCAGTCAACACATTGACTTTCCTCTGTAGCAACCTGGTTACAGTAAATCCTTGTATACATGGATTTTTACCACTGTATTTGACTTTACAACACAAATGTGCCTGAATTTGACCAAAAGTGCTGGAAACCAACTAACTCAGACTTCAAGAGGCGACTTTGTGTTTCAGTTTCAGGATTCAGTCACACTTAAATATGAGGATGAATCTGCAGTGGCTTACCATAATTAGAAACATATTTATGCACATACATTTAGAAGAAACCAAGGAGGGAAATCTAGCTGAGAAAATATTTCATGCATGTTAACACTCGCTGAACTCAAAAGAATCCAATTATTCAGTTAATGTTCAAATTTATATTAATATCTCCTGTTGATCCGACCTGAAACAGCAAATTCATGTCCGTTTAGCAGCCTGGTGACTTCTTCAAGTCCCGTCCAACCGTCTCGGTCCAGCACCTACAGATGATCACAACATTTTAAAGTTTAAAGATGACAGTAATGATGACTCACTGATTTCCTATGCAGAGTACAAGTCAGAGTCAGATCCTGTGGAATAAATAAATCTGACCTGCTCGATGAGTTTGCAGCTCAGAGGGACGTATGCACCGCTGAAGATGTAAGCCATGTCTCGTGGCACGCGCAGGTCATATTCTTCATCTGACTTTGGCACCTTTACACAAAATATGATGACACGATTAAGAACATAAAACATTTTCAGGGCGATGAGGATAAAAAAAACATCCTGAGTGGTATTCTGTGATCTGATGATCATTTACCAGGTTGAGTTTTCTGCTCAGGGCTCTGAAGTTGCTCTTCTTTGCGAGCGAGGAGAAGGCGTCAGTCAGCTTTCCTGGAAAACAAAAACAAAGAATGAAAAAAGCAATAATCAAACAGAGGAGACTGTGATCATCAGCAGGTTAAAAATGTAAATCGATGGCTGTTTCACCTGCGGTTTTGTCGTTGACCAGTTTGCCCACTTTGCTCTCCATCACGGTCAGTGTTTCACCCGGCTGCTGCTCCACCAGCAGCCCCAACTGCCTCAGGTTGGCGAATGTGAGCAGGTGATCCACACCGTAGCTCTGATGAGGTTTAAGCAGAGAAACATGCCGCAAACATTACACCAGTGGCACCTTAACTGGGGTCCAGGTTTGAAGGACATAAAGACGTGAACGTGAACATAAAAAGACGATGAAGCCGATGTGTCCCGTCTTTCAATACTTCCTCACTTCACGACCCCGTCTGCATCCCTGTAATTTATCTCACCTGTAGATACTGCGCTTTCAAAGAGCGGAAATCTTTTGGCAGGAGTCCTGTGAGAACAGACCGTCACACAGTTGTTAAAACAGCATTTTATACGTCTTTATAGAGCAATTATATCAAAGAAAACTCACCGTTTTCCGTGATAGACAGAAGGCAAAGCAGCCTCAGACTTTCTATCATGGAGACCTTGAGAAAAAGAATTGAATATATTAGAAGTTTCCAGCATATTATGATTGTTATTTCACCTGCTCGTACGTCACAGTGTGTTTAAACGAACGCACCTGTCTGTTGATGTGCTCCTCTATGAAAGAAATGCATTCACGGATTTCAAATCCTTCAAGTAACGCTGGAACAGACAAAGATTTGTATCAATAAAACAACATCAAGAAAAACTGATGGACTAACGTATGGACAGCAGAGCAGATTATTCTTACAGTGTTCGGTCTTCAACAGCTCCTGAAAATCCTGCTTTGTTTTCTTCTTCATTATCGATTCACTGGCGCCGATGTCTGAAAGAGAAGAAGCTCTTCAGCTGCGCAGGTCTGAAAATATTTCTTCAACCTGACACACGGTGAACTGCTGTAACACTCACGTAGGCTAAGTAGCCGATGCTCCTGTTTTAACCCCTTCAGCTCCTCCGACACAAACGTCTTCATCTGCTTTATGTCCATCCCCCGACGCTTCTGCAGAATTGATAAAGCAAAACAGCGTCAGCTACGTCAGTCACCTTAGTTACAACGACTGATGAGGGCGATAAACGTTTACTCACATCATAAGCAGTCTGGAGATTTCTGGCTTTCTGACTGAGAAAGCCAAAGACGTTGGAGAAATGCTCGTTTCTGATTTCATTGAAGACCTACGAGACACGTGAGAGTTCAAACATTTAAATTAAATAGATCTGTGGCAGACGGTTCTCCTCTAACATCAGCGCTCACCTACCTTGTCCTGAGAGTTCAGCATGACTTTTATGCTTTTGTCCGAGGAGGTAACCTCAGGCCCGAACTCCACACATCCTGTGGAACAGACGCTGTGATGAGACGACAGATCGACACTCGAGCACAAACAGAAAAATCTGCAACCAGCATCTTTATACAACTGGGAGGTTCACAAAGCTCTGAGTATTAACACTATTTCTTCATTTATTGAGCCCACAGTTCATCTTTCATGCTTTACAATGTAAAAATAAAACCTATCAGGGTCCAAAGTAGTCCTTAAAATGTATTCATCTTACAGCAATCCAAAACATATGTATGGATATGGACAATATGTAAAGCATGGCTCCTGAGAATCTAAAAAATGAGATTAAAATCACGATTTGATTAAATACACAATGTAAATTTTGTCGTTCAGGGTCTCTCACGTCAAAACAATACCAAATTATGTAGCTGTGATGTCGTGAAGTAGCGTGGGATCATGGGAGTCGTTGTCTTTGATGTTAAACAACCACTACAGCAGAAGAAAATCTATCCGGCATGACTCAGGTGAGGTAACGTGTTAAAGTTTTAGTTTAGTCACATTCGTTGACTTAATTCTTCAGTCTGACATATATTCAGTGTTTCCATGGAAGTTATCGCATCTAGAAACAAGTAGAGTTTAGCTGACTCTCCACAGGTTGCTTTGATACCCACCACATTTGATCCTAAATATATCATCCACGAGTCCTTCATAGACAACTTGTGAACACAGAGGAGTGACAAAGTCCACATCTGCAAAGACAACGACAGTGTTAGGGAGGATGAAGCAGAGCTCAGCACGCCGTCCCACCGAGACGAGGATACGTGGCTGCTTCTTACCTCTGTCGATGAGAAAAACCTTTCCTATCTCAGCCTGACGAGTTCTTTGTTCTCCCTCCTCGACCTGCTCCCTCCACGACTCGTACGCCATCTGGTAGCAGACAGACGGACGCAGTTAATGGCAGTTCAGTCCTTAATCATGAGAATTTCAAGTAAATGTTTTTGGTCTGTGATCATACTGCACCTTTGAACATCGTCCGATCCCGTAGATCTTTGAGAACGGGCCGTAGAGCGAGTGAAGGAGGTGCAGAGCGCTGCCGGCTGTCCTCACCCACCGCTGGTCTCCCGCCTGTGTTACATAGGATGAAATCATGTATCATGTCTCACTCATGTAACTGTAACATGTTCACTTATTATTATTGTATCCCAAATAAATAACTAATCGTTTCAGCTCTCATAATTTACCAGGAAGTTGTCTCTGAAGAATTCGGGCAGCTCCAGACTGATGATGTCGTCGTCAAGCGGAAGAAGGTTGAAAGCCCATTCATCAGTGGTCACATCTGTGAGAAGGTAAACACAACTTCAACACTTCCTTTCACCAACGCGGAAACAAAACGCAAAGAACAAGAAAAGATGTTTATTTACCACCAATGATGCCCTGCTCCTCCAACACCGCCTCACACGCATAGAACTGGACGACACAGGAGGGTCAGAATAAAGAACATGATTAAAAACAACATAAAGCAGAGTCTGTGCACCATGGCAGAGTCACGTACCTTCTGGGGGGTAAATATGATCT
The DNA here is from genome assembly GCA_946959425.1 of Argyrosomus regius. Taxonomy (NCBI): domain Eukaryota; kingdom Metazoa; phylum Chordata; class Actinopteri; family Sciaenidae; genus Argyrosomus; species Argyrosomus regius. The sequence continues at coordinate 30,478,879 of OX336882.1, forward strand.
TGTATCTTCTAAATTTTCCTGCCGCTTTGTCTGCATTGGCCACATCTGGAACAAAAAGGAAGGAAGAAGAAAGAATATCATATGAAATACTCCTGAATTATTAAAGATACATAAAAACAAAACATTAGTTCTACTTACCACATATCCATTTCACAGTTTGTATTCTTGGCCGGATCAGAAAACAGAGCCTATAAAGGAGAAATGCCACATGTGAGGCAGTCACATTGTGTGTGTGTGTGTGTGTGTGTGTGTGTGTGTGTAAAATGATATCAGGAGTATGGAGGGTGCAGGACTCACTGATCTGAAGTGCTGATAACAGGTTTGTGTTCCACTTTGTAGAGTTTGTCGACTTCATGTTGCTGTAAGAGAAAAAAAAGGGAGCTTTCAAGGGCACTGTAGAGGTCTGAATGAAGGAGGGACACGAGTTTCTTAATCTCAGAAGAGTGACAGCTCACAAGGTTCACCTTTAGTGTTGACACATTTGCGATGCGGTCCAACGGGCTCATCAAATCTGCCTCGATGAAGAGGTCCTTCTTCCCCGGGAGCTGTGTGACAAAGAGACGAAGATAGAAGAGTGAAGGCGAAATCTTAGGACAATCTATCCAACAGCAAACACACACACAGCCTCAATCAGGATCATTCAGTTTTCATTTTAGTGTCACCAGTTGACCAGTTAAGCCCATTGGCTCCTACCTAAGATGTAAATCTTTGAAGACTGGGTCATTTTTCTAAAACATTTGGGCACTGTAATTATTACTCTAACAAACACAAACAATTGTGCATTTTGTTAGGGACTATTTTCAGCGGTGGATTAATCCACATTTGGTGCAGGAGTGGCAGCAGGATGGTGTTTGCATGATTTAAATTTAAATACCATGTGTATAGATGTATATATACTGGATAGACAGACAATACCTAATGTATAAACCCAGATATATACTGTACATTAATACAGTAGTGTTGGTTTTGGCCTTTTTTAATCACAATAAGGAAAATATAGAATATCACAGACTCTGACATCACAGATGGTGGTCAGATGTGCAACAGCTGTTTCATAACTGCACATAATCCCTACAATGTAATTCAGTGTAGTAGTATCCATTATTTCTCTGTTTTGGTGACTGACAGTTGTGTTTTTAATTGATTTCCTACATGTATAGCATTCATACACACAGTATTATGAGTGGTGGTATGTCTGCAGCTGCAGTAGGAGCCTGGTGGCAGCCAGCCAAGCTTCATTGTGCATTAAGGTTAAGACATATTGTGTGATCTGTTCCTACCTGTTCCAGCAGGTATATGAGCTGATCTCTGGCCAGCCTCTTGAGCAAAGAGAAGTCAGGGAGCTCCGGGGAGTCTCTCCTCCTGGCACTGTGAGCCATACTGGGCCACCACAAGGACGGGACACTAGTTTACTCATTCACTGCACACATGGATGAAAACATTAAACATTAGTACTCTAAAAACTGAACAGACAGAGAGGCTGTAATTTACAGAAACACACAGAGGAGGCTGGATAATCTGTGCTAGCTGGGTTAGCTGGTTAGGCTAAAAACACATCGTTATCATGACACGAATTTTCTAGATTAACACTCGCGTTTAAATGCTGACACTCATATGGAGATATTACCACGACATATTAAATAAATAGCATAAATGTAACCGTTATTTAAAGTCAAAACGGCCGTTAAAAAAGGCGTTTAGCTCCATATTAGACACTACCTGCTTCCGTAGCTAAGTACCCGGAATGATTCGCATCGTCACTTGTTTCCCGTCGGACACCCGTAAAGAGAGGACTGCTCCGCTTTACGAGGGGAGACGTCGGAGTCCGTACCACCACCTGTCAACTGTTCAGGTCGATCTCCGCCGCCATGAATTCAGACGCGGTGTTGTTGTTGGAGACTGTTCACTTCGCCGCGGAGAAACATCGGAACCAGAGGCGTAAAGACGCGGAGCAGACGCCGTACATTAATCACCCCGTAGGTAGGAAGCAGTCTGCTTACTTTGCCGTGAGTCGTTCAGGTGCTGCTCGTAAAGTCTTCACCTGAGAGAGGAGTGAGTGAGTCGACATTAGAACTGCACTGAGCCCATGCAGATAAATCAGTGTCGGTGTACATGTTGACCTGTTGGTAATGAGAGGCTGCGGCTCTTAATTTAAAGGTGCAGTGTGTAAGATTTAGCTGCACCTAGTGGTGTAATCGCTGCATTGCAATCTCCTCACATCACCCTCACCTTCCTGGTGTACAGTCGGTATTTAGTTTGTCTGCTCTGGGCTACTGTAGAAACACGGTGTAGTAGTGCAGTATCTTGCCCAAGGACACTTCGACATGCAGACTGGATGGAGGAGGAGCCGGGGATCGAACCATCAATCATCTAATTAGTGGTCCACACGCATCTACCTCCGAAAGCCACAGCCGGCCAAATATATGTTGTTCAAGCTGTTTTTATTTGACAGAGACAGCTGAAGAAGTGACAGGAATGTGGGGACAGAGATCGGGAATGACATGCAGCAAAGGGCCACAAGTTGGATTCAAACCCTGGGCCGCTGCGGCAAGGACTGAGATCTGACATCCAGTAGCAGCATGCAAACATACATTGAACAGACATTAGAATTAACCTGTAACACAGTATCCATACGTTAAAATTAACCTGAGATAGATCTAAATTTAAATATGTACAGAGAAATTAAACATTTGTAGCAAACATATTTATATGTACTAAAACTGATTAACTTTCAACTTAATAAGCTTTCACAAACTGGTAACATTTTATACCATCACACCTCTTCCTTCATGCTTCACAATGGGAACCACACATGCAGATGCAAGCATTCTTATTGACATTTTCTGGACTGACTGACCTTCATGTCTTAAAGTTATGTTGGCCTGTCGTTTCTCTTCACTCATTTGAGCAGTTCTTGTCATTATATGGATTACTACAGGTTTGACTGGTACTGTATATCATATATTATAATCTTGATATTTCTGTCAGCAGCTGAAAACAATAAGACTTTCCTCTCTCTGATACTCACAGCTCTGTGTGTGTACTTTTAAGGAGTAGCGAGAATCCTCAGCCATGAAGGAGGCATCACAGATATCGAAGTTTTGCAAGTACGTTACCAATCAGTTACTGTGAAGTTACACTGTCAACTACAGTGTTTGTTGTACGTCACTCAGCCTGTGTTTTGTCTTTGTGTTGCAGGCCGCTCTGCTTCACGACACGGTGGAGGACACGGACACCACCCCCGCAGAGCTTGAAGCAAAGTTTGGACCGATCGTGGCTCGTATCGTTCAGGAGGTGACGGACGATAAAAGCCTGCCCAAACAGGAGAGGAAGCGCCAGCAGGTGGAACACGCGCCTCACTGCAGTCGCCAAGCCAAACTGGTCAAACTGGCTGATAAACTGTACAACCTGAGAGACCTGAACCGCTGCACACCTGTCGGTCAGCAACTCTCTCTGTCACTGCTCTTAGTGGAAATACACAAGAACCATTACTTCAGAACATACTAGGTTATCATACTTTCCCCTACTGTGTGTGTGTTTGGCAGGTTGGACGGCCGAGCGGGTCCAGGAGTATTTCATTTGGGCCTGTGAGGTGGTGAAAGGCCTCAGAGGAACCAGCTCAGCTCTGGAGGAGAAACTGGAAGAGCTGTTCAGACAAAGAGGAGTCCAGCTTTGACAACACGGCCGCGACAGAACAGACTATTCAAATGACAAATAAGATACGTTTTCATTTGTAAATTATACAAATAAAGCACTTTTCATATGCAATACGTTTGTGTGAGTTTTCATTTGTTTCATTCATAATTTGGTTTTAGTTAAATTGAGGGTGTGAAGGTGTAATGAGTTATTTTAACCAGAAGTGTTTATGAGTATTAGTATTATCTAAGATAAAGCGCTACATAAATGCAATCCATTGTTATTAGTATTATTATAAGTGTAATTTAAGTTGCTCTCGATATATCATACAGCTTCACAGTGGGAACCACACATGCAGATACCATCCATTCACCTTCTCTGCTTCTCACAATGATCTAATGTCTGTTTTTTGGGTGTTTTAGTCCATGTAATTCTCTTCTTCTTGTTGGTCTACCTCAGTAGTGGTTCATTTGCAGCAATTCGACCATCAAGGCCTGATTCACGCAGTTTCCTCGGAATAGAGGTGGGGTAGACTAGATGTTATGTATGCAAAGTGCTAAACACTGGTTAAGAACTCAATTACTTTATATGGATAAATTACAACTCAGTTTAATTGTCACATGTACACATATTTGAACCTTGGTTTGGGGCCTTTCTGCGTGGAGTTTGCATGTTCTCCCCGTGTCTGCGTGGGTTCTCTCCACCGGGTACTCCGGCTTCCTCCCAAAGTCCAAAGACATACATGCACTTAACAGGTTATTTGGTGGCTCTAAATTACCTGTAGATGTGAGTGCAAATAGTTGTTTATCTCTACGTGTCAGCCAAAGTACCAAAGTCAGCTGGGATAGGCTCCAACCCCACCGTTACAGGTCAGAATGCTTTCTCTGTAGCAGCGATATCAGCCACTAGAGGGCGGTATTATACTATTGAATTGCAGATTTTTAACATTTAGCTTCAATCTTCTATCAACTCTTTAACTTAAAGTTTATTTCAGAAATAAATTCCACTAATTGTAACCAGTAAAGACCAAATAACACACACAAAGATGTGATTTTATGTTAATTAGTGTGTGCTTTTACTTTGGTAGGAAATGTCTTTCGGAACAAATCCACTTCCTGTCCGCTCGCTCTTCAGTGGGTTACACTTCCGTCTGACTGAAGCGAGTCGAGCTCATTTTGTCCAAGTTTAAACACTTTATATATCTTTAACTTGAACTCAGCTGATAGCGTCGACCGGGCAGTCATGTCTAGTCGCGAAGCCCTCAACATGAAGCTCCCTCCGATCCAGTCCACGGCCGGAGCCGTGCCGGTCCGGAACGAGAAAGGTGAGCGTGCTAACCTAGCCTAGCCTGCTAACTTAGCCTAGCCTCGCTGCTAATGTAAGATTATGAGATTATTTACCACTTTATGCTGACTTAATAAAAAATAAAACACTAATATTAGAGAGAGTAAATATCTGAAGGCCACAGGAACACGTTAAAGTCCATGTTTAGGATATGAGATGCTCCAAACACACACATGAGCGTGTTGTTTGGGTGTCCACACACTTTTGGCCATATGATGGTGGATCATAAGTGCCTCAGAAGTGACCACAGAGTTTAATCCACTCCTCTCTTGTACACTACTAACAACAAATGCATCAATAAATACTCTATACAATGTTTACTACCAGACTTGTACTACATTTGTATATCAGCAGATTTACTGATCAGTATTGTCAATAGATAGATTTGCATAGAAGATAAATATATAACTGTTAAGAAGTTAAGCCGTGCTAAACATCTGTACAAAGACTATATTAAAAAAAATAGAAAGTGACAGTAGAAATAAAAATGTTTTATAAAAATATCTCAGCGTCTCAGCAACAACCTACAAAGCATGAAGCACGTACTGCTAAAGCAACATTCATAAACTGTATATACAGATGTACTGCTTAATATACAGTCTATGGAAACTGCTTAACTTCATGTGTAAAATAGGGATTCACAATTAATTGAAAGTGCAAAATTCAAATGGCAGAAGTTTTTTCTGATGAAGGTAAAATGTGTGACAAAACAGCATTATAGTGAAGTGCTGTAGTGCTGCACACCGGCCTGTAAATCTCTCCCGATGTAAGAGAACGTGTTCATTCAGTGCAGACCCCGACAAATGTCACATCGTCATAGTTTTGTCAGTGAACATGATCATTCCAACGAACCCTGAATCAGGGCACACAGCAATATCAGAATTGGTTGGACTGTGTTTGTTGATTCTTTTAACTTGCATGTTCTCTCAGCAGTCTTCTGAGCTTGCATGGGCATATTGGTGTACAACTCGGTGCACAGTCTGCATAGAAAGGGTCCCAGCTCAAATATTCACCATGCCAACAACCTGTGAATTTTTTCCATCTATAATCGGCCTCAAAAATCTCGTATCGGTCACGTCTCATATCGTGCAAAGTAAAAATAATTTGATTAGGTTTAAATGTGTGACTTCAAAATTTGGTCAAGTTGTACTGAAACTCAAAATGTGACTGTCAGCTGGTCTTGGCAGAAGATGCTGGATTTTTTTGGGCTACGACAAACATTTCTTTTCATTATTGATTAATCTATCTATCTAAAAATGTAATATTACAAACCTGACATCATTATTGTCTCTGCGTATCCCAGGTGAGCTCTCCATGGAGAAGGTGAAGGTGAAGAGGTACGTGTCAGGTAAACGACCTGACTACGCGCCGATGGAGTCGTCGGACGAGGAAGAAGAGGACTTCCAGTTTGTGAAGAAGGGAAAGGAAATGATGGAGCCGGAGATGGAGCTGGAGGAAGAGGAGGTCTCTGACCCACGTCTCAAACGTCTGCTCAACCGTGTCTCAGAGGACGTGGAGGAGAGGTAAGACACGCGCTGAAGGTTTGATTTGTGATTACATTTAGCTGAAGTGCTGATTCCTTCCTGTGTCTTTGTCCTCAGGCTGGCGAGACACAGACAGATCGCAGAGCCTGAAGTCGTGGCCGAGAGCAGCGAGGACTCTGATGAAGGAACCTGGCACCCAGAGCGAGAGGAGAGCAGCGAGGAAGAAGAAGAGGAGGAAGAGGAAGAAGTGGATGATGAGGTTACTATCTGTACTTCACTTACGAATGTCAGTGTTTCTTTATATCAGGAGGAGTTTTAACTTTTCTCGTTCTGCGCAGGAAATCGAGAGGAGACGAGCGATGATGAGGCAGCGAGCCGTTGAACGCAAGAATGAGGAGATGGAGGTCATGGAGGTGGAGGAGGAAGGGAAGTCCGGGGAGGAGTCAGAGTCCGAGTCTGAATATGAAGAATACACAGACAGCGAGGATGAAGCAGAGCCGCGACTCAAACCTGTCTTCATTCGCAAGTACGAACCCAAACAGCCGCACGTTAAGATTTCTTTGTGCAGTTTGCGATGATGCATTCATGTTTATCTCATCTGTCTGTCTGCACCACAGAAAGGACAGAGTCACAGTGGCGGAGCGTGAGGCAGAGGAGCAGAGGCAAAGAGAGCTGGAGGCCGAGGCCAAGAAGCAGGCGGAGGAGCGACGTCGCTACACCCTCAAGATCGTGGAGGAGGAGGCGAAGAAGGAGTTTGAGGAGAACCGACGCACGCTGGCCGCTCTGGACGCTTTGGACACAGACGGAGAGAACGAGGAGGAAGAATACGAAGCCTGGAAAGTCCGAGAGCTGAAACGCATCAAGAGGGACCGAGAGGCCAGAGAACAGTGAGTGAACACAATGAAATTTAAATACCTTCCGGTGAGTTATTGTGCTGTCGTTGAGGATGGTAACGAGCGGTGTTTGTCCTCAGGATGGAGAGGGAGAAGGCGGAAATCGAGAGATTCCACAACCTGACGGAGGAGGAGCGCAGAGCCGAGCTCCGCAACAGCGGCAAAGTCATCACCAACAAAGCCACCAAAGGAAAATACAAGTTCCTCCAGAAGTACTACCACAGAGGAGCCTTCTTCATGGTAAGTCACTGCAGACGCTGCGTCTACATCACCTGATGTAGCTACGTCTGATACATCAGGTCCTCAGGAGACATTTCAGCAGTACTTGTAAATCAAGAGCTGTACCTTTCTGTTACAGGACGGGGAGGATGACGTCTACAAGAGAGATTTCAGCGCTCCGACTCTGGAGGATCACTTCAACAAAACCATCTTACCCAAAGTCATGCAGGTCAGCCACTTTTACTCGTATCGCACGTGTTTCGCGCCTAGACGGTTCACCAGAATATCACAACAGCAAGTTACATTTTAGTGTTGAGGTGAAGTCTTTCTCTTCTCTGATTTGACCTGTCGTGCTTCGTTTTTCTCCCCAAGGTTAAAAACTTTGGTCGGTCTGGACGCACCAAGTACACCCACCTGGTGGACCAGGACACCACGTCATTCGACTCGGCCTGGGCTCAGGAGAGCGCTCAGAACAGCAAGTTCTTCAAGCAGAAGGCGGCGGGCGTGAGGGACGTGTTCGACAGACCCACGGTGAAGAAGAGGAAGACTTAAGACGTGAAATGGAGACTTCCAACCGCAGCTTTAGAGACTGTCCAGAGGCCGAGCTGCATCCTGACGAGTCCACAGACTCTTTCCTGGACTTTGAACTGTTTATCTACGAGAAGTCGCACCATCATTTAAAAACACGTTATTTAATGTTGAATGCTGCAGAATATCCCTTTAAGGCGGGGTCAAAGAGAATCCAGCTCACATTTCCTTCTGTATTTGTGGCGATGAACGAGGGATTATTAATGATGTAATGTCCTAAAGATTTGTATCTGTTAACAGGTCTAACACTCAGATACCTCCTTCACTTTCAAAGCAGGGCGTCACGATGTAATTTTGTAAAAAATCAGCTTGTAATAACCAGTTTCAGGTGCTTGTACCCATTTTTTTCCAGATTTGTGAAAGTACAGGTGTCGTAACTTGATTTTTTTGTGAATAAAACTTGTATTTTCATTTTTAAGAATGTTTCCAAGGAGAGCAGATCGCATTAATCACAAAACACGAAAGGAGGGAGGTCAACTTTTATTTAAAAAAAAAAAAAAAGAAAAAAAAAGATTTGGTAGATTACATCACAAGAATTTAACCGCTGAGTTCAGTTCAGCCTCATTGTCTCGATGAGCCCTGGTGTGTAAAAAAGTGAAGCAGTCCAGTGTGTAAATGTTTGTTCAGTTGGTCAGAGCCACCAGAGCTTCCACCACGTTCCCCATGTGTTCCCTCAGACTGCGTTCTGCCACGGCCCGTGAGATCTCCATCTCTGACATCTGCACGACAACAAAAAGAGTTTACAGCAACAAGCATATTAATAACACGTTTAATTAACTTGACTAACAAAACTGAGATCGCAACCAATCCATGAGTGGGATATGTGATTACAAGTCTTGATGTGCAGCATTATACAGTATATTTACACCCTGGACCTCCTGAGTCCATTGAACACTCCTGCACACAGTGATACTTTAGATCAGTGGCTTGCGACAAACCTGTGACTTTAACTTGACTTAAATAATCTAAACTTCAAAATAAAATAAATAAAATCCCAATTTAATTTAGTTTTCTTCACAGAAATGAACTAAATGTTCAGATATAGGCTTACTGTATTTAGTTTTAGCACCCTTAAAATAACCTCACAAACCTCCCCATCAAACTTGGGTGAACCCTGGTGGGGTGGTTGGGAACCAGCGATTTAGTCAATGGTAGTTTTAGTGGAGACAGATCGGGGGAAGAATCCTCTCCTGAGTCAACATGACAATGTTGCCATAATGAGCCCTGACTGGGTGGGGACGCTGACCTGATATCAGTGATGGACCTCACTAACGCTCACCAGGTTACAGCAGCAGATTCATGGAATAATATGTTTGTAGTGTTTCAGTGTCCACGTACCAAAAGCAGACATCTTAACGTCACCTGAACAAACTTAATAGACAAAAAAAAAAATCACGCAGATTGATGCGAGTGAAGAACTTACAATTAGTTCTACGTCCTCTTTCTTGATGGTGACTTTGGCCAACTCTTTTTCTCTGAAAACAAAAAACTCAGTGAGAACAACAACAACCACCTGTGTTTTCTGCATTAAAGGTCAGAGAGCACGTCAGGATGGTCTGGAGATTATCTGGAGAAAATCCCTCAACAGTTAATAACACCTTTATTTATATAGCACCTTTAAAAACAGCATTTACAAAGTGCTTTGACAGACGAGCATGAACAAAATAAGACGAACCAACAACATAGTTAACGGGTTTGCTTTCTGTTACTGTGTAACTGTATCTAAAATGAAATAAGGAGATGCTGCTGCACACTGTGTCCACGTGTGAGGGTCAACACTGATCTCACCTCTCTTGTTTGGCTTTCTGTTCTCGTGACCTTCTGTCTCCAATCACTGACATAGCCTGAAAAAAAAAAAAACTAATTAGTATTCATGTCATCCAGTTTGAAATATAAAAAGCAAAACATCACAGAGAAATCCTGCAGGTATATTTAGGCTGCTGCACTCACGTTTCACTTGCATCTACTCATGAACTATTTCCATAATTTTTTCTTATCTGTATCTTATACTTTGATAACATATCACATAGTTCAAGCATCTGTCTCAGTTTAATCTGCAAAATCAATCAGTGTTTCCTTCAGAAAGAAGAACTGACTTTTAGTGGTTCAATGTCAAACACAGAGCAAATATTTACAAGATGATTATGAATGTTATTCAACACTGAACACGTCCTGGAAAGTCTGTGTGAAAGAAATGACAAATACCTTCATCAATAACACGTCATAAACACATTTTAAGTTATCAGAGCTGAAACAAGTAATAAGTTGACTCATCGATAAGTCAATCAACAGCAAGTCAAATGGCAAATATTCTGATAATCAACAACTCAATATTCTCCGGTTCTCTCGTGAAGAGCTGCAGCTCGTCTCTGTGTTGTATTATTTTACAATGAATGTCTCTGAGTTTTAGACTGTTGGTAATAAAACAAGACGTCACTTTGACTTCTCAGAACTTGTTTTACTAAAAAAGAAGAACTGTTCCTCGTTTAATGAATCTGAAGATTCTGAAATGTCATGCCTTATACCTCCAAAAGTTAACAGGCATTTTTACAAACTATGAATGAAACCCTTGTTGGCACAGATACAGAAAACAGCTGACATGTTGTTTTCATGTATACGTTGAAGTTTTGGTCTCACACTCGACCTCTTGTCACCGTGAGAAAACGTCACTTTGACAGGAAACAGGTAAACACAGGTGTTTCCAATGATTTGACTAATTAGGGTTCAGTTCCATTTAGTGCAGCAGAGACTTTACAGAGTGCACCACTGACTCTGTTTGACCTAAATGGAACGGAGCCTTAATTAGTACCATTATTTCCTGTTGTATTTAATCTGTATCGAGCAATTTAATGTGTTTATTTAAGTTCATGTTGATATATTTGCATTAAATCAGTGTGTTCAGTCCTTGTGTTAAATTAAAGACTGCCAATGAAGCAGCTTTAGTTAGCAGCTACAGTTAGCCACTGAGTTAACCGTTGGTTAATTACCGAACAGATAATTCCCGCCTTTTAACATGTAGTCATGGAAACTACGTATAAATTTATAAGCGTAGTTAAAAAACTACCACAGTTCAACTTCAGCCCGCTTTAACGCTTCACATGGTTAAATGTCAGACGGTGTCAGCCCGGCAGTGGCCGCATGTTCCCCGGCTAACGTCGTTAGCTCCGGAGCTCTCACCGTTTCTAAGTCCGAGCTGGAGATTTCTTTCTCCTCCGCGTAGTCCGTGACTCTCTCGAGGTCAGCGGCTCCGCTGTCATGTTTGCGGGGCTTCTCCGCCGGTTTCCCGGTGCAGTTTTCTTCGGCTTCCAGGTCCAGATCGACGTCTCCCTCCGCAGCCATGTTTGCTCAAGTAAAGGGGCCGGAACAAAAGAGGAAGGTTCCGGCCAAACGTCGGAGGGAGAAACGGGGTCGCACCGGAAAGGGAAAGGCGCAGTTTAACCCTCTGTGGTACACATTATGATAAAATAAACTAAATAAACATAATCTAAAGAAATTTTATCATTTTTATTTTTATTTTTTGAAGTTTTTGGGCTTTGTTGCATGTACAAACAACCCATTGCACCTGCCCCCTTTTCTCCACCCAAACAGGCCAATGGCCAGCGTTTCAAGCATTCAATAAAAATATAAAGAATAATTCATTATAATTGCATTTTACAGTACACTCTATCTTACATACATTATCTGTAACCGCTTATCCTCACTAGGGTCGCTGGGGGTGGGGGGCTGGAGCCTATCCCAGCTGGCATTGGGCGAGAGGCGGGGTACACCCTGGACAAGTCGCCAGTTAATCACAGGGCACACAGAGACAAACAACCATTCACACCTACGGACAATTTAGAATCACCAATTTACCTATTAAGTGCATGTCTTAGGACGGAGTACCTCGAGAGAACCCACGCAGACATGGGGAGAACATGCAACCTCCACACAGAAAGGTCGAGGTTCGAACCAGGAACCCTCTTGCTGTGAGGCGACAGTGCTCACCACTATTATTATTATTATTATATATAACCTAAACACACATTACCAAAATCTTATGCTGCCATGGTGATTCCATAATGGTTCACTGTCGCCTCAGGGCAACATATGCAATTTTCCATAGTGGTACGTTGTTGCCTCAAAGCAACAGTTGCATTTTAACAAGTTTCCATTATTTAATTAGCAAATGAATTGCATGAAACTATCAGAAATTAAATGTTTATTCACCTATTAATGTGAATATATTTTTTCCCAGACGGGAAAGGGCCAGGAAATTATGTTTTCAGACCCTTTTTGTGGCGCAAAATGGCAAAGCTGTTTTCTTTTAAAAAGTCTGCAAAAAAGGGTTTTCAATATGGCCTCCTGAAAGTAATGTGACAAATTAAAGCTTTGTTATCGGTTCCCTATGGTCTTCCCTCTTTTTTAAAGTATTGCATCATTAAAAGGGATGCACTGTGGAGATTTAGCAGGCCAAAAACGGGTTTGTTGCCTGAGGGCAACACAGTACCATAGAGGATTAAAAAGGAGAAATCCGAAAATGTATTAAAAATATTTAAATTATGTTTGATTACATGACGTCATTGTGCTGTTTAATTAGTGCTACAATGTAACTAAATACTTGTACTCAAGCACTGTAATTCTGAGGTACTTATACTTGAGTATTTCCATTTTATGCCACTTTGCACCAATGTTGAACTTTTTACTTCACTACATTAATTTTACAACATTAATTACTAGTTATTTTGTAGATCCAGATTATTAATACAAAATATAAATCAATAAATGTAATTATTAGACATAATTTAAATGGTGCAGTGTGTAAAGATTTTCAGAATAAGGCAAACATGAAATATAACATTCATAACTATGTTTTCATGGTAAATGGACTGTACTTACATAGCGCCTTTCTAGTCTTCCGACCACTCAAAGCACTTTTACACTACATACACTGATGGCATTAGGTGTCATGCAAGGTGCCAACTGCTCATCAGTCTTGGGAGATAACCATTCATATACATTCACACACCGATGGCACAGCCCTCGGGAGCAATTTGGGGTTCAGTATCTTCGATCGAACCGCTGATCATCTGATTAGTGGACGAGCCACAGCCGCCCCATGCATGTACAATCACCTGAAAATAAGAATCTTTTTACTTTTGTTACTTAAAAATGATCCTTTTATATTTACAGTGGGAGCGGGTCCTCTTTGAACACATTGAAACACCATGTTTCTACAGACTAAACTAAAGAGTGACTCTAGACGGGGTCCTTAAAGTGTTGTTTCTCCTTTACACTGAGAAGGTCAGGGTGATGTGAGGAGATTGCAATGCAGCGATTAGACCACTAGATGCAGCTAAATTCTACACACTGGACCTTTAATACTCAGAAGTATATAAAGTAGTTGAAATTAGCGCCATCTTTCCTCGAACAAAACAACAAAAACATTAACTTAAAGTAACTTTTCTAGTCTTTCTCTAGTCATTAAGTCATTTATTGGTTGTGAGTGATCAAGCTTTGTAGCAGGTTGTCTTCAGCTGAGCATCACTGCTCCAGTTTCAGATGATTTGTGCTCCACAAGTCCAGTGTGGGGCGGGAACCTTTCTGTATGAAGTTTATATGTTCTTCCTGTGTCTGCGTGGGTTCACCCCAGGTATTCTGGCTTCCTCCCACAGTCCAAAGACATGCAGGTTAAGAGGTTAATCTGTGACTTTAAATTGCCCGTAGGTGTGTGAATGTGATGGTTGTTTGTTTGTCTCTATAGCCCTGTGATGAACTGTTGACCCGTGCAGGGTGTGCACAAAGTAGATACACTTCAACTATAAGCAGCCTGGAAGAAAAGGGCTCTGGACTCCTTGTTCTATTCCTGTCTCTTATAAGTGGTTTACTTGTACTCGAATACAATTAGTTACAGATTTCCTGTGTCTCCAGACTTTCTTTCGTGTGCTTGAGCTTTTTCAATCCACCTGCTAATAATCAGATTAAAGGACAGAGAAAACTTGCTGAGCACGACTGAAGGCCACATCAGTGCTGTCTGGTTTCCCCCGGTTCATCCTTCGGGAGATGTATGTGGTCGTGAGTTGCTGAAGGAATGGCACCGGGGCCGGAGAGACGCCGCTGTCATCACACCAACCGCTTCATCTTGCTGTATGACTGACGACTGTCTGACAGTTTGGTTGCTGTCATCGTCTCAGGCCTCAGGGGCGTGATGTCTGGACGTTGGCTTGGGGCTCAGGTGAGACGCTGCAGGATGTTGATGTATGGGGAGATGATAGAAGCATGACAGATATCTCTCAGAGTGGAGAATCACAAAGAATGACAATTAGGAAATATAATATTGTGAAAAAAGGAGATTATTGTACAAAAGCTTTCATTTAACACCAAATGAAAAGGTAACACTTTATTTTAATTCTCCACCAAAACACAGTCATATTTCAGGGTAAAACCTTTATTTATGCATCATTTTAAGGAAATATATACAGAAAATAGTATTTTAAATGACAGACTGTTAATTATACAGTAGAAGAAAACCCTTTATTTTATATGGCATTCGTGTGATATTTTCTTGTCAATTATATGGCAAAATTATGGCAATTAAATGGAAAAAAGTGTTTCTTTTGATGAAAAAACCTTTTTCAACTAAAAATATTTAAAAAATATATAAAAAACTATGTGTATAAAACTATTTATATGTATAAAAACAATATTTATACAGTAAAATATGGAATAAAATGGCAACCTTAAATGTGAAATCAACCGTACTAATATCCTTTTTACTGTAATATTAGAAAAAGTTATACCTTATTTATTTCTGGCAACTACAGCTGCCAGTTTTTTTTACCGTAAAACAAGTGTGTTATAAAGAGTTTTTAATATTTTATATATTACAAAATACTAAAGCTAAATTACTAACACATTAAAGGTGACACACCATCTTTTAAAAATAAAATAAAATTACTAACCGAAAGAAAAGAGACTTGACGGCCAAAAGTATGTGGACATTCCACATTTTACTGTTGAACATGTCGGCCTCCACTCTTCTGGTTTCAGTCTCTTCACCAGATGTTGGACCTGCTGGCTGCGGGCGACTTGCTCCCATTCAGCCACAAGATCATTAGTGAGGTCCAACACTGATGTTGGCTGATCAGGTCTGGCCCTCAGTTGTCGTTCCAGTTCATCTCAAAGGTGTTAGATGGTGTTAGATGGATCTAAGGTGTTAGATGGGGTTGAGCTCAAGGCTCTGCGTAAGAGAGCCGCGTCAAACTCTTTGCTCGAACTCCACACCTGTCGTGACCAGACAGAGGGCAAAATTCACTTCATTTTAAGTGACTAGGCTGGAAACCACTGTTGTAGGATATCATAGAAGAGTTTGCTGGAGCATTAAAATTTCCTTTAAGATGCTTAGTCCATAAAAAAGTACACAAAATATGTAGACAGGAGTGTCCACATACTTTTGATCATACAACAACAAGCCAACAGATGAAAAACATCAAAGTTAAACATCAGGTTTTGGTGTCAGACCAATAAAAACATGAGCTTCTTTCCATTTTTCACCAAACTTCAGCGATGAACAGATGAAATCTCTCTGGACTCATACGAGCAGGTTGTGTGCTCAGTCATGCCACAGTTATGAATGGGTACATTGTGTTTCTATGCAAAGGACAACTCCTCCTACGTGAGAATCATAAACAACACACAGATTTTTATTTGCCTACATTTAAAGACAGGCTTAAACGACTAATTAAAACCTTATTTTACTAAAAAAGAGTCTTAAATATGTAACGAATGGGTCATTTTTCTTGCCGTTTTGTTGTAAATAATCTTGGATTTTAGCCAACTATTATTGCGCAAGCCCGTTGAAACCATAGATTGAGCGCTCTCACTCAAGCGGGCGATTTGCATCCGCTTATTTGCTTTTGTTTGTTCTCTTTGGCACTTCCTCCTCTCCCACAAGGCAACAGCAATTATCCAAGAGTGAAAGGGGCCCCCAGGAATGCTGGGCCGGGCTGCCCCGGACCGCTCAGAGAAACACATGTTTATCACAGGGGACTTAATGGTTTGTAATCCAAAGTGAGATTAAGGATATGACATGAAACAATGGTTGTTTTTGAAGTTGCAGGAGGTTGAAATTTGGCATGGAAACCGAGTGTGTCCGTGTGAAGGTGTGTGCTTATGTTCATGCAAATTAGCTAAGAGCAGGTGTGGCAGTGGCTGTGGTCTTTCAGCAAAAAGATGCATAAGTTCTGCACAAGATTTTGTGGAAACGTGATGAGCCAAAGGACAGACAGCTGATTAACTGTTCATGTCAGTTGGTCCATGAAGGCTATGTGTTTATGAGGTTGTGTGTGTGAATTCATGAACGTGTAGATGCGTACACAGTAGCAGATTATTGTGAGTCTGGGCTTTTTTTGAAACGTAAAATGAAGCGGCTGCAGGAAGAAGTGGAAGAGTTTGGTTGTGACCGCTGGTTAAATGAACGGTGGAGGTGTTTCCTGTGCACATGCCTCGTACTCCTCGTTGCTCCTCTGCCTTCATGAGCTCCTCAGACTAATAATCCTGCAACCGTTGATTTGCTCAAAGGTTCAGAGTGTTTTCATTCACTACTGGGTTTGTAAGTCCAAGCCTCTTAGCCGAGTCTGAACCGAGCTGACGTTTCCTCTTCTTTGACCTCGTGTTTGTTACTCAGTTCCTCGAAAGTGAACCTGGACAGACTGAAAACATGAAACATGACAACTCAGCTCCTCTGGATGATTTCTGTCTTCACTCTGCAGTTGTACTTTTTCCATGCCACTGTCACCAAGTGTTTGCTCATGGTGGAAATTGTTGGGTCGCTGAGTACAAGAAATTTCTTTTCTCTGAATATCTGTTGTCATTTTAAATAGTCAAATAGTCATTTTAAATAGTATAGTAAAAAAAACATGTAAAACAAATAATAATTGATGATTTATTAATAAACCTAAACATATTTTTTTTTAATGATCAATATGCATCATAACTGAAGTTTGAAAAATGTTTCCTCTGCAGTGAGCCATACATTTTCATACACTATTACATATAATATTGTTTTTTTTTTCATGGGTAACATTATTTGAATCTGTCGGTACAGTGGATTTATTTCATGATTATGACTGATGCATTAATATAAAGCAGGATTTTACTGTTGTTGGTTGAGGCAGAGCTCATTTTAAACTATTTTAATATATCAACTACTGATTATTTTTTCCATGAATCGATCGTGTGTTCGGTTTGTAAAAATTCTGAAATTAGTGTCAAAATTACCCAGAAGTCTGAAGTGACACCTTCACAATGTTCCCAACAGTCCAAACCTCAACATTATTATTTAAAATGATTAAAAAAGATACATGTAGTGAAGTAAAAAGTCCAATATTTCTCTCTGAGATGCAGTATAAGCAGAGTATAAATAGAAAGTGGCATGCAAAGTAAAGTAGAAGTACCTTAAATCTGTACTTAAGTACGTGTTGAACGGTAATCTAAATTCAACAGGTCAGACAGAGAAGGAGGCTGTGATGCAGACACACCAGGCCTTCATCGTTCCATCAGTTGTATGTGATAAAGTGTGCTACCAGGTGAGATTCAGCATTCAGCATTTGATTGGACAGTCTCTGGCTCAGCGACGCCGGTCTGTGGCGGCTCAGAGGACGCAGCCTCTAACGTCCTGTCTGTTCCGGGTGAAGGTCATCCTGACTGAGAGGAGGGCTGAACGACGACGGGATTATCCCGCCGCTCCGCCCTCGACACTAACCCAAATCTAATCTGACTCTCTCCTCATACACTCAGCGCTTTTTATCAGATACCAGACACATCATTTCATTTCACCGCTGCTGTACCGTACAGAGTGTTTCTACTGCTGCTGAGTCTTTATAACATCCAAACAGCATCTACATGTTGATTCTGTTATTCAGTGTTTTAACAGACTAATATCTAGGTTTGTCCAGTCAAAGAGTTAGTTTGTGCACTGATGAAAAGACTTTTATGCGTTTGCACACAAATTTAGATAACTTGTCGGCGTAAGTAACATTTAATTATAGACAAATGTGTCACCAAAATTTAACTAACTGAAGAATCATGAGGATTATCACAACTTTTGTCAAACGATTTCACCTAAAAAGCCTGATTTTAATGTTAATATTGACATATCTCATACCTGAGCTTTCAATATCATCCTCAGCTGGTTTATTAAAGTTTCAAAACATATTTATTCAGTTTTATTGGCGCAGATAACGGTCAAAACAGAAGAGGCAAAGGAAAATACAGCAAAGTCTTTGAGTTTAAATAAATAAATGAGAGAAAGTGTTCAATTTGACTTACAAGTCCTATAAAAATCTTGTTGATTGGTCCTCCTAATGTCAGACTCTGAACAAACTTAAAGTAAGAATGAGAAATATATATAAAAAGTCACACAGACAGACCTAAATACAAGCAAGGAAACTAGTCGCAAACTTTCCAGAGTAGCAGGAAAGCTTTCAGGATTTGCAAAAGGTGACTGTCATGATCTAACCCTGGATGATGACAGTGAATTAAAAGTGCAAATCATCTGAAAGCTAAAATATTAGCGTCATCCCAGCTTTTATTTTGTGTCTGATGCATTTTCGGGCTTCCATTAGAGCCCCCCAAAAAATCCATCTCCCTGTTTATTATCATTAAGCTGTGAGGACATCTACTAATGCACCCGGCCTCGGTGGATTCCATCACAGTCCAGTCTGTCACACTTCGCTTGTTTCTGGGTCGTAATGCAGTCATTATAACTTGGTAGGATTATGGACGTGGTCTCTTTACGTGAGCGACACACTCAGACTCAGACTTGGATGAGGTCTTCTGTAGAGGGGGTTCTGTAGGGTGGGAGGCTGTGAGGTGTCAGACATCAGGGGTAATTGATTCATTTTGTAAATCTGGATTAAACATGAGTATTGCCCAATCCCATCGTACTGTGAGTGTGTGCAGCGGTGGGGGAAGGGATGGGAGGGACAGATGGGACTGACACATGGTCCCTGTCGACCTCCTCCTCCTCCTCCTCCTCCTCCTTGTCCTCCTCCTCCTCCTCCCCTCACACACTCTCTGCCTAATCTGACCGGGTAGGACAGGGGGAGGATGGGGGAGGGCACCGGGCATTCGCCACCACCTCTCCCTCTTTTCTGGCAGCACCCAACACAGCCGCAGAGCCAAAGCAGGCAGGATATGGGCAAAAAAACAACTTATTCCCCAGTGAGGCTGGACTGAGAGCAGCTGAACCGGTGCTCATGCTGAGGCTCTCGGCTGCAGGGAGCCCAGCACTAGAACTAGATCTACGGCTAATCCAGCATAAGGAGCGTGTGGGAACAACCTGCTGGACTTCTACTACTGGGTTTTACTTTTTATTTTCTAAACAGGCCAGTTAAGAAAGAGGAAGTTGTGTTCTGGCTTCCTCTTTGAGGATGTGAGGATGCCATCTTTGCAGGCACTCTGAGGAAAGCAGTTGCTGGAAGTTCATGGCCAAATGTAGGATCTCGGTGTCCGAGGAAAAGCAGTTCAGACGCACAATGTCGGCCAGTCAGGGGATGAACCGCAGCGGCGTCTACAACTACTTCCTCAACATGGTGGCCTATCAGGTGAGAGCTGACAGCAGCACAGGAGGCAGTGACAGCAGCTGGAGGTGGAGTTTTTTTAGAATTTGTTCAGGGTCAGTTTAGTCTTGACTGTACGATAAAGTGTATTTTTCTCAGTAGATTAATATTTATTAACGTTGGAAGAAGTATTCAGAAGTTAAAGTAGCAGTAACAGTGTAAAAGTTCTTGTCCTGCTCTCAAACTTTAACTTAAGTAAAAGAAAAAAAGTACTTGTTGTGCAGAATGGCTCCTTTCAGTATGTATTATATTGTTGTGTTGGAGCTACAGTGTTCATGTGTTCATGGTGTTCATGGTCTTTTTGGACAACTATGGAGCTCTGTGGCACAGAGGATATATCAGGCTTGCTGCACTGGCTGCACTCGTGGTGTGGTGGGATGGATGGTCAGTCAGTGGGTCCATCACTTTGGACCAGAAAAAATTCTCTTACCAACGTTGGTGATCCCCTGACCTTTTCGTCCACCATGACGTTCACGCTTGATTGATGTGATTTTGACGTTTTGAAGTATTTGAACATGATTTTCAGATGGATTGCCATGAAATTTGGTTCAGACTTTTCCCATGTTCCCCCTCGGGATGAATTATAGTAATTTCTGGTAATCCTGTGAATTTCCATGTAGTGCCATCATCAGATCAAAGCTCAGCGGTTCTCTAAAATGTGATGCGGGCACCCCACTGGTGGGGCGTTGAGCCACGGCAGGTGGGGGATGGAATGAATGAATGAAAAGATGAGTTACACTGCATTTTAAAATGAATTCGATAAACCTTTATCACAAAAATAAAAGAAGTAGTTAACAAACTAAACCTTTCTGGGAAACATGTTTCCTGCTTCCTCTCGGTCAGGTCGCGTAATGACGATGTCTTTAAAGAAAATGAGAAGTGAATCATGGGAAATGAGGAGAAGTGCTGTTACCTTGTAATTTATTACTCGTGTTATCGACTGACTCTGTGTTTTTGATAGTTTGGTCCAGGCGGTCGGAGCCACAACTGCAAAGGCTCGGTCACCTTTGGTTTTAAGTCTAGATTTCAGGACCACCAGAAGGTCTCTGTCAGTAGACCTCAAAGGTTTCACGGAGGTCAGGGGACATAATTTAGACATATATAGTGGGGCCAGACTGTGTAGTTCTTTATAGGTGATTAAATAAAAGTTATTTAATTAGCTGTCACATTGTGTTGTGGCAGAATGCAAACTGAATACATTTAGGTGGCTTAAACTGAAAATAAATGTAAAAAATGACTGATGAATTTTTTTTTTTTTACAAAACTACAGAAGTTAAATTAAATATACTGTAAAACTGAAAACTGACTTCTCCTTTTAACATACAGTAACTTTCACAGAGTTCATCAGCATTTATCACTGACACTGGAATTCCTGTTTCAACCCAAAATTTACTGACTTTTAAAATCAATAACTAAAACATTATAAATCACATGATACTGATATATATATATATATATATATATATATATATATATATATTGAAGTGCCTGCTGTATGTGATGAAAGGTAAAGGTAGATGACTGGTGCATTATGTGATTTATGCAGGATTAGCTCTCTGATTAGCTTCTGGGAAAGATGCAGGAGATCCTCTAATCACACACAAACACCTGGAGTGAGTCCTGCTCCGTGTTTCTGGAGCACATATAATGACATTTCTGAATTCAACCAACACAATTAAGACCGTATCACAACACTTTATCATCCCACCAGACCCAACCCTCTGCTGTTTGGCCTATATTTTCCGTATTATTTGGACTTGTAGCTATTTTTTTAATCACGGTGATTATTCTGTGTTTATACCAGATTTGAGCTCCGCTCGCTTGCTGCAACAACTTCACTCTGTGACTATTAATCCTGTATTATAAACCTTCAACTAGGCCAGACGACAGACAGACAGACGTGCAGCGGTTAGTGCAGCCATAAAACACCTGGCTGCTTTTTTATTGTGACAAACTTTTAGCACAAAAACTGGTTTGTTCAGTCTGCAAAACGTAGAATTAAAATGTATTTGCACATTCAGCCAGAGAGTCTATAAATGGGAGATAAATAATAATTATTCGATTCAGGACTTCTGTAAAAAAGAGGGCATCTTTAAACTGAAAGGTTCAATCATCTGTGAGGTTAAAAATATACAAATTAAACATCAGTCGACACTGTGCATGCAACAAAATGTCATGTATTTCATCTTTTTAAGTCCTGCATGAATGACCTTCAGATCAGAAAGTAGGTCATTGTGCTTCTCTTTGTTGAAGGCTGACATGACACCTGTCATGAACATGCCATCGCATAATTATCAAAATTAAAGAAACTATTACGCTTTATGTGTCCACATCAGATCTTATGCTGTTATATATGGTGACACTGGCTGTAGTAAGACTGTTATTATGAAGTCCAAATGAAACCTGAGGTCAGGGTCATGACACAGTTATGTCATTAGTGCAGTACAGAGCCTCATCAACAAGGCATCTGTTACTGACTTTCACCCTCCGCTCCAGACCCTACACGTTACGTTAACGTAAGGTGTACTGACTCTATGTGGTGCATTAACGGACAGCTTCTAATAACCTTTAATTTAACATCTTTTGGAATACTACTTAAGAAATCTTGTAAATATTCTGCATACTGTGAACGTTTGCACACTGCCTGGCACATTCCTGCACAAAACTGTGCAGCACTTTTCAGTACTAGTACACTTCTAGCACTTGATTTTTATCTTCCTTATATATTTTTTTTTACTTAATGTGTGTTATGCACCAAAACACCAAGAGAAATTAGTGTTACCAACTACAGTAAATTTACAAAAATAGATCACACAAAGCAAATAATATCAGTTAAGGCAAAGGGAAGCAAAAACAAACAATGAAAACATAAAAAACAAAAAGGAGTAAAAAATGAAATAAATGGCAAAAAAGTACAATAAAACCAGAGGAAACCAAAAGAAAGTAAGATATGTGTGTGAACCTACATACATTTTTGAGATTTGGGATCACAAACAACGAGCTGCTGGATGTTCTGATGTGTTGCAGCAGCGTGAGCAGTCAGCTGCCAAATTTTTTTTTGACAAACTGTCCCTTTGATCACGTTTCATCTGTTACAGAATCAAATCATTTTTGAGCTACTGTACACGATTAAACGATCTATTTTTATTGCAGTCTTCCCCCCGAGCGAGAATATGCTGGTTAATCCTCTCTGCATTATCCATCAGATTATGACTCGCACGTGATGAGTTATAATATATCTGGATTCACATCCATAAACACGGTGCAGTGTGCAGACAGTAACTCTCACTACATGCTGCAAGAATGATTGTCTGAAACCATTTCCCCCATCTCATACATCATGTTGTGGCTCTGATATTGCAGACAGGCCTCCAGACTGTAATCTGCAGAGTTTGCAGAAGCATCAGACAGATGTGCGTGCAGGTTTTCGTCTCCTTAGTTATTTAGTTCAGGATCAGCGGTGATAGCGGCTCACGTCCAGCCGTCCGCAGCCCTGATTTAGCAGAATCAGAACCAGACAGATGCTGTCTCACTCATTAGATTAATCTGCCGCCAACCAACTCATTGCCAAACGCTCTGTTAGCGTTAAGTTGTCTGACACACTGACCTCCAAAAGTCTTCAGACAGCTTGAGTTTGAGTTCCTGCACCCAGTGCATGAACCGTCAACATTTCTTTGCCTCTCCTCTCCTCAGATATGTTGTTGCTGTGGACCGGCTCCCTGCTCGCTCTGCTGTGCCTTCTGTCCTCCGGTCAAATCCTCCACCAGCACGCGGGTCATGTACACCCTCTTCCACATCATGAGCTGTGCTGTCTCCTGCCTCATGCTGTCCCGCACCGTCTCCGAGCTCGTCAGGGAAAATGTGAGTACCGTGGCATGTTCATAGACCGGTCAGGTCTAACAGAACAGAACAAAAGACCTATGTAATCATTCTGCACAAAGGTCATGACACAAGAACACAACTGGAGTGTGCATGGAGCAGAAAATGCTCATGAGGCCTCAAAGTTCAGCTCTGCAGTTCATATAAACCCCAAGATGGTTTGCAAGCTGAGATGCAAAGACCTGATTTATCAGTTCCTCTGCATCTTTGGTCAGACAGAGAGGCACACATACATGGATGCATGGTAAATATCATAAGGTGTGTGTGTGTGTGTGTGTTTCAGGTGCCTTTCTTTAACATGGTGTGTGACCAGGCGCATGGCGGAGGCCACTGCGAGATGCTCGTGGGCTACTCGGCAGTCTACAGAGTCTGCTTTGGCACGTCCTGTTTCTACCTGATGATGGCGATCTTCCTCATAGACGTGAAGTCCAGTCAGGACTTCAGAGCGCTCATACACAACGGGTCAGTTCACCTCATCAAACATCTTCTAATGTTCACTCATTAGAGAACATCACGTCTCTTGAAATAAGCACATCTTTAAATACTTCACCACAGTCTGTAAGTGTTTTCTCTCTCTGCTAACCTGATCTGGCCCCCGCTGCTCTATTTCAAGCTCTTTATTGTCACACTTTCCATTGCAGCGCAGTAGATTAGAGGCGGTGACGTAGCTCAGATTAGGATTTGCTAGGTTGGATTGCTCCTCTGGGGTATAAATCTACTCACAAGAGTCTTACTGGTGCCGCAGTGAAAGGCTTCAGGGTCTCTGGCAAAGGTTACAGGTCTTAATGGTCTGTAATAGGGGGCCGGGGATTGACCCAGTGTCCTGCTGAGACCTTGTACGTCCTCTTAAAGACCAGACCAGACATGCAGGGATGTTATTAAAGACTCTGTAATTCTTTTATCATAGACATTGCTAGTGTATAGTGTCAGATAGCCAACCCAGTATCATTCTGGTATGCTGGCTTGTTTGCATTTCTTTCCACCAATCCCAATTGTCATGGGAAGCACTAAGGCCAGCATGCTGCGACGGTGTCCCTGCAGAATAGTGTTGGAGATGAGACGGAGGACATTTCTGATAGTCGGCCAATGGCAGGCTTATTCCCACTTCCTGTGAGCCAGACTACATACTGTACATACTGAAGAGTTATGCCTGTATGTAGTTATGTATGTATGTATTTCTTAGCCGATACTCACAGTCAGTCCAACGTTCTCTCAACTTTTTGCATCACAAAGTATGAATTTATTTGTTTAGTGAATTTTGTTGATGCAGCAGGCAACCTCTTTGTTTAAATTAGATTACAGGTTGTACCTTTGAAGTGTTACGTGCTAATTCTGTGTATTGACAAAAAAATCTTTAAACTGCTTTAAAAGATATTATTTTATTATGATGATATGAATTAATTATTTATTTGTTTGCTATAAAAAGATACCCATCATAAATTCTAAGGCGACATTAACAAATTGGGAAATTCCTTACATGTTAGAGGCTGGAACCTGTTTGGCATTTTGATGACACATGACAGCAGAGATCATCTAAAGGAGTCAATGTGTAGCTTCTTACAAACATTACAGAGCCGCAACGAGTTTATAAAACATTCTGTTATCACACCAAATGAATGATCCTTTTTATTTCCCCTGTGTTGTCTCTCCGTGTGTCGATCCAGCTTCTGGTTCCTGAAGTTAATCACGCTGCTCGGGATGTGCACCGCTGCCTTCTTCATCCCAACAGAGTCCTTCCTCCATGGTGAGAAACTCTTCCCTGTCAGCCTGCAGCGTTGTGATGATGATGATGATGTTAGTGCACCTCCTTCTGCATCCTTCTAGAGGGCAGCAGAGACCTTCTCCTGAACACACACACCTCACACTGACTCAACCTGTGTGTGAATTATTGGACCATAAATCTTGGCGGCTTAATTTCTCTTTGTTTGGGAACAATAAATCTGATGGTGATACACGGCTGATATCAGAGCTGCTTCGTGATTTACGGCCCGCTTTCTTGCTTTTCTTTCCCTCTGTTTGCCTTCCCTCCCTCACTTCCCTGAAATAAATCAAACTATATGGATCATGCTTCTTCTTTTTTCCCCTCCCCCCTTTCTCTCTCTCTTTCTGTCTCTCAGCTTGGCATTATGTTGGTGTGGTGGGAGGATTTGCCTTCATCCTCATCCAACTCATCCTCATCACGGCTTTTGCACACACCTGGAACAAGAACTGGTGAGTCAGAGGGTCATATAATATATGACAGTATTGTATATGTATAGTATATATATTTTATTAGATAGAGTTTATGTATATGTAATATATTGCAAGAGGGATATAAATCATGATATAAGACATTTCTCTATCTAAAATATGCATATGTGAATCATATGACCAAAAGTGAGTGGACAGACATCTGTCCACATACAGTTGTGCACTTTAAGTCTGAGGCTCTACATCCTGGTTCCAACTGAAGGAAACTCTGTAGCAGTAGTTTGTGTTTTTCTCCCTGAACTTGTCTGCTCTGCTCTGACCTCAATCCCATCCAACACCTTTGGGATGTGAGACAGAATTTATTACCAACACCAGTGTTGGACCTCATTACCGCTCCCGTGGCTGAATGGGAGCAAATCTCTGCAGCCGAGGTTTCCGACATCTGGCGGGAAGACTGAAACCAGAAGTGCGGAGGCTGTTATCATAATAGAATGCACATAGTTTTAAAATGACGTATTTTATAATCACATATGGGCGTAATGTTTGGGTGTCCACGTATTTTTGGCCTTTTTACTTGATGTAATCACATTGATACAAAAAAGAATTCCAACGATGCCATAAAGCGGTTCAAGATAAATCTAAGAAGGACTCACAAGAAAAACATTCATCCACAAAATTATATTTATTTTTTCAGACTTCATTCTAATCTCCCATTTTAAGTTATTCACATAAAAAAAGGGGAAACTTTTAGCTGAGCCTAGATAAATGCAGTGATGACAGGTCACAAGTGGACTTTGCTTTAATTTAAAGGTGCTGTAGCGGCCGCTATCCATTAAAAAAAGGCTTCTAAGAGGCTGTGACGGGTTAAATCCAAAGAAGAAATCCACAGTCACGTTGGATAAGTTTTATTATGTTTATTAACTAAAGAATAACAACAAACTTAAATTGGCATAACGTAAGAACGTAACTAAACTATACAAAACTACAGGATATGACCCGGTCAATAGAAAATGTTGGAGCCACGCTAGACTCAAGCTAGATACAACTCAAGTTTTGGCTCCTACAGGTCCAGTGTGTAAGATTTAGTGGGCTCTACTTACAGAGTGTGGCAGAAATGTGATATAATATTGATAAGTATGTTTTCATTAGTGTATAACCACCTGAAAATAAGAATCGTTATGTTTTTTTGTTGCTTTAGAGTCTTATGCTTACAGATGTTGAGAGTTGTTTCTACAGTAGCCCCCAACGGACAAACTAAACACTAGATCGGGCTTTTTGGTGGCCACCATAGCTTCTTCTTGCTTGGAGCTAGAGGTTGAGGCGAGGGGATTAAATGGGTCACTACCTCCAAAATGGTTGGAGCTCCTTGATATGAAACAACTGGAGATAATTAAGGAACTCTGTAGCGATGTGGTCTGTTACTGGTACATGTCATATCAGCGCTGCCCAATGAAACCAGATTCCTACAAACTTGCTGAGTTAGATGTGGACGAGCCGATGACCTTTAGAAAATACTACTTACTTCATAGACTGAATAATCCATTGGCGTGTTCTGGTGGTGTAGAGTTTGCAGTGCCAACCGTGAAGTATGACGTCCAGCGTTCGTGTCCAGCTGTTGCATGTTTTACCTCTTGTCTGTTTTCGTGTTGACATGTCAGAGACACAGTTCTCACAGGACAGTACTGTGTTATTCAAGGTCCCTCTTACATACAGTATATACATTCAGACTCCAGCCTGGTTCACATCTGGAGAAGAAAAGAGCGTCTCTTCTTCTTCGACACCGGTGATGATGGATTCATCTTCTGTCCAGCAGAGCTATGTAAATCATACAGACAGACTCCAGCCACATCTGTCCCGTCCGTCCACACATCTGGAACTATGTTTCTCTTTCATTTAGTTTATGGTTTATGTTTTTGTTTGCTTGGCTGCAGTTTGACTCTGGATGGTCATTATTAAATGGTTTTACAATCAGATTTGAGGATTCTGATGGGATAATTTAACCCATTACATATACATACAACATTCAAATTAAGAATTATTGAAGAATTATCATCATAGATTGATTTGAACCATTTTCTCAATTAATTGATATTTCATTTTGTCCATAAAATGTTAAAAATAATGAAAAACAGCCATTTTAATTACCCACAACCCACAGGTGACGTCTTTAAATGTCTCATTTAGAAATTTTAATTTGTATTTTTTACTTTAAAAAATGAAAAACAAACAATTAATTGACTAATTACTTAATCAACTAATCATTGCAGGTGTAATCTTTTTATAAAAAGTCAACAAGCCCAAAGAGAAGGAGGAGTTTGGGATGTTGGAGTTGGAGTGAGCTGTGGCATGAAGGTATCAGTCTCAGGTTAAATGGCCTCACTGTTCACCTGCTTGAACGTGATTGGATGTTCCCAGTCAGCTGGTAGCCGCCCAGCTTATGAATGAGCCACTGATGGTGAAGCAGGAGTGACACAGCTGATGCCAATTATTCTTTATTTGCTTGTTCATTCTTTCTTTATTGTTTATTGCTTTGTTTGTTTGTCTTTACGTTTACTCCTCTCTGCGTCTTCTCCGTCACGTCCTCGTTCACCCCTCGCCTGACAACCAGCTCGTCCCAGATGTTATTTATTGTGTCCAGCTGTTGCTGTTGCGCTGTCAGTCACCCAGCCACCTTTTGAACTCTGCCGTGACATGGCAGAGCGGTAGCTACAACGGCTAAGAGGATTTATTCATTTAGGATCTTCTCCAAAGCAAACACACACACAAACACACACACACAGATAAAATCCTCTTGTTGCCTTCACAGTGACAGGGAAGATGAACAAACAGTGAGAAAGAGATAAACCTGACTGCAGTGTTGTAGTCAAGACCAACTAAACCGAGACCAAGTCAAGACCAAGACCAGAGTGTATCAAGACAGAGACAAGACTTTGAGGGGTCGAGAGACCGAGTCGAGACAAAGACCAGTAACAGTATATAGCATACGTAGGTAGTTCATATTCATGAAAACTCTTTGGGTGTAGGTTGCTACATTGAGTCACCTCATTAAGCGTCGCCTTGCAGTATTTACAAACCGCTGTGTGTTCTCTCAGACGCTGTTTTGCAGATGAACTCTTTGTGGTTTTTATTCCAGAAGATTTGACTGATGTCTTCTCCAAGACAGTCGAATAAATCAGAAATTGCACAGTGACATTCCCGCAGTTGTGGTCTTAACCAGTCTTGAACTTTGAAAGATACAGTCTTTAAAAAAGTAGTCTGGTCTCCGAGACCAAGACCGAGCTCAAGCACTACCACACTGCCTCTTGCTTCTGGGTTTCAGTCAGAAGACGACTTTGTTTTTCAGCTTCGGCACCGAAATATCCACCAGATTTCTCCTGAACTCACGTGCATCATAATCCAGCTGGTTTGTAGTCACATGTAGCTTCAAAAGAGCAATATTTGTTTGATTATTACTTTCTCAACTTCCGTTTTTTAGCTGCACAATGTGCACTTTGTTACTGCACATGCTGAGATCATTGTCAGTGAGAAAAATAAAGCAGAAAACGCTTTTAGACACACCGAGAAATTGCTGCATGGGCTGTTGCAGAAAAATATTTTGGTATTTGAGTTTCTAAGCTGTAAACAGTAAACAGGAAAATTGCTCCAAAATATGAAGATATCCTCTCCAAAAACATAAATCAGTTGTACCTCGTGACTTAGATTTATGGCAACATTCATCCAAGCAAATAATCTAAATCTTCTCTGTGACGTGCAGCATCCGAGCAGAGTTAATATCTGTGCAAGACGGATGTGAAGCTCCTTCTCCGTCCTCTTTGTCGCTCTCAGGTTGACCGGAGCAGCAGAGAACAAGCGTTGGTATCTGGCAGTGATGTGCGCCACCCTCTTCTTCTACACCATCGCCACCATGGCCTTCACCTTCATGTACAAGTACTACACACACCCCATCGCCTGCCAATTCAACAAGGCCCTGCTGTGGATCAACCTGGGACTGTGCGGCCTCATGTCCTTCATAGCCGTGACGCCGTGCGTGAAGCAGAGTGAGTCGATGAAACACACACACACACACACACACACACACACACACACACTCTCTGCGTGTCTGTCGTCGATTTTCTGCTGTGAAATAACACTTAGTCCATCTCCAGCTATGCAAACATCCCCCTGTTGAAACGGGTGTTGCTGCAGATAATAATAATTAGATGTAAGGTAATATTATCTGTTTCTCCCTTTAAAAACAGAATGCTGACTTCAGGCCTGCTTTGCCTGCACATGTCTGGGTTTTATGATTAAAACAAACAGCTGCTTACAGAGCTGGAAGTTACTCCGGACATTGATTCAAGTATTTCCATGTATTGTATGAGGTGTTGGCTGAGATACTAGATAGATTTTGCATTCATAGACTGTACACGGCTAAAAGAAAATCTGCAAACTTGCTCAAGAAGAAGAAAAGTCAGACTTGTTTCAGCTTGAAGACGCAGTTCATTTTAAACATGAGGTAAATTTAAAGTTCAGAATTCATTCTTGACCTCAGAGAAGCGGCAGCTGGGGAAATATTCAAGTTCTAAAACTTTTAATTAGTTCACACTGTCTTCATTAGCAGACAGATTTTGTCAAGTTTGGAGCAATTTTCTCGACCTGTAGAAGAGCTGCACTTGTTCTGACGACCCAAAATTGGACATCGGGTTTCAACATAGTCAATAGTCCAGTGGCTCTTCAATGTACTGCAGTTAAAGAAAACACATGCAAATAGACAAAACACGAGCGAATTAAGAAAGCATCGTCACATGACAACACGTGTGCATCATGTTTTTGTACTTGCAGTGTTTCTGTGCAAACATTTTGTCTAAATGCAACACGTGTTCTCAAATTGGTGAAGATGTTTCTTCTTCATTTGCTTGTTTTTTGTCTATTTACATGTTTTTTCTTGAGTTGTCTCAAGGCCACCGTGCTATAGGGTGAAAGATATATTTTCATCAGCTTCAGTTTTTCATTACTGACTCATTAAAGCTTGTTGGTTTCAGTTTTGAGAAAATTTACAATGAAAATTACTCAAAATAACGACCTAACTCTTCATCAGCAGTTTTACTTTTTATGTTGATACACCGTGTACATTTTCTGACCTAATAATACTTGTTTGCTTTGGATTCAAAATATTTCTTCACTGCAGTATGTCCATTTATAGTAATGTAAATGACTTGTTCTCCACCAATGTGAGGTGTGTGTGTTGCATGTATTCTGACCCTGACTCTCCCTCTTCTGTCTCTGCAGAGCAGCCTCGGTCGGGACTCTTGCAAGCCTCCATCATCAGCTGTTACGTCATGTACCTCACTTTCTCCGCGCTGTCCAGCCGCCCGCCAGAGAAAGGTAACGCTAACCAAGCAGACACAGAGCAGAAGCACGGTGGCAGATCTCTGCAAGCTCCGCTGAGGCTCTGTTTCCATATTAACACTCAACACACAAACCTCCGACATGAGCACACGTTTTGGAGATTTTCAAGGTTTTCTATCTGTCGATTAAAAGAGGAACATATGGTACAGGATCTGACAGAGAACAGCACTTGTTGACCTGTTAATGGTGACTTTTCTGATTACAAGTGAAGGTTGTTTTTTCTTTCTTTAAAATCGCATTAGCATCTTTCAGCTCATTGTTTTGGTTTTACAGCCTGCAGCGTTTGGTTTACTCTCACTGCTTTTTTCAGTGTTATTTCCAGACTCAGTGGAAGCAGTGGAAAAGCTCTGATAAAACCATTATGTTACCTCCCCAGTGCCAAACCACAGACAAAGTTAACAACTAGCCACTGAACATAGTGGAGCATTTAGCAGGTAAAGAATCAAGGAGCTGGTGGAGACTAACCTGACTGCAACAGAAGTCTGGAAAGTGTTTGGAAAATGGCAGTCACTTTCAAAAAATACGTGCGAGGTGATTGGACGAACCATCCGTCTATCACCGTTTATCACAGGCGAACTTCAACCAATCAGATAAACAAACCATATAACAAAGTCAAACTCTTACCGAATCCAGTCGGGAGAAGAGTGAAACATCTTTCCATCTAGAAAAGACTTCAGTGTCGTTTTTTGCTCCTTGTTCAATAAAGACATACTAACTGGTTCTGATATAACTGATGCTAACAGCATCTTCAGACACACGTTGTCACACACACACCTAGCGTTAAAGCATACCTGTACTCAGTGGTTCCCTCACAGGACACTGATTGGTCCATAACCACTGTGGTTCAAACACACAGAGCCAAAAGGAGTTAGACCGGAAACACGACTCTAAATGAATGCTAATGTTGCCGTTTCTGTTGGATGCATCAGTAGTAAAGTGACAATATTGTGTCTACAGCTTGTTGTGCTGCCCCAAGTGGCCAACCATTGCAAGTTTAGATTGCATCTCCTCCACACCTTGTGTCTTTAGACAGTTCAGATGTACAAATGTTCCATCGTTATTGTTATGTTGGAAAGAAATATGAACAGTCGACGTGTTCATACAGTGGATGTCGAGTATATTTCAGTTCTGAAACAGCAAATTTTAGCCACAAGAGCAACAATTTAAGGACAAATTGAAAGGAATTGCCAATCCACCGTGGATAGTGTTTCCCTGCTGAGCTGCAATGAAGATACAGTAACACAAAGAACAAAATGAATACTAAAAATACCTTTAGCTCTAGCTCATTTGCTTGGAATTTGCTCCATGTCTCTTACTAATAGAGGACTGATAAAAGCAACCAGGTTTTTTTCAATTTGTACACACAGACAGGTGAATACTGTATCAGACTTGAACCGCTCCTTTATTTTCACCGCCCGATAAAAGCCTCTTATTGCGAAATTTATCAGAATTTGTTTGTTTGCACCTCATCATGCCGTCCTACTTTGACTTGATACCGAAGAGCCCACACACGTATCGTAAAATCCTCCATAATTTGCCTTTACTCTCCTCATTATGACTCACCTGTTGGCTCCAGGTAAAACAAAGAGCCTCCACATGACTGAGACATTAGCGCAGAGGCTTGTCAGAGGCCCCTCTGTCTTATCCGGGGTTTACATCTTAATGGCACACATGCAAATATAGACGTACACACACACACACACACACACACATACATACACATGCAGAAAATCTGGGATGAGATGTGCTCTGACATGCTGCCTGCTGGGCTGGTGGCCTGTGGTGAGGGCAGACTGAAGGATATTTGTTTCACATTCCTCATGGATCCATTGACAACATAATAACAGAGGAATACAGCCTGGCAGCATCATTACATATGTTCTCACACAGCTTGTGCTGTTGAAGTTCAGTACGTTGTTTAGATCTGCTGGTAAAGAGCGATTTATCTGCGTGTTTTATTCAGCTGGAGTAAGGTCAGATAACACCAGAGGTTTAGGGAAATTAATGAACAATTATGAAGCAGAGAAGAGGCAAAGAGACAAATTGAGATGTCCAAAATGTAAAGCAGTTACAGTACAGGTAATGTGTTTGGCATAAAAGCATAAAAATCCATCGAGCCAAACTAATAGCAAGTAAAAGGCATTTTCAATCATCTACTGTATCTGATTGAAGAATATTTTAGAGATCTTAGAGGTCATAATCAACCCAAAAGGTCACGTTACCTCCACCGCTCAGCGACCTCCACTGGCTACCTGTAGCTGCCCACATTACAAATTCAGGTGTTTTATTGTCTCATCGCATCATACAGCTGCCATAAATGGAGGATATGTCCCTGTACCATTCACTTCTCCTCTGTCTGTATATCTACATTCTTGGTATGTTCCAAACACTTAAAACATGATTGAATGCACCGTTTCTTCATTGTGGTTTCATCCTCCTCAAAGCTGTGAATGTCCGCCGAAGCAGCATATTTTGTGCTTTGTGTTTAGAGCTGGTTCAATCAGTCAGTCATGTAGTGACTTTACAGAAAATAGAAGCTTTGTCATGACCCAGGAAAGTACAAATAAGGTTTGAAGGTTTATTACACAAAGTGTGACAAACAACACAGCGAGGTGATCCAGGGCACGAGGAGATGAATGGTGAACAAACAAAAGGCAGGTGGAGCAGGTGATGACAAAGCAAAAAAAAAAGTGCAACGTCAAGGCAGGAACACAAAAAGTCAAGATCCAAAAGATTCTTCTGAAAGAGTTTGTCAGAGCTGGCAAGTTGGATAGTTACCGCGACAGTTACAACGACGAACTGAACCGGAGTTAAATACTGCACAGGTTGATTGGTTGATGAGCCGCAGGTGGTGAAGGGAACAGGCAGGTGAGGGGAAATCGGAGGCTACACACACACACACACACACACACACACACACACACACAGGCAGATACACAAGAGGAAAAGACAAACTGAAAACTGTAACAAGAAGAATCATTTAAGTTCAAGCTCTCGTGTGACAATGTGACAATCTGGTGCTTTTCCGTGTGTTACGTTCACGTAAACTGAATTACTTTGAATGCTGGACTCTTGATCAGACATTTGTTGACATCACTGTTGAATTTCTGAAGTTTTCTAGACAAAAAAAGATTGATCAATTCATTGAAAACATCTGGAGATAGATAATGAGATAGATGCTCCTCTTCGTGCTGCTCATTCTTGTGATTTCCTTTATGTTTAACATGATGTTATCTACAGAGGCTGTACAGTACGAGTGTGTGTGTGTATACAGTAGGTGTGTATATATATGTGTGTGTGTGTGTGTGTGAGTCCTGGGGCAGTGCAGGACATTGTAGCAACTTGTTGAGAAAATATGCACTCAAGAGTCTTGTTATAAAAACACCTTTTCACCGCAGACTGTGAACCTCACACACACACACACACACACACACACACACACACACGGTAATATTCAATTTCCACTTACTATTGCTGAGTTTCCTTTTTCAGCTGCTTTAATTCAGAGCTTCTTCACCTGTCATGGTAACATCTCCATGGAGATATATATAATGTGTGTGTGTGTGTGTGTGTGTGTGTTAAACAAAGAGATTCATCCTCGTTACTGTCTTCTTAGCTCTTTGTTAGCCTAGTCGGTCCCCGGAAGGCTTATTCTGCTCAATGACCTCACCATGCACACAAACACACACACACACACACACACACACACACACACACACAGTAATCCTTGTTTTTGAGAGGAAGAATTAGTCTGGAGTGCAATTGAAAAGACAACCCAAAGAGCAGGACATGTTCCCTCTCTCTTAACGACTCTTGACCTGACTCTTGAGTGTGTGTGTGTGTGTGTGTGTGCGCGCGCATGTGTGTGTGTGTGTGTGTGTGTGTGTGTATAATATAATCTGAGTCCTGTAATTAGCCAGTGTTTTCACTGAGCTCAGGTTCCTTTTGCACAACACACAAACACACAAACTTCTCTCAGCCGGCTGAAACAACCCTTTAGAGGTTTGGCTGGATTTCTGTCAGTGTGTGAGTGTGCGCGTGTGTGCGCGTGTGTGTTATGGAGTTAAAGCATGTGCACATGCATGTGCATGTGTGAGCCTACAGTACATATTTGCGAGTGCTCTGTATAAGTGTCCAGAGGGGCGAGTCTATATAAGAAAGAGAATCCCGGAGACGGGAAAGAAAAGTGCCCCATTTACAAGAAAGAAAGGAATTTCCCAGGAAATGAAACGAAGGAGAAAGAATGAAGAAAGCGACACAACGCTTGACCTCCATCTGGCACGTTTTCTCTGTGGGGCCAGCATTAAAAATAAAGAAAGACATTTATAAAAGCAGCTTTGGATTTTGTGACTGACTCCTGTTAAAGTATGGAACAAGATAAACGCCAGAAGAGACTTAAATTAGATCACATAAATAAATGTCTTACACCGAGGAGCTCACATTGTTCCTGTTTAGATTCAAACTGGGGACCCTGTCATCTCACTACTACTGCTATCTAATGACACTAATAATAATGAGGACAATTATTTTATATAGATCATATTTTTGGAGTATTATGAAATTACGTATGATGTTATAATTTGTGAATTCAATCTCTCACAGTCTCACAGGTTTGAATTCAATTTTTATTTTTTGGGATTTGAAATTTGGTCTGACTTTTAAAATACAACATTGTAATTCAAACTTTTTAAATTTAATTTTAACTTATAAGATAAGACAAATCAAGACAAGACAAGATGAATTTTATTGTCCAGAGTTCCCAGCGAGTTCATTTAACCACGTCTCTGTGCTGCTACACTCTCCACACTCCCTCTGTAGCCTGGTTAGCGCCATAAACTCCTCCATCTTAAATTCCCCATGATAACATGACGCATGGTTTGTACCATCTTTTATGCTTCCGGTGCTTAGATCCAGCTCTGCATCTTCATAAAATTACTGATGAACTTGAAAAGTGCTGTGGGCTGCAAAAGTATTTGAATTTTTTGCATTTACGGTTATAGTTAATGTTTTTAATGGTCTTGTACATTTCTTACTTCTCTTATGAATTATAGAGTTTGTTGCTCTTATATTCAATTTGCAGCTTTTCCAGGGTTAGTAAATATTATATATAGCATCATATTTCTTGGACAGTGTATATGTAATTATTCTGTTGATGCAACACTAACCGCCACTGATTCCCCATAGAAAGAGACAAACTGATAATAAGGACATTTTCCCTGAATGATAATTAACGTGCCGTGTTCTTCTCTGTCTCAGTGGTGTATCAGGGCATGAACATGACCGTCTGTTATCCCAGCGTGAAACAAGATGGCATCCAGAACGAAGGCAACGCTGTCGCCATAATCGGAGCTGCCATCATGTACTGCTGTGTCCTCTTTGCGTGGTGAGTAGGCGCTCTCATGAAATGTGGATAAGGAAAACGGAATTATGTGGTTGATGAATGTGTTCAAATCTAAATTTTATCCCCAGTAATGAAGCTTCCTACCTGGCCGAGGTGTTCGGCCCGTTTTGGATGATCAAAGTTTACCGCTACGAGTTCCAGAAAGCCACCTGTTGCTTCTGCTGCCCCGAGGAAGAGGAAGGTGTGTACTGATTGTTCTGGTTCTTCTTAGAGGTGCTTTGTGTTGTGCTTTTACATCTCATTCACTAATATTAAGACAGAAGCAAGACAAACAGGACGCTCAGGATCAGTTAACATGAGTTTCAGCCTCTAAACCCAATTAGTTTAGAGGCAGAACATACTGTAGCCATACGCGGTCCATTCTTTATACAGTCAGTGGTTTCAACCTCACGTTAACTTTGCTGGATCTTATTCATCTGCAATTCAAACAAACAAGACCAGCAGAAATGTTGATTTTAGAAGAAATCAAACAGTTTCATGACTGACTGCTATAAAATAAAACTCTCTTTAAGCCGTATAAATGGGTATCCTATGGAGATTTGGCCATTAGTAGCACTATGGAGCAATGTTTTGATGAGGGGGGGGAAAAGACTTCCAGCTAGTAAACATGCATGTAAACAATGGACAATTTTAAATGTTAGGAAAATAACAGCTTTACACATGTTTTATGAGAAATCAGAATGTGTTGCTGCAGCCATAAAATCAAAAGGGATTTCTTTGAGCCAGCGTCCATCAGAGGACGTAAAATGTTCTTTGTAGTTTTGGAATAGCACATTTTTACATTTTTACAACATAGCACCCTCAACACGGTGTGTGCTGCATTCATTTAAAACAAACCGACATCTCCAAACGGAATGGAAAATAACGGATGTGCTGCACATCTAAACATCTAAGTGCTCTTCTCGACGGTTTGACAGTTTGAGAACGCATAAATTCAGCTTTGCTTGGATTTTGCTGCAGGCCGCCTGAGAGCTTTGATCAGAGACATTTATAAATCTGCCTTTTTTTCTTTTTTTTTTTGCAGTCGAGGAGGAGTTTGAGATCGACGACGAGAACAAAGGCTGTCAGAAGGTCATTCACAACGAGACCCAGAGAGTGGCTTACAGCTACTTCTTCTTCCATTTTGTCTTCTTCCTGGCCTCGCTGTACGTCATGATGACCCTCACTAACTGGTTCAGGTTAGTTAACGACAGTTTCTAAGCACTGTCTTATTCAGCCTGAAGCAGCATGGAGTTAAACAGTGTCGTTTTCCTCCTCCAGCTATGAATCAGCAGTGCTGGAGACCACCTTCACCCACGGCAGCTGGTCTACCTTCTGGGTGAAGATGTCGTCCTGCTGGGCCTGTGTGATCCTCTACCTCTGGCTGCTGCTGGGCCCCCTGTGCAGCTGTCAGTCTGAATCAAGACCTCGCCGCTCGCGTATCAAACGCCGCGCAGCATCCTGCCGTCACGTCTCTGTCACCGTCTGACACTCTCCGTGAGGGGCCTTCGGGTAGGAGAGAGGCAGATATGGCGCGATGGGGGGGGACAGGAGGTCAGGAGACTCCGAGCCTCCCCGGGATGCCCCCGCAGGAGGGGGTTTTTCAGGAATGGAGGTCACATGGGTTAGGTGTCAAAGACTCGCAGTGATGTGAGGAGGACGAGTCAGAGGGCTAAATGCTCAGCGCCCTGTTGATATGTGAAGAACTGGATAAAAACCTGATGTCACAGGCTGGACACCATGAAATTAAACCAATAACGGGGACGCAACTGTGGTTTGGAAACACACTTACAGTATGAATTGCCAAAGGGAAAGGGTGAACTCTCACTCCCTATAATGTGGGAATTACAAGTAGGTGTAAAGATGGATACATTTATGAATTTTTACTCTTTAATTTTAGTATTATTTTAAGTTTATGTCTGTATTTAGACTTTTAATATTATAACAGAGGAGGAATTATAGATATTTACTGTAATAATGTCAGAAGCACACATCTCTATTATGTCTTTTTTTTATTGTGATTAACAAATAATAATTTGATCATGAACAAATCTTTCACAAAGTTATAAACAGAAAATAAAAATAAAAATAAAAATATTGAGCTTCAAAACGGCTCTTTAGAAACCGGTGGGTGACGTCACGGATGCGTTGTCCGTTCTTTAAACGGTGGTCAGTGGTCCGACCAATTGCAGTTTTCTCTTCAACCAAACAACAGATGTCGTCTCTGCGGTTTAATCTGAGTAATCAGCAGGTGTAGTGTTCGGTTAGGAACAAAACTTTGCGCTATTTTAAGTGTTTTTTAAACCCTTTATCGTTATTGTCTTTTTTATTCTTACAACTCAAAACTCACATGGAAATTTAAAATTTCAATTTGTAGTTTCATTTTCCATCGAGTTACCTATGATACTACATGAATGAACATAACATAAAACACTGCATGCGAATGTTCGGCTACTCATCTCGTAAACAAATTTAGTTAGTTACAGTACAAGCCTTAAAAAAAATAAATTAAAGAGGAATTGTTTCAGTACGTAACACCCCGTAAAGCCACAGCTTGTTGCTTTTACATCTGCTTGTGTACAGATTAAACAAACGAGATATAACGTGTTAATTAGTTAGCTTTAGAGGTGTGGCTACGCATAATTTTGGACAAGATCTTCTCAGCTAATGCTCGTAAAAAAAGATCAAGTTGGTATATATATATATATATATATCCCAAAATGTAGAACTATTCCTTGAACATCTGTTAAAGACCTTCCCATCCAATGCAGTAATGAACTTTGTCCATACCTCCAGTTCCAAATCAGTTGCTGGAAAGGCAATAAATGGAAGCCACACTGCGGTTACATACAATAATAGCATTAACTTTATTTCATTTAGTGCTAACAGTTACAAACCAGAAAATGTACAGGCAGAACCAGTTTAATTACATTGTTTTATTCATTTATGAACTTTGTCATTTACTTTATCGATGAGGCAGCTTCAGGGTTGGTTCGTCTTTTCAGCCCAAAGCCAAAGAAAGATTTGTTCATGTGTTTAAATAGAACCTGAAGTGTGTATCGCGGGAATAACTGATTCTCTTTTAGTACTTTCAAGACTGATTTTTAAATGCTAAATGACAGGAGGTCTGCCAGAGCGACTGAGAGGCAGCTAAACAGGAATGTATGACGTTCTATGATTTCTTAAACTGGAGAGCAAACATACTTTACATTTGACTCACAATGAAGAAGCTGCATGCTCGCTTTATGTTGCTTTACATTATTCATGTCTAAATTCATTCAAAATGTCTGGATTCTTGTTTACATTTTGTTTTACATGTTAAAACTTTAAAAAAAAAAAATTTAAACCAAGAGTGCTCAAACAAAAACAAATTTAAAAAAAAAAAAGCTCACTTCCAGAAGGGATAGAAGCTTTCTGTCTCATGCCTTCAGATGAAGTAGTCGTGTCTGTAAGACGCTGAAGTGAACCTAAAGTAGACCCCCTGTTCCTCGGATGTTCATGTTAATGTTGGTACGTGGAAACGTGGGACTGGTTTTTATGACGCTGAGCCGAGTGTCTGTGATGACTTCCTTACAGTTAATGAGCAGTAATCTGGCTCGGTCAAGAAATATACACGTGTACAGTAATATTAGCAGTTTAATGTCGTGTGTCCTTTTGTTGTAGATGTGAAGCTTTTTTTTTTTTTGTAAATACACTGTTTTCTTACAAACGATGCTGCTCTCGTGTCTGATTTGTTAAACTGTGTTACGTGATAAATAGATCGATTAAAAAAAACAAAAAAAAACAACTTTAATTCCAAATTCAATCGCAAATTCTTGGTTGCTTTTTGTGAATATCTACAATAACTTTACATTAAGCAGAGTGGAGAAATGTACAAAGTAATTCTTTTGGCACATGAGAGAAAATGTTATAATTTCAAATGCATAACAAAAGGCACAGAAGTTAACTGACTATTTAACAGACTGCAACACAATTATATTCAAATGATACTTTAGTATACTTGTAGCTAATCAGTGCCACACACATAAAATACTGTATATTTCATAATCTCTGTC
Source organism: Argyrosomus regius (assembly GCA_946959425.1). Classification (NCBI taxonomy): domain Eukaryota; kingdom Metazoa; phylum Chordata; class Actinopteri; family Sciaenidae; genus Argyrosomus; species Argyrosomus regius. The sequence goes on from OX336882.1 coordinate 30,519,532, forward strand.
ACGTAAAGTATCACAAAGCAGACCTGATTTAACACACTATAAAAAAAAGAATACCACAAAAGAGCAACACAGACACTGAAAGACGTTAAACAAGTGACACACAAGTAATGTGTTATAGTTTAAGCTTATTTATATATATAAATACATTGTGAAGCAATATGTTGTTACTATATCTCGAGTTAAAACTAAAAGAAAAATCCACCTCTTAAATCCGAATTGTAGACATTCACAATGTACATGCAATTAGCTGCAGTTACGTGTGCCGTTTTAAAGATAATTATAGGTGATAGCAAAGTTAATCTGTTAAAATTTAATTTTGAAAAAATTAAATATCTGTATGAAAGAACCTGAAGCAATTTAGGTATTCATTTAATGTATTAATCACTTTTTATTGACAATTTGTGAACGAGTTGTAGCCAATGCTGAAGTGCCAAAAACTGCAGTTCCCCTAACGTCCACTTGAGGCTGGCTCCAGAATGAGTCGCCCCCATGATAAAATATCCAACTTCACAGCAGAAATAAACGTGTTTACAGCCTGGTACAAAAAACAGTTATGGTTTTAAAACATTGTAACATTTTCTGCTGAGCTGCTGGGAATATCTGGATGAGTTTGGCGCAATGCATCACCAGAAATAAGCAGAGTCAAAATGACGTTTGATAAAAATTTACGTAGCTGTTTTGAGGTGGATTTTTCCTTTAAGTTTACACACACAAAAATACAATAATTATAAAAAAAATTTAAATGATAGCTGTGGAAAAACAGCAATAACAAAAAGGCCATTTCAGTCAATGTTCTTCTCTTTGGTATGTGTTTAAAGGTGGGCACACGCATCCACCTAAAGTGCTCTATATGGTACAGTAAGCTGGTCAGGCTTTTAAATAAACATGTCTTTTTTTTCTTTTTTCTTTAGTGTCTTAATGTCGCGAGTTTCAAATGAAGCTGAAATTGTCTGTCGACGATCCAACGGCCATTTCTCTCCAGTGACGCCACCGTGGAACTCATTAGACCATCACATGGATCACATGGAGTCTGATGATGTTTTGAAGGTCCAGAAATTAAAACGTGTAAAGTAAATAAAGTTTCAGTTTCATTCTCTGATGCACGCTCAGCCCCTCAGCTCTGCCGGCTGTTTCGGTCCTCTGTTGCTGCAGAGTCTTTCGAGCGGTCGCAGCAGTTCGTCCTCTCTGGGTCTGTACGGCACCACGTAGCTGTCCTCCTCCAGCAGGATTCGGTTTAGCGTGTGCTCATAGTTAATGTGACGACGCACCATCAGTATATACTGTCTCCCCTCCTCCATGTGGGGGCAGTCACACACATTAGGGGCCCACAAGAACTCCCGATGCTCCAGGCGGAAGCCGTTGCGGTACGTGTGGATGATCTGGACGTCATAACGCGTCTCCTTGCCTCTGTACAGCTTCCCGAGGACTTTGCCTCGGAAAACTGACAAGAAGCAGAAATGAATTAATAACATATATTCATTTACATTAATGTCAAAGCGTCACAAGCAAAGATTCAGACTCACCAAAGTCCTTCTGGCAATATTGTCTCTGGCGTTCCCTCCGACCTTTAACCCGATGACATTTTCCACAATGCCCTGCACGACAAACATATATAAACATAATACAGTCATGATTTAAGGACGTTACATACCTTACAACCTTGACATGTTGGGAAACATGCATGCTGGACATAGTGCTGTCACTCGGTTCAAGTTCTACGTCAATGCATCTGAACCACTGTCAACATCACAGATTCAAGTAGGCCTGGTTGGAGTAACTGCCATGCCAATCATAGTTTTTAGGCAGGATTAAGAATGAGGAATAGCCATAGAAAAAGTTCAGACCAGCATGAATGAGATTGACACAACAATACAGCATGTTTTGACCTCATGGTGGAAAAGTCAGAGGATCACCAAAGTCAGTAAGAGTCATCTTGTGGAGAACGTGAACGTCTGTACAAGATTTGGTAGCAATCCAACCAATAGTTGTTGAGATATTTCAAACTAAAGTGGCATATTTCAAGCTCAAACCCAGTAATATTTGTATATGAACAAAACATACTGTTAAATCAAAGTTACAGTAACAAAGAGGAATACAAGCTGAGGTAGTCTGAAACACCTTCAACATATTCACAACAACATTCACAACTTATTGGCACAAAAGGAGTCGAGCAGGTTTTTCTGACTACAGACAACTGCTCCAAGCAGACTATTAATACCATAGTCAATGCCAACTGGTCCCAAACAGAGAACTACTAACATGAACATAATGTCAGAAGAATGATGGAATGAAAACAAAATGGAAATTCAGTGTGAATATCAGGCTGCAGATGTAGCTCCAGGTGTTTTGCATCTGGATACAGGAAACAGAGAGAAACAGGAAGCCAAGCTCCATAAAGGCACCTTCTAACAACTCCTAATCTGTCTTATTTACACCTTCTACGTCTGTTTGTCAATGTATTCACCTCTACAAATAAGAATTAGCTCACAGACTGGAGCTACTGACCATCAAACATCTAAAAGAAGTCCCGTCCTTGACGAAGCGTGGCGTTACTGAACACACATATGAAACTCAAGGAGCAACAAGCAAGCAAATTTCCTAAAATAAATGAGCATGAGTCGGTCATGATTTGTTGTTGGATGAGTTAAATTGTGAAAATGGTGAACGTACTTCCAGGTGAAGGCTGAGGCAGAAGGTTCCTGTGGTTCTCCTCACGCTCCAGGCGGGGCAGGATTGGCTGATGATGGCGGTTGTGGTGGGGAGATTGGCGTGGCGGCTTCACAGGCCTTAAAACTGACAGACACAAGCAACACAATGTTGGTTAAAAAGCTTTTTGAAAAATTCTACTAGGTAACAACAGCAAACGACAAATTAATGTATTTCAGCATCAAAAAATGACACTAGGTTCAAGTAGAAGAATGTCTTCTTCAGCTCTGGATGGTAAAAAATGTTTTTCATGTTGTGTCCTGGCTAAAAATATATCACTTTTAGTTTGGTCCTGTTTGCTGCTGTTCATTTTAGTTTGGCATATGACCAGCTAGCTGGAAGATCTGCAATCACAAGTCTCCTGGATTCAGTTAGTTGACATATATTAACATCAGTACCAGAGAGTAACTCAGAGCATCTTCTGTCAAAAATAAAGTGAATAAAACGCAGGCACATTTCAGCTCATGATGTTGCACAACGGACCAGAGGAAACACTCAGTTCTTTGTTTTGATCTCAAAATGCCTGGGGTGTGTACACAGTCCAATTTCACATGAAAATGGTTTTATCAAACAAATATTCACGCGATTCTCTTGAAAATCGTGTCCAAACCCAGCGACTGGAAAGTTCAGCTTGTTACCTAAACAATCAACACGCCGTTCCATTCCTGCGAGCAAACAGCAAAACAAGAGTCAGATTCTGTTTGGCACGAAGCCATCAGCTGGAAAACCTTTCCAGAGAGAGGCTATTTAGATTTATTACACTATTGGATAGAGCCTGACAGAAAGCACAAGTCCTCGGGCCGTGTGCAGATTTCCATGTGAATGTGCATACATAAGGAGGGAGATCGAGCACATGTGTACTGCAGGCTTATCATGCGAGATAAACTAGCTGCATTCCTCGGCTTCAGCAACCAGGTCAGCCCTCAGATAAACACTTTTAAATCAAATGAAGCCTGAGGACAGATTTCTTTCTAACGCCATCGCCCACCACACAGGTGTTTTCACTTATTGCGCCTGATTGGATCAGGACTTTGCGGGCGTGTACAGACCGTGATTGATTGAGATTCCCCACTCATTCTCCTGTTAGTTTGTTGCACCTGTTAGCTTTGGACAACTTCCTTAACCACTCTTATTAGGCCGTGACAGAAAACACCTGTGAGGGTGATTGGGATCAGTGAATCCTGACTTCATTTTAGTAGTTTCCTCCAATTAAAGTAAGAATTTCACAATGCTGCTGCTGCACACTTCAATAGCCACTCACGCACAAGCAATAAAACATATTGGCTCTCTCTTAGAGGAATCGTTCATCCTGAAATTACAAGGTCAGTCATCATCTACTAAACATGTCAGCTCAACCTCCATTAAAAGATATAAGGAAGCCAAGCACACGAGTTATTTTGAGAATTTCTATCGGAGCTCTATCCGCAAACCGAATCAGATCTATCCGATTACTCCAAGCGCTCCAGGTGCAGCTTCTCCGTGCTCCTGCTGCATTATCTCAGCGCTTTAAACAGCATCCAAAGCCAGTATCCCTCATTACCTCCTAATATTTCAAGCAGTAGTTCTCTACTGGCAGAGGGGCTGTTTTGCTACCGTTGCGTGACTGTTGGCTTGTTGTAGACAAAGCCAATGAAGAACATCTTGGGCATAATGTGTAAATACTGGATTTTTTGGACCACCAGTGCAAGCTACAAATTGGCTTTATTATGATACAATTGTAATGACGTCAGTAATTGCTCGGATCTGGAAACAGCTACAGTTACAGAGTCAGATGGGACAAGATGTCAGACAGCGTAGCCAGATTACCTAACTCACTTTATCTGGAGGCAAAACTGAAAATTACATCACTCCTCAGCGAGGAAAAGTGTGCACGCACAGTGACGGTAAGTAGCTTGTTCACAACCATGCTCGAGTTTCTTGTCCAGTCAGACGTCTTTTTATGATGTTGATGATCATTTTATGGACGTTTATCTGTTTTTAAGTTGTTAGCAAAGGCTTCATAACTTCAGGTGTTTGAAAGAACACTGAGAAACTACGGCTACCTGTGTTTTAGCTAGCGCTAGAGGCAAAACTTACACCAATGGGATCGGGTGGTGACAGGAGGAGCCCGGGTGGTGCTGGTGGTGCCGGTGGTAGTAGCGGTGGTTGTAGTGGCTGGTTGATCCCAGGGGAGGTAGTTGGCAGTGTGGTGAGCTTGACGCAGTGGACTCCTCCTCCCATGGTAGAGGTCATACTGGTCCGGTGGCAACCAGTACTCATACTCGATACCTGGGTTTCTGTCTGTCGCCAACACCTGTACAGAAGGACGGCATGGAAACATCTAGTCTAGCCTGGAAAGGTTTTGAATATTTTGCAAGTGCATGCATCAACATTTAGATAATACTGAAGTGAAATCACATATATCATGTTCAGTTTGTTTGATTTTACCTTTTCTGCAGCAGAGCAGCTCTTAGAAACATACAGAATCTCTTGAGTTTTATACTAACTATATTCTCTGTAGACAATAAAACGACTGATAGCACTGTTCTGGAGCTTTCAATCGTACCATATCTAATGTTTAGTGGTTTTTTCGCTCCAATCCCGATCCGAGTCCTTTAATACTGCTGATACCAAATCCGATACTTGTATTTACCTAAATGCTGAATAAATATGCATCTACTTCATCCAAATGGAGGTCCTGTACCAAAACTATAAAATTAATCTTTAACTGTTGATATTGTATGAATGAAAGCTTAACTGTGAGATTGCAACTGGATCCTGAATATCCTGCAGATATCCTATAATTTTCCATGTAGCCTTGTAATCCTTACAGTTAGGGTTACAACCTAACAATAACTCTGAAGGCATGGGAACTAGATAAATGACACATTAACTGCTTACCCTGTGCCTTACAAAGGTGAGGTGAAGACTGTCGAAACCCTTAATGATCAGGGTTAACCACTAGCCCTTAAGACTTAGTGTTAGGGTAAAGGCAATAACCCGAACACCGGTCACCAAGGAAGTCATGAGTGCTCGCTATGAAAGAGTCACCAACAGTCTACAGTGTTCGGAGGATGCCTACAGCCCCCATCAGCCTTTTACAGAAGTTAGACCAGCAGACTGATGTTCTTAGAGGAAGCAATAGCTAACAGCTGTTTGGTAGCGGTTGGTCTGTTTGCAAAATACCTGAATGGAAACAATAAATCATTTATCCAAACCTGATGTTTTACTGGCCTTGTGCAATGCCTAACAATAAGCTGAATAACTTTATTTCAACAGTGTATTGCACAATGAAGGAGAGTAGAATGTCTTTATCTTTTACCGGCTTTGGTGCCTGGCTCAATGGTGCCAGAATGTTTGGTTATGATAAAGCAGACTTACCAGAATGGCCTCGATAAAATAGACCTGGTTTTTATATTTTGCAGGCGAAACTAAAGACTAAGACTAAACTGTCATATTCTAGCATCTTCTCACCATGAGATGGAGGTCTTCCCGGGTGGGTCCCGGTACCTCGAAGCTCTCGAAGGTGTCCGCCGAGCGTCGGTACAGCAGCTTTGTCCCGGCTACGTTGTACTCGCCTGGGATGCTGATCTTCCAGTTACCGTTGATCACAAACTGGGAGCGTCCGTTCTGGAGGGCTGGATGAGGTAAGAAGGTAAAGTTTGGTGTTTTTCAGTTATGATATGTGAGTCAAATATTTCCAAATGTGAACAATATAAGATGGGTTATGTTGAGGTGAAGGCAGGCTGTCACAAGCGGGCTATATATGGCAGTACTGGGAGAGGGGATTTTCCATGACATGAAATGGAAACAAGTACCTTCACCTGCCTTGCCCAGTGTGGTCAGATAAAGCCTTTACGAGCGTCTCTTTCAAGACTACAGTGTGTGCCATTTTGGGGGGGCCTGTTTTATTTTGGTCTCATAAACAAGGATGGGAATAGATGCCCTTGGTTATTACGTTGCCTGGAAAACACACACAGTAGGTCCAGATACCAGATGGGACTGCTGAGCCCCTCCTGTCTCTGGGGAGAGGAAGTAATAACAAATGTAGGAATTAATTTAAAGTGCCTGATTTACACCGACTGCAGTCATGGAGCCAGTGACGCAAACTCGGTCTTCCTGGAGAAAGCTGAAACTGATATACACAGCAGGCCAGGAGTCCTGCGTGTGTGTGTGTGTGTGTGTGTGTGTGTGACGGGCTGAATCTTACCTAGATAATTCCTGCTGTTATCGGTGACTCGGATATGAGTGGCTCCAGCTGGTATCATGGCCACTTCGTTGTACCCAAAAGGTCCGCCTGGCAAACAGAGACACTCAGAGGCTTAGCTTTTTTTTTAACTACTTCTCATGATTAAAGGAAAAGTCGTTTTTTTTTACAACCTCGGAAACACGTGCTGCTCTAAAAAAAAAACAGCTTTATAACAAATAAAAGAGGCCATCAAGAGAAAAACCTCAGATGGCTTTTAAAGTTAAAGTTATTAGACTCTAAATGAAAGGGAACATTAAACATCAGTATCACATAATCTCTTATATCCCCTTATAATTCTGGTTCAACCTGCAGGTTGACTCGATCCCAGTGTTTTGTTTAAACTGGGACACTGGGATGTGACCTAAAGCTACTTAGAGGTCAAACAGAATGAGAAATGATGTATACAGTATAACGTCAAGTCAAACTTTTATGCTCCCATCAGGGGAAATTTAGTCGCAGCCAGATAAACTCTTTCATGTCTTTGTTGTTGAAGGGGCACTCAACCGATCTTACATGTCAAAGTTAACTTACTAGTCACAGGGAGGACTACACGGCCCGTAACGAACAGCTGTTTCCTGTCTCCTGTTTTAAGGATGTCACTTGATGTGACATGCATTTACCAAACTGGGAGGATCTAAAGGCTTGTCTATACAGGAGGCCTTTCAGACATAGATTTTAAATCAGCAGTCTCACGTTCTTCTGATGGAACTGTAGATGTTTCAATTTTAGTCGACACAGTTCGTTAAGTCTACTTTTTATGCACGTAACTACAGTAATTGTGACTCAGCATGCAGGGTTTGTGTTGACCCTGACCCATGATGACCAAAAGTCCTGATATCTTGGCCTTTGCTGCATTGATATTGAAAAAAAGTAAGACTAAACCACTGGAGTACCACCTTAAAAGAGCTATTTTAGTCCAGTGCATAAGATTTAGGAGGGTCCATTGATAGAATATGGTGGAAGTATAATATAATGTTCAGAAGTATGTTTTTATTAGGGTATGATCACATGAAAATAAGAATTGTTATGTTTTTGTTACCTTAAAATAGGAGAGAGAACAGGTCCTCTTTCAGAGAGTCTGCCATATTACACCACCATATTTCTACAGTGGCCCAAAACGGACAAACTAAACGCTGGCTGTAGATAGGACCTTTTGCATTTTGAATGAGTTTTGTGGCACCATAGGTTCCCGTACAGCAAGGGGTATTCAGTTGGTTGCAATCTGCAACCTCACCACTAGATGACTTGATTGCCTTATTCCCTTGATTGGACTCCACTGAGTGCTCATGTCCGATACCTCTCCAATGAGTAATGTTACGCTTTTCGTCAAAGCGTAAATCGACAATTGGTGGACCTGGTTTGCGTATAATTGCAGACTGGGTAGTCATGGCATCACCTGAGGTGGATAGTCCAGCATTCATAGAGAAAAAAGGAGCAGTGGCAACAAGCTCTATTAGTTTAAAGCAAGCACGTCAGTGTTCTTGTGTGAGGTTTCCTGGCATTGTGACCTTTGAAGAAACATCTTTTGAATGAGATGATGAGATTTTAATTCAAATTTTTAAGACACTTTGAGTCAATATTCTTTTAAACACTGATGCATTGATGAATGATCTGTGAAAAGTTGTGGATACATTCCAACAACAAAACAATTGACTGTAGCTTGTACTATGCACTATATATCTAGGGTTAATCTTTGAATAGCACACTAAATAATCTTCTGATAATCTTCTGTCATTTTTTAGCAATCAGTAACGGACAGGTAATCAGTAACTCAAATAATCTGGATGAGTAATAAGATAATTATGTTCTTTTGAGGAGATCGTGCCAAACACTGGCAGGTTCTGGCTCGTGCCGCAACACTGTTACAAAGTCTTGATTGTCATTACAAAACAATCAAAATCTATGATGTCTGTAATGACTAACTATGATTAATGGTTTACAGGATCTGTTTACGAGCACAAAGAGAGACGATTTATGAATGAGCTGAAGTCACGACCATTCATTGCACAGCGATATTTCACTCTTGAGTCAAAACAAAAAGAGGCTGGGACAGCTCTATGGTTCCCCTGCTGCTCCGGAGTAAAAAGTAGCCGCAGGATGAACTCCATTCATTACGGCCTCTGAAGAGCGCGTAACTTTGGTTGCCCCTGCTTACCCCGTTTAAGAGAGAAACTATGCACAAGGTTCGTCTGCTTCATTAGCTATATGAAGATGTAGCGCTGCGACGGAGGAAATGTCAGAGTCACAGACAGGCAGCGATGAGCTCGAGGCCATCGCCGCCTGACCTTGTGAGGAGCGGTTCTTTGCGACCACCCTCCATCAGTTTTCTCTCCATTGGGAAACACAGCTGCAAGAGGAGAGAAAACCTCCCAAGGCCGTTGAGTCGCCCAAACAAAGCGGCCATTATCAGCCTGTTTTCTTCTTGCTCATTCTGAGTCATTATGGTCGGCACTTGGCTCTGCCTACACAGAGAGCTGTGTGAGGAAGCCACTGTCTTAGAGTTGATTCCCGAGCCAAGTCGTATGGCAGAGGTGTTTCTGTCCGTGCGTGCCCATGATGTGTTCAATCCCACAATTTGACTCAATTCTCAGTAGAGGGCAACACAGGATCTAAAAGAGGTCTTTGTCCTGTCTTGATCACATCTAATTCAATTTTCTTTACCTTCTACATCACTGCCAACATTGTTCTGTCCAATCACAGTCTGAATGCTTATTTGCTCTGTTGACTGTTAGAAACCCAAAGGCCCAAAGTAGGTTCAACAAGAACAGAGCAATGTTTATGTCGACAATCGGTGGTGCACCCCCTGGGATGCCCCTAGGGGAGATAAAACATGATAAAGTGCCCTTACAGTGGAGAAAACATGATATAGTGCCCTCTAGGGTGTCCTTTGAGTAGACAAAACCCAATAAGGTGCCCTCTTGGATGCCCATCCAGTGGACAAAACATGATACAGTGCCCTCTAGGGTGGCTTTCGAGTGAATAAAACACAATAAAGTTCCCTCTAATGTGCCCTTTCAGTGGAGAAACCCTGATGAAATGCCCTCTCCAGTGCCTTTCCAGTGGACAAAACACAACAAAGTGTCCAATAGGGGTGCCCTTCCAGTGGAGAAAGCATGATAAAGTGCCCTCTAGGGTGTCCTTAGACTGGAGAAACCCTGATGAATTGCCCTCTTGAGTGCTGTTCCAATGAACAAAATGTGGTAAACTGCCCTCTTGAGTGCCCTTCCAGTGGACAAAACATAATAAAGAGCCCACTAAGGTGCCCTTTTTAGTGGAGAACGCACAGTAAACTGCCCTCTAGAGTGCTGTTCCAGTGGAGAAAGCTTGTTTATTGGACTTGGTAACCTGTCCAATTCAATTAAAGTTGTTTATCTACAGGTATGTCCCCTTCCTATTTTTATCTTCTTTTGATAATTTTCTTACTTTTGAAAGGGGATATATGGAAAAACCTGCAGATTCTGACCTTCCCCCAACATGTTTCCTATGAACAGCATGTTGGCCTTTGAACTGCAGATACTGATGTAGGTAGAAAAAGTTTTGGTGGCATGGAGCCAAAGTGTCAGTGACTTTGAGCCTGAAGAACTCTGTGTTCTTCCTCCTCCTTCCTGAAATCTTAACGACTGTAATTTCGGAGGACCTGTTGTTAGCTGAATTTATTCCTGGATGGCAGCCAACAGGTTTTGTTTGGCAAAACTGTTACTATGGTTAATGTGCACTTTATCAGAGAACAATAACCTTTTTGACTCAACCTGATTGACTAATAACACTTGGGAGGGAAAACACAAAGAAGGACTGGAATTATCCCCAGATCGTGTTGGCCTGAAACTGCTGCAATTGATTCCTCGTGGAGATAATATGACCATTGTGTGTGTGTGTGTGTGTGTGTGTGCGTGTGCGTGTGCGTGTGCGTGTGCGTGTGTGTGTGTGTGTGTGTGTGTGTGTGTGAGTGTATCCTACCTGCCTCCAGACCGTTGCTCTGGTACACACTCTTGTGGTGCAGACAGGTGGTGTTTTGGCCTCCACACACCATACAGGCATCCTCCTGCTGCTTTGAACCCAAGATAGAGTCACAGCCGGGCTTCTGTATGACACACAAACAAGAGTTTGATCTGGTTGAACGTCTCTGCTGAAACTTGTTGAGCGTCGACACGCAGCACTCACAACTGCACACATTTTCTGACGAGAGCCCCGGCAACTTCTAACCTTTCTTTTTTTGTCTCTGTTGCGTGGTCACCTTAAACCTCCCGCCATAACTCAACTTGATCCACTCTCGCTCTCCTTCTCTTATTTGCTTCTCCCTGTCATTTTCTTCTCCTCACAAACATTTACTTTGGGGAAAAACAGCCTCAAGAGAGGGGGATTGGTCAGAGAGTTGTCTCTGTAAACGTTAAAATGCCAAAGCAAAGAGCACAGAGGATGAGCTGCATGGTTTATGGTGTGTGGAGAACCTTGTTGGTAGATAGATTACAGTGGCCGCTTTCTTCTCTGGCCTTCATCTCCCGCTCTGCAGAGCAAACCAATCAAGGGGGAGGTTCCCAGGCGAGGGAGCAACAATCTAGGGAACCTATAATCAGTCCCCTAAGCCCCTTAAAAACACAAAAACACTCGAAGCATCTGTGTGTGCACAACAGGAAATGAAGCTTCGGTGACAGAGTACCAGAGTGCATGAGGGCCCCACTGAGGGTACGACCGTGGTCCCCCAAAACTCCAGGAAACACTCATGCAAGCATGCAAGCAAACGTTAATGTAACATAGAGAGAAATAAACTTAATGCTACTGATTCTTTCAGTCCACAACATTCCACTACAATCAGTCTGAACCTTTGTTAATCATTAAGGTCATCCGACATGCAAAACAGCCAAACATTCTCTTGGTTTCGGCTGCTGCTTTGTAGCCATGCCGGAGGGTCAAGGGTTTATAGTGTTGGTCGGCCAGTCCACCAGTTTGGTCCAGACTGAAATATATCAACAAATATTGGATGGACTGCTGTGAAATTTGGCTCTGATGTGCATGATCCTCAGAGGAGCAACCCTAAATGAGTTCAGTGATCCATTGACTTTTTTCCTGTAGTGCCAACTTTGGTTCTGAGCGAAGCAGATATTCAAGGTCCTGAGAGGATAAACTGTAATAGCTCCTAAGCTGTACTTAATGTTTAGTGCCAAATTAGCCTAAACTAATATGCTGAACATCAGCATTGTGACTGTGAGCATGTCAGCACGTTGATGTTAGCATTTAGTTCAAAGTTCCAAGCCTCACAGTGCTGCTAACTTGGCCGACCAAAAACCAAAACCACGTTTGGATTTTGGACTATGTGCTGGAAAAAACAAACATTTTGAAGACATCACCTTTGGCGCTGGTTATTTATGACATGCATTTCCTGTCTCGATCGTCAGAATATGGAATTAAATCATTAGAATATTGCTCTCAGATCAACATTTAGCAGCAGATGTGACAGCATATCTACATACACTGCACAAACACACACACAAACACGTGTTGTGTCCAAACCGGCCATGTGTTCTGCAATCTGAATTCAATTTGTGACCTGCAGCCCTCCACACCAGCTGCAGCCTTGCATCTGCTTCCTGTTTCAGGCCCTCTGCTGCTCTGACCTCAGTCAAAGGTCCATAAATCCACTTATTTACACCACACGCCAAAAGTCAGCTCACACACACACACACACACACACACACACACACATACATACAGGTATACAGACATATGTAAACACAGACACATGTTATTCCTTTGTCAGTGGTGTAAAAATAACTTTGCCTATGAGTGTCCCCCTCTTGTAGCAGATGTGTCTACTGAGTATTACGTATGAATGCTATTACTCTGCATGTGCTGCAGGACCCGAGGGATACGAGTTCACTTCCAACCATCCCCATCTGTGTGAGGGTGAGAGAGGTGAGCAGGGGACAGGCTGGATGTGGGAGCAGGACTCTGGACTGTGTGCTGAGCAGAGCTGTAATGCTAACTGAAGGCTGTAGTCCACACTGATGAGTGCACTCTTGCCCTAACGCACAGCATGGAGTTCACTTCTCCAGAGAGCTCCAGTCAGAGTGGTCAACATCACTTATACCACAACAGGGTGGGAATGAAGAGAGGAAAGACAGAGAGAGAGAAACTTTCACTCAATCAGAGGCAGGGGAGTTATTTCAGGCGTCCAGGGTTCTGGAAGTGAAAGTCTGATTCATTTTCTCATAGACAATGAAAGGTGACGGGCAGTTCCAAGGCTTGGACGGCCATGAAACTCTTCTGGTTCTGATACAACGGATAAAAAATTGTTTATTGAAACTATCTGTTGTTATAGTTATATGTCAACTATTTGTTGATTAAAAGGCCAAAGATATAATACTGTGAAAAGAAGAGAAGCCAACGAAGGCTCTAAAGAGCATTTTGCTCATTTTTGGTGGGAAACATCGATCAGAGAGGTTAAAGATTGGCTGCATGTGCTGCTAACAGTGAGCGCAAGCTAAATTTTAGATTTTGTGTAAAGCTGATGAAACATTTAGCCAGTCAAACCCAATGTCGGATGAATTTGGCCACTGTGGTGCAGTGTGTTTGACTATATGAAGACTATGGAGGTGGAGGGTGGAGGTATGACTATACCAAGCTGTCAGAAGAGTATTAAGAGTATTAAGATTAAATTAAGATTAAGAAGGAAAACACTGACACCAAATTATACTTTTTCCATACTTTACATAGAATTCTAAGTGTTTTTCTACTAATGTTAAATGTTGAAACATGTGCAGCTGCTGCCTTTATTAAATAAATCTGTACTAAAAAACTGTCAACATTTTGTTTTAAATCAGAAACTGACTGACTAAAGATTATGAATTTGTCCAGACATTTTTCAGTGCCCATTTTTAGAGCAGTTGGTGGTACGGTCACATTTTCGTGTGTGAAGCGTTGAGCTTTGATACCAATGTTTGACTTTTGCCGTTTACATGCTACACCCTGGTAGAATACCTTTCCCACGGTAGCTTTGCTTATCTCTATAAGCCGCATTTAAACCGACACCAGAGATCACAACTCGAAACCAAAAACTCAGTTCTTTTAAGGAAAAGCTGAATGGAAAACTTTGTCACATTAGGCCCTTTAAAGCTGCATTATGCTTTTTTTTTTTTTAGCTTAGCTGTCTCACAAACTATCAACCAACTATGCAGCTCTATGGAGCTTTTTAGCCTACTTTAGCTTATTGTTTTGGTTCTATGGCAAAGGTATAGTATGCTTCACTCTCAGAGCACCAAACAGAGCTGAAAGGAGAGTAAATATTGGATTTAAATTCATTAAATAGACTCTAATTGTGTCAGAATGTACAAATAGACACAAATTTAGCCATAACAACCTTAGGGAATATGTTTTTTTGCCTGTTTGTGGTTGGAAATCAATGAATGCAGCTCTAACTGACAAGTTAATAAAAGAATAATAAGCATTACTGAACACTAAATGCATAAAGAAAACACAAACACATACACGGTATTGTTGGCACTCACCAGGCAGTGTCCATTGACACACACCGCTCCGGGCTCCTTGTTGCAGGCTGTGCCATCGAGCACACGGCCAAAGTTGTAGTAGAAGTTGTGACCCAAGGCCAGGCAGCTCAGTTCACAGGGGTTAGAGCCTGGCAGGGAAGATCTCCAGTCAGTGGTTCATTAGTTTATTAAGGGAAAAAATAGGCGAGGTAAAAAGACAAGGGAGGGAGGTGGCTGAGAGACAGAAACAATAGCAGGAGGTGATGGGGAGAGAGTGGAGAAGGAGTGGAGGCAAAAAAAAAACTAGCAAATGTCAAAGAGGAAACTCATAAACCTGTGTGGATTAAACACCCTGCAGGCCTCACAGTGGTCATGAGAGCCATGGCAGCATGGAAAGTTTACAACAGGACTGCCAACAACACAGTAACTAAAGTTACACACACAGGGGACAAACACAAAGAAACAACTACCATCTGCAAAGCCACAATGGTCTGAGTGACGTTAACTTCCACACAGACCCACAAACTTTATGCACCTACAAGCCCGCAGACTGAACACACGTGTGGCATGCATAAAACCTAGTATGGAAATAACCTGTCCACATCTGTTGTGGAGTATATGTAGTGACCTGAGACTGGAACTGGATTTATTTTTGTATTTTTCAGGTTTAATTCATCAGATTAGAACTAATATTTTAACCACACTGGTATTAGAAGCTTGGCATGTTCTGACGGCACTTGGTTTAAGTTTCAAGTCTTAAACCAAGGCTCAAGAGACATAACCACAGTTGACTTAGTTACACTTCAGGTAATCTCGATGAACACATATCTGCATCTGTAGGCAAGGGACAAGATTTTGGTATCGAAAGCATGATGGTTTCCGTTTGAAGGCCAAGAAGTATTGACCAACCATATTTAAGCGAACTTTGCAGGTCAATAGTCCGTGTGGAGAGCAAAAGAGGTGGAACGCGTTGGCCACAATGCAATCTCAAGACCCATCGGCTATCCTGTGACAACAATTTTGCTTTTTATTGAAGATTACCTGGTCGTAGACATCATCTCTCAACTCCATTCCCCAAGTTGCTAATTGGACTGTACACAATGAGCAGCACATGGAAGAGGAAGTCTTGGCTTCGACATCCGGATATTTGCTGTCTCAAAGGCTAACTCGTCGTTGGGTAAGGGTTCTGAGATTGCACCTCTGCTGGTACAGTAGCTCTGATGGCTTTTACACACCTATGTTTGTCTGTATCCATCTGCTGTCAGTCAAACTGGGAAGAATAAATCTATTCTATCTATTCTATGCTCAGCAGCTGAACAGTGAATTGTCACACTGACCTCCATGGAAGGTCGTCCATTTGAAGGAGTTTCCAGCCACTAACGGTCTGTCATTGAAGGCAGCACACTGCATCTCTCTGAAATCCTCCGAGCTGGGGGGGCACTCCTGCAAACACACACACACACACACAAACTGTGAGGACATTGTATCGCATTAAGACTGTAAACTCAACCGTAATAACTTCATGCCATAACCCTGTCACAAGTCTGATCCTAACTCTATACGTTGCAGTGTAAACAGATTTTTGTTGCTATCACAAATTGCAGCAGAGAGAGAAGTCTGGGATTTGTGTCCATTCATTGGAAGCTCTGAGCTAATCACTCCCTACAAACTGCCACATGCACATACATTCAAGCATGCTTAAACACGCTCCAACCCATCTGTGTGTTTTTCCTTTAATCAATATGGGCCACGGTGACTTGGCTGTCCAAAACACACCCACCCACCCACACACACAGACACACACACACAGCCCAACATGTCTGACACACAGCCGCTGACCTTGCAGCACACTTCTAACACAATAAGACGGTCTCATACCTGACTACAACACAATTGTGTTAACTCCAGCATTCAGTGTAAAGCAGTGTAGTGAAGACATAGGTTAATATGTCAGTGAAATTCCAGATCACACCCTTGAAAGCGCTCGGCAGCTACACCTGCCCTGAACACACTTCTAAAGCAAACGTCATCCAGTGTTCTTAAATGTTCGGTTTCATACAGCGCGGAAACGTTTACGCTGAAATGACCTTGGTGTTGCAGATCTTGTATTGTCTGGGATCTCCTGCACATGGTCCACCCACGGGGTTCCTGGGACACAGAAGAAAAGGAGATTTATTACATTAAACATGGCAAACAGACAGCAGGAACAAGTTTTTATTTTCAACTAAAAACTATGTGAGAGAGACTGCAGGATGCTGTAATATCTGGTTGAACAAAAATATCTAGATATATAGATTTGGCAAACATTAAAATACAGTTTATTTAAAAAATGTTGCTTGCAGCAGAGCCACTCTGCAGTTGTATGTCACTGTGGACAAAATGAATGAGTGTAAATGAAGTTTAACGTCACAATATTGTAAGATTTGTTGTAAACTGTTGTGATCAGCAGAAAAAAAAACAACTTCTGGGTGCATGGAGACATAAAATCTGGAAAAAAAATGGTTCAAATACATCAGATTTTCTCCCAAAATGTTTGTTTTAAAATGGGAAATCACTAAATTGATATTAAAATCCATACAACAGAATATTTTATTGCTATTTGAAATGTATTAGCAAAGTATTTGAATGCTTTTGCATTGTATTTGTACTATGATACACTTAAAACTTACTTTAAATTTTGTCAACTGTATGAACTATCCAAAAGTATGATTTTAAAGATATTATTTAACTATTTAACTATAACTTTTCTTTTCTTTCCAGATACTCTGAGCTCCATCACCCTGCAGGGCATGGCTGGTGTTTACCTGGTGATGCAGGTGCGTGTCCTCACTGAGGCTCCGCTCCCACAGCTACGTGAGCAGACAGACCAGCCGCTCCACGCTGCCCACTCGTTCCTAAAGTGCAGCTGCCGCCGGACGCGCCCTGATGAAGACTCGCCCGAAGGACCCCACGTGGAGATCCATGACTGAGAAACAAATGAGAGAGAGAGACTTTAATGCTGACATTTAACATTTAACACATTTAAAAATGTAAGATTGTGTGAGCTCAGGCTGAAACACGTGTTAATCAACAAACTTATATCTCTCTTCAAGCCTTAATATCTTGTTAACAATAATAATAATACATTATCTACATGCTACACTGACTTGTAATCAGGTGAATGGTGTCTCTGTCATCCGTCTGTAATTTTGAGTTCCGGGTCGTAAGTGCGTAACGCTTTACGGCACTTTAAGTCACACACCGCCAACTATTTCACTGATTTTGGTGAAACTGGATCATATTTTATGGAGAAAATGGCTGCACCACCTCAACTCTCTGTGATTTACAGAGTTTCCTGATGGACAGTGAAGTAAACTGCTGCCAAATGTAGCTGCTGTTAGCTAATGTTAGCTCAGTTTGTTAGCTGGGCTGTGAGCTCAGAGCTCCGGGGGAGTGGGGAAACTGGTACCACAGGCAGTTTGGACCACCAGAAAGAGGCTTTGTTTGAATGCTGATGGGCAAGCGTGCAATGTAACCAGGCTCAGCAGCCTCTATGGACATAATAACAGAGGTGAAAAGACCCAAGAGGACAATGGAGGAAGCTAAGAAGAGAAAAAGAGAGCTTGGTGAAATAAAAGGCTGAAAGACAGACGCCGGGCTGGGCTGACTGCTGTTGGACTAGTAAGTAACATCTTCATATTAGGATCTCGTTACAATGTTTATAACACCTTTTAATATCTTCAGAGATCACACAGATCAGTCTCTGTCCTGTGCTGCTGGGCTTTGATTATATTATATGTGGGACACATTATAACCATGACTGTGGAGTCATGCACAGTCGAGCGAACACCGCAGGGATAACACAACTCTCTGCTCTCTAATCACTCTGCAGCATCACTCCGCAGTGTTTGGCCCGGCATGTTTAAAGCTGTCAGGTGGCAACTGGGAAACTGTCATCAGCTCACAATCCCTGCATGTGTGTGTGTGCGTGTATGGGAGGAAAAAGCAGACTACGGTGTTGGCAGAGTGATGGGACATCATTTGTGAAAGGGAAGAAAGTCTGTTGGGGTTGTTAGGTGTGACGCCTGACAAAACCCACGTTATTTATAGGCTAGAATCTAACAGGCAGATAACGCTATTCAAAGAGTAGATAGTATAAAAAAAACCTTGTGAGCCTGGCGGATCAGGATCGTCAGAGCTAAACAATAAAAGTGATTAGAAAAATCTCAATGGTGCTCCTCAAACACATTCCAGAGTTTTTGCCCTGGAGGAGGACTGAAACTGGCAGCGTTCCCACCGCTTTCTCACACAGGAGCTGACTCACACACACTTTTAACTCTTTACACACACTTTCAACGACTTCACCTTCAGCTGCACGTCTATCAGGAAGGGCTGAAGTCATCTGGAGTATCAGCCGTGCATAAGGAGAAGGCCACCCGTGACAGCCGGACGTGAACATGTGCAGAACACGACTTAAAGTTCTTGTCCTCGTTTCCCGCCTCTTTCCTTTCCTCATTAAAATGCAGATGTATGCAGCCGGATTCTCCGCCGTGTAATCAGATCTGCTGTACAGCAATGTGAGCGTGGTGTAAATAGGATGTTCTGCCATGTTTTACACTTGATTCTTTGTGTTGATAATAAAAGGCTCAAACAAAAGACTGTCTTTACCCAAACAGTCCAAATTTACAATGAAACAAAACAGAGAAAAGCAGCAAATGCTTATATTTGAAAAGCCAGAACCAGAAAAATGTTTCCATTTCTTAATGATTTAAACAATCAGAATGAACTGTTAACACTAATCAGTTAAATAACTAATTGTTTTAGCACTAGAACAGAAAGATTTAAAAAAAAAAAAAAAAGACATACTACCACAACTATGAAAGATAAATATAAGATACTAAAGCTTTAGATTCAGAGTTTTGGTTTCTTTGAAAATGTTCAATGAACATATCTCATCACAGAAGCATAAAAACTCACAATTGTACAAATTCTGTTGCTGAAAATCTGACAAGTGTTTCATGTTTCAACTGTTTTCCACAGCAGGTAATGTCCACGATGTGAGTGAGGTCCATAAACAACAGTGGATAATGTAATTCAGTAGGTTTTCACCCATCGATCACCTGTTTTGCCTGAGATAAAATGTTTAGAAAAGGTAAAAAGGCCTTGGGAAGCTTCTTCGGCAACAGACTGCTACTCCCACCATGTATGAAGGAGGGCTACCACATCCTTCATTCCAACATTTCATCCAGTCATTAAGGCGCCTAACACCAGCATGACTTCGTTTTTTCATGCTTTTCTCTTATCTTATCTTATGACCCTGCTCAGTTGTCTACGTGATGCATAATAGTACCCTGTATCTGTATTCAACCTCAGTCAACTCTACTGGTGACAGCTGAACGTAGCAGCCCGTTGAACTGAACACCTTGAGTATTATTAGCAGTTGCTAACCGGACGTTCACGTCGATATAAGTTCAGGTTCGTTTAACACAAAGAGGCTCCTCTGCTTCACACACCAAATCCTGCAGCAGGCTTTATTTGACAATGGCATGGCATCAAATGTGGAATTTCCCCAGCACCGTTTCACTTGTATAAAACGAAGCTTAAGTGACTCTACTTAGTTCAATTAGTGACTAATAATTCGCCAACATATTGTAGTACTATAGATGTCGGTTATTCAAAGAGTGTCACAACTTTTAAGAAACATTAAATGAATTATTACTGCGAAGCCTTTTAACTTCAAAGCAGACAATAGTGTTACATGGCAGGTTGCCATACCTCTTATGTAGTATCACCACGACAACAGTGCTTTTGATTTCTGATACCCATAAATCTCTGTGATACAACTCCCACATCAAAACCTCAAAAAACAAAGTAACTGCACGAGTGACTGCTTGTCTGACATTCATGTTGTGTTTCTGTAGCGAGAGGAAAAACACCTGAGTCTGACTGACTGAGGCTCTTTGACTTCGTGACTCATGAAGTACAATTGGTCAGACATGCACACACACACACACACTCAGCTGAGAGCGACCTGTGCTATGACTCTCCATCATTTTCCATGGCAGGGTCACCTGAGGTTGCCCTCATTAGTGTTAACCACCGGGCAAATTAGCGTTGATAACAGTTGGAGATGGGGTCGGTTGGCATTCTAGATTAATGAAAGTGACCTTTGACCTTCACCCCCCCCCCCCCCCTACCTCCTTCACATGAGCAGAGAAAACAAAACAGAGGGACTTGAAGGTGAAGAGTCAGAGTCCACAGAGTGTACAGTCCAACATGCAGGTGAACGGCTTCCTCGACTTTCCCCCCTTCAGTCCTCTCATCTGTCAGCAGACCAGCTCTCCCAGTCTGCAGAGACAGTCTGGAGCTGACAGACAAACTGGGAAAACTTTACACCTCAAAGACAACAAGAGGACAGCAGGTGAAGACAGAGGACACATTTACATGCACAACGCAGTGCATTCTTCATCTCAATCTACTGTGTAATGTTTTAGTAATATGTCATGTTTTACTGAGTCTATATTTCTTGTCTGGATGGTGCAAATCGTCTATGAACAGAAATAAAAACATAAATATGAAGCCACAGATGCAGACAACGTGGTCTCTGTTCTGCAGCGAGCACAGTTTTACCCACAAAATGTAAATTACTGCTCCATTAATATTAAAACAAGCTCGCAGTTTATCGCAGATCTTTGACAGCAGCCATGGGGAAAATCCTCCTTCCTGTCCTGCCAGAAATCCATCATATCGCTTGAAAGCCTGATTGTTCAGGCTATTAATCAACGTGTTCACCTCACGGCAACCTCAAAAATGAAGCCAACACGGAAGTGTCAATAACTGCAGTTCCTTGAATGGCCACTTGAGGCTGGCTCCAGAAGTGAGTCAGTCTCCATAAGTCCCCATGTTAAAATGGTTAACTTCACAGCAGAAATAAACATGTTTACAGCCTGGTACAAAAAACTGTTTTGGTCTCTATAGCTAATTTCCTGTACTGAGGTTGATATTTTATAGAAATCATCCATTTAGATCAGTGATTCTAAAAACGGGGGTCCCATAAATTAATTTAAAATCATATAATACTGTGAAAGTACGACTAAAATTGGCAGCTGGCGGAGCTCATCAGATAACCTATGGGTGACAACGTCCATATTGTATACAGTCTATGTGAAACAGCAACTGATTTGTCCCTTTGGGACCAAAATGGGGCCAAATCTGTACAGTGTCTGACTAAAGGTTACTAGAACAACTATATAAAACTAACGTGCACACTTCACAGACTTTGTTTTCACCTGTCGCTTCGTAAAGGGATAAATCCACCTGTGCTTTGTCTTGGTTACAACCAGCTCTTATTCTTGTATTTTGCATTTCTTAATCCATTTGGACTGTTTGTCTTGTTTTCATCCCTATCTGGATATGGACAGCACAGACACAGCCAGTGCAGCTGCGACGATGACTCAATGCAGAACATTTTTCAGCAATCTAAAATGATGAAAACAACTTTTTAAAAGTGGCATGATCTGTTCAAATGACACCAGTGTACTACAAACTCACTGTTTCTCCTGTCAACAGAAAATGAAAGACTGATCTTAAGTGTGTTGACCCTCCACTACATTCCTGTGTTTGATGTGACGGAGCGGGTAACCTATCGGTAGCCTATCCCTGTCTATGTCTGGTTATTCCAGCCGGGCCTGAGGGAAGGTTAGAGGAGGTGGTGGGGGGCTGTCTGCCTGACAACAAGACAAACAGTGATGAAAGATGGGCGCTGCAGCAGAAAAAGGTGGTGCAGCAGCAATCAGAGCATGGAAAGACCACGCCGGCTTATAGGAACATTACCATTTCCGAGACAAAATACCATCAAAAGACAAACATGCTGCAAAAACAATCCAATCAGCACGACCCAGACCTCGGCGACTAGCAGACCTGCTCACATCTGATGCTGGTCAAAGAGCTGTAATTGGTTTATTATCTAAATGAGCTGGATTTTTCCTCTTTGGAACCTGAGAGCAGGGGTTTTTCTCTGAGCAAATTAGCTTAATCACAACATTTAAGTCTGTCAAATGTAAGAAAAAGAAGATATACTGTACAGGCAGGAATAAGTAGAGGGGGTAGTAGGTTGTGGGAACTGGCTTTGGGCCCTGACAGATTAAGACTGCAAGGCACTGTGTGTAAATTCAGCATGGCGCACTTGTTGAAACACTGTCATCCAGCTATTAGCTTTGTATATTTGCACAACACAACACAAAGGTTGACATTGTGGCTGCCGATTGACTTATTGTGTGCAACTAAACTCCTCAAAAATCTATGAGTACACTTGAAAGAACTCTTATTTGAATATATTAAAGACATTAAACTTTAATTAAATAAATGTTCTCATATGTGTTCATATCAACAATGAATGAAATGACGAAAGCCTGTTTTAATGCGACTCTACGGAGCTTTTAAGCCTCTTTTAGCTTATTGTTTTGGTTTCTATGGGACATTTTCTACATGGTTCTCTGCTGCTTCTCTTTGTCGTGTATCAGTAAACTGAACACCTTTTGGACTTTGGTCAAACTAAATAAGACCAAGCGGCAACCTCCGGAAGTGCCAAAAACTGCAGTTCCTCAAACGTCCACTTGAGGCTGGCTCCAGAAGTGAGTCAGTCTCCATAAGTTCCCATGTTCAAATGTCAAACTTCACAGCAGAGATAAACATGTTTACAGCCTGGTACAAAAAACAGTTTTGGTCTCTATAGCTAATTTCCCCGTTCATGACAACTGTACTGAGGGTGAATTTTTATAGAACTCACCTGTTCAAATTATATTAAGGCTTAAAGTTATGCAGGATTAAGAGCACTGGCGCTTTGATTGACAGCTGGGTGCCATTATAGGTGGCTTATTTGAGCAACCAGGCTTCATCCTGCCCACATCTTTGCCCATTTTTAGATTAGCCGGGAGCTGGCAGAGGCAGGGCTGCCGAGATGGTGACAGCCAGAGCCACCACACTCTGAGCTTCTCAATGGCAATACAGATTTTACAATCCAGGGTAAATATAGTTCGAGGTGTTGACACCGGGCAGAGGCATTTCCGTCGAGGCCATGCAGTGACTTGTGTTGATGTGAGTCGGTCGGACTTACACTCTGCGGGGACGACAGGCAAACAGGAGCGACCAGCAGCAGGATAAAGGTCAGGGCCTGGCACAGAGTCAGCTTCCTGGAGACACAGAGGGAAACACGCACATGTATGTTTGTTAGTAAGTGTTTTACATATCATATACACGGGAATGCACAAGCACAAAAGTGAAGGTGTTACAGCAGAGGTGTTTGAGAAGGAGAAAGAAAACACAAAAGAGAGAGAGAACAGAAAGAAAAGATGCAACTGACACTTCAAACAGCAGAGGCCTTTAGGTCACTGATAATATCCACAAATAAGCTGCCACACCACTGTGATCCCCTGTGGGTAGGAGCCAAGGTCAGGAATGCCCCCCCATCCAGCAAGTATCATTAATTCTCCCCACCCAGTTCCCCCACCCACCACAACAGTGTCTTATTAACTCTCACACAGCCCGAGAGACAGCGACCGCCTGCCTGACTGAACTTCCCCCAGCTGCCCCCTCTCCAACTGTTGACCTCCATTACGTAAAGAGATGCTGAAAAACCACGATCACCTGCTGTGTTTGGACGAAGACCTTTTAATTTCATTAATAATCTGAATAAGAGCTCAGTTCTTTGTGATTTTGAATAAAAAATATCAATAAAATCTAATTAAAACTTTTTAGAGGAGAAATATGAAATATGCTGAACACATCAGAGCTAATACTTGATAAAAAAGTTGTTTAATAATGATGTATAAGTCAAATAACAAAAAAGTTATGCTAAAGCCATAAGTGGACACTTTCCCACTCATTCTCAACTACACGACTCACTATGCAAAACACATATTTCTCAATATGCAAAGGAAACTAAGTCTATATTTACAAAAGAAAACAAAAGTCACCATAAAACTGTAATTTTAGAAGTTATGCTCCAATGACTTCCTGTTAAGCTACGGATATTTCCAAAAGTCAAGTCTGAACTAGCTTTGCATTTAAATGGTGCAACCAGATTTAGCAAATCACAATTTGAAACTAGCAAATAGAAGATCTAATGGATTCATGAATAGGCTCGTTGGTGCAACCCAATTCTAAAAATCTAAAGAAACGATTGGATAAAGATCGGATTGACCGGATTGGATTTCATGATCTGTTCAAATGACGATCGTTTGTCATGTACTGCACACACTGATCACCTTCTAGGCTGTATTTTTACATCTGTTTCTTGCTTGACCACTTGAATGAAGTCAAGGACGTGTCATGGAGCTTTGTCGCATGTTAACAGGACACCATACCTGTCCAATTTTATTTAAGTTCATATTATTTCCCTATATATTTGAAGTAAAGCTCTGAGGTTTCGAATGTTTTTAATGACTGACCCACCACCAGGGCAGTGTTTAAGGGTGAATTGATGCCCTCGAGTGCAATCGCTGAATGTTTTGTGTGTTTGTATATCGTTATAATCAATGACCTGAGCTCTAAAAAGCAGAATTTTTTCATATCGAAACTGAGCCAAAGGCAATTATAGGCAAGTGTGGCACCAACACAGTGAGTCACGTCTGAGGTGCTACCAGATAAGACCTCCGCTGAGCTGCCTTCAGCTGCCTCATCTCCTCCATTACCTCCGGGCGACTATGAGCGTCAGATTCTCTGTCTTTTTCTGCCTCTGACTCATCAAAGGACAAGTCCTCTTTCCTGAGAAGTGCCGGTGATTCTTGGAAAGCCCCTCTATTTAAGTGCTTCCTGGCACTGCTGAGCTGACAGCCGTGGTGTGTCATACCTTTACTTTAAGTCTGATGGGATGTGTCATTTTTATTAACACAATGATAAAAAATATATTAGACGAGTCCCATCTGGAAATTTAAAGCAACTTCTTCTCTTTTTCCTTTGGAGTGACCTTTCCTCCCGTGTCTCACTTCATCCTCTGTCAGCTTCTAGTCCGTCTTATCTCGCTCAGTCTGTTTTGTCTCTTTTATCTCTCCCCGGGCCATAAACACAGACCCGGTCCAAAGCATTCGGAGTTGGCCTTTGGCTCAGTCCCAGGTCAGTAGTTGCCCTGTTCCAATTAAACGATACACATCTCCCTCACACTTGGCTGAGCAGCCCTTCCCTTCAGCTCCCGTCCTGGCCTTACATGGGGGAATTCATATCAGAGGAACAAGGAAGGTCGCACTGACCGAAAGAGGCAATGGGCTCATAAAGCATGATTGATGTAAGAGGCCTTTTCATTTTCACACAGACTCCATTTTACTTCCAGCATCTCAGCTGCGTGACTGAAGGACCATTGTGTTTGCAAGTTTGACCTCCTCAACTTCGAATCAACTTCACAGTTTTGTAGACGATACTGTCATTTTCCTGCAAATTAGCAATTAGCAGGCTCTTAAAAAAGTAGCTTGAATTGTGTAATTATCACAGTAAATATCACATCTGCATTAATTTCGTCAATGTCAATGATACGCTTCGTTTTCACAGGTCACAAACTTGGAAGATTAGATTAATTAGCGGTGTTGGATGAACCATGTGTCTGTCACCGTGAACTTCAACCAATCAGATCAACGAACAATATAACATAGACAAACAAACACTGAAGTCAGTTGGAAGAGCTTTTTTCCATCAAGAAAAGCCTTCGCTGCTGTTCTTCGATGAAGAAGCACTGCCCAGTTCTGATATAACTGAAGCTCGCAGCATCTACGCGAACTTCTTCAGCAGCTGCCAATGTTGCTTTCGAGCAAAAAGTTACATGCACCTAGCGTGAAACCACGACCATAGCTGACGCTGTAGCTGCTAGCAGTTCCTCAATGAATGCCGATTAGTTCAAACCACAGTGGTTTGCGAACACAAGTGCAGACTGAAGCCTTTCAAGATGGATTCTTGCATGATCTTGTGATCAGCTGTCTCGCAAGATTACGTCACTGGTAATAAGGTTGTTTAGCTATCATAAAAGCCAAATTATACATATGAATGCTGTTGATGTAATCCACAGAGATGGATCCACTTTTCTCAGTTTCACTTGATGTTCAGCTTCAGTTTTTGAACATGAAAAGACAGCGGCTCTGGTCACTGACTGCTTGGCCTCCCTCCCTACAGGGGCCGTTACAGAGGTGAGCAGGGGTCAGTCCGCCTCCTCCGGCTCTCATTAAGACTATAGCAGCACATTAGTGAATAGCTCTGGGGCAGGGAGAGGGAAATGGCTTTAATCAATACGAGACTAGTTGTTTATTTTGACATTAGTCGCTCTTGACTGAGGATGTAGAAAAAACAGCGACCCCACCCGACTAACAACACCAAATTGCTTTTATCATTAAACAAATAATGGTCAGACTGAAATCATCAAGCCAGCGAGCTCGCTGTCCATTATTTCTCTTCTGAGAAAATATTAGCATGTGTGCAGCATCACTTCACAGCAACGCTGATATCTTCCAGACCTGAAAGTTAAGCAATCAATTGTGTGTTGTAGTGTTTATCTTAAAAAGTATTTTTTTGAGTCACTCTAGTTCCAGTGAGAACCCCCTGCTTTTCATTGTTTTATAACATTTCAAACTAGATATTTTGGACTGTTGATTGGATAAATCAAGTCTTCTGAAGACATCGCCTTGGGGTTTTCCAAAATTGTGATGGGTATTACAAAGTTATCTCTGAAGGTTCTCAGTCACCCAGGTTAAATCTGTCCAGTCACGCTTTTCTTACATTTTATAAACTATTAACAATGTATCAAGAAGATAATCAGCAGATGTCATATTTTCCTGTGTGCACATGAATGCAGCATAATAAATTATGACTATGTTTTTTTTAGTTTCTTGTTTGTATGTTGGTTTGCAGTGTCTCATATATAGTTTACATATTTTAGCAAACATTTAGTGAAACTTTGACAGGAGATCTGAAACAACTAGTCGAATCAAGGATTAGACGATCAACAGAAAATTAATTGGTAATCATAATTGATTAATAATTTGAGTCATTTTTGTTCAGAATGTCAGTTCTACCAAAGAAACTGCCTACTTTTGTTTTTTTGGATTGACAAAGCAAGATATCTGGAGATGTTACCTTGGAGCTGTTGATGGGTAATTTTAACAGATTGCTGATATTTTGATATTTTTATGGACCATCGCCTCAACACAATCTTCCACATTTAAAATGTTCGTAATAAAAATGATAATGCAACATATTTAACAGAGAAAGAGGGGATATTTTTATTGGCCTTGCACCTATGTCATATAAATAAATGGCACATGTTTTCAATGATTTCATATCACTGTGTATTTTGATGCAGATTTTGATTTTTTTTTAGAAATGTGATCGTGATTGTGCAGCTTTGGCAGCACTTTCTAATTATGGTTGAGAAACTCTTGGTCTGGTTGTCTTATCCTGAAAGTCCCAGATGACCACGACTAAAATCTCATCAACCGACACTTGAACAAAGTGCAATCTGTCCAGACAACCAGACAAAGCAAAGGCCTCACCAGCGGAGCTAAAAGAGGCTGAACTCTCCCCGCCCTCATTGATAATTCCTCTGTAATGACTGAACTCGCAAACCTTTGCTTAAACACACCCTGACAGACAGGTAGCGCTCACGTTCCCACCCTGCACAAATAAACAACAAGCTCCACGCAGTTATCATTCAATTACATTGGAGCTATTATTGTGCTCTGGTTGAAGTGCAGTGCAGGTGAGAATTTGTTCTCTGACCTCCGGGAAGGCGCGAGTCATGTCAACACAGGAGACACCTGACTGAAGATGTCTGCTCCGTTAGTTTCTTTGTGTGAGGGTTTAAGTGTTTCTGTATGGTGACCTACAGGCGTCCTTTTTTACAATTGGGTGCACACCCACCAAGTTTGGAAAAGCAATACGTCTTCCAACCAGGGGCCGGTCTTAACCTTTGACCCAGCCAGAGATTTAGCTGTGACCCACCCAGCGTTTTGGGAGAGCCTGGTGGAGGGTCTGATGGTTATATGGAGCACGCTGCTGAATGAATTGACACAACCCTTAACAGATGTTCAGTGTGAGGGCTCCGTAGTCAGCTCTGACCCCCGGATCTGTATTGACTATGAATGAGGCAGCAACAATCGAACGCTCAGCGGCCTCAGTCAGCGCGCATTAACCCAACAAGCCTCTTTGAACACAAGTGGAGGTTCTTTGTGCCTCGGCAGCTGCTTCACTCGAAGATGTAGTAAAACATTTTCGCGAAAAGAAATCAAATACTATTGTTTGCCTGAAAACACCCAGAGAGGATTGTGGTAAATGACTAAATGAAAGACAGACATTGGTATCGTGTTGTTGGTTTTGCTGTTGCCAAAATGTCTAGACTCAGCCTCTTGCTCAACCATGGTCCTTTCCCTTGTACCCTTATTCCCTTCTTCCCTTCTACCCTTCTACCCTTCTTCCCTTCGCTTCGCTGCACTTAACTCGCTCCTTCCACGACAGGGAGAACAAACTTGGTACACCGTCATACCTCAGGGATTATGAGATTATCTTTTCACAGCCACTTTGACTGAAGCAGAGCCTCTCAGGTCATCTACAGTCATGGTCTAATAACATGAGAAACATGCAGAGATGCACGCAAGTAGTAAAAAAAATAATAATACACAAACATGATGAACACTGAGGGAAATCCCCGGATGTTTAAATATTAAAACGCAGACACAACTCTACACCGGGCTTTACAACCAAACACATCACTCCTTACACTTAAATACAACTGTACCCGCAGGATTGGGAGTTTTCTGAAGTGTTTGTCTCAATCAGTTTTATAATTATAGTTTAAAAACATTAATGGTCCAAAGAAATTCAAGATCTGGATCACCACCAAAGCCAAATCAATTGTTCCTTGGCACAAAGCCGACACGTCCGTCAAATTTAACGGAAATTCTTCCATTGGGTTTTAAAACATCCTGCTGACAGACATAGAAACAGTAACTGTGTAAAAACCACAACCCTAATCCTGCTTGGAAGCAAACCCTTTCAAACAGTAATGAACAGACTTTTCATCAGCTTCGTGCAGAGAGACACAAACACACATAGTTGTAAACTCTTATCTGACTGAACCTTGAAACTTGTGTTCATCAGTAAGATCACTGCCAGACTGACAAAGAGCAGGAGTCAGTGTGCACAAGTGGCATCAAGTTCTAGTTCAAAGTATCCCAGAGACAGTGTTGAGATAAGCAGGTTGTTGTAGTGGGACATGAAATGAGGGAGATTCTTCAGATACGACAACATGTCTTCACCTTCTGTTACAAGGCTCAACCGCAAGGATTGCTCGATTGCCCGGGGCAAGTAAAACACCACATCGGGCTGATAAATTTAGAAACTCATTTGCCTGATCAGGCAAGTAGTAAAAGATAATTAAACACATTATTTTTACGGAGCTGATGATGGATGTAGAGCTCATATCTGTTGAGAGTTGCACATGCGCAGTACTGATCGGGATTACAAACCAAGTTACAGTTTAATCGGGTGGTGTTCGAGGATGCGAGCGAAACTCCACCTATGTATTGCGCAGTTTGCAGCAAGTTTGAGATAAATGGCGGATAAAATGGGGTTGTTCTTTGAAGGTACGACAAGTTTCCGAGAAACGTCGCTGAAGTTCCGAGAGCATCTTGTTGGCACGACAGTTAAGAGTCTTAATAACCACTACTGAGTAAAAACTGACATAGGTCAAGTAGATTTCTGACCCATTCGTCTGACCGAGCAAGTCAAAAAAAAAAAAGAACTCTGTGTTAGAGTCAAAGTTTTGGCACTGCAGGTTTTGTTTTCAGTTTAGAGTTGAAGTATCTTTGACTGGATGACTGACTGGAATCTTTCCACTGAAAGACAAAGGCAGAGCAGAAGTGAACCCGTTGAGTACAAAAGGTTGTCGCTGAGGCAGAACGCTGTGGTCTCTTTCCTGCATGTCAAAAGTTTAATACCTCTGATGTTTGTACTTGTTTGTACGAATGTTGTTTTACCTTGAACCACCTTCAATAAATCAGCTACCTTAAGTTTGTTCTTGTCGTTATAAAGTTGACTTTTCTACACTGTGGTTCAGAAGCTGTGTGTACATCTGGGGCCCATCAGAGTGTGTGCATGTGCTCATACATCTGTAAAAAATGAATGTTTCAGTGCAGAAATCTACTCAGAAGATAGACAGAGACGTTTTTAAAATGCTGATGTCCGTCTCCACAGAAGGGAAGAGAAGGATTGAAATTCCTCCTTGCAGGAGAGTGTGACATCATTGCGTGTAACACCAAATTAGAGTCCTTGTTTTGAAGCTATATGCTCAGTGTTCCATGATAAGTAGATTTAATCTGTTCATAGGGATCCATCCCAAACAAACATTCCTCCAAAGGGTTATTAGAGATAGAAAATTTGCCAAATCTCTCTCTCTCTCTCTCTCCTTCATCGTTCTCTTTCTGCAGACCAGTCAGGCTGACAGCAATCCATCTGACAGACAGACTACACATTACTCCTGACACATTACATCAAATACGGCCCATAAAAGGGAAAATCACACTTTAACATCTTTGGGTGCAGAAGTGTCAGCATGTATTGTTCCCACTAAGACGAGTAATCCAAAGGACCTGGAGGGAAAATACACGGCCGGGGTAAACTTAAGTTTACGACTTTGAGAGATAGATTCAGAAGAATCAAGACTTTGTGTGGAGTTTGAGCAAACATTCAGACCCTCTGTAGCCCCCCGTGTTTGTGTTCTCTGTTGCAGGGATGGGATTAGATAAAATATGAGCAGGGTATTTATAGCCGGTGACATTTAGGAGATAAAGGTAGTGTAGCAGGATGAGTGGAATGTAGAGCCAGGAGTTGCAATATTGTAGATACTGTATGGCTGGAGGATTACCTCACCCACTAGGCAGGAAGTGTAGCCTACAGCAGACTGGATGTGACTTCTGCCCTCAGAGCAAACATACACACTGCACAGGCGACTACAGGATTATCTAAACTGCTTCGAGACAAGACAAATAATGCACGACAGAAAAGAAATGTTGCAAGAATAAACCAAGAAAAATGTCTTCAACCACACATTTTTCCTTCAGTTCTTGTGATGAAGTGAACCACAAAACAAACAGCTTCCAACTGGGGAGGAGGGGGGGAAATACTCAACTGTCCCTGGAATTTATCACCTCCCATCCTTCACTGTACTGCAAGAAATGTTCAAGGCTTTTGCAGCTCCTTGCAAGCAAAATGACTCAAGGTAAATATTTAAAAACCACCACATATTTCCCCCCCATCCCTCCTGAAATGCAGCTCAATCAAACTACAAACGAGCTCCACAGAAAAACTCAACTTGTCTCTGGAATTTATCACCTCCCATCAAGGCTGGACACTTCATATAAATCACCTTAATTCAGTTCTCATGCGATCTTTCCTGCAGGCAGTCAGAAAACTTGTCTTACCTCGTCAGTGGTGAGGACATAGTAGATGCTTGTGGATTTGGGTTCAGGTATTCGCTGTCAGGTGCAGGTTTTGCTCCCGTATCATGGTGTGAAACGTCGCGGCTCAGATGCACAGTGCATCCCAGCTGCAGGTTGCTCCACGGATACACGGACTTCAGACCCAAAACCATCCATATCCAACTCTCTCCTGCGGGATTTCTTCTTATTGTTGTTCTTCTTCTTTTACAAGTGAAAGTTTAAAGGAACATTTTTTTTATTTGCACTTTCAGCTGCAGAGCTCTTCCATCCAAACAGATGTGTTCCCAAAACGCATCACATCAGTCTTTGCGCAAAGTGGACAAAAAGACGCATCTTCTTTTGGACATTCAGGTGCAAAAAAAAGTCAAATCTTCTCTGATATAAAGTTATTTTTTCTGTTTATTAATTAAGTTAAAAACACTAGTTGTGATTCACAGAGTGCTACACATTACTCCAGATAGAAAGCAGTAAATTTTGTCCCTGGAGTGTGTAGCCTGTCTCGCCTCCAGGCAGGTGATTCCACTTCACCCAGTCCTGCACGGATAAAACACTCCTGTATCAGCAGGTAGCTCCTCCAGCACTTCTTTCTTCTCCTTCTTTGTCCTTCCTCTCAGTCCAAACAGTTCCAATGTGCGCACAGTGCAGGCAGAAAAAAGCCCCGTAAAGAGCACAGAGAGGCACCGGGAGCGCTCCACCAATCCGCCGTGGTCGGCTGTGTGAGCGCGGTGCTATTATGTCGGTGTGTCGGGTGTCTCCCTCTCCCCCCCTCTCTCTCTCTCTCTCTCTCCACCTGAGCGCTGCTGCATTCCTGCGGTGAACACGCCTCTCTCCTCCAATCACAGCCCAGCAGCTCCTCTGAAGTCAGAGGTGACACAACGTTTTCCTCCAGAAATCATGAAGGTGAAGAGGAGCAGCTCCAAAAGTTTATACCAAACATTAAACATTAAGTCCAGTGCAAGAAAGAAAAACCTCATCAGTTCGTAGTAACCCCCTGTAGAGTGAGGAAAATGTCCAAGAGCCAAGGCTGAGTGAAGAACAGCTCATCTAAAAGTTCATGTTCAAATAATGGAGATGAAAACAAAATGCAAATTCATGAAAATTGAACTTAAAGTTTCTAATTTTAAAGATTTGTTGGTTCTTAGCAGGATTTCTTCACAGGATGTAAAATGTCTAATCAAACTCGAGCAGCTTCAGAGCTCCTGAATATTTTGAAAATATTAATTTTTACTTGACAGGAGAAACATTTTATGATCTTATGATGAATGTAAAACCTTAATCTGAAAAATAACTACCAGCTACCAGATTAATAAATAAAATAAATCTCTACAGTGCGTCTGTAATGTCTGTTAGGGTGTTCCTATGTATGCAGGTAAGTACTTAAGTACATTAGTTACTGAAGTAAATATGTACATTTACTAAAGTACTGAGATACTTGCACTTTACTTGAATATTTCCACTTCATGCAACTTTATACTTCTTCACTATATCTCAGAGGCAAGTATTGTACTGTTTTACTCCATACTCTCAGCTTCAGTTAGTTACTTTTCATACTACAGTTTCTCATACCCTTCCTGTGTGGTGGTGTGTGATAAATTCTAGGATGAAGTGTTTCTTTATGTGTAGAATTTTTTGTTTTTGTATTTGTTTATACTTCTTAAACTTAATAAATGATTGAAAGTCCTCTTGGATTAGCTGTAAGAAAAGTGAAAACAGGCTGTTTTTCTTATAAAGAGTTGATTTTTTTTTAGAGATTCTTACAGGACAGCAACGCTGCAAACATATGATGATCTTACAGACCATGATGCACTGCTGTACATTAAACTAGCCACCAATATATAAAGTAGATATACAGTAATGTAACATCTGCAGCAGTAAAATGAAACACACATTAATGCAGCCGGACTTTTAATCCAAAGACATCAGATATAATCGTAAAACACTGACAGGGAACATTTTACTGCACTATGACTTCATACTTTAAGTACTTTTTACTGATAACACATACATGAGTTATGCTTTTCCTATGTTTTCATGTTACAATATATATATATTGCGTTATGAAGCCAAAGAGGCATTAACAAAGAGCAGCTCAGAGCCCTGCAACCATGGCCGTATTAAAGCGTTTGGTGGGTGTCAGGGCAAACAAATTAACTCCACGTTCATCCAACTTTCTGTGCAATGCACAATTTTTCTTTGCCACATGTTCACATGAGTTCCCGACTCATCAAAAGTGGCAGCTTGGTCAGTGGGCCCTTAGCTACCCCGTGCATGCAGGGCTCTGCGGTCAAGTTAGCAACAGTTAAACAGCAACGTCTGGTTGTACTTTCAAAATAAAGCTTTGCTGAGAAACATTTCACATTTTAGAGTTTGAACGGTTGCGGTTTGGTTTGGAAAAGATTGTGGTCTGCGTTAAAATAACTACGCAATATAATGAGTGTAAAGTTTGATTCATCCATCCACCACAACCCCCTCCATATGTGAACTTTTTCACTCTTTATACTACATCACATGACTTCATAAGTACATTACACCAGATGTGTGTGAGGGCTTTCACAGCTTCAGTGTTTGTTCCTTTTATGTGAGTGTAACTCACACACACGCACACACCTTCACACACACTCACACATATCACCTTCCATCTTCTGCCTGTCATATCGTTCACTCCCTCCTCCACTCCCCACCTTACTCACTCTTTCCTAATTTCATCCCGTCTTTCTGCTTTCTTACACCCCGTCACCCTCTCCTCACCTCCTTACCTCCCGCTCTGTGACTCCACTGTTTCACCAGGCGATAAAGCTCATCTTCACCTACATGTCAGGACACCTTCTTGTGTTAATCACGCCATACCAGCTTTATCTTTTTCACAGGGACGTCTAAAATTCCATGTTTTTTTGTGTAACTGTATCCCTCCTTTGTTTCTCACTGAGCTTTACATTTTAAGTCTATCTTCTTTTAGCGGGTTTTGTTTTACAGTCAGAGCACTTTTTGTGATGTATGAGGCAGTAGTAACATGCAGGTCATCTCCGGTTTCTTACATCGCTTGTCTAACAGCACAAATGGGATGACTTAGTGACAGTGAAGCGACCACATGGCCTTTGCGTGAACTCCAAGAGCACCGTCTCCACCTTAGTCTGTCACAGTCCCTTTAAGCTCAGCCAAGGCGGAGACACTTCATCTGAGCCGTGCTTCGGTTTCAACACGCGACCTTGAACTATCATCTGGAGCCGTGCAGACATAACAGAGGGGGAAACAGGACAACATTAGTTCTCGCTGGGATATTAAAGCAGTCTTAACTGTCAGTTTCTGTTATTGCGTCTAAGTAGTTGGCTTGTTTTTTGACCACACGGGGTTCATGTTGCTCGTGTAAATATTATGCTGAATCAGACCACTTACCGGTACACAGGATGTGATGTTGCAGTCATTTGAAGCTCATTACAGATGCCAAAAGAATGATTTACAAACCTACAAATGTTGACTTGCAGACAACATGAGCCTGCAGCGCCATGAATCTACAGGAGCATCAGACAGGCTGCAGCAATCGACAGAGTGCGATTACAGAGCGCAGGTTTGTCACTGGTTTGGACTTCGCAATAACAAGTGTTTGATTTAATCAACAGGGAACAACAGATAAGTCTGGCAACGATTACCATAAAAGGAAAAAACATGTTTGTCCATTTTTTAGAAAGTTTCCCAGCCTGTCTGTTGCACTCAATCCCAAATCCATGGTCTTGTATTAAACTTGTAAATCTACCGTCACAAACATATTAATCTCTATAAACAAAAACCTGCACGGTATCGAAAGTGCTCTGGTTTCTATCCATTTGTAATCAGAGTAGTACTGACCGATTAGAGAGCTGTGGTTGCATTCAGGTTAACAGTCCTGCATGCAAAGAAAACTAAACAAAAAGTTTATAGAGACTTGCTGGTTGTAGATGTTGTCTCGCAACTCCAACTCTATTCTCGCATCTAAAGTTGCTAATCAGATTGTGATAACCAGCGAATGGAAGAGCCCCCAGAGGCTAAATCGTTGCCCAACAATAGCCAATAGGTTCTGATTGAGACTGAGAAGAAAAAACAACAGCGATCAGCTGTTTTCGGATGTTTCTGTTACTTCAACAGTAAATAGTGCCTTTGTTGGGGACTATTATCAATGGCGGATTAATCCACATTTAGTGATTTGAGGAAGAGGGACGTCGATGTGGGATTGAGTCAAAATAAACAGTGTGTGTTTCCATCCGTCTTTGGGGTCGATTCCAGGAAGCTGAGGTAGATGATAGATCCTCGTCCACACTCTATATGCAGAGTTTTATGGCTGTGACAATGCAGCTAACTCAGTTTGAAGAAAAGCAAAGGGGGAGTCCTTCATATTCGTCACTTCTGCAGGCATGCTGGTGAGCACTGGGCTGCAAAGCAGCCTTTTCTTTGGATCTTAATGTGCTCAGTTTAAACACAGAGAATATTTCGCCCAGCCTGGTTTGAGATTGTACAGCCCTCTTTAATGTACATATGTGGGTACTTCCTATCAGCATGAGCCACAACTGCAACTGTTTTAGGAGCGTTTCAGATGTTTTGAGCCTTGATGGCAAAACGGCTGAGGAGTGGGACCCCTTGTGGGTTCTGGCGGGCCTCATACCATGGGAGGAAAAAAAGTTTGAGTCTGCTGGACTTGGGACTGGGTTTACATCTTTTTTAAATCCTTTGACTTGACACCCTTTCCTGTTTCAGGAGAAATAGAAATGAGTTCCTGAAAAGAAATCAGCAGGTGCCTCCACGTCTAATTCTCTCAGAGCAGCTGTCAATCATTAAGTCAAACTCATCAACACCAAACCTGTCAGAAAAATGAGCACTTGAACACACATCAGTGTGATAATAACTGCCTAAAAATGACAGAGACTATCTGACGTTGCTTACACTAAGCAAGGTAACTTTGTCCAAAGAAACATGGGAAACACAAAAAGGGAATCTTACAAGTCCGACACATTCATACTGTGGGTCTGGTGCCTTTAAACTTCAGGTCATGGTATATTTTCTCGCTCTTGTAAGTCTCCATCTTCTGTCCAGCTGTGTTGTAAAGAGATTCATCACCGTGAAGGTGAGGAGGACAACCAGATAGTTAAGCGTGGCTGTAACCGAAGTCCATGCAGTTTGATAATGGATGGAAATGATAAAAACTCTAAACCGGCCACATCTGTAACAACAGTACAGTAAGTTAACTGTGAGTTCATAAATTCTATAGAAATGTCTCCGTCAGCACTGAGTGGCTCCTCTGTGTATATAATGATTAGTCAAGTGCTGTAAAGTCTCTGTGCTTGTCGTGGCTTGTAGAGACATTTTCCTCTGCCCTCCCTATAGTTCCCTCATCTTCACTGAACACACTTCACTGTTTAGTGCTCCGTGTGTTTACCGAGAGACAGATAGCCGAGTGTTTACAGTAATCATCACATTCATACACGTACTCTCTCTCTCGCTCCCTCTCTGCATGTGTGTGAGTGCATTTGGCAGCCGACACTGTGCTACTCTGTAATAAGAGGCTTCTGAGCTGAAGAGGCACTTTACCACTCCTCAAAGACATTAGTCTGGAGTTGGACTGTTACACCACCACCCCTCCATCCACCCACCCTTTCTTTCTGGTTTTTTACTGAGCTTGGCAGACTGCCAGTGCAAATGGTGAAACTTGATGGGTGGACACGGTTTCACACGGCAGCACTGATGAAAGACCGTCGGTGATGGTGTGAAAAGTCATATACATTACATGCAGCATTAACACAGCTGCAGCCAGGAAGTTAAATGTGCTTTGGCTTGTAAAAAGTGTGTTGTTGCTGTCTGGTGGAATTTAAATCTGACTTTAAATATGAATATGTGTGTACCTGGACGATTTAAAAGTATATCCACTAGAAAAGCAGATCAGGCCGACATCAGAATTTGATTTTGTACAGCATCAATGAAACTAAACCTAATTTGGTTATTTAACTGTTGATGTTGAAATCTCAGCTATAAACTTTGTTTGTTTTGTCTCTTCAAAACCTGAAAACTAACCTTTTAACTCTCCCGGTAGAGTGTACACCCCATGTATGAAGGCTCAGTCCTTACTGTAGTGACCCACGTTTGGTTCCAGCCTGTAGCCCTTTGCTGCATGTTGTCCACCCTCTCTTCTTCCCATTTTCCTGCCACTCTTTAGCTGCTTCTATCAGAAATAAAAGCTCAAAAGCCCCCCAAAATCTTTGAAACCAGAAAACATTTCCTCTATAAAACATCAGTAACATATAGATGGTGGTTTGTGACTTAAGTGTTTTGCCGTATGAGCGACTGGGTTGTGGGTTGGGTTGTGTGGGGAGTGTGGGTTTATTTTTTTGTTCTGAACATAACCACTGTGAAACGAGCAGAAGATAACTTTTATTTCTCTGATTCATCGGCTATCTTGACACTCCCTCTCTCTCTTTCATATTCTTTGTCGCTTGACCGCTGTTGTCTCTCGAATACAAACCAAAGGAAGCTTCTTGGTGTCTTTGACTGCGAGCCAGACAAAGATGTTGAAGTGAGTACACGAAATAAACCAAACGAGGACTCAAGTGGCAGAGTATCATAGTTTGAGTCGATGAACGCCACCTTGATCTTGCCCAGTTTCAGTGATATTTCAGGCTGACTGTGGAGCAGTTTTACTGGTCTGATTGCCGGATTGGCCACCACAGCGTGACATCGGGGGTGGTAGTAGCTCATAGGGACTTGGCTTGGGGAACCGGAGTCCAACACGGACCACAGTATGGAGCGTGGACAGGTAGTTGGAGAGGTGCCAGCCCACCTCCTGTTATTTTTTTGGGCCTGCAGCCCCCACCACCACAGCCTAAACCAACTACCCACACATGAATACACACTTCTCCCGACCTCGAGGCCACTGTTACATTGTGCAAGAATAGGCGTCCGGTGCACAGAATGGGACTGACAGAGGTACTTTCAACTGATGATGAACAAAACGATGTTTAATCTGTTTTTTAAGGTGGAAAAGTTACATAATGGAGCTTTAAGCCAAGTCGTTTGACTTATTTTCATCTGTGATGTCTGTGTTCCCAACTAACACTGCGGTAAAGTGGAGTAACAAACTTTTTGGGTATCACATAGCAATGAAAGAATTACAAACAAGATGAGTATAAACAGCACGAGATCAGAACAGTATTTATGCAACAAATCAAGATGACACAACAGTGTAATGTGCATCCCAGCTGTTATGCACTGAGGTTCTTTATACTATCGTAGTACAGTATAAAGTGAACACAGATATTTTCACATTATGTTTCGAATAGTCTCCTTTTGTTTGACATAAAGTCGTAAATATCGGTACAAATTTAAAGCTATGTTAGAATCTCTATGAAAGTGGTTATAAACACACAGAGCACATGGTGAAAACAGGTCATTTCAGCATCAACAACACTGAAAACTAATCAATGAATTTATGTCCCCTTCGAGCAGAGATATTTTTGATCTTTCTCGATATTTTCTTTTTAACCTATGATTACATCGTTGTGTTTTTGATACAGGTCCAGAGGCAGATGCTAACATTAACAAAAAAATAAATAAAATGCTTGAGCATCCTTGGCAAAGGTATCCACTCCCTGAATGCCATTTTACTCTTTGCATGTTTGCCCAGCAGGCTAAAACTGTGTCTGTAACAAGACAACATGCAGGTCTGGGCAGCACAAACTGGTGATTAAAACCTGGATGATTGTCATCAAGCAGTGGAGAAAAAAATACTAATCGTCTGGAGGAGCATATTTGTGAATTCAGTCAACACAGGAGAGTTTGTGGGTGCCTCTACGGCAAAATAAATGCTGAGATTCTCGTGAGGAGATTGACTGAATTCACTTTATTCAAGACATGTGGTTGAAAAAAGATAAAAGAGGTAAAAAAAGGTAGAAGAAACGGGTATGGAATAGATATGAGAATTCTCTTATTGTATACATATGGGACAAAATGGCCGCATCCCAACATGCATCCTGGGTGGTATTTGAAGTGGAGGTATATGTGCCTGCTGGATGACATGACAGGCTTTTATTTTTTGAAAGCCTGAAAGTCTTCAGAAGACCCTTCAGGCACTTCCTGCTTTCATCTCAAGCTGTCATACGTCACCTGGGCAACACATTACCATATACATGGATGTGATGTTGTGACATGTTTTGGATGTGGAGCTGGCTTAATGGTTGTAGCAGAATTATGTAGTGGGCAGGCACTCGTAGAGAGACTGCGAAGGTTTGATGTATGGGGTTCATAAAGTTCATAAAATAACGGAGGTGGAAGAAAAAGAACAACATCTTTGATTTACGGCTGGCAGGAAGGTATGAGAGAATTACAGTCTGTAACACTCAGGTAAGAAATCCTCAAAAACAAAGCTGCTTCCCAGGACCTGAGCGTGCACTCACGCTTGTTCGCCAGGACTTGACTGGGTCATGTAGCCATATGCCGTCCAAAGTCATCATAATAAGAGCTATTCATTACACGCAACCACCATAGTGATTTTACAAACCACTTTCCCATTGGAGCAAATAACACGCAAAAAAAGCCACTTAAAACCTCTAGTAAATACCATCCACTACATTTACTGGAGTGTTTGAATACTGTAAAACAGACTGAACATCTGCAACAAGAGTTTATTTACAGAAACCAAACTGTCCCATGCTGTTCTCAACTGGCCGGATGAATAAATCAGTACATTTTGTGCAAAAAGATGTCAACACCAGTCTGTGCTGAGTTAGCGGATGTGACAAACATTTGGAACCCAAACTTCTGCAGAAAAAATACATTTTTTAGTTTGCACTCTTGTTTGTTCTCACCCACAATCAAAGACATTTCAAAGCATATTGACATTTTTTTTAAGGGGACATATTGCCTCATAAAAGGTTGAAACTCAACACAGACTAGAAAAAAAGCCAGTTTGTGTGGTGATCCACATCAGATATGAAACCATCCCATTCACTCAACAAATGTCAGCAAATGTCTCCATGTTTTTAGAAAACTGTTGTGTGCACTGGATGTATCGCTGACGTTATTTGAAATGATTGTTACGCGTGAAACCAAACCTTCGCAGCCATATGACTGAGAGCATGATAATAAATGTTATTCAGATCTTCAGATGTCTCCAAAGCAAAATATAGTCACATAACTAACAAGTAATTTGTCACAATTTAAGCTGGGGTGAAATAAATTTGCAAGTGTGTTTCACTACTTGTATACATTCGTTGTGAGGACCTTGTGTTGACACTCACTATGAGGACGACAGGTGAAGTGAGGACGTTCACTATGAAAAACAGTTTGAAGCCTCTAAACAGCAACCTAGCAATTCCAATAATTGTTATAATTGTCTTTATTCAGATTTTGCTCATAGTTTACTGTATTTGAAAGTATTTGAGGATACCTATACACTGAGGTAGTAAACAGTGTGGCTTTTCCTTGTAAATTTACACCGACCTGTAAGCTGTCCGAGTTGGTCTAAACAAGGTGTCCTGATGGGAAACATCTGCTGCCGATCCAGGCTGATATTATCTCTGTGTTTCTCCTGAACATGTGAAGTCTAGTAAACCTCACGGTTCAGTGGGGTCTTCCTCCTGTGGAGCACACTACATGTTACTTCATGTACAATAAATTACACACAGACACACACAAACACAATTTTCCTCGGGCTGAGGTTGCACAGATGCAGTAGACAAGTTGTGTTTGCGTCGGTGGGACGGTAGTCTAAGAAACACGGCTCATCATCTCAATACAAACATCTATAAGCCACCAAACACAGCTGCAGGAGTGAATCAACACCAATGCAATACGTGTATGCCTGTGTGTGTGTGTGTGTGCGTGCATGTAAAAATAACTGCACGTTAACCAGATTAGAAATCACAAACACGCAGTAAACAAAGTCATCCCTGACTCGCTTATTGCCAACAGATGTTCCCACCGAGCACGAATGCGGTTCAAACTTGTTGGCTGAGAATAACACATAAGCATGTAAGCGACCACATCCAAGCCTCCATTCACAAGGCAGACCACATATCAGATGCTGCTGCTGCTGCTGCTCCTCCTGTTCTCAGAATAAGGTTTATTTGAGCCTGTTCAGCTCTGATCCTGCTCCTGTTGAGTGGGATTAAGCTATTTCAGTCACTCGCATTACACACACAACACCAGAGGTGTGACTGGGCTGCGATCTGAGTATCAGCATGCTAAAAATACAGATGACAAGAATTTACAGGGTTTGATAACTGAGGGACTTTTTAGCTGTGAGACTGATCAGATGTTCCCATGAATCTCAGTGGTACAGCTGTTGGGTTCATTACAAAATATGGTGCAGACTAGGACTGTTACAATATCAGATTTTCACTACATGAATAAAAAAAATATTGTTCTTGTATTGTACTGAAAAAAATCTCATATATTTTGCTGTGCTTAGTGAGGGCAAGACACCGTAACGTCTGCTACAGCACAACTGAGAAGTGTTTGCATATTAAAGCTTCTGTTGCTTCTTAGTTTTTGTCTGAGAGCTTCAGTAAATCTGCTTGTCCTCATTATAAAAATGCTCAATGTTGCAACAGTAATTAACTTTGATCCATGTCTCAAACTATGCTGTGTTGGATCTTGATCTGAATTTGAGGGAATTGGTCCTTGAAAAGTCCTTGAAACTGATGTTTAAGAGGGTGTGGGAACCCAGTTTAACTTGACATATTTTTTAGCATGAAGTAGTTAAAAGTTTGAGGTGTTATCCACAAACTAATACACACTGATGTTCTCTCATATCGTGTTATTTGAGGCACACAGTGTAGCGCACACTGGCTGAACCATACAGACAGGATGGTAGCTGTGTTGTGCCGTGGAGTGAATGTGGTGATGTGGCTGCTTTTCTGGTGAAATTGGCTGGGGTGCTGCACGGTGGCATTACCCTTTGCTCCTTGTCCTTTACTCTCTCCTGTAGCTCAGGTTGCAGCGGGAGTTGGTGGTTTGATATCAAGCTCTTCCTGTCCACGTATCAAAGTGCCCTCATTAGTCACTTTGGCCAAAAATGTCTGCCAATTGGATGTAATGTAATATATTTAAAACACTTAACCAAAAAGCTCAAAGCTAATGTTTGCATGGCTTGTACAAGTCATGGACATTATAAAGCATGACATGACGTCAGTGATGTTTCTGAAGAGCTGTTGTGAAGCTCAGAGTGTGGTGGCCAATCCAAAAATGGGCAAAGATGTGAAGCTGAAGCAGGCTGAATGAAGCCTGGTTGCTCAAACAAACTACTTGTTATGGCACCCACCTGCCAACCAAAGTTTCCACGCTCTTAATTACGCAACTTTAAGCCTGAGTTGTAACGGATCTGAGGTAGACCCAGATGCAAAACACAGTTGGTAGAGTACAGTACTTTTATTCTCACCACAGGTACAGGTAAAGGTGGGCAGGAACCAGCAGTGGAAAGTAGCACAGGCAAACCAATCCAAAAAGGTCAAGCAGGCAGGTCAGGCAGGGAGAAACAGATTCCAGTAAACGGTTGCAAGAAAACAGGATCTCAGGTAAACAGAATGAGGTACAGACAAGACTAAAGACAAGACAAGGAGCACACGGAAACATGACCTAACAATTTGGCAGCGAGTGTGTGGAGATCTGGGTTTAAATGGTGACTGAGCCAATTGAAAACAGGTGAGCACAGGTGTGTGTGATAGTCCTGATTGAAGTAAAGCAGAACCAAAACCTGGTGGGAAAACACAACAAAGACAGGAAGAAGAAATACACGAGACACAAAAGGGGGGAATTACAAAAT
This sequence comes from Argyrosomus regius, assembly GCA_946959425.1. Taxonomy (NCBI): domain Eukaryota; kingdom Metazoa; phylum Chordata; class Actinopteri; family Sciaenidae; genus Argyrosomus; species Argyrosomus regius. The sequence goes on from OX336882.1 coordinate 30,563,176, forward strand.
AAAACAGGAGACACAAAACAGCAAACTCAAAACCATGACATTATTATAATTTGAACAGGTGAGGTCACCCTCAGTACAGTTTTGTACCAGGCTGTAAACATGTTTATTTCTGCTGTGAAGGTGGACATTTTAACATGGGGACTTATGGAGACTGACTCACTTCTGGAGCCAGCCTCAAGTGGACGTTTGAGGAAGTGCAGTTTTTGGCCTTGACTTCTTGGTACAAGTGCATTATCTTCTCTTATTTCTGATGCCTCCTGTGGCTGTTTGGAGAAAAACATCTGCAGTTACCTGCAATTATGCAGTTTTCCTCTTCGGCCACAAGGGGCAGCAAAAGGCCCAGAATGTTGCTCATGACTTCGCCTGTATTGGATTTTATAAACATTGTAAGTTTGTGTTGAGGCTCAGCAGCATTTAAGTCTCAAAATGGAATTACATGTGGATTTCCTTTCTTCTCTCTCTCACACACACATACACGTACAACTGATGCCAAGGGAGAAAAACAGCGATAGAGTCTTACATGACTTCACCGCTGCATGTTTTGTGTCTCAAAGAGCAAATGCGAGTCAAGCAGCTCTGTTGTGAGTCTTTCATTCAGCCCTGAATGAGCACCGAGCGCATCACAAAGTGTGGGCCGAGCCTCGACTTTCATTCCATGCCAACACTTTTTGAAATCTACCCAGCCTTTAAATGAAAACGGGACAAGGAGTTGAGAACACATTTCTATCTTCTCTTTTATCAATATTACAACCACCTGAAGAAACCCAATCTGGAGACATTCTCAGTCGCAGCTTATACTTTTTCTCTGTGGGGTCTGGGTGGAATTAACAAGCAAACAGCACACACAGAGAGAGAGAGAGAGAGAGCAGGACTCCCTCAGCCACATAAACATCAGCAAGGCATGTGTTAAAGACACAGAGTCAGGGCAGTGAAAGTCAAAAATGCTTCTCATTGGAAACAGTAAAAGAACAAGACGTGAGAACAGTTCACTGCAAGCAAATGAAAAAAAACAAGAAACACAGGAAGAGAATGTGGAGACCGAAGGAAATTATGTGGTGTAGTTGTAACTCGTACACTTTCACTCTGGTTTATTTTGTAATGCCTGTGGTTACTGCTAACAGCGACTATGATCACAATCCCTTGTGCATCTGAGTACAATTTCAACCCAGAGGGAGAGGACAACTCTGACAAGTAACAGTGAAAAACGACTTCCTAAAAAAGGCAATTATACAGTATGATTCAAATTAATTAGCTAGTACTGAAAGAATGCCAACCATGAATAGTATCAAAAAATCTTTATATATTCTAACTTTAATAATCAATTACCCCAAATCAATGTGTAGAATTTTATGTGATTATAACATTCAACTTGAATAGAAATGAATAGAAAAATAGACATTAGGGTAGTTATTTTCAAATCAAACACACTGTGGCTCTTCGGTTTCTTCGCCTCTGCCATGCTCTGCCTCTGCTGAGCCTGGTTACATTGCCGATGGCATCACTCCCTTTCTCTCTGTCTGCACCCAAAGCCCTGAAAATCTCCTCCTCTTCTTCTTCTTCCCAGTGGTCCAAAACACCTGTGGTACAAACACTAACACTCCCCCCCTGCCCCCGGCTAACAAACTGAGCTAACATGAGCTAACAGCAGCAACAGTTGGCAGCAGTTTACATCACTGTCCATCAGGAAACTCTGTAAATCACAGAGAGTTGAAAACCAGAAAACATTTTCTCCATAAAATATAATCCAGTTTCACTAATTGATTGATAATTCACTAATCATTAATTACTATTTTTTTCTATATTTCAAATAAAGTTTAGTAAAGTTGAGTTTCCATCAAAATTTAGCACAAAATCTAACAGAATTTCCAGAAAATCAGGTGCCAATTCTTCATTCGGTTGACATTAAATCTTTGCTGAAGAAGACTCAAGACATGTTATTAAAAGGACAGCCGTCAAACCTCAGATAAATGGAAAACAATGTAAAATGTGATGATATATGACATGTTTGTTTCATGTATTAATATGAGAAACATTACAGTCATCGTTTATGTACGTCATCTTTTATTTACCAAGTCTGTTTGTTGCTTTTTGCTTTTTCCTCCTCAGCCACATGTGAATACTTGGCCTTTTCAAAATTTCTGGCATTTCCGCTGCATTTTTTCCGTGCAAATTGTGCATAAAAAATATTGTAAAATGGAAGATATTAGTAGATTGTGTTGATTTTATGTAATGGACATGAATGAAAAACATCTGGATCTGTTTGTGATGAACAATGAATTGTGATAATCAGTTTCTTCCCCAGAGGGGCTGGATACAAACAGACGAGACCAGATACAAACACAATAATGTTTGAGTGGTTTTAAAGAGAGTTTCAGAGGGACAAACAAAGAAATTCACCTCGAAATGAGACAAGAGACATCGTCATATTTGAAAAATAAAGACAGATAGTCGAGGAGGTGAAGAGGGTGAAGGAGGGAGGAGGTTTATGAAGTGATCAAGGGATGACAACAAGACATTTCTCACCCTTTCATCCATCCTCGACAGTCAGCAGAGGTCAGGGTCAGTCCATCTGATTCATGGCACAGTGCGACGCTTAGACAGTAACACTCTGGTAAATGCACATCCATCACAGCAGGAGGTGGAGATGTCAGCAGAAGAAGTATTTTCATGTTTGGGTTTAGAAAAAGGTGCTCTCTGTGATCAGCACCCTACATGCCATGATTACCTTCATATTTCTGAATTTGTATCAATTATATGCACATTAATTCGCACATTTTGACTTTAAAGCTGCACCTGTTCCTCACACTACGTAACTTTGTGCTCCAGGTACCGTCACCCGCGATAAGTACGTAACGCTTTACGGCACTAAGTCGCACGCCACCAACTATTTCACTGATTTTGGTGAAACTGGATCATATTTTATGGAGAAAATGTTTTCTGGTTTACCCTCTGGTTTCCTCCTCAACTCTCTGTGATTTACAGAGTTTCCTGACGGACAGTGAAGTAAACTGCTGCCGACTGTAGCTGCTGTTAGCTCAGTTTGTCAGCTGGGGGAATTGTAGGTGTTTTGGACCACTGGGAAGAAGAAGATGAGGAAGAAGAAGAAGAGGAGGTTTTCACGCCCAGGAGTAGGGGCCGAGACATAAATCAGCATAGGCAGAGCATGGCAGAGGAGAAGAGAGTGAAAAGGACGTTGACGGAGACGCAAGAAGCCGCTGGACAAGAGTAAATCTGGGACTGACTTAGTGGTTGGTGAGAGCTTGGTGAAATAAAAGGCTGAAAGACAGACGCCGAGCTGGGCTGACTGCTGTTGGACTAGTAAGTAATATTAGCTGGCTGCTATGTCTTGTGTTGTTGACCTTGCTTGATGTTTGGCTGTTAGCAAAGTATACATAAACTGTTCATATTTACGGGTGCTAAATAACTATTTGTGTTTACATAAATCACAGATGTAAACAAACCTTTTACAGCATCCATAAACATGAATCATTTAAGGAGTTTTCTCTATGACTGCAGAGCAAAGCCCACAGATTGTGAGATGCGGTTGAAAGCTTTGAAAAAAGCCAATAAGTGGACCATAAGTTAAATTTAATGAACATATTATGGAGTTTTCTTGTTACATCTCATATTTTGAATGGACAGGTCATTGATGCAGGTCAGAAATAGTTCCTAAAGCACTTTTATATAAAAGTTAAATAGAATAAAAGCTGTTTGGTGCTACACAGTTAGCCTGTCAGCGGATTAACACACTTCATTAATTACTTTCAGCCAGCAGCTCGGTTCAGAGCTCCTTCAGGTTCCCAACAGCTGGACGGTACACACACACACAAACACACACACACTAACATCATCCTCAGAGGAATTTCAGGCTGGCATCCTGATCTGCCCCAAACTCACTATGTGGACCGGGTCCAGCTCTCTGACTGATGGCTGTGATTATCTGTACAGCTCCCCTCTGTCTCTCTCTCTCTCACTCACTCCCAGAATGAATTCTACATATGAAGTTTGGCTGATTTCCAGGAAGGAGCCCACACTGTCCATCTGTCAGACTATACTGTCCTCCTCACACACACTGCTATCTATGTACTGTTTCTGCATATATGTGTGTGTGAGTGTATGAGCTGCAATTGCCACTTGCTGGGCACCAAATGTCAGAGTTATAAATCCCGTTAACCAACTGTGAACAACCGATCTGACGGTTGAAATTAAGCAATTAAGCAGTCTCTTAAAACAATTCAGACATGCCCACATGTATACGTACAGTACATCCTGTCTTAACACAAGACCGATATAAGTTGCAAGGCACAAACTGCACTTGGTTTGGTGTAAAACAATGCTCTTAAATTTAGCAAAAGCTAAATATCTGAGTCAAACAAAGCAAGTATCTACATATTAAAGTTTCGGTACACTGTCCCCCCACTACAGCTCGACAAGGAATCACTCTGGGTGAAACACAAAGAAGGAATTTGGTCGAGAATGAAGTGAAATTCGTCCCCCGTCGTTTAATCCCACAGTCGATCGTCTCTGCAGGCTGGCAGGGAGGTAATAACAAGCATCAAATTGCTACCATCTGACTCCAATTTGGATCTCGGCAAATAAACACTCATTATTACTGCCATCAATTTCACCTGAAGGAACTTTCTGGTGGCCTTTGATGAGCTGGACACAGCTGGAATACCAAGAAAAAGAAAAAGCACATGTAGAAAAGCAGGATGGGGGTCAGCGATGCTTCATTTAACCCTCACGACAAATCTTGAAGGGAATCTTCCAAAGAAAGTCCAGAAATTTCTCCCAAATGTTACATTTTAGGAACTGATATATGAATTAGACCGCAAAGTAAAGTTTGGTATCTATGCAGTCAGTGTGTTAACTGCGTGTCAGTGTGTCAGCATGCAGTTGGGCTCAGGTACAGGTAGGCTCAGTCCTTGCTGTAGTGGCCTGGGGTTCGATTCCAACCTGAGGCCCTTTGCTGTATGTCATACCCTCTCTAACTCGCCCTACCTTGCTGTCACTGTCAAATAAAGGTTCAAAAAAGTGGTGGGAATATGCCCACTATGTTGTGCACTTTAACTGATTTTAGTGTTTTATGTGGGACTTTTTTATGAGACCTGTCCACAGCGGGAGCTTTGCTCTACTTCTGTGCCGGAGCTTCTGTCTGCTTCTCTAAACTGGGAGCACGATGACCGCCGTCTACTTCAGGTAACACACCAACCTCAAACTAAGGCTGCTTTAAAACAACAACCCAAACTTTGAAAGTGCAGAAACTTTGACAGATCAATGACGCTGTTCAGTGCGTGTTAGCAGAGGACGAAACAACAAATTACAGAAGACACGAGGGATTATTTCATTTGTTGAACTTAATTCGATTTATCACCTCGAGGCTTGGCCTCGGCCTAAACTGATGGTCTGTTAGCATGTTTGGAAAATAAAGCAGTCTGTCTGACAAACAAACAGTAAGGATGACTGAAAGTGAAATAAATGCAGCGAGGAACAAACAGACTTTGTGGAATAATTTGTTAGTAAACAGAGCAGGAAGCTCTCCAAAGATGGATTTTCTGTCCATGGGATGTGTGTCGAACTTCACCACGCTGCTGCCATCTACTGTCGGGAACAATGACTGCACCCTTCGACACAACACGAGCTTTAGACTGAATGCACAGTATAGAGTTTTATTGTTTATATTAAATCAGAAAGATAAGCACTATAACATACGTTACAAACCAAGAACATCTTATATCTTGGAGAGAGAAAAACAAACTCAAATGACATTACAAAAAAAAAAAGTAGTAACACTAGTGGACAAAAACATTATTTAAATAACAGAACTGTACATTTTTAATATGCAACTAAAAAAAAAAGTAAGACACCAAAAAAAAAAAAAACAGTGACAGAAAAGAATGGGCAGTTAGTACCAAACAGAGCTAAAAGCTAAAGGGAAGTGATTACGAGCGGTTAACTGCTGGAATATGAAAAGTCAAAATACAACAAAGTAAGGCAGCAGAAGGCAGGCGATTATTAGACAGCAGCAAACAGGCCGGGGACGAAAAGACAAAGACAAAAACAAAAAAAGTGGCTCCATCACTCGCGCGCTGTGTTAGAGAGCAGGAAAAAAAATATGTATAACAGCTGGAACTGACTATAAACTCTTATAAAAACAAGCCCGACACCCCCTCTTCATTTCTGTATTCCACAAATAATCACACTGAATCTTTCATACGCTCACACAGAGAGCCTTCTGAGACATCCTCTGAAAAAAAAAAAAAAATAAAACCACACAGTGCCATGCAGCATCCAAAATTTTGCATCACTTCAAATGCTCTTTGATCAGTTAGAAATCCTGCAGGGGACGCTCAGAGAGAGTGAACACACGCCGTGGACACGGGACACATGTAATATTGTGTAGCAAATTTGATCCCCCCCGCCCACTGCAAGCCGTGTCGTATACTGCATAACGTCCAAGCTGCGCCTGTTCAACAGGTTTCACTCGATTGGAAAGAGTTGCATAGCTAAAAAGGAGCAAAAAAGTAAAAAGACGCATGCATTGCGTGTATTAAAAAATAGCTCTTTGACTTTATAGAAACAGACACCAGGGGGCACTTAATAACCCCTGAATGGTTGAGTTATTACATAATCAACTGTAAATATGAGCCCTTTACAAAAACACGTTACTGCAGGACCACGTGGCCAAAGCTCGGAAAATAGAATTTAATCAATTTTCTTACATCATATCAAAATGAAACACCTGCTGCTGGTGTTTTAAAATGTCTATGTGCGCTGACTATATACAGATTTAGTCATATATATATATATATGCTTCATTTGACTTCTTTGGGTTAAAAAACACCAATATATAAAAATATCAGTGTGTACACTGTGAACCAATTAGTGCAAAAAAAAAAAAAAAAAAAGGTTAAGTGCAATGTTACATGATGTCCGATGTCCACATGATCACGGTCTACTCTCTGAATGAGTCACTTTGACTGTTCAGCCACAGAGAGGAGGAGGGTGTAGGGTGGAGGGTGGAGGGGAGGGTAGAGGGTGGAGGGGAAGGTGGAGGGGGTCACTGCACTGCCGTTAACACGAGGACAGAAAGCCGGATGCAAAAAAAAAAGAAGATATTTAGGACATAATCGATCCACAGTAGCACAGCGCATGCCCTTATTCACGACGAGATTTAAGTACAGTACAAGCGCCATTACGAGTCAGTACAAAAAACTTTAAAATAAAAACAGAAATTCAATGAATGTACATAGAAAAACTCAAAAAAAAAGAAGTGAAGTTCCTTTTTTTTTAAAATGGATTTTGACGCCGTCCCAGTGCTGTCAAGAGTTCTGCCGAAGGAAATCACAGCTGACTCACGTGTGTGACCGAGGGGAGAGGGGAATATCCGTCCAGATTATCACGAGGAAAAATATAGCATGTATTCAATACATCTTAGAATTTTATTTCTTAATTAGAAACTCAAAAAAAAAAAAATCTATACTCTAAGTAATATTTACTTATTAAAATCTCATCTTTGTAAACAGTTTGCCCTTTTTGTTTGAAAATACATTCTAATCCGACTGAACTTGAGGCTTTATATATATGTATATATATATATAATATATATATATATGTTTATATTTATAGATCTGTGGCAAACATCGCAAAAATAATCTGATATTATGTTTAAAGAAATACATTTCAGACAAAAAGCTCTAATCTCTTCTAAAGTCTTCATTTCTACCACGATTGTTGGAGAGCCTGAAGTAGCCGCGGCAACGCTGAAGACGCCAGATGTTTCGACGCCGACATGTAACTGCTCCAGCTGTGACCAGTAAAATTGTGTGCTGGCATTTTTTTTGCTGCTCTTCACTCAGCACATGGCGATGGGGGGGTTGCTATGGTGCGTAACCATGGCGACGGGGGTTGCCATGGCTCCGGGGAGGCTGTGAGCTGCTTTGGTGATGAGAGAAAGAAAGAAGCGGCTTCCTCGCTGGATCGTCTCTCACATGTTCGACTTTGTTGGGTTTTTTTTTTTTGGTTGGAGGGTTGGGGGAGAGAAAGCGGTCTGGAGGGAGGTGCAGACTCTCACAGCTAAGACCTGCTTCTGCTCCCAGTGCTGATTTTTAAAACCCGAAAACTGCGTCGATCCACCTCGTTTAGAACAACGTCTGAGAGACACGAGCGTGTGTGAGGGAGTAACTTTGCATGAAGCAGGCGTAAACAGTGTTTGTTCACGAGTCTCCTCCTTTTAAAAAAGTGTGTGTTCACGTCTTTCACATTTAATGAATCTTAGTGGCAGTGGACGCATGCACAGTGGCCCTATAGAGATTGTTTGCATGCATATTCAGATTTGTACACTCTATACACTGCAAATCCACGTGTGGTTTCTCTTCCATCGAAGCTCCCCGTGACGCTCTTTGCGTTCAGAGTCTGTCACTGCGGAACGTGTCCTCCACGGACGGGTCCGGCAGCACCATGTCGGGATCGCTGAGCATGCTCAGGCCGTCCAGGCTGAGGGGCTCGATGCGCAGCTCGTCCTCCAACGGGAAGCCTCCCTCCGAGTCAAAACATTCGGGCACCGTGGAGAGAGCGCTGCTGATGTCCTTTGACAGGCTCGGGTTGGAGTCATCTGAGGGAGGGAGAGAGAGAAACAGATGATGGTGGGTGAACGTTTCCTCCTGTCCTCGCGCTGTAACAGTCTCACTGCCCTCATCGTTAGTCCTGACAGCTCTTTTTTTAAATAAATCTGACAAGCTCTCTCCCTTTAAACTGGAGTTTCTGTTCAGCTGTGGTTAAGACACAAATATCAGCACCCCGAGGTGGCACAGAAACAAGTTCAATTTCCACCTGTGAGAAATGTCGACTGACTTTATTCTTTGAAAACACGCCTCGTCTTCTTCTGGAGACGCTCGTCTTTGATTTGAGCCTCAGGAAACAATCATAACGTGACAACACGCTGCTAATATTTGCACCCAGTGAAGTGCGAACGATGAAAATTGAAGGAGGAATTATTATTTCTCTAGAGACAATTAACACTTCACCACGTTTAACACCTTTAGTGATACATATGTAGAATCGCACCAATATGTTTGGACGTTGTAGCGGTCTCGTTATCTTCAGTCTCTTCATCATAATCATAAACTAAAATAGTATTTAATGATCTTTACAAAAAAGCTGCATTAATTGCCTGAATCTAATCGCTGCATGTAATGGGAATGGAGTGACTCACAGTAATGAATCCAGAGAGTTATTACAAACTCTGCAGCTTTATGGCAGGCAGCTGTTTTCATTAAAACGAACTGATACACACGCTGTACTTACAGGAACACGGGAACAAACAGAAAGGGAAGGCGATAATATGTCGGTGCCGTGAGTCTGTTGAGATTGTTCAGGAATTTTCTGCCTCTTAGAGGCTAAAAATCAACTAATGCAGCTTTAAATAAGAAACAGGGACATACATTTAGAGTTAATCTGTCGTGTGAGCGTGCTAATACTCTCTCTTGCACCTACAGTGGCCTATAACACACCAAAACCAACCTGTCGGACTCACCAGTGAGTATGATGTTGGGCAGTCCTCCGCTGCAGTTAGAGTACAGCATGTTGGACCTCATGTGCATCGGGTCCTGCAGGTTGCCGTGGCTGCCGCCCAGCCCCGCGAGCGCGGCCTGGGAGTAGTAGAGTAACGGTGAGGAGGAGGAAGGGTCGTAGCAAGAACCCCCCGCTGTGGAGCTCATGGCGTTTTCCAACAGAGAGAACTGGTCCAACTAGCCGGCAGATGGCGGAGAGGAAAAAATGGCAAGCGGAAGAAAATGCAAAGAGTCGGTGAGACAAGTTGTTGTTGTTGTTGTGTTCACCCTGACAGACTGATTCTACGTCTTCATATGTTTGAAATGGCCGTACTTCCCTTGTTTAATTACAGGACACAATTTGCATGGGAACTCTCTGAAAGCTTGTCGTAACATAACTGGTTTTCACTGATTTACAAAACTCTTCCTGCATATTCGCCCCGCTCTTTAAGTCAGTTGTTGCAGCCAACATTGGAGCCATAGCACAATGCACTGTCTCCTTCTCACATCAGTTTAAAGGCTCCTAAATCCAACACATCCACTGGAACTGGAAACACTTTTAAGGGTTTTTAAGGATGTATTTCTCAAGTTTTTAATGATATTCTTACAAAACTTCAGTTTGTATTCTTTATTCTTCTTCTTTGCTTCTTTCCTCATCTCCTACCCCCTAAAAATGTCTTCTGGCACCGTCATGCAAACTGTTCTTGATGTCGTAACATCTACAGTGCACAGAAACCCTCATTAACGTGACAACTGATGATAAGATCTCTGTGGTCTGACAAAAACTGAATTACTCGTTACCGTGCCAGCCAGAAGTCAGCCAGAAGATTTTAATTCATCCTGCTGACAAACTGACCCTGCAGCACACAAACCATTGCTTCATTCTCAGTCGAGTGATGAACTGAAGCCACAGAGTCAAAATTCCTTGTAATGTTCTGGCTGAAGGCATCACGTTATTAGAACTATTAGTACTGTGCGTCTCGATCGCTGTCAGCGTTTCATTTGCAGAAACCTTTCTTGGTCACAATGCTGTTTACAGACTTGACTGGTTAACACATATTACTCACGTGCTGTAGATACATACTACTCTGTGCTTAAACATGTGTGTACTGTTGTCTCTACCTGATAGGGGAGGGTCTTGCTCTGGCGATTGGAGAACTGTGGCTCCATGAAGGGGTCGTTGAAGAGCGTCGCCATGTTGTTGTGCTGTGAGGGAAGAAAACGTCACGTTTGAAAATTTGGGAAGAAAGTAAAAAATCTGCTCAGGTCAACGTTTGCAGAATATTTTTATTCAGCTAGAAAAACAAGCTGCACTGTAAACGGAATTGCTCAACTTGTGTTGCATTAATAATTAGAAACTAATCTCCAATCTCTAATTTCTGCCCTGCAGGGAGACGCAAGTAAGTAAACACATCGGCAATTCACAGGCACTGGTTACAACAAACACTTCTGCACAAAATATGATGTGTGTGTGTGTGTGTGTGTGTGTGTGTGTGTGTGTGCGCGCTCACTTGGCCTGTGTTGAAATCCATTTGGATGTTCTGAAGAGGGGAAATAGGCTGCTGCTGCTGCTGTTGATGTTGTTGTTGTGGAGGCTGTTGCTGTTGCTGCTGCTGCTGCTGGTGTTGCTGTTGACGTTGTCGGCTCTGGTCCACTGCATGCTGGGATTGTTGGTAGAGTGGATAGGGTGGGGGCGGCTCCCTTGGCATGTTGCTGGTATCCAAAGCAACTCCCTAACACAGGACAGAGGAAGCCAGAGTTGTGACTTGAGGTTTATTTATTCTGATTGTTGTGTCATTACTCAGCTACGATCTCCCCGTCGGAGCCGGGGTGAAAACAATTGCACCAGTGTGTTTTTGCAATGGTGCACATTTTTACTTGGAGGTCAGACGATTTTATATCGTTACACATTTCCGGTTGTTACAAATGTTTTTTAGTTTCAGCTCTAGATTTAGTATTTTTGACAGCAGAGGTTCTTAGTTTACAAACCGCAGTGACACTGGAGAGGCCAAATCAACGAGTTCAACGCAAGAATTTATGTTTGTTGATCAGGATACAAGAACTGCTCATGCTTCTCGCGAATTTCAGTTTTCTAGATGCATACATTTTATTGTTATTCCAGTGCGCTGCAAAATAAACATCCTCTTTGTCATCGGTGTGTACCTGTGTGATGGGAGACAGCGAGGGGGACATGGTGGGGGACAGCTGCTTGGCCAGACCCCGGCGCTGCTCGCTGCCAGGAGACAGGGTGAGAGGGCTGATGGGAGCGGGCCGTCGCCGGGGGGAGTTGTTGGACAGACGCAGGGACGAGTTGATGGAGGGATTGCTGAGCGACGACTGCAGCTGGCAGTTGTTGAGGGACGCCTGGATCGAGGGATTGCTCAGAGACGAGGAGAGACCTGCGGGGACAGTAAAGACGTGAGCAGATCGATGAGACGAGCAAATGTACATCAGTGTAAAACTAATAGGGCTGCTGTGAATCCAGAGCAGATATGAGCCCTTAGAATCCAAGTTGAACATGTGGAAGTTATGATGTAGCATATACTTGATTTTCCAGCGTGCTCTCCAGATCCCGACCCAAAACACTAGACTTTATTGTGTGACTGGGGAGGGAGAGAAAGATGGAGGGCAGAGGGAAGGAAAATGAGAAGACGGAGGGGAAAAGAAAAGAGCTGATTGTAGTGAGCCAAAACAGGGTCAAAGTTCCTCTGTCACTTTGGAGCTTAGCCAAGCCGAACTGTGTCTGACATGAGAGACCAACCATGCATACATTCACAGAGAGGAAAGAGTGCTGCCTGATCTGATCGCACCCACCGCTGCTCCCACTCAAGAGTTCACGGTGAGGAAGTCGGAGACAGAAAGATCATTCAATGAGAGTTATCCGTTATGTACGGTTGGCTGGCAGAGGGAGAAATCTGGAACCTGCTCAAAACACCAGCTCTGGTTCCCAGCTTAAATCTGAAGCTGGAAGAGACCTTAATGGTGTTAAACACACAAACACTAGAATCCCAGCGGATGATGAGTCACGACCACTGACAAACACAGATTCTTTAGTGTTGACAGTCAGAAGGAGCACATGTCGAATGACTAATCAAATCAGATAATACCTGAAAACCCAAAATCCTGCAAGAAGTCAAGTTCTCATCAGTGACAGTACCAAAGCAGAGAAAGACAAGCATCATAAAATGTCCTAATAATTTCCAGTATGTCATAAAAAACCCACACAAAACAAAAAAATTCTTAATTTGGATAAAATGTTGGATTGTTTATTTCCATTGTGAGGTGTTATTAATTTAATTCTTAAAACCAAACTCCAAAATCTGTACAGTACGTGTGTCATGTTCCTGCTCGACATTTCTTTAATCTGTATAATTATTATCTATTATAGATCTATAATCCAAACTGCCCGTAGGTGTGAATGTGAGTGAGAGTGGATGTTTGTCTCTGCGTGCCCTGTGATGAACTGGTGACTTGTCCAGGGTGTACCCCGCCTCCTGCCCTAAGTCAGCAGGGAAAGGCTCCAGCGCCACCGTGACCCTGATGAGGAGAAGCAGCTACAGAAAATGGATGGATGGATCTATAAACCTTGAAAGTTTTGACTTTTGTCTCAGCTTTTATGATGTTTACAGCCTGAAATCTAGTTATTTAAAAGAGTTTAACATATTAATGAGAAGAAAATGCAGCAAATGATTTATCTCCTGACTGTCAACACAAACCTGGACCGAACAGACTCAATCCAACTTGCTCTTACCAGATGTGGTATGGGGACTTAAATTAAGACTGAGATCTGAGAGCTGAGTAGATGGGCTGAAATATCAGGGCTGCATTTTCCTTCACCTCACACATCTTAAGCCAACCTGGAGGTGGAGACACTTCCCATGAGGTTGTAAAGATGGCTGACAGGATGAGACAGCAGAGAAATGTCTTATGTTTTCTCTGTGAATGTTCTACCTCTAATAATTATTAAAAAAAACAAACTTGTAAATCAAGTCACAAGTACACACTGCTTTGTTTAAAGAGGGTGGGAACCACACATGCAGACACTCTACATACACACACACACACAAACACAGAGCTCTGCTCCACCCACCCTGCGAGTTGCCAATGCCTAGGTGCATCATGGCGGCCGGCAGGTTTCCGGTGCTGCTGCCCCCACTGAGGTTCGGGTACCCTCCGTTGTCTTCAGGGTCCAGCGGGGTGGAGAGTGGTGACGGGAAGTGCAGGTTGCTGAGGTCGGGCAGGGAGCCGCCGGTATTTAACAAGCCCTGGTAGTGGGACAGACCGAGGTTCTGCTCCGGAGATGGGAAAATGCTGCAGCAAAGGTACATAAAAAAGAACAACACTGATGCTTACAATGTGTTTCTGTACAGAATTAAAGGCAGGGGTCATTATTAAATGTATTGCCATGACGTTTCTCTGACTCTCATCCACTTGTTATGGTCTCTCCTTTCTTTTCCACCCACTCTCCATTCCTCCATTATTTCTCTAATTTCCATCTCTGCTCATATGCTGCATCAACAACAGCAACAGTGACTCATTGTTGTCTGTCCCGAGTACACACAAACTGGCACAATGCAAAACAACAGACAAATGGTGTCTCCACAAACAAACATACAAACAGTGTGTGCTTATCTCTCTACGCTAGCTGCACAGGTCAGTGTAGTGTTCTGTCTTGTTTATGAATTGTCAATAATTTACTTCGATATTAAGCAAGAGGTGAATCTCTGAAGGCTTTTTAGAAGATCTGTAACATGGCAATGGAAAACTGTAAAGCTAATGAACTGCTGGTAAAAATGTTTACGTCTGAGTCATGACAGGACACCAGAGGTCGTTCGGGAAGACAATAGTCTCAGCGAACTGTTGCTAAACAATGCCCCGTGGAATCTGATAGTAATAACGCTGTTCCTCTTATTTCAAAAGGGTTCGACGTGTGAAGAGGAAGACAGACATCCTGTTTGACGAGGTGAGAATGCGCAGCATGTCATTTCTAGGAATCCATTGTTTCTGTTGACCGGCTCACAAACAGCTACTGCTGCCTGTGAACGTCACGTTAATAGATGATCCGAGTAAAACGTGTGCCGCTGCCTTCAGACTTACTTGATTCCAGGCACTTCACATGATTTAGGCCTCGATGCCAGAGACTGGACCTGAAACAGAAGCACAAAAATTAAGATCACTTGTCTCGATCAGATAACACCACTCCAGCAGCCCACTATGACAGACTCGATGCACGTGTACAGCAGTGGAAAGACTGAATTCAAAGAAACTGCTTTTAAAAGTGTATCGTCATGTCACGGACTATCCTCGATCTGTCAGATTATCGTATCTGCGCTGACAGTGAATCCCCTGAAATCCACTGCAAAGTGGAAAGTTCCACATTGATAAAATTCTTCGTCTTTCCAGCGTTGGCTGAGCAAAAAAACTAAAAATTTACTGTCTGGATCAAAGAGACATTGATTGTCAGGAACAATAATGAGCACCGGGCATAAAAATGTGTGGTTTCATCTGATGTGGTGTTCAATAGCGGAAGACGATTGATTCTGCGTTTAGGTCCAGACAGAAAGATGAATGTCATGACTGTTTTTTGTCATTTCTCATTAAGTTTGACATCCGTGTTTTTTTTTTTTCCATGATACTTTGGATGCTGTAGCCGTAGACATTCCTGATCTCTGATCTCTGAAATGTGTCTGAGGCTCATTCTGCCTGATCACCTGGCTGGTTCAGTGTGTACTGGCATGTCTCTAATTTGGCGAGGGAGTTGGACTCACACAAAATCACGGGAGAATCCCTCTTGCCAGGCTTTAAAGCCATGCCTTTGTGTCCGAACACAGCGGTTTTGGTCCAGTCAGCGTTCTATGAGAAACTACTGGCATCTATAAAGTTTCTTCAGTGAATGAACTGAAGGTGATCTTCTCCTGCCAGACTTTGGCTGCATCAGACCTGATGTTGTTGACCTGATTGGTTAAAATTCATCTGTAACAGACAGGTGCTTCTTCACCTGCCATGTGCCGACAGTTTCCAGCGACGTCTCTGTAACAAACCATCTGGCGCAGTCAGGTTACAGAAAGAAAGACTAACATGTCAGATTGTTTTCTTGCCTAGGTTGACGTTTGATTTTTTTCCATGATGCTTTAGATGTAGCGGTTGTTGACATTCCTGATCCCACAAATCTGTCTCAGACTCATTCGACCCGATCACCTATTTACAGGAAAGACCGGTTCGACGTGTAGCTTTGGCATGTGTCCGACGAGTCAGGAATTTAAGGTGTCGCAATCAACCAAATCTGACACGGCAACCGCTCTTGACGTAAATGTTGCACGGGCTGATGCCGTCATTACTCTGGAGTGTTTATTGTTAGCATGGCAACAATACACCCAGATGTGAGGGCACGTGATAATCTGCTTTGATATGGAGTTACCATGGGGAAAACAACGCAGAACGCATCGACACAAGGCATCGATGTATGACGTGAGCAGTGGTCTCACCTTCTTGGCCTCCCACAGCTGCTTGGGAAGGGGCTTACTGACGCCTATTAGACTCTCCTCGTTTGGCAGGGAGGGGAAGGAGAAGACTGTAGAGAAGAAGAAGGTACGCTTTAATGAAACATGTTAATATAATCATCTCTTGATTATGAAAAGGAAAGTGCAACTCACCATTTCCAGAGCCATCCACCTCTGCTTCATTTACACTAGCTGCACGCCAACCTCCACATGAAACAAACAAACAAAAAGGAAAGAAGGAGAGGGGGAGAGGGATGATGGAAGGAGAAATAAAGAAAGACATAAAAACAAAAGTGGAGGAACATTAGAGGATATTCAATATTAACCAGCTGTTTGAATTATCCCGGCATGTCTGGCACAATAATCAGTCCCTGTGACAGGAAAAAGGGCCCTTCGGAGTACAGACTGCAATTACTGCGCTGTTTCATAAACACAACAGCTGGGCATCTGGCATCATGTTATTAGTCACAAAGATGAGGAGAAGGAGGAAGAAGAAGTTCATGGTGGTGGTGGTGGGGGGTGTTCATAGACTGATGAGGGATAAAGAGAGAGCCATTGTTTTTCTCATGCCAACAAAGAGCCTCTTTCTCTTCGTCCTCACTGGAGACCCGATGCCAGATACACATGCCTTTGTCTTCCCCGCCTTTTAACTGTTCTCTATTCCGTGTCTGAATCTTGTGTTTAGCAACAACACTTCCACTGCAATCTGTGACTTATTAGGAAAATATCCTTTGTTTCTCTCGTGATGTCTCCTTCAAGCCTCTCGCATCACTCTGACTTAAACCGGGCTTCTCTTGCATTAGCCTTTGAACCGCTGCCCAACCCATTCCTTCTCCTTCTCCTTCTCCATGCTCTAAGCCTCTCTAAGGCCCATTCATTTTGAGGAGGCCCGCTGGAAACAGATGGGGACAATGAGGCGATACAACAGTCTGGCATTGGTTACATTTCCCCTTCAGAGGTGTCTCGTCGTCGTTGCTCGCGGAGGCGCAACTAGGACGGAAACAGGACAACTGGGATGGAAAATGGCTGGCTCGTGTCCCTGGCTAGATCAGGGTAGAAATGTGTCTTTCTCTGCGTTGCAAACGATCAGGATCCAGAAAAAACATCACTGTCTGTTGCTGAAGAATGGCAGTAATCAGAGCCCTTCCAGCTGCAGAGGTAACATCAGATTTTTTATGACTGATGCTGCTTCTTTTCCACTGACAGCATTTGGCAGAGCAGAGGAGTTCAAGCTACAGTCTTTTTCGGCGTGATCTCTTTTTTAAGTGTTTCCACCTCGGCGGTGTGACTCATAGCTGTAATTCCTAGTTAGATGCTTCTTTAATCAGCCGGGGCTTAACACCACTCAAAACCCGCTGGAACCTTTGGAGGTGTCAACGAGGCCCTGGGGGCTTTACAGCCCTCTGTGCTCCTGCGATGTGGAGCAGTGAAGCGACGAGGCTGCGCTGCTCCTTCTCTAACAGTTTGGTGCCTGAGCCCCTTCCAGAGGAGAGGATATGGAGCCTGTACAGCCATGTGTAGTATGTGCTGTTGGACTATATACAGCAGGCTGTATATACAGAGTGATCCTTTACAGGCAGCTCAGTTCACCTTTGGGGAAATATAATCATCTCCTTGCATATACAGTTTAACTTTAATGATCGGAGTGCAGGTCTGCACAAGTGTAGAGCTCGATTAATCGAGAAATCAAGCAAAATTAACTAATTATAGCTTCTTAAACTGAAATATTGTTTTCTTTGTCTTCTGTGATATTCAAGAGGATATCTTTGGAGTTTGGACAAAACAAGATGTTTTAAAATGTCACCATGGGCGTTGGGGACTACTAATCGGTAGATTACACACTAATGAAAATAAGCATTACACAAAAGTCCCATGGGATACGGGTATAACAAACAAGAGTGCGATCATAAACATGAAATACCTGATATCAGCTATTTTTGTAAGCAACACACACAGGCAGATGCATCCAACTGGGTCTAAGGTGAGCTATCTAAAGCACAACACGCTGTAATTCATATATCTACACCGGGTTTGATTCTGTTTGTATGTGAAACTCAAACTTGGCGAAGATCTTAAGGCAATATCCTGTTTAAAACTTGTTGGCTAAACACAGTGAGTAGTAATGCACTGCAGGGGCACTTCTCTCATCCACTCGACACTTCATCAGCGCTGAGATCAGACAAACGTGATAAACACTGTCGAAAAACACGCTGGACGCTTGGATGGAAAAGCAGCGATGTGAGGGAATGGACGGAGAGGGAAGAAGATGAATTATGTCACTTAACAGTCAGAACTTTGTCTTTGGACCAATTACAGTTCTACAAAAAGGTATAAACAGAACATTTTAAAAGCAACAATGGCCTGGTGGTGATTTGTGTGATTGAGCCCAGAGTGGCTTACGAGACTGAAAAGCAGCTGGCTGGCTGGATGGACTGTGTTCTCTGTTAATAAATGACCAGAGGAACAGAAACACAAACACCATAAACTAGCATGATTACTACGACATGGGCCCCAGTCTAAGAGCAGCCTGCAAACTGCATGTGACTGAGAGGATATCTGGTTTAAAAACACATGTCTGTCTCTGTGCTGCGCTGATCCAGAGTTAGAGGTGATGTCTCGATGCACAAGTGGATCTTAATTAGTTTTTCTAGGTGGTTTCCTGGTGTGCATGTCAGCATGTGAATATTCCACCTGCTCTTCATCTGTTAAGAGATCCTGTCAGCTCGGCTCCTCGTGGTCATTCACACTCAGTCCAATAAAACAACAGGTTTATGTCACATCCGGTCAGCGACACGTGCAAGAGCAAGTTAGTCCTGGTTGATCTGCACTTCCTCCAAATTTAAAGAAATGTAAAGACCTTATTTTATTTAGGAAAGATTGTCATAGTTTAACAGATAATTTGTAGTCCGAGTAGTGTTGACTGGAGTGGGTTTCGGTTGCAAGAGTCAGTGTGGAGAGCTGAATGAACTGGCTGAAATCTCTGAACCCATCGGCTATCATCTGGCAACAATTAGCTCGCTTATTTGCATTTACATGCAGATATCTGCTAGAGATTAGTAGAATGTGTCTTTCTCGACATTCTTGTGTAACAAATTGCTAATCGGACTGGCCCGGATATCTGTTA
Source organism: Argyrosomus regius (assembly GCA_946959425.1). Lineage (NCBI taxonomy): Eukaryota > Metazoa > Chordata > Actinopteri > Sciaenidae > Argyrosomus > Argyrosomus regius. The sequence continues at coordinate 30,582,351 of OX336882.1, forward strand.
TCCAAATATCTACTGGCTACACCAGAAGCCCAGAACCAGTAATCCCCAGAGACTAAATCGTGGTAAGATGATAGAAGATAGATTCAGAGATAGCATAAAAAGCTAAAATACAAACACTAAATATCAGTGCAGCAAGATCTTTTTTCATATTGATAGTTTGGAGGTTGCAGCTCTGTCGACAGGCGGTGATAAAAAGGAACGACATGAGTCCTGTGTGTTATTTCCTGAACTGAGATTTTACTCTGTTAAGTCTGTCAGCAAACATCTCACAGAACCATTGGCCGAGTCCATCACCGGCTGATTTTTTGTCGTTTTGATAATTTAATAGTCTGCTTATGAAGAATGATTGAGAGCCGCTGCTCAGCAGCACAGCACAGACACTGAGCCAAAGAACGACTGAGAGGAAAAACAGCTGCAGAGCCCGAATATTTTTACATCTAACTCAGTGGATTAAGGGTTTATTTCAACCAAACCAGAGCTGGTGATCGCCGAAACAGTGGAAAGACTAACCTAAGAATTTCCATTGCGGTGATTTCTGCAGCATACAGTATTAGCAACATTTTTTGTGTTTGCAAATTAACTGTAATCAGGTTTCATCTTGGTAAAATGTTTCATTTCTGTACCTCCTCAATCACCTGCAAACTCTCTCCTCCTGGGTCTGCCGGTGTTTCGTTGTAAAGAGTGAGTGACTCTGTTATCTGGTGAAATTCAGCCAATAACAATATAGTGGTAACAGTGTTAGGCAAGTCACCAGATAACAGGTAACTCATTAAACCGAAACACCAGCAAGCCACAGGAGGCCGAGGCCACAGCTATAGAGACTTGGGATAATCATAGGATGTATGGGGTGTTTGAGCTTGTCGAGATGGAGCTCTGACAATGTAAGATTTGTAGACAGCCTCACTGAGACCATTTCCTGGAGTAATATCATGGGGTGAAGGGATTATACTCTACCTTTTTAAAGTGAAAATACTCTGGTAGAACTGGTTTAAAGGTCATTGCAAGAGATTTTTAAATTGTGCAGCTGTAGTAGAGAAGAAAATCTAACCTAACGGGGGTCAAATGGTGGAGCGGAGGTACAAGCCTCCATAAGTTGGTGAGTTAATGAAGGTGAGTATCTTGTGTTCTGTGTGTGTGTGTGTGTGTGTGTGTGTGTTACTCTCACCATTACGCTGCGGGGGACCTCGACCCATCTGCTGGTTCATGCCAAAGGGGTCCTGAGGGTTTGGGTTCATAGCGCTCGTATGCAGAGCAGAGTCTGAGTTGGTTCTGTGTAGGAGGAGGAGGAAGAGGAGGAGGAGGAGGAGGAGGAGGAAGAAGAAAATTATGCAAAGTGTTCCAGCACCTTGGACAGAGGCAGAGAGGATTTCTCAGGGCCGTGAGGTCAGTGAGTCATTTTGCTTCCTGCTCTGCCTCCACACAAGCTGCATTCATCTGAAAGCTCACACTGACCTTACTCATAAACATCCTCACTGCGCTCGACTAAAACGTTCACCGGTCCGTGATGGAAACACGTTTTGTTTCGGTGATGAAAGATCACCTTAAAGCATATCATAGAAATGTGCGTTTTTGCTTCTCTGCACACAACGGTTCATTTCTCTCAAATTTTGTTGGTCACAATAAAATGGCACTCTAAAATGTGCAGCTTCATCTTGAAAATGACTTTCATGAAGCTCAGAACTTTGGCTGTTTCACATCGGGAACAGTCATTTCCAGTCTCATCGGCTTAGCCTCATATTCCAACAAAGGCATTGAGAACTTGCCAAGGCACACCTGTGTCAAAGTCATGCTGTTTAATCAGCATTTTGATATGCCACACAGCTGTCAGGTGGATGGATTATCTCGGCAAAGGAGAAGTGCTCGATGACATGGATTCTAACAAATCTGTGGACATAATTTGAGAAGAATAAACCTTTTGTGTGCACAGAAGAAGTTGCGTTTATGTTTTTGTTAAGTGTATATTGATACAGGGAAATACAGGAAATTGATACCTCTGCACCTCTGAAGATCAAATATCTTTCACACAGTTTAGGAATATCAAATTAAATCAAATCAAATTTTATTTGTATAGCCCAAAGTCACAAAATACATTTTGCCTCGGAGGGCTTTACAATCTGTAGAGGGAGTGACACCCTCTGTCCTTAGACCCTCGGTTCAAGTGAGGAAAAACTTGCCCACAAAAAACCCTTTTAACAGGGAAAAAAGGTATTAATATTATCTTCTGATTTATTTGACAGGGCTGTCAAAGTTTTTCAGGATAGAGTTTCAGCTCACAGTTACAAAAGATTGATTTGAAATCTGCCTCTTCGTTGTTGTATGAATTCCCACACTCACATGTTTGACTTTTCACTTGTACCAGGCTCTTATAAACACATGCATGAGCCAACCCACACAAACCCCTGAGTCCTATATCACTCCAGCTGCGAGCTTTCTCTAGTGCTATCCATTAAGCCTCAGTGGCTTCTCTCATTTGTTTTTTCTTCTGGCGGTTTATGGCGGACAGAATTGGCCTAAATATAGTTCGGTTGTCTGGGCAGATATAAAAGGTAACTGATGGATTTATGCCACGTAAATAGGAAATGTATATTTAGAATAAATAAACATAAAAAATAAAGAATGGCATCACCAGCCAGATTGTCTGAACAGCTTCCATGTTTGTTTTTTTTAGATTAAATGAAATATAAATGGAATAATATCATGGAATAAATTCACCATGTTATATTAAACAGCAAGGTCGAAACACGATCACCATTTCATCACTCTGGAGCAGCTATTTTGAGTTTTATCATGTATTTAATATACACATTGATAACTTTATGAGTTTTTATAGCTTAAACAGGTCATCTTTAAAGTCCGTGTAAAGGCAGTTCTGAGATTTCTTTCAAAACACATTAAATATGTTGGAAAATAGTTGCTGAAAACACGTGAAAATACTTTGAACGATGTATTACTGAAATGTGGAGTTAGAGGTTCAAACAGTTTTTCACCAGTCTTCAGTCCAGGATTTTGTGGGCGGTCCTTAAAGGGTGGCTCGATGACACGCTGAGGCCACCCTGAGCAGAGAGAGAGAGATGAATTCATCTCAGCTCAGAGTGTTTCAAAGTTAGTCATGTCATTTTCTGAACTCATCTGACACGTTTCAGTCGCTTCAAAATGGCTTCAGCGCCTTCAGCGGACACGCCCCCACAGTCCTGGAGCTGAGAATTCATTTTTACCTGATTCTGACACCTAATTTCACAAACTTGTCGATATTTTTAATCATTCAAATTTGGCTGGGTGGTTAATAACACTTTCTTCTTTGGTCTGACAAACTCAGAACACATATTTATTCTCACTTTACACAGACTTTAAAGAATACTGACATTTAGGAAATGTGAGTATTTGCTGTCTTTAAGAGTCAATCTCATTTTTATCTTTGTGTTCCACTTGGCTTAACAAGTGGTTGAGATATCAAGCTTTATAAACGTTCAGTATCAAAAACTGTCATGGAATGCCTCAGAGTTGCAGTCCTGTTTACTTTTTCTTTATTTAGTCTAGTTTTCATAAAGGGATGGGCATGAGAACTTGAATACTCATTTGGACATTAGTATTGATTCAAGGTATACGTACTCGCAGGAAAACCTGCTGATAGAGTTCAACACTTTCAGTCACACATCACTCATCTAACGTTACAGGCAGAATGGCAACGAGGCATGAAAGTGATGTTTGGAAGTAGACAAAATGAACGTGCAGTGCAAGCTGTGACATGAATCTTGTTTTTCATAAAACAAACAGATTGAAGATTAAACATTTGCAGATTAAGCACATTAGCCGGCTCTTACTAAGAATTGTGACTGAGGATGTGCTCCCGTTAAACTCTGTGGAAGGAGGGAGCTTTAGCGAGCTCAGCTGGAGCACAAGTTACCATTGGGGCGAACAACAACTACTAAGAGTGGAGAAGATGTGCAAGGAAAGTGTGCTGAAATTGAGTGTCGATCTGCAAAGTGTCGAACAAAACAAAAGTAACTGTTTAGCTACGCCTACTGGTCATGGTGGCTTTCTTTTTCTTCATGTTAGTTAATCTCCACAGTCTAGTAAACCCAACCTCACCATCATTTTAGACCCTATTTTTATTGGTTTTTATAAATGGAAATTACTTAAAATGCCCATCCCTAGTTTTTATATACCTGCTTGTGTTTAGGCCATCAGTAGGAATAATAGAAAAAGGGATTATATTCTTCAATGTAAGGTATTAAAACGATATAGAAATTTATGCTTGCACTCTGTATGTGTATTTAAAATATATTTTAAAACTTGTTTGACGCGTTGTTAGCTCATGCACTGAAGCCTTTACTTTCCAGCTGGGCACAGTGACAGCACAGCGTTTCAGAAGTCCTGTTGTCCTTACAGTGAAGCTACTGGCTGCGTCACTTTGTAAACCCAGATGACTCTTGGATGTACTGTTGCCTACCAGCATCTGGTTTTATGCAAACCTAAGACAAACATGTCACAGAGCTATCCGTGTATTGAACCCAGAGATCAAAATTTATGTTAACTGAATCATCCAACTCTTGGTAAGACAGCAAATAATCCCAAAATACTCTACTAAGAAACTTCTCAGATTTCCTTCACAATAAGTACAGCTGCTATTTTAAGTGTTTCAAAACAAAGCGAGTTTGAGGATGTAATCACAACCTGTCTGTGTCTCTACAGTCTACAGCCCATGTGAAAACTTCTCAGAGAGAGATCAAAAACAATACAAATACAATACAAGGATGCAAAAAAAAAGTCTGAAAGGAAGGAGCCGATGTTAGACTGCGAAGGAGCCGTGAGTCCTAAAGCTGGGTTAGTAAGAGAGAGAAACTATTGATTAATGTTTCAGAAATTCCAAACTGGAAAGATGAGTGGAAAACTACAAGAGAAAAAAAAAATTAATAAATCAACCGTGACAGTTGTTAGCTGAGATTTTGTAGCCCTCTATCTCAGTGCTTCAAAAGGAAGAAAAGAAGGGATTATTGAGATGTTACAAATCAGGCAGAGATTTACGAAAAGGATAGAAACCAGGACGCAACGTAGTCAGGAGAGATTGCAAAAAGACAAAGGACAGAATTGTTGGCCTCTGTGTGAGCGAGGGATAAAGCGGCAAAGATAGACTGATGGGAAAAAGAGAGAGAGTGGGGAGTGGAGAGGAGAGAGGGGGTCAAGGGTCACCTGTTGAGTTGTGATATTAATCTAAACCCAGGCCGTTTTTCCTCAGTCCATGGCTGCTGTTCCCTTCAAACAGAGATAGAGGAAAAGAATGACAGACAAATTTACTGGGTGAAAGAAGAGACCCCGGGCTCCTGGTTGTAGAAGAAGAGAAAATATATTGGTAAAAAAAATAAAATACGATGAGTCTGTGTTGGCTCATGTGTGGAAGGAAGAAAGACCCTGGAAAACACTCAGATACAGCACAATACCGTATTGGAAAATGGGAAGACGGGATAAAATAAAAGCTGAGTGAAGACAGATGAGACGGAAAAACTGAAGACAAACAAAAGACAGGAGTGCTAACGAGAAGAATGACTGCGAGCCAGGTTTATAAACCTGCAGCTGAGAGCAGTTACAAGCTGTTCCTTCCATATCTAACGGGAGAGAGAGAGGGAGCTGGTGCAACACAAGCGGCTCCCTCCCTGGGGAACGGCTGGCCACAGAGAGAGAAACGATGTAAACAACTTGATGTGAAGGGTCATTGTCGAAGCCTGAGTGGGAACGGTGACTAAGTGGATTTTTCTGGAGCATTCAGCAAAAAGGGGTCTCGACTCTTCCCTAGGCTGAAAGTACATGAAGAGCAACCACTGCTTTTTTTTTTTTTTTTTTTCTAAACTGGTGCGACTTCCAAAAATACAAGCGACACATAATTTTCTTGTTTTTTCAGCTTGAATTTAAGAATTAAATGGTAATTTCTTTGTCTAAAAACTTTTATGGCACACAGGTTTAAAGATGTAGTTCACTTATGAAACTTTACTTCATAGTTTTGGCTAGCATTTCTTTTGGTTAGGATAACACTGTAGTCAAAACAATCGTTGGGAACACAGTGACATCTCTAGAATGAAGTCAAACAGGTCAAGAAACTACATGAGGTCAGTTCATTAGACAGGTTGTAAAGATAACAAACAAACAAACTCCTTGAGGAGGAAAAACCAGACGATAAAATGGTATTTTATTTACAGTAACAACATATTATGTTTGGTTTATGTCCCGATAACTGTTACATAAAAAAAGTTACATAGGTCAGGAAGCCATCCATGGCAGTCAGTGCCTGACAGTAGGTACTGTGCATCACGTAGATAAAACGTCATTTCAGCAGGTGGGTGTGTGCACATGACGAGTACGACTGACACGCCCGTCAGATTGTCCAGGCCTCCCTACCTCTACCTGCCTGCTCGTCTCTCAATGAAAATGGATAACGAGGCGTGTCAATGGCTCCACGTTTGAAAAGACTTTTACTGTGCAATGGTAGTCCTAAATACAAGGAGGTACAGCAACACCGGAACATGAAACACTAACATTGGCAGGAGGGAGGCCAAGAAACAAACCCCTTATATTATACTTGATGTATTATATTTAATGCTGTTTTTGACAGTGTGTCACTAAATGTGCAAGATCTTTCAAAGGACTTCAGGTGAACTGTAGTCCTATGTTACCTAACTCCAGGTTAGCTGTGTTACTTTACCTTCTTATCAGTGTTACAGTGTTGGATGTTCATATGAAGCCTGGCCACGTTTCAATTAATGAGGTAAACATATGTAAACGTTGTCCCAGCTCAGGTTTCAGACTGCCCTCAATGTGTTCCCAATGTTTTTTTCCTACTTTACATGGGGAGTGGACGTAAGATCATCGCAGAGATCTTTAATTGGTCATCCGATCCAGGCACAGCACGGCTGAGCACACCCGTGAATACAGGAACTTCTCTGCTCAGGACTACTCTTTAAGTTCATGCAGAAAGAACTTTATTGGTTCTGAAGGAATGCTACACTTCAGGTTATCTCTTTTGTGTCTCAACTCTCTGCGATTTTACAGGTGGACACATAGCTTTACTTATTATTTCTAACGGTTAGCTACTTTATCCAGTAATGACTACAGTTTGTAGCTGCTAAAGTAACTAACCACTAATGTGAACAACAGGTAAAGCCATTTGTCCATCATGAAGCTCTACAGAATCTCTGTAAGTTGAAGCAGAACAGCCGGAGGACATCAAAATATTTTCACTGTTGCCACAGTACAGTGTAATAGCTTAATTTAACATTTTAAACTGGTTATAGCATCTAAGGCTCAGCTACTTTAATCAGCCAAAACTGTGCAGTGTTAAAGATGAAACACAAACATCCAGACGGATGGTCAACTCAGCCTAATATTACTCCAGGATGGTTGTGTATATCCGGCTTTTTACATCTGATGACCATTGCTTTTGATCAACAGCCTGGAGAGTCTGATTTTTGAAGATTTTTAAGGGCACAGAGTTCGCAATGTGGTGAGAAACAAGTTGGTATTTACAGGCAGAAACACTTTTTAATAGGATTGCAGCGATCAGACCACCTAGATGGAGGATAAAACCCCTCTAGAATCATCACAACACATCTCCCATGGAGGACATTTTAAGATCTCTGCACTGGAAGGCCTTTTTCCTACAGAGCAATCTACAGGGAGCTTGGTCTGAGATTTCATCCCGAGAGAGGCTGGTACAGGAATAGCAGACCAAAGATGGGTGCATGGACGGGAAGAAGGGCGTGGGACTGGATCAAGGCTCTGACCCTGAAACAGATGGTCTCCGATGGGACGCATGCAGGGCTGTGCTCAGGTCTGATGCCTGACGACGGCAGGAACCGATAAAAAAATAAAAATCCTCTTCCCAGACACCAGCAAGCAGTAACATTGTCACGCTACATTTCCGAACGAGCACTATGCTTTGAGTAATACAAATTGTGGATACAACAATACAAAAAAGCTTCACCAAATCCAGAGAGATGATAAAATCTATTGGCCAGACGGCTCAAGGAGCGGTTAAAGGCTATGTGAACAGCTCTGTTCCCCTGCATTTCTGTCGTGCCGGACAATCCCTTAGCACTGGCCCACTGCCTCCAAGTCTTGATCTAAAAAAGAGGCCAGGAAGCTTGGCATGAGTCATCTTAATACAAACACGCAGCATTAAAAATATAATGCAGCTACACCCGAAACAAAGCAGCCTTTCAAAAAACATCAGCACAACTCTCTCTGGTCCCTTGTTCTCAGTCATCATTGAGCTGATCACTGTTGTGGTAGTTAAAGCACTGAAACAGTTAAAAGAGCTGTGTGGCTCTTCTCCAGAGCTGACTGACGGTAATGCAGTGCAGATGTGGTTGGCGTTGTAAACACTTACCGCCCCACTCTCCCCTGAGACGGACAAGCAGGGAATCTGTCTCTCACTGCAACAACACAAGAGTGTAAGACCATTACCATGGATGGATATCAAGCTGAGGCACTGATCTGTACTGATCTGTGCAAAATGGTTTCATTTGATTTTTTTTATTTTTTTTTATTAAGAGCACATTAACGACAATCACTCGTCAAAAGGGAATTTTCTTCAATGGGATTTCCAAACAATCGACTGGCGGAAGAGCCACCCTAATCTGGCTAGACTTCAGTCCAGACTGATTTCCCATTTCCCCACCAACAATGTGCTTTTACTTTAAAACACAACACTGATTGTGCAAAAAAACCAAACAAGCGTATGTACTCTTTCGATTTGGCCACATGTGCAGCGTACAGGACAAGGACACTCTTGCAAAATATCGCTGTTGAAATGACATTAGTCATGAGAGAATTTGTGAAATTACCAGGTTGCAATGGAAACATCTGTCTCGAGTATATAACTCTGATAAGTGATGCAATTTTGCTTTTGGATCCAAGACGTTCATGAAACGTTACACGACAACTCACAAGTTGTGCAAACGACTGAAAATTACATATTTACATCATGGAGATCTGCATGAATCCAGTGGTCTATCTGTGACACATGGGAATTATGCAGCTGTCAAACTTCGAAAAGTGAATTGCGACATATTTTGTATGCCAAAATTGCAAGAGAATATGCACCGACATCCTGTTTTTGAATGATGATGCTGCTGCTATTGTATGATAGGATGATGCACCAGTATTGTCCAATCCTTCAGGGGAAATCTTGGCTCGTTTTTCTGTGACCTTTCACTTCAAATATTAGCACAAGGTGTTAGAAATGTGAAAATTCTTGTCTCATCTGTTCTGTGTTGTATCCTCCTACCTCTATGTAACATTCATCTCCGTCTTCTTGTTGCATTCTGCTCTTTCACAAGCTCTGTGTAACCCGAGTCTAAATCAACCACGAATCGTAAAAGTCTAATTTACTTGTGACATCCTGCCAGATCCAGATAGGCAAAGTTTCAGGAGCGTTTACAAGCCAGCGTTTGCATAGCAGGAGCACGGCGAGCTACTTGAAACGAGAACCTGGGAGCAGCGATGTTTGCATCGGCTGGACCTTCAGAAAAAAGATGCACACAGTCATTTGAAACATATGTTGGACACCCCTAACTCAACTATGGTCAATACGTAATCGACACAAAAAAGCAACCCAATGGTTTGGTAAGTGGACATGAAGGAAAATGGGTTTGAGCGCTCTCCAAGCTTTCTGACTCAGCCAGTAGAAGGAGTGCAAACTTCAACATCTCTGCCTGTGACAGCGAATTGGGCCAAAATTCACTGCGGGGGGGTGGGGGGGGAGTTTATCCCTGTTACACACTGTGACAATCTGCTGCAGGTTGGAGCAGGAGGCTTGGCTTGGCCTGCAGAGACTTGACAGAGCTGAAGCCAGTCACATACGCAGGACTATCGGTGGAGAGATGAGCACGAGTAGAACAAAAGTAGAGATAAATGTTATGCCACCTCGCTCTGGTTACATGAAAGTACTTTTTGGTTATGTAACCTGGCAGGGAGATTGTGACTTAACAGCTTGAGCATGAATGGCTATCAATGGAAAATAATAGTCAGAAACTGCTGCGGTCTATCACTTTACAGCAACACAAATATGAATGATAGGTCTGCTAGCCAAGCCTGCATGTGTCTTCATGACAGAAATGTAATTATTTAATTAAATGAAAATGGTTGTCATGTTTTTTTTAATACTCTAACTGAAGTTCAGATGACATGATGCTCAAAGTTTCATTGAGAAACAGTCTGTGCTGCGGAAATTAAATGTGAGAGCCTGTGTTCGGTGCTTTTGTGCCACATGGCTCTCCCACAAACACACCCACTCTGAGAGCAGCACTGACGTCTGGTTGCTCCTTGAGGACGTTTGTCAGCCAACCTGTTTTGTGCTGTCAACAATGACGAGAGGGCGTGGGCCTTATTCAATTCTACAGTACAAGCTGTTATAGTACGCTCAACACGGAGCCTGGCGAATGTCTGCGTCGGCTCTGTGCGAGAAGAAGACGAGGCAGGGTGATTGGCAGCCGGCCAAGCCGGCATACAAACCACAAGTGTGGAGACAGAGCAAGAGTGAAAGAGAGCGAGCGGGGAGGAGGAGGAGCTTGGCTCAGCTTTTTTATCACAGGGCCATAATTCACTCCCTTGTAAACACTGAAGAAAGGCTGTCGACCAGTGCACTGGCTGCTCGACGTGGGCATAACCAGAGCTGGAAAAAAAAAAGGGATCTTGTAAGCTCACGTCAAGGCCAGAAAGTGTGTGTGGCATTGTTTTTTCCAGCAGGTACTGCTGTTGAGTTTGTGCCAAGTTGGGAGATTCTGCACCACAGGGCAGTGGTGCTGTGACAACATAAAAAAAGAAAAACACAGTAGGACGACTGCTGTTGGGCATGACCTTTAAAGCAAAAGGCTATCTGTCAAACACCTTTAGGTAGATGCAGCCTTCCCATGGCTGACGCAGCATCATGAGACGTGAAATATTTGTGCAGAAACAAAGACGTCCAACATCTCTGCTCTGAACATCCACTGACACAACATTTCAGATTTGTGTTTGATCATGGTGGCCGGTGCCTGGATGCAGAAAGACAATACTAGTGGGTAGAGAGTGGCTCAATGCAGGAAACAGACTGGCAAGAGGAAACAGTTCCTGTTGTAAAATAATCTAGTTAGAGGAAGAAGAGAAGACAATAAGCATTCTGTCACAGCGACAGATGTGTACTCACCTTCTCCAGTTGTTGTCCAGAGGTGGGGACAGGTACACAGCTCCATAGGGAGAGCTCTCTATGTAGGTTTTAGTTAAGGAAATTATTGGCACAAACACACAAACATTTTACATATATAGGTAATAATACAGCACATTTCTGACTTGAACTCCAAAGTATAATAGTTCACCGTGACTTTTTCTGTTAAAAAATTAAACATGGAAGATTTCTACAGCAATGCATGCCATACAATCTTACTGGATGACAGTTAAACATGTTCAAAGAGAAAAGAAGGCATTCATATTGCACACACATCCTCATCAAAGTCCTGTTTCTATGAAAGACAAGTGTGAACAATAGAGCTGCCTTTTTTAAATACTTAATGAAACAATGACACCATTATTTGATTTACTACTCAATGCAGAGGGAGTTCCTGGCATTGTCTGCGAGAGGGCAGGACTTCAGAAGGGTGGTGTTTCGTCTTGCCGACACTCACTCTTGTAGTGTTTGTAAGTTGAGCTGCTCTGCTGTAGAAACAGTCTCCTGTCTGGGTTAGTTGTTTAGAGAGGGGTGACCGATCACAAAAAAACAAATTAAAGCAGAGATTTGGTGCCGCACAAGGCTGACCAATGCTCCACACAGCATCTGTTTAGGCCTTGGACAAATTATTATCAGCAGACAGACAGATTTACAGAGAGCTGGAGCCCTGCAATCACTCATCACCCCCAACACAAAACACGGGATAAGCCCCTTTTCAAATATACACAAATACAACGAAGTGGAAAGGACACTATTGTGGTTTCTCCAGACCCAGAGGAGGGAAGGGAACAATCCTGTCAAACTGGTTATTTCACTGCTTCCTGAGCTCTTAACACCATTCAACATACAACAACGTTGGGGTCAACCCCAAACTGTAGGTGGCACGCTTACGTTGCGCTTCCAGTATGTAGTAAGGACACACTACTACACGAGCAACGACTGTAAAGTTGGGATATGATTAAAAAAAAACACGCCCTTTGCTTCTTTAACCAATCAGAGCCACAAACCACTTTCCCATTTTTCAAAAATCTGGCATTATGATTGGATAAGCCAGAGCCACAAACCGCACTGCACACTGCACTGCTCTCTGTCATCATCATTTAAACCGCTCTCCAGACAAGATGAAGGTCTCGTTTGGAGCTGCCAGGCTCAATTGATTCTCAGTGGACACTGTATTTTTGAGTTTAGATATCAATACAAAACATTACTTTTTCAATAACTTGAGCTTTTGAATTTTAAAAGTCTGATGACAAGAAGCAAAACAAGGATTTTGCCTCCATAAAACAGTGAAAAATCAGTAAAATCATGGCAAACAATAAAACAAGACGATGAAACTGAACAGGTATTTGGTGCAAGAAACCCCAAAACATATTGATGTCCAATTGATCCTCAGCCATATTGATTAAGATTGAGCTTTATACAGTATATTTCTGCACTTACTATTTTACTACCTACTCTCTGACCTCCACTGTAACACACAAGGCTGCTCAAACAAAGATGTACAAACACATTTTGGTTGCAACAACACCAACAATCTCTTTCACCAGTGACCTTTACACCATTTTGACCACACCACCTCTACGTATACAGGACACGTGCACGGACGGTATGCACATGTGTGAAGACAAATGGGCCGACTGTTTTTTTTTTCTTTTTTGATACTTTTACTTTTATAGGAGTGCCTCCACCGAGGCTGTATACATTATAGCGTGCTCTAAATTACGACACATATAAACAAGATAATTGAAGACAAACCGCAGAGCTTGCTTATATTGCCTGAATTCATCTAAATTACGCTGATGATCAACCAGAAACCCTTTAAAAGAGTCTCTCAAACGTTTGTTGCTTTACTGGTTTAACTCAATTTAAACTTCCCCCTCAATTTGGCTCCTTGTACATGTACAGAACACGCATGACTCTACACAAACACACAAGTTTCTTCAACAATGTCTGACTTGTGCAAAGCTATTTTTGTTGACGCACCGCACGTCCTAATGACCATTTCATTATGCATCTGTTCTGATTGTTCTCCACAGAAATATACGCTGGCGTGACATCACATGCTGGGACGCAGGACAAAGCTCTCGCACAGCATAGTGACAGGTCAGTGAATCATCCCGAGGCAGGAAACAAACAGATCCACTTACTAAAACACGATGAAGTGGGGGCGGCGTGCTGATGTATCAACTGGTGTTTCATGTAAATGCGACATGTTTGGTGCAAATCCAGAACAGGAAATCGACGTCCTGTAGCTCTTTACTACAAACTATCCCATGAATTAACTATATGTTATTTACAAAAAACATTTTTCTCACAAAATATACAATATTAATAACATTATGATGCAAGAGAGGAGACACCGCACTGTAGTTTGCAAGACATGAGTCTTGCTTTTGTGGGATCATGTTTAGAGTTATAATTAAGGACTGTACACAGAGGTCTCATTCAAGTTGGGAAGAAGTCAGGAGTCTTGGTCTTCCTGCGTTTCAAATTTGAATACGTTTATCAACTTGTTCTTAAGTGTAGCTCAAATGCAAAGATAAATTTGGAAGCAGAGCTTTCATTTTGCTTCATTTTTAGGCCGGTATTTCCAAAATAACAGCTGCTATTTCAACCACTCGTTCATGTCTCTATCTATGCTACATGAGATACCTACACAGCTGAATTCTGTCACATGTGACAGCTGACTGGTGACGATATTCATGGCGATTATCTGTACACTGTGAATGGGAGCAGTTTATGTAACGAAATCTGGCTCATGCAATTGAATGAATTAACTATATGACTACAAGCGGTGGAGTTTGTAATCGGAACAGCAGATTTTTTTTCTGCCTTTACTCACAAGAACGCTGAGGAAGCTCTGGGGAAATCGATTTCACAGGGTGTAGCTAAAAGTTTAAGTGCACACACACACACTCACTCCTCTGTTCCTCATTCTGTCTATTCACACCGTTACAATGGCTGGACCCTTCGGCAGCTTCCTCATTAAAAAGAAAATCACATCTGCTCACACACTTAAGTGTAAAATACACACATGATTACACAACCTGAGTGTGCTGAGAATCTTCTATTGTCAAAGTCTAATGTGCGTAAGTAAAGCGCGCGTCACATTCCTCATTAGCATAATGACTAATTCTGCTTCTGAGGCTACAAAACAGCTGCCTACACTTGGAAGTGTCGTCATGTATGACACCACACCCCAAACACAAACCACCATAAAAAAAAACAACAATGAAAACTAACCACCAGGAAACCACGACACTTCCACGTCACCGATTCAGCCTTTGAAACCTCCTACTGTCAATGATTTTAGGCTTAGAAGGATATCTGCCGTCCATGCTTGTCGATGGGTCGGCGATGGGGAGAGTTGATGCGGTTGCGGTCCCTGTGGACCCTCTCGACCAATCCGTGGTGGCGGGTCCCTCTGACTGAGTCCAACCCTGACGGAAATCCACCCTGAGGAAGAGACAGAGACATAACAGTTTTCTACAGGTTGGCAGAGAAGAAAAGGATCATCTGACAATCACTAATTTTGCAGCATTGTGCTCCAATTTTGTTCATTTAGCAAACCAGTATTTTATTCATATTCACGCCTCAAGTGAAGTCTAAAGCTTCAGTACTTTATAAAGCAATGTGACAATATACTGAATGGTATTGAAATAATCACAGGCTATTATACAGTCACGGGGTGACTGCTACATTTCAAATGTTTTTTTTTAGGTCATGATGGCTCTTCAAAACACAAAGGACTGCTGATTAACACTTCAGACACAAGGGTGCAATTAAGTTGTACTCCCTGTAGTTGTAGTAATGACACACAGTTGTACATGGCTTATGCGGTCATGTATTGCGGGTTTATTTGTGAAATGCTTTCATCAAAAATGGATGATAGTTCAGCCGTCAGTCCTACGACTCGTTCCCAAAAAAAGCTGGGACGGGGGCAACAAAAGACTGGGAAGGATGAATGGGTTGAAAAGGGCGTCCAAACCTTAATGGGTTCTCTCTTGGACCACGCTACACCCATCCAGCGTGTTTCATAAAAATCAGGGTAGAATTCTTACTTTTTTTCAAACCAACGGCACAGAAAGCATAACCTCCTTGGCAGAGGTAATAAAATAAGATCTCTGCACTCGAATGCCAATGAATTTACTTGGAAACGATGCCCCAAAAGAAGCACAGCACCAGTCAGAGTAAATAAAATCATGCAGAAGAAAGAAAGAGTATACTGAAGTGAAAACTAAATTGCACTTTGAAGATCAACATCGCTTGATTTGACAGATTTGTCGTGGAACACACACTGCCTCTCGCTAGTTTCCTTCCTTTACTGCCCCGTTCACACCAACTGCCAGAGACCAAGTGGTTCACACTTTAAGTGCTGCTAATATAGTCAACAACGACGACGTCTGAATTTGAATATATGATCCACATTTGAATGTTGGTCATGTGCGGACTGCGCGTGAAGGGCAGATTGGGGTTTTAAATGAGTTTTTGGTAAGCTCAGAGCTCGCTCTGCATTCGTTTAATTTAATTAGGGCTAAAAAAAAACAAAAGGTTATCACCGAGTGGAATCTAGAAGCCATTTAGTTTGTGGGGTTTTGTTCCCGGTAGAGAAGGTGAATGGACTCCATAAATGAGAGTGGGGGGATTTCTCCCTGCATGTGGGGATTGATTTCGGGACCTGGCCCCAGTGTTGCAATTACTGCTCTACCTCAAAGAGCCATTCTTTTAAGTAACAAGGGTACTTTCACCTGGACCCTCTGGATCCAAGCATAGCCCCAACTCCTTGGAGAGCTGACACAGATACAGGCCCAGAAGCACTGTTGGATCATACACAGCACTGACTGGAGTGCTGAGAACGAACGCACTGATCTTTTATTCCATTTTTTTTTCTTCCAGTCAGCAGATAAATTATTTAACGCTCTCGGGAGAGGCTTGTTTGCACTTCTGAAGGTCCAGTACAGAGATTTTTTTTCTGTTTTTTTTTTTTTTTTTGAGTAGACCAGTTGCAACTTATGGTTGCTAGTTGTC
The DNA here is from genome assembly GCA_946959425.1 of Argyrosomus regius. Taxonomy (NCBI): domain Eukaryota; kingdom Metazoa; phylum Chordata; class Actinopteri; family Sciaenidae; genus Argyrosomus; species Argyrosomus regius. The sequence goes on from OX336882.1 coordinate 30,598,573, forward strand.
AAAATAACACAACTAGGGACAAGCTCTTCTCAACTCTTGTTGTTTTTTTTGGTTTTTTTTAAGATACTTTTTTGGCCTTTTCCAAGCTTTATTTTTGACAGAGACAGCTGAAGAGTGACATGAATGTGGGGAGAGAGAGAGATGGGGAACAACATGCAGCAAAGGGCCACAGGTCGGATTCGAACCCTGGGCCGCTGCTTCGTACATGGGGCGGATGCTCTACCAACTGAGCTAATCGACACCCCTTGTAGTTGTTTTTTGCTGGGACGGTAGCTTGTACTCGGGCTCTACAAACGCCATCACCTCCAGCCATCTTCTCTGTTCTGGTAGCATCACAACGGCGCTTTCTAACACTGTTAACGTTAGCAAATGAGGTGATAAGAGGCTGTCTGTTATCTGTCTCCACTGTTTTCTCCTTGTGGTTAATCATCGAACTGGTTGTTCTGTGATAAGCGAGTTGCACAGCTGGCGCTGCACGTTTGCGTCGCCGGTTTTTCGGGGAAAAACAAACCAACTTCAAAACGTCACTTTTTTACGTTAGATGACTGATGTGCGGCTAAAAAAGTGTTCAAAGCTATCTGTGCGTGGGTAAATGTGTTGAACGAATGCAGATGTCCAAATGAGTACTCAAGTACTCATGCTTATCCCTAAACATAACATGCTTTCTGGCGGAGGTCAGCAGTCACAAAAATAGTGACTGTTACATCAATGATATGAAGATTTGAGACAATAAGCAGAGCTCGACTGAATCTGAGCCAACAAAACTAACATCAGGCTAACATCAGCTTGGCTAACGGCTTAATGGACAAGTTTTGGCTGCTTAGACGGGAATCTATGGACTTGACCTTCTGTTGTTTATCCCTGTGCACCTTAAACATACGCTTACATTTGGAACAAAATAATGGAAAAACATCTAACATTAATGTATTTTGTCATGCAGTATATATATTTGTTGTTTAAATGAAATATTTATCCGTACATCCGCAGAGCACCTGTTGGCTTTTGTGAGGGATTCTGAAGCCTATTATTCACCTTGATGCTGATAAAATAAACAATTAATGTAATAATAATAAATCTAAAAGTGCTGAAGCTGACAGCCATCAGGGTACATATATGCATGATGTATTGGGGGGTTGGGCAGCTTTGAAAACTCGCTGTGGTCCCAAAAAAAAAAAAAAGTTTGCAAGATGAGAACTGGGGGTCATCGTGGCCAGGCCTTGAAAAACCCTTGAAAAAGAACAAGGCCTTGAATTTGTTAGATGGTAATCCCAAGGTAAGCAGGGTTTTAAAGAAAACATTCATGTTTGGTTTTACATAAAACATTCTTCTGCTTAAAGGGAAGCGTTTGAGTACATAATAAACTGATCTACAGATAGCAGCACATCTACACGGCTGTGTTCAGACTGACACTAGCACTATGTGAAAAAATGCTGCTGAGGTGCTGATGCAGAGGTGCTGATCCATCATTAAAACCCCGCAGGGCCATCCATCAAAGAAAGTTTTTGCAACATGGCACATGGGACGTCGAAGGTGCAGGCGCACATGCAAATTTTTAACAGTACTGTTTCAGGTCTGAACGTCTGTTAACAAAGGCGAGTCACTGTGTGGTCAGACAGAACGCGAAGCTGCCTGCGAAGTCAATGGAAAGTTGCAAATCCACACAGGACAACATGAAGCTGTAAAACTCTATGATGAGGCTTCGTAGATGGGAAGTAGTTCATGGTGGTGCTGTGTGTTTTGACTGTGACGAGATATCCCACCTGAAATTCAGTGCTGGCGTTGCCGATCTGATTGACGTTAGGCAGAGAGCCTCCATAGTACGGCGCCCGTGTCTGAGACAAACGAAGCTGCTGGATCTTCTGAAACTGGACCTGTGAGTCAAAAACAAAAAGAGACAACAGTGAGGTTATGAATTCTGGACATGTAAAGGTTATATAGCTTCAGGATGAAAATGACCATCTGTTGCCGATTAGGGCTTTTCTTTCCCAGCACTGACTCAGATCTTTGGTCATCTTCTTATTTATGCTTCTCAGGAAACTGTGGATGTACAGGAATTAAAGTCATATCGTGACACAAGCAGCTACTCCAGTGTCGAAACAACTCTCACTGTATACCAAACAACTCGATAAATCAAACAGTCTTATTGTTTAATGGAGCACAGCAGAGATATTTGCTATTTATGGGACACAAGTTAAGGGGACACACTCTAGGAAATGGGCAGCTTGGCCTCCAAAGCAGCACCCTACCAGGAGATGCCACACCGATTACCTGGCAGAAGACAGGCGGCGGCTTGTTCTGCCAAGGTAAGGTAAACAGATCCAATCGTCAACCCTGATCAGGAATAGGCAAATCAGAGGGTCACTTCTTCTTTAGACTGCCGAAAGGGCAAAATTTGAATCTCAAAGACTGCCCTTATTCGATTTTATCAGCAGATTTACAGAGGACGGACAGAGATCTGACTGAGGACAGAGATCTCTCAGGGAGATTGAGAAGTTGACAAGATTTTGGGGACGGGCTTGGAAAATATGACTTAAAAGCTTTACCTTTGGGTGCAACAGTTGTCAGCTCATGTCTAGTAACTATGGTGTTACATAATACTTTTCTGTTCTGGCCGGCAATACATTTTTGTCCTTTAATCATTTCAGTTCATCCACCAAAAAAAAGGTTAGTAACTAAAACAATATTTCTTGACACAAAAACAACCCTGACAGTCATGCTGTGGATACTTTGCCCTTTCTTTTGCGCTTAAAAGACAATTGTGAGGAAATACTTGAACCTTGAAAGCTGCACACAAACATGACAAATTGTTTAGAGGAGGCAGCCTTTACACCTTCGAATTGAACATGTAGCAAGACTCCAAAATGTCATTTTAACTCTACATTAACTGCAGCCAGTGATGTCAGATTACAACTGTACTGCTGCCCAACACAGAGGGAAAGACAGACAACATCACAGACATTAACTGTGGTCATTTTCCATCCAGACCTAATTACATTAAAATACTACTCATTATACAACAAGTGGTTCGACCGAGCAATCTGATTGGTCGACTAGACATTTAAAATGTGCTCGAATCAGCATGACAGCACACGTGACTCATCACTAAATATACTACTCTGCCATCTCCACATTGTCACATCCTAAAAATATAGAACAGATAAATAAACATGAACACTGGAAGTCAACATTTAGTAAGTAATATATCTGAATTTCAGATTGCATCTTCCTTTAATGAATATTCTACATTTATTCATTAATATCCATATTTTATGGAGCTGTTAGCCTGCCTTGTTAATACAGGTGTGTACCTCATTAATACAGGTGTATACCTTGTTTGTGTGCAAATTGTTGTTTTTGAAGGACTAAAGGTCGACTAATATGGACTGAAGCTGAATATTTCCTATGATAAAAACATGTTCTGATATTTTCAACACATGACTTTTGGACTTTACAATGCTGTGGAGTTTGGATCACATCCTCTATCAGCTGTGTGCTGAGACACAAATACAAGCACTAATAGCTTAAATATAAATGTAAGGTTCACTTAAGAGCTCAATCTGTCCATGAAAAAAATATCTTCAGCAGATATCTTCATCACAACAAGGCTGGACCAGCGAAGAAGTTTAGTGTTTTTATGTGCTGTATTTATTCAGTTTGAGAAACTCCGATCTCTGGAAAGCTTTGACGGGACTAGAAAGTGCCAGGTTTGTTACTAAGGCTCGGACTACTTCCTGGAGTAGTAAACTGGCTTCTATTACTTATAGGAGTCTACTGCTGCTCCAGGTATTAGTCAGACCCTGCGTATCTCCATGGAAACTGAGAAACAGCGAGCAGAAAAATGTTTATTTTGAGAGCAAATGGCCCGAAAATACGAAACATTTTGATTATACATTTGATTTAAGTTGGTAATTGTTGTATAACTACGATATTACATTCTCGGGTGTGCTTTAACGTCATTATTGAATGACGTTAAAGCACACCCGAGAATGGTAACAGCAAACATCAACACTGGAGTAAGTAAACTACTTGTACTTCCTTAATTAAGTAATTTTACATTACTTATTATTACATTTAATTAAGTAATATTACATTCTCGGGTGTGCTTTAACGTCATTATTGGGACGGTGTCAATAATGACGTTAAAGCACACCCGAGAATGTAATATTAACTTACTCCAGTGTTGATGTTTGCTGTTACCAAATATTAAACATGCAGACTAACACACGTATGACTCACTGTGACGCTAACTCCCTGCAGCACAACAGCTGAGAGGCGTCTGGAGTGTTTGTGCATTCAGCTAGTATGTACAGTGTGTCAGGGGTTTATATTCAGCCCTTTATGTCCTGCAGCTACTTTTAATTCCAGCTGTTTGCTGGCAGTGTGTCCTACGCCCTGGCCAGCCTTCAAGCTCGCTGACTGGACTTTTCTGTCTCGCCGAGGGTCACCGACAGTTCATACCTTATGGCAAACTTCATTCAATGTCGCCTCAAAACCACATCCTCTTTGACAGGCCATTCAGGACTCACCCTGCTCTCATAGAAAGAGCACATTGTGAGTCGATGGTATGAGAATGACATGAAAAGGGCCTTTATATCCTCTCAGAGGTCACTATTTTTATGACTGGGAATGTGTAGTGTATATACTTGAAATTATCATGAGATGGAGAAAAGATATCAAATATTTAAAAGCAGCATGTGACTAATTAAGATGAGATAATCCTCTGTCTGCTCTGAACCAATCCAACAGATATCTGGAGCACCAAGTAAAAGGTGAATGGAGACCTGAGGACAAGTCTTGAATGAGCGGTGACCAAACTACAGTAAACTTTGTAACTGCCAGTCTGGCCTAGGATCAATTGGGAGTCATTAACACTAACAAACTTGACTAATATCTGACCTTAGAATCGTCAGTGTCGCCATCATTTTCTCAAAACCACAAGCCGCATTATCTCAAGGTTGCCACACTTTCTCCAACATCAAATTCAAGGACTTTCCAGGCCCAATTCATTCAAATTCAACAACCCAACACAAGTACAGTTTCAAACACAGTTACTGTTACAGCACTGAGAGCTATATATAACAAAAAATTGCTTCAAAATAACTTCAGTTTCTCTTCTTGCACAAAATATGTACATTCAAGCACTTTCAATGACTTGTGTCTATTTTCAGAACCATTCAAGACCTTGATTTTTTTTCACCCCTCAAACTCACAAACTTTCAAGGAGTTCAAGGACCTATAACCAGCTGAAGATCAACCCCTAAGGGCTGCAACTGATGATGTTGCCAGTGCCCAGGGTGATGTCTGATATTTACGGTGACGGAAGACAAAGAAGAGCAGCAAATAGTTATGTTTGAGAAGCTGGAAGCAGAGAATACGATGCATTATTGCACTGTTTTTGGCCTGAAATTTTAATTTCATATACTTTTAATGACTTTTGTTAATCATCAAAATAGTTGCAGATTATTTTTCAGTTAAAAACAATCACGTTAACTTGACTTTGATGTGTTTCGATGCACTACAGTGTCAAAGAAAAATAAAACAAGTCACTGCAGAAGCCAATAAAACAATGAATTACCACCTATTTTGTTTAACGATTAACCGTTTCAGTAATTTTTCAGGTTCTTTTATATCATTTGACATCACATCTTTGGACATTTGAACACCTTGAATTTAGATTATTTTAACAAATGAATTGCTTAATCTGAAAAAAACATTACCTAATTAATCAATATTGATTGATATTCCTGATAAAAATATTATTAATTGCCATCGTAATGTACGGAAACACGTTTGAGGAAACTTGTTTACACTTCATGCTCAAGTCTGACATAAATTCATTGAGTTCAACGTTACAATAAGCACACTTTGATTCATTTATCTGAACCAACATGTCATGAGGGACACCTGAGGCACAGGTAAACAGGAGCACAGCCCAAAACAAATACAAGTGTACATGACCGGTGTGCCCAAATTATTCTTCCCTTCTCTGCACAGTGTCCAGGATGTAGTGTGCACTTTAGGTTGTAACCTCTGGTATAATTCATTAAATATGACAAAGTGACGGCGTGCATACTGTGTCTTTACAGGCAACGCTGCTTCCTTTAGGTATTTCTAACAAGAGCATCCAAACCAGAGGAACTTTTGGATGTAGAAGCGCCACTTTCCCCATTTCCTGTTTGACTGCTGACAAAAAAAAAAGTTTTGTTGTTGTTTATGTTAATTATTGCAACCCAAATAGCCACTCTTGTAACGTATTGTTCCCATTTTCTTTGTTTTGAAAGCGTTGTTTGTTGTTTGTTTTAGGATTGCAACAGGGTGAGTAGGGTTTGCCTCTGCTGAATGAATGCACGGAGAGAAACAAGAAGTACTTGTTGAATACCAGAAATCTCAGTGAGGAAATCAAGACAAGCAGCAGCAGCAGCAGCAACAGCAGACTGCTCGTGTGAAAGAAAGAGTCAGCTTTGCCTGTAATCATCCCCTGAGCCCATTCGTGCACTGATAAATGACAATTAGCTGTAAATGAAGTGTTATTTACCCTTGAAACAGTGAGGTCTGTCATCAGCTGTTCAAAGGCCCGCGTCTCCTCTGCTTGCTTCTGGTTGTGCAGCGCTATCTTCTCGCTGAACTTCCTGGGGTTTGAGCCACCTGTGCCCGGGGAGCCGGACATCGTGCGGGCCGCAGTGTTTTCTAACAAACTTCAGCTACTTTTAGGGGGGAGGAGGGGGGAAAAGTGGAAGTTGGTGCTGGGAGTTCTTAGTCTTCAAAGTCTCTCAGTGAAGCCATAGCACACGTTACTCGGGTTAGCCGAAGTTAATTCAGAGTCTGCTGGCTGCAGTTTCACAACTGCCGAGCTAGTGGCTAAGCTAATGTTTATAAAAAGTTGTCTTCTTCTGCCTCAGAGAGCGAATTAATTAAGCATTTGCAACTTATCTGCCCGCAAGTCAACTCTAACAACTCCCCTAAAGACTGGCGTGTCAATTACAAGAAGTTAAAGGTGCAATATGACTTCATTTTGACATATTTAAAGCGAACCACTTGTTTGAATCCGACGCTAGCATCGCGTTAGCCGTCATTGCTAACTTTGACAGTGGGAGCCGAGTAACAGCTGCGGCTAGCCGCAGTTAGCTAAGCTGCTGTCAGTGCCATCTCTCAACGCACTTTGCCGACTCGCAGACGCTCGACATCGGCCACCATTAAACACACACACACACACACACGCGTATCCAGAAGCTACCCCCCCAAAATATTTAGCGCTTGAGTCAAGAGAAAGTTGTTAGCCTCGTTAGCTTTTAATTTAGCAACGTTAGCAGAGCTCGCGCACGGCAGTTGGTTCGCTCGGTTAAATTTGTATTTCAACAAGTGTCCGCTGGGTCTTTATCCACACTTCCAACGCTGAAATTCGGCTTTTATGTCAGCCACAAACTGGGGAAAACAAGCGAGCAAAAAAATCCTCCAAATGATGCAGGAGAATAATCCACAATTTCAACTCTTTAAATCGGTTATCGCAGCGCTTCTTCAGCCGAGTCTTGTGTGTTAATCCTCGGACAAGCAGACAAACTCCCGACCCCGACGACTCTCGTGAAGATAAACAAACACACGGTAGCACACACAAAAAAATTAAAATGTTTCTTCGTCGCTGCTAAAAAAAAACAACCAGAAATTCGTCTTGAGAAATGTTTTCAGCTTATCAGCCGTCCGTCGGTTGGTTGACAGGGCTTGTAACCGCAACTCAGATCCGCTGGCTTGTTATCCTCACACTGCTGCGAGAAAAACATTACCTCGTTAAACACCGTCAGTACCGGCCGCGTCCACACGGCGGCGACAAACTCACCGCATCGCCCGGCCCCCTCCCCCTCTCTCTCTCTCTCTCTCTCTCTCTCTCTCTGCGGGGATTACTAATGACTGTTATTATCAATATATTTGGGAAGTTAATACAAGAAAGGCACACGCAGCAATTAATCATTTCACTACATGGTCTGGGTTCAAATTAAATCCTGGATCCAGGCCTAATGTTTCCTCCCTGTGGAGGGAGTCACAGCGGGTTTACCTCAACTTGAGTCAATGAAAGTAAATAAAAATGACTCATTTGAGACATTAGAAGAAGACACTCGTGAACTACTGACCTTTATTTCTAATGCGACATCAGATAAGCTTCAGTGGAAGTACAAATGGCGTGACAATCTTTCTTTTTCTGCAGTCTAATTTAATTGTATATAGTTTTTATATGTATTTACAGTTCTGTTTCTTATTTCTAAACATATCCATCCATCCATCCATCCATCTATCGAACCCTTAACTGAAGTATAAAACTAGCAAAACACTCTCTATTACCAGCAAAATATACTTAAAATATCAAAAGTAATAAATTATTTAGCAGTATGCCTCCTGTGAATGTGTTTTGTATTTATATATTTATAAATCACATTTGATTAGCTGATTGAATTTGATTAGCAACCGCAGGACTTCCTTTCATCCTTATTTATATTTTTCCTGTACTGTTTATCGTCATGCACCAATATTCCAAGGCAAACCTACTTGGCAATAAACCAGATTCTGATTATTAATATGTAAGCAGTATTTTAATTAGCTGGGCGAGAGGGAGGTGATTTAACCTGCTGTTGTTTCTTGCTGTTTTAATTGAATCTAAAACCATCCATCCATTTTCTCTACGACTACTACACAGCTACTTTTGTTTAGTTAAATCTATAAGCATGCATCATATTTTAACATTACTTACCTAATCATGTGGTTTGCTTGTCAAATCTTCTGTACTTACTGTAGTAGAAGTATAAAGTAACAAAAAAAATAGAAGTTAAATACAGGTACCTCCAAAGTACTTGAATCAATGTACACAGATCTATCAGAGCTATCAAAAGTAATAAAGTATTTAGCAGCGTGGCTCCTGTGAATGTTATATTTTGTATTTCTTTATATTGATAAGGACTTCCTTTCATCCTTATTTATATTTTTCCTGCACTGTTTATCGTCATGCACCAATATACCAAGGTAAACCTACTTGGAAATAAACCAGATTCTGATTATTAATATGGTCAAGAGGGAGGTGATTTTAACTACTGTTTAGTTGAATCTAAAACCATCTATCCATTTTCTGTAGCTGCTTATCCTCATCAGGGTCACAGTGGGGCTGGAGCCTATCCCAGCTGACTTTGAGCGAGAGGCAGGGTACACCCTGGACTAATCACCAGTTTATAACAGGGCACACAGACAAACAGGCACTCACACCTACGGGCAATTTAGAGTCACCAGTTGACCTCTTAAGTGCATGTCTTTGGACTGTGGGAAGAAGCCGCAATACTTGGAAGAAAGGCCCCAGATGAGGTTCAAACCAGGAAACTTCTTGCCGTAAGGCGACAGTGCTAACCACTGCACCACCATACCATCATGCTGAATCTAAAACCATACATCAGATTTTACAAAGTAATCATGGGTTTTTATTAGTAAAATCTTCTGCACCTACTGTAGTAGAGTGGAAGTATAAAGTAGCATAAAACAGGAGTAACTCCAAAGTACTTGAGTCAGTGTACACAGAGTCTCTGTAGAGCTTTAATCTAAAACAGGTAAAATACATTTAATGGACTGTGAAAGAGAAAAATAATGTACAGAGAGCACGGTCCCCTCCATTTCAAATAACAGTGTCAACCTCTGATCATGGAAACTTTACATGAGACAGAAAATCAACATCTAGTTCAATAAGGTCTGCATGAAATCTCAATTTAAGGCTTCTTCTAACAAGTCGACGTGTGATACAATAAACACTAAAGATTGGATGGTGTAGAGTGACCTCTACTGGAGCCACGAGTCGAGTTACTGTAATACTGCACATCCTCCTCCTTAGGTCTTTGCAAACATCAACTACAGTAAAATGTTGACTGACAACATAAAATATAAATAAAAAGGGCAACTTTGTTGAATTATTTTCAACAAGACATCATAAAAAAAATCTCTGTATTCAACGTCCAGCTTACACGTCTACATCCCATCCTGTTTTACAGATTAACACGATGTTTGTAATGCGACAATAATCTGTGTTTCACTCAGACAGAAAGATAAACAGCCCATGAGAGAGATAGAAAGAAATCTAATTTCCAGTAAGTCGGCAGCGAAAGCCAATGAATGAGCACATCTGCACAGCTGTGTGTGTGTGTGCCACGTGTCTCCTGCTTATTGAACGCTAGAGTCGAAAGCAGAAAACACACCGCAGGTCAGTTGAGAGCAGCAGGGCTGTAGTCACGGCCAGCTCAGTCCAGTCCAACACAAACCGACCATCCTGAGATAGGAGCCAGATGGACTGGATTTGAGCGGTGTAATGTGAATTTGTCATGCTCGTGCAGCAAAAACATCAAGTTCTGAGTTCAAAAGCTCAATATGAGCATTTTTTTTTTTTTTTGCAGTTATTGTCAAATACATTGTGTGAGGCCATGTTCTCTTTGCATAGATGTCAAAATATGTGTGTGGGTTGAGGTGGGTCAAATCCAAAGATTCAGAAGGGAGTTGAATCATCTTCAAAAATATGTGCAAAATATTTTGACTGCAGTGTTTTTATGATTAAATATGATGGAGGAGGGTGGAGTGTATCTTGTTTTTTTGTGTTTTTTTTCTCCCCCCACAACACTTTTTTTTCCCCCAATTCGCCTCATGCAACAACACAAAAATGGTCGACAGGAGAGCGACTGAGTCGCCTCGTGCGCTACAGCCCCGGCTAGAAAGTAAGTACGCTAGCGCTTCGGTGTTTTTTTGGCGGAAGAGATGTTTATCAGGCCTTTTATCAGTCAGGTGAGCAAATAATCTAACAGCTAAGAAAGACACAAAACATGATCTCTTTACATAAAACATACATTTCTTTGTTTTTTTTATATATAATTAATCAAAAGCCCATGCACAAGATATTCAGAATATTTAAAGCAAACATACAAATCTTAAACCTCTGACCTAGCTGCAGATACAGACAACAAAAGACAGACAGGAAGAAAAAAAAGACTCCAGCAAGCTCTCTGTGGTGTGCTGGCTCACGAAAAGTCGCTCAACAGAGTGTTCCATTAAGAATAAAGCACATACGGTGATCCACGTAATAAAAAATAATGCACATAAATTTGCATAGGCACGTAAGAGAAGTGCAGTAAGGGAATGTGTAGGAAAGCCAGGATGGTTCAGGTCAGGGCTTTCTGCAACCCTCAAAGTGGGTTTTGTGGTTTAAATCAGTGTCTGTAGCCCTTTTATCCTTTTCTTTTTCTTTTTTTTTCTTTTTTTCTATTTCCCATAAAATTTCTTGTTGAGGAGGAAAATGAGCAGGTTGACGTTAATGGTGGCCCTGTCGAAGAGCTTCATCACCGCCACGCCTTCATACTGCAGCTGGAGGAGATCCTGAGAAATAAACGAACAGACAGAGAGAGAAAGATCAGACTCATCCAGCCGTCTCTATAATATGTACCAATACTTCTACTTTACTGTGGAGAAAACTAAATATGTGAAAGGAATAATACCTGATATTCTAACTGTAATGTCTCCAAGTGCACGCCCATTAACTTTGCCTTCACTTCAAAAACTCCGACAGCCTCTGACGGAGAAATCTCAAAAATAACATTCTTGAACCTGCAAAGAGAGAAGAGTAAAAAGGAGTCAGGACTTTCACACAGGCACACTTAATTCAGCACAGGACTCTGCAATGACAGATATAAAATTCTCATCTTGCAGAGTTTGAAGAGCATCTGCAGCCACAAGGAGAAAACAAAGACTAAATTTGTTGTTTTAAAGAGCGACAAATATTCACAGAAGTCAGGTAACGTGGTGTAAAGTCCACATAGGACAGAGTTAGCGGTGGATGAATAGGATTCACTCAAGAGACTTAAGTTTGTGTTCCATGAAAAGCCAAAAGTTTAGACTTAGTTGATTTATTATTTTCAGGGTTTCTTTTATTATTATTATTATTTTCAGCTCTGTTAGTTTAGGCAACACTATTACTTGCTTAGAGTCAGGAAAAGGTCGTTGGGGTTTGGGTTAAAACAATAAGTCAATGTTTACTTTTGGTTTCAGACAAGACATGAACAAGTCCTGAAAGCAAACTTCTCCCACATGCAGAAGCAACTAGGGATGGGATTATAGGTTTTTTTAACCAAGTTTCCCAATTATAATTTACTCATTTATTTCACAACACTGTGCATGTGTGACATGCTGTTTTGGTGAGCGTTAAATTGAAATGTTTTGCTTTGGTTTACGCTGCACTGAAAGCCCAACTCTTAACTCACAGCTATTTCTTTATAAGTGAAAAAAAAAAGTCAGTGTAGCATGACAAAACCATGAGGTTTTAAAGTGCACGTAATAGTGAAATCAGTTAATCGCCAGCCTTTGAAACATCAAATACAGATCTCATGAGGATTTCTCAAATCTAGAGTCACCATCTACAGTAGACACGGCCATGTAAGCTCACTGGTTCTTAAACTGTCATGAGACAATGGCAGACATTTTGATATTTAACCTTAATGGATAAAAAGTATTGATCTTCCTGGAAAACACACATTTATAACCAGATGTTGGTGCCTGGCATGCGTAAATCTTGAACCTTGATTTTGAGTTAAAGAAAGCAGAACTCACTGGTTGGGCTGCAGATCCTCTATCGCGATCAGCACGCCCTTCTCGTGGAGGCGCGATGCGGTGTATTTCTGTGAGACCTGTTTACTCTTCTTGGCCTTGTTGTCGCCCGGTTTCTTTGACAACCTGAGAGGAGAGAGAAAGACAACATAATACGACCTCTCAGCGCAAAGTATTCGTGGCTCTTCAAGTCTCTCTATATCATACTTCAGCTGCATCATTCAGTGTTTCATATTATATAGAAATACAAAAGAGAAAATCCATGTGTAGGAGGAGGAGATTCATTCTTATTCATTTTCTGGCCTGCATCTGGTGTTTATCTTTGCTGTCTGTTCAGCATACATTATCCTGTGAATCTGTTTCATATAATTTGATGACGACTTAATTAAAAGGGAGGAGGACCTCCTCTCTGGTGGTTTGGATCCTGGTCCTTGGTGCCCACAGTACTGGTTTTCTATCTAACCAGGCAGCAGCTGTGCTTAATTGCATTCTGCACTCCAGGAGTAAAACAGCCGCCGATTAAAGGTCCAAAATGAAAACCAGCAGGAGTCTCAGTGTGACCCCACTGCCTCTTACAAGTGACCCAGTTCGGATTTTGGCACATGTGACACATTTGAGAAATGTGCTTTAAACAAGTGAAAAAGGAGAAGACACGTGGTATTTTAAGATCAGTCTGATGGGAGTCAGAGTTTAGATATTTCATAATTTTCACTTCACTTTACACTTTCTGGTGTCTCCAAACTTTTAAGAGAAGCGCAACTACAAGTCCCTCCCACTGGGATGTAAACACTTACTCCAAACCTAGTTAACCCTCCAGCTTGAAGTATAATTGCTGTCTTGTATGAACACCATGCAGATGGCACGGTGAGGCCTCTGTCTGCAGTCTAATCATGTCCGTATAAAAAACAAGAATCCTATATGACTCACCTTTAAGAAGGTAGATGTAAATAAATAAATATAAGATATAGGTTTAACTAGATTACAGAGCACGTTTCAGAGATGTTACTTACTTGCCCTTGCTGGCCAGGTTGTCCATGCACGTCTTGATATACTGATTGTAAGAATCAATCTGAACATTGAAAAAAGCGGTCTTTGAATTCAGGGCGGAGTTGGTCTGCTGGAGTCTCACCAGCTCGGCTTTCCGGCGCTGACGATACCGCCTCTGATTTCTGATGTCCTGTAACACACACACACACATAAAACACACCACATTTAAATGAAACACTGAGGAGTTGTTTTAACTGTCCACTAACCAGAGATAATAATTAGTTTTGTTTTTCTACCTTGGCTATGTCGTTGATGAGGTCCTGGTAGCGGTTTTCGGGGTGAACCTTCCCCAGCTCGGCCAGCCTCTGCAGGTTGCTCTTGATCTTGTCCTTCTTGCCTTGCAGCGTCAGGCTGTCGTCCACCACCGGTTTGACCTGCTTCATCTTCTCTGGAGTCTTGGCGTCTCTGATGGCCCTCCTCTGCATGGCACGCTGGTACTCTGCTTCCTGTCATCCAGGGAAACAAGATACATAATAGTTATTATAGTTCCAGTTACATCACATTCCTATAGAAAGAACTTGTTTAAAATCCAGGTTGATCAATAGTGCATTAAAGTAAGGAAGTGTAGTCTTAGTTAGCATAATTATACTGGCACATATCAGTATTGGTTGTGAAAAAACTTGCTATAGCTTGTAACTTGGGAACAATAAATGTAGTCTGAAGACTCAAGACCCAAGAATTAAGGGTGTCCTCTGAGCCAAAGGAACGGCATCAGGCTTTGAAACAAATGGGAAAGGGCCTTGAACCGAGGCACTGAGGCGCTGCAGGCTTATGAAAAGTCCTGAATCAGGCCCCATGGCGCTGGTAGAAATCGCTCTCCGAGGAGTGGGCCCTGAGATCGTAAATTATGGCGCCGGAATGGACTAATATGGCGTCCTGATGCACAAAAAATGGCAATCAGGAAATCCAAATATGGAAGAAACGAAGTGAAAAGTGCTGACACCATTATTTCTAGGAGTGGACGTTGGGTGAGCTGCTTCGTCTTCTGTTCAGCTCCGGAGCCAACTTCGGTTTATTTCTTGTGAAAGAATATTGCCTAAACTCAGTTTATGCTACGAGAATTTTTGTAAGTTGCATGCTGGAAAAGAGGTGCAGATCGTAAATCTGGACTTCTTATCTCCAACATAACACTGACTATAAATAAGTACTTTATACAACCCCACTTCATAATACCCAAACTATCCCTTCGATTCTGAGGCGCCATTTAATGTTTAAATATTTTCCCTCAGTGTCCCATTTGTAAGGATTTTTTTCATGTCTGCTTAAATTTCTTGGTATTTGTGTAACATTTCTTTCAAAAATACATAAATATACTATTATGATAATTTGGTGTACTTACAGTAAATAAATAATACTGTGACAAACACAGATATTCGCAGTAGTACACAGATAGTATCTGGTATTTTAATATCATTAGTTATAAAGTCATTTACAACTCCCCCTTTCCCATAAACACAACTGCTTCTGTTGGAAAGAGGATGCTGGCTTCAAATTATTGATGTTCAGCTCATAAACATACAGTAAGTGTTTTAAATCCACGTCATCAGCAGTGTGCTATCGTAGCTGTGTCTGACCTGTTCTGTTCCTGCTGATGAGTCCAGAATCTCAGTCAGAGTCTCGCCAGGCTGGAACCTGATCACATCCACGATGAGCCTCTTGGTGCTGAAAAGACATTTAAATTAAATTATTGGATTTTCTTAAAGAACCACATCAATCTTTTTAATTAGGCTCGAATCTATAGAATCAGCTTACTTGAGCAGGAGAGTCCTGGCGTCCATCTCGACATTGGCTTCGCCGGGGAGATCAAATTTGTTAGTGAGTGTGAGTGAAACTTCGGTTTTCCCCATCAGCTCTTTGTTGGGGTCGTCAGGAGGAAGTGGATTTTCACCTGAACGAGACAGACAGCAAATCAGAAGCTGCGATACTGTGCTCGATGATAGTATGCGGGGTGGTTTCTGTACATTTTCACTCTCATCTCATCTGTAATCTTTGCTACCACACTGACAAAGAAAGCTTTCCCCGACTCCCTCCACTCACCGATGAGAGACTCTACGGTGGGGACCTCGCCCAGGTCCTCAAGCAGCTCATGGATGGGATCATTGTGCTCTGGAGCTATGGCGTCCTGATGGTCCAGCAGCAGCTAACAGGATAGAAGTACAGTATGTTAGTCGTACTGCAGGAGACAAAAAACAAGTGAGCTAACGTGAGGTGGTGAAAAACTCACTGTGTGAGTGTTGATAATCTCTCCAATGGAGATGTAGATGACAGGTTTGGTGACGGTGACCAAGTCAGAGTACTGATCCACGTTGAACTTATCTTCAAGCGAGGGAACGTCACACGCTGCCAGGAAGAATCGCCTGTGATGGAAGATGGAAGGATAAAGTCAAGAAAAAAAGAGCTTCTTTAGCTTCCTGCTTCATGTTTCTATAAAAAACTAACACCACACCTGAACTTCTGATAGGAGGCGCTGAGATATTCGTTGATGGGATTGAGGTGGGCGTTGTCTCCCAGGAACATCTTATTGGAGGCGGCGTGCTGCAGCATCTTGGCGACGGAGCCCAGGTTTCGTCGCTGCTCGGTGGTCAGCTGGCCACCCGCCGACACCTCGATGATGTCGAAGGCGTCGGGTGCCACGATGGCCGGGTTCATGTAGCGGTAATACAAGAGGTTCCCCACAATCTGGAAAAAAATCAATTGAGTCAATTATTATGGAGGCTTTATGACACAGAAATTAAACTATATACAAAAGTGCCGTGAGATTCAGCCCTCAACATAAATACTAGTATTTGCAGAACAAACAGAAGCCGGCATCAACCTGCGATTATTTTCATTTAGCTTAAGCCATCTTTGTTGTCACACACACACAAAAAAAGGAGAGCTGCAAATTACATCTTTGTTGGCATCTTGAGTTGAGAGTTAAGGGTTTGGTGGGTTGCTACTGCAAAATGAAGAAAAGCTCTTGAACGTGTCACGACACGCAGCCAGAAGAGTGGCACTGTGGCTCGCCTTAATGTCAGCAGACAGAGAGAGAAGGAGGACAAACGCAAACTCCCCACGCATCCCGACAGAGAGGCTGCAGCTGGATGGCAAGGTGGAAAAAGGAGGAGCGGCAGAAACAGGAAAAATAAGAAAAGATGTGTAAGAAACAGGGAAATGAGAGCCAGGCAGAAGACAAGAAGACAGAAAGTGATTTCAATGAAGAGGCCAAAGAAGAGGAGCTGTCTAAAGGGTCAGTTCACACAGATTTCAGCAGAATTTTCAATGATTTAAGTGCCACAAATCAAATTATGTCGGTGTTGTAGCACAAGTCTCAATGTCAGAGATCTGCCACATCGACCGCTGTGTTAAGTTGAAAATGGGAAAGTGTTTTTGGGATTGTGGTGAACTGACCCTTTAAAGTTTTTGCAGCACAGAGTGACAAACATTAAGCATGCAAATTAAAGATACAAACCTTGAGCAGCTCATCCTCTGTAGCATCTGGGAACTTCTCATGTAGAGTGTCCTTCAGCACTTTGGAGATGAAACGCATCCCGTATCTGAGACAGTGTAGAGACAGACAACGTTAGACAAGGAGAAAATAATCATTTCTGGTCCGAGGTCTGAGGCAGCTGACTTCTGTCTTAAAATATGTGATCCATGCAGAGAGCGATGCTGTAAGCGAGGAACGTACGGAATTTTATCCACCGAGACGACTATGGCGGACAGGAATTTGTCGGTGATCCCCTTCATGTTCTTGATGGAGGCTTCCAGTCTCGTCCTCACCTCCTCGTGGGACATAGCCTGCTCTGGAGTCACGTCGTATGGCAGCTTACTGTTGAGGACAAGAGCAGAAAGAGATGGAGAAAAGGAGGAACCATTAATGTTGAACATAATCTTTTTCTGACATGTAGAGAAAAGACTTGATATAAACAAAGAAACTCCATAAATTCAAGATCAGGTGCCTGATTTTATTCATTTATTTTGTTATTTACTTTATATTAGTTTTTCTTTTTAAGAACACAGATTAACAAAAGTGACAAAACTGGGCACAAAACAGATTTTCTGCACTTTGTTTCTCCGTTTTTACTGATTTTTAAAACTTATACACAACAATAATTTTGTTTTTATCTTTGTTCTACTACTAGTTTTCTTTTATTATATTTGGCAATATAAAACAAGTTTCAGATATGTTACTTGCCAGCTGTAGTTAAAATATCATTACAAATGGTGCTTGACAACAATATTTATCATTCATAAGAAAACATGATTTAATCCTCCTACAATAAGTTATATAACTTTCTTGATTAGCTGTTTATGTGTGTTTTTCCTATATTTAGACTACAGTACACTCACACAGCTGCTCTACTGTCAGGTGGAAGCTTCCAGATGGAGCTGACAGTACTGTCGCCACCTGTACACGACAACCTCCTAACTCCAGCTCACCTGGCCTCTCCAGTCTGCGTCTCCATCTGGTTGACCCAGCTCTTGTAGATGTCCACCGGGTCGGTCTTGATGTTTAGCGTTTTGTCGTCCATGATCTCCTTGACGACCGGTGCCAGGATCTGCCGCAGGGCGTTCTGTCCCCTCGCGCCTCGGTGGAAACTCACCACCATCTTGATGACCGTGGGGTTTCCCGTGACGATCTCCTTCATCTGGTCCACTTTTGACCTGCGGACAGTTGTTAAAGGCGACATTTTACTGTGTAGTCATGAACCAGGCCTCAAACTGTGGTCATAAATAAATGTTGACTGGGTTTAAGTGTCTGTTTCTTACTTGATCTCCTCCTGCAGGGCAGTTTTGAAGAGCTTGAGCAGCAGGTACTCCTCTCTCTGGTTGGAGGCGTAGTTATACAGGGTGAAGATGACAGAGTCCATGAACTTTGTGGATTTATTCTGTGGCATCTGGAAGATGAGCTTGGCGAGATACGTTGGGTTGGTCTAAAAGGAGGCAGAAATATGGTTAAATGACTTGTACCTAAAAGAGAGATCCACAGAGACAAAGCTGCATTGTAACGTTACCTGTAACAGGTAAAAGAGGTACTGGTAGGCTTCCAGTTTGACCCTCTTCTCCTTGCTCAGGGCCTTCAGGCCTCCCCTCTGCTTGTTCATCATCATCATGTTGGACAGCTGGCCCTTGTTCTTCTTGGTCAGCTTCTTGCTGTGGGACACCACCTCCTGCAGCGTGATCTTGTTCTTCACCAGCAGGCCAATCTTGATGTCCATCAGGTTCAGGTCGTTCTCCAGCTGCTGGTTGGAGCGGATGTTGGTGACCACCTCCTCGCGGAGCCGCATCAGTTCCAGCTCCTCCTGGAAGTCCTGGTCGCTGTGGTCCAGGAGGTGGACGAACTTCCTAACCACCGCCATGGGAGGATCGTCGGCGCTGACTGTGTGAGGGAGGACATTTGGAGAGTCAAGCGACCACCAAAACTGGAGAGCAGTTCATAGCAACAAAATTGTTGGGATCTACTCACTAAGTGTCTTGTAGTCATCTCTGGCCTTGTTGGCTCTGATGAAAGCCTGAATCTTCACCACATCATTGATCTGCAGAATAAAACAGCGTTAATTTCATTGACTAAATAATGAAAACTAGACGATAAAGACAAAAACTATGACCAAATCTATCTAAAAACGAGGGAGGGTTGGGTAAAGAACCAACGTCTCTATGTTTTATGGAGATCAGATGCAAGCTAACGTTATTTTATCAGCTAACCTGAGCTGGTGTGTTTCCACTAAACTTGAAATAAACTAAAAGAAGTCACCGCTGTCTTGTACTGGTTAAACACCTGACTCAACATGCTTC
Organism: Argyrosomus regius; assembly: GCA_946959425.1. Classification (NCBI taxonomy): domain Eukaryota; kingdom Metazoa; phylum Chordata; class Actinopteri; family Sciaenidae; genus Argyrosomus; species Argyrosomus regius. The sequence continues at coordinate 30,618,004 of OX336882.1, forward strand.
CCAACCCCTGACACAAGCTGTGGTCATCTTGCAACTCGATAACCGTAACACCATGCACAGTCAAACCCTTTCAGATGATCCAGAACATGACGGTGTGCCTGGTTTTCATGTTACCCTGCTGCTCATCGAGCTCCACTGGCTACCTGTAGCAGCCCACATTAAATCCAAATCCCTAATGCTCACCTACAAAGTGGTCTCCGGTTCTGCACCCACCTACTTGATATGTTACTTCCTCCAATGAACGACGCCTGCATGCTCAGGGCAATCCAAACTTTTCTCGTCTGTTGTTCCCCGTTGGTGGAACGTCCTACCAGTCCCTACCAGATCAGGGGCGTCCCTCTTCAAAAACCTCTTGAAGACCTCCAGCCCTTCAGAGAGGACCTACTCTCCTACACTACCAACAACTGGACATGCCAAATCTATCCCCCAAATTAGCCTAATTATTAATTGTAATAGACGATTCTTTCAGGAGTATAACATGAGTTTTGAAGTGTTTAAATAACGTATTATTCTACAAGATTAAATGGCAGTTTAGTCCAAAGACTTTCAGAATTAACACTAAAACATCAATCACATGGCTGATCAATAGCCTTCATTATAAGCAGTACCACAGGAATCCAATGTGAGCCGAAGTGGAAATGACTTCACACATGTCACTGTGCTAAATGAGCCATCTGCCTCCCTCAAAGCCCACAGGACACCGAGTAAATGTCAGCGGATGTGTCAGGGGAAATTTATGCGCAGTGATTTAAAGCTCCTATTAGATAACAGCACCATTTGTTTACGCTAAAGCCGAATTTTTTTTTGGTGGCAGAAGCGCCTCATCTTAGCGCTTTGGCCAAAAACTCACATGATCTTGGAAGTACTTCAGGCGATCCTTATACTTCTTACGAGCCTGGTGCATCCGAACCATGGACTGGATCTGAGAAACACAAACAGATCACTTAGTCTTAGCTGCATTTACACTACTGATTCAATATTTTTTGAGAATATAGACGTTGCATAATAATATTACCTTGACAGCCTCGCCAGTGTGATCTTTGAGATACTCTTTACGCTCTTTAAACTTCTTCCTCTGTTTGTGGCCTTTCCAGTGCGCCTGAGAAAAAAAGATTGAGAATCAGTAAAGCAGCTGTCAGAAGTTTCATGTATGATGGTTGTACATATGTCTATCTCACCTGTATGCATGTAACAGCTGGGTCTTGGGATTTCAGGAAGTTCATCCGCTCCTTCAGGCCTTTTCTCACCAGGTAGCCACGGCAACGAGCTTGCAGCTTAGCAATAAGAGTCTCATTGGCCAGCCACAGCTGCTCTCGATTGTAGGCCGTTGTCACCCCGGAAACCACAGACTGACGGGGAGGGGAATAAAAAGCAGTTTAACACGGTGTTAAAAAGCTACAGCCGTGCAGCGCTGCACCACAGGGACATTCAGTAACCTACCTGGATCTCCTCCTTGTTGAGCTGGTTGTTGTTTGGTTGGAAGTCCTCAGGCTCCACCCAGGTGCCCTCCTTGGTATTCAGATTATAGAAGTAGTTGTGTCCTCCCTTTACCCAGTGTTTCACCCAGTCACTGCCATTGTCACCTGCACAGACAGCATTACAGGATGCAAGTGAACAAGATGGAGGCATTTCAGTAATAATAAGTTGTTTTTCTACTGGAAAAACAGGTCACTGAGGTTTGTTAGTAGAGCTGCAAGCACAAATTTGGATATTAAATTAAAATCTTATCAGACTAAATAGTTTGACCTTAAAAAGACTGAAAAAGATGCATCATTCCTATGAGTTTTAACTGAAGTGTCACTTTTCTGATGGTGTTACAGTAACTACCGAGCTATGATAAATACATTCTTCCTTCCTTTTATTCATTCCCAAAGTTTGTCCTCACCTTCTGTCTTTTTCTCGCCTTTAATCTTGGCCAGGTCGTCCTGGTAGGTCTGTGCACACTCAGAGGTGACGCCGTACAGTCCTGCCCCAGAGTTACGCAGAGCAGCCAAAGTCTGAGCTGAATCGCCGCTGTCCACCGCCTCGTTGATGGCCTGGATGGACTGCGAGACTGCGGATACAAGCGCAAACATCAACCTTTTGCACCGGCAAAACTAACATTCTGCTATCTTATAAATGGGTGCAGTAACGTGAAATGAGTGTGTGCTCTTACACTGTAAGGCCTCCTGTGTGTCCTGGTTAGCCTTCAGAATGGCATCCTGGATCTCATCCAGCCACAACACAGCAGACGGGTCTTGGGTCTCCTGGAAGGACACGGGAAAATATGTTCAGAAAATAACACACACACGTACACACCATCTGTCCTCTAAATGATTATGGACTCCACCAGTCTATGCTTTCTCCTCTGAACGCTAGAGCTTTACACCAAAGTTGCACTCTTTGAAATGCAAAACCATGCGTGAAAGACAAAATACAGCTAAGTATATAAAACTATAAAGTAATATTCTTTCTCAATACAATACATGTAGTGTCAGAACAAAAAGGTCCAGGACTTATTTCCATCTCTGTGCCCCGTGTCTAACTTATCCTGCTGCTGCTGGCTAAAACAGTAATGGCTAAATACTGAGCATGAGCAGCAGGAGAAGGCTGAGATCATTCAGGTTCATTAGCAGCCTTTTTGTACTTGAGAATACGGTGGATTAAATAGCAAATGCATGCAGGCTTCGGTCTCATGTTGGCTCATTTTGAATTCTATTTTTAAAAGTGTGTTTCACAGATTCTCCCCAACAGTTATTACATTTATTTTTGGTCTAAGATTCCAACAGGTTCTAAAAAAATACACCAGACTTTGTCAGAAATGGAACAATTAGTGATTAAGGAGGCATCGCTAACATATTTTAAGCAATTGAGTGCTTGTGTAGCTGCAGGAAACACACAGACAGGCTGCCACACCGACCACATTTGACCTATTATCCACAGGATCAGAAGAATACCACAAACAGACCTACAAATGCAAGACATGTCACCAACAGACGTCTTTATTTAACCGTGTTAGTGTGGATTTTTTTTTTTTTATATTGAGCTGTAGTTACGCCTAACTCCGTCCAGATGGTGCTCTCTGTCCCTGTATAAAGTTTGTTGCAGCTGGTTGCTACTCACTGTTGCTTTCTAGAGCCCGGTAACACAGGCAGCTCATTGGGTTTCGGCCTTCCCCCCTTCAAGCGTCCCGCCCCTTTATGTAGTGCTTCAGGGTAGATGAGAGGAGGTGTGTGTGTGCCTGTGTGTGTGTGCGTGTGAAAGAAGTGGGCGGGTAACACTGATACCTGATCTTGAAAGATTTCTTATGCAATAGGAGGAGGGGAGGCAGGCAGCTAACATCTGCAGCAGCATGCATGCATGCAGGAGTCGGACGAGCTCTTGAGTCTTTATAGTAAACAAAAGCCGTGCCTAGATTAGTGTTTGTGTGTTTGCACTTGGCGCTCTAAATTGGTGTTTGCAGGTGATGAGTCACCGCAGCTGGCAGGAGGCGCTAGACAGGGTGTGGTACCCCGAGTGGGCATGGGACTGGAGGAGGAGGTGGAGGACTTGGGCGTAGTTTGGTGTAATTCATCGCACGTTAGAAACACACCATGGAAATAGAGGAAGTGAAAGGGGGGTTGGGTAGTAGATAATTCATCTTTCTAAACTCTTCTTCTGCATCTTATTTTTTAAACTTCCTTAGAAACTATGAGCTCATTCGCATGTCTCGGCGTACATAAGTGTGGGAAGCTTGAAGTGCATGACTCGACTGAAACTCACTCCGTCTCAGTTGTGATTGTTGCAGCTACAAAGTGAAGAGATAACCGTCTGAAGAGGCATGCCGTAGTCTGCTATATTCAGCTTGTTAGTCAGTAGAGTCTGGGCAGGACTTCCTGCTGTTTATATAGGCACAGCCCAAAGTCAAAGCCAACTTCTGCCTCACTGTCTTGCTGACTAACTGTCCTAATGCTGCGGAGTTAATGAGGCAACACCAAGAAGCCGAGCACAAATTGAACCGCGGGCTGACAAAACAAGCGTCTTCTCTGCAAACTCTCCTGACCTCGGATCACCTGGAAGCACCTTTCGTACGGCATGACCACATCTTGGCCATGTGGCTCTAAGCTGTGCTGGTGGCCTCCTGATCCTTTCCCCTCTCAGGAGGGGGAATATCTCCTCTGCAGTGACCCTTTAAAAACAGGAAGCTCACCCTGCTCCAACAACTTAAAGGTCTTTAGCTCATCAGCTCAACCAGCCACACTCGTAATCAACAAGAGGATGGTGTGTGTGTGTGTGTGTGTGTGTGCCCATGGGTCTGGCCCATTTAATAAAGTGGTCAGCTTTGTGCCCTTTTATGGAAGCAAATGACTGTGGCCCGGCTTGTTATTTCCTATGCCTGTGAGATCGGCAGGAAAATAGTTTAGCTTTTTTTTTTTTTTGGCTTCTAATTTTTTTTTTTCTGGGTTGTGTTGTGCAAGTGTGACGAGTTCCCACATGATGTATTCAAGAGTTTAAAATGTAACTCATGAATGTTGACATTTGAAACACTGTTGGCAGCGGCCAAGTATTGTCCAACCTCGATAAGAGACTTCCTTTATCTGTATTTACACAGAATAAAAACAGACTGAGTACTAAAATGGATTCACTGAGAACTGTTCTATTTACAGACCTTGTTCTGGAGAAATCAGGGCTTTTTTTTAATGCCTATTAGGGGTTTTCATCTCCTCTTCACCTTTGTGCACTGTGGTGAAATCATACCCAGCTCCTGCAGTCTCACCTCACACGCTACCGCGTTAACCTTTGCTTCCCCTGCGACATGGAAACAACCCCAAACATGGCTGTCTTCCTGTAACATCATATGAAAATGTGCGGCGCAGACACGCACACAGGAGCCACATTCATCGCGCTCGCCTCACTCAAACAACGATAACGCAGGCAAATGAGTCAGAGAGAGCAGAGCGACGATAGACAGAGAAAGATGGCACCTTTTGTTTGATGTGTGGAGAGAGAGAGAGAGAGAGAGAGAGAGAGAGAGAGAGAAAAGATCAGGTCAGGATTCAGTAAACTGAAGAGTCAGAGAGAGACACAGACGGTTCAGATACAGACATATACGACAGGAAGTGAGTGAGTGGTGGGGGGGGAAAGATGATCGCACGATGACATCAGCAGTCTGGTGCTGTCATGTGGTGCTCAGAGGCCTGAGTCACATGCAGACATCTGCAACCACAATTTGGATCTGGGATCCCATTGAGCTACAGTATGACCACACATCACAATAATCTATTCAGCATTTGGATATCACAGTGACTTGGCACTTTCATTTGGATTATATATCAAAATATAGCAAATTCCTGCAGCCTGCACAGAATGAACATGTAAAACTATTTATTTGAGGGTAGTAATTAGTAATATTCATAGCAAAAAACACTAATTGTACTTCAGTTGCATGAATTCTAAAGAATACCTTGCAAGACTTCAATATTTTGGAAACAGAAACCTGAGACGATACACTGAACCTCCAGCAGCTGCACATTTTTGGCCCCTCGCAGCTCGTTTAAGCTGGAAACTGGCCTCTTTTTACACTTATAATAACTACAGCTTGAATAACTATATGCATCACATGTACAGTCCTACTATATATAGCCTTGACAACTTTAAACTGCATGCAGGTAACTGTTACCAGACGCTGTTTGCATGAAATCTTTGCATAATGTTCCTCTGAGTAGTCGATACACACGAAAAAAGCAAATTCCAAAGAGAGAGGAGACCAGGACACAGTAACCATGGGAAACGATCTATAGATGATAAGTTGAAGCATCTATTTTTTACATCCACCTCTCCACAGCAGGTGTAGCATGTTGTGTGTGCGTCTTACGTGAGCCTTCTCCCTGCGGGCCTCCAGCAGTTTATCGTGGTAGTGCTGAGCCACAGACGGGTCCACATCCGTGAGCTTGGCCGAGGGGTTCTGCAGCATGTCGAGGGTCTTCATGGGATCGCCTTCGTCCAGAGCCTCGTTGATCAGGCCGATGGCGGCAATACCTGCAAATACACGAGCAGAACGTACATGTGGACCAATCAAAACTGTGTTGGTATGTTGTTATATTTCTGAACCAAAGGTTGCCTAAATAAAAAAAATTGTGGTATCGAGTCAGTCTCTTACGTTCGTGCTCCTCCTGCACCGTCAGGTTAACTTGGTCAATACAGGCTTGAATGTCGTTCCAGGTCAGATAGTCGCATCCATCCTCTCTGGCTGCCGCCTTAAGACGCATCAGTTCGTCCATGTACCTGAGGAACACACAGGTAATGATACAGAGTCACACACAGAAACCCTCAGACGTCACTCAGCTCACTCCTGGTGTGTGTGTGTGTGTGTGTGTGTGTGCACACGCTCACCTCTGTGCATATTCATCCTCCACATTACTGAGTCCAGTGACCGTGCTGGACAGTTGTTTCCAGAGGGCGGCTCGGTCTCCGACATCCATCGCCTGGTTCATCAGCACCACCGATGACAGCATCTCCACGGCAACAAGCAGCTCGGGGTGGGACAGCGAGCCCTGCAGGACACGGGGCACAAATTTACCTCGTGTGTCAAACTGTCAGACTTCCAGGGAAAAACAATACGTTAACTGTGATGTTGATTTGTTGTTCCACAGTCAAATCATTGGCCAGGCTGGAACATCAAACAGGGTTTAAAGCAACTCGTGTGTAAGCGATGAAGGTTAAAAATTATGACTTTACGGGCTGCAAGATATTAAAAAAAGCTGGGAATGTTCTGTACTGTGTGCAGAATGTGCCGGGAGTTGAAATTAATAAAAAGTAATGTCCTTGTACGGACGCAACAAGCAATTATTTCCATTACTGATTCATCTTTTTATTATTAAGAGTATTAAGGTCAGGCATATGGGAGGAAAATGAGATTATTTAAGTCAAAACATCACAAAATAAAGTCGAAATTAGTTAGGACAGCGGCCGACAACTCTTCCAAGTTTGTGTGATTTCTCTTTCTGACCAGACAATTGTGTGCACAGTCCAAATACTTATTAACACCTATAATTAATAATATAAATAATAATAATCAAACATCTATGATTACACTTATACCTGGCGACTGTTGTTGCTGCTGCACAACCTGATATATCTTAGTGTATTAATTCCACTCATACAGTTCATACTGTATATATTCATATTTATATATGCACTGTTATTTATATATCCCTATACATATGTACATAACTCTGCACTTCACGGCTTCTGGTTAGATGCTAATCTGCATTTCGTTGTTTTCGTTTTCATTGTTTGTGCAATAACAATAAAGTTGAACCTAATCTAATAACCACACTGTGTTTATTTCCTGATTCTGAAGCACAATTTCTGCAGTTCATCAACACGAGGCATTTTGAAGAGGCAGCACTAATGCTGGCAGCTTGATTTAATCGCAAAGGTTTCGACTTAAATCTTGAAATGTCATGTTTATTCTCGACATTTTGACTTTATTCTCAAATATGAAATAAAAAAATGTTCCTCCTCGATTTTTTCACATTCATGCCTGACCCTAATACTCATAGTTAAATCTATAAGATGTCATAAACAGTTGATTCATGACCAGAATTGTGCAGGATTCATTTCTGTTGATCGTCTAACCATCGTTTCAGCATTGTGAAGAGAGAAAGTACAAATCTGGTGCCTTGAATATGGAAGTTATCATTTGGAAAATGTTTTTATTTCACTGCTCTCAAAATCTTATCAGTTCTACATAAAATAAACTCAGCTATCAACAGAAAGAGTCAGATTGTAACACCACACCTGCAGTAATGTAAACTGTGTGGAACTGACTGATGTCGAGGTGAGTGGTTTTCACTTTCAGGTCGACTAGTTCTGTAATTTAGCCTCGAGATCACGTTTTTTTTTTTTTTGGCGTGTGCTTTGTGTGTGTTTAACTTTGTGAGTGTGTGTTCTTCGCGGGTACCTCCGGGCTCTGCTGCTGCAGGCTGACCAGCTCTCTCTGATAGAGGTCTGCGGCGCTGGGGTAAACCTCAGGCAGCTGTGCGTCAGGATTCATCAGCTCCTCTACCGTTTTCTCAGGCACGCCCGCTCTGATGGCGGCGTTGATGCGCTCCACCGCTTTCAACACTACAAACAGACACGGTGAATCAACGGTCATGCATGAATTAGAACAAACTGTAGGACGACTGTTGTTGAAATGTGATGTGCGTACTCTTTAGGTAGCCTTCTGCAATCTCATTGGCCACGTCCACGCCGCTCTGCAACTCATCCTTCGTCAGTGTTTCTCCAGGAGACCCCTAATAATGAAGAAATCGAGTTGAGATTAAAATGAGGAGACGAGAAGGAGACGCTTCACTTCGTTTGCACACTATTCCCTACCTGCTCTTTATTCTCTCGCTCGGCATGCAGCTGTTTGAGGTACCAGCCTTTGTTCTGGGCCTGCAGGTTCTGCACGCCCATGGCTTTGAGGGCCTCGTACAACTTATTCTCATCGCCGCTCAGTATCGCCTGTTCAGCCGCGCTCAAGGCGTTGCTCACTGTTGGAGACAAAATGGTTGACATTTCACTGCTGCACCGTGGAAACCAAGACAAATCTGTTAAACGCGTGCGTTCGCGTGACTTACCGTTGACCTTGTTGACGTTGCCCTGGATTTCAGCCTGGGTGAGAAGCTCGTCGTAGATGTCTCGCTCTGCGTCGGCATTCTCCATTTGCTGTTGGAGCGGAGCAGCGAAAAAACGTGGCCAAGAGCAACATCATTACACTTCAGCACTGCTTATCGTCAAAGTAAAACATGTTGCTATCCAAAGGGGACTTTTGTTCCCTTGTTCTGATATTTGGAGGTAATTTTGGTCATTTACTGGCTTGGCCCATCGGCAAAACAAACTTTTCTCTCACTGACAGAAAATGATGGTTAATATGTCAAAATAAATGATTTTATTTTGTTCCTCCACGGACAGTATGGAGGACTGAAACTGCCCAAATCAAAAACAAATTAATGACTCAATAAATAAATTAATTAATATGGCATAAAATAATGTTAATTAATGTATAAAAAGTAACATAAATTGATATTTCTGTTTTAATTTGCTTCTTTATTTATTTATTTATTTATCTTTGTATTAACTCCCCTTATTTTTTTATTTATTAATTTAATAATTGATTCATGTATTATTATAAAACAGAAATATCAATTTATGTCACATTTTCTAAATTAATTCATGTCTACATTTGTTTTTATTATCATTTTTCATTGTATTTAATTGCATATTGATTGATTTATTAATTGATTTTTGATTGTGGCAGTTTTGGTCCTCATCCTCAGAGCCTGCATTAAATGCACCAAAAGCAATGTAGCCATTAATTAATGTATAAAAACAAAAACATAAATTGATATTTCTGTTTTAATTTGCTTCTGTGTTTATTTTTTTAATTAATTAATTATATATTTTATACAGAAATATAAATTTATGTCAAATTTTTTTAATTAATTAATGCCTACATTTGTTTTCATTATAATTTTATGGTGCATTTAATGGCCTATTGATTCATTTATTGATTGATTTTTGATTTTTGGTCCTCCATAGTGTCAGTCCATCTCCCGTTCTTTGCTGGAGTCATTTCTGTTGCTCCACTGGTTGATGTACGCTCAGTATTTTACTCTGTCTGAAGCCAAAATGTTCTTCTGCTTCAGGCTGTATGTTCAATTATTTTCTAATCAAAAAGTGGACAATTCTTAATTATATAGTTCTTTTATGGTTTCTCGAGGATAATGTGCCCCGGGCCACCATTATTTTCTGGACATGTGGCCATCTGAACCCTGTCACAGCCTTCACAGACACACACACACATACCCGTTTGCGAGAGTTGGCCACCTTCTCTCCTTTGGCCTGGTACAGTGTGTCGTGGTACTGAAGAGCAGAGCTGTTATCCAGGTTCACCAGCATGGCGTTGGGGTTCTGCATAGCTGCCACCGTCCCCTCTGGTACGCCATGGTCGATGGCCTCGTTGATGGCGATCACAGCAGCGTGTACTGAGGATGGAGGAGAAGATGGTGAGGAGCTGCTCTATCTTGTGTTACTCACGTAGTTCTTGAACTTAAAGGAATAGTTTGACATTTTTGGGATATATGTTTATTTGGTTTCTCTTATTTGTAACTCTCATGCCTGTCTGTTAAATATGAAGCCACAACAAGGGAACCATTAGCTTAGCATAAGGACTACAAGTAAGTTTAATAATGACAATTTGTATTTCTTGGCCTGGTTTTGTATGGATTAAACTTTAAACTTGAATTAACTTATACTATGCCATCATCAATATTTTGTCGTGTCATGACATTAGATGTTTTCACAGCAAATGCAGCATCAAAATATGATAATTTGAATGCTGTTTACCCTTAAAATTAGTAACTGTGAGTGATTTTGATACATAAAACTGCTTTTAACCTGCGGAGAAGAAAATTCTGATCCCTAAATCAACTTTAAAGTACATAGATGAAGTAGAAGTGAAGCAATTATGTTGGGAATTTGGGGCAAATCAGGGTTTTTGGGTGTCGCACAAAGACAGATTGTGTCTTGTCTTGTTGACATAAACATATATGAATAAAGCGGTCCTTATTGTAGACTTTCAATTCATTCAGAGGGAAAAACAATGTGTAAAAAACTACTTGTAGATGAATTTGTGCTCCAAAAAACGATGCAGTGAATGAGCAAAGAGGTTTCTCAGGTAACTGACAGATCCAAATAACGGCTGAATTGACCTCCAGTGGCTTGAGGACGTTTGTATCTGTTTCATAATGAAAGCACGAGACAACTAAACCACATAATCTGCAGCTACCAGCTCCTTCCGCCCTCTATCCCCCCCGTGTCATCTGAGCCCCCTCTCACATGCAGCTTCGTCCACGGACAGCTCATTGGCCAGGATCCCGCCGATCTTGCTGAAGGCGGGCATCTGGATGCCATACTTTTCCAGCTCACTCTTCATGTTGTTGATCTCCTCCTCTGAGAGAGAGAGAGAAGACAGAGCAGAAGGAACAGATCAATGGAGCGGAGGTGAAAAAAGGAAAAAAAAGGGGAAGGGGAGTGGGAGCAGACTGGGTTAGGAAAGTGAGAGACTGTGGAGACGCTCTGTTCCTGGCTCATGTGTGATAATCAGATTTCTGACTCTGGCTCTGGGACAGGGAGCCAAGCGGGAACTCAACTGACAGGAAAAAAGCTCTCACAATTACTAATGACTTTCACATTTCCAGCAGCTCCTCCACACCGCGGGCTCCTGAAAAATAAGGCCTCCTGGTCCTCCTTCTCAGCGCCGTTTTTATTCAGGGTGCAGACAAATTGCAATACATTTTAAAACTTGATGTTAACTCAAGTTCAATGGTGACATCTGGATTTAAGATGACATAATTAGGTTAACAGTGGAGAGGGGGGGGGCAGAATGTGAAAAACAGATGCACAGACTCGTGTTTGGGCTCACACACGCTCTTACCAGTGAAATCCACTTTTCCGTACAGATCCTGGATCTGAGGGGCCAGGCCAAGCTTGAACAGGTACAGGCTGGAAAATGGGACAGAGACACGATGAATAAAGACACTTTGTGAGGGCGAGGAAACGTGTGTTCACACATTGAATCATGCTGCAGAATATTGAGAGGCAGATGGGGGATTAATCAAACATATGCAGGGGAATTATTTGTTCGCTCACCTACCGACGCAAAGTGAGGTGAAACAATGAAACTGTGCTGCTTTTCAGGGAGCAAAAAGGAGTCTCAGATGCAGAGCTAACAAACGCAAACATTGCATCATGTGACCTGAATCGTACAAATTATGTGAAGTATGTTTTGTTTGTGAAATCATCCGTGCTGATGCACAGTTATCCAAGAGGAACTACTGCAGTAGGATGCAAATTTTTGGAGATAAAACCTGCGATTATGGCGCTACAGCACCAAATTATGTTGTTTGTTTGCTGTGGTTTTTAAAAGGAAAACAGCTAATGAGCACACTCCTGTGGCATCTGGGTGTTCCTGGTTTGCACGGCCTGGAACGCGGGCATACACAAGCACACAAACACAAGCGGCGTGCCTCTGCTCTGCAGCTCGGCCCCTGCGTCCATTTTACCTGAGGTGGAATGCTCTATTAAAAACAAACGGCTCCGTGCCTCGTACCGCTGAATGCCTCTCTGGTGAAAAACTGCACTGTTCACCTCATAAAAATGTCACAGACTTGAAACACGGTCAGACCACAGACGTGTACAGACCACAGGGAATACACACACACACACGGCCTGTCAAGTGAGTTGTTTCAGCACCGCTTACACAATCCAATGAATGAGGAATTCATGTGATTGCTATGACACACAAGTTTTCAATTTATTAAAAGGAAACAGCAGAATTAATGAGCCTCGAGGCCCGATTGTACGATCAGACACAGGCCAGAGGAAGAGACACAAAAAACAGTGAGAGTACCTGAGTGCGTGTATACAGTAGATGCAGCGTGGCATGTTCTTTCTGTCGTATATGTCTGTGGTTTCAGGGTAGAAGATCTGAAACACAGGACAGAGACACTGAGTCAATCAGAGAAGCACTTTCAGCAGCTCCACGATAGCCTGCCAGCGTGTCGCAGCATGCATTCAAGAGTGATCCAAGCTATTAACCCAGATGAACGGGGGGGGGTTACACAATGTAAATGTTCATTCACACGCCCTGGCATTGTCTCTGCGGCGCGGCTAAAGCAGAACACTTGAAGGCAGTTACTTGTATTTTCTGTCGCAGCTGCCCACTGATGATATTTTTGGGCTGATACTGAGTTTCCCCTGAGCTGACATGGTGGAAAGTTCTCAGAAAAGCACAATAACAAGCCACTGTTTACTTAAAAAAAGAAGCATTTCAACGTACAAAATACAAAACATGCACAGTTCTCCTCTGCAGAGAGCTTCAGTTCATTTCATCACAGTAGGAAAATCAACGTGCACTGACTGGAAACCTTGTTTGAGGTAGATGAACAATGTTTGTGGCCATTTATTGTTTTAAAAATATTATAATAAAGTGACAATTAAGCAACTAAAAGCTCCAACATTTAAGATTATCATCCAGCGTTCTCACTAAATGACCAAGAGCTTTTAAAATCAGCCTACTTATACCTCAAATATTGAAGTTTTCTTGACGGCGCGGCAAATAAAAAGTCTTTAAAACATTCCTTAAGAGCAACTACATTACCGTGTGACACAGACTTACTGTATCTTGAGAGAAATTAAAGTCAGTGCAAGTTTATTTTCATACTGTGCTCAAATTATCTGGCACCAACTGATGCCTTAAAGGTAGGAAATCAATCTAAAACCAATTTAATTCAATAATATTCAGAGTTAATGTTACATAAACGCAGCTAAATCATGCAAAAGTGACTTGGAGGAGACTTGTACCACATAGATTAAGTGGCTAAAATTCATTTACAAAAAGCTCTGGTAACAAATGAATAAATACAGAAACCTCAAGCGGTCTGAAGGAACAGCTGGCTACTAAAATAAGGTTCGGTTGTAGGTACATTCTCATGTGACATGAAGGTGTGCTGTTCAATGCTTTTGTTTGTGACACAAACGGACGGCTCACCTTTGGCAGTCCCTTCTCCGACATGGCGTTGAGCCACTGGATGACGTTGTCTGTGTGTCTGAAATGAAGACCCGTCGCCTGTAAGAGAGAGAAACCAAAAGTCAGAACACAACAGGACTCAAAACCAACCCTCGTTCACACCGACAACAGGAGCTATAAACTGAGGCCCACGTTCAACCAACAGCTGCAGGTTACAGTGCAAAGCAAGGAAACACCGTGACGGTGAAGACCACAACGATCTCACGGTGGCTTTTTATGGACAAATGCTATGACGACCTGCGGCTTCAAAAGGCTTGACGTGTGAAGTCTTTAGAGAATTTGATTGACACTTAACAAAGTTATAAAGTTGCTGATCGGGGTCGAGAAGATGGTTGAAAAAGTGGAAAAGAGGCAACGCTGTTTGATTTTAGGGTGAGCTCTCCTTTTAGAGATCCCGTTAGCCACCAGTGTCGCCTTTAGATGCATCACTTCTGTTAATTTTGTTGGATTTACTGTGATTTGATAGAAAACCTGCCGTGACAGTATTCCAGGTTGGTCCAGAGCAAAATATCTCAATATATAATCATGCAGCTGTTCATGGTCCCAAGAGGAGGATCTTTTCATTGGCATCACCATCAAGGTTTGATCTTCAACTGGACAATTAAAGGCTGGATTGCTTCATGACTTGCTACAGATACTCATCGCCGTGGAAGATTAGACTTTCTTTATTTACTTTATGAAGTCAGACTCCAAGCAGGTGATGTTTTTTAACACTATTTCTAATGTAATCTCCTTAACAGCAGAGTTATTTCAAAGCACATTACTTGGACTTAGAAATGCAGCTACACAGGGGGTTGACCCATGACACCACGACGCGTAATCAAATGCTTGTTTTCACCTTGTAACGCGTCTGCTCGCGGTCGTAGATCTTCTTGAGGGAGACGGTGCGCGGGGCGAAGAAGTTCCCCAACTTGGCCAGGTAGACGCCGTTCCTGAGCCCCTCCTCGAGCTCCGTGGTGGGAGGCAGCTCCTCGTCCAGACAGGCCTCCATCCATCTGAAGGGAAACATACGTTCAAGATTTAAATATACAGCTTAAGTTCTTCCTACAGGGATAATTACTGATGGTGAAACTTCTACAGTACAATCGAGACAGAACCTCAAAAGGGATTTTATTTCACCAATGTGTCCCGGTGTTCGATAAAATGTCTACTTGTAGTTAACAGTAACTGATGACAGACATATTTTTAAGATAAGACTCATGCACACAAGGTGTAGTGTGTAGTCAAATAAGATCTAGAGATGTTAAAGCAGAGCGGCTGCATGAGACTGAAACTGAAAATGCTGCTTTGATCGTGTTAACATTTCCGTTTGAGAGTAAAGATGTTGAGATGTACGCAGGTTAAATAATATATATTCTTTACATTCATTTAAAGTGATTTGTGCTCAGGTGAAAGGCCTCTTATTTAATTTCACTATGATTGCACCTTTATGAATATATGTGACAACCAACAACATGCACCAACAGGTTTAATTTCAACACTTTCAAGACAGTATTAAAAACTTTAACATGTGCATGCTGAGTACAGCTAAGACTGAGAGACAACACCTTTGACTCATGGACTGCAGGTCAGATTGATAAGAGAGTTAATCAGGTCAACGTCTGAGACGCCCATTCTTCAGAGAAACATTATTGATTTACAACGTGAGATAACGGCAACGTTGTTTTGGTTAACGCAGAGAGAAATGAAGCCAACACAGACGGCCAAATTCCAAAAGAGCTGAGGTTCTTTCAACAGCCACTCGAGGCCGGATACGTTACGATTTGCATATGACTCACGTTCAAACTTAAAGCTATGTATACTTAAGGACATGGACATTTGAGTGACAGTTGGGTGTTGTCACAGGTGGCTTGTTTAAACAACCAGCCCGCCTCAGCTCCACCCGCGCTCCATGTCTTTACCCATCTTTGGGACTAGCCGGAAGCCGGCAGGCTGCCAAGGTGGCGACGATCGTTGGCACCTCGCTCTGAGCTTCATAACGGATTTTTAGAAACCTGTGGGTGACGTTACGGAGACTACGTCCATGTTTTATACGGTTCATGCTATAGACTTAAAGATGATGTCTTAAATCGTGGCAGTCAAACTGATGCCAGACTGGGAGAAAGTCTTCACTTTTATGAACCAGCATAGTTTTTAATATCAAACCTGCTCAACTTCCCGTTAATCATCTGACTGATTCATCTGTTATTACAGTAAATAAGGAGCCCTAAGGGAGGATCATTACTCATCATGTTTGAGAGGAACATGGTGCTACGTCATTGAGTATAACCCTTCAATGCTGCCGTGCACCACCGGTAAGATCCGTCTGTCCCTGCAGCTCCAGGATGACAAACACCTAACGTGGCCTGTGGTAACCTCCTCCTCAGCATTCCTCATGTGTGACGATTCATTTCTTTTAAGGTCATATCGTGCAGTCACATTCCTGCAAGGTGCCCGTCTCGGCTCTGAGCCACGGAAAAAGAAGACACGCTGAGCTCTCGCACCGAGACAGGCCTGGTGGACTGGATTCCACCACCTCATGCCATCACCGTCCAGTAACTACGGACAAAAGCCAGTCCATTTAACTTAATTCTCAACAGGAGACAAATCATGCTGGTATCTCTTGTTGTCTGTCTGTTTAGAGTTCATTTATAAAGAGGAGTCACAGCTTTTTTGTTCAGTGAACTCACTTTAATTCAATCTGCTTATGTAACTAAGATTTTAAACAAGAGGGCATGAACTTGTGTCTCTGCATGGTCACTCGCTGTTGGATTTTAAAAGGGTTGACAACAAAACCTGACGTTTCTTTTAGAGGTATCTAACTCCACTGTAGCCAGAATTATAAGGTGGATTTTCCTTTAATACTAATGATGATATTAAGCCTCAATTATATCCAATTAGATTCACTTAGCAACACAGATTTGGACAACTGGGTCAGAGGTGACTGCAAAAGTAGAGTTTTCCTCTGCAGGCAACTGTGCAGAAAATCTACTTTCTTCTTTATTCCACATGAGCATTTTCTTATCTGAGTTTATTCCTGAAGAAAGTCTTTTAAACTAGCCTGATTTTCTGTCTGAATCAACTGTAAAATGCATGTCTGGCTGTGCTGTACCTCAAAGTAATAAAGATTAATAGCTACATATCATAAAACAAACATCGTTTCCTCCCCTGTGAGGCAGTAGGTGTCTGCCCCGCTTTATTAAGGCCTCTAAATATCAGCTCCGATTATGAAGAAACCTTGAGTTTATCGTCGGCTGTGAGGAATTTCACAGTGTGAGGGCAGACGGAGTGAGGTCAAACATGGCCTTTTGAAAAAGGCAAACAGTCTCTCTCTTTTCATCTGCTAAGAAAACACTCCCACTCTTCTGTAACTGAGGTCTTTGTCGAGCAACAACAAGGTTAACTATATCCTGAGTGAGATTAAAAGATTCCTTTCCTCCTACAGACAGAGCCCCCCACTGACAGACCTTCATCAAATCCACGCTGAGCTTAAAACTAAACCCGAGTCCTCTCCCTGGAAAAAACAGCCTCATTTTCAGGGATTTCCTAACTTTTTTCGATTCTTGTTAAGACACTTGGTCCTCATACAAAATACACCCACACTTTGCAGCACACAGGCCAGCTAACCACCAGCTGAAACAACTTCCCTCCCAGGAAGTCGTGACATGGGGTCTCCAGACAGGCCTGCTATTGAGGCCGAGGTGACCGACCCCGTGGAGCAGGGCCTGGGCCTGCCAGCCAGAAACAACCCCCTCCTTTCACTCCATACTGGAGCAGTGAAAGGCTCCATAAAGACTGCAAACTAATGGCTCTTTTATCAGGGCTACACACCCTTTTCCAGGCTAGCACAAACACGGACACACCCTCCACTTAACCAGTAAGGACATTAGCTATGAATGAGATTTTAATGTCAAGAGCAGAAAGCAGCCAAAAGAAATGTCAAGCTGTGATTATGACATAAACAGACATGTCAACAATTAAAAAAAATAAGCCACAAATATGAAAGCATTGTCTGGAATCTCTGGAATTACTCCATCAGACGAGAGATATGAAGGTGTAAAATCATCCTCTGAGACAAACACAACATTTATGTCATACCATACAGAGCAAAATAAATATCAGCGACACTGAACACACATTCACATCACCTTCCTTGTTGTAACTACAAAATTTCCCAGTTGGCAAAGCAAATACAGGTGAACCAGCATCAAAATGGCTGCAAACATCCAAATAAAATCTAATATTAATGTTAAAATAATCAAACTAGCTATACAGGCTGTCAGTATTTGGTTCTGTTTGTTAATAAACCACTACAAATATGGAAATTAAAACATAAATTACACTTTTATTGTATGGACATATTATAGGTTACCCTTATTGCATGTTTGCACAGCCACTTAGCCACAAAAACAAGCGGTTTTCTTTACGTTTCTTTACTACTTTATATATATATTATCTTATATTAGTCAGCTAACCAGCAAATACAATAGATTTTACAAACAACATTAACTTAAAAGTAAGTTTTTATTTACAAATTCTGGTTAAAGAAAAGTTCAGCACAACTGTAACCAGGCTAAGAACTAGGCAAGCTAAAAGCTAACTAGCTAGGCTAAGAACTAGCCTAACTAGCCGAAAGCTAACTAGCTAGGCTAAGAACTAGCCTAACTGGCTAAAAGCTAACTAGCTAGGCTAAGAACTAGCCTAACTAGCCGAAAGCTAACTAGCTAGGCTAAGAACTAGCCTAACTGGCTAAAAGCTAACTAGCTAGGCTAAGAACTATTTACTGTTTACATCCTCAAACGCACTCATTAATACAGAACTTTTCATAGTTTGACACTTCTTCAGGTACCAAACTACAGTCTACAGTGTAACCATGGTACACTACAGTACACTACAGTAGAGTCATGGTGGTTAACTAGCAGCCACTGTAGTTAGCATAGCTATGGTGTAACCATACACTTTACAGTGCAACCACTTTTATTTTCATATCATTGCGGATAAGACTGGATTAAAGACTGTAATCCAGCCCGGGCGCATTCACGTCATATCATGCAGACCATAAATATGCACAGACACATGGGAGAAAATGTTCACCACAGCCTCCTTATTGTAATTATCATAAAATGTCAAGTATTGCTAACAGCCGTTACTCTGGTGAAATTACACATAATAATAAAAAAGCCCCCCAGACTGCAAAACCAATATCACTAATGATAAACATCATTAATGACACCAATAAACAGAAACTGTATATCACACACAGTCTGCTCTGATTTAACTTGTGTGCAAGCGCAAAATATGTAAAACAAAACAAATATAGCTAATCGACTGCGATTACAGTGCTAATCTGGTCAGAAATCAATAAACAGCTTGACTAACATGTAAAATACTGAAGTCAGAACTCAACACATTATAGACAAATGTGTGCATGATCATAATCAGGAATATTCTGTGTTAATAACCCTGCAGACTAAACTAATGTGCGCAGGCTAGATGGAGATTTCTGATATCTCCCGTCTCTGCATCAATAATGCGTCTTGTTATAAAAAGGTCAAGCGATTGTTTTAATAACATAAATCAAACAGTACTACAGCACAGGAAAACATGGAAGCACAGATAATCATTATCTCCTCTCTCTGGAGATCCTGTGTGCCGACAGGAAGCTGAAGTCAGTGTCGAGGTTCAGAGGCCAGTCTCATAGGAAGAGCTCCGCTACCGACCACTGTCTCTCCAGGAAGACACAGACACCTCGCCGTCTCCGGAGGTACATCCTCTGTTCTCCTGCACAGTTTACACATATACAGTACAGAGTTTTTGTCTGTAGGGGGTCTGTTAATAAAGTTTACCGATGGAGATGAATAAACTTTGGTTACATACTTCCCCTTTCCCGGGTTTCACTCATTGAGCCACAGGCACAATGCTTCCACTGCAGTTAATGTTTAATAAAAGCAAGGGCAATATTAGGCTTGAACTAACAGACCACAAGCCTTGTTATTGTAATGCTAAGCGGCATTGTTCTGTTGTCCCTCTCTGGGAGCGGCCCTAATAGGTTTCATTGCTTCATTGTGTGGAGAAGCTGGGTCAGGGCTGTAAAGAAACAATGACAATCTGTGTCAAGTGTGCCGCTAGCGGATGTGTCTTATATTATACGATCCATCATATTCAAGTGATTAAAGACATTTTAATGTAATAAGACTTGGAGTTGGAGTTCAATTTAATTCAATCAGATAGTCTGTGGAAAGAATGTTTATACGCAACGGGAGTGTCCAAACAAATTAAGCCAGATTTTTAGTCTCAACATCTTTTGTCCTGCAAATGACCAAAACAACCCTTAACTGGGAAGCAATTCTCTCTAAATATGGAAGCCAGCATCAGTCGGATGATCTTAACCACAGTGAGCGCATAATTGGCTGTGGCCTTACTGGAATTACACACCTAGACGTCTGCTCAGTCATGCAATTTATTTAGGCATCAACACACAGTTTGAGTTCTGAGTTTACCCGCAGATACGTCACCGAAATCAGCTGGAAGACGACGTTAAAAACTAAATACTGCACCCGAACAAAGTCCCATAAGCTTTCACACAGAGAAACATATAAAAGCTTTAATTAACATTAATGAATTATTAGCAGTGTTCTTTTAGTCGTGAGTGCGGTGGGAGAGCAGATGTTGTTAACTCGCTTCCTGTCGCTGTTTCACAATAAAAACCTTCCCAGCAAAAGGAGCCAATTATGTCATTTACTGTGACAGAGCTGCAGGAAAGGTCGGTGGATGTAGATAAGCGCCGGTTGTTTATAGTTCTGGAAAATTTGTTGATTAATTGATTTGTTGATAGAAAATGTGAGGATTTGATGCTGTTTTTCGGAGCACAATCTGACTGGACTGTTTGAACAAGCGATTTGAAGACATCACCGTGGGTTTCGGTGAAGTTATGATGACGCTTTTGCACTTTTTTTATCCGTCCATCTGTCTATTTTCTGTAACCGCACCTATGATTGAACTACAAATCAACATAATAATCGATAACGCCAATTTCAGCTGCTGTTAGGCTTCAGCCGAGGCGAACCGTAGAAGTCTGTATCATCCACATCTGGATACATTTCACCGTCTTATTGTCAGAGATCCTCTAACATTGGTGAACTGTCAAGTTACAGCCTCAAACCAAGACTTTAAGTAGCCAATGAACCACACCCTTAAGTTATGTCAAGGAAATTGTGCATGGAAAACTGAACCAGAAACACATAAAACTGTCTTTACAAGGCCAAATATTACACTATTCTTAGACAACAGAGGGACTGCAGTGTGATGTAAAGCAGAAAAAGGTTGAGGGATGGTTCAATATGAGGAATTAGCCAGTACTTTTCAACAATGTCCCGTTGTGTATTATAAATACATCTGGGTCCAAAAATGAAAGACGAGGAAGCGCAGTGTGTTTATAGAATCGCTGGAAAGGCGAATCATGTGTGGGAAGCCTTATCTGGCATCAGCACAATGTCAAGGTACAGATACTATTATCACACACACACACACACACACACACACACACACACACACACACCTCCCTCCCTGTCCTGTTTTCAACCACCCACCTCCTCCATTGTGATGATTAACTGGAGACCGAATGTTAGGCGTTCAACCGCGAAGACGATCTCTGAAATTAAAGCCAGAATCACTTTCAGTCTAAAGCAGCAGTTTCATGAATGTGCTGCTGTTTGAGGTCCAAGTGCAAAGGAAAGGAAAAAAGGATAGAAGGAAACATGGAGGGAAGTGACAAGAGGGAACACACACACACACACACACACACACACACACACACAAAAAAAAAAAAGATGTGTGAGAGCCAAGTTGTCCATTACATGCTTTGCTGCAACACTGGAATCTGTGCACCTACTGACCTCGTCCTCTCAGCGCTCTCGCACTCAAACTGTCTGATAGCAGCTGGGCTGATACTGTACTCACTGTGCGGCCGCGTGAAATCAAAGCTTGGCGCGTTAAAAGTGAGAGGAAACAAACAACCGTTGTTTCCTTTTTCAGTCAAGCATGAGGTGTATACTGCAACAACTCTCACAGCTAGTAACACTGACCTCTTTGTGTACGTTTGGCAACAAGAGCCTCTGAGAGATAGGGTAATATTAACTCACATATGGGCCATTTCAACCCTCTTAACAATGCACCTGCATGATTATGTCTTTGCAAATCAAAACATCTTGAAGAATTAATGTAAGTCAGAGCAGAAACAACCAGTACGAGTAGCAGAAAGTCATTCAAAAACTGCTAATTGCTAACCAATTAAAAGTTTAAGTCAGTGGGACACTCTGAGGTCGCAAGACCGGTTTGAAAAAAAACATACCTTAACTTTGCTCCAGACTTTGTGTTTTTCTAATGAATTACTGAATACTGCTTGTAAAATAATTCAAACCACACCAAACACCAAAAAATAATCGATGTAGAAGACATTTTATGGGTTCACAAGTGGGAATAAATTTTAAAAAAGCCATCGACATTCACAGTCCACCTTCCTAAATCTGAAGTTTCGCTGATTTCGAGCTTCACGTGATTGAAACTGAATATTTTGCGGGAAATTTTGGACTGTTGGTCAGATTTTAAACAAAAAACAACAACCGCCATAAAAAAAGAAATATGAGGATGTGAAAATGGACTTGAGTAATGACTTCATGTTTTGCTTCAGGAAATCTGATGCAGAAATCAGCATAGAAAATGTCAACGCTGACAAGAAAGCTGAATTATAAAAGTAGTTCAACCAAGTTATCGAACATGTATATTTAAAATGTGCTCGTTTAAATTCACACTAATGGTTAATGCATTATTTAGAATTGCATTCAGTGCGTCATATTTTCATGTTTTAACGCTTTCTATTCGATTTAGTTTGAGACACTTTTCATGTAATAAAAACAGGACTGATAATGGTTGTGACCTTTGACCCATGTGGTGCTGGGAGGACACATCCATCACATCTGACCTGCGGACTTAGAGCCATTACTGTCCCCAGCTACGCTCACCTGAGTGCAAATACCAGCCGAGGGGCTGACGGTAGAAATCTGCAGGAGAGGGAGGGGGTGATAATCAGTCAGATTAAACTGCAGCGTCAGCTCAGCTCTCCACGACTGACAGGTTTCATCACCAACATGGGATTCAAAGACAGTTCCCGGGCTGTGACGAATATCCAAACCTGAAGAGTAACTTGTAATCTCAGGTTTCACAGACGGCCAGGTAAGAGGAGAGGCAGTGGTGGTGGTGGTGGAGGAGGGGTGGAGAGCGTGACGGTTCCTGCAGGGCTTTTTTTTTTTTTTTTTTTTTTTTTTTTTTTTTAACGGAGCGCTGATCCCTCTCTCTCTCTTTTCAATCCCTATTCATTCCCGCATTCTCGACTGTTGAGGTTGCATGACTCAGGCCTGTTTACTGGGAGGCCTCAGCAGGTAACATTTACACAACGTTCAGCAGTGTGTAGTAGACGCGGACCTCAAAGGAACATTCAAACGCAGAGTTATGTTGATTTAAACAGGCGGTCCACAAGATTACGGTTATTGTGTGAGTGTTTATGGCTCTGAGAATCAGATCTTTATTCCACTTTATATCCATGCTGACACTGTGGAAGTGAGGACGACTACGTCTGTATGTCAGTCCAGAAATATCTCGACAAACGCCGGATTAACTGTCATCAAATTAAGTCGCATTGATGGTCAGAAATCTTTTTATTCTCACGATCCAACACTTCAATTCATGATACTTGTGCATGTTGATATGCGAACATGAGGACTTGGTTTAGTACTGACTTTTTTGGTTTTTATTTCTAGATATGTCCTTCTTTAACTGTTTTACTCTCTTTTTTTGTTAAGTCATGGTCAATACCGTCTCTTCTTACTTCCCATTTTTCTTCTTCTCGCTTAAAAAGTAAACAACAAATAATAAAAGTCTCATATTTTCACTATTTTCTGAGTCGATTGGTCTATAAAATGTCAGAAAATAGCGAAAAACATCCACCACAGTTTCCTGAGGCTGAAAGCAACGTCTTCAAATGTCTTGTTTTGTTCAAACCAACAGTCTAAAGCCAAAAATATTCAGTCTGTTATTCTAAAAAGAAAACTAGCACATATTCACATTTGGAGCCAGAGAGGAGGCTGAACTTGGTTGGTTTCTTAAATTGGAGAAAACACAAAGAAAATGTTGTTTCCAGGGGAGCCAGCCATCGTCAGGATCAGTCACCAGAGGACAGATCGTATCACCATGAAAAGGTTCGACCACGTCACTCTTGGGCCCATTGTTCTCCTCGGAGCAGCACAATGTCAGGATCTGACATTACATAACACCCATTGCAGCAGCAGCAGCAGCTACACACAACAGTGTTTGGAAACTGTTTGAAAACAGGAAATTACAGGCGAATGGCCAAAGCTTCAGGAGGAACTGGGCTGGTGAGAAAGATGGAGCTTCTGTAAAGCTTTAAAGGGATGTTGCAAGACAGCTCAGCTGTAATCCAACTTTAAAATGAGAATTCAGAGATAACAGGAGCCTTTTACTACCGTTTGTGTCGCGTCCCCTCCCGCCTGTCATTTTGCAATACACAAAGTGAGTAACAACCTTTCTCAAAATCTGTATTTCGCAACATTTTTTTGCACAAACTTGTCCAAACAATGATGCACAAAACAGTGACATGGCTGCAACAGCAGAATTTGAAGTGGCAGGGAGGGATGGAGGAGCAAAGCAGTCGAACGCAGCGATGGTATGAAAACACTTGACGCTGCATGATGGATTAAAGATAAAACAGAGATTATCTTCTCTGTTTACGGTCATGGATTATCTCACTCTCTTCTTGTCTTCTTTACACAAACAGCTTCTCTTGAGAAGAAGATTAAAACACAGAGACGCTGCACAATCATGTAAGCTACCACACTTTGAAAAGAGTACTGACGTAAGCGGTGACTTGGTGTGTTGAAACTTTGGTTATCATGTCACAACTTGATAAAGTCTGCACTCAGTTTTTCTGTCTGACTCTGACAACATAAACTACAGCGTTTAGCAACGAGAGCAGCATCGTAGCATCGTAGAAATCCTGCGTTCATGCAGGTATTTTCCCCAGGAGAGGTAGAAGTTTGCAGAGAATTCAACCTTGTTGCTTTATAATGTTATGGAAGATGCAAAACGTCATGTTTTTAATGCATTTGGACAAACTCCAAAACTCCAAAAACTCCAAAAGATTTCCACCACGAGGCATGTTACCTCACTGTGATGTAATCCAATAAAAATACCACTGTGATATTTGTGCCTGTTGTCCCAACGGCAACAATCTTCTCAGGGTAAACGCTGATCATTCTTTAGTGTCAGTTTCTTTTAACACGAAGGGTTAAAACCTTTTTTTAAAAAGTGGATTTTTCTTTCGTAATTTTGTCATCCATCACTCAGAGCTCACATCTCTGCTGTCACGCAAACAAAAGACGCACACACGCCGTTACTAATGACCTAATCGGGATGGATTGCGCGTTCAAACAGAGCGTAGGAAAAAAACAGCAACTTTGCATCACAAAGCACAGAGTCAATAAAACGCCAACATGTTGGGCTGTCAAGTCGGTGACAGCGAGGAGGAGAAAAACCTGCCAACCAGCCAACAGGTAAACTCTGCTGTCACCACGCAACGCTCACTACACTCAACACTCCCACGGGACTGCGGTATTTTGATGAAAACCCTGAAACGTTCATGTAAACAGCAGCGAATCCCAAGAAAGGTCATAGTCAGTCAGCAAAATCTAATTATGATGAGGGTTGTTTTAGTCACGTACACAGTTTAACCTCTAAAGAAGACTCTTTTGTGCACAAGACTCTCTTTGCAGTTCAGTATCACAATATAATCACAATAAGTGGTACTGAACTGAACATACAGAGGCTAAAAGGTGCCAAAATGTGTTTTTACTGTGCTATTTTGGCTGCACTGCTGTTACATAATAAGTTTTACAGAGATGGAATCTTAAGGCTTTAAAATCAGACAGCTGGATGCCAACCAAGTAAACTAACTTGAATTTACAACCCTGCTGGAGTATTCTCTGCAACAGTCTTCCGACACCTCAAGAAACCCAAAAAGTCAAATCATGTCAAAGCAGAGCATCTCTGACAAACTGGCACACAGTTACCCACAACGATACCACAGTCACAACACGACAGACTGATCAGGTTTGAGGTTGAATGCTGGAGGGAAACCCGACGGTGCAAGAAGAAGTCTTTCCAGTTATTTATCAGCTGCTCAGTAACATGCAAAAGAAGAATTTGAATGATAGCGTTACGTAAAAGCTAAAAGGTAAACACCTCGATCCTGACTGTAGTTTTATTTAGAACAAAAGGCGATTGTCCAACACGTCACCAAGTGCAGATCCTCACTCGCTCTTTTGTGTGGGAGGTAAAGCTTAAAATTCATCTCTAAAGATCAGTAAGTTTAAAGAGTAAAAAAAGAGCTCGCAACCAAGAAATAAAACACAACTTCTGGTGTTTGTACGGATTAATTAAAAAGGATAAAACCGGATAATAGGGAGCTTTACGGGTGCTGGTAGGCTCCTCTGGACGGAACAAGGCTGGCTGTTGCCTCCCATTTCAAGTCTTTATGCTAAGCTAAGCTAACTGGTTGGCTCCCTGCTTCATATTTACTGCAGAGAAATTATTTTTTTTTTTTTTTTAACAGAAGAGAAAAGAGGACCAAGACCTTCTGTGACCTTAGCTGGAAATAAGAACTAGTGTGGTTGGTAAAAAAAACTGATCTGGCAACCGATGTTTCATAGAGGTTATTTAGATATGTAAGACAGACAGTGATGCTACATTTTGAGGTTTAAACATGGCCTCTATGTGACAGAAAATGAGCGTTAATTTACTTCTGCGGGACAAAGAAAACGTTGTGTCGAAATGCAATGACTCAAACATTTCGTGTTTTGCAATGAGACCTGATCTCGTCCAAATCTGGTTGAAATAATTCATTTTAAAAACAGAAATTTGATGCTAAGTTAACAAAGTTTTAAGAGATTCATGGTATATTTTAGTAATTTGGTTAAAAAAGAACCTTTAAGACAGTTCATTCTCCAAAATGCACATTTTTTTCATGGTTGCATGGAACCCTGTCATTTCAAAAAAATTACACAAAACACTAATTAGACACCAATCTGACTCCAAAGCATCTGTGTGTGCTGTAAATAGAGCTAAATGTGAACCAGCCCGCTCTGCATTTCTTCTCACCACCTCACCACATTGACAAGAGGGCGGCCGAGCACCACAGACAGGGACGAGCAGCGATGTGCAGTCATGTGGTGAATGAATGAAGAGTGTTTGGGGGTAGTTAAGGTAGCAGCAACGAGGACGGAGGAGGGAGGGAGTGTTCTGCATCACGTCAAGCGACTGGCACTTGTGGTGGAGTAAAACCCTGTCCTGGTTCAACATTCGGCTCTGCCTCTAAAGGCGTCATTACTGTAACTCACACTGTAACTCACACAGACGTCTCCTACAGATTTAGTGCGGTGGGCAGAGAACACAAACACAAACACAAGATCCAGCGTTAGTTTCTACAGGTGAATATTCTGATGATGCAGATTTCAACTGCTGATATCTGGAGTACTGTTAGATGTGTCAAGTGACAAATAAGTTGTCTATTTGTATTTTTGGGCCACTGTACTGTAGCATACATTATATTTAAGAATTTTTTAATAGTGGTTTTAATGGGTCATCATGTCCACAATATTGTGGATGAGCGACCGGGATGAGAGTCAGCACCTCCAAGTCTGAGGTTCATGGTTCTCTGCCAGAAAACAGTGGCATGCTCCCTCCGGGTTGGGAGCGAGTTGCTGCCCCAGGCAAAGTCTTGCTGCCACCTCGAGCCGACTGCAAATAAGCAGGAGAGAATGGACGGATGGATAGAAGTAATAAATGATACTGTTGTATCGTCCGATATTCTGATCCCTCAAACGTGGTTATCAAACACTGACAAAGATATGTAGTGGAGGGAGGATATTTAAATAACTGTAAACGTCACTGGTAATTTAATATTTAGAAATAACTGCACACGAAAAACCACAAAGATAACATAACATAACTAACAGATCTAAATTATGTATCGGCTCATATCAGACTATACATATCTCGTGATAGGCCAACATCAGCCGATTAAATCGGCCTATTAATAAATGGGTCAGGCTCGAGATTGTTGGTTACCACATTTGTTTTGCATGTTAAATGTTAAACATTTTATTCTATAAAAATAAAAATAGCAAGACCAGGCCAATCTTACTGATTAGATCTTAAGGGATTCATCAAATATTTTCAATTTAAATGAACGTAAACAAAGTGGATTTCATGCATACATTCAGGCGTTTCTGAAACAATCTTGTCACTTGGGTCTAATTATCCTTCCAATTTGTTTCATTTACATTTGAATTTATGCAGATCCGGTTAATTACCAAGCTAATTGCAGAGATGCTTAAAAATGCGGTGACATCACTGGAACCAGCGTGTCCAGTAAGGCAGCAACACGAGACCAAACACAGGCTGTAAATAAACCCTTCATCAGCACTTGAAACTGAAAGGGAACACACCCAGATGATCTGTTAGCAACCGTCTATTATTTGTCTTTTTTTGTGTCATCATTTCTGATAAAAGTCTGACGAAACTGGCTGTTTGTTTGCAACCTGTCTGATTAAATTATAAAATTACAAAAACCACCAAAAAAAAAACAGAGAAGAAAAGTCATTGAAGGTTTTCTGTTTCTGTAACGGTTCAATACCAACTTGAAATATCAATTTAACTCCGTTGACACCACAGACATGCTGTCATCTCCTCCCCAAAGACAAATCAAACGCTCCCCCTTCCACTTTCACTCAGCACAGCTGTCACTGCGCCGTCGCATTCGGACGGAAACCGGTTCACCTGTGGAGTCAAACCCCTCTACGCCCAAACATCTGCTGAGTGAGTATAACCTTCCTGACAGGAAGAAGAGATGAGTGTTGACGACATGCAACGACGGTGTCACGACATCCTGACTTCAAACGTTAACTCTGTGTCATTTATCATCAGCGAAACTACCTGAAAAGGTTCGCGGCGCGCTGATGCGACGGGGAGGTAAGGTGCAGTCAGCACCGAGCACGGATCAATAAACACAAGTAACCGTGCTGAACAAAACACGTCCAACGGCATTCCCAGAAAGTCTGAAGCAGCGAGCGAAAGGGTGAAAGGAGGAGATAATGAGCAAGAATGAGGCTTGTTAAAGAGGTCGGTTGACAATTTCTGATAATTGATGAGTCACTTATTGAGAAATGACAAGCTCCTCAATGTGAGAAGTTGACAAAACCATCAAGGCGAAGGCTTAATAGATTAAACAAATGATGCAGTAATCGATAAAGAAAGTAGTAACAGTTGTAGCCTTGCAGCCAAGCAACATATGGAGCACATCTACTATTTGAAAAGAGATGAGCAGGCCACCGAGCATTCAAATATGGAGTGATAATGCACACAGCAGGTCACTTTGATGGGAACATGAAAATAAGAGTGATAACACATAGTTTGCATCTCTCCGGTGAGCAAGAGGGAGCCCAGTGAGCCCATAAAGATCTACTCAAACGCACATCTGACTGTCGTAGTGACAGCACCACAATGCATTCCTGCAGCCATCCCCACAGGTAGGCTCTCACACCCTGCTGTGCACCTGTCGGAGGCATTCCCATCATACTACACAGCGTCGGAACGCTCTCCCAGCATTCCTCCTCACAGCGTTTTTTCCCTGAAGGCCCAGGTGTTCCCCGCATCCACCTGAAACTATGTCCCACAGTAACAACATGGCCCACAGCTCACAGTGTCGGGAAGAAGTGCGGCAACAACACAAGCAAATCACTCAAAAGGTGACCTTGAAGACATCCTGAGAGTATTTCGCAGTTCGAGTCTTAATGCTGAATATTTCTGTTTGGGAGGCGACACCTTTGGTGACTAATCGAGTGTTTTCATAACAGATCCTGGAGCTCCCTTGGAAACAAATCCTGGATCAATTACAGCAGTGTTAGCACAAGAGAAAACAGACAAACTAAACGCTGGCTCTCAATGTTTTTTTGTGCTGCTACCGTATTTTCCCTTTCCTGCTAAGAAGGAGAGGGTGAGGAGAAGAGGTTGCAATCAGCAACTACCCTGCTAGATGCCACTAAACCTTACATACTAGTCCTTTAAAGGAGAACACATAAAATGTAGAAATAAGACCTTTATCAGGCAGGATATCTTTGCAAAGGAAGACACAGTAGCTCACTTCTGCTAATTAGCCAAAGGGTGTTGACTCATTAGCCTGTCGACAATTATGATAATTATAATTACACATTAACTTTCATTCAGCAGAGCAAAAGTCAGCATCATGCCAGACAGAGGTGAAACTGTTCCAACACACTGCGTTGAGCCAAAGACCATGTTTGGTCATCGAGGACGTAGGAAAGCGAGCAAATCCACCCTGACCGATATGCAAATTTGTCGGGGAAAACCCTGTCACGACACCGACTTAATGACTCGACAGCGCCAGGTCATTAACACAAAGGAGCCAGGAGGGGAACGGTGAAAAAAACCCAGCACCTGCAGGTGTGATTTACACTAGTGTTCATAGTGAGAAACAAACAGTAGAAGTAAAAAAATATCTAATTTGTTGCTCTTATTTGGGGTTTAACTCCTGATTTATATACACAGCAAGAACAAAAAGTTCTGGGACGTACTCTGAAATAAAGGGGGGAGCACAAAGTGAGGCACAAGTGTAAAAAAATATATTCAGACAAAACACAAATCATTCCAGGAATTTCCTGAAGATCACGGATGGACGATAATAACAGAGCAGGTGAGAGATGTGGGACAACAAACGACACACGCCTCAGTCATACATACAACCACTCGGCTTTTTTTCTTCTTCTTCTTCTTTTTTCTCTTTTAATCAGGGCGCACAACCCTCGCAGCACAGCACGGACTCCAGCGCTCACACCGGAACCTGTTGCTATGACGACTGCGGGTTTCTGTGGCAACAGTGGGAGATACTAAAATCAACAGGGACTGAGTCACTTCCTGTCTCGCACGAGCCTTCCTCTTTTGAACCTGCGAGCACCGCGGCACACAACGCACCGGGGTCGAGTTCAGAGTCACTAAAAGCAATTGCACGAGGCTGTTAACGAGCCCAGGCAAGTGTGTGTGTGTGTGTGTGTGTGTGTGTGTGTGTGCGTGTGTGTGGGTGTGTGGGTGTGTACTGAGTAACGGACCTCAACTACTTCTTCATGAGTTTCAAGTGTCAAACAATAGCAGAAGTTTGGCTAGTTTATGTGGTAAAATAATTTCTAGGTACATCACCAATGTCTTCATACTTTAGAAGAACTTTTCATGAATGTATAACAGCTCTCTGACTTTAAAATGTCCAAGAGTGGAGCTGCATGGGCATCATTTATCATTTGAAATGTTTTTACCACAACAACAACGGCTGAGTTTCAGATCTTACAAGAGAAGACAAAGTTCTCAAAAGCTCTTGGAAACAAGATAAAGTCTGACCAGACGTTTTGTTTTTCATTCTGTGTCACAGCCGGTGCCAAGAGAGCAAGAAAGAAAGTTTGGCAGCCCGGGCCGAAGCAATAGGTCAAAGAATCTTATCAGAGAGGAGCATAAATAATCCTACAGCTGTAGCTGAAAAGCTGTGAATAAATAACCGCACTGTGATGTCCACTGGAGCATGAAAGGAGGATGGACTCAAATCAACAGATTTCAGTTGCCCTCAATGAGCGAAACTGCAACTACAGCTGGAGTTGAAGTGATAGGCCGATTAATCGGTTAGATGAGCGACAGAAAATGAACTGATTTTGAGAATATGACAATTTTTTTCATGCAGAAATGCCAAAAATTCATAGTTGCAGCTTCTAAGTTTGTGAGAATTTGCTTAATTTCTTTCATTTTTGAGAGTAAAACTGATCATCTTTGGAGTTTTGGACTGTTGGTCGGACAAAAGAAGCTATTTGAAGAACTTTCTTTGGCTTCTAGGAGGCCAATATGCCATTTTCACCATTTTTATTAGTTTGTTGACCAAACAGTTAATGGAGAAAATGATCTGTGCGTGAATTGATGATGAAAAGTTGCAGCCATATTGCTTTCAACACTACTGAATTCACTACTGACGACATCCAGTGAATAAATACGGAGTTTCCAGTGTGTTTGTGCAAGAATCTGTGAATCAGAGCCAGTATCATCACAGGTTCTTCCCCCTCTTTCTTTCTTTGAGCGGCCTGCAGAGGTTCAGCCAGCTTGCAGGTGAACTTTCTTCCAGCTCTTACCTTTTGGCTTCCTCCAGGTGACACAGGTACTCGTAGGCCATGTTCTGCTGCCGCCTCTCATCCATCTCCTCCGCTGTAAGCCGCTCCACGCCATCCAGGACAGCTGGAGCCCAAAACAAACACAAAATGAGACTTTCAAGAAGCAGCAGAAGAAAGAGGAATGCATGAAATGATTTAAAGCAATATCACAAGAAAACTCTGGATCTCTTTGGTGAATTTAGAAAGAATAATTCACGAACGTTGTGTTATTCTTTAGATTTTGGCCAATTTCTTAACAAATAGCTGTTTGTCTTGGTTGCATGAGCAGGGAAAAGTTTCCATCCAGCTTCCTGGCCTCTCCAAAATGCCATACACTGAGGTGTTTTACAAAGGAAACAGCCTCGTTTATTAGTCATCTGTGTAGCCAGTTAACACATGAGCTCAATGTGGCTCAGGGCTGTCGGACTGTAAGATGTGGGCATGCCTTTGTCTGTGAATTGCATGCTTATTCATACGCCGAAAACAAAACACAATGCAGGGGAGTTTATGGGGCAACTCCCATGAGATTTCACTGGAGTGGAGCCGTGATTCCGCCTGCAGAGCAGCAATAGTTCCCCAAAGAGGTTTTTCCCCTAAATTATGGAGAGAGGGGGGGATGGGGGACGGGAAGGGCGCGCAATACAAAGAGGCCCCATTTTAGCCTCCTCCTGTCACATCTGAGGTGAGAGTTGATCCTGGGTGAGATCTCAGGCAGGTAAATCCTGATTTCAACAAAAACTGAGACAACAAGCCATGAAAAGTTTACAAACACCACTTTCTGTGTTTGTTTGACCACTTGTGTGTGTGTGTGTTTAAAAATGAAACATCATGTCAGCTAAGCAAACTACTTCTTATTTTCCACATTTGACTAAAGTTTTATTGTGCACTCCAAATGTAAGATGGAGGATTAAATCAGACATTTTCTTCAAAAATTTGCTCAGAAATCAGGTCAAACTTTCATTTTAAACACGCATGGGCGGTGGTTCTTGGGTAATTTCATGTCTGTGAAGAAGTCAAACACACAACTCCCAGTGAGTAAACCTTCATCAGTGTGTCCTGTTTTTGTAATGTGTCATAACTAACATGTATGTGGCAGCTTGGAACATGTACGCAGTGTGGAAAAAGTTGTGTAAACTCTAAAAAGCAGGCCTCCCTCCCTGCCTCTCCACTCTGCGATGCATTATTATAAAAACGCGGAAGTCATAATTAGGCTGTAACCATGCTGTCAGAAATAAAAACCCCGATGTGGCTGTGTGCGCTTTCTACGAAATAAATGAGACTTTTCTCAACTTTGGCGGCGTTTGCATGCGTAAAAATGCCGTTTGGAGCTGTGATCCGAAACTGCTTCTCCCCACTCAGGAGAAAAAGTCCCGCCTGGCATCTCAAGGTGAGCAGAGAAATGAGAAACAGTTTGAAACTTACAGCCATATCTCGGCCTGAGCCCGTCTGTCTCGTCTGAAGTTGACATCCTCCTCCTGTGTTGAGAAACGCGACTCTCTGCGCTCCACGGTTCGCTTTCAGTGTAAAAAAAAAAAAAAAAGTTTACGCACAGTCTGGACGGTTTGGTTCCAGAACTTTTCGCAGCTGAAAAAAAAAAAGACACTCAGAAACGAGAGAAAACCGTGGAAGGACCTTCCGGCCCTCTTGTTCCTCCTCTGCACAGTTTGACTTTCAGACTTTGCTCTTCTTCTTCTTCAAACCTCACTGATGTCACTGGGTGTGTTCTTCCTAATCCTGAAGTATGCGTTTCAGGAAACGGAGCTCGGTTTTTGCCTCCAGGCGGCCCAAACTGTAAGCGCAGCGACCCCTGCTGTCCTCTGCGCGCAGGTTTCCAAACTGAGGGTCCGGGGACCGTCAGGGGGCCGATATGTGAGAGTTCACAGCAGAATGAAAAGTACCGACAGACACCAGTCAAAAGCACCCAACTCTGTATATGCAGATTTAATAGATGGAACTATTTATTGAGTTTTTCATCGGCCCAGTTTAAAGTACCACACTCTCAGTATAGGATAGGGGGACTAGACTCTCTATGTCTATTTTCCTTTGACACAGTTAACTTGACTTGTTCGTGGTGTAACCCGCCTCTCGCCCATTGCCAGCTGGGATTGGCTCCAGCCCCCTGCGACCCAGATAAAGATAATCAGTTATGGAAAATGGATGTATGGTTGGACAATATGCAAATTTTAATAAAACAATAATAATATTTTAATCATGTTTTTCTTCAGTTCTTCATTAATGACATAACAACTAATGTTTTGAGAAGAAATACATTAGTAACATTTTGCTAGTAATCGTAGATAGTTGTTTCTTGCAGTCGGTCAGTCCTTGTGTGTTAAATATGTTGGTATGATGAAGGTTAAAGCTGCATAAGTGTTCAAGATTTATAAATAAAGTGAATGAAAAATATTCTGCACGCTCATTTCAAGATATTTGTGCACACCGATGAAGAAAACGTCCAAACCAACGGACAAAACATTTAGTATCTGTTTGTTTTAAAGGTCCAGTGTGCCCTGCGATAAGTTGACGACTTGTCCAGGATGACATCACTGTGACATCATCTGTTTTGACAGGCTGTGTAAATCTTTTCTTGTATGTGTAAAATTATTGGAGCGCCCCTTTAATAAATCATTGTTTCACAGATAAATGCTGCAAACCACACAGTCGGTTTTTCATGCTGAATCAGTGCATGTTGTTCACTGTGTGTTTAATTAACAGTATGAACAAATACTACACTACATTTCATAGGTCCAGGGAAGAGACAATACTTTACTGTATGTTGCTGCTTTTCTTCCTCATTTATCTTCCTTTTGTTTTGTAGATACAGCAAAGGTCTATCTAACAACATTAAAGGAAGAATATCTAACATATTTACTGTATTATATCTTAAAATGGTCATGCTATGTCATCAGAGACTGAGGAAATGTGCTCAATCGAAACACTAGCCCTTTGACAACAATACTACAGCCGGTATGTTGGCCTTTTGAAATTTGCATTCTGTTTGTGTTTTGTCTGTGTGATTCTGCACACTGCCCATGTTGACACTCTGGGTTGCCAGATATGAAGCAAATATGACACAAACACAGCGTGCTGCAGCAAGCAAATGAGGTGGACCAACAGAGTTAACGTTAGATTCTGCCGGACCTAAACAGCTCCATAAGTAGAAACATGGTAAACATGAGTTCTATATTTCACTAGTGCATCAAAACATGGAAAATAAAGCCACGAACTTTGTGTTTTAGATAATTTAAGCTAACATCAATCACTGGAACCAGAAATATACGTCGTAACGTGATTATTTTCAGCGAGTTTCACCTTGGAAATCAAAAAATTATCTCCACTGTAATCGTCTCTGTTTTTATAATCTTCTGGATGCTGTAAGAATTTGTTGTGAGACAGATCCTGACCCATGGTTGATGGCTCAATTCCCCATTAAAACACACAAGAACATCCCTCACACACACACACACACACACACACACACACACACACATCTGAGCTGTAATGTAAATTGGCGACCAGTCCTGTGGGACAGACAGCCTCATCAACAGCTTTATTAACAGCATTAATAGTTAAGAAGATATTGAATTTATCTCAAAGTCTGAAAATCAGCAGCTTTCATCTGTTCTTCTGTTGTTTTATTTTCACTTTATCTCAGGACATTTCCCCATAATGATACTATGATATGCCAATAATATTCCTTAAAGCGCTATAATGTGTCTCTGGTGTTTAAAAATGAGTTTATGAAGTTTTCTATACATTCAGGAACAAAGATCATGCCTTGAACTCATCCCATTTCTGCACCTGAAGTACTTTTCCGTCTACTTCCTTTTTCTTTCTCTCTGTTCCCCTTTTTCTTTTCTTTTTCACATCTCCCTTCTCTCTCTCTTTAGTTCAAATACAGGAACCACTGGGTGTCTAATCCTGTAGATCAGTTTCAATTGCCTCCTGGTGTCCATCCCATCTTCCTGCCACCATGCCACCATCTCTGAACTCCTCCATCCATCTACAACCCTGATTTTTCCTCTCATCTGTTACCCCTTCATCCTTCAGCCCTTCATCCCTCCTACAGCACATCATCTTGATTCATCTTCATCCACAATATACAATAAACCTGTCCATATCTATATCCATATTGGCGTGGTATTTGTTAAGTATTAAGTCTTAATTAAGTAAGTGATGGAAGAATTTTGATAACACCAACAGTGGCTGACTCAGACTCTTCAGAGTTGCAGAGGCATACCAGCTGAATGCAGCAGAAAGTCGTGATGCATTTACTGTGAAACAACAAACCGTGTGTGAGATTGAAATTGTTTTAATTTGTGAGTAACTGCTGCATCTGTGTAATAAAACTGTATTTCATAAAGACAAACTCATGATGAAGTGACAATGATCTGCATATCGAGTTATCGCCTCGGACTGCACATCATGTTTCATCTACCATCTTCTGTTCAGTATCTGAGCACTGCTTCCCGTCTGTTTCGATGATGTTATGTCACAGTCACACTGCAGTGATACGTTTTACTTTGGGCTGCATTTATTGCAAAGACTGATGTTTGTAATTATCGCGGAGCCTCTGAGGATTGAAGCCTGACTGCACCCAAAGGCAACAACACAATCCAACTAAAAATCAATTTCACTTTCAGAGATTCGTTTATTAGTTCCTTCACTCTCGTACAGGATCATTTAAAACACAGCCAAATCACCTCTGAGAGGTTTACTACGCCCACCAGAGAGACCTGGATCTATTTTGTTTGCCCTGAATGAGGAGCTGCCTACCGGTGGTCATCTGTACTTTCAATGATCTAAAGAAAATCCACAGTGAATGTGTGTTTACATGTTTTACACTGTAAAAAACAACAACAACAACAACAACTTGTTTTTATGGTAAAAAAAAATGGCAGCTGTGGTTGCCAGAATATTACTGTAATAAATATGGTATAATGTTTTCTAATATTACAGTAAAAGGATATTAGTACTGTTATTTTCACATATAAGCTTGGTGTTTTATTCCATATTTAAAATGTCTGGAGATTTTAAGCTGAAGAACTGCCAAACTGTGACAGTAAAAGACCGTAAAATATGGCATTAAAAATTACAGTGTTTTACTGTACAATTAACAGTCTCTAATATAGAATACTACTTTATTCTGAACAATTTCCCTTAAAATGCTGTGTAAATAAAGGTTTTGAAATAAGACTGTGTTTTATTATACACAGGAAAACACAGTCATACTTCATAGCTTATTTTACGGTATTTTACCGTCATGGTTTGGCAGTTTTTCATCATAAAATCTACAGACTTTTTTTTTTTACAGTGCACAGAACAGAAAACTTTGATTTATTGTTAGATGACAGTGGATTATGGTTTTATAAAGAGTAAAAACCTCTTAAATGTCACAAATTAGCATTAAAGTTACCCTTAATTTACCTGACAGACCATCATGTCAGCAGGAGGCTCCCGTGTTTGACTTTTTTTGTGACTTTTTGTCAGTTCCTGTTGGATTTAGGCTGATATATGACTGCAAACAGACTTTATAAAAGTGTGAGTGTGTGTGGAGTGTCAGTGGATTTATCCTCCAAACATCCACCCGTGACATCCCTGCCCACAAAGCCAACACTCCCCTGCGTGTTAATCCTGCAGTGGCCTCTCGGGCGGGGCTATATGAGTCAATATAAGACAAGAGAAGGTCCAGTGGGTGGAGGGAGAATCTCTTGTGGACCTGCTGCGACCCTCTCTGCTCCTCCAGTCACTGATCTGCTGCCTCCTCCTGTCGGGACCTCCGCCCTCCTCCACCCAGCACCATGGATAGCTCCGGGATGCTCCGCGGTCTGCTGTTCGTCGGCCTGCTGTCCGTCATGTGTCACGGCCAGGCGTCCCAGGAAGTCTCCGCAGAGGACTTTGGAGTGGATAAAACCGAACCAGCCGCAGACAGAGACCTGGTCAGTATCTGAA
Organism: Argyrosomus regius; assembly: GCA_946959425.1. Classification (NCBI taxonomy): domain Eukaryota; kingdom Metazoa; phylum Chordata; class Actinopteri; family Sciaenidae; genus Argyrosomus; species Argyrosomus regius. The sequence continues at coordinate 30,655,858 of OX336882.1, forward strand.
GAGCTCCATGCATGTTCGTTTATGGAGGAATGCCATGATGCTCCAGGTTTACTAATGTTGGGAAACACCTAAAACTTTTCTTTTGCAGAATAAATAACTTGTTTAGGATTGAAGCCTTTAGTTTGTTAATTTGTGTCTGAGTTTTTGCCAAGTTTGTAGTGTGTGTGTGTGTGTGTGTGTGTGTGTGTGCGTGCGTGCGGCTACAGGCCTATGCAACTGCTCTTTTCTCATATTTTTACTTTCTACAATAAAAATAAGAACCACAAAGAACTTGAAGAAGAACATCTGGAAGACAATATTCTTCATTGTTGTTTTATAAGTGTTTTATGATTGCTAAACTCTGCCAACCCTTCACGCTGTGCACGCAATCCAGTCTGCAGAACATTATTTTGAACTTTCAGTGTAGAAGTTTCCAATCAGGCTGGATTTGAGGGGAAAATGTGTATAAAACTATGCACAAGACATCTAGAATATTTCCATTTTCCTCAATGGTGCAGCTCTAAATAGCATGGCATCCTGGGCTTGAAGGTGTCAGACACACATCTTTACAAAAACAGCTCACAAATAAATAGTTTCATGTTTTAAAAAGAACTATTTTAATATTTAAGAGTTTCAGAGGTTAACGTGCACATGGAGTTCTCCTCAGGCCTGACGTTTCTTGTTTTTGTGATCCATCTTTGCTGAGCAGATTGAAGCACTGGAGGCTCTGCTGGGCAGGATGCACAGTCGGATTTCTTCCCCTGAGAAAAGAGGAAGCATCCCACTGGTAACTTGATTTATTTTTTTGTATTTGTGCAACATTATGTAACAGATAAATACTCAAAGATCATTTACTTAAATAGAAGCAGACAGTGTACAAGTAAAAGTCCTGCATTCAACAGCTTCCCTGCAAATATTATCATTAAAATATACTTAAAGTACTCATTATGGAGAATGGCCTATTTCAGATAGATTAATGTACATGTTACTTTAATGGTGCAGCTGGTACAGACAGGGCTTATTCTAATTAGTCTTGATACTGCTGGTAGCTAATCTTTAATAATACATCATCAATTAGCTGGTGATATGTTATTAATAATTTGAAGCTGTAAAGTAACCAGCAACTAAATCTATCAAATAAATGTGATAAATGTAACGTAGTAATATTTCTCTCTGAGTATAAAGCAACATAAAGCTGAATGACTCAAGTAAAAAGTAACTAAATGTACTTAGTTACCTTCCAGCGCTGCCCTGTGATGGAAAGCAGAGTGTAATTTAGTGATTAGTTTAACGCCCCTCAGTCATGTGGATTCTGTTACTGCTGTTTAATTAAAGCAGTTGGCAAAAGAAAGCTGCCAGTAATTAAAAGATAACAAGAAAATGCCAACAACGGTCTTTTACTCTGTGCAATTACAGACTAATCAAGATGGCTGCTTGACGCCAATTAGCTGAAAGGCTACAAAAACCTTTCAGTCCTCCTGTCCTCCTCAGTGGAAATAAATGGCCGAGAAATGAGACAGAATCAGCTAATGAACGGGATTTAATTATTACACTGAAAAACGACTCTCTCTTTCTCTTGTGTCAATTACATCAGAAGAATTAACAGAAGATTAAAAACAATTAATCGAAGCAAAGTAACTAATGGAGTCTGAACATATGTGAGTGACCTCTCTATCTCCCTCCCTCCTGTCAGTGCGGGATGGGCGACCGGTGTGCCATGAAGTTCGGCCCTCGCATTGGGAAGCTCTGCGACTGCGGCAGAGGAGCCAACTGCAACTCCTACCTGCTCAAGTGCATCTGAAGCTCTGAGGATTTTTTCTTTTTCACGCACACAGCATCATTTTCTTTCTGCAGCATCAGACAACCTCTGCAGCCTCCATGCACTCTCACAAACCCAGAGTCTACGTCTCTAATGTCATCATTTATATCCATGATGTATTGTCGTTGGTTTGGCAGCTGTTGCTCGAGGATAAGCATGGATTTTGTTCTGGTTATTCACTGTAGCATGTGAATGTTTCATGTTCAATAAACACATTTATAACACAACCTTTTGTTCTTTTATTTGCTCAAAGTGTGCTCATAGTTACATAAGGTTTTTTGCTCTATGTTAATGTCATTGTGCAGCTGCATATTCACATAAATAAATCCATGTATCAACACACACTTCAAGTTGTTAACTGAAGTTTTGTAGAACTTCTTGTAGGCTGTCAATCTTGCAGAGAGCTTCCTCTGAAATGATTTTAGGACATGAGCAGGTTCCAAACTGCCAATAGTTTCTGTCAAGTTGTACACAAACATCATCATTCAGATTTATTATGCTCATTAAAATCCAATTTTCCAAACACAATATTTTAAATTGGAAATGGGGCCTGACCATGTGACCTGTTATGCAAAGGTTGCTTGCACTGCAGCACACAGCAGCTTTTGCAGAGCGGCTGGAGTTTGTCAGTGCTCACGTCTGTCATGAAGAAATAATCACACAAAGTCAGCTGATGTGGTTTCAGATGACTGCTAGGCCGGTGAAGGCCAGCATTAGTCACGCAATGAATGTATTTTGTTTTGTTCTTTTATGTGTTACGGAGACGTGAACTGAGACGTTTCTTATTAAAAGTGAGCGTTTCTAAACTGGCAAATGAGATTACAGGCAGACAAACTGTCCAGCCCTGATTTACATGGTTTACCCTGCATCAGGATGTGGTTTAAGGTCACACATCTCCATGAATCCAGAGGCTTCTTATTCTAATCTAATTAAAAGCAAAAAGTTTGTTACTCAGATTGAAACTGCATTAATTAATGACTGAAAACACAAAAACACATTTCATGGCTCTAACTTTGACACTTTGTACTGTGCAAAAACATTTAGCATCAAGATTTTGGAGAAAAAGCTTTCTCTTTTCTCTTTTTCTGCAGACAAATTAAATTTTGTAATGATAAACTCTCTTATTCAGACTGCATTATATGTTTAAAGGTCCAGTGTGTCAGACTTTATTTACAGAATGTCATAAATTGAATATAATTATTTTTATTTGGTGTATGATCACCTGAAAATGAGAATTATTTCTACAGTAGCCCAGAACGGACAAACTAAGCACTGTCCTATTGGCTGACATCAAATTTATCATACTGCTCATATGCTTTCCAGATGCAGTGTCAGTTGTCGTGCACTATGATACACTCTACAGGATAAAAAGATCAGTTGTCACGCTCATCCTATGTTCAGTCTCTAACTTTGTCTGTCTGCTGTATGGTGCATGTTGTACAGCTGCTTGTTGTGGCTGGAAATGGGACTGATGAGAGCGAACCAAAACAAGCTAAAAGATTCTAAAAATCTGACATGAATGACCCCTTAAACTATCGTCATTTGATGTCATCTATCTGTAGTTTCTTGGTCTGATTAAATATTTATCTTGGTGTAGAAAAGCGTTTGTCACATAACCACCTGCTGTGATGTTTTATTTCTTTTTAAATCGACTTTAAATTCTTTCCCGTGGCCAGAAAACTGCTGCAGCACCAAACTAAGTCACAGCAGATATTTTGTTTTTGATAGTCGATGGAAAATAACCTGCTGGGTCATCACTGCTGGGATGGAGCCAAGTGAAACATGCTTATCAAGTCTAATGTAGCACTTTATGAATTTAACTTTTGAAAGTCAAAATATACAAACAACACTCTCACCGGCACGACGGCTAAACATTTGTGGAAGTGCCTGAAGCTGAAAATGTTTTGCACTTGAGAAAAACTGAGCTTCAGTTTATCACAGGGGAAGTGGGGAGGTACAGGAACGGACCCAAACGCAGGGAATTAAACAAGTGCTCTTTAATGATAAACACAACGGTGAGAACTAAAACACAAAGAAACCAGGAGCAGGATACAAACCAAAGGACACAACAACAGACTAACTGAAAAGCGGCTGGAAAACCAGGCAAAAACACCAACAGACAAAATAATCCACAGGAATCAGAAACCAAGAGAACACAGAGGAACCAAGAAACCAAAAAACCAAGAACACATGAAGACACGAGAACACAAGAACCCAAGAAACAACATGAAACCACGAACGGACAGACAAGGAAACAAAGGAAACACAGGAACTAAATAGACAGGACTAATCAGACACAGGTGAAACAAAACAGGGGCAGGTGCAAAATCAAAAAGGGTGGGAAACAAGACAGGAAGTAGAAGACAAGACAGACAGTGGAACTACAGAATAAAACAGGAAACACAAACAAACTCAAAACTATGACAGTTATTTGAAAAACTCTTAGAAACTGACCTTTCTTAAAGTTTTACCTCTGTCAGAGTCTGTGCTCCCCGCTGCTGCACACATTCAACAACAGCTCGTCATAAATATTGTTCATTCACAGTATTTCCGCTGTATTTCACCACAGACTGTGACAAATGAAAGCAAAGCATCCAGCTGTGACAAAAGCATCGTTCCAAATAATAATAATAAAAAAAAAGCTGATCCGGCTTGCCGACTCATGATGCCTGCAGCCAGCAGATACATGCTTTTCATTTGTCCCAGGAGTCTTAATCCGTAGAACCATAAAAGACTGAAGAGCTCATTTAAGATAGGAGACAAACAGCAGTGTAATGTTTCCCTCGTTCAATGCCTGAAGCAATTTAGCCTGTAATAATAAAAAAAGTCAATAATGAATGAAAAGTGTTCAATTCTGCTTCGCTCGAGCGAAACGACTTGTGCCTGTTGCAGAAAAGGAGGAAGTCTGAAGGAAGTCATCATATTTTATGCACCAATGAGCACATTCTAAATATATGACTCTGATAATACCTTATGTATTACAACGAACTATGGACCCGAACCCAAATGCACAACTCCACAGACCAAAGTTTCAAAATAAAAGGTTTATTAAACAAAACAAAATAAAAATCACTCTTTACAGAGGAAAAACTCTACACTAATCTCAGAAATCAAGATGTCACAAAACTAAGGCTAGACTAAGAAAAACAAAATAAACAAACAGAAAATCACTCTAGAGAGGCGAGGCTATGAAAAAGGAAACAAACAGAAATCACACTTGAACAAAGTATCAAAACAACAAGACCTGACAATGAACAAAGCGCTGGTTCTCTGACATGAGACAAGACAAACTGGCACAGGACAAAGGGAGACACGGACTATATGTACACACAAGGTAAGGACACAGGTGGAAACAATCAGGGCAGAGACAGGTAATTCTAAAGGCGGGAAAACAGACAAAGGCGGAAAGTAAAACTAACAACAATGGACACAGACAGGAAGTGGAACCAAAATAAAACAGGAAATCACAAGACAACATAGACACGAGACAACACTAAATAAATTAACTTAATACTTTTTCTTGGACATGACAATATGTGACTCTTATATGAATTGCAATATGTGTATTTAAGGGTAACAAACATATTTAGATATCATATTTACATATATATACTGCAGGTGCAAAGATTTGCTAAGATTTGTTGTTGTTAGATTTTAGTTAGTAAAAAAATGCTACCTATAATTTATTTACTAATAATATACAGTATATTTAGAAAAACTCTAAATTATCTAATAATATGATATATATATAATACTCTATCTCTATAATACAGTATATAGAATGAAATGTATTAAAGGAATACCCCAACAAATTTGCCTACCTAACCTAATCAGCTGAGGCAATGGAAATTGATTTTGGGTTAGGGTTAGACCTCTGACCTCTGCAGCCATTTTCTAGAAGGTACGTAGTCATAATTGTCCTTATTAACAGCTTGTAACCAAGCAGCAACCTCTGTGGCTGTGAATACAGCAGTTCCTCAAACGTCCACTCGAGGCTGGCTCCAGAAGTGAGTCAGTCTCCATAAGTCCCCATGTTCAAATGTCCAACTTCACAGCAGAAATAAACATGTTTACAGCCTGGTACAAAAAACAGTTTTGGTCTCTATAGCTAATTTCCCCGTTCATGACAACTGTACTGAGGGTGAATTTTACGTAATTCAACACTACTGTCTGCTCAACTGTACTGTTTCCATCCACAGTTTTTATTTCACAAACTTAATCCAGTTTTATTGAAAGCCTTCCAAAATCTATCAAGACTCAGTCTTCTGACTCCGCATGCAGACACGGTGGCTCACCTGAGCTCTCTGAGCCTTTATACCGGCTCCAGCCTGCCGAGAGCCACAAAGAGCTCCTGTGTTTGTGCAAACAGCTGTCACACAGAGCGGAGAGCTCTGTTTAAGCAGCTCAAACAGCTGGCAAACAGGCAGCTGTTGTTTCCTGGGTACACCTAATGTGATCTATCAAATGTACCAAACTACATGCCAGATGCGATTAAAAGAAAGTAAATTGGTCGCATATAAATGAACTCAGCTTCAGTTTATTAAAGTGCACATCTCCTTAGGGAGTGTTTGTACAAAACATACAAACATACAGAAAAAAGAAGTAAAAGGCAGAAGTCTGAGGTACAGGCAGACAATCATACAGGTGTGGCTGGACCGGTGAGGAAAACATAACACAAGCTAAGAGGGAACAGGTGAAAATGTGTTGGTATTTACTGCAGGGATGGTGTGGGAAGTGGGAACAGGTGAGCAGGAGGGTGGGGCAGTCAGGTGATGGGATGTGGCGGGAACAGGAGTTATAACAGGTCAGGAGGGAGAGTTAGTGTGCAGGTAACTGAACAGGCTGGGAAATGAAAATGGCACCAACCTGAAAAAGGCTCTGCACTGTTTGTCTGTACTGCTCTGTTGTTCTGGGCTACTATTTCAGGCTTTTCCACATCCTGCTGAATATTCAAGTTAATCCAGAGGATTCCTTCTGATCACTTTCTAGGTGAATATTGATCATTGGAAGTTTCTTCTATCACCGCTTCAGGCAGGCAGCACATTTTTATGTTTCCCCAGAGATACAGAGATGTATGGAGCAATTACCGGCGCAGACCTCACATTACTTTGTTCTGCTCTTTAATTTGAGGACCAACAGAGACAGACAGTCGTTTAGTGATCGCCCAGAGGCAACATTCAGAGGGTCGGGTCAGCTGTTAACCTTTAACCCCGTGATGAAATGAAGCTGAATGACTGAGGCTCCCTGCTACTTGCCCTCCAGTCTGACTGTATTACTTCACTCTTATTATTGATTAGAGGTTTGGTGAAATCCACAGATGAGCTCATGTTAACAGCACAATCAAATCCTGTGACCTGATGACGAGGAACAAACAATGAGTCAACACTGTATGAATATTGGTTTAAAAGAAAAGAGCATCTCTCTTCTTGATTATATGTCAGACATTAAATATAAATGTATCATGTTGTAGTGTATTGTATGTAGGAGATTGATCTAACAAGCATATATCTTTGTGTTTAGACCCATTTAACTTGGGGGCAGTACAAGTTTTATGAAGTTATAAAGTCACCTTATAAAGTTGATCTAGCAAACAGTTGCCTATTTACATATCTATCAGATGCAGAGCAACATTATCATTCATTTAGCGTCATGTTTGTGTCCACCTGATGAATGCAAATCCAATATTCACCCTCGATGGGGCTCTGATTTTGTTCTCCGTCAACTCCAGAGGGAAATATCTGCCTCCTTAGCTGCTAAATGCTCCACTGTGTTCACCAGCTGGTCTCTAACTGTGTCTGTCGGCTGTTCTCGGTGTCAAACAGGTAGTTATTGAAGATTTTTGGTGAAAACAGCTGCAGCTGGAAACAAGGTTGGTGAGAGCGAACCAACACAGACGTAAAAAAACCCAAAACAATCAGCACAAAGACGCTAAAACGCAAAAAAATTTGGGATTTCTTTTTTTTTTGTGTGTGTGTGTGTACTGCTACTCAGAGCAGTTTTTGTACATAATGTTACCTGAAACATGAGACTGTAGCGTTTGTGTGAAACTGCAAAATGTGATTTACGTGTTTCAAACGGTGGCGTTCTTTATAAAAATGGATCCCATGTAAATGTGTCATTCACACGGAATGATTTAATTACACCGAGGTACCAATTACCGCATGTTGCGATAAGGTTCTGCTCTTGTTAATGTTGCCAAGGGATTAGTGATGAGCCACAGCCACGAAACAAGCGAACTAATTATTTTACTCAACACATTTTTATGACAGAATATTATTAGAATGAAAGTGTTGTGGAGAATTTTATTTTTTTAATAGTCCGGTTCAGTCCGTGGAGTGAAAAGCGCACAGGAGTCCAAGATGTCTCATGCTAAAAGGTCCTCTTCTTCTATATGCCCTCAGAAAAATGCCATAACTAGTCTGTGTTTCCACTTTTACGTTGTGTACCTATATGTTGTGTCGAAAGGAGTGAGACAGCCCTATCCTCTGACTTCGTTACCATAGTAACGATCATAATGGCAGCTGCTTTCCTAAGCACAAACTCTCTGTGTCTCACAGAGTGAAGTCAGTGTCCCCATAATAATCTATCCCAACAGTGACCTCGATACTGTGAATCTTATTTCATGGGTTGCCCGATTGCGTATGAATCATACAAACAGATGGTAATACATGTAATGCATACAAAACAGTCATGGTATGATCCTCTATTAGGGCTTGTATCATTATTAAAACACCAAACAATGAAGCAGAAATGACAAAACACCATTCATTTAGTAGAATATTATGAAATTAAAGTGCTCATCAGATCTCATATTACAATCAAACTTCAACTTCAAACTTTGTTTACTTTTATATATAGCATCAAATATTGACTGCTTCACTGTATCTTGAATATATGAAACAGGTCCGAACCTTAAAATCTGTAAAATATCTACTTCCCGTGTTTATAAATCACATTAATGCTCCAGACGTCTTGAAAAACAGCGATTCCATTCAGATTCTGCGAGCTATAAAGCTTATGAAAAAGATCCATCACGCATATCTCTGGGCTAGATATGTAATTGGGTTCTGTACTTTCAATATGAATGGTTCGAGTACTGAGCTAACACAGTGGCATAAATGGAAATCCATTAGACTGAGATGTAATTCGAATATAACTCAAGGCATCTAACCATTTTCATTTTAAGAACTTTTATAAAGACATTTCGGTTTGCACGTGTTTAGTGACGGACACATACTGCATCAGAGAACAAAGAATGGAGTGCGCTGCTCAGATTGGAAATCATTTTATCAGGATGCCAATAACCTGCAGGAAAGGAAAACACACTTTCTATCAGCCCCCAACATCACGACATCAGCCAGATGTTAATGAGATTCCTCGAGGTTACTTCACAGCTTGTCTGGACTCCCCGTGGAGAGATAGTGAAGTCAAAAGTTCATCTTTAAAGGGTCACTCCATCCAAATTACAATACTGTGTTGACCTAGCAGCATCTAGTTATGGTTTGTGATGCTCACAGCTTTAAAAAATGCATTATGTCTTTTCAGAAACAAATTCAAGGACGTCCAGTTGTTTCCGGAAAGACACACTGCTGTTTAAAATCAGTGCTGTGAGTGCCAGTAAACAAATACCATTCAACTCCAACGGGTCACTGCCATTTATAGACATATGACGTACTATAAAAGACTAAAATGATGAACAGGAACGTCAGCATGTTAGCACACGTGTCATAGGTTTGAGTTTCTGGTTTAGTATTTATGTTGAGAGAGTCTTTCCTCAGGAATCTTCTGTTATTTTACCGTCTGTTCTGTCTCTGTCTTTTTTCTCCCGCCTGTTTTCTCTGTCACCCGTGTTTAATTAGTTAATTAGTTCTCTTGTATTTAGTGCATGTGTTTTCCCTCTTTCACTTGTCAGGTTGTCTGTTCCTCAGTCCTGCCTTGTTCAGTCTTTGTGCTTCCCCCATGTGTATCTTCTTTTTTTACCTGCTGTCTTTTGTTATTTTTGTGTTTACCTGCATGTTCAGTAAGTTATTGAAGTTACCTGTTACCTACCTGTCTGCATTTGCACTCATTTTTTGAACAAAATCATGCAACAACATGCTTAAAATGACAACGCTAACGTGCTGATGCTCAGCAGGTATAATGGTTACCATGTTCAGCATCTTATCTTCGCGTGTTTGCACGCTAACATTTGCTAATTAGCAGCTGAGGCTGATGAATGTCATTAGTTTTTTGCAGATATTTAATTGGGGACAACGAGTGAAAACACCTGTGTGAATGAACCAAAGCTGCATTCAGAGGAAGTATTTTTCAAAAACATCCTCATACAGCCTGTTACCTGGAACAACCTGACCTTTTTGAAGGCCATTGTCCCTGCCTCTGTCGGTCAGTGCATGGCACAAAATGTTTCACTCATACCACAAATTATTTTTAGCTGTTTCTGAGGAAATGATTTTAAAATTCTGGTCTACTGACACTGTGATACAGTCAAGACTGCCTTTGTAAAACTGGTAAATCAGTCTTATTTGGGAAGATGTTGACACACCTGATCATCTGCCTGGCTTCTGTAGCTTTATTTCTTTATGAAAGACAAGAAAAAAAATAGATATAAATGTATTGATTGTGCAACATATGATGCAGAACTTTGGGCTTCAACAAGAATTCATCTGAATCTCACCAGAAGATGGTGCCGTTTCTTTACAAATATCCACTGAAAGCTGCGTTAGCTCCTGCTGTGAGCTGGCTCTGGTCCTTTTCCTTCAAATCATCTGAGCAGAGTTTGACCTCAGGCGTCAGGTAAAAAAAAAATAAAGTGGGACAGAAAATCAGCAAAGTGTGAAACAATCATGTTCTGAGAGGTTTTATTTAACTTCAAACACTTCATATTTCCGGTGAAATTAGATGAGCAGTTTAAGAGCCACACAGTTTCAGTTTCTGCAGCAGGATTTGAATAATGTGTCGGTGCTTAAAATCCTGATGGTCGCCTCTTATGCTGCCACAACTTGTTTCGATGTGACGTAGTGGAAACTTAAATATTCTCTCAGCTTTGTGCACAATGTCAAACAAAATTATAAGGAAGCTTTTTGTGTGTGTGTGAAAATCAATGCAGGGTTCATGACTACCATATCGTACAAGGTACAAGGTATTAATGAGGTAATAATAATAAGGAAGTAGCAGCAATTTAAGACTCAGCAGCAGGTCCAATCAATAGCTGTTCTGGAGCTTCACGTGACCTTTGTCCGCAGATGGAGTTGGTCCAGTTGTCATGGATTTTTCTGAACATTTGAAGGGCTTTGAAGGAGATCAGAAAAAAGTGGAATTTGAACAATAATTCCTCACGTCTGTAAGCGTATTAATACAAATTCAGTAAATTAAAAGCAATGACACTAAATATATATAGAAAGCAACAGTTTGAAGTCGAGAAAACAATCACACCACGAGGTCCACTGGGCAGCTGTTCTGGAGCTTTCTATCAGAGCGTATGTGAACTCCATCAGCAGAGAGAGTTCCCACTTTGTTTTTGGAGCACTTCAATAATTTGAACATCTACAATTCTATGAAATTGTCAGATGAAAGTCATATATTATGACTAAGAGCTCCAGAAGAGCTACTAAAATGGACATTTCAGTGAGTTTTTTTCAGTTTCTGGTTCCTCAACAGTTTGAAAGATCTGAAAAAGACGACATGGTGTAAGTTGTAAACAGTTAAAGACGGAGAAGAAGAAGAAGAAGAAGAAGAAGAAAAGAGGTTTTCAAAATGGATTCTAAAATAAATGCCAAAGTTAAGTTAAGCTTCTCTTTAATGTCACGTTATGTGTTGGTGATTACGCCACCCGCGATTATATAAAGAGAGAGAAGTAAGCGACAACTCTCCGTCCAAAAATAGGGAGATTGCTCTCACCTTGACATTTTGTAAAAGCATTTCTCATGTGAAAGTGGTGCTGATCACCACTTCCTGCGCTCTGAGTTATAAAACGTCCCTTTTTCGTCACTTAACATGTCGCTGAATGTAAACATTCACTGTCTGATAAGTCTAATATGGACTCTTTGTTCTGTGTTTCTCCTCATGAAGCTTTCACGTTATTCAGTCTGACATGACGGATGTTTGATGTGTTGCAGTCGACATCGGGAGATTAAAGCTGCTCTGCTATTGACCTTTGGGCCTTAAGTAATTTCCTTACTGAGACATTACTCTAGTTTGACTGTCAAACAGAAAGACATTACTTTGGCAAAGAGAGAAAACCTTCAATGACTAATGTGAGTCATTACAACAACTCTAATAAGAGCTGCTCTCCAGGATTAATTATTTAGGAAGTCTAATTAGTTTTGGATGCTTGTTTGACAGCAGCTTTTATGTGTCAGTGTAAAAGATAGAGAACGAATGGTTTTCATGTCTGTTCTACAAAGCTCCAGGGTCCATAGTGTGGATAAAAAAAACATTATGTTTTGTTCTACACGGCAGCCATTGAATCCATTACTCATTATCACAACATAATTTGGAAGCCTGTCTGTTAAACTCAGATCACAACTCCAAAACCTGAAAAATAATTGGCACGCTGCCCCCGTCGTCTCTCCGGGAGATATTTGAGGAGACATGTGAGGAAGCGGGGCCTTAAAATGTGACCCAAACCACATCCAGAGCATGAGCTGATGCCTTCAGGCAGAAGATACAGGTTACCAAACTGTACTTTGGACAGGTATAAATGTTCCTTAGTTCCACTATCGAGCTTCTCAGCAGTAAGAGATGGAGGGTGTGTGTACATCTGTGCCATATTTTGGTGTAGAGCGTTGTTTATATGTTTTTAGGTGTGTGATACTGCACGTTAACTGTACTGTACTGCTGTTCTTTTGAATGCCCACGACAGATTTCTCCTAAGGCTAGCCATTCCAAAATCACGAGCATTAATCTGTTGCTATATTAGCGTTCACTCTTCTGGTTCCAGATGTTGGCACCTGGCTGTAGAGCATGAATGAGGTCCATCACGGATGATGGACGATATGGTGCGGATCGTTGTTCTTCCAGTTCCAGTTCATCCCAAAGCTGCTGGATGGGATTGAGGTCAGAGCTCTGCGCAGGACAGTCAAGTTCTTCTACACTAAACTGGGAGAGCCTCGTCTTTTATGGCTTTATGCACGGGGCATTCTCTTGTTGAAACGGGAAAGGGTCTTCCACTGAGTTGGAAGCACATCCATCTATCCATTTTCCATAACTGCTTATCCTTATCAGGGCAGCGGGTAGCTGGAGCCTATCCCAGCTGACCTTGGGGGAGAGGCGGGGTACACCCTGCTGGACAGGTTGCCAGTTCATCACAGGGCACATAGAGACAAGTACCCAGAGTGAACCCATGCAGACGGGGAGAGAACATGCAAACTCCACACAGAAAGGCTGCAACCTATAGGGGTCTCTTCTTGCTGTAAAATGCCTGCATGCTGTAGCAGTAAGATTTAAGGGGTCAGCCCTGTGATAAATTGGTGACTCTTGCATAATGTCAGCATGTTTTAGGGTGCAAATAGTCCTTCAGTCCTGGCACCAAGAAGTGCGTTGTAGATTTCACTGAGCCACACAGACGTTCAGAGTAGCTCGTTGGAGGAAATGTGAAGAGTTTTCTCCAGCACTGATCCCCAGGCTCTCCTCCTGACCTCCAAACCTGCTCTCCTTCCTCCCCCCTCACTCACCCACCCTGCCCTTCTCTGAGATAACATGATGATGAATCCATGTTAGCAGTTTTCCTCCAGCGATTAAACCTCTCAGGATCATTATAGGCAGAAACACCTTTCAGAGAGCCATTTAGACAGAGGAACAAGCTGCAAGCACAAAGTGGAGAAAAGTGAACTTCATTCTAAGTCTAGTGTAAGTGTTTTATTATTAGAATACAGGAGGGAGCGTCAGCACATTTTCACACATTCCCTGGGCTGAGATTACAGTTTGAAGAGGGGCAGTTGAATTATAACTTATATAACTATTCTCAGGAGAGTTTGTATACCTTTGCTCATCAGTTAACAAGCATAGAGGGGAAAAAAGCTGACTGCAAAAGTCTGCAAGGGACACATTTGTCACATTTGGTAATTATTCTCTACGTGGAAATATCTACTGGTCATAATTCTGGACATAAATTAGGTAAACCTGTGCTTTGCCTTTATTTTTCTGCACTAATTATTGACAGCTCGTCCACTCATCACTTCCTGCAGTGTAAATACTGTGGTCTTCTCTGCACTCTTTGCCAGATCGCTCAGTTTTTCCTACTACAATCCTAGATGCCACGTCCAAGTTTGTAATTCAGTTTTACTCACCTGTCATCTCCGCCTGCGTGACTTGCCCAGTGCCTCCTCAGTCTGTTGTCCCAGTCGTTGGTCCAGCTTAACCTGCCTGCCTCCACTGTGAAACCCTGATCCAGCTCTTCAGCGTCATCGCTTGTGAATAAATCCAACTTGATCTGTCGAAAAAAGCCTTTGTCTGAGTCTGGCCTTTGCAGCTTAACAAACATTCAGTGCCAACACTAAAGGTAGTTTACTGAGTGGAGCAAGATGATAAGATTGTGGATTATTTGGGTGGTGGCTGTGCGTGTAATGGGTCTGTCTTTAATGCAAGAAATGTTGACCTTTTTTATCAACTAACACACCACAACTATTCCTTTAGAAGGACACACAAGATTTATTATTTATTTGCTGCAACTGGTGATCATAAAGAAACCAACATTGACCTTTGCCATAGTTTGAAATTGCTTCACGCTGTAGAGAGCAAATTTAGCAGAATTGTCCGATATCAATGTTCTTGTCGATCAGTAGGTTTGGAGGACAATGTGAGCCTTAATTTTCCTTCTTTTAATACATCTTTAATGGTATATTTAATGTTATTCTTTCAACTTTTATCAGACTAAGATTGGGGTGAAGAAAGAGAGAAAGATCCTGATCAAACACAGGACTTATCTTGTCCAGATAACACCAATAAAGCACCAGGATTTTTTTAAATATCCGAACAATAAATTTACCCTTAAGTCCAGGCTGAGAAACAGTGCAGTGCTTTTTATGACCCTCTGTGGTCGAAAGTTTCATGGGTTAGACGTGTGCTCGGTTGCAAAGGAGCACACGACTCCCTGCGACTGCTGGAGGTCTTTATCACGAACATAAATGTGTCTTTATTGTCCATTTGCTGAAACAACTGGTATTGTATTTTTTCTGATCGTCATCGTGTTTTTCTTGCATCTCTTCATTCTGGACTTGTAGTCTGACCATCTGTCTCCTCAACCTCTCCGACCTGACACACCGGGAGCTCCTAAAAATACCACAGACATCTTTAAAAAAAAACTGTGAAATGAACACAGAATCTGAAATTCAAATGACAAGTTTGTGACGCAGAGTGTCGTCACTACCGTGGAGGGATTATGTGGCACAAATTGGGAGCCTCATTTTCATATTTTTCATGTGTAAATGTTTAGATTTGCATTCACACGGCAAATATTGGAAAAACAGTTAAAGCAGCTCAAACTATTTGGCAAAGGAAAAGCGAGGATGTTTGGCACAACATTTGTCCACCTTGAAAAATGTGTTAAAATAATTCATTTCACTGTCGGTGAATTGTCTGCGTTTTGGCCTCGGGGCTCTGGTTGTAAAACAAAATGCTTTGAAA
Source organism: Argyrosomus regius (assembly GCA_946959425.1). Taxonomy (NCBI): domain Eukaryota; kingdom Metazoa; phylum Chordata; class Actinopteri; family Sciaenidae; genus Argyrosomus; species Argyrosomus regius. Next base: position 30,671,279 of record OX336882.1, read on the forward strand.
CTTGTTGCAGAATTACAAAGCAGCTTTTGAACACCACTCGAGCTGCCTCATTATGCGTCCACTGATTGCCTCCATTGATGCCTCCATGATGGGGTGGTGTTGTTAGACTACATATTAGTCTTTTTGTCATTTATTAAGTGTTTCCACCACAACAACTTCCCTTTAAGCAGCCAAACATCAATACAAACATCAGCTATTTGACTGACAGAGCTGATGCATTTTCTTCATTGTGCATATGTCCCAGTTATTGTAGTATCATAGGGGGTTTCCACAGACATTTCCTCAGTTATATGGCATGATCTTTGCCAATATTTACGTTTCTGTGTATTAAATTATCAAATGAAGCCTGGAAAACAACTATTTCCAGCCCGTTTGGGCCTTTTCTTCCATGTGACCTCCCCTTGTCACTTCGAGTTGCTACATTATGGCTGTGAAAAGCCTGAAATAGTTCAGACATTATTGATTTTTCTTTCCCTCCCTCATCTTGAGTAGCAAGCGATGACTTTGTATGTACCTCCTGACGATGACAGAAACTTCAGATTGGAATTGATTTAAGTCCCACTGGAGCTCAGCTACATTTAAGATGCCATGAAGATTTAATGACACATGATGTAACGCAACATTAATGGTCCCTGTTTAACTATCGCTGATCCTGAATCAGCTTCGGGTGCTGACATCTGCACATCTTGTGTGGCCACAGAGGATATTTCTGTACTGATATGCTTTGATGATCAATTAATCAGTGGATCGTTCCAGTTGAATGTTTGGGGGACAAGTTCATGCAAAAATATATTTTTTAACCAACAATCCAAAACTGAAAAACTCACGCTATTGGACACTCTATCTCAACTACTATCATATGGATGGCCGTGAAATTCTGACATTCATGGTCCACAGAAGATGAATCCTATTTTGTTCTAATTAATTAAAAATGTGAGCATGCTACGATATTTAATGAGCATTGTAAACATATTACCTGATAAATATTAGCAATAGCATTGTCATTGTGAGCATATCAGCATGCTGATGTTAGCATTTAGCTCAAAGTACTGTTGTGCCTCGGGGAGCTGCTAGCTATAAAACAATTAAGAAATTAAATCTTGACTATGAAAACAGCTGTTGACAAGATGATTACATTTTTCAGCTACTGAGTGAACCCTGAGGTGAGATTTTGTTTTATTAAGTATCAAAATTGATATTTTTTTTTGTTGATTATTTCATATCTCATATCTTTCATATCTAAATCTCTTAAAATGTGAAAAGAGTTACAGCTTAGAGAGAAATGCAACCACATAAATCATATCAATAATGATATTAATAGTCATTTACTTTAGGGGGCTCTATCTACAGAACATGGCAAGATGAGATAAGATAAACTGACAGACTTTAATGATTCCACACTGTGGAAATTAAACTTGTTTCAGCAGCTCACAATACACAAGATGGATAAGAAAATACTGAATATAAGATATACTTGAAATAATAAAATAGAATAAAAGGTTATGTACATACACCTGTCAAGTATACAGATTCATTTTGGATATCATGCACAAATATATAACAGTAAATATAATTAACACAGGACAAAGTAATAATAGCCCTAAATCAGATATGTCTAAGTCAAGGCCCGCGAGATAATTTCATATGTCTGTTATTAATGGCCCGCAGGTAAATCGCACTCCCACCGCTCATACTACAAATCCCACAATGCACTGCAACAGCCACCACACAGGTCAAGATACTGTCACTGGTGAAGACCTGTGCACCACCCCTCCCCCCGCTGCTTCAGCGGTCAGCGGATGAACGCACAGCGACATTAAAGCCCCTCCAGAAAACGGCCAAACGAAAAGTTGACTCTGAAAACAGGGAATGTCACCCCTGCCCTAAATGGACAAACTAAATACTGGTTCTAGTTAGAGCCTTTCATGTTTTTTGTGCGTTTCACAGGCAGCATCGCTTCATCTTCGAACTAGGAAGGAGAGGGTGAGGCGAGAGGGTTGCAATCCGCATCTACACCTCTAGATGCCACTAAATCCTACAGACTGCTCCTTTAAGATGTGTGTGTGTGTATGTTCCTGCTTGGTGTTGTTGTGTCTTTAAGCCTGCATGTGTTTGTTTCTGCACGTGTATTTCCATCTGTGAAAACACACACACATGCACACACACACACGTGCAGAGAAGCAGCAGAGATGAGGGAAATTCTTATCATTGCTGCAAAAAACTGTCACCGGACTGTTTCTCTACACTGCAATTACAGAAGAGAGAACAGTGTGCATTATTTAAGGACAAATGTAAGCCGTGTAGGCAGACAGAAGTAGAAAAGGTCCCGAAACCACAACCCTTAATTACCTCACTGTGACGCACAAGAGCGCCTCTGAAGGATGCTGGGCTGACAGAGTGAACTTGTCCAAGTGTATGTTATTTACAGATCCAGTGAACTGCAGCTTTGTCCTGAGGGTTCAAAAGGAAAAGGGTGGAGCAAGGTACTTTTTCCCTCATGAATAGTTTATTATTCAGCGCCATGTCATTATTATTTCTCTTCTTTGATATCCTGCTCTTTAATATTCTTTTCTTTCAGTTCATAAAAGTTGAAATATTAATCCCAGTGAGAGAAGATCAAAGCTGCTTCATCGTCCTTTTAACAAGCTTGAAATGTTCTGCAACATGACAGACAGTTTAAAATGGACTCCCGCCAGCCCACGCTTGAAGCATCTTGTGTTGGGCAGCCTTTAAAGGGGCTTAGCATTATGATTTAATGGTAAGGACTGACAGGTTTTTGCATTAATTATCTCCTCCACCCACGCAGGTCTGAAAACGGGTGCTTTTTTCCACCTCCCTGTGTGTTAATGATTCAGATTGTGTTAAAAAAAAAAGAGAGATTTTAAAGAGAGTGTATAAAAAAGAAAAAATAAATATCTGACAGATCAAGTGAAGGGATTCATTGTGACAGGAGGCAATCAGCAGCTGCTTGAGCGCATAAATTGTGCCAGAGGAGTTCTGCAAAGCTGGTTAAGAGTGAAATAAAGAGTGAAGGGGAAAAAAAGAGGTGAGAAAATTTGTTGGGGCGTGTTACTAAATCTAAAATTAAGTTGTCGTTTTTGGCACGACCTGTGCTGCTTCGACTGCGACGATAGGAGCGCGATGTGTTCTTTCAATCAGGTCTAATTGGGAGGCTGTTGTTACTGTTCAAGGTCATTGATACAGAAAATCCCGAAGCTGCTTCTTCACAGAGGCTGCCTGTCAGTTAGTAAATCATTCATATAATTACGTCCACGGGGTGAACAGAGGAGATGCCTCCCGCTGTGTTAAACGCACCTTGTCACACCTGGACACACCGCTGATTGACTCTTGGAGGAATCTCTGGGATTTATCTGCAATCACCATCAACCTCACAGGCAGCACCGAGTGTCAACATGTGATCAGTACAGAAAACTTCTTCTTCCTCTGGCAGACTGGAAATCTCTCCTTCTACTCAGACAAAAGAACTGTAACCACTGGCCAGATGTGGTGCTATAATACTGAACTTTATAATTAGAAGTTTTGAACTGTACGCCTCAGAAAGAAAAGTCTTTTTTTTTTCTTCAGCACGTCCACTGATGTGTGACAAAAGTTTGTCTAGGACTGAAATTCATTCGGGGACTTTGAGATGTCAAAGCTTTGAATGTGAGCACCCGAAGGGAGCGGGATCTGCTTCGATATTTTCATTTAGTAATCCAGAACATGAAGCAAAGAGAAGTCTTTTTGTCATTTTCACTAATTACTTTTGTCACAAAAACTTGTTCAGATTTCACTAAAAGCATGCCTCAGTCCAAAATTTGGAGGGATTTCTTGTACCCTCAATATTGAAAGTATTAGGCTACGGTCACACATATTTTAAAAATCAACAGTGTAAGTCGCATGAAATCTTAAAAGCACATCTACATCTCTGCTTCTTATGGAACTTTGGTGAACTTTGACCGGTGAAGTCACCAGGAGCAAATATGCATCTGTGGTTGACCCCTAAAACGAACTACAAACCAGCAAACTGATTTCTTTGTGCTCAGCTCATCCTGCACTGCCTCAGCAGGCGATGGTCCATGGCCTTAGACTGTCTGTGAGGGCAAACGTCAAAATATGACCCCCGGCAGGTTTTGACCTGGAATGGATTGGCCATTGAACTTCCTGATGACCAATCCAAACCCCTGTTGTTCAGATATGTCAAACCATGAGTCCACAGCGACGTTCAGTGTCTGACTGCATGCACATTTCTTTTGTGCTCAGTGTTCAAACAGACAAAAACACCCCAGTCTGGGACAGTCTGGGTCACTGCTTGACGTTGTAAGAAGGTGTGTGGAAAGCAATGTTTTCCCCAGTGAGCAGTGGCTAGTCCAGTGGTTTAAAATCTTATCACTTCTGTGCCCCTTTTAGATCCAAATGTTGAGTTCAAATCCTGCGAAGGACAGCACTCAGTGTTGAAGGTGAAAAAATAAATGCAGATCTCAGGTCTGCTGATTGAGGCTGACTAACCCATCTCACTCTCTCTTTCTCTGTATTTAACTGTCACCTCACACTTTCAGGTTTCATTCACAACCAGCAGTTTCATTAATTATAGTGGAACCAGAGCTCTGCAGCCGCATACATTATGGGTTTAATGTAGCCAGAAGTCCTGTTTAAAAGATAAGAAACCTAAGTTGTGACTTATGACTTTATTAATGGTTAATAGATAATTTATAACTGCTTTATAAACCAGTGGATGGCACTGGATTTAAGCTGAATGAAGCCTGGTTGCTCCTGCCAGGCCCCTGTGATGACACCCACTTGTCAGGCCACGCTCTTAATTCTGCATAACTTTAAGCCTTAATATAATCTGAACAGGTGAGTTGTATATAAATTCACACTCAGTACAGTTGTCATGAACGGGGAAATTAGCTACAGAGACCAAAACTGTTTTTTGTACCAGGCTGTAAACATGTTTATTTCTGCTGTGAAGTTGGACATTTCAACATGGGGACTTATGGAGACTGACTCACTTCTGGATCCAGCCTCAAGTGGACGTTCGAGGAACAGAGGTTGCTGCTTGGTTACAAGCTGTTAATAAGGACAATTATGACTACGTACCTTCTAAAAAATGGCTGCAGAGGTGAGAGGTCTAACCCTAACCCAAAATCAATTAATTAACAACTTATTAAGCATTCATTAATAGAATGTCAACATTTATAAATGCATTGTTACCAAAGAGAAAGCCTGAAACATCCTTTTTAAGCCCAAATGTATTCATATTAATAGCTTATAACCACCTACAAACATTAGTTAATGATTTATTAGTCATTAATAAAGCCATTAGTTTATGAACCATTTATAAGAGGTGTGTTATTACAAAGTGATACATCTAAACTTTAGTTTGAGAACCTGCATGTTGAGTAAAATCAGGACAACTTGACGACGTGTTAACATGCAGCCAAACATGATCTGCAGCGGAAGTAATACTGATTAAGTTACTTCCCTTGACACTAGTTGTTTACGTCGTCGTATATCTGTGCATCTGAAATGTCAAACTAATAGAGATATCCGCCGGGAAGAGTTTTTGATTAATTCAATGCAGTCCAAAAACTACAAGTTGTTCATGTTGAGAGGAAGGAGGATCCCATGAAACAGTCCACTCAGGCGACAGTTACACTGATGACTCGCTCAGTCATGAAATTAGATGTGACAGCCACCGGTGAAGTCAAACTCGGAGAGCTGCTTACGTGTTTTTTAACTTCATATCACATTTGCTTGACACTAGTACAGTAATGATGCTCATTAATCATGGTCTTATTTCACACCGATGACTTGTGAGACTCCAGATACAGTAATTAGTGATGAGTCACCACTGGAATTAACACCCGACCCCGACGCTTCCTCGCTGCAAAACGGTTGGTACGCCACCTGATGAAAATCAAAAACCAGCACTGAGAAGACATACTGCTGTGTGTGTGTGTGTGTGTGTGTGTATGTATAAGAGAGAATAGCTCTGACGTGATCCTCTTATGTCACCTTATCTTCCCTCTTTTCTTCCTCCCCCTCCTCCTCAAGTCTCCATTTGAGGTGTTTTCCGGAAAGGAAATGCTCTTTGCTAATAAGACAGCTCAGCTGCAGTTGTATTGGTGTGTGTAATTAAGGCTAAGCTCTGCAGATACAAGCCTCACTCAATAGAGATTCCCTCCCTGCATAAGTCTGCCCTCTCTTTTCTTTTTGCTCCTTCTCTCCCTGCCCTTCCCTCGACATAAAACTCCCAATTTACCCCCCAAAAACAAGATCTCAAAGTGCGTTGAGGGAGTAAAAACAGGAGGTAGACAGAGGAGGAATTGTGGCTCTGGGATGTACTGCTGCAACACAACAGAGAAAGAGATATTATATAATCAGAATTTAGTCATAAAAGGAGGGAAATAATTACTCAAGCTGGACTTTAATCCTCACAAAGCTCTTCCAGTTATTCTATCACCTCTACCTGAAAATAAATTACTGTTGCGATGGAAAGATCTCATGACGCTCTAAAGTTTTTCTTCATTTTGAACATTGCCCTCGGGGGTCGAGAGATTTTTCCTTTGGACTCTTGGATGAGCGGAGAAAAGCGCAGCAGACCGGCCTGAAAAGTTTTGGAGATATGAGACCATCATATGAGGTTTTTATTTGATACTAGAAAAATAGGTTGGATGACATCGGGGACCAGAAATAAAAAACTACATTTTAAAAAGACAGAAGAAGAGTTTAGAAGAGTCCAGCAGTTTATATTCAACATGGAAAAAGCACACACAAGCGAGACACACATGTACACACACCTTGATTAGATGCCGCTTGGATTAATTACTATCAGAGATATTGGAAACAGGGAACTCATTAGAAGAGGTGTCAATTAATTTACCAAGTGTAATACATTCACAGGGCAGGGATGCACATGGACAGTGATTAAACTGATGAACCTGATCGTGAAAGTCTAATTTCCCAGAGATTGGACAAACAAATCCAGACGCTTCCTCACAGGTTGTGAGTCTGGAAGCAGTGTTGTGTTGTAGTACTCGGACTCAGATGAGTCAAGGCCACAACTTCTGGGATATCACTAAAGATGTTCAGGTTTGCGAGGATGGAGGATCCCATGAAACGGTCCACTCGGGCCACAGTTACACTGCTGATTCACTCAGTCGTGAAATTTGATGTGACAGCCACCGGTGAAGTCAAACTCAGAGAGCCGCTCCGTGTTTTTAAACTTCATATCATTAAACAGGCTCAAAGTCTTGGTCTTGTCTCGGTCTCGATACACTCTGGTCTTAGTCATGACTACATCGTTTCCTGGAGTGAGTTCAGACCCTTAACAATCTTTGACAAGGACCGTTGAGACTGACATTTTCTGTTGGGTTTTACTTTAATTTATATCATTTGTCTCCCATCTGTATCTGACAGAAAAGAACAGATGCTGTGGATCTTGTGGAGAGAGAGCACATAACTCCTTCAAGGCTGTGAAGTCCTACTCGTGGCAAAGTTTTTGTTTTCTTGTATATGTCAATCATGCTTTTGCAATCTGTACAGGATGTGACAAGAAAAAGGACGAAATCTCAGGTAGACTAACAAAAGGAGGAGGAGGATGCTGCCAGGACAGACAGACATGCAGTAGATTTTGTTTGTGCACAGTGCATAAAAATAACTAGAGTCAAATTAAAGTGCAACCATGCAGTGTATGACGAATTTCTCCGACGGACAAAGTAGTTGTGGAGGCTCCTCTGAGCTCAACGTTATGTCACCTCCTGACACATCTCTGATTTTTAAGGTCCTGCTGTTTCCTGTCAACAGTAAATTCTCACCGTCATCAGAGCGACAGGTGGGCTGTACCTGCTGTCAGGAGATAACTAAATTTGGTTCTTCCTCGAGATTAAATTAATATCCAAGTGGACAAACACAACAAATATCTTTGATTATCAAACTAATATTTGTTTTAGCTACTTGCTGTCAACAACAGAGCTGGAAGTTTTTATCTCTTGTGGACATTTTGGGCTTCATTTTCTCCTGCTCGCCTAAATAAAATGGTCAGATCATAATAATGGGTTATCCTTTGGGCGTGTTAGTGGATCAGCAGGCTGGCTTCAACTGATAAAATAAAGATTCAGATATGGTGCTCCATTCTCACAGAAGCATTAGTGGAGGCAGGAGTTTGGAGCTGACGTCTTGTTTCTCTCATGGAGGGTGTAATTAATCTTAGAATCATAGACAGTAGTTTGCACTTTAGCTTTATAGTAAGGCTTTGTGGAATTTTTGTATTTTTCTGTGACTGAAATGTTATAGAAACTCAAAAAATTGAACTTTTTGCTTAGTTCTGTTATGTTGAACGGCAGCGGTTCCAAAATGCAAACACAAGGCAAAGACCAAGATCAATTAAAGCAGTTTATTGAAGCTAGCAGCAGTACTCAGGGTGAACCCTGAGGTTAGGGTGATCCAGAATGGTGCAGGGCTGTTGGTGGCAAGAATCCAAATAAACAGGAGCAGAGATGAGTCAGGGCTGGGCGGACGTAGATGGATGAAAGGCTGGTAGATTTCCTGAGGCGCAGGGAGGAGATCAGGGTTGGACAGATATCCCAAAAGAGGTTAGTCACGAGAGAGACTGGACGATCTGGCTGGAGTCTTGGGGGCTGAACCAGTAAGGTATCCAGTAAAGAGTAGGAAAGATAAGAGGGAGAACCCGGAAGGCCACACCCCTCAGCATGCACTGACAGACTGGGGAGGGAACAATGGGAGGAGGAGGCGACAGCTTCCGTCATAACAGCTCCATCACAATATTTGCATACAGTTTTCCTTTGATTAAATGGAAAATTTCCAGTAGGTAAAAATGTGAATATGTATTTTTCCAGTTTTTAATATTATAAACTCTGCACAGGTGTAAAACAGAGCTCATGCTCCTCCATGTGTCGTTCTGAATGTTAATAAGATTTGAATGAATCATTTTTCCTCAGGATATAGAGCCAGTCAGACTCAGTGTCCTATATTTGGACAGCCGAGTCCAATTATGTCTCATAAAGATCTGAGAGCCTCGGGATTTCTCTGATAATTATCCTCACTGATTTCACGTTAGGGTGGATCAACTGATCAATAAACTCTCACAAAGTGAACTATTGGAAGGAAGCTTAAACTCTCAGCTCTTTATGGAACATGTCTTCAGGGCAGCTACTACAAAAATAGAAGAAAAGAAACATCATGATAAATGAGAGGGGGAAAAAAAGACAGCTGTCAAAATCCGGCAAGTTCCAAATCTATTAATATTATTTCTTCCGTTTCTGTGTTTTTTAAAGCTGCACAGCTCAATAGTTTTATAATAACAATGGAAAAACATAATGTCACTCGTAGGGACAGACAGTTATAGTCTAACTCTGTACTTCCATTCAGTTTTACAGCACATCCTTCAGTTCGTTGTTTTGGTTTTACAGTCAGCAACTTTGGTCAGCACCAAACAGCAGAAAAGATTCAACATGGTGGTTCACTATTGGGGTTCAACATGGCTGACATGGCGGGCCTGCAGCATCTGTATATATAAAAGGTCTTTCTAAGGTAACAGAAACCAAACTATTCTTATTTTTAGGAGATTCTAAACTTATAAAAAACATAGTTATAAATATTACATTCCATTTCTGACATACTGTTTAGGGCGAGCCCATTAAATCTTGCACATTGGACCTTTAAGTGTCGAATCGGCCAAATGTAAGAATAATTTGCTCTGCTAAACCATTGTTATTCATGCTTGTACACAATCTGAGGGCAGATTGAGCCAAATCACCTAATGTCCTCAATGTTAGACCGACACCACATGAGAAACATATCAGACCTGGGGAGTGTCTCCAGCTGCATTGTGAGTCTTTGGCAGATGACTGTCAAGGATACAAAAAAACTAATGAACTCGTGGTTGTGAATGAAATCGCCTGGTTGTTGTGAATGAGACGTTAAATTGGCGTCTAAGTCATTAAAAAGTGGGGGGAGAGAGAGACATGAGTCATGCAGCCTCGAGCACAATCAAAGCTTCCTGCTCCTCCATCTCCGTCTCTGCTGATGGACCCAAAACAGGCGGCTCTGAAACAAGCGATCAATGCAGTGAACCCACATAACTCAAGCGCAGGATTACAGAATACAATACGTGCAAGAGCAGTGGTACATATTGTGTGTGTATACATTTATTATCTGACGCCTTACAGTGTGGTAAGGTGGTGGTTGCATAAGAGGTGAAATAATAACATAATGTGGCCGTGGGGTGCAGAACATGTTTGTTCATCAAATGTTTATTTCACAGTAAAATCTGAGGAGTGTTGTGTAACTTCTCGTTTCCAACTGCGTTCATTAACTGCATCATTTATCCCTGAGATGAAGTTCAAACTAATGAATTTACAGGTTAATTATGATGCTATTAAAGTTTTATCAAACAGACACAAACAATTAGGTCTTTTTATCATTCAGCACAGTGTTTTGTATCATGCAGTGTTGGCATATACAAATTCTAGGTGTTATAACACTGTATAATTAGCTATAAATATGTAAAATGCGTAGAAATGTTGCATAAAAACACATAAAAATGTTGTTTTTCCACTAGTGTTCCTTATTAATGAGATGACCTGCCACACAAATGACCTCAAGTGACCTTTTCCCTCTCTATAATAGTTTGGTTGTGGCTGAGTTTATCCTCTGGTCCTCCAGTCCGATGCACATAAGATAAAAGGTGAATTCTGAAAGTCAAAACAACTTTCAAAGTTAAAAAAAAAACAGAAACTGACTTCCATATGGGTGGGAGGAGGAAAGAATAACAAACGCCTTCTTCAACGCCGGCACTGTTTGGTTTTCTTGATCATTTACAGCAGGAAGAACTGACTGAGTCACCCAAGTTTAAATGCAGGAGATGCTGCAAATGTCATCCTGAGGTATTAATGGCAAAGTAATATATTTCACAAGTTACTGCTGATCTACATGGAATACTAAGCAAAGCGATGTTCTCAAGGCTTGCTCGGTGACTGAAGCACATCATTGCTGTAATTTAATGTCATTGATTCCTTAAGGCTGTGATCCAACAATGATCTGCAATCAAGTGCTTGTTATGACTGAAAATTATAATCTAATAATGAGAACAGTTTCAGACAACTGCAACCAGCTAATTGTCTTAATGTTTATAGTTTTAATCCCTTCAATCTCCATCTAAGTAATCCATTACTTCACCAGTAACGACCCCTTGCTGCGCTGCTGCTGTTGTTGTTGACTTTTTGAGGCATATTTTGCCCAGCAACTTTTACGGGATGACTCACCCAAGGCAGCTGTTACGCATGACAAAAAGAAAAAACCAAAGGATAAGGTGGAGCGAGCAGATGGCAGGAGTCAGATAAAAAGGTGTTTGGCGCGGGGGGGAGCGACTATTTGAGACAGGGAAAGGGCCATACGACGACGATGATGATGATGATGATGCCTCACCACACCGGGACCATGCAGAGCTCCAGGCTGCTCAGCGGGGCTCTCCTCTGCGCACTGCTGCTCCTCTCGAGCGTCGCTGGAGCCGAAGTGTTGGACACCGAATCCGAAGAGGAGCTGAGCCCCAGAGCTCTGCGGGACTTTTATCCGAAAGGTCCGAACCTGACAAGTGAGAAGCAGCTGGTAAGATTTATATCTGCACTTATCCTGCATGCGCAAAAAAAAAGACGATGCAACTTTATTTTCGCAAAAAAAGTTTAATTATTTTATAAAATCTAATTGTAATTTCTGCATGTTAGTTTGAAAATCAGTTCTGGTGTGTGCAACAAAAAGACTAAAATGTGGCAAACCTTAAAATAAACCAAACTCAATTCAGAAATTCATGCATTTAATATTTTCCTTGTCATATAACTTTGATCCTGTGCAGAAAATCGTATATTTGGCACTTTATCTCATCGATTTGTGTCATTTTAAACAGAATATATAACTGTTATAAACACATATATTACTTACTATTATATAACATTGCAAACATATTTCTTTTTATTTGTATAATTGCTCATTTGACACTGTGACACATTGTTTAATCAAGAAATATCCATTTATTAAGCTCTTTTTTTGCTGTTATTTGATGTTTCCTGACAGCTTGGAGCTCTCCAAGAAGTTCTTGAAAAGCTGCAGGCTAAACGTCTGCCTTTATGGGAAAAGAAATTCGGCCAAGTCCCAACGGTATGAAAACATATTGCATTAATTGATTTTGCACTGATGTGTGTCGCAGCTGGGAGAAATGAATCAAAATCTAATGTTGTTGCTGTTGTTGCTTCCCTCCCTCCTTCCATCCCTTCAGTGTGATGTCGGGGAGCAGTGCGCCGTGAGGAAAGGCGCACGGATCGGCAAGATGTGCGACTGTCCCCGGGGAGCTTTCTGCAACTTTTTCCTGCTTAAGTGCTTATGAGCCTCGCCGGATCTGAATGTAGCTTTGAGATGAGATGAGCAGAAAGAAGAAGAAGATGAAAAAAAAAAAAAAAAAACTGTCACTCGATTCCTTTGTAATTATTGTCATATTTTTTATGATACAGCTGAGGAGCAGGTGCGGTGACTGCCCAACCCTTACGAAAAAGAACTACAGTAGTTCTATAATAAATATATATTTTAAAATATTACTACAAGTCTCTGTAAGGATATTATGGTGATGTACAGAAAAACAGAGAGAATAAAGTTCCTGTAAATATCCAGAACCACTTTATGTCTGTAGGAAACCCACAGGATCATTGTTGTGATGTAATAGGAGCTAAGAAATAATCGACAATGCGCCATAACCTCACCCCAGAGGACCACATACGTGCTGATCAGCAATATTATGGGAATATTATAGTGATTCTTCGTGTGGGCAAATCCAGAACTATTTTGTTTCAGATGAATGTTTGTGTATGACTCATAATAATAATAATAATAATAATACTAATAAACTGTGGATCATCTTGTTTTGTAAAGCAGTGGAGTGGCCGCTTATTCTTTTAAACTGCGCAGCTCTACAATCAGTTACATAACCCGCATGTTTTGACTTTTTTATTTATTTATTTTTTAATGTTAAAGAGCTCAGTCAATATTTAAACAATGACGTAGTTCTGACTGAGATTTGTGACGTCACAACTCCCCAGGGGGGGGCGGCTCCATTGACAATAACAGTGGAGAGAGGAGGGAGGAGGGAGGAAGGAGGAGGTGAGGGCTTGAAATTAAAATCTAATCCAGCTGCAGAGGAAGTAGTTATGAAGCAGAGAGTGACTGTCACATCTCAATCACGCCGAGCCTCCCACTGTGAGCAGAGCAGCCTCAGGCTGTTTCATAAAGTCATATCTGCATGAAAACCTGCTGCACATGAATCCAGATTTTACAGTGACCTGAAATATTCATGGCACACACACACAAGGTGACCTCATATTTAGGCTTTAATTTAAACATATATTAAACTTTTCACTCTTCAATTATTTATATGAAGAGTTTCAAATGTGAAGATGTTTTTTAATTTGTCTGCTGAAGAGGGAACATTTCTGTGTGCTGCCCTTAAATCTGAGTTTAAGACGTATGCATCCATCCATAACCGCTTACCCTCATCGGGGTCGTGGGAGGCTAGAGCCAATCTCAGCTAACATTGGATGAGAGTCAGGGTACACCCTGGATAAGTTGCTAGTTCATCACACACAGACAAACAACCATTCACGTTCATCCCTATGGGCAATTTAGATTCACCAATTAACCTGCATGTCTTTGGACTGTGGGAAGAAGCCGGAGTACCTGGAGAGAACTCACAAACTCCACACAGAAAAGCCCCAGCCGGGGTTTGAACCAGGAACCTTCTTGCTGTGAGGTGACAGTGCTAACCACTGCATATACTGTATGTATGAGTATTCATTTAGTGACAACACAGGTAGTTTGGAAGCCAATCACTGGTCGAATATGCAACAAGTGTGATGAGGAAACTGAAGTTTGCATATTCACAGATTGAATGTTTAACCTGGTGTGCCCTGGTGACCTATAGCTGTATGAAGCACAGAGGAGCAAAATAAAGGAACAAAATGCCCAAATAATAATAAATACAGTTTGTGTGAAAACCCTATCAGACACATATAATCTTTCAAACCAGAAGCATTTGAAATATCTTAAAATATGCCGAGGAGAGGTGCAACATCTGACCATGAGCTCATCTTTTCAGACAACACAGGGTGGCAAATACTGTATGTTCTATGAATTATACGTGTATTTCTGCTAAAACTGAAAACAAAACTGGTTCAGCCTCTCTTATAATGGACCAAGGTTTGAAAAAATAAACATGAATTACCTTTATGTATGTCAGTGGTCGTAAGTAAATATACAGCACCAGACAAAAGTTTGGACACCTACATATTAACATTACACATTAACACTGAAGACATTAAAACTATGAAATAACACACATGGAATTATGTGGTAAACAAAAAAAGTGTAGCAAAATATAAAAATATATTCTTCAAAGTAGTTACCTTTTGCTTTGCACACTCTTGGCATTCCCTCAATCAGCTTCGTGACGCAGTCACCTGGAATGATTTTTCAACATTGATGAGAACATTGGATGAGTTCCCGTACATGCTGAGTACTTGTTGGCTGCTTTTCCTTCACTCTCATCCCAAAATCATCTCAGCTGGGTTTCCGTCAGGTGATCGTGGAGGACAGGTTCATCTGATGCAGCACTCTATCACTCTCTTTCTTGGTCATATATAATGGAAGTGTGTCCTGTTGAAAAACAAATGATGGTCTCATGAATCGCACACCAGATGGGATGGCATGTCACTGAAGAATGCTATGGTTGCCATGTTGTTCAAGTGTGCCTTGAATTTTTAATAAAGCATCACAGACATCATCGCACCTCCTCCATGGTTCATGGTGGGAACCACACATGCAGATACCGTCAGTTCACCTTCTCTGCGTCTCACATAGACACGGCAGTCTGAACCAAAAATCTCAGATTTAGACTCATCAGACCAAAGAACATATTTCCACAGGTCCATTTCTTGAGTTTCTTGGGTTAGGTGTAGTGTTAGTGTTAGGTTTAAGATTAGGGTTAGGGTCTTGTTGGCCTCCCTCAGTCGTGGTTTCTTTGCAGCAATACGACCATGAAGGCCTGATTCACTGAGTCGCCTGAAGTGTTTATGAGGTGCCATTAATTGTCAATTTCAGGGGCTGGTAACTGTAATGAACTACCAGGAGAGGAAGTCCTCATGAGAGCCAGTTTCATCAGAGTGTTGATGGTTTTTGCGACTGCACTTGAAGACACATCCAAAGTTCTTGGTATTTTCTGGATTGACTGATCTTCATGTCTTAAAGTAATGATGGACTGTCATTTCTCTTGGTTGAGTAGTTCTTGCCATTTACTGTATGCCAACACTACCTCTGCACAACACAACTGATGGTCTCAAACACATTAAGAAGACAAGAAATTCCACACAGTTTCCACAACATTAAAATGCACACAAATGGACAAGTGACACCAAGAAACCAGGAATATTCAACTTGCTTTGCCCGAGGGACACTTAATAAATAATAAACAAACAAACATTAATAATATTTATCAGATAAAATGAATAAAAAGTAAAATGCATTAACATTAAAACATCTTTCCAACTACATTCAAAAGAGTTTAAACAGCATTAAACATTGAACCTCTTCCATCATGCAATCATTCAAATGTTGGAACGATTCATAAACATAAACCAATCATTAACTGCATATTTAAATATTTCTAGTGTGTGTAGGCTAACATGCAGGGGACGTGACCATCTGTCTTGTCTTGTTTCTCTCTGTCGTGTGTGCTGCTGGGCGTGGCCCCTCCTCTCACCTGATTATCACCTCGCCACCTGCTGCTCATCAGCCAATCAGCCCCGCTGTACAATCTTCCAGGCTCTGCCAGATAATCCAGTCTCCATCGTGGTCACAATTGCACGGCCAGCCTTGTGAAATTCTGCGAACTCATTTTGTAAAGCCTGCCCAACCTCGCTCTCCCTGTTCTTTAAGACGTCCTGCCAGTCATTCCCACGCCACTTCTGCCAACTCAGAGAGTTAATTTGTTGAATTTGAAGAATAAACACCTCATCATCACTTATCATTTGCTGATTGAAAGCCTTTAGCTCTCTTCTTGACTCCTCACTGATGTTTTGGTTAATTTTTGCAGCCTGGACGGCATCAACGTATTCCACATTACTGCGCTTATCTTCAATCCACCCTTCCACTCTGCTACCTGTCAGCAGACATCAATAATGCAGAGGAGACAAGTACCAAATGTTGACTTGTTCCATCTTTGCTTGGCCGTGCGTGTGTGTGTACACTCGGGATGTGTGAAACCATTTGGGAGGTAAACATGGACCTGAAGGCAGACTGTAGTTTGTGCTGTCGATCAAACTGACCACGCTCTTTTTCCTGTTTGTGCTGTTATTTCCTGGAAAAGCATCATTAATATTTCACTGACAGGTGGAGGGACTCTCTCGGCGTTTAAGACATGAAGGACAAACTCTGCTTCGCAGAGTGTTAAGATCACTCGTCAGAAATTATTTCTTACAGAGCCTGACATCATTTCGAGTGATCATGTGTGAAATTGTAAAACCTCTTAAAATTTGGCAGCTGTGGCTCAGGTCCTTCTATCCTCATGTCAAAGTGTCCTTGGCCAGCAATTTGCACGGTATCTCACTGCCAACGGTGTGTGTGAGTGTGTGAATGGCTGAATGAGAGGCTAATTGTAAAGTGCTTTGTATAAAAGCATTATAGAAATGCAGCCATTCACCATTTTAATCTACTCACTATTAGCCCACAAACCAGAGGAATCTGCAAGCTCATGTTTTATTTGCGCTTGCAGATGCAAACAGATTTCCACCCATCCTGGATCTGGTCCGGCCATCACAACTATTTATCTAATATGTTGCGGCATTGATATGATGACTGTACAGAGGAGCGCAACCTTATTGGTCGTTGAGGCATTTTTGTAAACAATCAAAATGACTGCCGTGATGTGAAACTGTTTCTGTTCAGACCAAATCAGGCGCTGCAGTGAAAACGCAAATGTTACCATTCATTTGAACGGGACTAGTGTGTTTAGGCTGCAAGGTATGCCAGTAACCGCTGGCAGAGATAATAAACCAGAATTAAGTTTTCAAGGAGCGCAACCTGATGTCACACTGTGGTGGCCAATCCGATGCTACGATCAGACCATTCAAACTCCACCACAGTCAGCCTGAAATATCACTAATGCAGGTGCTATCCTGGTAGAGTTCATGGACTACTCTTTAATACTCTCCCAGTTGTGTTCTGGCTTGGTTTATTTTGTGCATCCAGCTTCTACATCCGTGTCTGGCCTGTAGTCTATGCTGCAAACACTGACACCAAGAAGCTTCCTTTTGTTTGTGTCTGTTTGTTTAGAGATAGAGAGAGACAGTTGTGGTCGAGTGACATAGACAGTGAATGAAAGTCGTCCACTTGGTCCAGACAGTAAATGAATAACAACAACAACATGAAATTTTGAACGGACATTCACTGACCTTGGTGATACCCTGACTTTTGACCTCTAGCGCCATTAGCAGGTCAAAATTTCACTTATCCAATGACATATCTCAACATCTCCTTGATGTTTTGGTACAAAATTTTCAGAGTTGTTTGGCTTGGGAATGGTAATGAGGTGTTACCTGTCGTACCTGCACCACCACCATGAGGGGAAATGTCTCAACAACTATTGCACAAGTTGATAGGAAGTTCGGTAAGTCAAACATTTACATCCTTGTCAGGATGAATCCTAATTACTTTGCTGATTCTCTGATTTTCGTCTAGTGTCGCAAGTAAAAATCTTTTTGGTTTATGACCAAACATCTGCAAATCAAGAGAATTAACAAGAGAATTATCTTATTTGAACAATATCCATATGTTATGTGGACAAATCTAAAATAATTCAGAACAAATTAAAAAGATTCTTGGTCATTTTTGCATGCTTTAAATTCATCTAAGGGATTGAATGCACATGTATGGATTGCTGAAAGCATTATGTCTGATGACTCACTGGACAACCAGAAACATTCACGGTGGTTGAGCTGACAATAAGGCTGTTAATCTTAGTTCCTGAACAGCAATACTTTATCCAGACAGCGAGGATTTGCTATCGATTCCTCAGGGAATTACCTCCAATTCCGATGGAGATTGCATGTGTGGATAAGGGCTTTTTTTTTTTTTCTCTCCCACGCGCTGAGACAGTTCAAACCTGCGGCAAACACCCATCGGGAGAAATGTTTGTTTGTGTGTGATAATTTGACAGAGATGTAAAGAATGACAGATAGAGGACTGATAGAGAGAGAGAGAGAGAGAGAGAGAGAGAGAGAGAGAGAGGCCGAGGATGATTGAGAGTGTGATGGATGGAGATACAGAGCAGGTGACAAATGATACAGTCTGAAATAGAAATTGCTCGCTGAGAATGACATTGTTGGGTGTAGATCGCTCGATGCATCAACACCAGACAATGCTTAAGGCGGAGAAGTTGATTTATAACATGTGAACATTAATGTGTGAACACATGCACACACAACATGCATTTAGTTTGCTCATGCTGTGTGTCAATACATAAATTCATATACAAATACAAACCGTGTGTAACGTGATGACTGTTATCATTACAGCGCCTGAAAGAGGGAAATATATAAATGTTTAAAATGAAGTGATTGTGTTGGTAGCCTCTTGGCTGAGATATATAAATCCAACATCCCTGATTTGATTCTGGTCAGGGACATTTGTTGAATGTCATACCTCTCTCTCTCTCTCTGTGACTACTTCTACTTATAGAAAATAGTGAAACTATAACATTAAATACAGTAAACACTGATCAGCCATAACATTATGACCACCTTGTGTACTGTAAGTCCCCCTTTTTGCCACAAAAACAACCCTGACCTGTCGAGGTATGGGACTCCACTAGACCTCTGTAGGTGTGCTGTGGTATTTGGCACCAAGACGTTAGCAGCAGATCCTTTAAGTCCTTTAAGTTTCGAGGTGGAGGCATCCATGGATTGGACTTGTTTGTCCAGCGCATCTGACAGATGCTTGATTGGATTGAGATCTGGGGATTTTGGAGGCCGAGTCAACACCTTGAACTCATTGTTGTTTTCCCTCAAACCATTCCTGAACCATTTTTGAGATCGCTGCCATCAGGGAACACTGTTTCCATGAAAGGCTGTACATGGTCTGCAACAATTCTTGGGTAGGTGGGATGTGTTGAAGTAACATCCGCATGAACTGCAGGATGCAAGGCTTCCAAGCTTCGCAAGCAGATCATTCCAATGAACCTTGGCTGCCCATGATGCTGTCGCCGGTTCACTGCTTTTCCTTCCTTGGACCACTTCTGATATACAGACCAAGAACACCCCACAAGAGCTGCAGTTGTCTGAGATGCTCTGACCCAGACGCCAAAGTCACGTCAAATTCTGCTGCAAGATAATGCAGTACTAACTACTACAAGAAAACAGACTCCCTGATTGAAAGTTACTTTAGATGTGTATACAGAGTTTACAGTTATCGTCCCAATGGGTGGATTAAAAAAGTGACATTTACAGTGGTTATATTACATTTCTCCCTTCATATTAAACGAGTAGAACTGATTATATTAGATATGATTATGATATCAGATATCCTAACATATTTTATGTCCATTAAGGTTAAACACAGACACACACTCTCTCACACACATACACACACACAAAAACAAACATCAGGTTCCAAATCACATATAAACATATAACCACTGCTGCCCTCTAGTGGTCACACCTATTATCAAACCAGAAAAGCACATTATTGTGAAAATATATAAATGCAAAAGCTGGTGGTTGAAAGTAACTAAGTACTTACTCAAGTACTGTACTTAAGTACAATTTTGAGATATTTCCACTTTACTCGAGTATTTTTATTTTATTTTATACCTACATACGAATACTTGTAACGATATTGTACTTTTTACTCCACTACATTTATTTGACAGCTTTAGTTACAGCACAGATTATAGATTATTAACACAAAGTATGAATGAACTAACAAATTATGATTATATGATATATTTGAGGTTAAGCTACTTGGCGAGTGTATAAACATTAAAGTAAAGACATTAATGCATTAATAATTTCTGCAAAAGTATAATTTGATGGAAATACCCTCTTAATTTAATGAGATTTTGAATAACAATAACACTTCTTACACTGAGTTAAAGATGTGAATACTTCCAGCACTGCACAGGGGTGAATCACACAGACTGATTCCAGGTTTGATATCGCTTATCCTCTCTCTGCTCACCTCTCACCACAGCTACACGAAGCAGCTTATTTTAAGCATCGACCACATTAGAATGTAACGAAGTGAAAAATATCACAGCGCAGTCATGTGAACGCAGTCCGGTCGACTGTGACGATGAGGCCGAAGGAGTCCTGCTGATGTAAACAATAGCTCAGTTTCAACTGTGTGTGTGTGTGTGTATGTGTGTGAGGGGTGGATGAGGTGAAGCATGAATGCCAGTCCTAATCGCTGAGAGTTTATAATTATTTGATCGACACTGTTGGCATCTACTTGACCGCCTCTAATGAGGAACCGGGTCTATCCAGTTCAGCTGTGTGTGTGTGAACTTGCCAATTACCACTAATGAGAGGCAGAAGGTGACGCAGTTCAGCGTATTGATTTCAAGAATGAAGTCTCAGAATAAGTTGGTGATTATCAGCTATGAAGACGTAGAGGTAGAAAAATCAAACAGGCTTCACTCGGTTAAATTATGTTTATTTAAAAAATATATAGAAACAGGACCACTGGTGTAAACATACAGTAACATGGAACAGTGTGGATACTCACACTTCAATGCAACCCTGTTCACCTTCAAACCCAGGACTGGGAACAAAAACCAAAAAATAAATCACACATCACAGCAGCACTTTAGCCTCAAACACATCATAACTGTACATGCTGAATGGAACTGTGTTTTATTAATAACTTTCAACATAGCGCAGGTCTGTGATCAGTGAGATTAAACGATGAAATGAAATAAAAGCAGTCGCCTTTAGTACGTCTGTGAACAGCATCTCAATGTCTCAAACATGCCGTAAACCGTAAGAACAAAACTCACACTTTGTTGTGGCATTACTTTGATTGCTGAAACTCGAGTCTTTGTGACAGTTTTATGAAGAACTGGACTGACTGGAAGTGAACTGGAGCTCTTGTTAAACAACTTGGGTCACATACCAACAGTGTTTGGAACAGTGGGCGCCACCAGATAACTAATAACGAGGTCCAATCCTGCAATCTTGAGCCATAAAACGCTTAAATGGTTAACAGGTACAATTAGAAAAAAACAAGTGTTGATATCTGAGATCCAACGGTCACATGAAAAAAATGAAATATGAAAATAACGTCTGGATTCATACAATACTATATCTTCAAATATGTTTGTGTTCGACTGGTGTGAACACTAAAGACGAGTCCGTCGCGTTTAGAAAAAGTTTCCTGCTGCAAACATCCGTACCCCGGCAGAAAGACAGAGAAGTTATTGGTTTTGTTTCCCTTGTAACTGAGCAGAATGGAAGCAAACAAACAGAGCAACGAAGCGAGAGGTTATCAGCTGTGGTTTGGACGAAATGGAACAAACACTCGGTGTGACCGCACCCGGTTACACACCAGAATAAAACCTGCCACAACAGCAACGAACGAAGGGGGAGGATATATACACGCAAGTCCTAATACGACGTGATGGCTGAAACATTTTTTCCACATTGTTGGGCTGAATAATCGCATCGATATGATGTAAAACATCCCCTAGAATACAAAAAGGTGGCATTTTATCCTTCCTTTATTTCAACTTTGAAACTTTCCGCCAGTTTATGGCTGTTTGACTTGATGGCACATGTTCCGACTCAACGCGCTTCATTAAACTGTTTGCCGTCTATAAAACTCTTGAAAATGTAGTCGATACAGTTTAATAATGTATCCCAGATATTCGTCTAACAGTGTGTGACCTGTGTTGTGATACCAAAGTGTTGTTGGAAACCCATCGTGACAGTTAAAGTTACTCAATGATTCCAAAGTCCAGTTATGATGGTTCAGCTGCTTTAACAGTCTGGTCCCGACACGCTCATGGATTTCATCAGTAGCTCCGTTTAATTAAGTGTCGCTTGCTCTCGACAGGCATCGCAGCGGGTCTGCGCTCTATGAAGAAGCGTCTTCCAGCTGCTCGTCCTGAAAAGGGTAGCTGAGTGCAGGAGGAAAGCCCTGACTCCGAGGCTGCTCGTCCAACAACACCAAATCCTCCACGTCTTTCCCTTTGTACCTCCGTCTGCAGATCTTTACTGTCACTTTCCGCCCCTGAAAGACTTTTAGGGCCTCTTTGGAAGCCATGGCTTTGGCCGCGGACTCGTCGCGCCCGTATCCCGTCCCCATGTAAACAGTCTGACAGCGAATCTCACACACGTGGCCTTCCTTCTGCGTGCGACCCGCGGGGAGGCCCGCAATATCCTTCAGTGGCACAAAAACACAAGCCAGGGTCTGTTTACACGACTCGACGCAGCTACGGAGTATTTCAAAATGGTCCAAGTTGGGTCCGAAGCCCCCCGCCGACACCAACTTCCATGCCACCGCCTTGTAGAGGCGGTTGAAGAAGGGCTGGTGCTCTGCTGGAGCCTGTGGAGGAGGTCCTGATTTCTGACCCGCGGGCCTCGTAGATGTCCTCCCAGCAGGTCGACTGTCAAGCTCATTAGGCCCACATTTGGCTCTTTTCACACAGCTGTCAGCGTCGCCCTCTGCAAATGATGACACGACACAAAGAAGTAACATTTAATGAGGAAACAGACCCCGGCCTCAGGTGTGGGTGTGTAAAGGTTCGGTAATGACACTGAAACCCTGCTGGAATAGAAAATAGCACTGACACATGTCGGTGGTCCAAGACAAGCTACGGAGCCTTTGTGTTGATGCAAGCAGTCCTTCCCACTATCTAACATAGGCACGTCATGTCTCACAGAAAACAGAGTAATAAAACATTTAGCTGTGCAAACTGGTGTCACTTTCTGGCCATAAAATAACAGATTTGAATCATTTTGATGCTACACTGACTTGTAATCAGGCGACTGGTGTCTGTCATTCCCACTCGTACGCCATACTTCGCTCTTGCACTGTGTAACTTTGTGCTCCGGGTACACTTTGTTAGCCGGGCTGCCCAGACTGTGAGCTCAGACGCAGGGACTGCCAGCTCTGGTGTCGTGCCAGAACCGGAGCTGGGCAAACGGGCAATGTAACCGGAGCTCAGCAGCTTTTATGGACATAATGGCAGAGGTGAAAAGACCGAAGAGGACTCTGTAACGGGGGGGCACCAAGTTGTTAAAATATGGATTTCTATGCAACGTTGCCTTAAAATTGATTGAAATTATGAGGTGGATGCTGATGGGAAAGATTTGTTGCATCGCCCTGTCTCTGACTGACAGCATATTTTACAGACCATCTTAATCTGTGCCTTGTTGCTTTTGAGATATCCAAACCGCTTACATATAACTGACATTGTGTTACCCTTTTTATTAACAGTTTGCTCAGCTTTGAAGGATAACCTGAGTTCTGTGTGAAGGAGCTCAGACCCAATTTTGTGCAAACAGGCAGAGACACAGCAGCAGAGAGAGAAGCAGAGAGTAGAGAGGTTCCACTCATCCTCTTTTTCAAGAGGAAATACACTTTAACATTCACTCTGTTAGCTGAACCAACGCTTTGAGATAGAAGATGGGTGTGCACTTTGACGTGCAAGCCAAAAAACTGCAGGCTGACTGGTTTGTTGTCACGTATATTTCTACTGTGATCTATCTGTATCAAGAAAAAGCATCCAGAGTTTATCATTGTAATCAATGTAAATGTTATCACAATCCCTTACCGAGACCCTACAGTCAGATAATTTAGTTTACAGCTCAAACACACGTTTAAGTGTGCGGTATCTCTTTAAATAAAAAAGGAGAAGTGGTTCATCAGGTTGACTTGTCATTTGAATACTTGCAAACAACATGCAAACACACATTAGCAGCATAACAACATTTTGTGGGTGTCTTCATTGCAGTTTTTGTAGAGTTTACTAAACTCTGTTCTAGCTTGTGGTGGTGCTGGATTACATTCTGTAGAAATGTACTTCTCATATTTTGTCAACCCGCATAAAAATATATAGTCACAATTCTCACTATGGTGTCACTTTTCTGCCTCTTTGTGTGGGGAAGCTACCCACAACTGCTCCTGGTTAGTTCAACAGCATCATACACCAGCTGCGAATGTGAATACAGTCTGCTTTATTACAAAACGTGCATTGTATTACCAGTTGTGGCGCCGCGCTTTCCTTTGGCCATGACTCCATCCATTGTCGTCCTGTGGACTGGAGGGTCTTCAACAACGATCCCCTCACCCATCTCCTTGATCTTGTCCATCACAGCTTGTGGATAGCTGAAGAACGAGGAGAACAGAGACAGCTCATCATCTGCACGTCTTGATCTTAGCTCTCTGGGGTGTTATCGTTCAGCTCTGTCAGTGTGTAGCTTACCTGCAGCCGAGGAAAACGTGATTGGCCCACACCATGGACAGAGAGAGCAGCCTGTCCAGACTGCTGCTGGTGCTGGGTACTACTCCTGGCTCCACGGTGGGGAAAGCCTCCATGTTCCTCAGTATGAACTCTCTCCGAGCAAACCACTGCTTGTTGGTCTCACAATAGCCCCTGAAAGTGTCGACCCATTGGGCCAGCTCCGGGTTCTGGTCCAGGTATTCTGAAACTATGTCCTCTCCGCTCTTCTCCCCCGCCATCCCTGCAATAACAAACATTACATACACATACAAGCAAGTTAGTACAGCTAGCTGGAATCAGGTCTGATTAAAACAGCACGTAGACGACTTAATATAACTAGCTGCGTGTTCATAAACTGGTGTTAACTTGCCTAGTTGAGCTAACTAGTTTATGTTCTCCAGGGTAACTGACTTTAGCAACTAACGTTAACTTATGCTAGCCGAGTCACAATAGCTCCAATTAAAAAAAAAAACCCGCGCTAATAATTAATATCACGCCATTAAGCTTATATTAATGAGATTAACGTGACATCCACAGCTCGTATAATCGTGTGTAAGTAATCATTTTAACTAGTAACTACGACATACCAAGCTCTCTCTCTCCGTTGCGAGGTGTTGCTAGCTAGCTACATGACCGAATGATGACGCAAGACTGACGACGCTGCTCATGGAGGGACTACATTTCCCAGAATCCCTGTATGCTAACTTATTTAGCTTATTTTAAGCATTAAAGCAACAAAAAAAGAGTGCTTTGTTGTCGTCTCTTAGTAACGCGAAACCTAAATAAAGTGCTAAGTTTACGTATGTGACGCTTTTAAATAAAGTAAACGATAAGCGAATACGTCGTTTACCCTGAAAAAAAAAGTTTAGCCTCTACTGTTAGCTAGCAACCGGTGTTACGGTTTAACGAGTGACCGTGTTCACTGTGGCGACCGTTAGAGCCGAATACATCCGTGGCTGACGTAGCTACAATAGGTGTTGAAAAGAGGAAGACACGTCGCTATCCTCGTGTTTTTTTTTACAATGTCAAAAAAACATCCCTGATTAGTCTTTGGTGTCTTAGTTGACAGCTACGCATTGTCTTCTTGTTTCAACAGCTGTGGTAACTACGACAACTGCCTCCAGTTAACACGGTCACTTGTTAAACCGAAACACCCCGTCCATGTCCCGTCCCGTCTCGCGATGCTTCGTGTCGTAAAACGTAGCCAACCTGCGACAGACACAGCTCGGGTGGCGGTTTGTTTTGGTGCATGAATGGGAAGCTAACCGCTACATCTTTATATTTAAATTATTTTAATGAATTCAAGGTGAATTAAAATGATTCACGAGCTGTTGCTGGCGTTGAGTGGTTACCCGGGGACGATTTTCACCTGGAACAAACGAACAGGGTTGCAGGTAAAAACTGAAAAACTCTTAACGAAACAACGCCTCTGATTCAACACTGACATGTTAGCTTCAACGTGTATCTGCCTCTCAAAGTATCTTTTTAAAGTCATTGCTCACATTATAATATAATAATGGGAATGAATAAACCTTTGAAGTGAATTAGGTTTTTAATGTAGATACATGCAGAAGGTAGAAGAGCCTGTGGATGGATGGATGGATAAATTACTTGTACTTATTCTTGTGTTGCAGCCGCAGTTACAAGTATTACAAACACAAAATTGGTGCACCATACATACAAAAAGGCTACTGGATACGTTTAAAGTGACTACAGTTTAAATAGAATTAAAGTCTAAGGGCAGGACGAACATTAAACTTCTATCCATGCAAAAATATACAAAAGAAAATATGCATAAACTCTGTACAGGAACAAAATGTGCATTGTTAGTCAGTGCAAATTATGTATTAATGTCCATATTTATTCTGCACCATTGCACTATCTATACTACTATAGTTAGTTCTTATGTTCTTATGTTGTATGTTTTTATGTTTGTGCCTACCTGTCATGTCCCTTGTCCTTTAAACTGTACTTATGTCTATACCTGTATGTACAATTTGGAGCAAAGTGAACCGGATTTCTCGTGTGTGTGTGTACACACACCTGGCCAATAAAATGATTCTGATTCTGATATCAAAAGTCAGTTATCTATAGTCACATATAGAGCTACACATTACATTTGCATACAGATCTAAATGTGTCAAACATACACAAACTGTTTATTTACAGGCAGACGTCTATTCACACTTTATTCTCAAACATTTATAAGAGAGACTCCAGTTCACTTAATTTGCAAATCTTTGGACTTGGTGGAAACTCATGCACAAGTGGGGAGAACATGCTAAACTTCACACTAAAGGAGGTGACAGCATACAAACATACAAACCGATAAATGTCACTTAAACAGTGGCTCTAACACCAGCCTTCTACAGGGTTAAACTTGACTAGTTTATAGGCAGAGGAAAGAAAGTGTTTGGGCTTGTGTGCACCGCAGTAACCTTCGTGCATCAGAGGTATACGAACATGAACCACTTTGTTTCACCCACAGGTGTCCCAGGATCTGCCCTTCCTTCACCCCAGTGAGACCAGTGTCCTAAACCGGCTCTCTAAGCTGGGCTCAGATTACATACGCTTTACAGAGTTCATAGAACAACACACCGGCCATGTGCATCAGCAAGTGAGTAAAGTCCCAAGATACTTATTTCAGATATTTAGGAAGATATAAAGATTTTTAGTTTGTTAAAAAGTACCTTACCCTTCCCTGTCTAAGACGTGGTTTATCTGCTAAATATAAAATTAATACATTTTTCTCAACGATTTGTTCTTCAGGAGCATCACACGAACCAGCCCAACCAGACGGGACTTCATGGGATTTACTTGCGGGCTTTCTGCACAGGTCTGGACTCAGTGCTGCAGCCGTACAGACAGGCCCTGCTGGACCTTGAACAAGAGGTAAAATGATGACTCAGCCAACAAGAATAAATGTTAAAGCGTGTTACAGGATGCTCATTTAACTTGTGTGTGTGTGTTTCAGTTCCTCGGAGATCCACATCTGACAATATCTCATGTGAATTACAAGCTCGATCAGGTACAGATTCTCAGACACTCACAGAGGAAAGTCTACAGTCAAACAACATCTGTTTGTCTAACACTGAACTTTTTGTTCCAGTTCCAGTTGCTGTTTCCTTCTGTGATGGTGGTGGTGGAGACTATAAAATCACAGAAGGTAAGGACTGCCTATGAAGTAGTTTACCAGGGAAATGTAAGTTCAGAGTGGAGCACAGTGCTGCCGATGTTGCACATGATTAAGAAAGGAGAAATTGTTTAACTGAAAGAGATTACAACAGTTCTACCTCCACTTCACCAGAAAGCCTAAAAAATAGAGAATAAATTGAGCAAAGATGCTGGGTTTGTGTAACCCTAACTGCAACATCCTCTTGCTCTTGTTGCATGCCATCCCCCCTTTATAACCACAGTAGCTGATTAAAAAACACAAGATACCCATGAACACACATTTCTTCATAGTTGGGAAGCAGCAATAAGATGCCATGATGTGTCAGTTACTTGTTCTGATTAATTATGACACTTTACCAAGTGCATGAAGGTCATTAACAGAGACACACAATCATTCACACTTTATTTAAAAGCCTGAAACAAGACGAAAAAAGCTGAGACAGCTGTGTGCACTTTGTCTCGTGTGTGATGTTTTAGATCCATGGCTGTCAGATCCTGGAGACGGTGTACAAGCACAGTTGCGGGGGGCTTCCTCCTGTACGCATGGCCTTAGAAAAGTAAGTCAGCTCACTTTGGGAAAGACCAAAGATCTTGAGGACCCCTCAAAATGAGCAATGGATTTTTGGGTAGAAATGGACAAAGTTTAAATATAATGTAGGCTTGATTTCTTCTTTTCGCTGTAATGTTATATGCATTCTGCAGGATTCTTGCCGTGTGCCACGGCGTGATGTACAAGCAGCTAGCAGCCTGGATGCTGCACGGATTACTGCTGGACCAGAGCGAGGAGTTTTTCGTGAAGCAGGGGCCGAGTGCAGGAGGAGCTGCTGCCAACCAGGAGGAGGAGGAGGAGGACCTGGGGCTGGGAGGCTTGAGCGGGAAACAGCTCAGAGAACTACAGGACCTGGTGAGAACACAAAGACCACCCCCCCATCCAACACTGTACAAGAGCTCAATACTTGAATGATTGTGTCCTCCTGTGTTGTGTTACAGAGGCTGATCGAGGAGGAGAACATGTTGGCGCCGTCTCTGCAGCAGTTCTCTCTGCGGACAGAGATGCTGCCCTCTTACATTCCCATCAGAGTGGCTGAGAAGATTCTCTTCGTGGGAGAGTCCGTCCAGATGTTTGAAAACCACAACCACAGCCCATCTAGAGCTGGTAGTCTACAGCGCTACGATCTAAGTGAAGTCTTGTGCTCTAAGTTTTGTCTTTTTATGACACATTGTTTTGTTTTGTTGATTTTCAGGCTCCATACTGAAGCACCAGGAGGACATGTTCGCCGCAGAGCTGCACAGACTCAAACAGCAACCTCTGTTCAGCCTGGTGGACTTTGAAAATCTGATTGATCGCATCAGGAGCACAGTGGCAGAGGTGAGCTCATATTATTATATTATTATTCTCCTCCTTCAACCAAAAACCATAAAAGTTAGGCTACTGCACTTAATTAAATAAAATGTCACAATCTTTCTGACTCACAGCATCTCTGGACGTTGATGGTGGAGGAGTCAGATCTGCTTGAGCAGCTCAAGGTTTGTATTAATCACTTTTCTGGTTCTGGATTATGAATCACGAAGTTGCAAAATCAACAGCGCTGACATTTGTACGTTCTTTTCAGATTATTAAAGACTTCTACTTGCTGGGTCGCGGCGAACTCTACCAGGTTTTTATCGACCTTGCGCAGCACATGCTGAAAACGCCCCCAACAGCCGTCACCGAGCACGGTAAATAAAGATCGATGAAGCAGCTTTTCTCCCAGACTTTATTGTTCAAGAGTTACAGAATAAATTCCCACTTGCAACAACTGGCAATCGCAACAGGATGTATCAGCCCAGTAATATTTAAGCTTTAAAACTCCAAAGTCACACAAACACAAACAAATGAACCAACTGAGGCATTGGTAGACCAGAGAGTTGGTAGAAAGGTAGATATGTAGGATCCTTTCTATAATGTTGCTGGACACTTACAATAACAATCTAAGCCTGCTAGTGGCAAAAACAGGCACTTTTAGTGGACGGATGTTGACGTGCACAATCGCCCTGAAGGATTATGTATAATAGCCTGTTTTGCAGCTGCAGAGTCATGGTACAAAAATACAGTTACACTAAATTCAGATTTTCTCCATCGCCTGGCATCCAGTTGGGTGCAGTGGAGAAGGAGAAGTCAGCACCAGCGTGAACTCACTTGAAGAGGCTTTATTGTCCACGTTCACTCCACACTCGCTGGTTAGAGATCCCTTTTTAATCTGGTGAATCCTTCATGTTTGCAGGTGCCTCACAGCAGCAGATATCATCTTGCAGCAGCAGTTTTTAATTTTAATAAATGTGTTTGCCTTCGGGGCCCATCATCACAAGAAGAGCTGTGTATGTTTTATCGCCATGTGATTTCTGTTCCTCAGATGTAAACGTGGCCTTCCAGCAGGCGGCTCATAAGGTGCTCCTGGACGACGACAACCTCCTGCCTCTGCTGCACCTCACTGTCGACTACCAGGGCAAAGACAGCAAAGGTGTGCTGACCACAGCTTTCTATAGAAGTTCATCTAATAACAGGAGACTGAAATGACGTGAATACAAACAGAAACCTTTTCTCTTGAGATGATTCTCTCCTTTATTTGGTCTTTAGTGCCATCTTGTGGATTTATGATGTAGCTATGAACATTACACAGTGGATAGAGTCCGTGGTTGAAGCTTATCACGCCTGTTTTTACAGAGGCGACAGGCCCCAGAGATGGAGCCACTCCTCCACAAGACACCTCCCCTCGTGAGATCCCTCCCACGGGTTGGGCGGCTCTCGGCCTCATCTACAAGGTTCAGTGGCCGCTGCACATCCTCTTCACTCCTGCTATCTTGGAGAAGTGTGTACTCGTTTGGCTCCTTATTGGTGTAATGTGTATATGATAGTCTGTTTAGTACACCTGCTGAGCCTCCTGTTTGTCTGCCGTCAGGTACAACGTTGTGTTCAGGTACCTGCTGAGTGTACGGCGGGTGCAGTCACAGCTGCAGCACTGCTGGGCTCTACAGATGCAGAGGAAACACCTCAAGTCAAGCCAGACAGACGCTGTTAAATGGAGGCTACGCAACCACATGGCCTTCTTGATCGACAACCTGCAGTATTACTTACAGGTAATAATAATACGGCGACAGACACACACACAGTTTCTCACACAGTTGACGTGGTAGGTCCACCTGGGGGACTCGTGGATGATTCTCATTTTCAGGTGATTATACACTAAAGAAAACATATTCCACAAATAGAGACCCCTAAATCCTAAAACTTTTTTATTGTTCTTATGAATAGAAATATAAAATACTGGATAATAATATAGATAATGTTGAATAAAACTTTAAACTTTCAGTTTGTATTCTACAAATCGAGCGATCCAAGTGTGACGTGGGACTATAAAATAAAGCGAGAGACAGAATCTAATAATAAAACATTTATCTTATTTTTTGAAGTCGAAACACTTCGATAGAATCAAAGATGCACGTATGAACTTTAAATTTAACTTGTGTCACCAATTTTATTAGTTTTATTTTTGTAATTTTGTTTTTCAGTTTGTTCTTCTCAAGGGTCATTATTGATTATCTTTCTTAAGTTTGATTATGATGATATCACTGCAGCTGAAGCTTTACAGCTACATGTGATGAATAACTGACCCAGCCAAATTCTTTATTTGGGTAAAAGGACGACTGCTGTAGTGTTAACGGAGGACTTCAACAAACCTGCTTCGTCTTTGCTAGATTTTAAGATCAGTGGCACTTCTACATCCACTAATGGCTAAATATGAAAGTAGAAATCGTGCGTGCGCACATGAACAGTTTCACAGTTCTTCAGATTTAGGAAAATGAAACCAAACCTTGCATAGCTTTGTAAATCACGTGTATGATTGGAGCGTTGCATTAGCTGAGCTGTTCTCCTGCCGTTTGCCTCTAGGTGGATGTGCTGGAGTCGCAGTTCTCTCAGCTGCTTCAGCAGATCAACTCCACCAGAGACTTCGAGAGCATTCGACTGGCCCACGACCATTTCCTCAGCAACCTGCTCGCTCAGTCCTTCATCCTCCTGAAGCCGGTACGAACCGCTGGAACTTTATCTGCTGCTAAATTTCATTTTTCAGGCTGAGACTGTTTGCTCATTCAATAAATGCTTCTGTCCTCAGGTGTTCCACTGCCTGAACGAGATCCTCGAGCTTTGTCTTAATTTCTGCTCGCTGGTCAGCCAGAGCGTGGTGTCGCTGGACGAGAGGGGAACCGCTCAGCTGGACATCCTGGTCAAGGTAGAGCCTCTCATCTCCATCTATTCGTCTAATGTTGGCAAATGTAAAGATATGTTTCGTTTATACGACCACGTTCAAATTTCAGGGCTTTAGACGGCAGTCCTCCTTACTGTTTAAAATCCTTTCGAGCGTGAGGAACCATCAGATCAACTCTGATCTGGCTCAGCTGTTACTGCGACTGGACTACAACAAATACTACACGCAGGCTGGAGGCACCCTGGGCAGGTAGGACGCACAATACCACCTTCAAATCTTAAAAATGAGTCTGACCTGAGACTGTCGCGTCTCGTAGGATCAAATATCAGAGGTCAGTGCTTAATCCAAACTATTTACATTTCTTTCTTTTCAGTGTTTAAGACGATCACAGTGGATTTGTGCATCTCTGCTAACTCTCACACTGAACACAAGAAACTCTCATCAGTCTCGTCCTTTGACTCAACCAGAATACTGTTAGTTAAAATTATCTTTAAAGGGTTAGTCCACCCAAATGATACGATCGTTTTCCTCACTGACTGAGCTGTGTCTACCCACGCAGTTTTTGGTGGATGGGATTTTGTTTGTGGCGCTTACAGAAAATAGTTTTTCCGACACTTTAAACAGATTTCAGGGGGACTATTTCTTTGGTAGAAAGTAGTTCTGACAAAAGTTCAGTGTGGATTGTGGACAGTAACCAGACGAAGCTAAAGTAAAGCTTTACAGACTGAACCATAATTAAAAAACTGTTTATTTATTTAATTAAAGGAGCAGTTCGACATTATGGGGAAACCATATGGGGCCTCCATCAGGATCACATTCACAGCCCAGAAGCTGCTAGCGTAGCTTAACATACCGTGTTTGGACGTAACCGGTCGAGCCAGTTTCCAATCCTCATGCTAAGCTAACTCCTCCTGGCTGTAGCTACACATTTAGCACACAGACATAACGCTGGTGCCGACTCTCTGCAAGAAGGTCAATTTTAGCATGTTTCCCAAAATGTTGAACTGTAAAGTACTCAGTTGCGTTTCCATGGTAACGCATTAAAAAGGTCAAACTGATTCAAACCGACTTCCCTGAAAATAACTGTTAAAACAAGACAACCTGCTTCATGAAACAAACTTTATGACAGAACAGAAGTTCTGGAAGCAGAAATCTCAGAGACTGATCTCAGCTCAGCAGAACTCAGTGAGAAAATGTTTGTTGTGGTTTGGGTGGTCCGACTCTTAACTCATTGTGTCATTGTATAAACTGTAAATATTCAAACTTGTACCATAAATAAACTTAAAATCCGTTAAAATGAAACGAGGGTCACAATTTATTATCCCATTAAAAACAGACAGGATAAAGTTATATACAGCAGAGGCATGCAACAGAACTAATGCTCAACATTTAACATGGTCGAAGGCGTTTTTGCACACGTGGAGTTGGATTAAGAGGACGAGTAGTCGTGGCGGTACTGAGGCTTGCTGTGGAAAGCGAGGCGCTCCCCGCGGATGACGCTCTGCATGAGCCACTCGGGAGACACCAGCGGCACTTCCTGCGATGTCGCGTTTTTCTCTACCAGCGGCGGACAGGCATGGTCTGTCACCACGACGTCGTACTTGCCAGCGGGAATGTCTGCAGGTGGAGGGAGGAACAGAGTGTCAACAGCGCGTTGTTACTTCACAGTGTGCACGTGGTGGAGGCGGTCTGTACCTGAACTGTCCTTATCTGCCTGGAAATGTCGGACAGAGGAACCTCCACCCATGGTGATGAGCTGCGCCCAAAGCTCCACCGGCTTCTCGAACACCAGAAGGACCCGCAGAGCCTTGAACGGGCTGCAGCGTGGATGCCTGATGAGGACAAAAATATGTATTAAGACGAAGCGTGGGTGGAAAATGAAGGAAGCCAACACTGAGAGCCAAAAACAGAACGGCTACTTGAGGCTGAGTCAGTCTCCATAAGTCCCCATGTTCAGATGTCCAACTTCACAGCAGAAATAAACATGTTTACAGCCTGGTTTAGATACTTTCCTCACATTAGCTCCACGTTTTTAGTCGTGAGCTGTCAGAGTCAGGACTGCCGAGATGGCGACGGCGACGGCTAGAGCTGACCACACTGATCTTCACACTGGGGCTGCAGTCGAATAGTCAATTTTAGGAAGGCTCCTCACTGAGTGAAATGACCCGGAAGTATTAACGTAGCCGCCGTGAGAAGAGCTGTTCAAATTCTCAAACTGTTGAGGAAAGGAGCTTCAATGCTTCCTTTATTATCTCCTTTAGCATAGGATACACCGGACCATCCTTTAGCAAAGGAAAGGAGGTAATGCCGTAATCAGTGTGACGCAAACAACACGGTCAGAGCGCGCGGGGAGTATCTAGTAAGTATCTTAGATGAGCGTTTTGTAGTCCATCTTTTGGACTTTGTAGTTTTACCACAGATCACGTCAATAACATTCACCATCGCATCATGGCGTAGTCTAGTGTAAGTGCAGTCGTCTTCTCCTAACTCCTTGTGACCTCTCCTTCACATCTTTCCTTGACTTCGTGACGTTTTCCATCGAGGTCAAGGAAAAGTGGTTAGGAAAGGACTTAGGAGGTCATTTTTTTTGACTATTCGACCGTACCCTGGCTCTTTAAAATGCAGGTCCAGTGGTCACTGAGCACCTCTGTGCAACATTAAATAACCTTTCCAGAGAGAGGTTTCTCTTTTTGAATGACTTTGCGTGCTGCTGACACAGACCGCACAGCAGAAGGTTACTACTCCTTCATGCGGGATCCACGTTTGCATCTACCGCCAGCTGCATGCTAATGTTTCCTGATGAACACGCTGGAAGGAAAACCTGTCACTATTATTCAGTCACAAACCACCTACAGCAGCCCACAGGGGACAATCTGACTCTGCTCAGGCATTTCTAATAATCTGTTTTACCTCACAGACGCTTGTCAGAAGAGATCAGGACATTTTTGACGCCCTGTTAATTTACGATCGCTGCTTACGCGCAGATCACGCAAAGATAAATGCTTGGTCACAAAAAAGCTGCTTGTTTTGATTAGCGAGTCATCGTCAAGAGAGGAAAACGCTGCAAATCTGCTGAAAGTGTCCACCTATCAGCAGCAACACTTGATGCACCCTAGTACGAGTTTAATTGAAACCACAAATCCATCCAGTGAAGCCCAAAGAAAGCAAAGCAACACGAGGCGGAGCTTCGTCTTACCATTCTACTATGGAGTCATCCGGGCCGATGCCGGCGGGCAGCAGGTAGTTCCTGTAGTTGAGCAGCTTGTTGTCTTTGCAGCAGTCTCTCACCCAGATGTGCGACACGCACGGCACGCCGCTCGCCAAACACAGCAGGTACTTTCTCGTGCGACAGTGCTGGTCTGCGATGAGCAGGCTCTGGTACGCTGCCTTACACTGAAGAGAGGAGAGACAAACAGACTGCTGAGTACAAACACTGAAGACACTATCGGTTCTTTTGAGAGTAGAATGCTCCCTCTGGGTTGGGGGCGAGTTACTGTCCCAAGCGAGGGACTTCAGGTATCTCGGGGTCTTGTTGTTCACGAGTGATGGGAAAATGGAGCCAGAGATGGATCAGCGATTTGGTGCGGTGTCTGCAGTACTGCGGGTGTTGTGCCGGACCGTGGTGGGGTAGAGGGAGCTAAGCCAGAAGCCGAAGCTCTTGATTTTCCAGTCTGTCTACATTCCAACCCTCACCGATGGTCGTGAGCTTTGGGTAGTGACCGAAAGAATGAGATCGCGGATACAAGCGGCCGAAATTAGTTTTCTCCGCCGGGTGACCGGGCTCAGCCTTAGAGACATGGTTAGAAGCTCGGACATCCGGGGGGAGCTCGGAGTAGAGCCAGCTGAGGCGGTTCAGGCATCTGATTAGGATCCCTCATGGGCGCCTTCCTTTGGAGGTGTTCCAGGCACGTCCAACTGGGAGGAGACCCCGGGGCAGACCCAGAACTCGCTGGAGGGATGATATAGCCCATGTAGCCTGGGAGCGCCTCTGGATCCCCCAGGAGGAGCTGGAATGTGTTGCTGGGGAGAAGGACATCTGGAGCGCCCTGCTAAACCTGCTGCCATCGCAACCCAATCCCGGATAAGAGGAAGAAAATGGATGGATGTTTTCAGAGCACCAACCTGTTCTTCATTGAAGTCGGGCAGGATGAAGCCTCCACCTGCCTGCAGCTGGGACTCTGTGTACTCTTTGTTATACGGACCGGTCTGCACGTAATCTGTTGAAAGAGAAAAGTAATTATCGATCTACAGTCATTAAAATGAAGCCAGTCGGTGTGCACCACAATCTACATTTTGTCACCGTCCGCCTCACCCTCCTCTTCGTCGCTGGTGATCTTGTTGGTGAGCCGGTCGCTCTCGGACGAGGCGGTCAGCATGAAGGCGAAGCCCATGAAGAGAGACGCGTTCTGGGGCAGCGGGCCGTGACTCTCTGCCACGTCGCAAGACCGACCGGGGAAATCCGTGCCGCTGCCGGAGGTGTTACACACACCGACCCGCTGACCTGAGGACAGACACACACACACACACGTGTTGAAGTAGAAGAAAGATATAATAACAGATGGAGCTGTACGTAAAAGTTCTGTTCAGCCAAATAACATTTACTCTTTCACCTCTGGTGATATTTGTCCCTGAAGATTAGTTTTGTTTTATCTGCTGATGTTTTGAGAGTTCCGATTAAAGCTGCTGACTGTGTTCTGCAGACAATGCAGAGTAATGTAGGGACACCGAAAGATTCTGCTGTTGTTGCTGAAAATCAGGACAAATATAACCTGCACGGCTACAGAAAACTACAAGTGAGACGATCTCCTCCTGTTATTTGTCTGAACCGACCTTTTGTGCATCAAATCTACAGCATAAACTGTATTAAAACACACCCGTGACTTTAGAGAAACACACACACACACATCTTCCCTCCACCTGTGGACCGACACCGTTATAACACTGGTGCATGTTGTTAATTACCGGGTCAGTCTCGGCAGCAGCAGCCAGCAAACAGCAGCAGAGGATGGACACAGACCAACACGGAGGTCAACATGTAGCGTTTAGTACAATAATCACATGTTAACTGACTCCGTGTGACACATGAAGAACATCTGAAATCTGACAGCGATCACTTCATCGAGTCTGTTAATTAATATTCTTGTAAAATTGAGACAGAAAACAAGATTTAAAATGATAATATGGGTTAAAAACAGGTTGTAAAAACTGTTTAAAAAGTGCCGTTACATCCACAAAGTGACAGACACTGATGACTAATTAAAACTTTAAATATGTTATATGCAAGTCCGTTCACACAACTATCTTAAAATCTCAAAATCTGGCAACAAAAAACAAAAAAAAAATAATTTCTTATATTAAAAAACTCATGAAAGAACGTCTGTATTAAAAACAAGCGCCCCCCGCCCTCCGCCCGCTCCGTTCAGATGTGGTCATGGTTTCGGCGAGCGGCTCTCCGTACCGGCTCTGGCGCCCGGACCCCTGCGACCTCTCTTTGCCGGCATCCGGTCGTCCTCGGAGGTCATCAGCTTCCTCTTGCCGGAGGGGCCGGGTGTTCGGGGGCTGTTGCTGGAGGAGGAGCCGCGGTTGGGAGTCTTCTCACCTCCGGGGCCTCCTCTGCGCCTCCTCTTCCCCTCCACGAGGTTATCTTAAGATGTAGAACAGAGAACTGTTAATGAAAGATTTCAAAAGAAAAAGGGGGCATGTGTCTCTGTGAAGCTGTGGTGGATTTACCCAGGCTGATGTCGGAGGCTTTGGCCAGGGGAGTGGAGGGCTCGTAGGGTCCGAGGCTGTGCTGTTCCCTCAGCTTGTTTCCCTGCTCCAGAGACAGGATGACCGCGGTCCTGTTGTACCACTGCCTCTGGCCGTCCTTCTCCACGCTGTAGAAGAGCTCCTGTCCCTCAGTTTTATGACCCCTCACAACACCTGCACGGACACGAGAGACAAAGATCATCAGTTCAATAGAAATATTAGTTTTCTGATAATAACAGGACAGCAGAGAAACTGAGTGGTTTGAGACACTGACACTTCTTTCTTTACACTGTTTACCACTGAAACTGTGACTCCAAGCTCATCAAGTTTAATGAAGACCTCGTTAATAGATCGAATAACCAGGTGGGAATTGTTTTATTTTGCATGTCTGCTTATGACAAAACAAAATGTTTATATTTATGTTTGGATATGACACAGTTTGTTTAAATTACCACCAATTTACAGTTAATTCCCATAAATTCCCATAAATTTCCATAATTCCCATGGAGTTTGGAATATTCCTAAAATTCCCCAGCTTAATTTTCCAGTGTAGGTGGTGTGGGTTCATGCAGTTTGTTGCCTCGTCCTTTGCCAGGTAATTCCCATAAATTTCCATAATTCCCAATATTCTTAAAATTTCCAAGCTTAACTTCCCATGGAAAGTTTCTGGAAATTTACCAGAACCATCCATTTTTCCTCTCCTGTTTTTGTGAGATTTTGTGAATGATTGACACTGCTGCTTTTCACCTGACCGAAGCTCACCTGTTTGTTTGAACACCTTGAATATTTCAGTCAGGTATCAGCAGCATCGAGACAAAACTATCTGAGCTTACATCCTACATACTCCACCTCTTCTCCCTCACCTATGCTGAAGTACTCGTCCTCCAGCAGGGCGGTGACCTCCGTCTCCAGCGGTATGGGGTCGCACAGCAGGATATCTTTCCCCGCCACCTCGCACTCGTAGCCGTCGTCGAACCGCAGGCGGAACCTCCCCTCGCCGGCGTCCTTGATGATGCGGCCCGAGTAGAAGTAGCCGTTGGACGACCACTTGGCTACCACGCGCAGGCCGACGAAGCTGCTCCCGGCCGAGCTCGCCTCCTCCGGCGACGACCTGAGGGAGTCGGAGTGGCTGGGGAGCTCGGCGTCTGTGGGGCTGATGGGGAGGCGTGGGGGGAGCATGCGGGTGTAGGGCTCGTCCTCTGAGGAGGACTGTGGCTGGCCGTGAGCACTGAGCCGATGCAGTGAGCCAAGACCACCTCCCCTTAGAGAGAGAAACAGTCTGTTCAGGCAACGTCGCATTCAAAGAGTTGTACAAATTCACTTTTTCCTCAACGTCTACTCGTGTATTATTAAAAATAAAGACATCTTTAGCTACAGCTAGAGGAAGATTAGTGAAAAGAGGAACGGTAAAGTGTTATTAGAGACAGTGTGGGTGGTGTGGGTTCATGCAGTTTGCTGCCTCGTCCGTGGCTTCTTTAAGTGCGTGGCGAGCCTCAGAGAGGACTCACCTGGACAGTGAGGAGCGGGACGGGGGTCGGCCCCTTCTCGCCCTTCCTCTGGGGTTCAGCGGGACGAAGGCCCGGGACCCCAGGGTGCCGTAGCCTCTGTCCATTGTGACAACTGACCCTGCCCTGTGACCCCTGTGACCCCTCTGTTGATGCCCGCCTCCCCTCCTGGGACTGCAGACACACAGAGGGGGACGAATGGAGCTGGTCAGGTTTGCACAGGCACTCGTCTGGGGTTACTTTGAAAATCAAAAGCCACCCCCCCTACACAAAATGAGGGGTGTCTCGTGACCCCAGATTCATGCCTGTGAGCAACGTGAACCTGAAGCAGGCAGGGATCAGTGAATCACTGAGAGATTAGAGTGTTAGAAAGTCAAAGAAGGTGAAAGAGTGACACAGGAATCAGCATGCGGCTAGTACAGACAGATAAAGCAGAGAGACTTCATCAGGGTGTACGCAGGAGTCCTCAAGTTTAGCGACACAATTTCATCTGCTATACATTTTTTATACGGTTTCTGATAACTCTTTGGAACACTGAAACACCCGTCATCACTCAGAGGTCAGATCTAGATGCAGAAGCTCAGCGGTGGAGGTTACGGACACAGAAATGTGTGGTAGAGACAACAGAGGTGTGACGTATAAACTGTGAGTTCACACAAAGAAACATTTGTACGTCTTTCTCCACACAAACTGATGTTCTTCTCATTGACGGGTCTAATGACAGGTGGAGCAGGCACAGGTATCGATATGTAAACGAATGTTTACGGGAGACTTTTATGCGTCTGGTTGTCTGCGTTCCATTGCAGCTTTGTGGCCAACACATTGATCCCTATCGAGGCTACACTTATCGCCTTGTGACGCACACACACACACATTTCCAGACACAGCTATGGTTCAAACTCTTTGTCCTCCTAACATTTGTCTGAAAACTTACATCTCACCATTAGCTCCGTAGCATATAAAGGCACCTTCACGTAATGATATCAAGCAGCAATCAGTCAGTCAGAGGGTCAGTGAGCGTGCTAATGATCGTCCTTCCATAAATAAACTGCACAGAATCCCACCAGGCAGCTAGACAATGATTAAATTGATCCAAACGACCTCTTTGGACAAATATATACGATCAGAACAAGCTAAAAGTGTTTTTTTTCTTTAATTGTCACTGAATGGATTCATAAACCCTGCGGACACCCTGTTTGTCGACAGAACTGCAAAGAAAGGGAGAGTTTGCGTCGCAGCGTTCAGGTGGAGGCTGTACCTGATGGATTTGGCCCCTCGGCTGTGCGGCATGATGAAGTCCGGCCTTGTGAGGCCGACGCTGCTGCTGGTGGTTCCTCCGGAGCTGTGCTGCAGGCTGGAGGCCTTGGACGACAGAGAGCTGATGTCGGCCAGGTCGCCGGAGGTCACTGAGCTGCTGCCCGTGCGGCACGGGGAGATGTCGCTGTCCAGCACCTGGCAGTCCACCACCGGCTCCTCGCTCTCCTGGTAACGTCAGAAAAAGAGCAGCTAGGTTAATATGTTTAATAACTCTTCACGTCAAAGACCAGAGCGACGTAACATCTGTTTGTCACCTCGGAAACTTTGCGCTCCACCTCTTTGCCGTCCTCATAATACACGTCTGTGATGATCCGCGTGATGGTGGTCCGCACCTCCTGGATGGTGCGCACGTGTCTGCGGTGGGAGGGGCCCGCGTTTCTTCTAAAGGACGGAGACTCTCGTTCACCCTTTAAAAGACAAAAATCACACGAGTGTCGGCTGCACAATATTCACAGGCGCGAGCGTAATTTTCCGTCTCCACATCACACCTAAAATCTCCGTACCCTGCCAGCTGGGGAGCGCAGCCCCGGCGCATCGAAGCTTGTCTGCTGGGAGACTGTCCGCTGACGGAGCTGAGACAGACAGGACAGAGTGATCAACACCTCCGTGACATGTCGTCAGACACCTCTACAGCTCATGCACTTACTCTGACACCAAAAACACAAGTTAAAGTGTTTGAGTGTGTGGGAAACATATTTACTGTATTACATCATAAAATGACCATGCTATGTCATCAGAGGTTATGGAAAGATGCTCAACAGAAATGCCAACGTTGAGGTGATCAAAAATATCAATACAATATACTATAATCAGCTGTCTTTTTAATCTCACGGATGCTGTAAGATTCTGTTTGCCTGTGAGAGAAATCGAGCTCGACTTGGACACAGAAGCTGGTTCGTGAAATAAAACATGGTGCGCTTGTTTCGCCCTCGTGGAGGTTCGGTGTCATGAGCTTCGAGTCTGTGCAGGAGGGGGCGGGGTGAGAATTTGGACTGCAGTACCTATTTTTAACCACTAGATGTCACTGTTACAAGCAAAGTTACATATTCATTTAACGCTGAACTTCATTAAATTAACTAAATATATTTAAGACTCTTCATTTAAATCAAATAATATAATAAAACTTGCAAAAAACTGTAATATATAAGTAGATCTATCTTTATAATTTTGTTGTTGTTTTGTCGGGACAGTAAATTCAACGTCACTGTGCAACTTAACATAATATAACACACTGTAAAAGATGAGATTTATTTTTTATTTAATTTATTTAATTAATAATGATAATAATTTAATTTGATTTAATAAATTAAGCAACTATTTGTATTTTATTCCTTAATTTAGAACAGGAACTATATTTTATAGTACGCTTTGCCTCTAATAAAAGTGTTTGTTTGTGTGAGACGGACATTAAAGTGAATTTAATTTAGCAAAAGTCAAGTTTATAGTTATCGCTAAGAGTAACTAGAGTTATAATACCATCACACATACTGTATGTATGCGGCTGAATATATACTCAGCATTGTTCTTTTCTGTGGCGAGCACCAGTCCTGTCCAATAAGTGACTCACCTTGTTGGACGGACTGGAGGTGATGCTGTTGTCGAAGGTCTGCTGGGAAGCTCTCTGTCTGGCATCCGTCGTCCTGATTGGGGTGGGCGGCTCCGGAGCTCCAGGCGGTCCTCGCCTGTCCTCGGACAGCTCGGCGGGGCCGGGGGCGTCCTTCGGGATGTCCTGCGGTGCTGCCGACGCTTCTTGTTGCGAGGGTTCTGATTGGCTGTTGGGGAGGCTGTTGCATCCGAGCGAGGACGCCTGGGAGCTCCTCTGCGGAGAGGCGAACAGCTCGCCTCTGCAAAGACGTTAAGAGGTACAAAATGTGAGTAGCAGCAGCCATGTGGCTTCATCAGGCCACACCTTGGATTTATTATCATTATTTACTGCAGAATCAGGCAGATAAAAGAGAGAATTCAACTGCAGAAGACATTTTATAAAACGACCTCGCTTTGTCAGAGCGGGAGGACAAAAACTACACCTCGCTGCTCCTCGTGTCCCCGGAGAGTATGCAAAAAATAACCATCCATCCCACTGCCAGACTAAAAAAGTAGGTCTCTCTCTCGCTCCCGCTCTCTTTCCCACGCACACACACACACAGAGCAGTAGCCAAAGTCCTATTTCTGTCTACTAAAATACATTACAACAGGGGAGAGCTATTCATACTTCCCCGGGTCAAACGGACATGTGAGGCTCCTGCAGGTCAGACGGAGGCGACCTCGGCATAACACGTATGTGAAGAAAAGTGAAAGCCACTCAGATAAAATGAATACTGTAACGAGGCGGTCACCAAAGTCAGAATTTCTTTAACTGATGCAGATGAAGGCTTTACAAATCTCCACTGCAAAGCTGCCAAAAGTAGAACACGGGGAGGCTTTTCCCCCACGGGTACCTTGATGTCCGATGTATATTGCATTCAGTCTCGCAGGACCGGGCGTATTCAGTTTAAATATATACACACACACGGATAAAACGTAGCTGGGAAAAAAGTTTAAAATTTGTACTCTGCTACAACGCCTCGTTAACGCAGTGCTAAAAGGAATATGAGCCACTTTTCTGCAGGTTTGTGGTCACCACTGTCAGAATCACATGCTCACATGTCGCTTACCTGACAGGTGTGGTGTCCTCCTCTGCATCCTGCTGTCTGTGCACCTGCCTGACGCGACTGAACACCGACGGGCTGCTGGGACACGAAATATCGCCGTTACACTCACATTTTTACAACCAGCATAAAAACCAAAGCAAAGCTGTTAAATTACTCGATCTGTCAGTGTAGAAGATCTAAAGAGCCGCTGTGCTTCACCAAGGGAAGGTTAAAACTGATTATTTAAAAGCCTTTTATTAAAAATATATATTAAAATATATATGACGGCTGAGGATGAAGAACACCGACTCTCAGACTCTTATGATGCAGGAGTTCCAGTTTTAGCAGATCTCTGCATTTGGACAGCCTCTTGTCTGAACTCGAGAGTCAGACACTGCACTGTTTGTCGCTGGCACATGCGGTGAAAAGCCCACGCTGTCGAGCTATAGCTGTGAAGGAGAGCAGCGCCGCAACGCTGGCAAGCTGAGAAAGGATCGGAGTTTGACTCGATGCGATCGATTAAATATTTATTTATTTTAAAATCACTTTATCTTTTTAGCCCGGCTTTTATTTAAGATGCCTCGCCGTTCACTGCTGAACTTTCAGGTCTCGATCATCCTCTCTTTTCTTTTTATCTGCTGCATGTCTTCATGAAAGGTGCTATATAAATAAATAAAGTTTGAGTTTTATCGGGCCTGATACAGACCTTTAGGATCAGCTCTACCTCAAGCAGATTTTTGGCATTTCTCTTTGTTGTTTAACCCTCTGAGGTCCTGTCAATGACCCTACCAACTGCTTCTGCAACCGTGGGTGATTGCTCAAACCCAGGGAGGTTACCTAAAGCTGGCTGATACATCAGTTGGTCCCTAATAGATTTATGACTTAAAAACACGCCTCCCACCACTAGAACGGGTATATTTTCCATCAGTTGGGCCGTATCTATAATTCTGACTGTTAAGTCATTT
This sequence comes from Argyrosomus regius, assembly GCA_946959425.1. Taxonomy (NCBI): domain Eukaryota; kingdom Metazoa; phylum Chordata; class Actinopteri; family Sciaenidae; genus Argyrosomus; species Argyrosomus regius. The sequence goes on from OX336882.1 coordinate 30,715,415, forward strand.
GTATATATTTACATACATCAGTTGAGGCTGAAGAAACAGCCACTGAAGAACGTCCTCTAGCTCCTGTTTATTGAGTGAATGAATTCAGTTAAAGTACATGAAGAGAGAGTTTCAGGTTACCTGGTTACAGCCTTGGCAACAGTGCTCGCCTTGACCCCGGACCCGTCTTCTTCTGACAGAGTTGGCTCTAGAGAAAGAAATGAATGATGAGTGCATGCAGCGTCGCCATGGATACCATCTTATAACTCCTGAGTAGATCCATACATACGCCCAGGTTTTGAGCGTGAGAGTGCGAGGGAGGAACAGTTCTTACTCTGCAGGCTGAAGCGCCCCGAGCTGCCCTCCTCCACGGGGGTCACCAGCTTCATCCTCAAGCTCAGCTTCCCGTCGCCCTTTTCCGTCGTGTCGTCGCCGCTGCTGTCGCCCAGCACGATGTCGCTGGCTGCCATCGCCACGTCGGCGGTGACGTCGCCCACCACGCCTGACTTTTCAGAGAAGGAAGTGATCTCTGCAGAAAAACGTTGAAGAAGAAGAAGAAGAAGAAGCTCATCATCAGACCGTCACTGACATTCAGTGGGACAGTTTATGTGCAGCGCCGGCGCATGAACCCACCGATGGGAGTGCTGTGTCTCAGCGTCTGCTTCAGCTGGTTGATCAGAGGCGGCGTGGCACCGACGACAGGACCGATCAGCTCGCCTTCTTTAGGAAGAGTGAAGTGGAAGGAAATCTCTGTAGCAGAAACACAAACTATGATCAGACTAGAGCAAACACTTCCTGATAAATCCAGAAATCCTCGAGTCAACAGAGACGAAGGATGTCTAACTCCTCTGACACTCGACTACCACCTCCAGCTACAGCCTCCACCTCTCAGCTGCAGCCTCCACCTCTAATATTACTTTGCAGACTAACCTTTACAGAACATGTCAGGGGTTTGGATGTAATAAGAAGAAAGAAATCCTTGTTCACTCCCTGTTATACGCATTCGCAGGAGAATCTAACTTATACTAAGAAAAACTCAAACATATGACGGGGCACTGATCCATAACTCAGGTTTATTACAACTAAAAGTCGAATTTTAATAGTTTTTGCCACCATTTCTATCTGTAATCATCAGAAATGAATTGCTGGGGTGCTGGTTAGCAGCAGGTAGAGTGCTTGCCCCATGTACAGAGGCTCAGTCCTTTCCTCAGCGGACTTGTGGCCCCCGCTGCATTAAGTTTTACCTCCAGAGTGATTTGATGTTCCCTAAGTTCAAGTATAATGTCATCACAACGGAAAGAAACAACAAAAAATAAGACCTCCCAGATTTTAATAATCCAGAATGATCTTTAACGGACGGCTGTGGATGATAGAATTCGACGTGGTGTACACGGTTGCGCCCGACCTGCTTGACAATGCCGATAATGTTTATTTAAAGACTAAAACAAGAGCGTGTGGAAGCGACGCTGTTAACGCCGTGTTTGTGCTTCCAGGCAGTGAAATGAATGTTCTGCATCAGTGGTTCCCGGCCCAGTTTTGTGCTTGTGACATAATGAAGCGATTTTCTTCTCGAGTCCTCTCGACACGTCTGCGTGCTGTTCGTTCAAAGAGTCGGAATGGATTTGTGAAAGTCACTTTTCGGGGCCTGAAAGTGTACAACTACACTGTTTCATGTTCTCTACCTCTGTCATCATCTCAGGATCCACTATCACTCTTTGCTGACTGTGAGAAACACTGTGTCAGTGCCCAGCTTACCTCCCGAGCTGTCGCTCAGGCTCTTGTCTTTGAGCCCCTCTGGTTCAGCTGCCGCCCTCTCAGTCTGGGAGAGTCTATCGTGAGGCGAGGCCACGTGCACCTTCTTGGCCTGAGTCTGGGTCTCGTGTCCGTTAGTGGAGACGGACACTTTGTTGCCTCTGATTGGCTGGGAGCTGTTGGTCTTTGCCTGCGGCGTCACGTCTTTGTGAAGAATCTGAGAGTCTCTCTCGCTGTCCGTGACGACGATGACGCTGTCCTCGCCTCGGTCTTCCTCCTCCTCCTCCTCTTCCTCCTCCATTGGCTCAGGAGACAACAACTGGCTCTGGGAGAGAACCAGAGCCATTCCTGATGCCCCACCTCCCGCCGTGCTCTCCTCCTCCATCACCACCACCTCCTCCTCCTCCTCTTCTGCTTCACCCTGCTCACGCTCATCCACCGTGTCTTTGCCTGTTTGACTGTTACTCACAGATCCACATTTCTGCGACGACGACTCCACGCTCTGACTCTTTGCAGTATCTCCTTCCATCGAGTCTACAGAACTCTTCACCACATCCACGACAGATGTCTGACAGATCATAGACTGAGAGGGCAAACTGCAGGGTGTAGTGTCTGATGGAGTCTCCTGCACACAGCTGTTCACAGTCAGATCAGATGAATCAAACTTCGGTTGAGAGCAGGAAACCACATCAGCAGGGCTTGCCTCTTTGCTGTCGCTCTTTACATTCACGTTTTGTACATTCAAACAAGTCTTTTTGTGCACCGTTTGCGACTCGTTCTTGGCACATTCGCTGTGATGCTTCTGTGATTCGGTGGAGGCGGAGGTGGAGGCGGAGACTTTGGAGCTGGTGGCAGTCTGTGACTCTGCAGGGACACCGTTCCTCTCGCCGGTCTGATCGCAGCGTGAGATCGCAGCAGAGTCGCTGGTGTCGACGCCGGGCGGCTCTTCCAGGTCCTCTATCTGCGTGGCCTGGCTGTCCTCGTCGGGATGCTGCGAGGTCTGCTGAGCTTCTGGACTTCTGCTCTCCGTGTTCTCGGAGAGCTGCAAAGGCGAAGCGAGAGGAGCCGAGTCCGGACGCTGAGACTGTGACTCCGCCGTCTTCGTAGCGGACTGCTGTGGCGCCTCCTGGCTCTGCGTTGGGACGAACACGTCCTGAGAAAACAGAAAACACACACGTGGAACATCATGAACTTCATTATCAATTAACCTGTTGATTATTTTTTATAATTAACTAAAAATATATTATAAAATAGTGAAAACAGACATTGAAATTTACACTGATATAAATCAGAGAAGCAGAAAAACAAACGTGCATGTTCAGCATTTTCCTTATTATCATTAATTATCCGTCGATCTGTTGCATCCATGTCAGATCTGCAGTACGAAGTCCATTAAGTCAGACAAAAATAAACGAACTGGTGTTGAAACGAGTCAATTAAGGAACTCGTCGACTGACAGATGGTGGATAAAAATCTATTTATCAGCAGAACTGCCAAACTCTGATTCCAGCTCTCTGTTTTACGTCATCGTTACCTCGAGCTGCAACGACTAGTTGATTAATCGACAGCTGTTTTCATGTTTTTGATTCGCTTTGAGTCATTTTTTAAAGGTGAAATTATCGATTCTCAAATTCAGCTTCTCAAGTGTGAATATCTTCTGGTTTCTTTAGCATGCATACAGACAGGAGCAGGCCGCCGGGTTGTGCGGTTGTAGCGTAATTAACTTTTTATTTCACTGATTAACCAGCTTTATTTAATGTCGGCGCTCGCTCACTCTCATTCACTGTCTATGTCTCTCGATTACTGCTGTCACTCTCTCTCAAACTATCAGACACAAACCAAATTAAACTTCTTCATGTCACTATATTGCAGCGTAAATTGCAACCAGACTCAGATTCAGAAGCTGAGTACGTGAAATAAACAAAGCCAGAGCACAATAACAGGTAGAGTATCGGAGTTTAGACACTTCAGGCTGACTGTGGAGGTTTGACCGATTCGACAGCGCGACGTTGGATCTCGCTCAACTTCTCCGCCGCAGGACGCTGTGTGTTTTTTTTGCGGACGTCCCTGTGGCCAAAACGGACGATTTTTTTGCGGACGTCCCCGCGGCCAAAACGGACGATCCCGATTCAAACGATGGAAAAACGTGTCGCCTGTCTGAATAATATATTTGCTTTGGTGGACATTTGAGGATGTCACCAAACAGTAAACAACATATTTCACCATTTTCTGGCATTTTAAGGTCCAAAACTAATTGATTAATCAAGAAAATGATCAACAGATTAATAATAATAATGAAAACAGTCGTTAGTTGCAGCCTTGCTGTTAGCTGGGTGTCTGCTAACTGAGTTTTTGACCGTTAGTCTGACGAAACAAGATATTTAAAGATGTCCACTTGGATTCTGTGAAGTTGTGATGGGCAGTTTTAAAAATTTAAAATTCAGCAGTCATGAAATCAATCATGGAAAAAACAGTGTGTTAAAATGAAAAGTACATACGTGAGAGAACTCTGGCTGCGAGGGGAAAGACAGAGTTCGCTCTAACACAAAACCAGGGGAATTCTGGGATACTGGCGTAGAGGCTGATGGGTGTGGCTTAGAGGCGGCGGCCTCCGTGTCCATCGGCTCTTCCTTTTCCCCCGCTCGGTCCTCTGGGGGCAGTGAAGTGTCCATCGGTTCATCAGCAGCTGACAAAGCAAATGAATGTTAGCTCCATTTACCAGCTGTCCGCTCTCTCTCAATTTAAATCCAGTCATTAAAGTAGATGAAGTCATTTACCGTGCTCGCTCTCTGCTTCAGTGGGCGAGCTGGGGATGATTAAAGGGGTGTGGGAGAAGTTGTCAGGGGTGGGGGCAACAAAGTCAACAGAGCTCCTGGAAAAAGAAGAAAAAAAGAGGCAAGGGAAGGTTATTTTGAAGTTTTCTAGCTTCTGTGTGGACTCTCTATACGACAGCACTCCTGTGACTCACTGGGACAGACTCTCCTGCACCAGTGTACCCTGTCCAGACAGGTGCAGCAGTCGCAGGGTGTGGGACGGTGTCGGGGTGGGGTGACCCTGCTGCTCCGGCTCGGACACAGTGCTGTCTACCGCAGCACCTGAAAGTGGAACAAGAGAATCAAATGACACGGAGAAAAAAGCAGCAGGCCAACTTTCAATGTGTGCAAAACATTTCAGATTTGACGTGACTGTTTACCGGACTGTAAACTAGAAAGAAGCACGTATCTCTTAAATATACAGACACAGTGTAAAGCTTTGTAGAGTTCTGAATGAGCTTTTCTGTCATCTAGGAACCATCAGTTACATATGGCATGAAAATGAGCCTGCAGAGACTTGAAACGTGTTTTATTTTAGTCAGAATCTGCTTATTTTCTGTATAAAATGAGTTGAATGAACGAGTTTTGATTCCTTGAGATCCTGGAAATCCTGGAAGTGTGTGCAGTTCTAAAAGTACCCACATATATTTATATTTATTTACCTGTCTTGTCAGCATCAAACATGTCCTCCTGCGAGGACAGGATCTCACAGTCCTGCTGGTCCTGCTCAGCTGAGGCCTGGAGGCCCTGCGAGTGCAGCAGAGCCTGGACGCTCAGCTGCCTGACCGACTGACCCGGAGACTCCGACGAGCTGCTGGAGCTCACCTCCGATCTGGAGGAGGAAAGAAAACAAACAAACGGCTCATAGCGGACGATAGCACGTCGACTCTAATGAATGAAGAAGTTAAGTCGCCACGTGGAGCTGTACCTCACTGCTTTGCTGTCCTGACTCTGTGAAGTCCTGGGGCCGGTGTTCTGCTCTGATGGTGATGAAAAGAAGGTGTGAAGTTAGATTGACTCTTTAAACTATGTGATGTCAGTACGAATGCTCTGATCAGCTACTAAATTATGAACCATTAAACCCAGCTGTCATGCTGCGTCCAGTTAGATTAGGATTTTATTTGCACATCACAGCAGCATCACCGTGTGTGTTCCTTTATACTTCATCTGGTGATTAAATAGTCAGCAGAGAGCTAAAAGATGCACTGGAGCCACGGACGAGTGACTCCAACATGAAGTGCTTTGGTCGCTGTTTTCACATCTCCAGCGCTCCTTCTCATAGTTTCTCCGAGCCTCTACTGGAAGGATCGTGCATCGTCTTACAAGTAAGATCAGGTGACTTTGACGACAGACACAGCTATCATTTGAAATCATTTTTTAAAGAAGTAGACGTCCACGTTCTCGGATTTCAGCTTCTCACGTGTGAATATTTTCTGATTTCTTTAGTGGGCTGTGGGTGACACAAAACATCTGAGGGCGTCACCTCGAGTTTTGGGAATGATTGCAGCGATCAACATTCTTCGAGAAAAAAATGGTCGACAGATTAATCAAAGAATGAAACATAATCCATTTGGCAGCCGACATTTAAACTCTTCAGCCGACAGCGCTGTCAGCAGCAGGCGGGAGCTGAAGCCGAGCAGAGCGATGTTCGCTTGTTTATACGGAGTTTATTAATGTGTCACGAGTCCAAATCACCCCAAATTCTCCTGACAAGTGTCCAAGAGCAAAGCACAGATGAACAGTTATCAAAAAAGAGGCATGACTTCATTGATCAGAAGTGCTCGGCTGCTCGAGCAAACCATATGCCGGCTAACGTAAACCTTGGCTGAGTTTCAAATTGAATTTCTTAAATTATCCCGGTCCTTTTTAAATGTGGAAATCCGAGACGTGCAGGTTCTCCGTATCGATTCGAAGGAGATCAGAGGCCAAAAGTAAGAATGAAATACAAAAAGCATCTATAAATAAAAATGTCTTCGTACCTAACTTGCTGCGTCTCTCGCTGTCCGGCTGAGGCACAGTGTCTTCTTCCTCCTGACTGTTCGCCGCTTCGCCACGCAGATCCTGACTCTGAGAGAGCTCGAGAAAACCGAACTGAGAGGCTCCCTCTGAAACACACACACACACACACACACACACACACACGAGAGTCATCACACCTTTAAAGTGTCGTACGGGACGAGGGTCATCGTGTGAGCAGAGCTCCTTACCTTCAGACTGAATGCAGTGTGTCGTAGAATCAGCTCCGGACTCCATGTCGGCGTCCTCTGGCACACACCTGAAAGAGCAGACAACAGGAATAAACACGACGTCTCCGTCTGACCGTGAGCATCATCAGTCAGCAAAGACGTCTCGTCCACACGTACTTCTTCTTGTTCGTGGGAGGGCAGACGTTTAAAACTTGACTCTCCTCCTGGAACTCTGAGCTGGGGTTGGCCGCCACGAGAATCCCTAAATGAAGAAAACTGTTTGTTATTTTCTATACAGGATATTCTGTAGCTGCTGTATCCGTGTTGTTAGAAAGAAAAAAAAACACTGACCGGGTTCAGCCTGGTTGTTGTTCTGGGAGCTCTCTGATTGGCTGTCAGTCTGTGAGCATCTGCTTCCAAGTGGGGAGGAGATCAGCTCCTAGAAAAAGGACAAACCTTCACTAGTACGTTTCTACTGCTCTGCTTCCTCTCTAGCATGAGGGGAGACATTTCCCTCACAGATCGGATATGGCTGCGGGTCATGACCATCTGGGGTGAGCGCTGTCACCTCGGGCCTCTCTCTCTCTCTCTCTCTCTCTCTGTGGAATAAATGTTCTTCCCCATGTATGCATGAATTTTAGAGTGCAGCTATCTGAGCTCCAGTTTCCCACCAGAGTCCAAAAACATGTTAGGTTAGGTGACTAACTGGGATCTGCCTTTGGGCGTAGATGTGAACAGACGTGTGTCAGGCTCGTGATAGACTGGCAACCTGTCAACCACGATAAAACATCAAGAAGACGTCTGGCAACACCACCAAGTGTCACCGAGTCACCCTGAATATTGGATGGACGGATGGATGGGTGGATGAGTGTGATGATCTGTGGACAGGTTGTGTGCAGGATGGGGTTGAAAAACTTGAGTTGTGGGATGTAACGAAGTACTTTATATGTGCTGTATGTCTGTTTAATGCTACTTTACACTGTTTGAAAGCCATGTTCACCAACATCCACCGAGATCAACTTATTTTATAATACCTGGATAAAGACAGACAGAATTAAAACAATAATGAAGTCAAATGCTGAGTATATCAGTATTTATAAAGCCACTGTATGATATATAACAATATAATAACATATTTTCTGCAAAACTAGTTCTTTTACTTACTGCTGTACTACACTTTCACTTAAAGTGAACTTTACTTTACTTCAGTACTTGTATACTTTCACTTAGGTCACATTTGGCTGCAGTATCTTCTATTCAAATAAAGGGTCTGATCACTTCCTCCATCACGGCTGGACCGTCCAGTTGTTTACTAATCATATACTTTTATTTAAGTCACATTTGGCTGCAGTATTTGAACTTGTACTTGTATTTATGTCTGTTACACGGCAGTATATTTCAGAAGAAAATATTTATGTGAGACAAAGTTATTTTCCCAGATGAACCATGTGCACCAAAATCTTTTTGACAACATTAAATCTGATGCATGCTCACAGAGTGAAGTATCTCCATCCATAATGAAGTAAAATACTGATTATACAACAACTTATCAGCATTTATAAACCCATTATATGACATATAACAATATAATAACATGAACTTTCACTTAAGTCACATTTGGCTGCAGTATTTGAACTTGTACTGCAGTATCTTCTATTCAAATAAAGGATCTGATCAGCTCCCCTCCACAGCTGGACAGTCCAGTTGTTTGTCTTCTTATGTGCCCCACATACAGCCTCAGCCGTGCTAACCCTGCACCATCATGGCTCCAACACAAACTATAAACCCAGTCCAGATCAGTTCGCAGCTTACCAGAACCGGGCTGCGGGCTGTGGGCTGCAGGCTGGACAGTCTGCGGGCCAGCAGAGCTCGGTAGCTGCTCTCGGGATCGTCCTCCAGGGCGACGCTGTCCGGCTGGGAGTCCTCCACGATCAGACACGGGTTCTCGGGCTGCGGCAGGCTGGAGTCCAGTTCACTTCCGCCGGGATCCATGAGGTCAGGCCGAAGAGGACAGGAGACGGCGGGGATAATGTTGAGCTAAGAGCCGGGCAGCAGTGAGACAACGAAGGCAGGCATATGAGGCTACAGCCGGGTATTGTTACCGGAGACTAGCCGCTGCTAGAATGCTAACGCTCCGCCCAACAACAACGCGTGAGGTCGGTCACAGCCCCCACTGAAGCGTCGGTGTGCTCCGGAGAACCGAGCGGCTCAACTTATCAACTCATCGAGTTATCAAAGTATTAATGAATTATCTTTATTCATCGAGCTAACGTGTGTTTCCTCCAGAAAAACACACACACACACACACACACTTCAGCTCAGCTCCGCTACTCGCGGCAAAACTCGCACGGAGCGATCTGATTGGTTCGTTGGCTTGATGACGTCACGGGAGGGCGCTGATTAGTTTTATGGTTGCAGGATTTTTTTTTTCAATACTTATTTTTATTTAATTGGTGCATGTTTTCCTTTATAATTACAGCTAAATGTTACTTTTTAATGTTTAATAAATAATTATTAATTTATTATCTATCATATTCTGCACATTCTTTCTTGTGTTAAAATAACTTGTAACTCATGGTGCAACCCTGTGACAAATGAATGAACCCTGAACCTTTAGGACAGGGATGTCCAAAGTACGGCCCGCGGTCAGATTTCAGCTTCATTTTTATAACATGTTATTTATGGCCTGCTAGGATTGTCAGATACTGTATGGCTGCAAAATTTGGCTTTTTTTGGTTGACATAATGAAGCATTTGAACCTGTAAGCACATAACTGCTGCTGTTATAGATCTGTAGATGTGGCACAAAATATTACTTTCTGAATGATTTTGTTAAAGAGAAGAGCAAGAGTGATACGTTTTAAACTTAAATGTTAACAGACTTTGCATTACTCATAATAAGTCACATTTAAAATGAACATGAGGTTCAGATTTGTATCAACTTCATGCAAGTTTAACGTGTTCATACAATTTATTCTGTTATCTGACTCCAGATGTGAACGAAAGGAAGAACTGGTTTTTAGATTTGTTCACGCCTGATTGGCTTAGATTTGGTGACATAATTGTGACAATGAAAATAAAAATGTTACATTAGTGCATTTCTTTGTACTTATTATTGTTTTTCATTTTTTAAATGTTAGTATTGGCCCCCGGGCATCTTCACATTGTCAAACCTGGCCCTCTTTGAAAGAAGTTTGGACACTCCTGATCTACATGGTTATATTTGTCTCCCTTCTCCTTTTGTAATTGAATAGTGAAAGTTATTTTCTCCATAACGCAGATAGAGTTGATTATGCTGATCAGAAGGGTGATGGTAGGCGTTGTTCCTCTGGAGCCAGCGTTTTGTAATTGTCTTTTTACTGGCAGCCAAAATGATCTTCAAGAGGTATGAGTCACTCTTATTGACATCTTTAGAAATAGGACCAAGTTACATTGAGGTTAAAAGAAAAGTCAAATCTCAAGCCCGGGATCTCTGAGACCAGTCGATCCACTTTCCTTTCCAAAAGGACACAATATAAAGGGCATGACCAGAAAATGTGGGCATGTGTCTGCTGAGACCGATCCACACTCCCTCCAGCAGGAGCGCTGAGGCCCACTAAATCTGGACTTTTGATTAGGGGTAATAAAAAAACGAGTTTCCAGCAGAAATCTCTCCAAAACAAAGAGTTGGTTTAATTACTTATTAATTTATTATCTATCATATTCTGCACATTTCTCTCGTGTTAAAAGGGACTATAAGTCGAATTTCATGGTGCAACCCTGTGACAAATGAATGAACCTTGTATTTTACATGCTAAATTTTTAGATAGATAGATAGATAGATAGATAGATAGATAGATAGATAGATAGATAGATAGATAGATAGATAGATAGATAGATAGATAGATAGATAGATAGATAGATAGATAGATTTTTGCATCTACAGTATTAATACCTTCTTGAATATTGAATATTTTCTCATATTTCTGCTTCAAGGTTTCACTTTAGTTATAATATGGATTTTTTTCTCCACTCTGTAATGATAAATCTTGTGAAACAGAGAAATCTGGGCCATTGCGTCCCACAGTGGGATCTCGGAGACCTTCAGAGGTCCTTGAGGGGCTTTCAGGGACTCCAGTAAAAATGAGATATAGGTTAACTTTCACAATCAGCTAACACTCGCTGAGTTTGTCTATGTGTCTTTTTCACAGATTTCTTTCTCCCCGCTGTCACCTCCGCTCCTCCTGCTATATGATTTGTATAGTTTAAGCATCAGTAAGGCAACTTTTAAAGAAGGGGAACACAGCCTGACTGCATGGGGGGTGCAGTGAATGTGCATCTGGTTTGTTCTTGAAACGCTTGAAGAAAACAAACACTTTATTACCAGTTTACAGCAGCTCTATCTGCTCTATCCATCCATCACAATTCACCTTCTTCTTCCCTTGCAGAAAGTGTGATGATAAAGTGTTCACAGCCGATCTAAATCTCTCTGTTCCTGAGTGTGACTGCTGTGATTTTTCAAATATTAAAATTAGAAACAAGCGCAGGTTAGATCAGACGCATTTCCTAATGAGCTTTTAATAGTGCGACGCTCACAGTTTTAGAGGATTAACAGCCAACCCCCTTTCAAATATTAACATCACTTTGTCATCCTCGCTTGACAGCCTCAGTTTCCATGGAGACACCACATTTCCTGTAACACAGCAGTCTATGCAAATGCAGATCACACTGGCAGAGAAAAGTATAAAGCAGCAATCATCATTGGACTTGATGATCGAGGCTGCTCTCAGAGTGAGCTGCTAGTCACACTGACACTTTGTTGGACGTCACGCTGGATTGTCTCCTCGCCTCATCTTCGAGAGAGAGAGTGAAGAAGAGCCTGAATAAAAGTCATCACAAGCACAACTGCTTACCAACAGTGCATCTTAGAAGAAGGGCTTCTGAAGGATGCCTTAGGTGTCAAATGACATCCGGTTGAGGAATACAGCCACCGTGATGATACCACAACAGACTGGGCTGAATGTGAATTCACTAGAGACAGACTGTAACTTCATTCAGCAGCATTTTAGTGATTTTTTTTTTGGAGGTAGAGCTTGCTTGAATGATTTCAGCTCATCCCTGTGCAGCCTGTTTTTGTGTTTTAAGCCTCTCTGGCTTAGTCAAGGTGTATCCTACCAGATAGCAGCTATATGGGCCTGCATGACCACAGCTCTGGTTTAGCCAGCAGCAGCATCAGCATCAGCACCAGCAGCAGCACCAGCAGCAGCAGGGATAGCCTATAAGTGACATCAATATGAGAGCGCAGAGATGGAGACATCCTGGCTGGGAACAATGCAATAATGACTACCTGATCTGCTTAAATGAGCAGATATGCAACACACCACTCAAGGCAACAAAAGATTGAGGATACACTGCTTCATTGGATGCAGGTGAGCATCAGCCTCCTGCAGCCAACCTTACCGGCTGCTGGCACCGCAAAGTTCAGCGTTACGTCGTCATTTCTGCAGGTCGGGCTGACACCCACATTAAGAAATGCGCAGCCACTACCCAAAAAATGTCTAATCTTAGCCACCTCTGCCGGAGCTGACAGACACTGAAACACACCCTGGAAGCATATGCTGCTGCTAACGCGTCCTCATCTCATCACTATTGTACTGTTAATTCATCCGCAATGCAAAACCCCCCCCAAAAAACCTTACCTTAGAAATCAATACGTCAGCTGTTGGGTTTTCCAATTTGTTTCACTGTCCCGTTCGTTGCAATAATAACGCGTCCAACATCGCTCAGTCCTTGCTTGCCTCTGTTTTGCTGAGAGTCGGGGTGTGGAATACACACGCATGGCACGTAAAGATGCAAAGGCATTTTTTAATGTTGATACCATGCTCATTTCCTCCGGAGTCACACACACACACACACACAGATGATGATGATCAGGATTAGATTCAATTAAAAATGCAAACGTGAGGCTTGTTTTTATTTTATTTTTTATTATTATTATTTGGACATCATACTTTAGAATAACTTTAAATGAAGCTGATGAAATGAGATTTAAAGTGATTTCAGTGTTTAAATGTGTCACTGAATGGAAATATGTGTTCATTGTTGCATTTTGGATCATTCAATTCTGTCAAATCCATGTCAATATTATTACTAATGTCATTATAAATGTGTTATTCTGTGGTTAAATGGAAGTGCAAGCCTTTGCAGATATAATACTTCCCTTTCTGTTGTTTTGTAGCATGGAGATGTGACTGTGGGAGACAAAGAAATGACAGACTGGATGGGAAAAGTATTTTCTTATCATCTGTGGTTGGACTCCAACAAACGGATGACTTTAATATTAAACATTATAGTTTGTAATTCAAGATCTCAAGACAAATTGTTCATTTTGTAAGTCAGCAGCATCTTAATATAAATATTTCTTTTTTATTCCAACCATCAACTAGTTCTTAAAATGTGCTCGTTCAAGATGTGGATTCACTTTTAATGTAACCTTTATCGATTTATTTTATTTAGTTTGTGGTGCTGTTCAATTATATTGTGCACCCCATGTATGTCAGTGATGGTACACTCCAAATAACAGCTCTCAATCTCAGCACCACAGACTACAGCCTCGATAAACGATCTTACAGTTTGTAATTCAAGATCTAATAAAAGAAAACTGAGTTTCTATCACACGCTTACATTCAGTTGCAGCAGCTAAAAGTTACAGTTTTGATCTGTTCATGTGAATTCTGTGACCATGAAATATTACATGCAAATACTACATGTACAAAGACTCTACTGAATGTACATTAATGCTACATTAAAGGAAACCTAATGTATTTATCTGTCTGTTCAGTTTTTGGTTGTTTTCATCTTTGTATCTACAGTATAATTTCTCCTTCATATGCTTTAACAACTAAATGTATCTATAAAAATGTTCCTTTCAAGTTTCTTTTTAAAAAATAAAATAAAATAATGTAGTCTTGTAGCTCACTTTTCTCCCAGCAGAGGCCAGCAGACACTCTGGAGTGTCACAGACCGGAGTGCTGACTCACTCCTGGTAACACACATCTTCCTGTGGAGAGATTTAAACAGAGAGGAGCCAAATTAAAGCCCTCGTAGTGATCCATCACCTCCACAGGACATGTCACACCGACAGCACTGCAGCCTCTGTTCTGTACAGCACACACACACACATGTAAAGAGAAACCAGCAGTGACACGGACAGAGGAGGATTAAACCCAGAGTGATGCTTAAAAAATATGACTTTACAACAAGATCCAAAGAGTTAGATTTCAACTAATGTAGTCCTGAAATATATTCCCCTTCATCGAGGTTATAATGTTAAGTTTGGGTTGAAACTAATAATCATTTGCACTGCAGATTACACTCATTAATAAAAATCACCGTGGACAAAACAACACGATGAAGCCGTCAGGTTTGTTTCTATTTTGGTCCTCTAACTTCTAACACACCCTCAGGACGAAACAGCAGAACAACAAGCAAAGATAATGTAATCAACACATAAATAGCAGGGTAACTATGCCAACATGCTCTGAGGTCATGAAAGTTGAAAGAAAAAGTAGCATTCAGTGTGTTACATGGTGTTTTAAAACCATTTTCCTTTAAGCCACTCTGTGAAATACTTGATTTCAGATTTGTATTCCAATGAGCTGCTGCACTGCATAGACTTAATCTTGTAAAGTAGCTATGATTGTCTCTAATTAGTGAGAAATAATTACTCAATCAAGTATTTCAATTCAAGTATCAATCATCTAACATCTTTGATAACATGTTTTTTGTAAATGAGTAACATGTGCATGTAAAAGTCTTTTTTCCAACCAGTTAAACTTTTTAAAATGTGCTCGTTCAAGATGTTTACGTGGATGAACTTTTAATATAACCCTTATAACTTACTGACAGGTGTTCCTATCATTTTGTCCACCTCATATCAATGAGCAATATACTCTAAATAACAGAAACACCTCTCAGTATAATGCAATACAGTTCAACAGCACCGCAAACTACAGCCTGGAAAAGAGTCACACACTCGATTCAACACTTTCTGAAACACTTGAACCTCCATGAAGAGAGACTTTACACGGTAATATGAACCTCCACTGCAACAGTGCGGTTCATCAGTGTGTTTTTAATAGTTTTTGGACAGTAATGGAGCTCTGTGGCACAAAGAAAGAAAATATATCTGGTTTTGACTGCACAGATATCGCCGATCTTGGCCTTTTTCATGGGAATTATTGGCTGTAACATAAAATATCACCAAACTTATCCTTTAAATAATGTTATATGTATTATATTAATACAAACTGTATATTCCCCATACAATATACTGTGTTAACTTTGCTTTAAAGCAAGTGTTTTGACCCAGGGAGCCGGTGTTATGGTGTTACCCAGTACAACACCCAAGATAAGGCTTGTTTTGAGCCAGCAGCAGGACCAGGGTCAAGTTTTAGTGTGCAGTTGTCATGAGTTGCACCACCCCATCATGTGTTGTCAACATAATACCAAGTTGCAGATTTTGTGTTGCAGAATGAGCTTCATTCAAACGTCTCACCAAGCCTAAAATAACATTTTTCCGATGCAGGAGGTGAGTCTTTGTTGCCAGTGTTGCTCTCTGCACAATCGAAGCCTTGTTTTGCTCATGACGGGAACAAAGAAGTGTCAGTTTAGTAACCAAAGCACATTGCCTGGTACTTGCAGTGACACTGATATAAATAGAAGCTTTGTGTGCCACAAATGTCTCATTTTCAGCCCCTTTTGTCTGGCAGAGTTTAACAAGAAAGGAGCAACACGAGGGATACTGTAAGCGTCACTGATTACACTCAATAACTCAGATGATTATGCGTAAAGACAATTGTCTGCTGTAAGAGCTCGTTATAGTTTTACAAATGTTTTTTTTCAAGCATTGTCTTTGTGATATATGTTGTCAGTTATTTCTTGTACATATGAAAATAAAGTCTCCATCTTCAGTGACATTGTCAGTGTGCTTCAGCAGTGTCACATCAGAAATATGATCAACATAAATTCTCATATCCCTCGTTTCCTTCTGTCCAATGACACGCTGTGACATCAAATAGCCACATAACCCACGATCCAATCAAATATTCACCACCCAAAGATCCACGCCCACCGATCCTCCCAGCTCATCCTGCATTGTCATGATGCTTGCTCCGGATGCAGTTGTCATGGAGATGGAAAAGGGCTCAGCGTCCACTAGTGGCACTGTTACCATGGAAATCCCCATCGCAGCAGCTTCCTCAGTGGAGCGAGCAGGAGCGGAGCAGCCGGAGGAGTGTGGTCAGCACCATGGAGAGCACCGCGGCGGAGCTGCGTTCCAGCACAGAAACTATCGCATGCTGATTGTGATCGGAGAGATTTCCACCAGCCATCACCTCGACGCCACCAGGAATCAGATCACACAAGGTAAGCCAGCAGGAGGAGCGGTCAGAGGAACCTGCTGCTGCAGGGAAGAACTGGGCAAAGTGGCAAAACACTGCAGCTGAAAACATTGTGTCATGTTCCGTTCACCTGCTGCAACTTAAATGTTGTCAAATCTATAAATCTAACATTGTAGATTGTAGCTGTTTTTCCTGTATGTTCACATCTGTGTTTTCATCTGTACATTTCCATTTGGGAGCAGTCACAAGAAACAATGCTCCAAAGTCTCATATTGTTTGTAAATGGCTTCAGTTGAAGTATTCTCACCCTTAACTTAAGTAAAAGTACAAACACCATAGTCTTAAAATACTCCGGTACCAGCACAATGTACTCAAAAGTAAGTAGAACTAAGTACTTGTTATATAAAATGGTTCCTCTAAGTTTTATATTAAACCATATGTTGTATATTATTAATAATTGGTGAATGTAAGCAGCATTTACAGGTTGTTTTTTGTCAGTGTAGGTACTTCATGCACAACTGAGTACTTTAATATTATAGTACTGCATCCTATTTTATAACTCATTGTTTGCTCTGCATGTAAAAATTTAAATGTTTAAGTTTTAAACTAATCCAGCGGAGTACAAAGTGCAACATTTCTCTCTGTAATATGGTTGAGTAGAGGTTTAAGTGTAAAATGAAAATACTCAAATAAAATACAAGTACATGAGTAAATATATTTACTTACTTCCCACTGCGGTAGCTGTCAAACATACAGTATCTTTGTATATCTGTACAGTTTTTTGGACAAACCTGCAATAAGTCCTTCGATATTTGTGGGAGGAATGTGTTATGATACCAACAACTTCAGCTTCTCATTATCTTTTCATAACAGTTACATCATTTCTTCAAATACTGTCCAGTCAGTGTTTTGGGTTACATGCTGAATATCCCATCTCAGATCCAGTGCAGTTAAATACTGTATGCACCCTCCAGTCATCTACGAGTTATTTCATTGGTTCAAACTTTAGGGCCTCATGACTGATTCAAATCATTAAGCTGATTTATGACTGTCCTCGTGCAGCTGGTTAATCTGGACATTAGACTGAACCGTTGTAATTAATTTCCTCACTCTATTTTGAGGATAATGTGGTAATAAAGATGAATTTCCATCAAGAAAAACAACATGTTTACTTAAAAATAGAGGCGCTTTACTTTTAGGCCACAGTTGTTCTCTGGAGCTAAAGATGCTGTCAGATACCTGACAGATAAATTTACATTTACATTTAGTCATTTATCTGATGCTTTTATCTAAAGCGACTTGCAGAGAAGGGAAACAATCAGAGGTACAGTGCGATAAGAAAGTGTTAGTGTAGCAGTAAGTGCTGTGACATTTCTTAAAGGGGTAGATTTATCATGTCCAGTTGTTGGTAGTGCTAAGAGAGGAGGTGCTCTCTGAAGAGCTGGAGGTCTTCAGGAGGTTTTTAAAGGTAGAGATACTTGTACTGTATGTTTCACTTTCAACATTACTCATGCTGCTCTCTCTTTAACAGGTTTGCGTTCCTGGAACGTTGATCTGACCGTTTGCGACCTGAACAAGGAGCTGCAGCTGTTTGAGACCAGGCACACTGCTCAGTTTTCTTCACAGGTCCAAGGTCAGTCTGAGTTAACTGTATGGAAACTTGTCCTGAAGCAGTTTTTTTGTTTACGTAACATGCGTCCATGAGCGGTTCTCTCTTTTTGGTTGCTTGGCGACATTTGCCATCTCTGAGATGTGACGGTGTCGGAGTCTAGCTGGAGGGGTTTAATGTGTTGCTACCTGCCAATCATCTCTATCACCCATGTGTGTTACCATGCAGTCCATGTGCAGCAGATCAGATTGCACTGAGTCTGAGACATGTCCTTTCATCTGTGCATCTCTTTGTCCTCTTTCTCCACACATGCACGAGATGATTCCTTTGGATCTAAAGGCGATGCAGCCTGTATTGATCAGGCACATGTGCAGACTGGATGTCAGAGTTGGAATCAATAAGGGCCGAGGGTGAGAGCGAAACACTATCTGCAGGGGGAATATAAGACCAGGTCCCGTGTGGTGAATGGAGCCCGTGTTAATGTGGGATCTTTAGGCTGGGTTGTGAATGTGACTGCTCTGTGGGTCACTGCTTAGTATTTACAAAGAAAACACTTGTATTACCCGCATTCATAATAACTATTCAGCATTTACTGTAGCTCAGTGGGGGTCAAACAAACAGCTCAGAAGAGAAGACGACGCTTCGGAGCTGAGCACTCACTGAGGAAGGATTTTTTTTTTTTTTTTTTAAAAAGCTGTTAGATCTTGGTGTGCACATCTCTCCTCCCACACAGTTCTTCAGCTTGTGGTGTTATGTAAAGAGTAGAAACCTGTTTGTTGACATCACTGCTGTGAGTGTGTTTGTAATATACCAGTATTACAGATAACAAACACGATCTAACCCTTTTATTATCAATGAACTGTGTACTCCAGCGATTTGTTGCTCTTGCATAAAGCTGAGGGACCGAGAGGCAGAGACATCTTTATTTATAGACCCTACATTTCGTTGTCTGGTAAATAACCATGTATTGCAAATTCTGCACCTCCTTCCAGAGCACTGACGTGTATAAAGATAGATGTGTCTCCGCTTCCTCCCGCTTCCTCCCACTGTACAAAAATGAAGCCAAAATATCCCAGATATGGCTGCTGCCATCTTACGCTGGTGACAACATTTGGAGCCAGAGTTTGCACGGTAATGATCAAGGTTGGAGCCACAGGAATGAAGTCCCACCTATACATCCGACACAATTTTAAGCAAGGCTCAGCTGTCAATCATTTATTTGACGTTACTTTGATTGGTAGGTTGGTAGTAGGCGGGGTTTATACTGTAGCCGACCACCAGGGGGTGATCGAGATGTTTTGGCTTCACTTTAGAGGAGCTGTCATGTCCATCTTCAAACTCATACTCCAGAGACAGATCACATAAGTGCTCTCACAGGCTGAGTAGCACTCATCATGATGAGTAAACTGAGCTTGATGTGTTAAAAAAAAGTCTTTGGCGTGCCCCTTTAAAGGTGGAGATGACAGTAATGGCTTACTGCTGAGGACTTTTTTTGGAATATCACTCATGTTATTGTGTTAAACCTGCAATAACTGATTTTACACTGCGATCAGCCGCACGCTGCGGTCGAGAACAGCACGACGAGAGCAGTGCGAGTGAAAACACCAAAGCTGTCGGTCGAACAGCTAAACAATGAGCTGAGACTAATCATGAAGCTCCGTGAGGCCGGGAGGAGCTGCAGATGCAGCTGATAATCCTCCTCCGTTCACAGTGTAACATCAGCATGCAGTTACATGCACACCGAAGAACTGATCTAACACAGTCTGGTGACATATTTAATCAAAAAAGCGGTGTGACATGTGCAAAATGTGTCCCCATCACATGATTCATCTTCAAAACCCACATCCATGTCATGGTCAGTGATGTTTGCCAGTGGCCGTCCTCCCATTACTTTCCCCAGGCTCACGTAAAACAAGAAGTTGTTTTGGGATTAAGACTTGTAATAAGTTTCTTATTTTCCGGCCATCTAGGCGTCCAATAAGATCCAGTTCTTTAAGAGTTTGTATCAAAAAAACAAACTCTCTGCAGAGGTCCAGTTCAGCAGCAACTGATTAAATCTGGTCGGTTCAGGCTTGTTTGGGCTTTTAAACTAATTATAACTGCTATATTAAATAGTAAACACAGTGTTGTCATTTGATACATTGTTATTAGAAAAATATGAAGCTGGAGCTTGGATGTGATTACCTTGGTTCAACATAAACACTGAAGGGGGAAGCAGCTAGCATGGCTCTCTCTAAAGTTTCACAATCTGCCTGCCAGCGCCCACCAACGCTCATCGATTACTACAGACTCAGCTTGGCGCGGAGGCTAGAAGTGTGGGGAGGAGATATGTCGCTCCTGGTAACCCCAAAGTAACTCATATGTTGTCACATCTAACTCCCAGCATGAAATAATCTAGGCGTTAAAGGGTTAAACTGGACCTTTATGTAGTCACTAAGTCGTTTTTAAGCATGACTTAGACGTTAGAGAATGAATCTTTAAACATGAACTACAACCTTTAATGTTTGGTCAGAGGTCAAACGCCATTTGCAAGTCATTCGATGCTTCTTAGCTCGACCCGGCTCTGCATGATTTCACATTACGTCATTGTCTCACTAGCGTGATTCACTCAGGATGCAAAGCCTCCCCTGGATCTCACCTTTCTCTCTTAACACCACGCACCAACATGCCAGTATGTTTCCCCTGTGTGTGAGTTTATTTCAGATGGAATATTAAACACTTTTATCACCTTTGTACCTTCTTTACAGTGCAGCAGCCATTACAGGTTGTCTGCTTTGACTCTCGTGGTCCTGGCTGTATTCCAGCTTTACTGGCAGCAACTGCAGGAATCATTTAACGTTGTATATTAATCACCCTTTTGTGTTAAACAACATATTCTTACTTTCCTTCTGTCATCTTTTTTTCTCTGCTGTCTGAACCTCTCCTCTTTCCTCACCTCTCTCCTCGCCCTGCTGTATTTCTCTCCCTCATGATGCAGTGATTTTCCTGAAGCACAGAAAGAGTGCTCGCTGAGTGCTGCTGGAGACTCAGAGATGGCTGACAGGCAGCATTATCTGGGCTCCAGACACACTGAAAAGCAGAATATTTCTCCTGTTGCTGTGAGTTAACCCTCACACGGCCAGGACCGACCGCATTTCTAGCAGTGCAATCATGCATTTAAAGCTGTAATCCAGTGTAATATTCACGTAGAAGCAGTAAATCTGACTGATTGCAACAAGTAACAAGGCGAATTTTAAACAAATTTTTACATTTCTACCTCTGTAAAATATTATACTATAGAATGCATGTACACTTGCAATTGCTATATGCCATCAGTAGTAGTTAGTACTCCTTGTCAGTTCAAGAGCTTCTTAATAAAGTTAATAAAAACAGTTTCTGCTTCTCCTTATAAACAGTAACTTAACATCTGAGCCAACGCTAACATTCAAAACGCACTTCAGTAACCTGGTTACTGTCTTAAATGTCATATAAACAAGAAGCTCTGTGTCTGTACTTGCAGTGAAAGATTGCCGTGAGAGAAGCCGAGGATTTCTTTGCCGTGCGCAGGTATATACTGTACATAACAGGCTTTGTAATGGGGGTTTTACATGCATTCATTTGCATGACAAAGACATTAGAGCGGTATAGTGTGGCTGTGACAGCAGTGGGGCGAAATGAAAGGACTAATCTTTACTCATGGGACGTCTTTGTATCCGAGTAATTCAATTCTTGACAATGAGTTCAGTTTACATAGCTGAACAGAGGGCCATTTGTAATATTCAAGCATGTATGCACAGTGAGGAAAAACTACAGTATGTGGGCTCTCACTACCGTGACAAAACCTAATAACTCGCAATCTCTGAGATCAGTTTCAGGATGAAACCATTCCTAGTGCACAACATGTGAAACTGAAGCACAGCTGCATGTTGCACGCATTATATCATGTGGCGCTTGATTACCATCAAACCACACAGATGCTATTGATGCTATTGATCACCCTCTCTTTGTCCGTCTTTGATTGCTGCTTGAAAACTCTGCCTCGCTGCTCACACGGACTGAAATCTTATCCAGCTACAGTCCTGAAAACCCTCTGCAGTCAGAGAGCTATGCGGCTAAACACACACAGAGAAAGAGAGAGAAAGATGGAGGCACCATCACATGAACATACAGGGATGTGTGCAGCAGTCTAAAGCAAACACACAGTACAGATTGTCCCTCAGGACCACCAACAGACTGCTGCAGTCATCTGCCTGCTGAAGCAACACACACACAGATACAGGATTGTATTTCAGTAGTTTGAAGGATTTGTCTAGACACCGTGGAGAGAATATCAACCTGCCAAAATTTCCCATTTAAGTAATTTAATATGATAGAATCCATGCGTTGCAATGTTCTAGAAAATTACATTATACCACATTATAGAATGGTGCTAGATCAGAAGTCAGAGGTCAACAAAGTTATTATAATTCAACCTGAATGGGACACAAATGTGTCTGCCAAATAGGAAGCTATCGAATAGTTGTCGAGACGTTAAACTCTGAAGCGGCCAAAACGCGTCTTCCTTTGCAGGGTGTCTGGGCTCAGGGTGTCAGGGTGTGGAGATGGGACATCCAGAGGGAGTTTAGGGTAGAGCCGCTGCTCCTTTGGGGTGGTTCGGGTATTTAATTAAGATGCCTCGTGGGCATCTTTCTTTGGAGGTGTTCCGGGCATGTCCAACTGGCAGTGGACCCAGAACTTGCTGGGGGGACTATATAATCCATCTGGCCAAGGAATGCCTCAGGAACCCCCAGGAGGAGCTGGAATATGTTACTGAGGAAAGGGACGTCTGGAACACCCTGCTGCCACTGCTACATGACCCTGGATATCTTTCTCATAGCTTTTGTTGCTAAAACTAGCAAAAATAATTAGAGAGTTTAAGAAACTGCAATGCAGAACCAATCCAAAGTCCTCAGGGCAGAGACACGCAGACGCCATAGTGCTCTGAACATCTAATTTCAGGGTTTTAAAAAGCTTTTTCTGTGTTACAAAGTCATCCACTATATCTCCACTACAGCCTCTGAGAACAACAGCCAATGTTTCTGGGCTCATGGTGTAGCCAGCGGATATCCAGAAAACAGATAATGGACACCCCCCCGGCCAAATCTCTGCAATCCAATCAGCAACTTGACACACAAGAATGATAATGATGATATTTCTGCTAACTTCTCCACATGTCCAGCATCCATATGCAGATATCTGTTTATATAGGATAGATTATATACTATGGAGATCATTGTTTCAGTTAAGGGGTGTCCATGAAAGGCTGCTTACATTTGTCAGCCGTTCATACCACTGTTTAAGCAACTACCTTGCATTTAGACATCTTCAGACGTGAGATATCCCATCGCCTGGTATCACGAGACTCAGTGATTGGATTCATCCTTTGGGAGTCATGAATGTCTGTACGAAATATCATGGAAATTCCTGAGCTAGTTGATGATATCTGCAAGTATTACATACAAACAACATTACCGCCCCGAGAGCCACTCTCTGGTCTCAACATCATTTTGATCTGATCTTGTCTCGATGTGGTCCACATCTGTTTGTTGACAACAATAATATCCTACAAATGTAGTTCTGTAAAGGTTTGGAGTGGATTATGTGTCCCTTCAGGGATGTTGGTTCAAATCAGGTTCACACTGGAGGGAAATGAGCAGGTACGGTAACACTTTAACTGTGTTAGTCTCAGCTGTGAATGAATTTGAGATTGAAAGACTGACTGCTGTGCAATTTCCCCTGAGTGAACGTGAGTTTTATAAAGTCAGTCTTTATGTTTTATCTCTAAAAACGGAGACTTTCATTCCAGATTTCTTTGTTATTTGACAGCAAGAAAACACACAGGAACAAGAAAAACATCTTTATGTGAAAATAGAATAGACCGAAGAAGGGATATTGAAGTGTGTGTGTGGAGGGAGGTCGTGAAAATTCACCGAACCTCTGACGGAGAGCAGATTTGAAAGGTCATGTTGCCTGAGGCACAGACTTCAAACAGGCTTCAACATCAAGAAACAGACCCAGACAAAATGGCAGCAGCAAACTTCACTCACCAAAGTCTGAAAGTCTGATTCTGATTTTAAAAAGACTGATCGCCAAATCCCACGAAAAGACCAAAACCAACTGTGTTACTCGCCTCTCGATACTTTCTGACTCGTCTACCCTGTTTATGACGCTGTCTGAAACCCAAAACATCCTCCTGAGGACATAAAATATAACTCTAATTTACTAAACAGCTGCTCGCTGTAGTTTTTATCAAACAAACTCAAACAGGAGGAAACTGTGCATTTGTTGGGGACTATTTTCAGCGGTGGATTAATCCACATTTGGTGCTCTAGTGAGTATTTGTGGGCCATGAATGAACATGTTACTCAGTGCAACAGTGCAGCTCATTGTTTTTAATAGATTTTGGAAGACAATGGAGCTCTGTGGTACAGAGGACGAAGATATACAGACAGTACTTGTTAGTAGGTCAGCGTTTTGATGGTTTTTGTGTTTCTGGAACTATCTGACATCTTTAAAATGAGAAGAAATCAGTTTTTAGGAGGTAATTAAGTGAATCAGCAACAACACCAAAAACAATAATAATAAACATTATTTAAATAGCATGTTTCGTAACACAATGATGCTCAAACAATAAATGACTGGTATTAAAAACAAGAGACATAAGGGACGATAAAATAGCAATAAAGAAAGAGACTAAAAAGTAATTAAAAAATAATAATACTGCTAATAAAAAACAAGTTACTAATAGTTAAGACAGTCTCAAGATATAAAAACCATAAAGCAAATATGAAAAATTATAAATAACAACATAATAATAATAACAATGATCTACAAAAATTAACTGAAAGCAGGATCATAAAAATAAGTTTCGACAGGTAGCCAGTCTAATGACGTCAGTACTGGTGTGATATATTCTCTTTTTCTGTTTTTATTTAAATTCTTGCTGCTGTATTTTAAATAAATGTTTCAGTATCAATGTTTTTTAGGCAGTCTGGCATAGAGACTACATTACAGTAATCCAGACGAGACAAAACAAAGACATTGATCAGCTTTCAGCTGCATTTCTCTGGCTGCGTTCTTCAGGCTGCGTTTCCAGAATTACACTGGAGAGGCTTAGTGGTTTGAATAAAAATTAGTGAAGCGAGACAGTGATCAATATTTATTTTGCACCAGGAGGCGGGGGGAGGGAGGAAGGTGCATCGGATGTGAGAGAGAGAGTAACAGCTCAGGAACTGTGGACGTTAAGGCGCCATGAAGAGATACTATACGGACAATAAAAGGAGCTTATAGCTGCTGTGTAATGGTTTCTATATTACTTATAAGCCTGACTGGATCTCGATTAAACCCGTGGGAGTTCACAGTTCAGCTAGGATGAGGTGGGATGAGACAACTGTGTTCTGAGTTGCTCGCTGGCATGCAAAGGTCACATTGGAAAATTGATCAGATCCAGGCAGTAAAAATGTCTATGCTGAAGCCAAATGTCAGTCCTTTGAGTCGTCTTTTTATTCTCGGTTCAGAGATTCACCCCCTGATTCAGTAAAAAACTCTCACAGCACCACCGAGGTATTTGCAGGACCGGCTTGCCTGCCTGTAGTAGTACGATGGCTCCTCCTCGTCTGTGCCTTGAATACTAATACGAAGCGGGTGAAGGAGTGCACAGTCATCATGGCTGACAGGCTCACACAAAGAAAAGACGACATAACCGAGGAGGCAGGACGTGATCAGACAGAACTGGCTTCCACTTACAGTCGAGAATGTAATAAAACGAAAAGTGTGTCAGCGTTTAGAAATGGTCTTTGAGTGGCTGTAAAATGATAATATTTGTTTATTCTGACTGACTTTTGCTGCAGAATTCACATTATGGATCTAAATTTCTAAATCAATCTTAAAATAGAAAGCTATTAAGCTCATCAGCAGAGAAACAGATCTAGATTTAAAGTCATTAGTTTCACTAAGAAAGCTTCCTTGGATCAGACACATTGCTAAAAAATGTGCATTGTTTTCTGAGTCCTCTGATGCCGACGTGGACGAGCTCAGGCAGCCAAAAAGGCAGTGACCTCCCTGGTGGGTGGCATATGTGCTGAAGGACAGCCAGTGCCCACGAGTCTCAAATCCTTCCTGAAGGCCCGGCTCTGAACCTCCCCCCCATCAGAGGTAATGTGTACATATGGACACTAATCTCCGTTAACACACAGACGCAGCACAGATAGCAGGATACACAAAGCAGGACAAGACAGGGGGTGGCTGATGTTGTCTGACTAAGACGTTTGGGGAAGTGTGACAAAGACAGTCAAGCTAAAAAAAGAGAGACTATAAATGTGGCAGAACATTTGAAAGCAACAACAATAACCATAAACCATTTTTGCTGTTTATCCTTCAGAATAAAAGATCAGAAGCTTCTTAATGAAGATGACAATTTAACCACACGCTGTGTCTCAATTCGAATATACATCTGTTAATACACTTTTATGTAGCACACTGTGTACTTCCTGGCGTAGTGCGCCAATTTCGGCGGGGTAGTGTTGTCTCAGTTTGAGTACGGCCGTTGTGTATTTGCCTGAAATGACAATCACAATATTTTACTGCATTCTTCTTTGCCGAACTGCAACCAGGCATGGCATTAGTGGCAAAGTTTCACTGCCAAGATATAAATATAAAACATACGTACGACTTCCATTTGTATATTGTGGCATTCACCGCAACCGCTTCGGCTCCAGCAGCTTCCTCAGACACAGACCTAAGAGTCTTTACTTTTGGACCGTTATGAGTGCACCATCCGGGTGCTCATGGCACGCTGCATTTGACCATAATTCACAGTGTGAATGCGTCACGAATCACGTCGGCACAAAATAGATCCAATACAAATGCAGCCACAAGACACGCAAGTAAAACTCTCTTATTCTTTCTGCTCTAGCATGGTCAGTATCTATTGTACTTCACTTCATTGAGTAGGGTTGAAGGGTATTCTGGGAAATGTAGGAATTCTGAGTCACAATAATACTTCAACATCACAAAATAACTCTTAAAGAAATTGAACATTAACAAGTTGTAACCAGTCAAGGACCTGTGGATGTAGGATCTAGTGGCACCTTGAGGTGTAGTCGCTGCATTGCAACCCCTCGCCTCACCCTCACCTTCCTATAAAGAAGGTGTCAAAAACATAATTATTCTTATTTTCTAGTGATTACACACTAATGAAAACATAGCTATGAATATTATATTCCATTTCTGCCATGTTCTGTAAATATAGGCCCCTAAATCTGACACACTGGACCTTTAAAACTTTATTCTCGGCCTACATGGCTGCACCAAATATGCCTCGAGCAGCTACTCTGTCAGAAATGCAAAAGAAGAAGAGCAACTGATGTATATTTTACAGCACAGACAAACACAACAGCAATCTGCATCCAACACTATACTACTGAATCATGACTCATAAGAGCATGGAGCTTTTCACGTGACTCTCTAGTGTGTTATATACTATATAAAGACGTATTAACATAATTATATATAATACATTATATGACTACTGCTGAAAAAAGCTATTGATTTATTGTAAACTGCAGACTTCACTTTGCAGACTTGTGTTTATGGTCACAGTATAAATAAATTGATCGTGACTCCACTTGTAAAAAGTCAAAATACTCCTCGTCTTCCTCCGAGTGTCACCTAAAATCTCAAACTCTTTTCTTGTCGATTAAAAACTCTCTGTGGACTCTTTTCAGCTCCCCAACGACGCTCACAGATTCCCCCGAGGAGCCGTGCACGTTGACGTACACTCTTGCGTCCGTTGCGTCATGATGAAATGGATACAGTATGACACACAGGTAATCAATGCATCCATCACTGTATGTCCATTAGTGTCTCAGTCCTCGGCATCTTCTCTGCTCGCGGCAGACCGTTTCCTGATTGACTGATGAGGCACAGGGACAGTCTGGCAGCATGAAAGATCACGTTTCATCCCAGGAGAGGAGCAGGAGGAGCAGGAGGAGGAGGAGGATGGAAGTAATGGTCTCCATGAATGCAGCTGTCGCCCACACGGTGCAATTAATAAAGACTCAGTGGACCTACACTGTAGACTGATAGCTGATAAACAGAACCTGGTCACATCAGGAAGCCCTCAGGGGAAATGTAGTCAATAGTGGGCAGTAAAGCTCAGAGGAAAACATTTAATATTATTGCACCATGAGATGATCATGTTGTCACTTTACAAAATACTTTTATTATTTTTAATTTCTAATTAAAACTAATGAAGACATTAAGGTCAAACACTATTCATTGCCTTCTGTAAACAAGGCAGGGTTAGGGTTAGTGACTAAACAGAGCACTGAGACACTTTTTAACTGGTAGGTTAAACATTTTTTTCAATTTCTCTTTAACTTCATAATTTTTTGTCGTTTCCCTTTGTGTTGTTGCAAATTATAAAGTAATTAAAAGAAGGGGGAAAGCCCTGATATACTCCGACTGTTAAGTATCTTGTACCTCATTGATCTGAACACAGTCCACACAGAGAAAATTTATCACATTTGGCAAAAGAAGCCAGAAACCAGTCAGTATCGATGTGTTGGAATGATACTCTGCCTTGAGTTTATTGGTTTGCTCTTAATTGTTTGTTGAATTGCACTGCATAGACTGAAACGGATGTCGGCTGGAGCGTTACGACTGCCACTCCGCACTACATATAATATTATTTTTGGTTAAAGGTACCCTGCGGAGTTTTTGGTGCTAACAAACAACATTTTGAAGAACAGGCCTCCATTTTGGTTGTATCTTGCACACGTAGGTGCACGTGTGATGCGACAAACATCCGTGCCAACAGATTCACATAATCACAATCAAACTCAAATATTGTCCAGATATACTACAAGACATGTTGCATGTCTAACTTATTTTAAACCTAATTTAAGTTTACAGCATGGGTGCTGTGGATCATATAAGATGTGCTGCCTATCAGCCTCGTAACTTAGTCCAAGTTGCTGACCAATGAAAACTGGTTGGAGGTGAAGCAAGTGCTTGAAACTTTGTAAAAATAGGCCAATCTTGGCAGTCCTGCCTCTGCCGCCTACGAGTTAATCCAAAAATGGGAAAGACGTGGCTCTTTGGCGGACTGAATGAAGTCTGATTGCTCAAACAAGCCACTAGTGACGGCACCCACCTGTCTATCAAAGCGTCCACGCTCTTAATCCTGCATAACTTTAAGCCTTAATATAATGTGAACAGGTGAGTTGTATATAAATTCACCCTCAGTACAGTTGTCATGAACGGGGAAATTAGCTATAGAGACCAAAACTGTTTTTTGTACCAGGCTGTAAACATGTTTATTTCTGCTGTGAAGTTGGACATTTTAACATGGGGACTTATGGAGACTGACTCACTTCTGGAGCCAGCCTCAAGTGGACGTTTGAGGAACTGCATGTTGGCTTCATTTCACAGCCACAGAGGTTGCTGCTTTCATAGGAAGCGGGGAAAATGACAATGCTTACATGCTGAAATTAACAGCCATAACATTTGCTAAACACAAAGTACAACTGATGCTGTACTATTACGATTCACCCTCTGGGGACCATGCATATCTGCACCACATTTCATGGCAATCCACTAAACCACAGTTGAGTTGTAGTCTGTATAAATACATGACACACCGACATTACAATCCCTGCAGCCACGCTCTAGCATCGCTTTATTTATGCGTTACAGTAGCATATGAAAAATATGAGGTGTTTACATCACGTGTGACATACTACTTGATTTCCCCCGCACACACCTAAAGGCTGAGTGGGTGATCGCAGAGTGTGACGGACGTAACAGCAGGGTGAAGCTGACAGGCGGAGACGGAGAGGAGTGATGGCTGCAACAGAAAAGAGGCTGTCAGGAAGCTGAGAAGCAATATTAAAGACCCTTCACACTTCACACACACACGTATCGCACACATGCAGGTATAATATTTCCTGCTGTTACATTCTCTTCACGTATACACACAACAGATACACGCTGGCAGGGAGACAAAAAAGGGCAGAGCAAACAGTATCCACAGTAATGGAGGGAGATGCATCATGAGTGTGCAGTAATATAACGTTGCAGTGTCAGCAAATGTAGTTCCTGTGTGTGACGACTGCATTACTGCATTATTAACTCCACTTACAACTCCTGTAATATCATTTTTTTGTTTGCTCTTCTATTCTGTAAAGGTTTTACCCTCACTTGGGGAAAAAAGGGGTTCCAGGTTATGAGTTTCTCTCCCACACTTGCACACGCTCGGCTTACAGTAGTCAGTTTCTTCATCGATTTCAGCCTGTGAGCGGCTCAAATTTACAGCAAATCACAGAGACGTGCTCTGAGAAGAAACACAAGTCACACCACCAACCAACTGATGGGTAATTGACTGATACAGTTCAGAGAATAACCTGCGGCGACGACGAGCAATCTGTGTCATTGTCAGTTATCTAATGAGTAGTTAAAACTGTAAACGCCTTAAAGATTTCCAGCATTTGTTCTGGGTGCGGTTTTAAGAGAACGTGTGCTGATTAATAATTCAGCGGCCATTATTGATCCGTCCCTCGGCTTCTCTGCAGTCTGCAGGCTGTACATCAAGAAGGAGGGTCCCCTGTTTCATCTGGACCTGACAACACACACGTGCACATGTGTGAGTGTGAACATGTGCACTAAAAGATGTGAAAGGTGGCTGTAAAGTGAGCTGCATCGTGAAAAAGGAGAGTCTGTAGGGAGGCTTGTGATGTCTTCAGGGTGGAGGAGGAGCACACTGAGTTACCACTTCATTAGGAACATATATATACACTTTACTGCAATCCACAGCAACACTGCAGTAAAACCAGACATCTATGAGCTTATAATGTTTAGTTTATGTCCTGTTTAGAGTTCTATCCATCCCATTTACATGCAGTACATGTATGTACTATTTGTCATCCTATTTCGGCTGCAAGTATTTTTTTATTTCATTACTAAATCATTCCTTATTTAAATTAGCCAATATTTGGTCTATAAAATGCTATAAGGGCTCTTCACGAGTGTAGTCCGAAGCTCAAGCTGCTCCAACAAAAAGTCCAAAACCTAAAAGACATAAAAAGAGAAAGGCCACAAACACTAAAGGGTCAGAACAAGTGAATGTTTAGTTTTTCTGCGTAACTAATGACTGAAAGGACCCGTGTCCAGGATTCTGTGGCATCTACTGTAGTTAGAGTGTAGTTGTAGTTACTGGTTGCGACCCCCTCATCTCACCATCTCCTTCCTAACGCAAAGGAGAAGCCATGGTGGCTGCAAACAGGTGAAAAAGTTCGAAAGACCCTAGATCTAGTCTTTAATTTGTTCGTTCTTGGCGTCACGTAATACTTAGCCTTGTCTAAGAGCAGTCTTTTCCCAAGTCCTTATGAATTCTTCTTCGGGTCTTTCCTCGACCTCAGGATGTTTTCCATCAAGGTCAAGGAAAAGCGACTGCAGCCTTTGGAGTCTACAGCTCTGTGAGGCTGTACAACTGACCTTTAACAGGTATAATGTATGATGCTGAAGCTGATTGGAATAAGTTTTGCAGGTAAAGTAACGGACATGTTCAAAAATTTGACCGGTATTGGTCACTTACCATCCAACATTTCATGCAAAATGACAAACGTGAACCACACAGAGACGCTAGAGGAAACATCAGAGGATCACCAAAGTCACGTTTCATAAAATGTTGTGACAATCCGCTCAACAGTGACCAAAAGGGTGGAAAATTTGAGCATCAGCTGGTGCTGTTTTCAGCATAATTTGAGTTGTCAGACTCGCGTTCCTTTTGCATCAATCAGACTCGACCGGTGAAGCTTGCAAAGGGTCGGTGCCTCTTTACCACAAACGTGTGGGGCGTACAGTAGCTACATGTTTTGCCTGACCTTGGGTTACACTACCACACGCGCTCAGATATGTATACTTAACAGCTCCGGCTTAGTGAGACGACTGCTGCTGCCTTTTAGATGAACTGCAGGTCACGGAGAATAGAGCTGCTCAAGTTGAAAGTAATGACTTCTTCTCAGAAGCACATTAGTCTACGAATACAGGAAAGACCATGTGACCTTGACCAGCTGGTGCTGTTGCTGTGTGTGTGTGTGTGTGTGTTTGTGTGGCCTTCATTGAGAGTGATGTAAGGAGTAGAGGAGGGAGGAGAGGAGGGCTGGAATGGCTGAGACATTCAGGGGAGAGAAAAACAGCACGTCTGGAGAGAAAGGGGCGCGGCGGGCCGGGCATCCGAGCTGCACGGCTAACAGCTGTGTGACATTTAGAGGAGACTGCCGGTCATCTGAGATGATGCTGCATCAGTGCCGCTTCGGCAGAGTGGATATGAGTTTCACTAAGAGGCTTTTTGCAGGAGGAGGGTTAAATACCATAGCAACCGCAGGCATCGCTCCTTTCAGAAATAATCAGAAAGGGGAGCTGAAAGGTGAAACTTGTCTTCCAGCAGCACCTTAAAGTTGACAGACTCGACACATTTAAGTGTGTAAATGTTTGTTTCTATTCTTATATCAAAGAAAGAAATAATCTGTGTGATCCAAAAAAAAGTTATTTAAGGGACAAAGTCTAGACTATTTTTGATAGTGGTGAGATGGTGAGCAATGACATCCATCTCTCTCTCTCTCTCTCTCTCTCTGTTAGTTAAATGCTCTGATTCACAGTTTACAGTGGGTCAGGTTGGCAGAGCTAAAGAGTCTATTTTAGTTTGTCTCGGTCCCACCCAGCAGCAGCTGCTGTTTGAGTCACAGCTGTTTGAAAAAGTCCCCTTCCCAAAACAGACAATCCACTCACTTCCCGCTAAATAATCGCATCGATTTGTCCAGATAAACTACATTTGTACTTCGTCCACCTCCACAGTAAAGAGTGAAAAACAGGATTTGGGATTGATCTAGAGTTACGTACACGTGGGTCAATAAAACAAGTTTCTAAAAGAGGAAATTCACTTAAAGAAACATTCTCTAAATCTGCATTAATGCATGTTTTGCCCTTTTACTTAAAACTGATTATGCAGCCTATAGATCATTTTTCATGCAGCAGACAGTGATGGTTTCTCAATCTGATTTTCTCGCCATGGCTTTCATTTAATTTCTGCTATTTGAAACTGAGTTTGCAGAGATGTGAGTGAGGAAATAACTCACTGTTAACATCCGCTTTATCTGCTTGTGGTCACGTTATTGTTTGATGACACGCGGTGCAGATTTTTCAAATCAGTTTGCAACAGAAAGGCAACATGCTAACAGCTAAATAAATTCATTATAATCAGCGGATTATATTACTGATTCATTGAATCATAACTCGGTCTATGAAATATCAGTCACCACAATGTTCTTCTCACTTTTGAAGGAAGAAAATCAGCAGATGTTTGTGTTATGTTATTTTAGAAGCTGGAGCTGGTTTATTTTTGTCATCTTGCTTGAAAATGATCGCTTAAATTAACTGAAATGATTGATGGCTTATTAAAATAATTACAGATTAAGTTTCAGATGAACCCACTGCACACTACCTGCTCAGCACCAGACAGCAGGCAGACAAAGTTAGCAACTAGCAGGTGAAGAACGTGGAGCATCCAGCTGCCAAAGAGTCAGACAAAGACAGAACGATTATCGGACTTCACGTTCGTAAGGTGGACAAATCCAGTGTGATGATAATGTTGCTCTGTGTCTGCTGGAGGCGTATACAAGCAGACATGTTAGATAAAACAAATACATGAACCTTGAACCTTGGTAATAACTTTAATGTGATGTGATACGTCAGGCCTGTGTCTGTTAGCTTCATTTCCTAGAGTCGTCCTGTCCTCCGGGGATAAAAAACAAATAAAAATCACAGTTATTAATGCAGCTTTAACAGCCAAATCCCCCTTTTTTTATTTTATTTAATTAGCTCAGTCCAAACTGAAAAGAAAACTGTATTAAATCCAAACTGCCCAAGAGCGAACCAGCAAGATGTCTTAAAAACACACAGAGGCTATTTCATAAGCTGATTCTAGTGGATCTATTTTTAGACCGAATATGAAAATCTGATTACTTTTAAGCCAGAAAACAGCTTCCGCATTCTCCCCAAGAAGTTTATCCCTGGCAGTAAGTGCTTTTCTCTCCACTAGTTTTTAAAACCCTGAGTGGAAACACAACAACTTGAAATGTTTCAAATGTTTGTCCATAATAAAGAGCGATGAAAACAGGAGTGAATAAACCGCGATGAACATGAAGCCTGTGACTTAAACATCAGATCTGCCATGAAATAAACTTAAATGTCACATTTTCTATATCGTTTTCCATCATTTGAGGTTTGACTGGAGCTCTTTTGACTGATGCTGTTTGCATAATGGTCGTGGATGGAATTGTGCATTAAAAGAGCAGAGTGTAGGAGTTAGTGGCATCTAGTGGTGTAGTTGCTGAGTGCGACCCCTTCGCCTCACAGTCAACGAAAAAACGTGAGAGACCCCTTTTGGGGACACTTTTTAATTTGAAAATGGTGGACGTGCAAGAGGTGATTATACACTGACAAGTTTTATATATATCAAGTTATATCATCAACACGGGAAGTCGGTGCTGCTGGGGCTGCAGCCAACCAGTAGTAGTAGTAGTAGTAGTAGTAGTAGTAGTAGTAGTAGTAGTAGTAGTAGTAGTAGTAGCTTTAAGTTGTAGTGGCAGCAGTTTTTTATGCAGCTATCTTGTCTTTATTTATTTATTTCAAAATGTGAAACGGGCGCTCTCTCATTATTCAAACAATGGATCAGATTTAAAAGAATAACGCTGACCTCAGAGCTCTCAGACGTTTTTTGAGCTACAGCGAGCTCAGATAGTCGTTTTTTTTGTCTGGACACAGCCTGAAGCTTTAAATGTAGACTGACCACTGACGTATCTTATCATGCAATAAGTATAGTTTTCTATAAAGCATGGTAAAGTGTGCATTTGTTACTGTACTGATTCATGCTTTGTGTGTGGCCAGCTGTGTGGTCGGTTGTTGCAATGATGCAGACCGATATCTCCTTAGAGCCACGCAAGTTTCACATTTAACTTCAGCCTCTGCTGATGATACGTTCCTGCGTGCATGTATTACATTCACTTTCTGCCGTATCCTGTAAAAACAGCTCCTTAAATTTGACATACTGGACCTTTAAATCACATTTTGTCATCCTGATTTTCTGGATTCATACCTTCATGTTGGAAACTCTCATCCAAAATACAGCCTAATTTAACATTTTATAAATAAATCTGTTGAGGGGTGTGTCGGGGGGCCACTCATGACCTCAGTATCTCTAAGTTCCTGGCTGCGGCCCTGGATTAAAGCTCATCATTTGCATTACCACTCAGAACCTCGTCACACTCTCTCGAATGGTCTTTTCTCATTCACTTGAACGCTGCTGGATCACTTTGCTTTCCTCCACAACGGGAGTGTACGATGGGTTCATGAACGCAGCACGAGTCGGCAGAGTGTAGGTGTTGAGCTGTGCGAGGCCGACCCTGCCTTCCTTCATCCTCATCCGCAGCCCAGCAGCAGCAGCAGCAGCAGCAGCAGCAGCATCACCGCCCCTCCCTCTGCTCCATCCACACCGCTGAAGGACGGTAAGACACCTCGCCGTTTATTCTCGGTTCAGACCGCCTCACAGGCTGCAGACAAACCGGTGGATGCTCGCTTCTTTTCGGCTTCTCGTTTACATGCGCCGTCATGTATAGATAGATAGATAGAGAGAGAGATCGACGCGTAAAAGCAGGCGCAGTGATTTGGAGACTCAGTGGACTGATGGTGGTGGTGCTGGTGGTGGTCTGATCGGGCTGCATCGTTAATCCGGAGCGTCACCCTGCATGCAGATGGTCGAAGTCACTGAAGGAATCTGACTGCATGAAGACATTTGCACTGACAGTAACTGTGTGTCGCGTTACAGGCTTCTTGTTTGCAGAGGACGAAATCTAATGTGAGTAACATTCCGGCTGCTGATAATCCATTTCACTGCATGTAGCTGTTTATATGCACTCTTACTGTAAACTGAAGGGCCCATTCGATCTTATTTACCTCCAGTATGCATGCATACACGGTGCATTTTAGTCACATTATGTACTTTATGATTAGAAATACTGAGGTCATGAGTCCTGCTTCCTCCCAGCACAACCTCAGGTGACTACAGCCACCAAAAGAGACAGTAATGTTACATTTTTATTCAATTTGAATGTTAAATTATGTTTTCTATCAACGTTAACCGTCTATATGATGGTCTAAATGATGTTTTAAAGCTTTTCCCACAATGTCAGGATGCAATCCTGATGGATAAATGCAAAATTTATTTCTTGTTTGGCCCCAAAAATAGTCAAATCAAAAGATATTGATTAAATAAATATATGCAATCAGGCTAAAAATGTGGAATTTATGAGCAGATGTAGAACGTTAACTCCTGCTCAGGGTGTTAAAACCCCTAAATGACTAAAAATAATACTGAGGTCACGACCTCTGTATTCTCAGTTGTAGCCACAGCCAGGGCTGCAGTTAATTATTTTCATTATCGATTAATCTGTCGATCATTTTTTCAGTTGATCGATTAGTTGTTTGGTCCATAAAATGTCAGAAAATGTTGATCAAGGTGACGTCCTCCAATGTCTTTCTATGTGTATTCAGTTTACTGTCATAAAAGACTAAAAGAAAAACAGAATATAGACACATTTAAGAGGATGAAATCATTTCTATGAAGCTCAAAACGATTAATCAGTTGTTACAACAGCTATCGAATAATTTGATGGATGCAGCTAATCGTTGCAGCTCTGGGAACAACCCAATCTAGTGTTGCTCTTACTCATCAAACAGGATGATAAAGCAGTTTATAATTCTGGGTGTGAGGGGCAGTGCAGGCCTTCAGCCTCTCTGACTCACGTTCACGTCTTCACCGACTGTTAATGCTCATTTGTCAGCGTGCTCGCTGCTCTCAATTCAGTCGAGTAGATTTGGGTCACCTGATTTTTTTAAAGGTGGGAGGAAAAAGAAAAAAAAGCATCTTCTGACCTCGAGGCAACAGCTGAGACTCACTAACTGTGAAGTCGAGTTTTAGTTCTGGTCTGATCTGATCAGCAGAAACTGTGCAGAGATGTGGATTTGTCTTCACTCTCCAAATAACCCCAAACTTACGCAACCGACTAGACAAAAACGTCTAAAAATAGAAACACGCACGACTGACAGCTGTTTAAATCCAGAATAAAACAAAGCAGACTGTTACGCTTTATTTAACTGATAGGAATGTAATATTTTCTGACTTTTCTGGTACTGATTGACACATATGTTATTAGTTAATTCATAAATTAGTTGATTTTATTCAAATAATCAACAACAAGTTTGATAATAGATTAATCTTTTAAGTCATGAATCTTGTTTTATATCATTAGATCCATAAAATGTCAGGAAATAGTGAAAAATGCCCATCGTAATATTCCAGAAACCCAAGACAGCGTCTTCAGAAAAACTGAAACAATGAATTAATTAATCAATTAATCAACTGGCTGATCCCTAAAAAAGTTATTTGACAAACCTTTTAATAATCAATTAATCCTTTAAAGGTCCAGTGTTTATTTAGGAAGCTCTATTGGCAGAAGTGGAATATAGTATTCATAATTATGTTTTCAAAAGTGTATAATCACCACCTGAAAGTAAGACTCGTTATGTGTTTGTCACCTTAGAATGAGACGTTTATATCTACAGACACCTCGGGTCCTCTTCTACGGAGTCCACCATGTTGAAAGTTTTGGGAGTTGTAAGTGGTTTCTCCTTCAGTGAGGGGTATTCAGTTGGCTGCACTTTGTCGAATGTCACTAGATCTAACACACTGGACCTTTAAATCATCAAAAATGCAAAAAAATAGCTTCTCAAATGTGAATGTTTGCCGGTTTTTCCAATTTTACTATGATAGTAAACTGAATATCAAACAAACAAAACTCAAAAAAATCTGAAGACTACCGTTTATATTTATTATTGATGATTGATGATTTTCTCATAGTGAATCATTGGGTCCGATAGTGAAAGATATTTAGTTTACTGTCACAGAAGATGACAAAATGACTCAAACGACTGATTGATTATCAGTTTCAGATTAAGTTTCTGTTGTTTCTCTTTAGCTTTAGTTTGTTTGGGCAGAACAAGTTATCCGCAGATGTCACCGCCTGACATTTTATCGATAGACCAATAGATTGACTACTCCAAAAATGTAAATAATCGTTATCTGCAGGCCTATTTGTAATGTTACTAGATCACCCCGTTAGCCAACCAGTGGTTTATTATTACTGTCCTAACCGGAAGCTGTCTTTGAAACGTCCTTGAGTCGTCTTCGTCTTACAGACTGAAGCTTGTCGACATGCAGGCTGAGCGAGAGGACGGAGCAGAGCAGCTCGGGTCATCCGTGATCGTGTTTATGTGCGATCAGACTGTATTCTTTGTATTACTAGAATCTCCTGCAGGCGAACACATGCGTGAAGCCTGCTTCCCCCTCCAGAAACCTCCTCCACACCACCGCCACCACCGCCACCACCAGCCTGTAGTGAGCTCTGTGAACCCCCATAATGCTTCAGGGCGGGCGAGGCAGAGTGCTGAGCTCAGCAGGATCAGGCAGTGTGGAGCGTGGAGAGATTACTGTAGATGCCCAGCAACAAGATAGTCGTTTTTTTTTTGGTTTTTTTTTACTGGTGTGGTAGAGGTGTGGCCCCCGACTGACTTGAGATCTAGTAATCAAGACAGGGCTGCTAATTCTTGAAGGAAAAGACGATGTACTGGTGGTGTATCTTTTTTTTCTTTGAGGTTATGTAGAAATCTAAAGATCACTTCACAGTGAGGACCTTAATATTTCCAAGAACTGTGTGATGTTTAAATGATTACAGCTGTTAATGTTCTATATTCTTCTTATTGGTAACAAATCCCCTGAAAAGACCAACACCAACACGTATTGTCCTCCGTCTTCCTCTGTACCATAGAGCTCCATTGTTGTCATTCATTGAACACACACGCTGTAGTTTGTTTAAACGCAACCGCACATACACACAATCCTGCTGCCCCAAATACTCACCAGAGCAGCAAATGTGGTTAATCCGCCGCTGAAAATAGTCCCAAACAAATTGCTTGATTTTCTCCTGTTTGAGTAATGTTTGATAAAAACAACAACGAGCAGCTGCTCAAGGAAATTATTGAACCCTTTTTAGCAATGAAGCTAAATATTTGTGAGCTGTTTTTAAATATTTATGTCTTCATGAAGAATAAATGGACTCTGGGCTTGTTGAATAAGGCTTAAAGAAGTCAGAAAGTACAGACTACAGCATGATAAGTAGAACATGGTGTTGTCTTAACTGAAACTGTAGTGTCGGCAGTGCTAATTGGTTTCTGATGCTGCTAACGAACTCTGTTTCTTGGTTACCTGAGGGAAGATTATTTTAAGATAGGTGATAGACGTGAAATATACCAATCTTACAGCGACACGGTGAGACATTTGGAGATGTGACACCGTGAAGTTTTAAGATAAGGTTGAGGTCTTAATGACATTCGATGAAATCCAGGCTGCTCCGGATGTTCGCTGCCGAATTTGGGGGTGAAATTATCTTTTCACGGAGAGGAGAGAGAGACCGGCTCGGTTTGTGCTTTCTCGTGAGCTGTAATTACACTCGGTCTGTATCTGTTCACACTGGAGCCATCTTACCACCTCTCTCGCACAGACCATCTTTTGATGGATCACCTTGAAATTGTCCTGAGTGCACACCCTTCTAACAAAGCACAAGCGTCAATGCTCATTTAATTAAGTTTGTGCTTTAAAAGGTGCCACAGTATCGTGTATCCAGAATGAGTGAGGAGTGTTTTTTTTAGTATGATAATGAGCAGATGCATCGATTAAGAGCTGAATTTAATTAGTTATATTGGATAAAACAGTGGGAAAGATTTATGCTACAGTAGACATCGACGGGGGTTGTTTTGATCATTAAACTTAATGTCAGATTTTGTCAGCAAACTTCCTGTTCAAACTTTATTTCATGTTAAATCATGGACCTCAAACCTCTGTATCTAATGCTCACTGCTCACTGAGTTATGAAAATCAAAGACTGCATACCCGTCACCAATGGGTTTTCTGAAGAGCCGTGGTGAAGCTCAAGAGTGTGGTGGCTCTGGCTGTTCCTCCCCGCTAATCCAAAAACGGGCAAAGATGTTGAGCGTAGGTGGAACTGAGGCAGACTTAATGAAGCCTGATGGCTGAAACCAGCCATCTGTGACGGCACCCACCTGTCAATCAAAGCGTCCACGCTCTTAATCCTGCATAACTTTAAGCCTTAATATAATCTGAACAGGTGAGTTGTATATAAATTCACCCTCAGTACAGTTGTCATGAACATTAAATCATCAAATTAGCAATAGAGACCAAAACTGTTTTTTGTACCAGGCTGTAAACATGCTTATTTCTGCTGTGAAGTTGGACATTTGAACATGGGGACTTATGGAGACTGACTCACTTCTGGAGCCAGCCTCAAGTGGACGTTTGAGGAACTGCAGTTTTTGAACACTTATGCATTGATAAAAACAAAACAGCACAGCTCCCACAACAGAATATTGTCAGAAAACCTGGTGGCATTGGTTGTTTATTTGAATGACAAACGGGTAGAAAGCATCTGAGACCAAAGACCAAAGATTATGGTGAATCTTCTACAAACAGTCAATGGGCTTCATGCAAGAACATGTTCGTATTCGTACGTACGTGAGTGTTCCAAGTCAGATGCTGATCAAAGCCACCTGTTCATGAGTTGGTGCACGCTCATGAGATTTCATCATTAGCATAATTGCCTAAATGACCAGAACATTCATTCATCTTCCGTAACCGCTTATCCTCATCAGGGTCAAGGAGGGCTGGAGCCAATCCCAGCTGACATTAGGTGAGAGTCGGATTACACGCCCTGGACAAGTTGCCAATTCATCACAGGGCTGACACATAGAGACAAACAACCATTCACACCTATGGGCAATTTAGAGTCACCAATTAAACCTGCATGTCTTTAGACTGTGGCAGGAAGCTGGGGTAGCTACGCAGACACGGGGGGGGGGCCAAACAGAACGCTTACTTCTGAATTAAAAGTTCAAAATCATCAAGTATCGAGGTAATAAAACAAGAGCTCTGAACAAAGTCACATTTCTTTTCAGTGAACAAGCAATTTTCCAGAACAGTTGCTCATAGTTTGTGCCGATGATTCAACCAGTAGAGTTTGCTTCCTTGTTAAAGTTTTGGAAACGCTCCAACAGACAGTCATCGAACATGTCTGTGGAAAAACTGAATGGGACTTCCAGAACCCTGACTGCTTGACATGACCGAGCCTACATTTCTACACTAACAAATACATTGAAAATCATCACAATACTAGCTGGCTGACAGCAGCAACATTGTTGATTCAGGTGACATATTTACCTGCAACTTTGAGGCTTTGGTTAAAGTTCTGTACGACAGCCAGTCAGGCCCAAAATAAGCTATGATGCCTGTCCAAGTAAGTCTGAAACCGCCTGGAATTAATGATGTGCTTTGCACTCAAACTTTCATTAAATATCTACACAAATTATATCTATATACACACAAGTTCCCATAATAAGGCACCTTTACGTGAGCCACTTAATTGCAGCAGCCACACAGTCAGGTAGCTTTATAATCATGAAGACTGCCGCTGCGCCACAGGCTCTAATCCAGCCCTTTGATTATTTCCCTCAAGGCTGCGTCAGTGTTAACACATCTGATGGCGAAAGCAGCAGGTACAAATCACCTGCTTGTCACGGTTACGTCCCTCTAAGGAAATGTACACCGCAATGCTTTTTCTATAACTCTAACTTAACTATGACCTCCGGTCGGAGCCATGATTCACTTTAATGTTTCATTTTCTGCAGTTACAGCAGTGCTTGTGTTCTGCACAGTCGTGTGGACGAGGAGTTTAATTGACAGACTGGTGATTTACAAGTGTACCAATCAATTATGATCCCCCACTGCAGCTAAAATCATTGTCTCTTCATGCACTGGTCAATTTGGAGATTTTGCACTTGCTTCAATAACATTTTTTTCACACTAGTGGAAAGAAAACACTTTAGTGCC
The DNA here is from genome assembly GCA_946959425.1 of Argyrosomus regius. NCBI lineage: Eukaryota > Metazoa > Chordata > Actinopteri > Sciaenidae > Argyrosomus > Argyrosomus regius. The sequence continues at coordinate 30,757,224 of OX336882.1, forward strand.
CCCAGTTTCAGAGTATAATCCCATTGTGGTAAATATGTTCAGCTGTACTCGAGTATTTGTTCTGATTACATTACTTATAATCAAAAACTAGTGAGTCGACAACTTTGCTAACAGCCAAACATCAACAAGGTCACCAACAGCAGACATAGCAGCCAGCTAATATTACTGACTAGTCCAACAGCAGTCAGCCCAGCTCGGCGTCTGTCTTTCAGCCTTTTATTTCACCAAGCTCTCACCAACCACTAAAAGTCAGTCCCAGATTTACTCTTGTCCGGTACTCATTGTCCTCTAGGGTCTCTGCCAGGAAATTACATTACATTGCTTGCTTGCCTGGCTCCAGTTCTGGCATGACATGCTCCCCCCTTGCTCTGGGCCTGAAAACCTCCCAGCAGTCCAAAGCTCTTTGGTAGCAGTGTAAACATGAACACTCCCCTCTTGCTTTGAGCTCCCAGTCCAAGAAAGCACTGACTGAGCTAATTATCTTAGCCATTTAATGTACTTTAACAACAAGTAAAGCTTTCTGCAGAGCCTTTTATTTCGTGAAGCTCTCACCGACGACTAAAAGTCCCAGATTGTCCGACGGCTTCTTGCTCAGTCCAGTTTTCTTTACTGAGCGGTTTGTTCATGTATCATTCATAGCCTGATTTATAGAACATGTTATTCAAGAAAACGTGGCAAAAATAGATTTTCTTTCTGGCTATTGACAATATTTTCTGATTTATGGAGTGATCTTATGGAGATATCTAAAATTCACAAGGTAAAAACTTTAATGAATAAAATGAAACAAGAATTTTGAACCTGGATTTATCCAATGTTCACATCTCTGTTCTGGAAATGTATAAAAATTAGCACATTTTTAATTAGATAATGCCCAATTTTCATATTTAAACGTAACATTTGGTTGGTGTAATCCACTCTGGAAGTTACTTTTCAAACCAACAACTATCTGTACTTGATAAAAAATAATGACTACTTACATCCCAAAATGGCTCCTTATAAAAGTAACATTGATTTCCCATGTTTCTCTCTAACATCACTGTGTTAGATTGCATAATAAACAGTAATTATTACCACGTTTCATGAAGTAATAATTACAGTATGGCCAAAGAGTGCCAATAACTCCGATCATATTCACATTTATCTTTGCCCCGCTGTGACTAATAACCTGCTCAATGACTCTGACCGGTCGTAACGAAAGGCACCTTAGTGCTGATCATTCATCACGCCGCCACTCCCAAATGAAACCAGCTCGTAGGTTATAAACAAAAGCATCTGCCAGCTGGAAACCAAATGAGCAGCGACCTGCCAAACGGAGTAATCAGCGACTAATTAGTTTCTTCTTGGGAGCTTCTGCGGGCCAAAAAATGTCTGCGACTGCTCGACTCAATTTGCTGCTGCAGGTGGGCTTCTGAACCTTCCGGTGGATGAGCTGAAAAATATGTCACACTTGGCCGAGATGTATAAACGATGAGATGTGTGAGAGTCGGTTATTCTTTTGGGATATCTTACAATATATTTCATGTTCTCGCTGAAGAATATGGCTGCTCAGAGTCAGCGCTTCTTCGTGACTTAGCAGTAGAAATGCTGAACCGCCACGGGCCACATTTTCCTGTTGTATTTTTAACCGCTGTGGGTAAGCAGCTGGAGAATCACGCCGTGTGGACTCACACAGAGTGACATATGTGGGACATGGTCTACTTTTACCATGAGCTTTGCAAATAAACACAAACAAACAGCTGATGTCCCGCTTTGGCCCTCAGGTGGCATCCAGAGCTGCGGCCCTCCAATCGGGCAAAGAGTGGGCAGATGAAAAATGTGTCGCCGCCAGCTCGGACAGTTAGCGGCCGCTGCACACCGCTTTCCCATCGTGCACCAGAGGCACGAGTGTGTGGGCTCCGCTCCGCTTTCAATTCATTCCTTAATGCTGCAAACACCCACTCGCTATTAGACATCTCACTTAGATTTTCATGTGCAGAAGAGAGCTTTTCTTCTGCACCATCTTATTTTGCTTAGCACTCAGTCAAACGAGACAAAATGATATTAACACAAGACCCATTTAGAAGCATTTCTGAGGCTTTTGATGGTGATACAAACATTATGATTCATGGAATAGCATCATTCATGAAAGAAAACAAAGATTGCAGAGCTTTATCTTGTAATTCAGACTCCTGTATCTCATAATTATGACTTACCATCTCATAATTACAAGAAAGTATCTTAGAATTACGAGAAAAGTTTAAATGGTTATCAGTCGCTGCTATTTGAGAAGACAGAGGCACAATGACGCTGCATGATTTAACCAGCTTTTATTCCATCTTTGGTTTCAGATAGTGGGAAATATTATAGTCACTTGTTCTTATCATCAGTGTGGTACTCTACGCCTTTAGGAAGTAAGTGTCCCTGTGAGGTTTTTATGTCGACGGGCTTGAAATGAAGCGGTAGAATCCTGCATGTCGTTGAAAATACAACAAGCGTGATAACTACGTAAAGTGTTTGAGATTCTTCCGGCAACAACCGATAACCGATGCAAGCAGCATCTACGCTAACCTCATTGTTGTTCTTGAGCAGACAGTCTTCTCACATACACACCTGGCATTAAACTACACCTGTACTTCATGCCGTAGCTGCCAGTAGTTCCTCATAGGACACTGATTGATCTGAAACACTGTGTTCATAGCGTGAAGGATGGATTCTCGTGTGATCTTGTGATTTTGCGAGTCCAGTTTACAGTGCAAGTTTCAAAAATGCATCCAAACTATCTGTTGTACCAACATGTGTACCGACGTGTGATTAAAAACACGTTTGCAGTAGTTGAATTTCCTAGTCATGTTCACAGAATCTGATGAATACAGTGGAATTGCCTTTTCAGACAATGAGACAACAGCACCGCTGCACTGACCAATTATTTCCAATGGTTTGCGCTGTGTCGAATAAAGCCGGACGACACTACGCTACACAGCACGTCTGAACCCAGCTGTGAGTACAAACTGCTCTGTGTCCGACAGAGTCATAACACCTGCTATCTCACAATTCTTACAGCTCATGATCTTTTATACATATATAAAATATAACAATGCACAACAGCTAGTAAAGCTTTTGAAGGTCTTCATCAAGATAACTCATAAACTCGTAAAATCGTGACAGCTACTGAGCTTGCATGTCAGCTCCATCTCCGTGACAACTGATCCAGCATAATTCTGCTGATGAAGACAATGTGACACAGCTGAAATCTCAGGAGAAAGCCAAGTTGGGGTTTATGTCAAAAAGGATTCAGTCTTTTAGGTTTAGCAGTACGTTAGATTGCATTTCCAGCCACTCTCCTGTTGTTTTTAAGAGCACTGGTCTAATGGATCAACTATAACCTTGCGTGCATGCTGCTGGAGTCACTCTATCCCTCAGACAACAGCTGACAAAGGGTCTACTACAGTAGCATCCATCCTCCGTCAGTCACTCTTCCATTATTAGTCCATTATTAGTCCGAGGCACGAGCCACACAGGCCCAGACTACATTTGTCGAGCATTTGTTTCCATGATAACAGTCTGAATGATGTGTGGGCACACAAGTGGCTTTACAGGAGATTGTCCTTGGACATAGTTAATAATTCGAAATAGGAATGAGAAGAGCGAAGCAGTTAATAGGCTTCTCAGACATGCAGAGCATTTAGTAAGTTTAATTAGTTGGTTGAAGTGGCAGCAGTTTTGTCACAACGCAGGGGAGCAGCAAGGAATCATGGGGCCCCATGGGCTGGATTATACAACCAAATCCTCACCAGTGGTCTCCAGTAATACGGGCAATTTGTAATTCCTGGCTACATGCAGCATTTCACCTCCACCCACACTCGATATGATGACAGTCTTTAAGATTATTTACAGGTAGACGCTCGCAATACATCTTGCAGTGTCCTCAAAAAAGCACTGCAAACTTTTAAAACTCATAACAGTAATGCCAAGTGGTTACAATATGACACACAGATTTTTTATTACATAGATTTTGATGTGATTTGATGACGACAATAAATGGATCAAGATTTGTACATAATATATATATAGAAGCATTAACTCTGAGTCCTGCCAGGTGACAGTAAGAACACTGGATGTCTGCACTGTGCTTCAGCAGACAGGTTGAGAAGCAAGACTAAAGATAAATCTAATTTTTAATCCCAAAAGTTTAAAACATAAACTCTAAGCTCTCCTCCGGGTATTTATTCCTAAAGAAGCTCCGGCTCTGCCCCTGCAATCTCCTCTGCAGCTGTCTGTGGGCTAACAGCAGCTCGAGGCAAAAGTACCAGATGAAGGTGGTCAGTTTGCACGCTAATTTCAGTAGATATCTCTGCAACACAGTACATTACAATACATTGAGTTTTTGATGCTAGTTGGACAAAACAAGTAATCTGGAGACTTCTCAGGAGGTTTTTGGAAGTTGCAACAGCAGTTGAGTCAAACTAAAGGTGTTAAAGTGTTTCGATATCTAAAAATGTCAAACAAAAGCCAGTGTTAGTCTGTGCAGATAAAACTGATCCTAGTTTTAGTCCTGCACAGTTTGTCTCAGATAGCAGCAGCTGAGTGTGAGGCAGCTCTAGCAGTTGGTAGATTTACAACTAACCTTGTATCAAAACCAAAGAAGACTTGGACTTGAAATAATTGAAATAATTTGAGCTTTGCTCTTTTATGATTGGTGGTCAGCAGTGAGTCTAACAGAGAAGAGGAAGTGTTCCTACCTGTCCTCCATTTGTAGTACGACATCAAGGTTGTAGAAACTGTTATGTTCTTTCCAGCTCTTTGTCCTTTAGATCTCCTCCTCTGGTGTCAGTGCTCAGATTAATGTGATGATGTAACAGCTAAAGGCACTGAAGGAGGTGAAATAATGACACACACAGAGGTTAGTTATGGCTCATCTGTGCTGTCAGTTAATCCTCTCTGAAACAAAGCTGACAGTGTTTGAAAAGATTTGATACAAAACATTACATTTTATATTAAAATCTTGGTATTGGAAAATGTAATGGTCATTCACAACTAAAAGAACAGATACAAGAAGGAACTCAGTTGGTGTCGACACTAAGCAGATAAAATCGGATGATACGTGCAATGTAAAGACTGATTTGAAGCTTTCAGGTTCCAGTCGCTGCAGATGTTTGCATGCAGGTATTTCATATTCATGGCTCACATTGGTGACACATCACTTGTGTGTCGCCCGAGGGAGACATACTGGCAAATAAACAAGAGAAGAAACATGACAAGCACAAAGGTTTGTGGTGTGAGAGTCCTCTCCACAACTGAAGTCCTCCTGTTTTTGGCCTTTTCAACACAAATGTCACTGCATATAAACAGTGCAAGCAGCTGGTTGGTTTCCATGTCTCTTGTGGTACCAGAACACGACAATACTCACAGGGTTTGCAGGATCATCTACCACCAGAACTCCAGTGATTCATTGTGTTGTCTAGTGCAGAGAGACCACAGACGCCCAATTTACCCAATTCACCCTATTTCCTTTTTTGTTGCTCCAACTACCAAAAAATAGGATAAGTTTAAATATTTTATTCATCTTTTTGCTGGGGACCTCCTACCACCCACTCAAGGACCCCTTTTTGGGTCTGGAACCCTAGTTTGAAAGCCACTGGTCTAGTGTAAGTTCATGCTCCTTCCTCAGTACCGAGCATGCAACTGAAATCTTGTGTCTCGTACTTTCAAAGCACTCCAGCGACGTAATAAATCCTTGAAAACTTTGTATCCAAATTAATCCCAGTGGTCCCATTTAAGTAGTCCATTTGTTTCAATTTGGAGCGTACCACCCCTCTAAAGTGGGGTGAGTGTTTAAATAGCCGATTCGGAGACTATTTAATCATCCCAATTATTGCTCTATCCATTGTTGGCGGTAATATTTGTAAAAATCCAGCCACAGTTTGGGCAGCCTCATTGTGTGCAGACTGGGAGCGACTGCAGCTGTAATCAATTAGAGCCAATCAGACTTAGCACATAAGGTTTTAAAACAGCCCGTTTATTGGAGGACGGACATAAAATTCACAAATAAATTGTTGAAATGTGGAGCTAAACGTTTCACACGTTTGTGTGGTAGTTGGCAGGAGAAAGAAAAGCTTCTCCAGCCTCCGGTCATTCTCATCCTCATCGATAAAGTCCACAGTCCAGAACAGAAATTAACGAGCTTCCAGTTCTCGTTAAGACACTGAGATGAACATAAAAAGCCTGAATGTCAATATTGGGGTTAATTCACACTACAGCAGCCCATGCTGCATACAGTACATGCCTCTGCTCTGGTCTTATTTTCATATTCAGTCTCCTGGGTTTGTTTTCTACTTGCTTGGTCAGCAGCTGAGTAAATTCAGATTGTGAACCTGTGACAGTAAAACAACAGCATCGATATAAAGTGAGCCACGGTGTGTTTACTCATTAAACATGCTGCTGATCTGATGCCGGTTGTTAGTTTGCACAAATTGGCTCATGACTCTGACATGTTGGCTGATGCGTTCGCCCCCACTGGCGTCTCATGTACCTGTGACTTGTTTTTGAAGGTTCTCTGACCTAATATATAACCCCTGAATGTTATTAAGGCATGTCATTTTCTCTACGAGTGCTGAGTTTCACCCTGTGTTGCCCTTCAGCGGGGTAAAGAAGAGATAAACACCCCGTGACAGCTTCACATTTCTGAGGTGGAGGAAGAGCCTGCAACATCTTTCATTCTAAATATAGATCCCCTGATGAAGCGCCTGCATGCTCTTAATGCTGCTGCTGCTGCTGCTGCTTTGGCACTCGCCTTCACCTCCTGTACTATGTAATGCTGCATGCATACTCTCATGCAGCCTCCCCTCCCTCTTGCAGAAATGCTGCAATGCGTCTCCCTCAGCCAAGACTGGGTCAGTGTAACTCAGCTAGCAGCAGAAGCAGCCGGAGAATCGTCCCCATAGCAACAGCCAATGAGGCTCGTGGCTTGTGACTTAGGGATTTTTTTTGGCGTTATTGTTGTGATTGTATATGAAAAAAAAAGAGCGTATTTCCAGGATTAAACTCGTCAGGGTGGCTTTAGTTGGTGCCAGAGGAGGAATAAGATGGCAAGTGAGCAAAAGAGGAGACAGGGCGGGGTTGAGGAGGCTTATGCACAGCCATATGTGCAGAGTAAATTGTGCTGGCAGATGCGGGAAGACAGGGAATTGTATTGCCAGTAAATTACCCAGCTCATGCTGTATTTTCATACTGGGAAACATTGTTTTTTTCTTCTAATTTAACATATCAACAAGCGCTGTTCTTCAGCAGCTCAGTCTACAGCAACTCTGCTTTAGAGTTTTGACATCCTGTAGAGTTTATTCATGGAAATGCTCTAGTTTGTTCAAGCAGCATTACAGCAAGCTATCAGGCAGGGTGAAGGAGGTATTGTGCTGCTTGTGTTTAACCTCAGTACGTATAGTTTTCTCCTTTTTAGCCATGCTAGTGGTGAGTAATGGCAACAGGGGTCCATCCTTTTGATTCAAACTGAAATATCTCAACCAATATTGGATTGATTGTCATGAAATTGAGCAAAGGCATGCATTCATACACCGGAAAACTAATAATATACCCATCAGCCTCAGCTGTACCTTGAAATGTTGAGCTGTTCCTTCAAATTGTGTTAAGAAATGTCATTATTTGGCCTTGGTGAAGTCATGAGCTTTGTTTCTGTTTCCTGTAGGCCAGCGAATTCTCCAGTATCAGAGCGATGTCCTTGAGACAGTAGTGTTGGTGAACCCGTCAGAGGAAACCGCTACCTCAGAGGTGAGTCACAACCAAGACAACCCTGAGAAAACACTACAAACACAGCAATCATGACCTGATGCTCTGATTCCTGCAGGACGCTTTGAAATGTTCTGTTTTCTTACTTGAATCACACTGACGGGTTTCAGGCAAAGGGCTTTAGTCGGGGTTGAACTTGATTTCACGTATGAAGAAGACAGCAGCACCTGCTGCTCACCATTTAGCCCCAATGGGAGGTCCGTGTCTCTCCTGCTAGTGATCATCGCTTCGCTGATTAACAGGAAAACACTCTCAGTCGGCTGATGCTTGAACACTGCGAGGCACAGACACTTCTTTGTCAGTGTGAGGATTAATTAGGTGTTAGCTGCTGGTGAAATGTAAAAATAAAACTTTTGCAATGAGATAACCGTGTAGATTCATTATTATTTTTGTCTGGTGTAGTACTATGATGGAAAAGCAGTCATTTTTTGCCTACATCACTGAAACAAGAAACTGTTTGGAAATACATTGTACTATGCATTGTTTAACCTTTAAATTTAATGCTGCGGCAACTTCAGCTACTCAGTGGGATGCACTGATTCATCAAAAATAATGTGTGTCTATAAATGGCTACTCCCTTTTGAAACAACACAATTCTTAGAGGTAATTTTAGACTGTTAGACTTATATTTAGTGTAGTTATAGTTCTTCAAAATGAATGTTTGATATTTCATCCCATACTCAAATATCTACCTTGAATTTATTAAGAAGTGGTACTAATACTCAGCGGCTCATTGTTGTCTTGATGGCATCAATTTAAGGACAGATTGAGCATCTCTTTAACTCAATAGCACGTTGTGTGAGACACTTTGCTCTTTGGGAATACTTTTCAGCCTTTTAGTGCAGTACCATTTAACATTTGGTGATTATTCTTTACTCTACCCAGATTCGCTCTCTGATCACTGACCGTTCTGGGAATAAGTTGCTGATACTGAGTGGCCAGAGCTCTGAGCAGGGAGGTGACATCCTACTGCAAGGTGGAGCCTTCACCTGGGAACACTTCTCCAACATCATTTCCAACCCTCAAGTAAGCTCTCAGTGGATGTGTATGCATCATCTTGTAATTATAAAGCTTACATAGGCACAGTTATTTTAGGTTGTTTTTCACTTTTACTGTGTTCCCAGATAATTGAACTCCTGTCTGGTGCCTCTTCAGAGCAGCCGTCTAGGCTTACTGTTTCCTGTCAGGGAGACGGGGGCTGGAGCTCCCTCGGCCAAAGCCAGGAGCAGCAGTCACTCCAAAATCTTCTGGAATACCGCCTGAACCCCGAACCTCACCTCCCCGACATGGACGGAGTCACAGAGTTCACCGAGTATGTCTCAGAGACGGTGGATGTGCCGTCATCCTTTGACCTCCTGGAGCCCCCGACCTCTGGAGGTTTTCTGAAGCTGTCCAAACCCTGCTGCTACATCTTCCCTGGGGGCAGAGGAGACTCTGCTCTGTTCGCCGTCAACGGATTCAACATCCTGGTGGACGGAGGATCTGATCGGAAGTCATGCTTCTGGAAGCTGGTTCGCCACCTGGACAGGATCGACTCTGTTCTGCTCACCCATATTGGTGCAGACAACCTCCCAGGCATCAATGGGTTGTTCCAGAGAAAGATTGCAGAGCAAGAGGAGGAGCGTAACCAAGGATCTGGCTCCAGCAGCAACGGTGACTGGATGAAGAACCTGATCTCTCCTGAGCTCGGGATTGTGTTTTTCAATGTCCCAGAGAAACTTCGGATGCCCGAGTCCACACTGAAAGTCAAGCGAAGCATTGAGGAAGCATCTCTTACATTGCAGTACCTCAACAAGCTTGGCATCACACCAGAGCCTCTTCACAGGGTAGTCAGCAACACTATTGAACCTATCACACTATTCCACAAGCTCGGTGTGGGAAAGTTAGACATGTATGTCTTAAACCCTGTAAAAGAGAGCAAAGAGATGCAGTTTCTTATGCAGAAATGGGCTGGAAACAGCAAGGCCAAGACAGGCATTACGATGCCCAACGGAAAAGAAGGAGAAATATCTGTCCCCTATTTGACATCAGTTACCGCTCTCATTGTTTGGATTCCTCACCGTCCAACAGAAAAGATAGTCAGGGTGCTCTTCCCTGGAAATGCACCACAGAACAAAATCTTCGAGGGCCTTGAGAAACTGAAACACCTGGATTTCCTTCGATATCCAGTCGCTACCCAAAAAGACATATCATCTGGTGCACCTCCTCCCATCATCAAACAGACTAAGATGAGATCAAGAACTGACAGCAAAGAGAGTCTCAAATCGTCACCCAAACCACACTCTAAAACAAAGAAAGATGCCGGTGGTCAGGAGGAAGAGTCCAAGAGTGAAATCACTAAAGAGAACAAAGTGGAAAAGAAAGAAGAGAAGAAAGTCAAAAGTGAAAGTCTAAAAGCCACCAAACAACAGAAAAACAGCGAGGTGGCCCCTGTGGCCGACAAAAAGTCAGAGAAAAAGAAAATATCCAAGGAAAAAACTACCAAGGAGAAAGCATCCAAGATGGATGAAAAGAAAGACAAAGAGAAAAAAGAAATCAAGAAAGAGAAAGTAAAGAAAGACGAAAATATAAGAAAGGAAGAGAAGAAAGAAAGTAAAGCCAAGGAGGATAAAAAGAAGGACGCAAGTAAACCGGAGCTGAGGAAAATCACCAAGCCTGACCTGAAGCCGCTCACCCCTGAAGTGAGAAAAACTCTGCACAAGGCGAAGTCTCAGGGTAAGCCCAAGACAGACAAGAATAAGGCAGTTAAAGAGGAAGCAAATGAGAAAAAGCCAGTCCCAAAGAACATCCCTGAAGAGGTCGCAGCAGCAGCTTTGGCCGACCGGTCCATCGTGTCCTCCCCAGAGGACCTCACCGAGGACTTTGAGGCTCTGAAGCAAGAAGAGCTGTCCAAAGTTAAGTCTGTGCCGATCCAGAATGATGTGATGTCTGAGCGTTCATTGTACATAGATACTAAAGTTTCTTCCCTAGTTTTCCCTGATGAGAAAGTCACATCCACAGCCACTGAGATTAAATCTGCGTCACCCAAATCCCCTGTCACAGAGGAAGAAGACAACAAAGACAAGGGCGCATCCGAACAGGTTGCCACTGAAAGGAAGGAATCAAGTGATGGCTTTGACAAGAAGTATGAGGAGGAGAAAATGGAGAAATATGACAAATACCCTGTAAAAGATGACATGAAAGACAGATCAAAGAAGAGTGACAGCTCAGAGGAGGAGGATGATGTTATTGAAAAAGCCGAATTTGAAGGAACAGAAGATGACGAGGTCCTGAAATATAAAACAGAGGAGGCGAAAAAGGAAAAAAATGAAAAGGAGTGGGACTCCAAACCAACTGAACAAAAACCTCCATCAACCACAGCCCTGTCTGGGCAAGTAGCAGCCACCGCCTCTGAGCAGTTCTCCTACATCCAAGACGAGACCATCCCCGGTTATTCCGAGACTGAACAGACCATCTCTGATGAGGAGATCCACGAGGAAACTGAAGACAGGATCCCACAGCTACGCTATGATGTGGGCTCCTATGACGTCTCTGTCCCTGATGTCCCTGGTACCTTTGACTCCATGCATGGTATTAAAGAGATGAAGAGCTCCGCTGTGTCTGATTTTACAAATATCAAACCCAAAGCCTTCATGGGAGGTCACGAGCATGAGCTTGCACCTTACCCTGCCATCATTGCTGCCCCTCTTGCAGAGGAGGAGCACATCTCCTCAGCAACATCCATCACAGAATATGACAAACTGTCATCCTTTGCCACATCTGTAGCTGAGGACCAGTCGATCACCTCTGTGACAGCACCTCAGACCGAGGAGGTTGGGAGGAACTCTCTCCTGCTTGACACCATCAACAGCATCCCCTCACGGGCTGAGGCCATCCATGGGAAGGACTATCTTCACTCAGCAGGAACTATCTCACCCACCTCCTCCCTGGAGGACGACAAATGCTTTAAGTCGCCTTCCTCTGATGAATACCAGCCCAACATTGCTGAGCTGGAGGGTGATGCAAAGATCAAATTAGTGCACGAGGAAGATGACGAGGAAGAAGAAGAGGACGAGGACCAGACTCCAAATGTTGACATCCCTCTGGGTAAACTCCAAGAGGGCTATGAACATGCAGCCTCCATGATGCTCCAGGAGAAGGAGAAATCTCCCTCTGCCACTTTCTCTCCTCCTCCCTTCACTACTACTCAGTACTCACCCACACAAGCTGTCAAAGAAACCCAGGGTCTCTTCAGCACAGAGGGATTCAAGACTGGTTCTGATATAAAGTCTTTTTCACCCCCTCCATCTTTCTCCCCTGGGTTGGAGTCCCACTCCAGGCAGGAAAGTGAGGAGAGATGTCTAAGTCCAGATGACAGCACAATGAGACTGGCCTCACCCACACAGTCTGTGCCTACAAGCAGTGGATACTCTCCGACCGAAGAGAAACCCTTCAAGACAGAAGACAAAGACGAGGCAGTGACCGATGTCAAAGGTGACTCCCAGAAAACAGATAAATCAGTCACCATCTCAGACAGTACCTCCTATATTGGTCTGATAGGTGAAAAGCCAGCAATGGAAGAGTCAGAAGAATCCACTGAAGACAATGAGGATGAAGATGAGTGTTACGCCAAAAAGGATCTACAGCCCACCGTTAAGGCCAAGCTTATGGAGGCAAAAGAGGGATGCTTCTTGGATGACGACTACGCCTTTGAGTCAAAATTTCCAAAGATAGAAACAGAAGTAAAGGGCTTGGAGAAGACACAGGTGTCTTTTAGCACAGAGGAGAAACCAGAAACCTCAAGTGATGTACTCAGATGAAGATGAAGATGAAGAAGAAGAAGAAGAAGAGGAGAAAGATGATGATTTCCTAAGTGGGGTCGGGGCTAAGCCTTTATCAGATCAAAGCAAAGTAGACTTAAAGAATGAAAGCACGGAGAAAACAGATATCGCCTCTAAAGAGTCTGACAAAAGTGTTCATTTCAGTCTCTATGATTTTCCTGAGAAGGAGAGCAAAGAGAAGGCCATGTATATAAGACAAGACACCCCCTATGTGCATGGGAAAACATTCTCCTACAGTGACATTTATGACAGCAAAGCAAGCTCAGTGGACTCTGATTCATATCGTCAGGAGTCCTTAGATAAGACGGAGAAGGACGTCGCAAAGGGTGAAGTGCAGAAACATGAGCCCCCATCCCCGGTAACAGCCACAGACAAGATGTCGGACAAGGAGGGATTTACTGTCTCCTACGGGAAAGAGTCCTCCACCTCATCCTGGCTTGACTCCAAGAGCCCTTCTGCTATATCTCCGTTTGAGAAAGAAGTCAAAGAAAAGGAAACATTTGAATACAGCACAGGTAGCAGATTCCCTTCAGTGGCTGATAGACCCGAGGCCTCGTCCACTTCTTTATCATCAGAGAAAGACGCTCCTCTTAAGAGCCAGACTGACGCCACAAAGCCCCAAACATACTCCTCAATGACACCATTTGGTGTAGACAAACCTGCTGCCACAGGCTTCATCGAGAAAGGCGCATGTTTGGAGATTGATATGAGAAAACTAACAGCAAGGGATGAAGAGGACTATGATGATGATGAAGTTGTAGATGACGATGATGATGAGGAGGAAGATGAAGAGGATGAGGAGGAGGAGGAGGAAGATGATGACCAAGTCACTGTTGATTCTGATATGGAGAAAGGTGCCAAAGAGAAGTCTGAGAAGGAAGTAAAAAGTCCAATCACTGAAATGTTTGGCTCAAATAGGCCTGAATTTATGGTTTCTATGGCTGGTTATGGCTACAACAGTCAGGGGAAGCCGAGTATGAAAGAAAGCACTTCTGGCTCACTCACAAAGGCAGAAGACGAAGCTAAGACCGACTCCTCATCCTTCAGTGGAAAGCCAATGGATCTAGGGGCTGCAGGTTTCTCTAGCTACTCCTCAGGGTTTGAGTACTCGTATGGAAGTGGTGAGAAAGACTCATTTTTATCAAGTCAGACAACAGTCAAAGCTAAAGATGATTTCACTTTGAAATCAACAGAGGACAGTTATTACCAAAATGACAGAGCTGATCCTGATTTTGAGAAACAGAAGACACCAGATCTTCTGAGTAAGAGATCACTGGACACGAGCTTTCAGTACACAACCACCACTGCTCCTGGTTACTCCTCCTCTTCGGCCTACAGCTACTCCTCCTCCACCTCGGGCTCCCTCTCCACCAGCCGCCAATTCGGAGAGGAGCTGGAGACACCGGCCGAGCCTCTCTTTGAGTACTCCTCCTTTAAAGATGAGCACTCGCTGGTCATGGACTCTCCATTCTCCAGCTCCGCTGGCGCCAAAGACGACTATCTAGAAGTGTCTGAAAAACAGATCACCGCCACGACCACGGCTGAGTCCACCTCCAGTTTAGCCCGCTTCTCACCCATCAGCCCATTCGAGGAGGTCAAATCTTTCCCCTCGCTCTCGTCCACTGCCTTTGCTGAGGACAAGAAGGAGCATACCACTTCATTAGGTGGAGTTACAGACAAAGGCCCTCAATCGGACTGCTTCTATAAGCCTGAATGGTCTGAGGGGTCCAAGCTGGACACAGCTGTTGGATTTGGGGCCTCAGCGGGACTCTTCTCTCAACCTGAAGAGCTCTCCAAAGATAAAGAGGCAGCCAGTGCTGCTCTGTTTGGTATCACTTCCTCACCACGCCCAGACATTGAAGGCAAGCATTACTTTGAGGAGACTGACAGCAGTGAAGAAGAGGATGAGGAGGCTTACATGCGTGAGATGACTCGGAGGTCGCCTTCCACCGGCCTGGCTGGTACCCTCTCATTTTCCGACAAGCCTGTTCCAGCTCCAGCTGTCAGTGAGTCAAAGACAGGTGGTGCACTCCCTGATGTTCTTGGCTCCTACATGCCCTCACCTGTCCAGGTCAGCAAGCCAGACACAGCCAATGGTCCCACGGAGGTGAGCTCAAGCTCTACCCTCCTTGCTGGAGCAGCAGCCAGTGCTGCATCTTCAGGCCCAGCCAAGGTGGAGCCCAGAGAGGGAGCAGCAGGTTACAGGAGCTCCTACGAGTGGGAGATGTCAAAGCCCCAGATGGGTATGGTACCCGGAGACTCTCCTCCTCATTACCGTCATGATGATGAGTTTGAAGAGGAGTGTGAGATGGAGCCAGAGCACCCTGCCCGTCCACTTTCACTCTCTTCAACTGATCAGCCATTTCGCTCACCTTTCTATGCTGAGGAGTGCAGCCGAGGAGGGCAGGATGATGATGATGACAGTGATCAGGAACTTGCTGCTGATTCACACATTGGAGCCACCTCCTCTTACACCAGCCGCACATCTCCTGGATATTCCTCCTCCGAGTGCAGGCAGCGCAAAGAGGACCTCTCACCTTCCTTCATCAACCCATGCATGCGGCAGTTATCCAGCGACGAGGATGATGAGGAGCAAGGGCGCAGAAGTGACCAATCGCAGGGAGATGAGCATGATCTGTCGGTCAAGAGAAGGGCTCACAAACAGCCCCATCATCACCAGCCTCACAGCAGGGACAGCAGCTCACTGCACCAAGCTGGTGGCATGGCGGCAGGGCTAGGCTTGGCCACAGAGGACACACCGCCCACCTCTATGAGTGAATCTTTAGCCTCTCAGTCAGACTCCGATGTGCCTCCAGGCACTGAGGAATACCCCTCGGCCACTGGTGAAGGCAACATGGACTCGGATGAGGATGCAGACTACATGCCTGTGGATAAATTATCTGCCACAGGAGGAGGCAGCTATCATTCCTCTAGGAGGAGCCATGACCCTCCTCCAGCTCCTCTCATGGACCCCTGCCCTCAACCTCCACGCCCAGACGTTTGCATGGTGGATCCTGAATCTCTGGATAACGGCTCAGTTAAGAAAGAGCCAAAACCTAAGAGCTTAAAGAAGACTTCGGGGAAAACCAAATCATCATCCCCAGCTAGACGCAAGAAGTCTCCCATGCCTGTCAAACAGACGCCGTCTCCTCGCAGCACCTCACTGAAGAAGAAGGAGGCAGACAAGAGCTCACGCATGTCTCGTCTATCGGACGGGCAGGGCTCCAAAGACGACGACCTCTCCAGGTCGAGCTACAACCCTGGCAAGGCGATGACCAACGGTGTTAAGACCAGTTCAGGTGAGCACAATAATTTTCAGATATAAATGATTTCACTCTACAAAACAGATTTTGACAGTTTCGTTTGGTTCTCACACTCAGGTTCTCAGAAGTCTGGCTCTGGAGCTGCTCCTGGTCTTCCTATTTATGTGGACTTGGCCTACATTCCCAACCACTGCAGTGCCAAGAACGTGGACCAAGAGTTCTTCAAACGCATTCGCTCTGCGTACTATGTGGTGAGCGGTAACGACACAGCAAGCGGTGAACCAAGCCGAGGAGTCCTTGATGCACTGCTTGATGGCAAATCTCAGTGGGGATCAAACCTACAGGTAACATTTCCAACCGTTTTCAGTTTGAGACTGAGGCTAACATATAGTATATTCTTTCATGATCTCCTGTTCTTAAGACAGTGTTTTGGATTTGCATATTAAAAGATTGTGTCCCTGTAGGCCACTGTACACTCTCACTAACTCGAATCAGTTCAAATCAAGTCAATCAAGTACAACAACACAAGACATGACAGACAGCTAATATTACTTACTAGTCCATCAGCAGTCAGCCCAGCTCGGCGTCTGTCTTTCAGCCATTTATTTCACCAAGCTCTCACCAACGACTAAAAGTCAGTCCCTAGACTAGGATCTTTGTCATTGTCCGCTTGCCCAGCTCCGGTTCTGGCACGACACACTGCCCCCCTGGGCCTGAAAACCTCCCGGCAGTCCAAAGCTCTTTTGCTAGTGGTATAAACACAAACACTCCCTTAGTGCTTTGAGCTCTCAGTCCTGGAAATCACTGACTGAGCTAATTATCTTAGCGTTTAATGTACTTTAGCAGCAAGTAAAGCTTCCTGCAGAGTTCATCAGGAAACTCTGTAAATAATTGAGGCGAATCAGCCGAAGGACATCAGAGAGAGAACCAGAAAACATTTTCTCCATAAGATATGTTCAGTGAAATAGTTGGTGGTGAGTGACTTAGTGCAGTAAAGCGTTACGCACTAGGGAATGACAGAGGCACCATTCACCCTATTGTTATTATTATTATTATTATTATTATTATTATTATTATTATTATTATTAATAAAGTTTATTGTCACATCTAATCTCAGGATGCGGATTGTGCATCACCATCATCATTGCTAAATTTCACAAAATTTGACAGCTGCACATTACAGTAACATGAACAGCTGGATACAGCCTCGGGCTTTGCTGTAATTCCTTCAGATAAGTGTGGAAGGAGATATTAGATTGGGTCTGAGACCCTCCCCCTGACACTAAAGTAAAAACTAAGTGGGCGAAGCCTGATATTTTCAATTTCCCTGAGGAATCGAGGTAGGCGGGAACGAGGACTCTTACTTTCCCATCAAGACTCCAAGTTAAAAAATCTCTTCGTTGGCTCTGATTTACTTCCACTACACAAAAAGTGTCTTAACTACTGCAGATTTTCATGTACTTCTGTAGAGTAAAACTGCATGTCTTAGTACTTAGTACACCAGTAATCTCGGTTATCAGCAGTCAAACACTGTGCAGATTTCTATTTCCCATGTGACCGCCCCTCTGTGCAATTATCCTCTCAACTGTGTCGGTCGTGACTTTTCCTGCGCTCTCTCGTCTCCGTCTCAGGTGACGCTGATCCCCACCCACGACTCGGAGGTGACCCGTGACTGGTACCAGCAGACACACGAGAAGCAGCAGGAGCTCAACATCATGGTCCTGGCCTCCAGCAGCACCGTCGTCATGCAGGACGAATCTTTCCCCGCCTGCAAGATCGAGTTTTAAAGATCAACGTTTCCTCTCTCTCTCTCTCTCCTCCTGGCCTCCCCCCCAGTGTAGATCTGTTTTTAATTGCTCTTCTCTATAGCCTGATATGTAAATCTGTCTCTGCTTTTTTTTGGGTGGCGCTTGGACCGAAAAGCAGAAACAGATCTGGATAACTGTCTATTTTTTTCTAGATTTTTATTCATTTTTAAGCTTGTCGTGGCTATCTCCATTTGTACTACAAAGGTAGTTTTCTGACAGCTTTGTCCTCCACTACATAACATGAAAGGGAGAACACAGTTTTTTGTTTTTTTTTCTGTTACTTAACTTGTCCTTTTTTCTCCAAACCCTGTGAGACGATTAACGGAGTCGAGCCAAAATGTGCATTTTTCAAAAAAAGTGTCAAAAAAATGTGGTTGTTTGGCTGCTTGTCTTCTAATTGGCCTAAAAAAATCAAAGCACAAGTTTGCGCACCTTAAAGCCAGCAACACGCTACAAGATGATTTTCTTCCACCCGATCCCAGACTTTCACCACACAGGCGATCGATTTAAAACATTTGCTGATAGAAGTCGTGATCACTTTCCTTTCCTCTATTTTCAACAGTCGTGGTGTTGAACTTTGTTCCTCCTACTGACATAGCGAGATAGAAAACGTTCACCCTAGAGGTCCTTTCGATATGTCTTTTGAGTATATTTGCCGTAGCGTAGGGAAGACCATATTCAAAAAAAAAAATCTGTATTGTAGTGAATTATGATATTTCTACGGTAAAATCAATCGTTACAGTAAGGATTTCTCAGTGGCTGTTTATTTCTTACAGTGAATTTGCCGGATAAGTTTCTCTCTATAATTGTTTCTGTCGTCTTTGGTGTGTTTTTTCAGTGTATTTCCAGTTAACATATCGTTGCAGAGCATCATGAGGACAGCTGAAGGCGGGGGGGGGGGTGATACTAGTACAAAAAAACCCATCATCATCCCGATCTTTGGATTTTACCTGTTTATATATCTTTACATACAGAACAGCACTCTGTGTTCAAAGCTCATTAAGAGGGAAGAGGACAGACCTCCAAACAGTTGCTGCATCTATCTAAGAGGTCTTTATACAAGAGCTGTGCTAAAGAACAAAGAATGTATTCCACTACAACATTAGGAACATGTGGTTGTGAGGTTGCGATTGCGTTTTTGCCTGGTGATGAACGAAGATGTGGGCTGGTTTCGATTGATGGTAGAGGTTAGACTGTCACCCACATGTGCCTTTCTGTCCTGCTGTGCCGGAAGGTGGGGAAATGAGATGTGTCTTGTGCGTTGTAGATGATTTAAAGGTATCTTGGTGCGCGGTGTGGCGGAGGCTTTTTCACGGCGAGCTGGTCTCCTCTGTTGTTGTTGTGAGATTTGTCGGTGAGAACGTCAGCGTGCAGAAAAAAAAGGTCCGAGTTGTACATATTGAGCATAAAACGGCACTTTTAAAAGCACCAACTCAGTATTTCAGCCGTTGCGGTTTAGATTTTCCTGGAGCTGCCACTCGATAGAAGCACAAATAGTAACCAGTGTGCAAATTTAGCATCATAAAATGTTTAATTACATCATTTTTTTCTGGTTTTGTTTAATTATGGCAAAAAATATAGTTTGTCTTGAGTTGTTTTTAGCCTCAATCACCTCAATTTATTTCATCGTCTTTTAAAATTTCATGATTTAACAGCCATTTTCTTTCTTTATTTTAAGGTGGAAATCAGTGGATGTTTTTAAGTAAGACTTTATTAACTTAATATTACGTGTAGTTGTGTTTTAATTTGATATATTTGATGATTTTATATTTTGATAAGTTTGGAGTAATTTAATAGATTTTAAACCAGGATACAAAACCAACTTTCCAACAAACGACAGGACCAACACGTCTCACCAGGGTTGCTATTTTATGATCCACAGTAAAAAAAAAAACTCAGATATTCCTCTGTATGATATTTTAATCCCTCGACTCTTCTATTGATGCATGAAACAACAGATGCATGTTCATAAAGGCGATGGCTTTTTAAAAACAAAAATAATACAAAACCGCAGAGGAGGCTGCAGAGGGGAGCAAACTTCAGCTGGCTCCAAGTCGAATGTGAAGATGCAGATTTACCTTTATGTTCTCCGGGTTGCCTTGGTTACCGTGCATCATATGGTACATCTGACTCACCCGTCACACACTGGCAACACAAAACCTGCAACACATCCCCGACTCTGTGCAGGGAGGAAAATGTGTGTGTGTGTGTGTGTGTGGATTGAATCCACCACAGTTTCTTTCTTTGGATGACAGGAAACAATTGACAAAGCGTTGTCAGCATGATAAACATGTTCGAGGAGACAATGACGTTCCATTAACAGCTTCTTTGATGAAACAGGGTTAACCGTGATGTCAGTGTTTTCCTGTTTAACCCACTGTGCTGCTCAACGACAGTGTAATCTGCATTCCTATTTAATACTGCATCATTGTAAAGGCTAACAATAACCAACAACACACTACTCACATATGAGCAGACCACTTTAAAACCCAGACTGCCAGACACACGAGTGACCCAGTTCACTCTAAGTCAATACCTTTTTATCTATTAGAGGATTTCCTATTATTCACACTTTTTCCAGACGATACACTCACTCACACGTAACCGCTCCGTTTTCGTAATCGTGCAACAACAAAAAAAACAAAAAAAAGGAAAAAATAAAAACATCTGTGGCATCAGACTCATCTGCCGTGAAACAAATCATCATAAAGACAGTTGGTTTTCAGTGAGCCCTGCTTGTACGTGCATGTGTACCTTTTGAGTTCTCCTGTAATGTAATTGCTGAAGAAAAAAAACTGACTAAACATAGAAATGCTATTTTAAAAGATGTATATTTAAGAAGCTAAGCTGTTCCCGGTACTGAGGAGGCACATGTTATAACCCGGCTGTGCTGTGCTGTAAGGAAAGCCTTGTGATTTGTTTTTTGGGTTTGTTTTTTTTTTTTCCTCCTTTCTGCTTCATGGTTCTACTTTCATCTCTTGTTTTAAGTGCAATATTCTCTTTATCTCTCTTTAAATGCTTAAAAAAAGGTAAAATAGAAAACAGATTTATTGTTAAAAGGGAAAAAGTGCGGTGAAGACCAATAAAAAACATCATTTACTGAAGAAAATGTCTCCATCTCATTGTCTTTTTTTACCCTGTATAACCAAGCATTGCCTACAAGAGAACCATCCTCACAGGTTGCATCTATGCATGAGTACGTTGTCCAAAGGGTGACGTTTAATTTTAGTCGTTTTTAGAGGCCCGAAGAGCTAAAAAGTCCAGAATTTTAAGTCCACAGCCATGAAAACAGCTGTGAGGTTGCACTTTGGCACAGCAGTGCTTTGAGCTGAATGAATCTTGAAGTTTAGCAGGTAATGGACCCTTTTCAGGGCAGACATTTTGACTTTTCAGGTGTAAATACTATTAATAATTTATAACAGCTCCATTCCAAGTCTCCCAGTAAACCATGTCAGTGAGTAAACATGCTAGTGGTTCATCTAAATAGGATGCAGCCATCAATATTGCTATTAAATACACTTTTGCAACTTGTGTTTATTATGTTGACCACCTTAATAAGCTGGCTGCATCCCATTTAGGTGAACAACTGGCACATTTACTCACTAACATTTGCTAATTAGCACAAAACACAAAGTAAACCTGAGGCTTTGTTAACAAATTAATAAGTTTGAGTCATTTTTTTTTAAAAGAAAAAACATCCAAATTTTCTGATTTCCATGCCTTAAATGTGAATTTAAGACAGTAAATGACAGTAAACTTTAAATAATGTACAAAAACAAGTCATTTGAGGACGTCACCTCGGGGTTTAGACCAAACAATTAATGAATTAACTGAGAAAATGATCGACAGATAGATTGATAATGAAAATAAATGTAAATTACCAGAGTCATATCACTTAATGACTAAAAAGAAATGGCAACAAACTGAAGAAACACTTCCTCTGAAGCTGTCTTATTATGGTGCCCCGACCCATATGTTGGGAACCAGTCTAGGCCTTACAGACACCAGTTTCTCTTCCTCGCTGCCTCAGTGTGTGTGAGCATGATGTAATCCAGTTGGGGTTGAACCCCACAGGGAGGTCCAGACGCAGGAACAGTGTGAGCTTTGTTCTGAGAGTCCAGAGAGTTACAGGGTGAAAGCGAACAGAGACGGCAGTGATCGTTGGAGCACCGACTCCCTGTTTTTCTTTTTTGTTGTTGTCAGTTTGAGAAGCACGGACAGAGTTTGGCCTTTGTGAAAAGCTGGTAATGTGTTGGAGGAAGGAGCAGGCTGGAAGCTGAAGGACAATCCCCCCCGCTGTGAGAAGCTGCTGAATGGATGCTGCAATGACATCACCTCCTGAGTCACATGATCAGGGTGGAGAACAGTAGGAACAACAGATGTAACAGTTTCTCCTTTTCTTCAGTAACATGTCTCCTTTCAGACTAATGGAAAGAAAACACCCAAAATCCACATTTAGGTGTTGACTTAAGTTCACTTTGTCTGTTTGTGTCTGCAGATCTCACCAGAAGTAAGTAAGAAAATGCCTCATTTGCATATTTAAACATAAATTAACAGAAAACTTGATGACAAAATACAAAAGATAACTGACTTCCTGTAAGTAATCACCTGAGGAAGCTTTATGGTGATATTTATGAGTTAGAAAAACTACTTTCTACTTCTGTTCCACCACATTTCAGAGGGGAATATTTACATTTTTACTCCACTATATTTATTTAACAGCTGTAGTTACTCGCAGGCGAACATTTTAAATACAAAACCTATAATAAAGCTGTAAAATATCATGCGTTCTTATAGTAAAACAGGATAAAACTACCCAGCAGCAGAGTAAAAACGGTCTAGGAGATGATGCTTCTTACAGACGAATGAATAATGTATTAATAAAACATAATTTAACACTGAGGGGTTCATTCTGCTGCCTGAAACTTTAATTTTGTTCATAATAATTTTGCACTTTCACTGTAGGTTTGCAGTGAAGATCTGTACTAGTAATAGTAAAGTGAATACTAATGTGAAAACTTCTTCCAGGCTGTCTGATGAGAGAAAAAACAAAGAACCACCAGCTATATGCGGTAAGGCGTTCATGGTGAAGCAGTAAACTGGCTAAAACTGTCTTATTATGCGACTCTAAACTCAACCGATCCACCATGAGCCGGGTTCTGCTCGAGGTTTCTGCCTCTTGAAGGACGTTTTTCCTCGCGACTGTTGCCAAGTGCTTGCTCATGGTGGGAATTGTTGAGTCTCTGTAAATAACATTAGAAAGAGTACGGTCTAGACCTGCTCTGTATGGAAAGTGTCATGAGATAACTTCTGTAATGATTTGGCACTATAGGAATAAAATAAATTTGAACTGAACTTAAAGTCTACCTACTACACATCTGTAATAAGAACACAGGGAAAGTCTGTGTAAAGGCAATTCTGAGATTTCTTTCAAAACACATTAAATATGTTGTAAAATAGTTGCTGAAAACACGTGAAAAGACTTTGAACGATATATTACTGAAATGTGGAGTTAGAGGTTCAAACAGTTTTTCACCAGTCTTCAGTCCAGGATTTTTGTGGGCGGTCCTTAAAGGGTGGCTCGATGACACGCTGAGGCCACCCTGAGCAGAGAGATAGAGATGAATTCATCTCAGCTCAGAGTGTTTCAAAGTTAGTCATGTCATTTTCTGAACTCATCTGACACGTTTCAGTCGCTTCAAAATGGCCACTCGACTTGCTCCCACAAGTGGGCGTGGCTTCAGCGCCTTCAGAGGACACGCCCCCACAGTCCTGGAGCTGAGAATTCATTTTTACCTGATTTTGACACCTAATTTCATAAACTTGTCGATATTTTTAATCATTCAAATTTAGCTACGTGGTTAATAAAACTTTCTTCTTTGGTCTGACAAACTCAGAACACATATTTATTCTTACTTTACATGGATTTTAACCATTTAGAAGCAACACATTTTCTAGCACGTAGGGCAGCATTTTTCAAACATGGGGTACTGCTACACCTCATGTCTCCATCAGTGCTGCAAAAATATAAATGTGTTTTACAAAACCTTTTTTCATTTAACTTCAAATATGAAACTTTCATACAACAGGCACATTTTAGTCAGTACCTAAAAAGTATTGAAGTTCATAACTCAGTCTGTATTTAAGTATTTTGGAAGACGTACCTTTCCTTCACTTCTTCAGCTCTGACAGCTGGAGTTACTGGTGGTTACACTGCATTCAGATTTTACATCCATCAGAAGCTCATAAAATATTACTTTCCACTCTGCTCGGCCTGAACATCAGTCTCACTGCACAACGGCGACCTTCACGGTGACAGCACACACTGTGATAATGCTGACTCCAGTTTACCTCCGACAGATTTACTCCACAGAGAGACACTGTCTTCAGACTTCAGAGCTCATTCACCCGCTGAGTTTTATCGTCGGGCAGAAATACTGTTTGGACTCGACCTCTGAAGTTCAGGTTGAGGAAAATTCTAAGACTTAACATTAATATTGCAGGAATATTAACATAATGTGGATCTTAAAAAATCCATCGTTTCACACCCTTAAACTGTAACATTTGTAATATTTAAGGAAATATAGTTTTTACTGTGACATAACATGATAATCTACCTCTTTTACTTTACCTGCCTCACCTGAGTTTGCATAAAATTGATACTAAACCAAAAAAAGGCGCAGAACAAATGTGGAATTTACATTCCAGCAGCTGTATTTTGTAACATTGTTGAAAGTATGACAGTGTATCGTGAATGTTTCATTTAATGAACTTTCTAAAAATCAAATGATGAACTTCACACAGACGAGATTATTCCAGAACAACAGACAGAAAACTCAGATCTGAGGGAAAACACATGACGTGTGCGTCGACACCAGGAGACAGGTTGAAATATCAGACATGAAAGGTGAGAGCGCTTCAGTACACAAAGCATTCAGGAGCTCAGCAGGGAGATCTTTATTGGATTACAGACGATTCATCCTCAGTGATTAAAAAGGTGGATCTAAGAGCAGGTCTTAAAGGGTCAGCTCACCTAAATTACAGAAAATGATTTTCTCAGCTCTACTGTTAACTCCCCGTGGCGTTAGTCTTGGTTTTTATTTGTCCAGGTCTGTCCTCTGATGCACTAAAAGTTTGTATTCATCCATGTACACCAAACTAAAGGCTGTACAGTGATGAAAAAAATGTCTCTGAACACCCTGAAATGACTCTTTGATTCATCAAGACTGATATAATAAAAAGAGGCACGTCAGTAAATTATTTTATCCCTGTCATGTGCGGAGAGCCGACAGTTCTCCTTAATAAATCCAGAACTTAAAGGTCCAGTGTGTCAGATTTACCGGGCCCTATTTACAAATTATGACAGAACCATGTTGCCATTAGTGTACAATCATCTAACAATGAGACTCATTATCTTAG
The DNA here is from genome assembly GCA_946959425.1 of Argyrosomus regius. NCBI lineage: Eukaryota > Metazoa > Chordata > Actinopteri > Sciaenidae > Argyrosomus > Argyrosomus regius. Next base: position 30,782,313 of record OX336882.1, read on the forward strand.
AATGAGCCCTTCACGGGTCTTCCACAGAGTCCGCCATGTTTAACCGTCATGTTTCTACAGTAGCCTAGAACAGACAAACTTATTACAGGCGTTAAAGACGGCCTTTCGACGCCGTAGTTTCCCTCTCTTGCTAGGAAGGAGAGGTTGAGGCAAGGTGGTTGCAATCAGCTATTTTCACTGCTAAATCCTACACACTGGACCTTTAAACCTGACCAGACATCTTGTTTTTGTTGACCTACAGTGGTTTAACGTCTCACCTTACAGGTGCACTATGGAGAAAAAAACATAGTTCTGCCTGGATTTAGTTACTCTGGAAGTACAGTATATACAGTACTCAGTACTACAGTATGAGTAGACAGTACTCGGTGCAAGGATAGCTGTCACCTGACTGTGATGGATGATATGAAAGCTTTTAATGCAGCTATCCGAAGGAAAGCGAAGGCAAGAAAGACGCAAGACAGACTTTACACGATTTAAAACTCCATTAATCAGAGCTGTTTGTTTAAGACTTAACATCCACTGTACACAACCTGCCCGGCACAAAATGGCTGAGAATGTTAGTGGCTAGCTGGTGCCAGACGTTCGTCTCAGGAGGAGCTCCAAAGACGGCCGCTCACAGTGAAGTCTGTGATCTCAAAACCTGGACAAATAAAATCAAAGATAAACTAGAGGGGCTCTCGGCGAGCGCGGACCTCCAACGAGGCCAACCGTCCAGTCTTGCAACCACTATATACCATATGTCTGTATTATAAACGACCTATATTGCAGTGTTAATGAAAAATATACACGTATCTGCAGCAAACTTTAACAGGTTCTTCTTTGGCTGATGCTACACCTTCTGCTACGGTTCATGAAAATCTGAGCAGCAGTTTTTTTTCTGTCGTCCTGCAGACGTAACCTCCTCGGTGAAGGTAAAAAATAAAACCAGTAGAAGAAAGGTGAGAAAATGTTGCGAATTAAGTGAGTCGACCCTTTAACCAAAGCATGACAGCGTGATAATCTGCACACACACACACACACACACACACGGACAGGACGACAGTTAGTTCAGACTCTACAGTACATCGCGATGTAACATGAAATCCCACCGATCGAACACAGAATTGCACATCAGCGTCTACCTGAATTGCTTCTCAAGCGTGCGTGTGTGCGTCCCCTAACAAGCCCCCCCCCCATACACACACACACACACACACACACACACACACACACACACACACACACACACACACACACTCTCACATCTGCTACATAACTGCTCGCCACAATAAAAGCACATTTCATGTAAAATGCCCCCCTCCTGTTTGTTCAGTGATAAAAATGAGAGATTAGCTTTCAGATTTTTTTTCTCCACATCATGAGGTGATTTTACAAAAAATATACAAGAGCTATGGTACAATTAAATATCTGATGTGGGTATCAAAAATACCAGACTTTCTTTCTTTCTTTTTTTTTATCTCCCAAGATGCAATTTCAAAATAAATATTATTTTCTCTCTTTCTATCGATTCCTACTGATTATATTAAATCTTCAATGAGGCTTAAGGACTTTGGCAGTAAGCAGTGCACACATGGTTTGACCTGGAGATTAAACACTTTACGTTTTACTGGCAGTAACGAAGATTCAGCTGCAGGAACTAAACACGGAGCGCCGCAGAAGCTCAGCACGGGACAGACGCCGGCGTATGACGAGGACAGATTAGTATTTTCTGCATTTCTCATCAAAGTAATGAGTCTAGAAGTCTCTGTGTCCTTTAGTAAAGACAAGCTTGTGCTTCGGTGATGACAAAGCACGACCGCCTCGATGTCAGGACGTGCCCTGATACCTGCAACCTGACTGTGATGGATGATATGAAAAGCTTTCAACGCGAAGGCTAAAGTTTCAGCACTGCAGCTGTCCGAGGGTGAGGGCAAGACGCAAGACAGACTTTACGCGGTTTAAAACTCCATTAATCAAAACTTTTATAGTCACAATGAATCAAACAGACGCTTCTTTCTGCCTCTTTTCACTCATTGTTTTAGTTTCTGAGCTGTTCCTTTAAGACTAAATGCTTGTATCAGCCCGGCACGAAATAGCAGATGATGTTAGCTGGTGCCAGAGATTCCAGTGGGATGATGAGTTTGTTCAGTCTTCGCTCTAACAGCTTTATAATGTGAGAACAGGTCGGGGTTGTGTGGTCGTGTGTGTCGCTGGGCGGTTCTGATTAATGCAGCTTTAAAAGAAAAAAGGGCTAAGCGGACAGTAACGGAGAGCTGTTAAATTTTAACGTGACAGTAAAGTGGCTTCCTGCATCTTTGCAGATCGATGAGCTGAACTGGTGAACTGTCAGGAGGCTCAGTGGTGTCACAGGCCGTCACCAGTGTGCTTTATATAAAAAAAAAAAAAAAGGCAACGAACAGCATGTGGGGCGTAACGCGGAGCCTAGTGTGAGGATCAGCTGCCCGTTTATTAATACTCAACACAGTCATCAAGCTGGAGGAGATGGGAGGCCCGGCCGGCTGTAGCTCAGTACAGCGCCTCGCTGCTCATGATAGACGACGAGGATGATGCTTGTAACGTTACAGTAGTTTCTGACAGATCTGAGGCCTGTTGTTCTGGAGGTCTCCGTGTCCCTACGGCTCTGCTGTGTGAGTGGCTCCGACCTCTAGGGGAGTCTCAGGAGACGGGAGGCTTTCTGGACTGTCCATCCACAACTCCATCGACTCCTGAGTGTCAAAGAACTCGTCGGGTCCCTCGGGAGACTGGGGTGTCTGGGAGCTGGAGCCCGCCTCGCTGCTGCTCTCCCTGAGCTCCAATAGAACAGGCAGAGAGCCTGGGAGGCAGTAACCCTCCATCCGACCCAGAGCGAGCTCAGCTAACGCAGAGCAGGGCGGTCTAAGGCCGGGATCTGTAATTGCACCAGCATCCACGGCTGCAGGAGCCACCTCTGGCCCTTCCTGTGAGCACTCAGGATTATCAGGCGGGAGTCCAGTAACGGCGCAGGGCTCAACATCATCCTCTGGTGAGTTATTTGGAGTCAGAGGGACTTCGCCGGAGTTTGAAACAGCAGGGCAAGCCGGGTCAAGGACCTGTGAGCCGACGGCGGGCGCCAGCTGAGTGGAAATGTTTTGAGAGGAGTGAGTTTCCTCGCTGCTCTGAGGGGTGAGGGACATCTTCTCGCTGAAGCTGAAGCGTGGGGAAGTGTCGGCTGTAGTGGGAGAGGACGGCCCAGCGCTGGATACTGTGCTGGATGGACCGCTGCTGTCTGCAGGACAGAAAATAAAAATGTATTAAAGTTTCATGTTTTGGTTCACAGAGACTAAACTGTACGCCGTAATTTTATAAGTAATCAGAGGAAAGCCGAGGGAGGCCAACCTGGAAATGTCAAATCTCGGTGCGAAAAGGAGAAGCTGTGATACTCACACCAAGGAGGTCTGTCAGAACGAGATTTGAGCGAGATGGAGGATGAGAGGACTCTCTGAGGGATGTACGAGTCCACCGACGGCTGGTTGTGTGTGTCAAACATGGCTGACAGAGCTGCGGGGATAAAGCGAGGACCAACAGGTCACGTTAAGCGATCACGATTATGATGATGGCAACTTGATGAATTTGAGCTCCATTCTAACCTCTGGTAGTCCTCGTGTGCGGATCTCCCGCGCTCAAACACACGCCGGCAAGGAACTCATTGACCTGTTTGAGCGACAGCGAGTTGTGCAGCGTTTCCAGAGGATAGATGGAGGGCACCATGGAGCAGCCTTCGAAGCCTGCGGCAGAGGAGAGACACGACACCCGCAGGCACATCAGCCCCCGGTTAGACCGGGCAGTCAGAAGAGGAGCAGGCAAAAAAACCCCCAGCTGTCACCCGACACACCACCGCCCCCAATGCCACCCATTCAACTACACCTCAACACGGTGCTCTGAACTCCTGCTCCTGTTTCTGAACGGGGCCCTAACCCCACTGTGAACTCCTGCCAGCCTCTACGGTTCATTTCCACGCAAGCAAGTTGCAAAAAAACCCATGCTGCACGCCAAGACAACATGACACCATATCAAAATGGCTACACATCTCAGACGCCTCGCTGTTGTTTGCAAAAGCAAGCAAATCTCAAGAAAAATAAACAACAAAAAAAAAAAGATAATGTCGGCCTTTCTGGTCAGTCCCAACACACAGAAGCTGCAGCTCTAACAGCAGCACGCAGCGGTCAAAGCTACCCAAGACCGCAGCTCAGGTCCAACACGTGTTATCACTGGAGGCAGTTCATCCACTAGGTTAGTTCACAACCACAAGCCGCATTTCACCAGAGCCGCTCACAATCACAAAGCGTCAAACCGCGATCGCCCAGATTCGCCTTCGCTTGCGCTCGCCTGCAGAGTGTGAGTACGCCGAGTGTACAGCAAACAAGCAGGAATCACATGCTGGTTAAGGTCAGGTAGGAGGGCGACTGGCATTCAGGTCTGATTCAAACAGAGCAGCTGACTCCAAATGCAACATGTGAGTTTCTGTGTGTTTCTGAAACATGGCGGTTTGAGCTGGTGATGACAGATTATCTGTGCGGAGCTTCAAGTATTAAAAAAAAAAATGTAATCTCAAACTGAGACAGCTCGATGCCAAGACGGCGCTGCTTTGTCAGCATCAGCAATCTGTTTGTGTGTCACCTAAACGTGTCAATATTCATATAGTATGTTGTGAAAATGACGCTGTGTGCAATATGTTGATTTATATACAGGCTGTGGAGGAACGTGCTTTAATGTACACTGTATGTAGGGGTGGGTTTAAGTTTGAGGGATGTAAACATGTTCTCCGTTAGATCAGGAAATATCTGATCACAGATTAAGAAAACCAAACTAAGAATATGACCGGGCGTTCGATGATGACGTCTTTTGACACCCGACAGTGTCTCTATCAGGACGTCAGACGTCCAGCTGTCCATGTACCGGACGTCGGCCTTCAGATGGAAACATTGTGGGCTGTTTGTGGAGGTGAATATCTGCTCCCTTTTTCTTTGTAGCTTTTATTATTGCGCATTTGTTGTTTGTCATTTTGTGAACTAATTGTTGTCGTTCCCCTCGTCTGCTTCTGCTGTGATGGTGTCACTTTTTTTCCCACTGAGTTGGCCTCAATGTTCAACCAACTGGAGTAAAAAAAGAATAATTAATTTATGCGTGTTGCTGTTTTACCGTGTGAATAATTACAACAGTCTTGACTCGGTATATTAGACAGAAATACTTCTTGTAAAGTTTTTGGTGAGGAGAGAAGAAGAGAAAAGAAAGTGGGACAGACCAGAACACAAAGTCTCAAATTAGAACCTGTCAAGTACCAAATGTTGGTAAAAAAAAAAAGTGTGTTTGAAGTGTGAGTATTGCTGTCATCACAGCGGCCGCCTGCTGACATTTGAATGCAGTATTTGGCATTTTGTTTTCAAACTTTAGTTTCAAAATTTCATGTTGTTCGCCTGAATCCTGCACTGTTTAATCAATTAAATCCAGTTTGTTGTATTAAAAAAAGTTATTGTACCACAGAAATGAAGTCAGGTGACAGGTTTCTCTAATTTTTGAGAATTATTTTCTAATTTTAAAATGATCTTTGGCAGGTGGGTCTAAAAATGAATCACACACAGGGAAACAATTAGTTATTTGTAAGCAAATGTACCAAAAATGTACTATTCCAACAACCCAAAGCAGAATATTTACTGCTTTTCTTCATCTTCTATGACAATTAACTTAATATCTTTTGGTTTTGGAGTGTTGGTTGGACAAAACGAAACATCTGAAGACGTCAACTTGAGCTCTGGGAAATTGTGATGGTGACTTTCCCTAATTTTCTGCCTGAATGACTTAGTGAAAATAATTGACATATTATTTGATTATGGGTTGGTAGTTGCAGTCCTACTTTTCATTTGTAGTTAAAATTAATTTCCGATAAATGTAATTTAAAAATGTCTGATCCTTCATAAAATACACAAATAAAAACAGACTTCTAAACTCTGAGGGTTTACAGATTGAACAAAAAATGAAGGGGCTGTGGGGGAAGCTGATGACACCACTGCAGAGGGGAAGAAGGAAAGTAGCCGCAAAAATGGCCCCAAAAAAATTCAAACAGCTCGCTCACACCACTCCAGCTTGCAATCTGCATAACCACAGAAACAGGCAAGCATGCAGAAACATCAAGAGGCAAAAGCATGAGAGTCAACCACAGAACAAGCACAGTCCCAAACTAAACCGTGAGCAAGTGGTTGAACAGGGCGTGAGGCTGGGGGTATGGAGGGCGGGGGCCAGGGGCTGACCGTAGAGGTACTCTAGGGGGTCTTGGCCGGAGATGAGCCAGTTTCGGAAGAGGCGGAGGTGGTAGGAGCACTGGTGGAGGTGGTGGGCCAGCGCCCCGTCCAGAGAGAGGTGGCGGCCCAGGCTGAGGTCGGTGGAGAAACGCCTCAACAACTGGGCCACATGGTGCTCCTCCAAGGGCTCTGAGGAAGAAGAGGGAGAGCGAGGAAGGACAGAGCAGTGGAGGAGGAGGAGGAGCAGTACAAAAGACATGAAACGATAGGATATGAGCGAGGAAGGAAGGAGGAGAGAGAAGGACTGAAGTACGATACAGATGAGAGGGGAAATAGAAAGTTTGGAGAGAGAGGGAATAGGAGGGAGGAGAGGTGTAGTGCGTGTATGAAGGAAGGAGGCAGCCAACAGCTTATCGTGGCTGCCAAACAGCCAAGGATCAGGAGAAGCAGCAAATCATCTCAAGCAACTTTAAAAATCAGAGCAAGCCTCAGAACAAGACACCCAAAATAAAAACGGCACGTTGCTCGTCCGCAGTGTCTCGATTTGACTTTTAAAAAATGATCCAATTTACGAGAATCCACGAAGGAGCAAGAGCAACACAAGACAATCACAGGAAGCGGCGACAGTCTCGCAGCCCACCTCTCCAAAGAAAAAACACTGCAGAAGCCGGCACATGTGCAGATAAATCTTTGTGTCCACATTAACAAACAATTTGGACATCTGATGCCGTCTCGTGTTCATACAAAGCTGCAGCTGGACATTTGGTGCCAACACAAAACTGCATCACTGGGTGGAGAAGGGTGGGGGGTGTGGAGGGGCCGTCGTACCTTTGGCAGTGCACCAGAGAGGTGGAGCCACTGCTGTGGTGGATGTGTCATCTTGTGTTCCTGCGGTGGATAATATATAATCAGATATAAAAGCGTGGAAGTTTGAATGTTTTGGCATCATCTTAACAGGAAGTGTTCGTTTTGTGGTGCAGCCTGACTTGTCGCGTTCACGCGTTTACCGCTCTGGGTCGGCTCACAGAATGTGGATGAACGTTTTTTTCCGCCAGTTGGACCAGTTAAACGACCAAAAATACTAAATACAAAGCAACTCAACTCCAAAAACAGAGATATGAGAAGATTTACAAAATCCCATCAGACCAAAGCTCGCCTCTTTAATCCCTTTAAACCAGCCCCGAGTGGAAGGAGAGGAAAAATCGCTGATCTCTTCTCGTCTCTGCTTCCCTTCTGTCTGACCGTCCACACTCAAAGAAATGACCCATAATCAATAAAAGAAGAGACAATCAGTTGTAGCCACAAACATTGTCGTAACACTTCTTCATTAATAATTGAATATTTGGCCTTGGACACACTGGAAAACATTGAAAAGAACACGTGCAATGATGAATCAAAAAAAAAAAAAAAAAAAAACTGATCGATGTTTCTTTGAGAACAGACACAGGAGATGGGATGAACGATGCTTTAACCCTTCCCCCGTTTGTCAATAAGAGCTGATCCTGGTTCAGTCAGCTGCGATTGAACCGTGTTCATCCTTTGATCCCAATGACACGGGAAGCTTTGTAAAAAAAATAATAAAAATGACAGGTTAGCGTTATTGAGGGAGAGTCAGAGGAAGGGTTAAACATTCACATGTGCTGCTGGTGGCGTTTTAACGATGAGTTCGATTCACATCCTCTACAATGATGGCAACAGGTGTGTGTTTTATGTAATTACTGTGTTCACATGCGCACACACACACACACACACACACACACACACACACACACTCACACACTCACACACTCTCACACATCTATCCACTGGAAAAAAAAAAAACTGAATTACTGGGAAATGGTGATCAATTCACAAATTGTATGCAGGATGTTAAACAGGGTTCCCACCCTCGGCTCGGTGTAAAATTCATAGAAGAAATCGTAAGGCTCTTCTTCTGCTTCGTTTTTTTAACGTGAAAACACTGAGGAGGGATGTTTAAAAAAAAGAAGAATGAATCTGGTTACCATTACCGGTCCAAAGAGAGAGACCCGAGGTTCACTAGATGTTTATGTGTTGTCTAAAATGAAGAAGATTTTTGAGAGCACCTCTGCTCTGTGTAAATGTCTTCTGTGGCTCACGACTGTCTCGGCTTGGAAAGTAATGTTACCAGACAGTCTGCTTTACCAGTCAGTCGTGTAGGATCTAGTGTTTTTGGATCATTTCAACCTCTGCTTCTTCGATTCGGGAACCTTCTTTGTCTCTTGCAAGTCCTCAAACTTCATGAAAGTGTGACGCTAATTTAAAAATGGCCCTTAAAGCATACGACAGCTGATATTATAGAAAAAAAATCCATAAAGAAATCTTAACTGCAAACGTAAATGATGATAGGTAAGCGTCACCAATCATCTGGGGATTTCTAAATGCAAGGTTTGGATAGCAAAGTATGGTCACTAGCAAAGCTAAGCCTCTTACATTTTTTCAAGGACGTGCCTCAGTAAAAAATGTTGCTCTCTGCCCGTTCTGCTCCATAGTTAGAAGCACACAGTATGTCACTGCCGTAATATAATGAGTTACCATAAAGACTTTGGATTGGTTCCCTAATTGTTTCCACCCAGTTTTAACAACGAAAGCTGGAAGATCGTCCTCAGTCTCTCGAGTGTTTAGAGACTCTTGAGTCTAGTTACCTTATATTCCAGCAGCAGCTGCTGGTGAGCATCTGTATAACAATATTATGAACATGACCCGGCAGAAATCTAGCAGAAAAAAAAAACAAACCTCAGAGAAACCAGGGTACTTGTATACACGACGTTTAAGAAATCAGAGAGCAGACATTGGTGGTGTTTCAGTACATGTAAAGACTCGTGTCATCCTACCAACTGCACGAAACACAAAGGGAAGTAGACCAATGCCGAGTCTCTGAACTGAACCTAAACCTAGAAATAAGGGAACTGCCAAACACTAAATGATACCACCAACATGTATGACAGAATTTCAATAGCACAGTGTTCGATGTTTCTGTTTATCACAATGCATTTTTGTTAATTATCCATTGGTTAGAAGAGTCTATTTCTAATTCCCATGAATCCCTGCTAGTGTTCTTTTATGTGTATCATCAGTGTGAAGATGTCTATATATTTCTGCTACACTATGAGGCCTTTGTAAAAGTTTGCTGACATTCCTTGTCTCCTAAGTTCTTGATATTTCACAGATTCACAGACCAGTGGGAACCCTGGTTAGAAAGAGAATGTCAGGTAGTGTTAGAAAAGTAAGATTTCAAAGCATGTGGGTAAAACAAACAAAAAATAATAATTAAATCATTAGGAAAAAATAAAATAACGGAAACCTGGAACGCTGGAGGGCCATGTGGAAAAAATAAAACCCAAGGTCAAAAACAAAAAAAAGTTTGAAGACATGCAAGACAAAGGGAGGTGAAGTGGAAAAATACTTGAAAGAAGCAGACGTACCATTAGTCGGATGCTTTGCAAACGACACAGAAAATCGTTTTACTGCCGGCATAGACAACAACTCTGAGGAAATAAAAAAAAATAAAAAAAATTCACTAGTGTTACTTTGAGCCACAGTAACTTGTATATCATGTTTGATCATTTCCCTGTTCTTCTCTAATGTGGACGCAGTCGTGGAAAGATCAACCAGGCTTAAAGAATAATCAGAGCTGTCTGTTCCAGTTTGTGAAGGAGGCCTAAACTCAAGTTACTGCTGATGTTTGAAGTTTGAAGATGTTTGAAGATGAAGGCTGTGGGGCAACACATGGATGGACACATCTTCTGATGACAAAGTGGGATGAGATGTTTTTAACTGAGGAGGTGAAGAGTACACACCAAGAAATATAAAACAAGCCCGATGTTCAGCTCTAATTCCTTCTCTCTTCCTACGTGAGGTCTAACCGAGATGAAACAAACAGGAATCCCAGTAAATAGTTAAATGCCGTTCAGCCTCTCTGTCATGTACACAGAGACAACAATGAAAAATATCAACTGGTGACCAGGAGTAAGATGCTTCAGCGTGGATTGTCTTTTCCAAAATGACACCGACGCTACACTCACGGAGGAGCATGCACTGAGACGGCACAATTTGTGCTCGTTCGACCGCGTCGAGACTAGAATGCTTCCTTTGATTCTTAAAAAAAAAAGAGAGAGGTGCAACAAGATGGATGACAAAGACCAACAGCAAGGCTACATGTCGAGGCAACCAGGAGGATGGCAGCTCGAGAGGAGACTGCAAATCTGTCGTGTTACCACAGCGACACCTACTGGACGACGTGACAACAGACATCTGTGTCAGCTACACAATCAGGTCATGCTGGAACTTAATATCGACTAGTCATATATAATAATATAATAGACAGCCGTGGCTTACTAACTCCATCAGCAGAGGGCAAATATAGAAAAATATGCACACAAAAAAAAGGTTAAAAGTGGATGATGAGAATGTAAAACTGCTGTATGACTTCTACTATCGAGTCACGATATAGTCCTGAGTTTACGAGACGTCAGATTATCCAGCCAGTGCCGGTTGACTTTTATCTAAAACCAACTTTATCTTTTCACTGTTATCTGACTGTAATAGGAAGTCAGTGCAGCCATGGACCATGCAAAAGAACAAAGAAACAAATCAAATAAATAAAAAAAAAAACATTATGGGAAGATCATGATTTTTGACAATGAGGGGCAGTTAACGGACACGCACTGATGAACAGTTGCTTCATACATGCAGAAGTTTATGAAAAAAATAAAGAAATCAAACTGTATGCTGCTCAGAATGAAAAATAAATAATCAAACTTTTAGTAACATCTCAAACTAACAAACTCTCAAACACTCTGACTGAAGTGTGATCTGTGCATTGACTCTTACTATACTGAAGTAAATCTGGACTTTGATGGAGCCGCTGTTGCGTGTGCTACACCTGGTGAAGCTCGCGGCTTTGGCCACGTTTCATGTCGTGCTGTTCACACACGGTCTAAACTCTAATCTAAAGTCTGTTTGAATGTTTTGCTAAAAATAATTCACTCAAAGAGGTGTGCAGAAAAAAATAAAGATGGAAAAATCCAGTGGTTTTGGTGGCTAGGATGAATATGAAGTCTAAACTATAAAAGCACATGTAAGTGCATACATGATTTCTCACTTTTCTGATAAATCACATACTGTACTTCTACTGTTGCTATTTTGCAACTACTGTGATCAGCACTTTGTCATACTAAACCTATCTACAGTACATATTTATACTTATATTAATGTGCCCCCGCAGGGAGTCTCTCAGGATATCAAACCTACAATATTTCATATTTTAGGACTAATGAGGAAATGTGTGAGACACTGATCTGCTGTTGCCCTGTGCAGGTTAGTGAAAGTAGCGCCGTCTCAAACTCACGTACCGTCTTTGTAGGACAGACTGCCGGTGGAGAATTTTTTGCGATGTGCGCGTGCGTAGTCCTGCAGGTTAGGGGCGCTAGAGGACCCACCTAGGACAGTGGTGCTGAAGAGGCCGGCGCACTGAGAGCCTGCGAGGGGCGGGGGGGGTTGTTAGTTACCACTACATATCATGCGGTTACTCAAACAACTATCCACAGAAAGAGAGAGAGAGAGAGAGAGAAAACAGAGAAAAAAAGAGACAGACAGACACAATGACCCAGAGGAGACCATGCATCTTCTATCAACATGTGCACCTCACAAGAGGCTGGAGCAATTTTCTGGAGTTTAGCCACTTAATCAGGCTACGTGGCTAAAAAAAAAAAAAAAAAAAAAAATCACAGTTTTTCTTATTCATTTGTGACACATTCGATGCATTAAGTGCATTTGGTTTCAACATTAGCACGTCCAAACAGAGTGGCAGAGAAAGAGAGAAGAGTTAGAGGCAGAAGCAACAGAGTGAGATCATCTTTGTGACTTTCCTCGGACAAATTTCTTCCTGTGCAACTGTTAAAACAACAACAACAACAGCAACAGCAGCACCAAAAAAAAAAAGGGACTGACACCAAACCTGGATGTTTACCTCTGATGTTTAAGACAGCTGAGACTGCACCAATGCATATGTGCTTGATATAACTCAACACGCATCCCATGACAGTGATGAGAAAGAAACTAACCACCGGAGAAGAAAAGATGCAACTTGAGGTGGATTTTTTTTTTCTTTAACAGCCACTACATCAGAGCTAAACAGCTGCAGAGTCTCAGTCATTCAACCAGGATTACGATGGAGGAGGTGGGGAAAGGATCAGAGGCTTTACTGCAACGGAAAGAGGAGGTGGTGAAATGTTAATCTGTATGGAGCTACGTAAAGGTTAACACATACACTCCACGGGACATGCCACTGGTACGATATATAAGGATTCAGGTCACGTGAAGAGTGTGGAAAAATCTCACAAGTGACAAACGTCTTGAGGCAAAACAACTGAGACCATTTAACAGACAAAGATCAACAGTGTTAATAGATTTCAAAGTGGAGCTTCTTCATGCAAAATACATTTTATTCCAAGAGTAGGATCATCTTTGTCATAGAAAGCATGTACTGCCTTTGAATTCTGAATTATACTCACTAAACTGGAGTACAGTCGGATGTAAAATGTTTTTTAAGGCTGACTTTGATCCAAAAAGAGGCATAAAATGTAGCCGGCATTGCGTCATTAGTCACTCATTTTGTATTTAGAGAGTGGTTATCATCACAAACAAGCAAATGCAAACACACGTGTATGACGTGGATATCTCCATCTGGTGAAACAAGCTGTCTGCATGCATCTCCGCACACACGCACGCACACACAGACACACACACACACACGCACGCACACACACACACACACAGCCCCTCAGAGTGAGTGTGTTATTTCCATTCATGATCATCACGTTCCTCCCAGATCAAAAAAAGTCACCCGATGAAACCCCGTCCAGCCCGTCTCCTCACACACTCGGAGCCATTTCGCACTGTCATCTATACACACAGTTGCCGTGGAAACGGGGCATTATGAAAACACCTACCTAATCCACTTTGCTTCATCTCGGGGGATTGACGTGAGCAGAGCGAGAAGAGGCGATAACTGCCTACTTTGGATGATGATGTCTCTGACAGAACCTGGTGGGGGAAAAAAAACAACACACACACACAAACACACACACAAACACACACACACAAACACACACACACAACCTTCAGAGAGTGGTAGCTTGAGTGCACTTAATCTTATGCACTTGCTGGCTGCTAGTTTGTTAGAGTGAAAGATGATCCTCGGCAGGAGGAGAGGTCAGAACCACAGCAGAGAAGCTCCGGGTTTATAAAACACACTCATTAGGTAAGTAACTAAAAACACACACACCATCTCTGCGGACGCACACGGCCAAACAGAGCGTGATCTGCTGTTTGACAACGCTAACTCTTTGTACGACTAAAGTGGAGTAGTCTGCATCACCTCCATGGATCCGGTCTTATGATTGCGTATGAGTGGGGACCTCCTCTGAATGGTGATCGGCTCGGACAGCGGCACGGCGCGGTCGGTCTCGTCTCGTGAGAGGTCCTCCAGGCTGCCGGGGTCAGTCTTTTTCTGCCCGTTCTGAGTGAGCACATACACATACACATGCTGCACACCTGCACAACAAACACGAGGCGGAAAATGCTCGGACGTGATACTACCTGTCGTGCTACCTCTGCAGAAGCCGGCCTGAAGCCGAAGCCGGTTGGTGCGTTCTCCTCCTCCTCGACGCCTTTGACGCCGGGGCTGAAGTGGAGCTCTACATGGAAGCGTTCCTCCGAGGTGAGGTCCTGTAGGGGGAGTAAAGGAGCGGTTACTTTCTTTATTATGCTGACATTTTCTGATATCTAACCTTGAGAACTTGTTAAGTGTTACATTTTGCTTAAAAACAAGAACTCTGCCTGAACAAAATGCTCTAAAGCACAAATCTGAGCAAGCACTGGACGACCTGTTTCTGGTACTTTCAGTAATCAGTGATATTTTGGTAGGTATCTTAAACATATTGGGGTTAAATACCATGTAGCAGGTACTTAAAAATCTCAGATTATCTCTGCAGAGTCGAGGTGTGACAGCTCTGAAACCGAGACACAAACATCTGCAGTCTTGAGGCACGGTTCCGTGTTCCATTGTGTGTTTTATAAATATACAGACGTGCTCACGCACACGGAATAGAAATTCCAGCGCGCGAGTTTTCCCCAGAACCTTGGCAGTGCACCAGTTGTTGTGTATCAGATAGTCGTCTAAGCTGATGAAGTGTTGCTTGTCCACTGTATGGGAATGTTTCCCGGTTACTTAGAGTGAAAATGGACCAAGATTAGTGTCAAACTGTTTGTTGACTGAAGTCGGGTTTGTCTGTGGAAACACTTCAAATGAGACAAAAACTGACTGGAAGGCGAGTCTTTATATATGTTATACTCAATAACATTACAGGATGTGAGCGTGTTATCCAAGTTCTTAAACTCAGCTACAAAGTGCATGTCAGTCCATTTGAGCAGCTGTTAACAAGCACAACTTTAGGAATTATCAACAGATTAAAGTCGATGGAGCATTACTGACATTTGTGTTTTTACATGATGAGTTTGTTTAATTTATTTTGGTTTATTTAATTAGTATAGGTCCTGAGCATGCTCAGCATTACTGAGCATAATTTATTTAATTATTATGTGAAGTTAATTTAAAGTTAATCTACCTCATAGTGTTCTTGATATTCCAAACTGCGACTTTTCTCATTCAATCCCATCCCCCCGAAAAAGGCAAGCAATCAAACAATCAAGGTATCATCGAGCCATGGGTAAAAAAAATGAACCAGGAAGGTTTCATTATGTTTTGTAGTTTTTTTATACACAGATAGATGTGCTACCAGGATGCCAAAAGCGGCTGTACATAACCAAAAAAATCAAAATCAAAAATACACAAACCAACATAAACACTACCTTATTGTTGTCCTCATACAGCATGATGACAATCTGAGTCATGTAGTTGAGTTCAGAGACAGCACTGAGGTAATCCATGGCACGCTTCCACTGCTGGTCCTTCTCCTCCTGTTGCAAACACACACACACACACACACACACACACACACACACACACAGCCAGAAAACCTCAGTTTCACCTACCCCCACGTGAGAAACAGTCAGAGTTCTGTAGGATTAGTGTTTGCTTGCTTACATCGAGCAAGCCTCCGTAGCGGAAAATGCTGAGCAGGGAGTGGACGTGACTCTCACTGGTGAAATATAAACGCGTCCTGACGTGGCGCCCAGGAGACATCACTCCGCGGGAGTACCTGCAAACAAGATGCCACTGTTTCGAGATGTTCCAAAATACTCAAGTCCAAACACTCTGCATCTCGTCTTTCCATCAAAACAGCCTTGAATTAAATTAAAGTTAGTTCTGGGACTCACAGAGGGTGCAGTTTGTTGACAGACTCGTCCTCGTGGGTCCTCTGCAGGTCAAGCTGGATCTTTCTGACCAGTGGGAGGCAGTAAGCGTATGCTATGTCCAATTTCTCCACTTTATTTATGCCATACTCCTGCAAAAACACAGAAAAATGTATTAGTAAAACACAAACTCTGAAGTGCTAAGAGATGTTAGCACCCCTGCCTCCCCTCCATCTCACTCCTTCCTCCTTCTCTCGCTTACCTGTGGGATGACAATATCCGCCAAAGCTCGAGACAGTCTGAACAGTTCCAGTGTGTCCTCCAGGCCCAGAGTAGCGTTGTGGATGACGTCGTACTTCACGCAGTCGTAAATGTCCGGTATTTTACTGATGTCGTAGCGGCCGTTCTTCATGCGGAAGTCTCTCTCGAGTTTGGACCAGCGTTGCAGCATCAGCTCCAGTGTCTCACTGTGGTACAGCTGCAGGTCTGGTGAGAGGTAAGGAGATTCATTGAACTGACCCTATGACCTTCTCACTGCAATATACTGTAAAGCCTAAAACTGTGAGATCATTCTGAAGCTGACAGAGGATGTTGCTTACCAGCTGACTTGGGGTCCTCCATCCGTTTGCGGATCTGGGAGGTGAGGCTCTGAATGAGGGCGTAGACGCGGTCACATGTGGCCACTGGGTTCTGGACTATCTTCATTGAATTTACCAAAGAGGCACTGCAGGTCGGGGCCAGCTGTCACACACACACAAAAACAAAACAAAGGTAAACTTTTGACCGCGTTTAAAAAAAGCAAATCTAAATAAACATGAACGTAGTTAATCTATAAATTATTGTACTTGTACTGTAGCTGATAAGACTCTAAAACCAGCTGCATAAAAAGGTCAAACAAGTCTACTGATTTACAAAAAGTGTTTTTCAATCTTGTTTTCCCTCCTGAGACACAGTTAGCTAATCACCCTGTCAAAGTCTTCGTCGGTGAAGTCTCTGTCCTTCTGGAGGATCTCGTGCAGTCGGGCCTTGACGCGGTGTTGGCAGCTGCTCAGCGAGTCGCTGTCGTTGTCCAGCAGTCCGTTCATGTTGGCGCTCTTCACCATCTGCACCAGGATGGGTGTCAGCTCACCCTCCAGAGCCAGCAAACCCTGCTCACACAGACACAACAACAACAAAAAATGAAGTGTTAATCTCTGACCCAAAGTGATAATTAGTCAATTTGATGAGCAGGAGCTGTTTTATTGGGGGCAAGGACACTAAATATCATGACAGTTTCCTCTCTTTCAATTTAAATATACGATATTTTGTATTAATTTAAAGTTGTTCTAGTTCTATAAAGATAAAGATTGACCTCAGGTAAATGAAATAATGAAATGAAATCACTGCTTATTGATGCTGATAAACACAGTTCAAAGCTTTCACTGACCACAGGTTGAATTTATTTTGTTTGTATCAATCAGTAATGGAGGTTACACTAATATAAACCCTAATAATATAAAGTTATATATATATATATATATATATATATATAGTAATAAAGTAATAGAACACACTAAGTAATGACAAGTCTGTAATATTATTATACTGCATGAACTATGTCAAGTAACTTGCTATCACTTCGGCGCTTGGCTGAGTTCATCAGCGGTTGTTGAGGCCAGCAGAGAAAAACAGCATGTACAGTCAGAATAATTTGACTCGAGGGATGACAAAGACGTAGCGTGGAGAGGCCAGGACCGAGGAGGAGAAGAGTGAGGGGGAGGTCGGGCATCAGAGATGCAGCGACAGTGTGTAGAGGGAGAAAACTTTTTATATCTTAACTCTGTGAAATAAAGATTTATTTTGTCTTTCCATTGTTCCGAGACTTATTTGAGACACTGTTTTGGTAAACTTTGAATTACGCGTGTGTGTTGTATTGTATTATATGGATATTGTAACTTGTCCAACACTGATGGTGACGCAGAGCAACAGAAAAAAGACATTTCTGTCTTGTATGGAGCTCTTAGAATATTAGAATAGAGCAAACCTTAGCGAAGGCTGCAGCCGTCATCTGCACTCTGCCTTCATCAGACGCATAAATCTTCAGGTCATGTCTGTAAGTGCTGTGTAACCGCAGTAACCCGCAGCCTGGAAAGCCAGCATAGTCTCCTACAAAAACACGGTACCAACAACATTATTCATTAGACAGACACAGACACAGATCATGATGGTATAACATGTTATGTTCAATGCCTTTTGCCTACAGATTCTGCATTCATATACAGATATGTTTATAGAGATTAGAACTTAACTCTTTCTATAACCAGGTGCCTATTCATCCGTTTCCACGACAACATTACTGATATAATCCTTTAAGTACAAGTGGTAGTTTTTTTTTTAAATTTCTTTATTACAGCTAGAACAAAGTAGGAAAACCCTGTCGTGTCTCACCTTGTCCTCCGGGGTACATACAGCGAAAGGCCCTTCCCAGCTCCTCAGCCTGAACTCTGCCAGCAGGAGTCAGCTCTCCTCCCCACTTCAGCACCAGCAGCAGAGACGGACCTTCCTTACGTGTGTCTGAAAATCAAATCCAGATCACCACAGTTGAGAGTCACAGAACATACTGTACTATTTTGAGCAGGAGGTGAAATAGTCTCTTGATTTGTTCCCACCTTCTTCCTCACTCGAGGTTTTGGGCTGCCCATGGGGCAGGTAAGTTAGTTGCACTTTTCTGTTTATCCCCGAGAAGTGGCCATACCTTTATTAGCAAGAAAATAAAACAAATTAGGATTCAGTGAAAGTTATTCATGGATAAACATGGCTGTATGCTGCCTTCAATATCTGATAACAAACTGGGGGGGGGGGTTCCATTACTAATGTGACGCTGACTACTAACAACGTAGTGTTGACTGGTGTAGAAACAGGACCCGGACATGCGGTTCCATACCAGTAAGCCCTTATCAAAACGCGATCATCTGTCATACACACCCGTGAAGATACATATCTGTAGTGTTTAAAAGAATACATGAGTGGTGTTTGGTTGCCTTCTTTTCTGTGTGTGGAGGCTGTTTACAGGACATACACTGCAGCAGCGACAGCCACGGCACATCAAATGCTTTTGGGAATTGTGTCTGGCAGATGGTGACCTTTTAAAAACTCGTTTGTCATGAGCATGGAAGGAAGCCAAAGACAAACTTAGGAAACACTTTGCTAACCACTTTTAGGATGCACAACAGGAAGTTGAGCTTCAGAAAGCGAGGCTGTGCAGAAACATGTAAACTTTGGAGTTATTGCAACCAGTGAGAGTTAAAAATCCTTTTTTCAGTCTATCACGGTTTAACACAATTTGCTGGAATGACCTAGAAATTAATTAAATGGCTGAGATCGGGGGGTGGTCGTTAATAAAGTGACCCAGTTTCCTTGTAACTCACATTTCCAGAACAGTCTTCAGCTGCTCCAGTTTGGACTTCTTCTCTTCTATCTCGCAGTCATTGTGCTGTCCCAGTTCTGCCAACAACTGCCGTGTGATGTCCAGCACCTCCTGTTGAGGTTCAGAGATCTTTCAGCGATTTACACAAAGTTAATCACACACGGGCTGGGAGAGAAACGAGAGTTTGTTAAAAGCGTCGTGACGGTGCTTTTTTCTGACGTATTGTTACCTGCAGTTGTTTTGGCTTCTTCAGCTTTAGTTTCCCCGTTTTGTATCCTCCATATTTCTCGAATAGATCAAAGAACCTGGACGGATCAAAGACAAACTTCTGATCAATCAAAAGGGTTTATTGAGTCTTTGCAGTAAAAAAGAAAAGGCGATAACAGAGGTGACCTACATGGGGTTGCGAACTTCCATCTTCATCTTCTGTTTTGGTGTTCTGTCTCCATGTCGGATGACAGCGATGACACAGCGTAATTCCATCCTGAAGAGTGCAAGAGAGCAAACAAAGAACAAAATCACATAAACGGACTCTTTTTCTATCGATCAACACCGAGCATAACCTTTTTGTAAGAGGACAATCTTGATCCTAAAAAGTTGCTACAACGGACTTAGAAGTAAGAATTTAACATGTGTACAACAGACAAAACATCAACAGGTACAAAAGGTTTACAGCTTACAGGTCGTTCAACTTGAAATAAATAGCACTTTACTAAAATAAATAAAGATTTAGACACAATAAAGCAACTGAACAAGAGTTAATAATATTTGTGTCTGCAGAGCGCACGTTAGGTAATGTCCACTTAACACTGCTTACACTTCTTTAAGTGGTTTACAGCATGTCACCTTGTCTCAGTCTTCTAGAATGTCCAGGTACAGCTGGTGAGCTCATTTAGGTCAATTATAATAATATGCATGGTAATAATTAAAATGGAAACTGATTTTCAACCAGCTTTATGTCATTACAATGTGGGCAGTATATGCAAATGAACCATGTTTAACTTCCCTCTGCACCCAGAGCTCGCTGCTGATTTGTCAGCAAAAGTCTCTGGGGCTGTTGTTTGAACTACAGATTGTACTTCCGATCATAGGACGGACAGTTGGGCAGCTCAGGGTCAAGCACCTCCAGTCGGTGAGGATAGCAGCGCAGAGCTGCCCCATGTGCACCAATGTAAACAGAAAAGTGGATGTGACTAGTGTTGTGACTCACATGGTCCCTGAAGTAGTGGGAACAATGGGGATGTCCTCTGCCTCAGTAGGGATGGACCAAGGGATCTGAAACTGAGGGGCCAACTCGCGCATCACGATGTTCCTGAGGAGCCACGAAGACACACAAAGTGAGTCAACAGATCTGAAGGAGAAATTAATCGAACAAACAAAAAATAAATAAACAAACAACGTACCCGAGGATCTTGGCACAGTCGTCATAGTACTTCATCGAGTTCTTCACAAAGCTGAAACCGTTGACGTCGCACACATAAGAGTGTCCATTGGCTCGGAGGAGATCGAAGCCACACACAGTTTGCTGCAGTGACAGGAGGAGATGCAACAACATTAGTAATGCACCTCCACAATAAAGGAAGAGGTAAACTAGGACAAACCAGACTGTTTGCTCACCTTGAATGCGAGGCAGACCTTACGGGCCACCAGTTTCTCCATGGCTGAGAGCATGACGGGGTAGCGGACCTCCTTCCCCTCGCTGTCTCTCTCCACCTTCCCGTCCAGAGCAGGGGACTTCCGAGCCTCGGCATGAGCATAGTCTGGCCCCACAGTGTACACCTGATGTCACGTGAAACACAGACCACAACCATTCAAAATTATAACCCTGTAGGTTTATGTTTGGCATTGTGGCTCTAAGTATTACTATAATCATGAACCTCAAGCATCGTTGCCATGGAGAAGAGGCCAGTCAGAGCTATAGCGAATTCAATAGTATGTTTCAAGGTGTCTCATATACGTCCCTGAATATTGTCCATACTGTACCTTAACATCAGTGCCATCTGTTGGCATGAACTCTTCATAGATGTAAGAGCCCGTCTTCCTCACGCTGCTCTCCGGCGAGTACACACTGCTCCGGCTCCCGATCTACACAAATCACACAGTGAAAAATGTTGGTGGTTTTGAAAACACTGCCCTTTTTTTATTTATTGAAACGGAGCCACTAGTGCAACGCTGCACTCTGAATACTCTCTAGAACATCCATCACAGTCTCAAAGGCTGCAGCTCCTTGTTTGACAACAGCGGGTCTGATTTATGATAATGCTCTTCCTCTGGCAGAGCGATACACTCATGTACCATTACAAGAGAAGCTTCTAAGTGGTGCAGGTTAATGCCTGCAGTTTTAGTCTGTGCAGTTGATTAACCATTATTACTAAACAGATAAAAGGAAGGTGTATGTTGAAAATGTCAAGACCGACCGAGGGCCTGGAACACTTTTCCAAATATAACACGCGTGCTGTTACTTCAGGCACACGAGTGCACTCTGAGGCTAAAAGCAAATTCAGATCAAAGCCCAACGAGTGAAAACTATAAATTAGAGTGAGAAGATGCATTCATGTGTCACTGTAACTCATTTTCTGTGCACGAGCAACCAAGTGACCGGTCTGTTTCAGCTACAACATTAACAACCAAGCAATCGTTTAATAGTTGTAGACAGTTTTATTTTTTGTTGCCAGTTTCATCCCATCTTGCCTTGATCATCTGAAGTAATGTTGGATTTATACACTAAAAGAAAAGCAAGGACCTTTCTGAAGAGTCGCTGGCTGCCACCACCAGCGGAGGTGGGGTAGTAGATGTAGACGTTGTGGTCCTCAGCGCAGACAGGCTTCTCAACAAAAGGCTTCTGGAATATCTCTCCGTTCACCTCCACGTGGTCCTCTCCTTCCACCAGGTTACACTCTGAAACACACACACACAGAAAATGTTTCTGTGTGCCAGGAAGCCTCTCCTTCATTCCCCCCCTTATTATATACACAGATGACACTTTGCCCCCCTGAGAGTTTACTCTTGAGCCCTGTGAAGCAGCTCTGCACTCTGAACCATGTGACGTTCGCTGGAAGTTACAAAAACGTCGTAAAGGCAGAGACATAAAACATCCGATCGCTCATCACTCCCGGGGTACCGTCTTTACGTCACCGTGTAAAAACAGGATTTGAATGACAGAGCCCATCATATCACAGCGCTCAAGTATGGTACACTTGCGACTGCTTCACATTTGATACTATATTTATCCTCAAGTTGAAATAAAACCAATGCAGTCTTAAAATTTATACCCTCAGGATGCTGCAGACAGGGACAGAGCTTTTTCAGGAGGATTACATGAAAACAGTCAGATTTCTATTGGGTTTTTTCATGTGATGTTACTTATAGTAGAGTAAAAAAAGATGCATGACTCAATAACTACAGTGAATATTACTAATGAGCTGGCAGACTGACCGTCTGGTTTATCTGGGTCACGGTTCAGCACAGCATAGCGGGGCAGATCTATCCCCTCCTCCTGCAAGATGCGATACACCTCTCTCCTGTTAAAGAATACATAAAATAACATTAATACATGAGCTATGGTTATTGTACTATCAAGCCTTGTGTTACTTTGCATGCATAATCCCAACCAATGCTGGAAACATATATTTAGGATATGTTGAGGTACCTGTCCTGTATATAATACTGCATGTTCAGGTCGTTGATGAGCAGAGGGTTTCTCAGTTTGGCATAACTCACTGCCTTATCCAGCGGGAATCCTGGTTCACACGCAGAGAAATGATCCAATAGAATAAAATAATATTATTTATTAATATGATGTTGACAACAAAAGGAAAACAAGTTCAGAGACAGTACACAGGATATGTAACATGCATGTGTGTGTGTTGTACCCTTAGAGTGGAAGGAGATGAGGCAGTCGCACAGAGGCCATTTATCCACGGGCTCGTTGAGGATGGCGTCCTCTGGGAAGATGACCACAGTGATGTACTCGAACCTGCACAGCCTCTCCAGGATCTGGGTCATTGGCTTTGACTTGGACTTTTTCATCATGCAGCAGATCCCCACCACGATCTGTCGCTCCGGGGGCTGAACAAAGGGAGAGGAGGGCAACATTTCAATGAAGCGGGACAGAACAATGGCAGCTTTGTCCAAAGAACCTCATACTGAATAACTGAAATGGGTACACATATTAATAGGTCAGACTGATTGCTCCTCTGAGAAATTTACCAACCACAGTCTTTAAAACTTGCTTTGTCTTATCTCCAAATTTCCACATGACTTGAGCTGTGTTCTGTTTGTAGATCTAGCTACTATCCAACAATGACAGTATATGACCACTACAACAACCACGTGATTCAGGGTGTGTAAACATTCAGCGTAACCTGGTTTCTCTCAATTACACTCCAAATGTTCACATACAAAATTGATGACAACAAGCAGGAATGAAACGATGTGGTCCCTGTCAAAAACACTACAGACATTAACTATATCTGTTGAGCTCTTTTGGGAAAACTAGACTGAGTTTGAGAAATCCTTTTTAAGTCGTTCATCGAGGCTTTCACCCAAAAAGTTATCATGGCTGCACGATGCTGACTAAAAGCCCTCAATGGATGACTCATCTTCGATGATACCATTCAAGTGATCCAGCTAGCAGCGACAGCTAAAGCCTCTGGAAATGTGGCTTGAAACAGTAAAAATACATGATACCAAAGTCTCATTAAGCATTGAGAAAATAAACATTCATAACCTTTTAAGAAAAAAAAAGCTCATTTAGCTGTTTAGACCATCAAGGATCGTGCTTACTCTGTGTTAGGCTGTATAAGAGTGGCACAACATGTTTTGTTTGACATCTCCCTCTGGATTACAAGCAGGATTCTCTCTGAACGGATTGCAGGATCGCTGTGGACGGGGCAGCAGCAAATTGAATTTTAGCCTCCTAAAAATAAATTCAAGTTCAAGTGTACGCTATATTTAGAATATTTTCACTGCTTTGCCGTCAGACAGTCTTTTGACAGGGAACTCAAGCCGATGTCTACCCTCTCTTCAAAGCCAGAATATTTTCACATCTACTGCAAGTCGGTATTAAGGATTTATTTTATGTGTTTTATAATGAGTTAACAAAGTAATTAAGATATTCTTAGTTCGGTCAAAGAAGGAAACTTGAATTCTGAAGGTGTATGATTTTATTTTTATGTTTAAAAAGGAAAATAGGTGTAAAATGATCTTGTTTCTTTATTGTTTATTTATCTAACTGAACACAGCAAACTTGCACTTGCATACTTTTTGTAATAAAAGTCCAAACACGCCCAATTGAAACCCAATATGAGGGAAGTTTACAAAAACTTAAATGACTTTTCTACCTTTTAGATGTTTACTATTATGTACCTAGGACCCAAAATGACATAGTAAGCAGCCTGTTGTGGATTTGGATTTCCAGTTTCCAGAAATAGATTATAATAAACAGGTTATGTAGTGTGACATAAATCTCCCACCGAGTCTGTGTCTTCGTCGTCCTCATATAGCTCCATGTCTGTCCTCATGCTGTCTTCCAGGACCTCGCTCTCATCGTCCTCGCAGCCCACGAAGAATCTGGGAGCGCCACGCCGGCTCTCGCCCGGGCTGTTGGGCTCTGACATCACAGTCCCCCGCGGCAGCCCTCAGCGTCCCACCGCGCCATCGTACACCAACACACCGCCAGAGTGGGAGGGCGCGAGGGCCTCGGGAGAGGGACGGGTCCACTCTGCCTGGGCTGGATGGCAGCAGAGCTGGTAGATGTCTGTGTGTGTGTGTATGTGTGTGAGGCAGGAGGAGCAGAGTGAGATCGAGCGAGCGACGCTCAAACGTAAAAAGGTAATGTGGAAAATGATGGCACTTCTTCAGTCCTCTGCAATGACGTCGTTACTCGAGTTCCTCATTCTTCATTCAACAAATTCACATCTCATATGACTGGCTTGGGTTTCTTTGGAGTCTTGGAGGCTGCAGCTCCAATTAT
Organism: Argyrosomus regius; assembly: GCA_946959425.1. Lineage (NCBI taxonomy): Eukaryota > Metazoa > Chordata > Actinopteri > Sciaenidae > Argyrosomus > Argyrosomus regius. The sequence continues at coordinate 30,807,283 of OX336882.1, forward strand.
CTAATGACAGTCCTTTCCTCCATTTGGATGCAAGACAGACAGTCCTGCAAGAAAACAAAGAAAACATCACACATGGTGTTGAGTTAAATTCATAGGCATGCCCTTAATCAAAGGCTCACTGCACTACAGCCGTATTAGGCTATAAAACATACTGTACACTCCTCTATGCTGGTTCATTTTTACCAAACTGTCCAACAAGAATAACTTGCTTGCAGTCTCTCTAACGTGAAGCTATACAGGCAAATAATCTGCAAACAGAAACACCTCCATGAAAATTAATGTTCCGTAAACACCATTAATCATTTCTCACTGCTTCTGATTTCATTTTTATTCAAACAACTTAATAAAAAAATCGTCACGAAAATTGTGAAACCCTGTGTGGAAATCATGGGGCAGGTTGACCTGTACCATCTGTACCTCGACCAGGCTGACTGTGAAAGCAGACCGGTTCTAGAAACTCCCTCGCGGTTGGAGGTTTTAGATACGCCAAGATTGGAGCCAACCAATAACAAAAAAGCAAAAAACGTATTTATATGCATGCCAATAACTTCCCATAAGACCCTGTAGTAGTAGTAGTCTGTGGAAACACATGGACATGAGGATGTGACGCATTGCGGTTGTAGTAAACTCAGTAAAAGTAAACTATGCAAATTCAGACATAACCATCGGACGGCTCTCCTGCTCTCCATAGAAAATACTTCAACAGATTCAGTGTGTCTGCACCGTTACTGTGTTTCTCTGCTGAGCGTGTGCGGTCAGTAGAGCGTGCATGAGGGAAGAGCAAGGAGAGATCTCGTGTGAGATCAAGTGTTGACAACTTGGCAACTTTCTCGCTAGATTTAATGACTTCAAACCCTCAAATCAGGTTTCCATTATTATTAATCTGCTGATTATTTTCTGGATTAATTGATTAACTTGTAAATGTCTTAACAAAGAGTGTCCAGAGTAGGGTTGCAAAATGCCGGGAATTTTCAAAGTTGGAAACTTTGGGAATTTATGGGAATAAACGGGAATAAACCATGAATTTACAAAAAGGGAACTTGAATCTAGTTGGGGAAAACATATTTTAGCATAATCTTGACTAAAACAACCAGATTTCATGCAGGTACACTTGAATATGTTTTTTACCCCCAATTAATTTCCATAATTCCCATGGAGTTTCCGAATTTGGAATATTCCCAAAATTCCCAAGCTTATCTTCCCATGGAAAGTTTCCATGGAAAGCCCCTTTGCAACTCTAGTCCAGAGTCTGAGATGATGCATCTAAAAGTATCGTTTTGTCTAACCAACAGCCCAAAACTCAAAATACTGCATGCAATATCTGATCAAAAATGATTGATAAATAAATCCAGACAGAAGTAAAATAAATCAGGAGAGTCACTAATTGAATCTACATTGATAAAACCACTTCAGAGCTCATCCTTGTTTGAGGATGTCCAATGGTTTCTTTCCAACACGGTCTCATTACACCGAGCAGTGTGGGTAATTTTGGGTCTTTCAGCTGCACAGTAAAAAAGAACGCCATGTCTGGCCCGGCCGATATACATCACTTTAAGCACAAATACGCCGTGTGCTTGAGCAATAATTACCTCTAGCACTCTACTGTTACACATTTAACCCTGACGCTGCAGTCTGGTGCTGCAAAACAGCAGGGCACCGGCTCTGATCTGGATTGCCATCACCACTAAACATTAAGCCAGTCGTGGAGACGGGACAGGCGGCGGACCGCATGTCATACTGCAGACAAACCACAACTGCTCATTACTCTCTGGCACGCTATAAGACACCCGTCTGAACAACAGCTTCAGCCATCAGGCACAGTCACTCAAGGGTCAAGGCTGATTATTTGCAGCAGGAAAATACTGCTATTAGCATAAGCAGCCCCGAAGGGGTCCAAATGAGATAATAAACAAAAACATTAGTGTTCAAAGCCTTGGGGATCTCAAACTGAGGGAACACAAATAAGACTGCAAAAAAGGCCAAGTTCCCTCTGCGGGATTTGCTTGTTCAGTTGAAGGTCTGTGACCTAAAAGAGGCAGTACTTGGCTAATCTTCCCAGGATTCACAAACACCAATAAAGCATGTATGCAACAAGCTCTGGTGGTTTTCTTTGTCTTCTATGATTGTAAATAGAGTTGTGGACTGCTGGCACGCGAATATTCAACTATTCGGTATTTGTTTATTGGATAGGCGTTCTGTTTTCTGATATTTGCACACATAACTACACCTCTAAATGCACACAGCTGCTACAGACACACACATGCAATGATTTTTTCACAAAAGCAGGTGAGCCGCATGCAGATAAGGATGCAACAATTATAGATTTGGAAGTGAAAATCAACTGTAGGTGGCAGAAACACTCGGTGCAGCTGAGCCTTTATGGTTACAACCGCTGATGTTTTAACCTGTGGTTAATAGTGAAATCTGTTGTGCATCCCTACATGTGCCATCTGGAAGCTGCAGACCACTGAACACCCCGACCGGTGGGTGACGTAACTGCAAAGTTGTGCATGGTGGTCTGCTTTCAACATTCACGTATTACAGCTACACAGCACGCTAAAACATGTAGATCATTTACAGTTTGATCTGAGTTTTGTGAGCCTGCTGTGTTGTTATGTGCCGACTTCATTTGCATAAAGTTGAGGGAGAGTTGTGTTCATGCAAATTCAGATATAACCGTCGTAAAAGATCTCCCACTCTCCGTAGAAAACGCATAGAATCCGTCAACAGATCCAGCGTGTCTGCACCATAATTGTGTTTCTCTGCAGAGCATATGTGATCAGTAGAGCATGCAGCAGGTGGAGAGCGAGGAGAGCTCTCGATCACAGAAAGGTTGAAATTGGGGAAGTCACATTGTAGCACCTGGGACACAAAGATAGTGTCTGGGACAATTATAGGACAGTTACAAATAAAATTATTACGGTTATGGGTCATGGAATACAGTCTCCTATATTCTATAGGATTATAGCTCTTCTGCCACAGTAGGTGTGGTGTACAGGGATGTTTGAGTCTCTCCAGATCTCTGGATGAGGGTGTTCCTATATGAAGTTTGCTGAAGCTTGTAAATATTTAAATAGTTTGTTTGATCTTCTCCTTCCCTTTGTAGATTTTTTCACAATAAATACACAATGTCCCTGTTTGCTCTCATTAGTTTGCTCTCATGTATTTATTGATCACACTGTTGAGAAACAAACAAGAAACAGGAGCTCGACCAATGATTTAAAAAAATTATGAACACTGACTGTAAACACGGGTTCATTCTGCTCACGTCTGTTTCTGTTAAGTATAACTACACTATAAATGTTTAACTGCGGCCTGCTGCACGCATACAGAAATTCATCCTTAGACCGATTTTGGCAGCAAGTTGATTTAAAATAAACTCGTTCCCTGACTAAGTGGATTAGTGTTTCAGAGCTTGAGCATAACAGTTAATCTCTTCTATCACACCTGCTTACTCCGTCTACCAGCGAGGCCACAGCTCCCACTGAAACCACGGAGGTCACGTCCTCTTTGCTTTTTAAGGGACTTTAGAGGTTTAGAAGGAGACTCCGGTGCAGTTTACATGCTATACACAGCTGTAGTGGGGTGAAACGTTGTATCCCCGTTATATAACTTCATCTTTAAATCTGAGAAGCTGGAACCAGAAAACGGTTGAAGGTATTTTTGCTTAAAAAATGTCAACTAGCAAATTTGTTGCCAAAGTTGGAGATACGACTGGACAGTAACACCAGTTTTCTAAAAGCTGATATGATAATATAGCTGTACCTTTCTCACATTGTCTCATACATGTAATCACTGCCTCAGTTTCTGGACCTCTATTGCTTCACTCTACCATTCACAATCATCCCTTTATCCTCAATTTCTATTTAATTTTCTCGTCTAACAAGCTCCCACCTCTACGCAACCTTGAACCAGATGACTCAGGACTCCTTGCCGGGGCAGGCTCAGACGCCTCCTGCAGAGCGCCGTGCCAGGATCTGCTCTGGCCTTGAGCCGTGGAGCCCGAGCCTGTGCCAGAACTTGTTTCAAATCATTTTTCATCCCACTCATAGACGCCACAGACTCCTTCACTTGATGTTTATAAAGCTTCGAACATATTTTACCTGACAGTTAGGATGCGTGGGCAGGAACTTTTGATTTCAAATGTCCACGTTAGCATTTAGTGATGTGCATTTCCTCCCTCCCTTGAAAACCCTTCATCTCTCCCTCTTGGTTCAAGCATGAAAGATAAACTACTAGTGGCTGTGAAACTTGAGAGAACCGTGATAGTGTTTGGAAGTTTGCTGAACGGCCTGTCACGTAACAAATGAACGATCTGTAACGAACGTACTGCTCGTCACACAGCCTGAGCGGCCATGCCGCTGCCTTGTGGCGAGGGAACGTACTGCATCAAAATGAAAGAATCACTTACTGAGACTACTCATTACTCCCGAGTCATATAAAAGATTAGTTCACGACCGACACACCACTACACTGTCTTTCATACTTGAACCAAGAGGGAGAGGCGAAGGGTTTTCAGTCGGTTGTAATCTGAAACTTTAACCACTAGATGCCGCTAAATTCTGTACACACTGGACCTTTAAATATGAGGTATTTCTAAAAATCCTGACACTGGACCTGGTTACCAGGGCAACAATGTATGCAATACAATGAATATGAGCATTTCCTTCCACAAGAACAACAACAACAAAATACAACTTATATATATAAATAAATATATTGTGGACGAGCTCCTCAGCTACACAAACACACCATAACATAACATGGAGAAAAACACCAACGTGCACCTGATGTTCCAGTTGTTAGAGGGCCTATAAGAACACAGACAGACCGGACGTTGAAGTAAATATAACCGGACAGTAACGAGGCGTTAACGTTAATCTACACGGTACACTACAGATTAACGGTTGTTGTTGTTGTTGCCGCCGTTACATCGTTACTCGTTCGTTATTGTAACGTTACAGCAAATGGGTGTCACAGCACGAAGACGACTTTTTTTTTTTTTAAGCGTTAACCGAATTAATAAACGATTTAATAATGATATGAGCATGTTAGAGTATCGTTATTGAGCTACACGGTTCAAAATTAACGTTATTAAACGGAGAAATTGCCGTTAGCTGTCGTTAATCTTAGCACGAGCTAATGTTAGCTACTGTTAGCATCCAGCTAGCTCCCCCTCCGGCGGGTCCTGGCAATGTAAACAAGCCTCCCTCCCTCTGCCATTTTGTCCGCATTCAAAGCAAACAGCAAACGTCTGTGCGCTCATTAATGTCAACTCTTACAACTGGAAGCGTGTCGTCGATGTTTTAATGAGCAGGTTTTGATTATGAACTCACAGTGTGAAGGTTGCAGCGCTGCCATCTTCAGCTCGCTTCCTCTCCCTCTCTTGACAGTTTGCATGTGAAACCAATCTTTTTCCAGGTTGAGGCACGGGCGTTCAAAGTCTAAAGCAACCAATGGGAAAGGAGGACGATTCCGTGGAGGCGTGACACCAAAATCACGGGCCAATCAGCAACGACCCGAAGCCCAAGCCGCAGTACAAAAACACACTCCTGAAGAGGAGAGGAGCATCAGCGGCCTCTAGCGGTCAAACTGGGAACAGCTGTTTTCATAGAAATGCGTCATCATTATAACGCAGATAGGACAAATCTGATACATGATGACTACTGTTGTAGCCAATAGTGATGGGAAGTTCGGTTCTTTTTAGGGAGTCAGATCATTTGACTCACCAAGAAGAGTCGGCTCTTTCAGCTCCCAAAACGGCTCTTCATGTTACCACTTATACCTTTAGATACTTATACCAGATTTAACGCTGATTTGACTTACGATTTGTATGTTCAACACATCCTTTGTACTGAAGCATTCAAAAGTAAAAATTACATTTTCTAATATCAATAAATTGCTGTAGCCAGTTGTTTTCATTGCGTTTACAGACTCTTGTAACTCTCTGAAACCGCCCAATGAATGCATAACTTGCTAGTAGAACCACTCTGCTACACAAAGTAGATAGAAACACCTATAAAAACTATAAAAAGCATAGAAATTTTTAAAAAAGGACAGCTATTGACTGTTGGATGCACAGTTCTCATGTGTCTGTGAAGGTTGCTTGTGGATCCTGCTCGATGCGACAGCTTGGCTTTGCAAAATTCTGCATTCTGCCTTTATGTTTTCAAATTTTTTAAAATGGGCCCAAATGCTGCTGCTTCTTTTTCTACTATCACTCAACGGCTCACGTACCGGAGCCGGCATACATGAAACGATGCATTGCAAACAAGAACTTTGTATCTTCCACAGAGCTCAACAAAGAAAATCTGCCACGACAAAAAGAGAAACACTCTTTTTAAGTACTGCAAAGTCGTAGTTATGTATTCTGCCGACAAATATCTTTAACTTTTGATTAAATTCTGCTTCACAAACTATTGTTGTTTTTTTAATGAGACAATGTGTTTGTAATTTAGGATTGTACCCGGCATCAACAGACCATCTTTCCTTATGAATAATGAAAAGTTTGCACTGTCGTCTATTCAGATGTTTCAGAAGTCTCAAATAATCTTTGAAGGTTTCCTTTATTGATCCCGGGACAAGATCCAGAAACTACCCAGCTGTATGTGAAATAAATAAAATGAGCTCCAGCTGCTTAAAGATATTCGCACACATAAATAAATTATGTAAAATTAGATCTTTTGGTCCTTTAAGTTAGTTGAATTTGGAATACAGTACTTGTAACAGAGTGTTTCTACACTGTAGTATTGCTACTTTTACTCAAGCAAAAGATTTGAACACTTCCTCCACCACTGTGCCACAGCACTACACACCGGGAGCGAGCATTACTTTTGCTAAAAAGCCCCTACAGCAACTACAACCACTACCACTGCTGGAACACTTCATTGATTGTATGTATTGCATAAATCCAACAACAGGAAGTTGTGGTGGGCACTCCTACTCAAACTCAGCATTTTTTAAAAGGTGACCCAGCCCTGCAGAGCAAACCGCCTACCTGCTTCTGCTGATGTAAGTGCCAACATTGACGTCAGTGTGTTGGTCTGTTTGACCGTTACATACCTCTGTGTGTGTGTGCGTAGGCCAGATGGGGCTGCTGCTGCTGCTGCTGCTGCTGCTGCTGCTGCTGCTGCTACTGCTGTGAACTTTGCAGGGTCATAGTGGGCCGCTATACAGCTTATGAAAAGAGCATTTTATAAACAGAAGTGTGCAGAACAAGGCTCTTCTATACTCACAATGTGAACTGGAGAAGATATACCAAATGCAGAAATATTTGGCAGAATGTTCTTATTTTAAAACAATAAGCTAATTTACACTAAAAGTCAAATATGGGGTTTGAAACAGAGATTTTCAGTCAGATTCATCTTAATAATCCCTGTCATCACCTTCACCACCTACAGCTCCTGTCACAAAGACCCTCTGTGAGGAGGCCCTCCATCCTCATATGGCTTCCATTTGCTAAATTCAGGGGTGTCACACTCTCTGCAACTCACAGGTCAGACGAGGACAAGGAGCCTCATCTAAATACAGCTCTGTACGTCTCTGGACCCCTGGTGGGTGGAGGTGGTGGGTTTCAAGTGTTTGTAAAATACTATGAGCCCACCTTTGGCTGTCAATACAGCCGAGTTGCTTCTTAAACTGTCCAAATGATAAATGTGCTCAGCAGCCATGTGGATGAGAAAAACCCTGAGCTTGCAGGTTAAGGTGTGGCATGTGGAAATTTCCACAGAAGGGTGAAGTAAGTGCTTGATATTACTCTCTGTGTGCACCTGTGTTTACCGGATCAGGGGCGATCTTGATATTAAAGGATAAGTTTGGTGATACATTTTTCCTTTTGTCAATAACTCCCATGAAAAGACCAAAACTAACAATGAACTGATCTCAGTGAGAACTATTTTCTGTTTATAAAGCTCATTAGTCTGTCATTGTTGCCCAAAAACTAATAACATAGTAACACTGTTGCACAAGCTGACGTGATTTTTAATTACGACGAACGTGGACACTGCTGTTTATGTATTTTTGAGTCTGTCCATACAAATCCCCAGCTGAAAATAGTCCTGCACGAATGCTGTATTTACTCCTGTTGAAATGATGTTTGCTAAAAACAACAGTGGTCAGCTGTTTTTGGAAATTATTTATCCTTTATTTAGAGACTGCACAGACAATGACAGAAACAGTTAGAATACTTCTTCGTCTCAGCTCATCCAAAACTCTGCTGCCAGGATTTTGACTTGAGCAAAGAAACATGATCACATCACACCTATTCTGGCTCACTTACACTGACTATCGGCTGTCTACATAGTGGATTTTAAGATTTTCCTTGCACCAAGTTATTTAGTTGAACTTCTACAGTGTCCTATGTCCCCTCTCGCTCCCTGAGATCCTCAGATGTGTCACTCCTTGTTGTCCCACAGTCCAACTATATACGCAAAGGTGACAGAGCCTTTGCAGTTAGGGCTGCCTGAAGAGATCAGGGTCTGATCTTCTCTAGCTGATCTTTTTATGTTCTATGTCACATTTTATTCCAATTTTTATTGATTTATTGCTTTTATTGTTGTTGGTGTGGTTTGTTTTATTGTAAAGCACTTTGTAACTGTGTTTTGAAAGGTGCTATATAACTAAAGTTTATTATTTTTATTGTTATTATTGATAAAAAGCTTCTCAGAAATGATTTTTTCAGATTTAGCAAACAGTGTAGACAAAGAAAGTCACCTCTAATACTAACAGATGTCTGCTCAATGGATCTGATCAACATTTTAGAGTTGTGCTGTTGGCTGAAATTCATCCTCAGGTTCGACATATTGATCTTTGCTTTACCTCATCACATATTTAGCACACATTTACACATATTGCCTTCATACAAAGTTGCCTAAAATTCATTGACACTATGTTTTTGCATTTTCTGTATCGTGGGTATTCATTCCTACGACCAAAGAAGTCACGTGTAATCTTTGCCTCTGCAAACAAAACCGCCCACAGAGGGTGTAAATTATAACAGTTACTCAAGAAATTCCATTTATCAAGGAGCTACAGTGGCTTTAAGTTATTTTAACACTACATGTGAACATGTCCTGTTTGACCCAGCGTAGAGTGTATGGTGTCAGAAAGCCACATAAAACACGTACAAGACTCCTTTCACGGGGCGAAAGCACGTGTCATAACACCCGAGCAGTTATGCGAGTAACGCAGCGATTAATGACTCCGGGTGTCAGGTAAACGCACGCCGGCAGTGGTCTGGTTGTCGGTGGACGATGTCTTTTATCAGCTGTGTTTTCCAGCTCTGCTCAGTGAGAAGAAAGTCTGCTCTGTTCTCCGTCCAAAGGAAACAGTGTTCGGTCAGAAACACGCCGAATGAGTCTTCAAGCGTTCATTCTTTTTGACGGAGAAGAGTCGACGTGTACGAACACGTACAGACGTGCACTGAAGCACATTGCGGTGAGGAAAACTGTAACTGCACTTTCAGATTTTCACTTCACCTCAGAGACTACAGGAGCCATCAGCTGGTTGTAAAACCAGCGGCGAGAAAAAAACAAGAAATGTTTGGTCATCAGGTTCTTCTCTTTCATCCTCCTTCCTAATTAAAGGTCAAATGTGCAGGATTTAGTGGCATCTAGTGGTGAGGCTGCAGACTGCAAACAAGTGAATAGAACTCACCTCACCTTCTCCTTCCATGCATGAAGAAGAAACTATGGTGGCCGTCAAACTTCTGGAGTTTGGTTTGTCTGTTCTAGGCTGTAGAAACATGGCGGTTCAACATGGCAGACTCAACATGGCAGAATTTTTATATTACACCTTGAAAAACCTTGACTTTACTTGTTCACTCTGGACTAAAGTTGTGCAGCCATTGACCGAATGTCCATCATTGCTGCTACAGCTACAACACTAATGTTTTCTTAGTACTTCTTGGAGTACGGTATGAGTTGTTTGTTTTTGTTTTTTTTGCCTTGCCTTGGGCGGCCGCAGGTCTCTCGTCCCCAGCGGCTGTTGTTGTCACTATCTATTGCCTCTCCCAAACCTGATGAATGCTGTGCAAAGTCAACAGTTCGAGACACGACACACCACAGACAGGTTAAACTCAAGGTCAGCGGTGGTTCCTGGAGAGCGTCAGCAGCTGGGACGGTTCATGACAAGTTACTTTGTCATGGAGGCGGGTTAGCTCAGGAATAACACAGATTTGCTACCAGACCCTTAAACCTGAAGTGCCTGAAACACGTTTATCGAATCATTCACTTCTTTGGTAAAACTCTAAACACATTCTCACTCCCATTTCGATGCACTCGTGCTGCAAAAGAAGCCGAACAACTACGGTACAGTTGTCACCGTTTACACACGACTCAAAGTTGTTCACACTTGTTTCTAATGATGTGATTCCGGATGTGTGCGTGGTTCAACATCAACCAGCGAATGTTTGTCTTCCAGCATACGCCCCCTTTCCTCGACCCAATAGAAGAGCTGTTCTCTGCATGGTGCAGCTCCTACACCAGGGAAAATCTCCCGCAGGCAGTGGACTTGACCTGTGGTGTAGGCTGGATCCGGCACACCAGAGTTTCTCTCCCCCATTGCCGAGTTGCCTGTGATGTAGATGAAGTCCTCTGACCTAACTTCGTTATTACTTGCAGCACTTACATTCTGTTGTTAGCTATAGTACATGCTCTAAACTTTGTGTTTGATGACTGTCAGTCATGGCTTTCCAGCCTATAAACACATTATTCAGTATTAAATCGAAAAACAGAGCGTGCCAGTTTTCTTACAACGGATCGAGGCCTCATCAACCAACAGTTCCAAAGTTCCCCATCACACGAGCACAATCATTTCTCAGTACAATTAAAACTTCAAATGTGAGAGGTCACATCTCAAACCTAATTAAAGTGAATGAAGTTTATTTCGCCGCCACCCTTGGATGATGGTTGATGGTGAGTGCAAGAATAAAATGCATGACAGTGTCTTTATTAAAGTGAATTGATGATTAATAACATTCAGGAATCATGAATCATGCATCAATAGTAGCATAATTTCACACATTATTTATGATGATGAAGCCGTACTGACTATGTGTATAATCTGAAAATGTGAATGTAGTTTGAAGATTTGGTTTTGTGTCTACAGATCTGAGAAAAGGGTGAAAGGTTTCAAGAAATGAGGGGGACAAAGTGAATGTATGTGTTGCTTTTCCTCTTGACTTTTATCCTATAAAACCCAAGATGCCTCCACTTTTCCAAAATAAACACCATGTAGGAAGTCTGTTTTATTTGTCCTGCTTAGTTTTTAGACTTCAATATTGTAAATGTTTAAAAGTTTCACGTGCAGCAGGAATCAGGAGCTTGTTTCGGATCTCCTGTACAAGGTGAAGCTGCAGATTCAGTTCTGTTCTTGCACACAGCAGCTATTCATATGTGCAAGGCAAGAAAAAATAAACACCCGCTGCTTTCAACAAATGTTCTCCTGAGAGGTTCCTAACAAAATCCTTTCAGCGGTGGAGAGAGCAGACTTCCTGACTGCAGCTTCTCGTGTCTGAGAAGTTTGAAATGGAAGTTACATGAAGTCCATCAGCTTGAAAAATCATCGTCTATACACAGCAGACAGAACAATGAACAGTGACACACTTTCAGTCAGTACCTGCAACAGCAGGTCAAATATTGTGAATTCAAAAATCTAACAAAGAATTTTGTAGCTCAGTGGTTCAGCCGTGAAGGATTCATCATTTTTTCATTTTTCATTTTTCATTTCGACAAAGAAAATGTAATAAAAGTTTTCTTTGCTTTAGACCTAACGGGCACTAATTTGCCAAACTATAAAACCTTTAACAGTTCCACACAAATGGACACATTGTGCTGAAAATCTCTTTTTTATTCACAGTTTTGGAGTGACCTTATTTGAACTGACAGCTTAGCTTAGCATATAGACTAGAAGCAATGGGAAACCTATCATGGCTCTGTCCAAAGTTTAAAAATCCACCCATACTAACACGTCTTCACTTCCCCCACAAGCCCTGTCCACTAATTATAGTGTCAATGGTAAAAACTCATTAGCTTAATTTTAATGATTAGATAATGATTAATTTTAGGGGGAACAATAAAGGGGATATAATCAGATAGTCATGAAGTATTGAACAGTGTTGTAGTCAAGACCACCTCAACCAAAACCATGACTCCAAGTCATGACTTTGAGGAGTTGAGACCAAGTCTAGACCAAATCCAGAGTGTACCGAGACCAAGACAAGTCAATGACTTTGAGGAGTTGAAGCCAAGGCAAAGACTAAATCACAGTACATATATATTAAATTTACAAAAATATCCCTGCACTTGAAGTAAAATCTGGAGTCCTCTTTGTCTGAGAGCAAGACACGAACGCGGTTGAATTCTAGACGAGACAGAGATCTTGAGACCAATCTTAAGTTCTATAAAACTGGTAATTACTTAGTGTGATGTATTACTCTACCTGGGGGTACACAAAAAGAGTAATGACTATTGATGAAATCATTAATAAGTAATGAATTGTTAATAGTTTGCTCAGTGGCTCGAACAACACAAGAAGAAGAAAAAGGTCAGTATTAACAGATATTTATCCGCTAATTGTTACTAAATTATTCATTAATGTAGTATCTCCAGTCTGTTCTCTACATATATGATGTAGTCCTTAATTTAGAGGTTGTCCCTGATTGGTTCTCATAAGTTTCTTAACAAACTTTGAGTTCTGTATGTATTGTAAAGTGTTTGTGGTGTGACTATTCTTGCAGTATAACCTTTGACAGTGTTTCTGTTATTACACCTTATTCAATTTATTTTTTCACAAACACTAAAAAACAGCACATGCTTCAGGCGATGTTCTCAAAACTCTTCATACAATCTTAAAAATCACACACTGGTGTCCAAAAAAGAAACTGAAGAAACAAAGACTCCTCACTGAAGCAAAAGCAAACAACAACCTTCAGTGTTCATTACTGTACTCCTCATCTTGCAGCTCTCAGACAGCACTCCTGTTCAGAAAGTGGCCTTTGCTGTGTGAAAGGAGCTTATGAATAAAGGGAAATGTCTGCCGATCCCCGAGGATTTAACTGAAACGCTGTCATTGATCCATCACTGTGGCTCTCTTCAGCTCCATCTGTGTGGATCAACACTGAATAGAGAACCAAAGGCACAAATCCTATCTGCCTGAAACAACCTCATCTGACACATCTTCATCTCCAAAGCCGTTATTCTTATGTCATTGCAAAACAGTTCAGCTTTGTTGACGGGCTGCCAAGGTGGAGCTTTAGTGAAATTTTTGTTCAGTTTGTCTGACAATTTAGTCATTAAGCCCGACCCTGCGTCCAGTATAAATAGCACAGTTTGTCGGCACACCCTGACCCCAAAAACTCTGGACAAATATTCCAAAAGTGGAAAAATCTAAACATTGCAGAGAAAATATAGAACAATGGCTGACACATTCTCACCATACACGAACAGTGAGCACAGCCGTAGTCCCCCCCCCCCTCCCCTCCCTCCATCACCTCCACCACCACCACCACCACCTCTTTGAAGCCTGGTCCAGGTGGTTCAGTTACTGTACGCTATTCAGATTTTATTCCAGGGAGACCGACCCACAGAGAACAAGTCCAACTCTATACCTCCTAAATGTAGCATTCTCCCCATTCCTGCAGAGTGAAATGTGCCTAAAGTTGGGTGATCGCACAGTGTTCATGTTAAATAATGTTTTGATCAATCACTTGGCTCTGCCGAGGGGTATCAGGCTGTCATAACTAAGTCTTATGACATGTGACACCATTCTCTAACTCTGACCTCATGCGCCTCTATGTCCAGGATTGTCCCAGTTTCAAGCTGTTAGTCCTTGGACCTGACAAATATCTGTAAAAAACTAAAATGTCCCTGGCAGAACTCTCTGACGGAATGCTAACGGTTAGCTGTCACAAGAGATTAGCCAGTCATTTCTAAAAAGAGGAGACTTGCTCATTCCTTGTAAAGTACCCGGCAATGAAATACTGCATTCATGGCGTCCACAGTGTTGAAAGGTGCACTCAATAGGTGTGCTAAATGCTGAAATAATTGTCCCACTTCCCGATGAGGGGGTGCACATGTCCACGTGCAAGAACTTGCAGGGGGGGACACACACAAGAGTCCCAGTTTGAGGGGTTGAAAATAATATCACACTAACCTTTAAATGGCCTTTAACTCCTATTCTCAAAGAGCAGATACTTGGAGGCTTGACCTGGCCTTATATCTACTACCTATCTGTCTGTTCAGGACTTCTGGCTTGATAGGCAGTATCATTTTAATGCCATGATTCGTGCAGATTATCCACTAATCTTACAAACAGTTATAGTACTCTACTACTACTGCCATGATGCCTATCTCCAACTGATGCCATGCAAACCGTGCAGCTGTGAAACATACCTGAAAGTCCTGAAAATATTCCCTCACCAGCCCTTTGACTATGTCTGGTATTTGAAGTGTTTCCCGCAGTAGACTGTGTGCATTTGCATTAGCTAAATCTAAGAATGCCATGTGCAGGTTTCTTCTTTCCCTTTTTACGTGTGCTCCAAGCATCCAGAGAAACCTGGTTTTCAGGCTTTCTGTACTGAGCTGTCACTTAGCTCATTTCTTTCTAGGCAGCTTGGACCTCTTGAAGACAGATAGGCCTAAACTGTCGTACATCAACAGAATAAAAGATCCCTCCTGCCCTTCGCCAGGATCTAGCAATAACTTACCTCCTCCATGTGACTCTTTTAAACTCTGGAAAAAGGCATAAATCCATTCACTGGGAGACAGGTACACTGAAGGCACCTTTGCTTACAGAGTAAATACAGATTAGAGCAGCTTCTTCAGATATTTGCAAATAAAAGACAGTATAAGACAATTTCTGCACAAATTTTGAGACCCTCAGAGGCTCCAGTCTTGATGGATGCCTCCAGCTCTCATCATGCTCAGAAAAAATAATATCTCATATATATATGATACTTTATAATCAAACCAGTTGATTGCACTCCCACGCACTTTTCCCTGCATGTGACAGATGCATTTTACCAGACACAACTCCACAGCTTTGCTCTATGTCCCAAAGTAAAGACCTATAGTACATATATGAATATAGTAAGGACTATGTGCTATTATTCTAGAGATGGTAGGTTAGGAGAGGTTTCTCTTCCTTCTATCTTATTTTATATGTTTCGTTATAACTTTAGTTATTATACAAACACATATTTAAATACAAAGAAACTGATCATATGTATATCTTCTCTTCTCCTGGAGCTAATCCCTGGTGACTAAATTGCCTGTAGGTGTGAATGTGAGTGTGAATGGATGTTTGTCTCTATGTGTAATGAACTGGTGACTTGTACAAGTCACCAGTAACCCGCATGTATTTGGACTATGGCAGAGTACCTGAAGAGAACCCACACAGACATGGGGAGAACACGTAAACTTCACTCAGAAAAGCCCAACCTGGAAAGGAGTTTTGAACCGGGAACCTTCTGGTGTGAGACAACAGTGCTAACCATATAAAACAATATCATATATGATAGCATTAAAATAATCAGGCTGCCTTCACTGAAAAAACACAAACAGTTGAGGAGGAAAGAAACTATATATATATATATATATATATATATATATATATATATATATATATAAGTGTATATATGCTGCTGTTGGAAATAGAGTGTTACTGTCATTATGTGCCACTTAAACTCAACCCAGACTCCCATTATAAGCTAAGTGGGGTTCATTTGTAACCGTAGCAACAACATTTTTAGGCGTGTGAATACTGATGTTGTGTGATTACACTTTTTTTTTTGCCCAATGAGCGCTCGGTGGTGCCGGCCTGAAAGAGCAGCTTTGTCTCCACTTTTTTTTTCTTTTTTTTCTTTTCAGGAGTGAAAGCAAGCGGGCGTGATACTCCCAAATGTTTAAGGAGCCCATTAAAGAGCCGAGAGGTGACAGCAGGACAACAGAACAGAGGATCATGTTCAAAATCAGCATGATGTTGACGTTTTTAATCATAAATCTTGTGTCACTTTCTTATAGAAACAGGTGGGCGTCATTTAATAATTTAATACTACACAGAGCAATAAAGTTATTATAAGCTCAGCGCTGAGAACAGATAATATGAGCTCCTTTAGGAATACAGTTCAGTCTTATGTCGTGATTTGGAAAATAAGTCTTATTATTCAAAAGATGACCCCCATCAACCAATTAGGTGGAACGACACATACCCTCCTACCTCCACCCCTCTTTCCTACCTCGCCCCCCATCAGATGAGTAAAGTGAGCCAGATAGTCTTTCAAAATAAAAGCATTTGCCTGTTCTGAAAATATGTACAAAAAATGACAGACCATACAAACTATGACAACAATTTATTGTCATTTTCTACTACTACTGCTACTACTAATATTGATAATCTTCATTTAGTGTACTTTTCAAGGTAACATATTAGGACATATTTTAAAAGGTTGTTTAGACTGTTAGTTTCTCTGACTTGGGGTCCTGAAAGTGTGTCAGTAGTTCAAAGACACTCACTCATGTCACTTCAAGATAAAATATGTCAAATTATGTATATCAACTCTATTTATGTGAGTAACATGTATTTGAATTCATTTTAAATCACAAACAACACTAAATTTGGATGCAGGCTTCCCCGTGAGCCGAACAATTCTTACAAAAATCATGTGAACCTCTGCACTAACTGTGATTAGAGCAACAGTTTGCTTTTATTTTGAAAGCAGTAATCAGAGCTCTTTCAGACTTTCCTGTGAGCAGCTTGACAAGAGGTTTTTTTTCTCTGAGGTTTGAAGCCTGACCCGGTCCCAGTCTCTTTCCTCTGCACACAGCCGAGCATCCTGAGCTCTCTGCTGCTGCTGCTCATTGGGACTTTTAAACTCACAACCTGGAGCTCAGCTGACCCACAAATACACCACTGAGGAAGAGTTTGACTTTGTCAGGAGTGGAGGTATTTCTACAACAGGTGGGTCATATACTTTTTATACTTTTTTTATTGTTTGGTTTTGTTTTGGCAAATGTTATGAAGAAATGTGGAAGTCATAAAGACGACTAGGCTATTTCTTTCATCTGTTAGATTTGCACTGTGCATGTGTTCGTTACTAAAACTTATTTTTCTTCAATATATATATATGCTGGAGCTAATTCACATCCTTGTGATATTATAAGCTGGATAAAGTGAGTTCAGATGAGTTTAAACTATTGTGCCTCCTTGAGTCGACCTATGGATTCATATTCCATCCCCTCTATTTGTGTTCAGTATGAATTTTCCTTTCTAAAAGAGGAAAACATGAAGATTTTAAGAGAAATTAGGCGGCTGTGCTTTGTGTTTTTCACTTTGAACTTGACTTTTTAAAAATGTAATGGACAATCAACATCTTTGTATCATATCTGTATAAATTCATACCTGTATAACCCAACCTATGACAAAAACAAACTAAAATAAAAATGATTAGAATGTGGTAATAGTCAAATAAGTTAATAAGTTAAATAAATGAACTAGAACCAAATCTGTCATTAATTTTACTTGATACTGGACCAACAACGTACTAAAATTATATAAAATCATGATATTATAGTACATTTTGTCTTGTCTGTCCTAAAAATGTACTACAAAAGTACTAAAGAGTTCTAGAAATATATCAGAAAGTCTGTATAACTCACTTTTGAGTACCACAGACTCTTATATGGAAATGTATTTCATTCTGAAGTAGATTTAAAAGCAGTTGGTGTTGATGAAAGTACTGCAGGAAGTCAATAAATCTATAAAATATGTCTACAGCAGGTCATCAACATCCAACCAACATCCCTTTAAATGTCTTATATTTTATATTATGGCGATTCCGTTCCAGGAGGAGGTGTGTCTGATATCCTGAACAGTATTTCTGAATTGTAAATCATCCTACTCGATGAACATGAAGTTATAAATCCTGACTGATCATATGAGAAATGTGCCTCATGTAGAGAGAGAGAGTTTTAAAAAACACGAGGATACAGGTGTGGATCAAAGCCCCGGTGTGACCACACCTTTGGCTCTTTGGACTCCTCCCATCACGTCTTACTTTTCCGAGTCTCCTGCCTGAATGTTCGCAGTGTTGAGACGTGATGGAAAAGGCAGGGCTCTGGAATATACACCGGGCTGTTTACATAGGCCCTGGTGTCGTCAGAGCTGCCATAATACGGGGCTTCAGGGGGAACAGATCTGGTGTTATGGGCCCTGGTCTCTCTGGGAGTGGACCTCAGCAGAGGCTGAATGAGCTCAGTGTGGAGCCGGCCACCAACATGGCTCACTCACAACTCAGCAGCTAATGAACTGTCACTTAGTGCAAACACCACAGCTCAGTCCGGAGGAGACACTCCCTTCAGGTTTCACTTTTCAAAGTGTTTGAAGAAAGTTAAACTCTTGTCTGACAGATGTTAACCGCAAAAATGTCTTTGGAAATGTGCGTAGTTAGCAGAAGTAGCTGGAGATTCATTGTTCATTCATGTACCAATGAGGAAAGAAGCAAAAGATGAACACAAAGAAGACAATAAAACACATTCGGTGGAGGTGTATATTGATGATGATGACATGAGGTTGCATGAGGTAATTACCCATAGTCAGAGTATTAGCAGTACAGTACATGACGGTTGGCTTCCCCCCAGTTTGCGGCAGACAGGAGGACCAGCATTTAAAGCTAAACAATGTACAGTTGTGGACGGGGGAGGCAACACAACATATTTAAGGCAGCTTAAATCGAGCTCTTTCAACACTTAAGCTTGGCCCTTTCTGATGGAGGTATATCGTTCTCTCCATAGCCACCACACTTCATTGACAAAAATTGTAATTTTACCTTGCACAACAGCTGGTAACTTGCATTAGCTTGGATTAACTTGTTAAAACGTTGAAGTTACACAATGACACAAGCAAACTAACCTATCTGGGCAGTGGTGCACCTACACAACACCAGGTCCTGTGTTCTGTGAGGTGAAATATGATATAAACAATATAAACACAAGGCAAAGTTAAGTGCTGAAAATATTCTGAATGCAGCATATACTTCAACTGACATTGATTTTTTCAGGTTTGCCTTTTTTTAGGTGTCTAAAATGCATTTTGTTGCAGCCTCCATCCACAGCAGCACATTGCTTAGCTTCTGTGCCGGCCCTCTTGTCTGCTTATCCATATGAGGGTGTACCGACCACCTTGTATTGCAGATAGTACGGCGACTAATGATAAATACATGTGCACTGAAGGGGTTATTGGTTGGTGTAATTGTAAATAAAATGTGAACTTATACTCTGCGGGTCTAAGCTGTGAAAAGTTTAAAAGCAGGCTAATTTTCATCGACCACAAGAACACAATAGGTAGAAATAAACAGCATCTCTTATGAAACTAATGTAATTATAACATTATACATTAAAACATGGCACTTAGCTACAATCCACAAGTAGAAAAAGAAACATGCACCAAAAGAGTCTCTTTTATTAAAATCTTGTCTGTGACTTCACGTCATAAATTCAGCCGTAGAGGTTACATAAACTCTGTTTGCCTGAACTCAGGTGAAGGGTGGTGGTGGTGGTGGGGGTGCTCACCCTCCGCTGCATCTCTGGCAATAAGTGAGCAGTTTGTTCACGTTGTAGAAAGTGTGTTGGATTTCCGCGGCTCAGAAAAGTTTGCAGGAGCTTGTTGAATCTGTGGTGAGAGACAGTTTGCCCAAGAGCTTCTCTGCTGTTTACTTCATTTTTCTGTGCTGTTGGGCCGTGTGTGTCATTTTATCTTCTTCACTCTGCATTTAGTGGCCCTAAGCAAGATTTCGTTTGTGGCCCCAAAAAACTCCTAATGTGGTCAACAAATCGCACACACCACTCATAAATGGATGAATACATGCACACAATAGAGATGGACAAATCATTCAACATCATATCTGTATTTGAGGGTTGGCAAGTAGCTACAAACAGAACCATGATGTGAAAAGTAAATGATGGAGAAAACAAAACAAACTGTTCAAAGATAATGAAGGATCATCTAGGCTTCCCTTTTTATTTGTCACCTACACTTATGTTATAATACAAGATGTCAGCATTGAGGAGCTATCAGGCTACATTCATGATTTTATTGAGAATCATTATGAAGTTTCAGGGCGTTCCCGTTACCATAGTAACTCACGGTGCCAGATATGAGGTAGGGACACTGTGCTGCTGCCAGAAGAAACACAGAGTGAAGCCGTTTGGTCAGACGTGTCCTCAGAGAAACTTGAAAAAAACGCGTCAGTCAAAAAAAACCAAACTATTTGATAACTGACGGAGTGGCGTGAGAGCATGTGGAATGGGTTAACTGCGTCACTGTGTGAGAGTTGGCAGCGCCTGAGCGAGTCGGTCAACTTAATGCTGTAAAAAGGCCGGCCCTGAACACTACAGGCTAAATCTGGATTGGTGCTCAGACGGATGTGACATCACCTTTAAGCCCTTTTACCCCACATTTGTTGATGCATACTGCATTAATTAATGCATCAAAATATCACAAGTCATGCTTTAGTTAAGGGTTGTAACTTTGGCAGAAAACAGTGTTGGTTTATCTCTAAGATTTAAAATCACGTTTTCAGAGACTTTACTTTAAAATGAATCTGCATTCATACATTTATTTGCATACACAACTTTTAGTAGTAGATATACTCAACAGGTACCTCAAACCTGCACAAAATTGAACACACACAGTAAGAGTAATCAAACTTCACACTTATTCTGTATGGTGTCCTACCACACTGACAGAGAGGAAACAATACAGCAATAAAGAAACTGTTAAACCTGAAGTGTGGACACGTCACCTCGGATGAATGCATGCATGGATATGAACAAACATTCAAGCTGAATTAAGGAAAGATTTTTCACTGTAGACGGAGGGAGGAGCAGGAAGTGTTACTCAGACGGAATAACAGCAAACATTTACTTTTGAACAAACTGGAGTTCCTTGTTTTCCTGTGAGAAAATAAGAGGCGGTTGTTGCAGACACATGAGCGTTACAGAGATTTGTGGTTGTGTGTTATTCCTTTGGAAAATGTAGCTGCTTGTAGCTTCTGTGGAGGAAAACTGGACTCATGTCTGCTTGGGAGCGTTGCAGACTTTAAAGGTGGACGAGGTGTGGACTTGAGTCAAAAGACAAAAATCAAAAAAAATTAACATATTTTGACATGATCGTTATCCAAGCCCAGACAGAACAGACAGGCCAGTCCCTGCAAGTTCAGCATCATGTGTTTAATATGAATGGATATAACTTTATGAGGATTTGAATGTGTTTAGCGTGTATTTGTTAAGAGAGACAACTCGCTGTATATGAAAAACTCCCACTTTTGTTTGCACTACTGGATGTTTCACTTTCCGATGTCCAAGTTACTGTTGCCTATTTTTTTTTGCTGCAAAGACTCTTAACATTGGCAGATATGACATTTTCAAACCTTTTCTTTATTTTTGCATGAGAAAATATTTAAATTTACATATTTCTACATACATATACATCATTTACTTTCATTTGTCAGAACAGAAATATGATTAAAGGTCCCATATTTAACACTTTTCTTGTGTTTTATTTGAAGTTTTGAGCCATAAGAAGATATATTTCATATATTTAAAAATATCTCTATAGTTTTACATCTCCTCTCTCACACTTCTCTGTGCCTGTACAGTAGTGACATCACAACCTTACAGAAGTCCTGACAGCTTGTTAAAGGCACAGTTTCTGAATACTGGCTGCATTTCTCAGTGGACTGAGCGTTCTTAGCATTTGTAGGACCTTTAAATGTAAACTGTTTTTATATGTAGCAGTGACAGAAATGAAAGGTTTTACATCCCAGCATCGCTAATCAAAATCCTGATGATGAACTTAATGTTCTGTGTGATTTACATAAAGTTTGACTCATTTGAATTGTTCTTTTTCATATTTCAGGTAAAATATGATAAGGTGGATTGTGTTGCTGTCTTTGTGTCTACATGTCATCTCAGCTTCATTTGATTACATTTATGAAGCGCACTCCTTTATGGGTAAGAAAGCATGTTAGTGAGGTGCATCTAATAATGTCATAAATTTATTAGATTAGATGTTTATTCACCAGATGACTCTGATGTGCTGATCTCTTTCACAGACCCGGAGGATGTGCTGAGTGTTACCATTCCTCTGGAGGAGCCACAGCATCCTCTACTGGGAGGAACGTTGGATCTACCATGTTACTTTGAGGTGTGTTTGCTTGTTTTGAGTACCAGTATATTCTCCACTATATTTGATACTACATATTCAGGTTAAAGGATTGTTTGTAGTGACGAGTCATCCATCTCTGCTGCTCTATGGAGCTTTTTTAGCAAGTTAACGACTAGCTGGTGAAAAAAGTCCAACATCCAGCTCCAAAGAGTCAGATATTTACTCAGGAATTGGTGGAGACCAAGACAGAGCTAAAAGACGCGTTAACATTGGACAGATTCATCAAGTGGACTTGAAATGAATACTCTCGATGTGTAAATAGGCAACTCTTTTGCTAAAAGTGGTAGTGGTGAATGATGTTGTTGTTTCTCATGTAGGACCACACTGCCCCAGACCCAGGAGCTCCCACCATCGCTCCCCTTTCTCATCGTATCAAATGGAGCCTTGTCACCAAAGAAAAAGTCACAACTATTCTAGTGGCCTTGGAAGGACAAGTGCGAATCACCGAAAGCTACCTGGACAGAGTTCACCTGCTGGGATACCCTTTGACTCCTACAGATGCCAGCATCAAGATATCCGAGCTGCGATCCAGTGATTCAGGAGTCTACCGCTGTGAAGTTCAGCACGGCATCGAGGACAACCACGACATCGTCCATGTGCAGGTTCAAGGTAAATGCAAATGAGCTGTCAAAGAAGTGTTACATAATGTGGAAAAGAAGTTATTTGTTGAACCTGAAGTGCACACATCTGTTCAGGTGATCCTGCTAAATGTGTAGCCATTCATTCAAGACGTTTTGAGGATTGTTCAACCCTTGCAGAAGTTCTATTTTTGTGGTATTAATCATTTAAAAAAAAAAACTCAATTCACTCTAGGTCTGGTGTTCCACTACCGAGCCATCATGGGCCGCTACACTTTGACTTTTGAAAAGGCGATAGCAGCGTGCCAACAGAACAGTGCCGTCATGGCTTCACCTGAACAGCTTCAAGCGGCCTTCGATGATGGATTCCACCAGTGTGACGCTGGCTGGCTCTCTGACCAAACTGTCAGGTCGGTTTGTCACATGATGCAACAACAACACTCTACTACCACTGTTTCACACAGTGGGGAGAGCACATGACACAAACTTAATCTTAAATCTTAAACATGAAAATGCATGTGCTATGTGAAGTGAAAAATAAATTATACTGCATAAAAGTGTCCAACAAATATGTGCAAGCCAGACATCTACTTGACACACTTGTAAAGTGCCAAAGTACTTTGACACTGTGAAGAGGCCTTAAGCTTAACAACAAATCACGTAACATGATTTTATTGCCAAGCACTCTCCAAAGAACATCATTAATCTTCTTTCATGGAAGCCTTTTTTCCATTAGTTGAAGTACAGCTTCAGAATAATGTCCACAGTGTCTCACATTTTTTTGTTTTTATCAAAGTTGTGTTGCATATTTACATCATTGTTAGAACAGACCATTTTAAAAACACTCCATCATGTGTTCAAGGATGTTGTGAGAAGGAGAAGGTGAACTTGATAGTTTTAAGGTTACGGTACAGCAGCAAATATTAGATGTCAGTGTGTGTTTGAGAGCAGCAACATTCAAAATGTTCAAAACTAATTTTGATATTGAAGACATGCAGTATTTGAAAGTTTATTTTCATTTATCCAAAGGTATCCAATCCATGATCCTCGTGTGAACTGCTACGGTGACAAAGAGCAACTTCCTGGCGTCAGAACATATGGAGTAAGAGACCTCAATGAGACCTATGACGTCTACTGCTTCACAGAGAAGATGACAGGTACACTGCAGCGTCTCTAATCGGGATTGTTGTGGGAATCTGAGGTTAACTCAGACTTCAACTGAGCCTCTCTTCTCTGTTACAGGCAGAGTTTTCTACACCGCTTCTGCAGAGAAGTTCACCTTCTCTGAGGCCGTGGTGGCGTGCTCCAAACAGGGAGCTCAGTTGGCCACTACTGGTCAACTCTACCTGGCCTGGCAGGGTGGGATGGATGTCTGTAACGCTGGATGGCTGGGAGACAGGAGCGTCCGCTATCCCATCAACATTCGTCGGCCACAGTGTGGTGGGGGTCTGTTGGGGGTGCGAACTGTTTACCTCCACACAAACCAGACAGGATACCCACTTCCCGAGTCCCGCTATGACGCCTTCTGCTACACAGGTAGGCCATCATTTAGGCAAACAAGAGAAGATACTGCTTGGCCAATGGCTTGCACCAGGCTTTTTGGAAACAATATTATTGGATGGAAAGTTTTAGTATCTTTAGTGTGTTACTAATCTCTTTCCTCAATCACCTCCAGAGTCCCCTGATGAGGAAGGTTCAGGCATCATAGAAGAGGGCAGTGGTGTGCTGAGTGTTACCACAGTGACGCAGAGCCCAGAGGTGTTCTTCAGGAGGACGACCACGGAGAGCGAGGCAGTCGGCGAGGTGGAGACTCAGCAGCCTACCGTTGTGGACTGGAGCTTCACCATAGAAAAACTCCACTTGTTTCTCGGTGCAGGTGTGGTCTTCCATTATCGCTCAGGCTCAAACCGCTATGCATTCACCTTCGTCGAGGCCCAGCTGGCTTGCCAGAGTGTCGGAGCCTCCATCGCCACTCCAGAGCAGCTGCAGGCAGCATACAAGGCTGGATATCACCAGTGTGATGCAGGATGGTTACTCGACCAGACTGTAAGGTAAATCTAAAATGTATTTTCAGAGCAAGTAGAGATATTCTTGTCCCAAACATTACGTCATCATCTTTGCTCTTTTCTAGGTATCCCATTGTTTTTCCTCGAGATAAATGTGCTGGAGATCTGGGGGATCGACCTGGAGTTCGGTCCTATGGTTTGAGGCCAGCAGATGAGAGATATGATGTGTACTGCTACATTGATGGGCTCAAAGGTTAGATAAAACACTGTTTAGCTTGTTAAAATACACACTCCTAACATAAAAGCCCAGAGTGTATTATTAAACCATTCTGACATCTCCTCTTCATCTGCTCCACAGGGGAAGTTTTCCACGTGGGCTCCGCTGAGGGTTTCACCTATGATGAAGCTGCTTTTAGCTGTCAAGAGCAGAACGCTGTACTGGCCTCCACTGGAGAGCTTTATGCAGCCTGGAAAATGGGTTTTGACAAGTGCCGTGCTGGCTGGCTACTGGACCGTAGTGTAAGATATCCCATCAACAACCCCCGCACTGAGTGTGGAGCTGGGAAATCTGGAGTACACACTGTGTACGCGGACCCCAACCACACAAGCTTCCCTGAACTTGATGCCAGATTTGATGCATACTGTTTCAGAGGTAAAAGCTTTATTCTTATCTAAGGGGCTAATTCTTTTAATCTTCTTCGTTATGATTAATTATTGTTTAATTCTTACAGCGGACCTTCTACTCATTGCAAATGAAACTGGACTGAACATCACAGATATCCAGGAGGCCCTTGTTAACCTGACATCAATCACTGACCTGTTGAGGCCTGGTGAGCCATGATGAACAAATTACTTGTGCAAATGTCCTTTTTATTTTCCATGTCCCTCACTCTTGTTTCTATTATTTCTCTTTAGGTGTTCCTTCCATCGTTCCTCCGATTCCTGTGGAGACTTCAGGCTCTGGTTCAGGCTCAGCAGAGTTTGGCTCAGGTTCTGCTTCTGGGGATCCCTCTGTAGACTTGTCTGGCTCTGGAGACGTGTCCGGTTCTGGAGACACTGTAATCTCTGGAGATCTTTCTGGCTCCGGAGACCCATCTGGTTCTGGAGACCGGGTTATCTCTGGAGATCTGTCTGGCTCTGGAGACCAGTCTGGTTCTGGAGACCGAGTTATCTCTGGAGATCTGTCTGGCTCCGGAGACCTGTCTGGTTCTGGAGATCAGGTCACATCTGGAGATAAATCTGGTTCTGGAGACCTGTCTGGTTCTGGAGACCTGGTTGGTTCTGGAGACCTGGCTGGCAGTGCAAGTGCTGAGCTGCCAAGTGGAGCATCAGGTTTCAGCAGTACAGATGCGTCTGGATCAGCTCTCAGTGGAGAAGGATCAGGCATTACCGTTGTTTTTTCGGGCATTGACAGCATTGTCTCTGGAGAGGGCTCAGTTTCAGGAGAACTCCAAGAAGCCGGAGAGGGAAGCACACAGATCCTAATCTTTCCTTCATCTGAAGCATCTGGAATGTTCAGTGGTAGCGGGGACCAGTCCGGTTCTGGCTCTGGATCTGGTTTCAACTCTGCAGAGATTGGCTCTTTCAGCTCTGGGGAAAGTGGACAATTTTCTGGCATGTCGTCTGGCTTCATTACAACCCAGGACTTTTCCGGGTTCAGTGGTTTCCCATCAGGATTCTCCTCTGGAAGTGCTAGTGGACAGTCAGGGGACCTTTCGGGAAGTGGAGCTGCTCCAATTTTACTGATAGATGGTGAACTGATCGATGCATCCATCCCTGTTACCCACAAGGAGCATGAACTTGGTGGAGGCCTATTGGAGTTCAGTGGCTCTGGAGACATGTCAGGATCTGGGATTCTCAGTGGTGATTTCAGTGGCTCGACCTCTGAAAGTGGCTCTGGGTTCTTCTCAGGCGTGACCTTTGTGGGGTCAGGGTTCACCGAACTTACAGGGTCATCCTCTGGAGAGCAGGAGGCCTCAGGGTTTTTACTATACAGCTCTGGACAGGGAAGTGGTGAACATTTGTCTGGATTTGGAAGCATGAGTTTTGTCTCTGGATCAGGATCAGGAATGTCTGGATCTGAGTCCTCAACAAGCGGAGAAGAAGGAAGTGTTACATTCTTGACTGGGGATTTTATGACTGAGGTATCCGGAGACACTAAACTGTCTATGGAGCTTGGACAGGGGTCGGTGGAGTACAGCGGAGAAGGAAGTGGTAGCAGCAGTGGCTTCTACTCTGGCAGTGGAGACAACCGCTTGTTTACAGCCAGTGGCACTTCTTCAGGCGCTTCCTCTGGAGATATTCCAGAGGTGGTGCTTCCCTCTCCGTCTACCGAGTGGACACTGACAGAGAGCACCCCAGGACCAGAGGAGGCCCGTAGTGGAGCTAAACTGACACAAACCTCCGGTGACATCTTTGGAACTGACAGTCCTTTGCTTGCCCCAGCAGGAATGGCTGCACCTCCCACTGCAGCTTTACCAGCCTCTGTTCGGGCACCTGGCATAGTTGAAGAAATGGAGTCAGTGGAGGGTAGGTCAATATCAATATTTGCTTGTATTATGTGACAGTAAACCAGATTTCTTATGGTTCTGGACTGTTGATTAGACAAAACAAGAAATTTTGAAGATGTCACCTTCGACTCTGGGGTGATTTTTTTCACTATTTTTTGTTACTTGTATATTAACTCCTTTTTTACCAGAAACTGGTGACACCATGACTCCCCACAACAACTCAGATGGGGGAACAGCTCATAGAATTTGTATTTCACTACAGCATGCTAAAAAAAGCCAAAGACAAGACTGAATCTCAGGACGTGTCGTATATATCACCACTTTTACCTATTGACAATGCAACACTGCAATTACTTCAATATTTCTACCACTGACTTGCATCAAGACTATCCGAATCCAAAACACCACTAAAAAATGCATCACGGCAGCAACACGTATCTTGTATCTTAGAGAAGGGTTCAAGTGTTGGAGGGAGGATGTATTCAGGTGCTTGCAAACATTACACTGTTGAAGACAAATTTTCAAATTTAGGAAGGGCACAGCTGCTGCATCACCACTCCAGTTCAGATGAACCTTGGAAGACTGATGCATCTTTCTTTTGAACACAGTACCGGTGTCATGTCATTCATGTTGGGAATCACGCTTAATTAATTGAATCTGTTTTTCAAAGGTGGTTTTAACCCATGTGAACCAAACCCCTGCGGTGCTGCTGCATGCACAGTAGAGGAAGGGGTTGCGCTCTGCCATGGTAAGTCCTAAAACAATGGCACGTGATATTTTCACTATTCTCCTTTCTTTCTCTGAAAATAACTGAATTCAATGTTGATATGTGATGATGTTTTTGTTTAACGGACTGCCAGTAGTGTTTCTCTGTATGTCTTGTTGAGCAGTTTGCATGTTTTGTCATATTGTTGGTCTATTTACTGTTTATGAGTCATTATTACTAGACTTACCAAAAATCTTTTATCTCTCCCTGCTGTTCTGTCCTGGTGTGTTTTGCATCATATTTTTTTTGCTGTGTTGTGTTTTCTTTGATTTCTTTGTGTTCGTTTTGTCTGTCTGTGTCTGGCTATGGGTCTCTCTGTCCGTGTTTGTGTTGCAGATTGAATGTTAGGGTGCTTGTCAAATTATGTTATCAGCTCTGCTCTGAGGTTGTACTGTGTCACATGTGTTATCACAACTGTCTTTAGTCTATATGTGGTTTTTGGTTTGCTGTGCCAGTACGCCGCCTCCGCCCTGCTATAAGCATGCTAAACCCTGGGGAACATACAGTATGTTCTTTCTGGCATCATATGGATGCTCTCATCCCTGCTGGAATTTAGATACTGATCTTCTGCTGCAACTAACTACAGATTCAGACATAAACTTACTGCAGATATCACAATTATTAGCTGTTCTCTTTGTATAAATAAACACAGATTTGGTATGCATTTCAAATCATATATCATACTGGTAATCTGAAACACCTCAAATGATACGATTTATCAAAGGAACATAGATAATAATTCAGCATGCAGTAAATCTAATCTGGATCAGAGGTTGCAGCAACTACAGTATTGTTCACTAACTTCTCAATCCTGAGGTGTGATAGCCCTTCTATCACAGCTTCACCTGCCTCCCTCACCCTGCTAGGCAACCTCCCATCCCCACCACCCCCACGCTGAAACAGTAGTGTCACCCGCCCCCCTTTTTTGCAGAGGTAGATGTGTGCCATTCCAACCCTTGTGCCAATGGAGCCACCTGTGTGGAGAGTGCAGACTCTTACAAATGCTTATGCCTGCCCAGCTACGGAGGGGAACGCTGTGAGATCGGTATGAGATCAGCTTCAGCTAATAAATACTAACAGCAGCCTCTCAAAAACAACCTGAAGAGATGGTAAACATCACCAGCCAATGGCATCATTACTCACTATGACTCTGTGAAAGGAGTCCTGGTGGCCCAGCAGCTGAAGATGCACAACATGTAGCTGTGATGTCCCCGCTTTGCAATGGGACCCTGTTTCCTTTAAAAAGGTCATAAAAGTAACTGAAGAGTCAGTTCACCCCAATCACAAATATATTTTTCACTTCCCACAACTAGCATCTAGTAATGCAGTGATTGTTCAGTGTTTTACTGCTCAAAACACTGAACAATCAACCCGTTCTGTTATCTCCCTTCAGTCTCTTTCCTTTTTCCTCTTGTCTGTGTTTATAAAGCAGATCTATAAAACTCAGGAATTAGCCCAAATTATTCGCTTAAGTTTGAAGATTTTCAACTGTGTGGATGCGTCTCTGCATCATTTTTAGCAACCAGTTTCCAAGAATAGGATCTTTCCGTTAACTTTGTATGCAATTGAGTCATCATCTGCAAATAAAAAGCCAACACAATTCTGCCTGAACACACAGTAAGAAAGACAAAATAACCTGAACTCAAGGTCCAAGGCTTTCAACCGCCTCTCACGGTTGTCATCAGTGAAGGGAAATGATTAAGTGACCTGAGTCAGTCTCTTGCTCATGGTCCTTGCTGTTTCACCGATGTAGTGTTCCCTAAAGTAGTTGCGTGTGATATCACCACTGCAGACTTACTCAGGGGGGAACCTTTCTAGGGTGTGCAGCTGAGATCTTAGGATGTTGATCGGTAGTCACGCTAGATGTTTGCACAGCCTTAGGGATGCTTTGTATGGTCCCCATTGAGCTACAGCGCACATCCTGGACTTAAGTTGGGACAAGAGGCTCAACATCCTTTCTTTGTACCACATTTAAGTCATAAAATGACAGCTGAGTTAATTCCATTTGCTGATGAAGACCATGACATGCTGTTAAAAGCACTGAAAAAGCTTGTAAGTGCACCTTGAATGATAAAGAATAATAGTAATAGGAACATTGTCTCTGGAAAGACACGTTGTGAAAAGCATGTTGTATCTGGGCAGTGCCAAACATTTTATAGGTGGATATCATGCAGGGGAAATAAAGCCAAAGCTATCTGCCTGGCTAAATACCCCTAAAGTTATGTAAGTAAATATGAAAATACTGTATGTCTTTGTGTAATTTGGGTGGACTGACCCTTTAAATAAACGTATTAGTTTGGAGAGAATGAATGAAGCCTTTGAATGTTAGTAAAATTACTTTCCTGTTGGGCAGGCCTCTCCCAGCTCAAGTGAAGCATGATGTATAACTTTCCATTCTGTATTGGAACGTTTGTTTTGTACATCGCGATGGAAACTCTGTCCATTGTCAGATTTTTTACTGGTTTCCAGGCCGACTTCTCGGGCGTCACTGCAGGAAAATTTTCTTCTTATTGACTCACAAGGCTAGTACTGAATCTGTAAAACTGAAACACTACATGGGTTGTGAAAAATATCAAGCACTTTATCTGCTCAAACACTAATACTGCACAGACCGGAGGCAGAATGATAAGAATACAGAATGGCTTCTCATCATCAGATGCTGTGCTTTAAGTTTCCAACCCATTTGTAGTTGTGGATGAAGACTTAATTTATGAGTCTTATCTGAGTCTCAGAGCCCTAAAAACCTTTAAAATAATCCCATATATTGAGGTGAAAGTGCATTGAGAATACAATAGATTGAACGAATGTTGACTCTTTGGTGTTGCGGCTGCAGATGAGCAGCAGTGTGAAGACGGTTGGACTAAGTTTCAGGGGAACTGCTACCTGCACTTCACTGACAGAGAGATGTGGCTGGACGCAGAGCAGCGCTGCCGGGACTTGAACGCCCACCTGGTCAGCATCATCACTCCAGAGGAGCAACAGTTTGTTAACTGTGAGTGCATGATGGAAAATGTGTGTTTGTGTCCACAGAGAAAATAATAATATAATAACATCTTAACTCTTTTCTTTCTCACACAGCAAACGCGCAGGACTACCAGTGGATCGGGCTGAATGACAAGACAGTGGAGAATGACTTCCGCTGGACAGATGGCACACCACTGGTGAGTGAGGACATTAAACAGGTGTATTGCTCCCGTTATAGGCATGGTGTAGTATAATATAGTATGGTGAAGTGCAGTGTTTCCCAACCTGTTTGGTTTGCAAGCCCTAAAAATGAAGTTGAGTTGCAGCCCCTTGGCACAGATTGCATATGGTATAACTACACAGAGACGCAAAACAACCACAAAGCGACTCAAACTACTATAAAGAGGTACAAAGCAACCATAAAGAGACTCCAAATAGCCACAATGCATCTCAAAATGACTACAAAGAGATTCAAAACTACTACAGATATACACAACAACCACAATGTGACAGAAACAACTACAAAGAGACTAAAAATGACCACAAAGAGATGCAAAACAACCACAGCTGTAACCGCAAACAAGGTCAGTTATTACTCTGTTTATAATTGTTATGCCTCATGGGAGCTAACCTAATTATTCTTACCCAATACACGCCATGTTTTAATTGCATTAGTAGTTCCTATGTTGATTTGCATTTAACTTTGTACCAGATAAACAGTGTTAGTTCAACATCCACGAAGAGGCTTTTCACGATTTTGTGAGGAAAGGAAAATTACTGTTTGCACTTGTGATACGAGGTTGCCTGAGCAGGTGAAACGCAAATGCAATGCCATGCCAAAACAAGCACCAAAATAGCACGGCACCATCTGATCTGCATAAACACAACCTCAGCTGCAACCCTCCACCCACCTCAACACAAGTGGGTTTATTTGAAATGCAAAAAAAAAACAACAACAAAAAACAGGTGCAGGCACAAAAAATTGACTTCATTACCAGGTGTGTGGATGGAAAACAACACTGTGTTTAAAGAAACATGACTGTAATGATGTGAGCTGGTTGCTTCAGGTACTGGTTAGATGATCTATGTCCAGGTTGAGTAATAGAATGATGAGTTTGAGGGCTTATCAGAAGCCAGGATGCTGCACAGCGGTTTATAAAATTATGAAACAGATTTTTTATCTCTGGAAAGTCGTGCAAAAGCTGAGCCAGGTGTAACTTTGATGAGGTTTGTCAAAGTATGTTTCTCCTTCCTCAGCAATACGAGAACTGGAGGCCGAACCAGCCAGACAATTACTTCAACTCTGGAGAAGACTGTGTGGTGATGATCTGGCATGAGAACGGCCAGTGGAACGACGTGCCTTGCAACTACCACCTGCCATTTACCTGCAAGAAAGGCCCAGGTGTGCTGGTTTAGACGTAACATCTGCTTGTGCACGTCACCTGTCTGAAAATATGAGTAGTGAAACCAAACAAAAGAGCTAAAGCTGCAGAGTTGCATGATAATCCTCCATAATAACCTCATATGATGCCCCGTGGCCTCTGATTCTGTCCTCAGTGTCCTGTGGCGCCCCACCAGAGGTGGAGAACGCCCACATGTTTGGTAACAGGAGGGAGGAGTACCCTGTCAACTCCATCATCCGGTATCAGTGCAACCCAGGGTTTACACAACGCCACCCTCCGGTGGTTCGCTGTAAAACAGACGGACAGTGGGAGAAACCCCAGGTGGAATGTACTGACGGTGAGCGCACTCACTGTCTATATCTATTTTTAGTAAAGATTGTGTTATTTTTTTGAACAATAACTCACTCTTGTTGTGTTTTTTCTCTCTTGCTGCAGTGAAAGCCAGAAAAAGAATACAGCGGAGGAGCAGGAGAGCAGCAGTGACCAGCGAGCTTCACTAAAAAGGGAAAAAAAAAAGAGGAATTTATTATTTTAAAAGAACACTTGCAGCACACGAAAATCCATTTTCCATTTTAGTGAAGATGATTTGATGGGTTTAATTGTCGGAAAAAAGCCTACATGAAGGGTGCTATAACATGGTAATGTGATTTTTGTCTATTCTATCCCCCCGCCCCTCATAATATATTTTAATTATACATAATAATTTTATTGCTCTGAGTTTATTTTTATTGTGTGTATTGTAATATAATGTTTGAAATGCAATCATTGCTGGGATACTTTTATAGAAGGCAGCATCTGTCTGGTTCACTGTAGTCTGCTGTAGATCTGTTGGTTGCTGTAAAACTGGTTTATGGTGTAAGGTACCAACAAGTCATATGTTTGTGTGCCCATATGGCATGGCTTATTGTGATATCTGAAAGCAGGGGGGAGAAGTTAAAGGGAAATACTAAAAGTTCACATCAGTCATCAAAGTTCTCCTCCAGGCTCTGTCCTTCCTGCTGGTTTCTGCGCTCAGTGTAGTTAAAAGTTTAGTTTTCTTCCTTTAGAAGAAGCCATTTGCCGCCATTTCTTCCTGTAATACAGCGTGAAAAATAACTTTCATAGCACGAGAATCCATCACAGGAAACCTGGTCCAAAAATTTTTACATTTCTTGGAGGTGAATGATGTTAAGAAGTGTAATTAGAGATATGTTTAGTTTAAGATATGAACACATAAAAGATAAATATCCCATTTGTGTTTAGAAAAGTTTCTATACAAAGTTTATCTGGAGAGATCAACACTCATATGAGCATCTAGATGATATCTGGATAGATATTATGAATGCACGCGCGGACTACAGAGTATAATTGCACTGGTTAGACAGTTTAATTTGATCTGTGTAGGGTGATGCGATTCATCCAGGGTGTCCAAACGGTCACCTGATAAATCTTCCACTCCAACTTAAAAGTTGGAGCAGATGTTTCATTTCAACTTGGTTTGGATATGCATGTGAATCTTAAGAATTCAATCACATAAGGCGTGTAGGCTTATTACAAATTTACCTGACACAACTCTAAATTTAGCTGTCAAGAGGACTAGTTTGACAAGAAATGGTAAACGTTGGGGAATCAAATATTAAGTATGGTGTATTTAAGGACTGTTTTATGTTATTAGGATTATTGGATTACCTCTAAGCCTCTGAAGTGGTTTTATTGGACATGACATCTGGTCAAAATGACCTCCTTATACTGTATGAGTGGAAACAAGAAAAGAACATTAAATTGGTGATAATCAGACTAAACTTAGCCACAGAGAGAAAGCAAACAAATCCAAGTCTGCTATGCTATCTTGTGTTTTAAAGGTCCAGTGTGTCAGACTTAGGGGGCTCTATTTACAGAATATGACAGAAATTGAATATTATATTCATAACTATGTTTACATTAGTGTACAATCACCTGAAAATAAGAATCTCTGTTTTTTAACCTTAAAATGAGACTTTTATATCTTTCCCTCGCACTCAAAAGGAGAGGGTGAAACAGGGTGGTTGCAATCAGCAGCTACACAGCTAGATGGCATTAAATCCTGCACACTGGTCCTTTAACGCAGAGACTTTTGGTTTTATTTATTGATTTCACACAGTGACAGTCTCTGCTGGACTGAGTCAGTGATTGTTTTACAAGAGAGAGATTCAGCACTGTTATAAGACTACAGCATTATCAGCAGCAGCACACAGTCAGGGTGAATAAACTTCATCAAGCTCCATTGTTCATGTTTAATCTGCAGAGGATGAAGTGAAACTGCCTGTGGCCCCACAGTTTGTCATGTTGGCTGGTTTGAGTCTTTTTGTTTTCTGTGTGTTTTTAGTTTGTCATCATCTTCCACGAGGCTGTGCAGTGCATAGTGTTTGTGTGGAGTCTATGTTTGTAACCTCAGAGGAAATAACCTCACTGTAAACATTACAGTGTCAAATGCCTGTTGTTGTTTTTTAATCAAGCCGACTGCTTTCATTTGTGCGCTTGTTTTGTGTCATTGTTGCTGTTTTTTTGGAGGCTGTGCCTCCTTCATACATGCTGTCACCTGCTACATGATAAACCAAAGAATTACATTTCAGAGCTGTACATGTGTCTGCTGCAGCCCCATGTTATTCACGAATTTAAAGGATATGTCTGTCAATATTCTCTACATTTCTTATTGTCAACAAATCACATTAAAAAAACAAAACCAGCGATGAATCCAAAATGGGCACGTTCATTTATTTGTTGTTGGTCCCCAAATAGTATCCAGAGATGATTAAAGGCATACTTTATATGGATTAATAGTGATCCAAATTAAAATGCTCACCATAACAAATAAAACAAACGTTGCATGTGAAGAGTTTAGGATAAATAAAATCTGTATTCTTCATTCATTCATTCACAAGTACACAGTGACAATAACCAAAGGTAACAGAACACAAAGGGAAAACAAATGAAAGCAAAATCTCAATATCTGGATCAACCAACCACAAGGAAAAACTTTCCAAGAGCAAATGAGATTAAAACAATACAACATGTTTGCAGTTCCAGATGTTCTGCCACTGGAATGACTTGGCACTAAGACTGCCACTAAGTGGCAGAGACATATCCATCCATCAGCATGTTCAGCCTTCACCAGAGCAACAAATGTGTATTAATCCACAGCAGAAAATAGTCCCCAACAAATCTGCTATTTCCATTTGCTTGAGCAACAACAGTGCCCGGCTGTTTTGGGTAATTACTTTATTTAAATTAATACTATTAGTACTGTATGTGTTCAGCTACAGACAGGCTCAGAGTTTATTGAGAGACGGACTAACACATTGTTCATTTTGGTTCAATTCAAACATCATCAGCTATGAAACAATGGGTTCTTTGCATGGAGAAGATAAATACATGGATATGATATGAAATAGAGAAACACACACAGTATATTTGCCTCATCCTCACATCTTGTTTGAAGTGATGCTGAATGAACTCACATCTGTCCCACGTCTGACTGTTTGTGCTCACATCAGTCAGTGCCAAATAAAAAAACACTTTGGTTGCTACCTTCTGTAATGGAATCACGTTTCTCTTATGACTGCACGGCTCTCATCTCTGTTCATGCTACGTAAAGATGTTTACCAGTGTGAAACTTATATAATTAACAGACTGCAGAAATCAGTCAGTCCTCCATCATTCCAGGAGGGTCACCGCCCAGACATTCCAGGTACAGACAACAAACACGTCTTTCACCTTCCGTCTGCCTCTCAGTGAGCTCAGTGTTTCTGTGGCAGCAGCTGAGGTAAATAGGATACAGCACTGACTCATAGGAATAATAAAATTACGGTAAATTTGTATTTGCTGAGCAGGGTGGGTTGTACATGGCGTCAGCGTTCCCTTGTGACTGAATAGGGTCCTTTAAGGATCCTCTGTACCCCACCCTGCACACACACACACCGGTTCACCTCTCTGCCCCGGGCCTCCTGATGAATCGTCTCTCTCTGCTCTTGGCTTATTTTGCACTTGTTAATTAGTAGAAAACACAGAAAGTGCCTCATGCTGTGAGCAAACTGTGACCATTAGTCAGATTACATAAGATTAGAAACACTAACTTTATGTCAGAGTTGACATTTCGCTGTTTGAACCTCAACATGGACCTTAAAAAACATCAGAAAAATACTAATAACTTAACAAAAGTACAGCAGTATATCATATTTTCAGACATAGAGAAAGGATGCTGGATTTTTTTGTAAATGCACTTATTCACTGTCTTGCTGAGAGTCAGATAAAAAGATTGATTCCACTCTCAAGCTACAGCCAGAAGGGTCCCACACCATTGTTCTGACGGCCCATTATTCTGAAATATAGTTTGAGAAATGTCCAGCAGGACCAAAAGACCATTTGCAGGGCAGCCTGTAATCCCAAAAAATAAAAACTGCTCTGAAAATACACACTCACCGTGAAGTTGTTAGTCCAGTGATTGCCGGCCTTGTCCATGGGGATGAATCCGTTTTGTTAAATCTTTCTTTTCTAAACATAACCATGTAGTTTTAGTGCCTGAGACTAACCAAACTGTGATTGTCACCCATGAATCTTATTGCCAGTGAACTAATATGTTGTTGTAAGGTGTGCAACAAATGATATTGTCATTTTATGCCCATTTTATGCCACTGATACAATGATTATATAGCATAACAATGCAAGTACACCATGTCAAGGAGCAATGAACTTTTAATTGTTAAGAATATTCAGACATTAAAATTGAAATGTAAATAAATAAATCAGGTACTGATCTGTGGCATTTCTCCACCTGTGAATGTTTGCGGAACCAAAGACACCACCAACTGTTTCTCAGGTCGGTCGGACCATAATTTTGCAGGGACTTCTTCCGTTGGTTGGATAACGATGTCTTTCCCAGAGTTTACATCGGAATAATTTAAATTAACAATAATCAATCAAAAACACCGACACACACCAAGTATGTACACACTTATTAAGTTTATTAAAGTGATTAATTAATCATTTAATGTCACAGATGTGTTGTTCTGGCCACAAAGCCAAAGAGCTAACCAAATGCTAACGCACCGTTAAAGTTGATGTGGACACAGTGTGACCGTTAGCTCCGATAAATCATTAAAAATGTGCTTTAATGTGACACTTAGCGTCACTTTGAGATTAATTAATAACAGACGCAGCGTCACAGTTTAATTAATTTAATTTAACCTTAACTCGTCAGTTTAAACTGACCCAAACGGTTAGCAGCTAACGTGCTAGCGCGGTGTTGATTGATGTTGGCCAGAAATGCGTTTTCCCTGCGTTAGCCAGAAACCAGCAGCGACTTAAAGAGGATTAATTAATATAGTTTGATATAAAAACAGGCGCAAAGAGTCTTAAAGGTGATTAATTAACTACAAGTAATGTTACATGACTCGAATATTGCGATAGATTGTTGTAATAGCTGAAATAAACCGGATTGGAAGTTCAGAAAGTGTAATTTAATATCAATAATTCAACTTTAGCACTGAGGAGGTCAGCAGCGTCCACCCTAATATTGTATTAAATGTAATTAATATGCATGCAGCCTGACTGCTAACCCCTCTGCAGCTCCCCAGAGTCGTCGTCATTATTTTAGACCTCGTTTTTATTGTCTAATTTGAGCTTCTTTTTTTTTAAATACTGAAATGAACTCTTCGCTTCAACATTTGTTTCTCTGTAATGTAGCCGGCTCCTTCAGCATGAATGCACATGGTAATTGTAGTTTTCTGTGCTTAGAACTTTCAGATAATGGAACATTTTGTCACGGGGTCAACACAGGTGTTACTAACGATACTAATTAAGGGTCCAGTTCCATTCAGGTCAAACAGAGTCCAGGTGCTGCTGTGGTGCATGTTGGGCTCACTGGAAAGTCTCTGCTGCACTAAATGGAACTGAACCTTAATTACCCTACTTTGTGCGCATGTTAAGGAAGATTTTGACGTGTATTTGGCTGGTTCACCACGGTTGTAGCTATGCTTCCTCTGACTTATTGAAGAACAGTAGAAAACACCTGGTCTGCACTGTGCACGATACCAGAGCTCTGGAGCTGGTAAACCTAATGTTATTAATTACACATGCGCTTTTCCTGCTTTGACAAGTCCAAATGTTGTAAAGAAGTACGACTGCTGCTCTTACGTTACCTGTCTTGAACGAAAACATAAAAAATCTCAGGTAGAAAAACTGTGAGATTTTGTACTGATGTTTTACACATTCTTTATATAATTAATGCACCCTTTGTAAACTGGATCATTTGAGACTACAACAACCTAACAGGATAAAATGACTAAAAGGAAAAACTAAATGCCGAGCAAATGAAAAAGAACAGAGCGTACACTTGACACTGCAGACATAAAAACAGGTCAAAGATCATTTAAAAGCAATGACGTGATGTCAAATAAAAGGCTTTCAGTCTCAGACCTTCTGGAAAATACGTGCAGCAAAGTAACTTCCTCTTGTTTAGTCTTAATCCAGCCTCTAACCTGCCTTTTATTTTTCTCTACAGGTTGATGGCCTGTCTCGCTCCTCCCGTCCCGTCTGCTCTCGCCTCATTTCTTTCCACGTTGCTTCCCTGCGGCTTCGCTGTGGGGCCCTCGCGGCTCTGTGGGGGCAGGCCGGGCCTTTGGTGGGTCGGCCGCTCGCTGGAAGCTGGATCCCTGCTGGGGAGAGACGGGGACGCGGAGTGGGCCTCAAAATATCACACCGATCCGATGACTCACGGCGGGGAGGGTGAACTCGAGATGAACTCTGAGTCCAAAACAGGCGAGACCAACAGCACAGAGATAGAAAAGGTAAACTGAATGCACATTAGAAAATAATACACATATAAAATGTGTGAAAATGTCAGATCTTTATCGTCCCACAGGAGGAAATTCTTTATGGACAAAAAAGCAGCATAAAAACACATAAAATGTAATTTATAAACACAATAAACAATAAGATGGTTGAAGTCAATGCTGGTACTAAACATGCAATACATAATACAGTAAAATAGCACAGAAATACTGCAACAGTAAGAACAAATATAAGATAACTTGTGACATACACCTGTTAGGGTGCCAATTCTTCTGCTACCTTATGAGGTAGCTGCAGCCTTCTGCCAGGAGCAGATGTCGTCAGGTGGTGTGCAACCTTCACTGAGTGTTTTGGCCCTCAACCACAGCGCTCTCCAGTTGGTGGGCCGGCAGTGGTGGACCAGGTCACTGCCCATCTGCTCCTGGCTTCCAGCTTTCCTCCTCCCGCCTACTTCATAACCTGCAAGAGGCACGTTCTGCCTCGTCCTCCATCCATCAAGCAGCGTGTTTTTTGCTCCTGTCGTCCAGGTCCCAGAGCTGAGACGGATTTGGTGGGGAAACCTCTGTAGCCGACCTCCCACTGGGTGTAGCCATGCCTGCCACCCCTTGTCCTTGCACTCCTGAAGGAGGGACTGGTACTTCAGCGCCTTCCTCTCGTAGGCTATGTAACAACCCTCCTCCCAAGGCACTGTCAGCTCGATCAGGATTATTTTCTTATCCTCATTTGACCACAGAACAATGTCTGGGCGGAGGGTTGTGTGCGCCACCTCTGGGAACTGCAGCCTTCTGCCCACGTCCACCCTCATCTCCCAGGACCTGGTGTTTTGCAGGCCTTGCTCCCTCCTTGATGAAGGTGATCACCCTTTTTGAGTCCGTCGTCCTGGCAGGCCTCTTCTTGCATCTCTCGTGCTCTAGTGTGTTGGCTAGGGACAAAAGCACCTTGTTATGGCGCCACCTGTACCGTCCGTTCATTCCTGCCTCGTACATTTAAATCCCACCCCAAGAAATCACTGAGAAAGTCAGGACGGATTCTGAAATTGAAGAGTCTGCACCAGGAGCATGTCAGCTGGATGTCGGTGTCAGGGAATCACTAAATTCTGGTGGACCTCGGATTTCTGTGCTAATTTTCTGGTAATCCATCCAAAAGTTGTTCAGATATGTCAGTCTGGACCAAAGTGGTGGACCGACCCGCTGACATCAGCCTTCCATTCAACTATCATGGCTAAAAAGGCATCGACTTCCTGTCAACATTGAACAATTTAACCTCCCCAGAATAACTTTTACCACAGTGAGTCTGAACATTCACGTTTTTGCCTTTCTAACCCAAACACAGCTTTGCTCCTCCACGACGCAGCCGACACTCTGAGGCGTACTTAGAAAATCATTCAGTTTAAGTGATATCTTGACGTGCTGTCGTCATGACTGCTGACTTTTTGTCTGCATGATTAACTTAACTGGAGATGTTCTTTGTCATAAGTACCTGTAATTGTGCGCCTTTTTCAGGGAGCTGAGAAAGAACCGGTGCCGGTAGTCAAATTTAGTAGCATGTGCGGGAACCTGCAATTATCATACGTTTGGGCTGCACCTGAAAAAAGCATCAAGATATCTAAAATGAGGACTGCAGTGTAAAAACACACAGCAATCAGCTCTCTGCAGTAAAGCAGCTGTAAATGTAAATTCAAACTTTAAATTTTATTAACATTTATCTGGTTTTATGATGCTTGTTCTATTTATATTTGAGGCCTTGATAAGAAAGAAGTTCACATCGTCTCATCCACAATGACGGATGACGACAAAGACTAATCTAATAGTTCAGCTTTGATATTCTTCGTCTTGATTTTTCACCCTCAGCAACTTATTTGGTTTGAAACCATCTTGTGTGCAGACAGAAGGAGCAGATAAACGCGAGCCCTCTCTGCTTAATTAAGCTCTGACCCCGCCGGCAGATAATGAATCGGTCCTTATCATTTTTTTCCAGCGAGCTCTCGACAGAAGGAGGAGAGAGCGTCAGAGCAGCTTCACAGATCCAAAGATGTACTAATGGTAATTTACAAGGGGCGCTGCGATCGATGCACATTCAAAGCACAACCTCATTTCATCTTCATTTTGTACTGAGAGGGTCTGAGTCAGACGTGGACCGCACTCATCAATATCATGAATATTAAAATGCAAATTGTCTTCATAGTCAAAAATTATTTTACCAGACAGTTAATGAACATTTTCACCAAACATCCTGAGGCTAAAAGAAACTCATAACTGGCTGACGTAGGAGAAACTGAGTTTCACTCCTGGGTTTAAGTTTTTGTTGTTTTAGAGATAAAAGCAGATCCTAAGTCAGAGAGATGGTAGATGTCGTCCAGAGGACTCCTGGGTCACTTAAACTTACTCACTGTCAGTAATGTGCTGCAGGCGATGTCTCTCACCGCGTCAGTGTTTTTGTAAAAGTACAAAGACGATGACGTTTTAAAACCGCGTTTGGACGGTTCATTCTCGGACACTGGAAACATCAAACCAAAAATTCAGATACTCTATCATCCAGTCTTATCCTGCACAATGCTTGGTGCTATATGTATAGTTAACACATCAAAGTATGATGAGTTGTTTTGTACTGTAAACTTCTGCGCTGTGTGTTGTAGGTGCTGATGGAGATAGCAGCAAATAAAGAAGCTTTACTTCAGAGCACCATCTGGATAAAGTAAGTTCACACAAAAATAACTGAGGCTTTATGTTCTCTTAACTTTTTATGGCGCATAAACTCTTGGATTGGTTTGATTTATTGTCAATAAAATGCAAAAGACCTGACCTGACCTGGACCAACCAAAGATATAAAGAAACAAAGAACTGTAAAATGTTATTAGTTTTGCAGGCCATAAACCGAAATTCTGACCTATTCATGGTGCTAGATGAACAGTTAATGGATCAAGTTATCAGTATTTATCTTCTGGAGAACAGGAATAACTATAAAGACAGTCAATTTATCCATGGTGTGGCGAAAAACTGAAAAACTGATTCATAAAAGCAGATCAATCATTTTTTATGAATCAGACAAGGTAGAAGGTTTCTTAGAGACCTATAAAAATGATATCACATAAGACTAAATTTATATGACTTTATTCAAGGTGCAAACATCATTGAATTTAATGGTAAAGTATAAAACAGTGTAAAGCAGCATGTGTACCTTCATCCATCTTTGGAGATTCAAGGATAAAATATGAAATCATGATATTAGAGGTTTCTTCTTCATGCCTCACTGAAGAGCATCTCTTCTCTCCCTCCATATTTGAGGTTTCTACCACAGTGAGTGTGTTGTCTTTTGTCAACACTGTGGTGTGTGTATCATCTGCACATTGTTCCTGCTGCTGGCTGTGTATGTAGTGCCAACACTTTCTCCTGCTCCCGGCTGTGTACTGTGTTGCGGCCTGATTAAAAAATGGCCTATTTTTCTCTCCCAGAGAGCGAAACTGGTGAAAATTGTATTGTCATCTGCCACCGAGTCTCTCTGTGATGAGCCGAAGGGGACAGGACTGTGGCTGCATTCATGGCAACTTCCCAAATATTATTTATCCTAGTTATCATACAGCCTTTACGTCCACGTCATATTTGACTTGAAACTTGTTTTTATGAACTTGTGTGTGACTGTGTTTCATCCATACGGTTCTATAAACACCCACAGGGATGAAACCTGGCATCAGACTCATGAAACTGTTCTCCCTTCATGTCAGAACCCATGCGGTGCAACACAAATCCTCTAAACTGCGTGCTGATTAGATACAAGAAAGCACGTAGCGCAGTTCAACACATGTAGATTCAGCAGAACATCTTAATGTATGCACGTTTTTGTGATTTTTTTCCGCCCCTTAGATTTGCCTGTCAGGCGCGTAGCAGAGCCCAGCAGAACGTGGCAGTGCAGTGTTCCTGTGGAGAGGTGTGCGTGGGCGAGTGTGCGGATGTGTGTTTACGTGTGTGTCAGGACATCCGGCCAGGGACTGAGCTGCTGTTGTACGAAGACACCGCGGGGACAACAGACGAACGTGACGCACAGGACACTGGACACACAGGTGAGACAGGTGGTTATAGATCGATCAGCCAGAGACGGTGTTGGACTAACTTAGTTTTGCCTGCTCTGGGTAACAAAATCTGCCAGGCAGTTTTATTAAATGAAAAAAACACACATATATATATATATATATATATGTATGTATGTATAATTCATTACCATCTGTAGAAGTTGCACTTTTATTAAAAAACATAAATTGTAGCCCTCAGCTGTTTATTTTATATAATTTATTAAAGTAACCTGCCTGTCTGTGTAGCTGGTGATCAGGACACGCCTGCAGGCCTGATGGTTTATTTTAAAATGGGAAACAACTCTTTGTTTTCAGGCTGCAGGTGTAAATGTTAGAACAGTCTGTCATTAATAAAGACGAACAGCGAGTGGATAATTTACTGTGAAGAATTCAGTTTGCTCCTAATGCTTAAATCTCTCACAGCTTGAGATATTATAATGTTATAGATTATAATCTGTTTATTAAAGCATTTTTGTTCCTGACACAATCTAAAGAAGATTTATTTAAATCAGTCGTTTTTTTTGGCCACTTGGTGGCAGAACTAGCTAAACATTAGACACATTATCACATGGTAACGTTGACATTTACATGTTCAGCACACATGGAGCAACATTTTCATTTATTCTGAGTCATTTTTCAGGCCACATGGTAACTATAAGTCCAATATTTACTCTCTTTTTGCTCTGATTTTGGTCTCCACCGACTCCTGAATGAAATATTTGGCTGTTTAAGCTGTTTAATGCTCCACCAGCTGGTCTGGAACTGTGTCTGTCTGCTCTTTGGTGCTGAGCAGGTGGTGTACAGCAGGTTTGTAAGAGTTTCTTTGCCTGCTGCAGCTAAAGTTGATGCCGAACCAAAACAACGCGCTGAAAGACGCTAAACTCTCAGTTGAGGGAACTGGTTTGTCACTACAAGCGATCCCATTAAAATTACACACAGTCATTTGACTCATTGTTAATATAAAAATATCAGTTAAAGCAGCTTTAAAATGACTAACGTGAGTTTATCGTGTTAGCGGCCTCGAGGCGGTGTTGTAGAAAATAAATCAATATTGACTGAATCCATCATTTCCACCCCTTCTCACAGAGCAGGAGCCTAAATTTGTGATTACTGATTTAAAA
The DNA here is from genome assembly GCA_946959425.1 of Argyrosomus regius. Lineage (NCBI taxonomy): Eukaryota > Metazoa > Chordata > Actinopteri > Sciaenidae > Argyrosomus > Argyrosomus regius. The sequence continues at coordinate 30,851,725 of OX336882.1, forward strand.
AGGGGATTATAAATGAATCTCCGGCATTAATTAAGTCAATAATGATGATGTACAACCCTTCATGTGAGTGTTACGGTAAAGTGAAACCAAACAGTGTTACGTGCTCCTTATTCATTCATCAGACTCCAGCTGGTGCTGCCTCAATCCACTTTACATATATTTATACTCTCCACCTGGAGGAGCTAGAGGGACATTTAACTCCTGTGAACAACAACAACAACAACAACAACAACACTGACCCCAGAAAAGCACATTTACCAGCCACAGTGTCACAGTTACAGTCGCAGTTATAGTTGAACAAAATGTATAGAAACACAGAGGCAAATGAGCATCGACTTTCTCTCATCAGCTCCACGATAAAACGTCCACGTCAACATTATTTAACATCACCGAGATCAGTTTCTGTTGGGCGCTTTGTGAGTAGAAACATCAGCTCGAAATGAAGATGCAAGCTGGAGATGAATAATTAGAGCATGAATCATTCCTAGAAAACACAAAACACATCGGTTAAATGAAAACACCAGGAAAGAAAAACAAAATCATTAAAGCGCGTTTGTTCTGTAGGAATATTAAGCTCTCCGGGTCCGCTAATCCTTTATTATTTCTGGATGGTGGAGCCTTTTATGCGCCGTGATTGATGGGACATTAAGGAGGACCTTCATGCAGAAAATACCCAGCAGCAACAGACTGTGGCCTCGCTGTGGAGATCTTATTAAACTCTTGGTCTTTTAGAGAGCGCCGATTTAAACAGATTGAGTCAATAAATCATAAAAAGGCGCCTTCGAAACAATTATAAATACTAAATGAAAGATAATAAGATAAGAGGCAGAAAAATAATGAAACAAAACCAATTAAATCGAATATAAACAAGTTGAAATCCTTCCTGAGGAAAAACAACCAGATGTGACATTTGTACTAAATACTGTAAATAGAAGGTGTACATACAGAGCACTATTTATATATATATGTATATAAATAAGCGTCCACGAATCAGTCAGGAAAGGTGACTGAGTACATTTACTTATTAAGTTTTATGCTACTTTATACTTCAGAGGTAAATATTAGACTCATAATTAAAGTAGCACTTTTTATACTGCCTTTATTACAGTAATATTTACTTTGCAAATTTACTTTTTAATATCCTTTATGAGCATGAAGACTGGAAACATCAAGCCCGGCTTTCTCAAAGGTTAAAAAACTTTTGTCTTGTCATTGCTGTGAAGTTGCCAGTCAACCAGCAAGAGACTCCAGGGAGTCACTGCTCCAACCGAGCCGAGAAATAGACCAGCACATAACCCCCGATGCTGTTTTTTTGTACAAACGAGAAGGTAATCGTGTGTGACCGCAGCTTTATTTTTGGCATTCCGACATAAGACACTCAGCAAGAAATCAAAGGAGCTTATTTTCTCCCAAAGTGTCGAAATATTCTTTCAAGTTTTTAACGTAGTATTTTAAAGTCTGTGTAAAGGCAATTCCATGTTTTCTTTCAAAACACAATGAATATGTTGGAAAATAGTTGCTGAAAACACGTGAAAAGACTTTGAACGATGTATTACTGAAATGTGGAGTTAGAGGTTCAAACTGTTTTTCACCAGTTTTCAGTCCAGGATTTTGTGGGCGGTCCTAAAACGAGGCCGCGTGACAGCACGCGGTGATCATTAACGTAGAATTAGCATAGCTCCGCCCCCTAGCGCAACGGTATAGAAGCCTTCCACGTCAGATTGTGGTTCTGGTGGCTCAAACATATAGGGCTGAAACAATACCAATAATACTGCCAGCTGTAGCATCCATATTGTGCTTGTTACACTCCTAAAACGAGATCACGTGGCTTCGGCGCATTCAGTGGACACGCCCCCACAGTCCTGGAGCTGAGAATACTGCTCATTTTTACCTGATTTTCACACCTAATTTCATAAACTTGTCGTTATTTTTGATCATTCAAATTTGGCTGGGTGGTTAATGACACTTTCTTTTTTAGTCTGACAAACTCAGAACACAAATTTATTTTGACTTTACACGGACTTTAAAAGAATTCCAAGCTGTCCTGTGAGCTCAGATCTTTATATTATGAAGCTCAAGAATGAGATCAAGTGATATTTAGGCAGAAATTACCTTTCATTAACTGTATTTGGCCTTCATTCAATTTTTGGCGGGTGAAAATACCAAATTTTAGTTGTAATGGTCCTTTAAAAGAATTCCAAGCTGTCCTGTGAGCTCAGATCTTTATTTTATGAAGCTCAAGAATGAGATCAAGTCATATCTAGGCAGAAATCACCTTTCATTAACTGTATTTGGCCTTCAATCAATTTTTGGCAGGTGAAAATGCCTATTTTGTGTTGTAATGGTCCTTTAAAAGAATCCCAAGCTGTCCTGTGAGCTCTAGTGTTTATATTATGGAGATGTCATCATCTTCCACCACGGGGCAGCTGTGGCTCAGGAGGAGGTAGAGCGGGTTGTCCTCTAATCAGATGATTGGTGGTTCGATCCCCCAAATTACTCTGGCTGCGTCATCAGTGTGTGAATGGTTAGCTCCCAAAAACTGATAAGCAATTGCATGACAGTCAATTGCAAATGATATAAATACAATGTGAAGTACTTTAACAGTAACTTCTTCTAATGTTTAGATTCATTTTTGGTTATAAATTTAATTATTTAATCTATAAATTAACCAAAAATAGTGAACTTGAGATATCTTGTGATGGGATCACATCAGCCGCAACGCCTGTCAACATGCCAATGGTCTGACCCATGTGTCATGTGTTGGACTACTACACCCATCTTTAAACTCGGACACACACCTGTACAGATTTGTGACTGCACCTTGCACTGCTATCGCCTGTTCACAGACACACTGAGCGAAGTACTCGCTTCTGTGGTAGTACCTGCTACAAAAGGTATCTCCAGGACTACATTTTGCCATGATGACACACACACACAGGCTCACAAGGTAAAAACAACATATACAAAGATATAAAACAAAGAAAAGTAGAAGACTCTGACATTTTAGAGCCTAGAGCTGGATACTTTTTCAATCAATCTACTAACCTTTTCACTCTGTCATCTTTTTTTGTTGGACAGAAAACAAAGTGGAACACAAAAAAGACCCAGACACTGAAGTGACCAACATATCGATCATTCAGGAGAAGGAAGGGGAGACAAAGGGCAAACAGGACAGCGGACAGGAGGAAGAACTGCAAAGAGAACCACACAGATGCATCAAGAGGAGACACCCAACCACAAACATGAGGAAGAGGAGAGCCAAGAAGATAGACAGAACATCCAGTAGTGATAACACAACAGCAGGTGGACACACGGAGAGGACAGGTTGTGTCCCAGCTGCTGTGGACAGACAGTCACACTGTATATCTACAGACTCTTCACCTCCTCCTGTCCGCTCCAGCTCCCGCCTGGCTGCTAAACCACGACGCGTTCACTGTCTGACCAGCCGGGTGAAGCAGACAGAGGGACAGAGCCGGAGCTCCACCGAGAGCGCCGAGTCCGTCACAGAGAAGGCGATTCCCACGACGGTATCACAACCCGAAGACGCCGCCGAGGCTCTCGCAGCAGCGTGTGCAGCCGAGGCGTCCAGAGAGGATGTGGCTCCGACGTGGCGTCCGGAGATCAGAGAGAGGCGGTACAGGTGTTCCAGCTGTGGTAAAAAGTTCTTCCAGATCGGCCACTTAAAGAAACACCAGTTCATTCACACCGAGGAGAAACCATTCAGCTGCCAAGAGTGCGGGAAAAACTACACGTCTGCAGAAAGCTTCAGAGCCCATCAAGTACGGGGTGTGATTGGATGACTGAGATGAACTTTTTTCTTTCTTTCTTTCTACTACTTTTTATCCTTCAAACATAAGTGGATATGTATATATGTCCAACTTAATTATTAAGCATTAATGTTGTTTATAATAGCAACACAAATGCAACAAAAATATACAAGATCAAGATGAGACAAATCATAGTAACTTAAAAATGCTGCTCACGAAGAAAGTCAGAACTAAAATCAACTACTCTGAAAAGAAGGCTGATGGTTTTAAGTCTGTTTTGCCGCACACCACTGGTGGATGGATGGATGGATGGATGGATGGATGGATGGATGGATGGATGGATGGATGGATGGATGGATGGGTGGGTGTGATTAACCACACCCTACAGTAATGTCACAGTGTCCTGGAGTACATCTGTACATCACCGCAGCACAGTGAGAAGTTAAACCACTAGATGTCAGCAAAAACGTGATTTTTAAGGTGTCACCGTACTCTTTAAGTCATCAAAAGATCCTCTCCAAAGTAATGAACATCATTTTACATGATTTTATTGTCTAATATGAACATTTTTCATCGTGAAATAAACTGTTTAAACTAGGCGTTGCTATAGTAGTACGTTTACTATCAGATCGATTCAATATTTAGCTGATTTTTTTAGGCTAATTTTACAAAATATCAGCCAATGTTTCTTTCCTTTTTTACATAAACAAACAAATTCTACTGATAGGAATCCTTTAAATTTGGTATTAAGATAAATACCAAGCACGACGTTCTTCAGTTGAAAAATAAACTTGTCAGTGACGAACTGTGTGACGAACGCCTTTTCTAAAATACCACACAGAGTTCTGACATTTCTTTTTATTTATTTTACAACATTTACCCCGACGTTGTCAGGATAATATTGATTTTTTTTCTTCCCTCCTCCTCTGCTCCTCTCTGCTCCTCTCTGTGTTTTATCTTTTTTCTCCCTCCCTAGCAACGCTGAAAAATAGTAACTCAACAAAGCAGCTTTTCCTCTTTGAATCTGGTGACAACTAAAGATAATGTTTAGTGTAGATACAGTTTTAAACATGCTGCTATCACAGTTGTTATCCTCTTTGCTCGGTTATCTGCTTGGCTAAAAAAAACAACAACCACTTGACAACTAAATGGCCTCAGAAAAACAAGACACGTCACCAGTGTCTTTTTTTAAACAGTGTGTGTGTGGGTACGGTGTGTTTTCCCTTTACCGACGGCTCCCTTGTTGGCCGTGAGCTTAGTCATCATGCAGAGTAGCAATTTACTCCTCCCAATGAATAGAATCAATAGCAGTAGTAATAATACATTTTACGTCAAATAATGGGGTGTTATTTTGTAGATGAGTCACCGCGGGGAGCGTCCATTCTCCTGTCCTCACTGTGAGAAGACCTACGGCCTGAAGCGGGACCTGAAGGAGCACATGGTCCTGCACACTGGAGAAAAACCTTACGTCTGCGAGCACTGTGGCAAGGCATTCGCACGCCGGCCCTCCCTACGCATCCACCGCCTCCTTCACTGCAGCAGGATGATTTACACACAGCCTCCGAAGGTAGGGAGGCGTTCTACTCCGCACTGTTAATGGTTCCCTGAGGTTTAGACATTTGGTGCATGAGGATGCACGGACTGATTGGTTTTACAGTATTCCACTGATCAACAGGTGCAGGCAACAGACAATGTGCCAGCAAAAGTAGATAAGAAGAAGCTGTGTTTCCACCCAAAGTACCCTCAACATTTAGTCCCAGAGACTACTTTTCAAGGAGCCCTGTGTCAGACTATGAGCCCAAATCCTGTTTTTGACATATCCAGTTTGTATCCAGATTGATATTAGTAAGTCTGGACAGCAAAAAAACTACATGAAAGTCTATTTTTGTAATTCAGATCCAAGCCACCAATCGAATTTCTACAGATGCATCTTAGTCCCAATGCTCTGGCAGCTTATGTTGGATTTCAAAGTGTCTTTTGAGTCACCTGAACCACGACACAACGACAAAGTCCAATCTAGAGTGATGGAAAAGCACTAGAGTGGCTGATTAGAATTATGCTGCGACTAGCAGAGCAGTATGGAGGACAACACAGGCAACAACAGTCTGTGGACAGATGCTGAAATAAATTGTCTGCTGACATTTTGGGTGGAGGCTTCTGTACAGACAAAGCTGCATCATCAGCGTACATAGTTACGTTACGTTAAGTTGGTGATCTCTGGACACACAAATCTGATCTCTTGCAAATAACAGTGCAGACAGTCGGTCTTTTAAGACCTGATTTAAGACACAAACTTAATTTGCCTCCAGTCTGAACAAAGCCTGAAAGGGTTCCTTCAGCCCATTGTTGTCTGAAGACTCGCAAAGATTACTCCACTGACGTATGAAAGTGCGACAGCTCCATCTGTTGTATGCTTTCTTCTGTAACTCCATCCTGATGTGTTGAAGTACAAAGAACAAAACAAGCCCCACCTCCAAATTCCTTTACTTTTGGAAAGCACTTCCCTTCGAGCAGGAACCTTTTATGGGGTGTAAAATAATGTCATCGGGGCCTTAATTTAGATCCTGGTCCCCGAGGTGGAAATGTACTGACTTCCTCCAAAGATTCTTAGTCTCTGGGGAAAGTTCCTGTGGTGGAGCCGCAGCTATAGAGCTCACGGATACACACAACGTATTTTGATGAGAGACACTGAATGTAAATATAAATTTTGTATGTTCAAAAGAAAACTCCATAGGACCCTTTTAAAGTGCTTGTTCACTCGTGTGTGCTGACATTTTCAGATGACAGTGGGCAGCTTAATTGGTTCATTTTTCACTCGTGTACATTCATGAATTTCTCCTGAAATGTGCAATCACCATGGAGGAGTGTTTTTAAATTGCTTCCCCTTCCCCTCAGCTATCTCAGACAAACACAGTTTTAAAGAAGTTGTGTTTCTGTCTCCGCGCTGCTCAGTCCTATTTAAAAATCTCTCACATAACATCTTTAAATTTTCATGCAGGTCTTGTTGTTTCTCCCCGGACAGCATTTTGAACTTAAAGTGTTTAAAAAGAGGGTGGAAAAGGACATGCTGCATTTGATTTTCTCTCACAGGTGCAGTGTACAGTCTGCCCCAAGCTGCTGGCTAACTCCGGCTCTCTGAGAAACCACATGAAGCTCCACACAGGGGAAAAACCTCACATCTGTCAGCACTGTGGGAAGTGCTTCAGTCAGAAAGGTAATGTCAGAGGCCGATGTCTGATCCCAGAGCCGCAATAAGCTATTTAACAGTCAGGTGTGCTCTGTGTTAAACTGCTGCTGTGGCCGAATCTTGTTAAAGGCTGACAGGTTGATCTCACCTCCTGACTGAGGGGAGTAAACAAAAGTAATCGACTCACGAACTTTGGGGTGTAAAAATTTATTTAACACAGAGCAGAAACTTTTGGGATTAAAAGTAAATAGATTTTCACTCTTGGTGCCGACATCTATTGTTGTTATTATCAATCAATCAATCAATCAGACTTTATTTGTATAGCACTTTTCCTACAAATAAGATCTAACATTGCTTCACACAATATGTAGTTTTTAGTTGCTTGTAGTTTTGTATTTAGTTTCTGTCTCTCTGCTTCAGTACCAATAACTAAAGCTTCAGTTTTGTCCTGGTTGAGCTGTAGAAAATTCTCTGCCATCCATAACTTGATGTCTAAAATGCAGTTAAAAAGGGTGCGGCAATGTAAAGTTGTGTGTCATCAGCGTAGCTATGGAAATGAATGCAGGTTAGAAGTGTAGGTCCTAAAATTGAGCCTTGGGGAACACCACAATTAATTGATGAACAGTCACCTATACTTACAAAAAATTCTCTGTCACTGAGATTTGAATCAGTTGAAAACAGTACCAGAGATGCCAAAGCATATCAAGTGCTTACAACCTGTTAAAAGTCCAGTTTCTTCTGCACTTATAATGTAATCTATTACATTAAAGCTCCTCTTAAATAAATCATAAATTAGTTATTGTCCTTTGAAGATAATTGGCAACACTGTTAGCAGCTAACTGTCGTACAATAACATGTAAACACGACAGCTCTGGGGTTGTTAAAATGCAATACGGTACCTTCGACAGAGCTAGGCTAGCTGTGTCCTCCTGGTCTCTCAGATATTGACGTCCCAGAGCCGCCTCTTTACCGAACATATAAAGATGAAATTGATATTGATCTCCTCATCTGACCTTCAGTAAGAAAGTAAACATATCTCCCCAAAATGTCAAAGTACTCATTTAATTGTGAAAGACAGAAAACATGTTGTTGTTGTGATCACATTGACTTAATTAGACTGTTACACAGTTGTTTGTGTAAAACAGCGTACGTCTCCAGCTGTGATCAATTCCTTCAATTTATGTTTTCATTCGTCAAAGTGACAACATCAATTTGGTGAGAGAACCTAATCTTCACGCGTGTTGGGCAAATGCATATTCACTGCACCTCGGTCCTGCTGCGACCATAACACCCCCCGTCGGCTCTGTCTCTCAGGGAATCTCGAGTGCCATCTGAGGATTCACAACGGAGAGAAGCCGTATCCCTGCACCGAGTGCGACCAGAGCTTCTCCCAGAAACCGGAACTCCGTCGGCACATGTTCTCCCACACCGGAGGAGGTTTCCTCTGTAGCTACTGCGGGAAATCACTGAGGGACCCGCACAGCCTGAAGTCCCACGAGAGGCTGCACACTGGAGAAAGGCCCCATCGCTGTCCTGTGTGTGAAAAAGGTCAGAACACAATATCGAAATTTAAAAGTCAAATAAAATAGTGAGGAAAAACTTCAACAGGCTGGAGATGATTCCTCTAATCTCTCCTAGATAATTACACGTTCTGTGCACAATCTGTACCATCGTTTTCTCTTCATTTGGGATGCCTAATTCACGCCGCACTGCAGTCCTGATCGCTGGCAGCGTACCACAGTGTTTTTTTTTTTGTTTTTTGGTACAGCAACAAGGAGACAGCAAAGTTTCAAAGTTTACACACAGAACTTTAATCCCGGTAATTGATTTTTGTAGCAGACATTGGCTTTTTCACACATCTAGAAGACACACAGCAACATCTGGAGTCGTGTTTCTGGCCAATATTCGCTCTCTTTTAGCTCCATTTTGGTCTCCACCAACTCCTGAGAAAATATCTGTTTGTTAGCTTTTTAACTGAAAGCAGCTGTGGCTAGAAATTACAATACTGAGAGTGAAGAAGCAAAACAGTAAAGTCGTGGGCTGATTCGAGTTGTGTCACTTATTTCGGTGCTATCTATTAATAAAGGCAGCTCTTACATTAAATAACACAGTTACATAAATCATTGATATACTGTTGTGACTGGTGACAGATGGAATGGTGATACGAATAGATGTTGCAGCACAACCAGAGATGTGACTTTTTTTTTAAAACATTGAAACTTTCTTTTCAAAACATTGAGCCTACAGAGAGTAACGTAGCTTGAGCTGCTGTCCTACAGACTTCTTTTTAACTTTTCAACTCAACACCCCAGTCACACTCTCACAGCTCGCCCTGCAACCACAAAAGACTTTTTAAGGTTTTATAAACGTGTTTTATGTGTAAATTCTGCGGCATTAGCCACACATTGTAGATTTATGTTTGTATTTCTGTAGAGAGCTATTTAAAAATAAAGAAAAGCTACATTTGTTTACTGCATAATGTTGAATCGACATCCTATATAACATCTTTTGCTATTGCACGTGTAAAATTAAACATGTTAGACAGTTGTAATTAAAATACTAGAATTATTTCATGTTAACTGAAATCTGATACTGTAATTTTGCTACGTTGTCAGAGAATAAGAAGAAATTCTCATGGTAAAAAACAAACAGTCAGGGACGTGAAGCACACAGCCGACCAGTTCCTCTCCAGCCGGCTCTGTTGGCGTCACTCAGCGGGCTGCAGATGTTCGGTCCTGCATACATGATTGGAAAACACAAAGTGCTGATTACGACATCTTGCACATATACTTTTTATGAAGCTGAACTTGTGTACTGTTCAGAGTTCAGCTGTTACATTATTAATTAACTTTTTTTTTTAGATGATTACAAGTTGCATTTTATCCCTCATGACTGACTGACAGGCACACATGGCGTGATGTGTTTACAGTAGTGTTTTTGGACTCTTATGTAGCACAGTTCATGCACTGAGGCGGTTTCATGTTGATTTAGATACCAGCCACACTGATTTTTGATTATTACGGCTCAGATTTGATTTGTGTTTTCATTCCTCAGGCTACACGTTGGCCACCAAGCTGAGGAGACACATAAAGTCGTCTCACCTGATGGAGAAACCTTACAGCTGCCACTGTGGCGCCTCCTACACTGTGAGACAAAGTCTGCTGAGGCACCAAGCCCAGCACCGCACTGAGGGGGGTGCTCAGGAGGAGGCGAAGGCGGCAGAGTCGGATGGAGAACATGGAGAGGAGGCGAACGACGGCAAGAAAGAGGATGTGCAAGAGTTAGGCTCGAGTCACTCGAAGCCGATCAGAGGCAGACCCAAGAAGAAGTCGCTCCGAGAGGAAGGAGAGAAGGAGGCGGGTCAAATGAAGCAGAAAAGGGGACGAGGAAAGGGGGAGGAAAAGGAGGCGAGGCAGGTAGGGAAGAAAGGTGAGGAGACCTCAGGAGCAGGGAGGGGAGGAGACGGGGAGGCTTCAGGTGACATCCAACACACCGTCGTCTACGTCCACACAGATGACCTGTCCGCGGAGAGCTCGCTGCCTGCGGGGATGGGGCAGGAGCTGGTGGAGGTGGTGATATCAGAGGGCGCGGAGCAGTGCATTGTGGTCCACGGGCAGCAGACGGTAGGAGAGCTGCTGATCTTACAGGAGGAGGGGAGCGGACTCTGCTCCGTGGCTCAGACAGTCGAGATAAACACAGTGTAGCCTGAACCGGTGCCAGGACGTCATCAGTTCATGATGTTCAGAACATCTCGTTAACGTTATGATGCATTTTTGTTGAACCCACCTTCCCTCAAACTACCTCGTCCACCTTTTTTCTTCAGTTTATTATGATGTGCACACCTCAGACTGCCTCTGCACATCAGACATGAACCCATTAGACGTAATTAGCTGCCGGAAGGAAGAAAAATATCAACAGCCGCTCTGATGTTTCCCAGTCGACAACTAGAGGAGTCAAGGTCCTGCCCGTTATTTAGATTCCAACATGTTTTTATTGAATTCACATCTCTTTGCTGCTGGTGTGTGTGTGTGTGTGTGTGTGTGTGTGTGTGTGTGTGTGTGTGTGTGTGTGTGTGTGTGTGTGTGTGTGTGTGTGTGTGTGTGTGTGTGTGTGTGTGAAATCTGCTCCATGAGCCTCTTAGGCTGGATTTTGTTTTGTTGCACTGTTTGAGTCTGACACAAAGCTGACATTTACTGTGGAGGCTTAAGATAAAACAAACACTTAAACCGAGTCCACAGAAGTTGTACTGGGAATATCTCGACATTCCTCGATGTCTTCTGTATTTAGACATTTAGTTATTTACTGGAGCTGAACTGGAATAAAACAACAAAATACACCTGGAAATTTCATCAGACTGTAGGTGTGTCTTTATTCGTGCAGTACGTGTTGACAGCATGCAGGAGCTTATTCTGTGTTTTCAACCATTTCTCCCTTATGCACCAGTTTTTATGCAGAACCACCAAAGTATTCAAAAGTATTCAGAAGCACATATTAAAGGTCCAGTGTGTCAGATCTATGGGGCTCTAGTTGCAGAACATGGCAGACATTGAATGTAATATTCATAATTATGTTTTTAATAGTGTATAATGACCTGAAAATAAAAATGTTTATGTTTTTGTTACTTTAGAATTAACCGTTTATATTCATAGATGCTGCAGGTCCTTTTCCATGGAGTCCGTCATGTTGAGCCACCATGTTTCTACAGTAGCCCAGACCGGACAAACTAAACACTGGCTTCAGATAGGGCCTTTATTTTTATTTTTTTGCACTTTTGTGTAGCCTTCATGATAGAAAAGAGAGGGTGAGGCGACAGGGTAGAAATCAGCAATTACTCCACTGCCACTAAATCGAACACACAACCTTTCAGCTGACACAAATGGTAAATAAACCAGTGAGATGAATGAAACACACAACTTTCAGATCATAATCTGACATGAGCTGCTAGAAAACTGACAAAGACACGATACAGGAATCAAACTAAAATGGAAAATAATTCCAAAATCTCTTTTATTACAAAGAAAGATGCAGAATGTGAAGTTTTTATTTTTCTTCGACGGCAGTCAAAAGGAACCAACAAACAGTATCGATAAATACACAAACCCAACATGTCTCATCTAATTTCTGTTTTGTAAAATTGGCTTAGTGAAAGGTCAGGTTAAATTTCAGCGGGTGCTGATCATAACCACAAAATGTCTGCTTCAGGGAACCTTTGTTTCATGTCAACACATCATCATTCCCTGTTATCTCCCTGTCCTCTGATAGAGGAATGACAAAATCCTCCAAAATACTGCAAAACAAAAAGAAGATTTTGGCATATTTCACCATATGGAGACATAAAATACTACAAAGGTGTTATAGAAGCAGAATTCTGGAGGCAGAGACAGAAAACTGCAAAATCAGATGGTTTCTTTGCTGTTTTTTTTCTCCGATTATGTCGTTCAGACAGAGATAATGGTGAGGCTTAGTCGTGATGAAAGTAGCAAATGAGCCACAGGATGATAGAAATCAGCATCTGTAAAAGGTTCTCCATACAAGCAGATTTCAAAAGCTGATAGACAGCAGCACAAGAAGTGCATCGAAGAAAAATAAATCAATTCATGAAGAGAAAATCCGCCCATAGACACAATTATCGAAGCGCCACTCAGACTATTTGGGTGCCCTAAAAGATGTTTGTGTGGGTGCAGGGTAATTAGAAATCTGGCAAAATGGAGATGTTCTATTGAAAATGTTGTTTAGACGTTCGCTTGTGTGAATCCAACTTCTCTGCCAGGTGAGTCTGGGGGCATGTGTTTAGGGAGCAAGGACTCAAGGGAAGGTTGTGTGTTCAATGTGTATGCATGAGTGTGGTGCCAACATTAACGTGGCCACAACATACATTGTCCGAGGCAGAAACAAGATTCCAAACTACTAAACCAAACCTACCGGCAGTAAGGAGCCGGCAGAACCAAGGGTGTGAACATCCACAGTGGGAGTCCAGAAGCTGTCGAAGGCCCATCCACACACGAGGACTGAATAGTAGAGCTTAACTTTTTCCACTCATTCTCTCTGGTAATTCTTCTCACTCTGGATGTAACATATTTTTGGCCACAAGCTGGATTTTGGTGGCCACCCACAGCTTTCTGAAGAGCCCTTGTGAAGCTCAGAGTGTGGTGGCTCTGGCCACCGCCGGCTCCCCACTGATCCAAAGATGTGGAGCGTGGATGGATGCAGGGTGAATGATTCTGGTTACCGAAATAAGCCATCTGTGACGGCATCCACCTGTCACTCAAAGCGTCCACGAACAGGTGAGTTGTATATAAATTCAGCCTCAGTACAGTTGTCATGAACGGGGAAATTAGCTATAGAGACCAAAACTGTTTTTTGTACCAGGCTGTAAACATGTTTATTTCTGCTGTGAAGTTGGACATTTTAACATGGGGACTTATGGAGACTGACTCACTTCTGGAGCCAGCCTCAAGTGGCTTGATTTCAGTTCAATTAACTACTTCTTAATTGTCATTAACTTAGACTGCTCGGTTCCAATGAAGGTACATTTGAATGCTGCAGGATGCAGCGATATGTTATGTGTTTGTGTGTTAGCTCCATGAATAAATGGTCTTCTCAGTTTGGTGTGGAAGAACTTGAATGGTCTCTACAGAGCCTGACGTCAACCTCATCCAACACCATGACCTGGAACACCAACCGTGAGCCAGACCTTACCACCCAACATCAGTGTTGGACTTCACTAATGCTCTGGTGGCTGAATGGGAGAAAATTCCTGCAGCCAGGTTAAAAGATTTTGTGGAAAGAAGAGTCAGGGAGCAGATTAAATGTTTCTAAGTGGTCGTACAGCGTCTGAAACATCTTTTTGCCGTTTAATGGGCCAAAGCTGCGTCCAACCATTTCTGTAACCTAATAAGCAGGTCCACTTCATGCAGTGATTGGAGGGGAGAAAGTATGCAGGGTTGAAACTTTCCTCAAACTTTCCTTTTTTATTCTTCACACAACTACTTCCATAAAGTGTATGTTGTTACCACCATTTGAACCATTACGATGTCTCGCCTCTGACTGCGGGCCTTTTACACTCTATCAGAACAGCTATAAACACTTTTGCCTTCAGACACGACTGAATGCCACGTAACAAAAAGGAAGACAGACACTTATCAGGGGGATGTTTGGGTGTCCACATAATTTTTGTCACTATCTGAACACTTTCACTCTAGAAAGCAGCAAAAACCTTTAAAGATATCACCAATCATTGTGTTTTAAGTGCTTTTATACCTTTGTTGAGCAGTTTTAGGCAGTAATGCATAACTAGTAATAATATTACCTTTACCTATAACAAGGAGGGTCACAAATTCAAAAAATACAAGATAACTTTTGTCACCCATCTATCTGAAACTCAGCAGTCTAATCACATCCCTGGATTCATGCTCATCACCAGTTTGAAACGCTTACATTCAGTGGCTGAAAACATTCCCATTACTTTGATTTTGTCTGGAGGAGAGATGACAAGAACACCTTTGTCAAGTCGTGTACAGGTAATGGTAATTGTACGAGTGACTTGTGTGTAAATTTTGATGTAACCACTGGGGGGGGGGGGGTTGGTGTGTGTTTATTAATTAGAAATGCGCACGAGGTGTTTTAATTAGATTAGACAAGGTTAGTTTAGTTTGTAGGTGACGGGGAGCACACAACTGTTACCATACAACCAGACAAGACAACACAAGAAATGTAAGTATTCAGCAATTCAATAAATGGGAGCATCACCTGCAACAAAAACAACTCAGAGTCTGATTCTTGATTTAAAGGAAAACACATCAGGAACACCACATCACCCACAAAGTGACTGAGAGTTAAGATTTAGGACTGTCACTACAGTCATGTTACTAAGACTCTTTCAGCTGCTAAATGCACAACCTCCAACCTCCTGAAACTCAGACTACGACAGCACAAGAACGTGAAGTTTGTGGAAATACAATCCTGAAAAGAAGGCTACAAAAGACAAAGACCTACGGAAGCTTGTGGCTGGATGTGTGGTGGATGAAATGACTCTCTTTCAGACAGATCCTTGCAAAAACACAGATCACAGGCGACAGAAGACCCCAGGCACAAATTGTTGTTTCATCATCACTTTGAGCCGGCTGTGCTTTTCATCCAGCCTGTAACTTTAATGGATCCACAGGCTGCAGAAGAAACTTCTAGTTTGAAGTGTTAGCTGTAGGTGATTACCCTGACGTACTCAAAGGAGAAAGAGTTGAGGAGCGGCATGCAACTAACAGCCAGATGCAAACCAGGTCCATTGTGTTTCATGGTTGCTGTTGCACCTCCTGCTTTGATGAAGCAGCCTCAGTGGACCAAACTCTGTGATAAATCTGATGTTTTTACACCTTCAGTGGACTGCCAGCTCCTCTCAGCTTCTGCCATTTACCGCCAACGTTGTAAATGTTGTTGGGAGCTTCTGTCCCACGATAAAAACCTCCTCTGTGAGAATACTCTGGATCATTTCTCACTGTATGACCTCCTACACAAATGCAACCTGTTCTTCCTCCTCTTTGTTGTTGATTTTCTATAACTGAACCTCTGTTTTAGTTAATATTCAAAGTGTTCACACAGTGTTCCTCCAATTTTTTAATTAGCTTTGTTCCCTCAGCAAGACTTTGTTTTTCCCAGCCTGGCTTTTGGACTTTTTTTTTCTGTGAGATATCGAACATTTTATAAGTTAATAGCCTCCGAGAAATCCGTGCTCTGAGGGTTTCTCTGCTTGCCCGTCTCTTTTCATTTAACTCTGCCCGCTTGTTCTTTGTTTTTGTGTTTATCTCCTTTATACTTACTATCTGCATCTCAACCTGCTGTCGCCCTGCTTCACTTTCCCACTTTTTCAAACTATTCGAGCCGGCGATATGACTCACCCGGTGGGTTCATAGACGTCACCCCTCTCCAGGCTATTAAGTAAAAAAAGGAAAATGGAGAATGTAGGGTTTTTTTTATATCCTGACGGGTGCTGAGCTCCATTCCTAAGTAGTTTGCTGCAGAGCTGTCAAACAGGATTCAGGCTGTTTTCTTAAACCTCTGCAGCAGCAGCAGCTCAGTGGGACTTCAGAGTGATTTAATGGTGCAGCGGCTACGGGCCTCCGACTGTAATGCATCACCGCAGTTCCTTCATTTGTAACAGTTTTTACTTTAGCTGAACTTTTACCTGCAGAGGTGCATGGACCTGAAATAAAATGGACCCTGTTTCATTCTTTCCTCGGGAGAAATAAATACCTCCACATTGTCTGTGGCTGTTATTTATACATTATTCTGATTCTTTATGTGTTGATCCATCCATCCATTTTCTGTAACCGCTTGTCCTTATCATGAATGTGAGGGATTGGAGCCAAACCCACGAGACACTGGGTGAGAGGCGGGGTACATCCTGGACAATTCGCCAGTTCATCACAGGGCTGGCACATAAAGACAAACATCTATTCACACTCACATTCACACCCACGGACGATTTTAGAATTATTAATTAAGTGACCTGCATGTGGGAGGAAGCCGGACTACCTGGAGAGAACATGCACAACTCCACACAGAAAGGCAGAAAAGGTCCCAGCCGGGGGTTTGAACCTCGCTGGTGACGGTGCTAATCACTGAATCACTGAATCACCCATTTGTTGATTCAAATTGAATAATCTGTCACTCATCTTTTACTTCAATCACACATCTTTATTTCTTTCTGTCTCTTTAGATTCCTTTCATTTTATTCAACACCATACATTCATGACCTTCATGTTTTTTTCAGAATCACATTTCAGTCTGCACATGAAATCATGTAACTCTAGTTCATAGTGGTGCATTCAGGAGTTTCTTTCTATCACGTGAATGGGAAAAATAAGATTCATTTTTGGTTTTCACCTTTTATGTTTCAACACACGTGAATAAGGTACAAAATGATTTCTTGAGATTAACTTGAGCAGACTTGGATCATATCTTGACTGTGTGCGCTGCAGCAGGGTGTCTGCCCACAGTATACAAACATACATGTATTAAACCACCTGTTGCGTGTTTAAATCAGAGCGCCTTCAACTCTTGAACCCTGGTCCCTCCCTGTAATGTTATGTTCTAAACCTGCACTATGAAACATTATAAAGAATTTTATTCTGTTATAGTTTCATCTTTTTAATGTAAAAATATCATTTTAATTTGAGGATAAACTCCATGAGATTGACCATCTCGTTTCCAAACACAAAAATATAGAAATAAAGCAAAATACGTAAATAATAGTAATGATAATAAATTAAATTGTGACAAAATCAACATGTTAACATCAACAAAAACGAACACATAAGGACTTTTCTACAACCCAAAACCACACACTACATCTCTGTTACAAGTGTCATCTGCACAAAATCAACAAGAAATAAAATTAATACAAAGTTATAGAAAAGTTAAAGTTATGAAAAGAAGTAATTGATCTGAAAAAGTTATTCCAAATTATTCCAGTCTGACGTTCCTTTAAACTCCCAGGTGTTCATTTAATATTCACTCTGTTAGTTCAACTTCAAAATTCTACTCCACAGCACATATAGACACAACTCTTCAAAATGTAAATGGAAAAACAAACCTCACCGTAACGTTTGTCAGCACGACTCAGTTGTTGATTCAACTTTTTATCTTCAGTTTGTCCTCGAGTTCGGCTGGTTTTGTAACTCGTGAGACGACTTTGAACTCAAAAGTCAACTTTGGTTCAGTGAACTCAGTGAACAGCGGGGAAATGTCAGTTTTTTAAGTTAAATCAACTTAAAACAGTGAGTGGAAATAAATCCTTTCCAGAAAGAAAGAGTCTGCTTTTGCCTCTTTGGGCCTCTAAAATTGTTCATGTGTAACAAAAGGAAAAATTGCCTATTTGCTGAGCTGCTCACAACTAAGATCAAACCTGTGATGAGGAGCCACAGGTAAAAGCTGCTTTAACAAGCCAACACGACAGGCAATTTAGTGATCTGAGCAGTTCATTTAAACTCCGCTCCGGGCCAGTTTTAAGGACAATGAGATGTTAATTGAGGGCTTTTGTTATTGCAAATGTCAGGCTTTGTTTCCTGATGTAATTTCTCTAAAAGCTTTTGGTGCAATGACACAATTATCACAGCAAACGAGCTGCAATAATGAACCACAAATTAATTAAGTTGTGCTTATTTGAGTTTTAATAACAGCCAAACTTACAGTTACAAAAGTACAGTTCGGAAATCATAGAGATCCTGACACTGTAAATGTTCCTAGACAAACTTTTAATTTAAATTAAAAAGAAATTAGCTTGTGCAGCTATTATTTTAATATACAAATCACAGAAACGTCACTGAGAGCTTTTGAGCAGAGTGTTCTCAGCTCTGTTTTGGAGAGTCTGGAGAGATAAAGGACCACTCAATAAGTGCCCTTGAGCAAGGACACTGCGTAGTGCTCAGTACTGTTCCTTCCTGCACTACATGTACAGATTGTGTAATTATTGCCAATAAAACAAATCATATAAGACTTTTTCGTCTGAAGTATGAAACTCACTCACTCATTTCTGCAGGCATCTCAGGTCACGGTGGTAGTGGGAGCCTAAAAAGTCCAGGATTGTATTCTAACACATACTAAACACATTCCAGAACAGGTATGTTGGTACCATGAGGGAGCTGCCCGGTCCAACAACAGCCTCGAGCACCACCCACACACAAGCTAATGTTAGCTGAAGTAGATCACATGTTCAAACTGAATCCTTAAATCACCCAAATAAGTGAACAGCGAAGGAAAATAGGTATTTACTGGTAAAGCTTTATTTATGAACATACAGTAAATGGACAGAGTTTAAACATTGATGCTACACTGACCTGTAATCAGGTGAATGTCACAATATGTATCACACTATGTAACTTTGGGCTCCGGGTCGGGAGAAGTACGTAACGCTTTACGGCACTAAGTCACACACCACCAACTATTTCACTGATTTTGGTGAAACTGGATCATATTTTATGGAGAAAATGTTTTCTGGTTTTCCCTCTGATGTCCTCCGGCTGCTCCGCCTCAACTCTCTGTGATTTACAGAGTTTATGATGGACAGTGAAGTAAACTGCTGACAACTGTAGCTGCTGTTAGCTCATGTTAGCTCAGTTTGTTAGCCGGGCTGCTGAGCTCAGAGCACCGGGGGAGTGTTAGTGTTTGTACTAAAGGCGTTTCGAACCACCAAACAAGATTTCTTCATGCCTGGGGTGCAGGGGACGGGGAAAGTCGGTGTCGTGCCAGAACCGGAGCTGGGCAAGTTGGGTAATGTAACTGGGCTCAGCAGCCTCTATGGACATAATGGCAGAGGAGAAGAGAGCGAAGAGGACGTTGACGGAGGATGCTAAGCGAGCAAGAAGCCGCTGGACAAGAGTAAATCTGGGACTGACTTTTAGTGGTTGGTGAGAGCTTGGTGAAATAAAAGGCTGAAAGACAGACGCCGAGCTGGGCTGACTGCTGTTGGACTAGTCAGTAATATTAGCTGGCTGCTATGTCTGCTGTTGTTGACCTTGATTGATGTTTGGCTGTTAGCAAAGTGGTCGACTTGATAGTTTTCTGTCAAAAACAAGAACATTGTGATAGAGGTTCTATTTTGACCTGCAAGGCAGGTCTATAGTGGATTGCACAAATCACTCTCCTCACCTCGAGTTTGAAACTCGTCCCTTAAGCCGTAAATTTAGAAAACTCCGGTTCAAGTGCAATAAAAGCTCCGTATCTTGTGCCCGACTGTAAGTCAAGTTTCCCATCTGGGATAATAAAATGAATGACTGAACTGATAAACCTGTTGGCAACCTGCCCAGCATCAAATGACAGACAGAAAAGTTAGTGACTAGCTGGTGAACAGAGTTGAACATTCGGCTGACATTTCCCTCAGTTGGTGGAGATCAAAACAGAGGAGTGAATATTGTTTTAAGACGGATCAGGTAGACGGAGAAATGAATGCTGTCTGGCAAAGTGAGCAACAGGTTGCTCGTAATAAGGCGATAATCAATCAGGGAAATGTGTCTGTCAGCAGCTTTGAAAGCAGCATTGCATAATTAAATGATAAGATGATATTAAATGATTTGTCTTAGTGTCACAAATTAAAGGCCAAACATTAAACAGTAGATATGATGTGCGTATCAAAGCTTGATAGCCTGATGGGTCTTCTTCCTCCACTCTTTTTCACTATGAACCAACCGGCCTGGAACAGTATATGGAAGGCCCGGTCACACCTGAACTTAAAACTGTTAAAAGAATACGTCAGAATCAATCACACAGCCTATATTTAGGAGCGGACGTGTGAAAAAATGAGATGTGTGGATGTTAGAAGGGAAAAATAATCAGAAAACTCAGCACAGCACATGAGGGGACAGGGTTGGCAGGTTTGTATAGTGGCTCTAGGCGCATGTGCTGTCAATCAGTCCAAATAGCCTAGAAGACCACCAGTTACCTGGAAGGTAAGGAAAAACAGACAGAACCAAGACACGTGACACGATCTTTGAACTGGTGATTTGTCCAGGCTGTACCATTACTTTCGCCCCGAAGACAGTTAGTCTTAGATAGGCTCCAGCTGCACCGTGACCCTGATGAGGATGAGCAGTTACAGATAAATGAATGGATGGATGGTTTTGTCACGACTGTTCACATCTAAGACAAACACACCTCGTCCTGCCTCCACTGGCTTCCTGCTAATTCAAAAGATTGGCAAAGCTGAGGCGGGCTAATGAAGCCTGGTTGTTCAAACAAACCACATGTGCAGGGCTCCCACCTGTCAATCAAAGCGTCCACGCTCTTAATCCTGCATGACTTTAAGCCTTAATATAATCTGAACAGGTAAGTTGTATAAAAATTCACCCTCAGTACAGTTGTCATGAACGGGGAAATTAGCTATAGAGACCAAAACTGTTTTTTGTACCAGGCTGTAAACATGTTTATTTCTGCTTTTAACATGGGGACTTATGGAGACTGACTCACTTCTGGAGCCAGCCTCAAGTGGACGTTTGAGGAACTGCAGCTTTTGGCACTTCTGGCTTCACTTCACATGCATATCTTAACATGTTTCCAGGCTAAACTCAGATGGTGGTAAAAAAGCAACAACACGTCAGCCTTCAGCATCAGTCTGTTACTTCACATTAAACTTTTGGACAGCTCAATTTCAAATTTATTGAAATTGAAAGTGCATTTCGGGAGAAGTGGGCAGATCATTGAGTCAAAATATGATCTGACTGGTAGTGATGTAGCCTGAAGGCCCTGTCAGACACAACAGGATTTGAGCTGTGCTGTCTGCTGCGTTCAGACCACTGAACGTGTGTGCAAGCCGCTGGAAATAATGTGTTTCAGAGCACCGCGTGCATTAGTCACGTTAGGTCTGAGAGGGCCATAACGATTTACCTGGACACTTAGCACCCTAATCAGCAAGAAATATTGCATATTGCATATTTCCATGTTCTGTTTAGCATATCATGAGATATGAGATAGTCACGACCGTTTCTTTCCTCCCAGCGACTTCAACAACGCCCTGCTCCACAGCTCAGCAGCTTGTTTGTTTGAAGAACATTGATTTAATTTGGTCTTTTATCCTGTTAGCGAGCCCTTCATTATCCCCTCACAAAGAATAATACAATTCACAGAGACGTGAGCTGGCATTATTCTCCCCCCGACCTAAAGCCCCGAATGCTCTTTACGTTGAACAAACAGCCGCCTGGTGTGAAGATGTGTTCAGCTCGGCATCACCAGTGAGTGTCACTACAGTATGAAGGTGTACTGTGTATCCACTAACCCTGATCTGTTGTTAAGTATGTCCACAGGCTGTGGCATCATGGGATTACCTCCCCGCCTGGATTCATGTCACCGGGGGTTTTTTTTTGTTCAGTCTGATTTAAGAGGCTGTCTATGAAGCGGATCTAAAAGTGTCACAGCGTGGACTGTTTGTGGGCTGCAGGCTGATTCTGGTTCATCTGCCTACATGTCGTCGTTCAGCTCAAAGAAGCTAAATTAAGACGATCCTCTCTTCACTCATCTCAGGATAAAAGATGAACGCCCAAAAGTTGATGTGCTTGTAACTGTTCTGTCTCTTTCAACAGCTTTCTTTTATTTTCTCTCAATCTATCAATCTCCTATCTCTGTTTCCTCCTCCTCTCCTTCTTGTTTTCTCCTTCTCTCCTTGTTCCCTCTTCTTTCCCCTCTTGTTTCCTCCTCTTGATTCCACCTCTTCTCTATTTGTGTCCTCTTCCTCTCCTTGTTTTGTCCTCCTCTCCCTCTTGTTTCCCCTTCCTCTCCTTGTTTCCTCCTCCTCTCCTTGTTTCGTCCTCTTTTCCCATATGTTTCCTCCTCCTCTTCTCCCTCTTTTTTCCCCCTTGTTTCCTCCTCTTTTCCCTCTTGTTTCCTCCTCCTCTCCCTCCTTGTTTCCTCCTCCTCTCCCTCCTCGTTTCCCCCTCTTGTCTCTTTGTTCAGTGTTTGTTTCTTCTCTTCTCCTGTCTTCTTCAATCCGCTTTTGATGTCTACTTTTTCCTCTTTCCTCCTCTTTCCTCCTCTGTTTCCCCCTCATCTTCCTCCTCCTCTTCCTTGTCCTTTCCTCTTTTGTCTCCTGTCTTTCATTTCGTCTCCTCCACCCTTGTCTCCTCTCTTCTCTTCTCTTCTCGTCCCCTCCAGTCTTCTCTATTTCTTTCTTCCCTTTTCCTTTAATTCCTCTTGCTTATCCTCTCTTGTCCTATTTTGTCTCCTTTCTTCTCATTTCCTCCTCTCTGCTCTATCCTCGTTTCCCCTCTCCTCTCTTGTCTTCTTTTTTTCTTTCCTCTCCTCTGCCCTCTACTCTCTTTCTTCCCATTCCTCCCTTTTTCTGACCTCTCATTTCCTCCTCTCATCTTGTCTTCTTTTTTCTTTCCTCTCTTCTTATTTACCTTCCTTCTACTTTTTCTCTCCCTTCCTCTTTTTCTCCTTCCCCACATCTCCTCTTCCCCTCACCTCTCTCTCTATACACATTGTATGTCATCTCTTTCTTTTCTTTTCCTCTCTCCTTTCACTTCCTCCCACTCTCTCTCTCTCCTCTCCTGCCAAAAATCTTCCTCTCATCTCTCCTTCCATCACTCCTCTTTCTTTGGTCTCCTCTTATCCCCTTTCCTCTTCACTTCTCCTCCCTCCCCTACCCCTGAATATCTTCCATCCCCTCTCATCCCTGTCTCTTCCCTCTTTCCTCCCTCTTAGTTCCCTCCTCCATCTCCTCTTTCTCTGGTCTCCTTTCTTCCTTGCCCCCCTTCACCCGTGAATATCTCCTTGTTTCTCCCATCTTTCCTCTCCTCTCTGTCTTCTTGACTTTCCTCTCCTCATCCCTATCTCTCCTCTCTTTCCCTCCCTCTTCCTCCCACTCTCTCGTAGTGCCCTCCTCTCCTGTATTATACTTTCCTCTCACCTCCCACTTCATCCACCTCTCTTTCCACCCTCCTCCTCCTCCTCCTTCTCTCCCTCTCTTTCCTTTCTAATTTCCTGACCTTACACTCCTCTTCCCCTCCTTCAAATATCTCTTCCTCTCTCCAGCTCCTCTCCACACATCTCCCACACTTTCCTTTCATCTCTCCTCTCTATTAGTCTCTCTCTCTCTCCTCCATCCTCCTCCACCACCTCCTCCTCCTCCTCCTCCTCCATTCCAGCAGTAGAGAATCACTGAACAGCAGCGGCGGCAGCAGCAGTGTCACTCAGCACGGCAACGACTGGCATGAAAGTGAGGACCTCCTGTTTTTCTTGGTTTATTTACTTCTCTCTTTTTTTGCATCACCTCTTCCTCTTCTCTCCTTCTTCCATTTCTCTCCTCATTCCTTTTCTACTTTTCACTCCTTTTTTTTTCTGCCACATTGATCTTTTTTCCGGAGTGCAGCAGTATGAGGGTACCATGCATTTCAAATAGGGTTTCTACCCCAACTATTTCTCTTTTCTTTTGCATCTCATTGGGAATAAGTAGGCCAGTCTTGTAGCTTTAACACGGCATGTCAACCTCTTGGGCTCAGACGTGCTCATAAATGGATATTTTAACAGGTATGGTTTCTTTTTAAATCCTAACTTAAATCATGCAAATCCTTCTTTCAGTGACAGCATGAATACTGAGATGAAGCAGGATGTTTTTGAGTGTAATATGATGAAATATTGACTTTAAATTTAGTGTTTAGTGAGAGAGAGCTAGTTGTTTTTTTTAATATCTGTTATTTTGAAGCTGGTGAGGATATTATTGGATCTGTAACCAAAGAGACAGCTTTGAATTTCTTGGCAGATTCTTCTCATTCTTATACTTTCTGTTATTTTCTCACTGGCTGGCATAAAGA